>OU830601.1:80464861-85264861 GCA_917563855.2 Limnephilus lunatus
ATTTGTTGATTGTGTGATATACTCGTTTTCTCTCGTCTCTTCTTTTGAATTCTTTTTTTTTTTAATATTTACTATTTTTGAATTCTTTCATCCTTTCAAGTTTTCTTAAACTTTTCTTTTGGCTCTGATCGATATTTAATTTTCTCAAAGGCTTTATATGTATGACACACAAGCCTTCATGAAAATGTGACCCTTATTTTCTTTGATTACTACAGGAAGCTATTTAAAACTCCCTTGTACTACATATCTTTATAGATATAAGTACTTAATTAATTAATACGTTATCTACGACCTTGAACGTAAATTTTCGTATTTATGCTGTAAATAAATTCCACCAAACGTTGTGTTATTTTTTTGATTTATGGTGTGGGAACTTAATTACTTTGGTTTTGTGGTACCCTTTGATTCTGAAAGGAGCGTTGAGCATCGAATTTGATTGGTCCATTTCTTGCAATTCTAAATTTTATTTTATTTTCTTTATGAACTAAACTTTCCCTAAACACTATTTCGACTTCCTACCTCTAATGAATTCGTAATATACCTGTAATTAATGACATTTACCTGTTCAATTGTTTGTATAATTAAGAATGACTCAAATGGTTACTTGTTAGTGAAGTCTTTTGTTACTCAAGATTTATTTACTGCTTGGCTCTCCCCTATTTTGGTCCTGATGCTATAACGTACATATGACATTGTTTTAGTAGATTATTGTTATTTATTGATTGTCTTTTAGAACGAACTCAGAAATGCTCTTTTGCTTGCATAATTTGGCTCCATTCCTCCTGCAGATAAACAGGGTGGTCAAAGATCAACTAGAACTTCGCACAGTCAGCCGACGCGATTTTCCAGAGGGCCGTTATACCTTGTTCTGTCAATCTTCCATGTCGTCGTGTACGTTACTCAGGTCTTTCTCTAAGCCCCGAAATCTCCAAATTCCAACTCCTCCGAAGTCTACTATTTACTTAGAGCGAACCGGTTTCGTTCTATACACAATCATATACTCACGGTCTTTGCAAGAGTTCGAGTCGTGAATTCTAATTTCTCGCATGCAAGAGACGATGTGAGGATGCCCCTGTCGAGACTAAAGCGCTAGCTGTAAGCGAGTCCACATCATCCAATGCACAGTACATAAGAAGATATATATGTATACATACGTTTGGGAAGGATTATAACTCGCAATGTGAAGCTAGCTAGCCTCGCATTCCAAGCTCGGATTTCGTGAAAAGGAATTCTGCACAAAACCTTAGCCGATGACCGAATATATACATAATAAGAGTAGGAAATATCAATATATAAGAATAAACTAAGAATATTTATTAGTTTTATTAATGGAGAGCTAATAACTCCAGGCTTTTGTTTGTTTGGTTGACAATTTTATTTAAGAGATTGCCATCTCTATTGATTTCTTGATTTGATTGGTTGACAATTTTATTTAAGAGATTGCCATCTCTATTGATTTCATGATTTGTTTTGTTGAACTGTTATTCTAGATTTTCCCCCTCCCCAGACTCAACTCTTTGATATAAATTTTTACTATCCCGTGATTTTTCAAAAGTCTCATGTAAATGTTTGACACTTGTGAGGTTTTTATTCCCATAACTTCAAATGTTTTCATGTAATTCCTCAATTCATTTTTATACTACTATCCCGTGATTTTTCAAATGTCAAATGTAATTATAAACTGCAAATTAATCTTCTTGTTAATTCCTCAAATCATATTTCGCTGCTATCCCGTGAATTTTCCAAATGTTTCAAATAGATGATTTATATTTTTTTTTTTGTAAAATAAATACTAATTTCATTTTATATAAATTGGTTTTTAATCCTTTTGTATTTTAATATCGTAGTAATGTTAGCCCGAAGCAATTAAAGAATGTCAATAGTTTATTTTACCTTTAAATTCATAAACAAAACCGGCACTGACTTCGTGACCCACTAACCCAATAACATACTCTCGAATAAGTACATGAAATGACACGTGTTTTTGTTTACACTATGCATTCCAAAACAATTTGCCCTAATTAATTTCCTTTATTTCATTGTATTGGTTTCACTTTATATCTGATCGAAGCCCCGTCTGCTAATTTATTATTCAGTATATATATAACTATATTTATATAGGCTTTATACGTAAATAAATGTGGTTTATATTCTAAATACACATATACATATATTAATTTTATAGAGATAATTTAGCAAAGAATAAATTTACATAAACTACATATTTTTAATAAATTTTATATATAAGACTTATAACTCTGCAGGAACTCGGAAATTAATAAGTGTAGATATATTTATAGGTAGGTATCTGATAGATATCACTCAAATTCAATATAAAAGATGTTTTGTTTAATTAACCTCTTTTCTGGGAATGTAAATATATATATATAATTACCCATATATGGATAACATATCAATATAAAAGATATATATGTAATAAACATTTAATCATAATTGTGCAATATCTCTCTGAGATATTTTATTTACGGAATATATATAGAAATACATATACATACATACAAGTATAATTCGAAATACATATTATATACATTATTTTTAATATACATATATAGCACAGATTTGAATCAAGTAATATTTTGTCGTAATAATATAAATTTTTATACCGATGATCAGCTGTTCTCTCCTCGTCCATGATTCTGAAAATATTTATACTTATGAAAACTTACCCCAACATGTCGATTCCCGTCGGGAGCTACACGACCATCTCTTTTGTTTATATATTCTTTTTCTCTAACTAATTCGGCTATTGTCTAACTAAATCTAAATTAATCCTTTCGATTTATTATTCCGCTATTTTGTTGAATCTAAACTGAATTAATTGACGACTAATCTTTATCAATCAAAATGTACTTTATTTTCAAAACTCGTTGATTAACCTAACACTTTGTTAAATTAAGTTTAACAAATTAATTCATAATTATTATCCGGAGTAATATTATCATTATTTATTTCGTGTTCTTTTTTCACCGAACTTTTATCTAGCAACAAAGTATTATACAATTAAATACCGAATAGATTTTTATCATTGATTATTTATTCCAGATTTATTATTATAGTTATTCCATTATTAGAATAACATTCTGCTTAAATTATAATTTTTAAGCAGTAACCACTTCACGATTATTTACGAAATAATAGATTTATTATTATTTAATCTAACAATAGATTAATGCTTCGCGATAGAAATGTTCCGTTCAATCGTACGTTATCTAGCTGAATTAACTCGATGTTAATTTTTTTTAGATTAATGTGGTTCGACAATTATTCTCTAAACACTATTAATTTTTTTTTTTTTTAAATCTTTAAACTATATTATAAACTTTTTATTTTAATGATAAGTTGAATTTATAAATAGATATATTATTATTCACTGCTGTTATAAAATTCTTTAAACACTGTTGCTTCTTTTTAAATTCACTACACTATATAACCTTTTATTTTAAAGACAAGTTGAATTTATAAATAAATATATTATTATTCACTGCTGTTATAAAATTCTTTAAACACTGTTGTTACTTTTTTTTATTAATTCGCTACACTATATAAACTTTTTATTTTAATGACAAGTTAAATTTATTGTAAAACTATATAAAACACTTTATTTAATTTTCAACACTTCACAGATTTAATCACTAACACTGACTATAATTTTCTAAGTCTCAGGTTTTCCCACTCCGAATTTTTCTAAGTCCCAAAATTTTACAACACTTAAGAAATTTTTCAACTAATAACCGTATTAGACACTACGTCACGTAACTTGCACGTTTTTAATCCGACGATTGGTCCCCGACGACTGCTGATCAAATGTCCATGTCGTAGGTTAAATACCCATTCCAGGATTAGAATGGCTTAATTACGCGTTCATTGATTTTCTAATTTAAACTCTAACAACTCGAGATTTCATATATCAATTCTGTCATTTTCGTATCAACGTGTTAAGTCCGGCCCCTTGATTTTAGAAATCTTCTGTCTCTTACGTAAATTGTTCCAGTGTCGAACCTACCATTATGTCAAATTTTGCCCCGTCGTTCCTTTGTCTTCTGGTCTTACGAATTTAACTAAAATATCATGATTTTCGTGTCCTTTTTTCTCTCAATATATAATAGGTACGTCTTCAATAAACTGTATATAATTCTCAATTTGGTTTATCGCTACCAGAACACGAACAAACTCATGTCGAAATCTTCACTATGCTTTTCCCAACATTCATTTTCCTAAATTTCCCCACATTTTCATGTTTCTTATATGAATCAATTCAATTTTTAACTGTATTGTCTCTACTTACGTCGTAGACTTGAATTTTCTTATTTTTCTTCAATTATATTTTATATACGACGTTATTTTTATGATTTCTCTGCTTCATTCTTATGTCATTGTCCATAACTATATGATTAGTTATATTCCAAGCCAAATTTACTGTTTTCATCAATACTTCTGAATTTTCATGAGTTTTCCTTACGGAATCGTCTTTAAACTGTCTTTACTTCATTCTTTACCATCATTTGTATAATTTCCAATGCTTATCTTCTCTTAGAAAACTTCACCTTCTAGTCATAAATATTCAATCTGCTATTTTTTCATAATTTTCATAGAAGAAAATTCCAATTTGACTCTGGGATATGTGTCAGATTAATTGCTTCGTATAAAAACGTATAAAATTGTGTCTCGTTTCATCTCAAAAACCCATAAAGTATCATCGTTGACATATGTTGATATTTTCGATTTCTACGTACTGGATCGTAAATAATAAATTAATATTAACTCGTTAAATTTAATCTCTTTTATCTTATCCAAATATTGCATAAGTTCCATGTTAACTTTTATTGCCCCAAAAGCAATAAAGACTATCATAATCACCCAAAACCATGTCGGAAATCTCATTGTTTAAACAACAAAATAGTGTGTGAGCTCGACAACCTTTTTTTACATCAATTGCCTCAGCAATTTGTTCTATCGCCTATAGTATTTTCTCATAGCAAATGACGTAAAACGATCCTTTCCTTTGAATTAATCTAACGTAATATAACTAGAATAACCATCCTATTTCAAATATATAACGATATCTATTTAAACTCGTATGAAAACGCAAAATTAAGCCGAAATCTTATATTGTTCAATTAACACTTCCGTTTTAAATGTCCGTTTTTTCCATTAGATTTTCTTTCCAAATCGTTTTTCCTGACTTTATTGCTTCATCTAAAAGTGACATTCCTAATTTCCATCGTTTTTCTTTCTTTTAAATATCAAACGTACGTTTTCCTCTGAATCTGGCCTCCTTTTGTTCTTCACGTTCTCGTTATGCAATTGAGTATCCCTACAGTAGCTTTTCCCACGTTTTCCAGGACTTTTCTTTAATCTTCCGTTCATTATATTTCCTTGCTATTTTATTGCATCATTTTTTCAAAATAATATGGATTTATTTGTTCGTTAACTGCGGTTGTCGATTCCTCTGTTGCACTCAATATTTACCTTTAAAATTAGGGTCATTGTACCAAATGCACCGAACGTGGGATTGTGTTTATCTTAAAGCGTATTGATCTCTCGGGTTGATGATGATTTTTACCCCATAAATCTCAGACTAATGGTCTAGTCCAAAGTCCATCTCTTTGTCTTGAAAAAAGGTAACCTCCCCCTTCTCTGATTGGTTGATCAATCTTAAGTGTTTATAATTGGATCCCTCTGTGTTCTATTTATCAAAACTTGACATTAATTTAATAATTATAGATCTCTGCAGTCTCCATGGCCCAATCAAACTTAATCCGCTAGGTGTCGCTAGTGTGTTGATTTCGTTATAATTCTGAATTATTATTTATTCATTCGTAAGGTGGAAGCTACTATATTTTCGTATCCACTGCGATTCATCACAGTTCCCTCCTCTGAACTCAATTTGCTGTGGTTAACGTTGTATCTAATTTTACCTTTTCTTTCTCTATTTTTCTTTGTTTATTTAATTTTTTTTTTTTTTTTTTTCGTTAGACACCGAAATTGTGTTCAACTATAGGCTGGTTATAGTTATCCTTCCTTCCTCATTCTATTATTTTCTACCTCCCTCCTCATTCTATTTATTCCTACCCCCCTCCTCATTCTATTTCTGCCTACCTCCCTCCTCATTATTTTATTTCCTATCTCCCTCCTCTTCTATTCGGATTGTTAACAACCTTGAATTCGAATCACATTGTATTTTCAATTTTCTTTTCGCGTAGATTATATTTTACTTAATTTTCTTGTAATTTTGATGAACTCAAAATTTTTTTATTATAAAATATGGAACACGCCCCTCGACTCGCGTGTTTAGGTGGTCTTCAACCTGGTTGGACCCAGACCTCCCTTACAATGATTCAAGCAAAGATTGTTTACAACCTCGCGATCTTTTCACCAACTGAAAAGCGGGTGGTCTCTTGGTGTGCAAATAATTGTTTTTTATTTTGTTATTATAATTTATTTTTTTTGTGAAATATGTTTGTTCGCACGACCTCACCCAATCCGACAATCAGTGGTATACATGTTTCATAATTTTCTCTTTTATTTAAACTTTAACTTTATTCTCTTATATCTAATTGTTATTCTATGGTTCATTCAAACAAATTGTTCTAACCTAATTTTTTTTTTCTTTTCACTCTTATACTTAATTTTTCATAAATGTTCTTAACTAACGTCCTATGGCTTCATCATTTTTGATTTTCTACTCTTTTTCTTCGAAACTTAAGCTAACTATTTCATAATTCAAATGTTGCCTTACTATATTTACCTAATGTCTACCATAATCTATAAGTAAAACTTCCTTATTTCGTGGTTTCAAAAAAAATTTTTTTTCTAACTCTATGCATGGTTTATTTCAACTCCTGTTTTATAAAACGTATCCTATCCTATTTGTTTATAAAAAAAAAATTTTCAATTTTCTTTTCGTTTGTCATATAATATCTCCAATTCGTCCCTTTTAATGTACTTATGTACTATGACAAACTTTTCCTATTCACTAGTACATAATATGAAATGCAAAATTTTCTTTTTAAAATCAAAATAAATGAAAATTACCTAATACCTATTTCTTTCTCTATTTTAAAAGGATTGTCGCTTATTAAGTAATCTGTTCACTCAGCACAAAGGAATTAAAGACGACCCGCCCCTCGCAAAATAAAGCTTGTATTTTGTAGAATTTCTTTTTAAATTTTTACGTAACCTAACATGTTTATATTTATTTTCCTCAAACGTGTTTTTTTTTCAAATATTTGTGAAATTCACGATCTATTCGATGATTTCCATTAGCTCTAAGCTTGGTTGTTGATCTCTGTTGCTTGTATAATATCTCGCTAAATGAATGGCACTATAATCTCCCTTAATTTCCCGCGTCTTCGGATCAATAAGCGTATAGGTGTTACTGTACGGAATTGAACCAATTACAAATGGTCCCTCGTAGAGAAGATGAAATTTTTTGATTTCCTTCTTCAATAAACTCGATTGTGTAATCTTTCTCAGTTTGACCATAGTTCCTATTTCATAAATTACTAATCTTTTATTGAGATTATAATATTTCTGTCGGTTTGCAGCGCTTTTTTCTAAATTTTTCTGTGCCGTTAATCTTATTTCATCTAATGTTTTCGTAGGTTTTCCACATCCCTGTGTATACTTGTCTAAACTATAGGTTGGTGATTTTCCGAAAGCAATTTCATTTGGTGAAAATCCCGTTGAACAGTGAATTGAATTGTTGTATGTTTGCTCTATTTCTTTAAGGAAAGCCACCCACTTCGTATGTTTTTCGTGACAATAAATACGAAAAATTCTTCCTAACTCTTTATTTACGCGCTCCGTTATATTTGGTCCAGGATTTCGTACTGAAGTATGTAAGATTCGTATGCCCATTCTATCTAAATTGCTTTCCCATTTCTTTGATGTAAATTGTGACCCGTTGTCAGTTAAAAGAGCTTCTATGCGTATTGTTTTATTAAAGTCCTCCACACAATTTAACACGGTCCTAGTACTTGCTATTCTTAATTTATATAGTTTCACGAACCTACTGAAAGAGTCTTGTATCACGAATATGAATTTCACCCCTCCCATTCCTCTCGGTAGTGGTCCGTAAAGATCCGCCATGGCTATTTGTCCTATTTCTTTAGTTAATATGGATTTACTTGGTCCTACAGTTGGTCGAATTTCGCGTTTCGCCAGCTGACAAAGGTGACACCCCTTTACTATCCGTTTTACATCTCGATTCATTCCTGGCCAATAATATCGATCTCCCATTGCTGAACCTGTTTTAAACATTCCCCCGTGTCCAATTTCTAAATGTATCATCTTTATTAACTCTTCAGTCAACTCTTGTGGTACTGCCAACACCGTCTTGTTTAACCCTGTAGTGTAATATAAGGTTTTACCTATTTTTTTGTAATTTTTCAAATACCTACTTACATCTTTTGTTGGTGGTCCGAATTTTCCCTTGCGCAAATATCCCAAGATTTCTCCTAAAAATGTGTCTTGTTTCTGTAGCTCAATTATATTTTCTAAGTGTTTTCGAATCTGAATTCTACTTTTTACTGCAAAAGCTGCTATTTCCGGGCACGTGTTTTTCTCTTCTTGTACGTTTTCCGCATCACATGAATAACGAGATAAAATATCAGGTCCTATATTCTCTTTTCCTTTAACATATTCTACCGTGAAGTTAAATTGATTCAAATACAAAATCCATCTAGTTAAACGACCGCTATACATTTTCCAACTTTTCAAAAACGTCAGTGCTTGATGATCCGTTCTAATTATCAAATGTACTCCTCTTAAATATGTCTCAAACTTATGTAACGCATAAATTATCGCCCATAACTCTTGTTCTGACGTAGTCCATTTCAACTCTGGTCCCCTTAAAGCTTTGCTAATGAATCCAATCACGTGATGGTTCCCATCCTTGTCTAATTGATATAACTCACCTCCGATTGCAAATCCCGAACTGTCTGTCTGTAAGTAGTAGGTACTGTTTGGATCGTGATGGTGTAATATAACTGACTCTAAAAATAATGATTTTATCTTCTCAAATGCACGGTTTTCTAACTCTCCCCACCGCCACGCTTGATTCTTTTGTAATAAATCACATAACGTCCGCGTAGTTTCTCCATATTTATTCGCGAATCTACGATAATAATTACAAAGTCCTAGGAAAGCTCTAACCTGTTTTATTTTCTTGGGTACTGGAAAATTTTTTATTGCTTCTATCTTATCGGGGTCCATTTGAACTCCGAAGGGCGAAATAATATGTCCTAACATACGCACTTCTGTGAATAAAAACTGACATTTTTCGAGTTTACAAGTCATGTTTGCTGACTCTAATCTTTCTAGCACCGCGTTTACATGTTCAAAATGATTTTCTTGACTCCCACACGTGTATATTATTAGGTCATCTAAATAGTTCGCACAAAACTCTCGCAACCCTGGCCCTAATATACGATCCATTGCTCTAGAAAAACTCCCAACTGATGTTTTTAACCCTTGCGGTAGTACCTTGTAAACATATGATTTACCATTGTAAACAAAACCAGTATATTTTCGGCTTTCCCGACTAATAGGTATTTGAAAATAAGCGGATTGTAAGTCTATTGTTGTAATATACCTAACACCATGGAAACGTTGAATAATCTCAGAAGTTAGTGGTGGTTTTTCTACCTCTGCCTCCATTCTAGTATTTAAAAATCTGGCGTCCAATAGTATCCTAACCGTTCCATCCTTTTTTAATGTAAACGTCAGAGGACTGGAAAATTGAGTTGCCTCCCTACTAATTATACCTAGATTTTCCAATTCCCTAATTTTATCATCAACTTTATCCCTATAGGCGAAAGGTACTGGATAAGAGCGTTTTACGAAAGGCGTTTCGTCCGTCATCCTTATTTCGTGAGTATACAAATTCGTTAAACCTGGCCTATCTCTAAACACATTTTTATGTTTCATTAAAATTCTTTCCAAACCTTCTTTTCCTTTTAAATCCAATTTTAACCCGGACAAAAATGTCGTTATTCTTCGTTCTAGACACGTCGTATCATTTGTTTTGGAATTTATTTCAATATTATTTAAATTTTTTCTTGTGCAATTTTGATCGCTAATCTCTCCTTTAAGCTTGCTATGCGTTATCGATGAATTTACCAACTCTATATCTTTCTTTCCGTTTCCTGTCTTTATTTTTAACTTTCTGTTTTCCCCACATTTAAATTCAGCTGTATATTCGTCTAACCAATTGATACCTAAAATAATTGGTCTAATTAACTTGGGTATTATTAAACACGGCGTATTTATTGTTACATCACCAAACCGTAATGGTACTAAAACCAATCTAGATATCTTTTGACTTTTGTGACCAACTGCCACCCTAATTTGAATCGCTGTCACAGGCATAATGGGATAAAGTACTTGATCATTTAAATAATTTTCGTAAAATTCCTGAGCTACACATGTGATTTGACTTCCTGTATCTATTAGGCAAAGAACTTCCGTGTTGTCTATATGTGCTTTAGCCTCCGGTAATAATGGTAAACTGCTACCCTTTTCTACCTCTTCGTAATCTCTGTCCTCAAAAATGTTGTTAAAGCCCCTAATTTCCCTACATTTTCTTTTCTCATTCATTTCCAATTTATTCCATTCATCCGTTATTTGTTGTAGTGAATTGACGCAGGCCTCCACACACATTTCTTCTTCAGTTCTTGTTTCTTCTGCGCCATTATTTCGCCTCATTACATTTTTTTCTGCTTTTATTGGGGCAATCACCCCTTCTTCATTTTTTCCCAATCCTGTCGTCAGTTTCCATCCCCATCTCATCATCATCTTCAATGCAGTATGGTGTTTTGGCGCCGGTGTCCCCTCCTTTATATGAGTCGAATCCAACAGGACTATTGGACCAACCCACGGTCGTTTCCCGAGTTGCCTGCGACCACTAGTTCTTTCCCGCTTGATATCACCGTAGAATTTTTCTTTGATGTACTGTTAATCTTCGTGCACTTACTGCATTCAGCGCTCATGTCTACGCTTTCTATCGCGTGTATCCTCCTTTTTATAGCGCGGTAACGATCACGGTATTTATCTTTCTTGACAGAATCCTCTCCGCTTTTCCTTTTAATGTTCCGTTCTTCCGGTGTACATACCAATGTGTCTAGCTTCCGTAAAAACTCCGCGGCGATAATCTCATCTCCTGTTTGTCCTGAAAACCATAGCGATTGTATCTCTTTAGGGTAGTGCCTCATAATTTCATCAACTACACCTAACGATGTCTCCGTAATTTTTAATGCTTTCGCAAGCTCCCAATAATTGGCGAAGTGAGTGAGCATAGATATGTTCTTCTTGTTATCATATATACCTTCGGCGAGACGACGGCGAACCTCATTTTTTTTTATGTCTCCCCAATATGTAGCTAAGAAATCTCGTTCAAAATCCAACATTGTTTCCCAGCGTTTGTTATAAAGCTTCGCCCAGGATTTGGCCTCACCTTTCAAATTCTCCCGTACGACAATCAACGGATCGGTACGTTTCACTTTTCTGATGTACTCCTTTAAGTCTTCTAGGAAACTAATAGGGTTTTGATTTCCGCCGGAAAATGAAGGTCTTTCCTGCTGTGGTAACATTTCCACAACCTGCAGAACGTTTTTCGGCGCACTATTTTCTTCCTCTCTTATAGCCACTGTCGCCGGTTTTTCCAATTGTCTTTCTAATTCTTGAACTTTGCTAACAAGCGGTTCTAAAGCTGCCTGTATTATCGTCGTTATGTCGCCTATATTTATCGCTGGAGTTCCTGCTAAAACATTTCCTCCGAACGCCGCCACCGTAGCCTCGTCTGTCCTCTTTCCAATACCACGTTTTCCCACCATTTTATTTAATTTTTCAAGTGTTTTCGGTTTAAATATGTTTAACCTTATTAAGTGACAATCTTATTCTACTTATATTAGTTTTCTTAATTATTTTAATATAAGTTGCTTTTTTTTTTCTTAAATTCTTTTTCAGTATTTTATTTTATCGCACTAGTTTCTTTTCCTTGCTTTTTATTTCTTTCTTTTCGCAATCTTCAGCTGGCTTTTCCTGTGAAATTAATTGTTTATCATTTTCATGTGGAAAATCTGTTTTTCCACACTTTCTCTCAACCTTGCCTTGTTCCCCTTCTGGCTGATCTCCCTTGTTCTCCCCCATATCCTCCATACGCAATGTAGAATATTTGGAACGTTTGAATATGTTTCTAAGCTCATCTTCCGTTGATATTTCTTCAACATCTCTTTCGGTCGCATCCGCCTTCCTCTTTTCGGCCATTTTCGTTATGAATTTAAATTAATATCGACTATATGTAGTTGAAGAAAAAAAATTTTTTTTTTTCTTATTTTTCAATTTTTTTTGTTTTTTGTGTTTTTTTTTTTTTTTTTTTTTTTTTTTTTTTTTTTTTTTTTTTTTTTTTGATATAAATATACTTATATATTTACATATATATTATATATTATTATACACACACATATATATTTTTCTTTTGATGAACCTATCCACCGATGAAACACATTAAATTTAAATTCAATGTTAACCTACTCCATTTGTATTACGATCGTAATCCCAAATTCACCTTTACAATTAGTATCTTCATTTCAAATGAATGTATCTAATTGTTTATGATACAACACGTAATGAATTTGTTACTGTATATTTTTTTTTCGAATATCCCGTGATTTTTATTTTGTTTAAACAATAAATGGTTATTGTCTAAAATGCCTACCACCCTTCATATTTCGCAAAATATATTATAATTTTTTTTTTTCTTTTTGCAATATTTACATTAAATTTTTCAAAATCCATTTCGTTGTTGATAAAAACTGACATAGATCCCTTTGTATTCGTCAATTTCTACCCTCCTCGAAATAAACATATTTACTGCAATTTTAATAATCGAATATTTTCAAATCAATAAATACCTATTCATAACTGTTTAACACCGTCATATCTGATTTTATCTTCCCATTTGATTTTATCCCAAAACAAATATCGATCCGATTGAATGAATGTATTTTATTTTTATGTGTTCATATTTTATGTTATGATTAAACGATAGTCACATAAAATCATTACCATAACAAAGTCATTCAATATTAGCTCTTTATTCAATCATATGTGTTTGTTCTATAACTGAAGTGTGTTTATTTTTCACCGCAATCGTGTACCAATATAGCTCGAGTGTTTGTTTACGTTAGCTCTTATTCCCCCAAAGTAATTTCTCATCGATGTTTTGAATAATTTCGATGTCATTTACTTTAAACTCCGATGTTTATCTTATCAGTATTTCGATGTTTATATCCGGCGCGCTTGTCCCGTAATCTTTGTTGACATTAGAGCAATAAAAATTCCTGACCCACATATGTCAAAGTACCTCGTTACAATTGAAGATTTACGAACTGTTTCTTCAACAATTCGTTTAGAACAAAGCTGACCTACATTTATATTATTTACAAAACGATCATAAAAATTCTTGCCCTAGAACTGTCAATCCTAACCCATTAAATTGATAATTTATGGATAGACTCGGGTCTTTTGTTTATGTAACGCTGACCTACATTTATATTATCACTTTTAAAGAATCATATTAATATTCAAGGTTATTTTTTTATCATGTATTATCGACACCTTTTTAATGTATTTAATTAGAAATGTATTATAATTTTTGTTCTGTTTATTATATATTTTATTTTTATGTTTCATTATTTATTTATTTTAAATTTTCCGTATGTTTATTTAACGTGTCACTTTTCTGATTTTTAATTAGTTATCACTTTTTTTTTTCAAAACTGTTATTATTTTTATTTTATTTTTTTTTGTTCCTAAGTTTTTTTTTTTTATTTTTTTTTTATTTTTTATTATTAATTTTTTTTTCTAAGTTTTTTTTTTTTTTTTGCAGTAATTGGCCAATCAAATTTAACACTCAATCTTGTATAACTCCCATCTCCTGGTCACGTATGCGCAGTTGTGATATACTCGTTTTCTCGTCTCTTCTTTTGAATTCTTTTTTTTTTTTTAATATTTTTCCATTTTAATTTTACTATTTTTGAATTCTTTCATCCTTTCAAGTTTTCTTAAACTTTTCTTTTGGCTCTGATCGATATTTAATTTTCTCAAAGGCTTTATATGTATGACACACAAGCCTTCATGAAAATGTGACCCTTATTTTCTTTGATTACTACAGGAAGCTATTTAAAACTCCCTTGTACTACATATCTTTATAGATATAAGTACTTAATTAATTAATACGTTATCTACGACCTTGAACGTAAATTTTCGTATTTATGCTGTAAATAAATTCCACCAAACGTTGTGTTATTTTTTTGATTTATGGTGTGGGAACTTAATTACTTTTGTTTTGTGGTACCCTTTGATTCTGAAAGGAGCGTTGAGCATCGAATTTGATTGGTCTATTTCCTGCAATTCTAAATTTTATTTTATTTTCTTTATGAACTTAACTTTCCCTAACACTATTTCGACTTCCTACCTCTAATGAATTCGTAATATACCTGTAATTAATGACATTTACCTGTTCAATTGTTTGTGTAATTAAGAATGACTCAAACGGTTAATTGTTAGTGAAGTCTTTTGTTACTCAAGATTTATTTACTGCTTGGCTCTCCCCTATTTTGGTCCTGATGCTATAACGTACATATGACATTGTTTTAGTAGATTATTGTTATTTATTGATTGTCTTTTAGAACGAACTCAGAAATGCTCTTTTGCTTGCATAATTTGGCTCCTATCCTCCTGCAGATAAACAGGGTGGTCAAAGATCAACTAGAACTTCGCACAGTCAGCCGACGCGATTTTCCAGAGGGCCGTTATACCTTGTTCTGTCAATCTTCCATGTCGTCGTGTACGTTACTCAGGTCTTTCTCTAAGCCCCGAAATCTCCAAATTCCAACTCCTCCGAAGTCTACTATTTACTTAGAGCGAACCGGTTTCGTTCTATACACAATCATATACTCACGGTCTTTGCAAGAGTTCGAGTCGTGAATTCTAATTTCTCGCATGCAAGAGACGATGTGAGGATGCCCCTGTCGAGACTAAAGCGCTAGCTGTAAGCGAGTCCACATCATCCAATGCACAGTACATAAGAAGATATATATGTATACATACGTTTGGGAAGGATTATAACTCGCAATGTGAAGCTAGCTAGCCTCGCATTCCAAGCTCGGATTTCGTGAAAAGGAATTCTGCACAAAACCTTAGCCGATGACCGAATATATACATAATAAGAGTAGGAAATATCAATATATAAGAATAAACTAAGAATATTTATTAGTTTTATTAATGGAGAGCTAATAACTCCAGGCTTTTGTTTGTTTGGTTGACAATTTTATTTAAGAGATTGCCATCTCTATTGATTTCTTGATTTGATTGGTTGACAATTTTATTTAAGAGATTGCCATCTCTATTGATTTCATGATTTGTTTTGTTGAACTGTTATTCTAGATTTTCCCCCTCCCCAGACTCAACTCTTTGATATAAATTTTTACTATCCCGTGATTTTTCAAAAGTCTCATGTAAATGTTTGACACTTGTGAGGTTTTTATTCCCATAACTTCAAATGTTTTCATGTAATTCCTCAATTCATTTTTATACTACTATCCCGTGATTTTTCAAATGTCAAATGTAATTATAAACTGCAAATTAATCTTCTTGTTAATTCCTCAAATCATATTTCGCTGCTATCCCGTGAATTTTCCAAATGTTTCAAATAGATGATTTATATTTTTTTTTTTTGTAAAATAAATACTAATTTCATTTTATATAAATTGGTTTTTAATCCTTTTGTATTTTAATATCGTAGTAATGTTAGCCCGAAGCAATTAAAGAATGTCAATTGTTTATTTTACCTTTAAATTCATAAACAAAACCGGCACTGACTTCGTGACCCACTAACCCAATAACATACTCTCGAATAAGTACATGAAATGACACGTGTTTTTGTTTACACTATGCATTCCAAAACAATTTGCCCTAATTAATTTCCTTTATTTCATTGTATTGGTTTCACTTTATATCTGATCGAAGCCCCGTCTGCTAATTTATTATTCAGTATATATATAACTATATTTATATAGGCTTTATACGTAAATAAATGTGGTTTATATTCTAAATACACATATACATATATTAATTTTATAGAGATAATTTAGCAAAGAATAAATTTACATAAACTACATATTTTTAATAAATTTTATATATAAGACTTATAACTCTGTAGGAACTCGGAAATTAATAAGTGTAGATATATTTATAGGTAGGTATCTGATAGATATCACTCAAATTCAATATAAAAGATGTTTTGTTTAATTAACCTCTTTTCTGGGAATGTAAATATATATATATAATTACCCATATATGGATAACATATCAATATAAAAGATATATATGTAATAAACATTTAATCATAATTGTGCAATATCTCTCTGAGATATTTTATTTACGGAATATATATAGAAATACATATACATACATACAAGTATAATTCGAAATACATATTATATACATTATTTTTAATATACATATATAGCACAGATTTGAATCAAGTAATATTTTGTCGTAATAATATAAATTTTTATACCGATGATCAGCTGTTCTCTCCTCGTCCATGATTCTGAAAATATTTATACTTATGAAAACTTACCCCAACATGTCGATTCCTGTCGGGAGCTACACGACCATCTCTTTTGTTTATATATTCTTTTTCTCTAACTAATTCGGCTATTGTCTAACTAAATCTAAATTAATCCTTTCGATTTATTATTCCGCTATTTTGTTGAATCTAAACTGAATTAATTGACGACTAATCTTTATCAATCAAAATGTACTTTATTTTCAAAACTCGTTGATTAACCTAACACTTTGTTAAATTAAGTTTAACAAATTAATTCATAATTATTATCCGGAGTAATATTATCATTATTTATTTCGTGTTCTTTTTTCACCGAACTTTTATCTAGCAACAAAGTATTATACAATTAAATACCGAATAGATTTTTATCATTGATTATTTATTCCAGATTTATTATTATAGTTATTCCATTATTAGAATAACATTCTGCTTAAATTATAATTTTTAAGCAGTAACCACTTCACGATTATTTACGAAATAATAGATTTATTATTATTTAATCTAACAATAGATTAATACTTCGCGATAGAAATGTTCCGTTCAATCGTACGTTATCTAGCTGAATTAACTCGATGTTAATTTTTTTTAGATTAATGTGGTTCGACAATTATTCTCTAAACACTATTAATTTTTTTTTTTTTTAAATCGTTAAACTATATTATAAACTTTTTATTTTAATGATAAGTTGAATTTATAAATAGATATATTATTATTCACTGCTGTTATAAAATTCTTTAAACACTCTTGCTTCTTTTTAAATTCACTACACTATATAACCTTTTATTTTAAAGACAAGTTGAATTTATAAATAAATATATTATTATTCACTGCTGTTATAAAATTCTTTAAACACTGTTGTTACTTTTTTTTATTAATTCGCTACACTATATAAACTTTTTATTTTAATGACAAGTTGAATTTATAAATAAATATATTATTATTCACTGCTGTTATAAAATTCTTTAAACACTGTTGTTACTTTTTTTTATTAATTCGCTACACTATATAAACTTTTTATTTTAATGACAAGTTAAATTTATTGTAAAACTATATAAAACACTTTATTTAATTTTCAACACTTCACAGATTTAATCACTAACACTGACTATAATTTTCTAAGTCTCAGGTTTTCCCACTCCGAATTTTTCTAAGTCCCAAAATTTTACAACACTTAAGAAATTTTTCAACTAATAACCGTATTAGACACTACGTCACGTAACTTCCACGTTTTTAATCCGACGATTGGTCCCCGACGACTGCTGATCAAATGTCCATGTCGTAGGTTAAATACCCATTCCAGGATTAGAATGGCTTAATTACGCGTTCATTGATTTTCTAATTTAAACTCTAACAACTCGAGATTTCATATATCAATTCTGTCATTTTCGTATCAACGTGTTAAGTCCGGCCCCCTTGATTTTAGAAATCTTCTGTCTCTTACGTAAATTGTTCCAGTGTCGAACCTACCATTATGTCAAATTTTGCCCCGTCGTTCCTTTGTCTTCTGGTCTTACGAATTTAACTAAAATATCATGATTTTCGTGTCCTTTTTTCTCTCAATATATAATAGGTACGTCTTCAATAAACTGTATATAATTCTCAATTTGGTTTATCGCTACCAGAACACGAACAAACTCATGTCGAAATCTTCACTATGCTTTTCCCAACATTCATTTTCCTAAATTTCCCCACATTTTCATGTTTCTTGTATGAATCAATTCAATTTTTAACTGTATTGTCTCTACTTACGTCGTAGACTTGAATTTTCTTATTTTTCTTCAATTATATTTTATATACGACGTTATTTTTATAATTTCTCTGCTTCATTCTTATGTCATTGTCCATAACTATATGATTAGTTATATTCCAAGCCAAATTTACTGTTTTCATCAATACTTCTGAATTTTCATGAGTTTTCCTTACGGAATCGTCTTTAAACTGTCTTTACTTCATTCTTTACGATCATTTGTATAATTTCCAATGTTTATCTTCTCTTAGAAAACTTCACCTTTTAGTCATAAATATTCAATCTGCTATTTTTTCATAATTTTCATAGAAGAAAATTCCAATTTGACTCTGGGATATGTGTCAGGTTAATTGCTTCGTATAAAAAACGTATAAAATTGTGTCTCGTTTCATCTCAAAACCCCATAAAGTATCATCGCTGACATATGTTGATGTTTTCGATTTCTACGTACTTGGTCGTAAATAATAAATTAATATTAACTCGTTAAATTTAATCTCTTTTATCTTATCCAAATATTGCATAAGTTCCATGTTAACTTTTATTGCCCCAAAAGCAATAAAGACTATCATAATCACCCAAAACCATGTCGGAAATCTCATTGTTTAAACAACAAAATAGTGTGTGAGCTCGACAACCTTTTTTTACATCAATTGCCTCAGCAATTTGTTCTATCGTCTATAGTATTTTCTCATAGCAAATGACGTAAAACGATCCCTTCCTTTGAATTAATCTAACGTAATATAACTAGAATAACCATCCTATTTCAAATATATAACGATATCTTTTTAAACTCGTCTGAAAACGCAAAATTAAGCTGAAATCTTATATTGTTCAATAAATACTTCCGTTTAAATGTCCGTTTTTTCCATTAGATTTTCTTTCCAAATCGTTTTCCCTGACTTTATTGCTTCATCTAAAAGTGACATTCCTAATTTCCATCGTTTTTCTTTCTTTTAAATATCAAACGTACGTTTTCCTCTGAATCTGGCCTCCTTTTATTCTTCACGTTCTCGTTATGCAATTGAGTATCCCTACAGTAGCTTCTCCCACGTTTTCCAGGTCTTTTCTTCAATTTTTCATTCATTATATTTTCTCGTTATTTTATTGCATCATTTTTTCAACATAATATGGATTTATTTGTTCGTTAACTGCGGTTGTCGATTCCTCTGTTGCACTCAATATTTACCTTACATATAGGGTCATTGTACCAAATGCACCGAACGTGGGATTGTGTTTATCTTAAAGCGTATTGATCTCTCGAGTTGATGATGATTTTTACCCCATAAATCTCAGACTAATGGTCTAGTCCAAAGTCCATCTCTTTGTCTTGAAAAAGGGTAACCTCCCCCTCCTCTGATTGGTTGATCAATCTTAAGTGTTTATAATTGGATCCCTCTGTGTTCTATTTATCAAAACTTGACATGAATTTAATAATTATAGATCTCTGCAGTCTCCATGGTCCAATCAAACTTAATCCGCTAGGTGTCGCTAGTGTGTTGATTTCGTTATAATTCTGAATTATTATTTATTCATTCGTAAGGTGGAAGCTACTATATTTTCGTATCCACTGCGATTCATCACAAGGTGATGGAAAATAATAAGAGAGCGGGGAAGATTTGAGGGTAAACATTTCCAATTATTATTCTTGGATGGTTTGTTTATGTTAGAAGGACATTTACAAGGTAAAATTTTTTAACCTTAAATATAAGTCTGCCTGACGTGATGAGTCATACGTGTTATTAAGATAATAAGTACCTACTTACTTACACTTTTACGACGACACATCTTTGACAAAATCCTTATCATATACTGTATTACGAACATACTATCAGTCCTTTTCACGCTTCCTCAAGCTGAGACCAATGCAATTAATTTTACTGAATTTTCCGCCTTATCAGGCATTTAAAAATAATGTGCCTTTATTAACTCTGCTATCTCATGCATTGCTGTGGATGATCGTCCCTATTAAAATAATTACCAATATTAAGGACATGTGGAAAACGTACAATTTTGTTCAATGAATAGAGACGTGACTGGTACAAGCATGCATTTCTCATCCGACAGTACTCGGGAAAAGTAATACGTTATTTTATTGATTATCCTCCTACTGATCATACAATTTTCCGGCTGCCTTTATAAGCTGGACTCTACCTGAACAACTCAGGGATCAAGACACCCACGGGTGCCGGTGTCCTGTTGAATTTGCAGTATACTTACTTTGCTGATGTTTTTAATATACCTTTACTGAAGTACAAAACTGTTCTAATTAAACACTTTAGCAGTACATTTTTAACGAAGTCACTTCATAACAGGTTTTTTGTTTTTGTTTCTTATTCACTGCTTTCATTAACTTTTACGATTTTCTTTCTCCATTCAATATTGTACAATGAATGTCAAAAAACATATGTAAATGGAACTTGTACCGTTAATCTTAATATATAAAAATTAATGTATGTTTGCTTGCTTGTTTATTAGTGCTTAATATATATTGCTATATTAAGCACAGGAAATGATTGAAACTTTCAAATTATCTTCTTTCCACCCTCGCGAAGGTTTCTAGATTATTACAACCACATGACAATATACGTTAAAAGTCTTTTAAGCATTACAAAAAATCTTACGAAACTGTCAACCATGTCATACTTTTAAAATGACATTTTGTAAACCCGCGATTTTTCTTAATCAAAATTCAATTTTCGAATAAACTCCTTAAATTACTCACCTATGATACTCACCCAAATCAAATACTTTGAATCTTATAAAAAATTAGAAGTATTTTAAATAGGCACCTATGGTAAGTACCAATTTTGATTGGCCATGTAAAAACGAATGTTTCTTTGTTTGTCTTTTATGTATTTTTTTTTAAACAAAGACAAACATTCCCCGGTTACGAATAACCCAACAATGTTTAAAAATCTCCTACTATCGCCACTGATGGCCGAAAATGTTGCTTGTCTTATGATGGAGGACTTAGACACCCGAGGAATCGAACATGCGACGCCCGGGTGGGACCCAGCGCTATGCCCACTCAACCCCTGACCGGTCTTACTACTCATCCGATTGCAATCAAACTTTGGAGATTTGATATGCGCATACCCGCGATAGTTTCTATAAATAATTGGGAGCTCTGGCGTTATGAAATTATTTCCTATCCTACTAAATTTTGGTGACTTGTTGTGCACACGCGCCCATGGAGAGGGAGAGCAAGGCGGGGAAGGTGAAGGGAAAACGCGGGAGAGGAAGAGGACGTGGGAGGGGAAGGGGAGGCGTAGGGCGAACGGGAACGAATGTGAAAGGACGCGCAGGGAGAAACTGTTTCTTTTTTTAAGTAGCATTGCAACGCATGCCAAGAACTCGCTAGTTCCAAAATAAATAAAATAACTTGTTTTGAAATATATTTCTTTTGTGTGAACAGAGATAATTCAATTTATTATCCCCGAAACCGTGTTCAACTTCCTACATTTTGATTAAGCCGGTACGTGACTTCAGATTTGTTTGATTTCTAGATTTCGGGCAAGATTTGGTCAAACACTGTCCGGTCTAAAACCAACAGTCCGATTAGGAGCACAGAAAAAAAGCAGAGTAATTCGCACATTGTTATACAATCATAAATTAGTTTTATCCGGCGTCTAGACGCGCGGCAAACAGTGCGAACCTGGTGGGAAAAGGGAGAATCACAGGCGTTCGTTATTTAAAAATCAAGTGACCGGAAGTATGTAAGGAAAGGTGCGCAGTGGAGGAAGAGTCGTGATTAAGTTATGGAAAAGTTATCAAGAAGATAAACTTTGATTTCTAGACTACCGCTTTTGAAATGAAATAAGTTTTATGAATATTTAGTTTCTACCTATAGGTACTTACCGAAAAACACTCATGACTAATATTTCCTTGGCAAACGTGTTGCTTATTCAAGCATTTAATTAAATTTAATTTAGGGGGTATGGTTACCGCCACCCCGGGAACTATTTATTAAATAATTATCTGAACACCCCAAGTGGTTCACTACGTTTTGTGACTTAGCAGGGTTTCACACGGATCATAGGGTTAGGTTTGTCAGGCCACTCCCCCATCTGCCCACCAGCAATAAGGCAGGCCGCATTTGGAGAGGCTGCTTGAGGGAAGCCTTTTAATTGCTCCAGCAAGACCCTCTCGGAACATCGCTTTGCACCGCAGTGTCAGTGTGTCCAGGAGTATCTGGGGGTCTGTGTATTCTGGAATGACGGACGTATGAATCTATCCCTTTCACTGCGGTGCTAGGCGATGTTCCGAGAGAGTAAGGATGAAGAAGTCAAAGGGCCTTCAACCATTCTCTCACTATGCCATGCAGCTGGTAGGCAAACGCATCCGCCACCAAGACCCGGATAAACTTCTTCACCCCATGGATTCGTGCACTCCTGCTAATTCACCAAAAGTATCGAACCACTTGGGGTGATCTTTGGCAGAGGTATTGATTAATATTCTTCATTACATCGTCAGCTTCAATAATGACGTGTGAATAAAGTATCACCCGCGGCGTGCAGAGTAGCCTGGAGGTGCTGGTTATATCCATTAAATAGATGAAATTCGCAGCCCTAATCCGCCCATAAATTGCAAGGAATGATACTCGCCCCTGTTCCCAGTTCCTACGCCAATCCCCGCCCCCCGCGGCCACGGCTTGGGGATGTTTGGGGGAGGGGGGCGGCAAACTGTGCGCTAAAATCTTAAACGTCGCCAGTTTCATAAAATACACGCCAGTATTTCTTGACACATCATAAACAAAACTCGTTAAGTTGATGTAATATTGTGATCTTCATCATAACGAGTAGCATTTCTGAAACACAAGGGAATACGCTAGTGCTTTTGATGCTGTATTGAATGCTATAGGTCTGATATATATATATCAGTGGGTTCCATGACAGTTCAACCTGCGACAATTCATCCGGCGACAGTTCATCCGGCCGACAGTTCATCCTGCCGACAGTTCATCCTGTCGACAGTTCATCCGGCCGACAATTCGTCCGGCGACAATTCATCCGGCCTGATCATTTAGAAAAATTTTTCTTCAAGTAAGTATGCAAAGAGGATATACGGCCGTACAACCAAAATCGATTTACTTATATCTTTTTATTTATTTATTTCTATATATTACAGTTTTTACCTTGTTTTTAATATTTTTACATAATATATTTTGAAAATATTTTTACATACTAATATTACATTTTATTATGTTGGGTGTAAGGTGAATTTGTGAAGGTGAAACTGTTGGTTGATAATGTTGTATGTTTCGTGAACACCTCACTAGGAGAACCTGTGCTGAGGTGTTTACGTGTTTATGATTCAGTGTGGCAAGTACAGGTATTTATGTGTTTTAGTATTTATTTTATATCTGAAGGCATCCTGAGTGGAAATCCGCTGTAACCTAACCTAACCTAACAAATTAGTCAATTCACCCTAAAAAGATGGTGTTAATTTCAGATAAAAAAGTTATATTATATGCAAGTAGGAATCTTAACAGTTTTTTGCTAAGCCGACTGCACATATAAGTATGTCGTATTTTGTTATGCACGCATGCTTCTTCGGAGAGTCGAAATTATTGTTAGTAAAAATATTTTTACAGCGGATTTCCACTCAAGATGCCTTCAGATATAAGTATATCGATTTTGGTTGTACGGCCGTATATCCTCTTTGCATACTTACTTGAAGAAAAAATCTTCTAAATGATCAGGCCGGATGAATTGTCGGCCGGATGAACTGTCGGCAGGATGAACTGTTGGCAGGATGAACTGTCGGCATGATAAACTGTCGCCGGATGAACTATGGCCGGATGAATTGTCGCCGGACGAATTGTCGGGTCACCATATCGGTGACGGTTCCATTCCAATTCAGAATCAAGTCAACTAACTACAAACCTCTTTGAAAAATTTATTAAAAGCTATGGAAAAAATAATTTAAAAATAGCCCACAACCCTAACCTAAAGTAACACCTTTAACCAATTTTTTTTCATCTTTTTTAAATGGCTTTCCTTTTGCCTTTTTTGAGGTTCTGAGTTGATTTTATTCTGAGTTGTCCGGTCCCTGTCAGTTGCTCCGTGTCATCGCTCATCTCACCAAAATGTACGTAAATTGCTTACTTTTATCAGTATGGATTTCGATGGTTCATCGACCAATTAGGAATATCGATTATATTAATTTATAAAGGTCTAACTGACACGGTGGTCAGAATCCATAACTGTTGTGTTAACTCAGTTTTTTTTTTATTAAGTTAAAAATTACACTATTAAATGAAGTAATTATCGATGCGCACTGTCCGTGCATTGTTTTTGTCAGTAGGTATCAGATATGGCGTTGTGTACGGATTTATAATTTTTGTGATTTTCTTACTTTTCCACTTACGGTAATTGCATTTCATTTTCATTTTGCGTGTGAGGGAGATTTATTATAATTTTTGTATTTTTCCTTTGGACATACGCTCACCGTTTGTCCTATTTTCGACTGTTGACATTTGGTGTGTAAGAAAGAGGGGCAGCATTATATGTTTAAGAACAAAAGCAAAACAATCAGGGTATTGATATTTGACGTTTTTGAATTTTTGGAATTCACTCACTTACTCAATATCATACTTTGCACAAGTTTCCTGCAGCTCTTTCAAAAAATGAGAATTCGTTCGATACAAAATATATGAGAAAAAAAATATTTTTTTTCGTGACGTTTCGACATTTTAATAGCTATTCGGGGCGGATAAAAATCCAACAAATCAAAGATCATAAAAATCGGTCCAGCCGTTCTCGAGTTATAAATGGTATAACTTACCCGACTATGTTTTATATACATATAAAGATGATTCTAAATCTAAAACAGTATTTTTAATAATACATAATAAAACATATATAAAACTTGTTTCCACTTAATGTATTTTGGACCTTAACCGGTTTCAGCCTGTTAGAGCCATCTTTTGACTGGTACAAAATATTCATAATCTACAGTTTATATAACATAACAAATGGGGTGCGGGAGGGGGTAGTCTACAAGAATTGTATTCAATTTATATGTTTTTTCCATATTTGTTGCTATTGCTATTTTTAGTTATTTGGCTATTAGCAGTAGACATAATTATCTCGGGTTTATAAATAACTTTAATATTATCTGGAGAATACCTTAGTTTTAAGTAATATCAATTATTAACAACCCATAATATCATTGTTGGCATGTCTAAGATAGAAATATTAAAGATAAATAGAAATATTAAAAAGTGCAAACACAGCGACACTGAAAAGACTCTACAAAAAATAGATATATTCAAAAGTATATTTTTACATTAATTCCACACAGGAGCTAATGTGAAAATTCTACGACTGATTCCTGAGTTGAATTTTTCATATGCCTACTCCATACAAATGAATTCAACGAAGTCTTAGCAATTTTTGTTCTGATAAATGGTAAAGTGTGTGTTACGTGTGTTTTTTTTCCTTTGTCGCCACAGCTCGTACCCAATCTCCGTGCTTTTCTGGCATAATCTGCTCTCCTGATTAAAGCCGAGACGTGTTAAGGGTCTATAAAGTACGATGACGTCACCATCAAAGCGAGTGTGACGTCACGTACGACACATTTGTGGCTTATTAGGCCCTTGTGCGCTTTACAGAGCCGTGTTGTCTCAATTCTCCTTTATTTTATGTTTTCCTGGTAATCAGCCAGAGTATACTTAGTAAAATGCCTGAAAAATTGACGAACAAATTCCTAAAATATCTAGAATTTACATTGCATGTAAAATCACGAGATATACAAATATGCTTTGTAAAGCTGAGAGTATTTTATATATTTCTAAAGCTGAATATTTTCCTCAGTTTGTCTATGCGAAAAGGATGTACAAATTATATGGTGCCAAGTTAGTGTACCGATAAAGTCTTCTCAAAAATAATAAAATTTTCATTTTTCATCCATGTTCTATAGTCGCATTGCAGCATCATTTATTCTTGTTGCTTCAATAGAAACTGTTTTCGTGCGTTTCTTGAAGAAAGTTTAACAATTTGAACGGGGAAGTGTTCTTTGAACATAATCATTATTGATTCAGATTATCTGAGAAAAAAATAAACAAAAGAAATGCACTAAATAATTATATTTAAACTAAAATTATGTTGATACCTAGGTATTTATTGCATGGTTCCCACATTTAGTTCCAATTCTTAAAATTCAAAGTTCATTGAATGTGAATAATTTTACGCATTACATTTCGCAGGAATATTTCACAACTCGCGCATCACCACAGAATCGAATCCGCAACTTTCCTATTCATACCAAAATACATTCTCCAAATTACTACAAAGCCATTTTTTTGGATTTTACTCGTAGGTGTATGCACAATACAATACATGACTGTTATAACAGTTACATTACCTAACGAGTTTAAAACTGACCCATAAGAATTAAATAGGTACTAATTTGGGAGGTGGATTATTATTATTTTTTTATTTTAAAGTTTGTTTTATTCATCTATTTGTTTGTTACATGAATTGAGGATTCTTCGACCACCATTCTAGGCACATGCCCGTGTTGTGGATATGCTGGATATGGGTGTCACCGCCCGGAAACCATTTATTGGATAACAAACACCTCTTCCATAGGCCACCCCAAGTGATTTTTGGTGACTAGCAGGGGTGCCCAGGTTCATGGGGTGAGGTTTGTCCGGGTCCTGGCCGTAGATATATCTGCTTACCAGCTGCATGGCAGACCGGATCGAGAGAGACTGGTTGAGGGAGATGGTTTGACCTCTCTCAGAACATCGCCTTGCATCACTGTGGGATGCAAGGCGATGTTCTCAGAAATTTCTCTCTTTCCTTTTCACAAAAGACCCCTTTAAACAGCATCCCCAAAGATGACATTATTGACAATTTTTTTCCTCCGGGCTTTCATTAAAAACTAATAAATCGTAAAAAAATAATAATAGGGTTGTTTCACAGAATTTGAACATTTCAACAAAATTCAAAGATATAATTCAAGTTTTGTGAAAGCAAAAATAATAACAGAACCAGAATAGATCTTTTACAGAACTTGAGTTTTAACTTTGAAACTGAGTTTTATTTTTTCAAAAGTTGCACTCAATTAAAAATAATTACAAAGCCTGCAAACTGTAAGCCAGGCTTAGCACCCAGCAAGTAACAAGTGACCGAGGTAAAGCAGGTTAGTGCAGGTCACTGATTTGCATATCCGTGTCCGGACTGCCTTTAGCCTGTATACAGCCTGAAAAGCCCCCTATGCCTCATACTGCCCTTTGTCCCCTATAGCTTCTAAAGCCCCTACAGCCTGGCGAGCCTCCACTGCCTGCACTCTCATAAACACTTTGAAAACTGTAAGTTAAAGGGTATAAAACCAACTTGATATACCCACTAGCTCATTTTATAAACAATTTTTCATTTTATGTCCAACTAGTTTTACATCCTGGCTTCGATTGAGCTTCAACACGCTTTTATCGAAGTCTTTTTCTTATGGTTAATAATATGAAACCAACGATATGACCTGAAATCGACCTAATTGTAGACTAACATATGAAATGGAACATACACATGTGTGAACTTGTTAAGCGCATTAGAAAATGTATCTATATATTCATTAGATTAAGAAATATTCTCAAGTTAAACAACCTAAAAGAAAGTCTATTACGCACTAGTCCAATTATTAATTCAGTATGGACTCATTGGATGGGGAGGTGAATATGAAAAGTAAAATAGTCCTGTAAAAGTGGTACAAAAACTAATTATTAAAGTAATTTAGTAACCAACATTCCCTTCACCATCATTGTTCAAAATTTTCGAAGTACCAAAAATTGAAGACTTCTATAAAAAAGATTCAATACAAGGCATAAATTTAACATCCAAATTCCTCTATTTTAAACACAACAAATGCACAATAATTATATTTACAAAGGCATAAAATATTTTAATAGTCTTCCCGATGAAATAAAAAAAATAACGGATTTCGTATCATTCAAGAAAAAGGTCAAATTAATCTAAAAAAAATTAACAACCATAACATCACCAATCAAAATGTTATAACTTCATATCATGTCGTATTAAAAATTAACGCCACTAGATCCTTGTACTTAAGTTTATATTTATTCTACACTCTAAGTAAAATTTATGTTAAAATAATGAAATAATTATAAAATAACTCATACGCCAGGCTTAAGAGCCGGCATTCTTAATTGGCGTAGAAATTCATTAAAATGTATTTTTTTATTATTTTGTTTTGCCTAATATTATGTTCAATCCTGTAACAATGTTATAAATAAACAATAAAAAAAGAATAAAAAAACCTATTTTATTTATCGCATAGAAAATGCACAGTAAACAAATAAAGAATGATTCAATTGATTTAAAAACTTCTAAAAATAGTCTTCATGTCATACAAATAAAATCATAAACGAAAACGAACACCTTACGATGACAAAAATGTTTTAAAGTGTCTATTCTTTCACCACCGCATAAAATTGAATGGCTTACTTCCGAAATTTTGCAAAATTGCATTGAAAACTGCACGCTAGAAAATCCAATATCGCTGACCGCTGCCATAAACGTAGCTTCAGGGTGCATTACGACAAAGGGAGAGGGTAGCAGAAGGGTTGTGGGAGGCTTTTGTTCTGGGGGAGTTATATTGTTTTGTTCCAGCCTAAACTAGGTTCAAATTTGCATTTAAAACAACCCTATGATGCGGGGTGCAATGATGTAGAGATTTATCGTCCGGAGAATGCCGAATGATTCCGAATAAAGCCGACCATAATTATTGTAGATAATACAACTCTGACGTGACAAAAAATTATGTCAAAATAAAGGTTTTAAAACCTTATTTACTGTAATTTACATTTAAGTATACTCTCTTGTAGCCAGTTATGGTTTTATATTTTTTCTAATGGTTTTTAGCCAAGTCGGTCTTGGAGGAATAACCGTGTATTATGCCGTTACTTTTAACGAAACTTTCTTCAGTTTTTAATGCCATCAAGTGCAATGGACCTTTGAAATATCCATTTCACCTTGTCAAAATGCTAACTAATTTCACGCGATAATGGTTAAAGAGAGAGAGGGTTTTGAGCGGAGTAAGTATTTACATTGTGTTATAAGTATTCGTACTTGGGATAATGTTTTACAGTAATGGATTAACAAACATTAAAAAAGTTTGAATCATTAACCACTAAGGCTAATTTGTATGCTTTTCGGAACAACTCATAAAGAAAGAGAGAGAACATTTCGTATAGAAATCGTTGTTTCCCTTACTATCATGGTTAGATATATGATCTTAACGGTATTAGAAAGAGAAATCACCACGCTTTAAATTCAATTCTAAAAATTAACCATAAAATAATTCAAATTCACTCCTTTATGAAACCAAAGTTTCCGATCGTAATATGAAAACAATTTATGAAATTTTGATGATTTATTTTTACATGAAAAAACAAAAAAGTGAGTTGACGATATCGTTTATAATACATTTGCCTAATAAGATATGTGTTTTTTGTTATCAGTAATTTTATTTATCAAAAACGTAAAATGAGCCCTTTTTAAAAGTTTTTTATGTTTGCACTCAAAATTTTTGTATTTCAAAAATTAAATGTTTATTTCAAATTATAAAATCTGAATACTTCAAGCATCCTTCAAAAACAGGTTTTAGTTTTCGGATACGTTAAGAAATATTCCATTTACTTGGAAATATATGGATCTTCCGTCAAAATAGTCCCGAGGCCTGAGAGGTTAAGGTATAATTAAATTTACAAGTGTCTCAAATGTTACGGTAACTACATCAGGTTTTGCAAGACATGTAATATAAAAATTGATGGTACTAAATCGGCCTGAATTTTAAACACTAAAATTACATTGAAATTTTCCCAGTTACCACAATTAAAATAATATAAACATTGAGGTTAAAATAAAATCATATTAAAATAAACCACTGAAATAATCCCAGCCACTTTTCAGTTAATTGGCTTCGAAGGGCGAAGCAGAAAAATAAACGTTACAAGAAATTCAATTCCTGAATCTAGAATGAATTTTGTTAAAGTAATCGTGCCTTATCTGAATCTGGAGGCAGGAGTTTGATTACTCGGTTATGATCATTATTATGAGAAGAGGGGTGAAAAGGGGTGGTGGTTAAGAGGTACCTACCCCTTCATAACCAATATAAAATAATTGAATTTCTTTTAAAGTGTGATTCGTAAAATTATTGATATTTATAAAAATTCCAACTGTTCGGTTACTTTTGTAAAAAAATATATTTTGTGATTTTTTCAATGATCGTAAAAATATTTTAAGGTATTTATTGTTATATAATGTTAAAATGCTAATTTAGTTATATCGTAGAACTTACGAATATCCCGTACATTTACTAACTTTATTATTTATTAACAATTTATTGGATAACCAACACCCCTGCCATAGGTCACCCCGAGTGGTTCGCTATGTTTGGTGACTTAGCAGAGGTTCCCTGGTTCATGGATGTTCGGGGATTGGTTGACGTAGACCTCTCCAGCCGGACTGTCCCGACCCATCGCCTTATACCGCAGTGGGAGGTATGGATTCATACGTCCCTCACTCCTGGACACATTCAACCCCCAGACTCCTACCAACCCCTCAAACCTTTTTCCTTCCAAGAACTTCCTTTCGTTCCTTTCCCTTAAAAGATCCTCCACGCAGCAATCCCAAAGATGACATAGGCCTTGAGGGAAATTGTTTTCCTCGGGGCCTCGTGTGAGGGAATATTGTAAAAAAAATGATTTAATATAAAAAAAAAACACAGAAAAGAAAAAAAGAAAGAGATGTCGCGTAGACACGAACCCGAATGTACCGCTTGCCGGGAGGTCGAGCTCTACAATACACACCATTATATTACGAGGGCTGTCCGTAAAATAAGGTCTCCAAGGTACTGCGGTCGCGAGGAACAATTTTACGCTAGATCCGGGAAAACTGGCATGTAGCCTAGTTTCCCTACGCCAAATCACCATAAAGCTGAACTCTCTGCGACACTTAGTCTCGGCGTGGCAGCCGTTCGCAATGAAGCTTCCGCTCACCGCACCCGCCAGGTGTGAATTACGCTCTATAATCAGATGTTTTGTGCGAAGAACAAAACCCCGGTAGAAACTCATTCTCAGCTATTTAAAGTGTACGGAAAACAGTGTCTGAGTGCGAAAACGTGCGCAAATGGTGCAGAGAATATAAAAGCGTGCCAGACGGCCATCAGTTTCAGATGAAAAAATTGCCAAAGTGGAAAAAACAATTATTGCAAATCGACGGGTGACGGTTGGGGAGCTCTGTGACATAATCCCTGATATCAGTAAACCACTAGTGACAAGATTTTGACAAAAAATAGGGGAACCACAAAATCTGCCCAAGGTGGGTCCCAAAATGCTCATCGAAGATCACAAAGAGCAACGGGTTGAAGCAGCCCGCAGATTGCTTGAGTCCTACGACATCGATGGCGAAGAATTCTTGAACTCAATTGTGACTGGGGACGAGACCCGGATACACTACACGACCCCAGAAACAAAGGAATAATCCCAGTGGCATCATACAGATTTTCCGAAGCAAAGTTTAAAAACGAATTACGGAGCATAACTCACACCTGGCGAGTGCGGCGAGTGGAAGCTCCATCGCGGATGGTTGTCACGCCAAGACTAAGCGTCACAGAGGGTGAAATGTGGTGAGGATTTGACAAGGAGAAACCAGGCTACACGCTAGGATTGCGCGTATAATTATTCCTCGTGACCGCAGCGCCTTGGAGACATTATTTTACGGACAGCCCTAGTATTATTATCAACAATAAAATATTTATCTTTCACATTTTTTTATAATATACTCGTATATCCGAGATAGTCTGATGTTGTATTTGGATATTAAAATCAAACATTTATAACGTTCTTTAAATGTCAACAGACGTAGATGTTTTAAAATTCACAAATAGACTCGCAAAAATGTTTGCTCTGATCTCAAGAAGTCTCCAATAAGACCTGCCTTACAAAGAAGTTTCTTTGACTTCGCAAACTATTCCGTGTAATCAAACATGCAAATTGTGGTGTTTGGAAAATAAGTTCGCCTTCCAGGTGCCAGGGCAGCATACTCGTGCATAGTCAGACTTCGCACCGACTCGGAATGTAGAGAGCTGGATGTGGCATTAAGATACCCACGGGATTATGTTCTCTTAATAACATTGGGTGAATATGATTATGCAGTACATCCAGCTGAGGGAACCCGCTATTTTATTGAATTAATCTAGTTTCCAAGAAAGCTCCCGCATGCGGAACCAAAACTTTGGAGGCTTAAACAATTTCAGAGCAACTTTGAGCAAGCTGTTGTTTTAAAATATTTAACCCGAGGTACAGTGACATTTTCTAAATATTCTAAGAGTTTCTCTTTAAATAAATAAGATCCGTAGCCATCCTTCTCGTTTTTTTCAATAAACGTACAGGACTTAGATTGAAATCAAAATACTATAATTCTCCTGATGTTCGTAAATTTATGAAGTGTGCAAAACGGGTAAATGAAAAAGGTTACCGCAAGGGTTAGAAGAACCTGACTCTTCAGATATATACATTGGTGAAAACTTTCAAATCACAGGAGCGTTCTTTGTGTCTTTATGTGTACATAAATTTTTTCTTTTTACACATAATAACACTTACACTTTTTTTTTAAAGTTCGTATATTTTTATAATTGTAGGGGTTAGTTATTCTAAAATTAAACAAATAATAAATTAAGGATGGGTGGTTTCAAAAACTTTTAAGAATTCATTAAATATTTTAAATTAATGTTCACGTTCTGTGTAAGTTCTATTCAAGTTCTGTGATTATTTCAATTTCATGCAGCAATTGGCCTATAATGATATTATAACATAACTTGAATAGAACCTCCACAGAACGTGAAAATTAACTTCAAATATTTTATGAATTCATCATTTTTTTTTAAACAACCCTTCCTGAGAATTATTATAACTGTCTATGCGGAATGTAAATGTTCTCTTTATTTTAGTAAAGTTTAGAAAAAAAATGAAAATCTTCTACATTCCTATAAGAAGTCTTTTTTTATAGTATTTGAGAGCAAATATTAAGGGAACACGTGGATCGACCAATGGTAATTATCACAGCTGAGGATCTTGAAGTGTGTGAATATAATGAATACTTTTTCTCTCTTCATGTTACAGAAGTTTATGGTGCATATTCGTTGCTAATATCAAATGAAAAAGACACCAAAATCACACTATAGCTACAAATATACCAGCTAAGTTTTGCAACGATGATTTCGTTAGCTAAAGTTCGTCAAAAACTCAGCTAAGGCAAATTAATCGAGAATTTTCGTCCCTTTATAATCTGATGTTGAAAACAATTTCAATCTTTCTCAATTCGTTTTAATTAAACGCCATAAACTTTTTGTTCAACAAAAGCCCTAAAATGGACCCTTTCTGATATTTTAATTGCTTCAAGATATTTAACGGAGGATCTGGGAAGACGTATAATTCGTAATTACATTTAGTCGGACGTTCCTTTGAATACTGACTAGAATTTTTCATTCGTGTCCAATTATGGAAGAAAGATTACATTTCGAGTGACCTATTTTTGATGCTTTACGTTTTCATCCTCAGGAAGTCAAGCAAAGGAAATATTTAATTCGTCTTAAAAAATATAGAGAACAGGATGATAAGATAAGAATACTTTTTACTTACTAAAATATTGCGTGGAAAAATCGAGGACTTGGGAAATTCAAGAGTATGTCGACCTTCAAAACATGATTTAGTAACAAGTTAATTATTTGAAGAACGCTTTGTATTCAAACTCATTGACACACTGCAGACAAGCTGCCATACGACAGCTTTGTGGGTCTACTAAAATTTTTGTACAAAATGTCTTTTGTTATTTAATAAATAAAAATAAATAAAAATAAAAAACAAACTTAATAGAATTTAATGCCCTCATCCAAAGTTTTTTAGATTTCGTTTTGTGTTTTTACTTTTTACCAAATAGGTTCCTACCATCAAATCAGCGTTGTGTCACGTTTCGATAATTGCGACTCAATAATTTTAATTTATTAATACACAAATTAAAATTTCATATTCATCAGTTAATAAATGGTTTAATGTACGTATTATTAAAACAATGGTTCTTATCAATACAAAGTTTTCGCAATGTAAACCCATATTTTGCATTGAAATAAAAAAAGATTGGATCAAATGAAGTTATAGCGAATTTTATGAAAAGTTTTCAAATGTTGTTCTGCAAATATTTGTAAATTATTTTCATACCCTATCGTGGTATTTGCCCTCAAAAGTATATATCCACAAGTGAACAAACACACATTAAAACAATACAAACTAATGGTGTAAACGCAGACATTGTTAGTAATTTTTTACTTCTATTTTTCAATCAACTATTTTTTAAACTCATGATGAAAATTTTTAAACTCTACTGACAAACTGCTTCTGCTGACAAACTGCTTTGGCAGTTCAGCGGATGTTTAAAATGAAGAATAAAAAAATATAATGGGGCCTTTTTGGTCCGGAGCTCTGTATACCAGTATTTCACAGACATTGTTAGTGGAGTTTAAATAACTTTGAAAGCGTAAGAAATGTATTTTCTCCAGAAATCTTGATGTTTGGTGGTATGTACAAATAAAAGTTAAAATTTCGGTAAGATGGGAATTAAGTAGGCATATAAAATTTACAATTAACAACTAAGAAAATTTAAAATAACTCAAACTCCTAACAGCATGCATTTAAAGTGAATGCTTAGTTGGGAATACTTCGGTGAAAGTACTCGAAACAAACTGGAAGAATGCAATTAATTGCCGAGAGAGTTTTTAATTCCGTCTGGAAAGCGATTGGTCACGTAGCGGTACTTGGGCCCCTCTTTCCCTTATTGAAATCACTAAACAGGTACCTGCTTCTAACTCCTAGCTTCTAGTTCCTAGTGGAGACTCAATCGGTGCTTCGAACCAGCTGCAGCGAGCCGAGCTTTAAGGCTCATCGGGTGGATCTGACCTCAGATTGCAAAAACAGTTCGTTCAGCAGTTTTAAGAATCCTTGCTAAAGTCTATTGAGACTTTCTTTGAGCATTATGGATAGGTTTTATGCACTTGGGTAAATCGCGATGAACTCCCATCAAAAATTTTAATATATGAGGTGTAGCTGAAACTATTTTTAGCCGATGACTTCACAATAGTTGTGTATCTCTACGCTACGCTTCACAATAACGCAGCGATCGGGTTGGAATGACGTTAGGGAGCTTTTGATTTTTTGGTTTTTGGTTTCAAATTACGATATTAAATGTAATGTTTTACAGTAAATTATTCATCAGACGTTTATATTCAGCATCGATATTTGTTACTTATTATGGATAAGTATTAATATTTTTCCCGCCTACCAAATTGTTATCTGCCGCCACCCCGGGAACCATTTATTTGATAACCAACATCTCTGTCATAGGTCAACCCAAGTGGTTCGCTACATTTGGTGACTTAGCAGGGGTGCCCAGGTTTATGGGGTGAGGTTTGTCCGAGTCTCGGCGGCGTATGCTTCTGCCCACCAGCTTTATAGCAGGCCGGATCGGAAGAGAATGATTGAGGGAGGCCCTTTGACTTCTCCAGCCGTTCTCTCTTCAAAAATCGCCCTGCACCGCAGTGGGAAGGATGGATTCATTCAGTCACTCCTGGACACACTGACCCCCAGATTCCTACACACTCCTCATACCATTTTCCTTCCCAGACTCTCTTTCCTTTCCTAAAAAGACTCTCCACACACATCCACGAAAGATGGCATAGGTCCTGAGGGGAATTATTTTCCTCAACACTGTGTGGAGCTAATGTAAGAAATAAAATCTGATTTTCACGGAACATAATTTAAGCTAACTTTTCCCTGTTCACGATCTTTTGTTCCTTTCCTAGCCTTTCATCCACATACATATTTTTCTTACACAGCACGTAGTGATATGTAAAATGTGTTTCCAAGTCACTATTTTGTACTTCATGAAACTTCACAGAATAGTCTTCCGGCTGGTTTACTCCAAGGTTCTTTGGAATTTTCCAGACATTTCCATATTTCTCAGGTACAAAACACCGGCGTTGTTATAAAATCAGGCGACATTACCCTTTAGTGTGGTTATCAGATTACCATCCGAATGTTGGAGTTGAGCATCTCTGTATCAAATCGAGAGAAAACTTTGAGATGAACACTTGGATAGGCAAGCAAATACAAATGAGGCTGATTTTATCGCAGAAAGTGCTTAAACTCTGAAGAGTTTTTGGGTTATGAAGGAATTTTGCAAATATATTGATTGATTATTAAAAAATGTTCTTTTAGGTATACCTTATATATTTTAAGTTTATTTCATCACCATTAGCATTTCTTGGATAACAAACACCCCTGCTATAGGTCACTCCAAGTAGTTCATTACGCTTGGTGACTTGCCCACCTACTGCATGGCAGGCAGAATCGGGAGATACTGGTTGAGGGAGACCTAACCTAGCCCCCTCCAGCCGTACTCTCTCGGAATATCGCCTTGCACCACAATAGGATAATGGATTCATACGTCCGTCACTCCTGGACACATCGACCCTCAAATTCCTACCCACCCCTCATTCCTTTTTCCTTCCCAGAACTTCATCTCCTTACTTTCCTAAAAAGATCCCCTACTCTACATGGCTTCCCCAAAGCTTACATTGGTCCTGAGGGTTTTTCCCTTTGGGGTTTTCTCTGTGGAGCTAAGATAAAAAAAAATAATAATGATTATATTTTTTTAAACTTAGATATCTGTGTTATAAACTTTTTTATGAGGAATAAAAATGTCATTGAATAAATAAATAAAAAAAAAAAGAAAATTGAGTTCTACAAATTAAACTTGATAACATTAAAAATAAAAAATATTTTTTTTTGCTTTCTTTTTGGAGAATCTCGTACTCCTATGTTCATTTAATTTCCCTGACATCCTTTTCGCCCTTTAATAACAGGACCAAAAATAGTATGTAAGTATTATTTTATTATTTATTTAAAGAACGATTTTCTTCTTATTATATGACTAGCTGGGTTACCCGGCTTCGCTCAGGACAATAAGATAGTGTTCTGGAATGTTGCACAATGATGTTCCCGATTCCCTATTCCTGATCATTCCACGACATACTCCGCCACTCCTTCCACAACTTTCTACAGCTCTATGGAACCTTCTAGAACTTTCCGGAAGACTGTTCTAGAAATTTCAAGAGGGCGAAACTTTCAGCCCTTATAGCTTTAAAAGCACGGCCTTTAGGTAAAAACGGATACCTTTATTCCCTAGGGGGGATAGAGATCTACCACACCATATAACTCCCTTGATCGAACCGGTACTCGTTTCTAAGTTTTTGCGAGCTGCACGTTTTTTGGACTTTCTTTTATAATATATGCCATACTCAAATAAATAAAATGTTACTCCTTACATGTCCTTTCCCGTGCGTTCCCCTCCAGCGTTCCACTTCCACCTTCCCCACCACCGCTCTCCCGCTCCCCCATCCCGCCAACCCCCCTGGCACTGCATTTCTTGACTCCTCTCCCGCCCGGCCCGTAGCCGAAACTTTTTTCTAATACTAACAATTTTAAACTCATGATATCTTTCTTATTAAATATCCGAATTGAAAAATTCAAAAAGTTAAATAAAGGTATTAAAGCTGTCTTGAATATGAAGTAATTTATTTTGATAAGGATTAAGACCAAGATACAAATAAAGAGCCTTTTCAAGCGACGACATTTTAATTAAATTTTTAAAATAAAATAATACTTATTGTGGCATAACCACAATAGTTAGACATATGCTGTCGCGAGTTTTTTTGTAAATAATAATGTATCTATAAAGTTGTGGTACATTATTTTATTCTATCATCAATACTTTTCGCAGCGCACGCGATTTAAAGAATATTTTAGGTAATTTTTTTACACCCTGGGTTACATTATTGATGTTTTAGTAAGGATGCCTATTTTTTTTAAATATTATATAGCCTATGTCACCCAGGGTTAGTGTAGATTCCCAAGAGCGATAGAATTTTTAAAATCGGTTCAGTAGTTTCGGAGCCTATTCGATTCAAACAAACACACAAACAAACAAACATACAAATATTACCTCTTTATATAAATTATTATATTTATATGATAAACGTACACTCGAATAAAGTGGTCTATGCATAGAAAGGCATGTTTAAAAAAGCAACGGTTTTAAACAACTCGTTGGTTAATTAATTTATGTACCCAGAAATTACATAGTTACCCTCTTACAGAAAAGCCTTGTTATTAAAACAATCTAAACCATTTATCATTATGGATTATCACAACAAAACGGGACGTCAAAATAAAACACCTCTCAATCCGCTAGGTCCCCGACGAATGAGGCGTAAAGAGATTCGGTGTAGGTACGAAGGCTGTATAAATTTGGAGTGCGGAAATAACGCTTTGCCAGTACCAGGGGTACATAATAATCTCGACGGTCTCCCCACAATCAACAGACGCGGCTGTAAGTGCTACCCTAGGGACGCGACTCGCGGCTGTACAGCGAGCGGCGCACAGAGCTACCATAGCGGTGACTGGTAATCTACATGGTGTCTCTCCTCGCTCGCGTGCGGCCCTGGTAGCAAAAACTTACTATGTGCATAATGTGAGATTTTGATTAAAAAATCGTGTCAATTTACCAAAAATTCTATTAAAAATCATTTATTTATTATTACCAAAAATTCTATTAAAAATCAAACTAGCGTTGCAATGGCCATTCAAAGAAATCTGCATGTCCTTTCCCGTGCGTCCCCGTTCCCTTCCACCTTCCCTGCCTTCCCCCTCCCTCGTTTCTTCCCTCTCCGCGAACCCCACCTTCCCCGTCACTAAAATATATGAAATACACACATTTTCATTTATACAAATTTCATAACGCCAGAACTTACCATTGTATAGCCTATATGTATGTTACTCACTGATAACGTAGCTTTATATTGGTGAAAGAATTTTTAAAATTGATTTAGTGGTTTAGGCGTGAAAGCGTAACAAACAAACAGACGCACTTTCGCATTTATAATATTACTAGCTGGTACCCGGAATGCGTTGCTATTCTATTTAATAAAGAAATTGTTTCCCTGCGTATCCTTTCCCATTCGTCCCATTCCTCTTCCGCCTACCCTTCCTCTCCCGCTTCCCCTTTCCCTCTCGCGTTCCCACTCTGCCTCATCCACCTTCTCTCTCCCCACTCCACTTCCCCTCGTCCCGCTTGCCCCACTCTCGAGTTCCCCACCCCCTCCCAGGTTCCCATCCTCCCCTCCCTGGTTCCCCTACCCCCCTACCGCGAATCCTCTACCCTAGTTCCCCTCCCGCATTCCATATATTCAGTCCCGGTACATTCAGTTTTCAAACAGCTCGCGTGCCACCTATTCCATTTTTTGCACAAATTTCATTATGCCAGAGCTCACCAGTAGTCTTATACAAACTTTGTCCTGACAATAACGAACACAAAAAAAATGAATTATCCAATTTGAGGCAGTCTTAGGAAGTTATGCGCGTACATACATTTCGGCGATTCGTTTTTATTTATATAGATAGATAGAAGAAGAAGATAGACAGATAGTATGGATTAGCCAGGTTAAACCCTAAAATAAGAACCTACTAGGTATATTAAATATTAAATGCGTTATTCCTAGCCATTAATTTGGATGTTGAGTGCGCGGCAAATTAATATTTTAAATAAAAAAAAAGAAAATACTTTGTCTTACGTCACTTTATTAATATAGTATATATATAATATAATATAGTCTATATATTAATAAAGTGACGTAAAACAAAGTATTTTCTATTTATTTATTTAAAATGTCAAGTCACAATGTGTGTGCTTCTTTTGTAATTTAAATTAATATTTGTTTTCTACGTCAATTTCACTTCATTCATCGCTACAGAATAGGTATGGGTTTGACGAATCAAATTAAAACTTGTTTCTTGCGAATGAGTTATTTCAGTATTATTAATTTTAGTAGAATCCATTTTAGTTCGGTTCATATTATGATGTAACCGATTCAGTTCAAAAAAGTATTTTCTCTGTTTGGACAATAATTATCGGGTCAGAGGAAATTTAAAGTCGAATAGCTGACCTGCCCGTAGTATGATAGGCTCGTCCGATCAGTCCACGATAATCTCCCATCACAATGAATAGTTAAAATGGTGGGAGAATGGCCAAAAGTTAAAAATCCATTGAACTTTAATATTCGTAGTCAACAATCATACTGGATACATCGTTAATAAAATGTAAAAGGGAAACTTTAAAAACCTGGACTTTTAATAAAATACTTTAGAAAATTATCATTACTTCTTAATATCAAAACATAAAGCTCAACTTTATGAATCTTCCTACTTAAAGTGAATTCATAAACTTGAGCTTAACAACCAAAGGTTAACCAAACGAAAAATAATTCCCAGCCCCAACAACCGTCCAAAGAACGAGTACGAAGTCGCCGAGCGCTAGATAAAAGCTAAAAGTTATTTGCAAGTGTCGGCATTTTGAAAGACGCGAAGAAGTGAGAGAAGAGCTTAAAGTTTGCTAGTAATTCGGGTAATATCGCAAATACTTACAATTCTTTGTTTACCCGTCAGATCTCAAGTGAGAAAGTTTTAATTTAAACCGGGACGATCCGGATTTTCGAGCCGAAGCACTTCGCTGTCTTTTAAAGGCTTTTCTCTCGTTAACCTTCTGAATAAGTCTGATCTTGGAATCTGTTTAGGACGTAGTATATATTTTTGTCTTAAGTTAGTACCTAATAAGTATTGCAAGATAGATAAGTGATTGTAAGGATCTTTTTCTTTCAGTTTATCTAAGAGATTTTCTTTTTCCTACTGGGTCTTTGAAAATTTCTTACCAAATAAATGGAAGCAAAATAGAGTTATAAACTTCTCACGTATTGTGAAAATAGCTATTCTATTTTTCATGGTTAAAATCATATCCTATTTTTATGGGTATTGGAAGAATGAATAACTTATCTGATTAAGTAAATGTTTGGTAAAATCATACATCCGACCAAAATGCCAAGTTCCGGAAATAATGGAAAGTAAGTGAGCATTAACACAAATGGTCAGTAGCTGAGTTGGCATCGCGTTTGGATCCCACCCAGGCTTTCTGTATTCGATTCCCCGACTGTTTAAGGCTCCGTTACTGGCCCCAAAAAGAAGAAGATGGAGAGATATGAAATTACGAATGTTAGAAGAGCGCGCTTACACTTACAGCGATAAAATTGATGCAAAAATCATGAAAATCTTTAATAAAACACGACTCATTAAAAATAGAGCAAAAATCTCGCGATAATTGTCTTTAATTTTATTTAAAGAAACGCTGTGAATTTTTTCATACATATAACTTGTAAAATAACTGAAACAAACGTGTTTATAATAATTTTTGGAGAATTTTCTATCGAGGGAATTTTATATAATTTGCGTTTAGGCGCGACGAATGTCTAGATATTATCTTCAAGAATAACATATATTGTTTTAAGAGCTTAAAAAATTTCAAATGTGTAAGAGAGGTTTGCAAGAAATTGGTAGAAATTCGGATAGCGGCTTCTTAAGTCCTCCATCAGAACATAAGAAACATTTTCCGCTCACTGTTGTGGTAGTAGGAGATTTTCAAATATTTTCGGGTTATTCGTAACCGGGCGGGATGCATAAGTTTTATTATTTGTAAAACTTTTTGTTTATTTTTATATTAGACGTTAAAATCGCAACGGTAAATCAATAATTGTAATACGTAGATCTCAAAACAGATATACCTAGAGAGGTCTATGTAATAAAAATAAATAATTTTTTATATAAAATAAAATAAAATAGATACTAGGCACGTAAAGAGGATGGTTTTTTATATGTCAAGAGTAGAAGTTGAACACGCCCCGGAAGACAACGCAAGGCAAGATTAAGGAATTAAATATTTGGGTTGATGCATTTCAAGGATCGGATTCCCGTCAGGCTTTTAAATGCTTTAAACTATAAGTCCCGACGACACGACACGCGACAATGAAATTTCTCAATGAATTTCGGAATGATTCCGAGGTACCTGTGGTATGGTAGGTCTAAGAAACTGTTTTGTTTTTAATAATGTTCCATCCTTTAAATTTTCACAAGATTTTCGTTAAAAATTCATCCCTTTAATGACGATTGGCCACCTTTTTAAAATGACAGCGAATACTGGCTCAAAGGATGCCCCTGGTAATTAGTCTTACGGTATCAGATGTTATAACTCCCCATTTGGCTAATATGTATTAATTCAAGCGTCCGTCGGCTCAACCCTCTCGGTCGTTCGTCCAGTACTTTAAATAATAACAGCCTCTCCTTGGTACACATGTTTCCCTGGCAGCTGTGACCAACTGTTTACTGAAATAATATTACAACATTTTTCAAATACGTATTATTTCTAAATGCATAAAATTTTATACTAACTGATTTTTTTTTAATATCTGTCATTTGAATTGAATCAATATTTGACAGCTTTACTACATATCTATTAATATTAATTTCTCATATGCGCCAAAATATTTAGCAGATAAGTCACGATGCAACTATCAATCCAAACTTTTTTTTCAAACTAATTTAGCACATAATTTCAGCTTATAAAACAAACTAAAAATCTATGGTATTTTCTATGGTTCTCTTTCATATTTTCGTTTAGAATACTAATGTTATCTTCTTCAATGATAAAAATCTATGATTTATTCAACGTTAAATTTATTCCATGCTTATTTTTGATTTTGAAGTTTTGATTTTGAAGAATTTACGTGAATATTCCACCTTTTCCATTACGTAACCATCAGAATAATTTATGTATTTATTAACGCCCTCTTTAGGTTCTTTGACATAGGATTTGACATAGTTCAGATTTTTATTATTTTTAATCTGCAGCAATAGATTTCAATTACATTACGCACAAAGCAAAGCGATTTTATAATGATACTAGCTGGGTTACCCGGCTTCGCTCAGGACAACATTCGAGAGTGTTCTTGAATGTTGCACAATGATGTTCCCGATTCCCTATTCTTGATCATTCCACGACAACTCCGCCACTCCTTCCAGAACTTTCTACAGCTCTATGGAACCTTCTAGAACTTTCCGGAAGACTGTTCTAGAAATTTCAAGAGGGCGAAGCTTTCAGTCCTTATATCTTCACAAGCAAGCCCTTTAGGTAAAAACGGATACCCTTATTTCCTAGGGGGGATAGCGATCTACCACACCATATAACTCCCTTGATCGAACCGGGACTCGTTTCTGAGTTCTTGCGAGCTGCACATTTTTGGACTTTCTTTTATAATATATGCCATATTCAAATAAATAAAATGTTACTCCTTACATGTCCTTTCCCGTGCGTTCCCCTCCAGCGTTCCACTTCCACCTTCCCCGCCACCGCTCTCCCGCTCCCCTATAACGCCAACCCCCCTGGCACTTCATTTCTTGACTCCTCTCCCACCCGGCCCGTAGCCGATACTTTTTTCTAATACTAACAATTTTAAACTCGTGATATCTTTCTTATTAAATATCCGAATTGAAAAATTCAAACATTTAAATAAAGGTATTGAAGCTGTCTTGAATGTGAAGTAATTTATTTTGATAAGGATTAAAACCAAGATACAAATAAAGAGCCTTTTCAAGCGACGACATTTAAATTAAATTTTTTAAATAAAATAATACTTATTGTGGCATAACCACAATAGTTAGACATATTCTGTCGCGAGCTTTTTTGTAAATAATAATGTGTTCTATAAAGTCGTAGTACATTATTTTACTCTATCATCAATAGTTTTCGCAGCGTACGCGATTTAAAGAATATTTTAGGTAATTTTTTTACACCCTGGGTTACATTATTGAAGTTTTAGTAAGGATGCCTATTTTTTTTTTTTAAATATTATATAGCCCATGTCACCCAGGGATAGTGTAACTTCCCAAGAGCGATAGAATTTTTAAAATCGGTTCAGTAGTTTCGGAGCCTATTCGATGCAAACAAACAAACAAATCTTACCTCTTTAAGTGAGATTTGTAGATAGTAGATAAATTGGTTCATATTGAATTAGTTTACTTTTCTATAGTTATACAAAATTGTAACAATGTGTGACCATCAAGGATTATCACCACTCTCTTGAAAGTTATTTTTTCGCGTTCTCTTCGTGTTTCTTTATAGATTGAATTTATTTTACTTGAATAACAAAACTACTAGGACCAGTTGTTTCACAGAAATTCAAATGTAACATCGTCGTCAAATGTTCATTCAGCGCCACCTTGTTTTTTTACATTTGAAAGGTTTTTTATGTGAATACCACAAAAGAGTGTCAACTGCTCCCAACCATTTGGAGTCAGTGAAACTATGGCATCCCCAATTGGAGTATGTTGTGAAACCTAAGAAAGTGGGAAGGGGAAAGAGATGGATAAAAGGAAGGTGGGGAAGCACCTGGCTATTTATATCTCATTACCAAATACGACTCAAGTCATTTTAAGCAATGTTTTAATTCTGAATGGTGGTTTTTAAGAAAATATCTTCCATTCTGGAATATGCCGCAAATATATCATATATTAATTTAAATAAAGTAAAATGTATGCTTCAGGCACTAAAGGGAATGTTTTTTATATGTGTCAAGACTAGAAGTTGAACACTTCCCCGGAAGGCAAGATCATGGAATGAAATATTTGGGTTAGTGCATGATGATACAATTAAATCAATTAAAATTTATTTATTTCGCACTCCGGGCCGTCAAAAGCTTATTTGTAATAAGCTGAAAAGCTTAACAACATTTTTTTTTTTTTTTTTTTTTTTTTTTTTTTTTTTTTTTTTTTTTTTTTTTAAAAGAAAGACAAACATTCCCGGGTTACGAATAACCCAACAATGTTTGAAAATCTCCTACTACCACCACAGAAAGCCGAAAATGTTGCTTGTGTTGTGATGGAGGACTCAGCCAGCAGAGGAATCGAACATGCGACTCCCGGGTGGGACCCAAGCGCTATGCCCACTCAACCACTGACCGGTCTGCAATATGATAGTTCTCTTCTTCTGCTGATCCACAATTTATTTAAAAACTGAAGCGAACTTAGAATTGCCATTTAAAGGGAACCTTTCAATTGAAATATGCCATTTGATGACAACATTACATTTGAATTTCTATGAAACAACCCGTCCTTAGCATTCAAGTCGTAATGTTATCTTATCTTGAAGATAGCAAGTATTTATAGAGCTGCTTGCTGTTTCTATGCGTCGTTTCGTGTCGGGTGAAGTTATGTGAAGTACTGAAAGGCCCCACGAGTAAATTGTCGCGCCGTCTCAAGAAGGACACAACATTAGATTTAAGAGCTAAGCGAGGAAGGTATGTGAAAAGTATTTTCCGAGTGAATACTTCAGCTTGGAGGAAAGATTCGCAGCTGAAAGCACTGAAATTCAACGCGCATTGTTAGGACAGCTTATACCATGTATTAGTTAAGTAAATATGAATGCCTTGAAATTACAAATAAGTCAAGAATTTCTTTAAAACAGAGAACAACTCCTTTTAATTTAACAGGATGTCCTGAATAAAAAAAATCCCTCAGGGCCAATGTCATCTTTGGAGATGCTGTGTGGAGGGTCTCTTTAGAGAAAAGAAGTGGAGGAAGTTCTGAGAATGAAAAGGGTGTGCGGGTTTGGTAGGAATCTGGGGGTCGACGTGTCAAGGAGTGACGGATCTATGAATCCGTCCCTCCTACTGTGGTGTAAGGCGATTGGTCCAGAGAGTCCTGCTATCTGTTGACAACAGATAGCATATTTGCGGCACGCTTCAGAATAACAGATACTCTCAGTATCACTCTAAAGACCTCCATTCGGAATTGAAACGTTGCTTGAAATGGCTTTTGCGGTGTTCGGGGACCAGATCTGAATAGCCAGGTATTTCCCCACCTTCCTCTTCCACATCTAACATACCGCAATTGCGGTCATAATCTCACTTTTTCCAGGCGGGAATGGTTGGAATTCTTATGCGATGTCACTTAAAAAAAAAAATATGTATATTTTTTTGATGTATTTATTAATTTAAGAAACGATCTTGAAAATTAAATTCAGATTCCAGAAGCATCCCAAATGTTTTATCACAAATCCTTATGTGTATTTATTCAAAAGCAAGTAAACAAATCCGGTACGCAAACATGGTGTTGTTTTCAGTATTAGGAACCCGAATCGAGTAAGATAGCAAAGATCGGCTGGGAATGGGGAGGGAATCTACGGTTAGTTAGTCGTGTGTATATTTGAAGGGATGGTTAATGTAAAACTTGATACGTTTACCAGCTGAAGGGAACAGGATCGCAGAGGAGGGTGAGTATTGCAGGGGGTGGGTGGTGGCTCGAAGGGGTGGGGTTGTGTGCCCTCAAGGCGAGACGCGGCAGCTGCGTTTTTAAATTTTCTGAGATTTCTGTTTAACTTCCATTTCCCGAGCTCGCCGTATGGTACGAAGTAAATAATTACATTATTTCTCCAATTAATTTGCGGTGGATGTGAGAGTGAATCGCTGACATCACGGTGATAAGTGACGCGATCAGGTGAACCATTTACTTGAGACGAGCATCTCATCGTGTGGAGGGGTAATTCTGTAGACTCTAGACTAGTAATACGAAAGTCGCGGGTTCAAATTCGGGATGCGAAGGTAAATTTTATTTGATTGATTTGTTTTATTTCACAACTTAGTAATTTAACATAACGTTAAACATATTTTCGGAACGTTTCAGAGTAAAAGATAATCTCAATATCGCCCTGGTGTAAGACCACCATTCAGAGTTGAAACGATGCTTGAAATGGCTTAATTTGTGCTTTGTGACAAAATCTGAATATCTACGTACTCCCAACCTTCCTACATCCTTCCCCTCCCTATTAACATCAGTCTCACAACATACTCCAATTGGGGATGCCATAGTTTCACTGGCTCAAGATGCTTGGGATTGGTTGGGACTCTTGTGTGATATTTACATTAAAAAAACTCCAAGAATCAAGGTTATAGTACAAAAATGTAGATAATCGAATGGAGCCAAGAATACCTGGACAATTGAATGTGGCGTTTAAACTTATGTACCTACCTTAGTTGAGGAAAGGCGTCGTTTAGTAATGTAATTATAAACATATATATGTTTCATATAAAAATGTAAAAAAATAAATAACCACTGGATTGCTTTTTGCCACAATTTGGCACTATTTAAATTACCTCTGATTGTTTTGCTGCCAATTTTGGCAAAAAATTTCTTATTTGTAAGTAATTAAGTAGAATTTTACTATTTTATAATATTTTTTTTATAAAACCTACGAATATGTGATAATTGACAAAAGATGGATGAATTCATTGGATATATAGAACTATAATCAGTTTGTATATCTCCACATTCAATTCGGAAGCATGATTTTTATTAATGTGAGCGAAAAAAATCAAAATGATCACCAAAAAATCTCGAGCTATCGGAGAAAAAAAAGTTTTAAATTGCTCAGACGCTCCAGTGGATAAATTATATAGTTACTGAGTAAAAATAATAAAAATAATATTTTTAAATATTACAGCATGTTCTTCGCAAGATTTTGTATAAACAAAACTTAAATTCAACACTAGATTATCTAATTGATAACAGAAAACTATGTATAAACAACTTTTTAATAAACAATATCGACATGTTTCAATAACAATGTTATCTTCTTCAGAATATGTTAATATAAAGAAAAATAAATGACAAACAAGTATAGACAAATTAGAATAAACTATAACATAGACGAAATAAAAAAAGTAGAGGTGATTAATTTCTTAAAAATCATAAAAATAGTTATACAAAATTAAATTTAAAAATTGTTTAAAGAAAAATAATATGCATTTACATAATAAAAAACTTTTAAGAACAAATAATTAAAATAATTAGTCTAAATCAAAAAATAAATAATTATTATAAGTATTAATAAAAAAATAAATTTAAAAGATGGCTATTTTAAAAAAATATTTGGTTATTTATAATATTTAAACTACTATTAATGCTTTTTCTAATTTATAAATTATCCAATTGTATGCCCGTAGTGTTAGTGTGTAAAATTTTAAGACCTGTATTAATATCAAAAGAATGACTTGTTTCCAAAATATGGTTGGCTAATTCAGAATAATAATTATTATTTAAACATCTTATATGTTCCTTAACTCTAATGTTAAAATTTCTAGAAGTTTTTCCAATATAAAAAAGTTACAATCATTACAAATTAATTTATAAACCCCAGTTTTTTAATTTGTTATTTGTGTAAAAAGCTGGCTGTACATTATTTGGCATGTTTTTAATTATTAAATTTGAAATGCTATTATTTAAAAAATAAACTTTCTCCAATTATTATCATTTTCAACAACATGTGGATAAACAAAAGATCTAAGAAACTTTTTCTTATATTTTTTGTTTAACATATTGTCTATTAATTTTGAATTATAACCGTTATTAATTGAAATTTGTTTAATAGTATTTAATTTTTTTTTTAAATTACTCAAAGATAAGGGAACATTAATTAATCTACTTAGCAAGGTATGAAAAGCTGCTATTTTTTGTGAATATGGATGATTAGATGTTTCAAGTATAATGATATCTGTATATAAATCTGTACTAGATTATCTCTTAAGGATTTTTCATTGACCTCTTTCAGCAAGATTTTTACTCTTAATTTTTACTCATAATTTTTTTTATTTATTTTACATCTGGGAGAAGGATATTGTGGAGTTTCATTGCAAAACAAATGTAGTTTGTTTGTCCATATGTGGTTTTATAACCTGGAATGAATTTTTATGTCATTTTGATTCGATCTAGTTTGATGGATACGCGGTCTAGGTGAGGATTCCGTATTTTTAATAGATCCCATATTAGCATATTTTAGTATATATTTGTTGTACATCTTGTACGTCCGAACTATTGGTACCTATACCATAGATCACCCCAAGTGGTTCGTTACGTTTGGTGACATGAAAATTCCAAACGAAGGCGTTCTAATGGGTATTTTCAATATTGTATTTAAGATTCCTTTTTGTATTGTATTCGGGTTATGTGTGTACTAGTAGCAGATCCCCATCCTATAATACCATATTAATTATAATAGATCAAAAGTTTCAATGTACATATTACAAACTCAATAAGTATTACCCATCACATACAAAACGAGAACAAAATCAGTTTCAAATTCTACAAAATAGGGCAATGAGAATACGAAATATATTCGGTGAAATAGTTTTTCAAAAGTTAAAGGAACTAAATTGACTAACCATGAAAGATCCGCTGACCGTGAACACGATCAGATTTATCCATAAAATAGTAAACAACGTGTTACCAAAATACGTATCAAATAGAATTATGTACAAAAAGGACATTCACAGATATAAAACAAGGATGTGCAAAGAAATCAGGCTTTAAAAAAAATGGCGATGCAAATACGCAGAACAGTTTACTGTACAAAGAGATAAAGTTTTATAATACGCTACCAGAAACTTTAAGGTCGACACTAATCAGAATTTTCAAGATGTATTGTAGGATCAAACTGTAAAAAATATAGAATGCAATATGTAATGTTATAATTAATTAGCAATTTGTAAACATTAATGTACAAATTAATTTAATAAAATTAATAAATAAATATTTCAAGCACCGATTTTGTAATGATTGGTGGAGATTTTGTTCCAGTGGTTTTGTAAAAACAAGCAAATCCATTGAAACCTCCGAAAAGCTTTGAACATGTCCCAGTCCATGAGTAAAGCGGACTAGCGACTAGCGACCGCGCGCCGGTTGTACACTGAATAATTAACTGTCCAATACAACGTGTTGTTTCCATACAAACTTTTAACTGCTGACCAAAACGGTTTAACCAAAGTATGCTTCACGTTTTTTATCACTGTTATTTTTAACAGAGTTGATTTTTCGGTTAAATTCTGGCTTATTATAGCAAAATTTCGATGTGATGTTTTTTTATGGCAGTACATGTTTCATTTTTTTTTACATTAACTCCACATTGGAGGCCCTGAGAAGAATAATTTCCCTCAGATGACATACGGTCTGAAGAAAATAATTTCCCTAATAGCCTACGTCATCTGAAATGCTGTGTGGAGAGACTTTTTGAGGAGAGAAAGGAATGAACATTGGTCTTGAAGTTTCCCATGTTGTAGAAAGGAGGGAAATCGTTAGGCCGAGCTTTTGAACACAAGAACGAGTCGAAGAAGCAATCCGTTCTCATGTAAAAAATGGCAACCCTTCACATATATTTCCCGACTATTAATATTTTAAATGTTTATTTAGAGTATTTTGTTGGTAGTTTAAAAGTTTTAGCTTTAGATTTCAGCATTACAGTGTACATCTGATGTAGTTTTAAAGCTCCTAACAAAAAAAATGGTTTTATGAAAATTATGTATTCACCATGTTTTTTTATACTTCTCTAACATTTTATATACTTTTTAATGTAATTATGTGTCAGTATGTATATTTATGTTGTACGCGGGTGGGTTCACAAATTTATATATACACATCTATCATTTAAGGAGATATTTTTAATACTTTAATCTCTTTCCACTCTTGATTTATACAATTTGTAATGTTATGTCCATTTGTTGTTGATTTTTATGTACTCCTTTTCCAGTATTTTATAATATTTTAATTATTTGTATTATTGCTCGTCTCAAAACAGACATCGTCTAGTGAGGCGGATAATTTACTTGTTTGCTTAAACGCTCAATAAACGCCCAGGGTGTCGGCAATTAAATTAATTAAAAAATGGTAAGACTAAACCACTAAATATTTATTTTAATTTTCATAGACGACATTTTTCTACACTTTTTTGTAAATCGACAAATTTATGAGAGAGCTTTAATAGAAGTAAAACACTGTTCCTACTTACTCTATTACATCAGTCATGACAAAGAAACGGTTTTACGAAACCGGTTGGCTTGTTATATATTAGCTAAAATAAAATAAAAAATAAATTAAAAAATTCCCGTATTTTTATCAAAACTCTTTTTTTGCTGAAATGAAGTAGAGCTCGTCAACGTTCATTTTAACGAAAAAAAACAGCCTTTTCAATTATTTCACATTCACAGCACTTTCTGTGTTATCATCAGTTTTAAATCGTTTATAATAAATCTCCTAACAACACAAAGGAAGACCTACTTGCGAAATGAAAAGAAGCCTTATAATGAAAAGCCTCCGCAATACAGAACGGCGTAGAAACATATTAGATGGAAAATTTATACCAACAGAAAAAACTGAATATATGAAATTCGTGGTTGTGCTTTTTCAAAAACAATTATTGTGTATTTAGTAAATTAAAATAATTTAATTTGGAAAATAAATACTCAAAGAGAATACACGTTGGTATAAATCTTTTTTTAACTTTTTATGTGATTTTTCGATGACTGTTCAAAGAAACTTTTTTTTTTTAATTCCAATGAAACGAGCGTATATTTTTTACATTATTTGAATTCTCTGAATTATTTTATAATATTAACTAGGATGCGTGTAATGAAATAACATAAATGGTGCAAGAGGGGCTTAAATAAATAAATATTTAAACTAAGTATATTATTTTAGGTGTCTGTCTGTTGTATAAATTCTGTAAACTAATCTTATTTTTTGTTATAAAAACAATTTTTTAATCATTTATACAATTTAAATTTACTTTCGAGTTTTGTCATTAGGTACTTTTTGTTATTATTTTACTTTTATTTCTTCGATTGTCAATCTGAGCATTCGATATACGCAAAGATGTAAAAATAATTTATTGTTATAAATAAATCGATTTATTTATCTAAGAAATTATTATATAATATATAACTTCGATTGTCGAAACAGCTTTTAAACTACAATTAGAAATAAAATAAGAAATTTAAAATAATTCGTCACTGAGTTCATAAATTTAAACATCAATCCTTTCTTTTTACATTATTTCATATTAAGTTTTAAGTTAATTTTCTTTGCAGTTCTTATTCGTGGCGTATACAAAAGCTCCATAAATAAAGCAGTTAGATGAGTCACATCGGTGTTTTAAGGCCGAGGTTAAATCGGGCAAAGCTTTAGTGAAGCATAACCCACTTCATTCATTGCTGCTCGACACGCCATCAATGCTATCAGCTAACCACTCGGTAAACAATATACAAATGTACAATAATCGGACCTATTTTAAACGGAAAACTGCAACTGAATCTTGTACAGTTTTTTTTTTTAAATATATAACATTTCCAAGTTCACACAAAAAGATTTCTTCAAATACAGTAAATTTATTTTGTGACACCATTTTAATTCAAAATTAAAGGTTTCTTTAAACCGTGAAGAAGAGACCATCGCTGTCAAAACATTTAGGTTTTATAGACATTAAAAGTGGTTTAACAAAGAAGCCTTTAATTTTTAACAAAAAGATTTATAGTATGATTTAACATATTGTGAATTTCAACAAATAATATATATGGGTATATTAAACAGTAAGTATTTATACTTTAACCGTCAAAGATAATAAAAGTGATTCTTATACCTTGTAATGATCATAAAATGTGTTTTCGATGATAAGGAAAAAGGCAGAAAAGCTTTTATTTGTGATTTATCTAAGTGTCCATTTCAACGAGCTTTTCTGGTACTGTAAACCACGCGAGAGTAGAATATAGTAAGCTTTTACAAGTATTCAAATACGTTTAGGAGATATTAATTCGTAAACTGAGTAAATTTAATAATATTTTCAAATTACTTAAATAAACTTAATTCATCCTCTCTCAAACAGATGCCTGATATCAGAAGGTCTTTACAGTTTTATAATAACACAAAGTCTTTTTAAAGAGACACGCCATATAAATAAGAGTTCTTTTTGATTTCTGTCGACGTCACGAAGATTTTTCAACTTTATAAACTACGCTGTAATGTAATAAATAAATCATTTTAACATTCTACAAATAATTTATTTACAGAAATGTATGTCGTCTTCCGGCTTCGCTTGTGCTAAGCTTTATTACTGCTTTTATCAAAATCAGCACGTAAAATAAAGATCTACTTCCTATTAATTTATGTTTATTTCAATTTGATATTAAAAAAAGAGATTGCTTTCAATGAAAATAGAAAATTAACAGCTTTCATATAATCTTTCAGTGACAGATAACCGTATTTATTCACTGTAAAAATTATAAGACAAAATCAAATATCTAAGTGGTAAAAATCACAAAAGTCATTCAAACAAACATTGTAAATATGAATGTGTTCATAAAATGTACACATAAAAACGAAAGGCTGATCCAAAACCACTGACAGATGATATCAAATCATTATTATGAGTATCACTTACCTTGTCAAGTGTAGTTTTCACAAACGAACACAAATTTATATTTCACCAGCTGTTCTGCATAGTTTCATCACTTTAAAACCAAATAATCACAAAACAATGTCTTTGAGAAGCGTTAGAAAATTATTAAATGAGTGTCATAATATATTGAGTTCAGTGTTTTTGTTATCAGAGAAGCAGGAAACAGAGGGGTAGCGACGCGCTACCCTTGAGCTCAGCGAGCCGACTGGCCGTGTGGGTATGACATCATTGGGGGTAGCGGTGACGTCACCGCCGGCCAATCACGGAGCAGACATGGCGCGCGCCGACGCAGACGGCAGCAGTACCAGCCTGGGTGGCGCCGCGACGCAGGATTCATGGAAATTCGCGGCCATCTCGATGGGAATTCCGTGCGAAATGTAGATATCTAACACAATATTATTTTTAAATAGAAAAATTGGTCTAATAAATTATATTTTTATGTGATTTTTGTCAGATTTTCTAGAATGCTGAAATGAATTCAGCCCCTTATTTTTTGCATTGTTAGGATAAAGGCAACGAGATAATAGACGAAGAATCTTGCTATTCATAACTGATGAATAAATGTAGCTGAAGCCATTTCAAGTTTCTTTCCGTAAAATCTTTTTTTTATGAGTGTTTAATTTTATATCTGCAGGCGGGTGACAAATTGTACATTGAACGAGCGATCAAAAGAAACCGTAACGACACTCCCAACTGCAGACATAGGAAAACCAGCCTCATACTTCAAACTACTAGAGTGTAAAAAATTTAAACATTTGCTTTTCTTTGATTATTTTAATTGAAAAGAAAAACAAATTAAATTAAGTGCAAATTAATTCAATTTCATTTGTTTTCTTTGCCAATTAACTAATTTGAAATGACTTTTTTCTGTTATTATTTCTAAAGTAAGAAACCTTCCAAATTTTTGTAAAAAAATTGTAAATTTTACTTTTTTTAATTTTGGGTATCATTTTCACATCGAGATGGCCGCTTCTAAGCCGAAACGATGCCATCGATTTTCTCTGTCACGTGAGACGCACATATCCAGAAATGTATTCGCCAGAGGGGGACGGAAATGGTCCATACAATCCGGGATGCTGCGTCGCTCCGTGATAGCATTACTGCAACACCTTTTATTATTTTTATTATTATTTTATGACATATGTAACAGTTAAAGTTTGGCGGAGCGAGGCGGGTTTGTTGGCCCGACATACATTTGTATGAAGTGACGTAAAGGGATTTGGTGCGATTATTTTCACTTAGATAATGTTATAGTGTTATACAATTGAGCTTTAAGTTAAGTTATTTTTAATGATAATACTATTTATTGATGTGGTAAGTGCAATCTCATATATTTTGAAGTAAAGATATAAAATGTTCAACAAAAAGATATGGGGACTGGTCTATATAGGTTAAATGGATATTTCAAAGATTTATAAATTGTGATTGAGTTAAGATTACGAGCTTTTTTTTCAAATGAACACCGCACAAGAGTCCCAATAGCCTGAAGCCAGTGAAACATGTCATCCCCAATTGGACTATTGTATGAGGCTGAAGGTAGTGGGGAGGGAATGGAGATGGGAAAGAAGAAAGTGGAAAAGTACTTGGCTATTTAGATCTGGTCACTTAACACGGCTAAAGCCATTTCTAGCAACGTTTCAATTCTGATTGGTAGTCTTACACCGGAGTAATCTGGGCGTACCTTCCAATCTAGAACTTTCATCATTTTAATTGATCAAATACCTTATATCATTTTAATTGATTAAACTTTAAAATAACATAAATAAATCAAATAAAATTTACTTAGATTGCTAGTCGAGAGTTTTACCCCCAGACCACGGGGGGCAGATGACCAAAAAGTTGTCAAATTATTTTTAGAAGTTCGTCTGTTAGGTACTCGTAATAATCTATTCATATACAGATGCGTATCTGAGGCGGGCGGACGGACGAAAGGAAGTCTACATGGATTTGATTTTTGAATATTTGATCTTCAAAACAAGGAGACTGTTTACATGAGTATTCAAAAAACTCGGGATTTATATTCGTTTTCAAACTGCCTTTTTTATGTGAATACCTCACAAAAGTCCCAACTGCCCCAACCATCTGGAGCCAGTGAGACTACGTCATCCCCAATTGGGGTACTCTGTGAGGCTGAAAGTGGTGGGGAGGGGAAGGAGATAGGGAACGCAACACGGCATAACACCCCAAAAATAAATAACAAAAATACTTTTGGCCGTGAAAATCTAAAATCAAATCTGACGGCTAGTCATTTCAATCAACGTTTCAATTCTGAATGTTGGTCTTGCAGCAGGGCGATACTGAGATTATCTTCCACTCGGAATGTGCCGCAAATAGACTATGTATTGTTTTTAATTAATTAATGAAATAACACTAATCAATCAAATAAAATTTATTTGCGCACGCCGGGATTCGATCCTGCAACCTTCGTATTGCGCGTCAAAAGCCTTACACCTCTATCACGGAGACTTTGATTGTTTCGCCAATATATTGAAATTCATATAACGTACATCTATTTACAATTTGGTACTTTTGGTAGTTCAAGTATTAAATTTATAATTTAATAGTTTTGTTTGTGCTACCCTGTGTTTATTTTGCGGTCAGCTATTAACAAAAATTGCTCTATTTAATAATATGAAGTGTGTAACAGTGGAATTCATTAACTTGTGTAATCATTTTAAATGTTATTTGAGGATTAAGGAACGGGAACCACAATAAAAACTTTTTCAATTACGCCCCTTTCTGAAAAACACCGGAAGGAACGCCCCATCATTAAAGGTACCTACTATTTAGAATGGTACTTTGTAAAGACGAGTTTAAAACAAAGGATTTGATCCTTATCACTTTTTCATAAAAATAAAATCAGTAGGTTGGTAGATCTTTTATTCTTTTTTCTATGTGTTTTTAAACCAAACGTTGTGTACAAAATAATTTTTCAGTGTCTGCATAGTTATTTCAAAACATCCAGTTTTTATTTCTGGAAGATTTTCCTGCTGTCATGAATATTTTTTTTCATGTCTATATATTAGATATATCTACTTAGTGAAAGCCTTTTCTGTCGAAAGTGTAAATGGTGGCCGGACAACTCAACCAAGTGGCATCTCAACAGCCCTTTGAAAGTCATTAAAAATTATTATGAAAATTGGGATAAACAAGTCATCACTTTTAATGACTTTTTAAATGGGTGTTGAAATGCCTCTTTTATGAGTTGTCATGGGACCTGTGAAAATATAACACAAGGGTTCAGAGTTCAGAGCCTATAGAAGTAAGAATGGAGTCTTTAGGATTCCGTTTTTAGGGTACCTACCATTAAAATCCATTTGAATCATTCTATAACTCATGGGAAATATTAAAAGGCCGTATGCGTCTGATGTATTAATATTATGTAAGAAAGCAATCACTCTGTGGCTTGAAATTATGCAGAATGAAACAAGTACTTTGTTTAAAACCACTTAATTTTGATTTATATTTCGTCTATTGGTTTCGGTTGAACACAACCTTCTTCAGGACAATAAACTAAAGAAGAACAAACTTCTTCAGAACAATAATTTAAAGTAGTTTTAAACAAAGTACTTGTTTTGTTACGTATTATATACTCGTTACATCGGCCACAGAAACTTTTGATCATTATAAATATTTACAAAAAAAAACAGGTTAATCGCCGATTTTCTGGACTGGACAAGTCCAAAACGGTTCAAAATATTAATATCAGCTAGGTGAATCAATGTTTCGATTATGGGAAAGCTATGAGCTTGATATTTTGGACACTTTCGGAAATAAAAACTAGAGAACTATATGCCAAAATAGAAGACAGAAGTGGAGGTATGTCACTGTTTTGCTGAAAAAGAATCAAAAGCATCCTGAATAACTCTACAAGTAGTGTAGAATAGCCGTAATAGTGGAACCTGGTTTATCAGGTCAAATGGCACGGAGATCACGTCCCTGAGCATCAACTGAGCAAGATTTTCTATTTGCGTTAACTTCGCACAGGAGTCACCGAGCACTGTCGGGAGGGTATTTTTAATAAAAACAAACAGTGAAACCGTGTCTTCTGACAGTACACCGATGCTGAAGGGATTTAGTTATTTTGATAATCTTACTCTGAGATACCGGTAGAACAATCATAAATAATGCACTGCATATGCAGTCAATTACATGCAAAATCTTCCATGAGGTAAAAAAAAACTGTGGTTAGCTTTTATTACATTCAAGTGTATGTATATGTTGTTTAAATTCTTATCTTATTTACATATTTTTTTTCTTATTATTCAAGTTTTTTTTTTAATTATTATTGCTTTCTTCAAATATTTTCTTATTTGAGTTTTTTTATCTTATTGCTAGTGTAAGGGCACTACCCCACAATTCAAATACGAAAATTGATTCATAATAAGTTTGGCAATTTTTGATAATAAATCAAATACATACTAAGGTACATACTTTTGTATTTCACGCGTTTTTTAAAATGAATAATATTTTTTGAATATTTAAAATCTTGCCTAATCCTTATTTTATATTTCAAGCGAAATAGCAGGAATACCGACTTACCAGAACGCGAAACGGTCGTCCAATAATAAATCGTCCCATAAAATAATGTTAATTGCAGTATTTTCTATTCCCCCGAATGCAAAAAGTTGTCTTTTATAGTAATGAAGTGGGTGTTTTAATATTCGCATTAAGCGTAGCTAGCTATTCTAAAAAGTTTCCTTATTATTTACCTAAATTTAAAAATATATTTCATTACAATTATCAGTAAACCTAAAAAAATATCACTTCACTTCATATAACACACAAATTACAAAAACTTGTGAATATGATAAATATGTGAATAATATATACTGTTAGCAACATATTTAAATATTGCCGTTACACACGTTTGGTTCACTTATCCGCCGCCAGAGGTGCTGCTTGCGGCCAACGGGGAAACTCCTCCAGCTACTGCCGTCGCTAAAGAAGGGACTTGAATAGAACTTACACAGAACGTGAAAAATAACGTAAATTATTAGATAAATCCGTAAATATTTTTTTAAACAACCCGTCCTTAGCGTTTCATTATTGCTAAAAATATGAGTGATAACAAAATAATATGTGTAAGATAATATTGTTTTCTAAATTAGTGCGACATCGGCTTGCCAATTTGAGTGCTCTAAAACGAGAATTATTCCTATTTTGCAATAAAAGTTCGGACACTCTTCTTACTTGGGCTGTCCCAAATCATTGCCTAGATAGGCTGTTGGGATCGGCTCTTCTCGTTCTCAGGTTGTTGCTTCTTCGGTTTTAGTATCACCTTCATCCAGGCCATTTCTCTGAAGTATTTTGGAGCATTGAGTCATCCAGGAGTTCTTTGATCTTCCTCTGAATGACTGTCGATGAAGCTCCATTGACATTGCCTGCTTCACTGTGTAGTCTGATGGTCTCTATCCTATGTCCCATACAATCTCAACTGTTGTTACTCCAGCGTACTGTTTATTTATTTACTTTTTTATTTTATTTATTTTATTTATTGTATTTATTTTATTTATTTTATTTATTTTATTTATTTTATTTATTTTATTTATTTTATTTATTTATTTTTTTTATTTTTTTATTTATTGTATTTATTTTATTTATTTTATTTATTTTATTTATTTTATTTATTATATTTATTTTATTTATTTTATTTATTTTATTTATTGTATTTATTGTATTTATTTATTGTATTTATTTTATTTATTTTATTTATTTAATTTATTTTATTTATTTTATTTATTTTATTTATTTATTTTATTTATTTTATTTATTTTATTTAATTTATTTATTATATTTATTTTATTTATTTTATTTATTTTATTTATTTTATTTATTTCATTTATTTTATTTATTTCATTTATTTCATTTATTTTATTTATTTTATTTATTTTATTTATTTTATTTATTGTATTTATTTTATTTATTTTATTTATTTTATTTATTTTATTTATTTATTTTTTTTATTTTTTTATTTATTGTATTTATTTTATTTATTTTATTTATTTTATTTATTTTATTTATTTTATTTATTATATTTATTTTATTTATTTTATTTATTGTATTTATTGTATTTATTTATTGTATTTATTTTATTTATTTTATTTATTTTATTTATTTTATTTATTTTATTTATTTTATTTATTTTATTTATTTTATTTATTTTATTTATTTTATTTATTTTATTTAATTTATTTATTATATTTATTTTATTTATTTTATTTATTTTATTTATTTCATTTATTTCATTTATTTTATTTATTTTATTTATTTTATTTATTTTATTTATTTTATTTATTTTATTTATTTTATTTATTTTATTTATTTTATTTATTTTATTTATTTTATTTATTTTATTTATTTTATTTATTTTATTTATTTTATTTATTTTATTTATTTTATTTATTTTATTTATTTTATTTATTTATGCATCTATACAATATATCCGTGACATCCAGACTACCACGAATACGTGAACTTTTAATCTTATCTTTTAGTGATACTCCTGCCGACCATCTAAGCATTCGCATTTCTGCTGTTTCGAGTTGCCTAGAGTAGGAGTTGTAGATAGTCCAGCATTCGAAGCCATTCTTTATCGCGGGTCTAATAATAGTCCTGTACATCTTTCTTTTAAGTTCTGTAGGCATTTTGTAGTCACATAATATTCCTGTTGAGGATCTGAATTTAATCCTTCCCATACCTATTTTATGGATGACATCCGCTGCACATCCTCCGTCTCTATGGATATGTGAGCCCAGATACTTAAATGAGTCACAGTTGGCTAATATTACTCCATCCAGTTGCATCTAAAGAGTTACAGCATTTGTATCTTCAAATGGCAAGTATAAATATTCAGTGTTTTTCCTGCTAATTCTTAGACCATTATCCTCCAGGATCTTTCTCTACCTTTCCAGGCTATTCTGTAAGTCACAATGATTATCTTCTATCAGTACTACATCATCTGCAAAAAAAAAAGTTCTCACACATCTGCGAATAAATTGTATGAGGAATAAGAAACAAATTTAGGCCATTTAAATTACATAGATAAAAAAGAGAAATACAAGTTTTCATCGTAGTTTAGTGCGATAGCTACCCCTTCTAAACGAACACCCTTTTAATGATATATCAAATATGTATGGTCACTGAAACTTCGTCCAAACGATAGGCCATTATTACTGCTGGCCGGTGTTACTGGCTGATGTTGTTCTCCTTAAATATTAACAATCTGAAGCCGGTAGATTACCTCCGGGCCGCACCGGATTTATCCTAACTTGGAGCAACCGGGACAGCAAATTGCTGTTCTGCTCTCTACTCTCTGGCAGTCTGGAGTCTAGACCATTTCGTCTTGCGAGTGATAAAACTGTTACATTTTTAAGGAAAAATAAGTAGCAGTCATCGAAGTTTTTTTTTCCCACGAATTCCTCCCAAGAATCCCAGCTACTCCCGTCTGGAGCCAGTGAAACTATGGCATCCCCAATTGCTGTATGTTGTGAGACTGAAGGCAGTTGGAAGGGGAAGGAGATGGGGAATAGGAAGGTGGGGAAATACCTGGCTATTCAGATATGGTCACCAAACACGACTAAAACCATTTCAAGCATTGTTTTAATCCTGAATGGTGGTCTTACGCCAGGGCGATATTAAGAGTATCTTCCACCCTGGAACGTGCCGCAAATAGACTTTATATTATGTTTAGTTAATTAATTGCGAAATAACACAATTAAACAACAAAAAAATATTTGCCCATGCCATCGAGTCAAGAGCCTTACCCCTAGACCATGAGGGTCGTATACATACAGAAAATAATGATTAAAAGGCGATATGCAAACAATAATCAAAGACCTATTAAATAACTACAAAACGTATTTCAACCTACAAAATAACGTAATTCAACGTTAAAAATAATTTCAAATGTAAAACAATAACAATAACCAAAAAAAAAAATGTTGTAGGCGCATTGCATTGGCCCGAATTTAGTTCAATTGGTTTTATCTTTTACTAAAATTTATCAAAAAAATTCGTGTATCGGAAGTCTTTCTTAACAGTTAAAATAATTAATATCTTTGGCCTTTGCACGGCACAGGAATATAAATTGATGACGTCGCGTCGTTGTGTATTCATTCACAGAGAGTATGTCACATCTTATGTATGCCACATTTTATTTTCAGTGATAGTAGTAGGTAGTAGACTCGCGGCTCGCAGTATCGAACCGTTTAGAATTTAGATGGAATACCGAATAAGAGATAATTTTCATAATACCTACCGTACATCTTAACAAAATGAAAATAGTTACGTAATAAATAATACATAGAACTATTTTAATAGAGATTTTGAAAATAACGTGAGAGCGCCTGATTTAGAAAGAAAAAATATTCTTAAACTTAAATAATATGCTCAAGAATTTTTTTTTTTCTTTCTAAATCAGGCGCTCTCACGTTATTTTCAAAATCTCTATTAAAATAGTTCTATGTATTATTTATTAGTTACGTAATAAATAATACATAGAACTATTTTAATAGAGATTTTGAAAATAACGTGAGAGCGCCTGATTTAGAAAGAAAAAATATTCTTAAACTTAAATAATATGCTCCTGTAATATTAATGGAGTTAAGTTATTCAATTGTCAAATAAGTGTTTACTGACAAAAGGGACAAAAGGCGTAATTTCGCCCTGGAAAACTTTTGGAAAATAATTGGCTTGATCTCGCGACCATTTCGAGCACTAAATTCAAAACGCGGCTTATCTAAATGTAGTGCGATCATGTAACTAACAACAAATACCTACATTTCAAGGGATAACTGACGATAATTCATTTGTGCCCAGGTCATACATCTTCTTTATCCGGTACCCTTTTCAATCGAAAGTTGGTCATTAAGGCAATCTTTACCATGCAGACTGCTGCTCAGAACAACTCTGCAGAACTGCATCCATACCATTTAAGTCACTCGCATAGACAACGAAGACACAGGACTACATATTTCAAAAGGCTATATTTTAAAACAGTTTAACTTATATTTTTATAAAGGGTGGTAGGTAACAAAGAAAGGTAATTTTGATCACTTTAATAATTATAAAACAGCTTGTCTTATGGGGATATTTAATTTATGAAGATAACTAGTTTTTTTACGTACAAATAAATGTACATCTGAACTAACGTGTTAATGTTTCCACGTGATACAATTGTCTGATGTTTCACACGTGTTTTCCGCTTTCACACTTATTTTCGCTCTCCTCTTGGGATCTTCTTAACTCCGTGTTGTGAATGAATATTAAAGTAAGTATTGCAGAATACAGACCAGATAAGAGTATTCTGTTTCACGTGACTTCCTACATTCAAGACATTTAACCACGTTACACAAAATTCGTAAAAAACAACTATCCTTCTTAAATGGTTGTTCATCAGTTATGTAAAATTTATAACATGTTTATCAGTAAAGAAGAGAGTGTTTAATTCGGAAATATTTCTACATTTAACAATCATTAGTTATAAAAAATTTTCCTACTTCACTTAATAGTTGTCGTTCCTAACAGCAATTTAAAAAATAAGTAACTATTAATCCCAACCCCACAACCCTGTTCTAAAGCGGGTATGGGTACCACCACCACGGGAACCATTTATAGGATAAATAACACCTCTGCCTTAGGTCACCCCAAGTGATTCGCTACGTTTGGTGACTTAGCAGGGGTGCCCGGGTCTTATCAGGCGGCGGATTTGTCTGCCCACCAGCAGCGTGGCAGGCCGGATTGGGAGAGACTGGTTGAGGGAGACCTTGTGAGCTCTCAAACAGAATGCTTTTTGGAACATCGCCTTGCACCTCAGTGGAAGAGATGGATTTATTTGTCCTTCATTCCTGGACCCACTGACCCCAGATTCTCATTCATCCCTCATACCTTATCCTTCCCAGAATTCCCTGCCTTTCCTTTTATTTAAAAGAACCTCCACACAGCATCCTTAAAAATAACATAGGCCCTGAGGGCCTGCTGTGTGGAGCTATTGTAAAAAAAACTAATTCCAATTGTTACCTATAACAAAGAAGTCATCGTTTCTACAACAAAATATATTTCATCATAGTGTACATTAACAAAATATGTTAATTCATTATTTTAAATAATAATTCTAGTAAAACAACGAATTTCTCGAACGAAGCAATTCGATACAGTTTATAAATAAAATCGGTAACCGCCAACTGTATTTATGATGATCTTTGATTGACGTTCATCAAAAAGTTGATAGCCATAAATTTCCCTTTGCAAAGATCATTAGATTTCAAAGATATTCTAGAAGATCAAGAACTCGGTGTAAAATACTGCACAAACTTCGCATCGGGTTACTTAGTACATTATTTCCGTTGCCTTCAGAAGTGTTGCAGTAACACGGGGAGAATATTATGCAATAGGAGTGAAATTCTTTGGAATATTTTTTTCAAAATCATAAAGGAGTAATTTTATAAATGATTTTTATTTTGTTTAAAATTTTAAAACAAAAATTATGTTGAAAAATATTGAACGAATAATAGGAATATGGTAATTTATGTACATATATTATTTATAGCTATTATACATATAGAGATACAAATTGAAATAATTCACCGAAAAATATCAGGAATGGTTTAGTAAATATGAACTGTATTATTATAATTTTTTTTTACATGAGCTCCACACAGGAAGCCCTGAGGAAAATAATTTCCCTCAGGGTCTATGTCATCTTTTATGGAGGGTTTTTTTTTGAAAGCAGAAGAGAAGAGTTCTGGGAAGGAAAGGGGTTTAAGGGGTGGGTAGGAATCTGGGGTTCACTGTGTCCTGGTCATCCGCCTTCAAGACCTAGATAAACCTCACCCTATGAACCCGGCACCCCTGCTAAATCACCAAACGTAGCGAACCACTTGAGGTAACCTATGGCAGAGTTGTTGGATATCTAATAAACGTTCCCGGGGCGGTGATACCCATACCCGCCTCCCAAATTGAACTCTATTAATAGCTGCGCTGGTTATGATTATTATATTGTTCATTGAATTAATGGAACATGAAACGCGAAGGAGAAAAAATTTAAGTTATAACTGATCCAGGCACGAGAAAAATAATGGAATTTGCTAAGGCAATCTAAGTTTTGTAGAAAATGCATTTAACAAGGTTAGCTCATACGGGCCTTTTTCGAAAAAAGTCCATCAGGCCGCTTCGAACGCGTAACATAGCTTGAAGTAAAAGATAACGACTTGTATTGCAGTTAATTCAAATCTCCCAGTGGAACATGAACTGCAAGCTATGTCACACATTTTTCGCCAATCTCCGCGATGTGCTAACATTCTGGAGCGATTACGGTCGAAAACCGGACCACTTTTATTTCTCTGTAATTGATAGCGGTCCAAAATTGAACCACATTTTCCTGCCATTCCTAAAGACGAAACCCGGAGTCCGCGCCCTTTTTCAAAAGACACTTAAGATTTGCACCGTTATTATTATATTACTAAAAACACAACATAACCATTTGCGATGTACTGTAACATCTACGTTACAATTTTTACTATCGCCACACCTTCACACCATCTTACGCTTCGTCTTCTGGAGCCCGGTCGAATAATTAGACGCCTGCGGTATCCGGGCAGCATGAAAGTTTAATAGTTAACTCCCCACAGACACGAGGTAGATTACTAGATGCTTGTGGTCAAGACGTGCAGGCCTCACATATCTCCTACAATTCCTGTGATCCTGGTACCTGCTCCCTGTCATTCGAACCAATGTTGAAAAAATGTGTGAAGAAAGTTTATTTTTGTGGTTCTGATGATCACACCAATATAAATTTTATTCTATTAAATTATATCCATTATATATAATTTAATAGAATATAATTTATATTGGTGTGATCATCAGAACCACAAAAATAAACTTTCTTCAACTCGGACCTATAAATTTGTTTTCTCGAAAATGTATTTATTGCCAGACATACGTATGACGTAGGAGGCGTACTTAACTTATTGAACTGAAAGTCCAGAAGTTACTTTTTTTACGAAATTGTGTTAATAATGCCAATTTCACTCTATATCATATTTACATACTAATGCTGAGAAAACACTGCATTCCTAGAGCCTAATCGTAAAGATCGGTATTCCAGTCTACTTATGGGATGAATATCTTAATGGTATATTAATTCATTTACCCGGGTAGGTACCTACTAGATATTAACTCGACCAAGATTTTAAAATATAAAAGTTCGTTAGTCTGGAAGAAATATGTGTAGAGGGAGTTTAACTTTTTTTTTACATGAATAACGCACAAGAGTCCCAACAGCTCCCGTCTGGAGCCAGTGGGACTATGGCATCCCCAATTGGGGTATGTTGTGAGGCTGAAGGTAGTGGGGAGGGGAAGGATATAGGGAAGAGGAAGGTACGGAAGTACCTGGCTGTTCAGATCTGGTCACTAAGCACGGCTATAAGTTAATAAGAAGAGTCTGTAAGATAAATTAATTATTTGTTTCGAAGGAAGCCTGAGTAGTGAGTCACACAACCAAGTACCCTAAAATGGCTCTAAAATATTATTAATAAATATGTTTTTTTATTATTCAATATTTTAAATTACTTTTAATACTGAATTCCAGCAAGGAGAAATTGTAAAAGAAAGACAAAAATTCAGGGTTACGAATAACCCAACAATATTTGAAAATCTCCTACTACCACCACAGTAAGCCGAAAATGTTACTTGTGTCGTGATGGAGGACTTATTCAGCCGAGGAATCGAACACAGAACGCGCGGGTGGGACCCAAACGCGATGCCCACTCATCCACTGACCGTCATCCAGATTAGACCAAAAATTCTGAAGCCCCATACCTACGTATTACAGCTCCTGCCTGAGCATAAACCAAAATATCGCTTTGTCGGCATAAAAAATGTCATATTATTTTTTATCATTATAGAAAATTTTATCGAAAAAATGGAATAAAATTACCATAACTATGTGTCATCGTTTTTTTCGAGCATAAAAAGCATTGAAAATAACTTTGGTTGAATTATTTATATAGCGCCGTTTTCATGTGAACATCACACAAAACGCCCGCTCTACACCTTAATTTATTTAATCTGTTAATTACAGTAAATTATCACTAGTGACTTACAACTAAGGTTTATAGTGACTAACCTACTATGTATTAAGTGACTAATACCTACTGAGACTCACAATGGCTAGCAACTAAGTACTGATCTATAAAAAAGCAACATTATTTTATAATTGAGCAGTTACTAATTGCGTAAAGGCGAAAAGCATGCGGACATTGTATTTTAATTGGAATCATTAGCACTTTTAAACAATTACTACGTTTTTCTGTAAATCATTTAAATTCATTTAATTCAATGACACTAAGCCGGTGTATATTTGAAATGTAAGCACTCACTACTATAACCATTAACGTCGAAAATGTTTGCGTGGCGAAAATTTTATACAATTGATGTATAAAAACAGTGTATTTAAAAAACTACTAAAAGAAACGTAAAAAATATCAGAATGTGCAATTCTCACGCGGTAGTAAAGAAACCTTCATAAAACTAAAGAAGGCAAGAGTTGGAAGGCTACTAAGCACCGCACAAAGAGGAGACCGATTATAAAGAAGTTTACACTTGACCTGTTCAAAATAAGTAAAAACCAAATTAGTTTATGGAAACATATATTGGTTACACAGCCAAAGAGAGTTGTATAAACTTGAAATTTCTCATCGAATCTCTAAATATTTCCAATGTATTTTGAATGCGCTACATATGCGCTAAACACGCATATGTAGCGCATTCAAAAAATAGTTACGGCATAATCCCTATAAATCTACATTTTTTACATTTCAATGTCAAACTATGTATGTTTGTTTCTATATAAATAACAATATTTCAATGGGTCTATTTTTTCAGAATCTATTTCTTTTTATCATTTTTAAATAAAATATGCAAATATTTCACAAAACATGATGAACATTTTCAGGGAAGGATCGGGAGAGCATGCAACAAGAGGAGGTTTTACGGACGTTCATCACTTCGTCACAATACCTGGATTATCAGGAACAATACCCGCGAGGCTCACGTACCGAATCAAGCGGGATTACTCCATTCATAATAATACGGCCGATGTTCGGCTATGACAGTGAGCACGCGGAATAATAATGTCTATTCGCTAATCCCGCCTCTGTTATGTCGCCCTGGTACCTTGTCTCGTTATTGGGTATTAGGGCGTCATCTGTTTGAGGAGATGTGATAATGATGATGCTAATCAAGATACCGTCACGCATAATAAATATGTTTGTTTTGGTGCAAGTAACCCGAGTTTGTATTATTTTCGACTGTCAAAATATTGAAACAATAATTATTATACTTTTAAAAAAAATATATAGAAAACCGCAAACGTTAAATTCCTCTAATGATGATTACGTCTATCATAGGTCACCCAAAGTGGTTCGCTATGTTTAGTGACTTAGTACCACGGAGGAAGGAAAAGTACTGAGGTTTGTCCGGGTCTTGGCGGTAGTTGCGCTTGCCCACCTACCTCGTAACTGGCCAGATCGGGAGATACTTGTTAAGGAAGACCTTTTAACCTCTCCAGCAGGACTCTCTCGGAACATTTCCTCGCACCGCTTTGGAAGAGATGGATTCATACGTCCGTCACTCATGGACACACTGATACCAAGATTCCTACCCACCCCTGATACATTTATCTTCCAAGAAAAATGGACTTTATCTCAGAACTTTATCTCATTCTCTTACCTAAAAATACTCCTCACACGGCATTCCCAAAGACGACATAGGCCTTGAGCGATTATTTTTCTCCAAGCCTCCTGTGCAGAGACAATGTAAACATATAAAAATATTAAAACAATAACTAAATTCCCGAGGGCCTAGACGTGGAGCAACTAGAAGCATCGATGTCTTCTTATGTTTGCTAAATCTCAGTCTACAAAGATGACCTTCACCAGCTCTGTCGAAGAAAGACAAATAAATGCTTTTTGCATCGCACCTAAAGACCACACGTAGATACACTCCATTCCATTCATAAGCATAATTATTTAAAATTCGCTTCCAATTTCAGGCCCATTTGCCTCAATCCGTTGTAATGCTCTTGTAATAATTCCTAAACCAACAGTCAGAAGATATCGTGGGCTGCTGAGAGGGATGTGCAAAATGCAAAAACACCGAGGTCATCTCCTACTCTCTTGGTAAGGTTATAAAAATATATCGACATAATTATGAAAGCAAAACCGTCCAGGCCTACGGCTAAGTTACCGCGAGTTGCCTTAACAAAGCTATCATTATAAAATAATAAAGTGACTGCATAAATTACAGCAGTTATAAAAATACAATGATTTTTTTAAACAGAAACAAATAACACAATCATATTTACACTTTTTATATTATGTTCAAATAAGCGTCTAGGAAACGTTTGAACAATGTATATATTAAGATTGTGAAGCAAAACGTGATGAGTGAATGACTTGAGGTTATTTCCTATCCATTATTTGATACAAATAACATCATTCACTGAGAAAAGAGACCGCTCCTAATTTGGATCATATGATCACTCTTGTTCCACGCGATGACTGGGAAATCACATTCACACAACCTTCATCACCGCGCTAACAAAATGCGTCAGCAAAATTTCGCAACGCCTGTGAACTTGCATTTTACAAAACGCGTAGGTGCGTCTTTAGCTACACGAACACTGATTTTCAATCAAGCTTTTAAAAATGTGTTATTTAAATAATATGATTACAAAAACTTTTTATAATATATCAATAAAGATCTGTCTAAAAATTTGTGTGTTTTATCAGGCGTGGGTGTGGGCTGTTTTTATTGTAACACATTGTTAGTAATTAAATGGTTGTGTATCAAAAACGTCGTTTTCCCACAGTTAAATCGAGGCCAGACTTATAAAGACATCAAGGTCGTCCAATAACGATACGTTTGAACAACATCCGATTTACAATGAGAACACATCCGATGCAGATTACAAAATATATCTGTGCTTTGGGTACCTATATGTTATGTCTGGAGACATAAATTACGCCCCCAGGTGACAGTAATGAGATTAGCAGAGGTGCAATCATGTTAACTGATCAGTTCATCCAAAGAAGTAATTAAAATCACACATTTGCATAAATTTACATGATTTTTAGTGGAGTGGGTTTTGCAGTCTTAATTGTAAATCATTGTATGTGTTAAAACCAAGTGTTATTTTTAATATTAAATATAAATCTCAAGAGTAAACACAATATAATTATGAGATAATTTGCAAAGGAACAAAAGATGTTACATCCGTTCTTTTCAATGCACAAATAAATACTCTAAACAAAACCATTTTTTTTATTTTATTGTATGTTTAATTCTTTGAATAACTTCAAATAGTGTTGTGATGATAATAATGTGTTATGTTGAAGCATCATTATTATACGACCGACAGATAGAAGAATTAGGCAATTTTTATTGTATAAGTATTGACAAAGCGTGGCATCAAAAATCTAGGCTCGTCTGAGAAGTTGTTGGTACAAATTTGAACGCGGAAGACAATAGATCCGGTTGGAAGAAATAGGCCTGAAGCACATAGTTTTTTTTAAACTTAGGTGTTATCTTTTTACAAACAATAGTTTGACTACTCACTATTATTTGAAGTTTGTGAACAGTAGACCTCGCGTCAACAAAATATGTTTCTAATGTTCTCTTATTTAATCATTCAAAACCAAATTTAAAAACCTACGTATATAATTTTAAACCGTAAATTTTTTTTTGAAGTGAAAACTTCTTTAGCACCGTTGTGATTTGAAACTCGATGAAACGAAAAAGTGACAATAAAAAGAGACAAACACATACATCTATAGGATTTAGCCTGCGAGAGAATGAAATAGATTAATCGGTTTCCTCTTTGTGCGGTGCTTCGTAGCCTCCCCACTCTTATCAACTTTAGTTTTCTGAAGGTTCCACTTCTACCACGTGTGAACTGCACAATTTTTTTTTAATACCGCACAAAAATACCAACAGCTACCAACTGCCTTAAACCAGTAAAACTATAGCATCCCCGATTAGGGCGTGTCAGGCTCAAGGTAATAGGGAGGGAAAGTAGATGGGATAGAGAAAGATGGGGAAGTACCTTGCTATTCAGATCTAGTCACCAAACACGGCTAAAGCCATTTCAAGCAACGTTTCAATTCTGGATGGTGGTCTTAGGGCGATACTAAGAGTATCTTTGACTCTGAAACGTGCCGCAAATTCACTACATATATATTAATTTAAATTATTGAATTGTAAAAATTTAAATACCTAACCACTTAATTATAAATCATATACTTCAGTACCTTTTTTTAAATTTCAAATAAGGAATTATCAATTTGTCGAAAGGAACTTCACTATCTCAATGACAGGTATTTCTAAACATTCTTCACGCAGATAGTTACCATAATAGTGATTAATTCGATTTGACAGCTCGTAGAACGATCCACACTCATGCAAACTCTGACGGAAAAAGGTTAGTGTACTTATCCAGAACGACAACCATCTTGAAACGGAACATACAAACAAATTTTTACTGGTCAGTGGCTGAGTTAGCACCGCATTTTGGTACCACCCAGGAGTCGTAAGTTCAATTTTTCGCCTGGCCAAGATGTTCATTACGACATAAGCAACATTTTCCGTTTACTGCGGTGAAGCAGAAGATTTTCAAATATTGTCAGCTTATTCGTAACCCGGGAATGTTTATCTTTCTTTTACGAAAAAATAATTTTTAAAATTTACAAACAAACGAAATCTAAAAAAGTTAAAAACAGGACTTGCTTGCGGTCAATAAAATTGTGTAATGAAAAAGTTTTTTTTTTCAATTTCGTGTTACGTTTTTTCTCATCGGTATATATGACCTGCAATTTTATCGTAGCGCGAAAGGCAAAATTGTCAATAACGTACTAAATGACCTTACATACGTAAAATTACCGAATCATAAAAAATACACTTGTGGAATCCTTTTTCTTTATCAACCTCAGAGCAGCATTGATCTAAACCAGGGGTCTCCAAACTGTTTAGCATAAGGGTCGCAGTGACACCGACTCCTTCACTAAGTTCCAAGAGCCAAGATTCATTTATATTGTAGGGAAATTGTACTAGCCCCCCTTAGCACGAAGAAAGATACTATCCAGCTCGTATATATCCAAATTAATCGATTCGCACTTCAAGTTGCTCGATGATAATTTTCACTAGTAAACTTGATTTTTTTACATTAGCTCCACACGGAGACCCTGAGGAAAATAATTTCCCTCAGGGCCTATGTCATCTAATGGGATGCTGTGTGGAGGATTTTTTTAAGGAAAGGAAGAAGGAGAATTTCTGGGAAGGAAATAGTTAAGAGGGGGGGTAGGGATCTGGGGATCAGTGTGTTCAGGAGTGACGGATGTATGAATCTATTCCTTCAACTGAGGTGCATGGCGATGGGTCGAGGGATTCTGGCTGGAGAGGTCAAAAGACCTTGTCATCCAGTCTCTCTTGATCCGGCTATCTGCGCAGCAGGTGGACAAACACATTGGCTGCCAATACCTTGACAAACCTAATGCCATAAACCCAGGCACCCATGATAAGTCACCAAACTAGGCGAACCACTTGGGGTGCCCATGGAAGAGGTGTTGGTTATCCAATAAATTGAGACACATCTACAGTGAAATGTTACAGTACATAAATCTCATTAATTATAATTAAAATGTTTAATTTCACCATGATAATTACCTGTGAATGTTACATATTGTAAGTTTTAGGAAAAATTTCATATCATTAATTATTATTTTTTTATTTTATTTTATTTGGGAGACCAGCAGTTTACATTCATAACAGAGCATAATAGTAATTGAGTCACAATAATTGAACCATTTACAGGTTTCTACATGGGTATTGTATACAATTGTAGTGGTTCCAGAGATATTTGCTAAAGAAAAAAAAAATTACATTTCAAGAGACAAGTTAATTAGGGGGGAATAGGGAGGGGGTAGGATGAGGGGGGGGGGGGGAGAATGGGTTAGGTTGAGGTATAGTAATAAAAATATGAGTAAACAAAAAATTTAAAGAGAAAAGAAAGGAATTTAATAGAATGGTGACTGGTGGTATTAGAAATTATTGTTGTTATAAAGTATCGAGAGAGCGTCTGTGTGATTTTAAGGAGTGTGGTGCAGAATTAAATATGTCAAATTTTTTGTAGTGTGTGTTAAAAGTATTAGACGCACGATAGATGAAAGAGTTCTGCTTAGAATTAGTATTGCACCAAGGGAGGCTAAAAATCATGTCTGACCTGGTTCGTCTGTTAGGAACTCGTATCTGTATTCGTTGTAGGAGTTGTGGGCAATCAACGACGGATCTGGCTATTTTTTGAAGAAAGAGTACATCGGCCGAGTTTCTTCAAACTTCCAACGATAGTAAAATGTTCTATTTCATTATGTATGTCCGTTACGGTGCGGTTAAATAAATGAAAAAACATTAAACATTCGATAAATATTTCGTATGATTTACTTATATTAATTATTTATTATAAACCATCGTGGGCCGGATTGATGAAGCTCGCGGGCCGGTGTTGGCCCGCGGTCCGTAGTTTGGAGACCCCTGGTCTAGACAGAACAGGATCTTTGGTTGCTAGCGTGTGAATAATTTTGAACACCAAATTACCAAATAAATCCAAAATAATAATATCTTGCTGTTTATTGATATTAATTTAGTTAAATTTCTGCCTTTTTCGTGTTTCTAAAACCGGTAATTTATCCGAAGCGACGAATTCCCTTTTTAAGCTTATTTGCCTACATGAGATCACTGCAATTGAGAATTATTAATAGTGATAAAATAATTGTGCGATGAAATTTAAAACATCGGCCTTCGCAAAACGTTGATCCTTAAATAATTGGTGTATCTCTAGGTAAATAGAACCAGTCGAAGAGAGACGAGTGTCACGCTCTTAATTCAATAGTTTTTCATAACTGACATAAACATATCCAAATTTTTACAATTATGTTATTAAATGGTTGTAGACTTCCTGATTAAAAATCCAGTAGATATAAGGTATGCCAATCTTAGTTGACTTTGTCACAGTACTCAAGCAGATGCATAACTTATGTGCATGTTTTGTGATTTTGTGAACGTGGTTGTTTATCAGTTGTTTATTTATTTATTTATTTATTTATTATTTATTTATTATTTATTAATTAATTTTCAGGAAATCGACAGTTTACATTTATTTCAGTTTGTTCATAATATTAAATAGCCAAAATAAAACCAATTATGGATTTCCTCCTTGTGACTTTACTTGTACTGAGACAGCATAATAAGAATGTAAATTAATTTTATAAAAAAGCAATATGAATCCAAAAATTATATAAAACAAAAACCAAAAAACAAAAAATATTAAATAATTTTTTTCTTACATAAAATGAAACATTACTAAACAAAAAATCTATCAATACATTGGTAGCCATAGAGAGAGGTTGTACATATAAATCAAATCATAACAGAAATATAAAACAATAAAAACATAACATTATTCATAAAAATTTCAATTTCATTATTTTTTTTATTTCATAAAAAAAACATAACATTATTCACCATCAGAGAAATATTCTTTTACGGACCTCTTATATTTGGTAAGTTCGCAATTGAAAATGTCCACATTGGATAATACGTTATTATAACTATTGCATAGTCTGTTCAGGCAAGAATTCTGCTTAGAGTTCGTCTTGCATTGATACACCCTGAACAAGACAGAAGAGCGTGTTGAACGTGCAGTTACATTGAAATGAACTTTATTTAGCAACTCTGGGCATTGAATTTTATTGTTAACTACTTTATACAGGAATAGTGCATCCATATGATGCCTTCGTACACTCAATGAATCAATTTTAAAGTGTGAAGCTGCCTCTGCATAAATATTAAATCTTACAAATGACTTATATCAAAGATATTTTAGTAATTCGTTTTGAATTGCCTCGATTTTGTTTGTATACAATTTAAAACATTCTTATTAGTAAGGTTCTTTTGAAAAGAAAAAAAAATATATTTTCTTTCGTTTTCGGACCCACGTTCAATCAAAATGTGCATTAAACCCGTTTAATTCACAGAATTCAGTGAATTAAATCTTTCGCTTCATTGATTCCGTAATTCGATTCGGCTTTTGAACGTGAAATTTATTCCTCCTTTACGACATGTTACACTCATGAAAAAGACGTTACCAATTTAAATCACCAGATACCCTGTGGGTATTTTATTACGAATCGTACCTCAGACAATTCAATATATCCACACTCTACTCCCCAACATCCCACAATGCACGATCGGTTCCCATACAGAGATTTCGATGACGATTAAAGTGTTGTTTATTGATTTTCAATGATGATTTCTTTTTATTGGAATTAAGATTCGATCTCTTACAATTTTATCGATTGGATGATCTTCACTTTGACCTCAATCTCGTCTGAATAATTAACTTCCTTCTGCTGTGTGGAGGGTCTTTTATAGGAAAAAGTAGAGTAAGTTCTGAGCGTAAAAAGGCCTGAGAGGTGAGTATGGATCTGGGAATCAGTGACAGAAGAATGAATACATCCCTTCCACTGTTGTGCAAGGCAATAGGCCGATAGAGTTCGACTGAAGAGGTGAAAGGGTGTCCCTTAATGTCCCTCTCCCAATCCAGTCCGCCAGGCAGTTGGTGGGTAGACGCATCAACTGCCGCCAATACCTGTACAAACCTCACCCCAAAAACGCGAGCACCTGTGCTAAGTCATCAATCGTAGCGATCGTAGCGAACCACTTGAGGTGACCTCATCAACAATAGTGACAAACCTCCTGACCAACAGCAACTCTGCTGTGTTTTTTTCATCAAAAGTCATCAAACGTAGCAAACCACTTGAGATGACCTATGAGAGGTTGTTAATCATTCGAAGAATAATAATAATAATAATAATTGGACAATTTGTAGAGCGCCGTTTTTGTAAAAAATCACCTCAAGGGCGCTTTACAATTTATTATGAATTCTTAGGTTCTATTTAATTTTTTTATTTACAGATAGATACAAAAACATACTTACCTGCAGGTCACTTCCGATAAACACACTTTATTAGAAAGTTTATGCTTGGAAAACATACGACTTGGCACGTGGAGGACATTATATTTAAAACACTGGAAATTGCATGATTTTACCTTTGCTACCCTCATCACTGTTGGTTTTACATTTATATTTATAAGAAGATTACTGCCAAAGTTGAGTTAATATTTATTTTGAAAGATTGGAGAATTCTAAGAATTTGCTTTATTTTTACACAATAAGTTATTTACTATGTCGCGAGCCGTGAAGGCGAAGGTGAAAGGGTTTTAACTTATGGATTAGACTGTCTGAAAAGATGAGTTCTTAGTTTAGCTCTAAATTCCGCTGAATCTGTGATCATTCTTAACTCGTGTGGCAGTCCATTCAAGACTTTAGGTCCTGACACTCCGAAAGCTCGCTCACCGAATTTAGTATCTGGTGTGCGCTTTGGTTCCTTCAACCTTCCGATAGCTGATGATAGGGTTGATTGTCGCGAATCGGAATTTTCTGGAATACACATTTCTGATAAGTAAACCGGAGCCATTCTGTTAAGGGATTTGAATACCATCCAGCAGAGCTTAAACTGGATTCTTTCAGGACACTTGAGCCAGTGAGGAAAGAATGGCGGCGGTACCCATACCCTACTCCTAAAAGCGTTAATTTTTATTGTTTATTTATTTAGTATTATACTAAATCTGTATGGCCGGATAGTTCAGGGATTTCTTTTTCCCCGTCTATTTCCTAGCTGTAGTCCTTCATTCCATGCTTTAGTCATATTGGCTCTGTTAAATTTTAACAGTTAAAATTTAATACAGAAATAAAATTCTCAGCATGGAAGATCCCAGTGAGTATATCATTATCCTTACTTTCTTGTGAAAAAAGGAAGATAATAAAACTTTTATTTATTTATAAGCAATTTGAGATCTGATTCGACTCATCGTGGCTCATTCTTTATTCGATAAAAATCTGCAATTTCGTCATCAGTAATTTCGTTAATTTTATAACGCTTCTTTCAATAATTGTATGTTTTTTTACTGTACCTAAGCGTTTCCAAGTATTTTCTGAGTGCAATTTCATTAACCCCTCGCGCCTCGACCGTATTTTACCGGAGGGTCAAAATATTTCCCTTTTACAATAAAATGCAAATAAATGGAATATTTCTAAATATATCCGGAAACTAAAAATTGTTTTTAAAGATGATAAAATACGCTTTCAAGTTTTAAAATTGAAAAAATTCATATAATTTTTTAAATATAAATTTTTTGTATACAAACATAAAAAGTTTTAAAAAGAGATCACCTTACCTTTTTTCTAACTAAAATTATTTATTATGAAAAAAAATCAAAACACATACATATTTTATAAGAAAAATGTATTATAAACATTATCGTGACCTTTCTTTTTTGTCGTTCCATGTAAAAATAATTCTCAAAGTTTCATTTTTTTTTTTCAAATTGCGATCGAAAAGTTTGGATTCATAAAGGTGTTCATTTTTCTTTTTTGGTGGTTATTTTTTAGATTTTAATATAAAGCGTGGTATTTTGCCTTCCTAAAACCGTTTAGAACATATTCCTCACTATAATAGTAAGGGAGTTATAGCGATTTATATAAGACCTATGTAAGCTGGGACAAATTTGGTCATCGGTGATTAAACAGGCTAGCGTTATTTCATTAACACTGTAAAACTATCTAACCTAAGTTACCTCATAGAACTAATAAATAATTTCTCATAAACTTTCAAATGGGTCAGAAAAACTTCGTTCAACTGGAGACCTTAACATTAACATTTGAGATACTACCGTAGTTAGAGGCAACTGCAGTGCCTGTTTAAAATTTCATTCATTCCCGTCTACTCAGAACTCCGAACTCCGGCCAACGTTAGTGCAAGACGAATCTACAATAAATTACGAAGTCCTAACCTACATTCTTTCAAATAGTGATTTATTTAGAGAGTCAGATTATTTATTTGTCGAGGTAAAAGTTTCCTTAAGAACAGCAGTGCAGGTGTTTTATTGGTGGTTCGGAGCCACTTTTCAGGGTAGTGGATAAACTAAACTAGACTTAAAATAAATGTGAACAGATCTGAGGACTCAGTTACTTTTCGACCTTCTTCTTTCCCATCTCTTTCCCGTCCCTTACAGCCAAAATTGAGCGATATTCACTTTTGTTTTTTACTTTTCCGAACTGTAACCATATATACTTGTATCGAATTGACTGGATCAAAACCGCAACTTTATGGTTTCTGCCCACAAAGGTCATTTAAAAATTGTTATCTTAAAATGCGTTAAACATCTGCGCACTTAGAAATTCTGCGGTTTACTTCAGGGACACTACCACATCTGTGATCAAACTGTACAGAGGACTGTGTAGTCATTACAACGATTTTTTCAAGATACCACACGGCAAAACAATTATTCTAGCACAGCATATTATGAAAAGAAGAATCGTTATTTAAATTTAATAAAATTTGGAAAAAACGTAGATATATTGCATACAGCGGCGATTCTTTCCGTTTGCGGTTGCTTCGTTCCTTTGCAATAATTGGCCACTACGGCTCGCGTCTATTCGTGTGTACGCAGCCTTACACGCACCATATCACCTCTTATCCTAAATAACTAACTAACTAACCATCACGCCGTTTCCCCGCAGGGGTAGGCAGAGAGGACGGACCGCCAAACAACTCGGTCTCGGCACACACTCCTTGCCTCGTTAACATTCATACATCGTCTCATACATGCTCTTCTATTATTCTGACTCTTGACAAGGCTCGACTCAAGTATCTGATTCACTTGGTCGTGCCATGTCTTTCTCGGGCGTCCCCGACTTATTCTACCATTCACATTTGCGTCATATATTCTCCTTACACTCCTTTCCTCGTTCATTCTCTCTAGATGCCCGAACCATCGGAGCATTCCTTTCTTGATCTTACTCATTACGCTTACATCAGCCTTGCATTCTTTGCGGATCTCCGCGTTTCTCACGCGATCATGCATGGTTTTACCACACATACGCCTCAGGGATCTCATTTCTACAGCATTCAGTCTACTTTCATCCTTCCTCTGCCAGTTCCATGCCTCACTGCCATACATCAGGGTAGGTACCAGGTACCAAGGTACCAGTACTCCATTATGGACGGCTAGTTTCGCGTCTTTGGATAGTTTTTTGTTGGTGCCAACGGCGTTCAGACCTCAATTAATAGAGTTGCCTGCATTCACCCTTCTTTCAATATCTCTCAGCCTTCCCATCTTTCGTCATCTCCTCTTATCCAATAGGATTTTTTTCACATTATAAGTTTTAAATTATGCAAATAATAAATAATTATTATACATATCTACATATAAGTTTTAAATTATGCGCAAGCCGATCTCAAAAAAAATCTACCTTCTCAATAGAATCACGTTTTAAATTATTGTTTCCAATACAAAATGTCGATGACATTTTTAAGTAAGCTTTGATTATAAAAATGAATAAAGAAAAAAAAAACAAAGAATACATCGAATTTTTAAAACGATGGAGAAATGAAAACCAATTTATTACATCTAATTTTAAAACAACTCAAATGCAAAACATCATCAACCATGCAATCATCAATCAATCAGAACAAATTAACAAAATTAAACAACGATTTAAAAAAAACTTAATTTAAAAAGAATATATTTTATTCAAAACAAATTATAACATACAACCAAAGTAAGAATCGTGGCTTCCTTAACAGGCACAAGAGCTCCTCTTTTCTGATAAAGGCATACATCACCAATGATGACCTTAAATATTCTATTTTGTAAAATATATGTATAAATGTAACTCATATTATTTGCATTACAATAAAAAAGATCTACTCTACAAATTTCAGTATGAAAAGCGAAAAACCATACCATCTTTTAAAATAGACAAATTACTTAAACATGGATGAAGGACTTAAATAACAGCCAGTTTTATTACCAACCGCTCCTATTTATCAATAAAAACATATTAATAATCATTTTATTAATGGTACATCCTGGCATTAAGTATATATTAATATCTTCAAGTTTACCAAAGCAAGCATTTAATATCGATAATTCAAAACATGTAATGCAGTACCACTATTAAAAGTATATAATTTATATTTTCACATCGAACACAGGCGGATGTTTACTGTCCTCGCATTTCACATACTTGATTTATTTTATAAACGATTTTATTCAATTTTCATTGCGGGATTATCTGATTTGAAAGAATATAAATCTATAAATATTACAAGTATATTGATATCGAATAAAACTTGAAATAGGTAGGTTTTATTATAACTAACGATTACTTCTTTTACCGTTCACATTTTCATCAAATATTCTCATCACACTTCTTTTTTTTCATCCGCTCTTCATAATATATATTATTATACTATTTTTTAATTTTATTGAAGTGAAAACTTCCTTAGTATCTACCGTTGTGATTTGAAACTCGATGAAACAAAAAATAGCGACAATGAAAAGAGAAACACATTCATCTATAGGATTTAGGCTGCGAGAGAATGAGATACTCGTAGTATAGTCGGTCTCCTCTTTGTGCTTCAAGGCATTCCCACTCTCGTATACTTTAGTTGTCTGAAGGTTTCAATTCTACCGCGTGTGAATTGCATACTCTGATATATTTTTTTTAATATTTATTGTAAAAAATGCAAATAAGACAAATATTTAATATACATATAAGGCTGCGTAAACATACACAAGTCGAAACTGCGAGCCGAACCACGAATTATGGGAATGAACGACCAACTGCAAACGGCCGAAAAGATACATTTTTTAAGCTCCCCACAGGAGGCCCTGGGGAAAATAACTTCCATCAAATGAATGAAAAGAGTTTTTTTTCCGCTTTTATTAAATCACTTTTTTAGATTAATGTTTAGATACTACGAATCGGTTTCATTATAAATACTAAAATGGATACTTTGGAAAGATTGATGTTTTTCTTATCATTTCCATTGAATAGAATTAAAATACAAAATTTTAATCACTTTATAAAAAAATAAAAGCTTATGAGAAACAACTATTTCAAAATACAATTTCACGGTTTAAATTATTTCTGACAGTTTCGATTGATTTTTTTTTCTATCTTACAACATTATTCACAAAATCGATAAAACACCACTTTTACGATTGAAATCGTGACCTCTACACTCCGTTTGCCAAGCGATTTTTTCTGCCTATTACCCATATTATTGGCGATATAAAGCACACTAAGAATACAAACATTTTTGGCTTGTGGTTTCCTCTTAAAATTATATGGCATCGGTGTAAGATTATCAAGATTAGAAGCGCTTTTTTCATAAAGGTTTGAACGTGATAACGAATAAAGTATTACTTGTATTAGCATAATCTTTCAGATTTTTAAACAAATTTCAGGAAATCCAAATGGAAAATGCTAAGCAGAAAGATCCAGTTATAAGATAAAACTTTTAATACAACAATATATATTCCAATTGTAGTTATCTCAAATACCAAGAATAAGTATTTAAATGAATAAAACAACTTTGCAGAAAAACATTGCTTTTATGAATGCTTTTAAAATAGTCACAAACAAACCTACAGTTATGATATATATGTTACTGTAAAAGCCCGAACTACGGTAAATCCTAAGATTTACCAACTCTTAATGGTAAAAGTCCGAACCTTTCTATAATAATCGTTCATTTACCTAAACTAACCTAACCTAACCTAACCTAACCTAACATGTACTAAATTTTAAAAAAAACACGAAAAAATTGTTTCTTATTTAAATATTCGTAACCTAACCTAACCTAACCTAACCTTACCTAAACTAACCTAACCTAACCTAACATGTACTAAATTCTAATGGTAAAAGCCGAAAAAATCGTTTCTTATTTAAATATTCGTAGAACGGTTCGGACTTTTACCATTAAGAGTTGGTAAATCTTAGGATTTACCGTAGTTCGGGCTTTTACAGTGACTTATGCATATATTGTAATGTTTAGGTTTTTTTTTTACACAACAACTTGTAGTTATGTGGGGGACTTTTCAAATAATATTAGTTTCTCGATAACAAATTGTTTTATTAGAGTTGACGTATTCACGTAAACTCTGAGGCTGGCCGCACACATCAGGTTTTTCCATCCGATTGTCTGATCAGACAAAAATCGATTCGAAAACCAGATTGGATATAATACCGGGGCCACACCCGTTGTCGGATCGGATTGGACGGCCGGCGCGGAAAGGCGTGGCCTATTTTCATTACAGGTCCGGTTTTCGAATCGGATGTGTGCGGTGTTTATCTGATTTTCTTAAGAAATATATGGCGCGAAAGCCTTCCGGTTGGCTGATCAGACAATCGGATGGAAAAATCTGATGTGTGCCCCAAGCCTAATAAACCAATTTATCGCTAATCGGAGCTTGTCTCGTTGGTACCCGTCTACATGGATACCCTGTCATCGGAAGAAGCACTTATCTGCTGACATCTAACAATGTCACTTGAAAGCTTTTTCACTTGTAATGTATTGAAAATATATATATATATATATCTCGTCCGTCGAAGATTGAAAGATACTAGTTATGCTCGTAGGTTGACCCGCAAATTAAAATCAAATGTGAATTTAATTATTGCTTATGGTTCATTAGCTAATTTTGACTTTGACAGGATAATGAGCAAAAAGTAGTTCAAATAAAATCGTCTAACCTTTTTCGTACATAATCTTAAATGAACTTTAGTAAAGTTTTTTTTTTAAATTAGCGAGCTATCCCATTTTGTAAACCTACACGTAGTACACATGTATCTTAATTCGTTTATGAGTGCAATATATTTGTCAATGAACTTTAAAAAAAACACCAATTGATTTATAATTGTTATGCAAATTAGAGCAAGCCATTTAAAATTGAGTATTATTGTGAATTTAATATTTTTATTGAAATATTAGGACAATATTCCAACCGAAGGCATTTTTATGACCTTTTGTGAAACCCTAATTTACAGCAGATGATGCAAAAGGTGAACACTTACGACTTAACTTTAAAATATTATGTAAGAATATCTTTTCTTTATTATTTTTGTGTGCCTTTCCTTTTAATTCTGGTTCAATGAACTCTATTTGCTTTGAATTAAATCATTATAAAAATTGCAACTGATTGTGTGAATAATCATATAAGCGATAAAATACCTACATATAATATTATAACTTCTTCAAATACATCAAACTTATTTTAATTCCGTCTTAATTCAAAATTCATCATCAAAATCATTTTAATTATTAAAAATAACAGACATGTTTCGTAAGCAATGCTTACTTCATCAGGGTGCAATGTAGTAACTCAATTCCATTATTAAAGTCAAAAGTAAAATAAACTCTAAAACGAAATTATCATTGTTTAAATACCTCTTATGTTCCTTTACCCTTATTTCCAAGTTTCTCGAAGTTTTACTTATTTAATAATAATAAAAAAGTTTATTCATCAAAAGATTTTTTACAGTATTAAACATTTTGTTCTTTTATCATTGAGTCTATTGATGAAAAGGTCACTGCCCAGCTACAATTCAGGATTTCTCCTGGAATGCAGCTGGTTTTAAGTTGTACCAAATGACTTTTTTCCTTAATTTTATACAAATAATAAGCTTAATATTTACATTTTAAAATTCAGGTACGCCTCTTACGTCATACATATGCCTGGCAACAATAAATTATCGTGAAAACAAGCTTACGGGTCCTAGTGATTTAATAAAAAGGATAGAGATTTAAAAATTTTAAAAAATCTTGAATTTATAAATTAAAGTGTTATGATTGTGGATTCTTTTATAGATAAAACTTTGAGTTTTGTCATTGAGATGGACGTTTTATAAATGTCTTAATTTTTTAAATTAGTTTAAACATTATTTTTCTGATTATTAATAATTTTTACAAATTTTCAATCATTTTAAATTCATAGGTACAATTTCGCACAATTTATAAGACAGAAAAAAATAATGCAATTGCCGTATTGCCTTTCGAAAACACTGCCGATATAACTAAATAAGTTCCATCTCTGCATTAATAAAAAGACAAATTAAATAAAATACCTTAATTTTGCAGTTTATTCACGTCAGCGATGTAGAAAAATATTTTAAGTCGGCAGCTTTAAGAGATCTGCGATAAACTATTAAATAACAAAGAATACAAGTTCTGAAAAAACCAGCTGCCAGTTTATCATCATTAAAAAACATCACCGTTCATCTCGAACGCGATTACGTTTTATTATAATATATTTTACTAGTGATTTTGTGGCTGCGTTTCATCAGATGTATGCAGTTCGCCTTGTGCCTGACCTTGCTCGCATTGTGGGACGTCTCGATTGCACGAATCTTCCATTTCGTACCAAATAGCTAGCAATAATTACTACACGGGCACCGTATAATATTGAGCCGATGGCATTTTACTTGGGAATTTGGAGAACGCTAAGCACTTGTACGTGACATCTGTTGGCTGCTGATGATCGAGGAATGATGATCCGAATCGTGAGATGTATCGATAATACAAGTACGCATAAATATTAAAAAATAGTAATTGTCAGGAAACGTAATTTTAATCAATTTTTTTGAAAGGTTGCATCCGAAAATTTACGGCAAAACATTTTTTTCATGACGGCGTTCATAAACAATTTACATACTTGGTTAAGCAGCATAATATGTAATTTATTTTTGTTGTGGTTAGTTTATAATTAAGTATTTTAAATAAGTACCTGAAATATTGTGTTTCATGCCTTTATGTATGTATAATGTATAATGTGCTAATCTGGTTCAGAAAAACTTTTTCATATATACAAAAATTCCCGACTTTGTGGAATTTAGGTGTTAGAATATTTCTGGGTCACTTATTGTGAGGTACAAAAAATTTATGATAATTTAATAGATAATCCGGAGGAAGAGCAATAGGAGATGATGCTGCCAGTGGGTTGAAGATAGTCTTGATGGTAGCCAAGCTGAAATAGGAAAGGGCACCAGGTAAGCAGAAACTATATTTTGTGACGGTTAAATCTTCTAAAACCTAATTTTCTAGAACAAAAAAGTCACCAGCCGCTACAAATTATAAATATCAGTCATATATATTATATATAATATTAAATTCACAATAATACTCAATTTTAAATGGCTTGCTCTAATTTGCATAACAATTATAAATCAATTGGTGTTTTTTTTTAAAGTTCATTGACAAATATATTGCACTCATAAACGAATTAAGATACATGTGTACTACGTGTAGGTTTACAAAATGGGATAGCTCGCTAATTTAAAAAAAAAAACTTAACTAAAGTTCATTTAGGATTATGTACAAAAAAGGTAAGACGATTTTACTAGAACTACTTTTTGCTCATTATCCTGTCAAAGTCAAAATTAGCTAATGAACCATAAGCCATAATTAAATTCACATTTGATTTTAATTTGCAGGTCAACCTACGAGCGTAACTAGTACGAGTATCTTTCAATCTTCGACGGACGAGATATATTTTTTATTAAGTTGCATTATTTATTTTTAAATGGTGCACACAAAAAAAACTTGTTTGATGATTCATCAATCTATTTATGGATTATTAAACGTTTTATGAATTCGAGAGGAACTATTTAATAATTTAACCATCATGCCATTTATCTGTAGAAGTAAGCATAGAGGAGTAAACTTTGTCTATGCACATATTATGTTCACATTTTTTATATATCGTTCAAAACACGTATTTTTACAGTTTTTCTTACTTCTGCCTTCGTTGGTCTGATATATGGCCTATATATATGTGAATACCTCACAAGAGTCTCAACTGGAGTTAGTTGAAGCGAGTGAGACTACGGAAGCCCCATTTGAGGTATTTTTGCTTATTTTTAATAATATATTAAATCGGTCTTTAACCCTTGACCACTTTATTTTACCGTTACTAGTTTTCAGACTATCAAGGCCATCTTCAAATGGATCAGTCTGAAGACACCCCAATAGGCCGAAATCTTCATAGTGGACCAGTCTGAAGATGGTCTTAATCGGCTAAAATCTTCATAGTTGTTCGGTCAGAGATGGCCTTAATAGGCTAAAATCTTCGTTGTGGACAAGTCCGAAGATGGCCTTAATCGGATAAAATCTTCATAGAGGACTTTTCTGAAGATGGCCTTAATCAGATAAAATCTTCATAGAGGACTTTTCTGAAGATGGCCTTAATCAGATAAAATCTTCATAGAGGACTTTTCTGAAGATGGCCTTAACAGACTTAAATCTGTAACTATCAAATAAAGATGGCCTTAACAGACTGAAATCGGTAACGGTGAATAAAATCAGTGGAAACAAGTTTAAAACTGTATTGCCATACTAGCTTTAACCCGCGGCTTCGCTCGCATGGTATTAGTGGGAAATTACTGTATAAAGAATTTTCCCACGATAATGAAATTTTTTCCGTGATAAAAAGTAGCCTATGTCATTTCCCATTCCTCCAATTATCTCTGTTTAAAAAAAATCACATAATACAAACAACAAATAACGATAAGACAAATAAAATTATTGAGACATTTCGCAAATAAAAATTCTATTTTATAAAATATTTAAATTATAGAAATAGAAATTTATTTTAAGTACCTTATCCCTTTATTAGTATTTTATTCATATTTGAATCCAGAATAACGTAAAAAAATAACAAAATGGCAGTCCACGTCAAACGCAATGCGTTATAGCAACACTATGCTTTTCGTTCGGACAATAAACATTTATAGAGATAGGTAGATATTAACTACGACGCCAAAAAAGCACTCTTTTTAAGCACAACAAAGCACTCTTTTTAAGCCTAAAATTAAAAAACATTGTTTCCAAGGTAACAATTTGTTTGACGTTTGCAATAACTCGATTTTGTTAGGGACAGAAAACGTACGATACATAATTTCATAACGCCACAGCTTATTCATAACGCCAGAGCTTACCAATATATATAGCCTTTGTTACTCGCAAATAATGTAGCATTCGATTAGTGAAAGAATTTTTAAATTCCATTCGATATTTATTGCGTGAAAGAGTAAGGACCATCCAACCATCCACACAAACTTTCGCATTTATAATATTAGTAAGAAGAAGTAAGATAAGATTATTATAATAGAACTAGCAGTTTAACTTCTTGTAACTACCATCTAAAGTTAAATATTATTATATTATCCAGCAAGTGTAATTTCTATGTAAAAGTCAATACAATAGGTAACACAATATATGTACCTACATGCAATAAATCGGCTCATTTTGACTGTCCCAAAACGGGTAAATTTCCTATTTGGATAGCCAAAAATCATTGTAATATGCAATATGTTATGTTTTTAAGAAATAAATAAAATTCAAAAAATGTTCAAAACCCGCCACGTGGGTTTTTTTGCGGGCGACACGACAGTAAAAAAATGTGATTCACAAAAAAATTTCAAAAATAACATAAAAATTTAAAAAAAAAAATAATGATAGGGCCTTTACCGGCGCGCTCACCCAAATTCGAAATTAAACCAATGTACTGATTGTTATTATTCAAAATTTATTGTTAATGCAACCAATCTATTGTATGATTATATTTTAATATAAGTGTTATTATTCAAAATGTATTGTTAATGCAACCAATCTATTGTATGATTTTATTTTAATATAAGTGTTAATATTCAAAATTTATTGTTAATGCAACCAATCTATTGTATGATTATATTTTAATATAAGTGTAGGTATGTTAATAAGAAATATAAATTGACTTAAAAATTACTGCCTCAACACAGGCTAGCCTAGTGAGGCGGATTACGAAAAACCTAAATTTATAAGTTTTTCTATTCTTCAAGTAGGTACCTACTGTTCATAATTATATTGTTTTCTGTTGTTTATCTTTTGTACTTAAATAAACCATTGTAAATATTAAAACTGAATATGTACTTTTTTTTCTTTATTTATAAATCTTGTAAATTTTGTTTAAAAAAAATATATTATTATTATTATTAGTAGCTTTGTAACAAACTTCACGTACGATATGGTTTTACATAAGGCGCGGCATCAGAGATGTAGTTACTCAAAGTCAGGTTGTTAAATTTCAACCGTACAGACGCTAAAGTATTAATACTATCAGGTTTCGCCACGAATTATCAGCGTCAAAATTTTTATTTATCTATAATAAAATATATTTACATTGGTTTTATTTGTATGCCTGTCTCACTACGATATACCTGTGTCGAGACAGGCGTACAGGTATATAAATGAATATTGTAGTTACAAGTATTGTTTATTTCCATTTACTCTTTTTTATTCCCCGGGGACTTTTACATGTGGTACATAAAATGTTTGTAATTTTTTTACACAAAGTGTAAAATGTTATGTTCTTGGGCTGATTCAAGTAACGCAACATTTTGATTGTGAATTGTGGTTCTTCATCAGGGTAATACTGTCTACCAAAGCATCCACTATTCTCATCTTAGCTCTTCCCGTCTATTTATTCTCTTAGTTTATACTTATCGTTATTTAATAATATTGCCCTAATTACTATTGTAAAATATTATATTGGCAGCAAAGTAAAGCGATTATGAAGTATTTACATAAGGTTTGTCTGATAATGACAGAGTTGGATAGACATTAACACAGTTAATAGGTACCTACCTACCTACTTCTTCCTCCACACATCCATAATATTAAATACACGTGTATGCAAATACGTTTAATCTACTAATTGAAAACGTAGACCTTTTGGTTAAAAAAAATATATTATTCAAATTGATTGTGTATTTTCGCCTCAAATTCATATTTAAATTTGGTGTGAAAAATGGCGAGCAACCGTTCCTCCTGTATTGTTTTTTTTAGTTAATGGAAAGCTTACCTGTAAAACGTAGTCTTGTCTGATTGATGAACCGATATACTAGACCCATCGAAGGGTTGTACGTGACGTCATTGTTCTAGTTTCTTCTGTCTTTTTCCTTTTTTGAAACAAGACTTGAGGGAGCAAAGTCGATGACGTACGTACGTACGTACAGCTCTTGCTGGGACAATTACACTTAGAATATGTTGAAGTCAACAAACCTGTAACAAGAGAAAAAATCATTTTATTATTATATTCTAGGTAGGCCCCTTGAGTCAGATTGAGATTACTGCGGTATGCATAAGTAGAACATGAGTCACGTCCCTTAAATATTGTATTACTTTTAGTTTAAAATTATTTTACAATTTAACAAGAAGTTCCACATATTATCACAGTATAATATGTTTTTTTCCACATTCAGTTTTAGTGTCAATAAATAGGAGTTTATTAAAATATAATTATTACAGTTTCATTAAAAAGGTAAAATAATATAAGTAGATGCCGAATCAAGTGAGAGCCGCAATCAACATTGCAATACACCCAGCCGTAAGTATTATTGTGAAATAATTTGCTCTTTGTTTGGTGGTATTCGATATCGTTGGGGACAACGGGGAATCAAATGCGCAGATGGGACACCAGTCCCCACGCTCCTACTCTGACCACGTTCAAGTGGCGCCAAAGCCGCGCTACATCGGAATGTATGTGGTTAAAAGAGACGATAAGATGTAAATGAATAAAATAAAATGCGGGACAGTAATATCAGCGATGCACGTAGAATAACATTTTTTTTTAAAGTGTTTATTCAACAGACTCAAATAATGCTCCTGTTCCAACAACATAATATCTAGATGAAACTCTTGATATTTCACAGTGTAATTACTAAAGTTAAATCCTTAGATATCCACAAATCTGCGGGACCGGATAATATCCCTACAATATTTATCAATAAATGTATATAGTAGTTCTGTGAACTGTGTGAATCATGTTATTTTGGCGCTTTCTTTCGTGCAATTCTGCCCTTGATATGTGTTCAAATGTGGATATTTGATGGTTAATCCCAACTGACTGAAGTTTCCTCAATCAATTAATTCGCTGTTTTTCGTACTGCCTCCGGTATGTAGGCACAAAAGAAACTCTGTATGCTGTGTATCTATCACATAGCTTATTACTAAACCTGCATAACAAATCTGGTTACAAACAAATAAGTTTTGTTAATTATTTAATCAATCACATCGTTATGTGCCCTTCTACGCAATCTTAATATAATATTAATTTATTGATAAAATTAATATTAATTTATTGATAAATAACATTATTATTTCACAATTAAAACTTTTTATTAAATTTTTGACTAATTTCAGGGGGCCTAGTCCCTATCTTTTACGTTTTACTAACAGCCTGTTAGTTTAACTTGGTGGTTTGAGCAAAGTTGTCGCAACTGGCTAAAAATGGTAGTTAGTAGCTTTTCTGTTAAGGTTTAGTTTATTTTATCGTCGCGACCGACAGAAAAGAAACAGAAAAGTTACTGACTACCATTTTTAGCCAGCTGCGACAACTTTGCTCAAACCACTAAGTTAAGCTAACAGGCTGTTAGTAAAACGTAAAAGATAGGGACTAGGCCCCCTGATGGAATACCATAATGAATTTGCCTGGCTTGGAATACCGACTTGATTTTCCTTAAAGAAATTCCAATGAATTTTTTAAATGTTTTTGCTTTGACACATGTCAGGCTTTTATCCATTATTCAACTAATTTATTTATATATATACAACTTACTTCGGTTAATTAAGAGGTTTAATACATGATTTTTACATAAATAAATGCTTTTTACAATAATCTTGATGAATTTTTTACATCAGCTCCACACAAGAGGCCCTGCGAAAAATATTTTGAAAACGGCTTGTCATCTTAGGGAATCCTGTGTGGGGGCATTTTTAAGAAAAGGAAGGTAAAGAAATTCTGGGAAGGGAAAATTCATGAGGGGTGGTTAGGAATCTGGGTGTCAGTGTGTCCAGGAGTGAGGAATACATGAATCCATCCCTCCAACTGCGGTTCAAGGCGATACGCATCGTCTTGCACCGCAGTTCGAGGGACGGATTCATGCGTCCGTCACTCCTGGACACACTGACTCCGAGATTCCTACCCACCCCTAAGAATTTCTTTTCCTTCCTTTCCAAAAAGACCTTCCACACGGCATCCCGAACGATGACATAGGCCCTGAGGGAAATTATCTTCCTCAGGGCCTCCTGTGTGTAGCTAATGTAAGGTTAAAAAATAATAACATTATTAAAGTTTATTTAAAAAAAGGGTACTATTTATGTCTTAACTCTATATTTTTTGCATAGCTTATTAAGATTAACAGTTATAATAAACGGTGCTGTGTTCCAGATTTTATATCCGGGTTAAATCTTCCCCACAGGAAAAACTAAACCCTTTCACACACTTTTCCACTAATATTTGAGGGGTGCCAAACCATAACGTTTTAAGTGCCACACGAACTCAATTACGTTTTATTGCAGTAAAACGTTGTATTAGCTGGTGTTTACTTGCACTCTTAAGTTGAAGAGTCACTAACGCCATTTAGCCTTAATATTGTGATAATATTGTACCATAACGTTTTAAGTGCCAATTGAGCTGCAAATGTTAGTTCATTCAAAATGTCAGAAGAAAACGGTGCGTCAACGTCGAGAAAACGTGTTTAGGGCTGGTGTTTACTTGTATTATAAAGTTAAAGGGTTAATAACGCCATCCAACCTAAATATTGTGAAACAGCAAGCCATAACGTTTTAAGTGCCAATTGAGCTGCAAGTGTTAATTCACTCAAAATGTCAAAAAAAAAATTCAAAAATTCACGAGAAAACGTGTTGCCGTAGCAACATAACGTGTTGCGAAAGCAAATTGTTTTATGAAAAACTTTTAAAATAAAGATATTGAAAGTGTTGAGTTATGTGCAAGCAATATAACACTAACAACGTTTTTACCATAGTTAACACATGGCACTTAAAACGTTTTGTTCTTTTCATTTTTTTTATAATTTTTTTTTTTATTATTTGCGTATTTTGACAGAGCACAAAATTTGTTTTTGATTATTAAGAATAGATCAATTACTTTTCTTTTTATTTTTCCATTAAAAATGTTTTTTGTGTCTCCTGAAAATTTCATTTTCTGGCACTTGAAACGTTATGGTTTGGCACCCCTCATTTATGTAGTCAATCTACGATATGTAAGTGCACTATATAATTATAATAAATACAAAACAATACAAGAACAATGCGTCAATCTACCAGAGACCAAATCGGAAAAAATATTCACCGATTCCAGATATTTTCATATCAGAGGGTTCGGCTCGATAGAACTCCTAACTGGACTAATAAATCCTACTGATCCCTCAATATAAATATTTAAAAAATCTTTCGTAATCCTACATGTATTTAAAATGACTGACTTTTCCATTTTTATACATAAATTCTTTGACAAATTGAAAGTTTTGAATGAGAGAGCTAGGTATAATGCCAGTAGCCGAAATAACAAATGGTAATATTTTTTTATTATTTTTAATTGATAAACTAACGTTTAAACAAGATTTTTATGCATAGCACAAAGGGTAGATAACAAATATTATAATCAATAATTTCAATTCCCGTTGGCGGCCAGTATCTTTTCTCGGAAGATTTTATCAATGTAGATGAATGTTTCAGGCTGATAATTATTGATTATAATATTTGTTATCTACCCTTTGTAATATTTTTATAATCTTAATGTGTCAAATTCTTTTAATCTCATTTCCTAAATCTGTTTATTTTTTCAGAAATAGTTTTCTGAATATTACAGGAATTTGGAATAGCGACATCAATCATATAAGTTATTTTTTTAATTTTGTCATGTAAAGCTGTATAATTATTATTCTTACAATATTTGAGTTGTGCGAGATTAAATTTGGCATCGTTATATACCTTTTGTAATGGTTAATCGGCCTGATGTTTTGTTGAAATTATTGCATACAATTGCTTTCAATTTGCGGGAGTTGGGACACGTTAATAGAATTATCACAACGATAAATTATTGAAACACGACGATCATATTTCATTTCAACTTGGTATTATATTCATATTAGGTTTCTGCTTTGCGTAAGGTACACGGAGAAATGCCTACTTTACCTAATTCATAGTTTTGTTAGCGAACATATCAACAATGCAGTAATATTGTATTACGAAAGAGTATTGTGTTTCAGCGAGACATTTCGTATTAGTCATGAAAACAGTTCCCAAATTAATAATATAATAAAACACGTATAAAACCTATTTCCATTTAATTTATGTTTTTACCGTAACCGGTTTTAGCTTGTTAAAGCCATCTTCAGAATGGTACAAATTATTCTTAATAGCCATTAAGAGCCAGCGGCCGAGATGATGATGATTTCGTCGAAAGACGTTCTTACGATCGTACGAGCGGTTCCAATGAGAAAGATTAATTATTCTCCGTACCTGCTTTTTTGAATAATAACACAATATCGATTTTATTTCGTTCAAAATTTTCTTTAATTTATACCTACATTAATAATGCTGAAACTCGTGATGATAAAACTATTGAAATCATGTACTTTTTGTAATTTTTTTTATTATAAGTATTTATAATTTTTCAATAATATCTAAGCAAAATATTAGATATATAAGTTTAATTAATTATCTCGGGTTTATAGATGTATGTTTTTCATAATAATTATTATTATGACGAGACAAACGTTTTGGAAGAGCAGAGAGAATTTTTGAGAATTTTCGGGTTTGGAAGGCAACTATTATATAAAAAAAAGTAGGTAGGTATTTAATAACATGACTTTCTCACGAAAACTTTCTTTTATTTGATCCAAAATCTCTTTCAGGAGAAAACCAAATTTTCTTAATAAAAACAAATCTAACTAAAACTATGTCATCTGAAAAGACAAGTTTATTTCATATAAATTATACGTAGAATGAATAAAACACTATCCCTTCTAAACGCCCTGTTCGGTTGGCATCATTGCCTCCGCTTTTTATAGGGTTTGACAGGTTTTAAATTTTGATATTGGATGAAAATTTTTCTTATTATCTAAATAAAAATCTACTTTGTTTATTCACGATTAGCAGTAAACAAAAAATATATGGATAAGTTTTTAGATTTTCACGGCCAAAAGCATTTTCGTTGTTAGTTTTTGGGGTGGTTTGTTAGTTTTTGGAGTGGGTTGTTAGTTTTTGGGTGGGATCCGGTAGATCCGACGATGTCGTGGGATCTACCGGATCTGCCCTGATGATGGACACTGCAACGCTGTCCGAAACGTCGGCTATAGAAGGAGGTAGCGCAACACTGCATAACACCTTAAAAAACTAACATCGAAAAAAATATATTTATGTTTTGTAAATGTTTAAAACCGCGTGCATTTGAATCCGTACGAATTTGAAAAACCAGACAAGCATTGAGCGACATGCAAAAAAGGCTCTTCAACATGAAGAGGAAAATTTCTTGTTATTCCATCAGGATTGCAGAAATATGAAGACGTATTGTAACACTGAATTTGGCACTTAAAGTAGTAGTACGTGGGTTACAGTTTTATGGGAGAATGGCGCGGACACTAAAATTCGAAGGCCGAAAAATTAGTGCAATAATGCACCTTACAGTCTACACCTTATGAGATCCTGTTACAAATTTTGTAATAATCATCGTTAAAATCTCAACAACCAAGAACATGATATTATTATGCATCAAATTAATTGCTAAGCAGGTGTTATTAATAAACGAAGGAAGGTAAATGGTTTAGCGTTTGTTCACTTTTCATCATTTCATTTAGAAACATACTTCTTTCGGATAATTACTTTGAATATTTAATTAAATGAAGACAATATTAGCGAAGCTCAGAAAAAGAAATTGGCACCTCTGGGACTCGAACCCAGGACTTTCTGCTTTCATAACAGCTCTACCAACTGAGCTAAAGTGTCTGTTTATATCCAATTCGGTCACTTTTAATTGTATCATACTTCGACTAAGAACTATCAACATTATCTTCATTTTCTTAAAACACACATATTATTGGCTGCTACCTTTATAAATTGATTTCATCATATTATTAATCGTGTTCTATGGGTTTATTTGAACAATACTTCTCAGGTGAGAAGTATTGTTCGTCGGGTTACAAATCGTGTTTATTTATCGTTTACAATCAATATCTAACTGGACTAAACGTCCGTTTTAATAGATGCTCTATGTTTATCTACAGCAGCAGATTTCGTCACTGAATGAGCCCAGCTGTCGGATCGGATATGTTCGGGGATAAAAAACGAACGGGCGACAGTTGAATTTCCTATAGCAAAACTTTACTGACATGTACCGACACCACCGAACTACTAATTGAAACTACATTAATATTCCTATACACTACAATATTGACTTTGCTGTATTCTACAGTGGAAGGTACTCATCGCCTTTGTGAAAAACAACCATTCGAAATTGAAACGTCCATTAAAAGGGCCTCAGCAAAATATAATATATTTGGTTGAAAATATTTTGATGAAAAACCAAAAAAATTGTATACCTACATATTATGTAGGTATAATTTTTTTAATATATATAGTATTTCCTAACATTATTCCTTCCCATAACCCTTAAGTATATATAGAAAATTGGTAAATTCGCAATATGAAAATATTTGTACTTATCTTCTAATAAGAGGTGGGAACCAACAGAATGTCCCGGTGAAAGACGAAATATCAAAAATTATACATTCAATCGAAAAGCTTAATTATGCATAGTAAGATAGCTCGGATAGCCTAACCGTTGTCTATACTCTTTGCTCCAAATTAACCTAACATAACCTATCTACACTCCTTGCTCCAAATTCTTAAGTTTCATGGTTCTATTTAGTATCAGCGGGAATGCAAATATCCAAGACAAAGATCATAAAGATGTGAATGTTTCTAGTATGCCTTATATCATCGCAAATGAAGGTACCTATGATTACATAAAAATTGCTTGCCAAACGTAGCATAGACACGCTTGATTTTAGAGCAATTTTATTTATTTTGTGAATAATTTTATAAAATAGAAAAATATGAATCAAGAGAGACTACCACAGATAATTTACGTAATACTACTGTATTTTTTAAAGTTTTTTTTTACGTAAAGTGTTTATGGTACGAATTCATACGTTTCTAATGAAAATATAAATTTTTTAGTAGTTTACGCTTTAATTTTTTATGAATTAAATAATAAGTGTATTTTCAATTTATTCAAGCGAAACGATAGGAAAAGTCAGAATTTATCCTGAAAATATTTTTTGGTGTTCATAACGTAAACTAATTTGTAGTAAAGATTAATCAAAAATAACGTTTTTGCCAAGGGTACCATTGCCGCACTTCAAGCATTTCAAACAAGTGTATTATAAAGAAGTAGGCGTATTTAAATCTTAAATCGCTGATGATTTTCAACGTGGCAAATTTTGCAAGAAATCGTAATTTGTTTCCACAATAAGCAATAAGCAAAGCAATGAACGCCCACAGCAACGTGTCATAGGTTATCCTTTTGCCTACATCTCATCTGTAATAATGTCCCCATCAATCTCCATACAGACTATAATCAATTCCCTTCATTGTCTATTATTTATTCATCATTAATCTTCTCGTTAACATCTTGCAACAAGCACTTTGGACAAAAAAAAAATATATATATATTATGTATTATTAATTATTACAATTGCTACTTAACGATGTTTTATTAAAGATTTGGATAGACAGAGATGATGGTGGGTAACAAATTTATATCTGTATCTAGTACCAAACTTACTCTTTACTCAGATATGCTTTTCTGGGAAAAAGGTCTCGAATGGTGTGTGTGGTTATCTGACTAGCGGAAAAGAGACTGCTAGTCTATATGTTAACTGTGTTAGAATATTTTAACAAACTAATGCGTGACATTCAGTTTAACTATTTTATACTTCAGTAATTTAATAACAATGAAAAAAACAATATTTGGAATGTAAAAATACATTCTATATAACCGTTTTTAAAACACTTTGGCTTTAAACGCTTCACAATTTTAAAGCTCTGTAAATTAAATATTTCCGAACGTAACTAAAATCTGTTTTTGAAACGTTACGAAATAAGGTTTTAAATTGTTATATTACGAATACATATTAACATTTATAAATTTTAAAATTTAGAAAGCAAACATAAAAAAATTGAAAAAATGACTCACGCGATGTTGTTATGCGAAAACGGTACTAAAATCACGGATTATGTAAAAATAACACTTTATTCTGTTGTATAAATACATAATAAACAATTTACTCACCTACCTTTCACCATTTCATACAAGAATATTTAAAAAAATAACAATGTGTAACGGCGCGTAGGTGATTTGGCGGGTGAAAACTGTTTCTACTAAATCAGTATTTTTATGTACTTCTATGGACAACTTTGAATAGAAATGTGAAGCGCAATTCAATACGGATTTTCTACATTTTGTTTTAGGGTTGTCACTAGAACAAACACAGAGTTATAACGACTTCTATGGGAACACATGCGTTAGCGTGAAAACGCGCTTATTGTACTTACTGCTATTGTTATATTGTCGTGTTAACACGCTTACGGGTCAGAGTGTTTTAATGTCTATATTAAACGAAACATGCTGTATTTACTTCTTCAATAATCACAAATTCAGTTTGTGGCGTCATTTTAATTAAATGAAAACAAGTTGTGTACAAAGTGAATTGTTTTCATTGTACGTAAGATATGAATCTGTGCGAGTACTGTGATGAAGAAAACTAAATGTGATGGACCTATACACAAAACTGGTGAAATGACTACTTCGGCATATTACATAGCAGGGCCTATCGCATGCCCAATGTCCCCTTGAGAACTGGCCTCTTTTAGAATTCATATTTGTAATCAACAAATCGACTTTAGGATAACTTACCGGCTATTGTGTTTCCTCCCTCCTAAAACAGAGTTATCAAAAGACCTAGATTCACTGATTATTTTCCTTGAAAAGACCATAAGCACCAAAAGGTGTTAATATTTTTTAAATGTCCTTGCTTATTTTACCATCATAATTCTTTCACGGGATATAAACTTCTCTACTTTCAATTCTTTTATAATAAAAGTAAACTAGCAGGGTTACCCGGCTTCGCTTAGGACAACATTCGAGAGTGTTCTTGAATGTTTCACAATGATGTTCCCAATTCCCTATTCCCGTACATCCCACGACATACTCCGTCTCTCCTTCCAGAACTTTCTAGAGCTCTATCGAACCTTCTAGAACTCTCCGGAAAACTTTTCTAGAAATTTCAAGAGGACGAAACTTCTAGCCCTTATATCTTCAAAAGCACGCCCTTTAGGTAAAAACGGGAACCGTCATCTTGGAGTAGGGATAGAGTTCTACCACACCATATAACTGCCTTGATCGTACTGGGACTCGTTTCTGAGTTTTTACGGGACGCACGTTTTTTGGACTTTCTTTTATAATATTTATATATATATATATATATATATATATTGACCTCTTCTCGTAATATGCTGATCCAGTAAGAAGTTATTTGACAGTGTTGATCCACCTTTAACACCGAATAACTTGGCTTTAATGGATTACTTCTGTATGAATTTGCAACAACGTTACATTAAATAGCAAGGTTGCCAGTTTCCCAGTCAAAGTAAACGAAATACTACACATAAAATTTTCGATATTTGTATGGAAATCATACGCTTCGTAACTGTTGATCCGCCCAATTTACCATGCGTTGATGATCCGCCCAAATTGCCATGCGTTGTTGATCCACATAATCGTATATCTTATGTACCTATATGTGCTTTTACTATAAAATTGTTGATCTGACAATGACCAATCAGAATGGCGTTCAAGATGGCGTTATGAACGAAGCCTTCTGATTGGTCATAAAAAAACATATACCTATATCTGGTTTTACTGCTCATTGGTTGAGCCGATATGGAAGTTGCAAAACGTAATATTATAACGGCCGCGGCACCGACTTGAAAAATATATCTTTCTGTATTTTATAAAATTCTAATAATATACTTCCGCGGGTTTTTGTTGCTAGGCTCCGCCGCCCGGGAAACATTTATTGGATAAACACATCTGTCATACGTCATCCCAAGTGGTTCGATACTTTTGATGACTTAGCAAGGGTGCCCGGGTTCGAGGGGTGATAATGCGTTGCATTACGATCTTGGCTACGAATTCGGAAGTCGCAAGTTCAAATTTTGGCGTGCGCAATAAATTTTACTTTGATAAATATATATGATTCCTCGATAATGCATTGCATTATGATCCTTGACTACGAATTCGGATGTCGCAAGTTCAAAATTGGCGTGCGCAAGTAAATTTTATTTTGTTAAATTTGTATAATTCCTCGATAACGCGTTGCATTACGATCTTGGTTATGAATTCGGAAGTCACAAGTTCAAAAATAATAAACTTTATGTTGGTAAATATTTAGATATAATTCCTCGATAATGCGATGCAGTACGATCTGGACTACGAATTCGGAAGTCGCAAGTTCAAAATTGGCGTGCGCAAGTAAATATAATTTTGATAAATATCTACGTATGATTACTCAATAATGCGTTGCATTATGATCCTTGACTACGAATTCGGATGTCGCAAGTACAAAATTGGCGTGCACAAGTAAATTTTATTTTGATAAAAGTCTATGTATGATTCCTCAATAATGCGTTGCATTATGAACCTTGACTACGAATTCGGATGTCGCAAGTTCAAAATTGGCGTGCGCAAGTAAATTTTATTTTGATAAATATCTATATATAATTCCTCAATAATGCGTTGCATTATGATCCTTGACTACGAATTCGGATGTCGCAATTTCAAAATTGGCGTGCGCAAGTAAATTTTATTTTGATAAATATCTATGTATTATTCCTCAATAATGCGTTGCATTATGATCCTTGACTATGAATTCGGATGTCGCAAGTTCAAAATTGGCGTGCGCAAGTAAATTTTATTTTGTTAAATTTTTATAATTCCTCGATAACGCGTTGCATTACGATCTTGGTTATGATTTCGGAAGTCACAAGTTCAAAAATAATAAATATTATGTTGGTAAATATTTAGATATAATTCCTCGATAATGCGTTGCGGTACGATCTTGTTGACTACAAATTCGGAAGTCGCAAGTTCAAAATTGGCGTGCGTAAGTAAATTTTATGTTGATAAATATCTATGCATGATTCCTCAATAATGCGTTGCATTGTGATCCCTGACTACGAATTCGGAGGTCGCAAGTACAAAATTGGCGTGCACAAGTAAATTTTATTTTGATAAATATCTTTGTATGATTCCTCAATAATGCGTTGCATTATGATCTTTGACTACGAATTCGGATGTCGCAAGTTCAAAATTGGCGTGCACCAGTAAATTTTATTTAATAAATTTGTTTAATTCCTCGGTAACGCATTACAATACAGTCGTAAGTTCATATTGTATTTTATTTTGATAATATATGTATATGCTCGGGTTCAAGGGATGAGATTTGTCTAGGTCTTTGCGGCGAACGGGTTTGCCCACCTACTGCGTTACGGACTGGATCGGGAGAGACTGGTTGAGGGAGACCTTTTTTCTTACATTAGCTCCACACAGGAAGCCCTGAAGAAAATAAATCCCCTCAAGGCCAATGTCATCTTTAGGGATGCAGTGTGGAGCGTATTTTTAGGAAAGGAAGAAGAGGATGTTCAGGGAAGGAATGGGGTAGTAGGTGTGAGTAGGAATCTGGGGGTCAGTATGTCTAGGAGTGACAGACGTGTGAATCCATCCCTCCCATTTCGTTGCAAGGCGATGTTCCGAAAGGTTCCATGTCAACTCAGAAATAAACCAACTCATAATAACTCAGAACCTCCTTAGAAAGGTCATTAAATGCTATGAAAATATAATTTTAAAAAAGCCGGTAACCCTAACCTAACTTAACCTATTCAACATATGCTTTCTGAAGTGCTTCTCAGTATGTTTCATTATGAGTTGTTCCACCGTTCACCGTTCCGAAAGGCGATCATTCTAATCTAACACACTTCTACTATCTACTACACTATAAAGAGGTAAGATTTGTTTGTTTGTTTGTTTGTTTGCATTGAATAGGCTCCGAAACTAATGAACCGATTTGAAAAATTCTTTCATTGTTGAGAAGCTACACTATCCCCGGGTGACATAGGCTATATTATATTTTCAAAAAAATTGGTGATCCTTACTAAAACTCCAATAATGTAACCAAAGGTGTAAAAAAATTACCTAAAATATTCTTTACATCACGTGCGCTGCGAAAACTATTGATGATAGAATAAAATGATGTACTACGACTTTGCAGAACACATAATTGTTTACAAAAAATGTCGTGACAGCATATGTCTAACTATTATAGTTATGCCACAAAAAGTGTTTATTTATTTTAAAAATTTAATTAAAATGACGGCTCTTTATTTGTATCTTGGTTTTAATCCTTATCAAAATAAATTACTTCATATTCAAGACTGCTTCAATACCTTTATTTAACTTTTTGAATGATTCAATTCGGACATTTTATTAGTTTAAAAATGAAAGCATTAGAAAAAAACTATAATAAAGAGGAAAGATTTGATTATTTGTTTGTTTGCATTGAATAGGCTCCGAAACTACTGAACTGATTTGAAAAATTCTTTCACCAATAGAAATCTACATTATCAGCGAGTAACATAGGCTGTATATAATGGTGAGCTCTGGCATTATGAAATTTGTATAAATGAATATATGTGTATTTCATATATTTTAGCGGCAGGGAGGAAAGGCAGGGGGAAAGTGGGGTTCGCGGAGAGGGAAGAGACGAGGGAGGGGGGAGGCGGAAAGGAACGGGGACGCACGGGAAAGGACATGCAGGGAGAATCAATTTATTTCTTTAAATGGCATTGCAACGCATGCCGGGTATCAGCTAGTCATAAATAAAATGCGAAATTCTTATGAACTTTGATCGGTACGGTACTTGAACTACATTAAAAAATTGGTTTGGTTTAAGTCAAACCGGTAAACTACTATCCGGTGAACTTTGGTTTAAAGTGAAACCGGTAATCTACAATAATTTGATGAACTTTGGAGTCACACCGGTAGTCAAACAGTTGAGCTTTCACACCCTTCAGCCTCACAACATATCCCAATTAGGGATGCAATAGTCCTACTGGCTACGAGCAGTTAGTATTCACAAAAAATCTAAAACACGATCTGGTTTGGGAGTGTACTTCATAGTATTATTCATTTACTTATAAAGTTTTTCAGCCACGCAATATGTTGTATGGGGACACCGTAGTTCAATTGATAATAACCGGATAATGATTAATTGTTAAAATTATTAATCTTTTATGCTGACGAAGATAACATTGTTTTTGAAACATGTCGATAATATTAATAAAATAGTGGTGTTTACAAAATTACTTATTCTCATTGAAGCAATAATGAAGCCACAAAGTTTATTTGCGAAGTTTGAAGAAAAAAAAATTACCTACACTTCATATTTGATTTCGAATGTGCATCATGCACTAATTAATATACACGATAAACAGACGTCATGATTACAGACATTGCCAAGTCTGGCGGTGATTATAACACTATTCACATTGATTAATATTATAGTTTTCCCATAAGTTTTGGAGTAGAAAACTGTATTTCCTGTAAATGTTCAACAGAAATTATGGTCACCTCTGGTCGGAAATCGTTTGTTTACTTTTAAAATTAATATGTATCACAATATTTTAACCACTCAGGTGTTTTGCGATTATGCAAGTTTTTTGTCTTAAACGAACTGCCAGATTTATAAAACTTTGTGTTATTTCCGCTTCACAATTAAGGGTCAATAAATGGAACATATCTGAACGTAGCCGAATACTAAAAACTGTCACACATCTGCCGGATCTGCCCTGATGAAGGACACTGCAACGCTGTCCGAAACGTCGGCCAAAGAAGGAGGTAGCGCAACACGGTATAACACCCCATAAACAAATAACAGAAAAAAACTAAAAACTTGAAACGTTTGTTTGAAATAAGGTTTCAAATTGTTATATTACAAAAAAATATTAACATTTATAAATATTAAAATTTAGAAAGCAAACATAAAAATATTGTAAAAATGACTCACGCGATGTTTTTATGTGGAAACGGTACTAAAATCACTGATTATGTAAAAATAACACTTATTCTATTGAATAAATAAACAATTTTGTCACCTACCTTTTACCATTTCATACAAGAATATTTAAAAAATTAATAATGTCTAACAGCGCGTAGGTGATTTGGGGGTGAAAACTGTTTCTACAAAATTAGTATTTTTTATGTACTTCTATGGACAACTTTGAATAGAAATGTGAAGCATTCAATATGGATCTTCTACTTTTTGTTTTAGGGTTATCACTAGAACAATAACCGAGTTATAACGACTTCTGTGGGAACACACGAAAAAACGCGCTTATTTTACGGCTATTGTTATATATTAACACGCTTACGTATCCGAGTGGTTGAAATATTCTAAAAACCATTGTATTAAAGACCGGATGTCGGTAACTTGATATATTCATGTTGCCGCTATTTAAAAATATATCTGAATATTATTTTAAATTTTTAGCAAATCTACAGTGTGGTAACAAATTCAATAAAAATTAATCAATTTTTACGATTATGTTTTATGTTAAAACTTATTTCACAGTAGCCTCATTAGTATTAATTAATGAAAATGAGGGCCGAACTGCATTGGCAAATTTTATTTATTACATAAACATAAAATTTCAGAGACAGAAAGAATCGACTGTGTACCAAGTTTCATCTCGATTATGTGACGGAAAGTGGATTTTTTAGACTTTTGAGACTCAAACAAACTCAGAATTCCAAGTAAATGTGATACTTAAGAGGAATATAAACGCTAGAAGTATTTCGATTCTCGTGCCTGCAAAATTTGCAATCGAGCGTCTTATTTGCTCGCGGCAAGTAAGCGAAAAAGTGGTTTTTATTTATTTTGTCCATAATTTTATAAGAGTGAAAAAAAGTTAGAACATAGAAAACCTCAAAAATGGTCTTACCCATAAAGGAGTATTTTTATAAAAATGTTTCTTGTATTACTTCATAGTTAAGTCATGAAAAAACATTTTTTTAGTGGTTTACGCTTATTTTTTTTTTGTTATGTAAATAATAATTTTATTCTAATTCCATTACATAAAAAACCTAGTAAAAGCTTCAATTTATCCGTAGCATATTTTTTGATGTTGATACTGTAAGCCAATTCGTCATAAAGATTAATCTAAATAGGATTTCACGTATAACTTCACCTTAAAAGAACGCCTCTATATTATATGTAGATGGCGCGAGTTTAATTATTTTAGCGTAAAACTTTTTTTTTAAAGTTGTGATTTAAAATATTAAGATGAATTAATTGTTTGCGCCCGTACAGTTGCAATATGAATATGAATAAATAGTTTTTTTGGTTTGAATAAATCTTTCAAGAAAGGCGTACAAATACAATATTGGATTGAATTACCGATACAATATGGTATTTGTTTGCCATTTTTGAAAGATTTATTTAAACCAAAAAAACTATTTATTCATATTCATATTACGCATGAATGGGCGCTAACAATTCATTCATCTTAATAAGGCACTACTTGTAAAAAGCGTGTTCCCTAAAATAATTAAACTTGCGCCATCTATGAAAGAGTAGATTGTGAAATCTTTTTAATATCACTTTAATATAAAAAGGCGGCTCCTTGGCCGTCGCCGTCGTAAGAAAGTATTAATTATGATTTCTAAAATATTTTCTTAAGTAAGGTAAAAACAATGATATAATTTTTTTTTTTTTTTAATTAAGCTAGTCATTCCCGAGATAGTATACTTTTAGTTAAAAACTAGCAGACCAGGCCACATGTTGCTGTGACTAAAGAAACATAACGCCATCACAACGCCACGCCACTACCCAACCTTTATAACCAACGCCATCTGTTAAATCAAATCGACACCGCCCGCTTGCTGCCGACTGCCCGATGCCCGCTGCCTGCTTGCCAGCCCTATTTCAGCCAATTAACACAAAACCTTGACAAATTATATACTCTAAAACCTTCCTCATGAATCACTCTATCTATTGGTGAAAACCGCATGAAAATTTGTTGCTTAGTTTAAAAGATCTAAGCGCACAGACAGCGGAAGCGACTTCATTTTATACTATGTAAAGGTAACACAATTTTTTGCCCAAAAAAATAACATAATAAATACCTACTCTAAAGAACTACTTTTCGAAAAAAATGTCCTTACTTATTAAAACGTGCTTTAATTTTTAAACAACTGATAAACAAAAATATACCACACATAATTTCATTTTTCTCAGTTAAAACGCAATTTTTAGTAATGGGATATGCGATTAGATGTTTTTAAATATTTAAAAAAGCGGGATTTCAATGGTTTTTACTTCGGGCATTCTTCATTGAAGTTCAAAGTTGATAAGCTTTTAGCCATTCCAAATAATAAAAACATCTAAATAAATAAAATAATTAAAAAAGAAAAAATCGATAATTATTTTCTTCCAAACATTTTTAAACACCCAGTTTGTTTTGAACACCTGCACTCATGCCTAGGCAGAAGTGTGAACGGGCTCTACCACCCACAATGATAATCCACACTATGGAAACTATTTTCAAGGCACTCCGTAAAAAATGATACCGAACGAGTTGGTTTAATTTTTACGTAAAAGTAAAGAAAATACATTGCTGTGAACCGTTTTGAAATATTTGACATTTGTAATCCATTGAAGATATGCATGTTACATGATGTATGTTTTAAAATATTTTTGGCTGCAATTCAGCAAACCTACATACATTAAGAGTGTCTTACCAGCTAATCATTATTCTGATTCCTGCGCCAGCGCTCTCATATCAGAGCTTGTTAGCGGAAGTTTTTGGAATTAGATAACGTTCCGCTGTAAACTGGCTTTTGTGTATCGCGCGGAGCTAGGGCGGCTACATTGCTACGGTATGCTTATATTCTAGCGTCCAGAATTTTAATTAGTAGTAGTTATTTGTAATTTGTATATCGAAGTGCATAAACATAAATAGATACAAGTAAAATGCGTAAACACAGTAGGTATTAAATAGATACCTACATGAATAAACAATGTGTTAAATTCTTTTTAATATTTTGGTTTTTTGTTTTTTAATTTTATTTTACGGCCATTAGAGCGAAAGATATCTCAGTATCGCCCTGGTGTAAGACCACCATTAAGATTTGAAACGTTGCTTGAAATGTCTTTAGCCGTGTTTGGTGACCAGATCTGAATAGCCAGGTACTTCCCCACCTTCCTCTTCCCTATATTTTTACCCTCCCCACTACCTTCAGTCTTACAACATACCCCAATTGGGGATGCCATAGTCCCACTGGCTCCAGACAGGAGCAGTTGGGACTCTTGTGCGGTATATTTATGAAAAAAGTGTAATATTCAGTTGGATTGTAAAAAATGTCTCATTTTGAAATATTTATTCGTATGCACAATTTTTTATTTTATATTTATCTGAATACCGCACAAGAGACCCAAATGCTCCTACTGGAGCCAGTGAGACTATGACGTGACTATGGGGTATATTGCGAGGCTGAAGGTGGTGGGGGAAGAGGAAGGCGAGGAATTACCTGGCTATTCAGATCTGGTCACTAAACAACATTTCAATTCTGAATGGTGGTCTTACACCAGGGCGATACTGAAAGTATCTTTTACTCTAAAACGTGACGCAAATATATTATTTTTAAATTAAATAATTGTGAAATAACCCAAATTAGTCAAATAAAATTTATTTGCCTATGCCGGGATTCGATCCCACTACCTTCAGATTGCTAGTCAAGAGCCTTACCCCTTGACCACGCCGGCCGTCAATAGGTAGTATCAGTAATTTGGAAGGTACATCCACCAACTACATGGAAGGCCGGATCGGGAGAGACCGTTTTTTTTACACTCGCTCGACACACTGCTTATCTCTTCTTTGGGAATGCTGTGTGGAGGGTCGTTTTAGGGAAAGGAAAAAGAGGAAATTCGGAGAAGGAAAGGGATATTAGGGGTGAGTAGAAATCTGGGGGTCAGCGTGTCCAGGAGTGCGGATGTATGAATCCATCCCTCCCACTGCGGTGCAAGGCGATGTTCCGAGAGAGTAAGGCTGGAGAAGTCAAAGGGACTCCCTTAACTTTTCCAGATCCGACCTGCCATGCAGCTGGTGGGCAGACGCATCCGCCGCCAAGACCTAAACAAACCTCACCCCCTTGAATCTAGGCACCCCTGCTAGTCACCAAATGTTATGAACCACTTGGGATGACCTATGGCAGACGTGTTGGTTATCTAATAATTGGTTCCCGGGGCGGTGGTACCCATACCCGATTCTCGTGTTTATTATTTTTCCATCAAAATTATTTATGATTTGTCAATAATGTCTTAGTAAAATAAGTATGTAATAAAATCTGAAATATATTAGTTTGTAAGTGTGCAAATAAATAAACAAACGGACCAATTTTCGTCAAGAAACACATGTACGTATATATTTTTAAATAATTTAATTTATCTATTTATTTACGCAAAAATAGTCTATTAACAATAAAACAATAACACGAATAACAAGCGTGCATAAAGGCACGACCCACCTAGCAATCGATCACCGTTCGCATCGATTACCGTTCGAAGGAAATTTTTCGTAACAATCACCACTTTTCGTAACACATTTACCAGCTTACCCCCCAAGTGTCGAGCGTGCGTAAAGAAGTTTTACTTGAAAATAAATATGTTGGAGCAGTTGGGACTCTTGTGCGGTATTCACATAAAAATAATTTACAATAAAAAAAATTTCAAAATTATAAAAATTTTATCATAAAAATATTCAATGAACATGAAATTTTGCGTTGGGGCAACCCTATAAATTTTACAAACATGAAATCCTATTTATTTTGCTTCGTTATTCGTTTGAAAATGTTGCGATGTAGAGCGCCGCGAAGACAACCGCCAGTGGCCGCAGTTGCGGACTGAATGAGCGCTCTCGATTCGTGTTTTCGTTGATAAGAAAAATTGTGAAACGCGAAGCTGTAAATTAATTAATATTAAATACACCCTAAAATTATTTTTCCATTAAAATTATTTATGATTTGTCAATAATGTTTTAGCAAAATAAGTATGTAAAAAAATCTGAAATATATTAGTTAGTAAGTGCGCAAATAAATAAACAAACGGACCAATTTTCGTCAAGAAACACATGTACGTATATATTTTTTAATAATTTTATTTAAACTTAAATTAAAATTCTGACAAATAATTTTACCAGATAATGTATTGATTTATTTTACTGCATGATTATATGATTTGAAATTGGTGTTGTATAATACATGTACTTTTTTGAAAATATAACAAATCTGCCAACGACCTATGGTATAACCTTATTATACTTAAAATAAACATTTTTTCTCAAAATTTTATCCATACCTTTACTAGATAAAAGAACAATATTTCAAAATCAATTTATAATTTTTTGTGGAAACGAGTCAATAAGTCTAAACACTGATTTAAAAATGACATATTTCTGGTTTCTCTGGTAATGTCCTCTTAATATTATATTTTCGTTTTTTGTTTTGTGTTGGCTACCTCCTTCTTTAGCAGACGTTTCGGACAGCGTTGCAGTGTTCATCGTCAGGGCGGATCCAGCAGATCCGACGATGTCTGCGACAATCTGCCGGATCTGCCCTGATGATGGACACTGCAACGCTGTCCAAAACGTCGGATAAAAAAGGAGGTAGCGCAACACGGCATAACACCTAAAAAACAAACAACGAAAATGCTTTTGGCCGTGAAAATCTAAAAACTTATCATTAATATTATAGGTATATTGGGAAGAGGATTACGCACACCACCGCCCCGGGAACCATTTATTGATTAACCAAACCTTTGCCATAGGTCATACCAAGCGGTTCACTACTTTCAGTGACTTAGCAGGGGTGCCCAGGTTCAAGGGGTGAGGTTTGTCTAGGTCTTTGAGGAGAATGTGTTTGCCCACTTACTTCATGGCAGGCCAGAACGGGAGAGACTGATTGAAGGAGACCTAACCTAGAACTCTTCTATTGGACTCTCTCAACCCAATTTGGGAGGTTGAGAGAGTCCGATTTGTTCCATCGCCCCGGGAACCATTTATTGGATAACCAACACCTCCGCCATAGGTCACCGCAAGAAACTCACTACGTTTAGTGACTTAACAGGGATTCCCGGTTTTAAGGGGAGAGGTTTGTCCAGGTCTTTGCGACGAATGCGATTGCCCACCTACTGCGTGGCGGGCCAGGTTGGGAGAGACTAATTGAAAGAGTCCTAACCTAGAACTCCCTCGACTCGCCTCTCAACTGGGAATAACATGGGAGGTGGATAAGTGTATCGTCGCCCCGAGAACCATTTATTGGATAACCAACACCTCTGCCATAGGTTACCCCAAGTGGTTCTCTCTGTTCGGTGACTTAGTGGGCGTGCCCGATTCCTCGGGTAAGATTTGTCCAGGTCTTGGCGATGGATGCCTCTGCCCACCTGCTGCGTGGCGGGCCGGATCGAGATCGAGAGACTGGTTAAGGACGGCCATTAAATTTTCTGCAAGTCTAGGATGAATACTTATTTTTATTTATAACAATGAGTTAAACTTCAAATTGTAAAATTTAAATAAATGAAGACAATATTAGCGAAACTCAATCCAAAATCTGAAACAGAAAAATCAGAAAGCGGTACGGTCACATCAGGGACTCCAAGCCAGGACCTTCGGCTTTCCGGGCAGCAGCTCTAACCATTGCGCTAAGCGCTAATTAGTCCCCATCCGATTCTGTCATTTTTAACCGTTTCATACTTCGACTAGAAACTACCAACATTATCTTCATTTTCGTAACGCAAATTTTATTGGCTGCTATCTGTATGAAAGATTGCAAAATTCAACCAGAACTAAATATAATCTAGATAGTGTCTTGGATAAAGTTATCAATTTTTATTTAATATGCGACGTCTATTGACTTTTCTGCAAGTCTAGGAGGAATATTTATTTTTAACTATGAGTAAAACCTCAAATTGTAATTTTGTAATATAATCAAATATTTTAAGATAATTTTCACGTTCTATTCAAGTTCCGTCATTATATCATTATAGGCCAGTTGCTCTATCAATCTGAAATAATACAGAATTTGAATAGAACTTACACAGGTCGTAAAAAAATAATTTCAAATATTTGATGAATCCGTAAAATTTTTTGAAACAACCCGTCTTTAGTTTCATTAGCTCCAGATAGAAGAGAGCATCTGGGACTATTGTGCGGTACATTCATAAAATACCTATATTAGTCCCTCGACCCGTCTCCCAACAAAGGAATATCAATTTGGAGGCGGATATGTGTAACTCCGCCCCGGGAACTATTTATCGGATAACCAACATCCTTGCCGTAGGTTACTCCAAGTGGTTCACAACGTTTGGTGACTTAGCAGGGGTGCCTGGGTTTAGAAGTTGAGATTTGTCTAAGTCTTGGCGGAGAATGCGTTTACCCACCAACTGCGTGGCGGACCGGATGGATTATGAATTCTCCAATCAGACTTTCTCAACCATTTCCCCAAACGGGGCTATTTTTAAACTCGTGGTAACTTTAGAATAAAATGTCCGAATTGAATAATTCAAAAAGTTAAATAAAGGTATTGAAGCAGTCTTGAATATGAAGTAATTTATTTTGATAAGGATTAAAACCAAGATACAAATAAAGAGCCATTTGACGCGGCGTCATTTTAATTAAATTTTTAAAATAAATAAACACTTTTTGTGGCATAACTATAATAGTTAGACATATGCTGTCGCGAAACTTTTTGTAAATAATGATGTTTTCTACAAAGTCGTACTACATTATTTTATTCTATTGTTAATAGTTTTCGCAGCGCACGCGATGTAAAGAATATTTTAGGTATTTTTTTTACACCTTGGGCTACATTATTGGAGTTTTAGTAACGATCCCTAATTTTTTTTTGAAAATATCATATAGCCTATGTCAACCGGGAATAGTGTAGCTTCCTACCAATGAAAGAATTTTTCAAATCGGTTCAGTAGTTTCGGAGCCTATTCAATGCAAACAAACAAACAATCAAATCTTTCCTCTTTAAATAGTGTTAGATTGGTTCCATGCAAACTCAGAAAGAAACCAACTCATAATTCAGGTCATTAAGATGAAGCCATACTAAATAATGCAAAATCATACAAAATCGTATGTTTTTGTTTTGAAAATTTGACCGCTTAGACGTATTATAAATGCTTCAATTAAATACTTCGTGTAGAACATACCTTGGCCCTTAAAAATATCGGTCATTTTTTTAATGTCTTTTAATAAGCTTAGAAAAAATAAAGTATTAGGTCTATAAAAAACATTTTTTAGTGCAAACTCTCCTACTTATAAACACTTTTTCGGATATGGTTTTATTGCATAATGTGGCAAATTCAGTTTCTTATATAGCGGAGAAACAACGTGTTAGGGTCCGCGCTGCTTGTTTTCGTGAAATCAATTTAAAAATTCCGTTTTATTACAATAAACAATGCATAAAAAAGGAATTAATGTTTTTTACAGGCCTTTACGAAATCAACATGTAAAAAAAATTCTCAAATATCTTTTCCAACCTTTCCAAAAGCTTTTTCTCAAGTATTTTTAAACTCCTCCCATAAAAGGGCGTGAATTCAAATTTCGATTTTTTCCTGTACTAGTGGATCGCCTTAAAAGCTATGAAAACATAATTTTAAAATAGCCGGTAACCAGAGGCGGCCCCTGCCTTGTAGGCCAGTCAATAAAGGCTCAAAATGAGACTAACCCAAACATTAATTCCTCCGTCGATGAAATTTTGCAGTTACAATAAAAAATAAAAAATAAAACCAACCTTTATACCTTATTTTATTGTATTTTTGTTATATGTTTATGGTCAGTTAGTAAATGATCTTTGATGTTAGTTTCGCAAAGTAATGTTAGTAAAATGTTAAACTTTTTTCATATTATAATATATTTTGATATTATAATATGAAAAATGAACAATAAAACGATAAAAATAAAAACTGATCCCAATTGCTGTCATTTGTAAATACATAGATATTATAATGTCTTATAATTAATATTATTATTCAACAACAGTAACTAATTTTCAATCAAATAAATAGGCATTTGTCAAAATAATTAATTAGTTAAAATAACATTGTATTACGTAAGTATTTTAAAATTAAAATGAATATAGAAGCTTACGTCTATTTCATTGATTTTAACAACGCTTTCGGAATTGCCTGTTTGTGTTGATTTCTATTGAGAATTTGAGTTACGAAAAAACCTCATATACAATGCCACAATAATTTAAAAATAGACATTGAGTTATTTTATATTGCACTTTTATAATCAAAATCAAAAGTCAAAATCTAAATCTAAATCGAAATCGAAATCGAAATCAAAAGTCAAAATCAAATTCAAAATCAAAATCAAAATCTCAAACCAACACCAAAATCAAAGTCAAAGACCAAATCAAAATTAAAATCTCAAACCAAAACCAAAATCAAAATCAATATCCGAACTTGCGACATCCGAATTCGTAGTCAAGATCGCACTGCACTGCATTATTGTTGTATTATACAAACGTTTCAAATAAAAATTACCTCCGCACGCCACAATTCGAACTGGCGACTTCCGAATTCGTAGCCAAGATAGTGAGGCAGTGCATTATCGAGGAATTATATGTATTTATCAAAATAAAATTAACTGGCGCATGCCATTTAAACTTGCGACATCCGAATTCGTAGTCAAGATCGCACTGCACTGCATTATTGTTGTATTATACAAACGTATCAAATAAAAATTACCTCTGCACGCCACAATTCGAACTTGCGACTCCCGAATTCGTAGTCAAGGTCGCAATGCCCCTTAGATATCGTTGAATTATACATTTAAATCAAAATAATATTTACTTTCGCACGCAACAATTTGTTCTTGCGACTTCCGAATTCGTATTGATCGTAATGCAATTTGTTCTTGCGACTTCCGAATTTGTAGAGATCGTAATGCAATGCATTATCGAGGAATCATACGTATTCCCCGATAATGCATTGCATCCCCAAAGAAGACATAGGCCTTGACGGGATTTATTTTCTTCAGAGCTTCCTGTGTGGAGCTAATGTAAAAAAAATAAGGTCTCCCTCAACCAGTCTCTCCCAATCCGGTCCGTAATGCAGTAGGTGGGCAAACCCGTTCACCGCAAAGACCTAGACAAATCTCATCTCTTGAACCCGAGCAGCCCTGCTAAGTCACAAAAAATCAGTCTCTCCCAATCCGGCTTGCCACGCAGTAGGTGAGCGAACGCGTTCGCCGCACGGACCTAGACAAATCTCACTCCTTGAACCGGGCACTCCTGCTAAGTCACGAATGTCACTGCAAAGTGACATATGACAGAGGTGTTGATTACCCAAAAATGGTTCCCGGGGCGGTGGTAATCATACCCGCCTCCCAAAATTAAGGTATACCTTAAGTGGTTCGCTATGTTTGGTGACTTAACCGGGGTGCCCAGGTTCATGGGGTGAGGTTTGTGCGGGTCTTAGAAGCGGAAACGAAAACAAAATCAAAAGTCAAAATCAAATTCAAAATCAAAATCAAAATCTCAAACCAACACCAAAATCAAAGTCAAAGTCCAAATCAAAATTAAAATCTCAAACCAAAACCAAAATCAAAATCAATATCCGAACTTGCGACATCCGAATTCGTAGTCAAGATCGCACTGCACTGCATTATTGTTGTATTATACAAACGTTTCAAATAAAAATTACCTCCGCACGCCACAATTCGAACTGGCGACTTCCGAATTCGTAGCCAAGATAGTGAGGCAGTGCATTATCGAGGAATTATATGTATTTATCAAAATAAAATTAACTGGCGCATGCCATTTAAACTTGCGACATCCGAATTCGTAGTCAAGATCGCACTGCACTGCATTATTGTTGTATTATACAAACGTATCAAATAAAAATTACCTCTGCACGCCACAATTCGAACTTGCGACTCCCGAATTCGTAGTCAAGGTCGCAATGCCCCTTAGATATCGTTGAATTATACATTTAAATCAAAATAATATTTACTTTCGCACGCAACAATTTGTTCTTGCGACTTCCGAATTCGTATTGATCGTAATGCAATTTGTTCTTGCGACTTCCGAATTCGTAGAGATCGTAATGCAATGCATTATCGAGGAATCATACGTATTCCCCGATAATGCATTGCATCCCCAAAGAAGACATAGGCCTTGACGGGATTTATTTTCTTCAGAGCTTCCTGTGTGGAGCTAATGTAAAAAAAATAAGGTCTCCCTCAACCAGTCTCTCCCAATCCGGTCCGTAATGCAGTAGGTGGGCAAACCCGTTCACCGCAAAGACCTAGACAAATCTCATCCCTTGAACCCGAGCAGCCCTGCTAAGTCACAAAAAATCAGTCTCTCCCAATCCGGCTTGCCACGCAGTAGGTGAGCGAACGCGTTCGCCGCACGGACCTAGACAAATCTCACTCCTTGAACCGAGCACTCCTGCTAAGTCACGAATGTCACTGCAAAGTGACATATGACAGAGGTGTTGATTACCCAAAAATGGTTCCCGGGGCGGTGGTAATCATACCCGCCTCCCAAAATTAAGGTATACCTTAAGTGGTTCGCTATGTTTGGTGACTTAACCGGGGTGCCCAGGTTCATGGGGTGAGGTTTGTGCGGGTCTTAGAAGCGGAAACGAAAACAAAATCAAAAGTCAAAATCAAATTCAAAATCAAAATCAAAATCTCAAACCAACACCAAAATCAAAGTCAAAGTCCAAATCAAAATTAAAATCTCAAACCAAAACCAAAATCAAAATCAATATCCGAACTTGCGACATCCGAATTCGTAGTCAAGATCGCACTGCACTGCATTATTGTTGTATTATACAAACGTTTCAAATAAAAATTACCTCCGCACGCCACAATTCGAACTGGCGACTTCCGAATTCGTAGCCAAGATAGTGAGGCAGTGCATTATCGAGGAATTATATGTATTTATCAAAATAAAATTAACTGGCGCATGCCATTTAAACTTGCGACATCCGAATTCGTAGTCAAGATCGCACTGCACTGCATTATTGTTGTATTATACAAACGTATCAAATAAAAATTACCTCTGCACGCCACAATTCGAACTTGCGACTCCCGAATTCGTAGTCAAGGTCGCAATGCCCCTTAGATATCGTTGAATTATACATTTAAATCAAAATAATATTTACTTTCGCACGCAACAATTTGTTCTTGCGACTTCCGAATTCGTATTGATCGTAATGCAATTTGTTCTTACGACTTCCGAATTCGTAGAGATCGTAATGCAATGCATTATCGAGGAATCATACGTATTCCCCGATAATGCATTGCATCCCCAAAGAAGACATAGGCCTTGACGGGATTTATTTTCTTCAGAGCTTCCTGTGTGGAGCTAATGTAAAAAAAATAAGGTCTCCCTCAACCAGTCTCTCCCAATCCGGTCCGTAATGCAGTAGGTGGGCAAACCCGTTCACCGCAAAGACCTAGACAAATCTCATCCCTTGAACCCGAGCAGCCCTGCTAAGTCACAAAAAATCAGTCTCTCCCAATCCGGCTTGCCACGCAGTAGGTGAGCGAACGCGTTCGCCGCACGGACCTAGACAAATCTCACTCCTTGAACCGGGCACTCCTGCTAAGTCACGAATGTCACTGCAAAGTGACATATGACAGAGGTGTTGATTACCCAAAAATGGTTCCCGGGGCGGTGGTAATCATACCCGCCTCCCAAAATTAAGGTATACCTTAAGTGGTTCGCTATGTTTGGTGACTTAACCGGGGTGCCCAGGTTCATGGGGTGAGGTTTGTGCGGGTCTTAGAAGCGGAAACGAAAACCAAATCAAAATCAAAATCAAAATCAAAATCGAAACTGAAATCGAAATCGAAATCGAAATCGAAATCGAAATCAAAATCGAAATCGAAATCGAAATCAAAAATCAAAATAAAAACAAAATCAAAAATCAAATTCAAAATCTCAAACCAAAACCAAAATCAAAATCAATGTCAAAATCATAATTAAAATCTCAAATCAAAACCAAAATCAATATCAAAATCTCAAACCAAAAGCAATATCAAAATCAAAATGAAAGTAAAAATCAAAATAAAAATCAAAATAAGAATGCAAATAAAAATTAAAATCAAAATCAAAATTAAAATCTCAAACCAAAATCAAAATTAAAATCTCGATCCAAAATCAAAATCGAAATTCAAATCAAAATCAAAAACAAAATCAAAATAAAAATTAAATCTTAAACCAAAATACATTAAAAAAGAAATGAAATAGAACGAATTGAAATAAGAACGTACAGGTACCTACTAAAAGAAGCTAAAAAGTACGACAGACGGGCACCTTTGTTGGCGGTCAAAACTTGGCATTTATATGGATCAACAAAAAAAAACGTGTAAAATGTATAAGACACCGAAGAATGGGCGTGGCTTACAGCGAAATCTTGATGGTATAAATTGATCCACATGGATCAGGATGTGTATGCCAGCTTGTGTAATGGATCAGCATATCCGGATGGATCAACACGTCCGAACGGATCAACTTAAAACTGGTGTACCGTCGCGCAAGATCAACGTTTTACGAGAGGAGATAAATATATGTATATATATATATATATTAATTATTTCGTTTGGCAATTTCATCGTGTTAGATAAATAGTTAAAAATTTTAGATTTACATATTAAAAAGTCGGATCCAATGTAGATTTTGTTACGTTCAATGTCAGTCATCTCACGTTTGAAGTTAAAGTTAATTAATTACCTTAATAAAATAATTATTTAAACTATGATGGCCAATATTATTCATAGTAATTATTTAGAATTATATTAAAGTAAATGTAATAAATTGCCACAGTATGAACCAATTCTCATAGGTTGTTTATAAAGCACAGCACTTATCGTTGTTTATTTACAATAACATCGAGATCTCAATGATTTAAGGTAGCAGAGTGAAAGAGTAACATGCATTGACGTTTTATTTCTTTCTTTTACTTTTTAAAATCGTATATTTCTTGTTAACTACTTTTTGTTACAATCTTTTGTTGAGACGTGTTATTTGATATATTTAGTCATGTGATATCTACTGCTTAAGTGCATCAATCAATACTACAGCCGTTTCGACTATTATTTTTGTTTTAAATATATACGTGGAAAATGTTATGTATGCCTTATTATCCATAGGCAGATATTTTTTGTTGTATTGGGCCTCTTCGATAATAAATAGGTCTTTGTTACAATCTGGTTTATCATTGTATTTACGTGTTTACAATATTTTATACAAATGAGTCACACGACCGACTTTAACAGTCTACGAATTGGATCTGAGCTGGCTGGCGAGCGTTGACCGTCACACATACACCTACACATCTGCCGGAACATCATAGAAACTCAAAGCCTAACGGCATATATTAATATCAACAAAAACTTTTTGTTTTCAAATACTACAGAAAAAACTTTATATGTAAACTAAAAATACTAGCTAGGTATAAGACAATATTTGTCCATAAATTTTATTTTCGTTCAAAGTTATCAGAATACATTGTAGATGTATATTGTGCATGCTTTTTTGCTATTAACTCCACACAGGAGGTTTGAGGAAAATAATTTCCTTCAGGGCCTCTGTCATCTTTGGGGATGGTTGTGGGGGGGGTCTTTTTGTGGAAAGGAAGGGGTGAACCTGGGTCTTGAAGAAAACCATGTTGTAGGAGGGAGGAAAACCAGAGGCCTAGGAAATCGTTCCACAGCCTAGCTGTTTAACTCAAGAACGAGTCGTAGAAACAACGCATTCTCATGTGACAAATATCAACTGTGTGAAAATGTTGGACGCGCGTTTTGCGTGTTTCACGACTCAGCACAGGTACCGAAGGAATTAATGACGCTAGTTCCTCGAAGCATCTTCCATAACATACCGGTAAAACAAGTACAATCTGAGCGTACCTTTCTTAATCTTACTTTTTGCACTTACATCAGCTTTGCATTCTTTCTAACATTATCATAGACACATGTTTTCCTACACAATATTATCTAGTCAGATACGTAAGCGGATATACACGATAATATAACGATAACAGTCAAGTACAATAAGCATGTTTTCACGCCAACGCGTGTGTTTCCACAGAAATCGTTATAAGTTCGTTATTGTTCTAGTAACATCCCTAAAACAAAAATTAGAAGGTCGATAATAAATCAAGCTGCACGTCCCTTTTCAAGTTGTCCATAGAAATATATAAAAAGACCTATTCTGTCAGCTACACGGTAGGTACAGATTTTACCCGCCAAATTATTCATTCGCCATTATTAAATATTCTTGTATGAAATGATAAAAAAGTGAGGCCCCTAAATTGTTTGTTGCACATTTATACGATGGAATAAGTATTGTTTTTTACATAATCCGTGATTTTAGTACCGTCATTTTTACACTTTTTTTATGTTTGCTTTCTAAACTTTAACATTTAAAAATGTTAATATTTATTTGTAATATAACAATTTGAAAGCTTATTTTGCAACCTTTCAAAAATAGTTTTTAGTATTCGGCTGCGTTCAGAAATGTATCATTTATAGAGCTTTACTTGTGAAGCGGAAATAACACAAAGTTTTTGTAAATCTGACATATATTCGCGATAGGTCGAAGCGGTTCCTACATTGTAAAAGGAGGCTTACAAATATCGGAGATGATTTTAAAAGTTCTAAAACTAGTTCTAGTTTTAAAAGTTCTAAAAGTTTTCCTAATTTGTTTTATGGAAACGATGCAAGTTGCCTTTTAGTGTGTTTAGTTTCATCATCCGAGTACACCTACTGGACGTACAAAATTTCATCACTCGTAAGAAATGCAAGGATAAATATTTCGATTCACGATGATGATTTGATTACGAATCATTGCATTGGTGGTACTCTGTTATTAATCTGATGAATGATATCATTTTTGTTAATTCGACAACTAATCCTTACATCACGTACTCGTTTTGTAAGGACCGAAAGTGGATGAAATTTAATCACTCGTGAAAACCAGTTTTATTATCTGTATTTTTATATTGGTATTGGACTTCTTTCAATTGATGGGAATACTCTCGGTGTCTTGGAGAGTCGTTTGCCTTCGCCCTCTTAAGTGGATTTATTAATTATTTGAAAATCAGGCGAAAACAACTAAAGGAACTTACCATTCTATTGCTGAATGTGTAGATGGTGTTACGTTTCGAAGATAAATTAAAATATATTTATACAGTTTTTTTATGTGAATACCGCACCAAAGTCTCAAATGTTCCCAATCGCTTAGAGCCAGTGAGACTATGGTATCCCCAATTGTAGTATGTTGTGAGGTTGATGGTAGTGGGGAGGAGAAGGAGATGGGGAAGAGTAAGGTGTGTTAGCTATTCGGATCTAGTCACCAAACATGGCTTACACTATTTCAAACAACGTGAACGGTCTTACACCAATGCAAGTATCTTCCACTCTGGAACGTGCCGCGAATATTCCCAAAATTAGTTTTAAATGATAAAATTGTGAAATAATACTAATCAATCAAATAAAATTTATTTGCGCACGCTGGGATGTGAACCCACGACCTAAGGATAGCTAATCAAAAGCCTTACCCCTCGACCACACAGGCCGTCAATTAAGTACACAAATTAACATAGAGACAAAGTTTAATCAAACAAAATTACAAATCACATTATTTTTACAAAACAGAAGACATGAACCTAATCGGACAGATACCTATATTTCTTGATTTATTTATAAACTAGTTGGAGTCCCCGGCGATGCCCGGGCTTTACACAGAATTTTCGAAATAAAATATGTGCAAAATTTCATCAACCTCGGCATAAAACTGTAGACTTGCATACAAATCAAATCCACACCGCCCGCTTGCCAGCCCGCTCGTCCAGCCCATAAAGACATTCTCTTTTATAAATTATATATTTCAACCAATTTATAAAAAACCTGGACTAATTATATACCTAAACCTTCCTCATGAATTACTCTATCTATTGGTAAAAACCGCATGAAAATCCGTTTAGTATTTTTTTAGTTTATCGCGAACATACAGACAGACAGACGCGGCGGAGGACTTTAACGTATAATATGTAGAGGTAGAGACATTCCATACGGCAGCCATGAGCTCTTTCAGAATTTCTTAATAGAAAGAAACACTTTTTTCTCCCTTTTGTATTTGTGGGATCCGCCCATTATTCGGCATAAGATGGCATCCGTGGTCGAGAGCTAAGGCTCTCAACTAGCAATCAGAATGTCGCGGGTTCGGTTCAGCGTGCGCAAGATTTTTTTGATAATGAATTGATTTGTGTTATTTCACAATTGAATTAATTAAAAATAATATATACCTAGTGTATTTGCGGCACCGTTCCAGAGTGGAAAATACTATCAGTATCTTCCCCCAGTGTAACTACCATTCAGAATTGAAATATTTCTTGATATGGCTTTAGCCGTATTTGATGATTAGATCTGAATAGCCAGGTTATTCCCCACCTCCACATTCCCATCTCTTTCCAGTCCCCACTACGTTCAGCCTCATACCTCAATTGGGGATACCATAGTCTCACTGGCTCCAAACGGGAGCAGTTGGGACCCTTACGCGGTATCCTTAAATTGATACATTCGAATAATATGTATCTAGGTACTCGTAGGTAGTAGGTTCATCATTATTTTTCACATCGAAGCATTTTTCAATATACATGCATTCTTTATCCACCATATTCTACATCACAAACAATGTCACAAAACTGTGCTATAAAAATGTAATTTGTTTATAAATATAAGCGAGTTAACAGCATGCGTTTAAATGCAACTTAATATAGAAATATTTTCTCCATTCGTGTCCTTTCCTATTCGTACCCGTCCCCCTTCTACCATCCACCTTCCCCACCTTCGCTCGCCCCACCCAGGACCCCCCCCCCCCATTTTTTATCTCCTCCGCCTCTACCGGATTCTCTCCACAACCCTCCTTCCCGCCCTACTGCTAAACTATGTGAAATACACTGACTTTTCAAACAAATCGCGCGCCACCTTTTGCAATTTTTTATACAAATTTCGAAACACCAGAGCTTACCACCACACCAATGTTTCATCGCAATCGGGTGAAGATTAACTATAGGAAATAATTTCATAACGCCCAACCTCACTATTATAAAAAAACCATCGCGGGCATACGCAGATCTAATACCCAAAGTTTCATCGCCATCGGATGATGGTTTAGTAACGCATAAGGGACAAACAAAGAAACATTCATTTTTACATATTATTAATTGATTAAAATTTAAACTTTTTATTGAATTCCAAAATTTAATCCAGCCAATTTATTACAGAATTGTAAAGCTCTACCAAAAACAAATTTCAAATTAAATTCAAAGATGCATCTTGCATTGCTTTTATTGATAGATACTGAAATGTTTGCATTAAAAATTATTATTATCTTTTGTAGCACATTTATATACAATTCAACGTTCTATGGAATTCCAAATGAAAATATAACTAGGTATTTATCGATAAATAATACGGTTTACGCAATGTCGATAATTACAGAGTTTATGTGAGTGACTGGTTTGAATTATCATGATTGTGTGAATACACATCTATAAAAATGCATTTGAGCCTTTTTGGTGGATGAAACAGCATTTAAATATCAAATCTGTATCTGAACATCAAATTCCATACGAGAGCAGAATTTTACGTATTTTTTAAGTCAGATAAAACAGCAAAAAACAATGTGATTTTTTCCGAGAAAACAGAGTAGCGTTATATTTGTATGTACGCAAAATAACCTTTGCGTCTTCCACACCCAGATAAAAATAAAATTTGAATATTTAAAAAAAAACTGTATATTATCTTATAGTGCGGAAAAATTGTAACGTTTAGACGAGTGTTTTGAATTCTTCAGACCGAAAAGTCACGATTTAGGAGCACGTGCAAAGGTAAACGTAAGTAGAATCTGAAGAATGTTTAAGATGACAATATACCCTAAAATATATTCAGAATCTTAACGTCGTAAGTAAAGAAGCCGTGTATACAAATAGAGTCTCGCGACCCGTGTATTGCACGGACCTACTGTCGAATTTGCCCTATCAAAGAAAAGAAGAAGAAGACAAATAATATGGGAATCTTAACGACGTAAGTGAAGAAAGCGTGTAAACAAATATGCGCCCGCTGCACGGCGTACTGGATGAACGTACGGTGGAATTCACCCTAGCAGGCATGGAGATTAGACCTTTTCACCGCGTTCAATTTAATTAATTCTGAAGAACGTGTTACAAATATTGAAAATGTGGGATGATGTCGCACTGCCGAAGTCATTAATTTATCGTCTAGAAAAATAAAATCGGGCGCTTACCGCTAACTTTAGTTGTACAACGTATTACAATTTTTTAAAGGCGTTGTACGTAAAATATATTAATGGTAAGGTATTGTTTTTATTAATCTTAAATACAAAGAACTTACATCCCCAGGACGACATCTGAATAAAAAAGTTAATATAGTTACGAATTCGCCGGAAATGATTAAAACGTGAGTTTTGAGCAAACAAAAATTATTAGGATTGTGTACCGCCTTAAGTGCGAGAATTAATCATACCTGTTTTACAGATCATTCTGACACGAAAGCCCTTTATTTTTAAATATTTATTATTGATATCTTTGCATATCTATCAATGTAGACCTAATTTGTCATTGATAACAAACTGGATTTTAACAGACTGGAAAGAAAGCGTTAAAGTGAACGTTATAAAAAAATGGGTGGTCAAATTAACTCGACAAATGTTAATGTTTGATATAGTATATTGTCTTTAATGTATATCAACAAAGAGCAATTTAATTTAATTTATTTATTTTGGAGATATTATATTGAAAGAAATTCATTTACCTACGTGGAATCTAACTGTATATTTAATCTATTTTTAATGAGTTTCTTTTTCTTCCAAGTATCATTTTCCCTATTTTAATGAGTTTCTTGTTCTTCCACGTATCATTTTCTCTATTTTTAATGAGTTTCTTTTTCTTCCACGTATCATTTTCTCTATTTTTAATGAGTTTCTTTTTCTTCCACGTATCATTGTCTCAATTTTTAATGAATTTCTTTTTCTTTCACGTAATTCATTCTCTCCACCATTAAGTTGTTGTTTAAACGTTTTCCTTTTTTTACATTAGCTCCACGTAGGAAGCCCTGAGGATAAAATCCCTCAGGAAGGAGAGGAAGTTCTGGGAAGGAAAAAGGTACGAGGGTTGGTAGGAATATGGTATGGTTAAATTGTCCAAGAGTGACAGACGTATGAATCCATTCCTTCCACTGCATTGCAAATCGATGGGTCGAAAGAATCCGGCCGGAGAGTTCTAGTTAGAGTTCTCCCTCAACCTGTCTCTTCCGATCCGGCCGTCACGCAGTAATTGGGCAAACGCTTTGGCCACAAAGACCTAAACAAGTATCATCGCATAAAGCCGGGCACCCCCGCTAAACTATTAAAAGTAGCGTACCACTCACTATAACTGTATGTTCATGGGGCGGCGGTAACCATACCCGCCTCCCAAAATTGCAATTTCAATTCATTCCTTCTAAAATAACATCCCAAGCATGGTGGGCGGAAATATAAATATTGCAATAGGTGCAAATCAAAGATATTTAAAAAGAAAGAGTTATGCTATGATGTCCGCGGGACTGTCGGGGGACTACTACCTAATCGGAGTAGTTTGCATACAAAAAGAATTTGTTCATTTCGTTGATTTTTTGAAGGTACGCATTAGTATTGGTTAAAAATATAGTTTAAATACGGAAAGAATTCGTTCATTTAGTTTAACGTTCATTTTATACCTACATACTGTGTGGATCAAATTCAATAATATTTTTACTTTATATTTATTTTTGTGCAAGTGTTTTAAACAGTCGTTTCCTGCACTATTTATGAGTATAATTTCGTAAATATTGTTATATTTATGTAAAAGCCTAAATAGGCGTAAATAAATAAATTAATTTAGTGTATTCCTTCATTTATTCGTTCATTTAGTTTGTTCGTTAATTGGAAAACAATATCGGCGACACCCGGAAGCGCAATCCCACCCAGTAAAAACTGCGGATAGCACATTTCGTGCCTGTCTATTCCTAATGAAAATATTCATGATATATTTTATTTATTTTTTATTTATATTCTTTAAAAATAAACAATAATACAGATACTTAAGCACAACACTAGTTTTAGCATCGCACCGGTGCGACAAATGGTAATTCGTTCAATTTATTCTAGTTTTTTGCTTGTAATTATTTAAAGTCTGCAATAAATAGCGTCTTGTCCAATCTCCATAAATAATCTTCTTCGCAGTAGAAATTATCCAACGACCTTCATCCAAATACCTCCGCGGCCCGGCTAATATTTCAATCGTGGATGCCATTTGCTTGTTGTATTTCACAAGTTTGGTGTCTCGGGGTTAACCAGAATACCGATTAATCGTCCGTGATCTGTAATAAGTAATAATAATAACGATTATTATTGATGGCAATCAATGGCTTCCATACATCCTCGTTCTCTCATTTATCACAAGGAGCTATCGAAGGCTGACCTTTGATATGCTCATCTTAGACCAGGGATGTCCAAACATAGGTAGTCCGAAGGAATAATCGTATGATTATTAATAAATTTGTGTTTATATTATTTATTTATTTGTACACGCCCTATCAGGGCTTTTACATATAATAAAATTAAAAATAAATTTTGATTTATTCAAAGAATTAAAGAGACATAACAATTAAAATAAGTATCTACCAAGTATAAACATTTTAACTTAAAAACAACCAAGAGAGTAAAATATAGGATGCACATTCATATAAATTTCGATATATATTGAAAATTTATAAACATTTCAAAGCCATCAAGATAGACATACAGATTTAATAACCATGTTTTTATAGGCTGATAGGCATTCAGTACCGTTGGTGTTCATGTAATATTTATTCCCTGCACTGTGCAGTCGGTTCATTACTGAGTTTATTTCTGCATTGGTACCTGAATTTTTACAATGGTATGCCTTCTGACGAACCGTTCTACTAGGCACATGAAAGTTCAGGGGAGTCAAACATGTTATTAATAATTTTATAGAGAAAAAATAGATCAGTACATATTCATCTTTCTTTTAATGTGGCAAGGTCCATAATTTTCAACAGTGACAGTGAATTCCTAATCTATATTTTATGTTACTTAATACTATTACATTAATATTATTATATTATATATATTTACTATGATATTATTTCAATATATCGATATTTCAAATTACTATATTGAACATAGTCAGTTTTACTGGTAAAAAACACTTAACAACCGTTAAACGGTGTCTTTGTTTCACGCTGTGTACAGACCAAACATTTTATTTTCCGCAACCGTACTTATAACATAATGATATCTTTACCTTGCATTATGCACCATTAAACATCGATAGATTTGCGCATTCGCGGCCGCCATGTTCTTCATTCGTTCCTAAATTACAGTTATGGCAGTTATTTTACGGTCAATTCATTTTGTTTTTGAACAATGACTAATTTACTAATATATTTGTATAATTGAATATGTGTTTTTTTTTAAGATTTAGTCACGTAACTAATGTCATGTTGTTAATTTATCTTTGTTTACTTAAAAATAAAGGTTATTTCCGATAAATGTTTTTTTTTAATTTATTTTTTCCGTTTGAGGTTAAAATATTTTTCATAAAATAAATGTCATTCAAAAACATAAATGGCATGTGTGTGTGTAAATAAATACAGAATTCGAGAAATCAATGTTTATATTGTGCAAAAATGAAACCAAAATGTCAGATTTTTTCAGTTACCCTCGGGGATTAATTATTATAATTTTTAAGTGTATGAACGAGTTAAATGCCAAGGGAACAGTTTTTTCCAAAGTCCATAATTAAAAGGACTGTATTTTTTAAATTTTGTAGCTATAACTTTGTGATTATCCATTATAAATAAATGTAACAATATTTCTTTGTTAAAACCACTTATATATTTTATGAATGCCGACCGGTTTCGGAACGACCGTTCCTTCTTTAGGGCAAACATATAATGACTTGACAGTTTCAAAACAGTAGGTGAGTACAATGTATTGCTAAGTGCTAGGGCCGGTGCTAAACCGGTCGATAGGAACGCTGCTCCCAACCGCTTAACTGCTCCCAATCGCTTAACTGCTCCCAACTGCTCTCAACCGTCTGAACCCAGAGAGACTATGGCACTCCCAATTGAGGGATATTGTGACACAAGAGTGTGGGTGATTAAAATGAGGGCGTGTTACACATTGCAGCGTGTTGTGAAACGTGAAAAGGTTTGAAGAGAGAAAGGATATAAAAAAGATAAGGTTTCGAAGTAGGCTATTCAGATCTGGCTATTCACCTGGCTAACGCCATTTTAAGCAACGTTTCAACAACCACAATAGCTTCATCAACATTGCTTCATTTGATTAAAAAATGCTATCGCAAAAATGTGTGAGTGGCGACTTATTTCTTAAAATGTAATCGATTTTTTTATTATAACTTTTTCACACAAAGTCTGCGATTTGGACAGCCCTGCCTTAGATTATAGTTACTCGATCGATTTATATGCGTCAGAACTGATAAAAAATACGCTTAATTTCGTTTGTGCAATTGAACGGAAGAATTTCGTGAAACTAAATTACTTTAATAATCGCATTTAAATTATGATATATAATTTATTTATAATAATTAATATTCAATAATATTGTACCATCAAATTGCGAACGAGAAGACACGAAAAAAGGCAAGGTCGATGTTAGTTTATATAATGTTAATTTATAAGATTAAAAAACACTCAGATTTTTTTACATTAGATCCTCACAGGAGGCCCTGAGGAAAAAAATCGTCAAGATCTGCGTCATCTTTGGGGATGCTGTGTGGTGGGTCCGAGAGGAAGTTCTGGGAAAGAAAAAGGTAATTGGTCCGAGTAAATTGTGGGAAATAACTAATTACGATTTCCATATAAATCTTTTATTATTTTTTTGATTTAATTTAACAAAAGTGGAATATATGAAATGGATAAAATAAATTTATTATAATATTTTTTTCTAATTTATATTAACATTAATGAAGCAATTATTTGGCTTGTGCATTTAAGTGCATTCTTTGTAAATCATCAAATGGCATGTAAGTAGCATCATGCAATTAAATATAAATGCATCCAAACAAGAATTTGAACCCAAGAGCATCTTGTCGGAAACCTTCACAATCCGTGCATAACGAGTGTAGCAATAAGTAGATCAATAATTTAAAGCGTCTGTTGACGAGTCGGTTGGGACAATTAAATAATGATTTTATCTTGGTGGATACGCGTTGCAACCTCGGAAATTCACTTTCATTTTCAAAACAACCATATTTCTGGTAAGAAAACGTTATCTTGTTATAGGAGGTGAGGTCCGTGAGATTCTTTTTTCTTGTTTTTATTTCTTGCTAGGGCAAGCCCGATGAGTTACAGAACTCATTTTAGGACGGGAGCAACTTACAATTCGTAGGTGGGAGAAAATAGTTACGATTTTACATACACATGTATTTTTATATTAAAAATATAAGTTTCACTTATAGTATACACGAAAAATAACAGACAGGTTAATTAGAACAAAAATACAATGGAAATAAAATAAAGATAATAGAACATGGTAATAAAAATATCGATGATTACAAATAAATGGACAATAAAAGGAGATTAAAAGAAACAAGACGGAATAAAACATGCCAAAAAATTTAGATCGCTTCAACCTTAAACGTACATAACAAATATTCTTTTAGCATTACTCTGAAATTTTTTATTTTGCTGGACTCCCTTGTACATACCCGGAAGCAAATTATAATAGAGTGTAGGCAATATAGTTAATAGATTTTTAATCGATATTTTGTAGTTGTGTTTGAGTAACTAGGGTTTTATTGCTATTTCTAATATTATGAGTGTGGATGTCTTGATTAGTAAGTGGCTTAATATTAGTGTGAGTAAATTGTTGAGAAATTTGTAGGATGGTGCTTGTGATTTCAGGTTTAGGAAGGATTGTGATTGGGAGAATACCGAAAACTGAACAGTTGTCTCTGACATGGGTTCGCATCCCTTCGCTCAACGATCTGAGGTCGCATTTTCGAAACCTAGTGATGTCCTATGCATGGTTTAAAAAAAAATCATGATGTCCCAATTCGAACAACTGGCTGAATCAGCATGGCGATTTGTTTGAGGTTGGGAGTATGGGCATAATGTAACCCAGAAAAGAGCAGAATAAATCGACAAATCCGAACCATCTGATTGATGACGAAAATTAAAAAATATCGGAAATCAACCATTGCTTCTCAGCTTTTTCAAATCCATGTCCTTGACTCACCAGATTTTACATTTTTAGTCTAGAATTGGGAACTTTACATCACATGTTTTTTGGTTGTCCATCTCTAAACAAAATCGTCTTTTTTATAAAGCCGTTTTGAAAAGTTTTTTTTATAAATCTGCTTATTTAAATGGGCGATTGATGTATTTAGTTCTGCTCTAGAATCAAACAGGCTAACATTTATTTAACCTTTCGTAATAATATTGATTTATACGAGTCTTCTTTTTCGCTGTCGATCCATTTAATATTTATCTAATGTAATCTTACACACATATGTATAATTAATTGTGACCTTGTCGGATTCAACAGGTGATCACAACATACCTACTTCAATTACACTAGAAGCGTCTGGTAGTAAAGCAAGATCACTGCCTGTCATTGAATCATCACCATACAATATGTATCCTGTCTACAACCTTAAACATATTTTAACGCACAGTCATAAAAATTACTCTTATTCGCATATTTATTTTACAAACTTGAGTTAGAAGAGATATAATGTACTATTTCTTTATGTTCCAAGCGATAACAGATGCTCAAATAATGTTCTCAAAAGATACGGCCTCATTCCCTAAGAAGTACGTTGCACACGACTCATTTAATGACAATTTTTGGGTTAACCCCAAAAATAGACTCCACAAGAGGGGCATAGTGAAATCGATAATTTTACAATATCGAATCGATAGGTGTAACTTCCGACGATTTTATATCGATATCGACTTTAACTTAAATTTTAGACTTATGGAATTCAATACTTCGTTTGTGTTAAAGCACTATGAAACTATACTTGATTTTACTTCAATAGCAAGTCAGAGATATCCCGAGCATGGTTGCACTGTTGACACAGCTGTCAATACCGATATTGACAGGGAATAAATAAGAAATCGACATACGCTGGCTACAATGGCGGATCTCTCCATGGATTTTAGTTCCTAAACGTTAAACCGCTGCAAAAATTTTAAAATAATAATTATTGACAATTTCCAATTGAAATACTTCCTTTATTCATTGGCACTTCGCATTTACTTGACACCAAATGGGATTTAATTAGTTAATGAGGTCTTTAGTCATATTTGAACCACTTTCGTTTCTTTAAGATCGAATGGAATAAGTTAGCTTATACGATTTCTTTCGAGTGCTGTGTGGTGTTCTAGGAAGAAAAAATATGAAGGGTGGATACGAATCTGGCGGTCAATGTGTCCAGGAGAGACGGACGTATGAATCCATGGCTCTCACCAAGGGCGGATTTAGGGGGGGGGCACGGGGGCACGTGCCCCCCCCAGGACGGTATTTTTGTGTACTGTGGAGATTCCATCACAGTATATACTTGGAAGCAAATCATATTATCAGAGTTGTTAAAATATATGAATAAAATAACAGAAAAAACATGAATCAAGCTCTCGTCTATTTCTGGCCGGAATTGCGAATTTCGTTCGTTGCATCCCTTTCAAATGAAATATGATAATCAGCGTTTGCGAGAGCGATACGGTCGGGGGAAAGCGCGGTCGGAAAAGTCCCCCCCCCCCCCCGATTAAAGTTGAAAAAGGGGCCGTTCAAGTATTATGTAACGCACTTGAGGGGGGGATGGGGGGGGGGTCGAACAACGCGTTACGTAACATGTTTTTTCTATTTAAATAAAAAATAGGAATTAGAAACTTAATGCACATTCTTAAGGCTACGTCAATGTTTGGGTATATTGTTTTAAGTTATTTATGTCTTAGAACCTAAAATGTAAAATCCTTTTGGTTTTTCGGGGCAGTTCTCCATCTCAAGCTATCGCTGTTAAATAAGATTGTAGATGGATACATTTATCAGCACTTTTCTAAACCTCCAAAATTATGTCGTTACTAACATACTTACTCGCACTATTTTGAACTTCTTCAGTGTTCAAATTTTGATGGAATAAAATTTTCTGATAAAGGTTTTTCTCCTCTGTTGGTAAATATAAGATTTTTTAGATATCCCTTTGTAGTACATGAATAGTTGCAGTCAGAACACGAAAAAGGTTACTCTCCACCGTGAATCAGCGAGTGCGTTCTTGTACGTCCCTTTTGAGAACATGATTAGTTGCAGTTGGGACACGAAAAAGGTTTTTGTCCACTGTGGGTTAACACGTGATTAGATGTCCCTTGCGATAAAATGAATAGCGGCAATCGGGACATGAAAAAGAATTTTCCCCTTTGTGGGTAAATATGTGACGTTTCATTTGTTATTTTGTAGAAGACGTATATTTGCAGCGAAAAAGGTTTTTATCCACTATGGGAAAACATGCGATTTTTTTATTTTCTCTTCGTGTAAGCATAGTTACACTCACAATATGAAAAAGGTTTTTTTTCACTATGAATCGCGCTGTGGATTTTTAAATCTCCCTGTCGAGAACTTGAATAACTACTCCTCTTTGAAGAACGTGAATACTCATAGTAGAAACATGTAAAAGGTTTTATGTCAATGTGAGTCAGAAAAAGAATTGTAAGAAGTTCCTTTGTACAACATGAATACTTGCAGTTGGGAGATGAAAAAGGTTTTTGTCCAGTGTGAATATGTGAATTTTTAGATACCATTTTCCAGCGCATGAATAGTCGCCGTCGAGACATGAAAAAGGTTTTTCATCGCTGTGAGTAAGCAATTGCCGTTTTAGTTTTTTTTCGAGAAAAAGAATAGTTGCAGTCAGGACATGAAATTGGTTTTTCTCCACTGTGGTTAAACATGTGAATTTTAGATTTTCTTTTACTTTTTTACATGAATAGTTGTAATTACTTCGTAGTACATAAATAGTTGCAGTCGGAGAATTTTCTCAGCAAGTGACTTCTTATTGGGGGAGGGGGGGTCAAAAATCTTCAAAAATTGCTTTACGCAATACTTGAACGCCGCCAAACACAAATTTCGACTTCATAAAAAATTTGTCCGTCGCAGGGGGGGGGGGGGAAATGTGCTCTTGAGTGGCACCCCCCCCCCCCCCATCCATCGGGTGGCACCCGGGGCGGGCCTCTCCTCCGCCCCTTGTGCCCCCCCCAGAAAAAAATCCTGGATCCGCCCTTGGCTCTCACTATGGTACAAAACAATGGGTCGAGAGAGTCCCACTGGAGACGTAAAAAGGTTTCCCTTAATCAGTCTCTCCCAGTCCAGTTAGCCACGTAGGTGGTGGGCAAAGGCGTATGCCGCTAAGACCTAGACAAATCTAAGGCAACCCTTGCTAAGTCACCAAACGCGAACCCTATGGCAGCGGTGTTGGTTATCCAATAAATCCGTTCCCGAGGGCAGCGGTACCCATCCCTGCCTACCAATTTGAGGAATTTCAATTTGAAATTCAAATACAATAATTTTATTATTAGGATCCGCGGTATTTTAGTTTTTATCGTCGCAAAACATGCGCATTTACAAAAACATCGTAATAAATGGTCACAATTTGTTCATTCCGTTGGAAAACATCCATATCAATTATAGACATCCAAATGCACAAGTGATCACCATCTTTAAAAGGGTTTATGTTTGCGGCATCTCTGAGGACATTGGCCGTTAAAGAAGTCTCTAGTAAGTGGCATCTTTTTTTTCCAATTATGTGCTTAATGGGTGCAAGGTGATCTGGCGTATTTAATAAAAAGTGTTCATCTTAACTAAATCAACGATAATAATTGGTGATCGATGTCTAGCAGGTTCTTTTAAGGCTTGAGCGGTATTTACGGTATATACAAAATTAAACGGGGATTAGAAACTCATGGTTAAAGAGGAAAATGAAATTAGGGAATAAAATATTGATATTTATTTATTTGATGAGAAAACTTTGATATCTAGACAGTTAACTTTGCAATACTTGCAAGGCATATATCAAGGTCACTCTGTAACGTTTCACAGTCAGAGAAAGAATGAACTTTGAATATTTTCATGCCGTCAGCGTAAAGCTCATATTCTGAATTTTGAAAGAATGATCTAATGTCGTTTATATAAATGTTGAACAAGAGCGGACCTAGTTGGGAACCTTGCGGGAAACCAGATACTACCTCTACAGACTTGGAGAATATACCGTTTTTTAATATGATTATGTTAATATTTTTGTGAACTTTTCGAAAGCCATGTTAGGGTATAATTGTGAATCACGGAGACCGGATTTGATAGTTTCCGATCGTTCGGTGTTAGAATATTGGAGATCAAATTAGACTAATCAGAGGGAAAGACTGAAATGATTTTTTTCGTTTCGTATTTTATCTGAATGAAATAATCTGTATTCTCGAAAAATCACTTCCAATTTATAAAATGGCAATAATTTTCTGTTAAAAAGATTATATGTATTATGTAGCATCCCCTACCTTCAGCATCACAACAATCTCCAATTGGAGATGCCATAATCTCACCACTGGCTCCAGATGGTTGGGAAGAGTTGGGACTTTTGTGCGACGTTCACATAAAATAAAATAAAACTTACTTTATCACTTGCCAGAATTTTCCAAACAAACACTAATAATTTTGGAAGTGAAACTAATTAACTATGCAGATCTTGTCACAAAACAGTCATAGCAATTTCAAGCAAGGTAGAATGGTGGTCTTACATCAGGGTGATACATATAATATCCTCCACTCTGGAACGTGCCATAAATATACTATATAATTTTAAAATGAGTAATTTGTGAAATAATAAAAAATAATTAAATAAAATTTGATTGCGCACGTCGGGATTTGAACACGCGACCTCTGGTTTGCTAGTCGATTGCCTTACCCATTGACCATATTTCGCACCAGTTTCCCGACAACTCGTAGTTGTATATGCGTCTCTGTTTCCTTAATCTAATAACTGATCAGCAATCCATGGTTACATTAATAAAATAAAAACCGTACAGTTACTCGATACGGAATAATTATTTTAATTTATTTCATCTGGCCGCTACACTATATTGCGGTTTACCGTGTGAGACTATTTTCATGCGTATTATTAACGTGATACAAATAATTTTCAAGTAAGACGATAAATATGCATGTGTCATCATTACCACCTTGGTATTTTTCCATCGATGTCGTTTCAATAAATAATAACGTTATGTGCATTTCGATTTCAAATTTCAGTTAATTGTATATGTGTATTCCAATGTTGAAAATGGCAATACTCATATTGTTGATCCGTTGATTCGTGGATATCGATCGTCAAATCGATTATTCAGACAACTCAGAAGAATCTAAATTTGAGCTGAGTATGCAGTTATATGTAAAACTGTGCCTTCTATCTGGTACAACACTCAGATTACTCATAAATAACACCGATTCCATTATAATGCATTAAAACTTGTAGTGAACTAAACAAAAATTTGAAGTTTTCCGGTTGACTAGTAGGATATTTCAAAATTTCATACTCATATACCAGACCGTTATGCCTTGCGGTGTTTTTTTTAATAGCATATTATTTAATATGTTCTTCACTATCTCTCAAAACTTTGAATAAGTATTTGGAGATGCCTGATTAATAATTGGACGATGGAAATACGAGTAATGTTTGTATTTATAAATACCAAGCCCGTAGAAACTACCCTCGTAAAATTTGCGCCAGGCATAATGTTTAGTTTTGAAATGAGAATATGCTTAGTCCCTACCGGGATGTCATTTATCCAGTTCCTACCTCTCCATATCACATCACATCACCTTACTTCCTGGAATAGCAAATTCGGGTACATTTATTTTGAAAAACAGAAAAAGAATTGGATTATATACCTTGGAAGCAAGTTGCTCGTGTTTTTCGTATGTATAATCTGGTTTTTAAACTAAAAATAAGGTTTTTGACTATCTTGCAAGTAAACAATATTGTTTTCAACGTATTCGTTTTGTTGTGGTGATAGTTACGTCGAGGCATCGTGGTGGAACTATAAAGAACTAAACGATGGTAAGTGATTGGTTATTCTTCTTCCTTGCATCCCAAGTTTTTCCTACACATATTATCATCCAATTCCAGCAAACACCGTTTCTTTTCATTTTTGATATTTAGAGTCCGTTTCCAAGTGCATCTGAAGCTGTAATTCGTAAGTAGTTTGGATGAAACACATAATATAATTTTAATGAAAAGACAAATAACTTTGTTTACATCACTTTTATTTATACACAATCAACATGTTTCGTAAACAATGTTCACTTCATCAAGATCAAATGTATACTAAACTTAAAAATTAAATATAGATCATATATGTGACGTAAACAAAGTTATTCGTCTTTTCATTAAAATAAATAATGCCATCACAAAGTTCCGAAGAAGTTTTCTTCGAAAAATTAACATAATATAATGTGATCCTTATGTTCGTCACTTTTTTCGGTTGGTAACTGTAGGAGAATAAAAAATGGGGAGAATGTAGTGTTAGGTAATATTTAACAAAAACATTGTGATTTTATATATCAACCCAAAGCATAATTTTGACGTAAATAGCTACGTGGTCTACAGAACAATCTTGCAATTCTATCAGAAACATATTTCATTTGTATTCATCACGTGAACAAAGACCAGGACTCAAATATCAGAATGTTTAAATCAAAATGACATGGGTACAATGAACCGAGACTACTCCTCCACCATCTTTTAAACCCATTAATTCAAAATATGTTTAACATAACGTTAAAAGTTCAAGGCTACCCTCAGCGGTTACGAAAGCAAATTTCATACAAAATAATAATAATTCCTCTATTATATTTTCCTCGAAGAAAGAGTCACGATTTTGCTGATAGCGGTGACTAGAGAATTCCTAGTGAAATCACATCGCATCTGGAAGATTGTCTTTAAGATAAGAGAGCATTTTTTGTAATGTCTGGATGTTTTTAAATTGAGGAAAACAAGCAATGCATTCGTAAGTCCGCTATAAATCATTTGAAATAGGATGTAGACTTGCTACAGTGGCATGACTCCATGAGTTTTACTCGAAATATGTAAATTGATATAGATGGTATATCCTTATACAGACCTCAAATTTTTCTTCTGGATTGCAAACATTGAACCAGCTAGGTGCCCCACCTTCGATCAAAAGCTGTTTCTCAAACCTAAAATTAATAAGCATTTTTTTTCACTTTTCCAAACTAACGAAATTCAAAAATTATTTAATTCTAACCATATTTTCATTTTGTTTTTAATATAGGCCCTACTTCTCTCAACTGTCTGGAGCTAGTGGGACAATTGCTTCCCGTAGTTAAGTATGTTGTAAGCTGTAAGACTGAAATGAGCTGGTAGAGGAGGAAGGAATTACTTGAAAGTACCTTCCTATTCATATCAGGTCACCAAATATGTATTTTTTATAATACCTCATAAGAGCGCCCATATCTGTACAGCCCATACATAAAGACCGGGGCATTATATCTAATAACCAAGAAGCTATGCTATCATTATTCGATGGCGTACTGGGAAACAAACTGGAATACGCGAACGATGTTTGGGCACCGTTGCACCGGAAGTACATTGATATGTTGGAAGAAATCCAGAATAAATTTCTCAATTATGTCTATATGGAAGCATAGATCCTATCCAAGATTCTTGCACCACATTGAATTAGTTGAGGAAACTGATTTTGTGATTCTAGAAACTAGGCGGAGAGCGAGTCTTCCTAATCTGTATTTCAAAAATTGGAACAATTTCATCGATAGCCCATTTTTCTTGGGATGCTATGATTTATATGTACCTGACCACTTCAGCTGGAGCCGGTATCATGATTTGTTCAAAGTACCAAACGGTAGAACAGACGTCCTGGCAAAGCGTAAAATAACGAGGGGGGTGGTCAGTGGGTCAACTAACAAACAATTCAATAAAGGAAACAATGTATTTTGTTAAAAGATATGCGGTAAGATACTCATTACCATTAAATCACTCAGGCTAACCACAATATAAAGATACAATATCAAAAATTACAACTACATAATTGTTTTGAAGTATTCGAAATCCATTCTCTAAAACAACTTGAGATGGAACAACGCATAATTCTCACGCTATTCAGTTTCATCTATAAATTATTCATAGAACAGATCTGTGCAGTCAGGAAGCTGCGACCTAAACATTTGAATAAATAAGTTCCAGTGATAAGTGAGACATTATTTGCATATGTAATGAATTCAATTTAAACACCTTTTAAGCCCATATATTATATTCATTCGTCTTCAAAACGAATTTTGAATCGTTTAATTTTGAATAAATTAAGACTTACGGCTAATAAAATTGTTTTCATGGAGCCATAAACCCAATCTTTGACTTTATTGAGTGTAATTATTTTTTTTATCTCAGGATTGTCTTTCAGTTTCCTGTGTGAGTCAGAAGGTGATTTATAAAAGTCATTATTACGTAAATATCTCTCCTGCGTCTTTATGAAGTAATTTGCGCATTTACGCTCGTAATCATATAAACTAGCAGTTAAAAACCCGCTCCGCAGGTTTTTGCTGGTAGGTCCTGCAGGCGGCTTCTGGTTCGGCTTTGCCCAGTTTGAGTGTTAGTGACCATTTTATAAATACAATAGGAACTGGTTCCAAAAATAGATAGCCGGTTCTTCGTAGTCACTGGGATTCAGTGACAGCTAGTCACCGGACCAAAGTGACATCATATTTATGTAATATATAGACGCGTGGTATTATTATTCACAACTGCCAGATACAATTTGATTTATTTATTTATTACATGCCCCAATGGGCTTTTACATTCTTTGTTTATAAATTAAGTATCAACAATAACTTTAAATACTTTAAAATTAAAAAAAATAAATAAAATATAATATAATGAAAAAAATGTAACAACAAAAGCATATACATAAAATAAAATAAAGCACATTGGTAAAAATGATAAGAAGTCTCACATAAAAAGATATTCAATATAAATAAAAATTGCAGAAGTTATCCACGACTATTTATGTCTAGATGTATAAAAGAATTGGAATAAACAATATTTATACTGGTCATTCTTAAGGTGAAATATATCCCCTATATCAGAATATTTATATGTGAAGTTTCGGAATTGGAGAATTTTGGTATGAGAGTGTCCTGGTGTTGTTAAAGTAAAAAGGTAGTAAAAGTCGGCAAGATCTTTTGGGAATATGGATGTTGATTAATTTAAGTAGGTAATTGAGGAAAGTCAATTTTATAATGCAGTATTTTATTTAATAATATTAAATCTGTGATAATTCTTCTTTCTGAAAGTTTTAATAGGGATATTTTATCCAGTAGGTAATTTTATATCAATTTATAGTTTATATATTATTATTTTATACATTAATAATCGTTTTACCGTCAATCTCTCCATATTCAAAGGATTCACGAATTTACAAATCCAATAGTACCTACTTACGCCTGCCGATGCTTATGCCCTAGGATGCTCATCACGCTAGCTGTTAACGTAAGTGACACCATCTTTTGGCATTGCTTTAATTCGGTTCTATAAAAAAAGTTGATTTATATACAAGCTCCACGTACGAAAACGGTTTTGCATCAGAGTTGTATTCTTGGTCGGATTCTTAAATTTCAACCGTACAGTCGCTAGGCTATTAATACTGTTTGATAATCGATGTTTACTTATAGCAGAAGTAATTTGTGTAAGTTACAACATAGAAAATAAGTGATTAAAAATTTTAGGCACAGTAACACATAGTACAAGTGTAGTACATTTGAGGAATCTGTTTGTCTGAAGCAGTAACAACTTGCGAACGGTGAGCTCTGTTGTCATAACATTTACATTGTTATTTCTATCAAGAATTTCAAGGTTAACGAGTTGATGTTGATGTTAAAAGATAAGAACTTCTAAGATCATTTTTTTTAAATTTACTCGTATATTTAAACTTTTTTTTAAATTGCCGAAAATTTTCGGGAAGAAAATAACACATATTATTTTTTTACACTAGCTCCACCCAGGAGCCCTGAGGAAAAAATCCCTCAGGGCCTTTGTCATCTTTGGAGATGCTGTGTGTAGGGCATTTTTGGGGAAAGGAAGTTTTGGGATGGAAAAAATTCATACGAAAGTAACTAGTAGTAGACCTTGCGTCCAAAAAAGCATTTTTTAATCATTTTCTCTTATTTAAGAAATCAAAACCAAAATTACCTCTAAATACCTGCACAAAATAATTTTTCATTCATCCAACCAAAATTTCGCCTGGAGATTTGTTAGTAGGTACGTAATACCAAGTCCTACCTACTTAAATAAGGAATTGTACAATTTGTTAAAAAATTGGTCATCATTGGTCCAAATAAGTCATGATTCAGTTTTTAAACTTTCCTTGGGCTGGTAGGTACCATAATATTGATTAATTCGATTTGGCAGCTCGTAGTAAGAACCACGATAATGCTTACTCTGGCGAGAAAAAAGGTATTATCCAACAAGGCAACCATCATGAATTGGAACCTGACAGAAACAAACCAATTTCCAGACAAGTGAAATGCGAAATTGCTGACTTAAAACGAAGATCGATACGCTTAGTAAAAAATACCAACAATTTTGGAGAGATTAAAATAATGACAAATACGCCGCCAAGCAAGTTCAAAGTATTTACTATTACTATTACGCCACGAGAGCAATAACAATGAAAGTACTTTTAGTCTCACTTGGCCTAGACCTTTTGAGGAGACTAACTATGAAGATTATTCTGATCTTTAAAATCACCTGTCACTAATCTTCAAAGACTTTGACAGATCCAATCCGATGACTGGAAAAAAACAACAACTCTTTCATCGACGTTAATCACTCCGCTGCTGTAGTAGATTATTCTAACCCGTTTAATCACAAGATACCATATTTATCGCACCTAACATAGTTCTCGTAAAAATCGTTGCGCTTCCTTTACTATCATAGTGAGAAGTATGATCGGAAACAACAAACAACACGCTTTATATGTTAATCTAAAATTTAATTGCAATATAGTTACAAAGTACACCTTGTAATAAACCCCCCCCCCTCTACGAAGTAGTACCTAATTTTTGAATCCAAATGCTGCTACATTGCTACAGCTACCCCGCTCGGCCTTTAAAAAGCTCGTAGCTCGCCCGTTCTCGCGTCTCTCCCCTGCATTTCTTTTGAAGCGCCTTCTCAACCCCATCACGTAATACTTTTATGCAAACGTGACGAGATGCTCTTAATTAATCAATTGTAATTAACCCCACAACGTTGTGTACTTTTTTGTTTGAGTGGTTTGGTATAGTTAATCCAATTTAATTAATAATTTATTTGTGGTAAACCCTTGTTCTTTTAGGTATGGCGTGTTACAATTTGCAAGGCTTCGAATAACAATGACTGGGTCTGACTAACTTGAAAAATAACTAATTATCTAACTATATTCGTTCAGCTTCCTCCCCTAGCACCTGTTAAACACCTACGCTCATCGACGACTATTTTTATTGAAGTAATCTGCATTTTCCCTCCTAGCATCTAATATATAAATTTACATTCAAACGGCGAATTGAGAAGATCCTACCTTTCGATGCGATGTCACGTACTCTCTGCAGCTCTATAAAATGCTATCATGAAGATAATTTGACATTTATGTACATTCTAACAAAAGATTTACACTCAAGCAGTACGGATTGCAATGATTCTACACTCACAGTTCTAGATGCAGTTTGTTAGTTAGCTAGCTTGTTTTATCTTGTTAATTTGATTCTACGGGTAGGTATTTTGGATTAACATGAGACAGAACATGTGCTGTTTAAATAATTGGACTCCTCCATAGCCCAACTGATAAGGTGATGGTCATAGACCGCCGAATCAGCTTCCAATTCCAACGCCTCCGGAGAATGTTAAGGTCGCAAGCGACGAATGAAAATCGACATGTTTTGCCTTCTGTCGGGAAAGGGTTTGATGTGTGTTTCTGGATCATAGAGTGGTAATGGGAATAATATCGACCACTACGCCGCCAAATTATAAATATGTTGATGATGATGATGAGAGGTCATCTCATACCGTTTGATATGAGGGTCTGCTCCGATTAATGGCGTGATAGCCGATGTCAGGAACTGTTCAGGAAATGTGTGGGTGGCACGAGGTTTTTGGATCGTGACATCCTACTCTGGATTGATGATGATGATGATGATTCTGAAGTTCTTCAGCATGCCGATGACTTGAGTTCCATTTACTCCTAAAGCACCGGCATAAACATTAAACCGAAGTTGATTAGACAATCGGCAATGTCAGGAGATCGGTGGGGCCGCTCTCTCCTCTGATCTGGCGATGTATGAATTTAATTAAAGAAGGTTTTGATGTCACCGATCCTCGCCTTGGCAGTCACTCATGTCCTCAATAGTCCCGTTCTCCGTCCAGCACGCCGCCTCGAACCAGTAGAAATAATGATTACGTTTTTCCTAGGCACGCTACAGAAACGTGCGCCAGCCTGCAATCGCGATGGTCATCGGTATTTGATTTGAATGAAAAATACGTCCCCTCGCATAACATACACAGGCGTAACGTGGGACCTTCCCCGAAATGTCACGGGCATATGCTCTACGATAGGCGTACCCCAACCTCAAACTCAAATATCAGCTCAAAGAAAGAAATGTCAAGCTCGGCTTCCAGGGTGCTGGGTCCAAGAATGAAAGGCACCAGGTCGTGAATCTGGCTTCCCTCCCTTCTATTTCCCCCGCTGCACTTTCGTCCAGAGTACTTTCCCACCCTGATGCTGGATGATCCCTATTCCTAGTGTGAGGGAGTTAAGAGAACTTTTGCTACTTATGTAGGTGGATATAACGCATTACGCTTAAAATATGAATACCTACCGACGGCTTCATTCAACCGACAATGTGAAAGTTTTTGATAAATCGAATATCGAATGAAATATACCTACCTAAGCGTAAACCAAAAAGTAGTTAAGAAAACTTTTCCGGATTCCAACAAAGAACCGCCGATCGGTTGCCAAACGATTCCATATGTCATGTTCCCTTCGTTCCGCCAACAAGGCAGACCCCACACGAGCGTAACCTAAAAGGTAGTGAAGCCCACGCAAATTTCGTCACTTCGTTTCCCCCATGACGAAGGTAGTCCGGCCAGATCGTAATCTTCGTCCTGCATCAAACTGGCCTCCCGCGACGACAACTTTTATCCGCTGGTACCTCGGAGCGGCGGTAGAAGGAGGGCGAAATGGGTGCACGTCCTTTGTTCTCCTGAAGTCCCCCAATGCCTTAGTGACGTACATACGTCGACATCATGGAATGGCTCCGGCCACGCTTCCAATCCAGTCTAGAGCGGGTACGAGATCCACGTTACCGAGATGTGATCACAAGGGATTCCAATTTGCTCGGACCAGACACGACCATCGCTTACTTCGCCTCCACATTAGGAAAATAGTGTAAGCCCACCTGCATTTCGATCACATCGCCCCCGATAAAGTCGCGTGAGATACTTCCTCATGGTGAAATAGGAAAGCCGGACCCGTTAATTCATTCGACAACCGCCGTCCATTCTCGAGTCGTAACCCGCTCAATTAAGTTTGAAGAAAAAGAGTTTGTTAATTAAGTAGGTGGATATAGCGCATCACGCTAAAATGTGAATACCTACCGACGGCTGCATTCAACCGACAATATGAAAGTTTTTTGCTAAGTCGAAAGAAATATACCTAAACGTGAACCAAAGGTGATTATATGATTAGATATCGAACCAAGTTTATGCAAAGTCCTATGTAATAGACTTGTTGTGATACCTAAAATTTGGAATAAGGTGTGGGAAATTTTTGGAATGGGAATTCAATTATGTCAGATTTTGTTAGTAATCAAAAATGCCCATGCTACGCACCCTTCATAAACCGTTATATTACCCAATGCCTTTTCAAAATCCCTTTCCTAAATATAGTCCCCTAGCTACGTTTAAAAATATTATTACGAAACTCGTAAATAATAATTAACACCTCCAAGGCGCTTTACAAATTAATTTATACCTACATTCTATACCTATGTATTTTGGTACCCGTTATGTATTGGAGAATACCCAGTAACCTAATTTTCTAGGTCACCAACAAAGCACTTTAAAGGGTTTTATTATTGTTTTGTGGTTTCAAAATCCCGTCTTTTAAATGAAGTCTCTCGTCTAAGATTTATTGCCCGAAAGCGCACTTTGTGCTTCAAATGCTAGTTAGTTCATTGAACTCCAAATTATTATTTTACAACGTTATTGTCTCAAGAATAACTTCACCCAACAAAGGTACTTGCTAGCCGGTCAACCCGGAAACGTGCAAAGCCCCTCGCTCCCCATCGCTCGACAAAAAAAGGGTCCTAGATTCCTAAGGCTTGTAGTATACAAACCCTAAATGACTCTTTCCTGCAAGGCCCGTACTAAATATGTTAATAATTTTATACAAACTTACCAAATTCGCCTTGTTGCACAAAATAATTTCACTAATCAATTCACTACAATAATATTTAATTCAAACAAGCACTTATAAACCACAACCCGTCATGCAGTTATTTATTCCAAGATGCAGCCGTCAAACACAATTCTCGCGTAGATTTCTTTTTTAAATTTCACCCTGACCCTGATAGACGCCCCGAAAGTACGTCCCGACCGCCTCAATTTACAAATTATATTATTTAACTTCACCGATATGAACTCGCAAGCCTCAATCTCTGACTTCCCTATTCGCGTGGACTCTTTTTGTCTAATAAAACGGAATTTCCTTTGTTTAATTAAAATGAAATATCCCCGATTTAGGCGCACCAAACTGGTCTCCTCGCGACTATCGGACCTCGATCCCTTAATTTAAACCTTGCTTCCCAACGACCAAATCTTGACTCCCCTCAATCGCGTGAACTATTTTCCTTTAATTTTATGAATTATTCCCGGTTTACGCGCACAGAGTTATTATTCTATCGTGTATTCAACCTCGATGATTTTTCGCTAGCCCGTGCGTCTCCAGAATCTCTCCCCGACTGTATTTATTATTATATATTACTATCTGAATCATTCCCGGTTTACGCGCACCAAATTATTACTCTGCCGTTTATCAAAACTCGATGATTTTTATCCCGTCTGCGCGGCCCTAGGTTCCTTCCCTGACCGTTCTCCAACCCGACCCTACTCCGACTGTCTTCCAACACTTCCCTGCCCCAACTGTCTCCCACCCATCTACTTGTGTGGTTTCAATAATTTATTAGTCACTTTTTTCAAATCTTAAGTGATAAGCACATCTCCCAATATGCATATATCAACGTTTAATAGTCAAAAAATGTCACATAATAACTCTTATTTCAGAGAATTTTGTGTAGAAACCATGTTCGTTATTTTTTTGTGGTGTAAACTAATTTCGTCTGCGCCAGAGTCATAAACTATCCCAATAGCGCTTAAAAGAAGAGCTCAGTGGCGCACTTCAATTCACTACGCAAACACATGTGGTTATTTAGTGGTAAGGACCCATTAATCACCCCCATGAATTGGAAACAGAGGGTCGTATGCTGACACCATTCCCTGTTACAAAATCGAATATAATTCCAAATTGATCTCTCAATTTTAAAAGAATCATTTCGTAGGCCCAAAGGCGAGATCATCACAGTCTCCCCTTTATGGAAAAAAATAGTGGAGGTAGATAGAAATCCAAACTACAATCACCTACTTTGTTCCAGAACTTCAGCAGTAGTCAGCCCGTTTGAACTCGCCTTAAATCTTTGTGCCCTTTTTTTTTCAAAATTGTAATGATGAATATTTCCTAATCCGGCCCTGTCCTGTACGTCATCGCATCCCTTCCCTATTCCGTTTCTTCGTCGGCCTTGCCCAATGTTTGTCTAATGTTGAAACTACGGTCAATGTACCTTGCGTTACGCCTACATATTTCCAGGAATTTGTCCCGGTTACCACCTACAACGGTACCTAGTCATGGTACCCTAACTGTCTCCTATTGTACTCCCCACATAAGCCGACAATGTATTATGTGAGTAGTTAGTTGTCTATTTTTGCCCCCAAACCAATTAATACTAATTTTATTCAACGCCTAACCTTTTCACCGACTTACGCTGATTTTAACTACCCACCGCTTCACAAAAACTCCTTTTGCGCAATTCGCAAACCCTTTCACAAACTAATACTAAAATTGTAAATGTTCCAATGCTCCACATCTCACTGTGTCTAAACTCATAATGTATTTTTCTCTATAAAATAACCCTAAGTGGTTTTCCCCAATTCGGCCCTGTCATTGTTATCGGTAACACGGCTATCACTCGTAACCTTGCTCCGTCTATGTTCCCCGTTTTCGAAACACTGTTGAAACTGTATTTGCTTAGTAGCTGTTATCTGGTTTTAAGAGGCGATCAGGTGACGTTTCACCCCTACAACTTCCCTTACAAAATTGCAAATATCTGCTAGCAAAGAGCGCCTAAGTCGTCCCTTCTCCCCTTAATCGGTACTTTCGGTTTCACATAATGGCCGTCTCGAAGGTCCGTCTGCATTTTTTTCTTCATAATATCTCGACCGTAGTTATACGAGTGTGACCGACCTTTCCTTATTTTTTGTTTGTTTTTTCGTTAAAGGAACTTTGTCCAAAATGGACCTGACCGTTGTTCTAAATTTAACAATTTGGTACTGGGGACCAATATCATCTATAAATTTTTAACTGCTGAGAAATCAACTGCCTACAATACCTAGTCATTTTTTTATTTCCTTAGATTCATACGTTTGAGTACGTAATTATTATTGTAGTACTTTTAATCTAGTGCATGATTAGAATTAAACATTTTGGATACGCTTATTCTGTAAGTCGGGTTGAATATTAGCAAACAATTTATTTTTAAAGTTTTAATTTGCCATCAAGAACCGACTTCCTCCCCTCACATCGGAATACCTTTTATTCCCTATACTTATCGGAGGTTGCCTAACATTTTACCTACCTCTCCTATCTTTAATTTGGTTTTATTGTCTTCACGCCTAATCCGGTTCACGTCACTAATGTTTATTCTGCATGTATTTTGTTTCTCAACAGATTCTGTTTCTTTGAACTATTTAGTCAAACTAATTTCGCTTAATCCTGTACAGATTATTTTGAAATTACGTTTCAAAATAATGCTTTTATTCCGACTGTCACCCACTTCTTGTGATGACCGGCTGTAGGGAGGGTTTCAATTTACCGTTACGTTAAACGCACAAACCTATTTGACACATATCTCCGCTAGTCGGCACTCGGTTTAATGACCTCCCTTTTTTTTTGTTCTCCACACTGAGCGTTAAATGTTTAAATGATCTACCCTCAAAATGAAAGGGACCCTTTTTTCTATCGTTTGTTGGTGCCCCTTTTTTTTTGTTAAACTATCTCTATTCTATATAACGATTAGGGTAGATTATCTATGTTTACTCTGGTAAACAGAACTACTCAACGCTGGTCCGATTGCATAATTTTTAAACTAATCGTCCGGTATCCAATTTACCAAACGTTCAAACCCAATTGAAGGTTGACTAACATCAATATTATCACCCCGGCGATTTGATATTGAATGCATCATTGAAGGACTATCTCCCCTAATAACGTAACACCCTTTCTCACTAATAGTTATCGAAGGTTGGATATCATTAATTTCTCTTGGTTAATTTTGTTACACTTTTTATTGACGTACAGCGCTCCTCCCCTCAAAATATGATACCTTTAACCTGCGTCTCATCGGAAATTGGACATCATCAACCAACCTCTCCTAAATTTATCTGGTTAAGCTAATGTGTACATTATTGCACTACCTACTCTCTTGATTAATTTTGTTTCACCTTTTATAGACGTATGGCGCTACTCCCCTCAAAATATGACACCTTTAACCTGCGTCTTATCGGAAATTGCCCATCGTCAACCAACCTCTCCTAAATTTATCTGGTTAAGCTAATGTGTACATTATTGCACTACCTACTCTCTTGATTTATTTTGTTTCACTTTTTATAGACGTATGGCGCTCCTTCCCTCAAAATATGATATCTTTAATCTGCGTCTTATCGGATGTTGGGCATCATCGTCTTATCTCTCCTATTTTTATCTAGTTAAGCTAATGTACCTATACATTATTTGAAGTACCTACTTTCTTGGTTAGTTTTGTTCCACTTTTCATAGCCGTACGGCGTTCCTCCCCTCAAAATATGATACCTTTATCCTGCGTCTTATCGGAAGTTGGAGATTATCGGCCTATCTTTCCTATATTTAACTAGTTAAGCTAATGTAAACGTTATTGTTAATTCCTCTGCTACACATCTATTTTCCTAGTACTTTACTTTTTTTTCGTTGTGTTTTCAGTCATTTTCGGATGACATGCGAACCGTTATACCTACTGTATTAATTTTTTTTTTTTCTATTCTTGTTTAAGTCATTGTATAAAACCCAGCAAAATGCAACACTTTGTAATACCATACCTCCTGGTCACTTAGCAAAACTGTAATAAACCCCCCCCCCTCTACGAAGTAGTACCTAATTTTTGAATCCAAATGCTGCTACATTGCTACAGCTACCCCGCTCGGCCTTTAAAAAGCTCGTAGCTCGCCCGTTCTCGCGTCTCTCCCCTGCATTTCTTTTGAAGCGCCTTCTCAACCCCATCACGTAATACTTTTATGCAAACGTGACGAGATGCTCTTAATTAATCAATTGTAATTAACCCCACAACGTTGTGTACTTTTTTGTTTGAGTGGTTTGGTATAGTTAATCCAATTTAATTAATAATTTATTTGTGGTAAACCCTTGTTCTTTTAGGTATGGCGTGTTACAATTTGCAAGGCTTCGAATAACAATGACTGGGTCTGACTAACTTGAAAAATAACTAATTATCTAACTATATTCGTTCAGCTTCCTCCCCTAGCACCTGTTAAACACCTACGCTCATCGACGACTATTTTTATTGAAGTAATCTGCATTTTCCCTCCTAGCATCTAATATATAAATTTACATTCAAACGGCGAATTGAGAAGATCCTACCTTTCGATGCGATGTCACGTACTCTCTGCAGCTCTATAAAATGCTATCATGAAGATAATTTGACATTTATGTACATTCTAACAAAAGATTTACACTCAAGCAGTACGGATTGCAATGATTCTACACTCACAGTTCTAGATGCAGTTTGTTAGTTAGCTAGCTTGTTTTATCTTGTTAATTTGATTCTACGGGTAGGTATTTTGGATTAACATGAGACAGAACATGTGCTGTTTAAATAATTGGACTCCTCCATAGCCCAACTGATAAGGTGATGGTCATAGACCGCCGAATCAGCTTCCAATTCCAACGCCTCCGGAGAATGTTAAGGTCGCAAGCGACGAATGAAAATCGACATGTTTTGCCTTCTGTCGGGAAAGGGTTTGATGTGTGTTTCTGGATCATAGAGTGGTAATGGGAATAATATCGACCACTACGCCGCCAAATTATAAATATGTTGATGATGATGATGAGAGGTCATCTCATACCGTTTGATATGAGGGTCTGCTCCGATTAATGGCGTGATAGCCGATGTCAGGAACTGTTCAGGAAATGTGTGGGTGGCACGAGGTTTTTGGATCGTGACATCCTACTCTGGATTGATGATGATGATGATGATTCTGAAGTTCTTCAGCATGCCGATGACTTGAGTTCCATTTACTCCTAAAGCACCGGCATAAACATTAAACCGAAGTTGATTAGACAATCGGCAATGTCAGGAGATCGGTGGGGCCGCTCTCTCCTCTGATCTGGCGATGTATGAATTTAATTAAAGAAGGTTTTGATGTCACCGATCCTCGCCTTGGCAGTCACTCATGTCCTCAATAGTCCCGTTCTCCGTCCAGCACGCCGCCTCGAACCAGTAGAAATAATGATTACGTTTTTCCTAGGCACGCTACAGAAACGTGCGCCAGCCTGCAATCGCGATGGTCATCGGTATTTGATTTGAATGAAAAATACGTCCCCTCGCATAACATACACAGGCGTAACGTGGGACCTTCCCCGAAATGTCACGGGCATATGCTCTACGATAGGCGTACCCCAACCTCAAACTCAAATATCAGCTCAAAGAAAGAAATGTCAAGCTCGGCTTCCAGGGTGCTGGGTCCAAGAATGAAAGGCACCAGGTCGTGAATCTGGCTTCCCTCCCTTCTATTTCCCCCGCTGCACTTTCGTCCAGAGTACTTTCCCACCCTGATGCTGGATGATCCCTATTCCTAGTGTGAGGGAGTTAAGAGAACTTTTGCTACTTATGTAGGTGGATATAACGCATTACGCTTAAAATATGAATACCTACCGACGGCTTCATTCAACCGACAATGTGAAAGTTTTTGATAAATCGAATATCGAATGAAATATACCTACCTAAGCGTAAACCAAAAAGTAGTTAAGAAAACTTTTCCGGATTCCAACAAAGAACCGCCGATCGGTTGCCAAACGATTCCATATGTCATGTTCCCTTCGTTCCGCCAACAAGGCAGACCCCACACGAGCGTAACCTAAAAGGTAGTGAAGCCCACGCAAATTTCGTCACTTCGTTTCCCCCATGACGAAGGTAGTCCGGCCAGATCGTAATCTTCGTCCTGCATCAAACTGGCCTCCCGCGACGACAACTTTTATCCGCTGGTACCTCGGAGCGGCGGTAGAAGGAGGGCGAAATGGGTGCACGTCCTTTGTTCTCCTGAAGTCCCCCAATGCCTTAGTGACGTACATACGTCGACATCATGGAATGGCTCCGGCCACGCTTCCAATCCAGTCTAGAGCGGGTACGAGATCCACGTTACCGAGATGTGATCACAAGGGATTCCAATTTGCTCGGACCAGACACGACCATCGCTTACTTCGCCTCCACATTAGGAAAATAGTGTAAGCCCACCTGCATTTCGATCACATCGCCCCCGATAAAGTCGCGTGAGATACTTCCTCATGGTGAAATAGGAAAGCCGGACCCGTTAATTCATTCGACAACCGCCGTCCATTCTCGAGTCGTAACCCGCTCAATTAAGTTTGAAGAAAAAGAGTTTGTTAATTAAGTAGGTGGATATAGCGCATCACGCTAAAATGTGAATACCTACCGACGGCTGCATTCAACCGACAATATGAAAGTTTTTTGCTAAGTCGAAAGAAATATACCTAAACGTGAACCAAAGGTGATTATATGATTAGATATCGAACCAAGTTTATGCAAAGTCCTATGTAATAGACTTGTTGTGATACCTAAAATTTGGAATAAGGTGTGGGAAATTTTTGGAATGGGAATTCAATTATGTCAGATTTTGTTAGTAATCAAAAATGCCCATGCTACGCACCCTTCATAAACCGTTATATTACCCAATGCCTTTTCAAAATCCCTTTCCTAAATATAGTCCCCTAGCTACGTTTAAAAATATTATTACGAAACTCGTAAATAATAATTAACACCTCCAAGGCGCTTTACAAATTAATTTATACCTACATTCTATACCTATGTATTTTGGTACCCGTTATGTATTGGAGAATACCCAGTAACCTAATTTTCTAGGTCACCAACAAAGCACTTTAAAGGGTTTTATTATTGTTTTGTGGTTTCAAAATCCCGTCTTTTAAATGAAGTCTCTCGTCTAAGATTTATTGCCCGAAAGCGCACTTTGTGCTTCAAATGCTAGTTAGTTCATTGAACTCCAAATTATTATTTTACAACGTTATTGTCTCAAGAATAACTTCACCCAACAAAGGTACTTGCTAGCCGGTCAACCCGGAAACGTGCAAAGCCCCTCGCTCCCCATCGCTCGACAAAAAAAGGGTCCTAGATTCCTAAGGCTTGTAGTATACAAACCCTAAATGACTCTTTCCTGCAAGGCCCGTACTAAATATGTTAATAATTTTATACAAACTTACCAAATTCGCCTTGTTGCACAAAATAATTTCACTAATCAATTCACTACAATAATATTTAATTCAAACAAGCACTTATAAACCACAACCCGTCATGCAGTTATTTATTCCAAGATGCAGCCGTCAAACACAATTCTCGCGTAGATTTCTTTTTTAAATTTCACCCTGACCCTGATAGACGCCCCGAAAGTACGTCCCGACCGCCTCAATTTACAAATTATATTATTTAACTTCACCGATATGAACTCGCAAGCCTCAATCTCTGACTTCCCTATTCGCGTGGACTCTTTTTGTCTAATAAAACGGAATTTCCTTTGTTTAATTAAAATGAAATATCCCCGATTTAGGCGCACCAAACTGGTCTCCTCGCGACTATCGGACCTCGATCCCTTAATTTAAACCTTGCTTCCCAACGACCAAATCTTGACTCCCCTCAATCGCGTGAACTATTTTCCTTTAATTTTATGAATTATTCCCGGTTTACGCGCACAGAGTTATTATTCTATCGTGTATTCAACCTCGATGATTTTTCGCTAGCCCGTGCGTCTCCAGAATCTCTCCCCGACTGTATTTATTATTATATATTACTATCTGAATCATTCCCGGTTTACGCGCACCAAATTATTACTCTGCCGTTTATCAAAACTCGATGATTTTTATCCCGTCTGCGCGGCCCTAGGTTCCTTCCCTGACCGTTCTCCAACCCGACCCTACTCCGACTGTCTTCCAACACTTCCCTGCCCCAACTGTCTCCCACCCATCTACTTGTGTGGTTTCAATAATTTATTAGTCACTTTTTTCAAATCTTAAGTGATAAGCACATCTCCCAATATGCATATATCAACGTTTAATAGTCAAAAAATGTCACATAATAACTCTTATTTCAGAGAATTTTGTGTAGAAACCATGTTCGTTATTTTTTTGTGGTGTAAACTAATTTCGTCTGCGCCAGAGTCATAAACTATCCCAATAGCGCTTAAAAGAAGAGCTCAGTGGCGCACTTCAATTCACTACGCAAACACATGTGGTTATTTAGTGGTAAGGACCCATTAATCACCCCCATGAATTGGAAACAGAGGGTCGTATGCTGACACCATTCCCTGTTACAAAATCGAATATAATTCCAAATTGATCTCTCAATTTTAAAAGAATCATTTCGTAGGCCCAAAGGCGAGATCATCACAACCTGTATTAAACCAAAGTTTCCGAACGCAATTTGAAAAAATATTACAAAATTTTGTGATTTTTTTTTACATGAAACAAATTAATTTTTAATTCATTTATATAATACAATATGTCTGTTTTTTTCTTCTTTTTTATTATCAGTAATTTTTGTTAGAAAAAACGTAGGGTGAGCATTTTTAAAACTTTTTATAGTTTGCATTAAAAAAAATTATGTTTGAAAAGGAACAAGGTTATTTTTAATATTCAAATTTGAAAGCCCATTTTATTACCTTTCGAAAACAGTTTTTAGTTTTCGAATATGTTAACAAATATTCCGTTTATTTGCATTTTATTGTAAAGACATATTTTTACCTTCTGACAAAATACGCCAATGTTATTAATTTTGAAAGGGTTTACGCTTTAGTCATTTGTATCTAATCGCAATCGTTGTGTTCATTAATATTACGGTATTTCATCAACACATGTCATCTAGTAGTGCTGTATTATTCTATGAAGTTCATTAAAAAACAATGTAAATAAATTACTTTGTTAGTCTGCTGGTAAATTATAACATTAATGACGTAGCTATATTGGTTTTAAATGATTCACGCATTACTAACGGGTACGGGATGTTGAGATAAGGCAAGTTATGTTGAAAACTTGATTCACGATTATTTTTATAGTTATATTGATCAAATACTCAAGTTATTTAAAATTAACGTCCGGTATGAAGGATTTTCTGTGACACAACCGGATTAAATGGGAAGTTTCAAATGAGTTTGTGGAAAGCCAGTCATTTTTTGAGATACCAAATATTGGAAGTAATATGCAGGGTCCGCATATAATATTCTACAACTGATAATTCTGTACGATTGTACGAATTGCTAAACCCCCATGGTTGAATCCCGTCTGGAGCCCAAAAATACCTGGAAAAACTTCGCCCCTGAGCAGAAACGGGAGTTCAGTTTGATAGATTCTCCTATCTTAACGAATGGATTGCAATCTTTAAAGCATATGTACAGTATCAGAAATTTTAATAGTGCACTTAGTATTCCAACGAAAACAAAAAGTATCAGAAATTGTAACCGACCGTCGGTATCATCCAACTGTTGGATTCAAAATTTGTTGCACTTTATTACGGAAGAATGGTCTCAAAAGTTATCGCTATCAATCGGGTTTCCTGAAGTTATTATAAATCGGGTGTTCATTATTATATATAAGTTGACCGATACATTTTCTATAACCATTTAAAATATGCCGGGCAACGTAGGTTCCAGCCGCCTTACCAGCCAGTGGCGTTTCTTGGGTCATAATGATTTTGTAGCCAATCGAAATGTGCGGCTTGTGATAAACCCCCCCCCCCCCTACGAAGTAAAACCTTCCTCTTGGTTTCCAAATGCTGCTACAGTGCTACAGCTACCCTGTTACAGCTACAGGCGCAACCCCGTCCGGCCTTTAAAAGCTCGTAGCTCGCCCGTTCTCGCGTCTCTCCCCTGCATTTCTTTTGCAGCGCCTTTTCAACCCCATCACGTAATACTTTTATGCAAACGTGACGAGATGCTCTTAATTAATCAATTGTAATTAATCCCACAACGTTGTGTACTTTTTTGTTTTAGTGGTTTGGTATAATTAATCCAATTTAATTAATAATTTATTTGTGGTAAACCCATGTTCTTTTAGGTATGGCGTGTTACAATTTGCAAGGCTTCGAATAACAATGACTGGGTCTGACTAACTTGAAAAATAACTAATTATCTATCTATATTCAACCAGCTTCCTCCCCTAGCACCTGTTATACACCTACGCTCATCGACGACTATTTTTATTGAAGTAATCTGCATTTTCCCTCCTAGCATCTGGTATATAAAATTTACATTCAAACGGCGAATTGAGAAGATCCTACCTTTCGATGCGATGTCACGTACTCTCTGCAGCTCTATAAAATGCTATCATGAAAATAATTTGACATTTATGTACATTCTAACAAAAGATTTACACTCAAAGCAGTACGGAGTGCAATAATTCTACACTCACAGTTCTAGATGCAGTTTGTTAGTTAGCTAGCTTGTTTTATTTTGTTAATTTGATTCCACGGGTAGGTATTTTGGATTAACATGAGACAGAACATGTGCTGTTTAAATAATTGGACTCCTCCATAGCCCAACTGATAAGGTGATGGTCATAGACCGCCGAATCAGCTTCCAATTCCAACGCCTCCGGAGAATGTTAAGGTCGCAAGCGACGAATGAAAATCGACATGTTTTGCCTTCTGTCGGGAAAGAGTTTGATGTGTGTTTCTGGTTCATAGAGTGGTAATGGGAATAATATCGACCACTACGCCGCCAAATTATAAATGTGTTGATGATGATGATGAAAGGTCATCTCATACCGTTTGATATGAGGGTCTGCTCCGATTAATGGTGTGATAGCCGATGTCAGGAACTGTTCAGGAAATGTGTGGGTGGCACGAGGTTTTGGAACGTGACATCCTACTCTGGATTGATGATGATGTTGAAGTTCTTCAGCATGCCGATGACTTGAGTTCCATTAACTCCTAAAGCATCGGCATAAACATTAAACCGAAGTTGATTAGACAATCGGCAATGTCAGGAGATCGGTGGGGCCGCTCTCTCCTCTGATCTGGCGATGTATGAATTTAATTAAGGAAGATTTTGATGTCACCGATCCTCGCCTTGGCAGTCACTCATGTCCTCAATAGTCCCGTTCTCCGTCCAGCACGCCGCCTCGAACCAGTAGAAATAATGATTACGTTTTTCCTAGGCACGCTACAAAACATGCGCCAGCCTGCAATCGCGATGGTCATCGGTATTTGATTTGAATGAAAAATACGTCCTCTCGCATAACATACACAAGCGTAACTTGGGACCTTCCCCTATATGTGTTACGGGCATATGCTCTACGATAGGCGTACCCCAACCTCAAGCTCAAAAATCAGCTCAAAGAAGGAATGTCAAGCTCGGTTCCCAGGGTGCCGGGTCCAAGAATGAAAGGCACCAGGTCGTGAATCTGGCTTCCCTCCCTTCTATTTCCCCCGCTGCGCTTTCGTCCAGAGTACAATCCCACCCTGATGCTGGATGATCCCTATTCCTAGTGTGAGGGAGTTAAGAAAACTTATCTGGATTCCAACAAAGAAACGTCGAACCAGTAGAAATATTGATTACGTTTTTTCTAAGCACGTTACAGAAACATGCGCCAGCCTGCAATCGCGATGATCATCGGTATTTGATTCGAATGAAAAATACGTCCTCTCGCATAACATACACAAGCGTAACTTGGGACCTTCCCCTATATGTGTTACGGGCATATGCTCTACGATAGGCGTACCCCAAGCCCAAACTCAAATATCAGCTCAAAGAAGGAAGGTCAAGCTCGGCGTCCAGGGTGCTGGGTCCAAGAATGTAAGGCACCAGGTCGTGAATCTGGCTTCCCTCCCTTCTATTTCCCCGGCTGCGCTTTCGTCCAGAGTACAATCCCACCCTGATGCTGGATGATCCCTATTCCTAGTGTGAGGGAGTTAAGAGAACTTTTGCTACTTATGTAGGTGGATATAACGCATTACGCTTAAAATAGGAATACCTACCGACGGCTTCATTCAACCGACAATGTGAAAGTTTTTGCTAAATCGAATATCGAATGAAATATACCTACCTAAGCGTAAACCAAAAGTAGTTAAGAAAACTTTTGCTACTTATGTAGGTGGATATAACGCATTACGCTTAAAATATGAATACCTACCGACGGCTTCATTCAACCGACAATGTGAAAGTTTTTTTTGCTAAATCGAATATCGAAAGAAATATACCTGAACGTTAACCAAAGGTGATTATACGATAAGATATCGAACCAAGTCTACGTATAGTCCTATGTAATAGATTTGTCGTGATACCTAAAATTTGGAATAAAATATGGGAAATTTTTAGGAGTGGGAATTTAATTATGTCAGATTTTGTTAGTAATCAAAGGTGCCCATGCTACGCACCATTTTATAAACTGCTTTATTACCTAATGCCTTTTCAAAAAAAAAACCTTCCTGAATATAGTCCCCTAGCTACGTTTAAAATTATTATTACGAAACTCGTAAATAATAATTAACACCTCAAAGGCGCGTTACACATTAATTTATACCTACATTCTATACCTATGTATTTTGTTACCCGTTATGTATTGGAGAATACCCAGTAACCTAGTTTTCTAGATCACCAACAAAGCACTTTTAAAGGATTTTATTATTGTTTTGTGGTTTCAAAATCCCGTCTTTTAAATGAAGTCTCTCGTCTAAGATTTATTGCCCGAAAGTGTCTTTTGTGCATCAAATAGTACTTTAGTTCATTGAACCCCAAATTATTATTTTACAACGGTATTGTCTCAAGAATCGTCGCCGGTCAACATCAGGCAGCTCCGGATCGACTTACGGAGGGAACGCTCCTTTTTTTACGATTACCGATAATTACCCGATAGCTTTTTAAATGTTACCGTTATAATTTTCCGATTAAATCATCCGACTTAGATGACATGTTTCCTTATTAAAGGCCCCATTAAGGTAGCTATAATAATAATACTTATATTTGAACGAACCACATAGCACCGCTTTTATGGAAAATCACCTCAAGGGCGCTATATAAACTATAATTCATGTTTAAATCTAGAAAACTACAAGCTAGACGAACAATTATAAACAATTAAAATACTCGGGGAGTAATGATGATTCTATTGTTTTAACCCTACTTTGTACGAAATCCAAACATTAATGTTGTTAATAATTAATTCAATTTGTCAAACTTACCCCTCTCATGCACACAAAACCTTGACATGCACGAATCACAATTCAAAACCAGCATCCCTCGTGCACTAATTGATTAATCACTAATTAAAGCACTTATTATTTCGGTCTAACTTTCGCGTCGGTTTGTATTAAATTTTATCTTATCCCTGATAAATGCCCCGAAAGTGCATTTTGTATTGATATTAAATTAACATTGACCGCCTCAATTTACAAATTATATTATTTAACTTCACAGATATGAACTCGCAAGCCGCAATCTCTGACTTCCTTATTCGCGTGGACTCTTTTTGTTTAATAAAGACGAACTATTCTTAGTTTAATTAAAATGAAATATCCCCGATTTAGAAGCACCGAGCTGGTCTCCTCGCGACTCTCAGAACTTGACGATCTTAATTCTCTCCCTGACTGTCCTCTAACACTTCCCTGCCCCGACTATCTATTATTATATATTACTATCTGAATTATTCCCGGTTTACGCGCACCAAATTATTACTCTGCCGTTTATCAAAACTCGATGATTTTTATCCCGTCCGCGCGCCTCCAGGTTCCTTCCCTCACTCTCCACCAACACTTCTCTACCCCGACTGTCCTGTTCCAACTCTCTTGTGTGGTTTCAATAATTTATTCGTCCCTCTTTTTTTAAAACCTCAAGTGGGCACATCTCCCAATATGCATATTTCAATCGTTTTAATAGTGTTCTGTCACATTAGGTCCCAAATTTCAAGAATTCCGTGCAACTTTCATGTTTGCTATTTTTTTTGTGTGTAACCTTACATAACAAAATACAAACCAATTTTGTCTGCGCCGGAGTCATAAATTATCCCAATAACGCTTAAAAGAAGAGCTCAGTGGCGTACTTCAATCTAATACTCTTTCTCATTACTTGCGTCGACTTTATTGGTTATATAATAACATTATATAAGCATTGTCTGTACACGTTTTCGTTCTTTCCGCGTGCGTCACTATTTAACGAATTCTGCAATCCTATTTCGACAAATATGTTAAATATCTTAACTCCTAATCGGCGCGTCGCTCTAGTATATTTAAATGCACCAACGATCAATCCTTATTGCCTAGTTTTCAATTTCCTACTGCCATAGAAAATTCACCATATAATTGTTTCGTAAATCCAATCTGCTCGCTTTAAGGTCAATCACCACACGGGCAAATATCCACCGGCCGCCCCTGACTTGATAATGAACCTGAAAAAATCCCTCTAAATGTTATTCTGGGTCCCTTCTTAGTTTTGTGAATAATGGCCTTTGCCGGGGCTCGCAGGCACTTGAACTACGCAAACACATGTGGTTATTTAGTGGTAAGGACCCATAAATCACCCCCATGAATTGAAACAGAGAATCGTATGCTGAAACCATTCCATGTTACAAAAATTAAATATAATTCTAAATTGATCTCTCAATTTTAAAAGAATTATTTCGTAGGCCCAAAGGCGAGATCATCACAGGCTTTAGATCTTTTTTAATATCAAATTTTTATAACGGTGCTCCAGATTTTATGTCCGGGTTAAATCTTTCCCAAATGAAAGACTAAACCCTTCCACATACTTTTCCACAAATGATTATCTAGTAAATTCACGCAATGTAAGTGCACTATATAAGTATAATAAATACAAAACAATACAAGAACAATACGTCAATCCACCAGAAACATAATGAGAAAATATTTCACCGACTCCAGATATTTTCATATCAGAGGGTTCGGCTCTGATGAAATCCTAACTGGTCTGATAAATCCTACTGATCCCTCAATATAAATATTATTGATTACTGTCCATTTTTAATGTATATTTATAAAAAAATGTCACTAACCACTACCAAATCACTCGGATTGTAAATAATAATTATTACAGCACAAATAAAGATATAAACAGGACCCATTTTTTTTCCTTCGTCATCCAAATAACGTTCTTTACATTATTAATAAACCTACCCGCATTGAGTATAAACTCGCAGGTTCCATTAAACTCAAACCATTCACAACAGATTGCTTTTAAATTAATAATATTTTTCTTGTTCATCGTGACTTCCCCAAGTACCTTGAATTGATCACTAATAACTTCATCTTCTTTCGAGAGTCCGGAAAAAGATTAAAACATCAACGCCGGGCTAAGAGCAAAGCGCATCGCGGTAAGAATGGTCTTAAGATTATTATATTAATCTGGTTTAATCTCGCGATGATGCAACGATAATTATGTCATGGATGACATATAACACATGGCTTCCATCTCAATCATTTCCACACCTTAATCTAATATGCCATGTTCTATCTAGATTCGGAGATTTAATTGATAATTACGCATACGATGCCTGTGCACTTACTGCATTTAATAATATGTTTGGGATGATATGCAAATATTCCAATACAGGCTGCGCTATTGATTCGTGGATGGTTTGTGTTTATTACATTTGTTGAAATAATGCAGGATCCTTATAATCAAATCCATAGTTTGATTGACATCTTTGCCTTATAAAATATGAATATATCAATCTATATCTTTTATAACATTCGGGTAATCTTAAAATTAATAGTTACTAAGAGGCTTTGCGCAGTCTCTCGGAATATTCTCAACTCACTTTTTTGGAATGTGGCATGGTGTTTTTTTTACTAACAGTTGTACTTGTATGTATGTTGAAATAATGTTACGAACTGAAAATATATCGATTTGTATCTTTTTATGGATGATCGGGGAAAGAATAATGAATGAAGAAAAGGATCTCAACAATAGAATTTTTGATGTGAAAACTTCTTCAGCACATTTGTGAATTGAAACTAGATGTAACCAAAAATAGCGACACTAAAAATAGACAAACACATACATCTATAGGATATAGCCTGCGTGAGAATGAGTTAGTATAATCGGTCTCCTCTTTGTGCGGTGTTTCGTAGCCTATCGGTCTCTTTTTCGCGCGGTGCTTTGTAGTCTCCCCACTCTTTTCTACTTTAATTTTCTGAAGGTTGCATTTATACTGCGTGTGAATTGCACACTCTATTTTTTTTAATTAGCTTCACACAGGAGGCCCTGAGAAAAAAAAATCCTAGGGCCTACTTACTGTTTGGGGATGCTGTGTGAAGGATCTTTTTAGGGAAAGGAAGGAGAGGAAGTTCTGGGAAGGAAAAGGTAATGAAGGGTGGGGTACGATCTGGGGGTTACTGTGTGTCCAGGAGTGACGGACGTTTGAATCCGTCCCTAATTAGTCGAAAGATTCCGGCTGGAGAGGTTTAGGTTAGGTTTCACTCAACCAGTCTCTTTCGATTCGGCCTACCCCGCAACAGGTGGGCAAATGCATTCGCCTCCAAGACCTAGACAAACCTTACCCCATGTACCCGGTCACCCCTGCTAGATCACCAAAAAACAGCGAACCACTTGGGGTAACCTTAACCTGTTGGTTATTTAATAATTGGTTCTGGGGGCGTCGGTACCCATACCCGCCTCCCAAACCATAAGAATAATATATATAAGACGATACATGAATGAACGGTGTTGTGTTGCGGTTCAACCATTTTACGTCTCTTTGGTGAAATGGCGCGATGTTTCTTTAGTTATTTAGAAACTTAAAAACAATTAGCGCATTGACATTTGACATTTTTTAATTTTTTGAATTCACTCACTATTCAATATTATATTTATCCCAATATCGTTACAGCTCTTTCAAAAGATGAGAATTCGTTCCATACAAAATGTATGAGGAAAAACAAATCTTTTTTCGTGAATTTTTCCGATGTTTTAATAGCTATTCTGCTATTCGGGGCGGAGACAAATCCAACAAATCAAAGATTATAAAAATCGGTCCAGCAGTTCTTGAGTTATAAATGGTGTAACTAACCCGACTTTGTTTTATATATTAAAGATTAACATAAATAAATTAAACACCCATCCTTTTGCGAAAATGTTTTCGTTTCATGTCCTTTGTTTTTCGTTTAATAATATACACATTACTTTATAAGGAACGTAACAATTAAAACGTCTGCAATATTTCACCTCAGACAGAATAACTCACAACAAAAAGCCTGTAAAGTTGTGCCCATTCATCGAGACTGCCCGAAAGCATTATGCCGGCAAATTGCAGATAATATACGGTGATAAGTCTATTTAAGGCACGAACACAACCCGGTCTGGAAAGAAGGCCATCCTCGAACTAAATTACCCGAAGGAAGATTACGCAGAAGTCCTTGAGGAGACCGGAAACTTGTGACCGGCGGAATTTTATGTGCTCCTGTTACCTTTAAATTTAAAATGACCTCTTTCAAGCATATTAATGTTTTTTTTTTCTTTTTGCACAGTTTTTTTTTTTTAAATCATGCTGTTTAAATTTCTTTTAATTGTTTCGAATTTATTTAAAATAACAATAATAAGTAGTGGCACAGCTGATTTTTTTTATTTATTTGTTAATGTGAATTCTTAAATCCCTAATCAGGATATGTTTTGAGGTTGGAGAAAGAGATAATGAGGAGGAAGGTGGGGCCTGGCTATTCAGACCTAGTCACCAAAAACGGCTTAAGCCATTTCAAACAACGTTTCAATTCTGAATGGAGGTTTTACACCAGGGTGATATTGAGAGTATCTTCCACTCTTGAACGTGCCGCAATTATAAATTACAATTTTTTTAAATGATTAAATTGTGAAATAAAACAAAACAATCATGAGAAATTTATTTGTGCTAGCCGGAATTTGAACTCGCGACCTCCGGATCACCAGTCCGGAAAACCCTATCACTTGAACACGGAGGCCGACTTGACTCATTTATAAAATGAAACAAATATAGTATTATGAATAAAAATCAATCGTTTTTTGAGTGCAATATAAATTTGTATTTTTTTTAATTAGTTTACTCCAGCATGGTCAAAAGTCGCAAATGCCAAAGTTTGAAATAGATCTGAATATCCGGGTAATTAAAAACCAAGCCCTTATCATCCTTATTTGCTATCCGAACAAAGATAACAATTTATATAGTACTAGAACCACCATGTTTGTTTGACAATTTTTGGTACTGATTCTGTTACAACGTGAAAAAATATTATCGGAAATTTTCCCGTCCTTCATTGTTTAATAGTGGAATAAATAATATTATTGTTACAGTACTCCACCTTGTGCGATATATCGATATATGCAGGTAGATTACTTCAAAAGCCTTGACGAAACCTATGACCTGCGACATTTCAAGCCGTCCCGATACAATTGCAGCAATATATTGTGCTAATTAAAATATGCACGAGATCATTGTCGGGTGATGGCGCCCATCAAAAATGACGAATCAGTGAGCTTAATCCATCCATCATTTCAAGAATGTTCTTGGCGTACAAGTACTTCCGGATCCATCATAAAAATATTATTAATAATGTTAACAACATCGGCCTTGAGAGAGATGCGATTGTTTCAAACGATAATGCGTAGGCGTCTAATTGTATCCACACAATCATTTAACTTCATCATTTAACCCCTGAGAGCATATTTTGTCAGAAGGTTAAATTTTTCCGCTTTGCAATAAAATCCAAACTAATGGAATATTTCTGAGTGTAATTTAAAAAATGGTTTTGATAGGTGATAAACTACACTTTCAAATTTTATCTTTCGAAATAAACATAATTTTCCAAATATAAATAAATATATATCTATATATATTTTTTGCAAATATATGTATATATATATATATATATTTTTTTTTTTTTTTTTTAAATGGCCTACTTCGTTTTTTTAACTAAAATAATTACTGATAATGAAAAAAAATATTAAAAGACATTCATATTTTATTAGACAAATATACTATGAACATTATCGTCACCTCACTTTTTTGTCTTATCATGTAAAAATAATCAATAAAAAATTTCGAAGTTAGTTTTTGTTTTCAAATTAAGCCGGAAACTTTGTTTTTATAGGTGTGCTATCTAATCTTACTAATATTATAAACGCGAAAGTTTGTATGGATGTACGTGTGTCTGATACTCTTTCACGCAAAAACTACTGAATGGATTTTAATGAAACTTTCCAATAATATAGCTCATACATCAGAATAATATATAGGCTATAATTTATAAAGCTAGCTAGGAACGGGATGCGGGAGGTATTTTAAGTAACCAAAAGGATGCCACAAAGTCTACTTTAGAAATAAATGATTTAATAATGAATCATCGATTCCACAAATCACCCATCAATAATTTCACAACACGTTTCCAATAACCGTTGCACATTTATTCAAATTGTGCGCTATCATTTTAAATGGATCAGAAAGTAAAAAAATCAAATGAGTCAGCGGAATAAAATCACGATGGATTTCGCATCACCAACCGTTACCTATCCCAACCATTGTATTTAAAATATAACTAAGTCAATATAGATTATAACCGGTTGTTGGTTGTTACTCAACCGGTGCCAATCGTGATCCAAGAGAACCGCTTTACTCGAGATCTTGATCATGACATTACCTGGAAATCAATCAAAGAAAAATGTACGACTATTCATTCAACAAAGCAAAAATGTTCACTTTTTACATAATAATTTCTCTTAGGATTTATTTCATCTTTGGATGCATTGGGGAGGGTTTAAGGAAGAATATGAAGTTCTGGGAAGTAAAAAGGTATTCAATTCAATTTATTTATTCTTTTAAAAATATTACAAAATTAAACATTTTAATGAGTTTTTAAAATACAATTGTAAGAGTATTACATTAAACATAAATATAAATATAAAACAAATGGTAGGCAAAAACTATACAAGCATTAATAGAGCTTGCCTTTTAAAAGCAGCTTCACTAACGCTAAATATGTCGATATCCGAATTAATTCTGTTCAACAGCAAGATTGCTCTCCCGATCGGCATGACCATTGGCAAGTTAGTCCTGCAAGCCGGAAGATAGAACAGTCTATGCTGTCGGTGACGAAGATAACCATCGGGAACATAGAAGTGAATGCTCTCCAAGATAGCTGTATTTTCAAACCATCCACGAATCAATCTGAAGAAATGCGTAGCAATGTGTACATCCCTTCTGACCCGTAGATGGTTCATTCCGAGCATACCCAAAAGAAAGTCGGTAGGATAGAGCCACGGGTAATAGCCATACTACCTCATGTACAAAAATCTCAGAAATATGTATGAGGGGCGGGGTTGGAATCTGGGGGTCAGTGTGTCCAAAGAGTGACGGACGTAAGAATCCTTCAATTGCAGTGCAAGGCGATGGTTCGAGGGATACTGGCTGGAGAGATCAAAAGACATTCTCAACCAGTCTCTCGATCCGGCGCGCCACGCAGCAGGTGGGCAGACACATCGGCCGCCAAGACCTTGACAAATCTCACCTCATGCACCAGGGCACACCTGCTAAGTCAACAAACGTAGCGAACCACTTGGGGTGACCTATTGTAAGTTTTTTTATTATTATTATTGTTATTCTTTTTTTTCGTTTATATATTCAATAACATTATTATTTAATTTATAAAAAAAAACAGTTTATTTAAAGTTTTGCTACGTAATTACTATTGGTGATAGCTGTTTCGCCTTCTGAAGACATTATCAAACTATGTGACAGTTTGTTAATGTCAAGCGTAATACACATGGCAGAATTTATTTATAAACTAGCAGACCTGGCCACACGTTGCTGTGGCTAACGAAACACAATGCCACGCCATTACCCAACTTTTATAACCAACGCCACCTGTTAACTTAAATCCACAACGCCCGCTTGCCAGCCTGCTCCCTTTATTTATATATTTCAACCGATTTACACAAAACCTTGACAAATTACATACATAAAAACCTTTCTCATGAATCACTCTATCTCTTGGTGAAAACCGCATGAAAATCCATTGCGTAGTTTAAAACATCTAAGCGCACAGACAGCGGGAGTGACTTCATTTTATACTATGTAAAGATAAACTGGTTTTATAAATTAAATAATAATATTATTGAATACAAAGAATTTTTTGTATTTCTTGGGCATTAACTATGTACATTGAAAATTAGAACTATTCAAAACAAAATGAATACAAAGAAATTAAAATTAAAACGGAATTCCACAAATTAAACTTTATAACAATAAACCTAAAGTTTGCGTTTGTCTTTATTTAAATAATTTAGAGTAGGTACTTTAATCCAAATAAATGGTAGTGCATGATTTAAGTACAATATCAGTGACTACTCCAGATGTGGTTTAGATAGGTTCACGCATCACCGGAAGAACTCCGGAATGATAGCAGTTTTATAGTTGGATTCACAACAAGTTCCCATTTCTAACGGATAATCTCTTCGCTATTCTCAGGCTACGTAAAAATATTGTTTTTTTTTTTTATTTTATTTTTTTATTAAAGAAAGACAAACACTCTCGGGTTACGAATAACCCAACAATGTTTGAAAATCTTCTACTACCACTACATTATTGGTAGTGTTAGGTTATGGTCGTTAAAATGTGTGTCAAAACAATACTCAATTAGATTTTCGATCACGATCAAAACCTAAGAATCTGCTTTTCATAACTGTTAAAGTTATTATAATTTAATTCATTGTCATATTACTCTTGGTTAAAGAGCGTCAAAAGATAGAGTCTAATTATTGTAAAATACTTTCATTTTAAAGCCATTACGTCACGTCTCGTGGCTGAGCGGTTAAGATCATCGTCTGTGGAAATCGCGGATTCAAATCCCTGCTTAAAAAACATGGTAGTAAGGTACTTAACCTGAAAGATTTTAACCAGCGATTCCTGAGTATAATTGGAGTAAAAAATGTATTTGTCATTTACTGTCCGATGATTTTTTTTAAATTATAAAAAAAAAAAAAATTTCCATCACACGTTGCGACTGAGTAGTTGAGTGCAGCCAGCTCGGGTCACGTGCTACGCACTGCGTCTCGTTCCAGCAGGGGAAAATGGAGAGAGAACGCGTATCATGTGATCTCGTCGTCACGCGTAGCAATGTGATCAGCGGCAACGAGTGATTGAAACATTTTTTTTTAAATTAAAAAAAACCTTTTTTACTCCAAATATGCTCAGGAATTGCTGGTTAAAATCCTTCGGGTATGTGATGTTAGACCCTGCATACACGTGAGCCATACGATCATCATAATAAAGAAATGAAGCAACCGCAAATGGCTCGAAACGCCGCATATAAAATGGGTGGTTCGGCTCGCGCTTCGGTTCACAAATGTAAACCATTACAACGAGAGTAAAGTGACTTTCAATACCTACAAAAAAATATGTTGTTACATATTTTTGCTCTGCACGGGAATCGAAACCACAACCTATCAACACTAAGTTAAATGCGTAGACTACTACACTACGAAGGTCGACATAATTGTCGTCATAAACGCCGCCGTCACAATAAATGCACAAATTAATCAAATATGTTAATTTAAATTTCTTAATGAAGTGATTTCAGGATAATGACGATTATAACAGTTAAGATTATGGTAATAATTATCGAAAATAATAAATCATTTTTAATGGTATTGACCGTATTTTAGCGGTAAAAGACAGTCACGCACAATTACAAATTAATTAATCAAATCAACACAATTAGCAAATAAATTTAAAAAAACTAATGTCTTTTCTAAAGTTTGTGGTGTGAAGAATTTTATAATGAGTGGTTTAATATTGAATCACTGATTTGAATTATGTACTTTGTATGCATCTTCCTACAAAAAAATATTTCAATTTTATTATAATATATAACAATTTTTTTATGTGTATGCAAAAACAGTATAAAAAACTAACACATTGCAAAACCGGTAAAAAAAATACTTATAAATACATTTAGGTACATTAAACGTACACACAGTTAAAACATACCTAAGTGATATTTCACATTTCACACAAGGCAGTTAATAACCTAGTCAGTCTTCCCAGGATCATCATTGGTAAGTTAGTTCTGCATCTGTGAAGAATCAAAATCCTGTGTTGGCGGCCTCGCGTGAAATTATCCGGGACATGGAATCCTATTTTAGCCAGAATATCTGGTACTAATACAAAACCATTTCGAAGCTTATAAGCCATCAGCAGTAAGGCGACATCTTTTCTGGAACTAAGGCTACAGATACCCAGATAAATATAAATACAGATAGTATAAATAAATATAAATATAAAATATAAATACCCATCTCTAATGGTACGGAAAAGTTGAGTGTTTTATCAGTGGTAATATTTTGTTAATCGATTCGTTTCTTTAACTCGATTTTTTTTTAATTTTTTTTTTTTACATGAATACCGCGCAAGAGTCCCAACTGCTCCCGTCTGGAACCAGTGGGACTATGGCATCCCCAATTGGGGAATGTTGTGAGGCTGAAGGTAGTGGGGAAGGGAAAGAGATAGGGAAGTGGAGAGTGGGAAAGTACCTGGCTATTCAGATCTGGTCACCAAACACGGCTAAAGCCATTTCAAGCAACGTTTCAATTCTGAATGGTGGTCTTACACCAGGGCGATACTGAGAGTATCTTCCACTCTGAAATATGTCCTAGTTTTTCAATTGTTATTGATTTTCATTTAATTATCTCCATGTATCCTATATTCTCAATTGTCATTTCTTCAACTCAATATGTCCTTTACTCTCGATCGTCATTTCATTAATTCAATATGCCCTATATTCTCGATTGTAATTTCTTCAACTCAATATGTCCTACACTCTCGATTGTCATTTCTTTAACTCAATATGCCAAAAATAGTGCTATAAAGTGCTTGCGGTTTATGGTGCGAACTATCGCTCGCCACTCTGATTGGACAGGGTTCTAGCTTCACTTTACCTCATTCTGAGATAGGAAGTGTCAAATTTTGCTAAAACGATTTCTCATTATCTATTTAACGATTTATGTTGAATCTTATGTAAAGTATTTTACTTCTTCAAACTTCGCAAAATTACTTTGTGGCATCATTAATTATATAATGAATAACAGATCACTTTGTATAAATCACTATTTTATAATCAATATCTACATGTTTCGATAACAATATTATCTTCATCGGGATATGTTAATATTAACATATCCTGATGAAGATAACATTGTTATCGAAACATGGAGATATTGTTTATAATATAGTGGTTTATACAAAGTGATCTGTTATTCATTATATAAAATATTTTAGTTAAACAGATTTTTTAAAAAATCGGTCTATACTTACCATTTTTAAAACATCCCTAAAGGTGCAGATAGAACCAAATAATTCATTGCACAAGGTTCTAAGTACTTCATTATAAGCTAGGGCCACCTTATAATTAAATATTTGTCCAACTGAGGTGACGGGCTTATAAAAATATTATCGCATCATCAGTCTCTTGGTAGATCATGCAAGTTGTAATGAGACGAAATAAAAATAAACCTTAATTCTTAATGCTTGCCTTACGTATGGCCATAAAGTAATTAGATGATTCAATAAACAACGATCACTAAAACGAAGGAAACATAATATAATTTCTCAATCAGTTGCTCGAAATTCAGCTGAGTGAGGCAAGAAGCAAGGTTCTTCGTAAAAGTTTATCTGTTTTCATAATCGAGTGCAGGTTTGTTACTTTTATCTCATCTTCGATTCGGAGAAATATTGGGATTATAATCCTGTTTTCTGTTTTATGGTGTATGACCTTCAGTACGCAGTTGGCTCATACTAAGATGTTCCGGTTTTGTCGTAATCAATGATACTAATAAAAAAAATCGATTCACTATAATGTAACGTTAACCAGGCTAATTTGTTCGGTTTTCGGTAGCTCTCGTAGTAAACAATGGGTCTCTCTTACTATCATGGTTAAAAAGATGATCTTAACGGTATTCAAAAGATAAACACTATGCTTCATATTCATATCTAAAAGTTAACAGCAAAATGATTTAAAAAATTATTACGAAGCGGAAATATTAAGACTTTCCTTAAAAAAAGTGGTTAATAGTAAATACTCTCACATCAGCATCTCCCTGGTGGAATACCACCATCCAGAATATAAACGTTGCTTAAAATGGCTTTAGCTGTTCGGTGACCAAATCTAAAAATTCAGGTGCTTCTAAACTCTTTTTTTCCGATTCCCTTCTTCATAGCTTCAGGCAGTTATGCCTTTTTTTAGGTATTCACGATCTGTAACACCATAACTGATATTATGAGTACTACATAAAATTTCATTATAAAAATTCTGATTTATGCCCAATTATTAAAAAATTGCAAACTGTCACTTGACACCTCCAAATCCATCTGGTGTCCAAGCCTCCTACTTTAGTCGGCCTTGAGGCAGTATCTTTTGAATACTTTTTTTTGTAGTATTCAGTAACTTTTGAATACGAAAACGCCGATCGGTACTACCGATGATTTAGTTCATACGCACATATTATTTTAATGTCTCTCTTTGTCATACATGAAACTTAAGAGTTTTTGAAGTGAAAATTTCTTTAGCACCGTTGTGATTTGAAACACGATGAAACGGAAGTGAGCGACTCTAAAAAGAGACAAACACATATTTTTTTTTTTTTTTTTTTTTTTTTCAATTTATTTTATTCTTTCAAAAACATTACATTTTATTTTTAGCATATAAATTAAATTATAGTATACATTTATATAATGTTATAATTAGCATACATGTTCATGTTCGAATGTTAATACCACTCTTCCATAGAAGCATTAGCTTGTGTCTGGAAGAGTAGTGTACATTTTTTAATGCTATATTATGTTATGAGTTCTTAAATTACTATGTGAATGTAAAAAACAATAAGTTGTAAGTTCGGTGATATGTAATTAAAAGTATTTTTCTACTAATAAACAATTTTACTATTAGAATACAGTATCTTGAGTTATTGTAATTAGTTGTTAAAAACAAAACAAAATTTACCTTATTTGAAAAACGGGGTATCACTTGGAAACTGAGTTATAAGTTGTTCTTGAGATTAGATTAGTCGGAAACTTTTTTTTTTTTTGAGATTATCTTTAAAAAATTTTTTAACAGAGTTTGTTAATTGGATTTTATCATTAATTTTTCTAATTTCATCCGGTAATCGGTTGAAAATAAGTCTTCCTTGATAAGTATAATAATTTTGTGCGAAGGAAGTGTTTAATTTTGGGCATGAAAAAATATATTTATGTCTAGTACGATTTTCAGTTATAAATTGATACTTCTCTTTTTCTTTTATAATTTGAATCAATGTATTTCTATTGTACAGATCTTTGAAAGAAGGTACTTGGAATTCCTTAAATAATTTATCCGTTGGGTAGTCAGATGGTTTTTTTAATATGATTTTAATAATAAGCCTCTGCACAACTTCAATTGGGGAAAGATTAGTTTTGTATGCGGATCCCCAGCTAATGATAGCATATTGTAAAGTTGATTGAACCAAAGCGTAATATATTAGATATAAATTTTTTACAGATAAAAAATTTCTGATTCTTAAAAATATGTAAATCAATTTTCTAATTTTTTTTACAACTTGACAAATTTGTTCCTTCCATTTTAAATTTTTATCGATAATAACTCCTAAATATTTTATTGTGTTTGTTGTTTTTAATATTGTGCAGTTTTGGATACAATAATTTTTACTATGTGTTGTAGAATTATCATGGATGATGATATCAATGTTTTTAGGGGTATCATTTTTGTGTATTGCAAATGGAATTACAAATGTTTTATCACCATTTAGTGATAGTAAATTTACGTCGAAGAAATTCTTTAAAATATTTATGTCTTCGGTGGCTTTAAATGTTACTTTTTCCCAAGTTTTATCGCTAATTATTAGTACCGTATCATCGGCATATGAAGTTATTTGGCCATGTAGTGGTTGAAAAAAAATGTCATTAACATATATGGTAAAGAGGATTGGTCCGATTACTGTACCTTGCGGGATTCCAAAGTCTGATATTTCTTTATCGCTATTAATCTGATTTATTTTTACGACTTGCGGTCGATTTTTTAGGTAGTTCGAAATCCATTTAATCGCATTGTCTTTTATACCTATATTGTTCAGTTTTTTTAGGAGAATCTCATGGGATATACTATCAAAAGCTTTTCTGAGATCGATAAATATACCGGCACATTTTTCACCTTTATCCAATGATTCGTTGATGTATGAGGTTACATTAGCAATAGCATCTTGTGTGCTAAGTGACTTTATAAAACCAAACTGGTTTTTATGAAGAATTTTATTACTTTCTAGGAAACTGATTAATTGGTTTTTAACAATTTTTTCAAAAATCTTTCCAATGTTTGAAATTAGACAAATTGGGCGGTAGTTAGTTACTTGTTGTGGATCTCCAGATTTATAAATAGGTGAAATAATTGTATTTTTATAGTTTGTCGGAAATATTCCCTCTGTTAAACTTAAGTTTATCAAATGAGTAATTGGTTTTATCAAATAAATTTTCATGGATTTTAGAAAATGTACTGTAATATGGTCAAATCCGGGAGACGAACCTCCTTTCATGCCTTCTATTATTTTTAAAATTTCACCTTCTGAGGTTGTTTCAAATGTTGATAAATTATTTTGATTTTGTACATTTTCAATCGTTTGTGTTTTCGGGTTAAAAGATTTATTGATATTTTTCGCAAGATTTTTTCTCGCAGGCTAAATCCTATATATCTATAGGATTTAGCCTGCGAGAGAATGAGATAGCAACAACATATTTATGCACGAATACTCGGTTCCAATATACTTGATACGATAAATCCACGATCCCACGCAAGTCTCCTTTAGTCCAGTGGTATTAAACCCTGACGAATCTTCGCAGCCAGACATTCAGAGGAGTAAGCATCGAATCCTATTAAATCCAAAAAAAAAAACATTTATATTTTTGTTAAGTCAATATCCAATCTTCAAACCGCTCCAAATTGAACAAGCAAAGAAAACACAAAAGAAAGCGACATCTAGCGACTCCGAAGAAGAAAATATAAATACTAATGTTAAGAAAAAGTTGGAATTCGACTACAAAAATATGGAAAAATCATCCTTCACATTGATAAAAAAAAGGGCTTCGTAGTCTCCGCATTCTTGTCTTTTTTAGTTTTCTGAGGGTTTCACTTCTACCGCGTGTGAATTGCACATTCTAATGGTTTCGAAGTAAAACTTATTTAGCGCCGTTGTGATTTGAAATTCGGATGAAACGGAAATGACGCATTACAGCACCTGCGAAGCATCAAACTGCACTCGTTTTCCGCTTTGATTATGATGTCAATTTTTCCTATTGGTTGAGATATGAAACGAAAATGATGCTAGGTCTGCGCTCATTGGCCACTTTGATTATGACCGCACTTTTCAAGGCACATTGGTTAAAGTCTAGATGTGTTATAACGTCAATGGTTTAAAGAGGATATTTGTATAACGTATTTTTAGAGATATTTAACAGCACTAAAACTATTATAAATAAATATTACTGTTAAACATTTTCCGTTTGACCTGCAAAATAATGAGGCACCATTATTATCTATAAATAAATCTCAGTGCTCTCTTGTTAAGGTTATCCTTACAGAATCAAAAGTTCGCCTCGCCTCAATGACGTGTACAAAAATCCTCAGAAAAAGAGAATGAACCCTCATTCTAAAAGTACACAATAATCAGATCAACAAGCCAATCGCCATTTATTTCAATTTGCAATAACCTTAATTTCAACTGAAAAAAACACTTGTTCAAATCTCCCTTCACACTCTTACACGTAAAAATTATATTTGTAGTATGAAAGGGAAGATGAAACGTGCGTCTGCATTTCTCTCTCGTGAGAAAAAGATGATATAATTTTGTAGTACGTTGCGTCCAACGAAATCGAGAGCGGACCGTAAGTCAGTGATCGCTGGTGGGAGGTGGGAGATTGTCGGGTGGACTTGGAAATTGTGGACCGCTCGCATCTAGAGCGGTCACCTTGAAATGCTCGTAGATGTTCGCATACCGACCGCATTCTTTTACACGGAAGGCTCGTGAGAAAAATCAATTGATAAAATTTTCAATTTTTTTTTTTTTGTTTCATTATTTTTTTCTTAATTGTATTTTTATTCAGGATGTTAAGGAACGCACTTGACTTTCTTTAACCTGTGATTCCTGACATTATTTAGAGTATAAAATTTGTTTATGTAATTTTGGTATCCGGTGACATTTTTACCGTTTTTTTTCTAAACGTTTAAAAAAGCCGTAGGTATTAGACAGTTGCGGATTGACCACCGACGACAAATGAGGTTTTTTTTAGATTAATTTAAATTTAAAAAAAAATTGAAAACAAAAAAGGCCTCTAATATATCACCGGAGATCAAAACTTCATTTACATTTTTGTACTCGAAATAATGTCGGGAATGGTTAAAATAAATCAAGTAGGTATTTCCGTTAACACCCTTAACATATATATGCAGGTACGTCCTTAACTTATTAATTGATGAAATGATTTGGAATAAAAAATGTTAATTTTTTTTTTCTTTCTACAAAATCTACACTTGTCATCAATTGTCACTCTAGTCCGGTAACTCTTCTAAACTCATCCAGACCATAACCGTCCATTGTCCAATACCTACTGTTTTTTTTTAAGTTTTGATTTGATAACTTTTGTTTTTAAAAATTTTTTGCACTTCATCTTATTGAATTTTGTATAATAAAATGGGGGCCTCAGCACGGGTAATCCACCCAGTGAGGCCAACATTATTAATTTATATTATAAAATATTAAATTTTGTACCAAATAATAATAAATTTAAAAAATCGAAAATGTCAGCGGAGACAGAAAATTTCGTTTCGTACAGACAAGACCATTTATTCAAATTCATTTGCATACATACGGTAGCAAAAAAAAAATTAATCTTAATATTTTAAAGCGTAAATTGCAAAAAGAGTTATTTTCTAAATTAATTAAATTAGTGCCATCTAATAATTTAAGTATACCCTTGTGGTTAACCATTGTGTTTACAAAGGCAAAACATCGAATGAAATGTTACAAAAAATTTCGTTGTTGTAAAAATTCACACTCCACTGCTGATTCAAAACTGGATGACGGTGTACTCAGGCGTACCTGCACAAATCACCATACAAGTGCTCACTACGCTAGGTATAAGGCAAAGCCCAAGTACCACTGGTCTCAATGTCACCGCTCAGATGAGCCGTTCTTCTCACTATCTCTCTGACGAGCCACTCTGCCACCGGCTCTGCTCTCTGCAGTCCTATACAGCCTACCTACTTCAAGACACCTCTTCCTCTTTCCTTGTCTCTTGTGCCTTGTGACGGAAGAAAAAGATATGTAGGACTCCACTAAATTTAGACCAGCATGTCCCCCACTTTTTTTAACGAGCACCTTTTTTCATTATCACACAACGATTTCTTTATTGCAGAGCTATTTTCGGTACCACATGGAGCCAGTACTACTATGACATCTCTATTTAAATCGAAGATTAATGTGAAATTACTTTTTTACTACGATTCGGTTAATATTTTGAATACCAAAAATATTTTTTATATAAAGTTATGCTTTTTCTGTCAGAGTTAATTATTAAATTAAAAATATAAGTATAAACCAATAAATAATATTTTTTTCTTTAGAAATTTATAACGCATATAATATGAGAAACAATTTTAAAAATACTGCTTTATGGATAAGATTATGTGTAACAGTTTCCCTGATTTTTTTTTTCAAATAAAAATTTTCACAAAATAAATTTTAAATATTTTTGCGAGGATTTTTTCACACAAAATTAAAATTTGGATTTGAGACCAAAATACTTACATGAATTGTAAAATTATTTTTTAAACCAAAGGAATAGCAAATATCTACCACGGATATTATGTGCTACATTATTTATCTGTGTTTCAAATTAAATACAGGCATTAAATATACATCAAATGCATTTAGGGAGGCGGAAATGGGTAACGCCGCCCCGGGAACCTTTATTGGATAACCAACACCTCTGCCATAGGTCATCCCAAGTGGTTCGCTACGTTTGGCGATTTAGCAGGGGTGCCCGGGTTCATGGGGTGAGGTTTGTCTAGGTCTTGGAGACGGATGACCAGGACACACTGAACCCCAGATTCCTACCCACCCCTTAAACCCTTTTCCTTCCCAGAACTCTCCTCTCCTTCCTTTCCTTAAAAAACCCTCCACATAGCATCCCTAAAGATGACAAAGGCCCCGAGGGAATTTAATTTCCTCAGGGCCTCCTGTGTGGAACTCGTTAAAAAAAATGAAAGAATTCGATTTTAAATGATTTTATAGCCAGCTTAGGCGATTATTGTGAGTAAATGATAATTATTATTTTTTAAAAAATATTGCCCTAACGTCTCTATTAATATAGTGGTAGGCAAATAAAATAAAAATAATTAAATTATTAAATAAAACATTTTAATTTGACGTGGATTGGACATTTGGATGAACACAAATTTGTCTAATATGAAATTAAAATTCGGTCCCGAAAATCCCCTTTTTTTAAATGTTTTCATTTTTTATCTTGTACTCCATTATATTTTCAAAGTAGATTGGGTACACTTACTTTTTTTAACCCATATCTATTTTATGTGAATACCGCACAAGAGTCCCAACTCCTGTCAACCACTAAGGGACTATGACATCCCCAATTGGAGCATGTTGTGAGGCTGAAGGTAGTGGGGAGGGGAAGGAAATGGGAGAGAGGATGCTGAAAGTACTCGGCTATTCAGATCTATTCAAAATATCTTTTTTTAACGTTTCAATTCTGAATGGTCTTACACCACGGCGATACTGAAAGTATCTTCCATTCTGAAAAGTGCCTCTAATGAATATTTTTAAATTATTAAGTTGTCAATCAATCAAATAAAATTTAAGTACTTACGCATTCCGAGATTTTAAACCGAGACCTCCGGATCGCTAATCGAGAACCTTTTCCCTCGACCACGGAGGCCTATACGTACTGAAAATTAAATATTTAAATTATAGAAAGTTAGGTACCTAGTCACTTCTCACATCACGTCACAACCAAAATAATATTTATTATTATAATCAATAATTATTAGCCTGAAACACTCATCAACATTGAAAAAATCTTCCGAGAAAAGATAAATGCCGCCGACGGGACTTGAACCCGCGTCTTTCTGATATCCGGCCAACTGCTCTACCGACTGAGCTACGTCGGCTTATCTCCCACCCGCCAAATAATTCAATATATACTAGTATTAGACGGGACTCAAGTCCCGTCGGCGGCATTTATCTTTTCTCGGAAGATTTTTTCAATGTTGATGAGTGTTTCAGGCTAATAATTATTGCTTATAATAATTGTTACCCTTTGTGCTATGCATAAAAATCTTGTCTTAAACATTAGTTTACCAATTAAAAATAATAATTAATATTTGACAAGTTAAAGTAATTCACCAAAAAATGTAGACATAATTTGTCTCGACGCCATCTAGTGGGAGAGTTAGCACTTATAACACCTTTCTCACAAAAAATAAAGTTGGTTGTTTTCAGGTGAAAAATGCAATAAGCAGTAATTGTTGAATGAAATACTAGTATATATTGAATTATTTGGCGGGTGGGAGATAAGCCGACGTAGCTCAGTCGGTAGAGCAGTTGGCCGGATATCAGAAGGACGCGGGTTCAAGTCCCGTCGGCGGCATTTATCTTTTCTCGCAAGATTTTTTCAATGTTGATGAGTGTTTCAGGCTAATAATTATTGCTTATAATATTTTTTACCCTTTGTGCTATGCATAAAAATCTTGTCTTAAACATTAGTTTACCAATTAAAAATAATAATCAAAATTATATTGGTTAATTAATAATATTGCCGAAGTTTAAACCTATAAATCGTAATTTTCATGTAACTTACACTTTTTTGTTATGAACGAAAAGTTCTAGCCTCGCATATAAATAAATTTATTTTCTGCATTATATTTGTTGCATACATGAGTAATTTGAGAATTCGTAAACAACGTAGAATTAACAACGTTACATGAAAAAAAAATCACAAAAACGTGTGAAAAGATGATTTGAACTTAAGGGCGTTTAATCAGCCAGCGGCCGAAAATCCACATTTCGTCGAAAGATGTTCTTACGATCGTGCAGGGCGGTTCCAATAAGAAAGATGAATTATTCTCCGTACCAGCTTTTTAAAATATAACTTAATATCGATTTTATTTCATTGCAAGTTTGCTTTATTTATACCTACATTCAAAAATGCTGAAAGGAGTGATGGTACAACTATTAAAATTATGTACTTTTTGTAATTATTTTTTGATCATAAGAATTTATCGTTTTTCTATAACAATGTAAAAACATCTAAAATATATTAGTTTGTAAGTGCTTAAATAAATACATAAACGAACCAATTTTCGTCAAAAAACACATCAACGTGTATATTTTTTAATGACTTTATTTAAACAAAAATTTAAATTCTGTAGCATACGTTTCCCAGATAATGTATTGATTTATTTTACTGCCTATATGATTTGAAATGGGTATTGTATAATACAAAATCTTTTTCGTAAATTTAATAAACCTGCCAACGACCTATGGTGTAACCTTATTATACTAAAAATTAACATTTTTTTCTCAAAATTTAATACAGACGTTTACTAGATAAAAGAACAATCTTTCGAAATCAATCTATAATTTTTTGTGGAAAAGATTCAGTACGTCTAAAATCTGATTAAATGACATATTTCTCTGGTTTCTCTGGTTATTTTCTCTGGTTATAACCTTTTAAGGCAAATTAATGCATAATAATAATGTGTTTTTAGTTTGTAAATTAGATCGATAAGAAATATTTTAGGTGCTTTATTTAAAAACTGCGAGTAGAACACACATTTGCCTTTGAAACAATGGAGTATTTTTTATCAGTCTTTTTATAAGCCCAGAATAAAATAAAGTACCAGACCTATAAAAACTGCTTTAAAGTGAAAAATCTTCCACTTATGAACCCCATTTCGGTTACGATTTCATTGAAAATTATGGCAAATTAATTCTTTAGAAAATGATCTAAAAACATTTAGAAATGTTTGCCTCTTTTGGCGATGTTTTTTTTTCTGAATTAATGAAAATAGACGGCGACGTGCGGCAACTTTAACCTCATAGCGATCTACGTACGGCGTGTTATTGTTGGTATCCCGATTCTGAATGTTACACGACGTTATGCGTCGCCTTAAGTTAATATTATGAGTTCGCATTGCGATCCCACGCGTAATATTATACAAATTCCAGACATTCACAAGCACTTAGATATGTATCTATAGGTTTAAAAAAATATATTTTTGCTTGTCATAAAAGATTCCAGAAAATAAATGTTGCTTTGTAAAAATAACATATTACCTGTCAATTATCATTAATAAGACTTTATTGTTATTTAATATTATATTGAAGTGTTCATAAATGGTGATAATTCATAACAATTATATGAAAAAAGCTTCACCCACCAAAAAAGCCTCGCCCACACTTCTTCTCCAATATCGTTTGGTGTTCCGGAAACACGACGAAAAAAGTACATTAAAGTGATGAAAAAAACTAAGAAGTATTATTGACACCATACGGAATTCAAAAAGGTGTAGACAAAGGTGGGAGGAATGGTGTAAAGAGGATTGGTTCTCTTAGATACTCTTCAATTACAGCCATTTTCAATCTGAAATTGAAGCGACCATTTCACAAATCCTAAAGCACCAATTTAAATACATACAAGCAGTTCACACGCGGTAGAAGTTAATGCTTCAGAAAAAAATTGAGAAGGCTACGAAGCTCCGCATAAAGAGGAGACCGATTATTGTATCTCATTTTCACGTAGGCTAAATCTTATAGATGTATTTGTTTGTCTCTTTTTAGTGTCGCTATATCGTTTCATCGAGTTTAAAATCACCACGGTGCTAAAGAAGTTTTCACTTGAAAAATTATTAAAAACTTTTTTGAATGGCATGGAGTTGGTATTTTTGCGAGGTTTTAGTTAAACTCTTCAACCTCACCGAATTCAACACTGGTTTGGTTTTACTTGGGAATTATGTTACGGATTGAAAAAAGTTGATTTAGAAATTCTAGACAGGTGGCGCAAATTTTAAGACAAAACACATCAGATTTGCTGATGAATAGTTCATATCTTAACGAGATCAAGAGTTATTTAATAAATTTCCACCATACATACTAAATATATAAAGCCACAAATATCTATAAAAATCCTACAAATAATAGGATAACCAGGGAACACGCCAAAGGGGGAGAAGATATTTAATTGGTTTTAGTTCATCAGTTAGATGTTGGTTTGCGACATTTGTAGCGCTAACATACTGCTTGCTAATATGCCCTACCCACCATCCGATTTGCAGAACAATTTTCAGGACAGCATGTTGAACCACCAACCGAATTATCGTTATACGGACGGCCCAACAAAGCGATAATATTAATTCGAATGGCCGTTTGGCCTACTCACTATGAAATTTGCGGAACCCCAGTATGCTGTCCTGCGAGTTTTTGTGCAAATTGGATGGCGAGTATGGCCTTTGTATTGCACAAACAAGCTATCACAGGTGTTCTTGTTTTTGAAAGTTTTTAAAATTAAACAATGTAAGCACAATATCCTTTTATTATAACAATGTAGAACAATATTAAAATTTTAGGTTATGTACGATCAGCGTCATCACAGCATAACCAAATTTGTAAAAATTCTTGAAGTAAAAAAAATGTCTGCAGTTCACACGCGGTAGAATGGAAACCTTCAGAAAACTAGAGTAGACAAGAGTGAGTAGGCAACGAAGCACCGCACAAAGAGGAGACCGATTATTCTATATCATTCTCTCATAGGCTAAATCCTACAGTTGTATGTGTTTGACTCTTTTTAGTGTCGCTCGTTTCCGTTTCATCGAGTTTCAAAACACAACGTTGCTAAAAAAAATTCCGAAAAAAAAAAAATTGAATTCATCTAGTTTTAGAACTGATCCGCCAAATGTGAATTACGGATTTAGGCAATGTAGGAATATAAAAATGTCTCAAACGAAAACAAAATGACTATATTTCAACTGTCAGAAGCGGCACATAGTTTCGGATTACAAACAATGACTGTTCTGGGAACTGACGGAACACTGGTCGTATTACAACGAGGAAGTGATATAGTTTAAGTAAGAAGTTTAGTCCGTTTCGCACAGTTCATTATTATATTTAATAGGCACATATTTCACATGAATCTTCACCAGAAAATCGTTGAACCTACATATATCTGGTATTTATTTTATTTACATTATTATTTATTTTAAGAAAGACACATTCCCGGTTTACGAATAAGCTGACAATATTAGTACAACACAGTAAGCGTAAAATGTTGTTGGTATCGTGATGGAAGGGTAGACGATGAATTGAATTTGCGACGCCTGGGTGGGAACCAGACGCGACGACATCTCAGCCACTGACCAGTCAGGTTTAAGATAGTTAACCTCCGATAGGAGAGAAAGTAGTAAATTTTCATTAGTGCATTAGTTAGAAGGTGAACGAAAATTCAGCAAGGAGATCGAATAATATATATTACATTTTGGGAGGAGGTTATTGCGGTGCGCCGCCCTGGAAACCATTCACTGGGTGATCAACCCATGCCATAGATCACCCCAAGTGACATAGCAGGGGTTTCCGGTTTCATTGGGTTAGTTTTGTCTAGGTTTTAGCGGCGGATGCATTTGCCACCTTCTACGTGGTGGGCCGGACCGGGAGAGACTAGTCGCGAGAGACATTTTGACCTCTCCAGCCGGACTCTCTTGATTTACCGCCTTGCAACACAGTGGCAGAGATGGATTCATACATCCGTCACTCCTGGACGCGTTGACACCCAGACTCCTAACCACACCTCGTAGCCTTTTCCTTCCCTTTTTCTCCTTCATTTCCTTAAAAATACCCACCACACAGCATCTCTAAATACAACATAGGCTCTGAAGCTGTTCATTTTTCTTCGGGGTCTCACTTTGTGGAGCTGATGTAAAATAAAACATTAAAGATATCCAGGTGATTTCGATGAAGAAAATTATTCTCTTCATACCACATATTATGTATGTAACATGCATACATTTATATTTGTAGTTTATCGCTTGTGTAGATTTAAAAATATTATTTTTATAAATTGATGATTTCCAATTCTAAAAAGCGACATAAATTATTTTGTTGAGTTTTTGCAAAGGGTGTTTTCAATAAATTTGATAAATATTTAAGTGGGTTTAGGTTAGTGTGTTCTAGAAACGTACCTTGAAGAGAAAAGGTAATACAAACTTTACCTAAAAAAACGTCGCAATTCGCAAGGACCCGAGAGGGTTTTATTAAATCAGAACCGGAACGTTTTATGAATCCTTTCGGGTACGTTTCTCCTGAAAACGGTTCGCTGATTTATTTCCTGAAAGAAATTTACGACTTGGGGTTTGCGTATTCTGTGTAAATGTGCCATTTTACTGTGGGATTTTTGTCAATTTTGCAACAGCGCCTAAAGCGAGATAAAGTGAATTTTATGTTCGAGTCTAAAATTTTAACCTATAAAGTGATAACCTAACCTACATTGTTTTATGTATTGTTTACGAATCAGGGAACCTTATACCCAGGGAATATTTGACCTTAGACCTAAACTAATTTACCTTTGGTCAAAATGAGAAAAAAATTGCACACTAGACGGTGCTGCTAAGTAGTAAAATAGGCAATAAAAAAATATAATAACACTTTCTATTAAATATGATAATTTCTGAAAATTTGACTACGTAAGTGTATTACTAAAAAGTTTTAAATAAAATACAAAATAGTAAAAAATTACTAGGAAGGACAGAGAAGAATACACAAACATTTTTCATTAAATGTTTTTTTGGTAATTTCTGAAAAATTTATTACAGAAATGTTTAATTAAAGAGTTTAAATAAAATGCACGGACGGCCTTCATGGTCGAAACCCAGATGGCGCAAGCAAATTTAATGTGATTGATTTGTGTTTTGGCAATTTAATTTCATGTTTATGGGAGGTTCCAGATTGGAAGATACTGTCAGTATCACCCTGGTGTAAGACCGTCGTTCAGAATTGAAAAGTTACTTGAAATGGCTTAAGCCGTGTTTGGTGACCAGATCTGAATATTCAGGTACTTCCCCACCGTCCTCCCCCATCTTTTTCCCTTTCCACTACAGCCTCATAACATACCAAAATTGGGTATGCCATAGTCATACTGACTTTAAGCGGTTAGAGACAGTTGGAACTATTTTGCGGTATTCACATTTAAAAAAAAAATAACACACAAAGTGGAACTATTTTAAGTTTAATAAATAAATGAAAAAGTTCCCTTGTGATTTTTTTACAAACAGTCACAAAAATGACTCTTATTATTATGAAAGCAACAATGAATGACATATTATTTTAAAATGTAGTTCCATATTTTACACTAATCAAGGAAATGTCACTTCCACGTTCCACATGGCGCGCTTCTGAAGGTCATTTTAACCGCGCTGTACAAGCATGTGTGCATTACTTTTCAGCCTACCCTGTTACATTGATTAAAAAATGTGTCACCAGAAAAAACCATGTACACAACGTGTTAATGAAAAATAACCCCCTTTAAGTAGAGTAACACAAACATGATAAATAGCCTCGAATGAATGATTTACGTTCAAGGACGTTTGCTTATGTCCTTTTTTATCACATTTTGATGGCGAATTAACGACAGAGAGTTGGTCCAAAATAACCTTAAAGGGATAAATCAATGGAGCATAAATAAAGGAATAAAAGTCCTCTAAAAAAACCCTTCTCCAGTCAATACGATCCCATTCATCCGATAGAAATAAATATCTTGGAGAGAACTTAGAGTGAGAGGAACGATGCTCTATGCGAAGATTGGAAAGAGATAGTTTTAGTTATGTAAGATGGATTAATTAAATGTGTTAAGAGATTATTATTAAGTACATTTTTTTTAAATTTTGCAGTCGTTCTATTTGAAAATAAAATATGCAAGTCACTGGAGAGATAAAACTAAAAGACATGTGTGATAGGCGTGTCCGTGTACTTGAAGCGAGATCGTTTTTATCTTACTTCTGTTGAAATTTTCAAGTACCGTAATTATTTTTCTTTTAATAAATTTTTACGAAAAATTACATAATTCTCGGAATTAACCATATAGCTCGTGGGTGTTTTTGTGTGCCTGAAATAATTGATTTGGAATTGATTAAAGTTTTCTAATTTCGAAAGTATTGATCAAATTATAAGCTATTTGATAGATTCTCCTGTTTTAACAAACGGATTGCAATATTTAAAGCACGCTAAGGAACGCTGTCCTTGTACCAGCGGTATTTCAATAGAAGATGCTCCGAGGAACTAGCGTCACTGATTCCTTCGGAACCGATGCACAGTCGGGAAACACGCCAAACGCGCCCAACATTTGTACACATGAAAACGTGTTGCTTCTACGACACTATCCTGAGTTCAATAGCTCGGCTGCGGAACGTTTTGCCGGACTCTGTGTTTCCTCCCTCCTACAACATGGATCTCTTCAAGACCCATGTTCACTTCCTTTCCACAAAAAGACCCTCTACACAGCATCTTCCAAGGAGACATAGGCATTGAGAAAAGAATATTTTCCTCAGGCCCTTCTGTCTGGAGTTAAAGCAAAAAATAAATAAACATGTATTGGGCCTACTAGAATTCGAAGGTCTTGTGGAAAATCGCGACATCAGTTTTCCCTCAGATCGTTACGGGTGACACTTCTATTTATATTTTATTCAGTGGCGAAACTAATTATTGAATTAAACGCACTGAATTAAAATTTCCAAAGACAACGCACTTACGTCATATTCTATATTGAGATGCATAGTTTATGGACACCGTAATATTTTCCAAACACCTGAAGATTTATCATATTATTATATTGTTTTACAGTTTTTTTCTTAGAATTTTTTAATACATTCTGAGTAAAGATTAAACACAATGCTCTATTAATCCAATTACTTTTTTGCTCTATAAACATTCTAGAACAGGTGTAACGGCAGGAAACGAAGCCTATATTTGTAAAACGTGAGAATATAAAAATAAGTGAATATTCACTATGCATTTTATATTACACTATCGCAGACCCGTGAAAAATCATGGGATTAAAAATTAAAATTAACTTAAATTAGAGTAAAATTAAAAAATACTAAATGTTTATTTTTTTTAATACAGCCACGACCGAGAATCGAACCCCGATAGATTGCTCGGAAGGCAACTATGCTCATCATTATGTCATTATTAAAAATACTAATTTCGGTTATGGTTGTGTCAATAATTCACATCAAAAATACCTATTAATTCATATCTGTACATTATCTGGGCTTCATCGAAGCCAGAGTAAAGTTAGCCTTTCAAAAACTGAGCGTACTGTTCAGGGCCCGCAGATACTTTAATAGCTCACAACTGCTAACCCTGTGCAAATTGCAAGTGCGCCCCATGATTGAATTTGGCAGCCACCTCTGGTCTGGAGCTCCAAAATACCTGAAAAATACCATCGATTGTGCAGAAACGGGCGGTCCGTTTGATAAAATCTCCCATCTTAACAGACGGATTGCAATCTTTAGAGCACAGGCGTCGGGTGGGAATGCTATCCTTGTTCTACCGGTATTTCATTGGAAGATGCTCCAAGGAACTAGCATCATTGATCTCTTCGGCACCGGTGCATAGTCGGGAAACACGCCAAACGCGTGCCCAACATATGTATACGGTTGATATTTGTCACATGAGAACGGGTCGCTTCTTCGACTCGTTCTTGTGTTCAACAGCTCGACTATGGAACGATTTGCCGGCCTCTGTGTTTCCTCCTTCATACAACATGGGTCTCTTCAAGACCAATGTTCATTCCTTCCTCTCCTCAAAAAGACGCTTCACACAGCATCTCAGATGACATAGGCCCTGAGGGAAATTATTTTGCCTCCTGTGTGGAGTTAATGTAAATTGAAAAAAAAAATGAAATTTTACTCCCGCATGAAATCTTATTAAGTGAACCCAATTTTGCATTGAATTTAAGGGTTATTTTAAAAAATTTATACAATTGAGCGGAGAATTTAGACAAGCGATAAGTATTAGAGTGGTTTATTTTTGGGATATATCGCCGTGTTGCGCTACCTTCTTCTTTAACCAAAGTTTCGGACAGCGTAACAGTGTCCATTATCAGACATATCTGCCCTGATGATGGACACTGTAACGCTCTCCGAAACGTTGGCTAAAGAAAGAGGTAGCGTAACGCGGTATAATACCCAAAAAATAAAAACAATAATTCTTTTGGCCGTGAAAATCCCAAGTCATATCATTTTTATAAACAAACCTACAAAAATGGAAGACCAAAAGTATTTGTTTGTCTTCCCAGAATTAGCTTTAATATTAATGATAATTACCACAATTATAAGCTAACAAGCAAAACCAACATTTTAATTACTAAAATTGTTTTAACCCGTCGGGCGAATTTGTTCGCTTTTCGGAACAACTCATATAGGTCTTATAAATCCCGTATTATAATGGGTAGAACTTATATCTAAACTAAAGTACTTATATTCAAATCGAAAAGTTAACCGCAAAATAATTAAAATATACCGCCATTTGAAAAATAAATATGAAAATTTGGGATTTTTTTATTAATTTTTTACATTAAACGATAAAAAAATTAGTTGTCGATAACCTCCTCGGACCCAGGGCGAAAGTGTTTTGAATTCATTTATTTTTTATTTTTGAATTTGTACCTTTATCTAAAAAACTACATAAAATAATTTATTAAAAAAAAGTTTTTTTAAATGCTCAATGTTTCCAGAATTGTGTGTCTCTTGTAGGAGACGCTGGATCTCTAACAACTAGTTTGAATTAATAATAATACTCCACGAATAACATCACTTTTTTATGTCGCCCACAGGAGACAGTGGGTCCGAGGAATAACGTTTTTAATAAATTTGCATAAAAAATGTTTTTTTTTTCTTTATCAGTGTTATCACTAATTTTAGTTATGATAAACGCAAGGTGAGCCATTTTTAAACATTTTTTTGTTTAAGTACATGCAAAAATTTTATATTTAAAAAATTATATGTTTATTTCGAATAACAAAATTTGAAGGCATATTTTATCGGTTTCGTGACAATTAAGAATCATCCAATTTCAAGGAGTTGTTAAATTTGCGTAATTCTTAGTTGTCCAGTCACCATTTTATCACCATAAAAAAAAGTTTTTAGTTTTCGGTTACATTCAGAATATTCCATTTATTTTGATTTTATCGTAAAGCGGAAATATTTTGACCCTCTGAAAAAATATGGTCGAGACCTGAGAGATTAAAAAATATCCTCAAATTTACACGAAAAATTGTTATTTGAGAACCGTAGCATAAAGATCTCTAACGGGCTGAACATTTAATAAACAAATTAGAAAAAAACGTTTTTTTTTAACTAAAACAATTTATTTTATTTAAAATTAAATATATTTTTTTATAATTAAAATAATTGTAGTTATTATTGAACTGTTACAGTAACCTTAAGATGTCTCTTGACCCGCCCAACCAGCAGCCGTCTAGAGCGATGGACCCGAGATGCTCTCGCCGGTCAGCCTAGGAGCGCAAGGATTGCAGGTGGTATATAAAGCAGTGGGGATCTCTCACAGTATCAGTCACAGCCAGGCAACTCACCTGGGATATCTTCTGTTACAGTTGTTACAAGTGTACCAAGGACTAACAGCGAACATGAAACTGGTAAGGAAAACACGCGCTAATGAAAACGTTCGGGCGGTAACTTAGATCTTATGTGCTCCGCGGTGTTTGGCATTAAAAAAGTTTATCAAATTTAGGAATTTTGAAAACTGGATCAAATTTTTTTTTTTCATATTACAGTGGGAAAATTTTCGTTTTTCATTTTTAACGTCTAATGTTTTATTTTTTTCTATCATGTTAAAATAAACCGTCAACTAGTGTAAATTCTCTGAATAAATATATAAGTAAAGGCGTTTACGGCTATTTTTTAGAATGTATTTTTTGCGAAATTGTAATTTTGTTGTTATTTTTTTACATTTCCACATTTGCTCAAATTACAATGGTTTACATATAGATTTTTTTTTAAATTGGTAACCTAAAATTATCAGAAAAAATATTTTACAAAAAAAAATGGTGTTATAGTGATTTATTTTTGGAGTATTATGCCGTGCTGCGCTACCTACTTCTTTAGTCAACGTTTCGGACGCATTACAGTGTCTATCATCAGGGCAGATGTGTAATCTGATACGCTGATGATGGAAACTAATGTTGTCCAAAACGTCGACTAAAGAAGGAAGTAGCCGTGAAAATCTCAGATCATATGTGATTAGTGGTGTTTTTAAATTAGTTATGTTAAAAATGTCGATAACATTTTTACATTAATTTGCTAACACAGGCGAAAAATTGGCGAGTTTGCTTCATAATTTGTTAGGGCCAGTTGTTTCACGGAATTTGGACAATTCATAAAATTTCAAAGTTAAATTTCAAGTTCGGTAAAGCAACTGGCTCATAATGATAATAATAATAATAATAATAATAATAATTTGTAGATCGCCGTTTTTGTGAAAAATCACCTCAAGGGCGCAATGATATAATAACAGACCATTAATAGAACCATCACAAAACCTGAAAATTAACTTTGAAATTTGATGAGTTGTTCAAATTATGTAAAACAACCCTTTCTTAGTGAAAAGTGTGATTGGACCAATTGCAATGGAATATCATCATAAAGGCAAATAATTTACATCATACAAATATTAAAAACACCATTTTTAAGAATAGATTTTCTTCTTGAAACAAAACTAAAAGGGGAAACAAGTTACTTTCTAGTCTCAAATATGTAACTATTGTAATTTATCGAGAAGTGTAATTCTACTTCACAAAACAAACTCAACACACATACAACATTGTTCCGCAACAATGTGTTTATTTCCCATCGTGTTAACCATAAATTAATATGTTGTCAGTGATTTGTTAATACGTATTCCAAGATAATTCGTTATTAGTTATAAAAACACGTAAAGATTCATAAATCACACAATGTAGTTTATTGTGTATAAAAATACGGTACACAATAATGTCGTTTAAATTAATAGCGCTCTTAATCTAAATCCAGATCATCATCGGGTGGAAACAAAATAATAAAACTTAAGCTTAAATAACTTTACATGCGCAGAGTTTATTTTATAACCTTCGTGTCTATCAAAAAATATTGAGGGGAATAGTGCTACATCACTATTTTCGTAATCGTTAAAAAAAATAATATTTGGATGATTTGTATAGCGCCATTTTTGTGAAGAATCACCTCCAGGGCGCTGTACAAACTTAAAATACTTTTTTAAAATCACACTTCCAACTACAAACTAAACAAACAATTAAAAACAACTTATGGCTAAAAATGTATCCATCATATGTGCAATGATTTGACCAATGTACGCGATGCTGTGTACATATACTCTTTATATACGTTACTACGAATCGGTTTACATCTTTAAAAAAATTGTTTTGGATAAATTGGTGCTGTTCCCACCGTTTCCATTGAGTAGAATTAAAATAAAATAGTCATTTACTTAATAAGAAAACATAAGCGTAAGTTACTAAAACATGTATCCATTGATTAACTTTTTTTCTATCTTGTAAAATTATTCACAAAATAAATAAAAACACTTTTGCGATTGAAATCGTGACCTCTGCACACAGTTTACCAAGCGATTTTTATGCCTATTACCTATATTCGTAGCAATATAAGGCACACTAAAAATACATTTTTGGCCCGTGGCTTTCCCTAAACTATTTATTTATTTACCGACCTTCTTACTTTACCAATTTTTGCTCCTGACAACGTTTAAACTTAATTTTTTAATTGTTGTTAACGTGTTCATTACGAAAACAGCTAATTCCCAAATACGATTCAAATTCTTTAATTACTACACTGCAAAGTAGTATTAATATGATATATGCAAATCAATTACTGAGTGGTTACCGAATTGAAATAATGATATTTTCAACCCTTATTTTACACGTAAATAGGCTTTTCTCCAGATTCTTTCCAACCACTCCTGGTGGAAAAAATATAATTTTACTTTTCCGCAGGATATTATAGTTATGGTTATGACATTAGTAATAACAGCAAATTTAAAAGATATTAAAATTGGTATCTTCTCTAAAAAGTTTAAAATATAATAAACGACTAATATCTTCAAGCGCAGAAGTGGCAAGGTAAAGGTTAAGGAGGGAAATGAAGGTCGGTGGAATTCAAAGAATGCATTTAAACATTTACCTTTAAATTAGCTTATATAAGCGGTATTATGTATTGAATTAAATATAGCGATTGATTTATCTGCGGTGGGGGAAAATAATGTATGTACATAAATGTAATAAAAAATAAATTAATGACGTTCGAAATAAATGTTTGAAACATCGAATTTAATTTGGAATTGTTTTTGTTTTTTTTTTGCTAATAATATATTGTTTCCAGCTGATATTAGCCGCCCTGCTGGCTACTTGCCACGCAGACCTACTCGCCCTGAGGCAGCGCGCCCCCCAGAGCGCCTACTCCGCCGGAGGAAACGATTTCCTAAACGGCCCCAAAAACTCCTATGTGCCCCCCCAGACCTCCTACGGGGTCCCCCAGGCTCCCTACCAGCCCCCCCAGAACAACTACCTTCCCCCCTCAAACAACTATCTCCCCCCTCAGCAGGTGACCCCCACACCCCCAAACAGCTACCTGCCCCCTCGGGTTCCACCAAAACAGCCAACATACCCTCCTCCTCAGTTTCCACCAAAACAGCCAACATACCTTCCCCCTCCTCCACCAAAACAGCCAACATACCTGCCCCCTCCTCCACCAAAACAGCCAACATACCCCCCTACTACCGTGACCCAGTACCTCCCCCCTCCGACGGTTGACAAAGGCTACCTCCCTCCTAACAACAACTACCTCCCCCCCAACAACAACTATGGCCCCCCTTCCGGACCAACAACCCCCCAAATCCCAATCCTGAAGCAGATCAACGAGATTCACGAAGACGGAAGTTACAAATATGAGTGAGTCCACACAAACTAATTAAATTATAGTAACTGTGAAAACTCCCACCAAATATGCTTCCCTGTTACTTTCTGATGCATAAATATAAATTTGTAACTAGTCCAAGACATCTCTATGCAAAACGTATTGCCTAAAGAAAATCACTTTTTTGGTTTCACACTATTACAACGTACGTGAGAAAATAAAAGAAGAAAGGACTTACGACGAGAATGTAAATGATAGAAGAAGTTGGGGGTGCCCTAAGAAGTCATGGCACACATCAAGTGAACCAAATACTTATGTCGGGCCATCTAAAGAGAAAAACAGAAGAGTATGTATAATCATGAAGCAAGGAGTGTGAGTTGTCCGGTGGTCTAACTCTTACTGATTAGTTATGATTGACATTTTTTTTCGTGAAGCGAAAACTCTTTGCTTTACTCATTTATTAATAATACGGAATCATGAATTAAGATTAAATGTTTTCTTAATTCACTCAAATCGTTCAATTAAAACTACAAACATTAGTAATAAATAATCTGAACGTTGAAAAACGATTTTACAAAGCATTTATTCAAGCCGATTATATACGTATTTATTTAATCTCTCTACTAGTGAGAAAATTCGAAAAAACATATTTGTTGCATTTTCAAGATCACAGTGCTTAACGTATTAATACCACGTTGTCCCAATCTATTTTGTAAAATATTTCAATTTTTCAGATGAATTTTAACGAAATTTCTTGAAGTTACAATAAGTACGTTTAACCAGTCTTATATATTCTCTGGCTCTATGATTATGACAATTCTCCTATGTAGTTTGAAAGAAGAAAACAACTTTACAAATAAAACGCACGGGTCCAAAAACAAAAAAACTAAAAAAAATCTCAAATACGTATTAGGTTTTATATGTAAAGGCGTTAATTTTATTTGTTCGTTGGCCATTTGGGTTTATGTTGTATTAGAGCTTGATACTCGTATTTTGTACAAATATATTTTAAAAGCATCGTTTATCGATCTTTTCTATTCCAGAAACAAGCCTTCTGTGTTAACGAGTTGCAAAAATACAATTACAATTACAGTACATGAATCTTTAGCACTTCTTCCAGAACTAATAAAATATATTTAAACCGTTTGCAATTACGTATCATGGAAATAGAGGGATCTTTAACACTATTCCACGGTCAATTATTACTGCTTTACTGAAAACATCGTGACAATGCTAAAAGAGCGGTCTTTAATGCTCTTCCAGATCCAATAATTCCAACTTCAACTAGTTTCCAATAGGTACGATGAAAAGATGAATAGTCTGATCTTTCACACTATTCCAGGATCAAGCATTCCTACTTTAACTGTTTGCAAACATTATGACAATGCTAGAGGAGAGATCTTTAAAACTCTTTCAGATCCAATCATTTTAACTTCAACTACGAGTAGTTTCAAATAGGTACAATGAAAAAGTGAATAATCTGATCTTTAAAAACAATTCGAAAGTCAATCAATTGGATTTGTGGTTACACATACAATAAAAATAAAATCATCGGCTTTTTCAACATTTAGAATGTTGTTGATTTTGAATGTTTTTCAAAATAGAGGTTGTTTCAAAGAATTTGAACAATTCATAAAATTTCAAAAATAAACTTCAAGTAATATAGAAGTTCTATTCAAGTTATATGATTATTTCATCACGGGCCAGTTATTTCACAGTACATTGTAAATAACAGAACTTGAAAAGGATTTTCACATAACTTGAAAATCAACTTTGAAATTTGATAAATTATTCAAATTCTGAGAAACAACCCGTCCTTACTATTCTTACTAATAAATAATTAATAAATTTAGCACTATTCCAGAGCCAACGAATCCATTTTTAACTGTTTGCAAATACAAAATAAAATCTAAAGTTAAGATATTCCCACTATTCCAGAACCCTGACCGGAGACCAGACCCACATCGAGCAGATGGGACACATCGAGAACATCGGAACCGATCACGAAGAACAGGTGATGCACGGATCCTACTCCTATGTAGGCCCCGACGGCAAGACTTACTCCGTGACCTATGTCGCTGATGCCAACGGCTTCAGGGCCTTTGGAGACCACCTCCCCACTCCTCCCCCAATCCCAGAAGCCATCAGAATGTAAGTACCTATCATATTTATATTTCATACGTTGAAAGTGGTCAGGGGATATCATTGTACAAATTCAATTAAAAAAAACTAGTAGAGGATCTTTAATAAATTCTAGTACAAACCAATTCTGATATAATTGGACAGTGCTAACATAGAAATCTTAAAACACTACCCCAGAAAATATTTGTTCTACTTTAACTAGTTGGGAGTTCAATTCAAACAAGTTAATTTTGCCATAATATGTTGCAAATACAACGACGATGTTAATAATACAGGCATCGTACACACCTTACATAATAAATTAATGTTACTTTAACTGGTTGTAAATACAATTGAAATTCCAATCCGGTAATCTTTAAAACTATTCCAGAGCAAAATCAATGTCGGTATAATTCGTTGCAAATTCAAAGAAAACGCAATTTTAGGAATCTTAAACACTTACAAATTAATTCTACTTTATCTGATTATAAATACAATGACGATGCCAATAGGAATCTTAAATAACATTCCAGAAAAAAATATTTTTACTGTACTTCGTTGCAAATTCAATGACAATACTAATAGAGTAATCTTAACACATTTCAGAAAAGTCAATCATATTTTATCTGGTTAACGTTATTCAATCAAGTGGACATTATTATATGGTGTGTTCTGTTCCAATTCTTCATGCTCCATTTATGGAATACTATAACAGTATTATGGCAAATGCATCCATTCTTTTGTTGGAAGTTATTACATCATTATTTTTCTTAGTAAGGTGGCAACATTTTATTTAGTACTTTCATTTTATCTGTGAGGTCATAAGAACTCACCTCCATTAAGGTACAATAATTCTATCCCTGGTGTTTCAAATAGGAGAAGATACTATCATTGTTATGGTAGACGTTGGAAGACAGCAGACTTTGAATTTGAAACACGTATGTGGTTCCTCATTCCCTGGACAGATATGGTCACTCATTTTTAGTGGTTATCACTGAAGATGTAGATTGAGTATTAGTTCTTTTTGAGTAGCGTCTTGCCTCACGGCAATAGTTTTATGCTGCAGATTTTGTCGTAAGGTCGATATAAAGATGTCTTGTTTCACCGATTTAACCATTAGAGTCTATTTGTTCGGTTTTCGAAACAACTTCTATTGGTCTCACGGAAATCATTGTATCCCCCTTGTTATCGTAGTGAGAAATATTATACAAACGATGCTATAAAGAGAAAAGACCACGCTTTACATTCAAATAACCATAAAAGAAGTAAAATTATCACTTTATTGAAACCAAAGTTACGAATCGCATTTTGAAATAAATTTATGTGACTTTGGGAATGTTTTATTATTTATGTTTACATAGAACAACAAAAAATGAGGTGATCATAATGTTTGTAATACATTTGTCCAATAAAATATGTATGTAATTATCGTTATCAGTAATTTTAGTTAGAAAAAACGTCAGGTGAGCCATTTTTAAAACCTTTTTATGTTAGCGTGCAAAATCTATACATTTTCAAATATTATATGTTTATTTCTATTTGTAAAATTTGAAAGCGTATTTTATCATCTTTCAAATACTGTTTTTAGTTTTCGGATACATTGAGAAATATTCCATTTATTTGGATTTTATTGTAAAGAGGAAATATTTTGATGCTCTGATATAATGCGGTCGAGGCCTGAGGGGCAAAAAAATCAACCATTCCAAAATAACACCACTTTTCCTCTAGTGCAGCATTTAACAATGTCATAATACCAACATTTCCTGGACATTGGTGATTTATCGTCGTTTGTAGTATTTATACGATCTGTCATTAATCTCGACAAGCCGATGACACAATGAAATCTCATATTATTCTTCCTACGTCATAATTCACGCAAATTCTCCATTGTAGTATTAAGAACCAAAGCATATAAACACTGTTTTCATAATCTAACCTTGATCGCAATAAAAACGAACAATTTATCATAATTTAAACGTTTTGGACGGCAAACACGATAATTAAAATTGTGGGAAAATATGTCTTAAACGTTTTACATAACAAAAGGTTGAAGTAAGATTTGCACTTTTTAACCATGCTTGTTTGTATTTTCATTGCTGCAGATCTCTGGAACAGAATGCTGCCGAGGGGCCTTGGCTTATGCGGCCTGCACAAGCCAACAAAGAAAATCAGGGATACCCATCAGGAGGTCCTTCAGGTTACCCATCAGGAGGTCCGTCCGGATACCCCTCGGGAGGCCCATCGGGATACCCATCTGGTGGCCCATCCGGTTACCCCTCAGGAAAACCGACCCAGACTTACCTGCCTCCCAACACCCCATCTTACAACCCTTCATCAGGATATCAGTACTAGAGGTGTCTACTCGCCCGCGCTCGCCCATGGAACTTACTGACTGAACTGTCAACTCTACGGTTGATTCACAACATTCTTGTCTCTTGATCTGTCAGAAACAAAAATATTATTTAATAGGATAAGTGCAATCTGACAACGGAATTTTCAATCTTTTCTATCTGGTCGATCCCTTAGATTAAGCTTTTGTTGTATAAAACCTTGATCTTTCAATTCGAGGACGATGAAAACTACAATTTCATCTTAAAACTGGATGCTAAAGCTTTAAGTTTGAAAATAATAATTATTTATTAATATATTTATTTGTTCATCAGGCATGAGTGTAAATATACGTTTACTTTGTCTTCAGATTGTAAATAGCGATCGGCGTTTGATTACAATTTTCTATGATGGTCAGTCGATCGACTAGAAATGGAGAAATCCTTGAAAATTCCGACAGATTTTTAATATAGTACGAAACCAATGCTGTGAATCTTCGATGAATGCGTCAATGTACAAAATGTATGGACATTGCTTTTATATGTTTGTAAAATGTAATTTATTATTTTTGTAATAAAAATATTGGCTTGGTTCTGACCAAAAAAACCGATTCTTGATTATATCCCTATTGGCTTTTAATACACGAGACTGTTGAATTACCTACGCAAGTGTTATCATGTCACGATTTAAGAACATCTTTGTTGAGATGCAATTCAATGTCGTACATCTCTATTAAGTGTGCCATCTCGTCATGCTAATGGCATCTTCTTGGTGCAACTTGGCAGAACAAGGTAGCAGCTGCCGCGGATAGGTATCGCGTGTTGTCAATCACCTAAACACGAACCGATCGCCTCTCGCTATAAAAACTCCATTATTCCCGGTGGCCCATCAATCCTCGCCTTCCTCGGTGGACCACAACGGCTTGGTTACAAAATTATTGCAAATTACTTAATAATGCGTGTGGAAAAACATGACTTTCGCCATAAATAAACCGCGAATATTGGAGGCATGCACAAAAACTTCCTTAAAAATCTGTTAAATTGCGGCTAGACATTATAATTAAAGTAATTGATACACACCGTGTTTCAAATCATTAAATTTGTTTCCATGTAAGCCAACTTTGGAAGAACTCTAAATTTTCAAGATAAATTTAAAACTTATAAACTGTGTTTCATCGGTACATTATCCTGATGGTTTTTAACAACTATTCAGCCTTGTCTGTCAGCATCATTCCAATACTATTGAAGTCTTGTAATAACTGGTAGAAACATGACTTTCCCTATTAAGTTTCGTGTTTCAAACAATGCTTCCTCGTGTCAACAGTCCATTCTTACTTAGCAACATTTACCTCGAGAACATTCAGCATTCCTGTTCTATTCAACTAGTGGAGTATTCCGTAGTCCGTACTCCATATCCACAATAGTACGAACATCAATCTCTTTCAGGCGATAATGAGAGCAGCAATTGCGGCATTGCCTCGTAGATAATGTATTCAGGTGTTTCACCATATAGTGGATTGGTGGGAGATGTTTAAAGGTGTTATGTTTGCTAATATACAAACAATACTCTGAGGTTCTAGATTGATATCTGCACATTATGATGGTTCGCGGATCAAGACTGAAGTTTGTATTCGAGTTATGCAATTACATATTCATCTTATATCGTGCATGCTTCATCTATTATCCATTATGTTAGCTCCAGGAGATGCTGCGGCGAGGTCTTGCTAACGAAGTGCATTTAGCAAGTTTTTTGTGGAAAATTCAAAGGCTTTTATACTCTCGGCGAGCATCAAACCATATTTTATTAGATATTGGTAGGAGATTCGAGGAGATTCTATAGGCGAGCGTCAAACCATATTTTAATTCTATGTTGTCGATGATCTCATTTTGAAAAATGTTTAATTAATTGTTTCGCCTTTTATGGCCATCTTTCCTACACTGACTATACATAAAGAGCTTACGCATCGTATTGTTTCTGCCGTAAAATTATCTACCGTTAGGGTGTCTCTGGTTCGAGTAAGAAAACCAGTACCCAACAGCAAGATAATCTAAAGACAAGGTCTAAAAACAAAGTCAACAGTAAATGATTTTTTTTTTCCAAAATTTGTATCTTACGTAGTTTTAAAACTAGAGAAAATAAATCCTCAAATAGTCGAAAAGATTGGTAAAAAAATGTTGGAACTTCATAAACAAAAATATGATGATGTAATTACTCCAATGAATGACGTTAAAGAAGAAGTTGAAAACTTTTAAAAATTTGGCAAATACAAGTAAAATTATTAAACATCTGGAAACTATGCTGGCTTACTTAGGACAATAATTGAACCTTGATGACTGTGTTGAAATACCAAGAATTGAGGAAGTTTGATGAACATCCCAAAATAAATGCCGTAAAACTAATAGAAAATGCTAATCTCAAAGTAGGTTTATAAGTTCGGTTTTTTTATTAAACCAGAAAGATTTTAATTATTGTTTAAGTTTCAGGACTTGTTTTTAAATTATTTTGAAAACAATTATTCCGTTGCTAATTAGTAATTTTAGAATTTTTTTTTTTTTTTGTAAATGAAGAATTTCTTCGATTGTATTAATTAGCCGGAAAATAAAATAAAACCATGTCCTAGATGTAAGCATTTCTGCAGCCCTCATTTTTTTATATACTTTTTCCTAGGTTTATTAAAAAACTTTTGAAGTGAAAACTTCTTTAGCACCGTTGTGATTTGAAACTCGATGAAACGAAAAAGCGACATTGAAAAGAGACAAACAAATACATCTCTAGGATTTAGCCTACGAGAGAATGAGATGGAATAATCAGTCTCCTCTTTGTGCGGTGTTTCGTAGCCTCCCCACTCTTGTCTACTTTAGTTTTCTGAAGGTTTCACTTTTACCGCATGTGAACTGTACACTTGTAATTTTTTTTAATTCTTGTCTAAACATGAAGCTGTGATGTGTTCTATTTGTGAAAAGAACTCCATTAAAAAATCTTTATTATAATATATAAAAAAATAGTTTTTTACGTTAGTTCCACACAAGGGCCCTGAGGAAAAAAGTCCCTGAATGCCTGTGTCATCTTTGGGAATGCGGTGTGGAGGATATTTTTAGAGAAAGGAAGGAGAGGAAGTTCTGAGAAGATAAAGGTATAAGGGATGGGTAGGAATCTGGGGGTCAATTAATCCAGAAGTGATGGACATATGAATCCATCCCTCCCGCTGAGATTCGCTAGATAGAGTCGGACTGGAGAGGTCTAAGTTAGGTCTCCTTAGTTAGTTAGTTAGTTCTCCCGATACGGCCCGCCATGCAGAAGGCGGGCAAATGCATTCGCCGCCAAGACCTTAACAACCCCCACCCATGAACCTATGTACTTTCTCTTTGTATCCTAATGAAGAAATCTTTGATTTTGAAACATGTTGATAATGTTTATCTAAAATAGTTTTGTAAACATTGTCTTTAATTTAATCTTAGTATATAAAACAAAGTCGGGTTAGTGACACCATTTATAACTTAAGAACGGCTGGACCGATTTTTATGATCTTAGATTTTTTGGATTTGTCTCCGCCCCGAATAGCAGATTTGCTATTAAAACATCACAAATATTATGAAGAAAATTCTTTTCCTCGCATATTTTGTATTCTCATCTTTTAATGAGCTGCAGTCATATTCTGATATATATAATATTGAATAGTGAGTGAATTCCAAAAATTCAAAACCGTCAAATGTCAATGCGCTGATTGTTTTGCTATTATTCTTAAACATATTTTTTTTTTTTTTTTTTTTTTTTTAACTTACGGAGACGGTTTACAGTTAGTTCCCGTGAGTACTTAGGCCATAGGCCCATTGTACTATCTCCCATTTTACCTCAATCCTTTAACAATAACCCAGTCCCTTTAATGAAGTTCACCAGAGTTGTCATTGGATATGTGGCTAAGTCTTCTGGTTCCACGATGTGTCTCCCCAGGTATCTGAGCCTAGTTCCCACCAGGGCAGGACATTGGCACCACAAGTGAATTGGAGTCTCTTCATCCTCTTCACATTTTCTACATCTATTGGTGCTTTCCACTCCCAATAGCTGCATGTGTCTCCTGAGATGGCAGTGTCCCGTTAGTAGTCCTACCAGTTCCCTCAGCGAGTTTCTATCCATATCGAGTAGTTTCCTGGTCCGTCTGGGGTCCGGTCCGTTTATGAGTACTTTGGATTGCCTCATTCCGGGTGCCCTCTCCCATTCCTTCCAGTGCTGGGATTTGACCCACCTCTCAATATGTAATTTCGTGTGGCAAGCTGCTACTCCTACAGCCGGCTCGGATCCCGCAAGTGGTGCTTTCGCCCCTTTCCTTGCTAGTTCGTCAGCCCGCTCGTTGCCCTCAATACCCTTATGTCCTGGTACCCATATCAGTGTTATTTTATTAATGGTAGCGAGTTCTGTAAGAACAGTCCTGCATTCCATCACCAGTCTGGAGTCGCATCGGTTACTTTCCAGTGCCATTAGGGCTGCCTGGCTATCAGAACAAATAGTTATGTTCTTATTCCTGTACCCGATACGTATATTCTCCTGTGCGCAGACCATGATGGCTTTCATCTCAGCCTGAAACACAGTGCAGTGAGTTCCTAGAGGTATACTGAGTTCCCTCTTGGATCCCTGTAGACATACCCCGGCCCCCGTTCCTTCCTCCATCTTGGACCCATCTGTGAACCAGATTAGTTCCTGTCTGGAGGTTGGACCTGGGACCATGTCCCACTCTTCCCGGGTGGGGTACATCACATCAAACTGCTGTCTGAAGAAGTATTCAGCTTGTTTGCCGTCCTGCTTCATTCCAGCTGTCGGACTAATTGCCCTCAGTCTTGTTCCGATCTCCGTATGACTGTTTTTGGGCAACTCACCTCTCCAATGACCTTTGCATTTTAACCTGTAGGCTGCCGCCATCGCCGCCCCCTCTATTTCTAAGTTTAGTGGGGGTAGGTTCAGCAGCACTCCCATGGCTAGTATTGGAGTGGTTCGCATAGCTCCTGTGATTCCTCTGCATGCAAGTCCCTGTATGTGGTTGAGTGTGGCCATCACTGTTTTCAGTGTTGTTCTCCTCCACCAGACCAAGGCTGCATGCATGATTCTTGGTTTTACAACGGCTGTGTACAGCCATTGCATCATTTTGGGTTTGAGTCCCCACGTTCTGCCGCAGATTCGCCTAGTTGCCCACATGAGAGCACAGGCTTTTCTGCCCACAGTTTCCACCTGGTTTTTCCAGCTCAGTTTGGCATCTATAATGACCCCGAGGTACTTAACCGTGTCAGAGGGTTCTACCTCCTTTCCGTAGAAGGTTGGATTGCTCCATCCCTCTAGTTTCCTTTTACGTGTAAAGATTACTAGTTCTGTCTTGTCTGGATTGACCGACAGCCCTGTTTCTTCACACCATTCTTCCACTGTTGCCAGTGTTGATTGTATGAGGCCTCTGGATGTGTCTGCATCCCAACACCTTATTATGGTTGCGATGTCATCCGCATACCCTTGAGTATACAGGCCCCTGTTGTTGAGTTTCCTGATGAGGTTGTCCACCACCAGGCTCCACAGCAAGGGTGACAAGACCCCTCCCTGTGGACACCCTCGCGTCACCAATACTCTGAGGTTCACCTCACCCCTTTCCATCGTAAGAATCCGACCTGAAAGCATGTTCTTCAGCCACCTTCTGGTGGTTTTATCGAGTCCATGTCTTTCTGCCGCTTCATCGATGGATTTAATAGAGGTGCAATTAAATGCTCCCTCTATGTCCAGGAAGAGTCCTACTGCTAGTTCCCCGGTTGCCTGCGCCTGCTCCAGTTTGTATACCAACCTGTGCAGTGCCGCGTCAACCGACTTACCTGGTTGATACGCAAATTGTAACTCATGGAGGGGCTTTTCTCTCAGTGCCCCGTCTCTTATGTGTCTATCCATTAGCCTCTCCATTGTCTTTAGAAGAAAAGAGGTGAGGCTAATTGGACGGAATGCGCCTGGTTGGTCGTAGTCAGTTCTCCCAGGTTTAGGTATGAACACTACCCTTGTTTTCCTCCATGGTATGGGGATGTATCCGAGGGCGCAGCACGCCCTCAGGATCTTAGTCACCGGAAGTAAGATTGTATCCAGACCTCTCTGCAGAAGTGCCGGAAAGATACCATCTTCTCCTGCGCTTTTAAAAGGGTCGAACCCTTCGATTGCCCATTTAACTTTGGAGGGAGTCACTATTTTAGCGGCAGTGTCCCAGTCCTTACCATCCCGTATAACTCGGGCTGGTGGTGGACCGGTGTCACCTGCTTCTAACTTTTTGTAGCCGGGAAAATGTTTCCCCAGTAGTTCCTCCAGCTCCTCCTCGCAGTTATCGGTGAAGCCTCCATCGGCTTTCCGAAATGGGCCTTTAGCTGCCCCTGGGTCTTTAGCGAGAATTTTTTGAATTCTTGCAGCTTGCGGGATGGTTTCCACCTCCCCGCAGTACTTCTCCCAGGAGCCTGTTTTGGCTATCCGGATTGCTTCCTTGTACTCTTTCTGGTATTGCTTGTGAGCATCCCAGTTTCCAGATTTTTTGGCCCTGTTGAAGGCTTGCCTTACTAGTTTCCGTAGCTCCTGCAGTTTTCTGCTCCACCACGGTGTTTTGTCCCTGGTACTTGTCTTCAGAGGGCAGCTATTTTCGTATGCCCCTATCATTGAGTCCCTCAGTATTTCTACTGCGTCCTCAATTTCTTCAGGGCAGCCGTATTTCGCTGGGAATCTTGTCATTCCTATGTTTAATTCCTCTGAATACCGAGTCCAGTCAGTTGCTTTTGGGTTCCTGTATGTGTCGGTCCCCGTTTTATTTGTCTCTCCCTCTAGTTTAAATACTATGTGTCGATGATCCGACAGGGATGGTTCATCCGAAACTCTCCATCCTGAGACTCCCAAAGTTCCTAGAGTCAGGTCTATCACCTCCTGTCTGCTACTTATAACAAAGGTAGGTTCCCTACCTCTATTGAGAATCTCAAGGTTCACTGTCATCAGGTATTCCAGGAGGTCCTGTCCCCGTTTGTTGATGTCCGTACTCCCCCACACAGTGTGGTGCGAGTTAGCATCTACTCCGAGTATCAGTTCCCTACCCTTCTCCCTGCAGTCCTGGATGAGTCTCGTTATTTCCCTAGAGGGTGGTGGTTCCGCAGAGTCATAGGGCATGTACGCTGACGCCACTACTACTTCTCGGCTTCTTTCGTCCAGCGTGACCTGTAGCTTCACAGCCACCAGGTCCCTGCTGCAGTGTTCGGGAAGCAGTGTGCCTGCTATCCCTCTGATGAGGATGCAGGCACGTGGTCTGTCCCCCGACTCCTTGTAGTAGAGTAGACCTTGGTTCATGTTTAGTCCTCTGACCTTCTCCCTGTAAGTCCAGGGTTCTTGAATCAGCGCGACATCCACACGGTCCCGGGTAACTCTCCTGTTGAGCACGGCAGCCGCTGCTGGGCTGCGATGTAAGTTTATTTGGATGAAATGTATGTTTTTAGCCATTTTTGGGGGTCTAATCCTTACCCTTTACATCCAATATCCGCTCCTCGGTATTGGGTCCGCGCACCGTGAAGGTGGCCTTCCTTATACCGACGTGCGCCGTCATTCCCATTTCCCGCAGCACTTTTACACTGTCCTCATCCACGCTCATGATCAGGCGATATCTATCTTTCTCCCTGATCGAGTCGTGGACGATCCACTTTTTTGTGTGTAGCCGCGGGGTCTGGTTCTCCAGCTGTTGCAGCAGCCTCTCGGTGCTTACTGCACCGTTTTCAGGAATTACCGCCTTGACCTTCACATACTTTGGCAGTTCATCTAACCCTACCACCTCCAGGTCGCAACCCTGCCATTTCCGTAAGGTCGGCACTATCTCCCTCAGCCATTTCTCAGACTCCTTGTCGGAGCAGGTCATTCTCAGTACGCCCTTCTGAATGAAGCACTCGTCGAATCCGGGTCTGAACTGTCCTTTTGGGATGTTCAGAATCAGATCGCCGGCACCCTCACTCACAAGGGCCTCCTGCTCCCTTGTAAACTCCTCCTCCCTGTTCCTATGGACAATAGCCACCCTAATTTTATTGTCAGCGGCTTCCGCATAGGTGGCAGGGGTGGGAGTTCCTCGGGGCTTTTTCCGAGCATTTTCCGGTGTTAGCCCGGAGGGTTTACGTTCCGGTGAAGTCCTACTCCTCTTTCCGGCCTTTTGTTCCCTGGGCATTCCTGGTTGCTCCCGGTTACCCTGTAGGGTCCCCGTTTGCTTCCAGTCTGTCCCTGGTTTTTGAGCCCCGGTATGGCTGTCCTTCGAGGTCCCTGGCTGTCCCCAGCTGACTTTAGAAGTCCCTGGTTGCTCCTGGTATCCTCTCTTTAGTCGCCAGTTGACTCCAGAGGTTCCCGGCTTTGTCTGACCGGTTCCCTGTATCAGAGGTTCCCGGTCGGAACCCCGCCTCTCCTTATTATATTTTTTCCTCGCAGCCCCACTGCGTCTTTTGTTGATGCGGATTTTCCCCACTTCATCCGTAAGGGACTTCACCGCATCTTTCTCCGTGGTGACTGTTAGACGGTCCTCCTTTACGCCCCCCCCCCTCTCCTCCGGTACCTCGAGGGTCCCAGTTGGAGGTGGGGGTTCTTACAGGAGTTAGTTTGCAGGTCCCGTGAAGGTCCCTTCTTATCCGCATCTGAATCCCCTGGAGGATTCAGTCGCGTTGAGTTCTTTTGAGGTTCCTCTTTTCTTGGGTTCCCCGAGGGTTCCACAAGGGAAGAGTCCACCTCGGTGGTCTCATCTCTCCTTTCCACTCCCTCTCGGTTCCTCGAAGGCCCCAAGAGGGAAGAGACCTCCTCGGTGGTCTCATCTCTCCTTTCCACTCCCTCTCGGTTCCTCGAAGGCCCCAAGAGGGAAGAGACCTCCTCGGCGGTCTCATCTCTCCTTTCCACTCCCTCTCGGTTCCTCGAAGGCCCCAAGAGGGAAGAGTCCACCGAGGTGGCCTCATCTCTCCCTTCCTCTCCCCTCAGGTTCCCCAAAGGCCCCTCATCATTGTTGTTTTTTTTATTATTTTTAAAGTCCATATTTGGTCCCACGAGTATCTAGGGAAATACATGGTCCACCCCAGCAGAGCCCCGAATGCTGGGGTAAGGTCTAAATACTCCGAGATTCGACCTTGTGTCTCGGAGGCACCGTTCGTGACACTGTTCCCCAGTGCCATTCAGCCCTAAGCACGGTAGCTAACACCTTAGCTTGGGATGGCTATTGCAGGTCATGTTTACACTCCCTGAGCGATGGGTTCATATACTGCTGCCCCTTTTTTCTTAACCCGTAGTTATTGTGGCGGAAAAAAGTTACACTAACGTTGAGGTGGGTTATTATGACCCTGTTACAATTGTTACTATTTTGCCTTGTAAAATTTTTAAAATTCGATATTTATTATATATAACTGTATATATATTCAGTAGCAGCAATAAAACACATTGGTAATAAATTAAACCATTTTTATTTTTAACTTTCACTCTCTTCTAAATAATTTTGTCATCATTTTTTTTATCAACAACAAACAATATCTTTTCTTACAAAAATATACTTAAAAGAAAAATCTATACTACCTAACCTTTCTATCATTGGAATATTAATTACAGAAATAATTAGTCTTTCGTATCATAAATATATTTTTTTAATTTTCTCATACAAAATATATGGGCCCAAAGCAGCAACGTTGCCGTTGAGCTGGGTCATAATTACCCGGTTGCAGTTTTACACACGTGTTGCTCCTTTCGTGGGCAATGGGCGATTAAAGTGAGGTACATGAATGGGAGGGGTGATACTTAGCTGCAGCTACTGAGACAGACGGTTGTGTGCGACAATTATTTCTAAGAAATTGTTCGTGTGCAAAACGTGCAGGGTCATATTGACCCTGCCTCAATGACGCCGGGTTAAACATTAAATGTCAATAGTCGAAAATGAGACAAACGGTGAACGTATGTCTGCACCCCTCCAAAGGAAAAATATAATAAATCTCCCTTACACGTATAAAGAAAATGAAACGCAATTCCCGTAATTGGAAAAGTAAGAAAGTCACAAAAAGTTTAAATCCGTACCCAACTCCATCTATAATACTGAAAAAAATAAAACACGGACAGTTGCGCATCGATCATTGCTTCATTGTGTAATTTTTACTTAATAAAAACTAAATTTAATTCAGCTGATAAGTTAACACAGCAGTTATTGATTCTGAGGCGGTACGAAGTTCGTCGGGTCAGCTAGTTTATGAGATAAAAATGAAAAGTTAAACACGTTTTTCAATACTTTGAAGATGGCGAATCATATCATCAAAATAAAACAAATAAATTGTTGTGTTGTACATTTGAACCACCTTTAGCGATTCATTTGGCAAGGTAATGCATTCCACCTCGCTGGAGTAGGTAGTGGGGCTAGTAGGTACTCCTCTTGGTGCAAGACAATGCAGCTTTTTGCACGTACTGTCAAGTGGCGTATCGACTGTGGACTATCGACACAAAGGCGATACTTAACACAGTTCCGCAGGTGTATGGCAGCATGGAGTACCTACCTCCACCAGATGATGGGCGGCTGGTGCGTAATGGGACCTGCTTCAATTTTATCAAGATGTCTATTATACAGCGGCGTGCGGAAACATTTGTATACGTTTGAACTACGTAAAAGACTAATGTAATACCTGAAGTTATATTAAGACCTCTAATAGTTATGTTGAGAAATAAAAGAAATATCATAAAACAAGATAATTTTGTATTATTCAATAAAAATCAGAACACGGACTCTAAAAGACATGATTATAATTATCACAAAACAGAATTAATATTGTATTATTAAATAGTAATCATAACATGGACTCTAACATCTTGTTTACGTTAAATTAACTAAGTTTGTGTTTGGTCTAAAAGAAATTAGATGATAAAATTTTTTGAAACTAATAAAATATGTCAGATTACACCTAGAATTTAATACGCGGCATTTCGAATTTCTACCGTTTTATAACATACTAACAGACCTGGACACATGTTGCTGTGGCTAACGAAACACAACACAATTACCCAACCTTTATAACCAACGCCATATAATTAATTTACATACATAACAAATCCACACCGCACGCTTGCCAGCCCAGTGCCCGCTGCCTGAATTAAATCTTTGAATTTTTCGGCTTTTCTCTACTATAATAAGCATTTATTATACATATAAACCTTCCTCTTGAATCACTCTATCAATTGGTGAAAACCACTTGAAAATCCGTTGCATAGTTTAAAAGATCTAAGCGCACATACAGCGGGAGCGACTTAACAATGTAAAGATTTTTCTCAAACACTTTAAGTTAACGTTACTACAAAAATCTTCTTAGTTTAACAGGTGTTTAATTATTATTTTTAATTGATAAACTAACGTTTAAGAAAAGATTTTTATGCATAGCACAAAGCCATAGCTCAGTGGTAGAGCTCCTGACCGGCAATCAGAGGGACACGGGTTCGAGTCCCGTTGGCGGCCAGTATCTTTTCTCGGAAGATTTTTTCAATGTAGATAGAGTGTTTCAGGCTGATAATTATTGCTTAAAATAATTGTTACCCTTTGTGCTTTGCATAAAAATCTTGTCTTAAACGTTAGTTTATCAATTAAAAATAATAATTAATATTTGACAAGTTAAAGTATTTCACCAAAAAATGTAGACATAATTTGTCTCGACAATGCCTCTCTCACAAAAAAATAAAGTTGGTTGTTTTCAGGGGGAAAAATGGAATAAGCATTAATTGTTGAATGAAGCACTAGTATATATTGAAATATTTGGCGGGTATTAGATAAGCCGCCATTTCTCAGTGGTCGAGCTTCTGACCGGCAATTAGAGGGTCACGGGTTCGAGTCCCGTTGGCGGCCAGTATCTTTTCTCGGAAGATTTTTTCAATGTAGATAGTGTTTCAGGCTGATAATTATTGCTTATAATAATTGTTAAGGTGTTTAATATTATTTAGGTACCTACTCCATTTCTTTTTCTTCTCTGTAGCCTTATTTTAATTTGTTTTGAGATGAGATGGGAAGAATGATAGATTGGTTCTACATTATAAAAAGCATTCCACTGTCACTATAAACAATTGATTATACCTACCTGATATTCGCAAACCAACAAATGTTGGTTAATGAAGTTAACTTGGCACAATACAAGAGATTCACTCACGATATATTGTAATAAATCATTTCCAGACCCATTAGTTAATATTAACTAATTAACAAATTGCTAATTACACGTGTAGTCTACATTCATGGATAAAGAGTAAAAAAATACTTGCTGTGATTAAATTTAATTTTAAGTTTATAAAAATAATTAGATTTTCATTGTTCATGTAATGCGATCATTCAATTGACCGTGGTTTTTCATCATTGTGTAAGGAATGTACGGGTGTGCCGCAGAAAGATCCGTTGTAATATGTCGCATGTTCCAAAACAAAGTGAATATAGACAGTGTGTGAATGAGTAGGGAATTCCTGGACTTGTGATCGATGTCTATCAAATTGAAAGAAAATTCACATCGCAATTTTCAATATTAATAGCAGTTGATAAAACACGATTTTCTTGTCTTTTGTATGTTAAGTTTACTTTTATTTATAATGTTGTGTTAATTTTGTATTTTATAATGATTTATTAAAGTAATTTTGATTAAGGTTTTTTTAAATTTATTATCAGTAATTTTTATTAAGATTCAATCTTTAACAATCATCTAACTAGCTGACATCCATAGCGTTTCCCAAGCTTTATGTCTAGTGTATAGAAATCAGACAGGTTTTGTGACAAGTGTAACAGAAATCAACAAAAATATCCCAATCATAAAAAGAATAGAAGAACCGTTTAGTTTTAGTAAATTAATCATTAGAAACATTACAGGTTCCTGTATCATGAAAAACTTCTATGCTGATACTTATTTCAAAGATTTCAAAGCCAAAATAGGACAAGTATATGGAATAATAATTTTCAACTTGAAGAATACTTCGAAAATAATAACATCCTTTGTGACGAATTAGGCCCTGAGGGATATTTCTCCTGGGGGCCAACTGTGTGGTGCTAATGGAAAAAAAAAACAAATCAAAATAATGACTCATGCTCTTATAAGAACATATATATATATGACTCACGTCCAAAAATAAAGCAGCATATTTTCAATTTGATTAATCCATTTTTTGCCAAAAAACATGTTTTGCAACTTTATCTGCTATTTATTCTCAGAACGTCTGGAGATCGTGTAGCTGATTTCGGTGTTGTTATGAGTGAGAATAATTATCAGGGTTGTGCAAGACCTGGGTCGTAATCAAAGATATTGAAATATTAAAGATGTGCTATTCCCACTTTCTACTGGGTGGGACCAAGGGCGGCTGGTCGCATGGTGTGTTCGTGTGCAGCACTGGCAAATTATAATGGCTAAATTTACTTACTGAAGACTACAAAATCTCTAATTATATTAGTATTTATTTAATATTAAAATCTATATTGTCTAATTTAATCCTTTCAAAATATAAGTTACCAATATAATGCTAGGAATATTATCAGGGAGAACGCTTTTAATCTTCAGCGCTGCCGCCGAGCGCGCTCGTATCGGCCGTATGCATTCTTTTGCAACCGGACCAAATCATGTTTTTGTATGATATTTAAAACATTGGAAGCGCGTCGATTTCACTATTTGTTCCAGAATTTGGCTAGAATCCGTGTGTCACACGCAACCGACATAATTCGATTCTTGCCGAAGTTTATCGATTGACCATGAACCATGACCCGAGGTGACACGAATACAATCAAATTTCGGCGAAGATCAAAGATCAGTCTAGCTTGCGTCTAGCAGCGCGGCGTTACATTGACCCGTGACGTGATAATTGTCATTGTTTTTTTTTTGTATTGATTATGTTAAATCCTAATAATATAATTTGTTAATACATAATTTTATTTCCAAAATGAGTGCAACCATTGTTGAATATATAAGAGGAAATAACACTTTGTTTCAAAAATTCCTAATTAATAATTTTTTGTCATAATTAGGTACGGATTGTCAGTGAATCACCATATTCCAGGGCAGCGGTCACCACTGGGTGGAACTGTACTTCCTGGTGTCCTGGTGTCCATGTTCACTCCTTCCTCATCTTAAAAGACCCTTCAAAGATGAGGAAAATTATTTTCCTCGGGGCCTCCTGAGTGGAGTTAATGTAAAAAAAAATTATCGGTAAACGCGCGTTACCGTGACCATTGGCATACAGGACATATTTAAATTATGGGGTGATGTATGAAAATATAACGATTAGAGAAGTTTACGGATTATTCAGGTTAACACGCGATGATCAAAAAAATAACATAAAATAATTTAAGATAAAAATATGTAATTACAAGTATATTCAAGCAGCACTCAGATTCGATTTGATTCCTGATTTTAGAATCTAAGGGTTTGGTTAATAAAAAATGTTGGCCCTGGCGAATTCGAAACGTACCTACCTAAACCGTCGAGGGTATTTGGTGATCCAATGGTCCAAAAAATACCTGCTACAGCCTCCCATTCTGTTCCACTAGATTGACATCTCCCGTCACCTTGACATTTGCACTGTGTCTTCATGAATCAGATCATTCGCTTTGATCTCCGTGTACGAGTATTAAATTATTCACAGCAGCAACAATGGACCTGAAGACATAGCGTCACAGCGTTATGCAAGGAAGTACGTGGTGAATATAAATATCAAATTTTGTATGGGAACTGCTCGGGAAATCGCGGGTGGAGATCTAAATAAATGACAACGCCTCGCAGAATAAACGCCTTTTTGAAGATGGAAAAATAAATAACTTGCGGGTTTCATAGTTCAAGATCATTTTTAACTAGGTTTACAACCATCATACACATAGTGTCTGGGAACCAGTGGTACAAGCAGGCACTAAGTAAATCACATTTGAAGTCGATTATGTAGAAGAAAGAAAAAAAAGAAATGCAAGAATTTTTTTTCTATTGTTGCAGAAAGCAATCACTTTGTGGTTCGACTTATTTATTGAAAATTAAAAAAATAGCTTATTTCATATAAAACCACGAGATTTAATAAATGTATTTACCCACCGGTTTCGCTTTGCTCAAGCATAATCAGGGTACCAATTTATACTATACAAGAAATACATGGTGTGTACTTATTATATAAATACAGTGGGAGACAACAGGATTCAAGTTTGACAAACAGTGAAGATACTATAGATAGATTTAAAACAGTACAAAGGAAATGGGAAAAAAATACAAACTAATAATTTTCAATTTTTATAAGAAAAACTTTATTTTTATTACTTTTTTGAAGGTTATTCCCATCAGTGAAATATTTCATATTAGAATAAGTTAACAATAATAATCTAAACGAAAATATGAAAGAGAACAAAACACAGAAAAACAGAAAAAAGACAATGGTCGCAACTGGGACTCGAACCTCTCCGTCTAACCGGGACGAGGGTGAGAAAAATATGTTAAAATACGTTTTTTAATGGAGAAAAATAATTAGTTGATAATAATGTTAATTTTAAAATTTGAAAATATGAGATTAACAAATATGACGGTTTGACAGAAAGTGGCAATGGCGAAATTGGTTAACGCGCTAGTCCCGGTTAGACGGAGAGGTTTGGGTTCGAGTCCCAGTTGCGACCGTTGTCTTTTTTCTGTGTCTTGTTCTCTTTCATATTTTCGTTTAGATTATTATTGTTAACTTATTCTAATATAATAATTTTCTCTCGGTTTTTCCCATTTCCCTTGTGCTGATGTAAATGTATCCTCCTCACTGATTGTTAAATTTTTGTATTGTTGTTTCCCATTGGTTTTATATTTAAGCACACACTATACATTTCTTGTTTGGCAAAGTGACCTCGACCCATCGCCTTGCACCACAATGGGAAGGGTGTATTAATATGTCCGTCACTCCTGAACACATTGACACCCAGATTCCTATCCAGCCCTGATTCCTTTTTCCTTCCCAGAACTCTCCGCAAAGGTGACATAGGCCCTAGAATAGATTTTTTTTTCCTTCAGTTGCAAAAAATTATAGGCGTAAAATAAGCATCATGTTGTGTTTACAAATGAATATAAATCGAAGATCCTACACTTAATATATTAAAAAATATGAAGAAATACCTTGCATTATCGTCTACTCCGTAAATTACATCATCAAAAGACAAGAGCATTCCATAAACTACATAATATTTATATTAAATGCAAGTATACGAACAGCATCCAAGAATCCCGACAATTCCAATACGTTTCAGGTGCCAAATGGGAATCTGTCCTTCCGTTCATTATTACATCGGCGTTACGGTAAAGTACGCGTTGCACCTTTATCAGTACTTGCCTGCGACAATTTATTGGATCTTCATCGGTCTTGCGCAACAAATCCAGTTGAACCACTTCGAGCGCCACCTACCGAATATGGGGACAGTTTTTTAGTTATCCGAGTTGCGTGAAACGAATAAACTTTTACTATTAAGAGCGCGCAGGAGCGCCGAGAAATTTTAACGATAGGTATTTGTAAAAATTATTTCTATTTCGTTCATCTCAGCGGGGACAGCAAAAGCGCTATCGGTGTATTGGTGAACCCCAATGCGTGTGTGTGCGTGGCTGCAGGTGTTGGAAGCACGAATCGCCGCGCCGCGCCCGCCAGCGACTTCGCGTTCTTATTATTTCATTTACTGTTATTCATTTATTCCAAAAATTAAGTAGGTGCCTAGGTACATATTCGTAATAAAATAGCGAGGTCTACATTATTTAATATTGTATTGTACTTAACTTTATTATTATTATTACTTACTACAAATACATGTGACTGCCTGCTCCGAGCTCATCTTCTGCACACGCACAAGTCAATGAGACTTGTGGGTGCGTGTATACAGGTTGCTGCCTGCTGCAACAGATAAGTCAATACGCGTCGCGACTTGAGCGTGCGTATTCCTATATAATAGATATCTTCTGCGCTCATAGTTCATTCATCTTGTTACTATTAGTAAAGTAAGATGCACGCTGTTTTGGTTTAGTAATATCGGGAGATTCATACCATCTTTTTTTATAAAACGGCAGCATAGGCGCAGTAGGTACATCACGTACTTTGTGATTGTATAGTGTTTTTATTTTTCGCTGGCTGCATCACTCTACTGTTTTTGACTAGCCTTTTTACTGGAAACTATTCTACGTCAAATACAGACCTTCGAATTTTGACCCTGAAACCCCCTTGAATATTGAAATCTGTTTGGTCATTTCTCACGATTTACACATATAGGACATATGGTGAGTAGATACCTACTAAACTATTCATAAATTATTCATAAACTATTATTATAAACATAAACTATTCATTCATAAAAACTCAATATTACAACACAATTTCCTTTTTTAATTAAACATATAAACATCGCTAAAAATGTTGTTGTTTTTTGGCTCTCCCTGAATAACGTAAATTCATCAGTTTTGACTGTATGCATAAAGTGCATTAGTGCAAGTCGGTACATTTGTTAACATATCTAGTAACCTATAATAAATATTATTCTACGTCTTAGGCTGCGTATACACACGCCAGCCGAACAACGGATTATGGGAAAGGAACGAAGCAAAAGCAAACTGCCCGAAACGCTGCGCCGCTTGCGGTTGCTTCGTACCTTTACCATAATTCGTGGTTCGGCTCGCGTCTCTGTCCGCAAAGAGTGGCGTGCACTGATTTTTCAGTGGGCTAGAATCCTAAGATTGAAAATACGACATTAATGATGTTGTCGAAGCTGAAAATTATTTTTTTTCCGAAATTTCAATTTTCAAATTCTGTGCACGCCACTATTCGCAAATATATACGTAGCATAAGATATGTGTATTTAGAAATTGAGTTACATAAAATCGACTACTATATTACCTATCTTCAACTCAAAAAAATTTTTCTTACAGATAAATAATGGGTAAAAGAAATGGAAACAAAGCGCGTTTGTTTTTATCTGCTAGACGAAAAAAACCGATTATTAGTATCAAACGACAGATTCATGTTGCACCACGTTCGACATCTAGGTAAGTCGAAATATCGCTTTCCTGTCACTCTTACTACTGAACCTTCCTAAGGTTACCTTTACGTACGTAAAGTTTTTTTTCCCGTAAGTTGCTCACATAAGAGAGTTATGGCAAAATTACCAATGGGTATCGTTTACATTGATAATTTTGCCATAACTCTCTTACGTGAGCGACTTACGAGAAAAACCTAAAGATTTATGCTATGAGAGCCGTGTATTATGTAGCATGTATAACGGGAAAATGGGATGGACAAATTTAAATAAATAAATCATTTGCATTTACAGGGATATGGATGTCATCGATACTACTTTTGGAAACTTAACTACATCTTCACTAATGCATGAAACTTCCATGGATGAATCATTTGCTCCAAATATAGACGAAAACGCAAGTTCATCATCATCAACAACGCTTGATGATTTGGTGATAGAACCAGACCATATTGATGAAACCGATAATTTCGAAGGTCGCAGAATTGTGGATATAAAATATTTGTTTTCGGAGATATCAAATATAAAGCACGAACACACCAACTGCACATTTTCCGATTTAAAATTTATGAAGGAACGACGAAATGGTCTTCTAAGCCAGTATGTTTTCGAGTGCAAAATGTGCAAGAAAATAGAATACATTCACTCCGAAGACCCGAAACGGAAAATGTCTATAAATACTGCTGTCGTCGAAGGAGTGATGTGTACAGGAAATGGGTATTCACAATGGAATGAAATTTGTGGGGTTTTAAATATGCCAAATATGGATTGTAAGACTTACACGAACATAGAACAATGTTTAGCGCCAACAATTGAAGAATGTGCCTTAGAAGAAATGATCGCAGCTGGTGAAGAAGAAAAAAGGCTAGCCATTTTAAACGGTGACGTAGACGAGGGTGGCTATCCTTTGGTAACGGTGGTTGCAGATGGCTCCTGGGCAAAGAGGTCGTACAAAAGTGGATTTAGCTCCTCATCTGGCGCAGGGTGCATAGTTGGACTACGAACTAAAAAGGTTTTATTTCTGGGAGTGCGAAACTCATACTGCTGCATATGTGCTAGAGCTACTAAACTACACATAGTTGCTTCTGAGCACAGGTGCTTCATAAACTGGCGTGACAGTGCTAATGCCATGGAAGCCCACATTATAGCAGAAGGGTTCTCGAGAAGCATGGAAATGCATGGATTGAAATTTAACAAACTAGTTGGTGATGGCGACTCCAGCATCATGAAAAAAATAATGCAACAAATGCCATATGGTCCTAACCTTATAGTACAAAAAATAGAGTGCAAAAATCACTTACTCCGCAATTTTTGCAACAAAATGAAAGCACTTGGAAAAAAAACCAACAACGCTAAAGGCTTTGTACCAGTTCATATAAGGAAAAAGGTTGAAGCAAACGTTTTACGCATGAGAAGAGCTGTAGTTGGAGCAATAAATTACAGGAAAGAGCAAGAAAACACAGTACAAAGTGATAAAATAAAAAAATTTGAAAATGGACATAAAAAATACCGCAAATCATGTGTTTGGTGATCATAAAAATTGTGCATCGTACTATTGCAAGCCGGAGAAGTATACTGATGATCCAAATTTAGTAAGCGATCTTCGAGATTGTGGAATATGGACTGATATCCAACAATTCTTATTGTCTCTAATAGCAAATGCAGAAAGTCTTATTATTGACGTGACAAATAACACTGTGGAGCAATTCAACAACGTTATCGCCAAATTTATAGGTGGAAAAAGGGTAAATTTTACTACAAGAGGATCTTACCAAGCAAGATGTTTTGGAGCAGTAACTTCGTGGAATAGTGAATTGGCAACCCATTCAAGAATACAAAAGAAAATCCAAGGCCACAGTCCCGGCAAATACACGAAGCACTTTATAGAGAGAAAACGACGTTCGAAGGAGAATAAACAAATGTGTCGAAAAAAAAAACTAAAGTATAATGAAAATACGACAGAAAAAAGAAAAAAAGTTACAGGGCCCGATGAAAATTATGGTCAATTGGTGTACTAGACGTTTTGTACACAAATTGCAAAAATAGGGAGCTGGACACAACTTGGCACGCCAATGTCCTTAACTTCTGGATTTAATGATTCTAAGTTAAATTAGCAAAAACTGACTCTATAACTGTTGTAAAAACACTTAAAAGACTTGCAGACTTTTGGAGACTTTTGGAGACTGTTGGGGTCAGGATAATGGGATACTGAGAGAAAGGTAGAACAGAATTTAAACTGATTAAAAAACACTTTTAAAGTAGGTTAGAACTTGGAGACTTCAGTTTCTTGGAGACTTGTGACTTCTTGGCTGGTAGTTTTTGAACTGATTTCCTACCGGTTTGCCGTTTGTTTTATAGGGCAAATCCGGGTTGGACTTTTGGAACACAGAACCTCCCTGTTTCTGAAGGGTGCTTGCGTTTACGTATTTTTCCCAATCGCTATGATTTTCGAGCAGATGTGTTAAAAATCTGTGTGATAACCTTTGCCAAGACAGTCCTGTTCCAATAAACCGAAGTCTCACATAATTTTTATTGTTTCAACAAGAAAAGGTACAAGTTTACAAATGTGATACAAGATACAATATCTAGAAGTAAATATTTTCTTAAAGTGCAATAATCACTGGTAGACGACAGTTTTTTGAGGTGTTATTGTAGTATATACCTATTTTTAGGTGATGATATATATTTCTTGATTCAAATTATTCCCGATTTCCCGAAATTTAGCTCCGAGTTTTTCGGAATGTAAATTGGCTGTCGTAAATATTTACGATTCAAACATTTCCTTTGTTCAGCATTGACCAATGGCGCCGCGTCTGGTAGCAGGGTGGGGATAACGTAAATACTCAATCATTTCCTTGATTTTGATCATTGCTGTCTGGGGTCCCTGGTGGAAGTATTACGTGGTTATTCAGATGTGTTTTCGAGTCCAATGATGCTGCAGCATGTATTTATTATCAATTGCGTTTATGTTTTCAATTGATAAGTTAATTGTAGAATGTAATAGCATTGTAGACATCATTCCAAATGCACAGTGTTTCGTTGGCCAATGAGAGCACTCCCTTTGTTTCGTAGGTTATTGGAAGGGGTAACGCGCAGCGGCACGGTATTATGTGGAAGCGTAAATTCCATTCTTGAATTCTCAGGGTTGTCATACGCTTTCGTCGACACGTTCGATACACTCCCCCCAGTGCAGTCTCGACTGTGCTCAGCTACTTCGTCGGGCGTGTCCTTTTCCGATGTCTGAGTTCTGAATCGGGTGTCTTCGCAACTGGTACAGTTTCGTTAGTTGTTGGTGTGGCAGGCAGGATGACGGCGATTTTGACTGCCGGCCTTACGTATATCCCAGTACTGGTTTGGATCCGAGCAGTTCTGACTTGTCCATCAGCTGCAGGTGTTGCTTCGAGGATACGGCCACGTGGCCAACTGTTTCGAGGCAGTGCTGGGTCCATGATGATCACTAGGTCATCCTTCTTAATTGGTGTAGTTGGATGGTGCCATTTTTGTCGGGCAGCCATGGTAGGTAGGTATTCGCGCAGCCATCGCCTCCAGAAGGTGTCTGCAAGTTGTTGTCCGATGCGCCACTGGCGGCGTAGGCATACTTCCTCTTCTTTTTTGTCGTAGAAGGATAATTGGGGGCGCTTCCCGGCCGATCCCAGCAAAAAGTGGTTGGGTGTTAGAGGTTCTTCATCACGCGGGTCGACTGAAATATGGGTGAGTGGTCGGTTATTTACCACAAACTCGGCTTCTGCAAGTGCTGTTCGTAGAGTTTCTTCTTTTGGTGCTCTTTCTTTGAGTGTTGCGCTTAGGGCTTTCTTTACTGATCGTACTAGTCTCTCCCAAGCTCCCCCCATGTGGGGACTCAGCGGTGGTATAAAGTGCCACTCGATGCCCTGGGTAGCTATTGCGTCAATCATTCTGGCGTCTTGACTTATTGACAGCAGGGCGTCCCTCATCTCGGTGTCAGCTCCGTGAAAATTTGTTCCGTTATCCGAGTACATGGCTGTGGGTTGACCTCTGCGGGCGGTCATTCTTTGAAGGGCCATGATGGCCGAGTCGGCAGTCAGTGAAGCGGCTAGTTCTAGGTGAATGGCGCGCGTTGAGAGGCAGGTGAAGATGGCTCCGTATCGTTTTTCTCGATGCCTACCGACCGTGATAGCCATAGGGCCGAAATAGTCAAGCCCGCAGTGTGTGAATGGACGGACGTGATGCATCAGGCGGGGTGGTGGTAATGCGCCCATCAGAGGTGGAGTCGGTTTGCTGCGTCGTATGAAGCAAGTGGGGCAGACGTGCGTTATTTTCCTGATTGTTGTGCGTATTCGTATTATGAAGAAATGATTGCGTATTTCTGCAATCGTTTTCTCAGTACTAGGATGATCCGCCTTTTTGTGGTAGTGACTGATTAGGAGCCGAGTGTAGGGTTCGTCGCCGTCCAGTATTATGGGGGTTCGGGCCACACTCTTTGTTCTTTCCAAGGCTCGTAGTCGGGTCCCCATTCGTAGAAGGTCGTCTGGTCCAAAGAAGGGGTTCAGCGAGTTGAGGCGACTGCCAGTAGGTAGTTTTTGACCTTGTCGGATGGTGTGTAGATCAGTTGTGAAAGCGTTTTCCTGGGACCTTTTGATCCATTTTTGTTCTGCTGCTTTTATCTCCTCGGCTAGTAGTGGGCCTTCTACTGGTTTGTTGGGCCCCATCTTGCATCGTCTGATAAAACGGAGGATCCAAGCTGTGGAGCGGATTAGCCGGTGCCATGAGGAGAACCGCTCTACTAATGGGAGTGCTTCGCCCTTGGTGGACACAAGGCCAACGTAGTGAGGTTTGACTTCTAGTGTTAGGTCGTCAGGCCTGTGGGCGGGTGCCCGTTCTTTCGGCCATGCACCCTCCGGGGAAGTGAGAAAGGCTGGGCCGGTAAACCACCTTCCTTCTGGTGTTAGGTCTGGCACCTCTAAGTCTCGTGTTCCTATATCAGCTGGATTGAGTTTTGTGGGTACCCATTTCCAGTCGGGTATGTTGGTTAGTTCGTCTATTTCGCCCAATCGGTTTGCCACAAAGGTTGAGTAGGCGCGTGGGTCGGTGCGTAACCAGCATAGTACAGTTGTGGAGTCTGTCCAGAAGCAGGTGCGGGATATCAGGGCTTTGCTTTCCTTTTGGATCGTCTGGGCTAGTCTCGCTGCTATGAGGGCGGCTTGAAGCTCGAGGCGTGGAATGGAGAGAGGCTTCAGTGGTGCTACCTTGCATTTACTTGCAAGGAATGTTACTCGTAAGGATCCATTTATTTCTTCGGTGAAGTAGGCCACGGCACAGCAAGCTTGCTCCGATGCGTCGCAGAAGAGGTGTAGAGTTACGTTGTTCTGTTTGTTTGAGAGGCAACGTCTCGGGATTGAGATGCTGTTTGTGTGCAGCAGGCTCAGCCAGTCTGTCCATCTCTGGGCGTGTTCGGGGGTAATGGGTTCGTCCCAGCCGACGCTTGAGCGCCACACTGCTTGCAGTAGCATCTTAGATCTGATGGTAAGGCAGGCAACGAAGCCGACTGGGTCAAAGATCTTCATTACTATGGATAATAGTTGCCGCTTGGTAGGTTGTGTGGCCGTGTCGGGTGAGATTGCCTCGCGAAATGAGTACAGGAAGCGGTCTGTGGTGGGGTCCCAGATCAAACCAAGCACTCGTTCTGTCTCTGGACCTCCACTGCTAATCTGTATCGCGGAGCTGGCACGGTCTTCTATGGGTACGCCAGCTAGGGCCACCGGGCTATTAGACGCCCAATTTGTCAAGTGGAACCCTCCTTTCGCGAGGAGGGCACTTACGCTTTGGGCGAGTGTAGCAGCTTCATTGGGTGTGTCTGTTGCATCTAGGTAGTCGTCCATGTAGAACTTGGTGCGTACGGCTTTTGCGGCGGCCGGGTACTCGTGCTCGTATGTTTCGGCCACTTTATTTCGGACGAATTGGGCACTGCTTGGGGAGCAGGTGGCTCCGAACATCATTGATGACATTTGATAGGTGTCTGGTTCATGATGGGGTGATGTCCTCCACAGGAAAAGCTGGGACGGCTGGTCTTCTCGCCTTATTTTTATTTGCAGGAACATTTCTTTGATGTCTGCAGCAATGGCGATGTTTCCTTCCCGGAAGCGTATTATATTCCCCAGGAGGGAGGACAGCAGGTCAGGACCAGTAAGCAGCTGATCATTGAGGGAGGTTCCTCGGCATCGGCTTGCAGCATCGAATACCACTCTGATTTTTCCTGGCTTATCTGGGTTGATTACTGCGAAGTGAGGCAGGTACCATTTGCGAGGTGTGGTGGTGGAAGCTTCATGGCCTGATAGCTTCTTGGCATAGCCTTTGTTGAGAAGTTGACTTATTTTGTCATTGTAGGCCACTGCTAGATTTTTGTCTTTTGCTAGCTTTTTCTCCAGAGACAGAAGTCGCTTCAGCGCACACTGCCGATTGTCAGGTAGCGAGGCTTCTGGATTGCGCCATAGTAGACCAGTTTCCCACTTCCCTGTAGGAAGAGGACGGGTAGTTGCATTCATAAGTGCAATGGCCTGTTGTTCGCTTGCATTGACTCTGGTGGCTGATGTTACTCCGAGCGAGTCGATGGCGAAGTTGGTTTTTACTAGCTCCCTCAATTGTATGTCTGCGGCCGTTTCTGGTTGTAGTGCCAAAGTGGTAGTCGTGTTATTATCTCTGGGGTTGACTCCCCCATGAGCGATCCATCCTAGTGCGGTGCGTGATGCTATTCGCGTAGTATCATTGCATTCACGAACTTCCCTTGACACAATTAGGTGAGCGTTGTCTTGGCCTATTAGCAGCTTCGGGACGACAGACCTTCCTTGGATCTGTTGCTCCGGCAGGTTGAGGTTGCTTATTGTGCTGGCAGAGATGTGGTATGTATTACTGTTGCCCGCACCTCGTATTCTTAGTCTCACTCGTTGGGAGAGATTGTCAGAAGTGCACATTCCTTTGGCACCGTGGATTCGCAGTCCGTGAACTGGGCCGTTTGCTCCGACTTGTATTGCGGTGTCAGTGTCAACAAGTGTTACTGTGGATCCTTCGTCCAGGAGAGCAAACACTGACACTTCTTCTTTGTTGGGAGCGCTTAATATTACTGGCGCAATTTTTAACAGTACTCTCTGTCCGGAGTCCTGGCGTCACAAGTTGACATTTTCCACGGTGCTTTTTCGTACGAACTCGGGATTATGTAGCAGGGGGTGGTGTGGGGATCGGCAATCCCCTACTTTGCACCATTGGTTTATTTTGCAGCTTCGTGAGTGGTGTTTTTCTAAGCACTTGCGGCATAACCTTCCCATGCGTACAGTTTTCCATCGAAGTTCAACATCTTTGGCTGCGAATTCTTTGCATTCGCGGGTTTTATGATCGCCGCCACATTGGGCGCAGCTTTCGTCGGCTGTTTTTCTTTTTCGGCTTGGTCCAGGGTAAGTATGTGCCTCATTCATTTTGCGTTTCATCGGGGCGATCTTTTCTTTTGGGCCGTCCCCGATTTCTTCTTGATGTCCGGCATGTATTTGCTCATGGCTCAGTAGAAGTCGCATGCGATCACTATCTTCTTCCTCCTGGTACCCGGCATGTATTTGTTCACGGCGTGGTCGGGATCGTATGTGGTCCACCATCCCGCTGTTTGGAATTGCGTTTGATACCTCTTTCAGAAAGGCAGCGAGCTGGGTTATGGTGGCCGGGGCATGTTGTTTGCGGATCTCGATTAGCCATGCCAGCCGCAGGGAACTCGGCATTTTGTCAGTGACGTCGTTCAGTAATGCAGGATTGGTGAGATAACCTTCGGTTTTCAAGATCCGGAGGGATGCCACCAGGTTTTGCACCGTCCCGGAGAAATCTGCCAGGTCCTCGAGTGATACCTCGGTCGTGAGGTAAGGTAGCTTTTTAACCTTGTCTAGCATAAATCTTGCTATGGAGTTAGCGCTGCCGTATCGCTGCTCGAGGACGCTGATGATCTCTGGAACTTGCGCAGGATCCATTAGTAGGGGACCCACGGTATCTCGCGCCTTGCCTTTGAGGGCACGCTGCAGCCGGATGAGATTTTCGCTCGGAGTCAATTGGCAGGTGGCGGTGGATTGAGCGTACTGTGCCTTCCAGGTAGGCCACTCGAGGGGGTCTCCGGAGAAGGTAGGCAAATCTTTTGCTGTGGATTGCCTGGCGATTAGGGCTGCCATTCTTGAGTCATCTTCTAATGTGCGAGGGCTATCTTGCGTTCTGGAGGAGCGGAGCGCCTCTGCCATCACAGAGGCGATCTGGGCCAGTGGGTCGTTGCCGTGCTGCAACCATTCTCGGGTGTGCCGTGCTGTCTCGTTGGCTGTATGCGGTGGTGTAAACAATGGGGAATCCTGGCCGGAGGAGGCTGGCTGTTGCTGGTACCCCCGTTGTATTGTAAAGTGGGCGCTCGGGTCCGAGATGGCTGTATTCGGTCGTAGGGATGTTTTTTGCAGGGCCCGTCAGTAGTGTGTAGCCTTGGGTGGCGGCATATCCAGTTGGATCGGTTACTGTAAATTCATTGGTAGGCTGACCGACTTGTGTGTGCATTTGAGTAGTTGCATATCTCGTTGCAAACTCTCCGGCTGGCCTTTTTACTTGAGTGGCATATCTCGTTGCGAACTCATTAGTAGAAGGGCCGGTCGGTGCGTGCACTTGAGTTGTTGCATATCTCGTTGCAAACTCTCCGGCTGGCTTGTTTACTTGAGTGGCATATCTCGTTGCGAACTCATTAGCAGAAGGGCCGGTTGGTGCGGGCACTTGAGTTGTTGCATATCTAGTTGCAAACTCTCCGGTTGACGGACCGTCTGACGTGTGTACTTGAGTGGCATATCTCGTTGTGAACTCATTAGCAGAAGGGCCGGTTGGTGCGGGCACTTGAGTTGTTGCATATCTAGTTGCAAACTCTCCGGTTGACGGGCCGTCTGACGTGTGTACTTGAGTGGCATATCTCGTTGCGAACTCGTTAGTAAACGGGCCGGTTGGTGCCTGGACTTGAATTACTGCCTGACCGAGGTTGGCTCGCAGGGTCGGGCTGGTTGGTGCTGGCTCCTCGGCAGGTTGGCTGACTGCTTGGCGTGTCGCAGCGTTCAGGGCTGCGAGCAGATTGGCTGTCTGCTTGGCGTGACGTCTGTCCCGAATGCGCATCTCTCGGCGCAGTAATCGCAGGGAGTCTTCAGTTGATTCAGAAGTTGTTTCGCTGCTTTTACTGTTGGATTCGTGTAGGCTCTCGGAGACAGATTCTGGAGCTGGTCGGTCAAGCGTGATGAGATCAGAGTTCCTGGCTGGGCTCGCACTAGATAGACCGTGGACCTGGCGGGGTCCTCTAGATGGCGTCTCATCGGTGTCTACGGTGTGTGGGCCCGGGGTCCGTAGGGGCGCCACTGGCATATTTCGGCTTGTCCCCGGGGCGTCAGGTTTAGATTTAGACAGCGATGTATCAGAAGATGTCGGGGTCTTACGGCCACTGCGAAGAGACGGCATTTCCACTGGGTAAGACTGAAGGCGTGTTATGTGTAGATACGGCTCGAAGGACCAAATGTACTAGACGTTTTGTACACAAATTGCAAAAATAGGGAGCTGGACACAACTTGGCATGCCAATGTCCTTAACTTCTGGATTTAATGATTCTAAGTTAAATTAGCAAAAACTGACTCTATAACTGTTGTAAAAACACTTAAAAGACTTGCAGACTTTTGGAGACTTTTGGAGACTGTTGGGGTCAGGATAATGGGATACTGAGAGAAAGGTAGAACAGAATTTAAACTGATTAAAAAACACTTTTAAAGTAGGTTAGAACTTGGAGACTTCAGTTTCTTGGAGACTTGTGACTTCTTGGCTGGTAGTTTTTGAACTGATTTCCTACCGGTTTGCCGTTTGTTTTATAGGGCAAATCCGGGTTGGACTTTTGGAACACAGAACCTCCCTGTTTCTGAAGGGTGCTTGCGTTTACGTATTTTTCCCAATCGCTATGATTTTCGAGCAGATGTGTTAAAAATCTGTGTGATAACCTTTGCCAAGACAGTCCTGTTCCAATAAACCGAAGTCTCACATAATTTTTATTGTTTCAACAAGAAAAGGTACAAGTTTACAAATGTGATACAAGATACAATATCTAGAAGTAAATATTTTCTTAAAGTGCAATAATCACTGGTAGACGACAGTTTTTTGAGGTGTTATTGTAGTATATACCTATTTTTAGGTGATGATATATATTTCTTGATTCAAATTATTCCCGATTTCCCGAAATTTAGCTCCGAGTTTTTCGGAATGTAAATTGGCTGTCGTAAATATTTACGATTCAAACATTTCCTTTGTTCAGCATTGACCAATGGCGCCGCGTCTGGTAGCAGGGTGGGGATAACGTAAATACTCAATCATTTCCTTGATTTTGATCATTGCTGTCTGGGGTCCCTGGTGGAAGTATTACGTGGTTATTCAGATGTGTTTTCGAGTCCAATGATGCTGCAGCATGTATTTATTATCAATTGCGTTTATGTTTTCAATTGATAAGTTAATTGTAGAATGTAATAGCATTGTAGACATCATTCCAAATGCACAGTGTTTCGTTGGCCAATGAGAGCACTCCCTTTGTTTCGTAGGTTATTGGAAGGGGTAACGCGCAGCGGCACGGTATTATGTGGAAGCGTAAATTCCATTCTTGAATTCTCAGGGTTGTCATACGCTTTCGTCGACACGTTCGATACAATTGGAATTAGAACCAGATATGCCACCTGAAATATTTGAAACGAAAAAAGAGGAATTTCTCAAAGAATTATCTTCAACCAATAAGGAAGAGCTCGAACGGAATACGGTAGGCCAAAGCAATAACAATCTGTGGGCAATTGAAAGACGTAAGCGGATAACGGCGTCTAACTTTGGAAAAATATATAAGCTTCGGCAAAAAACTTCAGTTACGGGAGTACTAAACTCTTTACTGTACTCACAATTCAAAGGAACTATGGCCACAAATTATGGAAAAGAAAATGAAAGCCTAGCAATAGAGCAATTTTCAAAAAAAACAAGTTTTCAGGTATCCGCTTGTGGGCTATTTATCGATAAAACCAAAAACTTTTTAGCGGCAAGTCCGGATGGCCTTATCGGTGAGGATTCTATAATTGAAATTAAATGCCCTTATAGTATAGCAAATATGTCACCAGAAGAGGGAATTGCACAAAAGATAATTGATTACTGTAAATTGGAAGACCATTCTTTAACATTAAAACGGAATCATAATTACTTCTACCAAGTACAAGGCCAGTTACATATTACTCGTCGTAATTATTGTTATTTTGTTGTGTGGAGTCCAAAAGGTTTGCTGTATGAAAAAATTGAGAGGGACGATGAAATCTGGCAAAAAATCGTTCCACTGTTAGAAAATTTCTACCACCAATGCCTTTTACCAGAAATAATTGACGGTCGCATACCAAGAAATTTACCGGCGAGGGAAAGGTCTGGACCATAAATTGTTTTAATTTCATTGTGTAGATGTTAAACAGTAATTTTTTTTTACAATAAAGCGTTTAAAAACAAAAAATATTAGATCATTGAAGAAGATTGAAAATGTCAAGTGATGTAGGAGGTATTCCCAAAAGTGCATTTTTCTGTAATAATATAACGTATTAAAAAAGTTAAATAAAAACTAAACTAGTTATGTGTATGTACCTAATATGTAGCACAATAAACAATATGGTGCCTCTTATACATAGATTTCAATATTCATTTGTATAATATGATATTATAATAACATAATCGATTCAACAACATGTGGTAGATGCATGTACCACTGAACATACGCTGTACCAGCATTCCATCAAACGATCAGTGGTGTATGTACTTACCATCACACATTTTCTTGTAAAATATAATTTTTTTTTTTTAAAAATCTAGAACAATATATTTAGTCAAATATAAAAGTTTTTTTTTGGTTCGGTAGTTGTATCTTAAAAAAAGTGTCCTATAAAGGGATAATATTATGTTGAGTACAACCTTCAAAAGTTATCAAAAAATATTTTAATTAATTTTTGTGTTCCATATCCAACTCGGCAATACGGAACGGAATCATCTCGGGGTCTGTCTGTAACAGGTGTTTTTTTTTCAATTTTTTTCCATTAATTTATTTGACGTAAACAAAATAAATTTGTCACAATAACTTTAGTAAATAAGCTCGGTAAGTATTGGCACACTCAAAATAAGTCACCAAACAGAAAAATAATTTTAAAAAAACATCGATAACTCGGGACATGACAACACTAGTGGACTAGTGTATCGATATAATTATTGAGAATGTCACATCACTTCGTTGACTGTATACGTATTCAACAAAACCCTCTCCGCCCCCCCTCACCCCCGAATACTGAGAGAAAGGGACACATGCACCTCAGCCTGATAATACCCAAATAAAATTGTCAAAATCGAGGTTTTGTAGTCCTCATTTTTCTACTCCAAAACTGAACCAATTTCCAAGATTTTTTTTACCAAATGTATTGGAAGAAAACATTCTATGTCTGTACCTTTTGCTTTTTTTAAAAATACATCGTCTAATTTGTATACTGAACGTTTGTTGATGGCGTTAAAAAAAGGCAATTTTAACAATTTTTGAAGGGTTATAACTCCTATAAAAAGTAACTTATCAAAAAAATCAAAACGTACCGACACGCTTGCGGTCAATATTCATATTATGTAAAAAAAATATTTTCTCTAGTGTCAAAATTCAGAGAGGGAAATGAGGAATACGTTTGTATGGAAAAAACACCACCCGGTTTCCTCTTAATAATATTAACGGTTTATTAAGAAATCCAAAAAATGCATTTTTTAATATTTTACCTTGAGGAACGGCTGCGTGGCCGCACTCATACCAAATTAAATTTTTGATTTGAGTGCAACAAAACTGCCTGTTTTTAATCAAAAGGTTTAAGGCATTTGGTATGAGCATTTTTAAAGTTTTTTATAAGTTTCAAATTATAAGGAATCTATAGGTATAGGCCGTGAAAGAATTCGGTATTTCTTGATTTTAAGGGAAACTTATTTGTGAGTTAATTATGATTATTTAAAAATATGTTTTTGCCTTACCTACTTAGTATTTATAGCTATCTATCTATCTACCAATCCTATCTGTCTTCTATCTATCTATCTATCTATCTATCTTCTATTTTATATATTCCACATTTTATAGAAATTCTATATATTCGTGATTTAGGTGTGATTATCGATAGTAAGTTACAATATCAATGCCATATCAATAAAAATAACAAATAAAGCTGCTAAAATGCTTGGTTTCATCGTAAAAAATAAAAAGAAACCCGACCGTTTGCCTCTCCATCGATCACCGTTCGCATCGATTACCGTTCGCATCACACTTTCGAAACAATTACCACTTTTCGTAACGCATTCACCAGCTTACCCCCCAAGTCAAGCGTGCGTAAAGAAGTTTTACTTCAAAAAAGGTCTAGTCCTGAATACTAATATAAAAAACACATCTATTCAACTAAAATTATACGTAACCTTAAATAGTAAAAATCTGCCATAAATAATTCAGAAGTCAAGATCAAATAATGATGGAATGGTGTTCGAAATATAATTAAAATATGTGAAATTGCAACCGAAGCACGAAGGCAAGTCACGAACTTTTAGTTCGATGTTATATTTTTCTTGCATTACTTTTAGTTCACACAACATTTCTTTAAAGTTATTTCGTGTGCGTGAATGCATAAACAAGGCGTGCCGTTCTACATCCCGAAGGTCGAGTTCCCGAATACTGAAGTCTCGAAAGACCAACCAATACCTTGAAACGCAAGATCCCGAAATATTTTTATAATTTGGGAGGAGGGTATGGGTACCGCCACCCCGGGAACCATTTATTGGATAACCAACAACTCTGCCGTAGATCATCCCAAGTGGTTCACAACGTTTGGTGATTTAGCAGGGGTTCCCTGGTTCAAGAGGTGAGGTTTGTCCGGGTCTTGACGCCAAATGCGTCTGCCCACCAGCTGCATGGCAGGCCGGATAGGGAAAGAATGGTTGAGGGAGTTGCCGTACTCTCCCGGATCATCGCCTTGCACCGGAGTGTGAGGATGGATTCACACGTCCGTTGTCACTCCTGAATACACTGACCCCCAGATTCCTACCCACCCCTAATACCTTTTTCCTTCCCAGAACTTTCTCTCTTCCCTTTCCTAAAAAGACCCTCCACATACCATCTCCAAAAATGAAATTTTTTCCTCAAGGTCACCTGAATCAAGAAAATTTCATAACTGGGTCATATACTTCGAGGGGAGAAGAATCACTTGCTCCATTTAATATTGAAAGGCAAGATAGAGGGTCGCCGAGGGCCTGGTAGGAGACAAATGTCTTGGCTGCGAAATATACGAGAGTGGACCGGCATTAGAAGTGTGGAGGAGCTATTCCGGGCAGCGCAAGACAGAGAGACCTTTTCAAGAGTGATCGCCAACGTCGGGGGGACCTGATAAGGCACACAAAGAATAAGGGCCACCTGTGGAGCTAATGTTAAAAACATATATATATTTTTTTTTACATTGGAATCATGTTTTTACTCCTTTGTGAATACCTCGCAAGGGTCCCTACTGCTCCCGTATGGAGCCAGTGAGACTATGGCATCACCAAATGGAGTACGTTGTAAGTCTGAATGCAGTGGATAAGGGAAGGAGATGGGGGCATATATTAAGGTGGGGAAGTTCCTGGCTATTCAGACCTGGTCAGAAACACGGTTAAAGCCATTTTTCAGTTCTGAATGATGGTCTTTCATCAGGACGGTGATGAGAGAATTATTTGTGAAACGACAAAAAATAATTAAATCAAATTTTGTTGCATGTTGGGATTTGAACCTCCGATCAGCGGATTTATAAATAAATATTTAAAAAAAATCAGGATCGTGGAAATAGGGAAAATGTCATTCGTGATTTCGACCATTCAGATTTTTTATTCAAGAATTTGGTCATTCGTGAAAGTCTTTTGAGATTTCGGCTAAATATCTTATTCTGGAATGTGAAACATCAGCTTTCGAGATCCAGGAAATATATAATAAGCTATATTTACATAAATTATTTGCACAACTCAACTTTTATTTAATTTTTAACTTCTTGACCTTAATTTTTAGAAATTTAATTAAATTTAAATTTGATATGTTAATATCGAGTTCTGCAAGTATTTAAGAAAGTATTTTAGTTACAGCTGTTTTGACTTGTAAGGTCATTTTCAAACTGTGGTGAAGCCACGTACGGACGACTTATTTATAACATTTCAAATGTCAATTTATGAAGGTGTCAAAATTGATTTATTACCGGTAAATCCAATTTGCAGAGACACTAATTGAGAGAGTGATTAAGTGGGATTCCGAATCTTTCCCTTTTTGGTTTCACTTGCACTAAGTGCAAGGGTTTTCTTTATTGATTTAGAATGATGTTATTTCTATGACTCATTTAAGTGCATTATATAGTTTAGGTTTGGTAAAAATACTAAGAAGTGGAGAATAAATAATTTTCCTTACTTTATTAATTAGTGTTATGTTGGGGTCATTCGTTCGTTTATTGATTTCTAATTGTTCAAGCAAATTTAATCTAAGACCCTTTCGTTCTATATGTAATGGTTTTGGCTGGTTGTTTTTAAGTGGAACGTGATTATTTTCTAAGAGATGTTCTGCGAATTTTGAAGCGGTGTTTTTATTTTTATAACATCGTAAATCCAAAGTCCACTTCTAGCAGAGATATTTATGGATTATATAGAAAATATAATTCTTAAATCTCCCTTAGCAAAACACATAATATACTATGTCAGATATGTAGACGACATCCTTATTTGTTGGAACGGCACCAACCGACAGTTAGATATCTTTACCAATTAGGCCAACACCATTAATAATAAAATCTGCTTCACAGTTGAACATGAGATTGAAGGTAAAATCAATTTTTTAGATCTGACAATCGGTAGAAGTAATAATAAACATACCTTCGAAATATTTAGAAAACCAACATTTACTGATACTACAATAAATGCAAATTCAACTCATCCTTGGTCCCACAAATTATCAGCTTACCATTCAATGGTACATAGACTCATAAACATTCCCTTAGATAATAAAGCATACGTAAAAGAAAAGGAAACTATTAAAATAATCGCGATTAATAACGGCTATGAGGCAAAAAACATTGAAAAAATAATAAAAAACAAGAAATACAAAAATAAAATTAATTTAACATATCCGGTACAAAACAAAAAATTAGAAAAATTTGCATGTCTCGAATTTCTCGGCCCAATATCTTTAAAAATTGCAAAAGAAATTAAAAAATGTGGTTTAAATATAGCTTTTAGAACCAATAATAATATGGGAACAAACCTTAAAAACTCAAAAAGTAAAAATCCTAAACTAAATAACGGTGGCATATATGAATTAAAATGTGACCACGCCGATTGTAATGCTACTTACATCGGACAAACGGGTAGGGCATTCTCAACTAGATTCAAAGAACATTTACGATGTTATAAAAATAAAAACACCGCTTCAAAATTCGCAGAACATCTCTTAGAAAATAATCACGTTCCACTTAAAAACAACCAGCCAAAACCATTACATATAGAACGAAAGGGTCTTAGATTAAATTTGCTTGAACAATTAGAAATCAATAAACGAACGAATGACCCCAACATAACACTAATTAATAAAGTAAGGAAAATTATTTATTCTCCACTACTTAGTATTTTTACCAAACCTAAACAATATAATGCACTTAAATGAGTCATAGAAATAACATCATTCTAAATCAATAAAGAAAACCCTTGCACTTAGTGCAAGTGAAACCAAAAAGGGAAAGATTCGGAATCCCACTTAATCACTCTCTCAATTAGTGTCTCTGCAAATTGGATTTACCGGTAATAAATCAATTTTGACACCTTCATAAATTGACATTTGAAATGTTATAAATAAGTCGTCCGTACGTGGCTTCACCACAGTTTGAAAATGACCTTACAAGTCGAAACAGCTGTAACTAAAATACTTTCTTAAATACTTGCAGAACTCGATATTAACATATCAAATTTAAATTTAATTAAATTTCTAAAAATTAAAATGGAGTTCTACGAATTAAACAAAAAAACAATTAATAATTAATTCTTGACCTTACACCACACATTTATACTGGTATCAAATAATAAACATGTCATAAGTCATAACCTTTTAAAATTGTACTACACCCATATACTAAAAAATATACTATACCATCTACAAGCGTTTAAAAATTGTTAAAACTGTTTAAGTAATTTCTCTCTTCTAAGTAGAAGAATAATATTATTTCTATTTTATGTTCTCTGTGGTTTTATGTTATTTTGGATGATTTTGAAACAAGTCATCCCACTTCATTCTACACTTCCCATAAGCTCATAAATTAGCGTAAATTACAGGTCACGATTTTGATAGCCTAAGGATTCAGACTTGCAAATTGCAGCGACAGATGGTGTATCACCTGACCCGGCCTACCTCACAACTATTAAATTGAAGTTTCCAGTGTATTTTTTTAAATAATTATGAAATTTAATTAATAAGAGATAACTTTGTATAAACCACTTTTTAATAAACAATATCGACATGTTTCAATAACAATGTTATCTTCTTCAGAATATGTTAATAATATATCTGAAGAAGATAACTTTGTTATTGAAACATGTCGATATTGTTTATTGAAAAGTGGTTTATACAAAGTTATCTCTTATTAATTAAATAATAAATAATGCCACAAAGTTATTTTGCAAAGATTGAAGAAGTAATTATGAAATTTATCAACATGAATATAGTTTCCCGACTAGAGAGCCCAAAAATGCCTTTTTTTCGATTCGAGCATTTCGATTTATAAAAACATTTTTTTTCCGCAGCTAAAGTGTTAAAAACGAACTTTTGGACGCACAGAAGACATTAAACAGCTGATATTAATCCCCTGGCGACCGACTTTTTTCTTCAATTTCGACCTAAAAAATTCCAACTGCGATCAAAATGAAAGTTCAAATAAAAAAGTACGACCATAAAATAAGACTCCAAAGTGATTCAGATTCACATTTTTCACGCTTTGTATTGACGGCCTTCTTAGTCCTGAGGTAGGGCTCTCGCCTAACAATCATAACAATCCGAAGGTCACGGCTTCAAATCTCGGCGTTCGTAAGTAAATTTTATTTGATTTATTTATATCACAATAAATTTTTTTTAAATGATAGGTAAATCGTATTTTATTATCGTGGAAGACAATCTCTCAATATTGCGGTGATGTGATACCACCGTTCAGAATTGAAACGTTGCTTGAAATTACTTAAGCCGTGTTTGGGGACCAGATCTGAATAGCCAGGAACTTCCCCACCTTCCTCTTCACCATCTCCTTCTCCTCTCCTCTTCTTTCAGCCTCACAGCACACCCCAATTGGGTATGCCATAGTCTCGCTGTGTAGTAGGTTGAGAGCAGTTGGGACTATTGGGCCGTATTCACAGTTAAAAAAATTATTAAAAATGTGAATACCACTCAAATATTTATATCGACACTTGAATTGACTTATCTTAAGTTTCTTTTTTTCATTCAAAAAAATTGGCCACACAAATTTTTTACTTTAAACCTTCAGTAGCGATTGGACTCTTGTACTTCGAAGTAACAGTATACGTCTATGTTAACTAACACTACCTGAATACTATTTCAGTTTATTAACAACCTTCCTCTTTCTCACCTCCTTCCTCTCCGCGCATTAACAAAAAGTTCCATAATTACTTAATTATTTACTAGTTGTCATAATTACTATACTATAATACTTTTCGAACAGCAGGGAATTTGAATTATGTAGGTATACAGGGCGTTAAGGGACGTACTTGACCTACTCTAACCAGTGATTGCTGACATTACGAGTATCATGAGCAAAAAAGTAATTGAAATTCTCCAGTGACATTTTTTATGTTTTTTTCGATTTTTTTAAGGTCACCGTATTGTAAGGTATATTGCTTTATGAAATACCACTATAGAGCAACACTTATTATTTGTTTCGATATGCAGGTAACATTGTAAAAATAATATTATTATCTGACAGTCATCTTCTTCAGCGTCCTCCTACACAGCGATTAGCGTACAGCCATTAGCATCTCACCTGTGATCTAGCCCCCGTACAGGTAAAACAGCCTCTCCAACAATTTAACAGTCACCCGACACCTGCCGGAAAGCTAAATTTATCAGATGTACCACCACGGGTAGCATTAAAATAAAGAGATCATATTTACATCCTGCATGAAAATTAGCAGTAAAAAGACTGAATATTTTTATTTGCCTTTTGAAGACACAAATACTGTAGCTCCTTCGATGCAACTGGATGGAGTAACATTAGCCAACTGTGACTCATTTAAGTATCTGGGCTCACTCATCCACAAAGACGGAGGATTTGCAGCGGATGTCACCCAAAGAATAGGTGTGGGATGGATTAAATTCAGATCCGTAACGGGAATATTGTGTGAATCCAAAATGCCTATAAAACTTAAAGATATACCGGACTATTGTTAGACCCGCGATAATGTATGTCTCCGAATGCTGGACTATGTACAACTCATACTCTAGGCAACTCGAAACAGCAGAAATGCGAATGCTTAGATGGTCGGCAGGAGTATTCCTAAAAGATAAGATTAAATTATCGTTGAAAGCAAACACTTTGTGGCTTGACATTATATAGAATAAAACAAGTACTTTGGTTAAAAACCACTTTATTTTTATTTATATTCGTCGACCGGTTTCGGTTGAACTCAACCTTCTTCAGGACAATAAACATATAAAGATATACCTATGTTTATATGTTTATTGTCCTGAAGAAGGTTGAGTTAAGATATACCTATGTTTATATGTTTATTGTCCTGAAGAAGGTTGAGTTCAACCGAAACCGGTCGACGAATATAAATAAAAATAAAGTGGTTTTTAAACAAAGTACTTGTTTCATTCTAGATAAGATTAAAAGTTCACGTATTCGTGGTTGCCTGGGTGTCACGGACATAAACAGCAAGCTGGAGGAACGACAGTTGAGATGGTATGGGCACATAAGACGGAGACCATCAGACCACACAGTGAAGCAGGCAATGTCTATGGAGCTTCATCGACAGTCATCCAAAGGAAGACCAAAGAACTCCTGGATGACTCAATGCTCGAAAATACTTCTGTGAAACGGCCTGGATGAAGGCGATACTGAGAACCGAAAAAGCTACAACCTGAGAATGAGAAGAGCCGACCCCAACAGTCTACCTAGGCAATGAGTTGGGATAGAAGAAGAGAAGAGATTTACATCGTGCATGAAATAATATTTCAAAAACAAAATGAGTAACACTGCTCGTATAGGTTCCATGACAATTGATCCGGTGATAATTGACCAACCGACAGTTCGTCCCTCCGACAATTGATCCAGTGATAATTGACCGGCCGACAGTTCGTCCCTCCGACAATTGATCCAGTGGTCAGTTGACCCCCTGGACAGTTGATCAATCTGCCAATTGATCCCTCGAATAGGTGATCCCCTAAAATATGATTTCTTCAAGTAATTATGCAAAGATGATATACGACCATACAACCAAAGTCGAAATACTTGTATCTGCAGGCGTCGTGAGTGAATATCCACTAAACAAATATTTTTACTACGAATAATTCCGACACCCCGAAGAAGCATGCGAGTATAACAAAATACGACATACATATAGAGCAAGAGCCAGTGACGATCAGACCTTCGTTATTTTATAAAACCTGAAAGTATCACTATGTGTCCCTAATACAGGTAAAGACGATCCCTTTTCATCGTGACCTCAGATTTTACAGTCAAAATGAAGATAAAAACGGGTTAACGAAATGTAACAGAGCAACGACATGAGCATCTGAAATCTTTTGATTCTTGCGTAAATTTCTTAAATGATCTTCTTACAAGTCATAAGAATTGTGGATAAACATTCTTCTTTACGAGGCGTGAAGAAAGAACAGTTTTGTAATTTTGTCTTCAATGCGAAATTCGATACAAAAACTATGCAAATATCTCACCACGGTTCACAGCAACTTATAACGATTTCGTAAAAAAAAACAATAAAAGATGTACTCGCATGCAACCAGTTTCTTAATGAGTTTAAATTCATTTTCGTAATTCTTTGACAAGACACTCATAGAATATACCTTCGTAGAGAGTTGCAGACGGTGTACGATGTGAACAATCTCTATCTTGTAGATTGCCCATTGCCCAAACAAGATTTTTATCTTTTTTTCCAGTATTCAAATGCGTACACAAGAGTAATAATTACACATGTTTTAAAAAATGTTTTGTTAAGGTAGGATCGTGTAAAAGTACACAGAGAACCACAATTGCTACCGTTTACAGAATAATATCAAAATTTCTGAAGTATTTTAAAAAAAGGTTAACATACTCAAGTAAATTTAAAAAATGGATAAAAAAAATATATTTTTATATTTTTTCAAGAAAAACAAACATTCTCGGGTTACGAAAAACCTGACTATGGTTGAAAACCTCATAATATCACCACAGTAAGGGGGCATACATAAATTACGTGAGCTCAAAGGGGGGGGGTCCAGCAAAATATCACGTTACTTGAAAAGAATATACGAAATGGCCAAAATTTATCTCACCAAGGGAGGAGAGGGGATCTAGATTGGAAGAAAAACTGCTCACGTAATTAATGTATGCCCCCTAAGCGGAAAATGTTGCTTGTGTCGTGATGGAGGACTTAGCCAGCCGAGGAATCTAACATACGACGCCCGGGTGGGACCCAAATGCGATGCCAACTCAGCCACTGACCGGTCAATTTAATAATGTTGTTATTAAGTTCTGCATGTTTTCCTTTTTTTAATATTAATGTGACAGCTGTTTCGGCCTACAAGGCCATTTTCAAACTGTGGTGAGATCACTTATATACATGTATATATATGATTCTAAATTTCAATTATGATGCTGCCTAATTATTTTATTTCTGGTTAAACCGATTTACTGAAAAATCTATTGTCACAATTATTTTCTCAGTAAATCGGTTTATCCAGTGACAAATCAATTTAGGCACCTTCAAAATTGAAATTTAGAATCATTAAAATAAGTTTTCCCAAAGCGGTCTAACCACAGTTTAAAAATAGCCGGAATTTATAAGTATATATAACTGGAAACAGCTATCACAATAATAATAAAAAACTAAAATACTTGCAAAACTTCAGAAAAAAAAAATTAAATGGAGTTCTACCGTTCTACGATTTGAACATAAAAACAATTAATATTCAGGTTACCATACTATTTATAATTATTCCTCCTACTACCATCATTATAAGCGTAAATGTTGTTTATGGAATGCTGGATGACTTTAATTAAGGAGATTAACCTCTAGGTTAAACTAACCGGTCTTATATAATAATTACATAATTACAATGCTACTTTTATTAATTGGTAATTTTAAAACAAATATTATTATCTTTGAAAACATTTTGCATACGTAATGAAAACCCTATAGTGCTGAACACTTTGGATTGTTATCTGATGTGATTTTATTTTTACCAATCATATTTTTGAATTGTTTAAATGAGCGACATCTCATAACGCATAAATAAAACTTTCATAAGTGTGTTTGTTCTTAGAGACGATAGATGGCAGCTCCATTGTATAGTTAAATAACGTTAAAGCATTTCTCATGCGGCATCTCCAATCAGCACCAATTATCGTAAGTAGAACGGTTCCGACCAGTGAATGCATTTATTACGGTAATGCAATCAATTATTAAAATTGTAAGCATGTTTTGAGTGGGTTAAAATATTGAAGAAACAAATCATATAAAAAAAGAAGTGGAGTCCTCAATTTTGACGTATATTGCAGTGACAAATTTAAATATGTAATATAAGAGTTTTGTGGGCGGATCTGTGCGCCTGAATAAACTAACTAACCATCACGCCGTTTCAACGCAGGGGTAGGCAGAGAGGACGGACCGCCAAAAAGCTCGGTCTTGGCACACAATTCTTGCCTCGTTCACATTCATACATCGTATCATACATGCTTTTCTAGTATTCTGACTCTTGACATGGCCCGACTCAAGTATCTGAATCACTTGGTCGTGCAATGTCTTCCTAACTTCTTCCTATTCACATGGGCGTCATATATTCTCCTTACACACCTTTCTTCGTTCATTCGCTCTACATGCTCAAACCATCTGAGCATCTTTTTCATAATTTTACTCGTTCAGTAAAAAAAGGCACGGGACAGCCAAAAAATAAGACAAAACGTCCTAAAAATACACGAATGTATAGACACCAACATCTGCGATTGCCCTACTCTAGAAATATCAGACTAAATAAAATATCTAGGAATCATAGTAATTGACCGTAACCTCAGATGGACACATCATACTCCTCATTCCTCATCCTTATCCTAAACATAAGTAACACATATACATTAAAAGCAATTAATGAAAAAATACATTTTGCACTTTGTCAATCCATTATAGAATATGGAATCATTGTTTGGGGAAGAGCAATAAATTCAGCAATCGGACAAATGGAAATCGCATAGAAAAATATCTTAAAGGTAATATTTAAAAAAACACGGAATAATTGACACTTACCAAACGTGTTATTCATTACGCTTAGAAGGTCGTCAAAAACGTATTATGAATAGTTGTGCGGTAAAAAATGTTTTTAAAAATTATCTTTCGGCAAAAACTCATAAAACATATTTATTTTCCTCGATTTAATAAAATACATTTAAAGTGAAGACATTAACTTTTATTACTTATGTAACCTATTTAAACGGAGTACACATTAATAATCACAAAACACCAATTAGGCTCAAGATCAACGCGTTACATCCTCTTGGTAAGTACTTCAACGACTTATATCGGATATTGAGATTTATAGAGTTAACTTTAATAGAAAATCGAAATTTAGATCAAAATAATGAACCAAGTAAACGAAGAAGGTGAGCATATTTTAATTCACTTTTATGAAATCACAATTTGTAAAATACTAGCGAGTACCCGGCATGCCTTGAATGCCTATCAAAGAAAGTGTACGAGATCCAAAGTACATATGTGATCTAAAGGGATCCACAATGCTAGTTCCTCGGAGCATTACAATTACAATTCTTTCGTCAAGATAAAGGAATCCACCAAGAGAATGGCTTGCTTCAACGCTTAGTCATAGGTTTTTATGCCTGTATAGTGTATAACATAAATGACACGTGACCCACAGACGATCACACCTAAAGTAAGCAGATCAATGGTTTTTAATCATCATGTTCCTATGCCAAACAAACAATAGCAGAAGAATGTATTGAACTGTCAAATTCTTAATGTTTCCTATCAATTTCACTTCTCCCATTGTGTTAATTTAAACACTTTGCGATTACCATAAACATATTGTTTTCTTCATATGTATACGATTCTGCTTGAAGAAGTAGGGAAAAAACTCGAATGGAAGAAGATTGATGAACCCATCAAAGCACCATAGTTAGTGATGGAATAAATTAAAAATTACACGCACTGAATTATGAAAAGTGGAGTAAGGCCATTATGCCCTGTATTTTGATACCTACATATAAACAAATAAATAATCTTTTTTACAAAATGAAGCGCGGACTTATAGTAAAAGGTAATAAGTAGATATTTCGCTTATTGACAATCTCTTCCTATTGAGAAATAAAAATAACTGCATTCAGTGTATTAGTACCTAAGCAGAACCGATCATTTCAGATACCTACTCATCAGGTAAAGGGCATTCCACTGATAGCTCCCTTGTAATTATTATCTCTCTTTTCTTATAATAACATAAATATACTTCACCGTGGAGGTCTCAGCGGCGAAACTATCGGTTTAATTAAGCGATTCCAGTAAAATTCTAACAGCTTTTCTTATTAAAAAACTTCACGACCGTTGTTATCCATTTTATAATACATCGGATTATTACTAATTAAAATGTCATTATATTGGCAACAAAGAACTTCGGTAGATAGGCGCATGCGCTGATGCGCCATGTTTTTTCACGCACGGCAAAATTATAATTTTGACATGTTATATTTGACGTGCGATTCATATAATGTTTTTGTACATAATTTCTTTTCCAATTATCAATTCACTAAATATTAGTATAATTCAACATAATTACTTTTATTTGCGTTATTTTTCGTCAGTTTCTATAACGTCATGTTGTGAGTTTAGTTGGTTATAGGAAAAAGTGAGGTTATTTCGACACATTATTTTTTTATTGACTTCTGCCGCGTGACTTTAATAAAACTCTCATGGAAGTAATGTTATTTAGTAATATGAATGCCTTATATGGCAAAATAAATACAAATTAGAGAAATCAACGTTTAAATTGTGTAACAATGAATCTTAAATGTTATATTTTTTCGGTAACATTCGGGGAATTATTATTATTATTTTAATTATATGATCGCGTAAAAAATTGAAGTGACAATTTTGTTGCAAATGCCGTATAAAAGGGTTGTGTTTTTTTTTATTTTAATTGTCATGAAATTTACTTTAAAAAGATGGGGTAAGCTTTTTTCTACTTTTTTCGTGTTTAAAGCTTAAAATATTTACAAATTTTTAACACTAAAGCCTATTTTAAATGTAAAAATCTAAGAGATAATTTAGTCCTATTAATAAAATGGTAGTTGTTTTTACGACATCTTCAAAAATAATAAATATGTGGGACATTTAAAATTCCTTCGAAAAATTCCGAAATTCGTTAAGGAATTATTGATAAAAACAAGTGTATACAGCAAATAAACTACCCTCTTTGGTTGGATAAGCAATTTATATAACTTTCCATGAACTATTTTGTGTCAATTACTAATGAGTAAGGTTTTCATATACACTGTTGTCTATTATTTGAATAAAATATTCACGACGTCTTTAAGTAATGCTATTTATATTTAAAATGTTCTCTCAGAAACTCTTTAAGACTTAAAACTTTACCGATAATAATATTGTAGAGCTAATAAAATGAGATTTTTATTGGTTGAATCAAAGGTTACCGATACAAAAATTAATAAAATCAGTGACAATGATGAAATTTATGTATTGACAAATTATTATCTCCACTATCTGGAACGAAGCGTCGCGCGTCGCGTCGGTCGCTCCGTTGGGGGCAATTTAAAGATTTGTAAAGAGGACATAAAATACGTATTTCCGCTAGAATTATCAATAAAAAACGTATAAAATAATCGATTTATTAGCTTTTATCAATGTTTAAAGTAATGGATAACCCTGAAACGCCGACATTGGTAAAACTAACAAAAAATAGAGTGTGCAATTAACACGAGTAGAAGTGAAACCTTCAGAAAATTAAAGTTGACAAGGTAGGGAGGCTACGAGGCACCGCACAAGGAGGAGACCGATTATTTACAAAGCACCGAACAACGAGGAGACCGATTAATCTATCTCATTCTCTCGTAACAGACTAAATCGTATAGATAAATGTATGTGTAGTATGTGTTTGTCTTTTTTTAGTGTCGCTCTTGCGTTTCATCGAGTTTCAAATCACAATGGAACTAAAGAAGTTTTTACTTTAAAAACATATCGACATTATATTATATTTACAAACCTTCAGAACACTAAAGTAGACCAGAGTGGAGAGGCTGTGAAGCACCGCACAAAGAGGAGACCGATTGGTCTATCTCATTCTATCTCAAGCTAAATACTAAATATGTATGTGGTTGTCTCTTTTAAGTGTCGCTATTTGTCGTTTCATCGAGTTTCAAATCACAACAGTGCTAAAGTAGTTTTCATTTCAAAAATTTGTGCGCACAAAGAATAGACCAATAAGTCTTTCTCATTCTCTCGTAAGCTAAATACTATAGATGTGTATTTATTGTTATCAAGTTTAATTTGTAGAACTCCATTTTAATTTTTATTTATTTTATATATTCAATAATTTTATTATTAAATTAATAAAAACAGTTTATTTATAAACAAGTTCTGCTGGTAATTATTATTACGCGTGACAGCTGTTTTGCCTAAATAAAAAAAATAAAAAAATAAAAAACTATAGATGTGTGTGTTTGTCTCTTTTTAGTATCTCTATTTTTCGTTTCATCGATTTTCAAATCTCAACGGTACTAAGGAAGTTATCACTTTAAAAAAATCTTTTTTTAAATAAAACACCTTAATCTACGACTTCTCACAAAGCAATCTTTATCGACGAAGATATCGGTGTCTAAAAGGTCGGGTTTCAAATATCTTTGATAAGGTCCCACTGTGAGATATTGGTGGTAGAGATTCGGGAATCGTACATATAACTTTCTACCTATTAATCTATTTCAATAGATACCTATTGATTAAGTAGTTTCTTGTGAACATTCCACAGCATCTACAAGACCATTTTCATCTCCTCCAGACGATGTCCGCACGCAATGTCAACACTGACTGCATTTTCCTTTCTTCCGAGCCTATCAGACCGTACACTAAATCACTTTCTTCCAGTTATCAACTTTTCAGAAATAGTTTCATTTTTACTAGATCCAACCGAGATATGAAAACTGAAAGCACCTACAAGAAAGTGAAACATGTGTCTCTTCAGAAATCAATACATCAATCAAAAATTCCATATCATCATAAATATAATAACAATTTAACAACAATAAAAATAGGTCATTAATTATTACATAGTATAAAATGAAGTCGCTCAAAATGTATGTACGCTTAGATCTTTTAAACTACCCAACGGATTTTCATGCAGTTTCCACCAATAGATAGAGTGATTCAAGAGGAAGGTTTATATGTATAAAAAATGCTTATTATAGTAGAAAAAAGCCGATAAATTCAAATATTCAATTCAGGCAGCGGGCAGCAGGCAAGCGGGTGCTGTGGACTTTATAAAGGTTGGGTAATGGCATTGTGTTTCGTTAGCCACAGCAACGTGTGTCCGGGTATGCTAGTTACTAATTAGCTATTCCCCGAATAATATCGAAGTAACCTACAAACGCGAGGTAATTAAGCCTATTAACAATAACCAAAATACTTAGAAATTCGACAATCAAAGACGACTTAGTAAAATATGTAATAAAACCCATACAATTGAATAAAATGCTTTTAGACCACTTCTCTCCCCCTCTCCAATATATTATATAACCGTGGGTTAAGAATAATTTGAGCCAGTCTGAAGATGGCTTTAACAAGCTGAAACCGTTTAAAAAATTAAAGTTAATATTTCTTCATCTAAGTTTAGAAATAAGTTTCATATTTGATTATTATAATAAAGTGTTTGAAAGCAAGTAAATATTTGAGAAAAAATAAATTTGGTACTATGGCAGAATGCTCGTGATGGATAGCCAGGCGTACGAATTTCTCCAATCTGGAAGAGCTAGGCATACAAAATAGCTGTCTGGATACAAAACATCCAAGATAGTTTAGACACTTTGCTCGCCGAACTGAGAACTCGATCCAGAAGCTTGTGGTAACTAGCAAAGAGCATGGCACGGAAAGCAGACGTATATCACCGATTAACCAAGGGAAAGTGTAGGTAATAGCACGTAAGATATTAAATAGTTATTAATTTAGTTAATAACTAGAATAAAATTAATAAATAAATAAAACATTAAACTGACCATGTTAAAGCACTCAACAACATTGCAGCACCGAGGACAGTGGAGAAGTCTAGTGCATGAGGATAATCAAATTGGGGTTTAAAATCATCAATAATAATAATAACAATTGTTTATTTCAGAAAAAGGGGTAGTGCAATGCAATACGTTCCATATTTCGAAATAACAAAAAATAAATTAGGTAAATAATAAAAAATAAGACAAAATAAAAATTCAAGTGTATTTAAGTGAAAAATATTAAACAAAAAAAATTAAGCAACTAGCCGTTTATGGGGGATATCAACGATCTCAAGTGCTCTGAAAGAGTGCCCTCGTCCCTCAAGGAGCATTTCCGTAGCGCTACAATATCTCGGTAGGCGCGACAAGGCGACGAATAAAGAAGAAGATAACAAATCGATTACAAATATTATAAATCGATTTTAATTTATCATCCTTTTCATCTTCATCACTCCTTGCTTTGAAAATCCTCCTCATTTTCGTAATCTTGTGTGATCCATACCACGAAGAAAAGAAACATGAACATAAATATCATAAAAATCGCTCTCCGGGTATTTTCAAGTTCCCCTACTAAATGCCTAAACAACAGATACGGCAGTAAAACAATCAATCAATGAAGCCCGCTGAATAAATTTAATCGAGTGATCATTCGTGTTGTGTTTATGTTCCGCTATCGCGAGTGCACTGCTGAGTCAATGATTGTTGATAAACGATAGAAACTGTCCAACCGCGGCACGCGAAGGCGTCGCGTCGCGCATCGTAATAATTTAAAGTTTCTATCAGATGGACCGCGGGGCGAGAGAATTGCATTAATTGCTAATATATAGCGGTAGCTAAGATAAGCGCAACTAATTAAGTTTAGTTATGTATTTTAACCCTTTAAAAATTAGGCATATTTTGTCAGTAGGTAAAAATTTTTCCGTTTAGCAAACAAATCCAAATAAATGGAACTTATCTGATAATTAAATACTCTTTTTAAAAGGTGATGAAATACGCTTTCAAATGTCATTCTTAGAAGAAACCATGTAATTTTTTAAATATAATTTTTTTAAATGAAAACTTTAAAAATCTTAATTTTTAGTTTAAAAAAATGGCTCACTTTTTTAACTAAACTTACTGATTATTATTTTTTTAATTGATAAACTAATGTTTAAGACAAGATTTTTATGCATAGCACAAAGGGTAACAATTATTATAAGCAACGATTATTAACCTGAAACACTCGTCTACATTGAAAAAATCTCACGAGAAAAGATACATGCCGCCGACGGGACTTGAATCCGCGCCCTTCTGATTTCCAGTCAAATGCTCTGACCACTGAGCTACTATAAATAAAGTTGATCGTTTGCAGGTGGAAAAATTTAATAAGCAGTAATTGTTGAATGAAACACTAGTACCTATATATCGAATAATTTGGCGAGAAGGAGATAAGCCGAAGTAGCTCAGTGGTCAGAGAATTTGACCGGAAATTAGAAGGACGCGGGTTCAAGTCCCGTCGGCGGCATGTATCTTTCCTCGGGAGGCTTTTTCAATGTAGATGAGTGTTTCAGGCTAATAATTATTGCGTATAATAATAATAATAACGTAATATTTGTATAGCGCAGTTTTGTGTCATTTCACTTCAAATGCGCTAGTATAATAAAAAATATTGATAATGACACACACGCACACACATAATGAATTATAAACGTTAGTCACCTCACTTTTCTGTCGTTTCATGTAAAAATAATGTCACAAAGTTTCTTTTTTTTTTTAAATTGCGAACGGAAACTTTGTTTTCATAAAGGTGAACATTTTAATATATTGTGGTTACCTTTTTGATTTGAATATAAAGAGCGTTGTCTACTCTTTATAGTACCGTTTAGAAGTTTAGATTATACCCACTAATATAGTATGGGAAACACAATGGTTTCTTTGAGACCTATGTGAGCTGGGACAAATATGGTCTCCTGTGATTAAACAGGTTAAAACGTTATTTCAATAACTGCCTACATACATGCATCACTAATAAATTCCTTTTTTTACATTAACTATCCATCATTACCACAGGTGGCCCTGAGGAAAATAATTTTCCTTTGGTCCTATATTATCTTTGAGGATGCTGTGTGGAGGGTCTTCTTGAGGAAAATAGTCATTAAAATGACCCGATGACAAATAATCCGATAGCAAAATGTCACCCGTTATAAATGTTGGGAGCGTGTTTTCTGACTATGCACTGGTACCGAGAGAATCAATGACGCTAGTTTCTCAGAACATCTTCCATTGAAATACCAATAGAATACGGACAGCAATCCTACCTGTGCTATAAAGATTGCTATCCGTTTTTTTTTAAAAGGAGAATCTATCAAACGGACCACCCGTTTCTGCATAGATTTGAGGATTTTTTCACTTTTTGGGGCTCGAGACCAGAGGTGGCTGCCAAATTCAATCGTGGAGCATACTTAAGATTTGTACTGAGACTGGACTGCCAAATACACAATGTCAGTGGTAAATGACCTCTGTGGTCGAGAGGCAAGGCCCTTGATTCGCAATCCGTAAGTCGCGAGATCGAATCCCGGCGTGGTATTGTGGCCCTGATGTAAGACCACCATTTGGAATTGAAACGTTGCTTGAAATGGCTTTATCCATGTTTGGTGACCAGATCTGAATAGCCAGTTACTTCCCCACCATCCTCACCCCCATCTCCTTCCCTTCCCCACTGCCTTAAGTCTCACAACATACCCCAGCTGGGAATGCCATAAAATCACTGACTCTAGACGGGAGCAGCTGGGACTCTTGAGAGTTATGCACGTAAAAATAAGAAAGTTGGTCAATTATCTTTGGAGGGGACCCCACCACTTTCCCAACGGCGTTATAAGGAAACATATGGTTTCCTCCTTCACCGCACACGTCAAGACTCTAATTTATTGAACGAAGCTACATTTATTTGAACGACTTTAGACCCTCCAATATCCATGCATACGGGGTTAGAAAGCAGTATGCAAGTACTTACATTAACATAATACAAAAGAATAATAAATGTGTCAGCCCGTGGAATAATTCTTCTGAAATCTATTGATAAAAATATATACTTATTTGTATAAATAATATAATATAAGAGAGGCGCCCGGTTGAGAAAGCCTGGAATAAGAGAATAACGAAAAAATAACAGTAATAATATAATGCAAGTATTTACAATACAAGCAGGGAGAAAATAAAATGCATAAAAGGCAAACATTTAGAGAAGGTATTCCACAAATCCGGAGTCCGCGCCCTTTAGCCGGCTTCCCGATTTTTCCTCAAAGTCAATTGTCAATTGTCAGTCATTGATGACTGCAAATAAATATATCCTCAATGCTTCCAGGGACAAACAGAGACTACAAAAAAGTGGTCCTACGACTTATTTCAGCCAATTTAATTCATATTGGGTAAATAATACAATCCATTTGGTCGTATGTCTGTATTTGATATTGGTAAACTTATGGCACTAATAGAAAATCATAATAATATCACAAAAAGGACAATCTACCGCTTATCCTCTCACGCCTTGTTTCCAGGAGTGTAAGTGAAAAGTAGGCTTTGAGGTAATTCAATGGAAACGATAAAACATTTCCAGATCCGGCGAACAGAATGGTTTATGGGAATTATTTGTATTTCTGTTTATAATAATCCCGTGGTTTTGATTTGTGTGGGAGTTTACCAAAGGAAAATTTCCATTGCGAAATATGATCTAAATTCACATTGAATTGAATTATCTGCTTCTGTCGGTTCAGTGAATGATTTTGATTTGATCGGTGCATAAAAAAATATTTCGCTAATTTTAACATCAATTTCAACCATTTGTCTGACCTAAAATAGATAATCATATCATAAATACTATCTTTATTTTTATTTTTAACATAATGAGTAAAACCTCAATTTGTAATATTTTAATTAATGAAGACAATATTAGCGAAACTCAAAATCTTAAAAATAAAAAATCAGAAAAAGATACCGTAACATCTAGCCCTAGGACTAGAACCCAGGACCAACGCTTTGCCGGGGTAATCTGATTAGTTCATATTTAACTGTATCATACGTCGACTGAGAACTACCAACGTTTAACGCATATTTTTATTGGCTGCAATATTTATGTTTGATTGCAAGATTCAACCCCGAACTAAATGCTCTCTAGATGTTATCTTCGATAAATTTATCCATTTTTATTTAATATGCGACACCTATTGACTTTTCTGAAGGCGTAGTTCCTGGATTTGAACTTTTCAGATTTTTCTTCAGATTTTCGATTGAGTTTCTCTAATAATATATTCATTAATAAATATTATCGCTCATTCTCAAAATTCGGCGCTTTTTTACATTAGCTCCACACAGGAGGCCCTGAGAAAAATAATTCCCCTCGGGGCCTATGTCATCTTTGAGGATGCTGTGTGGAGGGTTTTTTAAGGGAAAGAAAGGAGAGGAAGTCGTGGGAAGGAAAAAGGTATGAGGAATGATTTTGATATTGATGTTGGTTCCGATCACTCAGTTACTACTATTAAATTGACACCACTATAATAAAATATGCATAATAATAATTCGAAACTTAAAAGCTTGAAATCATTCATTGTCTTAGTAATATTCACATTAAAGTTTTTCATAGACGTTATTTAAGGATTTTAAAAAAATCATCTTGAATCATTTAATAACAATATTTCCAATTTTAGTCCAATGACTAGAATATGTCGATTCTATAATGTGACGATATGGACACCGTTTTAAATATCCTGGTAAATATATTTTTTAAATGTGACCATTTAATTAGCTATAAGCTAATGTGACGTCATAACAAATAGAAGTATTTAAACTAAAAATTAAAGCCAACTAAAGAAATAAATAAATTTAAAAATATGTTAACATTTCTGCATTCCGTTTAGACATTTTATACCTAACCTTAAATTACTTAAATGAACTAACCAACATCAAATGTTCAGTTTCATAAGAAACAAGTCACAGTAATTACCCTACGCAAAACAAGACGACCATTATTTGTATTTTTGATGAATATCTTTTGATCTGTGCCTAATTTAACTATTGGCTATCCCGGAAAAATTTAACAACATCTTGCATCATTTCTAATTTCTAATCAAACAAACCTTTGTTTGAATTTCCTATGCCCAAATGTTAGGCAATTTGATCCAGATTTTTGTCTCTCATTTTGTGTGATGAGTTTGATCAGTGAATCCATTCATTGGAGACAATGCATCTTATTGCAGCAATTGTATAAATAGTCAAGATGTCTCCATATGGGTATCAGTCACGGCCATTTCGTGGTATAGTGAACACAGCGCATCTGCCATCAAGAACAGACAATTAGAGCAGTTAAACGACCGGCGGCAGTAATGTTGTTGGTAAGAACTCAGCTTCCCAGCGGTGATCAAAGCAAAGTGCATTCGAGTGAGGATTCTATACATGCAAAGAAAGTGATGCATTCGTCTGAGTGATAGTGAATTGCCGTCGAGTCGTTTCAAAATTGAAAGTCGATTAAAATTATTGTTTCTGCCTTTAGCAATAATTGGCGTACAAAAATAATTCAAAGTGTGACTGGTGACTAGATTATTTGTGTCATAAATACGAGTACTACAAACGTAAAGGATTTTCAATATTAATAAAAATGTAACTTCATTATAAATTTGCGTTCACGAGAATAAACTACAAAGTCTCACCACCAGAGATGAGAAAATGAATTAAAAGCAACTATTTAAGATCAATTTAATATTAGCCATAATTAAAGTGTATCTGTATTGTGAAACAACACGCAAATACCTATGAATATATTTATATAATTCTGTGTGATCATTTTATTTACACTTCGCTAGATTTTGAACCCCGCTTACTAACTTTGATTTAATCTCAAATGTTGATCAGTTAATCTGATATTCTTTTTATTTCCAGGTAACAGTTTTGCTTGTAGCAGCTTCGTGCTCGATTGCAAATGCACGATCTCCCAAGAAATCAACTTTCGACGCTTCTCCCAGAGGTGACGAGTCCAGCCTGTATTCCTCTGTGGGGGAATCCCAGAGAATTTCAAGGAAGCACCGTCCTTCACTAGGTTCAACACAATCCTCCGATCACTTCTTACCTCCCTCCGTAGATCAACAATACTATGAACCGTTTGCTCAGTCTTCAAGAGCGCAAAGAAGATCAAGAAAATATGTAACCAGCGATAAAATAAGGTCAAAACCAAATACGCAAGTCCAAAGACTTCGAAAGGCTTCGAAAGATTATTCAAGAGAATATTTTCTAGTTAACAGAAAACAGAAGAACTCTAATGACCAAGATAACACAAACCAGTACGATCAAGTCTATCAAACTATTGATGATTGGAAACAAGATAATCTGAATAAGGCTGATGGTTCTGCAAAACTCAGCCAACCAGAAGATTTTAGTCAATTCGACAGTCAATATTCAGTTCCAAAAGAAAACGGAGTCGACCAATCGGCAGATTATAGCCTGAATTATGATCGTATTAAAACCGAACAGCAGAGGAAAAGTAAAACAACCACAAAATCCTATCAAAATGATGAGTATGGCCAGTACAATATTAAAAACAAAAATTCGAATAATCATTTGATAGATACCTTCTTAAATTATAATCCAATCAAAGATAAACCAAAACAAAATAAAGAATCTTATAAACTCAGTCAGCCAGAATATTATGGATGGCATGAAAATACATACTCAACCCCAAAAGCAAGTGATCAATTGACAAATTCGTATGAAAATTATAATCCGTATTATGACCAGCTCAGGAATGAAAAAGCATCAACATCATTAAGCCCCCTAGAAAATCAGTATTCAGTCCTAAAACCAATTGAATTTGATCAGTCGGCAGGTTCTCTTGGAAATTTTAACCCAGTTCAAGAACAATCACCATTAAAGATAGGAACCACAACAACAAAATACAGTCAACCAGAAAATTTGAGCCAGTTCATTGGTTATTCAGATCAAATCCCAGGAGATAAATCGTTAGACACTTATGGAAAAAAAAATCACGTCAAGAATACAATATTTACGCAAAATACATTCTTACCGTTGACAGAGATTAAGTCAGCATCTCCTCAATATCTACCTCCAGTGGAAACAAAAGATTACTATCTTCCGAGTCAAGTCGACGTACCTACCTCGGACTATCTTACAAGTAAAGTAAATAAACCATATGAACAATACCTTCCTAGTCAAGTCAACGACCCTGCTGAAGAGTTCCAACCAATTAAAGCTGTTGCACCACCAAAACAATCTGAGTTCCCCACAATTGATAAAGAATCAGGTGTTAACATTAATACCCCATTAAGTTATTCTGATGCATTTTTCTCGAACAGTTACGTGACTTCAGAAAAACCACAGCAAAAATTCGAATATCTACCGCCCTCAGAAAACCAACTTCCAAACGAAAATCTACCTTCAGCAAATAATTATTTTAATTCGAACCTAACGAATAATTTTCATGATAAGGACACGAGGGAGCATTACAATCATTTTAAAGGAAGTGAAGCACCAAAATACGTCGAACCAGAAGTGATCACGACATCAAATCATTTCACTCCAGAAGATGATAAAGTAATCCCTTCAACATATTTACCGCAGATTGAACAACCAGTATTCCAGGGATATGCACCTGACCAAAATTTCAACAAACAACCTGAACTGAAATCAAACGGTACAGCAGATCGCAGAAACGACATTTCTTCAACAATTGAATCAAATCCTACACACTCCTTCATGTTCTCGCAAAAAAAGCCTACTGTTGCACTGCGTCCAATCAAACGGTTCAATTATAGAAACTCACCATTCCAACACACACCGTATCCCATAGACAGATCAAGTCTTGACCAAAACCCATTAAAGCTGGATTCATTAAATTCTAATTTTGTAAGTCAGTCCAGTTTCTTTGATCCAGCTAATAGTGCAAATCAATTCTCTCAATCTGGTCAAACGATGCAGTTTGGATCTAAATTACTTCAACAAGGTTTTAACGGTAATACCGTTTACGCATCATCAAGATCTTCTAATTTACCTCCTCCTATCCAAAAAATTGATCTGCCGTTCGAAACATCAACTCATGGTTTAAATAGCAATACCAACAACATCGTACCAAATTCCATAAATAACTTAAGGCAGCCGATTGAACTGATATTACCAAATCAATCTCAGATCCTACAGCAGCAAGCAAACTCCTACGCAAGTAACTTTGCTCATCATGCCTACTCACAAGAATCAACAACTGAAGATGTTCCAATTCTGAAGCAGACTAACGAAATTGCTTATGATGGGAGTTTTCACTATGAGTAAGTTAAAACGACAACATGTAATGTTGTTAAGCACCCTATATTAACTACAATTTTCACTAAGCAATTCTTCTATGTTTATAACACTTATTTATTCTTCGGCTTTTGATTATTATAATCAGACACGAACTTGCCTAAAAATAAACATCAAGTGGTATGATTTAAATTGCCTGCAGAATTGAAAAAAGTATTATTTTTGTCAATTTAAAAATTTGTTTTGCGTTTAGATTTTTTTTTTTATTTAATATTTGTTTGTTTTTACAATAATTATACATTTTTTTTACATATTAAACAGATTTGTAATATTAATGTAATAAAAGCCTTTTCTCACCATAAAGAGACAAGGCTCTTGTGTTTGGTGAGTGAATTCATACTCAATTATGTTATCAATGTTATCATTTGAGTAGGTGAATAATAATATTGCAACTATTAACAATAGATATAGTAAGAGAAACTTGAGATGTGTCGATTAACAGATTTAAATGAATTGAAATAGTAATGTAACTCTTACAGTTGTTTCAGGTAATTTTTTAATTTAGTTTGGAATTTACTTTTATTTTCAATAATTTTTACTTCTAATGGGAGTTTGTTGAAATAATTTATACCATGATACAGATAGGAATTTTGGATGTGCTTGGTATTAAATTTTGGGATTTTAATATTGTTTTGATATCTTGCTGAGATATTGAAATGTAATTTTTTTAGCTGTTTTTCTTTGAAAGTTTGTAGAATTGAATATTTTTTATATAAATTGTCTATTGTAGTTACTTTGAATATTGAAAAGATTTTTTCGGTAGAAAATGTAGATGGTTTTTTCAATATAATCTTAATTATTAATCTTTGAACTATTTTGAGAGGATTTAAAATAACATCATATGTATTTGTATATGCATCCTATAATACCGTATTGTAATATAGATTGAACAATTACATAGTACACTCTTTTTAGGTTTTCCAGTCTAAGAATATTTCTGAGTCTTATAAATATATATATACATTTCCTAATTCTTTTGACAAGTTCACAAATATGTGTTTTACCCCATCCTATAATACCGTATTGTAATATAGATTGAACAATTGCATAGTACACTCTTTTTAGGTTTTCCAGTCTAAGAATATTTCTGAGTCTTATAAATATATATATACATTTCCTAATTCTTTTGACAAGTTCACAAATATGTGTTTTCCATTTAAAATGTTGATCTATATATACACCAAGATATTTAATTTTGGAAGTTGAATTCAGTGTAGAACATTCTGGAGTGCAATTAGTTCCACTACATTTACTCTGATGTATTAGAATTTTTATTTCTGGTTTAGATTTAAATTTATTGATAGAGAATGGGATAAAGTTTGTTTTTTCGGTATTTAAAGAGAGGAGATTTTTATCGAACCAGTTTTTCAGTGTATTGATGTCAATATTCGCTAGGTTGTTCACAGCATTCCAATCAGCACCTTCAATTATTATGACAGTGTCATCAGCATAAGATATTATTTTTCCGTTTATTCTTTGTGTGAATATATCATTTACATAGATGATAAACAGTAACGGCCCCAGGACTGTACCTTGAGGTATACCAAAATTACTTGTATCTTGTTGGCTAAGCACATTGTTGATTTTTACGACTTGGGGGCGTTTGAAAAGGTAGCTTTTTATCCATTCTAGAGCTGTACCGTTTAATCCAATGTTTCTTAATTTAGTTACGAGTTTGTCATGTGATATGCTGTCAAACGCTTTTTTGAGATCTATGAAAATTCCAATACATTTGAATGATTTATCTAATGAATTGAGAACAAGGTTAGTTAATTTTGCAATTGCATCCTGTGTGCTTCTACCTTCCATAAATCCAAACTGATTTTCATCAATTATTTTATTACATTTTATAAACTGGTTCATTCTTTTTTTTACTATCTTTTCAAAAATTTTTGCTATATTTGAGATTACTGATATTGGTCGGTAGTTGCTTACTTCTTCTGGATTACCAGATTTAAATATTGGAGTAATGATAGTTTGCTTGTAAATAGATGGGAACACACCGCTTTGGAAACTTAAATTTACTATATGCATTAATGGTTTAGAAATTTGATTTTTAATATTTTTTTAAATATTAACCGTAACTCCATCAAATCCCGGTGCAGAACCTCCTTTCATATCGTTTATGATAGATACTATTTCATCCTCTGTTGTGACTTAAAATGTTGCTATTTTATTTTCTGTATCAATATTGCAATCTGAAATTGGGCTGGTATTTATGTGATTTGCAAGATTTTTTCCTATGTTTGCAAAGAATGTGTTAAATATATTTGCAGCTTTTGACGGGTTTTCTTTACAGAATATTTTCGAGTTATCGTGAGTAATAGCATTGATTTCATTATTCCTGCATTTTTTCTTATCAATTATTTCATTTATAACCGACCACACTCTTTTACTATCATTTTCCGCCTGATCAATCTTTTGTTTATAATAACTTTCTTTTCTGTGTTTTATAATATATGAAAGTTTGTTTTTATATGCCTTAAAACTGTTTAGTAAATTTTTATTATTTGGTTGTTGGGTAGTTAACTTGTAAAGGGCTTGTTTATGTCGTACAGATATTATAAAACCATGGGTAATCCACGGTTTTATAGGCTTGTACTTAGATTGTTTGGATTTGGAAATATTAATATTTTTTGTCGAATCGTTTATGTATGTAGATATTTTTTCGTCAAACAAATTGCAGCAAATATTGACATCATTACATTGTAGTAATTTATTCCAGTTTTCTGATTCAAATTTATGTAGTAACGTATCCATATTAAGTATTTTTTTTGATGCATTAATTTGGTTAGGTAATGGAGAAGATGGATTACTGCATTTATAATTAAATATACATGAATAATGATCAGTGATAGTCGTATGTATGACAGCTGAGGTTATATTTTTAATGCAAGGGATATTTGTAAATATATGATCTAGACACGAAGGCCGTTGACCTCGGACGTTTCTTGTATAATGATTTATGCATGAGATGTAGTTTAGTTCAGCCAACATATTAAGGTAATCATCTTTATTCTTACTAGAGGAATCGTTTGCAATATTTAAATTCACATCTTTCACAAGAATATTATTTTTATTTCTAAAATTTAGTAAAATGTTTTTTAATCCATCTATAAATTGTGGTAGTATCGATTTATGTGTACGATAAATAGCAATAATATTATTATATTTATTTACATCTTTAATTTCTATATTTAAAATGTTAACATTACTAATATTAATTATCTCTCTAATATTGATAATATTATATTGGTTTGAAATGAATATTCCAATACCAGAGTTTTTGTTAATTTTTGTTATTGTTGTATGATATGAGTACCCCGGAATAGAGTAGTTCAATTCGCCTGCAGAATGTGTTTCAGACAACACAATCAGGCCCGGGAAAAAATTTAAATCTTTTAATGATATTATTAATTCTTCTAGGTTTTTTTCTATGCTTCTAATATTTATATGAAATAGGGTAAATCCTTTTTCAGTACAAATTAAATTGAAATCTCTTAAGGAGTGACATAATTTTTCTTCTATACACATTTTTTTATCTAGTGCGTTACATAAAAAATCATTCATTTTTATTTTTTTTTTTAGAATTTGAGTAAATAAAAAATTCCAAAATTTATTCATTGTCAATGCGCTCTCTAGCAATTTGAAGCATTTTTTGACGGTATAGACATTTTATGCTATCGACTCTATGTTCAGTGGAATAATTTGTATCAAACCTTTTATTTTGGATACAGCAATTGTTGCATATTGGCATTTTTTCTTTATTTTCACATTTTGAAAGTGTGTGCTCCTTAGTGCAATGTGGGCAAATGGGGAGCTGCGTCCTGGCGAGACATCTTTGTGCTGTGTGACCGAATTTGAGGCAATGGTAACATTGGGTGATTGGATTGCAGTCCTCTACGTACACTCTTTGGAATTTGATTTTTTTTTTTTTTATCAATAAGTATTTTTCTTAATTTACCGGTTGTTTCAATAATGTAGTTGGTGGTGTCATTTTCTTTTCCTTCATTGTACTTGTTTTTTAATTCCTTGATGAGTTTAATGTTATTTTTGTCGTCTATGGTTAATCCTTCATTTTGTTGAACAATCCCATCTATAATTTTCTCTTCAGACAATTGGCATTGTAGCCTTTTCAGCATTAAGAACGGTTTCTTTTTTTTTATTTCTTCGGCTGATATTTCTTTTCCAATTACCTTATTTATTTCTTCAGTTAATTTTTCTGCTTCTTCTTTTTTTTGGCATGAAATCAGTAATTTCTGTTCACCGATCTTTTTTACTCCATTAACTCCGATTTTTATTTTTGATAAATTAATATTTTTTTGAATTTTTATTTTTATATCCTCGGCCTTCAAGGTGTTTTTTGAGGTAACTAATATGGCATATTTCTGTTCTGTGTTGTATGATGTATTTACAAAGTTTTTATTGTCACCTGACATTTGCGTGACATTTGCATAGGATTTTTTGTTATTAGGATGAAATTCTTCAAGTTTCTGTGTGTAGTAATGATTATTTTTAATATTAATTTCTTGTAAATCTATAATCTTCTTTTGTAGACTAATTAGTTCGTGTTGAATTTTTTCTTCCAGTGTTGTAATATTTTGTTCTAGTGATGATTTTATTTTTGAGTCCTTCACAGAAGTTATTTTATTTATTAACTCTTTGATGTTTCTAAATATTACTTCTGTTTCCATATTGGTTGGAATGGATCGCCCAGATGGGCGGGTTATTAATGTATGTAATAGTAAACAATATTTATTGTTTTACTTGTCACAAAAAATTCGCGACTGTACTCCTTCGATGCGGAGCATGTAATGAACAGTATTTTTAATTTAATTCGGCACCCATGCAAATGTTATTTTATTATAACTGACTAACCGTCACACTATTTTCACATAAAGGTAGATTGAGAGAATAGAGCAGATGCCAAGACAGATAATGCCACAAAACACTATCTAGACACATACTCCTTCCTCTGTGCACATGCTTTCATTATAGTCTTCATAAATTCTCAATTATAACAAATCTCAATGTCACCCGACCGAATTATTTCCGGCTAGAGATCTCATTTACATTTCGCATTTTGATTTGCATTCTTCTTCTGCCATTTCCAGGCCTCGTGTTATTTTGATACGTGCTCTTTTAATCAATTTTTGAATCTGCTATCTTTTCACAGGGCACAGTTATGGAATTTCATACAAAAGTGGCAAGTTACTAACAAGTAACCTGTTAGGGCTTAATAATGTTTATGGGAATTTTTTCTTAATTTTCAGAACGCTAACAGGTGATAAGACCCACGTTATTCAAGAAGGCCACATTGAGAATCCAGGGACTGAAAATGAAGAGCAAGTGATCCATGGTTCCTACTCCTTCTTGGGCAGTGACGGAATAACTTACACAATAAATTACGTGGCCGATGCTAACGGCTTCAGAGCAATCGGAGACCATCTGCCCACACCACCACCTGTTCCAGAAGTTATCCAACGGTAATTAGTTAATATTTCATTATTAAAATTATTTAAATTTAGCTAGATAAGTAAAAATGTTTCGCAACCATTGGTTCGATACGTGTCGATTATTTCGATTAAGTAGTGGTATACACAAAGTGATTTGATTTTATTCTTAAATTAAGGCAACAAAATACATTTTTGAATACGATTATAAAATGGTCATTTTTAAATACTCAATGCAAAATTTAAAAAAAAAACACATAGCCTACCTTTGGATGTAGATCGATGCATGCCATTGTCAGCCACTCGTCTATTATAGACAACCTGGAAGAAGTTTAAGTTTTTGTTGTGGCAGACGAAGCAGAAATATATAATAACAATATAATACAATTTCATTGTTGCATAATAATAGAATTCTGTTTTGCACACCGCTCCACATTATGGTATTATGTTTGTTTCTCTCACCACATAATCATTTTAATAATTTGCTTATTTTTTTTCCAAGGTCAATTGATATGAATATCGCTGCTGAAGCAAACAAAGCTGCACAGAGCTATCATTTTGAACAGTCGAGTCTCAGCCTCGCAGACGAACTGAATAGGGCTGGTCAGGACAACTCATACGACTTGACAAGAAGAAATTACAACATTGATTCAAGAAACCGCTTCAAGAATTACCATAACTCGCTTTCCAGAAATGTCAAAAATTACAAAAATTCATCGAAAGTACACCAAAACCACAATTATGAAAATCCTCAGAATGATAAAATTCGCAATCAAGGATCCAGTCACAGTACAAAAGGTGTTTCTCGACATCTAAGTCAAAGTAATTTAAAATCCGGAATCATCAACATTCAAAATACTCCGTCACCTAAATTGGATGCACCTAGAAGTCAACCTTTAAGATCTTTGCCTCCTTCCAACTTAGGGTACAGTAATCATAACCCTCAATCCACTAGCAATTATAATATCCAAAGCTACAGGAGCCCAAAATCTGTGAGCAATGACAACTACCAAAGCTACCAGACTCCCCATTCCATTAGCAATAACAACGTCCAAATCCACGATAATCCCCAATCCACCAGCAACATTGACATTCAAAGCTACCAAACTCAGCAAACAATTAGCAATAACGACGTACAAAGTTATCAGACTCCCCAATCCATTAGCTTTGACGATGTCCAAAGCTACCAAACACCCCAATCTGTTAGCTTTGATAATGTTCACACCTTTCAAACCCCAAAATCCATTATCAGTAATAACTACCAAAGTTACCAGACACCCCAATCAATTATCTTTAACAACGATCAAATCTACGAGCCTCCCCAAGCCGTCAACAATTTACAAAATGATCAAAACAACTTTCAAGAATACCTACCCCCTCAATTCTTAAAAAGTGAAAACTCGAATGATCAGCAAACATCCCAAGCTGGCAATGATGACAATGTCCAAAGTTATGAGACCGCTCAAACCGACAATGATATGAACATTCAAAGCAACCAAGATTCTAATTACGGTTCTAAAATCAATATCCAAGAAAGCCAAAGCCCTACAAATAACCAAAATAATATTCAAAATCCTCAAATAGAAAGAAAAAGTGACATAGACAGATACCAAAATAATAAATACAGCTACAACAACTACCCAGAAGGATATCAAATCCCTGGAACTAACCAGAACTTTGATCAAAGCTATTCAAATCCTAAATCTGTCAGTTCCAATAGTCAAGATTTTCAAAATAATCCAACCAATTTCAAAAATATAAACAAAAACAATGAAAATTATCCGGTAGCAATGGATAAAAGTGATTCATTTTATGAAATAGATGCGAATAATCCATATCCAGAGATTTTCAAAATAATTTTGCCAGATGATCGAAGCTATTACAATTCAGAAAACAATGTTCAGAGAAGTTTTGTTGAAACCAGAGGAAATTAATGTATTCACAATTGCCATATTAAATAAGATATTGTTCACATGCAAATAATTTTAGCAAAACATTATTAACACATTTTTTGTAAAAATTGATGAGTCTTAAATGAACGTAATAACATAGCGTAGTTGGCTACGCATTAGTTTTTGAGTCATATGGTTGCGAGTTTGATTCCCGCGCAGGGCAAATGGATTTTTCGTTGTATCTAAGATATCTGTAACCCTGGTTGTTGTAAAGTTGATTATTAAGTTTGATGGACTATAAAACTACCTGTACAGATATTATTATGAGTCTATAATTGTAAATAAATATATTTAAATTTTAGATATAAGATTAACAATAGTTTTTTACGTTATTTTGTAAAATAATTTATTGAACTGAAAAAAATATATTAAATTAAAAATTACACCTGAGAATTATTTTTGTTAAACACTAATATCCTAAACCTTTGTCCTAATATTGGGAAATATCGTTTTGTTCCTAGCCTAATAATACAATTCACAGTATAATTTGAATTATTGTTGGCATTTTTATAATGAAAGAAATAAAATATCGGTAAAAGTGCCTCTGTAAGGTTGGGACAGTAAGACGATGCACCACATCGTATAAAATTTGGAATCAGGCCGCTAACAATAAGAATCCTTATGTAGATGGCGAAAAGGTTTAAATTCCCGTTTAATAAAAGCCACCTGTTTTGATTTGTTCAAGACAAAAACATGGTCAAAAGGGTGTTTTATTTTATTGTGACATGTTTAGTCACATATATTTGAATATTTCACGATCATTTTATAAATAATTTAATTTTTCACGATATACAATAAAATCACAACCGAAAAAGGGTTTGTAAGTAGAAGATTTTGAACTTTAAAAGGGTATTTATAGGCCTTATTTATTTTTTATGGGCATATAAAAAAATTAATAAAAAAATACACTCAATTATATCAAAGGAAAATAGGTGTTCTACTCGCAGTAATTAATTGAAACATTTAAAATATCGCTAAGCGATCAAATTCTCAAAAGAAAAACACACGATTTTGCATTACTTTTTTTTAAATTATTTTTCATTCATATGAAAATCAATCTCTTCTAGATTAAAACTTAATGTAAGTATTTTATTAAAAACTTTCGATCTCTTTTATGAGCAATGATCGAACTATTTCAAATGTAATAAATTATTTAAAAGAAGTTGAAAATGATAAAAATATATTTTACAAAGTTCAATGAAACCACCAAAATATGTTTTTTTAAAACTCATACTTACCTATTATGCATTATTATCTTATATGCAAATCCTCATAAAAAATGTTCCACTTTCAATCCTTTAAGTTTTCATTATCTTAATCAAGTGAAAATAACAGCATTCCAGAGATAGCAAATAGTTTCGTGTCATCTGAGAAATCGAAGCCGAATTCTTTTGCGAGAGAAACTTCAACAGAGAATGCCATAACTTTTACTTGCAATGCAAATTCTTAACATAGCGTTTCAAAGCTTCTGATCATTTTTTACAGACTCTCAATAAACAAAGGTAATTAAACGATAAACTAAATTAAATTGCTGCAAAGAATTTGCGAAGGATTTCTGTAATCTGGTATTTTATAATTTAATTATTAAGGTGGTGAAAAATGTAAAGTAATGCAAAATAATGTGTTTTAGGTTGGAAAATTTGATCGCTTAAAAATATTTTAGATTTTTTAATTAAATACTGCAAATAGAACATATAAGTGCAAAATCTCCTGCTTATGAACCCCTTTTTCGGCTAAGGTTTCATAGTATAATGTAGAAAATTAAGTTCTTTAGAAAATTATTGTAAAACATTTAAATATTTGTGCATGATTTTCACAAAATAAAATAAATCATGCTTTTTGGCGATTTTTTAAGCGGGAATTGCAACTTTGTTAATATTGTTTCAATTCGCTTTCTGTGCGAGACGTAGGTGGATACTTTTTTATTTTTTTTATTTAGTAAAAGATTATACATTTATATAAATTATTTAAGAAATTTTTTGATTGCCCAACTAGGAGGATTCCCGTTTTAGGACAGTCAAATTAGGATGAGTATTAACATTCGGAACATGGTCTGTAAATAATATAAAAAAAACAAAAAAAAAAATAAAAGATTCAAACAAAGTGACTGTTCTTTGTTCAGTAAAGTTTTTAAAAAATAATATTAATTACTTAGGTAGGTACTTAATTACAGAGGATTAAAACATTTAGATATAGAACACACGTGTAAGCATTGCATATCATAGTCCTACACAGATGGGTTGTATAAAAATAAAAAATAAAAGAGAGAAAGAATAAAAAAAAATAAAAAAATGTATCAATCTTTATGTTACTAAGCGTAGGTTCTGTCCTAACTTAATTGTAAATTAAACTACTCTGTTTCATTTTACGGAAAAATCTTCCCCTTTATTATTTTGGAAAACAATTAAAAAATAGCGCTACAGCGTGTTAAGGGACGTATTTAACTTATTTTAACCAGTAGTTCTTGATATTATTTGGAGTAAAAAAAGCAAATTAAAATTTGGTCTCCGGTGACCATATTTAATGTTTTTTTTTTTCAAAACCAAACAACAACAAAAAAATCATTTACGTGTCATCACTAGTCACTTAGCTAAGTAACTGGCCAACCCCTCACCCGGAACCTAACTATACAATACTAGTTGAATTTTTATATTTGAGGTTGAGGAAAAAAACATCGCAAACGTCACCGGAGGCCTAAATTTCTATTGCATTTTTACTCCAAATTATGTGTTTTGTCACTGGTTAAAGTAAGTCAAGAACATCCCTTAAAACCCTTTGAAATCAGTATTATGTATTTCATTTAATCTTTCAACATAATACATAGTAGTAGTGGAAGATATTCTGTCAGTATCGCCCTGGTGTAAGTCTACCATACATAATCGAAACGTCGCGTCGCGTCGCTTGAAAAGAATTTAGCCGTGTTTGGTAACCTGATATGAATGTCAAGGTACTTCCCCACCTTCCTCCCTCGACTCCTTCATCTCACCACTACCTTCAGCCTAACAACATACCCTAATTGAGGATGCCGTAGTCTCACTATTGGGAAAAGTGAAAATTGGGAAAAATTGGGACTCTAGTGCGGTATTCATAACATAACAACAAAATATATTAAGTAGCATTAAACAGTGTAGTTTCGACAGTTAGGCTTAAAGATATAATTATCTAACCTGCATAAGTGGTCATTAGCAGACCAGCGGATATTAGATATCTCTTAGAAACGATTATAGCAGTATTAGGAAAGCATCGTAACTAGCTAGTTACTGCATAGATATTACTGATAGAATTCGCAAAATAATGCAAGCTGAATAGGGAAAGAACTTGCTAAATAACGTGATTTATTTACGAAAATGGTATCTTTAAAGAGTAATTTAACCGATTGCTGTATACTTGAGATGGCTCAATAGTGGCTGATTTCTGATATTTCTGTTTTTAACAACCAATAATAAAAATTAAAATTAAATTTATTATTTCTTTATTAATTTTCAAAGCCTCGATGACCTTTTACATGATTATGAGACACGTTTTTTTTTTAATGAGCTTCAAACAGGAGGCCCAGAGCAAAATAATTTCCTTCAGAGCCTATGTCATCTTTGGGGATGCTGTGTGGAGGGTTTTTTTAAGTAAAGGAAGGAGAGGAGAGTTCTGAGAAGGAAAAGGGTTTAAGGGGTGGGGAGGAATCTGGGGTTCAGTGTGTCCTGGACATCCGTCTCCAAGACCTAGACAAACCTCACCCCTGAACCCGGGCACCCCTGCTAAATCACCAAACATAACGAACCACTTGGGGTAACCTATGGCAGAGGTGTTGGATATCCAATAAAGGTTCGCGGGGTGGCTGTACCCATTCCCGCTTCCCAAATTGAAAACGTGATTACGATACAGAGAAAAAATGTTTAAAATAAAAAATATAGAAATTAACATCATCTATCGAAGGTGTAAATGTGCATTTGTATAAAAATAATATATGAGAAAAGAGAAAGAAAAAATAATATTAAACATATCGAATTTTAGGTGAATTTGTTCGTTTTTTTGAAAGTGTGTTAAAGCTTTTTTGAAAGTGTGTTAAATAGGTGCATGTATTACAATGGTATTACAATGGAAGATGCTCCGAGGAACTAGTGTCATTGATCCCTTCGGCACCGGTGCATAGTCGGGAAACACGTCAAACGCGTGCCCAACATATGTACACGGTTGACATTTGTCACATGAGAACGGGTCATTTCTTCGACTCGTTCTTGTGTTCAACAGCTCGGCTGTGGAACGGTTTGCCGGCCTCTGTGTTTCCTCCTTCCTACAACATGGGTCTCTTCAAGACCAATGTTCATTCCTTCCTCTCCTCAAAAAGACCCTACACAGCATCTCAGATGACATAGGCACTGAGGGAAATTTTTTCCCCAGGGCCTCCTGTGTGGAGCTAATGTAAAAAAAATGTATGTGGTAGTTGGTCCCAGAATTATTGTTGCAGAATAATATATTTACCTAGTTGCTCAATATGGTTTTTTTGAAGACGATGAGACGCATAACAGTCTTATTACGAGTAAATATATATTTTTTAAATCGAGTTCAGTTCATTCGAGGTAGAAGTGAAACAATCTCAATCAATAGAAGCCTTTAAAATTGAGCTCATAATCAAAGCGGCCAATGCGCGCAGCTTGACAGAGCGCGACGCTTCGTAGGTACTGTATGTAGGTAAGGTTTAATTCTATATCATTCTCTTGCAGGCTAAATCCTATACATGTATGTGTTTGTCTCTTTTAGTGTCGCTATCTTTCGTTTCATCGAGTTTCAAATTATCGGTGAAAAAAAAATTTCACTTCAAAAAGTAACCATTTATTTTTTTATATTTTCTAGGTTACGTAATAAATCCTGTTGGTAAAAAGAATCATTACTCACTTAGCATAGCATTTGAATGGGAACATCGTACATCCAAAAATAGCCCGAGTTCTGCGAGATCAGGAGTGTTTCTCTCATTTGAATTGTCCAGCGGCGTGCACTTTTCAAAAACAAAAGGGGGGTCGCAGTAGCTAACGGCGTAATGGGATAAAAGAGCACGCGAGGGGCTGAGCAATGGCGTGACTGGAATTAGAATTACAAACGGGAGGGCCGCCCCTAAAAAGGACACATGCTACCCCCTTGTATCTGCGGGCTAATGTCACTGGGACTGTTTGGTATTCAAGAAAAATCCACGTCGAAATGAAAAGTAAAGAAAATAATTCTGTTTTTCAAAATAAAACTTTATGGTAAATAAGCACTTACAGATTGACAAACTCTGTGGCAGGTGTTAAGCTCATCGGTTCCGGACTAAAGGGTACCGAGTTCAAAACCCGGTGTGGTTAAATTAAATTTACTTTAAACTAATTTGTAACCTAGGAATTTGAGGAATTTGTTTTGAACTTTATCTATATTCACATTGAAAATGTTATAAAACGGAAACCACTTTTTTATGTGAATACCTCAGAGACTCCCAATTGCTCCCATCTGGAGCCAGTGAGACTATGGCATTCCCAATTGGGCTATCTTGTGAGGCTGAAGGTAGTAGAAAAGGGAAAGGAGATGGGAAAGAGGAAGGTGGGGATATTCAGATCTGACCACCATTTTTAAAGCTAAAGTAGATTTCAAACACAAAAACCTGAAAGGTAATTTTATCTAGTTTTTATCTTCAAAAATAAGAAATATGAATGACATTTAACATATCTCTGGAAAATTCCGAAATTCGTTTGTGAATTATTTTTATTAACACCGTATACGACAGTTAAACAATCCCATTTGGCTATGTAAGCAATGTATATGTATATCTTTCCGTGAACTATTTTGTATCAGTTATCAGTTTCTAATTAGTAATGTTTTCTAATGCACGGACGTTTATCAATTTAATAAAATATTCACGACTTTTTTAATACGACTGTGTAACATAACGTGCTGTGCTTTACACTTTACATAACGTAAATATAAAATAATTTTTTAAAAATAATAACAGTGCCTAACCTCATTTTTGAAACATTTTTCTTCCCTCATTTTCAATTCCCTCAGATGACACCGCATCGTTAACCACACAAAACTGTCTCGGCACATACTCCCTGCTTTGTCCACATTCAAATTTAGGTACTCTTATATTACGAATATTGACACGATCCGTCTCATATTAATAAGTATTTAATTCACTTGATCGTGCCATTTCGTCCTCGATCATCCTCCACTTCTTCTCACATTCCCTTGCTTGTCATAAATATAAACTAGTCCCAGGGAGAGATCGTATCTACGTCATCGACGATCGTCCTAAAAGCAGTCCATGATAATCTTCTCTCTGACACTTCTTGTATATAAACGAAAAAAACAAAATGCTATAATGTCGAATGTCTTTAATCATATTCCTATAGACATTTCATGAATGCGTGTTACTTTCCTATTATGGTATAGGTATTGCCAAAATATTAAATGCTTTATTTCATGAAACGCAAAACGTAACAAAGTTCGCACTTCCTTCCCCGCTTTTATTATTTTTTATTTATTTATATAAGGTATGTTTACATTATATTATTCGATGCCTGTCTTACTAGGGTATATCTGTGTTGAGAAAGGCGTAGATTAATATTAATATTAATATTATATATAAGAATATTTAAGAATATCATAACAAAATTTAAGGTATATATTAATTTGAACACAATTTCAACAGAAAGATGATTGAAAGTGTGGGTAAATCCCATAAATAGAGTTATCTTATAAATGAAGGAAGAGATGAAGTAAATCCTGTCAAATCTATTTGTGGAGTTAGATTATATGGGATTTTATTATTTTAATTTATTCTAAATGGGTAAGGACGTATTTAAATTGATTTTTCTGTATATTTGTAATTTATTTTACAGATGTTTGCAGTAGTGTGACGTCCAATACTACACGCTTTACTACATGCAGTCCCACAACATACCCCAATTGGGGATTCCATAGTGTCACTGGGTTCAGAAAGTTGGAACTCTCGTGCAGTACTTAGGTACATAAAAAATATATTATAATTGATAAATAATCACTGGTCAACAATTTGTTGCCCTTGATATGAAAGTGGTTCTGAATCATTTTATGCCTACAATTTGTGAAACTATGAATGATTTTGGAATATTGGCTCTAGTTTTTTATTTAAATCTTCATTTTCTTATTACACTACAGAAAAAATGAAATTACATATTAGTACTATATTCTTTAATTTCAACTTTTTATTGAAAATAATTACTAATTGTTCTGTTTTAGTGTTTAATTAATATAAGTAAAAATAAAAAAAGAGAGAAAACTTATGTTATACTTCAAAGAAACACATTTTCCTGTGTACCTCTGTATACTTATAATCTCATGTAACACTTTAATGTAAAAGCCATTTTATGGCGTTTAAATAAAATAAAAAAAATATGAAAGCTTTTCTTTCATATTTTTTTGGGACAATCACTTTTAAATCACCAGCAGTAATCTGCCATCATGCGACGATTACATCTACCCTGATACCTTTCCTCCATCACCTTTAAGTCCTGATAGAAGAGCTCTCCCTGTTCCTCAAAAAGTTTTCCATCACCAACACAAAACTCACAAAAAGTCACAACTTTTTAAAATTTGTATCTCTCATTAATATTCGAATTCGAGGACTATCAAATATTCCGGCTTTTAACTTTTGCATACTCAGCTTAGGAAATGTTTTACAAATGTATTTAAAGCATTCTGCTCCCTTGACCACCGCTTTGACGAACTGTTTCATCATACCCAACGTGATATGTAGTTACGGAAGTATGATTTTTTCTCTACTTAACAACGACTCATTTATTACATTGGCTTTACCAACAGTTAAGGATTCTTCACATGAGGCATGCGGGGGGGGGACACGTGATGTCTGTATGCGCGAAATAAAGTCTCCAAAAAACCACCAAAAATTTCACCAAAAAAACTAAACACTTATTAATAACTCTAGTTCTGGAGAGCCAACTTACACTGTTGATTATTTTTAACTAGCAGAACCAGCGATACGTTGCTGTGGCTAACGAAACACAACGCCATCTACTTACAACGCCATTACCCAACCTTTATAACCAACGCATCTCTTAATTTGCATAAATATCAAATCCACATCGCCCGCTTGCCAGCCCGCTGCCCACTGCCCGCAACCCGCTGTCGCTGCCCGCATATATTATATATTTCAACCAATTTACACAAAACCTTGACAAATTATATGCCTAAAAACCTTCCTTATAAATCACTCTATCTATTGGTGAAAAATGCATGAAAATCTGTTGCGTACTTTAAAAGATCTAAGCGTAGAGACAGCGGGAGCGACTTTACTTTATACAATGTAATGATGATATAAGATACGCCAAAATCATAAAAACCAGAGCCGATTCAGTACTTTCATAATTATATCCGTAAACTGAGTACTTGAAAATATAAAAATCCGCAGATATATCCAGAGCAACAAAAAAAATTCTTGAGCTGTGAATCGATACTCCTTTAACCGCACATACGCGTGTGGTTATCCTAACTTTTTTCCATTATATTAACCTCAAATGCATACCTAGACATTTTTCCTTTCAGCCAGACCATAAATCACATATTATTCATGGTAAAAATCTACCATCCCGTATCATGTAGCTCCGTGATTGACTTAGTGGCTTAGTGGTCGCAGTCCTTCAGTGGCCGACCGGGGATTTAAGCCAGTCCCTTGCATCCATATCCTTTAAGGCTCCTAACGGCAAAGGGACATCCAACCTGGTCTGGAAATTAGCATAATGGGCCCTTTACGGACATTTCCTCGAGTACAGACGAAAAATAAAAATACTTGGTACAATTTTTTATGCTTGCTTCAAAACTGTGAAAAAATATTGTTTACGAACAGTGAAATTGTTTTGTAATATCGTTTTATAGGATAAATAATTAATTATCAAGATGTTTTAAGAACGGTGTTTTCTTCTTCCAGATACCTTTTTTATGTGAATACCGCACAAGAGTTCCACCAGCTCTCTTCTGAAACCAGTGGTACCCCCTTATGTGGTAGTCTATTGTATCCCCAATTGTGATATGTTGTGAGGTTTATGCAGTAGGTAGAGAAATAAGGGAAAGTATTTCGCTATTCAGATCTACCCACCTATCTATCAGAATTGTATTGCTAATCAGAGGAATTAACAGAATTTATTTTTTACGGATTTTTACAAACGGATAAACATTTTTTATTGGTTTTAAATTGATTCTATTGACAAATGGGTTACTACTCAACGATTTAGGATTTCAGGATTCAGATATATTATAATAATTTCTTCGATAATAGCCAAATCACCGTGTGGCGTCATTTTAATAAAATAAAATTGCTAACCTTGTATACACCATTATTTTATAAATATTATCAACATGTGCCAATGGTTTCTTTATCAGTAATAATGTAATTAAAGAATTGTAGCCGAGCAACGAACAACCTTAAAAAGGTTATTCAAATTCGATTTTGTACACTGGTATCATCGGGCACCGCTCTCCGGTGCATGACGATGCAAACTGATTCCGGTTTCAACGTTCGTTCCGTCCGCCTGCTTTTCCTCTAAGCGAGATAATTGTTAAATCTGTGCTAACTTATTGAAACATAAAGTTTCAATGTAAATATATTTGACTTGCGTTAACCAAGAGTTATTATTGAAAACCTTCACAATACACGCATCCAGTTTACAGACGTGGCAAGGCCTGTAAACTGCCAAACCCTCTGGATAAAATATCTAAACATAACCCACATCGCCAAACAATATTTCATTTTAAGAAAATATTACGTATTAGCATTTATTTAGTTCGAGTTAAATCTTGAAATCATACATAAAGATAGCAGACAATAAAAAACAATAAAATGTATCCGTTTGTAAAAATTCATTAAAAAATAAATGTTTTTATTATGTTTATTGTGTGTGGTATACTGTTAATTCCTCTGATTAGCAATACAATTCTGATAATCGGGAGTTTTCAATAATATTTCGGTTCGTCGAGATTACAAGTCTTGTTTATTATCGTGTCGAATTTACATGAATATCTAACTGGACTTAACGTCTATGCTAAAGGATGTTCTCTGTTAATCTGCGTTGGGGAGCCGCTGACTGAATATGACCTGACTGAGCATGTGGATCGAAAAGAAAAGAAAGGTCAGCGCATTGACATTTGACGATTTTGAATTTTTGGAATTCACTCACACTTCAAAATTATCCTTGTACCTATATTCCATACCTTCAAAATTATCGTCACGACTAGTAACATTGTTGGGGTCTACGGAGACGTCACAGTGCGGTGCGTGAGAGAGATGCATGATATTTTTTTTCTTTTGGAGGAAACAGGCCTAGGTACATTGTGTATCTCATCTTTTTAAAGAGCAGCAACATTATTGTGATGAGGAAGGTGTGTTTAATGCCTATTTTATGCCGTCACGGTACCGTAATCGTGAATAATCACGGTAATAATAAAATCGCTCTTTTCCTTCTACAATTTCTATTTTTGAAGTAAAACTTCTTTCGCACGCTCGACTTGGGGGGTAAGCTGGTGAATGCGTTACGAAAAGTGTGATCCTAACGGTAATCGATGCGAACGGTAATCGATGCGAACGTTGATCGGGCGAGGCGTGCATGCTGCACAACTAAGGTGCATACTAACCCAAGGTCGTAGGTCACCCCAAGGTCGTAGGTCACTCCAAGGTTGTAGGTCACCCGAAGATCGTAGGTCACCCCAAGGTCGTCGGTCACCCCAAGGTAGTAGGTCACCCCAATGTCATAGGTCACCCCACGTTTGTAGGTCACCCCAATTTCATATTTTCTTTTATAAGTTAGTGGAGTTTTACTTCAGTCGTGTGGTCTAAAGCACAGTCGTTTTTTTTTTAAATTGAATATTTACAAAAGTTGGTGGTTTGATGTGATACATGGAATATTCCCCTTTCCGTTCCCCATTCCCATCACGCGCTGTGGCACTATCGCATTCCCCGGGCGCCGCTGCCGCAAATGCAAAATCAATGACACTCCTATTTATTTGGAAACATCGCTCTCAAACGACATTACCGCCCCACCTGAATATCTGCCATTCCCCAAACAGGGGCCTTTTACCGGAACGTTGTACAGATTTATACAGCACTCGTTGGGTTCAAAAGTGGAAAAATATGTACAAAAAGTGAGAAGTCAGAAAATGGTAGAAATTCGTAACAAAAATGGTATATGTTTAATGAATAGGTTAAAACAATTTTTATGAATAGGTTAAAACAAAGATTTTCACGGCCAAAAGCATTTTCGTTATCTGTTTTTGGAGTGTTATGCTGTGTTGCGCTACCTCCTTCTTTAGCCGACGTTTCTGACAGCGTTGAAGTGTCCATCATCAGGGCAGATCCGGAAGGGAACCTTCCCTTCCGCGGCTATATACTACATATAACGCCACTGCCTGTCTCGGTTATTTTGTACCGGTGACAGTGGTTTCCAGGAACAGGCTATTTTGGAACCGGCTCCTACGCCATTGCCTATCACGGCTACTTTTTATCGGTGACTAGCGATCAATGGAGGACAGTGGATTCGAGGAACAGTTTTTTGGAACCAGTTCTTATTGTTGCACGCCTGATTACGGAGGTAATGTAAATATACAACCATTTGAAGTATTCTGTAATACCTACCAGCTCATAGTGGAGTGAAGCTGGCGACACGGTATACCTTCCAAGTAAATAAGCACACATTTCACCACTAAATATTCTAATATTGCTTTCCTCATTATCTCAAAACTTATTTGGAGATGTCTGACGAATCAACTGGACGATCGATATATAAAATAAATAAATATCTATCATAGGAGCCAAATAAAACTACTGGGAAAATGAAAACGCATGATTTTAAATTTTATTATATTTCTGCGTAGCGCGTAAAATTATTCAAATCAATAAATGTTTAGTTTTCCAATGAAAACAAATCAATTTGTAAATTTATTATTATTCTATTTCAAATTGAAACTTCGGTAAATATATCAGAACAGCAATTAACTATGTACCTAACATAATTATTTTATGAATTAATAATGCTTCATTGTGTTAAATAATGTGTTTAATGTGCTTTGTTTAAATGTTTGTCGTCTGAATTCGATTGACACAGTTTTCATTGATTCGTAATGTTATTTATGTTGTTATTTATGTTTGTTATATATATTTTTTTTAATTGATGAACTAATATTTAAGACAACATTTTCATGCATAGCACAAAGGGTAACAATTATTATAAGTAATAATTATTAGACTGAAACACTCATCTACATTGAAAAAATCTCCCGAGAAAAGATACATGCCGCCGACGGAACTCGAACCCGCGGGTCTTTTCTCTTTTTCTCGGGAGATTTTTTCAATGTAGATGAGTGTTTCCGGCTAATAATTATTACTTATAATAATTGTTACCCTTTGTGCTATGCATAAAAATCTTGTCTTAAACATTAGTATATCAATTAAAATATAATAATAAATATTTGACGAGTTAAAGTATTTCACCAAAAAATGTAGACATAATTTGTCTCGTCGCCATCTAGTGGGAGATTTAGCACTTACAATGCCTTTCTTATATAAAAATAAAGTTGGTTGTTTGCAGGTAGATTAATGTAATAAGCAGCAATTGTTGAATGAAACATTAGTACTTTTACATGGAAATTTTTGGCGGGCATGAGATAAACCGACGTAGTTCAATGGTTAGAGCAGTTTAGCGTAAATCAGAAGGAAATGGGTTTGAGTCCCGTCGGCGGCATATATATTTTCTCGGGAGATTTTTTCAATGTAGATGAGTGATTTAAGCTAATATTTATTACTTACAACAATTTTTTAAATTATATTTATTACCTTTGAAGAAAATTGAAAATATTTCTTTTTGATATGAAAACATCTTTAGACAAACATTTCATAAAATACTTTCAGCTTCACAAATTCTACAGTTATAACAAACACATTGCATTTTTTTCACAGGTAACAACTAGTTTCTACACAATAAAATAAAATAAATTCCTACAAAACAAAATTACGAAATTCATTTTGACAAATTAGTTAATACGATCGCAACAATCAGCCTCTTTATTGGTAGGATTTTGAAATATCACTCGCAAACGACCCTGCTATAAAATCTCCCCTTTTCAATAGAGACCCAATCAAACATACAAATAGCTTCCGTAAATTCCAAACAGAATGGGAATCGTGTCCCATGCAGCCTTATATTGGCCACCAGAAAGGAATTCCACGAGCCCTGCAGGTGGAAACAAAACTCCTTGACAATAGATAATACTCTCATATAAATTATTCTATTATCTAAACCCCTTATTTGATATTGTACAATGCATAATCCCCGGTTATATTGGGGTAATAAATTATTTATTTACCTATGAATGTGTAATGTTACCTGAACATTGCATATATTATGGCTTACAACAGCTTATAAATAGTATAGAATAGCAAATATGGGAAATGATAGGAAGGTTTTCAACCAGCTTTTGCCTATAAGCGAAGCTTAAATCCGAATTTCTGCCGTTTTATAACATTTTAATAATTTAAGTTTCTAAAGTCATGGTGTTTGAAAGAGAGAGTACGAAAACAGTATGCAATATAGTAGTGAATGATGAATACTTGGAGCAGGTGGATGAGTTTGTGTATCTGGGTAGTATGTTTACGAGAGATGGGAAGGCTGATAGGGATATTGAAAGAAGGGTGAATGCTGGTAACTCCATTAATGGAGGACTGAATGCCGTTGGCGCTAATAAAAAACTGTCAAAAGAAGCGAAACTAGCAGTCCACAATGGAGTCCTGGTACCTACCCTGATGTATGGCAGTGAGGCATGGAACTGGCAGGTGAAGGATGAAAGTAAACTGAATGCTGTTAAAATGAGATCCCTGAGGCGTATGTGTGGTAAAACAATGTATGATCGTGTGAGAAATGTGGATATCCGCAAAGAATGTAAGGCTGATGTATGCATAATGAGTAAGATTAAGAAAGGGACCCTCAGATGGTTTGGGCATGTAGAGCGAATGAACGAAGAAAGCAGTGTAAGAAGAATATACGACGCAAATGTGAATGGTAGAAGAAGTCGTGGACGTCCGAGGAAGACATGGCACGATCAAGTGAATCAGATACTTGAGTCGGGCCATGTCAAAAGTCAGAATAATAAAAGAGAATGTATGAGACGATGTATGAATGTGAGTGAGGCAAAGAGTGTGTGCCAAGACCGAGTTGTTTGGCGGTCCGTCCTCTCTGCCTACCCCTGCGGGGAAACGGCGTGATGGTTAGTTAGTTAGTTAGTTAAGTTTCTAAAAAAGTATTTAAGATTAAATATCTATACATTTGCTACACCGAAACGGTAATTTTATGAAATTCCCTCAATATAAAAAAATCGCAAAGTATGCTCCGAAAATTATTATAAACATTACTGTAAAAGCCCGTAAATTGGTAAATTTAAGCTTTTACTAGTAAATCCTAAGACTTACTTATTTTAAAAGTTGGTAAATCTTAGGATTTACTGGTAAATCTTAAGATTTACCGTAGTACGGGCTTTTACAGTAACATAAACACTTTTTTTTCTGTTGTTTTATAAGTTATTTGTTTTAAAAAATTCACAGGGTTTTTTAAGTGCTATTTAAGAAATTTCCCCCACATTTTTGCTCTTTTTTTAAACGAGTCGTATTTTATTAAACCTTTTTACAATTTTCGCTTAAATATTATCGTTTTTAATATTAGCGAACTCCCTCTAAAATTCGTATTTTCACATCTCCCCTTTTTCTTCTTCTTGAGCGCTTACTACCGGGCATTAATGCTAAATCACTATTTTTCTGTATACATTATACATATAATAAAATATGATTTGTATAAACTTAAGCTTTTCCTACCGTTTCCATCGAGTAGAATTAAAATAATATTATTAATTACTTAAAATATAAGCGGGTATTAGATAAGCCGCTATAGCTCAGTGGTAGAGTTCCTGACCGGCAATCAGAGGGACACGGGTTCGAGTCCCGTTGGCGGCCAGTATTTTTTCTCGGAAGATTTTTTCAATGTAGATGAGTGTTTCAGGCTGATAATTATGTAGAGAAATAAGGGAAAGTATTTCGCTATTCAGATCTACCCACCTATCTATCAGAATTGTATTGCTAATCAGAGGAATTAACAGAATTTATTTTTTACGGATTTTTACAAACGGATAAACATTTTTTATTGGTTTTAAATTGATTCTATTGACAAATGGGTTACTACTCAACGATTTAGGATTTCAGGATTCAGATATATTATAATAATTTCTTCGATAATAGCCAAATCACCGTGTGGCGTCATTTTAATAAAATAAAATTGCTAACCTTGTATACACCATTATTTTATAAATATTATCAACATGTGCCAATGGTTTCTTTATCAGTAATAATGTAATTAAAGAATTGTAGCCGAGCAACGAACAACCTTAAAAAGGTTATTCAAATTCGATTTTGTACACTGGTATCATCGGGCACCGCTCTCCGGTGCATGACGATGCAAACTGATTCCGGTTTCAACGTTCGTTCCGTCCGCCTGCTTTTCCTCTAAGCGAGATAATTGTTAAATCTGTGCTAACTTATTGAAACATAAAGTTTCAATGTAAATATATTTGACTTGCGTTAACCAAGAGTTATTATTGAAAACCTTCACAATACACGCATCCAGTTTACAGACGTGGCAAGGCCTGTAAACTGCCAAACCCTCTGGATAAAATATCTAAACATAACCCACATCGCCAAACAATATTTCATTTTAAGAAAATATTACGTATTAGCATTTATTTAGTTCGAGTTAAATCTTGAAATCATACATAAAGATAGCAGACAATAAAAAACAATAAAATGTATCCGTTTGTAAAAATTCATTAAAAAATAAATGTTTTTATTATGTTTATTGTGTGTGGTATACTGTTAATTCCTCTGATTAGCAATACAATTCTGATAATCGGGAGTTTTCAATAATATTTCGGTTCGTCGAGATTACAAGTCTTGTTTATTATCGTGTCGAATTTACATGAATATCTAACTGGACTTAACGTCTATGCTAAAGGATGTTCTCTGTTAATCTGCGTTGGGGAGCCGCTGACTGAATATGACCTGACTGAGCATGTGGATCGAAAAGAAAAGAAGGGTCAGCGCATTGACATTTGACGATTTTGAATTTTTGGAATTCACTCACACTTCAAAATTATCCTTGTACCTATATTCCATACCTTCAAAATTATCGTCACGACTAGTAACATTGTTGGGGTCTACGGAGACGTCACAGTGCGGTGCGTGAGAGAGATGCATGATATTTTTTTTCTTTTGGAGGAAACAGGCCTAGGTACATTGTGTATCTCATCTTTTTAAAGAGCAGCAACATTATTGTGATGAGGAAGGTGTGTTTAATGCCTATTTTATGCCGTCACGGTACCGTAATCGTGAATAATCACGGTAATAATAAAATCGCTCTTTTCCTTCTACAATTTCTATTTTTGAAGTAAAACTTCTTTCGCACGCTCGACTTGGGGGGTAAGCTGGTGAATGCGTTACGAAAAGTGTGATCCTAACGGTAATCGATGCGAACGGTAATCGATGCGAACGTTGATCGGGCGAGGCGTGCATGCTGCACAACTAAGGTGCATACTAACCCAAGGTCGTAGGTCACCCCAAGGTCGTAGGTCACTCCAAGGTTGTAGGTCACCCGAAGATCGTAGGTCACCCCAAGGTCGTCGGTCACCCCAAGGTAGTAGGTCACCCCAATGTCATAGGTCACCCCACGTTTGTAGGTCACCCCAATTTCATATTTTCTTTTATAAGTTAGTGGAGTTTTACTTCAGTCGTGTGGTCTAAAGCACAGTCGTTTTTTTTTTAAATTGAATATTTACAAAAGTTGGTGGTTTGATGTGATACATGGAATATTCCCCTTTCCGTTCCCCATTCCCATCACGCGCTGTGGCACTATCGCATTCCCCGGGCGCCGCTGCCGCAAATGCAAAATCAATGACACTCCTATTTATTTGGAAACATCGCTCTCAAACGACATTACCGCCCCACCTGAATATCTGCCATTCCCCAAACAGGGGCCTTTTACCGGAACGTTGTACAGATTTATACAGCACTCGTTGGGTTCAAAAGTGGAAAAATATGTACAAAAAGTGAGAAGTCAGAAAATGGTAGAAATTCGTAACAAAAATGGTATATGTTTAATGAATAGGTTAAAACAATTTTTATGAATAGGTTAAAACAAAGATTTTCACGGCCAAAAGCATTTTCGTTATCTGTTTTTGGAGTGTTATGCTGTGTTGCGCTACCTCCTTCTTTAGCCGACGTTTCTGACAGCGTTGAAGTGTCCATCATCAGGGCAGATCCGGAAGGGAACCTTCCCTTCCGCGGCTATATACTACATATAACGCCACTGCCTGTCTCGGTTATTTTGTACCGGTGACAGTGGTTTCCAGGAACAGGCTATTTTGGAACCGGCTCCTACGCCATTGCCTATCACGGCTACTTTTTATCGGTGACTAGCGATCAATGGAGGACAGTGGATTCGAGGAACAGTTTTTTGGAACCAGTTCTTATTGTTGCACGCCTGATTACGGAGGTAATGTAAATATACAACCATTTGAAGTATTCTGTAATACCTACCAGCTCATAGTGGAGTGAAGCTGGCGACACGGTATACCTTCCAAGTAAATAAGCACACATTTCACCACTAAATATTCTAATATTGCTTTCCTCATTATCTCAAAACTTATTTGGAGATGTCTGACGAATCAACTGGACGATCGATATATAAAATAAATAAATATCTATCATAGGAGCCAAATAAAACTACTGGGAAAATGAAAACGCATGATTTTAAATTTTATTATATTTCTGCGTAGCGCGTAAAATTATTCAAATCAATAAATGTTTAGTTTTCCAATGAAAACAAATCAATTTGTAAATTTATTATTATTCTATTTCAAATTGAAACTTCGGTAAATATATCAGAACAGCAATTAACTATGTACCTAACATAATTATTTTATGAATTAATAATGCTTCATTGTGTTAAATAATGTGTTTAATGTGCTTTGTTTAAATGTTTGTCGTCTGAATTCGATTGACACAGTTTTCATTGATTCGTAATGTTATTTATGTTGTTATTTATGTTTGTTATATATATTTTTTTTAATTGATGAACTAATATTTAAGACAACATTTTCATGCATAGCACAAAGGGTAACAATTATTATAAGTAATAATTATTAGACTGAAACACTCATCTACATTGAAAAAATCTCCCGAGAAAAGATACATGCCGCCGACGGAACTCGAACCCGCGGGTCTTTTCTCTTTTTCTCGGGAGATTTTTTCAATGTAGATGAGTGTTTCCGGCTAATAATTATTACTTATAATAATTGTTACCCTTTGTGCTATGCATAAAAATCTTGTCTTAAACATTAGTATATCAATTAAAATATAATAATAAATATTTGACGAGTTAAAGTATTTCACCAAAAAATGTAGACATAATTTGTCTCGTCGCCATCTAGTGGGAGATTTAGCACTTACAATGCCTTTCTTATATAAAAATAAAGTTGGTTGTTTGCAGGTAGATTAATGTAATAAGCAGCAATTGTTGAATGAAACATTAGTACTTTTACATGGAAATTTTTGGCGGGCATGAGATAAACCGACGTAGTTCAATGGTTAGAGCAGTTTAGCGTAAATCAGAAGGAAATGGGTTTGAGTCCCGTCGGCGGCATATATATTTTCTCGGGAGATTTTTTCAATGTAGATGAGTGATTTAAGCTAATATTTATTACTTACAACAATTTTTTAAATTATATTTATTACCTTTGAAGAAAATTGAAAATATTTCTTTTTGATATGAAAACATCTTTAGACAAACATTTCATAAAATACTTTCAGCTTCACAAATTCTACAGTTATAACAAACACATTGCATTTTTTTCACAGGTAACAACTAGTTTCTACACAATAAAATAAAATAAATTCCTACAAAACAAAATTACGAAATTCATTTTGACAAATTAGTTAATACGATCGCAACAATCAGCCTCTTTATTGGTAGGATTTTGAAATATCACTCGCAAACGACCCTGCTATAAAATCTCCCCTTTTCAATAGAGACCCAATCAAACATACAAATAGCTTCCGTAAATTCCAAACAGAATGGGAATCGTGTCCCATGCAGCCTTATATTGGCCACCAGAAAGGAATTCCACGAGCCCTGCAGGTGGAAACAAAACTCCTTGACAATAGATAATACTCTCATATAAATTATTCTATTATCTAAACCCCTTATTTGATATTGTACAATGCATAATCCCCGGTTATATTGGGGTAATAAATTATTTATTTACCTATGAATGTGTAATGTTACCTGAACATTGCATATATTATGGCTTACAACAGCTTATAAATAGTATAGAATAGCAAATATGGGAAATGATAGGAAGGTTTTCAACCAGCTTTTGCCTATAAGCGAAGCTTAAATCCGAATTTCTGCCGTTTTATAACATTTTAATAATTTAAGTTTCTAAAGTCATGGTGTTTGAAAGAGAGAGTACGAAAACAGTATGCAATATAGTAGTGAATGATGAATACTTGGAGCAGGTGGATGAGTTTGTGTATCTGGGTAGTATGTTTACGAGAGATGGGAAGGCTGATAGGGATATTGAAAGAAGGGTGAATGCTGGTAACTCCATTAATGGAGGACTGAATGCCGTTGGCGCTAATAAAAAACTGTCAAAAGAAGCGAAACTAGCAGTCCACAATGGAGTCCTGGTACCTACCCTGATGTATGGCAGTGAGGCATGGAACTGGCAGGTGAAGGATGAAAGTAAACTGAATGCTGTTAAAATGAGATCCCTGAGGCGTATGTGTGGTAAAACAATGTATGATCGTGTGAGAAATGTGGATATCCGCAAAGAATGTAAGGCTGATGTATGCATAATGAGTAAGATTAAGAAAGGGACCCTCAGATGGTTTGGGCATGTAGAGCGAATGAACGAAGAAAGCAGTGTAAGAAGAATATACGACGCAAATGTGAATGGTAGAAGAAGTCGTGGACGTCCGAGGAAGACATGGCACGATCAAGTGAATCAGATACTTGAGTCGGGCCATGTCAAAAGTCAGAATAATAAAAGAGAATGTATGAGACGATGTATGAATGTGAGTGAGGCAAAGAGTGTGTGCCAAGACCGAGTTGTTTGGCGGTCCGTCCTCTCTGCCTACCCCTGCGGGGAAACGGCGTGATGGTTAGTTAGTTAGTTAGTTAAGTTTCTAAAAAAGTATTTAAGATTAAATATCTATACATTTGCTACACCGAAACGGTAATTTTATGAAATTCCCTCAATATAAAAAAATCGCAAAGTATGCTCCGAAAATTATTATAAACATTACTGTAAAAGCCCGTAAATTGGTAAATTTAAGCTTTTACTAGTAAATCCTAAGACTTACTTATTTTAAAAGTTGGTAAATCTTAGGATTTACTGGTAAATCTTAAGATTTACCGTAGTACGGGCTTTTACAGTAACATAAACACTTTTTTTTCTGTTGTTTTATAAGTTATTTGTTTTAAAAAATTCACAGGGTTTTTTAAGTGCTATTTAAGAAATTTCCCCCACATTTTTGCTCTTTTTTTAAACGAGTCGTATTTTATTAAACCTTTTTACAATTTTCGCTTAAATATTATCGTTTTTAATATTAGCGAACTCCCTCTAAAATTCGTATTTTCACATCTCCCCTTTTTCTTCTTCTTGAGCGCTTACTACCGGGCATTAATGCTAAATCACTATTTTTCTGTATACATTATACATATAATAAAATATGATTTGTATAAACTTAAGCTTTTCCTACCGTTTCCATCGAGTAGAATTAAAATAATATTATTAATTACTTAAAATATAAGCGGGTATTAGATAAGCCGCTATAGCTCAGTGGTAGAGTTCCTGACCGGCAATCAGAGGGACACGGGTTCGAGTCCCGTTGGCGGCCAGTATTTTTTCTCGGAAGATTTTTTCAATGTAGATGAGTGTTTCAGGCTGATAATTATTGCTTATAATAATTGTTAAAATATAAGCGTTCACTATTATAAAAAGTATATTTTCACACACGCATATAAGAAACAGCTTTTTTAAAATACAATTTTATTGCCAAAATTATCCTTGATTTATAATTTTCTCAAATGGTATTTGTTTTTTAGTACATTTAAAATACCCCGGAAGCATTCCGAAATTCCATGAAATTTCACCATGGCGCGGGCGGCCGGCGTTGAGACTTGTAGGTAAAAATATTTTTTAAACTGAAAGATTAAAAAAGTTTTTTATCCTAATGGCTTTGTGATTACACGTATACTTACAGTTTAACTGCGAAAATTGTTGGGCTTGGTAAAAATATTGATAGTAATTGATAATCAAAATATTCAAGTTTTAACTTACCACCTTATACGAAGCATGAAGATTGCTAATTAGAAGTGCGTTTAACATGGAACATACCTAGAACAAAGAAAGATACATCTTAACATTGTTTTAATAAAATTTATAAATATATTGGGCATTGTCAATATGCCATTTCAAAAACACATTTTTTCTGTAGCTAATTCTAAAGAAACTGATGAAATTTCGTTTGTATTAAATTGATATTTTTATTCTGAACTTCATATACATTTTTTTAAATATCTTTATAACTTCAATTCTTGTTCGAATCCATTGCCAAGTCCAACTTTGAGGGGGAAAGCCAAACACAATTAAAAAGAAAAAGCTCAATTTATGAATTGATTTTTAAAAATAGTCTCACCGCAAATTGATTTTTGATAAGGGCGAGCACTTAATTCCGTTTTGCAAAGTTTCGATCAAAGTTGGATAGAAGTTGTCCTTAATTATGCCATTGTTACAACTCCTACCTTCCTGAAATCATTATTATTTTTGAGTGGGATAAATTTTTTTTTTTTTTGCTTTTAAGCGAGAGAGTAAAAATCTATAAAAGCGTATAGGTACAAAAGCTTTCATGAACATTGTGACTTTTATGAGATAAAACTTGGATAATTATTAAATTGACTTGTTTTATTTATTTTCTGGAAATCGACAGTTTAAATTTTATCAGTTTGTATATACATATTTAGTATAGCCAAAATTGTTTTAATTTATAAGTTTATTTTATTATCAAGTTTATATTAAGGAAGGTGTACTCAAAAGAATTTATAATCTGCTCTTACACAGATGCCGTTAATTAAATTATTTTAGGAAAAATCGTTTATTGCAAGGAAGCTTTAATATTTTCAGATGAATTAATTATGACGGTTACAGATTTTTTAGTTGAAAACTTAGACAAGGGATCAAAATGCATATCAATATTCTTGGACCTCTGCAAAGCATTAGATACTATCTCGCATTCCAAACTATTACAAAAACTATCAAACATTGGAATAAATGGTTATTAACTAAGTATTTTTCGAAATTACCTGATAAACCGTAAACAAAGTGTAAAAATCAATGAATGTCTCAGCAATCAATTGACAATTAGTTTTGGCGTGCCTCCAGGAAGTGTTTTGGGTCCCACTTTATTCTTAATTTACATAAATGAATTGTGTAATCTACCTATCGATGCCAAAATTGTAAGCTTCGCTGATGATACGATTTTCCTCTTCAAATCAAGTAACTGGAATGATGTCTATCTAAAAGCAAACAATGGCATAACTATTGTCAAAAGATGGTTAGACAATAACACACTAACAATGAATGCGACAAAAACTAAATTCATTGAGTTTAGCATAAATGCATCCTTAAGTATCTCAGTAAATCAAATTAAAATATGTGCTTGCCACCTGACTAATGCTAATATATGTGATTGCCCTAACTTAGAACGGAGAACTAAAATCAAATACTTAGGTATTATCTTTGAAAGCAATTTAAAGTGGAAAGAACATATTATCACTACAGCAAACAAACTTAGAAAATCAATATACTTCTTTAGACAAACTCGCAACTTTTAAAACTTGAATCAACTCAGAACAATTTACAATGCAGATGTCAATCTCTAATCGAATACGGTATTATAGCCTGAGGAGGAGCAAACGCTGCCGCCATTGATCCGATATTTAAAGCTCAGAAACTAATTATTAAGAATATATTAAAACTACCGATCACAAGCAGTTCGGATGAAATCATGACAATGGCATTAAACAAATTTATGCTAAAAAAATATTAGCATACCCCTTGTCTTCTCTTGCTCGAGATACTAGAACCAAAGGGCATACTCTCCTATACTTATTCCTTTTGCTAAAACAACCTTTGGCCAAAGAAATTTTAGATACTTTGCAACAAAACTATATAATACACTTCCGCTGGCAATTAGACAAAACACAATGTATCTTAAATATAAATCTGACACCGAGTCCCGGATTACCAGCCAAAAAAGATCCAATATCAAAATTTTTTTTTTTTTTTTTAATTGGTAAACTAATGTTTAAGACAAGATTTTTATGCATAGCATAGGGTAACAATTATTATAAGCAATAATTATTAGCCTGAAACACTCATTAACATTGAAAAAATCTCCCGAGAAAAGATAAATGCCGCCGACGGGACTTGAATGTAATAAGCAGTAATTGTTGAATGAAACACTAGTATATATTGAATTATTTGGTGGGTGGGAGATAAGCCGACGTAGCTCAGTGGTAGAGCAGTTGATCGGATATCAGAAGGACGCGGGTTGAAGTCCCGTCGGCAGCATTTATCTTTTCTCGGGAGATTTTTTCAATGTTGATGAGTGTTTCAGGCTAATAATTATTGCTTATAATAATTGATTTTTTTAAAACTAACATAAAAGTTTTTTTTTTTCATTGGTACGTTGATGATTAACTGTTACTTATAATATTGTGTTATTATTTGTATTTTGTATTAACTGCTCATGCTAAGCGCCTGCCCTCAACACAGGTTCTCCCAGTGAAACAGGCATAGAATAAAACAAATTGTAAGTCAAAAATTAATAAAAATGAATATTTAAAAAATAAAAATTATTTGTTGACGCCCTTGCATTAGCAATAATAAATAATATGAATTAAAAGTTTTGTCCGTATACAATTCTCTCGTAATATTTTAACATGCTTACTTACTTATAATTCAAACACTTAACCATCTCCAATGTGACCTTAGAACGGGGTACCCCAATAAGTACAAATACTCTTCTAAAAGAAATTGTAAATAATTGTATAAAAATTAATAAAAAACAAGTTCAATTCTTTCAAGAAAGGCATTCGAATACAATATTGTATCGGTGATTCTCTGCAATGTTGTATTTGAAAGCCTTTCTTGATAGCATTGAGTTTGTACATGGACAAACTAATTATTCATATTTATTTTGCGTATGTACGGGCGCAAACAAATACTGCATATTAATATTAAAAGTATACCTTGCAGGTGCTTTTTCCTAAAATAATTAAAAGTGTCTACGAAATAGCATTTTACAAATTATTTTAAGTTTAGGTACCCTTAAAAGGGATCCATAAGCAGACACATTTATTTTGTTCACAGTCTGAAAGAGTTATTTTGGAATACTAGCATAAAGCGTGAAGATGCTCGAAGTAGTGTAAAATATCTTACTAAAAATACACGTGTACAATATAACGAGTCATTACTAAGTGTTTGAAAACTGCCAAAAATACAACATTATCTGCAATGCTTTTATTTATTCATTATTATTTTTAATTGATAAACTAATGTTTAAGACAAGATTTTTATGCATAGCACAAAGGGTAACAAAAACTGAAACACTCGTCTACATTGAAAAAATCTCCCGAGAAAAGATACATGCCGCCAACGAGACTCGAACCCGCCCGTGTCCTTCTGATTTCCGGTCAACTGTTCTTATCCACTGAGCTACGTTGGCTTATCTCCCGCCCGTCAAATAATTCATTATATACTAGTGTTTCATTCAACAATTACTGCGTATTACATTTTTCTACCTGCAAACAACCAAATTAATTATAACTTTTATTTATTACCGACTTCGTTATTTACATTATTGTTTTTCACGAAAATTCACATTTATTATTTATTTTGTTTCCTTGGGAATAAATCTACGTCCTGTGTTTCGAAACAATGTGATTTTTCGAATATTTTTTTCTGTTTTTTTTAAACAGAAGACTTTGTTTTCTTGGTATGAAAGAATTTGGGTGGTATGATGAAGCGCCTTTCCGGTCTCTTGGGGGAGGAAATCTGCACTCAAATGTAGCGGAAAATGGGATTATAATGGAGACTTTTATTCGATACCAAATCAAAATAAACTTTGACCATTTAGCCGGAAACATTCGCGATAGGCAAATGGTTTTATGAACACGCAGGGAAGTAAAATGGAGGAATGATCAAAGAAAGACTACTTTTATAGCACACTTGCCGATTCAAAAAAAAGCTCGTCCACAAATATTTAAAAAAATTGTTTGTATTTTTTGGAGTATATGATGCATAAGCATAAATTGATGAAATAAGTCGAAGACAGATATGGAAAACGTAGCTTGATTTTTATGAGCTTTCGCAAAAAAAATCATTCTTACACAAGACGATTGTAGCTGTCTCTATTTCTAGTACTTTAGTAGTAAACTGATACGCGTCGAGAGAGGTCGTCTCTTACCAGTAAGTAAATTGCATTGCAAAGCACCAAAATGCCCTCCTGTGTGATGAGAAAATGCTTAAATTACACGGCAAATAGTCGTAAAGGCGAAGGAATAACACTTCATTTGTAAGTACACGCAAATTACTTATTATTATCAATTATTATAATTATTACAATTAATTTTATAATAATACGTCATTGTATTCTTTACCCTTCCCTGTCCTTTGTGTAACCGAGTGAGAGTATCTTGTTATCTCAGTCACACCCATAGGTCACACCCGTGATGTGAAAGCAGTATTCGGCGAAGAAATTAATAAGTCGCCCTACCATATATCTATGACATTCACACACGTACATTCTTTGATTGTCTATCTTTATCACACAGGAATAAAGTTTTGAGTTTAGAAATTATACTGAAAACCGCTGGAAACAAAAGAGTGTTGCTTGCTTTCCACATTATATTAGGAGTATGTGAGACTATGGCGAGTCTATTTACTCCATTATAATCCCATTGGGTACTAAGGAGTGAATTCCAATAGTAGTTTTTTGTTATATAACCTCACAAAATCTATTTTTAATTGAATACCGTAAAAGATAACAAACTGCCATTGAGATTATAACATCTTTATCCTTAATCGTTGTGTGTTGTGGAGTGAAAAGAGTGGGAAGAGAAAGAAGGTGTGAAGTGGGAATGAGGAAGGTGTGGAATTTACCTGACAATTACCTGAATCACCTGAATTAATTCAGATATGAGTATTGTCACTAAATAGCTTAAAACCATTTCCAGCAACTTTTCAAATATTCTGGAAAGGGGTGATACTTATCTCTCTTTCTGGAACGTGTCGCAAATATAGGTAGGTGTTTAACTAATATAGTTTAGGTTATTTATTTGCTGAATAAGACAAAAAAATAATCGGTAAAACGTATTTTAAAAAATAATAAATATAAATATTTTAAATTTGTTTCGGTGTTCTTTCGAGGGTATGCAGTAAATAACCTATTATGTTAGTTAAATATTATAAATTTAAATTATGTGTTCTTGACATTTAATAAAGGATTTTTAAGTGATGTTTCACAAAAACGACTGTAACAAAGCCAAGCAACGTGCATTCAATTTCAACGTAAATGCACCTAACTATCGAAAGTGCCCATAAAGACTACCCTTGTTTCTAAATACTGACATTTATAACGGAAGGGGTTGTTTGATTGTGAGGGAGAGAATTATTGCTACATGATTGGACTAACGTTTGGGGGGCGCAGATTGTTTGTTTAAACAGTCTACCGAGTCTACCGATAATTAAAACTACTTTTTATACAAGCAGTGCCATCTTGCGGCGAACAGACGAAGCAAAAAAACTTCCAATTTATACCGCAGAAACCAAGTACTGTTCTTCTACAACTATTACTAAAATGTCTTTGCATTATAATGACTTTTCTTCATTTGAATTTCTAATTATTATTTGCAGGCATGCTCTGCGAGAGAAATGTTGTACTTCTTGTATTTAATGCGTTTTGCATAACGTTTCTCTAAGACCGATTTTAATTAAAGAATTTATTTGTCTCGTTTGCATTCATCATAAAGATTGCCAGACGTCTGGACATTTCTGATTTCCCACCCCTCAAGTATTTCTGCAACCCGGATACATAATTTTTTTTTATAGTTGTATAACTAGTAAGTATTAGACATTCATTTATATCAATTTTACATGTAATTATTATTATGTTTGCCCTTTCAGAAATTCGTTTATATCAATTTGACATATAATTATTATTATGTTTGCCCCTTCTGAAATTCGTTTATATCAATTTGACATGTAATTATTATTATGCAAAATTGCCCCTTCAGAAATTCGTTTATTTCAATTTGACATGTAATTATTATTATGCAGAATTGCCCCTTCAGAAATTCGTTTATATCAATTTGACATGTAATTATTATTATGCAGAATTGCCCCTTCAGAAATTCGTTTATATCAATTTGACATGTAATTATTATTATGTAGTATTGCCCCATCAGAAATTCGTTCATATCAATTTGACATGTAATCTGCTTTACATCTCTAAGTAAAGCTGAATCGCACAATATTTTGCAAGATGGACGTTTTCAGATTAATCAGACCATTTAATTTGTAACCACGTTAATATCATATTTAAATCATAATATCATATATTTAATATCAATCGTAAATATCATAATACTGAGTAAATGGATGTTTGTGTTTTTTTACTTAAAGGGTCTTGATTATGTGATTTATGTATACGAACTATGTATTAACTGTACCTACCTATACATGTGACACACATGACTGTATTAACTGTACTATGTGAAAAGTAAACTCTTCTTCCATCCACAAGCAAATGCTTTTAATGGAAGATAAGTAATATTATAATATGTGCAATTTTTTAAGATCAAAAAAAATATATATAAACCTATATTTCTAATTAAATAATTTACATGATATGTAGTACAAAAAAATTATGTATGTTGTGAGGCTAAAGGTAGTGGGTAGGGGAAAGAGATGGGGAAGAGAACGATGGGAAAGAACCTGACTATTCATATCTAGTCACCAAATACGGCTAAAGCCATTTCAAGCAAAGTGTCAATTCTGAGAGCAATAATGAGGACATCTTCAAAATTAGGCAAATTACAATTTTCTAAGTAAAAGAATATCACAAAATGCCTTCACAGCCTTTATGACCAAGCAAATTGGGCGAACGCCAAGTTTTATAAAGTTAATCTATAAATTAGCTACGTTTATCCCTGCGCTGATAAAAATCAATAAAACTTAATTTCATTAAAAAAAATCAATGATTGAAATCAATTCTAATAATATTTAAGATTTCAAATACAGAAATAAACATTTTTCTACAAAAATTAATTAAAATTGTAATAAAATCGATAGACTTAGAACTTCAATTCATTATTTCACCCTTCAATCTTCGAATCGAGGCAATTTCCAAAAGCGTTCTTCAATCAGCCATGCCGACCACGTTCTCGTCCTCCTTTCAAATTTAATGCACCGAATAAAAAATGAAACCAAAAGCATTCAAATTCGTCGCTGCAAAGACGGTTGATTTTTATTTAAAAGCCGCACGGAAAACGGACTTTTACCTAACTACGTGACTGAGTTTTTTTTATCCGAATCAAACTTAATTAGTTCATTTGTCAGAAGCACTGAAGAGATTAACGGATAGAGGTGTAGTGTGGGCGTATATGTGTATCCGAAGGAAGATGACTTTTTCTTTCCTTGGATGAAAAAAAAATTACTTCAAGAATCAAAATACGTTCTCGAATGTGCGCTTTTATAATTACCGCGATGTTTCACGGTTACGGTACCATGACGGCAAAAAAGGCAATAAACATAGGTTCCTTATCGCTATAATGCTGCAGCTCTTTCTTACACATCAAATAATGGTGAGATAAACAAAATACGCGTGACTGTTTCCTCCAAATTATTTTTTTTTGCGACAGGAATTGCGTTTCATTTTCTTTATACATGTGATGGAAATGTATGATAATGATTGTATGTTGCCTTTGGTGGGGGGGTGCAGACATACATTCACCGTTTGTCTCATTTTTGACTATTGAAAGTGTGTTTAAGAAAGAGCTGCAGCATTATATTTTTAAGAACAAAAGCAAAACCATCAGCGCATTGACATTTGACATTTTTGAATTTTTAGATCCTTCCTTCTAACTATATTCCATACTTTTAAAATTATTTTCACGGCTAGTAGTATTGGTAGGGGTATAGGGAGTCGTCACGGTGCGGTGTGTGAGAGAGATGCAAGAAAATTATGACTTTTTTTCCTTTGGAGGAAACGGACCTAATTACAATGTATACTTCATATTTTGAAAGTGCTGCAGCATTAAGGAACGTATGTTAATTGCATTTTTTCCGTCACGGTCCCGTAACCGTGAAACTTCACGTAAATTATTAGAGAGCACTATAGGTGAGTCCAGAGGTCTTAGGTAAATTGAAGACAACAGTTTTTTTTAATCGTTTACACGTCTAGTGTTTTCCGTTCAGTGGTCATAACGGTCCGTTCTCCGTCAGCGGAACCGAATCAAATGTTATTTACCCCGGACTCCTTTTTAACGGTTAATTTAACGTTGTGGCTAATAAAACTTCTAAGTCGGTTTGTGCAAGAGAGAATCCGTTTAATTTTTTCAATTACAAGAAACGGAATAGGTTAACTAAGGAGATTAAGAAAGTGGTTTTAATGAACATGATCATCATCATTGTTGTTTGCTACTTTGATTTCAAGTTTAGAAAAATAACTCCCCTTGTTTCACATCTTCTTCCTATAAACATTGTGATGACCTCAATTGCTAGTTGTATTGTTTTTATATAATTTATTTCACAAAACACAAAATCTCCTCCTTGCTAAATGGAAGATACTCTCTGTATTATTCTAGCGATAAACCAGAATTCCTATTTAAAACTTTGGTTTAAATGGTTTTAGCTGAAATTTATTACTCAGATCAATAGTAAGATATGTATTTCCCAACATGCGTCTTCCTCCTGGCTCAATTTTGTCACAATCGCAAAAAAACAAAGGATAATTATCGTGGTTTATTTTTATTTGTTTTGACTACTCCAGTCAATATTTTTTTTTGTACAATATTAATGCTTCCGATTTTATGTCCGGGTTAAATCTTTCCCACAGGACAAACTAAACCTTTCCACACACTTTTTCACAAATTATCATTTAGTCAATCCACGCTATGTATATAAGTGCACTATATAAGTATAATAAATACAAAACAATACGAGATCAACATGGAAATAATTCACCGTCTCCAGATATTTTCATAACAAAGGGTTCGGCTCGGTAGAACTCCTAACTGGACCGATAAATCCTTCTGATCCCTCAATTTAAATATTTTAAAAATCTTATATTTATATTTTTATTTTATTTATTTTTATTTTTCATTATTTTAATATTACATTTAATTACAATGAAGACGTATTGCCCTTCTTTCTAGATGTGAAACGCCTGTGTTGAGATGGCAATTTACAGAGTGGTTGTTGGCTAGGTTTTTGTTTACATAGTATTTGAAAATGACAGATAAAAATGAAATCAGTATTTTTTTTACATTACGTAATTCAAGTATGAATATAGAAGATTAAGTCAAAACGTGACAGTGGTGTTGGTTATCCAATAAAGATTGCAAAGCGGTACCTATACTTGCCTCCCAAATAAAGATATGAATGTATTTGAGAATAATTTGAACTTAGCGAACATCAAAAACCGGACGTGCGAATTATTTCTACGTAGCAGTTAAATTATTGTTTTGTAAAAAAATTTTAATTGGTTTCAAAGTTGATATGGTGAATAGTGACATATCATCTATAGCGTTTAAAATAAAATAAACAAAACCAATCGAAAACACAATCAAATTTTACGCTATATTACAAAATTTTCAGAATAATATTGTTTAAGTAACTTATGTGTCCCCAAGTAAAACCAACCAATATTTCAATAGTACATTAATCTTGCTTGAGTTTTTACTTCGGCATTGTTTTATCAAACGTTCCCTCACCAAAGACGAGACTGTTGAAAAATAAACCTCTGACAATAAAACTCATCGTCTCTATGTTTTCCTGGTACACTTTCCTGAAATGTGACGATGTGTTTGCGCGAAATAACGCCTGGAAATTGAATTGAATAGCTCTCCGTCGTTTCAGTTCAGACGGAGAGAATTTTCTTTCATTACGCCATGATGGATGACATGTCCCAATGAAAAGAATAGAGGACAATATTGTTTCTTAAAGAATTTTCTCTAAAATTCTTATCGTTTTCAATTGGAACATTTTTTATTAGTCTCGTTTCTGTGGCAATAATATTATTTATTTCTGCAAATTTTTCATTTGCCGAAAATTTCGAAGATTGTTTTTCTGAAATATTATTTGGATTTTTTGTTATGATGAAGTTTTGATAAAATATATTAAATAATTGTAGTGTTTGTGAATATGTATATTGTTTCGGAGTCTCTCAACAGATGTTGCTGGCATAGTTATATGTGGAGGCCCGGCTGAAAATCAGCTGCATTCCAGGAGAATTCCTGAATTGTAGCTGAGCAGTAACCTTTTCATCAATAGACTCAATGATAAAAGAACAAAATGTATAATACTGTAAAAAATCTATTCATGAATAAACGTTTTATTTTTGGTCCTTCAGATTTTATGTCCGCGTTAAATCTTCCCCACAGGAAAAACTTAGCCCTTCCAAACACTTTTCCACAAATGATTATCTAATCAATCTACACTATGTAAGTGTACTATAAAAGTATAATAAATACAAATCAATACAAGAACAATACGTCAATCCACCAGAAACCAAAAGGGAAAATAATTCACCGACTCCAGATATTTTCATATCAGAGGGTTCGGCTCGGTAAAACTCCTAACTGGACCGATAAATCCTACTGATCCCTCAATATAAATATTTTAAAAATCTTTCGTATTCCTACATGTATTTAAAATGACAGATTTTTGCATTATTATTATTATTGTGTAGTTTTTATGTGTCTCAACGGAGGACAGTAAATTGTACTATATGAGAGAGACAACTGTACTGTTACGAAGATAGCCTATCATATCTGATCGACAAGTGGGCACCTTCAGTGCCTTTCCCCTGCTGAGATAATAAACTTTACTTGAAATCTAGACGAACCGAAGTATTAATGAAACATTCGATCAACAGAATATTACTATTAACAACAGTACACAACAAAAATAAATAATAAAAATTGGTGTAACAGCAAGTGCTAAAAACGGAACATTTAAAGTCCTCCAAAACTTGTTTAGTTTGCCACTTGGTGGGTGGCACTGCGTCCTTGGGTTAGAGTAGGTGAACCATTGTCAACGGCTTTGAAAGGCGAAAATGCAGTAATGACAAATCAATTCAAGCTAATTAAATAAACACCATGTTTCTGCAGTGTTAGATAGAAAGGCTTCATTCACATCCATACACCCCTTAATGCTTAATGAATAGTTGACCGAATTTTACATAATTCGACTGCTGTAGTGCTGTTCTGCACACATTTGTCTATTAACCCACACTCTGTATCCAAAACAATTTTCACTTCCACAAAAACGGTAGATAATTAGGCAGGGATAAAATAGGTAAGGATTGTCCGCTTAAGGGGGCATACATTAAATACGTGATCTCAAAAGGAGGGGGGGGTCCAGCAACATCTCACGTTACTTGAAAAGAATATACGAAGTTGCTCAAATTTATCTCACCAAGTGTGGGGGGTCTAAGTTGGAAGAAAAACTACTCACGTAATTAATGTATGCCCCCTAAGGCTCCATAGTAAGCTTTCTAAAAGAAGATGAAGGTGGTTTGAAAGGGGGATATGTAGCGAATTAAGAGGGTGTTCGCTGATATTAAGAAACGGTAGCATAACGAAGCATAGACAAAAATATTTAATAATGCATGACCTATTTCAAAAAGAGCGAAAATCTCTCGCCAAAATACTTGTAGCATTGAAAGAAACAGTGTGATTTTTTCATAGCATGTTAAATAACATAACTTTCCATGTAATTTTCATAATTTCAGAAAATTGTCAATTCTTTCCGAAAAAGGAAATTAGGTAATATTTTGGTTTAAAATCGTATGAAAAACAGTTGTGTGATCTGGTATCTTACCAAAATTTCGTGAATATTTTTAAAACTCACGTACAGAGTACAAATTATTGACAACAGGTTTTTCATGACAAGATTTTCCAACAGAACACCGTGCAACAACGCATAAACGAGCTTTTTCATCGTTTTCCAGGTGCTTACCGTGGTGACAAGACGGTACTCCTCACCTGCACATTCGAAGTCTGTCAATAACGCATAAAAGTGATTTAGTCGTGCCCCGAACCCGCCGGCTGGGAAGCTAGTGCCATCTATGGTTTTATTATGGAAATTTTCTGCCCGTAACCACTAGCACGCTTCTGAAAGGAACATGTTTGGTTGAGAATTCTGCTCCCTCTATTTGAAATAATACTAAACCGTGGAAAGTCACGGTGCATTTTCACAAAAGAATTTACTGAAAGCTCAATTTAAATGTCTATTGAATCCAATGGTTGATAAGGGTTTTACGTTTGAATTAATACGGTGGAAAACTTTTTGTTCTGTTACGTGCTCCATTGATTTGGTGAGATCTTTTTTTGGAATAATACCAATCGATATAGTTTACAGATTATAAGTGTTCCAACTGCCTCGAGCCATTGTTGTAAAATGTACGGCTGAATAACGTGGAAAGGATAAGGCGATGGAAAAAGAGGAAGGTCGGAAAGTACCTGACTATTCAGAGCTTGTTATTAAACACGACCAAGCAATTTAAAACAACGTTTCAATTCTAAATCTTGGTCTTGTCTGCGATACTGAGAGTATCTACCGCGCTTACGTACACATTTTAATTTAATTAATTGTTGCTAATTGATAAAGAATTGGCGTAAGAGCACCAAATCTTAAGCATTTCGCATTTTCTAAAATGCATTTAAAAAAAATAATGTAGATATCAATAGTTTTAATTTTGAAAAATGTCTTTGCAATATGCCGATGTTTGTAAATATTAGTATTAATAAATTTGTGGAATCGAAGTACAAAGCGAGTTAAAACAAGAATTTAATTTTTTTATAAACACGTGTTCATTAAAAAATGTATGTTTGAAGAAATAATTATGAAAATATCTAAACTTAAAATGATGAAGAAATAAACTTTAATTAGTTACATTTTACAAATAAAAAAAAAAAAAAACCGTTAAATGACATTTTTACACAGAGAAAAAAAAAGGTGTATTAATTTTTTCCAGGTGCTCAAAAAATTCCAATATTGAAATTTGTCACCATTTCATTGCGAGACATTTAAAAGCAAAGTGTTATAAATCGAAAAGTAAGTCGTCCCGAACAGGAACTTTTATAATTTACGAACGATAATATCATATGGATTTTACAGTAAAATTATAATCGAATAAGCATCTACGCAATTAAAGTTAATTGTCTACCGCGAATTTGATTATCGTTGTATTATTTATTACTAAATATAACAATTAGGGTTCCATGACAGTTGATCCACCGGCAATTGGCCGTCCAGCGTACTTATACAGGGTGTCCGGGGGTAAAGAGCATTAATTTCGGGAGGTGATTCTACATAATAGTATAAGTAAAAAACTTAAATAACTTTTACCGAAATTCCAACTTTTAGGAGTAGTTATGTGGTAAAAAGATAAAATTAGACCGGCGTGTGCGGGCAGCATTATTATTACCAAACAACGTTGCATCAATCGCACCCGGCAAGCTAAAAGCAACTTCATCGAGTAATTTTTACCTTACACTAAGGATTTTTAGTAGGTATGTCTTTTTGTATGGGACAAAAAAGTTCAAATATCAGAAAAAGTTATTAATCTTTTTTACTCCTACCATAATATAGAATCACCTCCCGAAGTTAATGCACTTTATCCCCGGACACCCTGTATACAATATGAAGGGAAAATACGGTTTATCTAATTACACAAAATATAACTAAGTGATCCCGAAGGGATGTGCAGAAAGGATGTTTCACAGAATAACAAAAGTAGAAAACATATTTTCATTCAAAAGCATCAAGGAAAATTCTGCTTCTCTATATATTGTGTATACCAGAGCATAAGTACGAATACAAAAAAATCGACACTGGGTATAAATTCGTTTGATATTCATATCAGTCTTTAAGTCCATTTTAGATTTTAAATTGGTAAATAATGCACAAAAAATTATAATTTTATAGTAAATATCGTTTCAGGGGGGCAACTGTCGTAAGTACGAGTAAATATAACAATGGTATGCCAATGGCAATGGTATTTCGGTGGTATAGTTCGTCTTTTTATGTGTGTTTAATTAGGGTTCAAAGAACTCTAGAACTGGGTTATACTCTGATTTTTAAAATTCATATTGATTAAGGGAAAGATTCAGATTTAATTTTTAAATATAAACAGATTTAGTTGTTTTCATTGAAAAGTTAAATTTCTGGCCGTCTTTTTAAAGTAATATTTTTCAAAAATGCTTTCAGCTTCACAAACCCTACAATAATAATATACCGTGATTTTTCACGGGACTGAGCAATTGTATGTATATTAAAGCTTGTACCTTAGAAGAAAACTGTAGGTAAATAAAATAAAATAAATTTATAAACTTGGACATTAAAGAAACCATATTTTAAAGAAAACCATTTTCTAACGGGAAACGCATTAAAAAAGCTTTAAATATTCCCGCCCACCTCAACATAAAAGTTTTAGTTCCCGCCGCGCCGTGGCGCCAAAAGCCAACAGCCCATATCCCACTTCCCATGCGAGTGTAATGATCATTTTACAAGCGATGAAAAATGATCCGGAACAAAAGCCACACAATGAAATGTAATTTTGAAAAGAAATTCAGATGATTTTCAGGTGTTTAACTCCCACGGGGTGAGGATAATAGCGACCCCACAAAACACTTCTCACACTCCTCCCTTCATCACATATTCACAATAGTTCCAGGGTTCATGCCTTCGAGTTATAGATAGCATATTTTCTTTAAAAAGAAAAATAAACCTTTCTGGGTTACGAATGACTTAACAATAATTTGAAAAACTCTCAATACTATCATTATTTTGGAGGCGGGTTTGGGTACTGCCGCCAAAACCCTTGCCACAGGTCGCCCAAAGTGGTTCGCTGCGATTGATTTGGTGACTTCGCAGGGGTGCCCGAGTTCGTGGGGTGAGTTTTGTCTAGGTCTTGGCGACGGATGCATTGCCCGCCTACTACAGGGCGGCCGAATAGGGAGAGACTGGTTGAGGGAGATCTATTGACCCATTGCCTTGCACCGCAGTGGGAGGAACGGATTCATACGTCCGTCACTCCTGGACACATCAATCCATGGTGGGTATGAATCTCCAGATTCATACCCACCCTTCGTACCTTTTTCCTTCCAAGAACTTCCTTTCCCTAAAAATTCTCTCCACACAGCATGCCCAAAGATGACATAGGCCTCGAGGGAAATTGTTTTCCTCAGTGCCTCCTGTGTGGAGCTAAAGCCACGATTATATTGATCGAATTTACAAGCTACTAGCCGGCGAATTCACTACTAGTAAACTCGCTCAGTGTAATCATATTTACTAACTAACTAGCAGATTTTAAATTGAACGATTTTACTATCAGATAGTGAATTTGCCGGCTTGTAAAATCGCTCAATGTAATCGAGGCTTAAAAACAAAAAATAAAATAACAAATAAATTATTAGACTAGATTTTCTGCGGTTCTGACTAGTTTCTGAATCTGGGATTTCAAACCTGGCCAAGGTTCATTCCTTGAACGACAACCCAAAGCTTTGGACCACCCCTGGACTGATGGACTACGGATTCGACACTCGTGAATAATGTCAGTATTACTTAAGGTTAAAGACTTAATTCTTACGAATTTAAAAACTAAGTGTTCGTGAGAAATATGTTATCAATCGGTAGAAATTCGGACTGCGGGGGCTTACAAGGCGTATTTGATTGCAAAGAAGCTCTGCATCCAACTATCAGTGACGAAGAAAAATCCCAAAGTTTTTTTGACGTCCCTTCCCAGGGGCTAGCGCCGAGCGAGCGGAAAAACTTTGACGTTTCGCCATTGAATTGGCGCGAAAGTTCCCACCAAAAGCGCGCATGCAAAAATCACATTAGAAGAGGGCGATGAGCGATGATCACTGCGTGCAGCTGGCAGTAGTAGGAGGAGAGGATAGAAAAGAGGATATTCTATATCCCAACTTGTTAATAGTTGAATGATAAAGAAGTACTTTTGTGGCAGAATTTGAGAAGGGGCAAGTTTTCGATGCACTCACAAAAATAATGAAACTTCATGTATCAGTGGACTATAAAATATTATTCGAAAATTACGTTCATTTTGATATAGCCAGACGCACTCTTACATCTACGAGTACATCTTTTAAGGTGGTAAAACGCGAAGTTATGATAAATCAGTTGCTGAGTTAGCATCGCTTCTGGGTACCACTTAGGCGTCGAGGTCGGCGTCGCATCGTTAGTTCAATTCTAAAACTATCGATCGCAAGCAGTTCGGATGAAATCTCGTTGAATCACTGTTCTGGAGATTAGGCAACTTTATGCCAAAAACATACTAACTTACCTATTCGAACATAGAACTGTTATTGCCAATATCCAAACTGTTCGTGATTCGAGAACCAAAGAGCAAAATCCTTTACTTATCCCTTTCGCCAAAACAACGTTTGGTCAAAGAAACTTCAGGTATTTTGCAACAAAACTTTACTATACACTTCCACTGACCATTAAACAGCACACTTATTACGCAAAATACAAATCAGAAACAAATTCTTTAATTCTTCTTCTTTCGTATGGTGGGGGGTCAGAGGGGGACATCTAGGTCTGCGAGCCAGTCTAGGGCCTTAGGCGTTGCCCTGTGGACCTCATCAATCCCGCCGGGGAATGAATGGAGCGGGCATTCGTTAATCACTAGCAAAGACAGATCATATATTAATAATATTTTTAGAACATTCTAATGCATGCTTTCCCATTGATAAGATGCTGGTTGTCCTTATACCTCTACTTTAAATATAAATAATATTGTTGTTATTATCCCAATTTTATGTTAAACTACTTATGCTAAACTACGCCTGCTCTCAACACAGGAAATTTTATAAATAAAGATTTTTTTTAAATCCTTGGATGGCTCCCCATCACGATACAAGCAATATTTTCCGTTGTTATCCATTTTATATGTGGTTGTACAAGGAGATTTTCAAATATTGTCAAGTTATTCGTAATTCGGGAATGTTTGTCTTTCTTTTAAAAAGATAACTAATAAATCATGTGTTTTTAGTTTCGAAATTTGATCGCCTAGGAATGATAGTTTTATTTTACCATAAAACATCTATTTTAAAATATCTTTTAAAACTTAAAAAGAAAATTGGTTTGACTGAGGATTGAACCTTTCTATTCAAGAACGTCAACCACGCTCCCAACTGAATCAAATCCCGATTGGGAAAGACCGACATTTATTTTACAATAATAACTGCTGTAATGTCATTGAATTTCAGAGAAATGCGTTTATATCCATGTGTGTGTGTAGGTGATTGCCACCAAAAGTTGAAAGAATGTATTATCATCTACAACGAGTGAGTTTCAGCTTGATTGAAAGTCGGGAAGTGGGTTAATTTCCATTTCCGAGATTCTACTTCATACATATATCCACTCAAGAAAACAAAAGTGAAATTCAAATAGATGTATTTAAAAAGCCGAGAAAATTGTATCTTCTTAGATTAATTTATATCCGTATGTTAAGATGTGGTATTATTTTTAAGACGAGTTTACAGAAAACAGTGGTTATTTTCGTACATCCTAGAAAATATATCCATTAGGCGGGCCGGCCTCTATCTCCGTAAATCATGTTCCCCTGGTAGCCCCCGGAGTCATCGTTTAATAAATCAAAATACCGCCGCGTGTCGCACTCCTGTGTGTCTGTGTGTGGAATCACTTTTGGCAAAATGATCCCTTTGTGAAACTTGATTTTATCCGATGGAGCATTTGCCAAGTGTGATGGCAACTTTTCCATCGATTTTTTTAATTATCTTATGAATTATAAACTTATACATATTACACACACAATTTATGTTTTTTTTTATGTGAATGCCGCACAGGGTCCTAACTGACCATAACCAGATATGGGTACCGCCACCCCTAGAACCATTTATTGGATATCCAAAACCACTTCCATAGGTGGCCCCAAGTGGTTCGCTACGTTTGGTAACTTAGCAGAGGTGCCCGGGTTCAAGGGTGAGATTTCTTCAGAACTTGGCAGCGGATGCGTCTGCTCGCCAGCTGCATGGCAGGCCGGATCGGAAGAGAATGCCTGAGCGAATGGCTCTCTCGGAACATCGGCTACTTTCTCAGAACATCGCCTTGCACCGCAGTTGGACGAATGGATTCATACGTCCCTCACTCCTAGACACATTAACCCCCAGATTCATTTTTCCTTCCCTGAACTTCTTTCCCTAAAAATGTCCTCCACACAACGTTCCCAAAGATGACATAGGCCCTTAAGAAATTATTAAATTATCTAACTCATGGTCTCCTGTGTGGAGCTAATGTAAAATTTAAAAAACTTATGAAGTCAATGAAATGAGACTATGTCATTTCCAATTAGGGTACGTTGTGAGGATGAAGGTACAGGAGAGGAGAAGGAGAAGATGAAGAGGAAGAAAAAGTACCTGATTAAATTTTCACGAAAAATAAATGTTAAATCTTCAATTGTACTCTACGTCAATCGAACTTACAACGTTATCTCTTGTCCGAGATCAAAAAATTCCGTAGATCATTGAATTTATTATGAAATCTGAAATGAGCGTGCGTTTGTAGCTTTTTAAAAATAAGACATTGTTTAAACCACTTAATACATTCTGACTTTACAACAAAGGAATAAAAAAATAACATTTTATTGTAAGCATCGCGTCAACTAATACAGATAACGACATTCTCCAACTGATGAAACTTTGTGAGTGAAATGGGTCCTGAAAAAGATCTAAGAAAAAAATACAGAATTGGAAGCAGATTGCCAACTCGGCAATACTTATTCACAGACTCCGCTCCGCCCCGAGACGCTGCGGTAGTTGGTAGTTTCATCTCAGTTCCAGTTTCGGGCGGAGAATGAGACAAAACAGGGAAAGTTACATTTTGTGTCTCGGCGGCGCGCTATTGTTTGGTGTAGTTTTGTTCGCAATATGACGGATGCTTAAAAAATCATACTTTCGTCCAAGTTTTGTACATGATGATGAAAATTACAAAGAACGGCATATTTCGCGTAACGGCATTTTTAAATTACAGGTATTATCATATTGTCACATTAAAAAAGAGTTTTTTTCTAGATACTTCCACAATGCATAAATACGTTCAAAATTTATTTCCATTAAGATCTGATTCATATTAAATAAATAATATCTCACTAACTAACCATCACGCCGTTTCCCCGCAGGAGTAGGCAGAGAAGACGGACCGCCAATCTTCTCGGTCTTGGCACACACTCTTTGCCTCATTTGTAGATCGTTTCATATTTTTTCTTCATCGTGACAATTCTGGTTTATGTGTGGTTCAAGATCAGTAGTTGCATTAAATCGTTACAATTTAAATTATTTCATTATTGTAATATGTAATTTATAATTTATTTTCCTTAAAATTTATGTTTATTTATGTTGTTGTGTTCTTTAATTTTTGCGATGTATTAAGATGACCAAAGAGAAAAATAATGAAGATATGATATATTTAATGAAAATAAATCACTTTTTTAAAACCATTTAATCAAAATAATCGTCATGTTTCTCGAAGCCAATGATTTCTTTGACAAGATAAACGCATAATACAAACCATGAAATATTCTTCGAAGAAGAGTTCCACTTTAATAGAGTTCCTATTTCATCTTCGTACGCATTTACCGTAAGGAAATTCAGTCGATTTACATACACTATTACCGTGCCAGAACTATTACCAGACTGCCAGGAGTGCAGAGTACATAAGTGGTATGGATTTACTGCGGTATAAAGGCGTTAGGCGGGCGATTGTCGGGAGCATAATAAGACGGAAAGCACGCCTCATTCTATCTTCTGCTAGTGCCTGTGTTATCCTAGTTTGGTACCCAGGAATATTTACTGGCGCTCTTAGGTGAACCTAAGGGATCAAATATCGTAAAATTTATTGAATGGTATTGACGGATCACAATATGGAACACATATCTGTATATAGATCCAACTGCAACTAATGTATACGATACTGCCGCCATGGGTCGACCCACAGTGCCCTTCTTGACAACATCAAGGAAGATACGATGTTTCTACTTATGTCGACAGAATAGCACTTAATCCCAAACATGGGAACACCTCATCACAGGTTCGCCTAGTGAGGTGTCCACAAAATACTACTACTAACCTATTTACATACAGCTACGGATCATTTACATTTTTTTTCTTTTTACTAAACTTATTATCTGTGTAAACCAATGCAATAATTTGTAAAGTGTAGGTATGTTTAAGAATAGAAATAAAATAAAAATAATAAATATATATCTAGATTCCTGAATCGTGATAAATATTGAGGCGCAGGCTAAAATTCAACATTTATCACGATCAGGAATCTAGAAATCCTGTGATCCATATTGTGATCCGTAAAGGCATCCAATAAATATCACGATATTTGAAAAATGTTGACAGATCACCATAAATATTGAACTTCTAGAGTAGCACTCTGATCCATTTTGATGGATCACTCTATCCATTAATACAAGTCGCTACCCACAGTATTTCAATGCGGTCCGCACACAGGCAACTTCTCAAAGACCAGTTTTCAACGGCGACGCAACCAATCACTCGCAACTCGCCGTGCTAGTCGCCGCAACAAAGCGTTACAAAACCCTTCCACTGACCATGAGACAGAACACAACTTCTTCTAAAACAGCAAACTTATTTTGTTCATTCAAATTAATAAATTACTTTGTTTTTACCATTATAATTGATTATAAAAAAAGAAGAAGATGAAGTAGATAAGCTTGGCTTACGAAACATGTCGGTTTTTTTATAATCGATTATAGTGGTAAAAACAAAGTAATTTATTAATTTGAAGAACACAAATTATTTAAATATAAATCGGACACCAAGTCTTAGATCATCAGCTTAGATAGATCAAGCATCAAGGATTGTATCAACTCGATTTAAAAGAATGCATTTACAATGGTGCGATACTGATTGTCTTTTATTTTAAACATAACATTTTTATTTGTATTTTGGTTAAAAACTGTTTGTGTTATAAACTGCGCCTCCACTTACGAAAGCATTTCCAATGACACGATGCTGATTTTCTTTTATTTTAAACTAACATTATGGTATTATTTGTATTTTGTTATAAATCGCTTATGTTATAAACTTCACCTGCTCTCAACCCAGGAGTTCTAAGTCAGACAAACACAGCATATCATTAATAAAGATGAATAATAAAATACATTTTTCATTTTCTATCCTAAGAAAACTGTTCAATCCTTGGAACATTATGTAAATTACTTAAAATAAATGTTGATGTTCATAATTCCCTTAACCTAAGCTTAAATGAACAAAAGCATTTGGAACGCCTGAAAATGATTTATAGCGATGAGTCTGAAAACTGGAAAAATAATATCAAAAGGACCATTTTTCACGCGACAAATCCAGACAGGATAAATCAAAGAATTATTACAGTGGCCGCCTTATAAATCAGAGGGAAATTTAAACCCAAATCATCGCAGACATACTAAAAGGTTCTATGCGTAAATGCATTTATTAAAATCACGAATGATTTTAATGGGTACTTTTTTGACGGTATCAAATATCAATCGCTGGTGGAAAAACGGTTGATACGAATAATTAATTTGTTTTGCATTCGATGCATTAAGCCGGGGGCAGTTCAATTTAGTTTAAATGGTTTCAATGATTTATTTTGAATCATTGCAGTGATATCTGCAACAAATTTAATTTGATTTACGTATTTACGAATGAATGTGCAAAACTATTAATTGCTTTTTGGGTAGGCAATTCTCATTTCTAAATAATTACTTCAATATAATTCAAATGTAACATTGTCATCAGCGCCTTTTGTTTTTTAAGCATTTGGAATGTCTCTGTTAGCGGCGCTTCTAGGTGCGTTTCAGCTTTATATCAAATTTTAATTAGTTGACAAACTTAACGATATGATGTTTATCCTCTTCTGCTGATCACAATTATGTTCAAAAGCTGAGACGGGCTTAGATTTGGCATTTAACGGGGACCCTTTCACTGTCAGAAAAACAAAATGGAGCCGAATGATGAAAATTTTACATTGAATTTCTGTTAAATAACCAACCTTAATGTTTTCTACTTTGAATTTGTATGTTTTTTTATTGAATTTAATAAAAAATAAATAAAAAAGATTATTAAAATCCGATAAAAAAATCACATAAAAATAATAATTTTGGCCATCACTCTGTATTTAACTCCGGTTCAATGACCTCTAAAACTTATGTTTTGAATTTAAATTCCCTTTTCAAAATTGGAATGGTTTTTTTGAAGAATTAGTAAGCGATTGTTTTTAAAAGAAAATGATTTAAATTGCCATTCTGAAAATTGGGAGTTGAGTTGACAATTGAGAGAATTGACAATAGTTGAAAATTGATAGAGAGTTCAGACTATCCCTTTAGTATATCTATACTTACACTATCCCGATATTTAGATAAGAAACTAGCAAACTAGCAAACTAGCAAACCCCCGCACTGCTACTTGCGTGAACACGCTTCAACAAAATATTAGTACGAAATAGCTCCTCTATGACCATTCATTAGAGGGATGTTCAAAATCACAAGGCCTGTTTCTTGTTTTAACTGTAAAGCAATAAATTTATTTATCTGATATCATTAATTTGGCGTCATAATTTTGCTCAACAAGCAATTTTTCTATTTTAAATTTCTGTATCAAATCGACTATTTAAGCTGGCTAAATCATTTTCATCTACGTAACATTTTACGGACAAAATCATTTCTCAGTTTAGATTTGAATTTACTGTTTTAATAAATTATTGGTAGCAATTGTCGAGAAATTTTAATCCGGCGTTCAAATAATATCTGCCGTGATTTAAAAAAAAACTTAGTCCGCATTTGACTATCGACGTTGAGGGGTGCAAATAGTGAATTTTCCGACTGAATCTGTGGTGTTTGCAAAGCCGCGAGCGCCGTAGCTACTCACCGTAGAGGATAGCGTAGAGGTATAGGCCGTAGAGAGTACACTGTTGCGGATAAACAAAGCCCATGCCTGCAGTCTACACTGGGGCCTGTTTGCTCTCGCTACGTGCTCCCGTCGAGCTAGACGGGTCTCACCTGAGTCGAGGTGAGATTAACAAAACCGCCGAGTCTGGGAAATGTTGGTTTTTGGTAAATATTCATTATTTCTGGATCATGATATGGTTTGGATATAATATTGAGCAGGTAATTTAATAACAGTTCAATAAAATTCACCTGTTCGAAATTTACCAATCATTTTTCAATGCGTAATGGTGAATTTAAACAAGCCAGTCTATCACTTTTAATCTCTATCCAATTTTATATGAACTCGTGTTAAATCTATATAAGTTAATAGCCAAAACAGCAAGTAATCCCCGCACGAATCTAAAAGCACAGAATTTTAACCAAAAGAATGCATTTTATACATTGGACCGAGTCCCTCGGTTGGTGCTTTGCGAGTAAATTAAAGTTTAGAGTGACGAAATTCAATACTGCAATAATGTTATTTATGGTTTATTTCACTTACTGTATTTTCTCGAGTTTGTTCCAAACCCGGCCCTTTGTTTTACTGCAGTTTATTTTTATTCTATCACCTGCAACAATGCACAACTACCCGGAGCACATGAGCTTTACGGGATCGGGCCTAGCACCAGTACGAGTAGATACAGCTTCTCCGTGTAACCCGATAAGAAGCCAGCCACTCCGAGACACCGATACTCCCACTGGGCGCTCACTACGCAGAACTCCTCTTTACTTTACATAGTCTCCTGTTAGATTCAATTATTCGTCTGGGAGAGGTTGGGAGAGCATATTGACATGCCGAAAACTTCTGATAAACTTTTAGATAACGGAAATATGGTAGCGCCAATGAAAAAGATACAGAAATTCAGAACGCAGAATAGTAAACTGTGTATGTTTGTCAATATTGATTATAGAGGATATTTCATGGTCTCCTGTCTCCAACTGCGCTTTAAGCGGAACTCAATAAAGGAGTGACCGGACAACTCAGAATGAAGTCAACTCAATATCCTTTGAAAAGTCATTAAAAGCGTTACAAAATAAATAAAAAATTAAAATAGGTTACATAAGTTAGATTAGGGGGCATCCATTAATTACGTGAGCAGTTTTTCTTCCAATCTAGACCCCCCCCCCCCTCGGTGAGATAAATTTGGACCAAATCGTATATTTTTTTCAAGTAACGTGAGATTTTGCTGGACCCCCCCCCCCCCCCCCCCCTCCCCCGTTTGTGCTCACGTAATTAATGGATGCCCCTTATGGGCTATTTTTCTTTCTTTTTTTTCATAGCTTTTAATAACTTTTCGGAGAGGCGTTGAGTTGACTTAATTCTGAATTGGCATGGAAACTAATAAAGGCAGACATGATTGGTTTTGGTATTCTTAGGATGGACTAGTCTGCGCAATATATTTCCAAAACGCTGACGAAAAAGTGCTCTAAAAATGCTCCCCTCCCTACGGGAACATTTTCATAAAGCCTTATTGAACTGCGTTTGTCAAAGCATCTATTTTTTAGTGACCGAGCAGCACTGGCCAATCAGTTTATATATTACCACCGTAGAGTACACCCTTGTCTCTTTCATTCTATGAACTTCAAACAAGCCTGACCTGAGACCATTTTCCACAACATTACAGAAAGCCCATGAACATCTCGACGGTTAAATTTCAATATAAACTGGACATCAATTATGTTTAACAAAAATTCCTCATTGCTCTATCCCTATAATTAGTACGCTGCTCTCCAGAGAGTCTGAGGTACGAATAATCAACATGATTGTTATATTTATCAATGCAGATGTACATTTTAAGCCTCGATATTAAAATAATGACTGGCTGTATTGGGATTCCGAAAGTACTTCTAAAAGAGTGATGTTCCTCGATGCTGAGCAAGCACAATGATAGTTTCTACCCCTCAGGATGCCCGGGTACCAGCGGGTACCTATACCCATCTAGTCTGCTGATTGCTTATTGTTCCTGGCAAGGAGACTAATTTGTGCAATATCATTGTTCGATGAAACAATTGAACGACGTAATGATCGGCCGGTTTCGATAGGAGTACCAATCTATGCTGCGAAATGTACGTTTTTCTGTAGGTGATCATTAGGATTCCGAGTAAATATTTATTTATTTATTTCTATTCTTCAACATACATACATATTACAGACAATTACATTGGTATACATAGATATTAAGTTAAGTAATAAGGAAAAAAAATAAAATGTTACTGATCCGTAACTGTATATAGGTAAGTACCTAGTAGTATTTTGTGAACACCTCACTAGGCGGACCTGTGCTGAGGTGTTCCCATGTTTTGGAATAATTGCAATTCTGACGACAAAAGTAGAAACACCGTATCCTCCTTGATATTGTCAAGAAGGAGACTGTGGGTCGACCTATGGCGGCAGAAACGTATACATAAAATAAAAGATTAGTTGCAGTTAGGATCTATACATAAAGTTATACATAGCATCTAGTTTATGTAAAAGATAGATAGTAGTTTTGATAAATAGGTAGGTATATTATTGTAGGGACCACACGCCGATGGAATGAATAATATTGTGATTTTGTTGAATGTTTTGTCTTAAAACAAAGTTATAATTGCCTACTAATTATTTTTAATATTTGTTTTTGGTTATGTTTGGTTAGGTGTTATGATTTTTTGAGTAAATTGAATACCTTGTTGTTTGATCCAGTCTTTGATGTGTTTTTTGTGAAGAATTGTATATGGATTTGTAGTTAGTAGTTGTTTCAGTGTGGTGGGCATGAGGTTATATAGTTTGATTGCGTAATACTTGAAGTGTCTTTGCCCGTGTGAGGTATGAGTTATCGGTATGTTAAGTGTTTTTTTAGTAGACGCCCTGGTTTTAATTGCTAATTGAGGTTGCATTTGAATGTAAAGTTTATGTTGGAAGAAGTATAGTAGTACAGCTTTGGCGTAGAGTTGTCTTATTGTCATGACGTCTAGTGTTTCGTAAATTATATTCGAGCATGCGTAGCGAGATACTTGGAGGATTAATTTAATAAAAATACTAATTTCGGTTATGACTACGAACTTCTCGATTTGCTTTGAATTTAAGTGTTATCATTTTCGAAATTGGAAGTGTTTGCATGAAGAATTCAGACAAGCGATAAAGTACCTATTTTATGATCGCATTATTATTTACTAATTTTTGGTAGAAAGCGGTTCCTTTGCGGTTTGACATACCTATAAATAAAATAAAAAATAACTTTATTCCAAAGTAATAAATACTTAATTTTAAAAGCATTTATTATTTAAAAACAAGCAAGTAAGTAAGCAATGCTTGCTTCATCAGGGTTTACTTTGAAATATGTTATATTTGAAAATAATAGCTATACATTTGTAGAGCCGAAACGGTTATATGGAATTCCCTCTATGGAAAAAAAATCCCTGTATGGAGAAAGCCGAAACTAAATTATATGAATTTCCCCCTCTTCGCAAAGTACGCTCCGAAAATTAAATAAAAACACATTTCATTATATTATGTAACATGTTATGGTTATGAAAAAATTCACAGTGTATCTTTAAATGCACACCAAGAATTTGTCGACAGATTTTTGCTCTATTTTAAACGAGTCGTGTTTTGTTAAATATTTTCCCAATTTTTACTTAATTATTATCTTTAATTAAATGAAGACAATATTAGCGAAACTCAATCAAAATCTGAAGACAGAAAAATCAGAAAAAGATATTGGTTCCACTGGGACACGAACCCAGATACCTTAGCATTCATGGCCAACTGCTCTACCGATTGAGCTATGGAACCCATTTCCAATTCAATCACTTTTAACTGTATCATACTTCGACTAAGAACTACCAACACTATCTTCATTTTCTTAACGCACATATTATTGGCTGTTATCTTTATATATGATTGCAAGATTCAACCCGAACTAAATGCGATCTAGATAGTGTCTGGATAAATATTTATCCATTTTATTTTTAATACGCGACATCCATTGACTTTTTTTCTGCAAGTCTAGGATGAATATTTAATTTTTAATTTTAACTTTATGAGTATGACCCGACTGGGTCCCAGTGGAACCAATATCTTTTTCTGATTTTTCTGTCTTCAGATTTTGATTGAGTTTCGCTAATATTGTCTTCATTTAATTAAATATTATAATTTGAGTTTTTACTCATATAGTTAAAATTAAAAATTAATTATTATCGTTTTTTAATATAAACGCGCTTCCTCCAATATTTGCATTTACATATCTCCCTTCTTATTCTTTTTAAACGCTTATTACCGGGCCTTAAAGATGTCAACGTACGTACAAAGGGAACAAATTTAAACGGGTAAATAGAAAAAATATATATATATATTTATAATATTAAAACTCGTCTTTAGACTCTTTCTAATTTCCAAGATTTCAAGTTTTTCTAAATGACCATTATCAATTTGAATTCTTGGAAATTAGAAAGCATGTAAAGATGAGGTTTAGTATTAATAACCAAAAAATAGTTTTAAATGAACCGTTGTTAAGGGGGTATTCTAGTCTAGAAGCCCAAATTTCTGGCGTTTTTTGACGGTCGATAAAATAAACCATTAATATTTTAGCCGGACATTTTTGCATAGTAAATTTATTTATATTATAAGAATTCACAAAAAAAATGAAAGGAAAAAAGAGCGTATCTATCTTGTCACGATTCCAACCCTTCTGGTCATTTGAAAAATAAAAAGATAGATTTTTAATCAGTACAGAACCAATAAAAATTAATAAAAAAAATTCTCGCAAAATGGCGGCTATTAAAAAAAAATGTTATTTTTCACATTTCCCAGTTTTTTAAAAAAGTTTAAAAAAAAATTTTGTTGGTTTTTACATAAAGAAAATTTCAAGAAAATCAGTCAATTGGAACTTGAGATTTCGTGACACACGTTTCGAAAAAAGTATTTTCGATAAAAACGCGGTTAAAGTTTTGCTCTATTTAGATTCTAGTTAGATTTCGTATAAACCGGTCGGGCTAAATTGGCTATAACTTTTAAAATAATTCGAATTTTGAAGAATCCTTTTAATGAGATATTTTTGAATATCTAAACTATCGAAATATTTAAAAAAATTATTATTCCTGTATATTTCTTCACTAGAATACCCCCTTAAATCTTTTTTTCCCTTTGTAAATTACATCTTATTCTGTACTCATTGATATAAATATTATGTTGTATTGTAAAGGTACCGTCAATTATTATAGAAGAACGGTTATTGTCACCCATCAATGCCAGAAACAAGTTATCACTTACGTTCCTTTCGAATATTCTACGATGACTTGGATACGCATGGTTTTATTTTACCATTATAAATATTATAAATAAATTCCAATAAATTACACCCCTCCTTTGTTTATTAAAAAAATATTATAATGCATCATTATTATTGTGCCTATCAAAGAAAACGTTAACACGCGATAAGGGCTTTGATCGCAGGATATAAAGACCTCCATGTATCTCAGAGCTTTCAAAAGAAACTTACCCGGAGAGCATAAACGAGAAACGGCGGCGTATAAATAATACTTCGCCATCATCGAAGCGGCAGGACCGCCGTACAAGATACAAGAAATACGAGAGATTCAAGATATACTAGGGCCGGGCATGCGAGCGTACGTCATGTCAGACGGTGGAAAGTATCAGAAAGAGGAAACTTTTCACGCGAGCGCAAGAAAACAGCACAAAGTTTGGCTCTCGTATAAATTGAGTTATTGCCGGGGAATATTCTCGTGAGATACACCCATTACCGTCGAGGAATCAGTCGAGATCATTCTGTTGGGAGAAAAGCCCGATAGCGAACGGACGGAAACTAATTTCTTCTTTACTGAAGTTGCCACCCTTGAAAATAAATATGATTCAAAGGAATAGATTCTTAGATAAAATATCTGAAATGGACGCTGAACAGATTTAAAGGAAACTGATGTCACCAATTTGGCATTAGGAACTTTCGAATCCTTGGCCTTGGCATACCAATGAAATTGATAATCTGTTCAAGACGGCCTCAGTGGTCGAGGGAAGAGGCTCGCTATCTCGGCTAGCAAGCTGAAGGTCGCGGGTTTAAATCCCAGGATGCACAAGTAAATTTTATTTAATTAATTAGTTGTGTTATTTCACAATTTTCTGATTTACAATTATATACAGTATGTTTGCAGTACGTTCCAGAGTGGAAGATATTCTCAGTATCGCCCCGGTGTAAGACCAACATTCAGAATTGAAACGTTGCTTGAAATGGCTTCGACAGTATTTGGTGACCAGATCTGAAAAGCCAGGTGCTTTCCCATTTTTCTCTTAGCCATCCCATTCCTCTCCCCACTATCTTCAGTCTCACAACGTACTCCAATTTTATTTTACATTAACTCCGCACAGGAGGCCCTGAGGAAAATAATTTCCCTCAAGGCCTATGTCATCTTTGAAGATGCTGTGTGGGGGGGTATTTTTGAGGAATGGAAGGAGTGAACATGGGTCTTGAAGAGACCCATGTTCCTTATCAAAATAAATTACTTCATATTCAAGAATGCTTCAATACCTTTATGTAACTTTTTGAAATATTCATTTCGGAAATACCATTCGAAAGATATCAAGAGTTTAAAAATGTAAGTATTAGAAACGTAAGAAAGTATTAGACGCGGGAGGGGAACGGGGACGCACGGGAAGGTGATTCCGGGAGAAAAATGTATTTATTTGAATATGGCATTGCAACGCATGCCGGGATCCAGTTAGTTCAATATATTTTGCCTTTGTTACAAGTCAACTTGAATACAATTCTCCCGTCTGGAACCCACATTATAATATTCAGGTTTTCTAGATTTTAAAATGGGTAATCTAGCAATTATATTGAACTACAACAAACATTATATGAGTATGCTTAAATTCCATGCTAGATTTTCACTGACTTGTTATCCCTATATAAAATATTAAACTATATAGTTGATAGTCCGGAATTGCTTGTATTGATAAGCTTTCGGATTTCACTACGTAACACTAGAAGTCAGGATTTATTTCAGTGCAAAAATTCTGTGACTAACCATATGAATACCCTTTTGCCCAGAATACTGACAGAGTGAAATATACCAATTCAGTGGACATCTTCAATTCAGTGGACATTTTCAATTTATCATTAAATAAACACAACGTGTTATTTCTGAAGCAGTTGAGTTATGAACAATAAATATTGTATATATTTACTATCCATATGTAAAAGCCCCGAAAAAGGGCGTTAATAAGTTAAATTAAATTTAAAAATCCAAAAAAATAGCGCACAAAGAAAGTTTTACCAACAATTGGAAAATGAAAACCACCAATTTTTATTTTTTCTACGCCGGTCAATCTCTAACGAGGAAAAATTCTGAGATATATGTATTTTCAAATAGGTATGATAGTCTGAAAGGGTTAAGTGCGATGCTTTTTAAATTCTTACTCTAAGTACAAACGAAATAATCATCTAACTCTGTTTTTATTCTAAATAACACATCTTAATAAAAAAAGCATGTCAGGTATAAAGGTTGAAGTAGATAGATGTAGAATATTACAGAATATTGCGAGTGTTTGAATGATATCTTGTAAATGGTGAGCAGGCAATCCAGAATGAAACCAACTCAGAACCACCTCAGATCGGTCATTAAGAGAAATGCCAAAAAAATTGCTAAATATGTTACGTTAGGTTAGGGTTAACGGCTATTTTAAAATAATTTTTTTCATAGCTTTTATTGACTTTTCAAAAGGAGGTGTTGGGTTGACTTGATTCTGAGTTATGTAAATATGATTTGATGGTTATTGATACTGTTTATAGTGGGGCGTATAATTATTATATAATCTTTAAATAGAAGTCGCTCCCGCTGTCTGTGCGCTTAGATCTTTTAAACTATGCAACTGATTTTCATGCGGTTTTCACTAATAGTTGGATGAGGAAGGTTTTTATGTGGTAAAACAATGTATGATCATGTGAGAAATGTGAATATCCGCAAATAATGTATGGATGATGTAAGCATAATGAGTAAGATTAAGAAAGGGACCCTCAGATGGTTTGGGCATGTAGAGCGAATGAACGAAGAAAGTAGTGTAAGGAAATATATGACGCAAATGTGAATGGTAGAAGAAGTCGGGGACGCCCGAGGAAGACATGGCACGATGAAGTGAATCAGATAACACTTGAACACATTTTAAAATCTACAGTTATTTTGAAATATTATTATTATATAATTTTGCTGTATAAATGTAACTAATGTAATAAAAAATAAAAAAATTAAAAAAGATACTTGAGTAGGGCCATGTCAAAAGTCAGAATCATAATAAATGTTGGGTAATGGCGTGGCGTTGTGTTTCGTTAGCCACAGCAACGTGTGGCCGGGTCTGCTAATAATACATAAAAGCGGTAATGAAAATTTAAAAAAAACTGCAAATATAATGATGTAATGTTATATTAAATAATGTAGGTAATGGTATTATATATATGTTTTATTAATTTAAGTTATTAAATTTTTATAATATTGCCTTTATTGTTCTTTATTCCATCTTCTTATTTCGTAAAAGACTTTTTTTCCTATTTTTGTATCGAGTTAAAGATTGTTGATTACTTTTATTATCTGGTATTTGAGGTGTCTTTGTCCAAAGCTTGTGTAAAGTTTTGTGTTCTCCATTTTTTCCCTCCAAATGTGGACCGTTTTTAAGATTCTTTTTACTAACTATATATTTAAAGAACAGTGTCTGTGTATACGTATAAAGAATAGTGTCTCAATGGAGGTTTGTGGGTTTATTGCAAATAAATCTTCAGTATTATTCCGATTGATGAAAATGTGCTTTACAACAAGAGGAAAGTAACTATATGCATGAGATTTTGAAACGCAATCCCACACCCCTATCCTCTTAAAACAGGACTTTGATGTTTTTTAATAAAATTTTGAAGACTTTAGATTCAAAATAGAAAATAACTGTCTACTACTGATTTTGAAAAAGTGAAATCCGGACAACGCCGAGGACTTTAGCTAGTAATGCAATAAAATTAAGGCCTGCATTGAATTGTGGTGTACTATTTAATAGTGCCTACGCTATAGGCGGCTGCATAAAACTGAAAACTCCACTCTAATTTCGACTCGTCAACAAATAAATTCAACTGAAAATACCAGGGTGACAGAAAAGTGAGCAGTGTAAAACAAAAATCCCCCTAGCGATAGGCGCCGATTGTACGGGGTGGGTACGGTTCGCCCGAGGGCTCGCCAGTCGCCATGTACCCGGAGCACAGAGAGACGAGGGGTGTAAATTGATTCTGGGATCGAATTTTAATGTGAAGAGAAAATAGAATGTCTACGACTGAAGTGCTTTTCATTATTTTCCGCTTTGGGAAATTGATAATGACGTTCCTTCGCTGTGCATCTTCAAAATTAGATGGCTAAACGATATTCAACAAATAAAAATACCATAAACGCTTTAATAAATGTCATTTAAGTAAATTCATTTAGTATCTACGAGTAGAAAACGCTAATATTAGGAAAATTAGATGTGAAAAGACGCATTTAGTGGAAAGTGGTTACAACGTGTGTAGCTCTCAGTGTCAAGATCATTATTGCAAATATTTAAACACCATTTCGTGTCTCTGCAGGGGTGAACATAGAGGTTAGAAGCTCACTTGTCTCTATATTCATGAATGCTTATTGTATCAGGAGCGCATAAACCAATAGAGTATGTATGTAAAATAAACTCAATAATAGAAGTGGGCAATCGGCGTTGGGCACCGGGCACCCTGCACAGAACCTTCCTTTAGCAGGCACATTGCATTTCCGTTCCGTCTAGTGTAGGTACTAACAGGGTTCTCAAAAAAATATAAACTTACGGTGTTGGGGGTCCAGAAAAAAATTCTGAAATGTTCTCCTTTTCTTATAAGCGCTAATGGGAGATTAAAGATCAGTCAAAATCAATCAGGAACCATAAGTCTACGAAAATTAACTTTAGTTACATTTTTGTTGATGACATTAAAATTGTGGGAAATTTGATCCAGTTCTAGCAAGATTGAACAGATACCTGTAGCTCTTCACACACTTTCTTCCATTTTCTTACTATTACTCATACGTTCGACCACCATAAGACGGGCATGTGCCCAGCATGGTGGTCGAAAAATACACAAATTATGTAACCACAACGAATAAAATAAAATAAAAAATTACAAAATTCATTAGGTAAGTTTTAAGAATCGTTAACATCGCAGAAGAAATTGCATATTCAAGACTTAGGTAATAGGTACTATAACCATCTAATAATGGTTCTATAACAATTTATTATCACTCAACACAGAAAAACTTATTATTTTCCATTATCTCTACAAGAAGATGTGCCAAATAATTTAATTAACATAACAATTCATTCCAAAAATTGTGCAAATGACGGTACATGTAATACGAACTGCGCTAAGCTAAATCATAAATCTAGTGTAAAATATCTTGGAATCTTAATAGATAAAAATGTTAAATGGAAAGATCATATCAATCTCACTGTGCAAAGAATAAGAAAACTTATCTATGTATTCTATAACAAGAAAACCATAAAAATTGTCTATTATGCATTAATTCAGTCCTTATTACAGTACGGCATTATTGGGTGGGAAGGGGCCATTAAAGCTTCCTTACAGCCCATAATTATAATTCAAAGAATAATTATAAAAATCATCCCTAGGAAACCATACAACTTCCCTATTCTAGAGATATTTCGGGAATTTAATGTACCATCTTTCACAGAATTGTATAAAAGAAACGCTTTATGTCAAATTTGTAAACAGTATTTTATTAAAAAAATTCACCCCTCAGATAGCATAAGCAATAGATTTCAAACAAATGGCTTAATAGCCATTCCTATGCTTAGAACGACCACAACTCAGCACCACTATCTGTATCTAGGTATAAGATGGTACAATATATTATTATCCAAAAACAAAATTAGTAAAACTGAAACATTAAAATATGAACAATTCAAAAAGCAAAGTAAGTCCCTGAAATTGGATAATGATATAATGTACCCCTAATTTTATTTAATTTACCCTTATTTTAACTGTAATATTTAATATTTAAAAAAATGTATTGATCTGCTATAACTATTTTTTTCTAAATAATGAACCTATGTCAAATAATTTTTGTATTTATCTCATAAGTTCTTTGCATATTGTTAACACATTTCGTTAGAACATTATTATTATTTACTTTTCTTTTTTGCATGTAAATACTCCTCCCATAAACAGGAGCTCCTAGAGCTCAATTTATGGAGTAGTAGAATAAAAAATGAATTGTTGTATAATCTTGCATATTATGTAATTATTTGTAATGTAAAAACAAAATTCTTGAAATAAAAAAATAAAAACAATATTATTTAATACACCATAACTGGTATCATAATGTACTGTGTACATATGTCTTAATAAAGAAATAAACACAGAGCTTTAGCCTGGTTTAATTAATATAGCTGATGCCCTACATAAAAATTGTGATATCTTACATATTAGTTTGAGGTGCTATTCACAGACGGCACTTGTAGCAGTAAGATAGAACTGTCGATAATAAAGAGATTCTGAAATAGAAAAAATATATACCTACCATTGCTATCAAGTTCAGGTGCTCAGAATTATTACTACTGCTAATTGAAGGCACTGGCCTACTGGCTATCCAAGCATAATTACAAGTGTAACTATCAGATAAATCTTATACATAACGAGGATAAAGTTAAATATTGTTTTGGTTCTTTCGATATTCGATCGAGGAAATCGTACTATGTGTCATATTTTTCGTTTTAGGTACTCTATTCTTTAAAAAATGTTAACGACCATCCTGTCATACTTCTTAACTCAGTCGGGAAAGCTCCACCACATCTAGAACATTTTGTGCTGTAGATAAAATCTCTCACATCCTATACTCCTTTGGCTCTAAACTCCTCGCATACCTATCTAATATCAGTAAGTAGCACTCAATAGCTTTTTACTATATTTCCGAGACAAACTGGTTTTCTTTTTGAAAGAACCTCTTAATTTTTTGGTGCAAAGTTACATAGAAACTCCCAACCATTGTCGAAGAAGTTTTTTAGATAAAATTTCCCTCAGCACAGTATATCCTAGTGAGGAGAACTAGAAAACATTCTATATATCTTTTATATTATTCATATTTCATGAATTCCTTCTTTAAAATCAAAATTATAGCTCTCATTTTTTATTGAGACTCTCTCTTTTCTTTATTATAATATTTGCTGTCTGTGGTATCTTCAACAAGATTGTTGAAAATACCACAGAAAATTCGAAAGCTTTTCCTTTGAGCTTACTTACAATATCCAATAATCGCATGCGTTTGGGAAAACTATTGTAGCTCCTGTTCATACGCCACACGATGGAAGCTCAGTATTTCGTCTTACAATAAGGAGAATACATTTATAAAGTTTCGTTGACCATTGTTCCTTACGCTTTCAACGTTTCAAGTTATCGTATTTAAAGCTTCAGCAAAAGCGTTTTCACAATATTATGAAACATACGTATTTTTTTCAGAGCCCCCTGTGACCGTAAGCCCAGCATTCCGTATGGTTTCAACCAGACAATGGGAATTTTCAGCAGAGTCCAGCACATGTGGCGCCGATACAACTAACTACTTTTATTGTATTCCAACAGAGGCGGGGGCCGTTCGCTAAATCACCCGGCTTGATACTAAATACGGAAATGTTCGCGCACTCCATTTAGGTGTATCTTTTTTGTTTACTCATCAAGTTTTTTCACGTTTTCCCGATTGTTTTAAAGTGAATTCTGCCTGTTAACTTCTCGAGTAAACGTTGTTGATTGGTAATATTGATTTTGTATTTGTGCAATGCGGAATGAATAAAGACGGCGGAATCTATTGAATTGTTTAATTCTAGGGTTATAATAAGTTTTGTGTTATAGTTTCACAGAATTTGAACAATTCATCAAATTTCAATGCAAATTTTTTGATTTCTGTGAATATTTTATTCGAGTTTTCATATTAAATCATCATAGGCCAGTTGCCCCATAGAACTTAAATGTGAACGACGAGAGACGAAAAGACGGAGCTTTCACAAAATTTGAAAATTAACTTTTATGTTTGATGAATATTGTTCAAACTCTATGAAATAACCCGTACTAACTATGTTTGTGATGCAATGAAGGAAAACTAAAAAACTAAAATAGATAAACTAATCTACGAATAAAATGTTTGAAGGTTATTTAGGACTCTACTTACTCCTTAACATGAAAAAGAAATTAGTTTTCTAAAATAAATATACGATTTTTAATTATTAATCTAATCATCCTAACTATTTTATGAATGTTTGTTTGTTTGTCCTTCTTTCATGCCGCAACAGAACGACCGATTGACGTCATTTTTTGCGTAGGGATAATTCAAGAGGTGACATAGGTTACTTTTCATCCAGGAAAAACATTTTAAATTCTTTGTATGGTAAATTTTCCATAATAATTAATGCGAGCGAAGCCGCGGGTGAAATCTAGACCACAAAAATTTAATTAGGTAAAATGTTGGCAAAATACAAGAATACTCGTAAAATACATTGTATTTATTGGCTATGCCATAATCACATATATATATTTAATATAACTTAAATACATATTTCAGTGATATTTTTTATAATAATGTAGGTATCAAATAATACAACTTCACAACTTTGAATATCACCTTAATAACAAATTTATAACGTTTTGCGCCAAACTGACAAGTCAACAATCTAGAAATTAACTTTTTAACTCTTTCAGATTGAAAGAGTTCAAATTTTACAAACATCATAAATAATTTATTCTGAAAGATTTCATGAAATATAACATAAATTAATACCGTGTCAATCCTTTAAAACGAAAATAACTTATTAATAATTATTAAAGCCACCAATTTGGATAGGTAGCCACCGTCCATTTTGTATTCCCCTTCCTGCTTTTCGGCCCCATCTGGTATCAGGAGCGCAGCATTAGTATGGAGATGAGGCAATCACTAGCCTCCCCTACACTCAAACAGGGGATAACATTATTTGTTTCGCTAATATAAAAATGTTACCGTCTATAAGTTTTTCCGATACGAGCCGAGCTCACGCACGACCTAAGCGGCAGATACTTATTTCGGGAAAATTGGTGGTGAAGTTTCACCGCGTGTAACATGTGTGCTCCTGGTAATAGATTTCAGCATCTGTAAATCATAATATATTGTGGGGAAAATACGCTAAAAGTACGCCGAAAAATACAAAGCTACTTTTCTATCACGTGGTAAAATTATTATTAGATCGTAAGTCTCGAGGTAAAAGATACACGGGGAGGCAATTAAAAGTTTCCTAGTTTTCAAGGTGTGGATTCCCGGGAAAATTCTTTTTTTTTTTTTTTTTTTTACATTAACTCCACACAGGAGGCCCTGAGGAAAATAATTTCCCTCAGGGCCTATGTCATCTTTGAGGATGCTGTGTGGAGGGTCTTTTTGAGGAAAGGAAGGAGTTAACATGGGTCTTGAAGAGACTCATGTTGTAGGAGGGAGGAAACACAGAGGCCGGTAAATAGTTCCACAGCCGAGCTGTTGAACTCAAGAACGAATCGTAAAAACGACCCGTTCTCATGTGACTAATATCAACTGTGTACAAATGTTGGGCGCGTGTTTGGCGTGTTTCCCGACTATGCACCGGTGCCGAGGGGATCAATGACGCTAGTTCCTCGGAGCGTCTTCCATTGTAATACCGGTAGAACAAGGACAGCATTCCCACCTGACGCCTATGCTCTAAAGATTGCAATCCGTCTGTTAAGATGGGAGAATCTATTAAACGGACCGCCCGTTTCTGCACAGAGTCAAGGGTTTTTTTTAGGTATTTTGGAGCTCCAGACCAGAGGTGGCTGCCAAATTCAACCGTGGGGCGCACTTGCGATTTGTACAGGGTTAACAGTTGAGTACTATTAAAGTATCTGCGGGCCCTGTACAGTACGCCCAGTTTCTGAGAGGCTAACTTAACTCTGGTTTCGATGGAGCCCCCATACCTGAGCTGGTCACTAAGAGTTACACCAAGCATATCAATGGAGGTCCTGTTCGGGAGAATGGTTCCGTTGAAGGACACTAGATTATCATTTCGATCCCTTTTAGACGTTATCAGACATGATTGGGTCTTTGAAACATTAAATTCGACGAGGTTATTCTTACCCCAAGAGAAAACACTCTCGAGGTAACCGTCCATTCTCTGCTTCAAAGCCCTCCGAGCTATTGGGGTTTGTGTGCCCTTTGGAGGCTTGTCAAACAAAAAGCTATCATGGACTGTACTGTCATCCGCGTAACAATGAATCGGTGCACATGACAAGAGGTCGTTGATGTGCAACAGAAACAAAGTCGGAGACAGAACCGATCCCTGTGGGACGCCAGCATTTATCGAATGCGAGGAAGAGGTGAAACCGTCAGCAACCGCCTGAATCGACCTCCCCCTCAAAAAATCGGCAATCCACGCACACAAGGATGCGGGAAGTCCGTAAGAACGCAGTTTGTTGACAAGCGCTCGATGCCAAACCCGGTCAAAGGCCTTGGAAATGTCCAGTGAAACCGTTTGGGTCTCACCAAAACATTCCAGGCACCGTCCCCAAACATGCGTCACATACGCGAGAAGATCACCGCACGAGCGGTTCCGCCGGAATCCGTATTGACGGTCGTTAATAATTTTGTTCTTCTCGAGGTATGTGAGCAGTTTGTCATTGATCACACGTTCCATCACTTTTGACAGAACAGATGTGATCGCTATGGGGCGGTAGTTGGCTGGGTTGGAGCGGTCACCCTTCTTTGGAATAGGGTGAATGATCGCTTTTTTCCAACCAGAGGGCACAGAGCCAGTCTTCAGGGACATTTTGAAAAGCTTCGTCAAAATTGGAGCTATTTCTACAGCGCACCTCTGCAATACCAGGGCAGGTATTCCGTCAGGCCCGCTAGCTTTATTAACATCAAGCCCTCGTAAGACTTGGAGTACATCCCGATGCCGGATCCTCAGCTTTTTCATACGAAAACTGCAATGAGGAACCGACGGCGGGGTAGCACCTTGATCATCGAGGGTCGAGTTTTCCGCGAACATTTTGCCTAATAAGTTAGCCTTTTCGGCGGCGGTATTTGCTAGAGAGCCATCAGGTCTGGTGAGAGGTGGCAGACTGGATTTGCAGAAATTGCGACCTATTGAGCCCGCAAGCGACCAGAACGCTCTGCTGCCGTGCGGGCAGGCAGCCAGCTTACTGCTGATCTGCAGGTCGTGCTTGAATTTTGACCTGTTAATGATCCTCCTGCATTCCTTTGCCATTTTGTTATATACTGTTCTGCTTTCAGACGTTCGAGATGTGTTGTAGGCTCGGTAAGCCGCGTTTTTTCGTCGCACTGCTTCGGAGCATTGTCGACTGAACCACGGCTTTGAGCCCACACCAGTTTCTTTCACAGTGGATTGGATGAAGCCATCCATCGCGGATGTGATGACTTCACCAATTTCCTGGGCACATCTTGAGGGATCCGAAGTCTGAAAACAGACAGCTGACCACGGGAAGGCATTGAAATGAGCCCGCAGACCAAACCAATCTGCTGATCTATAGTGCCACACTTTTCTCTTCAGCCGCTCATTTGGCGGTCTGAAGGTTACGGGGATTGATGTTGTCACCAGGCAGTGGTCGGACGATCCTAGAGGCGCTGTGACTTCAATCTTGTAGCCGTGTGGCACAGTGGTTAGAAACAGATCTAGCAGATTGGAGCGGTGAGTCTAGACATCAGGAACCCTTGTAGGCTCCTGAACCATTTGCTCCAGTCCGTAGCAGAGGGCAAAGGATTCCGCCTCTCGTCCAGCCGAGTCCGTTGGTCCTGAGAACTTTAACCAAGGTTCGTTATGAACATTGAAGTCCCCCAGGACCACAAACTCTGCTGTAGGGAAGCGGGGCAAGAGGTCATCAACAGTATTGCTTAGATGTTTGAAGAGTTCGGATGTATCTTGTGAGAAAGGTACTCAGCATGCAAGAGCGAGACGGAAGATGAACGAGTATAAAAGAAGATGTTCGCCCTTGCTCTGTCTCCTTTATCACCAACAGCGCCGAAAGCTAGGATTAGCTGTAGAACTCATTATTGTGCAATTATAATTAATACTCGACACGCGCATTATTATTTTATAAACTATTCCCTGATCACGTAAAGATCCCATTGGTAATTTACAGTTTAACAGTTATAACAGTGGCGCAGCCAATACGGAATTAAATATAACGATTGCGAGAATCGACGCGCAAAAATTGCACGCTAAGCACGCGAGTTCAATAGTTACGTGTTGTAACATTATTTTCGGGTCGGTAAAAAAGGCCGGACCGAAATTAAAAATCTTCACTGGAAGGAGTGAAGAAGAAGGGGAACACTGGAGCCAGCCTAACTTCTCGGAAGGGGGAAGATTGCACGGGAGGGTCCAGGACTTCAAGAGCGGCAGCTGGGTGTCCAGGTCACTAGACGGGTCTGGAAGGAGCCATCGTCATCAAGGATCAAGAAGCGGTTTCCTGAGAGGGTCAACGGAGCAGTACAGATTGAGGAGGAATATCGTAGGGGAGTGTTTTTCTCTTTTTTTTCTTTTCTCTCTCTTGTTGTATCATCTGGGTAGAGCAAACATGGAGTCAGGAGGATTGGGGTCCTTCAGTTTGCGTGACGGTAACTGGGAGAATTTCAAGGTCCGCCTCGAACAGTATCTCCTTGTGAATGATGACAAATACGCATCAGATGTGAAAAAAAGGGCTATTTTTCTTAATGCCTTGAAGGATGACTGTTTCTCACTTTTGGTAAATTTGTGTATTCCTAAAAAAGTAACCGATGTTAAATTAGAAGATTTAATTTCTAAACTCAATGAGTATTGTAGCATGACGAAATGTTTTTTTGAGGAGAGGTCACAGTTTTACACAGCTAAACAGAGGAGTGATGAGACAATTCGTGATTTCGCAGTTAGGTTAAAGGCTCTTTCGGTTAATTGTAAATTCGGGAATAATTTGTCGGAGAAATTAAGAGATTTCTTTGTGCTAGGATGTAAGCCCGGGAAAGTCAGGGAAAAATTATTTCTTGAAAGTGAATCGTATACTTTCGAAAAGTGTGTCCAAGTAGCAGAGTGCATCGAACTCGTAGCTTCAACGCAAGCCCAAGGTCGGGAGTTTAACTCTGTTTTAGCAAATAACAGTGTCAGCAGTGGTCGTGTTTCACCTAGTTCATATGAAAAGAAAAGAGTAAGCAATAGATTCAACCGGATGAGTAGTCCACATAAGTCGCGATCGCCGTCGCCAAAGCGTAAATGTTTCGTTTGTGGAAACGATAATCATATTTCGGCGGATTGTAGATTCAAAGGCTATACATGTAGAATTTGTGGTAAAAAGGGTCATCTAGCAAAACAGTGTAAAAGTTTTTCAGTTCGTAAAAATGTGAATACCTTGTTTTCAGATACAAGTGTCGATAATATAAATAGTGTTGAACCATATTGTGTAGAGGTTTCTTTGGACGGCATTAGAAGTAAATTCATGTTAGATTCAGGTGCATCTTGTAGCGTGATTGGCAAGGATTGTTATTTCAATCAGTTTAATAGTAATAAGTTAGTGCATGAAAACATTAGTCTACGGGGTTTTGACAATACGCTCATCAAAGTAATAGGTGCATTTACTCCGCTGGTAGAGTATAACGGACAATGCCGCCAGTTAAAGATTATTGTTGTAGGTAGCTCTACGTTATCAATATTAGGACGAGACTTCATGGAACTGTTTAACTTAGAAATTACTGGAATCGTGAATTGTGTTAATCGAAATACATTAAAAGAGCGGTTAGTAAAAAAATTTCCAGAAGTTTTTACGGATAAACTAGGCAAGTTTAATAAATATGAAGTTAATTTAAGGTTGAAAGATACCGCTGTTCCGGTGTTTCGAAATAATAGAATCATTCCATTCGCTTTAAAAGAAAAAGTCGAACGAGAGTTAAATACTTTAATCTCAGATGGAATAATAGAGCCGGTTCATTATAGTGAATTTGCAAGTCCCATCGTACCAGTGATTAAGAAAAATGGTAGTATTAGGTTATGTGGTGATTACAAGTCAACAGTGAATAATCAGCTGTTAATTGACAAGTACCCTTTACCTAGGATTGAAGAACTGTTAACCAAAGTCAATGGTGGGAAAGTTTTTGCAAAGATTGACCTCAAGTCGGCGTATAACCAGTTTGTTTTGAAAAAGGAATGTAGGCGTTTCACAACGATCAACACACATTTAGGGTTGTTTCAGTATAAACGGTTAGTGTATGGGTTAGCTTCTGCACCGGCTATGTTTGCAAAAGCAATGGCAAATTGTTTGTCAGGATTACAGAAGATGACATTCTATTTGGATGACATTATTGTGATCGGGGAAGACGAAGAAGATTTAGAGAAAAACGTGTGTGACGTTTTAGAGAGGTTAAAAAGCTGTAATTTAACGGTGAATAGTGAAAAGTGCGAATTTAATTTAAAAGTTATTGAGTTTTTAGGTTATAAGATAAGTGAACAAGGGATTCAACCGTGTCAACGGAATAAGGAAGCTATTTTAAATGCACCGTCTCCTAGTGATTTAAATCATTTGAGAAGTTTGTTAGGCATGATTAGCTATTATCGTAATTTTATCCCAAACATGGCAAATGTATTGTCACCGTTGTACGAGTTACTTAAAAAAGATATCAAATTCCAATGGGGTACAGAACAGGAGAATAGTTTTGCGATTATAAAAAAAATTTTAACTTCGGATAGGATTTTAACTCATTTCGATGAAAATATTCCTGTGAAACTTGTCACAGACGGTAGTCTCAATGGTGTTGGAGCGACACTTATACATGTATTTCAGAATGGGTTTGAAAGGCCAATAGGTTTCGCAAGCAGAACTTTAAGTAAAGCGGAAAAAAATTATTCAATTTTAGATATTGAAGCAACTGCTATTATTTTTGGAATTAAAAAGTTTTATCAATATTTGTACGGGAGAGAATTCACCTTAGCTGTGGATAACCAACCCTTAGTGAGAATCTTCGGTCAAAATAGAGAAATTCCTAAAATCGCAGCGTCTAGGTTACAACGTTATGCGGTTATGTTAGGGTCGTTCAATTTTAAGATTGAATATGTAAAGTCGAAAAACAATTGTTCAGACTTTCTGAGCAGGTGTCCGATTGAAAAGGGAAGCTGTGAGGATAAGATAGAGTCTGGTTACATTAATTACTTCGAAAATAACGGGTTTAATTTATCTCTAGACGTGATAAAAAGTGAGACCGAAAAGGACGATATGTTAAGTCAAGTTAAGAAATTTCTTATCGAGGGTTGGCCAGCATCAGTAAAAAAAGTTCAAAATAGTAATTTTAATAGAATTTTCTGGGAAAAAAGGTTAGAATTATCATTGATAAATGGGTGTATTTTATATCAACATAGAGTTGTGGTTCCGGAGTCTTTAAGACAAGAGGTTTTAAAGATGTTACACAGATCTCATTTAGGGGTTTTTAAGACTAAAGGTATTGCGAAAAGTTTCGTTTGGTGGCCAAAAATTAATCAAGATTTAGAGAAAATAACTGAAAATTGTAAGGATTGTTTAGAAATTAAACCAGAATCTCAAAAGAGTTCTCTAGCAGTCTGGCCATATGAACCTGAAGTATGGTTCAGGGTACATATTGACCATGGTAGCTTACATAACAAAAACTTTTTAGTTGTGGTAGACGCTTCTTCGAAGTGGATCGAATGCCTGGAAGTAAACAGTCTGTCTTCAAAAGAAAATATTGAGGTACTTCATAGGTTATTCTCACAATTTGGTTTTCCAGCAACTTTAGTTAGCGATAATGGTACGTGTTTTTGTTCTGAGGACTTTGAAATTTTCTGTAAAAAAAATGGTATGGTACATATAACTAGTCCAATTAATCACCCTAGCAGCAACGGACAAGCAGAGAGTGCGGTTAAGATATGTAAAAATTTTCTTAAAAAAATTTGTAAACGTAATAGATTTCCATCAGACTATAAAGAGCAGCTTGGTAACTTTTTAACAGATTATAGGAATACCGTGCATGCAACTACAGGGTGTGAGCCATCATTATTGTTAATGGGAAGGAAAATTAGGACTGTCTTTGACTCTCTAATACCTAGGAAAGTGGAGGAAAGAACCAGTAATTCAGGTTCTTCTCGACAAAACAAAGTAATTCAAAAGGTTATTCAGAGCCAAGGCAATCAGAAAAGGCAATATAGGGGTAGAACTAAGACAGGTTTTGATGTAGGTCAGAAAGTGATGGCCAGAGATTTCAGATCTCAGGGTAATAGATTATGGGTCCCTGGGGTTGTAGTTGAGAAAAAAGGCAGCAAAGTATATTTCATTAAAATTAACAATTCTAATATGGTATGGAAAAGACATTTAGACCAGATAAGGAAATTACATGTTTCATGGCGGGAGGAAGATGGTCCTGAATTCATCGCGTCTGACACACTAGAACTGTCGACGGACGAATTAGATCTCTCCGGTATGTTGCGCAGTAGAAGCGACTCTAATTCTGTTTCTCCATGTTTCAGGTCTAAACCGTGGCATGGACGACTTCGCCCAAGATGAGACGGACGAGCGAGAAAGAGAGAAGAAACGGAAGGGAAGAGGAGAAATTATACTTAATTTTAAGTTACTTGAATAATGTATATTATATTGTAAGAAAATGAAATATGTAACCTAATATTATATTGTATATTGTATGTAATGAAATTTGTAGCAACAGGAAAATGAAGTATGTAGATAGGGAATTTTCAATTTTAAGTAGGGGAGGATGTGAGAAAGGTACTCAGCATGCAAGAGCGAGACGGAAGATGAACGAGTATAAAAGAAGATGTTCGCCCTTGCTCTGTCTCCTTTATCACCAACAGCGCCGAAAGCTAGGATTAGCTGTAGAACTCATTATTGTGCAATTATAATTAATACTCGACACGCGCATTATTATTTTATAAACTATTCCCTGATCACGTAAAGATCCCATTGGTAATTTACAGTTTAACAGTTATAACATATCTGAAACGCTAATGTTCGGTGAGCGGTATAAACACGCGTAAAATCTTACCGTACTGGCAAGATTGACGCGCACCCACATTACGTCGAATTTGGAGTTCTCCAGATTCAACAGTCGCACACAGTTGACGTCAGCTCGGCTGAAGAGACATACACCTCCTTTGGGTCTGAATTTGCCCATGAGGGTGAAACCCGGGCAATCCAGATAGGAGGCGTCTGTAGGCTCAGCTATCTGCGTTTCGGAAAGGAAGAGAAGGTTGGGACGTTGGGAAACAAGGTGGTGGTGGACTGAATTTAGATTTTTGTGCAGGCCGCGAATGTTGGTGAAGTTCACCAACAGTTTTGGCCTGCACCGGGGACTCCTGCTTCTCGCCGTTGTAAAGATGTTATTTATGTTTTTTTGTGAGTTCATGATTGAGTTAAGTTTTTTGTTTTGAAGAGGAGAAATGAAGATCTGGAAAGGAAAAGGTATAAGGGGTGGGTAGGAAGCTGGGGATCGGAGTGTCCAGGAGTGACGGACGTATGAATCCAACCCACCCACTGCGGTGCAAGGCGATGGGCTGGGAGAGTCCGGCTGGAGAGGTCGCCCAATGCGCCCCAAACGCAACTGCTGGGTCCCCTCCGGTCACGAACCGGCACAACAGCAGCGGTGGGGTTTTTGCACTCGTTGATGGGGCAGCCCACCCTCAGTCGTGAGCCTGAGGGTCGGGCCCCTGTACTACCGAGCGGCCCGGACAACGGTAACCGGTTGTAAAGGGTCTCCCTCAACCAGCATCTCCCAATCCGGCCTGCCACGCAGAAGGTGGGCCGACGCACCCGCCATCAAGACCCAGACAAACATTACCCCATGAACCTGGGCACCCCTGCTAAGTCACCAAACGTAGCGAACCACTTGGGGTAACCTGTGGCAGAGGTGTTGGTCATCCAATAAATGGTTCCCAGGGCGGCGGTACCCAAACCCGCCTACCAAATTAAAAAAAGATGAGATTCTGCGAAGATGAGATCTTGCGAAAAGATGAGATTCCTGCATATCTATGGCTGCTGTTATACCACCTTAGAAGTAAAATGTTTCTTGAACTGTGGTTTCGCACCATAATATTTACTCCCATTAATCAAAATTGTTTTATATCTCAAAGATAGTTTTCTTCCCTCTGTGTATTTGAAGTTATGCTAAATGTATTGCGCCTGTTGAAATTTCATATATTTTGTTATTGTGAAATGAATTAATATCACCTGCGATTATCATCATTGTGAAAATTGAGTTAAACATTGTGAACATCACAGTCGGGTCGAAATGGAGTCGTTATCTGTTTATCAAGAAATATAGTAGGAATAATAATTGTGTGAGGTGCTCTTTGATATGTTTAATTCATCTCGAAGTTTAATAGCTGTTTTGTGTAAAAATATTGCAAAATAATTTCAAAGCATTTTTAAAAGAGAAAAATATTATTTTTGATAACAGATGCAATTTAAACATCAATGAAGCACAATTAGGATGGGTTGTTTAAAAAAAAATTAAATATTCATCAAATATTTGAAGTTTATTTTGAGGTTCTGTGTAAGATCTATTCAAGTTCTGTTATTATATCATTGTAGGCCAGTTGCTTTTTAAAACTGAAATAATTACAGAACTTTTGTAGAACTTACACAGAACGTGAAATTTAACTTCAAATATTTGATGAATTGTTCAAATTTTTTTTAACAACCCGTCCTTAGACTAACAGCAACAAAATTTCTCGTCTAATTTGTGAAGAACGTAGTGTAGAATGTAGAATAGAATGTAGGTTAGATTGTAGTGTAGAATGTACTGTAAAATGAACTGTAGAATGAAGTGTAGAGTGTAGTGTAGAATATAGTGTAGAATGTATTGTAGAATATAGTGTAGAATATAGTGTAGAATTTAGTGTATAATGCAGTGTAGAATGCCTATGGCTATTCATAATCCGGAGGCTTATACAAACTGACTTTAGCAGTGTTTGATGACCATATCTGAATAGGCTTAGCAGTTGGAACACTTGTGCGGTACTCACATGTAAAAAAAATACAATTAAAAGTAATAAAAATATTCTTATTTAAGTGTTCTTAACACATCCATTTCAAACTTACGAAAGCGCTGCAGCAAAAAAGCTGTTCATAATTGACAAAAAAGAACTCAATTTGATGTACAATTGTTTGCAAATTACATACAATCACTCAACTTCAACCTTGAAAATGTCTGATGATGATGATGTTAAAATAATACTCAAAATAATTTTCAACTAAGACATTATACATAATTCCGTTACAGAAAATTTATATACCTAATATCGCATAATGTGAGACCCTCAGAGTAAAGTCTGGCAAATTACGAGTGGTATATATAAAATGTAATTTCTTGAGACATTTTAATGGGAAACAAGATATTCAGTTAATCCAAAGTGGTTTACATTCGTTTCTTTGATGGATTCCTGTCTGTGTACACTCCAGTTAATTGGACGGGAGTCGGAAATCCTATTCCGGCTACAGGTATCAGGTTATATTGAACCTTAACTCCGTACTAATGGAGGTATATAGGGAACTAGAATAATGCTACATTCGCGCTAAGCAATAATATGTTAAGAATGTAATACATCCAAAAATGTATTGTAGAATATATTTATGTAAGAATATTGACAGTATTAATATTCTAGCGATGTATGGTTGAAATTTAAGATCCCGACTTCGAATACATATTTGACGCCGCGCCTTTACGAAAAACCAACATCGTTCATAAAGTTTGTTTAAAAGCTACTTTTGCAATAGAACCGAATTTAACCCTCCGCCCGTCGCGCGTTTTTTGTAACGCGAGGTGTCGCGCGGGGTTGCTTAGGACCCCAAAAAAAATTATAGTATACATTTTATTTGTTATTTTAACTGATTACAGTCAGGTGATAGGGACTGCTTTGAAATAAAAATAAATATAAAAAAAAATATTTATTTTCAATGCAAGAGCTTAAAAATCAACAAGGAACATTTTTTGGTAATATCGAATCATATTTTTTTACAAAAAGCTTTAAAAAATAATCTAAGCTATTTCTATCAAACTTATAACTATTTGAGGTTGATACAGACTTATTATTATAACAACAACAAAAATCAACAAAATACAATTAAAAAACATATAAACATGATTTTTCATGGTATTTTGTTGATTTTTTTGAGCCTCACGCCGAGACAGAAGTCTGGATCTCACATTGCACATGCGCAGACCGAATTTTCTCAGCGTTCAGTATAGTCCCTTTTAGGAAGATACTTAAAGTAAGGAATCAGTGGGAACATTTAAAATGTACGTAATCAGCATTTCTGTAAAACCTGGGCTTTTAAAGACCCCACGCGATGGTTCGAGGATTAAGTAGGTAGCCAATAATGCCAAAAGATGGCGCCACTTAAAAGAAAAATTCTTCTCATTTTCGGGGATGCTGTGTAGCGGGTCTTTTTAAGAAAGGAAGGAGAGGATGTTCCAGAATAGAAAATGAATGAGGGGTGGGGTAGAAAACTGGAGGTCAGTGTGTCCAGGAGTGATGGACCTGTGAATCTATCCCTCCCATTGCGGTGCAAGGCGATATTCCGAGAGAATCCTGATAGAAAGGTCAACAGATCCCCCTCAACCAGTCTCTAGGCAGACGCATCCGCTGCCAAGATTCGAATAAACCTCACCAAACGTGGCGAACCACTTGGGGTTTCGTATGACAGAAGTATTGGTAACCCAATAAATGATTCCCGCGGTGGGCGGCGGTACCCATAATCACCTCCCAAGTTGAAGTCGCTAAAAAGCTACACTTTTTTTCATTGTTTTTGACAGAAATCAGATATGTAGTGTAGGTATTTGCTAAATTAAAGTACAAATTCGAAAAGCCAAAGCGCATCCAATTCAAAAGCTCTACTCAACTCAACACAGATCATAAATATTTGAATATTTTGGGTAATAGCGCAATTCAATTCCAGCCCTTATTTTATGGTCCAGTCCATAGGGGGTGTTCGGTAGGCTTGGCTGTGGCTGTATTTATTATTAGCATTCATATGGTTTTCCATAACAAGTGTGAGTGGACAGAGGACGGAGGACAATGCAGGAAGAATTAACATACTTAACGAAGATACGAAGTGACCAGGGAGGCATGAAGGGTTAATGGGTGGAAATATTCAAGGCCGACCCGCTCCTATTAGAACTAGAAGGCAAACTCAAAACTTTGAAAAACACTAAGATATTCTGTACTTTTTTTGAAGATTTTTTTTTAGGAAAATGAATCCCCTCGGGGCCTATGTCATCTTTGGGGATGCTATATGGAGGGTTTTTTTAGGAAAGGAAGGAGAGAAAGTTCTGGGAAGGAAATGGGTATTAAGGATGGGTAGGAATCTGGGGGTCGGTGTGTCCAGGAGTGACGGACGTGTAAGTGAATCCATCGCTCCTACTGAGGTGCAAGGCGATGTTCCGAAAGAGTACGGCTGGGGAAGTCGTCAATGAGACTCCCTCAACCATTCTCTCCCGATCTGGCCTGCCAAGCAGCTGGTGGACAGACGCATTCCGCCGACAAACCTCAGTGTATGAACCCGGGCACGTTTGCTAAGTAAGTCACCAAGCATAGCGAACCACTTGGGGTGACCTATGGCAGAGGTGTTGGTTGTTCAATAAATGGTTCCCGGGGCGGCGGTACGCATACCCGCCTCCCAATGAAGATGGTCCAGGATAAGACTGGGAAAACCCAAAACTCAAAGAGCACGCCTAATTGCGGAGGCAATTGAAATTCACAAAAATCCAATTAATATAATAGAGATGACGGGGCTAAGCTCCATAGTTCTTGGTATCCGGTAATTGACGGCTACACCAAAACTAAACGCAGAAAACCATTTTGAATTGTACTATAATACCAGCTCGTAGAGGAGTGGATATGGCAACACGGCATTGCATCTACTCATATTATATTCTTAAGCTAATACCAATTACACATCTGCCCAGACAATGGACACTTTAACGCTGTCCGAAACGCTAAAGAAGGAGGTAGTGCAACACGGCGTAACACCCTCAAAATAAATAACAAAAAGGATTATTAAATTGATTAAAAAGACGGAATGTTATTAGGTGAAAATTGCTCAGTTGGTTCAGGTCCACGTGAGACTAGAGGACCTGGGTTTGAATCCTATCGTTACTGAACATTACACTTATAGAGTTATTAAGTCGGTATTACCGCAGATTTCAAACATGTCCACTCCGATAGTCCTCTCAAATACTTTTTCCGTTATATTATTGCATGTTTTTCGCCTCATTTCATAATATTAAAAAAAAACTTATAACTTACAAAGATTTGTTCCCTTCATTTAAAAACTACTCCAAATGGTCATACACAAAAAAAAATTGTGCTGTACAAGAGAACATGCAAGACCGTCAACACAGCATGTCAAAAGATATCATAGGCCCTGAGTGCAATTATTTTCTTCATGGCGTATAGTAAAAAAAGTCCCAACTGCTCCCATTTGGCTGGGGTGAGGTTATGTCATCAGTAGGCGAGATGAAAAATAGGGAAAAGAAAGGTGCGGAAGTACCTGTCTATTCAGATCTGTTCATAAAAGATCTCTAAAGCCATTTCTAGAAACAAATATTATAATCAATAATTATCAGCCTGAAACACTCATCTACATTGAAAACATCTTCCGAGAAAAGATACTGGCCGCCAACGGGAATTGAACCCGTGACCATCTGATTGCCGGTCAGCAGTCAGATGGCAATCAGATGGTCACGGGTTCAATTCCCGTTGGCGGCCAGTATCTTTTCTCGGAAGATGTTTTCAATGTAGATGAGTGTTTCAGGCTGATAATTATTGATTATAATATTTGTTATCTACCCTTTGTGCTATGCATAAAAATCTTGTTTAAACGTTAGTTTATCAATTAAAAAATAATTTCTAGAAACGTTTTGATTTTGAATGGAGACCTTTCACAAGGGCGATATTGGAAATATATTTTACTCTGGAGCGTGATGCAAATGTACTACGTAAATATTATGTGTAATGATTTAATTGTAAAATAATACAATTTAATTTTTAAAAATTGTTTGCGCGAAATTTGAGCCCGTGACCTTCACATTCGTAGTCAAGAGCCTTTACTTCAACCACCTATGCCGTACATATCTTTTTTGTGTTTATGCACTCCTTTATAAGCCCATGGAGCTTTTACATTGGGTACTGTATTTATTAAGTCACTTAAATAAGCTTCTAACAATATTATTACTTCACTCCAACATCCCCACAAATCGCTATAAATCGGAAACAGAAGAATAAAAATGCTAGTTTTGTATTACAGATATTTTGATAAATCCCCGAAGAGAATAAGGTCGGTTTCCTTGAAATATCTCAAGGGTTGTTCTCAGCACTGAAGCACCATTTGTTTCACCGCTAGCAGCCGTCACCCACACCACATTCTGTACTCCTGGTATTCCTCCTCCCACATCACCTCTGAATGACGCACGAAGCCACATTGATTTTCAGAGAGGACATCTTCAAGTTCAAACTTTTTACAGCATCTTGATCGATGTAACAATCTAGGAAGAGAGCCTTGGGATAGGTACTTAAGGAAAGCTTTTTATGTGATGTGCAATTAGGAATAAACGGCTAATTACACCGTCTCAAGAGAATGTTGATGGAGGCGGTAATTAGCGTGGGAAGATTGGTGGAAAGCAGAGGAAATGAGAAGCTTCCTGTGATACTTGAAGAAGTTAGTTGTACGTGAAGTTACCTAAGTGAATATGCAAATATGTGGTGATTCAACTCTACATCCGCCGATAGTTGATCTCCGGAAAATGAATTCCCCGCACAGTTGTTCCCCGGGATAGTTAATCCCTGTGAAATTTATCCCTTAGACACTTGATCCCTCGGAAACTTGATCCCTCAGAAACTTTATCCCTCGGAAACTTGATCTCTCAGACACTTAATCCCTCGGACACTTGATCGCTCGGACATTTAATATCTTAAACACTTGATCCCTCGGACACTTGATCGCTCGTACATTTAATCCCTTAAACACTTGATCCCTCGGACACTTGGTCCCTCGGACACTTGTTCCCTCAGACACTTGATTCCTCGGATATTTGATCCCCCAAAGGTTAACATTTGTTGTAGTAACGTATGCAGAGATGATAATACATACGCGGCCATATATACTATTCACTTCTTCTTCTTCGATGGCGCTACAGCCCATATCGAGCCTTGGCCTCCTGCAACAGTCGCCTCCAACTCCTCCTGTCCTCAGCGGCTGACTTCCAGTTTGGTACCTGGAGAAGCTGTGCTGCATCCCCTCTTACCTCGTCTTCCCACCTCAGTCTGGGTCTTCCCACTTTTCTCTTTCCACCTGGGTGTCCAGTCAAAATTCTTTTTGGGACGCGTGTATCCGGCATTCTCTGTACATGCCCAGCCCATCTCAGCCTGAGGAGTCTCATATGTGCTGAGATGCTAGGGGCCTTATATATGTCATACAATTCTGTATTGTGCCGGATGCGCCACTGTTCGCCCTCTTTCACGGGTCCACATATTCTTCTCAGCACTTTTCTTTCAAAAGTATCCAGCATTTCAGCCATCTTTGCCGTCAGTGTCAGCGCCTCACATCCATATGCCAATACCGTTCTCACAATGGTCTTATATATGGTTATTTTGGTTTTTCTGTGGACACTACGTGACTTAAACACTGGCAGCAAAGAAAAGTATGTTTTGTTGGCTGCTGTGATTCTCCTTCTGATTTCTGCTGGGTCCTCATTGTTCTCTGTTAGACTGGAGCCCAGGTAGGTGAATTGATCGACCACTTCGTATGAGTAGTTGTCTTTAAATTGTGCACTACTTCTTCTTCTGTGTGAAGGGTTCCTGCTCTGTACCATCATTTTCGTTTTATCAACATTAACCCGCAGTCCTACTTCTCGTGCCGCTGTTTCTAAAGGGTCGAAGACCTCCTTAATGGCTGAGATTGATCTTCCGATAATGTTGATGTCATCCGCATATCCGACAACTTGACTGCTCTTGAAACAAATATTGGAGCCAGTGTCTATTAGCGTTTTTCTTATTACATATTCGAGCACAATGTTGAAGAGAGTGGGAGCCAGACCATCCCCCTGTTTTAGTCCCTGCGATACCGTGAATTCTTCCGACAGTTCTCCGTCTATTTTGACCTGATCTCTTGAGTCTGACATTGTGGCCTTGATGAGCCTAACCAATTTAGGTGGGATCTGGAATTGAAGTAGTATGTCATATAGACACTCCCGATCTATGCTATCATATGCTTGCTTGAAATCTATGAATACTTGATGTACATCTATATCAAACTCCCAGCACTTTGCCAAGATCTGTCTGACGGTGAACAATTGGTCTGTTGTGGATCTACCTGTGCGGAAGCCTGCTTGATACTCTCCCAGCAGGTTTTCTGCATACTTATCAATTCTTTGTTTCAGTATCATGGTGTAGATTTTATATGCTGTGCATAGAAGTGAAATGCCTCTATGATTTTCGCATTTTAATTTGTCACCTTTTTTGTGAATTGGGCATATTATGCTTATTTGCCATTCCTCTGGGATTTTTTCCAATTTCCATATTTTTGTTATTAAACTAAGTAGCAGATTTTTCAGGTGCTCATTTCCATATTTGAACAACTCTGCCGGCAGGTTGTCTTTCCCAGGTGATTTGTTGTTTTTAAGTCTCTTTAGTGCAGCATTTATTTCTGACATTGTTGGTGGGTTCGCTGATTCTTCATTACTTGATTCAGTGGGGATGTTAGTAGGGTGGCTTCTCAGGTCGCTATTAGGGTTAAGAAGTTTATAGAAGTAGTTTTTCCATACTGTTTTAATTCGTTCCTTATCAGATATAATTGAACCATCAACGTCTTTACATAGTGTTGTATTCGGTTTGAAACCCTTCTTGAAGAAGTTTACTCCCATATATGCCTCTCTAGTATTATTATCAACAAAGTCCTGTTCCATTTTAAGCAGTATATCATTCAAGAATTTTCTTTTCTTTCCCCTTATCAGCTTATTCGTTTCTTTTCTCGCTTGTTCGTACGCCTGTCTTTTGTTTCTTGTTGACCTTTCCAAGTATTTCTTTCTGAGTGTATTCTTTTCAGCTATCTTTCTTTCACACTCTTCATCAAACCAAGGGTTCCTGGGCTGTTTGGGCATGTTTCCGACACTTGATTCCACTGCTCTTACAATTGCTTCTTTTATATCATTCCAGTCTTTTTCGAGTGATTCCTGGGAGTTCTGCTCAGTGATCTGACCTGGTAAGCTATTTACAAGGGCGTTGTGGTAGTGCTCTTTGCCTTCTGGTGTTTTTAGAGCCTCCGTATTGATTTTTGGAATAGTTGGTGGTTTCCGTGTCCTGTTGTTTGCAATTCGGCTCCTATAGGTGGCTACCACCATGTAGTGGTCTGAATCACAGTTGGCGCCCCTATAAGTCCTTACATTTGTTATGCTCGTTGCCCCCCTTCTTTCTATCAGGACGTGATCAATTTGGTTATGGTGTCTACCATCTGGTGATGTCCAGGTCCGTTTGTGTATGTCTTTTCTTGGAAATTGAGTTGAGGCCACGATTAGGTTTCTTGATTCTGCAAAATCAATCACTCGGGTTCCATTATTATTAGCGTCCTTGTGTAGACTGTTCATTCCTGTAATGTGTTGGAGCAGAGGATCCTGTCCTATCTTGGCGTTAAAGTCCCCAATAACCATCTTAATGTCATTAGATGGTAATGCGTCGTAGACCTGTTCGAGTTTCTGATAGTATGTATCTTTCACTATATCTTCTTTATCTTCCGTTTCAGCATGTACATTGATCAATGTAACATTGAAAAATTTCGTTTTTATACGTAAGCTGCACATTCTTTCGTTAACGGGTTTAAAGTCTAGAATGCATTTTTCCATTTTCCGGTCCACAATGAAGGCCACTCCGAATTTATGATGTCTTTCATTTCCACTATGCAGTATCGTATGTGTTCTTGTGTCAAATGGCTCAGATCCTATCCATCTTGTTTCTTGCACCGCCATTATGTCAATTTTGTATTTCATCATCTCCTTAGTGATCTCTCCTAGGGCTCCACTTCTATACAGCGTCCTTGCATTCCAAGTACCAATTTTCAAGTCCTTATTTCGTTTGCCGGGTCCTTGAAGAAGTTAGTTGTACGTGAAGTTACCTAAGTGAATATGCAAATATGTGGTGATTCAACTCTACATCCGCCGATAGTTGATCTCCGGAAAATGAATTCCCCGCACAGTTGTTCCCCGGGATAGTTAATCCCTGTGAAATTTATCCCTTAGACACTTGATCCCTCGGAAACTTGATCCCTCAGAAACTTTATCCCTCGGAAACTTGATCTCTCAGACACTTAATCCCTCGGACACTTGATCGCTCGGACATTTAATATCTTAAACACTTGATCCCTCGGACACTTGATCGCTCGTACATTTAATCCCTTAAACACTTGATCCCTCGGACACTTGGTCCCTCGGACACTTGTTCCCTCAGACACTTGATTCCTCGGATATTTGATCCCCCAAAGGTTAACATTTGTTGTAGTAACGTATGCAGAGATGATAATACATACGCGGCCATATATACTATTCACTGCTTCCCTTATTTCCACATGAATGTCACACTAAAAATTAACCTATTTTCCTTCTTACTGAATACATGAACGATTGTGTCTTTTAGTTAAAGGGTCTTGATTGCGATGTGATTTAACAGTTTATTAACTGTATATTAGCTGTATATTAACTGTACTTAATTGTACATTTATGAAATGTAAACTATTCTTCCATCCACAAGCACATGCTTTTAATGGAAAATAAGTAATATTATAATATGTACTATTTTTAAGATAAATACATCTTTTTTTTTTTTATATACATATATAAAATAAAAGTCGCTATAACTGTAGATGTAGCTAAGTGAATGTGCCAATATGTGGTGATTCGACTCTAGATCCCTCGATGGTTGCGATCTTCTGAAAATTGATTCCCCGGACAATTGTCCACTTGGACAGTTAATCCCTGGGACACTTTATCCTTCGGACTCTTGATCCCTTGGACCCTTGATCCCTGGGACACCTAAACCCCCAAAGTTTGTTGTACTTCCTTTCTGGTAATGTTTGCAGAGAAGGTAATAAACGGTCATATAATAGAGTCAATATGCTTATGTCTGCAGCTGTATATCGTATTTTGCCTAATCGGACTGCACATATAAGTATATGTGCAGTCCGATTAGGCAATAATTAGGTATTCCAAGAGAATCCGTGGACTATAATTTGTTATTAAACTGGACTAATCTCGTAAATTTATCAGATCGCAGAAAAATCTGCGATCTATTAATATTATATAAAATAATTCACTCGGTCCTGGATACCCCTGATTTAATAGAACTAATACGATTTCATTGCCCTGGTCGCGCTAACAATAGACTCACTCTACCGTTCTACTATAATAACACACATACATTATCACATTATTACTCACCAATCAGTCGATTACACATGTTGGGAAATGAACATGCTAACATCGGCGACATTTATTTCTTAAAATTAGCGCAATATAAACATGCACTCAAAAATTATTTTTCATTAAATGTTGAAATGAAATGATGATATTTCTCATTGTTCTTTTTTTGTTATTTTTTGTTGTGATACACAAAATGATTGTATGTTATTTTTAAGTTTAAAACTACTATTATGTAATGATTTTATTTTTCTTACTTTTGTACTCGATTATATGTTTATTTATAAAAGGCAGTATAGCCGTTTATGTATTTAAAATAAAAAAATAAAATAAAATATCGTCTTTCGTTATTTGGTGTTATATCATCTATTCATACTACTTCGGGGATACGGCATTATTATTAGCAAAAATATTACAACAGCGGATTTCCACTGAAAAGGCGTAATTGTAAGTATATCGTTATAGGGCCGTTTATACTCTCCGCATACGTTACAATGAACGAAGTACAACAGAAAGAATCCTTTGGGGCAGTGGTCCCCAACCTTTTTGTCGCCGCGTACCGGTCAAAGAATGATAATTTTACTGCGGCCCACTGGGGAGGGGGGAATTGAATGTAGTTTTTTTAATAACACAATACTTGTACAATAAATAATAATAAAAATTATAATTATGGTACATAAGGGATTGTCCGATGTGTAAACTGTGCGACCAAAAGTTTAAGTTTAGACTAACGGATTTCAATACTTCGTTTGTGTGAAAGCACTATGAAACCAATTAGTTGTAGTGCCCAATAATGAGAAAACACAAGGTTTGTGGGAAAATGAAGAAAAAATATATAATAACAACGAAGGATTATTCCCGAAGTTTCAGATAATTTTTAAATTATCTTTTGGATTCATGGGTATTTTCTATATTTTTAGGGTTCAATAAAAGGTTTAAAGTATGTTTTTCAAAGATAGAGAATTGTGAGAATGCTTAAAGTTTAATTTCGGATTTTAATGTCATAAATTTTTTTAGACAATTAAAGAATTTTCTTACATTCATTAATAACCTTCATCGGCCATTTGACGGCCGGCGTAGAGCAGCGGTAAGGCGCTTGACTCGCACACTTAAGGTCGCGGGATCGAATCCCGGCGTGGTAAATAATTTTTTTTTTGAGCAATTTGTGTTATTTCACAAGTTATTCATTTAAAATAGTATATAGTATATTTGCGGCACATTCCAGAGTGGAAGATACTGCCTGTATCGCCCTGGTGTAAGACCACCATTCAGAATTGAAACGTTGCTTGAAATGGCATTAGCCGTGTTTGGTGACCAGATCTGAATAGCCAGGTGCTTCCCCATCTTCCTCTTCTCTATCTCCTTTCCCTCCCTACTACCCTCAGCCTCACAACATACCCCAATTGGGGATGCCATAGTCTCACTAGCTTCAGACGGGAGCAGTTAAGACTCTGTGCGGTATTCATGTAAATAAAATCTGAATTTTAAATTTACATTAGAACGATAATAACAGCTTAACCTTTTTTTTCAAAAGATTTTTGATTTTTAAGCAAGCTCTTGCGCGGCCCAGTACCATTTGGTCCACGGCCCAGTACCGGGCCGCGACCCATGGGTTGGGGACCACTGCTTTGGGGGATCAAGTATCCAAGAGATCAACTGACAGAGGGATCAACTATTCGAGAATCATAACTGGGGTCAACTTTCGGCATTGTGTTGAGACGCACTTCCCATTAAACATCATTTTTGATTTGATTTAAACATTAAATTATTTTCAAAGTACATTGGGTTTTATTTGTTACTAGCTGAAGTCCCCGCTGCGACCCGGACTTTAAACAAAGTTTTTCAAAATCAGATGGAGCTACTAATTATCCTCTTATTTTGGACGTCAAGTATGAAAAATTTCATCAAGAAGTATCAAAATTCTGCTTTAAGGGGGTGAGAAGAGAGGATGGGGTGATTTTTAGTTAGACATTGACTTCGGTAGAAAGTGACCTTCCTCTCCCTCTTGCATTCAAAATTTCATCAGTCTCGGAAAAAACTGTAAATTTGTTTTCGAATCCGCCAATTGTGTCCGCCACGGGGTCGCCCGCCATAGACAATCTTCTTAAAAACTAAAACTAACTAACCATCACGCTGTTTCCACGCAAGGTTAGGCAGAGAGGACAGACCGCCAAATAACTCGGTCTTGGAACACACTCGTTGCCTCATCACATTCATACATCGTCTCATATATACTCTTCTATTAAGACATAGCCCGACTCAAGTATCTGATTCACTTGATCGTGCCATATCTTCCTCGGCGTCCCCGACTTCTACCGTTCACAATATAAAATGCTAGAAGCAAAAGTTTCATCTGAAAAAAGTATGTATAATCATCATAAAAAGTATAAAATAATGCAGAGCTTGTGGTTTATCCCTGTAATTCTTTTTGTGTACGTACTTGTTATAATTTATTATTATATTTTACATCGTACTAAGAATGTCGAGATGAATGGTGTGCTCACCTTTAACTGGAATGGTCATTGTAACCATAATCAAATTGTAAACCAATGTAATAATTATACGTGATAAGCTGGTACCCTGCATGCGTTGCTATGCCATTTAATAAATAAATTGTTTCTCCCTACGTGTCTTTTCCCATTCGTCCCGCTCCCCTTCTGCCTCCCCTTCCTTTACCGCATTCCCTTTCTCCTCTCGCGTTCCCACTCCACCTCCTCCACCTTCCCTCTCCCCACTCCACTCCCCCCCCCCCTTCTTCAGTCCCGCGAACCCCCCTCCAGTGTTCTCCTCCCCTCTCCCAGGTTCTTCTCACCCCTCCGAGATTCCCCTCCGAGTTTCTTCTCACCCCTCCCTGATTCCCCTCCCCCTAATCCCCTACCCAAGTTCCCCTCCCCCTCCCCCATCCCGCATTCTATACATTCAGTCCCGGTACGTTCAGTTTTCAAACAGCTCGCGTGCCACCTATTGCAATCTTTTTATACAAATTTCATAATGCCAGAGCTCACCAGTAGTTTTATACAAACCTTGTCCTGACAATAACGAACACAAAAAAAAGAATTTTCCAATTTGGTGCAGTCGTTCGGAAGTTATGTACATACATTTCGGCGATTCATTTTTATTAATATAGATAGATAGATGTATTCTGTTGGCGAGCCAACAAACAAAATAAGTAAATAAACATAATTCTTAGTTTTTTTTTTTCTTTCAGTGTAACGATAAATATTTGTGCCTCACATCACACGTTGATAAAGTACCTAAACTTTGGTATATTTACTTTGTGTTCATTTTCAATTAGGTAAGTAACAAACATACTTTAATACTTGGAGATAATTCAATTGTTTACCATAAAACCACATTCTCATCTTATCCCCGAAAGTGTCTCTCGTGGTAAACTGACTGTCGAGTCTAATATCCGTCACTCATCCCGAGAGAGGGACGAGATTCTCTCAACTTCTTCTTTTGAGAGCGTGATCTAGAAAATATAATACGAAACAGCAGGAAAATAGTCATGTTGGGAAAAACTTCAAAGTCGGATCACAAATCTCAATTATGGAACAAAGAGATGGAAATTAAGAAATGAAATTAATACCCTACAAATATGGAGCGTATTTTGGCAGAGGGTCAAAATATTTCTGCTTTACAATAAAATCCAAATAAATGGAATACTTGTGAACGTATCGAAAAATTAAAAACTGTTTTTGGAAGGTGATAAAATACGCTTTAAAATTTTATTTTTAGCACTAACCATTTAAAAATTTTATTGCATACTTTAAAAAGTAGAAAAATGGCTCACCTTACATTTTTTCTAAGTAATTACTGATTATGAAAAAAATATAAAAACACATACATATTGTATTAGAAAAGTGAATTATAAACGGTGTAGTGACCTCACTTTTTTGTCGTTTTATGTAAAAATACTTCTTTAAAATTTCACAAAGTTTCATAAATTTTATTCAAATTGCGGTCGGAAACTTTGATTTCATAAAGGTTTACGTTTTAACTATGTGCGGTTAACTTTTAGATTTGAATATAAAGCGTGTTGTTTTCTATTTTCAAAACCGTTTATATCATATTTCTCACTATGATAGTAAGGGAGACAACGATTTCTATGAGATCTATGTGAGCTGGGACAAACGTTTCCTGTGATTAAACGGGTGGCGATTTATCTTTATTCTGTTTTCGTGAAGAATGTAAATGTAACGACGTTATCAATCAACATTATTTGTGAGTTAGTGGCAGATGTTGTGTTTCCGATGAAAACAATATCGTCAAATCATATTACTTCACGTCTGGTAACATAATTTATTTATATTTTTATGGAAGCCATTTTTTGGAAAAGAATATTTTTCTATTTGTGAAAATTAATTTGGAAAACATAACTAAAACATTCCTGGCAAAATATTTTGGGGTGTTTCAATCTTAATGTCATTTTATGAACATAAAATCGATGATCAGCGTCATTTTATTTTTTTATTAAGTTATTTATCATTAGTCTATTTGTCAGTATTTGAGCGGTCCATTTTAACCCCTATTGCGCCAAGAAATTCATCACAGATTTGTTCGTAGCTCACCGCACTTGCCTCGATTTTACGGTATTTTGAAGCTTAAAAATTCAATTTTTATTAGAACAATCCTCTTTTTATAACTTTTAAAGGTTATTCCCATCAATTTAATATATCATTGAAGAAGATAACACTAATAATCTAAACGAAAATATGAAAGACAACAAGATACAGATAAATAAAAAGATAACGGTCGCAACTGGGACTCGACTAGTACCACCTCTTATTTGAACGTCATATTTGTCAATCTTATAATTCAAATTTTAGAATAACCAACATTATCTTCGACTATTTTTTTTTATATTATTGGCCATTATCTAAGAAAAGACACTACAAAATATATTTATAATTACTAATTCATACTATTAAACTTTAAAATAACACTTTTTGTTCAGTCTTTTAGAGCAACCGTTCTTCTCTAGTGCCATTTTTATGTTATATAATATTTATTTAGGTTTTCAATCTTCATCCATCCAGCAGATGTTACAGCTTTTGTGGAAGATTGTTTTGACGCTGTCTGCTTCAGTTTCGAATTATCTCTTCCCTCTTCATACTTTGCTGGTGTGTTCAAGTTGCTTTTAGGTTTGACAAGTAAATAAAATAGAAAGGATATCTTTATCGAGTTATTTGTAGTTTCATAATCGAGTGAATATTCTTTGTTAAACTTTAAGGGTGGCCATGAAAAGCATTTTTAATTCGACAAGAAGCTTCGACCTTCTGTAAAAACCACTTATTTCAATTTTCGAAATATTTAAGCAATGATACAATAATCAAATTGCCGTTATGTTAATTAGAAAATAATGCTTGTTGTTACAGCGATTTCTGCTAACCGATCGATGCGATGGCTCTAAACCACTAAGTTATAACGGAACTGCCAAGATTTACCAATCCATACACACAGTAATTGTACTTTTTCTATTTTTGATTCTGACAATATACGAATATACCATAGTTTAAGGATAATTTGTACCAGTCTGAAGATGGCCATGATATGCTCAAATCAGTAATGGTCAAAAATAAAAGTGGATAAAAGATTTAAGTATAAAAGTCATAAATTTTTATCGCAAATTTTATATCACAAATTATGAATACCCTTAAAAATGTGTGGAAGATCTAAAGTTTATTTTCTGATTGTGATCATTGAACAAAAAATGTGTAATTTTCATTTTTTATTCGTAATTATTGATTTGAAAACCACACATTCCGAAATGGTTCCAACTGGCTATAACGTCATTATGACATAGAAACCGCCACTGGCTGGTAAGATGGCCGTCAACAACGTTGCCCGTCGTGACGTCAGCGCCGCCGAATTCACGAACGTGTCGTTTTGGCGGCAAATCGGATATGGCACATTTTAAATCGTTTTAGGCAATATGTTCGTTAACATAAACATAAAATAAAATAAATGCCTTTATTATCGATTTTGTTTTCGGAAATAAAAAAAAAACAGTGAAAATACCTTATTGGTTTATTTGTTTTAATTTTTTATAGTGCAAATTCTTTATTTTTAACGATACGTTTACACAAATTTACATTTACACAAACTTATACTTAATTAAAAATATTATTTACCGGTTATCGTAAATTGTGTCAATTTTCGAATATAAGGGTTATGAAAACATAGTTTTTTTAATTACAGTATTACATTACACGTTATTATAAATTGAGGTTCGGTAAAAGGTATTTTCCCTTAAAATATTACAAGTCGAAACTTTCGGTAACGATTGTTTACAAAAATTCTGTTCTCATGAAATACGAACGATTAACTTAAAGACAGATAAATTTGTATTCGATTTCGTCACTTACTACCATTAATTTTATTAGACCAGAATAAATCTATAATTTAAAAATAAATTTCGTTCATTCGTAAGTTCCTTCCTTGCCCGCAAAGTTCTCTATATCAATCTTTAAAAAATATATTCTTAGTTAGAATTCGTTATTACACCGTCAAATTTACAAAACTTATGACGAGTGTGGCGAGTCGACTGCTGTTTTAACATATCTTGAGACTGCTACGACGCTACGCCTCCATAGCACTACGGTGCTACGCCGCTACAGCTCTACGTCGCTACAACAGTTGTATAATACAGTTTTCGTATAGTACCAACCACAACAACATACCAGCAAAATACCAAAATAGTAAAATAGCGTCTGCCACACTTAGTATTTCCTACCAGCGTCTACAAGGAACCGTTCCGCTAGCTTGCCGCTTGCTTCCGGAGACGTGCTCCCGTGGGAGTGGTGCTTAAATTAGGAGACTAAACTCCATTTGCAGGAAATAAACCGTTTTAGAGAAACAATTCTATTTATCTTTCATTTTATAATTTTTTTTTTATTTATTCATTATACTCGTACATTTTGTATAGAAGGTTACAGAGTTATCGTGTTAAGAAAAATAATGAGAACATTGATATTCTATTTCATTTTAATCTTAAATAAGTACTTTTGAACATAGTTTAAAACTTACCTATCGCAGAATGTAGATTTAAATCGGGAAACGTGAGAAATCCGAGAAAGTATAAATTCTTACCTGAAACAAATAAAATAAATGTATTAGTTTATATGTTAAATGTACAAGATGAAAAAAATAATCTAAGTGAAAAACCAATTAATCAATTGAATATGCACTATGATACTCGTATAATCTAATAATATGACAAGTATGTCGAGGATTAGCTTTAATACACTTTAGTTTCGAACTAGGCAGTGCCTGTTCTAAGAAAGTAATCATGGCATTAACTTTTGTTTTTTGTGTAGGTACCTAATATCAAATTGTAAAAATTATTTTATTACATTATATTAATTTATTTGAAATCGTAATATACTAAAGACTAACAGAAGAAAAGAATTGAATAAAAAATAAATTTTGAAAGAAAAGAAATAAAAATGAAGAGACATCTAGGCACTCGTATAGAATATCAGATGACATTTTTAATAATATTTCTGAATCTGTCCTGCCTAAATCTAATAACCATTTTGCTATTTTTGGACCGAAGGATGACAAATCATATAGTTTCAGTTATGCAGGAATTTTATTAATAAATTGAAATACATTTATGGTTCGAAGTAAGAGAATATCTTTTGATATGTTGCTGTGTTTCTCGTTGGTACAGAACAGTCATTTCTGCCCTTATTTCTAGTGTGATGCTATTTTCTTTTTTTTATGAACATACAATATTATCTTTTTAATGTAACACTGTCGAACATCAAACATATTAGATACCTTGAAAATGTAATGTCATGTGAATATTGGTATCACTGCATAAATGAGACCCTTATTGGCATCACCTTCCAGTATTATCATTTCATGAACCTTTATTATTTGTCATGTATGTTTTTCGTACTAAATAAATTGATTTAAATTGTAATGCTGTGTATTTACGACCATTATTATTTTCTAGCAGTTGTTTCATATTCTGATGGTTTAGATCTGTCTTATTTCTGTTTTTTAGAAATCCTAGTTCTCTCATTTTTTCTTTCGTGCGTCACATGAAAAATTCAGAAAACGCTATGATTAATTGCTATTCATAAAAATGTGGCCCATTAATGTCGAGATAATTAAGCATGCCTTAATAAGGATATTTTCGGCAAGATAAGATAGTTTATTTGAAGTTTTAATTTTTGTTTTTTGTCATGTTTTTTTACCTAGTCAAAATATATATTATCTGTTAACTTTTATAACTGGGCAAAAACTGTCAAAAATTATGAAATAAATGTTGACTATTTTAAAAGAAGTATAAAGAGTACAGAATAAGAATTTCTTTATTAGATATTATTATCATATTTAATTTAGAGAAATCCATTTCAGTACTATTTTTTTTATGAAATATTTAACAATACTAATAATAACAAATATTATAATCAATAATTATCAGCCTGAAACACTCATCTACATTGAAAAAATCTTCCGAGAAAAGATACTGGCCGCCAACGGGAATTGAACCCGTGTCCCTCTGATTGCCGGTCAGGAGCTCTGACCACTGAGCTATGGCGGCTTATCTAATACCCGCCAAATAATTCAATATATACTAGTGTTTCATTCGACAATTACTTATTATTACATTTTTCCAACTGAAAACAACCAACTTTATTTTTGTGAGAGAGGTATTGTTAAATACTAAATCTCCCGCTAGGTGGTCGAGACTAATTATGTCTGCATTTTTTGCTGAATTACTTTAACTTGTCAAATATTAATTATTATTTTTTAATTGATAAACTAACTAACGTTTAAACAAGATTTTTATGAATAGCACAAAGGGTAGATAACAAATATTATAATCAATAATTATCAGCCTGAAACACTCATCTACATTGAAAAAATCTTCCGAGAAAAGATACTGGCCGCCAACGGGAATTGAACCCGTGTCCCTCTGGTTGCCGGTCCTAATAATATTCAATCTTTATTTTTTTATAAGAATTTCAGTTTATACATAAAAAAGTTCTGCTATGCAATTATTATTACTTGCGACAGCTGTTTCGCCTTCCGAAGGCGAAATAGTTGCGTAATAATAATATACTAGCTTATGCCCATTGCAAATGCAACTAACGGGTTAAAACTAGTTTAACTTACTTACTAACAGAAAAAAAATATATTTCATAGTAAGCGGGTAGGTACCTACGGTTAAACATACAAATATATATAAAGCCGCCCACAGGGCCTAGCAGCAAAAACCTGCCATACGTTAGTATATAGACACCATTGTAGGCATGCACACATCAAATCCCCAAAGTTTCATCGCAATCGGATGAACGGTTTAGCAATGCGTAATTTCAAAATGCCAGAGCTCACTTTTGTATACAGTCACCGTCGTGGGCATGCACACATTAAATCTACAAATTTTCATCGCAATCGGATGAATGGTTTAGCAACGCTTAGCGGTTAAACACAAAACTATGTATAAAGCCGCCCGCAGGACCTAGCAGCAAAAACCTGCCATACGTTAGTAAATAAACACCATTGTAGACATGCACACATCAAATCCCCAAAGTTTCATCGCAATCGTATGAATGGTTTAGCAATGCGTAATTTCATGATGCCAGAGCTCACTTTTGTATACAAAAACCGTCGTGGGTATGCACACATCAAATCTTCAAATTTTCATCGCAATCGGATGAAAGGTTTAGCAACGCTTAGCGGTTAAACATACAAATACATATAAAGCCGGCCGCAGGGCCTAGCAGCAAAAACATGTCATACGTTAGTTATAGTTATAGACATCATTTTAGGCATGCACACATCAATTCCCCAAATTTTCATCGCAATCGGATGAACGGTTCAGCAATGCGTAATTTCATTATGCCAGAGCTCACCATTGTATGCAGAAACCATCGCGGGCATGCGCACATCAAATCCCCAAAGTTTCATCGCAATCGGATAAATGGTTTAGCAACGCATATCGGACATACATACATACTTACTTGCAAATATTTTTTTGATTTTTATACATATAGAAGATAGCTGGTATCCGGCATGCGTTGCTATACCATTTAATAAAGAAAATGTTTCTACCTGCGTGTCTTTTCTCATTTGTTCCAATCCCCTTCCTCCCCCCCATTTTCCTCACCAGCGTCCGCTTCCCCTTTCCCCCACTTCACTCCTACGCTTCTCCGTCTCGTAAACCCCCTCCCGAGTTCCCCTCCCCCCTCCCAGGTTCCCCCTTCCTTTTTCCACCCCCCCTGCCTCATTACATTCACTAATTCCCGGTACATTAAGTTTTCAAACAGCTCGCGCGCCAACTATTCAATTTTTTTTTACAAATTTCGTCAAGCCAGAACTCACCAGTAGTTTTATACAAACCTTGAACTAACAATAACGAACACAACAAAAAAAGAATTTTTCAATTTGTTGCAGTCCTTCAGAAGTTATGAGCGTACGTACATTTTCATACAAATTTTATAATTCCAGAACTCACCAGTAGTTTTACTGCTTAAAAATAAGCGCTATATTAATTTAATACTTAAAAAATATCCCGTTCAACTTCGAGTAATTTCATTGTAAAATTAGAAAACTAATACTTATGCAATATCGTCGGATGATATCGAGTGTTTGTGTGCAGGTAGGAACCTACTTATATTCTGAGTATAGGTACTTGCATACATACGTAAAAAAGAACTCATATTTAGGCTGGGTTGTTTAACGAAATTAAAAATTCTTCAATTTTTCAAGTCAATTTTAACGTTCTGTAAAAGTTCGGTTCGAATTCTATTCAAGTTCTGTAATTATTTCAGTTTAATGATGCAACTGGCATTTACTGATAAAAAAACAGAACTTACACAGAAAGTGAAAATGAACTTTAAAAAATTGTTAAATTATTCAGTATCGTGGAAACAACATTACCTTAGTAAATTAAATTGCATCAAAAACCTAAATAATTGTCCAACTACCCATTCCGGCAGGTACCGGCGCATTTCCTTACAAAATTCCGGCAATGTTTTTGCTTTTCTCATCATATTTGCAATACTACCGAGATAAGTAGGTACCTACCCTGAATTAATAACATTTCAATGTACTGGCCGGTAAATATCCACCCTACTGAAGTGAATCTATGGACACCAATTTTCTTGTTTTTTTTGGAAAATTTTATAGGTTTTTCGGCGACCCTGAACTTTTTTACATGGGACAGACACCTCATATTGGTATCAAAAGACGCGAAATGTTTTCGGGTACCGAATTTTTCAAAAACATTCAAGCCGGAATCGTTTTTCCGGCCGCAATGCCGTTTCCCGAAAAACAACAACCCAAACCGCTGAGAGATCCGTTTTCTTTTGACATTTCAATTTGCTGTTGAAGCGCGGGTAAATCTAGCGCTTTTGTATTAGGTACTTACCTACTATATAATACACAGACAGATAATATTCCATAATTATATTTTTTAAACAGGCAAGACCGATGCACAAATTTGCACAATTCCCGCTAAAATTAAGGCCCTGCTGAACCACACAAATTGAAATCCGCCATTACAAAAAAATATTCTTCATACAAAACCTATTAGGGCGGGGTCTGCTTTTTTTTAAGGTGGTAGTGGATTTTAACGCCATCACGACTCCATCTTCAGTGTTGCAAAGTTCGAGAAAAATTATAAAATTTTAATATACCAGCCGATTTTACAGGCTGCAAACGATTTGCATTTATCGATGAAAGTGAATTTTTCGCAGATGTCAGAAAAATGTCGAATTTGAATGCAATATTGTGAAACATTTTCAAGGGGGAGCTAAACATGTTTTGGTTTTAAAAGTTTTTAAAACTTGTATTGTTTATGTTTATTAAAAAACATCTCCGCCGGAAGGTGTACTTTTAACGCAATCTTTAATTCCGTAATGCCCCTATAAAATGTCAATTTTTCTCAAGAACTTTCTCGAAGCCGTTTAATTAATTAGAATAAATTCCTAGCAAAATCAGTTTTGTACGGGAAACTAACTTTTTTTTACTTCCTTTCTCGATCCGACGTTTTTAAAGGGGCGAACCTGTCGGCGGAAAATATAACCTAGCCGAATTGAGTGATTTTATGAGTAGTTCCAGTTTTCGCCGCAAATTTATATTATTTTTCGCTCTTAAAATGTATCAGTTCAATTTTATGTGAGTTTCCTGTCTAGTCTATTTTTTTTGTGAAAATCGTGAAGCTAGCGTATTTATTTAAATTCAGACGAAGCTGCCATTTCGAACGGATGAAAATAGAACTACAACAGTATTCGATAGACATTTGATTTTTTCTAATGTGAATAATCCATACTTGTATTCCGCACCGCTAGAAGTCTCCCGTAAAGTTTTGGCAAACATATTGATAACGATGAAAAATGTTTCCCCTAACAAAAAAGAAACAAAAGCTAGTGGCTGGAAAATAATCGACTCTTCGAAGGATTGTGAACTTTGAAGCGTTCCAAAATAGCGAGCGCTAATGTCCATTCTCGCGTGTCAGCCGTTGGGACAATTTCCTTCGAACAAAATTGAACCTTGAGGTGTGCGAAACTCGAGGACCGGAGAGGTCGTTTTGGCGTGCCAGCGGCGTTTTTGCGTCGCCAAGCCAAAGTGAACCTTGAGGTTGGTGAAACGCGAGGGGCGGTGCGGTCGATTTTCCCGTCAAGCGAAAAGTGAGTTTTTTGAAAAACCAAACAATACTATATAACTAGCTTATGCCCATTGCAAATGCAACTAACGGGTTAAAACTAATTTGACTTACTTACTAACAGAAAAAAAATATATTTCATAGTAAGCGGGTAGGTACCTACGGTTAAACATACAAATATATATAAAGCCGCCCACAGGGCCTAGCAGCAAAAACCTGCCATACGTTAGTATATAGACACCATTGTAGGCATGCACACATCAAATCCCCAAAGTTTCATCGCAATCGGATGAACGGTTTAGCAATGCGTAATTTCAAAATGCCAGAGCTCACTTTTGTATACAGAAACCGTCGTGGGCATGCACACATTAAATCTACAAATTTTCATCGCAATCGGATGAATGGTTTAGCAACGCTTAGCGGTTAAACACAAAACTATGTATAAAGCCGCCCGCAGGACCTAGCAGCAAAAACCTGCCATACGTTAGTAAATAAACACCATTGTAGACATGCATACATCAAATCCCCAAAGTTTCATCGCAATCGTATGAATGGTTTAGCAATGCGTAATTTCATGATGCCAGAGCTCACTTTTGTATACAAAAACCGTCGTGGGTATGCACACATCAAATCTTCAAATTTTCATCGCAATCGGATGAAAGGTTTAGCAACGCTTAGCGGTTAAACATACAAATACATATAAAGCCGGCCGCAGGGCCTAGCAGCAAAAACATGTCATACGTTAGTATATAGACATCATTTTAGGCATGCACACATCAAATCCCCAAATTTTCATCGCAATCGGATGAACGGTTCAGCAATGCGTAATTTCATTATGCCAGAGCTCACCATTGTATGCAGAAACCATCGCGAGCATGCGCACATCAAATCCCCAAAGTTTCATCGCAATCGGATAAATGGTTTAGCAACGCATAGCGGACATACATACATACTTACTTGCAAATATTTTTTTGATTTTTATACATATAGAAGATAGCTGGTATCCGGCATGCGTTGCTATACCATTTAATAAAGAAAATGTTTCTACCTGCGTGTCTTTTCTCATTTGTTCCAATCCCCTTCCCCCCCCCCCCATTTTCCTCACCAGCGTCCGCTTCCCCTTTCCCCCACTTCACTCCTACGCTTCTCCGTCTCGTAAACCCCCTCCCGAGTTCCCCTCCCCCCTCCCAGGTTCCCCCTTCCTGTTTCCACCCCCCTGCCTCATTACATTCACTAATTCTCGGTACATTAAGTTTTCAAACAGCTCGCGCGCCACCTATTCAACTTTTTTTTACAAATTTCGTCAAGCCAGAACTCACCAGTAGTTTTATACAAACCTTGAACTAACAATAACGAACACAACAAAAAAAGAATTTTTCAATTTGTTGCAGTCCTTCAGAAGTTATGAGCGTACGTACATTTTCATACAAATTTTATAATTACAGAACTCACCAGTAGTTTAACTGCTTAAAAATAAGCGCTATATTAATTTAATACTTAAAAAATATCCCGTTCAACTTTGAGTAATTTCATTGTAAAATTAGAAAACTAATACTTATGCAATATCGTCGGATGATATCGAGTGTTTGTGTGCAGGTAGGAACCTACTTATATTCTGAGTATAGGTACTTGCATACATACGTAAAAAAGAACTCATATTTAGGCTGGGTTGTTTAACGAAATTAAAAATTCTTCAATTTTTCAAGTCAATTTTAACGTTCTGTAAAAGTTCGGTTCGAATTCTATTCAAGTTCTGTAATTATTTCAGTTTAATGATGCAACTGGCATTTACTGATAAAAAAACAGAACTTACACAGAAAGTGAAAATAAACTTTAAAAAATTGTTAAATTATTCAGTATCGGTGAAACAACATTACCTTAGTAAATTAAATTGCATCAAAAACCTAAATAATTGTCCAACTACCCATTCCGGCAGGTACCGGCGCATTTCCTTACAAAATTCCGGCAATGTTTTTGCTTTTCTCATCATATTTTCAATACTACCGAGATAAGTAGGTACCTACCCTGAATTAATAACATTTCAATGTACTGGCCGGTAAATATCCACCCTACTGAAGTGAATCTATGGACACCAATTTTCTTGTTTTTTTTGGAAAATTTTATAGGTTTTTTCGGCGACCCTGAACTTTTTTACATGGGACAGACACCTCATATTGGTATCAAAAGACGCGAAATGTTTTCGGGTACCGAATTTTTCAAAAACATTCAAGCCGGAATCGTTTTTCCGGCCGCAATGCCGTTTCCCGAAAAACAACAACCCAAACCGCTGAGAGATCCGTTTTCTTTTGACATTTCAATTTGCTGTTGAAGCGCGGGTAAATCTAGCGCTTTTGTATTAGGTACTTACCTAATATATCATACACAGACAGATAATATTCCATAATTATATTTTTTAAACAGGCAAGACCGATGCACAAATTTGCACAATTCCTGCTTAAATTAAGGCCCTGCCGAATCACACAAATTGAAATCCGCCATTAAAAAAAAAAATTCTTCATACAAAACCTATTAGGGCTGGGTCTGCTTTTTTTTAAGGTGGTAGTGGATTTTAACGCCATCACGACTCCATCTTCAGTGTTGCAAAGTTCGAGAAAAATTATAAAATTTTAATATAGCAGCCGATTTTACAGGCTGCAAACGATTTGCATTTATCGATGAAAGTGAATTTTTCGCAAATGTCAGAAAAATGTCGAATTTGAATGCAATATTGTGAAACATTTTCAAGGGGGAGCAAAACATGTTTTGGTTTTAAAAGTTTCTAAAACTTGTATTGTTTATGTTTATTAAAAAACATCTCCGCCGGAAGGTGTACTTTTAACGCAATCTTTAATTCCGTATTGCCCCTATAAAATGTCAATTTTTCCCAAGAACTTTCTCGAAGCCGTTTAATTAATTAGAATAAATTCCTAGCAAAATCAGTTTTGTATGGGAAACTAACTTTTTTTTACTTCCCTTCTCGATCCGACGTTTTTAAAGGGGCGAACCTGTCGGCGGAAAATATAACCTAGCCGAATTGAGTGATTTTATGAGTAGTTCCAGTTTTCGCCGCAAATTTATATTATTTTTCGCTCTTAAAATGTATCAGTTCAATTTTATGTGAGTTTCCTGTCTAGTCTATTTTTTTTGTGAAAATCGTGAAGCTAGCGTATTTATTTAAATTCAGACGAAGCTGCCATTTCGAACGGATGAAAATAGAACTACAACAGTATTCGATAGACATTTGATTTTTTCTAATGTGAATAATCCATCTTGTATTCCGCACCGCTAGAAGTCTCCCGTAAAGTTTTGGCAAACATATTGATAACGATGAAAAATGTTTCCCCTAACAAAAAAGAAACAAAAGCTAGTGGCTGGAAAATAATCGACTCTTCGAAGGATTGTGAACTTTGAAGCGTTCCAAAATAGCGAGCGCTAATGTCCATTCTCGCGTGTCAGCCGAAGGGACAATTCTAGACTTCAAGCCAAAGTGAACCTTGAGGTTGGTGAAACGCGAGGGGCGGTGAGGTCGATTTTCGCATCAAGGAAAAAGTGAGTTTTTTGAAAAACCAAGCAATACTATATAACTAGCTTATGCCCATTGCAAATGCAACTAACGGGTTAAAACTAATTTGACTTACTTACTAACAGAAAAAAAATATATTTCATAGTAAGCGGGTAGGTACCTACGGTTAAACATACAAATATATATAAAGCCGCCCACAGGGCCTAGCAGCAAAAACCTGCCATACGTTAGTATATAGACACCATTGTAGGCATGCACACATCAAATCCCCAAAGTTTCATCGCAATCGGATGAACGGTTTAGCAATGCGTAATTTCAAAATGCCAGAGCTCACTTTTGTATACAGAAACCGTCGTGGGCATGCACACATTAAATCTACAAATTTTCATCGCAATCGGATGAATGGTTTAGCAACGCTTAGCGGTTAAACACAAAACTATGTATAAAGCCGCCCGCAGGACCTAGCAGCAAAAACCTGCCATACGTTAGTAAATAAACACCATTGTAGACATGCATACATCAAATCCCCAAAGTTTCATCGCAATCGTATGAATGGTTTAGCAATGCGTAATTTCATGATGCCAGAGCTCACTTTTGTATACAAAAACCGTCGTGGGTATGCACACATCAAATCTTCAAATTTTCATCGCAATCGGATGAAAGGTTTAGCAACGCTTAGCGGTTAAACATACAAATACATATAAAGCCGGCCGCAGGGCCTAGCAGCAAAAACATGTCATACGTTAGTTATAGTTATAGACATCATTTTAGGCATGCACACATCAAATCCCCAAATTTTCATCGCAATCGGATGAACGGTTCAGCAATGCGTAATTTCATTATGCCAGAGCTCACCATTGTATGCAGAAACCATCGCGAGCATGCGCACATCAAATCCCCAAAGTTTCATCGCAATCGGATAAATGGTTTAGCAACGCATAGCGGACATACATACATACTTACTTGCAAATATTTTTTTGATTTTTATACATATAGAAGATAGCTGGTATCCGGCATGCGTTGCTATACCATTTAATAAAGAAAATGTTTCTACCTGCGTGTCTTTTCTCATTTGTTCCAATCCCCTTCCCCCCCCCCATTTTCCTCACCAGCGTCCGCTTCCCCTTTCCCCCACTTCACTCCTACGCTTCTCCGTCTCGTAAACCCCCTCCCGAGTTCCCCTCCCCCCTCCCAGGTTCCCCCTTCCTGTTTCCACCCCCCTGCCTCATTAAATTCACTAATTCTCGGTACATTAAGTTTTCAAACAGCTCGCGCGCCACCTATTCAACTTTTTTTTACAAATTTCGTCAAGCCAGAACTCACCAGTAGTTTTATACAAACCTTGAACTAACAATAACGAACACAACAAAAAAAGAATTTTTCAATTTGTTGCAGTCCTTCAGAAGTTATGAGCGTACGTACATTTTCATACAAATTTTATAATTACAGAACTCACCAGTAGTTTTACTGCTTAAAAATAAGCGCTATATTAATTTAATACTTAAAAAATATCCCGTTCAACTTTGAGTAATTTCATTGTAAAATTAGAAAACTAATACTTATGCAATATCGTCGGATGATATCGAGTGTTTGTGTGCAGGTAGGAACCTACTTATATTCTGAGTATAGGTACTTGCATACATACGTAAAAAAGAACTCATATTTAGGCTGGGTTGTTTAACGAAATTAAAAATTCTTCAATTTTTCAAGTCAATTTTAACGTTCTGTAAAAGTTCGGTTCGAATTCTATTCAAGTTCTGTAATTATTTCAGTTTAATGATGCAACTGGCATTTACTGATAAAAAAACAGAACTTACACAGAAAGTGAAAATAACCTTTAAAAAATTGTTAAATTATTCAGTATCGGTGAAACAACATTACCTTAGTAAATTAAATTGCATCAAAAACCTAAATAATTGTCCAACTACCCATTCCGGCAGGTACCGGCGCATTTCCTTACAAAATTCCGGCAATGTTTTGGCTTTTCTCATCATATTTTCAATACTACCGAGATAAGTAGGTACCTACCCTGAATTAATAACATTTCAATGTACTGGCCGGTAAATATCCACCCTACTGAAGTGAATCTATGGACACCAATTTTCTTGTTTTTTTTGGAAAATTTTATAGGTTTTTCGGCGACCCTGAACTTTTTTACATGGGACAGACACCTCATATTGGTATCAAAAGACGCGAAATGTTTTCGGGTACCGAATTTTTCAAAAACATTCAAGCCGGAATCGTTTTTCCGGCCGCAATGCCGTTTCCCGAAAAACAACAACCCAAACCGCTGAGAGATCCGTTTTCTTTTGACATTTCAATTTGCTGTTGAAGCGCGGGTAAATCTAGCGCTTTTGTATTAGGTACTTACCTAATATATCATACACAGACAGATAATATTCCATAATTATATTTTTTAAACAGGCAAGACCGATGCACAAATTTGCACAATTCCTGCTTAAATTAAGGCCCTGCCGAATCACACAAATTGAAATCCGCCATTAAAAAAAAAAATTCTTCATACAAAACCTATTAGGGCTGGGTCTGCTTTTTTTTAAGGTGGTAGTGGATTTTAACGCCATCACGACTCCATCTTCAGTGTTGCAAAGTTCGAGAAAAATTATAAAATTTTAATATAGCAGCCGATTTTACAGGCTGCAAACGATTTGCATTTATCGATGAAAGTGAATTTTTCGCAAATGTCAGAAAAATGTCGAATTTGAATGCAATATTGTGAAACATTTTCAAGGGGGAGCAAAACATGTTTTGGTTTTAAAAGTTTCTAAAACTTGTATTGTTTATGTTTATTAAAAAACATCTCCGCCGGAAGGTGTACTTTTAACGCAATCTTTAATTCCGTATTGCCCCTATAAAATGTCAATTTTTCCCAAGAACTTTCTCGAAGCCGTTTAATTAATTAGAATAAATTCCTAGCAAAATCAGTTTTGTATGGGAAACTAACTTTTTTTTACTTCCCTTCTCGATCCGACGTTTTTAAAGGGGCGAACCTGTCGGCGGAAAATATAACCTAGCCGAATTGAGTGATTTTATGAGTAGTTCCAGTTTTCGCCGCAAATTTATATTATTTTTCGCTCTTAAAATGTATCAGTTCAATTTTATGTGAGTTTCCTGTCTAGTCTATTTTTTTTGTGAAAATCGTGAAGCTAGCGTATTTATTTAAATTCAGACGAAGCTGCCATTTCGAACGGATGAAAATAGAACTACAACAGTATTCGATAGACATTTGATTTTTTCTAATGTGAATAATCCATCTTGTATTCCGCACCGCTAGAAGTCTCCCGTAAAGTTTTGGCAAACATATTGATAACGATGAAAAATGTTTCCCCTAACAAAAAAGAAACAAAAGCTAGTGGCTGGAAAATAATCGACTCTTCGAAGGATTGTGAACTTTGAAGCGTTCCAAAATAGCGAGCGCTAATGTCCATTCTCGCGTGTCAGCCGAAGGGACAATTCTAGACTTCGAGCCAAAGTGAACCTTGAGGTTGGTGAAACGCGAGGGGCGGTGAGGTCGATTTTCGCATCAAGGAAAAAGTGAGTTTTTTTTAAAACCAAGCAATACTATATAACTAGCTTATGCCCATTGCAAATGCAACTAACGGGTTAAAACTAATTTGACTTACTTACTAACAGAAAAAATATATATTTCATAGTAAGCGGGTAGGTACCTACGGTTAAACATACAAATATATATAAAGCCGCCCACAGGGCCTAGCAGCAAAAACCTGCCATACGTTAGTATATAGACACCATTGTAGGCATGCACACATCAAATCCCCAAAGTTTCATCGCAATCGGATGAACGGTTTAGCAATGCGTAATTTCAAAATGCCAGAGCTCACTTTTGTATACAGAAACCGTCGTGGGCATGCACACATTAAATCTACAAATTTTCATCGCAATCGGATGAATGGTTTAGCAACGCTTAGCGGTTAAACACAAAACTATGTATAAAGCCGCCCGCAGGACCTAGCAGCAAAAACCTGCCATACGTTAGTAAATAAACACCATTGTAGACATGCATACATCAAATCCCCAAAGTTTCATCGCAATCGTATGAATGGTTTAGCAATGCGTAATTTCATGATGCCAGAGCTCACTTTTGTATACAGAAACCGTTGTGGGCATGCACACATCAAATCTACAATTTTTTATCGCAATCGGATGAATGGTTTAGCAAAGCTTAGCGGTTTAACACAACATTATGTATAAAGCCGCTCGCAGGACCTAGCAGCAAAAACCTGCCATACGTTAGTATATAAACACCATTGTAGACATGCACACATCAAATCCCCAAAGTTTCATCGCAATCGTATGAATGGTTTAGCAATGCGTAATTTCATGATGCCAGAGCTCACTTTTGTATACAAAAACCGTCGTGGGCATGCACACATCAAATCTTCAAATTTTCATCGCAATCGGATGAAAGGTTTAGCAACGCTTAGCGGTTAAACATACAAATACATATAAAGCCGGCCGCAGGGCCTAGCAGCAAAAACATGTCATACGTTAGTATATAGACATCATTTTAGGCATGCACACATCAAATCCCCAAATTTTCATCGCAATCGGATGAACGGTTCAGCAATGCGTAATTTCATTATGCCAGAGCTCACCATTGTATGCAGAAACCATCGCGGGCATGCGCACATCAAATCCCCAAAGTTTCATCGCAATCGGATAAATGGTTTAGCAACGCATAGCGGACATACATACATACTTACTTGCAAATATTTTTTTGATTTTTATACATATAGAAGATAGCTGGTATCCGGCATGCGTTGCTATACCATTTAATAAAGAAAATGTTTCTACCTGCGTGTCTTTTCTCATTTGTTCCAATCCCCTTCCCCCCCCCCCATTTTCCTCACCAGCGTCCGCTTCCCCTTTCCCCCACTTCACTCCTACGCTTCTCCGTCTCGTAAACCCCCTCCCGAGTTCCCCTCCCCCCTCCCAGGTTCCCCCTTCCTTTTTCCACCCCCCCTGCCTCATTACATTCACTAATTCCCGGTACATTAAGTTTTCAAACAGCTCGCGCGCCACCTATTCAATTTTTTTTTACAAATTTCGTCAAGCCAGAACTCACCAGTAGTTTTATACAAACCTTGAACTAACAATAACGAACACAACAAAAAAAGAATTTTTCAATTTGTTGCAATCCTTCAGAAGTTATGAGCGTACGTACATTTTCATACAAATTTTATAATTCCAGAACTCACCAGTAGTTTTACTGCTTAAAAATAAGCGCTATATTAATTTAATACTTAAAAAATATCCCGTTCAACTTCGAGTAATTTCATTGTAAAATTAGAAAACTAATACTTATGCAATATCGTCGGATGATATCGTGTGTTTGTGTGCAGGTAGGAACCTACTTATATTCTGAGTATAGGAACTTGCATACATACGTAAAAAAGAACTCATATTTAGGCTGGGTTGTTTAACGAAATTAAAAATTCTTCAATTTTTCAAGTCAATTTTAACGTTCTGTAAAAGTTCGGTTCGAATTCTATTCAAGTTCTGTAATTATTTCAGTTTAATGATGCAACTGGCATTTACTGATAAAAAAACAGAACTTACACAGAAAGTGAAAATGAACTTTAAAAAATTGTTAAATTATTCAGTATCGTGGAAACAACATTACCTTAGTAAATTAAATTGCATCAAAAACCTAAATAATTGTCCAACTACCCATTCCGGCAGGTACCGGCGCATTTCCTTACAAAATTCCGGCAATGTTTTTGCTTTTCTCATCATATTTGCAATACTACCGAGATTAGTAGGTACCTACCCTGAATTAATAACATTTCAATGTACTGGCCGGTAAATATCCACCCTACTGAAGTGAATCTATGGACACCAATTTTCTTGTTTTTTTTGGAAAATTTATAGGTTTTTCGGCGACCCTGAACTTTTTTACATGGGACAGACACCTCATATTGGTATCAAAAGACGCGAAATGTTTTCGGGTACCGAAGTTTTCAAAAACATTCAAGCCGGAATCGTTTTTCCGGCCGCAATGCCGTTTCCCGAAAAACAACAACCCAAACCGCTGAGAGATCCGTTTTCTTTTGACATTTCAATTTGCTGTTGAAGCGCGGGTAAATCTAGCGCTTTTGTATTAGGTACTTACCTACTATATAATACACAGACAGATAATATTCCATAATTATATTTTTTAAACAGGCAAGACCGATGCACAAATTTGCACAATTCCCGCTAAAATTAAGGCCCTGCCGAACCACACAAATTGAAATCCGCCATTAAAAAAAAAAATTCTTCATACAAAACCTATTAGGGCGGGGTCTGCTTTTTTTTAAGGTGGTAGTGGATTTTAACGCCATCACGACTCCATCTTCAGTGTTGCAAAGTTCGAGAAAAATTATAAAATTTTAATATACCAGCCGATTTTACAGGCTGCAAACGATTTGCATTTATCGATGAAAGTGAATTTTTCGCAAATGTCAGAAAAATGTCGAATTTGAATGCAATATTGTGAAACATTTTCAAGGGGGAGCTAAACATGTTTTGGTTTTAAAAGTTTCTAAAACTTGTATTGTTTATGTTTATTAAAAAACATCTCCGCCGGAAGGTGTACTTTTAACGCAATCTTTAATTCCGTAATGCCCCTATAAAATGTAAATTTTTCTCAAGAACTTTCTCGAAGCCGTTTAATTAATTAGAATAAATTCCTAGCAAAATCAGTTTTGTATGGGAAACTAACTTTTTTTTACTTCCCTTCTCGATCCGACGTTTTTAAAGGGGCGAACCTGTCGGCGGAAAATATAACCTAGCCGAATTGAGTGATTTTATGAGTAGTTCCAGTTTTCGCCGCAAATTTATATTATTTTTCGCTCTTAAAATGTATCAGTTCAATTTTATGTGAGTTTCCTGTCTAGTCTATTTTTTTTGTGAAAATCGTGAAGCTAGCATATTTATTTAAATTCAGACGAAGCTGCCATTTCGAACGGATGAAAATAGAACTACAACAGTATTCGATAGAAATTTGATTTTTTCTAATGTGAATAATCCATACTTGTATTCCGCACCGCTAGATGTCTCCCGTAAAGTTTTGGCAAACATATTGATAACGATGAAAAATGTTTCCCCTAACAAAAAAGAAACAAAAGCTAGTGGCTGGAAAATAATCGACTCTTCGAAGGATTGTGAACTTTGAAGCGTTCCAAAATAGCGAGCGCTAATGTCCATTCTCGCGTGTCAGCCGAAGGGACAATTCTAGACTTCGAGCCAAAGTGAACCTTGAGGTTGGTGAAACGCGAGGGGCGGTGAGGTCGATTTTCGCATCAAGGAAAAAGTGAGTTTTTTGAAAAACCAAGCAATACTATATAACTAGCTTATGCCTGTTGCAAATGCAACTAACGGGTTAAAACTAACTTGACTTACTAACAGAAAAAAAAATATTTCGTAGTAAGCGGGTAGGTAACTACGGTTAAACATACAAATATATATAAAGCCGCCCACAGGGCCTAGCAGCAAAAATCTGCCATACGTTAGTATATAGACACCATTGTAGGCATGCACACATCAAATCCCCAAAGTTTCATCGCAATCGCATGAACGGTTTAGCAATGCGTAATTTCATGATGCCAGAGCTCATTTTGTATACAGAAATTGTCGTGGGCATTCACACATCAAATCTACAAATTTTCATCGCAATCGGATGAATGGTTTAGCAACGCTTAGCGGTTAAACACACAACTATGTATAAAGCCGCCCGCAGGACCTAGCAGCAAAAACCTGCCATACGTTAGTAAATAAACACCATTGTAGACATGCACACGTCAAATCCCCAAAGTTTCATCGCAATCGGATGAATGGTTTAGCAATGCGTGATTTCATGATGCCAGAGCTCACTTTTGTATACAGAAACCGTCGTGGGCATGCACACATCAAATCCTCTAATTTTAATCGCAATCGGATGAATGGTTTAGCAACGCTTAGCGGTTAAACATACAACTATGTATAAAGCCGTCCGCAGGACCTAGCAGCAAAAACCTGCTATACGTTAGTATATAAACACCATTGTAGAAATGCACACGTCAAATCCCCAAAGTTTCATCACAATCGGATGAACGGTTTAGCAATGCGTAATTTCGTGTTGCCAGAGCTCACTATTGTATACAGGAACCAGGAATCCCCCCCCCCCTTCCTCACCAGCGTCCTCTTCCCCTTTCCACTCCGCCTCCCACACCTTCCCTCAGCCCACTTCACTCCTAGGCTTCTCCGTATCGTAAACCCCCTCCCGAGTTCCCCTCCCCCCTCCCAGGCTCCCCTCCCCCCTTCCTGTTTTCACCCCCCCCCCAGCTGCCGCATTACATACACTAATTCCCGGTACATTTATTTTTCAAACAGCTCGCGCACCACCTATAATTTTTTTTTTACAAATTTCGTAATGCCAGAACTCACCAGTAATTTTATACAAACCTTGTACTAACAATAACGATCACAACAAAAAAAGAATTTTTCAATTTGTTGCAGTCCTTCGGAAGTTATGAGCGTACGTACATTTTCATACAAATTTTATAATGCCAGAACTCACCAGTAGTTTTACTGCTTAAAATAAAGCGCTATATGAATTTAATACTTTAAAAAAAATATTCCGTTCAACTTCGAGTAATTTCATTGTAAAATTAGAAAACTAATACGTATGCAATATCGTCGAATGATATCGAGTGTTTATGTGCAGGTAGGAACCTACTTATATTCTGAGTATAGGTACTTGCATACATACGTAAAAAAGAACTCATATTTAGGCTAGGTTGTTTAACGAAATTAAAAATTCTTCAATTTTTCAAGTCAATTTTAACGTTCTGTAAAAGTTCGGTTCGAATTCTATTCAAGTTCTGTAATTATTTCAGTTTTATGATGCAACTGGCATTTACTGATAAAAAAAACAGAACTTACACAGAAAGTGAAAATGAACTTTAAAAAATTGTTAAATTATTCAGTATCGTGGAAACAACATTACCTTAGTAAATTAAATTGCATCAAAAACCTAAATAATTGTCCAACTAACCATTCCGGTAGGTACCGGCGCATCTCCTTACAAAATTCCGGCAATGGTTTTGCTTTTTTCATCATATTTGCAATACTACCGAGATAAGTAGGTACCTACCCTGAATTAATAACATAATTTGTACTGGCCGGTTAATATCCACCCTACTGAAGGGAATCTATGGACACGTATTTTCTTGTTTTTTTTGGAAAATTTTATAGGTTTTTCGGAGACCCTGAAATTTTTTACACGGAAAGGACACAAAATTTTGGTGTTAAAAGTTGCCTTATATTGCCGGGTACCGAATTTTTCAAAAACATCTAACCGGGGATCGTTTTTTCGGCTGCAATGCCGTTTCCCGAAAAACAACAACCCAAACCGCTGAGAGATCCGTTTTGTTTTGACATCTCGGATAACTGACCTGTCTCAACATTCTCTCTAGTATTTTCCATTGCATCGAAACTAAGGCCTAATTTGTGGTTTTTTTTTTAATGCGAACCTGTCGGCGGGAACTATAACTGAGCCGAATTGGTTGATTTAATGAGTAGTTCCAGTTTTCGCCGCAAATTTATATAATTTTCGCTCTTAAAATGTGTCAGTTCAATTTTATGTGAGTTTCCTGTCTAGTCTATTTTTTTGTGAAAATCGTGAAGCTAGCGTATTTATTTAAATTCAGACGAAGCTGCCATTTCGAACGGATGAAAATAGAACTACAACAGTATTCGATAGACATTTGATTTTTTCTAATGTGAATAATCCATACTTGTATTCCGCACCGCTAGAAGTCTCCCGTAAAGTTTTGGCAAACATATTGATAACGATGAAAAATGTTTCCCCTAACAAAAAAGAAACAAAAGCTAGTGGCTGGAAAATAATCGACTCTTCGAAGGATTGTGAACTTTGAAGCGTTCCAAAATAGCGAGCGCTAATGTCCATTCTCGCGTGTCAGCCGAAGGGACAATTCTAGACTTCGAGCCAAAGTGAACCTTGAGGTTGGTGAAACGCTAGGGGCGGTGAGGTCGATTTTCGCATCAAGGAAAAAGTGAGTTTTTTGAAAAACCAAGCAATACTATATAACTAGCTTATGCCTATTGCAAATGCAATTAACGGGTTAAAACTAACTTAAAAAATTCATAGTAAGCGGGTAGGTATCTACTGCCATAAAGGCATGGTCGGCATGCGCACATCAAAACCTAAAGTTTCATCGCAATCCGATAAATGGTTTAGCAACGCTTAGCGGTTATACATACAAATGTTTATAAAGCCGCCCGCAGGGCCTAGTAGCAAAAACCTACCATATGTTAGTATATAGACACCGTTGTAGGCATGCACACATCAAATCCCCAAAGTTTCATCGCGATCGGATGAACGGTTGAGCAATGCGTAATTTCGTATTGCCAGAGCTCACTATTGTATCCAGGAACCAGGAATCCCCCCCCCCCCTTCCTCACCAGCATCCTCTTCCCCTTTCCACTCCGCCTCCCTCACCTTCCCTCACCCCACTTCACTCCTAGGCTTCTCCGTATCGTAAACCCCCTCCCGAGTTCCCCTCCCCCTCCCAGGCTCCCCTCCCCCCTTCCTGTTTCCACCCCCCCCCACCTGCCGCATTACATACACTAATTCCCGGTACATTTATTTTTCAAACAGCTCGCGCGCCACCTATAATTTTTTTTTACAAATTTCGTAATGCCAGAACTCACCAGTAATTTTATACAAACCTTGTACTAACAATAACGAACACAACAAAAAAAGAATTTTTCAAATTGTTGCAGTCCTTCGGAAGTTATGAGCGTACGTACATTTTCATACAAATTTTATAATGCCAGAACTCACCAGTAGTTTTACTGCTTAAAATAAAGCGCTATATGAATTTAATACTTTTAAAAAATATCCCGTTCAACTTCGAGTAATTTCATTGTAAAATTAGAAAACTAATACGTATGCAATATAGTCGGATGATACCGAGTTGTTATATGCAGATGGGTACCTACCTAAATTTTGAGTGCTGGTACTTGCATACATACGTAAAAAAAACACATATTTATTCTGGGTTGTTTAACGAAATTAAAAATTCTTCAATTTTTCAAGTCAATTTTAACGTTCTGTAAAAGTTCGGTTCAAATTCTATTCAAGTTCAGTTATTATTTCAGTTTTATGATGCAACTGGCATGTACTGATAAAATAACAGAACGTGAATAGAACTTACGAAGAACTTGAAAATGAACCTTAAAAAAATGTTGAATTATTCAGTATCGTTGTACAACAACCTAACCTAAGTATTGCATTTAATTGTGTAGCTACGTATTCGGGTAGGTACCTCCGCATTTGTCACTAAAATTCCGGCAATATTTGCTTTTTCATCATATTTGCAATACCACTGAAATAAGTACCTACCCTGTAGGAACATATTTAAACTGGCCAGTAAAAATCTCCACTTCTGAAATCTATGGCACGCGTTTTCCTCATTTTTTTGGAAAATGTTATATGTTTATCACATCCTCATGAACATTTTTTCATGAGACGGACACGTAAAATTACTGTTAAAAGTTGCCTTATATTTCAGGGTACCGTATTTTCCAAAAACATCCAAGCCAGAATCGTTTTTCCGGCCGCAATGCCGTTTTCCGAAAAACAACAACCCAAACCGCTGAGAGATCCGTTTTCTTTTGACATTTCAATTTGCTGTTGAAGCGCGGGTAAATCTAGCGCTTTTGTATTAGGTACTTACCTAATATATCATACAAAGACAGATAATATTCCATAATTATATTTTTTAAACAGGCAAGACCGATGCACAAATTTGCACAATTCCTGCTTAAATTAAGGCCCTGCCGAATCACACAAATTGAAATCCGCCATTAAAAAAAAAAATTCTTCATACAAAACCTATTAGGGCGGGGTCTGCTTTTTTTTAAGGTGGTAGTGGATTTTAACGCCATCACGACTCCATCTTCAGTGTTGCAAAGTTCGAGAAAAATTATAAAATTTTAATATACCAGCCGATTTTACAGGCTGCAAACGATTTGCATTTATCGATGAAAGTGAATTTTTCGCAAATGTCAGAAAAATGTCGAATTTGAATGCAATATTGTGAAACATTTTCAAGGGGGAGCTAAACATGTTTTGGTTTTAAAAGTTTCTAAAACTTGTATTGTTTATGTTTATTAAAAAACATCTCCGCCGGAAGGTGTACTTTTAACGCAATCTTTAATTCCGTAATGCCCCTATAAAATGTCAATTTTTCTGAAGAACTTTCTCGAAGCCGTTTAATTAATTAGAATAAATTCCTAGCAAAATCAGTTTTGTACGGGAAACTAACTTTTTTTTACTTCCCTTCTCGATCCGACGTTTTTAAAGGGGCGAACCTGTCGGCGGGAAATATAACCTAGCCGAATTGAGTGATTTTATGAGTAGTTCCAGTTTTCGCCGCAAATTTAAATAATTTTTCGCTCTTAAAATGTGTCAGTTCAATTTTATGTGAGTTTCCTGTCTAGCCTATTTTTTTTGTGAAAATCGTGAAGCTAGCGTATTTATTTAAATTCAGACGAAGCTGCCATTTCGAACGGATGAAAATAGAACTACAACAGTATTCGATAGACATTTGATTTTTTCTAATGTGAATAATCCATACTTGTATTCCGCACCGCTAGATGTCTCCCGTAAAGTTTTGGCAAACATATTGATAACGATGAAAAATGTTTCCCCTAACAAAAAAGAAACAAAAGCTAGTGGCTGGAAAATAATCGACTCTTCGAAGGATTGTGAACTTTGAAGCGTTCCAAAATAGCGAGCGCTAATGTCCATTCTCGCGTGTCAGCCGAAGGGACAATTCTAGACTTCGAGCCAAAGTGAACCTTGAGGTTGGTGAAATGCGAGGGGCGGTGAGGTCGATTTTCGCATCAAGGAAAAAGTGAGTTTTTTGAAAAACCAAGCAATACTATATAATATATATATATATACACAGTAGAATTGACTATCTTCGTCTTGTCGTTTTTTTCGTTTTGTCGTCTAAGAAGGCAAATTTCAGTCCGAACTGGAATTAAAGTTTAATAAAATATTTTCTGTACAATATTTTATCAAAATTTAATTGCAGTTTATTTCAACAAAGAGACATGCTGTCGTATTTTTAAATGCATTTTAAACATGTTTTTATCGTGTTTTTTGGTATATAATGTTCTTACAACAATGAATCTCATTCTTTTCATATAACGATCCAGAATCAGACAAGTCATTGTAACTAACTCGAACAGGACTGCAGTTTGGTATCACTTATCATACGCGGTAAATCAGCAAACCCGCAACTCATCCTCGCTCCTAGTCCTCGCTTATCTTTCCCATTAACTTGTGTTCAGTTCATATTTCCCGTCCGATCGAATGGAGCTTTTTGATTGACAGACGTGATACTAATTGAGCCGGGGGCGGGCGCAGGTACCAGGAGAACAGATTGCTGCCGGTTACAATGTGTAATATTGTGTACCGTGCAGAGTGTATTGGTATCGCGGTGTGGATTGCGCCCGCGGTTAATTTAAAACATGGTCATGTGTCCGGGCGAATATTTCAACCCTTCGGCGGACATGCGAGCCTGGTAGCCGGTTATTGGATTTCTAGGCGAATCAAAAGTAAATCAGAAAAAAATGAAGGGGGTTTTGTAACGTCAATCACAAAATCTCCGTCATCTCCCGGCTTGCAGAATTAACTTGCCAAAATGCAAACTCAGATCAGTTACCTAATACTTTCAATCTTTTACCGAAAAATATTCAAGTGATTAATAAACTACCTCAATAAAAGAGTTAAAATTATAGCTTAACAATACAGATGTTGAAAGTCCACTAAACTAACTAACTAACTAACCATCACGCCGTTTCCCCGCAGGGGTAGGCAGAGAGGACGGACCGCCAAACAACTCGGTCTTGGCACACACTCCTTGCCTCGTTCACATTCATACACCGTCTCACTATATAAGTATAATAAGTCCACTATATAAGTATAATAAATACAAAACAATACAACATGTTAATCTACCAGAGACCAAATGGGAAAATAATTAACCGACTCCAGATATTTTCATATAAGAGGGTTCGGCTCGGTAGAACTCTTAACTAGACCGATAAATCCTACTAATCCCTCAATATAAATATTTTTAAAAAAAACTTGCCAACTATGCACATATTATTATAATATACATTTTTATTACTCCATTGAATTCTTATTATTATTGTGTATTTTTTATACAAACTGACAATTTTTAATTATGTTTTTTCTTTATATGCCCACTCTTTGTTATTTCTAAATATGTACAATAAAAAATGTATACAACTATCAAGCACAGGTTGCGCCTTAGTGGATTCCCATCACTCTTATGATTTCGTAATATTGTATTTATCAAATGTAAAAATTGGGAATAATAAAGGTCATACCAGTCGGGAGGGTTGTCTTGTTGTTAAATAGAATCGCTTCATACATCAATGAAGCATGATTTAGACGGTGAGCTTTGTTACTGACAGTCTAATTGTGCTTCATTGATTTTAAATGACTTAAATATGTTTTTCTAATCTTAATATTTTCTCTATTTTAAAAACGCTTTAAATTTTTTATTTTGTAATGAAATAATTGTATTGAAACAAAACAATGTTTCGTGGTGAGAATGCACACAACTTTAAAAAATGGTTTATGTGAGAATCTTTAGCTCGAACAAAACAATATTTTTTTTAAATATTTGATTTGATTTACTTTGAATTTAAAAATGTGGTAACTATCATTTGAAGCTGCATAGTTTATTACACGGCGATAATGGAGTTCCTCGCTGAAAATAGGTACATTTGTCTAGAAATACCACAAAAATCGAGAGTTTTTGCTATTTCAAAATACAGACATAATATTTGTTTTTTTATTGATGAAAAATTATGGAATTAGAATTACTAAAATGACATATACTTATTTTGAGTAATTTTTTCACTTTTTTGGCACAGTGGTGAAATCGAAAAGCGTTTTACCTAGTCAAATTATGTATTTAAAAAGCAGAAAAATTTTATGTGAACTGTTCCAGAATATAGTATCCTCAATTGGAGTATGTTGTGAGACTGAAAGTAGTGGGAAGGGGAAGGATGTGGGTAAGAAGATGGTGGAGAAGTATCTGGCTATTCAGATCTGGTCACCAAACACGGCGAAAGCCATTTCAAAGCAACAAAGTTTCAATTCTGATTGATGGTCTTAAAACAGGGCGATACTGGAGAATTTCTCATTCTGGAACGTCCCGCACATATATATATTTTTTAAATTAGTTAATTGTGAAAAAAACAAAAATTAATAAAATTAAATTTATTTGCTCACAATGGGATTAGAACACGCGACCTTCGGATTGCTAGTCGAGAGTCTTACCCCTCGACCTCGAAGGCCGTAGAGGATGTTGGCATAGAAAGGAGTAATCGATAAAAGGGAGTTTTCATTTTGATAATACTAGTATCTAGTAACTAACCGACTCGTCCAAGTTCCAACTCCATCAATTTAAATTTTATATTATTCTTATGCATTAAGCAAACATATTATGGCGAATGGTCTTATTTTTGATAGATAGATATTTCAATGCTGCAAGGCTGAAATTAAAGAAATGAAATCCTACAACCACTGACATTATCATAAGCGAAAAATGTTGCTCGTGCAATGATGTAAGACTTAGCTAGCAGATGATTAAACCTACGACGCCTGGGTGGGGGAACTCGTCGCTTTAAACATCGTCAAACTAAGATCTTTGATATCATCTAAACATTTCATAAAACGCTTATAAAAATTTATACTGAAGTTAATTGAAAAATTTCCTATGAATACGAAATCAGTCTTCGATGTTGTTCCATTATAATGTGTATATTTACTCCGTCTAGCACATGTTAAAATATTTATATATTTCTACTCCCTACCCCAATGCTGTATACAGAATTGAAGGACACCTCGCTAAACTTTCACTACACACTTCATTTAAGAACTTAAACACAACCCTCCTTCTCCCTTCTCCCCATGACAACCCTCCAATAATATTCTCCGTTAAACCTACTACCCTCCTCACTGATGTCGAAATTAAACAAATTATTTGAAAGTACCACATTGAAAGTGCTTGTATAATTTTGTATAAATGTTGTTCATTCTACTTTAATAATAACCACAATCCTGGACATTATGAAAATCATATTTTTTGCACTTAGTCAATACATACTTCTTAATCAAATCAAGTAACTGGAATGAGTCTATCTAAAAGCAAACAGGGGCATAACTATTGTTAAAAGATGGTCAGAAAATAACATTAACAATGAATGTGACTAAAACTAAATACATTGAGTTTAGCATAAATCCTTCCTTAAGTATCCCAATAAATCAAATCAAAATATTATGTTCTTGCCCCCTGACTAATGCTAATACGTGAGTGCCCTAACTTATAACGGGTGACTAAAATCAAATACTTAGGTATTATTTTTGACAGTAATTTAAAGTGGAAAGAACATATATTATCACTACAGCAAACACACTTAGAAAATCAATATACTTCTTTAGACATATTCGCCACTTTCTTAAATTGAATCAAATCAAAACAATTTACTATGCGCCATGTCAATCTTTAATCGAGTACATTATTATAGCCTGGGGAGCTAACGCTGCCGACATTGATCCGATTTTTAAAGCTCATAAACTAATTATAAAGATTATATTTAAACTACCGATCACAAGCTGTTCGGATGAAATCTTCAAGAGAATCTGTGTCTTAGACATTAAGCAACAACATAATATAACATAATATTGATATTCTATCGTCTTAAATATAATAATATATATAATATAATATTCCATTATTACGTAAATACTACATGCACGATAATTTTGATTTATTAAGTCTATCGGACACAAATAAGGGAATTCTTAAAAGTAAAGATCTTCTTCTTCTTGATCAGGTCCCCCCAAAGTTGGCGATCACTCTTGAAAAGGTCTCTCTGTCTTGCGCTACCCGGAATAGCTCCTCCACACTTCAAGTAAAGACAATGATACTTATTTATTTTTAAATAATTGTGGCATCTCACCTCAGAAACCAGTTTTCCGTATAAAACATTTAAATTCCATTTCCAGACCATGAGAGCCATCTTCAGATTTTACCGTAAACTTTTATCCGTATCAAAGACCCGAACCATGATACGCTATTTCCCAGCTAACGCCTCTCCCTAGTTCGAGTTTTCACCGCCAGGGGAATTTTCCGCGTGGATTTAAAACAGCGTGAAAATAAAAATAATTCATTTAAAATACTCTGTAAAATTCCAGTTACGAGTAATTTAAAAAGCAATAATGAATTTATAGTACTTCCATGAGAGGCTTTTCTATTTCATTAATAAAATAATTTCATTTTACGACGCACGTCAACCACATAAAATTCCTGAAATAGAATGCCTCCTGTAGGACGTAGGACCCATTCTTACTGTAGTAAAACATTTTCAAACATTAACAGAGCCTATAAACATCCCTATGTCAGGTCGTAAAACATCCATAGTAGGTATAAGAGAAAAATTCACATCAGTAAAATTTTTCAATTGTATATGAATTTTTTTAAAAGTCGTAACCACTTGGAATCAATGAGACCATGGCATCCCTATATGTTTTGGTATTTGGGAGGGTCACAAAATACGGTTAAAGCCATTTCAAGCACTGTTTCAATTCTGAATGGTGGTCTTACACCACAGCAATACTGAGAATATCTTTCACTCTGGAATGTGCCGCAAATACAGTATCTATTATTTTTAATTAATTAATTGTGAAATAACAAAAATTAATCAAATAAAATTTATTTTCGCACGGGATGTGAACCCGCGACATTTGGATTGCTAGTCGAGAGCTTTGCTCCTCGACCACGGAGGCGGAGTTACAGTGCTATACATAGTATTTAAGTAAGAAACAAATGAGAAAGAAGTAGGTTGGGAAGTGGCTGGCTATTCAGATATAATCAATTAAGTCATTTTGAGTATTCCTTTCTTCCGCAAGATGGTTTTCAACACACCTATTTATATACTACTCTTAAAATTGCTTAATATTACTTAGATAATTAATATAAGAGACGATGTTGAAATTTAGAACTGCTGTATTCAACCGTTCGTCCGGAATTGCATCGAATTATATGAAGATTCTATGATACCGAATTTATGTTTTTAATAAAATACAGACAGATAATTTTTTTCACGTACGTAAATAAAATGTTTACAGACAGATTAAATAACACACAACACTTTTCACCGTAAATAAATTTAAGCCACCGCATAAAAAGAATCCAAAATACATTGAAGACTTGTGTTTATTTATTATTGGTAACAAGTTTCTTTTTACGATTTCCTTTACCTTTCCGATGAAGGAGGGTTTCGCAGCATCAAAGGGAAGGTCGGTAAGGGCGGCGGTAAAGCAATTTCCTTCCAGAAGGCTGCTCCTCCTGGCTGGGGCGGGTGGGGAGGGCGGGGAAAGCGGAAGCGACCTGGTGCACGTGTGCTCACGTGTGACTACACGTCTGAGTGGATATTTCAGCGAGAACTAACTAGAAGCGATTTGGCTTAGCTAACCGGTTCAAATCGTGGTGAATGTAATTGCAAAATAAGTGGGTAACTCAAACCGTATAAAAATATGAGTTAAATAAGTTAAATCTGAATTGATGTAATGTACAAATCTGACTGTTTAAAGCAGCAAAAAAAAATCGAAATGTGACCTCTGGCTTCGTGAGATTTGAACAGAGTTTTGAGGGCATATATTTTCAGCTCAGAACGTCTATAAGAACAGCCTGTAAAATTGCATCCGTTTAATTGTTGAAAAAAATAAATCCGTAAAAACTTAGTACAGAAACAGAAAATTACATATCAGTACAGAAATTGTTTAAAATTGCAATCTCACCAAAGAAGAAGCTAGTTCTTGTGCTTGATGAGCGAGTTACACTAATTATAACAGAAATAGAAAAACATTATGCAATAGGTAAGTATATAATAGGAACAATTGAAACTTCTGGATCATCTATATCTATATCTTAGTATTTTTTTCTCTCTTACAGTGAAACAGTTTTGATTTTCCGCCACGGTACGACCTAGTTATGTCATTTCTTTAGCCGTCTAGTAGCCAATTTCCGAGAAATGTGTGTGTGCATGCATGTAAGTGCGTGAGTGTCGTCAAAAGATGTAACTAATAAATCTAAACGCACATACCTACGTAGCACTTAAAAGCAATCGAAATTTATTTATTAAAATCAACCCGTAAAAACAAAGTTTTTTATTTCTACATAAATTAATGTAAATCTTAGAATTGGATTTAACCCACTTCCAGACTTGTGATCGAGCTGAATCACGGCAGATAGACTCGTTGTCGACGAGAATGCATTATATCAACATTTGGCGGTAATCACATGCACACACAAGCATTTTTCTGAACTTGGATGAAATGATGGCGCAACTAAGTCGTGTCGTTCTATGCGTAGGACCGCTTTGGAAATTCGAAACTGTTTCACTGCATATATGTGCTGTTGTTAAAAAAAGATATGTTTTTACAAATTCACTGGATAACCAGCACCTCCACCATAGCAAGCAACAGCCAGTGACTTAGCAGGGGTACTCGTGTTCATGGGATGAGGTTTGATAAGGTCTTTGGGGCGGATGCGTCTGCCCATCAACTGAGTGGCGGCTGGAACTGCAGAGGCCGGTTGAGGAAGAACCCTTTGACCTCTCTAGCCGGTTTCCTCAACCCATCACCTTGCACCTCAGTAGGAGGTATGGATTCATAAGTAAACTATTCCTAGACTTTTCTACCCACCCGTTTTACCCTGTTTTCCTACTCGTATTTCCACACATTTCTTGAAAGGCCCTCCACACAGCATCCCCATAGATGACAAAGGCATCTGAAGGAATTTATTCTCCTCCGCACTATTCATTTTTGTGTGAATACCGAAAACAGTCCCAGTTGCTCCCGTCTGGAGCCAGTGAGACTACGGCATCCCCAATTGGGGTATATTGTGAGGCTGAAGGTAGTGGGGAGGGGAAGGAGACGGGGAAGCACCTGGTTTTTCCGACCTGGCCACCAAATACGGCTTAGGCCATTTCCAGCAACTTTCGGCTTTGTCCTAAAAATTTCCGGAAAAACTGCCATCACCATTTACAATTCAATTATTGCTCCACACTTCAACTACTGTTCAAGTATCCTTTTCCTGTGTAATGAAAGAGAACAGAATAAGTTTCAAATTCTCCAAAACAGAGCAATGAAAATAATTTTCCGAAGAAATAGATTTTCGAAACTAAATAAAATGTTAAAGGAACTCAATTGGTTAACAGTGAAACAAATGCTGACCTTGAACACGTTGATAAGGACAAAACGAATACGCAAAACAGTTTGCTATACAAAGGAATTAAGTTATATAACACACTACCAGAAACTCTAAAGTCCTCACCAATTGAAAAGTTCAAGATGTATTGTAGGAGCTACATAAAACAAGAAAAAAAGAAAGAAAAAATATAGTGAATTTGAAATATTATAATTAATTAGCTGAAATATAAAATATTATAATTAATTAGAAATTTGTAACCTTAAATGTACAAATTACTAAAATAAAATTCAAATTTTAAAAAAAAAAGGCGGCGCTGGCGCGAAGCTTTGAGGGAAATTACGAAAGCAATAAGTTGGGTGGAGGGGGATAGGATGAGGGGGACACGGGGCAAGGGGGCAAGGGGGGTAGGATCAGAGACATTGTAAATATTCCTGTGAATCGCGCTGCACAACTTAGCATCTTCTATATTCAGAGTTCAGATTTCCGCTATTTGAATGATTGAAATATTATTTAAATGAACCTTTAGAATAAAGAACTCCGGTCATGTTTTAATGAATATTCCACCATCTAGACAAGCATCAAAATTTTGCAAAGCCCGCCAAAAGGTTAAAAATCTGCAGGGGTACGCGTGACGTCACACGTACATCGATTTTATCGGTTAACTGTAAGACCGTTCCCACACGGGTCAGTAAGAAATCAATAAACCCCAAAATAAAAAAATGAGCAGGAATGTAAAAAAAAAAAGAATACTACAAAGCGAAATTTTCCGCATTCTAGATGCACGCGACCGACCGAACCGGCGTGAGGAAACGGCCTTTGTTCTGTCGAAACCCGCAGATCAATCACAGGTCGTTTAACTATCATACGGTTTTAGTCATTTTTTATAAAGCTTCGAATTCCATGTAAAATGTATCCGTATTTCATTTTTTTATAATCAGAATCGGGGTTTGATTATTTATTGATATGAAATTTTTTTTAAGCCATAACATTTTTCACTAGAGTTCTTTTATGATTGCCCGAGGGGTTTGGCTTTTGACTAGCAACGTAAAGTCGTGGGTTCCAGTAAATTTTATTGGATTGATTGGAGTAATTTCAAATTATTTACAATAATGTGAGACTACCATTGACTACAGGATTGAAATGCTGCTTTAAATGACTTTAGTCGTGTTTTCTGACCAGATCTGAATAGCCAGGAACTCCTTCCCCTCTCCACTAACATCATACTCCGATTGGGAATTCCATAGTCTCACTGGCTCCAGGCGGTTAGGAGCAGTTGGAACTCTTGTGCGGTATTCACATTAAAAATATATATTTCTAGTTCGTTGTTTAACTGATCTAGACTATAAATAAGTTTATCATGAAATACAAAAACAAATATTTTTGACTACCAATATTTTTTTAACGCAGATAGGTATTCATATTTTCTAAATCGATACCTATTAATATTTATGTCTTTTTCATTATCGTTATTTATTTATTTATTTAAGAGTCAAACAGATTTTATATTTATATATATATATATAAAAAATAATATAGAGCTACATATATATATATACTCGTACAAAGTAAAATTAAGTCAAGCCAAAAAGGTCTCCTATGATAACTTGGAGATGGAGTTTTATTACATTAAAATTAATTTTCGGTAAGGATGAGAGGAAGAGGAATATAGGATAAGGATTGGAGATGCTCCCGATACATTCAACGTTATGTTTCAATATGGGGCCTTCGTACAATTTGCTTCCTCTCCATGGAAATCAATCGGCATAAAATAAAGCGTTGTAGTTTTGAAACTTGCAATATTACTTGTTTAATTCAGAACCCTGGGGAATGGCCACCATCTTTTGAATTTTGGCACATTTTAAAGTTTTTCGTATATTTCTCTGAAAACCCCACAAGTATTCACATTCTACTTGACATTCACTTTGCGGGTGTGCCCATAACACCTCACCAAAGTTTCATCGCAATCGGATGAATATTATCATTGTAACAATTCAGGTACCAATGCAGAAATAAACTCAGTAATGAACAGACTGCACAGCGCAGGTAATAAATATTACATGAACACTAACGGTACTGAATATCTATCAACCCATAAAAACATTGTTATTAAGACTGTATGTCTATCTAGATAAATTTGAAATGTTTATAAATTTTGTTATATGTAAAAGCCCTTATTGGGCGTGTACAAATAAATAAAAAGTTTAGGAAATAATTTCATAACGCCAGAGCTCACTTATATATATGAAAACCATCGCGGGCAAGTGCACATCAAATCACCAAAGTTTCATCGCAATCGGACGAATGGTTTAGGAACGCACAACAAAAACAAAAATATAATTTTTTTATTTATTAAGTTTATATTAATATCTTTAAAGTGATAATTTGCGTATTGCAAGAAAATCAAATAAACACTCCTTTTTGCAGTCAGCAGAATAATGTGACCCACCCAGAATTCCACTTGACGTATTTACTCCCACGTGGGCCAGAACGTGAGGGTTGTTTGAAATATTTTGACCCTTGGCCCTCTGCGCATAATATAAGAAAGAAAGTAAATAAATTGGAGTGGATTAGGTAAAAGGCAAGGTATCCCCAAGCACACTCAAAGGAACTCAATAGAAAAATACAAGTTTCAGTAGCTCGCCATTCAAACTCAAACCCCACCACTTATGTAAGATGAGCTTATTTTGATATTTTATTTTGGCGTACCTAATCTTTTTTCTATGAATGCCGCTCACGAGCCTCGAGTAGCCAGAGTCAGTGGGTCTATGACATCCATATTTAGATGGTTGTCAAGCTGAGTGATTGAGGAGGGGAAGGAGACAGATAAGTTTGGGAAGTACTTTTTTGTGAATACCGCTCAAGAATCACAAATGCCGGGAGTTAGTGGGACATATTATATATTGTGAGGCAGAAGCGAGTGAGATTTGGAAGGAAATGCGGAGAAGGAAAGTTTGGAAATATGTATCTGGCTGTTCAGATCTGGCCAGTAAGCAGCGGTATTCTGACATATTCGCATTTAAAGATTTCCTTTTTTCTAATGCTTCTAATTTGTCTAATTCAATACCTTTACCGTGTTTATGTAAATTACTAATTCCTGTGTGTTTATTAATTTTCTTATGTTTTATTGTATTTATATTTCATTAGAATAATGTTTTAGTTTTCATCCGTTATTGCCTGGCTTTCAACACTGCGGAGAACTATTGGGTCGATAGTCGATATAAATACACTTTGAATCCAGGATGCACTATCGACCGGCCTCTGTAAAGGAGTATTAATAAAACTACCCCTCTTCCTGCCACCCGCCACCCGCCACCATTCCCGCTGGTTAAACCTGCGGAATAGAGCCTTCGCAAAACCCACCAGAACATATTAATTTATGTATTTATTTATTAAACGCCCGTAGAGCTTTTGCAGACGTAATATATTCGAGTATTTGCAAACGTTATACATATAATAAATATCAGCACAAAAAGTGCTTGTCATTTTACAAGCATAGATATAAACATATCAGTTATATTCACAACGATATATGAATATTAATGAAGCAAGTAGTGAGTGCCGAGACAGAGGTGGGTGACGGTCTATCCTCTCTGCCTTTCCTTGAGGAAAAACGGGCGGCGTTGAGGTTAGTTAGTTAAAGATTAGATTATAATAAAACAAATAAAAAACTTTATTCCACTTAATTTTATTAAAATTAATATATCTTGAAAATTAAGTGAAATAAAGTTTTTTATTTGTTTTATTATAATCTATTATAATGGACTTCCACCACGAATTATCAGTTTCAAAAATAGAAATATTAGTTAAAGATTGATTTTTCTTTAAATAAAAATGAATGCTGATAATTTTGGGTGTTTAACCTTCTAAAACTGGCTACATAGCTTTCGTAAGTGACATTGAACTACGATTAAAAATAAGAGCTTTTACCGAAACGTGCAGAACTCGACCAAGAACTCGAAAATAAACACTTTTATTTTAATTTTCCAAATTATTTATTATTAAAAAATATATATTATTGACTCACTCGGCAATCCACCTGGGAAAAGCATAATGCAAAAATCTTCAAAACACGAAAGGTTTCATACGTATCGAGGCGGTCGAGGGGTAAGGCTCCCGACTAACAATCCGAATGTAGCGGGTTGTAATCCCGGCGTGCGCAAATAAATTTTATTTCGTCAATACGGGTTTTTTCACAGCTAAATAATTAAAAACAATATTGACTATATTTACGGCATGTTCCAGAGTGGAAGATACTCTTAGTATCGTTCTAGTGCGTGACCATCATTCAAAATTGAAACTTTGCTTGAAATGGCTTTAGCCGTGTTTGGTGACCAGATCTGAATAGCAAGGTACTTCCTAAACTTTCCTTTTTCTTATCTCCTTCCCTTCTCGGCTACTTTCACCCTCCAACATACCCCAATTGCGGATGCTATAGTCTCACTAGCTCCCGATAGAAGCAGTTGGGACTCTCGTTCGGCATTAATATTTATTTTTAACTTAGTTCCATAAAAGAGGCCCTGAGGAAAAGAAACCGCCTCCCAAACCTAGTATATGAATTCTCAAAAAATAATTCTATTAACCGCAAGGAAAATATCAAACTCATTGATATTTTATTATTTACGTTGTGTTCAAATAAAACCCTTGAGAGACTTGGAGGCGATGAGAGTGAAACCTCAAAGAAATATGATGTTTTTTTTTAATCATTTTCTGGTGAGGATTTTCTTTTCCACCGGTTGCATATTGCTTGGTAGCTAAGGGTCGTGGTTTTATATTATTTTTTCTCTGACTCTTTCAATTATACTGTACCAATTCATTATATTCTGCCACTACTCTACACGCTTACAACCACACAAATAAAACATTATGTGTTGGGATTTATAACCAGGCTAACTAGAAATTTTAACAATATAAAGTGAATTAATAGATATATTAATTTTGCCTTTGTTGGAAGTCAACTTGAGTACAATTCTCCTGCCTGGAACTCACATTATAATTTTCAAGTACAAGCTGTTGATAGAATAAAAAACAAATGCTTACCAATTTTTAATTTTTCTGAATTTTAAAATAAGTGTTCTGACAGTTATGTTGAACTATAAAACTATTTTAAATGATTTGAAGATGCTTAATAATTGTCAGACAGAAGGGTTTTCACAGACTTGGTATTTCTATGTATATAAAATAGTGAGGCAGTTCAGTTACATACAATAAATACTGTGTTATTTTTACCATTCACAAAGTAAAAACCCCTAAAAATGGCTTAAATAAATAAACAAACAAAATTGTTTTTCTTTTACTCGGCTGAATGACTACATAAGTTTTTTTTTTGTTTGATTTGAAGAAAAAAAATTTGAAAAAAATGCACAAAAAATCACTGGAGACCAAAATTTCATTTACATATATTTTACTACAAATAATGTCAGGAATTACTGGTTAAACGTCATCCGGAATTTAAGAGCTTACAATCGTTCAAGGGAAATATGTTATAATTGTGTTGGTAGAAATTTGGATGCGGCGTCTTAATTTGATATGTGAACTACTGATTCTGACATCAACTAGTTTATAAAATCACTAGTTTGTATAGAAAATGTCATAAATTTCACAATATTATTTTTTTAAATTCTAGAATGATTCTGCGGGATGTACATTGTGCAATACACAGCCATCCATATCAAGTAATTAATTTTATTGAACAGACCTCATTAACCAGTTCTCCGAACAATTCTTTATTCAAAATTAATAAAATACCTAATTTTAACCACTTCTATTGTTTAAAAAACCAACTTGTTTCATAACATTTCAACAATCAATAAAGCCATGGATAATTTTCTGAAGATTATCAATGGCAATAATATCTGCGGAGTTTCTTCTAATTTTTAATGACTTAAGTCAATAATGGCCCATCACCTGTTTACGTCATGGTTACCAATATTAAACTTGAAATTTAAACGATGGAAAAATTTTCTATGGATGGCTTCAATGCGTTTAATGTACATATTATATTGAGGATTCCATATTTGAGAAGCGAATTCAAGATGACTGCGAACATATGAAAAATACAATATTTAGAGTGTTTGAATATTCTTAAATTCTTTTCCAATACGGAATAGGAATCCTAATAATCTAAGGGTTTTTTTTAATATTAGTATGCGCCTCTATAACTTTACTGTCGAGTAAAACACCTAGATCACGAATTTGAGTAACCCTTTTGAGTGATTGGCTGACTATAAGGTAGTTAAGTAAACCCTGACGAAGTAAGCATTGCTTACGAAAAATGTTGGTTTTTTAAACAATAAAAGTGATTAAAACTAAGTATTTTATTATTATTTAATGAAAATGGCGCCACTAAGTAAGTTTGCTGTGTTTGGAGAAACCTTTTTTTATTTTCATTCCTTTCCTCACAAAATCCACATACGCACCATCTCACATAACATAAAATAAAGTAAGGGAATTGAAACGAACGATCAGGTGAAAAAGAAAACACTTTACCCAACTATCAGGAGAGCATAAGTCGTAAAGCTGACAAGTAAAACGTGAAAAATAACAAGCTTCAATATTGCTATCGCCCGTGACTCAGCCTTCTCAGTATTCTGTGCTCCTGGTGCCTCGGACCAGCGAAGGATTTTCCAATAACGAGTCCCAGGTCCTATTTATCCGCTTCAGTGGGCGCATTTTCCGATTTTTCAATAGGCGTTCGAGATTTTTCTCGCCGGGTATTTTTAGGTTAGCCCAGTATTTTAATTCTGCATAATATTGGACCGGGATAAACTTCGCTCTCAAGTTATTTACTCAAATAAGGCAAAATGTCAAAGAATTCTTAAAATTATGGTAGCTTCTATTATACTTTGGGAGTATTCCGGTCTAGATTTTTTTTCTTCATATTTCTATAGTTTAGATATTCAAGTATATCTCCTTAAAAGGAGTTTTAGAAATTCGAATTATTTTTAATGTTACAGTCATTTTAGTGTCGTGGCAATTCAACCGGTTAATCCGGAATCTAACTAGAATCAAAATACGTAGAACAAAACTTTTAAACCCGTTTGTCTCTAAACTACTTTTTTCGAAACGTTTGTCAAAAAATTTCAGTTTAATTGACGGATTTTCCTGGACTTTGTCATGAATTTTTGAAGTAAAACTTCTTTTACAATAGCCTACAATAACTGAAAAAATAAGAACAATCGAAGACGATAAATGCCTACTAAAAGCAATAAAAGAGCAATTAAAGAGCAATTTAAAGTAAAAATAACAAATTGATAAAATTTATCATCATAACTTATATAACTTGTAAATTTGTTTTTTTTTTTAAGTATCTACCACAATTAAATTAAAGGATACGAAATATATTTTGTTAATATATTTTAAATATTTTCTCATTCCGATACTCGTCCCTCTTCTAATCACAAGCGTCTGCTTCTATAGAAGAGAAATATTATTAAAAAAAAAAATCAGTGAAAATTTATTATGTAGTTTATTTGTTTCAAAAAAGGTTATTTTGAAATATAAATATTATATTTTATATGTTATTTTTGCTGTATAAATAATGTATCTTATGTAAATAAAAAATAAATGATTTACGCACGCTCGACTTGAGGAGTAAGCTGGTGAATGCGTTACGAAAAGTGTGATCCGTTACGAAAAGTGTGATGCGGACGGTAATCGATCTCAGACAAAATGCTTTTATATTCAGAGCATGCAATGTATTTGATAAGAATTTTAGTGTTATAGACATATTCTCATGCAATTTAAATACCTTAAAAAAATATGTCATAGCTAACGTTAAATAATTTTAAAAGACCCTTTTGCAAGTTATCATTTTGATGCTGTGAATCATTTCCATAAACTTGCCATTCGATTTACTGTTGTGTTCGCTTTGAGTTGAAGATAGGTAAGTATTATTATTATTGCTGTTGTGTAATGAGAATAGATTTCTGGCTACTTTATGTTTGGAAATTTACTAAGCAGGTTATTAGTTTATATTTATGTTATTACATCTTTATAATTCTTTAAAAATTTCAAGGTTATATTTTTATAAACTTTTAATACAGGACCCTTAGCTTTTTATTGTAATTTTAGTTATGGATTTTATGTGAATTATTAATGTCAATGTTATAAATGTAAAAAATCTGTTGATTTTCCGCAATAAATAAAATAAAAATATGTTAAAAAAAATTCTTGTGTCAAAAGCATTCAATAAATAAAAAATATAACTTGTTTTTTGAGTGAATACATTAAAACAATTTTATCTAATTAAAAGTGACGCCGCAAAGTGTATTTAAAGTTTTAAAAAAAAAATAAAAATTTTTAAAAGAAAGTAAATATTCCCGGGTACAGCTTGACAATAATTAAAAAATCTCCTGGTACAACCACAGTTAGCGGAAAATGTTGCTTGTGTAGTGATGGAGAACTTCGCTAGCCGAGGATTTGAACTCGCGACGCCTGGCTAGGACCCAGATGCAATGTCAACTCTGTCAGTGATCAGTCAATAACGGACATATTTTATTTTCCTATTTCTCCTGACTTATTTTTTCAAAATATGTACCAATCTGGAGATAGTTTAAAAAATTAAAAGTTTTAAGACAGTATTATTAACCAATCACATTTAAGACAGTATTATTGTCAAAGCATTTTAATTTATGGTATATTGGCATGGGGTGGAGCTGCAGACACATACATTAAGCTACTTAATACAGCTCATAAATCACTTATTAGAACTATGTTCAAAAAACCATATCTTCATCCCACTGAAAATCTTTTAATTAAAAATAAAATACATGATAAAAAAAATTATCCATATTAATTGCATAAAATCGTCACCTTCACACATATCTCACTCTCAGAACACTAGAGCTAAATCTAACAATCATTTACAAGTACCAACAATTTTTTTTTATTTTTTATTATTTAATGACAATATAAGATAAAGTAAAATTACACAATAAGTAAAAATACCAAGTTATGTGGTTTGTTTACAGTCCTCCTCACTAGGTTTTCCTGTTCCGAGGCGGACTGTATGTTGCTGAATGGGTGCTGATCTTTATTTCCTCATCTTCTAGTTTCTTGATTATAGATACACAAAATAAACAATAAATAAAATAAAAGTATTGGTTTGTTGTCTGCAGGTTGCATTGGGGTTACTTCATAAGTTTAATGATTTCCTCATCCTCCTGTTTACTTAACCATAATTTGATATCTTTTTTAAACTTTTGTATCTCCATGGTGTTCTTAGTTTCAATTGGAAGGGCATTATATAATTTTGTCGCATGGAAATTATGGTTTTTTCTGGCCAAAAGATGTATTTAATTGAGGGATGTTAAGTAGTTTTGAGGATTTCGACCTTGTAGTGTAGGTGTGTTGGTCCACAGGGAATTCATATTTTTCTTTAAATTTGAGTAGTGCATTTTTTTAGTATAATTTAATAATGCTGAACACATTAAAGTTTTTAAAGATTTCTTTTGATGGAGTTTTTATGGGTACTTTTATGATTGTTTTTATTATTGCCTTTTGCGTTTTAGCTAGCTGCTTCATGTGAATGTTTGATGCAGTTCCCCATCCTATAATTCCATATTCAATAGTAGTATACAAGCTTTGTAAGTTTCTTTGTGATGCTATTTATATGGGAGTCCCATCGAAGATTTTCATCGATTTCAATGCCGAGATATTTTATGTTTTTAGAATTTGTTATGGTGGGGCAGTGGCATGATTGAATTAAATCCACTCTTGCCAAAAAACATGAATCTTACCTCGCACCTTCCATATTCAACACTTTCTTAAAAGAAACACAACATATAACGCAAACCAACAGAAAACGTACATATAAAAACTTTAATACGTGGTTAATTAACAAAAAAATAAATTTCATTAACAACTTACTTGCAAACCGTTCGTGTTAATTTTTTTTTATATACGCTGTTCATTGATATTTAAATATGTATGAAAAAAAACATTCATATTAAAAAATTATTTGAGTATTTCATTCACACAAAAAAAAAACATTTTTATATATATGTAATATTTAAATTATTTTAGGTAGATAATCTTTGTATTTCTACTTAAGTTTTATTATTTCTTTTTATTGTATTCTGCATCTTTATTTATTATCTTTTGTATTTTTAGTTACTTTTATTGTTATTTAAATTTTATGTTATGATAGATACTGCTACCCGGCTCAGAACAGATATTGTCTAGTGAATCGGGTAGCTCACATGATTTGTATATTATACTATATTGATGTTAATAAACGCCCGGGTTACCGGCATAAAAAAAAAAAAAATCAGATCCCTATCAAATTATGGATCTTTGACCTTACTCAACAGTTTGAAGATGAATTAACAAAGATGTTAATTAATGCGGGAGATAGAGCTGTATTGACATTCATTTCAAGTAATTTGCATATTTAACGAAATTAATATAATATTTCGTTTACCATGAACGCTGAATAGAAATTCCGTATTAAGAAGAGCCATTAACCAGCGGCCCTTGCGATCGTACCCTTGCAAGTGTACAGGGCGTTTCCGATGAAAAAGTGATGATAAAACTATTAAAATTATGTTTTTTTTGTATTTATTTTGTGGTCATAAGTATTTATAATTTTTCAATGATGTCTAAGCAAAACAAGAATGTAAAAGAGTCAATACGTCCTAAATTTGATTTAAAAATGACATATTTCCGGTTTTGTCTTGTTATTCCCCCTTTTTTTTGTATCTGAATTTGTTTTTGTTTTCCTCAATTATTGTTTCAAGTGAAAGACTGTTGAATGCTTTTATAGCATTGTATTTGTCCAAAGATAGTGTTTACCGTCGGAGTATCTATGTTTTCTTTGTACGCTTGTTTAACTGGTCTGTTAGTGATATTTTGTGTTTGTTGGAGTTTGTTTTTTGGTCAAAAATGTAGTTTAGTAGTATTTTAACATATAATTAGCAAATATTTGGTCTGTATAGGTCAGCCTATGTTTTTTAAGTATTACCTTTAAGATCGTTTTCTGCGCGATTTCTGTTTGATCTAAAGGCTGCGTTTGTTGCTCCTCCTTAAGCAATTTTTCCATATTCTATTATTTATTGACAAAGGGCAAAATATATATGTATAGTAAAGATAGAAAATACGTTATATTATTGTAAGAACAATTTTTTTTAAATATTTATATTGATATAATAATAAAGTAATAACAATCATAAGTAATAAACACTTTGTTCGAATCATTCAATTACCACAAAAGATAAAAAAACTTATTTATCGAAAACCTACCGCAGAACAATCGAAGTTTGGCGAAGCAAAAGTTTTTCCCCAAAAGTGACATCTCAAGTTATCTCAGAGGAATTCCCTTCCCCGCTTATCTCCCGTCCCTTTTCCCTCCGATCCATCTGACAGGCCACGTGCTTGGCAACAGCTGGCCGGAGTTCCCGACTATGCTCGGGATGCGTCGGGTTCATTCGGCCTCTAGAGGGAGACAGCTGTAGGTGGCACTTACTCCCATCCTCGATCAATACGAAATTCGTTGAATAAGGTAAACATGGGATACTTTTTAATATCCAGCGGTGGCCTACATGGCCCGGCTCACCTATGAAAGGACCTTTCAGCAGCTGATGAATGCAAGTTCGTCTACCTCGAGTCTCTTCTCCCTCCCCCTACTTTCCGTCCCCACCCCTCGACCTATGGCACGTCAACAGTCATATTTTAAGGCTTCTTGACAAAACTTTCAGACAAACAGCTAGACGAAAGGCAAACAAAGCTTGTCTGCTAACTATACTAGAAATCACTTCGATTTTTCATTACATCGGACAAAACTAAAAAAAATGTCGTAAAAACATTTATTTCAACTTTAATTGAATGATATAATATCGTTGCCTATTTTTATTTTTACATTAGCTCCACACAGGAGGCCCTGAGGAGAAAAATTCCCTCATAGCCTATGTCGTCTTTGGGGATACTGTGCGGAAGGTATTTTTAGGGAAAGGAAGGAGAGGATGTTCTGAGAAGGAAAAATATATGAGGAGTGGGTACGAATCTGGAGTCAATGAATTAATTCATCACTCCCACTGCAGTGGAAGGCGATTGAGAGAGTCCGATGGAGTGGCCTCGGTTAGGACTCTCTCAATCAATCTTTACCGATCCGTCCCGCCACGCAGTAGGTGGGTAAACGTATTTTATTTATTTATTTATTTTTATTGTGTTGTTTATCCAATAAATGGTTCCAGGGGCAGCGGTACCTATCCTTTCCTCCCAAATTGTACGCCCATGTTACCTGGGGAACGGTCAGTAGTTCGGAATATTTCCGCTTTGTAATAAAATTCAATAAATAGAATATTCGTGAATGTATCCAAAAACTACAAACTGTTTTAGAAATTCACTTTAATTTTATTATTGAAAATAACTTTGTCATTTTTTAAATATATATTTTTTTAATGGAAACATTAAAAAAAAATTTAAATGAGTCACCTTACGATTTTAACTAAAATTACTGGTAGCAAAAAAATTAAAACATTCACATATTTTATTAGACAAATGTACCTATTATAAATATTATCATCACCTCACTTTTTTTTCGGTTCGTGACAAAATTATAAGTTAAAAAAATCAAAAAATTTCTTTTTTTTCATAATGGTGTAGGTACATATGAGCACATTAGTGGTTAACTTTTAGATTTTAATATATATGATGGCGTATTTTCTTTTCAATACCGTTTCGATCATATTTTAACCATAATAGTAAGCTCCCTTGCAGCGATTTCTGTGAGACCTATATGAGTTGTTCCGAAAGTGAACAAAATAGCTTGAGGGGTTAACAGTTTTAAAAGAATGAAGATAAAATTGAACTGACGTGTAATTTAAATATTTATTTTTATCTGTTTTTTTCTGTTTCACATTGTTCGATTAAGTGAGTCATATGACATTAAACCATTACTTTGTCTAAACCTATTGCTTATGGCATGTTTTCTTGGAATTCTATTATAATGGCTTAAAAGAAACATTTGGCTAAAGTTTTTTTTATATTCTAATATATTATTATCTTTAAATCTTTTGACACACTAAATAAATTACCCTTGAGGTGAACTCCTATGATGGAAGTCCATATACAGTCTCTGTAAATAAGCAATATGTTAAGATGAATTTAAAAAAGGAAAAAATATAACATACCTTCATGAATTGTCCAAGAATTAAAGACCATTCAAATATTTTAGGTACATATCCCCACTATTTTTCGGCATAGTACCCGTTATACTCGATTCACTTGGTGAGCCGTGGCACAAGGTCCTTAACTCTCTTATGACTCCACCGACAAATATGCTATCACCTCTCCCTCCGAGTCTTATTGGTCTCTAAAGGTTTTCCTGCTAGAGTTTGCTTCAAGTGAAGAAAAAGATGCAAATCATGTCATTGATTGCTTTTTGATTCCGGGGTTGGGTGGCGAACCCGTGTTTCAACCCAAAAAAGCTTCGCCTTGGTTGGAAAAAACGGTTCGAAGAGTTCCGATCCGAGTTTCATACGACTTATTAACGTCTGGGGTCAAAATTGCGATCTTACGAACTTTAACAGGGCTACATGCTAGTGTCGCCATATTTCGAGAGATAATGTCCTCGTCGCCGAAAATGAGGAAAGGTCTTGGACGAATTCTTGGACAACCGTACATATTACATACGTATTATTTTTTTTCTTTTGATGTCGACAGAATACTTTAGTTTTAAGAAGCAAACCATCTCCTTACAAAAGTACCTTAGCACACGACCAATAGTTACCGATTCATAACACAACGAAGCTTAATAAAAATATTTATTAGAGAAGAAGATAATAATTATAAATCTAGATGAAACATGAAACAGAACAAGACACAGAAAAATAAAAAGGTAAAGGTCACAACTGGGACTCGAACCCAGAATCTCTTGTCTTACCGGAACACAGCGCAGTAACTAGTACGGCAATATATAGCCTATATTTTTACTGTAATTTTTGTCGTTCTCGTATTTCAAATTCAGAATTAACGTTTTTATTCTGACATAATTTTCCCCTCGATTTTGGTAGCATTCTTTTTGAATTATTACAAAGTTCTTTATTGAATTTATAAGGTTATCTCGGATAAACAAAAAAGTATTCGATTTTATTTAATTGTGACATTTGTTGATTTAATACAAATAAATAATTAAATAATTACTTTATAAAACATATTTAATTTAGTTGGATCACTAGATGTCGGAATTTTTTTTATGAACACTCCCAACTGCTCCCGTCTGGAGCCAGCAAGAATGCCAAACATGCACAAACAATGCCCAAATATGCACTAACAATGCCAAAAAATTAAACATTAACAAAGCCCAAATATCCACTAACAATGGCCATGCACTAACGATGCCCAAATATACACTAGCGATGCCTAAATTTGCACTATCAATGCTCAAATATGCACTAACGATGCCCAAATATGCATGATGTAACAAGCTTTCCATTCTATTCATAGCGTGTAGATGTTATATCCAATTAACCTAATCTATTCGCTCGTTTTATTTAACATTTAGCCGGGGTGACTTTTGGTGTGACGGGTGGCAGGTGGGAGGTGGTAGGTAAGGGGGGGGGCAAAGGAAGCACCCAATACCGGAAGTACAGAGAATTCGGTCCACTTCCTGTCTCGGATGTCACCCCGTTACCACAAAATAGGTTGGATGTCAGCCGCAATACTTCGACCATCGGACACAATCTAAATACTATTTACATATACACCGTGTTTCACGCTCAAACCGCGAAACTTTTGGGGGGCGATGTTGGAGGGGTGAATTAATAATTCATGAAAAACTGAGCGAAAAATGCGGAGACTAGTGCCCAAACAACAAAGTTATGATAAATTTATTATTTTTGCGTGGTTTACAAAACGTTCATATAAACACACCCTTAAAATTATTATTTCTTCCCACTCGATCAGCTATTCTTTACCTGAACAACGCACAAGAGTCCCGGTTACTTTCTGAATGATGGTTCTTTGTAAGTCGGCGTTACTAGACAATTAAGACAAACAGGTAAAATTAATCGGATATCGGAAAGTGTCCGTTGTGCGTTATGGGCTGTAAAATTTCTGTGATTTTCGTTTTTCAATGGCTTGTCTGTGTCTTTCGTGCATAAATGTCGGTTGGTGTGGATTAATTTTTATAATATATTAATAATGGTGTACATATATTATTTTGATGTTTGTACACGATGATATTCGATTCGCAAATATTCCCGCGAATAGCATTATATAACGAGGATTTCGCGGCAACTGCACCGTCAACTCTGGCATTAGAGTAACTACTTTTAAGAGTTTGTGTCTTAAGTCTTAACTCAAGCGCAGTATTTAACTTTGTATAGAAACGTCTTTCTTGTGGCCGAAATCAGTTGAAATAGGGTCAGAGTTTCTAACCAATCGCGGAGCTCAATTTGGTGTATCCCAAAAATTACGAATTGGGAATTTTGAGTCTCAAAAATGATTGTATTATAAGATTATAATTTTTTATTGGAAGTCGATCCCCATGAAAATTAAGGGAAAACGTAGATCCTAACCTCAAAAAGAGCATCATCATAATAACAACTTATATATCTGCTGATAAGCCATATTATGTTTGGCTTAGCAGTACCATATTATCTATATTATTCTAAATTTAAAAGTTAGTATCACTCAGTAGTACCCATTTTCTATGGTATGCCACCGACTCCAAAGTTATTATAATCCAGCCATAGAAAGTTTCGCCAAGCAAATTCCAATAGACTCTTTCCAGAGAAATTTAAATTCTAGAGCCACACCTTTCCACAGTTAGGTGTGGTTATACAGCATAGGTATTAAATACAATCGCTTTCAGGTGGACCCCTTCTGACACGGCTAATGAATATAATCGCACTTTTGTTCGCCGTTCCAACCTTGTGGTGACCCGTCCGCCCCCCACTACACCCTATCCCCTCCTAAACCGCCCCCAGAGGTGAAACAGTTCCTCTCACCTGTGACACTGGCCCCAGTCACCCTTCTTATGGCTATGGTTATTTATTTAAAGGTTAGGGGTCAACCTAACTAAACACACGCCCTTTTATGGCTTATAGGAACCATTGTATACTAACATTTGATACCAGGTAGGTTGAATATTGTTTGATACGGTATATTTGCTATATATAATGGAGATAATCCCATAGAAATGTGTGTTGTTTCTCATGTTTTTGTACCGAAGTAAGGTCAAAATTTTTAAAAGCACCAAAAGAACTTACAAAAATCATTTAAATTATTTTACGTAAACAGTTGAGTTTACATTTTGTTTCCTGTAGCCTGATTGTAAATTTTAGTCAATATGTATCATATTAGAATGTTTACACTATAATTTTTTTTTAATCTTTTCTATAAAAAGATTAGTACGTCAGAAGCAAAGTTTCCAGTTATTTATGTATTTATGGTGCAAGTACCTTTAAACAAAGAATACAATCTTTTTATAGAAAAGATTGTATTCTTTGTTTAAAGGTACTTGCACCATAAATACATAAATAACTGGAAACTTTGCTTCTTACGTACTAATTTTCTTCTAATAAGTTATCCAAATTTGTTTCATTTTCGAAGTTAACTAAACGAAAGCAAAACAGTCGGTCTTGACAGATTACTACGAATTAAATATGTAAGTACGAGTACCTGAAAATATGTAAGAACATTTAATAAAAATGAGAAGGGAAACAATGGGTCAGGGGATGTTTTGTGATTGGTCCAAGGTTAGAGAAATATGGGGAAATGTTGTAACAAGTGTTATTTGAGAAGAAGAGACAGAGAATACATACGTGGAATTATTATTTTAATTCAAAGAACTGGGTATTGTGATATTGTGAACACGCAACAATTTGTATTGTATTCCGTATTACAGATACAAGCCGAATAATGAGATATCCGACAATACAGGCATGTTACAAAGGGCGAAAGCTTTGATTAAAATAGAGCTTATCAAGGAGGATTACTATATATTATTTGAAAGAAATTTTCTTTGTTTTTTTGTTTATTATAGCCTTTTACTAAAGTAACAAAAGCTGAGTTGTGGTGTCAGGCAATGCTTCTCAATCTTTCTCTTCCCCATTTCCCTCCCTTACTCACTCCTGCCAACCACAAAACATACCCCCAGTAGGGGTGTTATATTCCCACTGGTTCCTGATAATTGGAAGCAATGCTGTATTTACAATTCTTGAATCTTCTTAGAAACTTCAAAGCATAACAGATAAATATAAAACAGATGGAACATTTTTGAGAATTAAGATAATGGCTCCTTAGTACGTCCTTGCATTTTCTAGAGACTGCGTGCATTTATTTCTTTTAACTCATTAGACAGAATTATAAAAGGAAAAACTACCGCCAAAGGCTCTTCTTGTGTCGTCTTAGAATGAACATTATGCCTGAAGGCACTAGTGTTTAAATTCTCTGTCGAGGCTTTTCAAACTATAAATTGCCATCTGGAAAGCAATAATAATTATGGACTTTGAAGTTTTAGTTTTCTTTGTATTATTAGTATAATATACTTCATGAACTTACAGCTTTGCCGCCAGGAACTGGAACGAAGTCCACTGTTTTTTTTTAAATTTGTGAATATTTCAACATTTGGTGTTAGTTGCAATATCCATACTGATCCAGTAGAGGCGTGAAGAAAAGCACGTATCAGTACACAATTCAGTACCACCGAAGTCAACGGTAATTGACTGTCTTTATTGGATGCTTGTATTGGTTTAAACTTGATGATTAAACTACCCATGTATTTATTAATTCTTCTTCTTGTGCCTTGTCCGTTCAACGTACGTTGGATATTATGTTGGCTATGCGGACTTTGTTTACTGCGGCCCGGAACAGCTCTACAGAAGACTGGTCAAACCACTGTCTCAGCTTTTTCAGCCATGAGGTTTTCCAGGGCCCCGTCTTCCGGCAATCTTTCCCTGCATTATGAGATGCAAGATCTCATACTTCTCTGGATGTCTCATCATATGTCCAAATATTGAAGTTTTCGGATTTTTATAGTTTTAATTACTTCTTTTTCTTTATTCGTCCGAACCATAACATATTCATTCGTAACCCTGTCCATTCAGCTTATTTTAAGTATTCTTATGTAGATCCATATCTCGGATGCCTCAAGTCACCTAATTAGTTCTTCAGTAAGCGTCCATGCATCCATTCTATAAAATAATATCGAAAACACGTAGCATCTGACCATTCGCATTAGAAATCCAAGGATGAGATCATGACTGCAGAACATCTTTTTCATGCGGATAAAGGTTGCACGAGCTTGCTCAATGCAATATTTGATTTCAACAGAAGGATTGGAATTTATTGATATCTGGTTTAATTTGTAAAACTCCATTTTATTTTTTATTTTCTTCTTTTACAAATTCAATGATAACTTTATTGAATTTTGAAAAATAAATTATTTATAAACAAGTTCTGGTATGTACCTAATTAGTTTAGAAATGTCGTAACAAAACAAAGAAAACGTGCAGTTTTCTATTATAATTCAATAATATAAGGTAGAACCCAGGCGTCGCGTGTTCGATTCCACTAACCACTAAGCTAAGTCCTCCATCACGACGCGAGCAACATTTTCCGCTTACTGTGGAGATGGTAGGAGAATTTTAAATATTGTCAGGTTATTCGTAACCCGGGAAAGTGAGTCCTCCTTAAAAAAAATTAAAATTAAAAAACCAAAAAAAATGAATGGCAAATGAATATTTATTTGTGTTTACTTTAAATATTTGATATAGGACAACACAACACTGAATATTTTAAGATGTTTTTATATTACTTTTTCGTATGCTATATTTATGTGTGTACATTTTACGTACTGACAAAAACTGCCATAAAAATTTCTCTTCATAAAAAAGTTTTTTTTATTTTTTATTTGAATTTTATTTTAGTAATTTGTACATTTAAGGTTACAAATTTCTAATTAATTATAATATTTTATATTTCAGCTAATTAATTATAATATTTCAAATTCACTGTATTTTTTCTTTCTTTTTTTCTTGTTTTATGTAGCTCCTACAATACATCTGGAACTTTTCAATTGGTGAGGTTTTTAGAGTTTCTGGTAGTGTGTTATATAACTTAATTCCTTTGTATAGCAAACTGTTTTGCGTATTCGTTTTGTCCTTTTTGTTTAATCTTATTTCCTTGTACGTCCTTGTGTAATGTCTGTGAATGTCCTTATTGTATACGATTTTATTTGAGAAGTATTTTGGTAACATGTTGTTTAATATTTTGTGAATAAATATCAACGTGTTGAAGGTCAGCATTTGTTTCACTGTTAACCAATTAAGTTCCTTTAACATTTTATTTTTTTTCGAAAATCTATTTCTTCGGAGAATTATTCTCATTGCTCTGTTTTGGAGAATTTGAAACTTATTCTGTTCTCTTTCATTACACAGGAAAAGGATACTTGAACAGTAGTTGAAGTGTGGAGCAATAATTGAATTGTAAATGGTGATGGCAGTTTTTCCGGAAATTTTAGGCCGAATTCTTCCCAAAAAAGATATCTTTTTGCCAATTTTCTTTTGGGTATATTCGGCATGTCTGTTGAAGTTTAGTTTGGAATCTAATATAACTCCTAAGTATTTCATTTCAGTTACATTTTCAATAATTTCACCGTCAATTTTAATTTTGCTTTCACTGGATGTCTTCTTATATCCAATCACCATACATTTTGTTTTTTTTGTATTTAATTTAAGCTTATTTATTTTTAGCCATCTTGATATATCATTTAGCTCATTATTTAAAATATTTATTAGTTCTTCATAGTTATCTCCAATTAAGTATGTAAGTGTATCATCGGCAAATAATCGTACTTTGCATTTTGAAAATATTTTCACCATGTCATTAATATAGATTATGAACAATAGGGGTCCAAGGACCGATCCCTGCGGTACTCCTAATTTATTTTCCATTGGATTTGAAAATTGATTATTTATTTTTGTTACCTGTTTTCTGTCTTTCAAATACTCTGCTATTAATTTAATGGTTATATATAGATGAGAAACCAATTTCTTTAAGTTTTCTTATTAGTATTTCTCGATCTATAGTTTCGAATGTCCTTTGAAAATCCAAAAATATTGCTAAGATAAATTTATTATTATTCATTCCTTCCTTCCATTCTTCGACAATTACGTTTAATGCTGTTTCACACGAGTTATTAGATCTGAATCCTGATTGCTCTTCGTACAAAATATTGTGTTTATCTAGGTATTGTAAAATTTGTTATTTTATTATCACTTCAATAATCTGCTCATATTTTGGTAAAGTGTTGTTTAAATCATGATGCTTTGCGCATTTTGGACAAGATTTTAGGTTTCTGCAATCTACAGCCTTGTGATTAAAACCATTACATTTAAAACATCTCATGACATTTATATTATCAAAAACCCTACATCTGTCCCATCCAATATTTATTTTTTCTTCTTTTAACATCTTGTTGTATGTCTTTCCATCAACATCACATATACAGTGTAACTGGTTTGATTTCGTATATTTTTTGTTTCTTTTAGAAATGTTACTTTTATTTTTGAGTTTTCTTCAAAAATAAACTCATTTTGACATTTTATTTTCCTTTCTACCTCTTCAAAAGAGTATTTTTCAGTTAAGCCTATAATTTTAACAGATGGTTTTTTTTTTGTGGGATTTTCACATCATATTTTTCTCCTATCAGTCCAGTCACATCATCCTGAATTTTTTTTATATCGGTGGAATTTTTGAATTCCACTATTACCCCTCCATCCTTAAAATTTCTCATTCCAGTTACTCCAAAGTTTACTGTATCAATATTTCCTTTAATTTAGTTTTTGGTTTCAATATTTTCTTGATTTTTCTTTTTTGGTTTTATGATTACAATCGGCTCATGTTTTTTTACCTTTTCCGCATAAGTTTCAGCTACTATTATTTTTCTTATGTCTTTTTTAATTTCTTCATTTTTTGCGTTCATGTTTTTGAAAAGTGATTTATTTTCCTGCATTATTTTTTTCATTTCATTAAAATTTTGGGTAACTATTTTTGTGAGCGGCCGGAGAATTTTTAATTCGCCCTTCATTTCATTATTTTCTGCCACTAAATGAGCTATAATGTTAAATAAATTATCCATTCCTTCATTTATTTTTTCTTTTTGGCCCATGGAAATTTTTCCTTTGCTTTCTGAGAGGGTTGTCTTCATGGAATTAATTATGATTCTCGAGTTAGTAAGTGCGTTACTCACTTGATTTGTCTCTATCAATGTAGACTTTTCTTCCTCATCATCTCTATTATTTTCCGAATCGGACGATAAATTATCGTCCTCTTGTTCAGTTGGGGATCTTGGGGTCATAAAAGATTTCGTAAATTGGTCCGAATTTTTTACTCTGGGTGTTTTATTTCCCTTTTCCTTTTTTAAAATTCAAATAATTTTAATAAATAAATAATTTTTTTATTTTATGTATCTACTGCCATCTGTTAATGAATATCGGTAAGTAGTATTTCTTTAAATTGGTGTATTTACCGCCATCTATTATCAACTAGAGTAAAGTATTAATTTACTTTTGATAAATGTATGTCTACTGCCATCTATTGAGTAGCAGCTAAATGTATCATAATATGTCGGCAGTGTTATTATCACAGTGATTTGGCTTTTTATAATTTGCCTTTCTTATTTAAAAAGAACACTCACATACACAGCATTTTCTCCAACATTACTGCAACATTGTGATGCCACTGTAACAATCGCTTTGTATATTATAAATAAACTTTTTCAACAAAATTTCACTATTTTAAAGGAGCAAAATAATACGTGACAACTGTCAATGATGACCATTGATAATATGTTCTTTTTATTTTGCAAAAAGCAGCATAAATATTTTTTTATGTGAATAACTACCGCACAAGAGTCCCAATTGTTCCGAACTGTCGGTAGGAATTCGGCATCCCAAATCGGGAGGCTTTAGAGTGAGGTTTTAAGGAGATTAGAATATGGAAGTTTGGGAATTAGGTACCTACCTGTCTGGTGTCTGTACGGATCTGGTAAACAAACTCGACAAAAGCCATTTAAAACACTTTACAGGCGATACTGAAAACATCAGGCAATCTAGATAAAAAATAAGTTTTCTTTCCAATTTAATATCCAATTCCACAGGATCGATAAATTTCCAAAAGGCCCAACCAATTGTTAATAATTGCTTCCAAGCGAGTGTTATTTTTCCCCTGGCGGAATAATGAAGCAACTAATTGCGCCATAACCTTACATCAGCTGGGATGCGGGAGGAATAGGGATATAAAGGCAGTTTGGAGGCAGGAAATGGGGTGATAAGTATCAGATATCATTAGTTTAAAACCTTCGTATAAAAAGAAGGGTATTTTATGTGAATCGCTTTTTTCACGCTAGGGGCAAGTAGTTTTACAGAATTTGAATAATTCAACAAATTTCAAAGTTAATATTCAAGTTCTTCGAAATGTCTGTTGTTATATCAATTCTGTGAAGCATCTGGTCCATAATGATATAATAACTGAATATGACTAGAACATTCAAAGAACTTGAAAATTAACTTTTAAATTTGACAAATTGTTCAAATTCTGTAAAATAATCATTCCCAAGAGTTTTTATGTGACTTCCGCACAAGACTGCTCCCAACCGTCTGGAACCAGTCTGATAATGTCATCCACTATTAGGGTAAATTGTAAGGGTGAAGGTAGTCGGAAGGGGAAGGAGACGGGGAAGAGGAAGGTGGGTATGTATCTGACTATTCAGATCTCTCACCGAACAAGGCTAAAGCCATGGTGGTCTTACACCAGGGCGATAATAAATTGTGAAATACTCGTAATAAAAATACAATATTTTTGCGAGAGTCGGGTCTAGAATCCGCAACCTCTGGATTACAACAAGAGAGCCTTACCGCTCTATCAAGAAGGCGGTCATTTCATTATGTTGTTATGTAAATCGATCTAACGGAGCTTCAGATCAGGAATGCCTCATCATGAATTCGCCGGAAACTATTTAGATTTTTTAGGAAACTTCGATTTTTTTTTACGTTAACTCCACACAGGAGGCCCTGAGGAAAATATTTTCCCTCAGGGCCTACGTCATCTTTGAAGATGCTGTGTGGAGGGTCTTTTTGGGGAAAGGAAGGAGTGAACATGGGTCTTGAAGAGACCCATATTATAGGAGAGAGGAAACACAGAGGCCGGCACATCGTTCCACAGCCGAGCTGTTGAACTCAAGAACGAGTCGTAGAAACGACCAAATGTTGGGAGCGTGTTTGGCATGTTTCCCGACACCGGTGTTGATGGGAGCAATGACGGTAGTTCCTCGGAGCACCTTCCATTGTAATACCGGTAGAACAAAGACAGCATTCCCACCTGATGCCTGTGCTTTAAAGATTGCAATCCGTTTGTTAAGATGGGAGAATCTATCAAACGGACCGTCCGTTTCTGCACAGAGTCAAGAGTTTTTTTAGGTATTTTGGAGCTCCATACCAGAGGTGGCTGCCAAATTCAACAGTGGGGCGCACTTGCGATTTGTTCAGGGTTAGCAGTTGTGTACTATTAAAGTATCTGCGAGCCCTGTACAGTACGCCCAGTTTCTGAGAGGCTAATTTAACTCTGGTTTCGATGGAGCCCCCGTACCTGAGCTGGTTTGATTGTTATGTATACTACGCAATTCTTCAGATATTTTTTTAAATATATATATTTTTTTTACATTAACTCCACACAGGAGGCCCTGAGGAAAATAATTTCCCTATTCGGAATCACAATATTTATTTTATGTTTTATTGTACTTCTTCATTTCACAGAGTTGATATTCTTTCTTACTCTTACTTTTTTAAAGAAAGGCAAACATTCCCAGGTTACGAATAATCTAAAAATAATTAACTTCAACCTAATGTCAACATAATAAGCGAAAGATTTTGATTGAGCGATGATAGCGGACTTAGCTAGGCAGACCCTACAGCTTGAACCGATCGACCATCAAACCAATCACACTTACAACCTTCTGTTTGACAAGTCTAATAACATACTTAAACAAAAATACAATTTAAACGTTCTGGTTGGTTGTCGCTGCAATATCGTCCGATCAGTGGTTGAGTTGACATCGCGTTTGGGTCCCACCCGGGTGTCGCGTGTTCGATTCCTCGGCTGGCTAAGTCCTCCATCACGACAAAAATAACACTTTCCGCTAAATGTAGTGGTAGTAGGAGATCTTCAAACATTGTCAGGTTATTCGTAACCCGGGAATGTTTGCCTTTATTAAAAAAAATTGATCGAACCTATCAAACTTAAAACGCTAATGTAACAAGTCCAACAACCTATTTAAATACGAATACATTGATCGAAGAGATCAAACTTACAACCGTCTACGTAACAAGCGTAATAAACTGCTAAATTATGAATACATTAATCAAACTTACAACCGTCTATGTAACAAGTGTAACAAACTGTTTAAATATGAATACATTAATCAAACTTACAATCGTCTATGTAACAAGTGTAACAAACTGTTTAAGTATGAATACATTAATCAAACTTACAATCGTCTATGTAACAAGTGTAACGAACTGTTTAAATATGATTACATTAATCAAACTTACAACCATCTATGTCACAAGTGTAATAAACTGTTTAAATATGAATACATTAATCAAACTTACAACCGTCTATGTACCAAGTGTAACAAACTTTTGAAACATGAATACATTGATGTACATATGTACCTTTATTATATGTAAAAATGGAAACTTTTTGTGTGTTTACTCTCTCTCTTCACTGCTTCAAAATCAAGACTTTGAGGACTCGTTGTGTTATCAAAATTGTTCAGCATTCTAGATTAGTTACACAAATATTTTCAAAAAAAATCAAATCTAGGTCAGCGAATTTGTGATGGGAATTTTGAGAGATAATGTTTTAAAGTTTAGAATAATCTCATCTCCGCCATCTCAAGAAGACGAAGGACATTAGGATGCTGCGCACAAAACTTCTCGGAATTTTGAATGTGAAAATTAGTCCCCGGACAGAATACGTAACGAGCTATCAAGGGATGGAAATCTTCCAAACACCCCTCACTTTTAAAACTGTTTTTTGTTTGTTTTGAATCTGACTGAAATAACAGGAAATTAATATTTCATATTTGTAACAATAAATTTTAAATTAATATGTAACTATGCACAAGCAAATCATCTTAAAGCGAACACGTTTTAATGCATTTGCAAAAGCTTAAAAAAAAAAACTAGTCCGGAACAGGCGCTCGGAGTCCCCTCTTACCCCATAAAAGCCTAAACATACTGGGTGCGTGGAGACGTTTACGTTATCTTCTTCTCATATGTAAAGCTGAGAGTCTGTTTGTAGCTTTGTAATGGGGGTTAGGCATGTGACGTGAATTTTATTTGTACACATATCAACTTTTTCATATTGAGGTTGATGAAATTTTGCACACTTGACCTTCAAAATAAAAAGAAGGTCACTGGCTACATGAGATTTCGAAAAAGTACCCCATTTTCTTTTCAATGTAGTATTTTAATACTGCTCTATGAAATTTTGCGGACTTTCAATTTAGGCGAAAAAATTCGGCCTTCAAAATTAGACGAAAACTAAGATCTACATCTTATTTTGCGTAAAGCCCGGGATATGCTCATAATTTCAGCTATGTATCTAACTATATACATACAGAAGAATGCCTTACTGTAGCTTTTTTTCTGAGTTTTCAGTTTCTTTTCGAGTTTTATTCCGAGATTGATGTTATTTTGCACACTTGACTTCAAAAGATGAGGATCATTACCATCTCCATCTAAATTGGAAAAAGGTAACGCACGGGTAACGCCAGGGATATAAAACTTTCTTCGACAAGTGTCAAATCTCTTCACTCGAAGATAAAACTAAGAGTCTTGAAGGTAAAGGACCAAAAGCTCAAAACTGAATAATGCTCAAAGCCAATAGCTGAAAGCTCAAAACCCAAAGCTCAAAGCTCAAAACCCAAAACTCAAATCCCAAATTTCAAAGTTTGTTACGAATAATTCTGACATTACAACACGTGTCCCAATTGCACTCAATTGCATAATTCACATTTTGGGGAACATTGTGAAAAGAAGTAAATGTAAGAGGAACGAAATATAAAAAAAAGGAGGTTGGGAAAGTGCCATACCACTCTGTTCTAGTATCTAGTTACAAAATATGGGTAAAACCATTCCTATCAATGTGTTTCAATTCCTATGATATTCTGCTGTTTTTCTGGAAGGCTAGACGATGACATAAAATGTAAATCGTCAATGGATATGGCCCAAACGACATCCTTGCGAATGTTTATTTGTTTCAATAGAAAATTGTATTTATCTATGTGTTTAATTACGTGGTGTCTGTTTTTTCCGCTTGATCACATCGCAAAATAGACAACAAATATTTTGAAACTAACGCATAATATAATATATTTTTCTAAGTTTTCGAGATTTTTATTTATTGGTTGAATACTTGGTTATTTTAGTTGATGTGATGAAGATTGTTTATTTTATCATAATATACACTGAACTCGGATAGCGATATCACAACAACATAAATAATAGGAAGCAGTTCTTTGAAATATTTTTCTTAATTATTTTTGTATTTTTCTTGTCGGACTTTTTTTATAACATTTCATAGGAGTGTCTTTTATTAGCTTGTTATGCAGAAGTTGTGTATAGAAAGTGTATTATAATTTTTTTTTTAATTTCTTGGTTATTTTTTTTTCATTTAAATATCTCATGGATAGGAAGATCCAAAAACGGTCCAGAAAAGTCAAGAATAGGCGTGTATCTAGTAATTAAATAAGTTGCATATACGGTCTGTGTTAATTATTCCATGTTTTTATAAGTATTACATTTAAGATCGTTTTCATCGCATTATTTTAATGTAAAGGTACTATTAGCATCATCTCACATATTGAACCTGTGTAATTAGTTCTAGAACCAAGTATCTTATCGATCTACCGCAAATTACGTCAAATAATAAAACGCTCTGCTTCACAAATAACAATAAATCTTCCTAAGACTAACAACAATTCACCATCATTACCCGGAGCACATAATAGATGAGTTTTGAGGAGTAACCATCAAGATACTAGCCGAATGATACCGAATGCTCCTTAACTTCCTACCAAGATCGCCTTTCCTGGAAGATGTCCACAGGCAATGTGCTCAAACCTCTGGAAATTCCGTTGTTTTTTTTAGATTAGATAATAACCCAGTTTAAAATTTTGTTTTTCTCTTTGTAGTATTAGCAATAATTAAAAAAGAAACAAGATATTAAGTAGAAAATAAAGAGAAAAAAGAAAATAATAGATGAAGATTAAAAATGTTGTTAAAAGGGAATATTAAATAGATTAAATAACATCCATTCATATTCGAGTTACAATATAACTATTCTCCACGACATGTCATGTTAGTAGATTGCTAATTTGCTTTTTAAAATATGCGAGACTTTGCGTAGATATCTACGTAGTCACATTCAATAGTACTTATTATACAGATGACACATTAGCACCAGTGGATTGAAGTAGGCAATATTGTTATTAAATTCACATTCGAATAAAAATATAACTATTTTTTTTTTATAAGAAAAACTCTCTTTTTATAACTTTTAAAGATTATTCCCATCAATGTAATATATCATTGAAGAAGGAGGTGACAATAATAATCTAAACGAAAATAGGAAAGTGAACAAGACACAGAAAAATAGAAAAAAGACAGATTTTCTTATAAAAAATTAATATTCGTGTAGACTTTTTTTTTAAAAGTCAATTGTTTCATATAAAAAAATTTGGATATATTTATCCGAGACGCTATCTAGGTTACAATCCAAAGCTTAGAATGATTGTTTCCAATAAAAGGGTATTTGCCTATAATATGGAAAAAAAATAATTGAATAAAATATTGTTAATTCTAAAATTTGAAATATGAGATTGACTAATATGATGGTTTGAACAGAAGGTGGCAATGGCGGAATTGGTAAAAACGCATACGTCCCGGTTAAACGAGACGTTCTGGGTTCGTGTCCCAGTTGCGACAATTATCTTTTTCTATGTTTCTGTATCTTGTTCTCTTTCATATTTTCGTTTAGATTATTATTGTTATCTTCTTCTTCAATGATAAAATATAAATATTCTCTGTGACATATCATGTTAGTAGATTACTAATTTGCTTTTTAAAAAATGCGAAACTTTGCATAGATTTCTATACAGACACATTCAATAGTATTTACTTATTATACAGACGACTCATAGAGACAGTGGGTAAAGTAGGTAATATTGTTATATTCACATTCGAATTAAAATAAAACTATTCTCTACGACGTGTCAAGTTTTGCAAATTTGCTTTTTAAAATATGTTAGATTTTTTGCAAACATATCTATTTTTTTTTTTTTTAAGAAACACAAACATTCCCGGGTTACGAATGACCCAACAATGTTTGAAACTCTCCTACTACCACCACAGAAAGCCGAAAATGTTTCTTGTGTTGTGATGGAGGACTTAGCCAGCCGAGGAATCGAACATGCGACGCCCAGGTGGGACCCAAGCGCTATGCCCACATTGCCCACTCATCCACTGGCCGGTCACATTCAATGGTACATATTTATTTTACGAACGACACATTCGCGGCAGTAGATTGCAGTAGGCATTATTGTTATTAAATTTACATTCGAATTAAAATGAAACTATTCTCCATGATATGTCATGTTAGTAGATTGCTTTTTCAAAAATGTGAAACTTTGCATAGATATCTATATAGTCACATTCAATGGTATTTATTATACAGACGACACATTCGCGGCAGTGGGTTGAAGTAGGCAATAGTGTTATTAAATTCACATTCGAATTAAAATACAACTTTTCTCTATGACATATCATGTTAGTAGAAAACTAATTTGCTTTTTAAAATATATGAGACTATTTGCATAGATATCTATATAGTATCATTCAATAGTATATTAATATTATAATAGATTGAAGTAGGCAACATTGTTACTAAATAATTCAAGATGGAATATATTATATCTTAACTTTGATGTGAATATTGCTCAGATAATGAGTGTATGATTAAAATGTTACCTCTCTTTCTCCTACATTCGTCGTTTATGAGAAACAACGAGGGGTTTCAAAGTAACTATCAGCGGTTTTCGTTTACCAATGAATTGAAGCAACAGATAGTATCTAGGTACTGATAGTCTAAATTCTAGGTACTCCACCGAACGAAGATTTATAGTCGACAGCGTAATTCACCCACGCTCGGGTTGTTCTGAATAATTCTAAATTATTATCGTTCTCGAAACTGTATTGGAATTTAATAAGGATGCGGCTATGGTAATTTTGTTAGGCAAATTGTTGGATTCTACGTTGGTTGTTAATAATTATTATAAGAATACGCCATCTTTGTGTTGAAGTTATTATCAAATGGTTTTTGAAGTTATTACGAGCAATAACTAAACACTACGATAATTCTCTGCAGAAGTACGCAGAGTGATGGCTTCGCGCGGACCTTTTTTTTTCTTATGAACAAATGGTGGTACTCTGGGTATGTCTTAGTGAAATAGCACTATCAAAATGGAAGCGATGCTTCATTTAATTTTTTTATATGTGAAGACCACACAAGAGTCCCAACTTCAACTAGAAGAGGAAGCTGGGGAACTGTCTGGCTATTCAGATCTGGTCACTAAACACGGCGAAAGCTATGTAAAGCAACGTTTCAGTTCTGAATGATGGGGTTACTTCAGGGCAATAATGAGAGTATCTTCCACTCCGGAACATACCGCAAATATACTGTACATTATTTTTAATGAATCAATTGTGAAATAACCTATATTACTCAAATATAATTTATTTGCGCATTCCGGCATATGAACGCGCGACTTTCGGATTGCTGGTCCAGAGCCTTATCCGTCGACCACGGGGGCCATCAGAAACAGCTTTATCCATATCTGTCGGATCTGCCGGATCTGCCCTGATTATGGACACTGCAACGCTGTCCGAAACTTCGGCTAAAGAAGGAAGTAGCGCAACACGGCATAACACCCCAAAAACAAATAACGAAAAAGCTTTTTCCATGTTTAGTAATCAGATATGAACAGCCAGACAATTCTCAACCTTCCTCTCCCCTATCTTCATCCCTTTCGAAATGCCTCCAGCTCCACAACATATCGCAAATGGTGTTGCCACATTCCCACTAGCTCCGGAACATGAATAATAGTTTTAACACGAGCGCGATATTCACATAAAAAAAAAAACTGTAAATCGCCCGTAATCGCTGACACTGAAACTGAATACAACAAAAATTGAGTTGGCACTTTAAAGCACGCTCAATAAAGCTCTAAAATAACAAGTGGTTTATTTAAAGCCTGACTGCAATGGGGAAATGGTCGGTATGATGGTTATCTCTCACGTCCGCGCCTTCCCCATTGTACCGCGTAATGACGGCTTTTGTCCCCTCCGCACTTTTTACCTCCAATCTGCCTTGGGAGGCGTTTCCCTTACAATTTTTGCCCACTGAACAGTTATAAAGCCGTTTCTCTTCTAGTAAAATATTCATAATTGTTGGAATTGTTGGAAATGATCGTCTTGCAAGTTGATACAACCTTGTTTCCGGGTAAAGGAATTTTGCCATGAATTGTTTGGTATATTGTTGAGCTTACAAGAGATTTATTTTGATGAAGTGAGTGGGATATATTTTTTAAATAACATTTATTTGTGCACGCATTGTATTTTAACCCGCAGAAGAGATTGAATATTGCAATCATACATAAAGAAAGTAGCCAATAAAATATGCGTTAAGAAAATGAAAAAAAAATTGGTAGTTCTTAGTTGAAGTATGATATAAAATGGCGGAATCGGATAAGAGCATATCAGCTCAGCTGGTAGAGTTGCGGCCCAGAAAGCTGAAGGCCCTGGGTTCGAGTTCCAGATGCGACCGTATCTTTTTTCTGATTTTTATGTGTTGAGATTTTCGATTGAGTTTCGCAAACATTGTCTTCATTTAAATGGAAAACCTTTGGTAAGCGATCAAAAAAGTTAGAAAGGGATATATGTAAATACGAATGTTAGAGGGGGCGCGCTAATATTAAAAAAAACGATAATAATTAAGCGAAAAATGGGAATATATTTAATAAAACACGATTCCTTTAAAATAAAACCAAAATCACTCGGGTTTAAAGAAACACCGCAATTTTTTCATACCCATAACATGAAATAACAAAAGAAAATGTATTTTTATTTATTTTCGGAAGAAATTTTATATAAATATCGTTTCGGTTCAGCTCATAGATATTATCTTAAAAAGTAACAAGTTAAAAACATAAAAAGTTCAAGGAAATATGTATTAATCGGATAATTAACAAGATTGGGGTCTACGTATTTAGTATCCACAAATTTTTGTGGATTTTAGTACGTAGACCCCAGTACTAAAATTTACTAAAATTGTTATTTTATGTACAAATTGATGGATAAGGTTTCAAAAATAATTATTTACATTAATGTTTACCGGAAAACTTCTCATATAGAGCAAGAGCCCGTGACGATCAGACCTTCGTTATTTTATAAAACCTGAAAGTTTATCTGTGTATGTCCCTAATACAGGTAAATACGATCCCCGAGTATGAAGTTTGGATCACGGTGGCCTTGAATGATAGAAGGTAGTAAAGGTATATAAAATTACACCACAATTTCAAGAGCATTTAGCTCGCACTTTTACAAGGTAGTAATTTTTTAAGCGTTGAAATTTCGCACTATTTCACTCCCACCCGCTTGCATGTAGGTATATATTACGCTCGCACCTACGGAAGACTTTTAATGTGTCTGACAAGGTGAAGGAACCATCGAAACTGTCCGATTACTGAGAAAACACATGTTTATAGTTCCTCAAGTAACATATACGAAATTCAGCTTTTATACTTTAACGTAAGTACAATTATAATTAATTAATATAATATCTTTCAAAGCCACCGTGATCCAAACTTCGTAGTCGGGGATCGTCTTTACCTGTATTAGGGACATACAAAGAAAAACTTTCAGGTTTTATAAAATAACGAAGGTCTGATCCTCACTATGATGGGTTTTGTTTTATAACCACTCCTCACAGTGGAAATAACACAATAATAAATCCAAATCTGCGGCAAAACAACAATTCAGTTCCGCCTTCAGCTTTGCCTTAGGAAATAACACTCCGTCTCAACTACTCGCGAATCCGAAAGTATTACGTGGGCCCGAAATTTTGAAAAGTTAAAGTTTGAGTTGTTAACGGGCCGCGGTAACTTTTACCAACGAGCGTGTGCTAATAAAAGTTTATAATGTGCTGCCATTAACTTGTGTGTGTTAAAAGCGGTTCAGACAAAATATCCTTTGACAAAACATCTTACGGATAAAACATCCCTCAACAAAATATCTACTTAAACTTAACCTAACCTGACCTAACCCAATCTAACCTAACCTAACCAAACCTTACAAAAAATGGGATTAAAAATAATACAGACATCCTGTAAATTTTAGACAATAAATTATATTGTTGTTCAAAAATGGGACAAAAATAATACAGATAACAATAATTTATTGAATAAAACAAAATACTGTTTTGTTTAAAACCACGAGTTTTATTAATTTTTTGAACCGACCGACGCATCATCAGGGTACAAATTAATACTAAACAATAAGTCATAATGTGTGCTTATATAAAACAAAATATAGAGGGAGACAAAATTTAGAGAGAGACAAAATATAGAGGGAGACAACATGATACAAATATAACAAACACATCGACGGCCATAAAATACATTAACCTAAGTTCGCAAGTAATGGAAAAAACCGAAAGATAATTATGTGACTAATGGGTTACAGTAATACATTTGGAGGAACAAAGCATCAACTGACATAGTGGTAAGGAGCACTGGGAATTTTTTTATTAAGGGTTTATTGGAAACAGACCTAATATTGGACTACTTGATATGTCTAATTGATTATTAAGTATATGACTTTTGGTTTTTACAGCTTTTTTAATTTCTAGTGCCTCTAAATTGTTAAGTCTGTTACCATGTCCGTTTTTATGTAAGATTTTAGCACCGGTGCTATGACAAAACGTATGATCTTTATCGATCAAATTGTTGGCGAATTCTGAAAAACCGTTATTATTGAGGCAACGAAGATGCTCCTTTATCCTAATATTAACATTACGTGTTGTCTTACCGATATAAAAAGTCGAACAATTATTACAATTTAATTTATATATTCCCGAATGACTTAATTTGTTGTCCTTATCTTTAGAATTAATTAGAAATTTACCTAGATTGTTATTCGTATAAAAGGCAGGTCTGACTTCAGAAGGAAGGTTTTTAACACTTAAAGTAGAAAAATTATTAATGAATAAAATTCGCCGCCATTGATAATTAATATTATTATCATTGATTTGAGGACAAGGACTAGCGAATAAGAATTGATTAATGGCTATTTGTTTTAGTTTTTTATTTAAAATTAAATCAATAAAATATGGTTCATAGCCATTATTTACCGCTATTTTTTTAATTAATTTAAGTTCATTAGCAAAATTAGTATCGGACATTGGAATTGTGACTAAACGATGAACCATTGAATGGAATGCGGAGTGCTTATGTGAAATCGGGTGATTAGAGGTGCTGTGTATTACAATGTCAGTATAGGAGGGTTTACGAAATATGTTAAAATCAATTTTGTTATTAATGATGGATAAGGTAAGGTCTAAAAAATTTAAGGTTGAGTTTTTGCCTATCTCTAATGTGAATTTAATCTGATTATGAAAAGAGTTTATAAGATTGAGGAAGGAATTCAGTTGACGCTCAGTCCCTGTCCATATACAAAACACATCATCAACATATCTTTTCCAGTACAAAAGATTTTTAATAAGAGGTGAGGTACTAGATAGAATTTTATTCTCTAGGCTATCCATGAATATATCAGCAATCAGAGGACTGGTAGGGCTGCCCATAGCCAGGCCGTCTCGTTGCTGATATATAACATTATTGAATTGAAAATAATTTTGATTCAGGCAAATATTAAACAAGGAAGTTAAATCTTTTATAAAATCTGTAGAGAGGTCCGAACTATTTAGTAAATCAGAAATTAAACATTTACTCTCTTCTATGGGAACATTAGGAAATAAATTTACAACGTCAAAAGAAATTAGTTTAGAATTACTAGGGAGAATCATATCTTTCAATTCTTCTACTAATGAAAAAGAGTTTTTAAGGGTATGTTTCGGTGAAAAAACATTGGTATTTTGAAACACATTAGTAATAACGGATGATATTTTAAAATTTGAGGCATTGCAACATGAAACCACTGGCCTGATGGGGTAATTAATCTTGTGTATTTTAAGGAACCCATATAATTTAGGAGTTTTGGGATTTTTAGTTAAAAATTTAACTTTGTGATATGATTCATCTTGAAATATTTTAGTTTTACATGTTTGAAGGGTTTGTTTCACATTTTCTTGGAACTTATTGGTTGGGTCTTTCGCAAGTATTACAAAATTGTCACTGTCGATGAAGTCCGCTACTTTAATATTATAATCACTTCGAGGAATTACGATGACTGTATTCCCCTTGTCCGCTTTCGTGAGGATCAAATCTTCATATGCTAGTTTGGCACGAATATTCTTCATTATTGTCAACTCCGGATTTGGGTTAGGTTTAAATTTAGGTATTATTTTTTGTAAAGTTTCAGCACTTTTGTAATAGATTTTTTTTTGGTTTATTACATAGAGCTGTGTCTATATCCACCGCGACCTCTTCTATTGCAGCATTGAAGTTATTATTAGAGTATTTAAGGTTATATTTTAATCCCTTTGCCAATAGGGACATCTCCTCAGGAAGAAAATGTACAGAAGACAGATTCTGTACACGGTCAAAAAATGTATGGACCAGCTCCGGGTTACTATTATTAATATCCGGACTATTTACACGGCACAAAATCTTCAGTTTTTTATTTATTGTATTAAGTTTATTGAAGGATTTAACTGAAACTAGGGATCGAACTTTGTCGTCGAATAAGTCCCATTCGACAGGGTGCAACTCATACACTAGATCAGTATGTAATAGTTTTAAATTAAGTTTCATATTATTACGTCGTTTGTATGCACATTTTAGATCCTCTCTTAACCACGCTAATTTAGCTTTATACATGGAAGATTGGGGAATTGATGATTGATTTTTGGCGCTTTTGAACTGCGCATTAAGATAGTTAGGAAACACTTTTGTTTTTAGGCACTGTTTAAAAAAGTATATATTAATGCACATCACTTTATACTTAATTGAGAAGTTTTTATACATTTTTGCTTTTTTGGCCGTACTCGCCAACTTAATATTATTGTAGAAAGCAATCACTTTGTGGTTTGACATATTTAATAAAATAAAATACTGTTTTGTTTAAAACCAATTGTTTTTTAAATTTAGAGGCACTAGAAATTAAAAAAGCTGTAAAAACCAAAAGTCATATACTTAATAATCAATTAGACATATCAAGTTGTCCAAAATTAGGTCTGTTTCCAATAAACCCTTAATAAAAAAATTCCCAGTGCTCCTTACCACTATGTCAGTTGATGCTTTGTTCCTCCAAATGTATTACTGTAACCCATTAGTCACATAATTATCTTTCGGTTTTTTCCATTACTTGCGAACTTAGGTTAATGTATTTTATGGCCGTCGATGTGTTTGTTATATTTGTATCATGTTGTCTCCCTCTATATTTTGTCTCTCTCTAAATTTTGTCTCCCTCTATATTTTGTTTTATATAAGCACACATTATGACTTATTGTTTAGTATTAATTTGTACCCTGATGATGCTTGAGTAAAGCGAAACCGGTCGGTTCAAAAAATTAATAAAACTCGTGGTTTTAAACAAAACAGTATTTTATTTTATTAAATATGTCAAACCACAAAGTGATTGCTTTCTACAATAATAATAATTTATTGTTTTTACAGGATGTCCGTATTATTTCTGTCCCATTTTTTGTTAGGTTAGGTTGGTTTAGGTTAGGTTAGGTTAGATTAGGTTAGGTTAAGTCAATATCTTTGGGTTTAGTAGATATTTTGTTGGGGGATTTTTTGTCAGTAGGATATTTTGTCGGAGGATATTTTGTCGGGGATATTTTGTCGCGCGATGTTAAGTCACGGAACCGCCATTAAGTTGTGTGTGTTAAAAGCAAGGTAGGAACTTGGTTAAGCGGGATTTTCTACGGCCAAGTTGGTCCCAAAGGACAATTAATTTATTTGCCTAAAAGAGCCCGCGCAAATTAACATCAAAGTGGATAAGGCCTGTAGTAAATAAGTGAGGATTTGTTACATTTGTGTTAAAAAATACAAATACTTCTGAATGTCCAACAGGTGTCAATTAATTTATGGAAATTTTATGGATGAATTGCAACGAATTGGAAAGATTTTCTTTTACCTTTGAAATTGAACATTTTCAACACATTCTGTTGACTTTGTAAGTATGTTTAGCAAAGAAAATCATCGAAAACTTTTACGGGTAGTTAATGCAATTTTTAACTTTAATTTCTGCGTCATACAGATGATACGGTACTTCTAACAAGTAACATTGAGAATCTACCACGTTTGCTGAATCCAGAAGTGAAGACTTATAGAATATAAATAAATAAAAATAGACGCTCAGAAAATAACGCATTGGATGAAAATCTTTATATTACTGGAACAAAACTAGAGAAGACACAGAGTATTGTATACTTGGGCTGCAATGTAAATGATAAATGGGATACTTCGGATGAAATCAAATGCCGCATTGAGCAAGCTCGTGCAACTTTTATCCACATGAAAAAGATGTTCTGCAGGCATGATCTCAACCTTGGATTAAGAATACGAATGGTCAGATGCTACGTGTTTTCGATATTATTTTATGTAATGGAAGCACGGACGCTTACTGAAGAACTAATTAGGCGACTTGAGGCATTAGAGATGTGGATTAGGGATGTTATGGAGCTCCGTAACCGTAACCGAAACTATCGGATATCCGAAATAAAAAAATATCCGTAACCGTAACCGAAACCGATATAAAAGTTTCGGATAGTTTCGGATAAAGGCGGAGTCAAAATTACAGGTTACGACAGGATTTTGTCTGTTTTGTCCGGCCGAGCCGTCACCTGTCACACAAACTCAAAACGCGCGTGTCTCTTGCAATTTGCATTGTTTATTATTTATTTTGTGATTGTGGGTGTACAAACATTAAAACTTATTATTTATGAGTACCATCTTACTTGGTTTCAAAGAGTTGTGTAAATAAAATGTTATAGTTTTGGCAAAAAGCAAAATGCGTTTTAAGTCTAGTTTAATTTGGACATTTTTTGAAGAAATTAATGTAGATTCTGCAAAATGTAAACTGTATGGTAAAAACTCTTCACGCAAAGGAGGTGGCACTACTTCTCTGGAACTTCATCTTATATCGAAACACATTGTTAAATTGTTATGGTTGTGGAAAAAGATACTCAACAAAAACAACAACAACCACCTCAACAGCTAACATCTTTATAAGAGTGTAAAAAACAGTTGTCAATAATAGACTCTTTGAAAAATAGAGGTTCCTGGGATGATAGTAGTAAGTATGTAGTAGTAATTTTAAAATTCTAATATTCGTAACCGAAATTATCCGAAACTAGCGGATAATCCGAAATAATTTCATATCCGTAACCATATCCGAAACCGGTATAATATTATTCCAATATCCGTATCCGTATCCAGATCCGAAATATCATATCCATAACATCCCTAATGTGGATCTAAAGAAGAATATTTATAATAAGCTTGATTGACAGAGTTACGAATGAAGATGTTATGGTTCGGATGAATAAATAAAAAGAAGTTATCAAAACAATAAAAATTCGAAAACTTCAATATCTAGGACATGTGATGAGACATCCAAAACCTTTTTTACGACATTTTGCATCTCATAATGCAGGGAAAGATTGCCGGAAGATGGGGCCCTGGAAGAAGGAGAACCTCATGGCTGGAAAACCTGAGACAGTGGTTTGACCAGTTTACCGTAGAACTGTTCCGGGCCACATTAAGCAAATTCCGCATAGCCAACATGATAGCCAACGTCCGTTGAACGGACAGGGCACAAGAAGAATAACTTTAATAAATTTGATGACCTCTCGTTAAGCCAGAGTTAAGCTCGCCTCTCAAAATCTGGGGTACTGTACACTGCACAGGGCCCGCAGATACTTCGATAGTACCTACACAACTGCTAACCGTGTATAAATCTCATAAGCGCCCCGTGGTTGAATTTGGCAGCTACTTCTGGTCCGGAGCCCCAAAATACCCGAAAAAACCCTAGACTCTGTGCAGAAGCGGGCGGTCCGTTTGATACATTCTCCTATAATAACATTGCAATCTTTAAAATGCAGGCGTCGCGTCGCGCCGGGTGGGAATTATGACCTCGTTCTACCAGTATTACAATGGAAGATCTCCGAGGAACTAGCATCATTGATTCCTTCGGCATCGGTGCACAGAAGGGAAACAAGCCAAACCTGCGCGAAACATTTGTACACAATTGACATTTGTCACATGAGAACGGGTCGTTTCTACGACTCGTTCTTGAGATCAAAAGCTCGACTGTGGGACGATTTGCTGGTCTGTATGTTTCCTCCCTCCTACAACATGGGGATTTTCAAGGTACAGATTTACTCCTTCTTTTACACAAAAATACCATCCACACACCATCCCCAAACATAACACAGGCCCTGAAGGAAGTTATTTTTCTTATTGCCTCCTGTGTGGAATGTAAAAAAATCTATGAGTCCGATAAGGACGACATTTTCGACAATTGAATTTTTTTTCTGAATACGTTTCAATAAGAAAATATCAAAAAATACATTTTTTATTTTTTTAAGAAATACTAACATTCCCGGGTTACGAATAACCCAACAATGTTTGAAAATCTTCTACTACTACTACAGTAAGCGAAAAATGTTGCTTGTGTCGTGAAGGAGGACTTAGCCAGCCGAGGAATCGAACACGCGACTCCCGGATGGGACTTTCACTCAGCCACTGACCGGCCTGACATTTAAATACTTTTAACTCTATCCCTATACTGTCTTATTTACCAAACCTATTTCAATGAGTAATTCTTTTTACGTTGATCAATCACCAAATTCCACATTAACGTACATTATAACTTGTAAATGATGACTGTGTTTTCTGAGATATTTTATGATCGGTCATTTTCCAAGTCAGGGTTCTCAACGTCCCCGCATATTCAAAAGGATGAACAGTCTCATGCAGGAGGTCATATGTTTGGTTTTTGTCTGTCCAAAGTGTGAGACCGTTCCAATAATCACCCCTTCAACTCTCCCTAATGTTATCAACTTCTCAACTATCTCTTCTCCAAAAAAGAAGGCTGCTAATGACATGAAGGAAAACATATTCATGTGGATTTTAAGTGCAAAATAGAAAAATCGACGAAGATAAAACTAAACCAATATCTTTGTTCAGCGAAACTATTTGTTTCATTTTTAACTTTATGAGTAAAATCACATTTAATTAAATGAAGACAATATTAGCGAAACTCAATCGAAAATCTGGAGACAGAAAAATCAGAAAAAGATATTGGCTCCACTGGAACGTCCCAGTGGAGCCAATATCTTTATATATATATCCATTATATTTTTATACATCTCTTAATTTACTAATACATACTCGTAGTTAATATGAGAAAATACAGTGCTAATATAAATTATGGCAAGTAACTCCACCCTTTATTAATAATAGACTATACCATTATTAATTACAGCTTGCGTTGTGATCTACTGTGGCCATTTATAATTATGTTTTCGGGGGATAATTAATTACGAATGGATGGCACATCGCTGTAATTTACAGTTTTTTTTCCATTAACTCCACACAAAAGGCTATGAGAAAAATATTTTCCCTAAGGGTCTATGACATTATCATCTCTGGAGATGCTGTAAGGAGGAGAAGTAGTAAATATGGGTCTTGAAGAGGAGAACACAGAGGGCAGCAAATCCAACCAAGTCATAGAAACAACCAGAACATATCGATTGTCTATTTAATTAGTCAGACATCTCCGAAAAATCTAAATTTGAGTTGAGTAAGTAGTTATGTGTAAAAGCGTACCCTCTATCTAGAACTATACTCAGATTACCCACAAACACCACCAAATCAATTATAATGCACAAAAACTTGTAGCGTATTAAACAAAATAGAAATTGGTGTTTTCTAGATAGGATATTCCAAAATGTCATAGTAATAATATACCGGACCGTTTTGCCTTCCGGTGTTATTTTATAGCTAGTAGAGGATCCGCCTTAGAAACGACCTTCACCCATCTGTTTTATGGATGAAAAGTATTTTATATCAAATTTATTATAACAGAAAATATATCTCGAGTGAGTTGTCTAAAAATTCCTGGCAAGACTATGATTAATTAAAAATATATTAATTGAAAGAGAGCGCGTATGCTATTTATTCGTGCAACAGAGAAATACTTTAATTAACTACTCCAAAATAATGCTCAGTATTTACTAATGTATCGCTATCCTTCTCTGTTGCACGAATAAATAATATACGCGCTCTCTTTCAATTAATATTTTTTTAAATAATCATAGTCCCTATTTTATATTTTTACACTAAATATTCATATTAGAATACTCATATTTGAATTTTTGCTATCAAAGAAATCTCCATAGTAACCTAAACAAATAACAAAATGACAGCCCACGTCAAACATTTACTTAGCAACACGCTTTTCCAACAAAAGTATAATAAATAATTTCATAACGCCACAGCTTATTCATAACGCCAGAGCTTATAAAATATATATAGCCTATATTACTTGCAAATAATGTAGCTTTCGATTAGTGAAAGAATTTTTAAACTCCATTCGGTATTTATTGCGTGAAAGAGTAACAAACATCCATCCATCCATACAAACATTCGCATTTATAATATTAGTAAGAGTAAGATGTAAAGCACAGACACGCCTAAATGATATTTAATTTTTTATGAGAAATCAAATATTGCTTTCATCATTATCTAAAAACTTACTAAATTTATTTGGAGATGTCATTGAGATTATTACATTTCCACGTGAAGATGTTTTACATACACAGTATCCACACGTGTAAATGTAACAGGAAGTGGCCTCCCTTGTGGAGCCTTAAAAGGTTTTATCACAAGCTATTGAGACATTTACGATAAAATATTATGGGTTTCATATTTTCATCTTCAAAACCGCCCCAAAGTTTAGTGCTTAGAAAAGGTCACAAAATAAGAGAACCGTATAAGCTAAGCATGCCGTATTATTTATTACATGTCGGCTTAAACTTAAGTTTTTGTATCTCCGGCGCGCGTGACAATAAAAAATCCTTTATTTTAGGTTTTTTCTAGAAAAAAATTCAGGCCAATGTTTCATGAAAATAAAGGCCTTTAGAGAATATACATAAATAAACTAACATAAAACGCTTTATTGTTGAATATGTTCATATTATGTATGCATTTGCGCGATGAATTTTACTCGGAAAATTCGGCATTATCTCATTTTCTTGCAGGTAAAAATTTACGTAAACGTTTTTCATATTTAGAGAACAAAAACCAATTTAATTCGTGTTATATTTATTCTCGCGCTTCGCAGCATGAATTAATCATGAGGCATTTTTGTAACACAAAGTTGGGTTATTAAGGTGTTAAAATGAATGAAGCCCAGGGGTGGATTTAACGGTCAGTATTTCGGGCAAATGTTGACAGGGCCCCCTTTTCCCCTGCTGGGCCTCTCTGGGGTCCCCTTGCAGTTACGTTTTTAACCTATGAATCTTTTCTTGTAAAATTTATATATAATTTTTATTTGACCCTTTTAAACTCAAAATACATTTTCATATAACATTTCAAAATAACAATTGAGCTATGTTGAATTTATAAAAAAAATAATTATGTATACTTCTTAAGTTACTTCTTTTTTATAATCCTTAGTTCTACTTTTTTATACTCCTCACACACCAGCCTTTAATTCCGATATACACCAGCACACAACATGATCACAAAATCAAATACACCTATCGTCATCTACTCACACAACTAATTTTGGAATTAACTCCTTACAATACGTCGTACATACGCAATACAATGCATTACCTAATGTCCTAAAACTTCCAGCATCAAAAAAAAATATTGGCAAAGGCTCTAAAAGGATATTTTCTCAGCAACTTTATTAACCAGTGACGAATTTAGCTGTCTTCCTTTGTAACTCTTGTATTTTCTTCAATTACCTGTTTCAAGTGTGTCGAGTCCATTTAAAAATCCATATACTGTTCATTGATCTTCGTGTTTTTATGTAAAAATAATTTTCCTTTAGATGTATAATACTGTCCTTCCCGTAATGAGTTTATTTAAACTCATTAAGTGCAATGTATTATAAATGTTGTGAAATATATTATCTCTAACAATAAATAAAGGTTCATATACGTTTCCACCACGACTAGGTGTCTTAGCATTGTCTTACATAAACTCCTTCAACAAAATTTAGGAATCATTTTTTTATGAGGCTTATGCCATCCGCTCACGAGGAAACTGAAAAAAACCAATTGGCGACTCAGTCGCTATCCACAGGAAAGGAACTTGTGAATTTCATTGACGGGCCGCACACAGGCAACTTGTTAAAGACCAGTTGTCAAGGGCGGCGCAGTGACTAGCAGTGCTGGTTGCCGCGGCCGTCGCGTTTCAGTCGCCATGTTAACAGGTTTTCATGGTATCGACCAACGACCCGTCAAGTTCGATATGTCAGATCAGAAAAATATGGATTTTGTTCAGGAGGTTGATAAATTGAGTTGTGCTGTGAAATGAGTTGCCAACTAGTTCTCGGTTTCTCAATGAGCGAAGGCCCTTGCAGTTTTCCTGCAGGTTTATGACTTTCATAATGTGCTCTCAAACTCAGTGTCCTCATGGGTATGAAAAGGGCCACGCTACCGTTCGTCTTGTGTTTTTTTGCCTAAAATCACATTCAAAATAACCTTTTTGCCCCCCTCCCACCCAAGGGCTCCTTCGTTATGTTTGTTGACTGGATTTTGAATCTTAGATCCGCCCCTGATGAAGCTATAAAATTCTACGAGTAGAATTTATATTTAACTATTCATTAAGTTCATTGGGTTCTTCGAACAACGAAAATAACATTCTTTGGCTTGGAAAAATTCTAGTGAAACACGCTATTTAATATTATAACACTCCCTGAGAAGAAATAAACTACGTGGTAGGAACCTTTCATGAAATACATTATGTCTGCATGGTTGAATTACTTTGTTTACAGAGGCTAGATAATTAAATTTTCAAGTCTTATATTTTTATCCATACACTATACATGGTGTACTATTTAAAGCATCCTTTATTTTAATATTTAACGCCCGGTAGCAAGCGCACAAAAAGAAGAAGGGGAGGTATGTAAATACGATTGTTAGATGGAGCGCGCTAATATTAAAAACAATGATAATTATGCGAAAGTTGTGAAAATGTTTAAACTCGTTGTGAAAATGAACACAACTCGTTTAAAATAGAGCAAAAATCTCATGTAAAATGTCTTAAATTGCATTTATGAAACACTGTGAATTTTTCGTACATATAACTTGCACAATAACAGAAAAAACGTTTGCATTAATTTTCGGAGCGATGTATTTTGTGATTTTTTTTTATCGAAGGATTTTCATATAATTACCGTTTCGGCGTAGCAAATGTATATAACTTCAAATGTAATATTCAGAAAATTATTGATAAGTATAATGATAATAAAATTTAAAAAAAACGAAATCCCTTACTTATGTAATTTATTAAGACTTTTTGTGTAAAAGCGCTGAGGGCGTAAATAAATTAATAAATATTATTGTTATATAATTTAGATTTACGTTATCTACGTATATATTTGGCAATTTGGCTTCAGAAACCATAAAAGCACAAACGATGCCATAGCCACCGTCTTTGACTATATCACTGGCTCAAAATGTCTATCGGTATTTCTCGACCTATGTAAAGCGTTTGATACAATATCACACGCCAAATTAGAACGCAAAATGTTCAATATAGGTATTAGGAATAATGAATTAAACCTACTCTCCAGCTTCTTATCTGACAGATCCCAATGCGTTAAACTCAGAGCTACAAAGAGTCAGAATTTGCCTATTAGTTACGGTGTCCCACAAGGCAGTGTTATAGGTCCAACGCTCTTCCTAATATACATTAACGAGTTGTGTAACCTAGATATCGATACCACTATTGTCAGCTTTGCTGACGACACTGTCCTGCTATTCCAAGCGAAAGACTGGCCTACCGTTTATTCGCAAGCGGAGGAAGGAATTCAAAAAGTTAAATACTGGCTTGACTCAAACACACTAACTCTCAATGTACAGAAAACAAAATACTTACTGTCTAGTCTTACCAATATCACAAAACCAAACCTCCACCCCCAATTAAAATACACGAATGTAAAAACTCATCTCCGAACCTGAATTGTAACTGCCCATGCCTTGAACAAGTAAACGTTATCAAATATTTAGGAATAACCTTTGACACACAACTAAATTGGAAGCAACATATACTTAACACTACAAACAAAATCCGCAAATCCATATACTTTTTCAAGCAAACACGTAATTTCCTCAACCTAAACCTTTTAAAAACAGTGTTTTACTCACTGTGCCAATCACGCATCGAATACGGAATTTTAGCTTGGGGTAACACTTATTCTAGTGCCCTCTACCCCATCATTAAAGCACAAAAACTAATATTAAAAATAATCCTTAAACTTTCTCTTACTACCAGCACGGATACGGTCTTCAACACCTTCAACGTTATGGACATTAAACAGCTCTACGCAAGATTCATCTTAGTTAATTTACATAAAAACAACATAACCCTTTACAAAGCAACACAAACGGTACACAATACCCGAGCCAAAAACAAAGAACTCCTCCAAACTCCCTTTTCTAAAACCACCTCTGGACAAAGACACTTTAAATACATAGCTTGCAAACTACACAATACACTAGCAGCTACGATTAGACAAACCGAATCAATGACCAAATTCAAAAAAGTAATAAAGAAATGGATTATAAGTACTGTTCGTCACACTATTGCAAACATCTGTAAAATAAACTACAAATAGACAGAAATATCCATCTACATACGTCCTTACCCAAATAAAACAAATTAAAATTATAAAATCCTAAATAATCTAACTCCATAAATAGATTTGACAGGATTTACTACTGTACTGTATCTCTTCCTTCATTTATAAGAAAACTCTCTTTATGTGATTTACCCACACTTTCAATCATCTTTATGTTTTATTGTAAATTATATTACTCTTATATATGATATTCAATTATGTACCTCTACGCCTGTCTCAACACAGGTATACCCTAGCGAGACAGGCATCGAATAATATATTGTAAACATCACGTATATAGATCAATAAATAAATAAAATAAAAAATAAAAATCTATTTTTAATGAATTTTCGTTTTCTTTTAATTTCACTTTCAATAATGATGTTTTTATTAAACATTCAAGTTTTTTTCGTATATAATGTGCAAATTATCCGGAAACTTCACTGTTTTATGTACCTAATCCAGCAAAGATGATTTTTTTTAAATAAAATGTGTTTTATAAACTTGTATCTCAAACAAAGAAAAATTATTTAAAAAAATATGTGAATAATATTAATAGATATCAGCAGATTCTTATGCTGCATATTTCATTTATCTGTTCCATCGTATATTTATTTATTATTTATATTTACTATCTATATTTATATACAATGTACATTTATATGATATAATAATTTAAGTACATGCTTAAATATTTTAATATTACTCTTCCGTGGAAGAATTAGCTTGTGTCTGGAAGATTAGTGTACATTTTTAATGCTATAATATAAGTAAATTACAATGTGAAGGTAAAAAATAATAAGTTGTTAGTTTGGTGTTATGTAATTATAAGTATCTACAATCAAACAATTTTACTATTTATTTGAATAATGTATCTAGAAATATTGTTATTAGTTATTAAAAAAAAAACAAAATTAAACCTTTTTTGACGGATGGAGTATCACTTGGAAATAGTATTTGGATTTAAATGCCTAAAAAAATTAATATCAGTAACCGATTTCACCTTAAACAATAACAATGATCTTTATTTACTTCAAACTTATTATCTTGTGGATATTCCAAGCAAAATTACCAGGTGATTAAAATAGTACAAAAAACCCAATTAAGTATCTTATAATGATAAACCCAATTTTTATTTATTTTTTTATTTATTAAATAACAAAATACATTTTGTACAACAATTTGAGTAGACCCACAAAGCTGTCATATGGCAGCTTGTCTGCAGGTTCTAACAATTTAAACATTCTTAATATAATATCTAAGAAAATATTTGTAAATACATTTATAGTTTTAAGGAAACATTAGAATAGATCACATAGTAATATTAGATCATTTAACTTACATCTATAAATATATGAAATATTTCAATATACCTGCCTAATAACACGACATGTAGGCAGCTATATTAAGATATTCAAAGATACATGGAGTTTTCGTTCATTAACCATAGTTTTATCATTTTAGGACATAGTCTCTCATTTTTTTCAAATTTTATGTTTTTATTGATTTTATTGAAAATCACTGGTATTAGATATTCAAGAGTACGGCTTCTATATTTATTTAATATTCGAGGAGTTTTTAGGCCCTTTCCTTCTCTAAATCTTGTAGTATGTTTGTGTACAAGTAGGTGTTTGTAAGGGCTTTCCCCCATATTATCCATAATAGTAGTGAACCAGTGGAAACCTTTTATTGTAAGTAGGCTCTCTGAGCCATATAGTAGTTTTAAGTTATGTCTCTATTTGTAAGTATTTGTTGTGACAATTTTTTTTATTATGGCAGTTTGTAAATTTTGAATATATTTAATGTAAGTAGTGCTTGCATGTCCCCAAGTTCGAATACCATATCTAAGGATGGATTCGACCATAGAAAAATGTATGAGTTTAGGAGTACAATGAGGCAAAATAAATTTTAATTTGTAAAAGTTACTAGCTAAGGATCGGAGCTGGTTACAAATTTTTGCCACTTGTTTATCCCACTTAAAATTGTTATCAACAATTATTCCTAGATAAGTATATTCATTTGTAAAATCTATTTTTTCACAGCCACAAACATTAACAATTTCTTTATGTATACAGTCAAAGCTATGAGCGGTTATTTTAGGAACATTCCACATTTTCAAACTTGGTGATTTTATGTACATGCATTTGGTTTTTTTAACATTAATAATTAATCCTACATCATGAGCCCATTTGAGAAGCTCGTTAAAGTCTCTTTATAATTCTTGTACAGCTATTTTAGGATTTTTATTTGATACAACAAGAGCAGTATCATCAGCAAAAATGAATCGACGAGCTTTTTTGAAAATCTTACACATAGCAATTACATATATAATATATAATTTTGGACCTAGAATTGACCCTTGCAGTACTCCCGATTTAATGTATCTTGATTTACTAATTATATTTAAAATCTTCACACTCATTTTTCTATTTGACAAATAGTTTTTAAAGAATAAGAGAAGTTTACCCCGGATACCTATAAATTCAAGTACTTTAATTATTTGTATATGGTTATTAAGATACTTAATTTGGTTCTGTACAGGTGCCTTCCATTTTAGGTACATTTTAGAAGTTCGAATTCGACATAATTTTCTAATGCATAGTTTTTAATATTAGCCCCGCAAAGGTGGCCCTGGGGAAAATCATTCCCCTCAGGGCCAATATCATCTTTGGGGATGCTGTGGGAAAGTCTTTTTATGAAAGGAATAGGAGGAAGTTCTGGAAGGAAAAGGGCATGAGTTGGGTAGGAACATGGGGATCAATATGTCCAGGAGTGACGGTATTAATCCTTCCCTCCCATTGTGGTGCAAGGTGGATGGATCGAGAGAGTCCTGCAAAAGGTCTCCCTCAATCCTATCAAACCACGCCACGCAATTGGTGGGCACACGTTTCCGCCGCCAAGATCCGGACAAACCACACCCCATGAACCCGGGCACCCCTGCTAAATCACCAAACGTAGTGAACCGCTCGGGTAATGGCATGTGACAAAAATGTTGGTCATCCAATAAATGATTCTTGGGGCGGCGGTAATCATACCGGTGTCCCTGAATTACTATTTTCACTTACCATCACGCCTTTTCCCCGCAGGGGTAAGCAGAGAGGATGAACCGCCAAACCATCCGAACTTGGCACACACTCCTTGCCTCGTTCACATTCATACATCGTCTCATACATACTCTTCTATTATTCCGACTCTTCACATGGCCCGACTCAAGTATCTGATTCACTTGGTTGGTACCATGTCTTTCTCGAGCTTCCCTGACTTCTTCTACCATTCACACTTGCGTCATATGTATATTCCCCTTATACTCCTTTCCTCGTTCATTCGCTCCACATGCCCAAACCATCTGAGCGTCTCTTTTTTTTTTAATCTTATTCATTATGCTTACATCAGCCTTGCATTCTTCGCGGATCTCCACATTTCTCACACGATCGTACATGGTTTTACCACAAATACGCCTCCGGGATCTCATTTCAGCTACAGTATTCGGTCCACTTTCATCTTACTATTATAGTTGTTAAAGCGATTTAGCTTTAACAATGCCTCTCTCACAAAAAATAAAGTTGGTTGTTTTCAGGTGAAAAATGTAATAAGCAGTAATTGTTGAATGAAGCACTAGTATATATTGAATTATTTGGCGGGTATTAGATAAGCCGCCATAGCTCAGTGGTCAGAGCTCCTGACCGGCAATCAGAGGGACACGGGTTCAAATCCCGTTGGCGGCCAGTATCTTTTCTCGGAAGATTTTTTCAATGTAGATGAGTGTTTCAGGCTGATAATTATTGCTTATAATAATTGTTACTATTATAATTCAATTAATTCAAGAACTCGGTACCTAAAAGCGTTTTACTTTTAAGGGTATTATGTAAAATAAGGCACCAAAATTATCAATTTTTCCATACATTTAAAACATATAAATACCATTCCGCCAACACAATAGGCTAACATCAGTAAAGCTCTAAGGAACTTGATAATAACTTTTGATTTGATTCTCGGCTAAACAACTGGCGAAAGTTTTAAAAGCTATGTGTCTTAGAACTTTGTAACAACAAGAATATCGTTCTTTTCAAATGTCTTTCTCTGGAGATTATCAAAAAAACTTTTTACGTGATAAAAGAAACGAAATTCTAGAACATGCGAAATATTATTCAGAAAATTGTTTTATGTGTATAAATAAAGTTTAAGTGAAGTCATAAAATACATATTTTTAGTGTTTAAAGTAAAAGCTCTCCTAAATTACATCCATTTACCTTTAAAATTCGATTCCCCTACAGGAAAGAGTAAATTTGTTTCCGTGTATCATTAGAAATTAATGTTGTTATGGACATAATCGAGATATGAACATATATGTTTGGAATCGAAACTTTTAGATTCATAAAATAATCGATTTGAATACAAGTTTGGTAACAAAACACGAGTTTTTTTAATTTTTTTTTAATTTTGCTGATTGGTTTCCATGAAAAGGGAAAAAAATTGGAGAAGTATTCAATTGGTTAATTCGCAGCACAGTTAAATTTTTGTAATAAGCTTAATTTTGCAAGACAAATTTTGAGTTAGGTGTGACAATTATTTAAAATTAAGTTTGTAATGGAGAATAAAATAACAGCAACTGTAAAATCATTGTTATGTGTAGCGTTTTTAAAATAGTGTCGTCTGCATGCATAGTCGTATCTTATCCAACAGCGCCATTAAGGTGCGTTTTCACAAAAACGGCAATATAGAAGATATTGAAAAAAAATACTAATTTCGGTTTTTTAAGTGCCTATTTTTTAATTATATTATTTGTCGAAGTTCGTTACAATAAATTACGTACAAATATGTCGTCTTTTTTACATTAACTCCACACGGAGGTCCTTAGGAAAATAATTTCCCTCGGGGCCATGTCATCTGAGATGCTGTGCGGAGGATCATTTTGAGGAGAGGAAGAAATGAACATTGTTCTTGAAGAGACCCATGTTTTAGGAAGGAAGATACACAGAAGCTGAAAAGTTGAACTCGAGAACGAGTCGAAAAAGCTACCCGTTCTCATGTGACAAATGTTAATCGTGTACATATGTTGGGCGTGTTTCCCGACTATGCAGCGGTGTCAAGGTATCAATGACGCTAGTTCCTCGGAGCATCTTCCATTGAAATTCCGGTAGAACGATGATAGCATTTCCACCCGATGCGACGCCTGTGCTTTAAAGATTGCAATCCGTTTGTTAAGATAGGAGAATCTATGAAACGGAGAATCCATTAAACACAATTGGGCAATACATCTGAAAAGCAAATGAGCTGTCACGCGTAAAGATAATTATACTTAGTAAATGCTTAAAAACAGCGGTAATTTTAAAAAATCACAAAAGCGGTGAATATTTCGATTATCTTAAAATTTCGATTATGCTCACCACGCATAATCGAAACATTCCACATACAATATTTACCTCCTTTAAGAAAATAATTGGAAAATCTCTAATAGCCTTTGATCATAGAATAATTCCTTATTTATATATTTGAGGTAATTTGTAAGACTCAAATCGTTGGGTTTTGATTTGAACGGCAATATTATTATTCTAACCAATGTATTTTAATATTTTGTACAGATATTATATTGAAGTTATTTAGTTTTTCGAAAGGGATCATTTTTCAAAATTATTTTGTATTGTAGAAGTTCCTTGGTTCTGGATCCAGAATTTGCAGGTTCTAAAACGCTGCCCAAGTCAATAAATATTTACTTTTTTGTTTAATATGAACGTAGTCCCAACGGCTCGGAGCCAGCGTAACTATTGAATTCACATTCTGGATACGTCCTGAAATGTGGGGCTTGAAATAGTGGGGAGGGGGAGTCGATGAAGAAGAGGAAGGTTGAGAAGAATCTGGCTTTTCAGATATGATTAAAAAATATATATTTTTATAATATGAATACCGCACAAGAGTCCCAACTGCTCCCCGTCTGAAGCCAGTGAGACTATGGCATCTCAATTGGGGTATGTTGTGAGGCTAAAGGTAGTGGGTAGGGGAAGGAGATAGGAAAGAGGAAGGTGGGGAAGTACCTGGCTATTCAGATCTGGTCACCAAACACGGCTAATGCCATTTCAAGCAACGGGACAATTCTGAATGGTGGTCCTACACCAGGGCGATACTGAGAGTATCTTCCACTCTGGAACGTGCCGCAAATATACTATATGTTATTTTAAATGAACAAATTGTGGAATAACACCAAATTAATCAAATAAAATTTATTTGCCTCGCCGGGATTCGATCCCGCGTCCTACGGTGTGCGAGTCAAGCGCCTTGCCACTGGACAACGCCGGCCGTCAAGTCACAACTAGACAAAACCAACGCTATTTCAAGTAATTTTGCAACATTAAGTGGTGGTCTTTAACCAGGACGATGCGATTTAGGATGCAAATGTAATGAAAACTTCGACTAAACAAAAATTAAAACAAAAACAAAAAACTTTTAGTAAAAATAAAAACTAATATTAAAATAAAAGTGTACAGTTCACATGCGGTGGAAGTGAAGCCTTCAGTAAACTATTGTACCTAGACAAGCACCGCCCAAAGAGGAGATATTTTATACTTTCTCATTCCCTCGTAGGCTAAATCCAATAGATGTACCTATGTGTTTGTCCCTTTTATTGTCACTAGTATTCGTTTCATCGAGTTTCAAATCACAACGATGCTAAAGAAGTTTTCACTTAAAAAATAAAAGATAATAACTAAAAGGCATACAAAAAACAACAGTAATAACAAAATTTTCCTAATAACTAAATAAATAAAACATTCCTCCCATACACACAAGTAAAGCTTTTTATGTGACTACATCTATAAATAAAAAATATAGATACAAAATTAAGAAAATGAAATGTTTCACATATTATACATGTACAATTCATTCAATAATTAATTATAATTATTACTCTGATATCAATTATGTTTATATTTTTTACAAACAAACAAATATTTCAACAAATAAATTATTATTAAGAATTATTTTATATTAATTATACACAAAAGCATACGCAAATAGTCAAATCTATTTGTATTTGAAATAACACATGCATTGAATTATATTTAATTGAGCAAGCTGGATTTCAAAGCAGCAATCTCTTGATTCGGATCCCAGAATCTTAACTGATTGCCGCGAAGGTTGTCAGGGATATTTCGATGCTCCAGGGCTCACGAAAGAATTGAAAATTAACATTTGACAAAACCTTCAATTTAAAATGTGTAAAGTATGTTTAGATTTACACTTAAATTTACCCTCAATTTCTCAAACATAAGATCACACTTATTTTTTCCACTTTCTCTTATAAATAGATTACCTACTTGGTTAACGGATATGGGCATCCGGATAACCGATCAATCGGCTCGTGAAAGGTGTAGCAAAGAGATCTGAGACTGTTATCTTCAAAAAGCTCTATAAAATCTGATAGTCACGATATGATATGAAGTGTCCTGGGTGTCCTTCGGACCCGACAGCTATAGAGCCTGCCGGAGATAGAGAGGCGGGCGAATAGTTGACAGAAGGGATGATCGTGCGAGGGTAGCAGAAGATTACAAGATATTAAATCTGATATTACGTCTGTAAGCACATCGTTCGTGTGAAATGCTGCTTTTAACATTTTTTTTTAATGTAGGAACTCTAATTATGCAGTAAAATTTGTGGTGTAATTATATATTTTAAACGAAGGATTTGAATTTGTTTCATTTTTAAATGAAAAAATATAGTGTTAAAAAATAATAGAATCCATAATAAGTCAACTGATATGCTTATAGGAAATTTCGGAAATTTTATCTGTGAAAAATAAATCTGAGATTGTGCGAAGCATCAAAAATCCTCAGATGGTGAAATATTCATTTTGCATTCTTATTTTGTTTGATATTATTTCTAGGTAAAAGCACACGATTCACAGGATTTCACAAAATGAGCTACGAAGCTTTGAAAATTCCGTTTATTTTTGTAGAAAAACAAGTCACCGTTCTGTTTATATAAAGCAGTAAAACTGTTGATCAGTGTGCTCTGGCAACATGAAACTGTGCTTCAGTTATATAGAAACCACACCGCTCGTACTGTCGAGATTTTCTACGTAAATACAACCGATATCCCGACAGAACGTCATTTCCATTTTATGAATTATGGAGTCTCAAAATATCTAAAAATTTAAACAACACTTTCTATGTTTATTTCAAATTCTTGACAAATGAATTAATCAGTAGAAAAAAGATAACAGTGAAAAAACAGTACTGAAAATCTTAACTTACTTTTTAGTTTGTTTAAGCCACTATAATGAAAGTTATCAACATGTTTCAAAACCAATGGTATCTTGTTTACATCTTACTAACTCAATAAGTTAGTAACTACCAGTAAACTGAGAAAAGTAGTTCGTGATATCTCTTGAGGAAATTTTTCATAAAATTCTTTCAAAATTTTAATTCAAAGGACTAAAAATTACATTCAACAAATCAACCCCATGAATTCTTGAGAGCGTATTCGCCAAAGGAATATTTTAACGAGAGACCTGTTACGGACCCATTTGTTCGCATTATTCGATGGGAAAATAAACGCAGTCATAAATCCCTTGTAGTCCTTCTCGCGATTCCTGCTCCCCTGGTAGAATCTAGGCTTAGGGAAGAACCGGGAATTTCGGGAATTGTTAGAATTGATGTAATTTTTGGAATTGTTAGATAAAACGAGGGCTGAAACTCGCCCATCCAAGATATTGAATGGTTCCGTTTTGCTAGAATGAAAGAAATGAGAGGAATAATAAATGTCGAGACCATTGTACAAATCCTGGCAATTCTTTACAGCCGTCAGATATGGTCTGTGGATTCGAATTAATACTGCTGCCGAAACAATGCTACCTAACGGTGATAAAAATGATAAAATGCGTGAAGATTACGCACATAAATTACATGTTTAACGTTGGGATTTATTCGATAAGTCAGATTTTATTTGCGTAAGCAATCGCTTGAATGTTGATGTTTTAGAAACATTACTTTGTCTGCTATTTCAGCTCTTTTTAAATTTTTCACCGCTCGTTTCAGAAAAGTTTCGTAGTGGATTGTGAATAATAAGTAGGTACTAGTAATGACTTGAGATTTTCACAGCCAAAAGTATTACAGTGATTTATTTTTGGGGTATTATGCCGTATTGCGTTACCTCCTTCTTTAGCAAACGATTCGGACAACCCGACGATTCAGTGATAGCGACAACATTACAGTGTTCATTATAAACATTTTAAAACCTTTATGATAAATATTTTTTGTGTTCCCGATAAATTTGTTTTAGGAAGCCTAAAATCGTTGCAGTTTCTCGGAGGATAACAATGAACTGTACTGTTGATTCTAACATTATTCAACATATAATCTGGTAATATTTTATTTTTTAACTTATAAATAAAAACTGATAATAAATAAAATCTCCCCTAATGATGGACACTGCAATGCTTTCCGAAATGTTTGCTAAAGAAGTAGGTAGCGCAATACGGCATAATACTCGAAAATTAATCAATGAAAGGTACTAGTATTGATTAATAAACAATATAAAATTTGGATGTACGTAAGATTCTAAAATTCAAAAATGCATTATTCTTACCATTTTCAGTACTTACATACTGTGTTAAAATTTTGCCACCGTTCTTACAATAGTTGGTGGTGTAATGGTCAGCATAGTTGCCTTCCAAGCAGTTGGTTGAAGTTCGAATCGAATGAGATGATTTTTAGTGTATCTGTATTTTAATTATTAGCATTTTTTTGTAATTTTTTTCAAATTTTCTCTATTTTCAGACTTTGTGTTGAAATTTGTATGAGCCATACGGCAGGATTATGTCAGTATCATTGAGCTCTTTAATGTACGAATTAAACTTGTAAACACAAGTTTTTGAATTACATCTATTTTAATTTGTTTTTTTTTTCTTGTTCCGACATCCGATCAAGCTGAAACTCGGCAGATAAACTCTTTGTTGATGACAATCCATCCTTACAACTTTTGGTGGTAATCACGTGTCACACACGCGGAAATATATGATTTTCTCTGAAATTCGATGACATTACAGCATTTTCGTAATCGAAATAATTTTTCTCAGATTTGGCTCAGTTGGTAGCGTGGTTGACATCAGTCCCTGGATAGGAAGGTTAAGTGCTCAGTTAAACCAAAAATAATGTTTTTCAGGTTTAAAAAAAAAGTTTTACTAAATGATTTTGTATATCCTCGATCGCAATAAATGCTATTATCTATACCTATATTTCAACTCATCCATTAATTTTTAAAAAATAACAATAGTACAGCTTCTTGTCATATTTCTTCTCTGTTACTTACTACTTAATTTTTACTAGTACTTAATTATGTATTCTTTATTATAAGCACCTGTTAAACTGCCGAAGCAGTTTGTCAGTAAGTCAATATCACGATTTAAATTATTACACTAAAGTCAACATATTATAAGGGAAATTACGAAATATACAATAGATATAGAAGAAAAACATTTCAAGTAACTACTATAATATCGTCCAAGTTTTTCTGCTAGCTGTGCAGATAGTTGGCATTCTCTCTGCATTTTAATTTTTTAAAACCAGTTTAAATCGCTTATCAAAGTGTTTAATTGTTGTATTTGGGTTACGGGACTTCTTTCCTAACCATTTTAATATAATTTGTGAGTCGTAATGTTTTTTTTTTTTTTTTTATTGAAAAATTTTTCCCTTGATACAATACATACAATAGATACATAAATATAATAAAAAAATATATAAAAGCTTAATACAATTATAATTATTATTTTTTTTTAAATTATTCACCCATAATAAGCAAATGCTTGTGTGTACGGAAAAAATAATCAGTCTCGTATTTGTGCAGTGCTTTGTAGCTAGCTTCCCCACTCTTGTCTAGTTTAGTTTTATGAAGGTTTCACTTTTACCTATGTGATTTGCATACTTGCTTTTTTTATAAAATTTTTGTACATTGAAAACTACAAATAAATAAAATTCGAAAATTTTACTCAATACCAGCAAGACTGTTAGAGCAAATACCAATAGAAATTCAAAGAATGACTCAAGTTTTGCATAATAATCAGTATCCTCTCCTGGAATTAGAATTGGCGTGAGGTAATATGCAACGCATGAAAGGGATTTTTTTTTTAAATGAAAGTATCTAATCTGTAAAAACTCCAAGCGAAGTTAGGAACCAAAACCTATTGTTTTCCTTTATTTTTCACCGCACGCAGCATCTGCCAGATGGATCTGATCCAATTCTCTAAAGCTATTAATCTTCCATTCTTTATCATATCATGGTTGTCTCATTCTACCGAGAATATCTTCTGGTTTACAAGGGCGCCAGATAAATGATTAGGGTTAATCACACGAAATGGCCTCACCTCACATAATACATCTCACGACACGTCATAACATTTATGCTGGGAGGGTGTAAGGTGTAATGGCGTGTCAGGGAAAACTAAATTAAGTTGAACAAGAGGGTAGGTTTAAATGGTAGGTTTTAGTATAGTAGCTTCAGGTAGTAGCTTCCTGAGCTTCGTGGGACCATCGGACACGCAGGTTGTCGTGTCACAACGAAGCCATAATGTATGGCAAAATGGTATTTAAAGTCAGGTGGATCATTAACATCATGTTAATATCTTGTTGTGTTTTGTGTGCAGAGTTCTTCCCTTTTTTCTGTCTTTTTTTTAACACGGGAGAATTCTGAAATATAATGATAACTTCGACATGATTACTTGCTGTGAAAAATCATTTTTTAATTTATTTTATATTATATAACAAGCAATTTGGGAGGCAGGTATGGGTTCCGCCGCCCCGGGAACCAGTTATTGGATAACCAACAGCTCTGCCATAGGTCACCCCAAGTGGTTCGCTACGTTTAGTGACTTAGCAGGGGTGCCCGGGTTTACGGGGTGAAGTTTGTTCGGATCTTGGCGGCGGATGCGTCTGCACACCAGCTCCCAAAGATGACATAGGCCCTGAGGGGAATTATTTTCTTCAGTTCAAACACTTCATTGTTTTCAGTGATGAAACAATTTACAGATATTAAATGACGCTGTTTAGCTGCAGGCGCCTTTTTTATGAACTTTGCCCTATTCAGTAAAGTTCCCTGATAGTTTCGTTTTGCCCCTTTTTATATAAAACAGCAATTATTTGAATGGGTTCAAAAATTTACTTGTCAATAGGTAAGTAGTAGTTACCTATTTATTTTTCTATCGAAATAAAAAACATTTGTTGATGCCTACGTAATGTATGTATATCGTACAACTTCGTTCATTTGAAATTCACTGGACGAATGAAAACTAATTTAGACTTAGTAACCAACTCCCAAACTTAGAAATGTACTGCCAATCAGGACTCGGGAAATTAACTAACGCAGCCGAAATTGTGGATTTTGACATGAAATTCGAGTATCTCCCGCTTAACCTCCCCTATAGCAAAATTTTTAACCAAATCGGTTTAAAAGCTTTCAAATTAAATATAATATAGACACAACTCAAATTTTAGAATTTTATAAAAGCCAAAAGGAACCGATTCCAAAAAAATACTTTTTCTTGGAAAAATAATATCCAGTGATATCAAGGTAACTGGGACAAAAATACCGTGACAGGAATATCGTTATACATGAAGTTGTTTAAATAACTTCGACCAAGTATGTAAATAAGTTAAATTTTTTCTTTTCAATTTTCATAATTGATTTTGGAAAATGTGGTAAAATGTTTAAATTTATTTTTTGATTTTGTTATTACTAAAAACAATCTACCAGGAAAATTGGAAAAACGAAAACTTTAGCTCGGAAAATTTTTACCTAAACATTTATATTTTGATTTTGTTAGGTGAAGTTTGGAAATTTCTCATGTTGGAAAATGTTTGATCCCGACAATTTGAAAATGGGATTAGTTGAATAAAAGTTTTTAAAACTGATAAATTCCAGGTTTTTTTTACATTTTCTCACCGGGCATGCTTTTTGAAAACTTCAACTGTTGTTTTTGAAAATAACAGGGACAGCCAGTTTACAACAATCAAAACTCATTAAATTAATATTATAATTTTAGATTTCAGAACCTATGGTAAATATATGAAAATAATTTCTACGACTTTAATAAAAGAGCAGAGCATAAATCAAAGTAAACTATAATTTAAAATTATTAATTCTTTCCCAAATAGTCTATATATTGGTTTATTTAAATTATTCTTGAACTGGAAAAAAGGCACTAGATTTCCATTTAGGTATGTCATCCAAAAAATACTCACAACCCTTTGAGATTTCTCTATTAAAAAATACCAAAATCTTTAACGCCAAGCCACAAAACATTAAGAAGTAAATGCGATACTTAAACCATAAATAACGCTTTTGTGAGACCAACGAAACAAATAAATTCAGCATTGACCTGAATTCTAAAAACCACAATTTAAGAGAACCCATTTCAAGATCCTGGGTATTTTAGAAATTATCTTATAAACAATCTTCTCGCTGTTTTCCCTTACTTCCATTTCATTAAGTTAACTACCTATATAATAAAGGGCTACTAACAAAGAATGTGGAAAGGCACAAAAAACATTTTTTAAATACTTGTATTATATGTAGCGATGTTTTAAGAGCAGTAAAACCAAACAGTCGTTAATTATGTAGTGCTTTTAATCACCTCAACTTCAGCACAAACTAAATAGCAAGTTTTCTGATGAAAATAATATACTGGAACGAAAGGATACTGTTCTAAGTTATGTTCATCGTAAAATGGAGACACAATATTTTAAACAATGCCCTCACTAATAATCTTTTTTTTAGTTTTACACAACTGAAAAATAGCCATTAAGATCGTAAATGGTTGTTTATCAGTTGTGTAAAACTTAACACCTATATAAGGGGGTTAGACGTGATTTTGGTGAAGAACGAAATAAGTTTACTTTCTAGATTTTCTGGATGTCAAATTGTACCATACAAATAATTAAAAAAAACACTACGTATAGACAGGAGAAAAAACTGCGAGCCAAACCACGAATTATGGGAAAGGAACGAAGCCACCGGAGTTCCTAAAATTCGTGGTTCGATTCGCGGTTTTTTCTCTTGTTTATATGCAGCATTGTTACTGACCACGTGTTAATGTAGCAAACATTGAAAAAATAAAGATGTTTTCAGCATTCTTTCATTGCGCAGCATATTCACGAACGCATCTAGTATACAGGACGGGGGTTGGCAACCTGTCTTTTATAATTTCAAATTTAGTCAGAACCAATACAAAAATACTCTGTTGTTCTTTGGTTTTTCGCTGTGAAATTAAATATTTTTTTTACTTTTTCTCATTTATCAAGTTACTGGAACATGGATTATCTTGGTGAATGTATGGTTTCCTGTCCTCCTACCGTTCTTGGATTATCTTACATTTAATTTCACATAATTACGTTTATATCTTAATATATAAAACAAAGACGAGTTAGTTACACCATTTATAACTCAAGAACGGTTGAGCCGATTTTTATGATCATTGATTTATTGGATTTGTCTCCGCCCCGAATAGCAGAATAACTATTAAAACATCTGAAAAACTTACGATAAAAAAATATAAAGAAAATTCTTTTCCTCATACATTTTGTATGGAACGAAATCTTATGTTCTGAAAGAGCTGCAGCAATATTGTGGTAAGCATAATATTGAATAGTGAGTGAATTCCAAAAATTCAAAAACGTCAAATGTCAATGCACTGATTATGTTGCTTTTGTTCTTAAACATATAATGCTGTCTCTCTTTCTTATGCACTAAATATCAACAGTCGAAAATGAGACAAACAGTGAACGTATGTCTGCACCCCTCCAAAAGAAAAATATAATTATTATAATAAATATCCCTCACACGTATAAAGAAAATAAAACGCAATTCCAGTAAGTAAGTGGATAAGTAAGAAAATAGCAAAAAAATATAAATCCGTACAACAACAAAATCAATGATACTGACAAAAACCAAACACGGACAGTTGCGCATCATCATTGTGAAAATTTTAACTTAATAAAAAACTGAATTTTTCAGCTAAAAAGTTAAAACAACAGTTATTGATTCTGAGGCGATACGAAGTTCCCGGGTCAGATAGTTACTTAAAGATGTAACGTTTCATAATTATTAGTCTATGATCAGTTCTAACATTGCTTTATTTGTCTATTTTATCTTTGGGTCACATGGTGTCGTTTACGAGTTGTACCGAAGACAACCGAAGACGGGTAGGCACTAGGCAGTCATTAATTTGCGAGTGATTTTCAGACTCAGACAAAACATAGCTTCCTAGTAGTAAGGACGTGAGTCCTCCTTAAGAGGTGGTTCTCCGAATTTCAACCGATTTCTTGCAAACCTCCCTTAAACATTTGAAGTTTTTAAGCTCCTAAAAAAATATATGTTATTCTTGAAGATAATATCTAGGCATTTATCGCGCCGAAACGCAAATTATATAAAATTCCCTCGATAGAAAAAAATCGCAAAGTATGCTCCAAAAATGATTATAAACACGTTTGTTTCGGTTATTTTACAAGTTATATGTATGAAAAAATTCACAGCGTTTCTTTAAATAAAATTAAAGATAATTATCGCGAGATTTTTGCTCTATTTTTAACGAGTCGTGTTTTATTAAAGATTTACATGATTTTTGCAGCAAATTTATCACTGTAAATGTTAGCGCGCTCTTCTAACATTCGTAATTTCATATCTCTCCATCTTCTTCTTTTTGGGGCCGGGAACTGACCCTTAACTAAATGTGTAAAGTAAGAAACAATAATAAAGAGTCACAGATACTTTACAATAGTGCACTTTTAAATTCATTTGACGCTGCAAAACTCATCAGGTGTTTCCGTCACAATTTCGGGTGTACGATTGGTAAAATAAATAGTACAGCTTTTCACAGCTGCAGGTTTCCATTCCTGATCTAGACTGGGTTGTCTCCGCTAAATAAATAATTCAGGCCTCACCTGGTTAGACTCTCCCCTCTGGCAGGTGCTGACTGCGGACATGGGCGGGGCGGAGGCATCTTGCTGTCTCTCGAATCTTTCGAACCTGAAGCTGTTAGAGCGATACAGCTGGTTGTCGTCACGGCTCCGTCTGCCCTTGCACAACCGCCGGGTTATGGAGAGGGAGCGCGGCCTGGGGACAAAAATTAAAAAGAGGTTAAATGTTAAAGTTATGTTATGTTTTTGACTTACGTACCGTCTCATTAATGAATAATTAAAAATGTAGAGACAAACACTTAGTACCAGTTGTATAACGGAATTCGAATAATTCACAAAATTTAAAAGTTCATTTTTAAGTTCTGTGAAAATTCTATTCAAGTTCAGTTATTATTTCATTAGGGGCTAGTTGTTTCACAAAACATAACTAAATAACTTTAATAGAACTTTCAAAGAACCTAAAAATTAACTTTGTAATTTGATGAATTGTTCAAATTCTGTGAAACGACTGCCCGTTACATAACCTTAAATGTAAACATCACTACATACTGATTTTGCAAATAAAAAGCCTTTTTTACTGTTGCTTTTGTAGGCACGTAACTTAAATCGTAATTTTTTTTTCTTTAAATTCTTCACAAGGGACCCAGTTTTCCCTAACCAGTCTACTGTAAAGCTGTTCCGGGCCGCAGTAAAAAAAGTCCGAAGAGCCAACATGATATCCAACGTCCGTTGAATGGACAGGGCACAAGAAGAAGAAGAGAAGTCTTTTGAGGGTGAATGGAGTGAAAGGGAAAAGAAGAAGAGAAAAAGGAATGTTTCAACTATCTGGCTATTCAGATCTGGTAACGAAAGACAACTATTTATGAGCTACCTTATACCACGCATACACAGCTTACGTAACTAATATGCAGAAGTAGTAGACACTTTTAATATTTAATTATCTTATTTTTTCTTTGTTTTACAATTTATTAGAGAATAATGTGCCCTTACTGGGGTACCCCGTTCTAAGGTCACATTGTACAAGTTTTCGTGTTTGAAATACAAGAAAATACCTACGTTAAAATATTACAAGAGGAAAATTATAAAGTTATATCTAAAATAAAGTACAATACAAGCATTAATCTTTATTAGGTTAAGTTAGGTTTTTAATTTACGAAAAACAAAAAAGTAATCACATATTTTTTGAGAACAGTTATTAGTTAATGTTTTGTTTCTAATAGCCTTATTGTAAATTTTAGGTATTTTAAATCATATTAGTAAGCGTAAACTGTAAAATTGTTTTGGAATCCAGTTTTATGAGAATTTTTTTTTCTATATTTAAAGGTATTTTTACCACAAATAAATGAATACATAAATCAAAATGTGGTGGCATTTCACCAGGACGGTTCTGAGAGTATCTACCACGCTAGTATAGTACTCATATCGGCATTCATCTTTTATTTTCTAGAAATACAGACGTCTTTAACATCTGCTTTATCAAAACCCCTCAGACAAGTCCTTCCTTAACTCTCGACAGGCCAAGATGCCAAACATAACGTCCGTAACCATGTGGGTCGGCCTATGACCCCATGAATTTTTCTGTCTTATGGTCATTTAAACCATAAAAATCCCTTTTTCTTTTTTAATTTTATTTTTTTTGTATTTGTCCATTTATTGGGCAGGGAATATTACCTATACCTATTTGATAAAATATTTTTTTCTGCAATCAACGATTTTTTCACATTTTTTTTAAAAGGCACATTATGTATTAATCCTTTGCACAGGAATACCTACAATACTAAAAATATATTTCATGTATTTAAGTAGATATAAGAAGGATAGTAATTTTGGGGTCTATTATCGGCCCCAGTTGGCTGCGGGAGAGTCAACTCGCCTCTCAAAATCGCTCAGCCAAGTGACTATAAATAATCCTGTACGAGTTCCTGTAAACGGTAGTAAAGCTTAATAAAATTAAAAATGTAAAAAATAATCTAAATTATAAAAACCACTCTTTTTTACGTGGATTCGAACTTGGCAATAAATGACGGAAAGAATGCTGATAAAGTTTACCCATTCCTCTGACAAACAGTAATTGCAGATTTATACAGCGCGCAAAACTACTAAAAAACATTATCCAGCAAATCTTACAAATCCAATCAATTCCTTTGAAACCATAAATTCATCCGTCCCGGGGGATTAGAAGGCTTTCGTTGTCGGGGGGAGCTTTCACCCCTTCTAATCAACCATCGCCCAGGACCCCCCTTCCCCCCTCCCCTCCCTCCCCCCTTCCCGCTTACCCACGCACAACTTGAGAATAATTCCAAATTAAATATTCAGACAACATTCCAATAAAATAATCGTATTCCATTAGATAACGTCTAATTTCAACGTTTCAGGATGACAATACAAAATATAATTTGCTAATCTTAATATACAAAAATTAATGTTTCTTTATTTGTCCATTATGCGTTCCTAAACCATTCATCCGATTGCGATGAAGTTTTGATGATTTGTTGTACACATTCTCGCGATGGTTTCTATTCATAATACTGAGCTCTGGCGTTAATTAAAATTATTTCCTAAACCATTCATACGATTGCGATGAAACTTTGGTGATATTTTGTGCGCATGTCCGCTAAGGTTTCTATATACTATGGAGAGCTCTGGCTTTATGAAATGGGGTATTCCCTCAAACGAGGGATTCTGTTGAAAATGTACGGAATATTTAAAGATCATTTTTCTGATTTTAATCATCCTACTAAAAATGTTTGTTATTTATGTTTTCATTCAATATTATTGGTTTTAAAAACTATCTTAAACTGACTAAATCAAAACGGCCCGTGGTTGGCAAATCGGATTGTGACGTCACAAGCGTCGCTCAGCTGGGCCAGCATAAATAAACACGGTCAGTGAGCGTCCACGCTCACGACGTCGCACAATAGCCCCGCCCCAAAATATCGTTTTAGCGGTAATTCAAATTTATAGGTAAACATAAAAATAAAATAAAAATGCTTCAATCATTGTAATTTTTTCCTTAATTTGTTAAAGTAATTAAGAAAAAGTGGAAATACACCATTCTAATACAAATTTTATAATAGGTAGCGCGCGAGTTGTTTTGTCAGTGTATTTTATATTTTTTAGCTGCAGGAAGGAAAGGAGGAAGTGGGAAGGGGATCCAGGAGGGTAAGGTGACGCGGAGGGGAACGGGGCAGGAACGGTGACGCATGGCAAAGAACACGCTGGGAAAACAATATCTTTCATTGAATGGCATTGTAACGCATGCCGGGTACTCGCTAGTACAACATATATTTAATAATAACTATAACCTAAGATGGACACATCTTATCAAACAAATTCCAGTTAAAATTTTCCTAACGTAAGAAACTAAGACAAATGAAAACAATATATTTTGCACTTTGCCAATCCATACACTATCTAGATAGCATTTAGTTCGGGTTGAATCTTGCAATCATACATAAAGATAAGAAAATGATGATAATTTTTAATTTTGGTAGTTCTTAGTCGAAATATGATACAGTTAAAAGTGACCGTATTCGATATAGACATCTTAGCTCAGTTGATAGAGCATTTGCCATGTAAGCAGAGAGACCTGGGTTCGAGCCCCAGAGGTGCCAATATCTTTTTTCTGATTTTTTTGTCTCCAGATTTTCGGTTGGGTTTCGCTAATATTATCTTCATTTAATTAAAGAAATATAATCTTTTACCATAATACAAATTTAAACACGATTGTCTATGATGGCCATTTCGGTGAAATCACAGTCCTGCCCTGATGGCAATTATCGATTAGTCAAGTAATATTATTTGGTGATTGACTACGGTAAACAAAGCACAATCCCTATAAACTCTACACTTCATACAGTGCACCCCGATCACTGTACGTTGTGCCGTAATGCAGTAAGCAGTGAAGCAGAAAATCCCTAGAAATATGATACATATCGATCTGAAAATACTGAAGGTCATCTTACTTAGAGGCAACTCACGATTAATTGCGCCTAACAGACGCCCTCTCATTGGGAGATAGAGCATACGACGCGCTTGTCCACTAGAATTATTTTAAAGAATTTGTTCATTTTTATTCTAAACCAACAAAATAATGAAAGTGGATAATATTTTATTGTAATGTAAAATTATTTAGTTTAGTTGCATACTCGTTTATTGATTTATATTTGAATTGATTATATTTTATATTTGAATTTATTATATGTTATATGATTATTAGCTTTATTTTTAATTCTGATTTACATTATTAAATTTTATCTATTTTTATTTTTTTTTATTTAATTATCTATTTATTTAAGTATATTATATACCATGTGTGTTAAATTTTAAATTTGATTTAATTATTTTTTTATTTATTAAGTAATTTTATTTTATTTATTTTCTTTTTATTCAAATAAATGATTTATTTTGTGTATTATATTAGAGGCACTGCTAAAAACCAGCTACATACAGTTCAGGACAAATACTGAATGTATAGCTGAGCAGTGATCTTTTCGTCAATAGAATGAGTGAAAATGAACCATATGTATAATACCGTAAAAGTCTATTGATAAATATATGTTTGTATTATTATTATGCCTAGTTAAATAAGTGAAAGTGTAATTATCTTTGTTCTAAAAAAAAAACAATAATATCGTTTAAATATTTGTCAACTGAGCGTAGCAAATTCTGGGTTAATTCGGACTACTCAAGCCTTTTGCATTTCGTGTTTCTGTAAATTTGTTTGTTGCGTTCCGGCTCCTGTTAAAGATGGTGGCCGTATTAATGGCTGAGTCAATATTACTAGCAGGTACTAACTGTTAACAGCATTAGGTCCTAGTTATGGTTGTGAGATGTGTAAACGTTTTGAGGTATTTACCTTTTTGGTTGTTTTGTATACTTAGACTTGGTACATTATATAATGTTACTAGCTGACCCGGTGAACTTCGTACCGCTTTAAGTTAAAAATTACATAAAGAAGCAATTATCGATGCGCAACTCTCCGTGTTTTGTTTTTGTCAGTATTAGAGATGGCGTTGTGTACAGATTTATATTTTTTGTAATTTTCTTACTTTGGAATTCACTCACTATTCAATATTATATTTATCACAATAATACTGCAGCTCTTTCAAAAGATGAGAAATCGTTCCATACGAAATGTATGAGGAAAAGAATTTTGTTAATAATTTTTTTTTCGTCAATTTTTCGATGTTTTAATAGTTATTCTGCTATTTTGCGGCGGAGACAAATCCAACAAATCAATCATCATAAAAATCGGTCCAGCCGCTCTTGAATTATAAATGGTATCACTAATCCGATTTTATTTTATATATTAAGATGTAAGTTGAATATTTATTGTTGAAAGAACACCGACGTCGTCATTTTACAGAAGACTTTTTGACTTCTCGACTCCAGAAGAGCAAATTTTGCAATTCACACGTGGTAAAAGTGAAACTTTCAAAAAACTAAAGCAGACGAAAGTGGAGAGACTACGAAGCACTTTTTTTTATCAATTTGAAGGATGATTTTTTTCCATATTTTTATCGTCGAATTCCAGTGCACCTTTTTCTGGTGACCGGACACCTCAGAATGAAATCAACTCAGCACCTCCTTTGAAAAATCAATAAATATAAAAAGTATATATATATAAAATTGTTTAAATAGTTTACTTAAGGTTACGGTTGTGGGCTTTTTTTAAATTATTTTTTTCATAGCTCTTAATGACTTTTCAAAGAGGTTTTGAGTTGGCTTGACTCTAAGTTGGCACGGAACCCCTTTTCCTTGTGGTCATTTGATTTTACATTTGGTCATTTTTTTTTTAGATTTCGTAAGATTCGATCCTTGGTCCTCTGAATGTCTGGCAGCTAAGGTTCGTCAGGCGCTTTATACCACTAAGCTATAGGAGACTTGCGTGCGATCGTGGATTTATGGTATTATATTCGAACCGAGCACCTGTGAAGCAAATAAATATTTTATTGCTATCTCATTCTCTCGCAGGCTAAACGTGTGTGTTTGTATCTTTTAGTGTCGCTCGCTTCCTTTTCATCGAGTTTTAAATCACAACAGTGCTAATGAAGTTTTCACTTTAAAAATATGAACAATTTCACCCGAAGTAATATAAAATTGACCTTACTTCGGAGACAGCGAAGCCCACAACATACTTCCATCGATTTCTCTCTTCGGTGCTTTGTGCAGCTTCATGGATTGCACCCAGACCGTGATTGCAGCAGCCAAGGTAGGGGAGGGGGTGGGTTATTAATTGACTTGATCGCTGCGCATTTTAAGTGATTAAAACAACAACTGTTTGTTCATTCAACTGCAGTCTGAAACGAACTAAATAATGCAATCACTGGTTTTAATTACTGTTGTTTGATGACAAAGCTTGTGCACCCTTTTAAATCATTGTTCAATCAAAAATAAATACGAACTTCAGGTTTTTAAAATAATATAAAATTATGTGAATAAAGCACGAGGAAAAAGACTGAATATTTGTATCTGCCTTTTGAAGACACAAATGCTGTAACTCCTTCGATACAACTAGATGGAGTAACATTAGCCAACTGTGACTCATTTTTAAGTATCTGGGCTCACTCATCCACAGAGACGGAGGATGTGCAGCGGATGTCACCCATAGAATAGGTGTGGGATGGATTAAATTCAGATCCGTAACGGGAATATTGTGCGACTCCAAAACGCCTATAAAACGTAAAGGAAAGATATATTAGACTATGTTAGACCCGCGATAATGTATGACTCCGAATGCTGGACTATGTACAACTCCTACTCTAGGCAACTCGAAACAGCAGAAATGCGAATGCTTAGATGGTCGGCAGGAGTATCACTAAAAGATAAGACTAAAATTTCACGCATTCGTGGTAACCTGGGTGTCACGGACATTAGCAGTAAGCTGGAGGAACGACAGTTGAGATGGTATGGGCACATAAGACGGTAGACGGAGGCCATCAGACCACACAGTGAAGCAGGCAATGTCTACGGAACTTCATCGACAGTCATCCAAAGGAAGACCAAAGAACTCCTGGATGACCCAATGCTCGAAAATACTTGGGAGAAACGGCCTGGATGAAAGCGATACTCATAACCGAAGAAGCTACAACCTGAGAACAAGAAGAGCCGACCCCAACGGCCTACCTAGGCAATGAGATGGGATAGCGCAAGGAAGAAGAAGATGTGAATAAACACGAGGGATCCAACTGCTCCCGACTGTCAGGAGCCGATGGAGCTGTGGTGTCCCGAATTTGCGAATATTATTTTATCTTTTAGATGTATGCAAAAAACTGATACGTCTATTAGAAAACATTACATCCATAGAAAAACTACATCCATAGAAAAATATACTTACCGGTTTATCAAGATAATTATTCACCTAACCCTAACTGCTACTAATCTTAAATTTATATATACGATGTTGCCACCATGGATCGACCCACAGTGCTCTTCTTAACAATATAAAGGAGGATACTGTATTTTTACTTATGTCGACAGAATAGCACTTAATCCTAAACATGGAAACACCTCAGCACAGGTTCTCTGAGGTGTTCACAAAATGCTACTACTAACCTATTTACATACTGCTGCTAACATTTTTTTTTAATTGCTGAAGTTTTTATCAATATAAACCACTGTAATAATCGGTTAAATGTATGTTCGAGAATAGAAATAAAATAAATAAACATTAGCAAAGAAGATATTTCACAACTAAGCGACAATAGATTGTTGTAAAAATACAGCTTAAGAAATACATATAAAGAGAAATCAAAAGGTCTCCCTCAACCAATCTTACCCGCCACGCAGTAGTTGGGCAAACGCATCCGTTACCGAGACTTAGACAAACCTCCCTCAACCAATCTTATCCGCCACGCAGTAGTTGGGCAAACGCATCCGTTACCGAGACTTAGACAAACCTCCCTCAACCAATCTTATCCGCCACGCAGTAGTTGGGCAAACGCATCCGTTACCGAGACTTAGACAAACCTCCCTCAACCAATCTTATCCGCCACGCAGTAGTTGGGCAAACGCATCCGTTACCGAGACTTAGACAAACCTCCCTCAACCAATCTTATCCGCCACGCAGTAGTTGGGCAAACGCATCCGTTACCGAGACTTAGACAAACCTCCCTCAACCAATCTTATCCGCCACGCAGTAGTTGGGCAAACGCATCCGTTACCGAGACTTAGACAAACCTCCCTCAACCAATCTTATCCGCCACGCAGTAGTTGGGCAAACGCATCCGTTACCGAGACTTAGACAAACCTCCCTCAACCAATCTTATCCGCCACGCAGTAGTTGGGCAAACGCATCCGTTACCGAGACTTAGACAAACCTCCCTCAACCAATCTTATCCGCCACGCAGTAGTTGGGCAAACGCATCCGTTACCGAGACTTAGACAAACCTCCCTCAACCAATCTTATCCGCCACGCAGTAGTTGGGCAAACGCATCCGTTACCGAGACTTAGACAAACCTCCCTCAACCAATCTTATCCGCCACGCAGTAGTTGGGCAAACGCATCCGTTACCGAGACTTAGACAAACCTCCCTCAACCAATCTTATCCGCCACGCAGTAGTTGGGCAAACGCATCCGTTACCGAGACTTAGACAAACCTCCCTCAACCAATCTCATCCGCCACGCAGTAGTTGGGCAAACGCATCCGTTACCGAGACTTAGACAAACCTCCCTCAACCAATCTCATCCGCCACGCAGTAGTTGGGCAAACGCATCCGTTACCGAGACTTAGACAAACCTCCCTCAACCAATCTCATCCGCCACGCAGTAGTTGGGCAAACGCATCCGTTACCGAGACTTAGACAAACCTCCCTCAACCCTCAACCAATCTTATCCGCCACGCAAATAGTTGGGCAAACGCTTCCGCCACCAAGACTTAGACAAACCTCATCCCATGAACCCAGGCACCCCTGCTAAGTCACCAAACGTAGCGAACCACTTGGAATGACCTACGGCGGTACCCATACTCGCCTCCCAAATTACCAAGCCACTGTAACTGCACATTATGCGCCATCAAATCTTTACATAGTATCAAATGAAGTCGCTTCCGCTGTCTGTGCGCTTAGATCTTTTAAACTAACCAACGGATTTTCATGCGGTTTTCACCAATAGATGTAGTGATTCATGAGGAAGGTTTTTAGGTTTACAATCTGTCAAGGTTTTGTGTAAATCGATTGAAATATATAAATAAAGGGATCGGGCTGTCAAGTGGGTGGTGCGGATTTGATTTAACAGATGGCGTTGGTTATAAAGGTTGGTTAATGGCGTGGCGTTGTGTTTCATTAATCACAGCAACGTGCGGCCGAGTCTGCTAATAATATATAAAATAAACCAATCGATATTTTTTAGAATTCAAAAGTGCCAGTCCTCTCCATCATTAACAATACAGTTATTTTATAATATTATGTACGTGACAATACTTATAAATACATATCGGTATTTAACTCGGAAGAATCAAGCAGTCATCGACTTACATTAAGTATTCATTCGACGTAATAACAACGAAAAAAAAATATTGTAAGAAAATTTACGGAATATAGGAAATTAAAACTTTTTTTATTAAGCTGAGAAGCTTTTCTCTTGAAAACTTGACAGTTGCTGCTTTGTTAAAAATCGTAATACAGGACTTAAGACTTTCTTTTCATATTTCTTTCGGTGATAAAAAAATATTACATAGACCAATGATGGAGAACGAAAATTTGGAAAATATGCTGCAGACAAGCGTATTTGCACTAAAAGTATGTACGATCGTATTTTGAATTATGCCGTTGAAGGTGGAATGGATAAGGATTACGATCCGGGCTCCTATCATGGTCAATCGATAAAGATAGATAGGATAACTTTCGGTAACTTCCCATCGTACCCAAGGACAACTGCAGATCGGCAACGTACAAACAAGAGTTGACGTCGAATATGTTAAGATCACTTAGTCATTATGAATTGTTACTAATTCGTTCGGAACGATGAGAAGTTACCGAAAGTTATCTTATCTCTCCTTATCGATCGACTGTCCAAGTTTTTTATTTATTTATTTATTATTATTATTAACGCCGATTAAAGCGGCTTTTACAAAAATATTACAATTATTTTACATATGAATACAGAATATACATAGATAAAAAAATATAAATATATAAAAAAAATATAAATATAAAATACATAAAAAAGAACAATATAAATTGTAGTATCAACATAAAAACAACAACAAGTAGGTTATCATAAATACAATACAACATATTATAAATCCCTGACAATATGTATTAATAAATTAATACTTTAAAACTGTATTTGATTATAATCAAGCTGAAAAGCGCTGACAGACAGTTTTAATTAAGTAGTGTTTGTATGAGGTTAAACTAGCAATGTTTATAGATTCATCCAAAACATATTTATTTCCAAGTACATGCAGGCGATTCATTATAGAATTGAGTTCAGCGTTAGATCCTGTATTGTTGCAATGATAAGTTAATTTGAAACGAACTGATCGACTAGGTACATGGAAACATATTAACGAAAGAAGTTCAGGGGAGTTCAACAGGTTGGTAACGATTTTAAATAAATAAAATAGGTCTGAACAAATTCTTCTTTCTTTTAATGTATCGAGTCCCAATAATTGTAACAAAGAGGGGTAATTAATGTTTTCGATGGATATTCCCAATTTAAAATTAATATAACGTAAAAATTTATGTTGAACTCGCTCAAGGGAATTCTCATGCACACTGTAGTAAGGATTCCAAATGGTGGAGTTAAATTCTAGTTGGCTTCTAACAAGTGAAGTGTAAAGTAATTTGACAGTTTTTAAATTTTTAAAATCCTTTGAAATCCTCAAGACAAATCCGAACATTTGCATTGCTTTACTGGTTATATTATTAATATGTTTAATGAATGTTAATTTAGTGTCAAAGGTTATACCAAGGTCTCTTATTTCATCAACAGATAATAAGATGTGATTATTGAGAAAGTAGGTAAACAACAAAGGGTTTTTTTTTCTGTGGAATCTCATAAGTTGACATTTTTTTACATTGAGAGTTAATTTGTTTATAAGACACCAATCATAAAAGCAATTAATATTAGATTGAAGTGTCAGACAGTCCTCGATATTATCAATAATTCTATATATCTTCATATCATCAGCGAACATTAGAATGAGAACACAGGTGAATATGTTTGATACATCATTAATGAATAAATTAAAAAGTAAAGGACCAAGATGAGAACCCTGGGGCACGCCACTGGTAGCTTCGAACGTGTAGGATAAGTGACCATTAATACAGACAATTAACAGACGCCATAGTAAATAACTCTTAAACCAAGATAAAAGGTTTGCATTAATGCCGAGTATCAAAAGTTTATTAATGAGGATTTTAAGACAGACCTTATCAAACGCCTTACTGAAGTCGGTGTATATAGAATCGACTTGTTGTTTGTTGGCAAGTGCATTAGAAATGAAATTTTCATATAATGTTAGATTAGTCAAAGTTGATCTGCCGGAAATAAAGCCGTGTTGACAAGTTGCGATACAAGGGTTTACAAAGAAGCTGATTTTCTTAAGAATCAATTTTTCAAAAAGTTTAGGTATAGACGATTGAATACAGATAGGCCGATAATTTTCAACAAAGGATTTATCACCACTTTTATATACAGGAGTTAGGTAGCTAAGTTTCCATATTTGTGGAAAGTGTCCTGTAGAGAGAGACTTGTTAAACAGTATATTAAGGGGAACAGATAAACTTTGGACGCAATTCTTAAGTAAGATGGAAGGAATCTTATCAGGTCCCGAGCTTGTTTTGGGTTCAAGTGATTTAATACAGACTATAATGTCTTCAATATCGATGTGTATTTGCGATAAGTTTAAATTTATATCAGAATTGAAGTACGGAATTGAGTCATCAGGAATATCAGGTTCATACACGTCCTTAAAGTAATCAGCAAACATGTTAACAATTTCATACATTTTACTGGAGCTGTTTTGTCCGTAACGTATATTACCGGAAATACCAGCATCATTGTTTTTCATTGATTTTGTGTATTTCCAAAAGTATTTTACATCATGAAGTATCGTGTTCTCAACCGAATTAATGTAATTATTATAACAACTTTTTGTCATTTTTTTGCAATCTCTTCTAATATTGTTGAATGCCGTATAGTTGGGAATTGTTCTGTGTTCTTTATATTTTTTATGTGTTTCTTTTTTAATAACAATTAACTGAATTAATTCTTTGCTGAACCATATCGGATACTTTCGTACTTTATGATGAATTAGAGGAATTGTGTCGGAAATGATACTATTCAATTGAGAGTAAAATAGTTCTACGCTATAGTTGAGATCACCTTCCTTGAGAACAGATAGTTTTACCACAAAATCGATTCAAATGTGTGAAGATTTACCAGATTCGAGTTTTTTTTATAATTTAAGAGTGTCTGCATGATATTCCGAAAAACCGCACCATTCCATTTTCCCACAATTAAAGCAGAATTTGAATACTTAAAGACCTTAAAAGCAAGTTTACAAAATGACTGTCTGATTTCAAAAAACTGCGTAAAGCCCTGGCAACGACGGGGACTTACAGTTCGTAATTTTTTTTTTTTTATAATATGTTTTACATGGTACATAATGATAATTTTACATCTTAGGTTTTTTACTACTTTTTCATTGAAAGCGTTTGCTTGTATATATTTATATATCTTAAAAATGAAAGGCTATCTTATTTTTTCATAGTAATAGAACTGTCACGTTTTGTGGTATTTTGACAGGCATTTTATAAGAAAAGGTTATACTCGTTGGTAGTTTCTTTTTTAAAATTGATGAAGAAAAAACGCTTCATTTTTATAAAATTTTTAAAATAAAAGAAAACTTATTGTGACTTAACTATAATAGTTCTACATGTGCTGTCGCGACACTTTTTGTAAATAATGATGTGTTCTGCAAAGTCTTAGTACATTATTTTATTCTATCATAAATAGGTTTCGCAGCGCACGCGATGTAAAGAATATTTTAGGTAATTTTTTTACACCTTTGGTTACATTATTGGAGTTTTAGTAAGGATCCCTAATTTTTTTGAAAATATAATTTAGCGTATGTCACATGGGGATAGATACATTCCCATACCATGAATCTATTTACAACATAAGTACGAAAAATTTACGTTCATGGTCGTAAATAACGTATTAATTAGTTATCTATAAAGATATGTAGTACAAGGGGGCTTTAAATAGCCTTCTGTAGTTTATCTAAGAAAATAAGGGTCCAATTTTCATGAAGGCTTGTGTATCGTAAGGGAGGAATTTCCCACCCATACTACACACATGTAAAGCCTTATGATCAGAGCCAAGATAAAAGTTAAAGAGAACTTAAAAGGATTAAAAGAAGCGAAAAGCAAATTTTCACAATTGCTAGGGGTGACCATGAGTCGCCCCCAATATTATAAAAAAAAGGAATTCAAAGAGGGAGAGGTGAAACATCACAGCCTCCCCTACTATCTCGTCTAACCGGGACGTGCGCGAGAGGTTCTGGTAAATGCGCGCGTCTCGGTGAGACGAGAGGTTCTGGGTTCGTCTTTTTTATAATCTTTTTTCTGTTTTTCTGTGTCTTGTTCTCTTTCATATTTTCGTTTAGATTATCATTGTTACCTGCTTCTTCAATGGTATATTTATTTTATTGATGGGAATAACCCTCAAAATTTATAAAAAGAGAGTTTTTCTTATAAAAAAATTTTGCACAAAAGTTCCGACTGCCAAAGCCAGTGGGACTATGCCATCCTCGATTGTGGTGTATTGTGAGGCAGACAAGAGTGTGGAGCGGAAAAAGAGGAGGAAGAGGAAGGTGGGGAAGTATCTGGCTCCTTCATTTCGAAAGAGCTAGGCATCCACAACTATCAACTATCTACAGCTTTCAGCTTTCTGCCTACAACGTATCTTAAGACACTTTGGACACGTTGCTCGCCAAACTGAGAACTCCAACTTGGAGAACTCATAGTAAAGTGTTTGGCAGAAGAAGCAGAGGAAGGTCACCTCAGCGCTGGAGTGACCAAGTATCACTGGCATCTGGTACTAGCGTGTCTTTGGCTCTCCACGCAGCGCAGAACCACGAGGAGTGTAGGAGCCTTATCCACCATGAAAATTGGAGTAGTGGTCACATCAATGAAGAACCGACTTGAGAAGAAGAATTTCACTAGCTAGGGATTTATTCATAATATGATTGATAGTCTAATAAATATTAAATTGTGCAATTCAGTTTGATTCATAAATATTTTATACTAGCTGGTTCCCGACATGCGTTGCTATGCCATTAAAAGAAATAAATTAATGGATATTCTCATGCGTCCCTTTTCCCACCTGCGTTCCCCTTCCATCTTTTTGTCATTGACTCCCCTCCCGTACGGCCCGTTTCCCAGTGACGCCTAGATCGCGTAAGATTTTTCCTAGCTAGCAGAGCATTTTTTTCTAATACTTACATTACTCGTGATATCTTTCGAATGAGATGTCTGAATTGAACAATTCATTTTATATTATATTTAAAGTAAGTAAATTAAAAAGGGATTGAGAGACATGTACGAAGGGAATTTAAGTGGTTAGAGTGGAGAATGTTGGTTGTTATTATTTAAATTATTGAAGAAGTAAGGATCCATATCATTATTTGTGTTTTGAAAGTATGGTGTTGGATTTTTTGTTTTTTTCAAGTAATCAGCAAGAAGGTTGCAGATTTTAGGAGCTAAATAGATGAATTGTATATTATACTAGCGAGTTCCCGGCATGCGTTGCAATGCCACCTAGTAGTGAAATTGTTTCTCCCTGCGTGTCCTTTCCCATTCGTCCCGTTCCCCTTCCGCCTTTCCTCTCCCAACTCCTCTCTCCCATTTCCCCGTCCCGTGAAATTCCCTCCCGAGTTACCCTCCCCCTCCCACATTCCACACATTCAGTCCCGGTACATTCAGTTTTCAAACAGCTCGCGTACCACCTATTGCAATTTTTAATTTTGTAATCGCGGGCATGCACACATCAAATCCCCAAATTTTCATCGCAATTGGATGAATGGTTAGCAACGCATAATTTCATGATGCCAGAACTCACTTTTGTATGTAGAAATCATCGCGGGCATGTGCACGTCAAATCTCTAAAGTTTCATCGCAATCGGATAAATGGTTTAGCAATGTATAGATAACATATATATTACTCATAAATGTATATATTAACATAATTAATTAAAAATTTATTATAAGCAAGCATATTTTGATTTTTATACATACATTTAGATTTGTAGTATAATTCTAACATTTCAAAAAACATTGCAGAAACTTATGCAAAACCGAGTGGTAAAACTAGTTCTTTTCATGAAACGATAATTTTCACTAACTTCTAAGGGGGCATCCATTAATTACGTAATCAGTTTTTCTTCCAATCTAAACCACCCCCTCCCCCCCTCCCCCTCGGTGAGATAAATTTAAGCCAATTCGTATATTTTTTTCAAGTAACGTGAGATTTTGCCTGGACCCCCCCCCCCTGTCTGTGCTCACATAATTAATGGATGTCCCCTAAGCACCTCCCCTTTCCACCTCTCTCCCCCCACTACTTTTTCTACCATTTCTACCCACGCCTGTCTTTCTATACTTGATAATTTAGCTTTTAGTACACATGTTTATACATATATTTTAGTACAATATTTAGTGTTCACAATTATGTCCTCTGCGTGCGAACTCTATCTAAATATGTTAATATTCTTACTTATGGGTTACATAAAATATATCTACCATGTAATTAATTACTGTATAAAATTTGTTTGTAATTTATGTATCTATTTGTTACTAATAAAAAAATAAAAAAATATTTAAAAAAATTAAATAAAAATTCTTTAAATAGACAATAAACAGTGTTAATTTCAAGCGACCTCCCAGGTAAGTATGGTCCTGTATTCATTCATTTTAAGGCAGCACCGCGTTCATTGGCCAAAACATTGTACATATATATTTCGTATCGGTGATCGATGAACCGGTGAATGTAATTTTTAACCATAAGTTTTTTTTAATTGTTTGTCTAGCTTGTAGTTTTCTAGATTTTAGGCATGTATGATAAGTTTGTACAGCGCCCTTGAGGTGATTTTTCACAAAAACGGCGCTATATAAATCGTCCAAATATTATTATTATTATTATATAATTTCCTGATGAAGAGAACATCTTTCTCGAAACATGTTGATTTTTTAAATAAAGATTATCGTGTTAAAAAAAAGTGTTTTTAATTATTTCATTAATAAAATGGTACCACAAAGTGAAGTTGCAAAATTTGAAGAAGTTAATTTTCATATTTAATCTAGAAATATGCGATACTTAAATACACTTGTCTAAAAACAATATTTGATTCAGAATTCCCTCTATAAATTATTAATCATTGACGTGGGTTACCGCAATTCAGTTTGAACAATATAAACTTCTTATGCCTCCTCAGAGTTTGGCGGTGAAGCCTCACCCCAAGAATCGGTTACAATTCATTACCATTAAAGGTTAGGTTAGGTTGGGCCACGTTAAGCATTTACCATTTATTTCAATAGAGTCAAGCTCAGTTGAAGTGGGCTTCGTCTCTAGATTCATTAATATGAGTTGAGAAATTTATTTGTTTATAGGGATTAACCAGACAAAACCGGAATATATCATTTTTAAATAAAAATTTTGCCGTGTTGACTCTTTTCCACAAAAAAGTATAAATTGATTTCGAAAGATTGTTATTTTATCTGGTAAAGGAGTGTTTTGATTTTTTATACCGTATAATGATATATATACAAAAATATATAAGAAAATGTGTTATATATTCGTAATAAGGTTATACCGTAGTTTGTTGGCAAATTTTCAAAAAAAAAAAGTATTATACAACACACATTTCAAATCATATAACCATGCAGTAAAATAAATCGATAAATTACCTGGGAAAGCTGTTTCGGAATTTTAATTTTAGTTATAAATTCATTAAAAAAAAGTTCCGCACGCGTGTTTTGTGACGAAAATACTTCAGTTTGTCTATTTATTTTCGGACTTACAAACTAATATATTTCTTTTTTTTACATTCTTATTTTGCTTAGACATTATTGAAAAATTATAAATACGTATGATAAAAAATAATTTCAAAAAGTACATAATTTTAATAGTTATATTTGTAGGTATAAATTAAAGCAAATTTTTAATGAAATAAAATCGATATTGATTGTAATTTTAAAAACCTGGTACGTAGAATAATTAATCTTTCTCATTGGAACCGCCCTGTACGATCGTAGGAACATCTTTCAACGAAATATGGATTCTCAGCCGCTGGCTGGTTAAATTCTTTTAAAGCTTGTGGTCTTTTATAAATAAATACATAGTAATATACCAAACAGTAGTGTAAAAAAGAAACCCAGAGGGGTGTGCAGAAATAATGGACAGCCACACAACTATGTCTCTCACATTCATGCATCTTTAATCGTTGAGGGTGGAGGGTGACAATCCGAAGACCAGAAAGTTCATTTACCTTTTAACTACAGATAATAAGTTAGGAATCAATGGTTAAAGTAAGTCAATTACCTACATACCTTAACATCCTGTATATAAATAGAAGAAGCCGCCCCGGGAAAAATTTATTGTATAACTAACACCTCTGCCATAGGTCACCCCAAATGATTCGCTATTTTTGATGACTTAGGAGAGGTGTCCGGGTTCATGGAGTGAGGTTTGTTTGGGTCTTGGTGGCGGATGCGTATGCCCACCAGCTGCATGGCAGGCCGGATCGGAAGATAATAGTTGAGGGAGTCCATTTGACTTCTCCAGCCGTTCTTTCTCGGAACATCACCTTGCACCGCAGTGGGAGGGATGGATTTATTCGTCTGGACACACAGGCCTCCAAATTTCTACCCACCCTTCATACCTATTTTCTTCCCAGAACTTGCTTTTCTTCCTTTCCTTAAAAAACACTCCACACAGAATTTCTAACATGACATACGCCCTGAGAGAAATTATTTTCCTCTGGACCTCCCACGTGGAACAATTTTTTTTTTAATGTATATATTTATGGTTAGGTGTAACCTTCAAAAGTTGTTTGTTCCAATAAATTAAATAAATTTTATATGATTAATTGGGTTATAATATATAACAATATAGTACCTATATAACGGCACGTTTCAGAGTGGTAGAGACTTTCCTGGTGAAAGACAACGTCGCGCGTCGATTGAAATCGTTATAGTGTTTGGGAACCAGATCTGTCAACATTTTTCCAAGTATTTAATTCACTTGGTCGTGCCATGCTTTGTCGTCTGTATTATTAGATACTAATAATAGTGAAATATTTGGATAATTTGGTACCTTGTTTCTCCTACACATTTCATCACCCAATTCGCAGATACGGTTTGTATCGGTGACTTTCGGTAACTCGTTGTTCCCTAGGACAACTGCAGATCAAACAACAGTTGCCGTCGAATATATTGAGAACACTTAGTCAATGTGAAGGTTATTTATTCGTTGGCGATCTGCAGTCATGCTAGGAAACTATGAAATGTTACCGAAAGTTAGCGATACAATCCTTACCGATCGACCATGCTATCATGATATGGGTCCGTTGTAATTCGTAACCAGTTTTGGGGGAAACACTCCCCACGTTCGGGAACAAGGAAAAAAAATCTCAATTTTGGAGTTTTCGACTTGGATTATTGTATTACAGTAGTTTTATTTTAGGGGTTTAGTTCCTGAGTAAACGTAGTTTTTTACTTAGAATTTTATAGATATCATAATGATTTTCGTTATTTTAATCAATAAAATAAAATCAGTGTGTGCAATTCACACGTGGTAGAAATGAAACCTTCAGAAAACTAAAATAGATAAGAGTGGAGAGACTAGAAGCAACGTACAAATGCATCCTTCACAATGTGAATGATTATTTTTGTCGTCGAATTCCAGTGCACCTTTTACTATACATTTGATATCTTATTAGTATTTGTGTTTTCTTCTTCGGAATCGCTTGGATTTCATAGAATTCGATCCTTGATACGCTAAATGTTTGTAGAGGTTCGTCAGGCGCTTTATACCTACTACTACACTAAAGAAAACTTGCGTGGTACTGTGGATTAATCGTATTATATTGGAACCGAGTACCCGTGAAATAAATAGATATTTTATTGCTTTCTCATTCTCTCGCAGGCAAAATCTTATAGATGTATGTGTTTGTCTATTTTTACTGTTTTATCGAATTCCAAATCACAACGGTGCTAAAAAAGTTTTTACTTCAAAAACAATAAGATGAAATTGAACTTACTTTAGACGCAAGGACATTCCGATCACAAAACACTTTTAATAGTTTTTCTCTTCAGTGGATGTACCATACGACATTAGCGAAAACAAAACAAAGTTTTATTTCTGAATTTAAGAATAAATTTTCATTCAGTCATGAATAAAATCTCCTTCCACCGGAAGTGAGAGATATCAGCAATAGAGACGTTAGAAAGGGCCGGAAGTCAAAGGCGTGGCAACAAAGCCTTGAATTGATGTTCCGTTCACCCCCCAACCTCCCCCCCCCCCGCCCCCGCCAATACTTGCAAACTGCTAACTGCTAGCTTAGCTCCCAGTTCAACGTGCACATAAGGGATGAAGTCCCGAATTTATGTGATACGAAAAACTAACAGTTTTGTGTAACAAAATCATTTAAGGGTGTAATTAAAATCATTAATAATCTGCTCTTTCATAGACGTTGCTAATTTATTTATTTTTTATGAAAAAATTCTTTTTGGAAGTTATGCTTTAAAGTATTTTTTTTAATTTTTTTATTTTTTATTAGTAACTACTTAATTACAGGTTTGATGAGAATTACAAGATATTATAAGGTATATAAATATTTCATCTGTTTGTTCTTAGTCCTCCTCACTAGGTGGTCCTGTGCTGAGGCGGACTGGTAGATTTCCTTGATTTTCCGTTATTTAGTTTCAATAATGTTTTTAATAGATATCATAATGATATGTTTTTAATATATTTGTATTCAATAATGTTTTTAATATATTCTCTAGTATGTCTGCATTAATTTCTTTCACCCATGTTTTGATTTTTTCCCTAAACTTATTTATCTTTTCTATCTTTTTCAAACTTGTAGGAAGGATGTTGTAAAGTTTGGTTGCCAGATATATGTGGTTTCTTTGGCCAAAACTTGTCTTGAATTTTGGAACATCTCGAATATCCTTTTTTGAGGCTATTGTGTCATGAATCTGAGTTTCATTAGGAGATTTTCTGTTTTTTTAAATGATGTATAAGAATATTCTTGGCGTATATTTGTTTTAAATTTAGAATGTCAAAACACTTAAAAATATCTTTTGAGGGGGTTCTGATGGGTAATTTTAGTATAGTTTTTATAATGCTCTTCTGAGCAATATCTATGTGGTAAATATGATTTGCTGTAGCAGATCCCCATACTAGAATTCCGTCCTCAAGACGGGAATGAAGAATTAAGAATTATTGTTTATTTGCGCCTATACATACGCAATATAAATATGAATAAATAGTTGTGACCGTATATAAACTCAATTCTTTCAAGAAAGGCACACAAAAATAATATTGAATTTAATCACTGATACAATATTCTATTTGAATCTGAAAAGATCGGAAATAAGAATCATTTTTAGATTAAGATCCGGACATGCACTAATGGGACGAATATTGTATTTGATAGGCCTCTCTGATTCTCCAATGTGCTCGTGAACAAATTGAAGATGTCGAGCACACATTATCAAAGTGCATTAAATATGAACGACAGAGAGTGACAATACTAATGACCTCGAACTCATCGGAAGTTCAGAATTTAATAGCCTCAACTGAGTTTCATGCCATATCGAGAATAATGAAATTTATTAGATTGTGTAAACTGGAAAATATTTGAAAGTGAATTTTTATACAAAATAAATATAAAAAGACTAAGTACCTTTGAAAGATCACTAGAGATTATAATGATAATATTGTAATTTAAAAACAGATGAGGCAAAAAATGACAACATTGTTTGAGTCAGAAGCCTCGATACATGACATTAAAAAAATATATTCTATTTGAATGCCTTTCTTGAAAGAATTGAGTTTGACCATCATAACACGGGCATGGTGGTCGAAAAATCCACAAATGATGTAACCATTCAAAGCAATGAATAAAGAAACATTAAAATAAAAACAATAAAAAACGGTCTAAGCCAATTATTTATATACATATAGATTATGTACGGGCGCAAAATACATAATTCATACTAATATTTTAAAGCATAATTTGCAAAACGTGTTTTTCTTAAAATACTTAAATCCGTACACAACGCTTAACGTAGCAATGATAATTGTTTCATTGTGTAATTTTAAACTTAATAAAAAAACTTAATTTAATTCAGTTAATAAGCACAACAGTTATTGATTCTGGGGCGGTAAGAAGTTCCAGGTCAGCTAGTATTATATATTAATATGTAACTGAATTATACTTAATTAAAATGTATCTACTTACCATTTCATGAAGTGAATAGAAAAAACTACTAAACATATTTTTATCATCATTGACCGGTCAATGGTTGAGTTGGCATCGCGTTTGGGCCCCATCCAGGCGTCTCGTTTTCGATTCCTCGGTTGGCTAAGTCCTCCACCACGACACAAGCACAAGCTCCTACTACCACCAAACTGTGGTGGTAGTAGGAGATTTCAAATATTGTCAGGTAGTTCGTAACCCTGGAATGTTTGTCTTTCTTTTTCAATAATTAAAGGAGACGGGGATGGGTACCGCCGCTCCGGGAACCATATATTTGATTACCAACACCTCTGCTATAGTTCACCCCAAGTCTTTCGCTATGTTTGGTGATTTAACAGCGATGCATTGGTTCATAGTATAAGTTCGTAGTATGTCTAGGTCTAAGCGACGGATTTTTTTGTTTTTTTACATGAACTCCACGCAGGAGGCCCTGAAGAAAATAATTTCCATCAGGGCCTATTTCATCTTTGGGAATGCTGTGTGGAGGGTTTTTTTAAGGAAAGGAAGGAGAGGAGAGTTCTGGGAAGGAAAAGGGTTTAAGGGGTGGGTAGGAATCTGGGGTTCAGTGTGTCCTGGTAATCCGCCTCAAAGACAAACCGCACCCCATGACACCGGGCACCTTTGCTAAATCACCAAACGTAGCTAACCACTTGGGGTGATCTATGGCAGAGGTGTTGGTTATCCAATAAAGGTTCGCGAGGCGGCGGTACCCATTCCCGGCTCCCAAATTGACCTAAACACATTGAACCTCAGATTTCTACCAGAACTTCCTCTCCTTATTCTTTCAGAACTGCCTCTATTTATTTTCCTTTTTAAAAACCCCCACGCTGCATCCCCAAAGATGACGCAGGTCCTCATGGAAACTATTTTCTTTAGAGCTTTCTGTGTAGAGCTTATATTAAAAAAACAACTGTAAAATAAAAAACCGATATTATTTTTCTCTTTGTGGCACAAAAAAAATCGGCGGTGAAATCCAAACTCTTCTGTCCTTCGTATTACATAAAACAAGTAAGTATTGTCGTACGGACGTAAATCCGCGCACTTCCTTTCAGATTTTGTGGCAACTTTTTACTGTCTGCCAGGTTGGATTAGTAAACTGGGTCAGGTCGGAGTAATTTGATGTTCCGACGGTAAAAAGAATAAACTGCGTTGAACTCCAGTCACAGCACAAGTTAAAAACAAGATTTGCCCCACCGTACCGGGGGCGGTTTAGCCCTTACAAGGTTATGTCGTAGCGAGGGGGCGATATATTATTTTCCAGCAGGTTATCTCAATTTTTTGTTTCGCACGAACACGAGGCAGAAGCGGACAGGATGTTCTTTGCTATAACTGTATATTTGTGGTGTAGAAATAAAAGGTTTTTTTTAAGCTTTTTATGCTTGATGGCCATTTTTAAAAGGATTTTCAGAAAAGATAAACACAACTTATTTTGCCCGTTTCTTCTTCCCCCATGTATTCCTTTTTTTTTACATTAGCTTCATACAGGGGGCCCTGAGGAAAATAATTCCCATAATCTTTGGGATGTTGTGTGGACGGTCTTTTTAGGAAAGGAAGGTGAGGAAGTTCTGATAAGGAAAAGGGTATGAGGGGAGGGTAGGAATCTAGGAGTCAGTGTGTCCAGGAGTGACGGACGTAATCCATCCCTCCCACTGAGGTGCAAGCGATGGTTTGAGAGAGAACGGCTGGAGAAGTCAAAGGGACTCCCTAAACTATTATCTCCCGATCCGGCCAGCCATGCAGTTGGTGGGCAAACCAAGCCAAGACCCCACCCCATGAACCCGTGCACCCCTGCTAAGTCACCAAACGTAGCGAACCACTTGAAGTGAAAAATGGGAGAGATATTGGTTACCAAATAAATTGTTCCCGGGGCGGCGCCCGGCGCGGTAACCATACCCGCTGCCCAAATTGATCTTCCGTAGATTAAATGATAAGTTGTTTTTTCTTACATTTGTCGCTTCTCATAATTTATTTATTTGTACTAGGTTTTTAGACATATGGTTATAAAAGCTCAGTTATTATACAAATAGGCACATGCATTTACAAATAATATAACCTACTCGGTCAAAGAATACATAACATCAAAATAAAATTATGTTAAAATCTAACTCAAATGAACAAGAGATACAAATAGAGCACAAATCCATATAATTGAATTTGGCTAGGTATCCATTTTTTGGGGAGCATTTCTTACTTTTTCTACCTTTTATATTTGAAACTTTTGTGCTTTTTATTATTTTTTAAGGTCTTTTATAGTTTATAATGTAATGGGAAGAACATTGTGGTGCCTATGGCAGCACTAGTGTAAATAAATAGATCACCAAGGAAACTATAAATAAAGATATCACCATGGAAACGAAAAATAACAAAGGAGTACAAATAAAATCTGGGGATGGTTAGATGACTTGATAATAAATAAAGCCGTATTAATGTAAATGGAATTCAAATAGAAAATCGTGTTGTTTTTATTAGTTTTGTGAACCCAGAACAATATTAAAATCGTAACAATTGGTGTCAGGTGTGGGGTTCCAAAAAAAAAAAAAACAAACTGCAACAGTGAGAGTTCGGATCAGGATAATAAATTGTTTAACATTATACGGTAACAAGAAAAATGGCTAAAACTAACTAACTAACTAACCATCACGCCGTTTCCCCGCAGGGGTAGGCAGAGAGGACGGACCGCCACACAACTCGATCTTGGCACACACTCTTTGCCTCGTTCACATTCATACATCGTCTCATACATGCTCTTCTATTATTCCGACTCTTCACATGGCCCGACTCAAGTATCTGATTCACTTGGTCGTGCCATGTCTTCCTCGGGCGTCCCCGACTTCTTCTACCATTCACATTTGCATCATATATTCTCCTTACACTCCTTTCCTCGTTCATTCGCTCTACATGCCCAAACCATCGGAGAGTCCCTTTCTTAATCTTACACATCACGCTTACGTCAGCCTTGCATTCTTTGCGGATATCCACGTTTCTCTCACGATCGTACATGGTTTTACCACACATTCGCCTCAGGGATCTCATTTCTACAGCATTCAGTCTGCTTTCATCCTTCCTCTGCCAGTTCCATGCCTCACTGCCATACATCAGGGTAGGTACCAGCACTCCATTATGGACGGCTAGTTTCGCGTCTTTGGACAGTTTTTTATTACCGCCAACGGCATTCAGTCCTCCATTAATGGAGTTACCGGCATTCACCCTTCTTTCAATATCTCTATCAGCCTTCCCATCTTTCGTAAACATACTACCCAGATACACAAACTCATCCACCTGCTCCAAGTATTCATCATTCACAACTATATTGCATACTGTTTTCGTACTCTCTCTTTCAAACACCATGACTTTAGACTTACTTACATTCATCATTAACTCATTCTTCATACATACTTCGTTCATCCTAGACACGAGAGACTGTAGATCTTCCATACTGCTAGAAATTAGCACTGCATCATCAGCATACAAAAGGCAACATACTTCCAGATTACTCAATTTTGCGCCCAATCCCATCTCTTTCAATTCTTGCATACAATTATCCATGTATAGATTGAATAACCACGGTGACATTACGCAGCCTTGTTTAACACCTTTTGTGATGTCAAACCACTCCGTAAAATCGCCGTTCACCCTAACACATGCAACGCTTCCCTTATATAGCGACGCAATTGCCTGAATGAGCTTCGTATTCACTCCGTACTTGGACAACACCTTCCATAGCTTTTAAGAAAAATGGCAACCAAGAAAAACAGATTGATGGACTTAAAGGTAATGGAATTAAAGCGGGAACTTGAGGAACGTGACCTGGAGACAACGGGGACGAAGAGTATACTGCAAGAACGGCTACGAGTGGCTCTCGCGAGCACTGGTGAAGATCCAGAGAGTTTTTCTTTCAAAACGACTGGCGGAATGGATGACCTCTGTCGACATATCGACACCAAACTAGAAGCAACCTCCCAAAGCATCAGTGACATGAGGACGCAGCTGGAAGGGAAGCTAGACAACATTTCTCGCTGCTTCAACGAGAAAATAGTCGACATGGAAGAACGCATCCGGAGAATAGAGGAGCGACTCCACGCGACTGGTGGTGAGAGCACCGTCATGGATGTAAAGAATTTATCAAGGCCCCCAAACTCTAACGTCGAGGAAAGGATGGTCCTGACCCAGTTGAGACATGACCTACCCACCTTCGACGGAAAATCTTCCTGGGAGGAATACCTGACGCTCTTTGAGACCGCGGCCATGATAAATGAATGGCCAGGTATCAAGAAGGCGTCGATGCTGTGCCTGTCGCTGCGGGGAGATGCAGTAAGGGTATTGCAAACTATTCCGCTGACAGAGCGCCAGGACTATGAGCAGTTGACGCAACGTCTAGAAATGCGGTTCGGTCATCGTCACATGGAGCAGATCTACCGCTCGCAATTGAAGAACCGCTTCCAAAAGCCGAACGAGACGTTGCAAGAATTCGAAGCTGACATCGTCCGCCTGGTTAGAGGCGCCTACCCAACAGTGACTGACGATGTCTACGAGAGTCTGGCCATCGACAGATTCTTGGACGGACTGCAGGAGGGTGAAACGCAGCAGGCCGTCAAGTTGGCACGTCCGAAGATGCTGAGTGAGGCATTGACGCAAGCTCTGGAGTTCGAGGCAGTGAAGCAGTCCGTGAGAAGCCAAGCTCGGGTACGTGCTCTGGAGACCACGGGGGAAGAATCGCAACCATCCATGGAGGAATTAGTGAAGCGTGTCCTGGAGGCTTTGAAGGTACAGAAAAGGGAGATACGCTGCTGGAACTGTGGTCAGACAGGACACCTTCGTAATAAATGCCCAAAACCAAGGAGACAAACCTCGGAAAACTAAAAAGGGTTGATGGGAAGGGGCAACCATCGATCCGTACTACCGAGGCCCTTGAAACATCCGTAACTATGGCGACACTTGGAGGGGGATCTAACGGAATTTACACAGAGGGTCTGGTGGATGGAAAAAGTCGCAGACTGTTGTTGGACACAGGAGCAACTGCATCGATCATAAGACCAGATATTGCTGCCTCCGAGGCAAGGATCGTGTCGTCACGATGGAAACTACGTACGGCAACAGGGGAGTTGGCGTGCGTTCACGGGGAGACAGCCGCCCTTTTCAAAATTGGCAACACCACCTTCAAGCATCAGGTTCTAGTCGCTGACATAGAGGAAGAAGTGATCTTCGGGATGGACCTGCTGTCGAAATTGGGCTGTAAGCTGGACCTGAGAGAGGGAGTAATATGGATCGACAACGAGGAAGTGGTACTGCAGAAGGGGGGTGGCGAAACGGTGTGTGTGATCCTTAGTGCGGATACTCTGCTACCCCAGTGCAGTGAGACACTGATTACCGCGTGTCTAGATACGTGGAGTCCACCGGGGCAAACTGTTATCTTGGAACCCGAGAAGGACGGTGCGGGACTCGGACAAGGAATTTTGGTCGGTAAGGCGCTAATACGCACCCGTGAAGAAATACCCATCAGGGTAATGAATGTCAATGACTACCCGGTAACCCTGAAGAAAGGCACTCGGTTAGGGCATGGTTCACCTGTTTTGGCGGTTGTTCGGCAAGTTAACAACATGACCGTGACATCGAATAAGCTTCCAGACCAGCTAAAAGATCTCGTTGAACGGGCCAGTAGGGGACTTCCTGCCAGACGACGGAACGCTGTCGAAACGCTGATCAGCAGGTATCAGAATGTCTTCGAAGGCTCGAACGGGTTGTTAGGAAGGACCGACGTCGTACAGCATCGCATAAGAACAGGGAACGCGGACCCTATCCGACAAGTCCCTAGGCGATTACCATTTGCGAGACGTGACGAAGCTGAACAGATAATCCGGGACATGGAAAAAGGGAAGATAATTGAGCCATCAAACAGCCCATGGGTTTCACCAGTGGTACTGGTGAGGAAGAAGGATGGGACCACACGTTTTTGTGTGGATTACCGACGACTCAATGATGTGACCAAGAAGGATAGCTACCCTTTACCCCGGATCGATGACACGTTGGACACCTTGGGAGGCTGTCAAGTCTTTTCTACTCTGGACTTGAAGAGCGGATATTGGCAAGTGGAGTTGGACCCAAGAGACAAAGAGAAGACGGCTTTTTCTACCGGGACGGGACTCTGGCAATTCACAGTGATGCCATTTGGACTTTGTAATGCTCCTGCTACGTTTGAGCGGCTGATGGAACATGTATTAAGAGGGCTATCCTGGGAAACATGCCTGGTCTATCTGGATGACATCATCATCCTCGGCAAAACCTTTGAGGAACACCTGAAGAACTTGGAACAGGTGTTCCTGCGTTTGCAGGGCGCCCACTTGAGACTTAATCCCAAGAAGTGCAACCTTTTTCAAGAACAAGTCAATTATCTCGGTCACGTGGTATCCGAAAGGGGAGTCTCAGTCGACCCAGAAAAAATCCGTGCCGTCAATGAATGGCCAGTACCGAAGGATAAGCACGAGTTGAGAAGCTTCCTTGGCCTCTGCACTTACTACCGACGGTTTGTCTATGGGTTTGCAGATATTTCCAAACCATTGACAAGGCTCACCGAAGAGAAAAATTGTTTTGCCTGGGACTCTCACTGCCAACAGGCGTTCGAAAACTTGAAGCAGAAGTTAACCGATGCCCCTATCTTGAGCTATCCCAAACCAGAAGGGAAGTTTATACTGGATACAGACGCCAGCAACGTGGGTATGGGAAGCGTTCTGTCACAAGTCCAGGAAGGGGAGGAGAAAGTCATCGGGTACTTCAGCAAGGTACTGTCTAGACCTGAGCGCAACTATTGCGTGACGCGAAGGGAATTACTGGCAGTTGTCAAGTCGGTGGAGCATTTTCACAAGTACCTTTACGGCAGGAATTTCCTGCTGAGGACGGATCATGCGGCGCTCAAATGGCTCTTGCACTTCAAAAATCCCGAGGGACAGGTGGCGAGATGGATTGAACGGTTGCAGGTATATGATTATGAATCCGAACATCGAGCTGGAGTTCTCCACCGGAACGCAGACGCTCTATCCAGGAGACCTTGCGCGTAGGATTGCATCCACTGCGGGCGGATGGAGGAGAAGTCAGCAGTAGTGTGTAGAACAGGAGTCATGGATGAGGATTGGGAACCTGCAGAAATCGGGAAGGACCAAGAGGCTGACCCCGAACTGAAATATCTGGTGGAGTGGAAGAAGGCGATACAGCGGCCAACTTGGGAGAACGTCGCTTCTTCTTCTCCAAACGTCAAATCATACTGGGCTCAGTGGGATTCCATTGAATTGGAAAATGGGGTTCTTAGAAGGGCATTGGAAACGCCGGATGGAGAACCACGGAAGTTACAGATGCTGGTTCCAAGGAAACGCATTCCCGAAATCCTTCGGTTGTTGCACGATGGAACCTCCGGTGGGCATTTGGGAGTCAAGAAGACAATTGAAAAGGTCCGGGAACGTTTCTACTGGGTGAACTGCAAAAGAGATGTCAAGGATTGGTGCAGGAAGTGCGTGACTTGCGCCACGGCCAATGGACCGTACAAGAGGAAAAGAGCACCGATGCGACAGTACAACGTAGGCAGCCCGTTCGAGAGAATCGCTGTGGATATAGCTGGACCGTTCCCTACAACCGAAAACCGGAACAAGTATATCCTGGTCGCTATCGACTATTTCAGCAAGTGGGTTGAAGCCTATGCACTGCCCAACCAGGAAGCAGTTACCGTAGCGGAGGCATTGGTCACGGAGCTAGTCAGTCGATTTGGTGTGCCTCTGGAGCTACATTCGGACCAAGGACGTAATTTCGAATCTGCAGTGTTCCAGAAAATGTGCGAGATCCTGGGAATTAGGAAGACGAGGACTACAGCACTGCACCCGCAGTCTGATGGAATGGTTGAAAGAATGAACCGTACAATCGGCAGACATCTGGCGAAGGTTGTCTCGGATCACCAAAGAGACTGGGACCGACACCTGCCCTTGTTCCTGTTGGCTTACCGATCGGCGGTTCATGAAACTACGGGGCACACGCCTGGAAGTGTGCTCTTTGGACGAGAGTTACGACTGCCCTGTGATCTGAAGTTCGGATGTAAACCGAAAGAAGACATAGCTGGTGAGGACTACGTGTCAGACCTTCGTAGGCGTCTGGATGATGCCCACGACCGGGTCCGTGTGAATATCGAGGCTGCTAGTGACCGGATGAAGGAACATTATGACGTCAAGGCAGAGAAGGGGGGTTATCAATCTGGCGAACTAGTCTGGCTCTTCGACCCCCGTAGGCGCCAAGGTTTCTCCCCAAAACTCCAACGGTCTTGGGATGGCCCCTACGAGGTGCTGAAGCGGATCAACGATGTGGTCTACAGGATAAGGAAGAGGCCCAACGGGAAACCACGGATCGTCCACTTCAACCGGCTTGCTCCCTTCCTGGGTGACAATCAGGATGATCCGGAACAGCATGTCCGAGTCTGCAAGGTCCCTGAGGAGGAAATAACCTTCGAACAATTCATGTCCCAGGCTAGCGAGGGGCACAAGACCCGACATGGAGTGACACAAGAAATAGCGCAGGACCTGTTCGGGCTTTCAAAGCAGCATGCTCTGGCCTTCTGCGTGACACACGACTTCAACATGTCACGGGGAATTTCGAGGGTTTTGCAGCATAAGTTTCTAGTGAAACAGGAGTTGGAGCGGCAGGCACCAGCTATCGGAGAGGTGGCGCAACTCAACAGGGAAGGACCACCAATCTTCTGCTTGGTGACCAGGGAGACAACCCAAGTTACGCCGGAGTACCAAACCATTTGGGACTGTCTGATGGTTTTGAGGGACCGCTTGTTGCAGTCTGATATCAACCGGATAGGGATCCCGAAGCTCGGTGGCCGTGGGATTGGGCTGGACTGGAGGATCTTGCGGAGCATGTTCGAAGAGATCTTCCGATACACTGGCATATTGGTTCTGGTATGCTGTTACCACAAAGGGTCAGAAGCAAGTGATGGTAAAACTCTAGCTTGTCATTTCTTTGCGTCGGCTCGATGCAATCGAGGACTAGATTGCCGATACCTTCATGAAGAGAATTCGGGGCCTGTTCCGGGACGAAACAGCCCTAAGGAGGGGGCAATGTAATGGGAAGAACATTGTGGTGCCTATGGCAGCACTAGTGTAAATAAATAGATCACCAAGGAAACTATAAATAAAGATATCACCATGGAAACGAAAAATAAAAAAGGAGTACAAATAAAATCTGGGGATGGTTAGATGACTTGATAATAAATAAAGCCGTAACAATGTAAATGGAATTCAAATAAATAGTGTTACTGAAAATCGTGTTGTTTTTATTAGTTTTGTGAACCCAGAACAATATTAAAATCGTAACAATACATTTTACTTATAACTATTTTATTTCTTACCTTTCATTTTAGTTTTACTTTATACTTTATACTTTGTACTGTATATTTAATACTTTATACTTATAAGTCCTACTTTTCACTTATTAATTTGACTCCTTACTTTTTACCTTTCACTTTTTACTTTACGTTTATACAACTACATTCTTTATGTCATTGTATTATTTGTATAGTTATTTTAATATGTTAATGGCACGATACTTGCTGTACCGTGTATGTTGAAATAAATAAATAATATGATTAACTCAACAATTATTGATATATATATATTTTTTAGCAATATCAAGACTTTTTTTCTGAATCTGTATAAATTATCGACTAAAATGTCTACTTCGCAACACTTTTATCTTCTTACATCGACGATACATTTTGGTCAGATTGCTAAAATAGACCATATTATTTTTAAATGCATTCAGGTGAAACATACTATCAGGTCTTAAACCATAGGAATTGGAAACATTTAATTCAATATTGCAATTTTCAATATAATTCGATCAAGATATTGGAGAATTCTTTATTTACACACATTTTATGCAATTCTCACAGTAATTTGATATTCGGTGAAAAACTACTAATTGATTATTCTGTCTGCCCAGGGTATTTTGAGGTTGTGCTTATATTATCCGCATTTGAAAGGCTTCTTCCGTATTTAAGGGTTGGTTTAGTTTCCAGGTTTCCATGACGTACAATGAAAATTCATGGAATATTTTCAAACAAAGTTACAAAAGCGGTTTTTATACGTATTTCTTATTATTAAAAGCAATGTAACTTTGTTTTTAACCACTTGATTACAATTTTATTATTTCAACTAGTTTCGGTTAAATCCTAACCTTTTTCCAGGCATTATTATTATAAACAATACACACATTCACTTTTTTTTTAACAGGAGAAATGTATAATGTCTTCCACGCTAGCAATTCACATATATTGTTAAGGACATTTTACAAGGGTAAGTTAGTTTATAATGCTTACAGGTATAAAAATTTAAATTTAAATATTACAGCAATTTAAGCAAGTTATAACAAAAATTCAAAAAAAATAATATGGAGAAAAAAAATAACTAGGACTAGGTATTAGGAGGATTGCAACAACATCCATACATGTATTTTGTATTGTACAAGTGTAGATGTTTTGAACTGTCAATGAAGTGAATTGTAGAGCTTAATGGCCTGGTGTTTGTAGTATTTTTGTCCAGAGGATATTCTTGTTCTAGGAATTTGTAGTTTACATGCATTTGTTATATTATTATATAATGGTAAAATAAACAGAGAGAAAGCTTATTTTTGATGCTCTACCCTCCTCTAATGTACTTTCTCTTTCTCGTTATTTTATCCTTATTTTGCTATTATTATGAATGGCTGTAGTTTTCGGGTAGATACATGCAAGATAGGTTACATTTAGGTAATAATATTAATAATATATCTTTATTAAACAAAAAATTTGCAAGATTTATAACTAAAAAAATAAACGTACATATTCAGTGTTAATATATACAATGGTTTAATAAGTATATATAAGTACAAAAGATAAACAACAGAAAATAATATAAATATGAACAGTAAGTACCTACTTGAAGAATAGAAAATAAGGTATTTTACATCTTAAGATTATACAAACACTCTCCCATTAGAAGCATTTGCCGCAATGTAAATATATTATGTAAATTTCTGTGAGTACTTAGTTTAGTTTATAATAATACTGTCCTGAAGAAGGTTGGGATAAAGAAGACACATGGTGTGAATTATAAGAAAATTAATTAAAATAAACTTTTCATTGATTTCAAGCCACAAAACTTACTTTGAAAGTAGTACTTTCTTTGATAATCCAATATTTATTTTCATTTTAGGAAAATGTGATGTGAGCCAAGCTTATTTTTCCTTCCTAAGGTGAAGGTTACTCGAAACGAGTGATTTAAAACTGAAAACAGTAGAAAACATATCATGTGGAGAAGTCCATCCCCACAGCCTGGGATGTAACGCAACGTTAATGTCCCTGTCCGTTCAACGGTTGTTGGCTATGCGGACTTTGTTTACTGCGGCACGGAACAGCTCTACAGTAGACTGGCCAAACCACTGTGTCTGGTTTTTCAGTCATGATGTTCTCCTTCTTCCAGCCCCCGTCTTCCGGCAATCTTTTCCTGCATTACGAGATGCAAGATCTCGTACTTCTCTAAGTTGTCGGATGTCTCATCACATGTCCTAGATATTGAAGTTTTCAGATTTTTATTGTTTTAATAATTTCTTTTTATTTATTCATTCGAACCATAACATCTTCATTCGTAACTCTGTCCATCCTGCTTATTTTGAGTTTTCTTCTGTAGATCCGATCCACATTTCGAATGCCTCAAGTCGCCTTATCAGTTCTTCAGTAAGCGTCCATACTTCCATTGCATAAAATAATACCGAAAACACGCAGCATCTGACCATTCTAATACGTAATTCAAGGTTGAGATAAAGGTTGAATGAGCTTGCTCAATGTGGCACTTGATTTAAACCGGAAGATCTCATCTTTCATTTAAATTGCAGCCCAAATATACAATACTTTGTACCTTCTCTAGTTTTGTTCCAGCAATATAAATATTTTCATTCAAGTCACGTTATTTTGCTGGTGAGCATGTATTTTGTTTTATTTGTACTCGGTTCTAACCCAAAATTTTCACAAGTCTTCACTATTTGATTTAGCAGAAATTATACAGGGTGCAGCAAATCAAACAGTGCAGTTTTGAAAGGCTATTAAAAAAAACGGCGACACTTACAGAAATGGGGTTTATTGTATTATATTCGGTTCATCATGCCGTTTTATGCATCAAGTCTTAAAGATGGCATCAGAAAGATGATGGCCCCCGGCAGCGATACATTGATGAAGGCGATTTGCATAATGGTGCCATTATGCCCAGCGATGGGCATAATGGCGATTTCCTCCCGAATTCGATCCTTGAGAAGGTGTGAGGCCGATGTTTGAAAACTTTTTTCTTCAGATAGCCCCAAAGGAAGAAGTCGCAAAAGCCTAAATCAGGTGAGCGCGCGGGCCACCCCTCAGAGAGGTGAGGCGCGCAGGCAACATCTGTTGCAGTTTCGTCATTGAAACTCGATCAGTATGGGCCGTAGCACCATCCTGTTGAAACTAAATGCCTCCCAGATCTGTTTCCACCGTTATTTCTTCCAATTGAGGTTCAAAATTTTTTTTCTAACATAACGTTGAGCGTTGACAGTCACGGTTCATCCATTCTCCTCAAAAAAATACGGCCCAAAAACCACAAATTTGGAAATCGCGCACCACACGGTCACTTTTGGGGAGAGAAGAGGTCTCTCGTGAAGTTGTCTTGGGTTATTTTCAGCCCAGTACCGAAAATTTGGTTTATTCACCGCTCCACAGAGATGGAAGTGGGCCTCGTCATTTCGACATTTTTGGTCATTTTCAAGATACGTGTGGACGGCAAAGCCCCGGTGTTGTCCGGACCAAACCATGGCAACAGCTAAAAACTGCATGACCCTCCCGACACAATGAGATCACTACCAGGTTTCTACTCCCACCGTACGGGATGTACCGACCTTTCAAAACTGCACTGTTTAATTTGCCTGTAGATCCTGATATTTGTGCTAATTTATTATCTAGAAAAAGGCAGGGAAGACTCCATCTCTTAACAAAATTCAGTCACATTCGATTGCGTTTTTTATCACTGGGAAAAGAGAGACGGAAGAAAGCCCTACCTTCAATTGTTTGACGATTTGCGTCTTCATCCACTGGTCACTTGCCACAGTTTCACCCGATGGATAACATTATATAAAATGTATATGAACGCGTTTTTTACGAGAATTTCAAATAACTGGTGTGTAACATAACATGCAATATAACACGATCGAGAAGATATTTCAACTATTAAAAGTGGATACTTCAAAATGATTGTACAAATAATATTTTGAACTGGCATAGGTAGGTAGGTTTTAGTCATCTTCTTCTTTCTTCTGGTTCTCAAGTAGGACTTTTTAAGGAAGGAGAGGAACAATGGGAGATGACAATACATTAAACAGGACCTTGGGATGTATGGATTAGTTCCAAAGCTGTTTCAATACTAACACGTGTCTTCCCACTGCTTCCTTCTTTCATCCATAAAGGAGTGTCAATGATATTTTATTTAAACAACACACGAGGTAAATCCACGCAATCTAGGTTAATTATACTGCTATAATATTTAGAACATGAAAAGGGTGTGCCTAGAATATCGACTCACGAATTAAAGCCTAGAACAAATTCAGGAAGAGAATATTATGCAGTCAGACCGTAATATATAAAAGACTATGGTAGCCAGTAAGAGGTAGACAGGATTTCGTTGCAATGGGTTTTCTTAGGTTGTTTCTCTTGGAGAGGAGTAAAACTCGGAAAAGGGTTTTGATCCGCTATTCAAGGGAGTTTTAATGTTAACCCAATAGTCCCATGATGTAATGCCGAGGAGTTTATTGGATACGAAAGAATTTTTAAGGTCGGAAAGGGTTCGAGCGAGTCTTACAAGAGGGTATGGTTCGAACGCGTAATTCAGCGACTGTGTAATTTAAAAACAATCCTTTTCCATGGTAGCTTTTGGATCCAGCGAAACTTTCATGTGGTATGCTTTGGTCGAGGGGTAAGGCTCACGACTAACAATCCGAAGGTTGCGTGTTCAAATCCCGGCGTACATAAGTAAATTTTATGTGATTGATTTGAGTTATCTTACAATTTAATCATTTAAAATAATATTAAGTTTATTTGCGACGCGTTCCAAAGTACAAGATACTAGTAGTATCGCTCTGATGTAAGACCACCATTCAAATTTTAAATATTGCTTGAAATGACTTTATCCGAGTTTGTTGAGCAGATCTGAATAGCCAGGAATTTTCCCTTCTTTTTCTTTCCTATCTCTTTCCCGCTTCACTACATTCAGGCTCACAACTTACCCCAGAGGGGATGCCATGGTCTCACCGGTTCCAGGCGGTTGGGACTCTTGTGCGGTTTTCACATAAAATATTTATGTATATATGGGTTAACTTTTACAGATTTAATAAAAAAAAATCATGTTCCTTAAATATTTACAAATTATTAGATTGTAAATATCTGGGGGTTTATGCTAGAAGTGCCTTTGTCAGTTTTAGTAATTTGATTTGGGTATTCACTTGGGGATAAACAATCTTCATCCCTGCTTAATTCGGAAAATGTACATAAGCATTAGCAGCTGATATATTTATTCCCTTTAGAAAAATCATACGAAACATATTTTAAACATATATATATTTTTTTTTTTTTTTTTCAAAAACAGCAACTTATTTTGTGGCACCATTTTAATTCAAATTAATAAATTACTTTGTTTTTACCACTATTATTGATTTTAAAAAACCGACATGTTTCGTAAGCCAAGCCTACTTCATCAGGGTGAAGTAAGCTTGGCTTACGAAACATGTCGGTTTTTATAATCAATAATAGTGGTAAAAACAAAGTAATTTATTAATTTGAATATTTTATATCCCGACGTACACAATGTTTTTCTTTAATAGGGTGGTCAAACTTTTCTTATCAATACCAACATCACAAAACCCAACTGCTCCCAACAATCTGGAGTCAGTGAGCGTATCTTCTAGTCTGGACCACGGACGCCGTCAATTACCTTGTTACCTTCTATTTTGGTAAAAACCTCCAGGGATCTGAACTTATTTCCCGGGAGAACCCTACCTAAGAGCAAATCGGGTAAAACCTCCTATTATCACTATTATGTAGGTCAAACTTCTCACTCGTAGAAACTAATTTAATCACCATTATTGATTGAATATATTTTCACACAGGAAAAAAATCGGCAGGGCCTATCCTATCTTTAGGGATGCTGTTTGGAGGGACTTTTTATAGAACGGAAAGAGAGGAAGTTCTGGGAAGGAAAGGGGTAAAACCTAGAAAAACCTTACCCCACTTGATAAACAAGACAAACATGCACCACTCGGGGCGACCTGTGGCAGGGGTGTTGATTATCCAATAAATGTTTCCCGGGGCGGCGATACCCATACCCGCCACCCAAATTGACTATGGACGATCAAACAACAACAGAAAACAAATTTATTAATCATGTTAGAAAAATGCCATCTTGTGTATTGAGTTCTCAATATATCGTATAATTAATCGTTCGAGAACTTCACAAATTAATAAAGCAAGATTAGATATAATAAAAAAAATTGGATAATTTGTTCGGCGCCGTTTTTGTGTAAAAATCACCTCTAGGGCGCTGTACCAATAAACGATTTCCTAGGCTCTATCTAATGTAATTATTTGCAAACAGATACAGACAATATACTTACCTGGTAGGTCACTTCAAATAAACACGATTTTATTAGAAACTTTAAGCTTGGAGAAGATAAAACGTTGCAAAACGGACACTATATTAAAAATACTAATCATTAAATGATTTCACAGTTGCGATTTTACCCCCATTGGCTCCATTACAATTGATATTACGTTAATTTATTAGAAGATTTTTGGCAAAAGTAGAGGTGATATTAATTTAAAATACTAATATTTTAATTTTTCGATTTTGGTACTGAAGTGTTTTTATGAAATGACCTTAAAAAGCTTAGAAATTCTACTTAGGTTTACAATTTGGAAGGCAGGTATGGGTGCCGCCGCCCTGGGAATCATTTATTGGATAACCACGCATTTTCCATAGGTTACCCCAGGTGGTTCGCTACGTTTGGTGACTTAGAAGGGGTGCCCGGTATCACGGGGTGAGGTTTGACCGGATCTTGGCAGCTGCGTGGCAAGCCGGATTGGGAGAATGGATATATAGACCTTGTGACCTCTCAAGCAGAACTCTTACGGAACATCGCCTTGCACCGAAGTGGGGGGATAGATTCATATATCCGTCACTCCTGGACACACTGACCTCCATATTCCTACCAACCCCTCATATATTATCCTTCCCATAACTTCCTCTCCTTCCTTTCCTTTAGAAAACCATCTCCAAAGATGACATAGGCCCTGAGGGGGGCCTCCTGTGTGGAGCCATTGTAAAAAACGGTTTAAATGTGAAATTATCAATATATATGTTTACACATTTTACAATTTTAGTTATTTACTATGTCGCGGACTGTGAAAGTGAAAACTTTCGTACTTTATGGCTACGACTGTCTGTAAAGATGAGTTCTAAGTTTAGCTCTAAATTCTGTCGTTCTTATGATGATTCTTAAATCACACAGTTCATCAGTTAATCTACTTTGTTTCATTATTGTGATGAACGTATGTCTTGCGGTATGAAAGAGACATGCGTGTATGAGTGAGACAACATGAGGAACGTATAAAAGGGTGTGGTTGTTGTCCATTCGTCCTCTTACCATCAGACTTCCTTAGAAGTACCATTGCACCTAATCCAGGAAAAAACATCACGAGACTACCTACGTCTTCTTATTGTAGTAACACCCTATACTGAGAGTATCATATACAGAGGAATCTGGATCCATTAAAGGGAGTCCAGAGTATTATGGGATAACCGGCCACGGTCATCACAATTATATATCAACAATTTGTATCGGAATTGCATATCACATTCACACAGCGATGAATTCGTATCGTTCGCATCCTAATCACAGAAGTTTCCAGTAAACTCAACGCAAGGATGATTCAAGTCAATTCGGTGTGACTCATTCAGCTCTTAGAATTAGTTTCTTATTCTTCGTTAAATTATGTTACCATCCGCGAAATGAGATCACTGCTCAGTCGCTTCATCCCCCACGGCTCCCACTTCCACCCACCCTGTTTCTTGCTCGAACTATAGCCTCCAATGGGATACTTTGTCTTGGAGACAACAGGGTCGGATGGCCTCGATCCTACGAAACAATCTCTAATCTATACACATTCTCAATGTCAATATTTCATAAGAATCAAAAATTAAAGATCTGGGGTTCTACCATAGTGAAATCGATAACTGTACAACGTCGTATGGATAGGCTTAACAATCGATAATTTTATACCGTTTTCCCGGGCACGGATCACTGTTGAAAGCCAGACCGATAGTGATAGGGAATAAATAAGAAATCGTTGTACGATTTCAGCACTGACGTATTTGTCTATGTTTTACTTCCGTAAATGTCAATCGGCTAAGTAAAAATTTAAAAATTGATAAATTGACAATTTCTAATAGAAATACTAAGTTTAATGTACATTGGCGCTTCGCATGTACTTTTTTAGACTAAATGGGAGTTAATTAGTTAATGAGATCTGTAGTCATATTTGAACAACTTTCGTTTCTCCGAGCTAGAAAGGAATCTATTGATCGCAACTTAGATGAATTAATTAAATCCATGAATCGCGTACACGATTTCTTTCAATTCGAAAAGCTGGGTTAGTTCCACCTACATTGATCAAAATCCAGTTATTTTGCATAACGAACAACATTATTAAAGAAGTTGAATATATCGACAGTTTATCTGACTTGAGACCTCTCTAAAAGCAGCGGTTTTTGTCAACCGACTGAATGTCGGACTTGCCAAGAACGATATCGTTGCCGGTATCTGTGTTTTCTCACGTCAAAAATACCCTCCACAACTATTCGAATTGACATATTATATCGAAGAAAAATTTGCGATATTTTATTCTAATAAACTATCGGATCCAGTTGGGACACGTTTCGACGAGACATCAGTACGCAATAGCGGCACTATAACTATATCTACCGTGATTTTTCACGGGTCTGCGCTAGTAATCAATAAAAGAACTGAATAAAAGAACATGAGTTGACCCATTCGTTTTGCCAATTCACCCCTGATTGTCTAGGTATAATCTACAAACTAAATATACATCCTTCCTTAACGTCTTAATTCCACATTACGAATTGGATGAAAACATTCATTTAACGTGAAACTTATGGATATTCTGTCGTGGGAGGCTGTGCGTTAACTCCGAGATGAGTCATGAGTTCTCCTTGTGAGCCTTCGTATTTATTTATTATTTTTCTTGAACCGGCTGGTGAGATGGATAATAAATACACGAAAGGGTAGTTTTTCCATTTGTTGTGATGGGCAATTCTCTTGGCAGCTAAATTATTTTTTCTTGAAGGCCGCAAAATAATACTTTTATATGTGTAAAACAATTTTTTTCTTTATTTTATTAAATTTCGTTTTAGTCAATTCAGATCCAATAATTGTACACAATTTTGTCTCTAGTGGCTGCGGAGGGTTGTTAATATTGACAGCGTGCTTGTAGCAATATTCGTCAATCTCACGGCCTCCGTGGTCGAGAGGTAAGACTCTTGACTCGCAATCCGAATGTCGCGGGATCGAATCCCGGCGTGAGCAAATAAATGTTATTTATTTATTTATTTTGTTATAAAAGTACATTCACAGTTTAGGGAGCTTTGACTGTCCAACTAGGAAGGTCGTCTGTTCTAGGAACTAGTTATTTTACAATTGATTAATTAAAAATAATATATAGTATATTTGTGGCACGTTCCAGTGGGGAAGATAGTCTCAGTATCGCCCTGGTGTAAGACCACCATTTAGAATTGAAACGTTTCTTGAAATGACTTCAGCCGTATTCGATGATTAGATCTGAATAGCCAGGTACTTCCCCACCTACCTCTTCCCCACCTAATTCCCCTCTCCACTACCTTCAGCCTCAGAACATAATCCAAATGGGGGTGCCACAGTCTCACTGGCTTCAGACGGGAGCAGCAGGGACTCTTGTGAGGTATTCTTATAAAAAATAGAATGGGATTTTGGACAACATTTTGGACTTTGTTGTGATAGACTGATAATGGTATCTGATATCTTATTTAGCTGGCGGGCGATTGGAATAAACTGGAGCCCGTCCTTGAGTTTCCCACCGTATTTATAATAGACTCGATCTCTTCAATACCGACAGTTAAATACCGGCTATGGGTAACCTAATATAATAAGTTTAATCTAGTTCCATCTATGAGTGAGCTCTTACACTAATATCAAGGATAAACTTTGAATCGCTTAGTAAAACGATCAATTGCTTCACTTAACGTTGGCACAGCATCTCAAACACGATGTATTTGCAATTTGTCACCAGATTATTTTTCTCCATTATCGCGACAAAAGTTTAAAAAAGCAAAGTATATATGACAGTGCAGACCTCGAGGTCGTAGACTGTAGGGGTGAAGAGGTCTGCAGTGGCGAAGTAGCTAGGAGGCTGGTGGGGGTGACGTCATGGAGGCTGCCTCACTCGAGCACCGGATTACTGGCGCCTGTCTCCCCCCACCCTTCTCCCTCTAGCCGCCGGCACCCTCTTCACGGAATCCCCCTGAATCTTTTGTGTTTCTTACATTAGATCAACTATAGCAAGAAGACAAGCAAAAAAACTGTGAACAAAGTTTATCTCAGAAAAAAACATCTCGGACGGCTTAGCTTATGCTTTAAAAAATTTTGACAATTTGTCCAAAGAAATATTTTGTCCCAATCTCAATGGCATTTCTTTTTTCAAACTTTCTTCTTGCATAATTATGAAAAAAAATCCTAGCAAGAAAGTCCATAAATAAACACGACTATTTCACATTCTAAAAAATAATCTACACTGAACCATTAAAATGGCCACCATCTTGGAACAGAACGAACGAACGAATTTCCAGACAGATGAAATGCAAAACGGTCGATTAAAAACACGACTTCGCTACGCTCAGTCAATGTGTTACGCGCATTTCACAATTTATTCATTTAAAATAGTATGTTTGCGGCACGATCCAGATTTGAAGATACTTCCAGTATTGCCCTGGTGTAAGGCTACCATCGAGAACCACCACCCTACCCATCCATTATACCTTATCCTTCCTAAAACTTCCTCTCCTTCCTTCCTTTAAAAGACCCTCCACACAGCATCTGACATAGGCTTTGAGGCAAAATATTTTCCTCGGCACCTTCTGTGTGAAGCTATTGTAAAATAAATTATTACCTTTTATTTATGTATTTATTTATGTATATATATATTACAATACATTACAAAATGATACTTTGTCTATACAACTGGGAAGGATTCCCGTTTCAGGACAGCCAAATTGTATATTTAGTTCATAATATTCTTAACAAAGGAATAGTATCGCTCAAAAGATCAGAGGAATGAGCTTCTGTCAACACAGCTTTTGAAAACATTAATAATTGCATTCTGAACGAAGGGATGGTTTCTTTATGTCCTTGAAAGAATCGCAAAGACGTAATTTTTCCAAGGTCATTTTGGAGAACATTAATAATTGCATTCAGAATGAATTAATGGTTTCTCTCAGGAGATCACAAGTATGAGATTCTTTCCTGGTCATTTTGGAGAATATATACTATTACATAGTTAGAATTTACACATTTATAAACCTATATATGACATAAGAATTCCCAATGTATTTATGACTATTAAGTTTAATAAAGTACCATAATTTTTAGAATTTCTTACCTTACTTCCGTACTGACCCTGTTCTATACAATGAAATGATAAAAAGAGGTTCCGTATGGTCTAGCCACCTACTGTCTGAATAAAGACGAGTAAACAAAACGTAGCCAGCCAGTGAAAGCAAGGGTTCACTTTATGGGGACATTACCCAGAATGGTTCTCTCAGACGGCTTTCCTTATGAATACGTATTAACATTGTTTCTATCGCGATATTTTAAGCGAAATATTGTTATGGTTTTCGCATGGATACTGATAACAGCAACATTACAGTCGGGTTGCTCGAATGGTATTAACATAAATTATGGCAAATAGGCTTTTTATAAATTGTTGTTACCACTGAAGATAAAAGGATGTAAATGTGTCGGGAGCGTGGATGTGTGCCACAAATATAGTAAAACCAGGCGGAGGTCGCATTTACGTCATCATGGAGCATTCGAAAGAAACGTACGTGGTAGGGATGTGACTTTTACATAAATAATCGATTATTAAATAATCGGTTCTTTTTCTTAGCATTAAAAATCGATACATAAATAATCGAATTTGTTGAAAATTTTGTTATAATAATCGATTTTTCCCAAATTTATCAAACTAAAATAAACGTGTAAAATATATTTAGTTTTATTAATTAAAAAATATTCAACAGAAATTATAAGTTTTAAAATAATCAACCGAAATTAAAAGTTTTTTTTTAAATAATCATTATAAATTACAAATTGTTCGTAACTCTGTTGACTTCATCTTTGTAGAGGATCCGCACTAGAAACGACCTTCATCCATCTGTTTAATGGATGAAAAGTATTTTATATCAAATTTAATATGGTGCATATGATACATTAGTAAATACTGAGCATTATTTTGGAGTAGTTAATTAAAGTATTTACTAATGTATCGCTATCCATCTCTGTTGCACGAATAAATAGCATACGCGCTTTCTTTCAATTAATATTTTTTTAATTAATCATAGTCTTGCAGGAATTTTTAGACAACCCACTCGTGATATATTTTCTAATATATTCAATTTGATATAAAATACTTTTCATCCATTAAACAGTTGGGTGAAGGTCGTTTCTAGTTCGAATCTTAGACTATCTAGTGATAAGTTTGATTAAAAACTAAACTGCTTTTAAAGCACAAAATAAATGTCATCGTAGACGAACAGATGGCGTTAATGTCGTGTTTTGTTTTTAAACATTATAGAGGTTCGCGCTCCGGATTCCGGACTAATAACTAAGCGTAACAGGGCTGCGAATGAAAAAATCGGCAGTGTAAAAAATCGATTACTAATTAATCGATTTTTAGAAAATTAAAATCGCTTAATTAAATCAATTTTCATTGGAATTCATTATCGATTGTTTTATCACATCGATTGTTTTATCATGTACGTGTTAACCTGCTTCTTATAATATTGATGAGTGATAATGACCATTTCATAATTGAAGGGATTTTTACAATATAATATATTTACATTAATAAAATAATACGATTATAATAATAATAAAAATATTTGGATGATTTGTACTTTGTACAGCTCCGTTTTTGTGGAAAATCACCTCATAAGCGCTGTACAAACTTATAATAATATATTTCTACAATCTTACTTCCAACTACAAACAAGAAAAACCATTATAACAGCTTATGGTTAAAAATTGCATCCACCGGTTTATCAATCACTGATGCAAAACTTTACATGTATACAATGATTTGATCAATGAATGCGGTGCTGCGTAAAAATGTACATAATATATTGTTTTAATTATACTCTGTACGGGCAGAAAATATACAGGACCACCATACTACGCGAATTGCGTATTATTACATAAGATCAAGGATCCCCTAATACGTATTTTTGTGACAGTTGTACTACGGTCTCAGGCTACAACTCTGTTAAATAAATTAAGATTACACACCATTGGTAAGTTTTATGCTAATGTTGCTGATAAATTAAATATCCCTGGCAATATATTGGCAGTACATATTTTAATGAAGAAATTACAGTGTTTTTTTTGCTTTTGTTTCTTTTTCTGCTTTCATTAACTTTGTACTAATGTTCATTATTTACTTGGGCCATTAATTCTAAATAAATTTAAATTAAATAAATAGTTCGATACAAATATACAGGAACAGGAAGATAAACAGTTTGTATTTTAACAAGGTCTGCAATTGTTTGTCCAAGCTTTTAAGAAGACACTTTTGTGCGTACGATTTCTACAGAAGTAGTAGATCTGTAGGTACCTATAAATAAGTTGTTTTAAAAACGCACACGAAACACACAGTACTTTAACCGACATTTTAAAGTTTTTTTTTCTGTTAAATTAAAATGTTCTGAATATTACGGTGCTATGTGCCGATTGCTGCGTTATGAGTATGTTTTTGTTCAGAAAAGAATGTAGTATTGAAAAATGTAGTATAAAAAATGTCGGGTCTTGAACTAACTCGTCCTTCTTTGTCACCTACCTTCGTACCAATTACATAAAATATGATTGACACCGCGAACTTTGCCACGATTTGCAACATTTATTCATCTAAACTTTTGGGAATTTCGCCATAAATAAATATTCCACTTCCATTATTTGTTGAATAAGATAATTCGCCATGGAAAGCAGAATACTCGATGAAAATGACTCTATTCGTTTCTGCTCCGACCGGTGTTCATTCTGAATCAATTTCTTCTTTGAGGGGTTCCTTTCGCCTTCCGTACCCGTTCCGAAAACGGAGAGATAGGATCTGAATGCGGGGGTCGTATTCAGAAACGTACGTGCAAACGATAAAATTACCATAAAAATAAGTAAAAAATTCTGACAGCCTCTGGAAATAAAAGTCCCTAGGGTTTACACCGGTCTCCAAATGGCCCCCGGTGCGTTGCTCTTCGTGTTAAATTTGTAGTACCTAAACGTGTTTTTATTTTTATTTTATTAAATGTGACATTTTTAGCGGTAATGTATCGTTTCACGTTTGTGTATCTTTTGAAATAATTCCATTTCAAAATAGAACTAAAAACAATTTGGGATATAATAAAATTTGGCAAAATACCACTCCAGGATTATTCATACGGTCTGATGATCTGGCGTTTTCTTAGTGTAAGATTGTGCTTCATTACGAGAGTAGTATCAAACGAAAATTATCTATCTCTTTCATTTTAGGATTAATGAAATTTTGCACACTCGAACTTCAAAACAAGAAGACAGTCACTGTTTATATTAGATTTCGAAAAACCATTCCATCACATTTTCCCACCCCTTAAAGCAGAATTTTGATACTTTGTGATGAAATTTTGCACACTTGACCTTCAAAACAAGAAGAGAGTCAAGTTTTCGAAAACCCATCCTGATCTCATTTTCGCGCCCCTTAAAGCAGGATTTTCATAATTTTGATGAAATTTTGCATACTTGACGTTCAAAATAAGAGGAATATTACTGTATACATATGATGTAGAAAACTCTGCGTAAAACTAGGCAACGCGGGGACTCCGACTAATATAATATATACCTATATTATTATGTGAAAAAATTCAAATTGATCGTTTCTTTTCCAAAGAAACATTAGCATTTCATTGAAAAATAGCTTCGGTCTCACAAAAACTACCTACATAGAAACTCATAGGAGAGTTCTGACCTGTTCCCGAAGGCTTTCACCTTCCGCGGTATGGGAATTCAGGACCGGCACCGTAGTGGGGTACCTTATTGAACGTGTTTCTGCTTCTCGTCTCGGTCCAGAAAACCGCAACTAGCTAAATTATTTCTGTTAAAAGAAAATATTCATAAAACAAAATTTGTGGAATTTTATTATTTACGTATTTTGTCTTAGGTTGTATCTTGGCATGTAACATTCGTTATAGGTATCACACGAAACAAAACTAAGTAGGTACCTACTCGCACGGATGCTTTTTTTTAGCAAACGAAATGTTTTAAAATAAAAACACATATAAATTTGCTGTAGACCACTTTTATTTTTTAAGACACTCTACCGGTTTCGGAAGCACCCTTCCTTCGTCAGGAGAATATTATAACTAACATATTATACAGAATACAAATTTTAGGTGTTCGAGTGAGGGGTAAGCAACGGGGTGGGGGTAATTGCGGGATTTCCGGGAAGAACAGAGCGGTTTATTGGAAAAATATTTAGAATGGGACTAAAGGATAAATTAATTTGGTTATTTACGGTGCTCCAGATTTTATGTCCGGGTTAAATCTCTCACAAATCAAAGACTAAACCCTTCCACACACTTTTCCACAAATGATTATCTAGTAAATTCACGCAATGTAAGTGCACTATATAAGTATAATAAATACAAAACAATACAAGAACAATACGTCAATCCACCAGAAACATAATGGGAAAATATTTCACCGACTCCAGATATTTTCATATCAGAGGGTTCGGCTCTGATGAAATCCTAACTGGTTCGATAAATCCTCTACTGATCCCTCAACATATTTTTTTTTAAATCTTTCGAACCCTACATGTATTTAAAATGACTGCCATTTGCATTTTTATATATAAATTCTATGACAAATCTAATACGCCTAAATTTTGAATGAGAGAGCTAGGTATAATGCCAGTAGCCGAAATAACAAATAGTAAGAATGCCAAATTCTTTTAATCTCATTTCCTAAATCTGTATATTTTCTTATTTTTTCAGAAACAGTTTTCTGAATATTACAAGAATTTTGAATAGCGACATCAATGATATAAGTTATTTTTTTTAAATTTTGTCATGTAAAACTATATCGGGTCTATTATGACTAATTGTTCTGTCTGTTAAAATAGTTTTATCATAATAAATTTTATAAAATTCATTTTTTAAAAATGAATTTGGTTCATATTCATAATATGGTTCATTACGGCAGTCAATCAAGTTATTTTTAGTTACCAAACTTTGGTGAATTATTTTTAAAACTTGATTGTGCCTAAATGTATACTCGGACTGGCGCTAATACAGAACATCCCGATATAAAATGTTCTATAGTTTCCGGAAAAGCCAAACATTTTCTACATAAATCATCAATTTGATTTGTATCTTTGGTGACATGCTTCCTATAATTTTTAGTATTAATGACTCTGACTTGAATGGCAAGCATAAAGCCTTCTATTTCTGCGCTCAACTCTCCAATCCTCAACCATTTGTTTGACGAAAGTTTGTCAACATATGTTTGGTTGAGATAGTTGAAGTGTTTTGCGTGACGAATTTTATTTGACCAGGAATCTAATGTGTGTGCCAAGATCGAGTTGTGTGGCGGTCCGTCCTCTCTGCCTACCCCTGCGGAGAAACGGCATGATGGTTAGTTAGTTAGTTAGTTAGGAATCTAATAATTCCTGGTTCGTATTTATATGAATGCTGGCATTCTCGTCGTATAAATTTAATGGCGAAATATTTCTATCTGCCTTGCTAATTATTTTATGCATTTCTGAACTATCAGCTTTCCTATGGAAAAAATTTCTTAGCATTTCTACCTGATTATGTTTTAAAGATGTTATTTTGACTATACCATACTATACTGTACTAGCATTATTATTTAGGGATTTTCTGATTTTAAGTTATCTAATTTTTTGCTTTTATTTTTACGGTGAAGAATTTTAACTCCTGTGTCCTTATTAAAAGTGTGATCTGTGGAAATTAGGTGATTAGCAAACTGTGAAATGTTTTAAACTTATTACCTGACTTAAAAAATCAATTGTAGGTATATACACCGTTATTTTATTATAATCGAACTCTACGTATATTGTACCCTACACTCCGTATTCTAAACTCATACCGCGTAACTTTCGGGTGATTATTCAAGAAAATCTTAGCAAAACGTCGACATTTTTTTTCTTTAGCGTCGTGAACCATTTACAATTTGGGAGGCGGTATTGGTAGCGCCGCTCCGGGATCCATTTATTGGATAACCAAAATCCATCGTCACCCCAAGTGGTTAGCAGGGGTACCCGAGAGCATGAGCTGAGGTTTTGCTAGGTCTTGGCAGCGGATGCGTTTTCCCACCTACTACGTGGCGAGCCGGATCTAGAGAGACTTTGTTGAGGGAGACCTCTTGATCTCCAACCGGATTCTCTCGACCCATCGCCTTGCACCGAAGTGGGGGTGATCGATACATTCGTCAGTCCTGATCATATCCACCCCCAGATTCCTACCCACCCCTCATACCTTTTTCCTTCCCAGAACTTTTGGAAAATGAAATTAAGTTTAAAAAATCACAATTGTCCAAGTGCACATTTTTTTATTAAAGAAAAAATGTTATCAGAGATTAGCGTTAGGTACTTTCCCAAAAGTGGTGATTCTGTATTACACCATATTATAAAACAATTTTATTTTTAAACTTTTGTATTATTTTACCCAAGGGGTTCGTTACGTTTGGTGTCTTGGCAGGGCTGCTGGCGTTCACGGGGTGAGGTTTATCCGGATCTCGGTGGCGGATGCGCCTGCTCACCAATGCAAGCCGGATGGGAAAGACCTTTGACCTCTCTAGCAGAATTTTCTCGAAACACCGCCTTGCACCGGAGTGGGAGGGATAGATTCCTAGATCCGTTTCTCCTGGACGCACTAACCCTCAGATTCCTACCCATCCCTCATATCTTTTTCCGGTAAATATGCATTTAGTCCACCTCACCGATAATACGGAACGTTCGTGTTGTCGAAGTTCAATAGACGGACATTCACGGATAATATGGAATATTCCCCTTTTAACCAATAGACAATCAAATACGAAATTTGTCGGAAGTATCAATCTGAAAAAAAAAATTCTCGTCAAAATAAAAACAATAAAGTAGGTACCTACTTCGAATTAATCCTAATATTAATGAGTTGAGGTTCAAGCTGCAAAAGCTGCATGTCATCATCATTTAGATATACATCCCAGGTTTTGAATGGTTTGTTTGGGAAAGCAGGGTTTGTCTAACGGGCATGTTTAATTATTCATGTAAGAACATGGAAATTATTGTTTTCAATGGCAATAATATTTTTTCTATGATTGGCAGCATTGATTGATTGTCTATGAAATGTTAAATAAAAACGATAAATATAAAAATAATTTTAACAAAATTAAAATGTTAAATGCATATTATTTGCATTTTGTTTCTCCAGACATAAATACTCACTTTTCGTAATAAATAAAGCTAAATCTAAGTTTTTTTTTTTCATAAGAAGCAATTACTTTGTGGTTAGACATTATATTATGAAAATAAATAAAACACTCTGTATTTCACCACGAATTTATTTTGGTATATATCGACCGGTTTCGCTTACATCAAGCTTCTTCGGGATATAAATAATAATAACTACAGTTATTATTATTTATATCCTGAAGAAGCTTGATTGAAAAAAACTTATAGTTATTATTATTTATATCCTGAAGAAGCTTGATGTACGCGAAACCGGTAGATATATACCAAAATAAATTCGTGGTTAAATACAAAGTGTTTTATTTATTTTTATAACTAAATCTAAGTGTTTGAATAAAAACTATTCCGTATTAACTGGTAAGCGGTTCAATGCATAAATAATATTTTTCCTTTCTAGAACTCCCTCTTATTATTTTCCTAACAACGCCCTCCACACAGCATCCCCAAAGACGACATAGGCCCTGAAGGGATTTATTTTCCTCGGGACCTCCTGTGTGGAGCTAAAGTAAAAAAAAATCGTAGTCTCATAAAACAAAATGTTATTGCAAATACGAGAATTTTTTATCGGTTTATATTTAGTACGAGGTGTATATACAATAATACAATAGGTATTTTTAAAGCACTATCCACTATTTAACACATGGAAACCTATGTCTAGGCGTTTCCGAGGAGTAAAAATACACAATACAACATTGAGGCATTTCAATTACAATTATTAATAAAGTTTTGTAGATAACTCTCGTCAAAGCACAGAAATGAAATTGACGGCAGAACTCAACCTGTTTTATTTATTTATTTTTAGTCTGTGTTGTATGTGAAACTTATATTTTTAATATCTATCCATTTTCCAAGTAAAACTGTAACTATTTCCTCACACCCATGAATTTTCCTCCTGTCCTAAAATGAGTTCTGTAACTCATCGGGATTGCTCTAGCAAGTAATAAAAACAAAAATAAAAAAAAAATTAAAATAAAAACTAGCGTATCGCTAACTACACCAGCGCCAACGCCTGATTCGAATGTTTCAAATTACCTGCCTTTGAATAAATTTCTAGATTATTTCGCCGCACCGTACAATGAGTTTTGAACAAAAAATTTGCGAACCTACGCACTTACCTATAAATTCTTCCCTCTCCGTTCTCTATGGCTCCCACAGCTTCCTACACGAGAAAATATTATATTTTATTCCCCTGCCTTGGACGCCCTGTGACTAGGAAATATGCGTGGGCTGAACGTCCTCCTACCTCTCTGGATTATTTTTGGCTAAATAGTGATTTCATACCAACTCAGAATCAACTCAACTCAACACCTCTTTGAAAAGTCATTAAGAGCTATGAAAAAAAAAAGAAAAACAGCCAATAACCTAACCTATTTAACCAATTTTTGAAGTGAAACTTTATAGCCCCGCTGTGATTTGGATTTCGGATGAAACGGAAATGACGATTACTGCACCTGCGACGCATCAACTGCGCTCATTGGCCGCTTTGATTATGGTGTCACTTTTAAAGGCTCCTATTGGTTGAGACATGAAACTGAAATTACGCTAGGTCTGCGCTCATTGGTCGCTTTGATTATGACCTCACTTTTCAAGTAGGTATTGGTTGAGATTGTTTTGGTAAAGTTTCGCTTCTACCGCGTGTAAATTGCACTCGATTTTTTTTTAAATATATTTTTTTCATCACTTTAATAACTTCTCAAAGGAGAGACTTTTCTTTTAAATTGAAGTCATTCCGAGTTGTCCGGTCACCATCAATAGCATACAGCATGTAGGTAATAGGTATGAGATCTTAAAAAGCATGAAAATTATCATTTTTAGTTTGAAAATTTTATCAATAAATTACGGAGAATAGGCATATTTAAATTTAAATTGACTTAATTTCCGATTCGTTACAAATCAAACAAACATTAAGGCTTTTATAGTATTACACACTAGTTTTAAGTGTATTGGAGTAAAATTCTGACGTATGGACCCCACACAAAATGACGTACATTATGTGCATTGAAAGGTTTTTTATTTTTATTTCTTCGTCTCTACCAGTCATTGACTGAGTTGGTATCGCATCTGGGTCCCACCCAGGCGTCGTGAGTTCAATTCCTCGGCTGGCTAAGTCCTCCATCATGACACAAGCAACATTTTCCGCTTACTGTGGTGGTAATAGGAGATTTTCAAATATTGTCAGGTTCTTAGTAAGGAACCCTGGAAAGCCTGTATTTCTTTAAAAAAACTATATATATATATATATATCTTGGGAATTCCTCTGCTTGAATATTTTTTATCTTTTAACAAACGGTTTATGAGATTCTGGCTCAAATAAATTTATTTATACCAGAGTCTCACTCTGGAGGACGTTACCATAACTTCCTTTACTGTAAAGCGAGCTGCACCAATTTATTTATAAACTCACCTGTGGGGAGAGCCATATACTTCCTCAATTTTACTTACTTCTGTTGGGAATTTATCAAAAATTTCCAAATATCGAAATACATTATTGAATAGACTCAATAGACAATAAAATTCATTGATTCGTCTGGTTCTTGGGGGTCGAAAGATCTTGTATAAATTGGCGCCATGAGTATCTTTCAAATCGTTATAGATCACACGTTTCGGGAATATCTATGCAGTGATTTTGGGTGAGCGTAAACGCCATGAAAACAGCAACTAAATTAAATGTGTGTGTTTATTAAAAAATATTTTATGCAAAGAAATTATAAGGACATTAACCAAATACATACAAAAAAATCTCAATACAATGTTGTAAAACCCAAAAATCCTTCAGGGTTTATACAGTCCTATAATATTTTTTTTATTATTTCATTGAAACGGATGAAGCCAATCTCACACGAGCGCTGTACTCTTATAAATTATGTTATATTGTAATCGACATTATTTAAGGAGTCGTAAAACATTTCATCTTGAGTTATTTAATAACAATATTGCCTATTTCAATATATTGTCTCCAACGTGTAGATTATAATATAATGCCATAGAATGTGACGATACATATGTATTTATAAACAGCCTCGTATATTTTAACGTGCTATTTAATTGTTATTTCATCTATGTGTACGTTGAACTGTACAAAAAATAACACCGAGAGCACGAATCTGCGATACACGAAGAAGATTAGCACCACTCACAACATAAGAAAAGTTAATGAGATTTTTTACCTTTTTAAAAACTAATAATCTAGCATTTAACAATATTTAGTTGCAAATAATTTACAGAACACCACGCACATAGTTTGATCGGGTTCAACTGCAGAATGGCGCGATCATAATCATCTCGGATTGTTCTATATATCTTCAGATCATCGGCAAATAACAAGACTTTAACATTACTAAAAATATGAACTATATCATTTATAAATAAGCAAAATAATATCGGGCCCAAATGAGGTCCCTGTGGTACTCCGCTCGAGGCAGCAAACGCATATGAAGTAAACTAATCAAGCTTGACCGCTTAGTACCTTCCCAACAGATAACCCTTAAACCTTTCCAAAATTCTCCCTCTTATCATGGCAAATAGAAGTATTTGAACTAAAAAGTATGTATTTCTTTATTATTTTTTTTTCTCTATCTCTGCATTGTGTACTATGTTTTATATTTTATTTTGCTTATTATTATTTGTTATTTCACTTGTAGCATCCCCATCTAGTAACAACTAAACCTCGATTTATGCATGCTATGAACATTTTTAATTTGAGTGTTAATATCTATTCACATCTAAATGGCAATTTCATTAATGTAATAATTGCAGACACTTTGTAATTTTTTCAAACAAATAATATAAATAAGAGTTTAGCTCTCGCGTGAGACTAGTATTATAAAAAACAGTATTTTTCAAAATTGCAGTTCATCATACAAAATTCGCATTTTTTGTAAAAAATTGTGCATTAAATGTTTTTTTTTTTTTTATAATATATTATGTTATAATCATAAGTAAAGTGAGTATATTTCTTTCAATTTTACAACATTACAATAATCACAATGTTAGATATTGTTCCGTTAATATTATATTTCATCTTGTGAATTCGTGATTGAAATAAGCACCCATTTTACAAAATACAAATATAGTTATTTACATTACATAAATATATTCTAAGGTTGTATAATATTGTAACTATATATATTATATCTGCCCTATATTCATAACAATACAATATGTTACGGGTATATTCAACACTGAATACAATATAAAGTATACATAATTTGGAATATAATAATATAATAAATACGTTCCTATAATTGGTAGAAATAAAATAAGTTTTGACAGTCGAAAATACAAATCTATGTTTTAAAGACTATTTTATATTTCGTAGCCTCAAAAAAATAATTATCGTTTTTTTTTAATTCAAGTTCAATCAGCGCAATTTTTTAAATACTATGTAAACCAATAATAATTACTAATTCGTTACAAAAAATATATGCAGGAAGTTAAGGGACGTACTTGACTTACTTTAACGATTTATTCCTGACATTATTCGGAGTAAACGATTTTTTTTTCTCGGGTGACATTTATTTTCAACTAAAATATTTTCAAAAATCAGTAAGTATTGGATAGTTAGGGTCGGGTGAGGGGTTGGGCGGTTACTCGGCTGAGTGACCAGTAATGACATATGTAAGAATATAGTTAATATATATGTTAGGTTTTTGTAGTTTATTGATAATCCATGTAGTTTCAGCTTTCAATAGATGTCGATAGGTTAGTTTAGTTATAGGCAGCTGAGTTCGTTATCACAAGAGTACCATCTATCGCCGTTCGTGTCTTAGGTAAGAACGGTTACAATGATAGCAGAAGGTTCCAGTGAGATTGGGGGGGCTTCCTCATGCTGCCCGCCGGAGCAACAGCATTACTTATAGTATAGTAAGGTCGTATGTCTAGTTTAATATTTATCTTAAATATTTACGATAAGCAAATAAACAAAATAGTAATCATTCAAATCTTAAACTTATTGGAAGAGACCCAACACATCTCAAGTTATCTTACAGTTTTGAAGAAAAAAATAAAACATAAAAAAAGTCACTAGAGAGCAAAATTTCATTTACATTTTTTATTGCAAAGAATGTCAGGAATCACTGTTTAAAATAAGTCAAGTACGTCCAATAACATCCTGTATATATAATATAAATATTTCGATTGTAAATTGATAGAATATCGAAATAAATATTTTATTGGGAAAAGTACTTTATCGTTATTTGCTTTCATAATAGTAGATAAGGTGTGGGTTTTATTATGTTAATCTGTTATTTAAAAAATCAATTCCTCGTTATTTAATAAAGTAAAATGGCAAAACAAAATTATAGATAAAATCTAACCTTCCCACGAGATCGGGAGAGATCTTTCCTAGAACAAGTCTTAACAAATAATAAACCTCAATGAATAAAAATATGTTTCGTTCCTTCGTACGAATAATGCATTAGGTTAATAAATAAGCACGAACACTCGGCACTATTAGCGTACCCAGTGGTCTGTAGGGAGATCTCCATTGCAGAAACTGCAAATTATGGAATTTTTACAATTCATCACAAGAGCTTATAAAAGATCATCGTGGAAATCATTTAGGGCCAGTTATATTCATCTAATGGCCTTTCAGTGCATTTCGTTTTTTTGGCATTTGAAAAGAGCGCATAAAACGCCGATTCTGGTGCGTTTCAGCTTTCTATCAAATTGTAATAAGCTGATCACAATTTGTTTAAACACTGAAACGAAATTAGAATTGGTATTTAACGGAGATCTTTCAACTGTCAACAATAAACCAAATGCGTTGAATGGCCATTTGATGACAATGTTGCATTTTAATTTCTAACAACCACAAACCGTCCTTAAACTTTGACTAATCGAAAAAATAAACAAAAACCTAATCCTGCGCAACATTTAGCAGTATATTTATAAGTGAAGTCCAGGCTTCAGGCTGGAAATAATGTAATAAGTTGAACGTGTGTAAAATATAAACATGACCTTGTTTTAGTGGAATTCGCCACACATTATCACATTGCAACACGCACCATTAGAATATTTTATCGACGTAGTGCGGTGGAAATACATTAAATTTGTGTCCGATGACTCACTTTGTCACGGACAGTGTCATACATGGTCACAGTGTCTCACAATTAGCAGGCAGTATTTGACATTGACCAAGGCAATGTCCCACATTGTGTCACAGACAGTAGTGTCTTATATTACTTTGCCATAGTATCTCACACCTCACACAGACAATGTTTTAACATTGTCACAGACAGTAACTTACAATGTCGCAGATAGTGACTTCCAGTACCAGCTCACAGTCAGTGTTTAACATTGCCTCAGAAAATTTCTGACATTGTCATCTAAATTACATCATTATGTCACACAGATTACAGGCAATATCAAATATTGTTCCTGGCAATGTCAAACATTGTTCCACACAATGTATCACATTGGCGCAGCCTCACACTGTCAGTGTTACACAGCACTTAGACTAATGGTATGATGTTTTACACTGTCGCAAACAGATGTCGTCTGCTGTGTAGGCACCTGATATTAATAGAACGCGATAACATTTTTATTTAAAAAAATAATACTTAGAGAAACAGGCACTAAACCTAATGAACGCTTACTATCTAAGCGTCTTCTAAACATCGCCTTATTAATGTCAACCAATACCTAACAGGTTAATTAAAATGATGCAAATAGCGTTTAACTGTAAAATTAACTGAAATGAAATATTAACTTCATCATCGAAGGCGAGTTTTTTTTTCAAGACACAAGGGATGCAAAATTTAGGATGGAATCAAAAAATGTGTGCAAAAGTGCGTGATTATAAAGATCCGTTACATATATTTTATGCATTATATATAATGTAAATATATTAAAACTTTTCCATCATCTCTCTGTGCGTGATCAGATCACATCGGCACGAGAGCGAACGTGTGATGATTGTATAAAAAAAATATTATCTACTACAATATAATTGTACATTATTATCCTATTATTATATTATAAGCACGAACATAGCGTTGATGTGTAACTGGCGAGATAATACACCAAAGCAAATATGTATAATATGTTTTTTTATAACGTTTAATAAATGTCACAATTATTTTATACGGCCGATAAAGGGCCGTCACAACACAGAACTCTTCGATATTAGAAGAGAAGCACCTTGAAGTAACCTTGTTTAGGGCTGGTGCACGCGGGAAGTGGGGGTGGGAGGGGGGAGGCCCACGTTCTCGTAGATGAGATGCGGAGGGGTGGCGGGCCTCGGAGGCTGCGGTCCAGCTCGCCGGATGTTGGTGTACTCGCGCCGCGCCGCCAGGGACCGCTGCTCCGCGGCCATCCGCTGCGCGACCGTCTCGATGTAATGCTGCACCGCGAGGTACACGAACTTGTATTGGGCCTCGGTCTGCACCATACCACTCCGCTGCGCCCGCACCATCTGGATCGTGCGCTGGATGTCTATCTCACAGTCCAGCCCCTCCCGCTTGATGCGGTCTAGGATCATGTCAATGACGATAAACGTCCCAGTGCGACCGATGCCCGCCGAGCAATGTACGCAAATCGCCGCCTGGAAAGGAGCATCTCCCTCCGCCATCACCTGCTCCTGTCGCCTGTTGACATCGTGCAGAAAGTTCAAGACGCATCCCGGGTCGGCGGGCACTCCGTGATCGGGCCAAGCTTGGAAACAGTAGTGATACACTTTCCTTTCCTTCTCCTCCTTGCCATCCGCCCGAGACACCGTAAACTCCCGCAGCGTGTAGTCCGAGCTGGACTGCCGCGAATCCGTGCGCACCTTGAACTTGCCGTACGTCTCGGATTCCCCCGTGGGCGGCCAGTACCGGGCGCACTTCACCTTGCCGCGCTCCATTTCCTTGGTGGTCATCACGATCACCCTGGTGTCCTCCTGCCAAATCATGGCCCAGAAGTCCGGGATGGTGTGCGGCAGGCAGCCCTGCGTAGCGATGTACAGTTTGGAGCCGTAGGCGGGAGCGGCCTGGCCGGCTAGCGTGGTGGCCCCAGACACCAGCGCGGCCAGCCCTCCGCTAGAGAGCTCCCCGTTGGACAGACTGGCTTGCATCTGCATGATCTGATCGATATCGACCGCGGTCCGTCGAATGTAATTAGCGTTAATGTACTCGGCACCCACCGCGGCATTGGGTTCCACGTCTTTCAACTTCACCCTCGTGTGATCGAAGGGTAAAATATTCTTATACCTATTTTTATCCTTATTTTCTGGTCTGCTGCCCTCGTCGCGAGAGAATAAGTGCCGACATTCCTGTTGCTGTAGGGACTCGAATTCTTCCCAGAAGCCCGCCTTGCTGTTGGCTAGACCCCCGTGGCCATTTTCCTTCTGCAACTGCTGCACGCGGACCTGGATAGTGCTGGCGTTGATCCTAGTCGCGTTGAAAGGCGTGCGCAAATGCACCACACTCCCGGAAGTCTCTACCATGGGGTTCTTCTTGTAATGCTCCACGAGCTCGGCAAGGGTATCAAATTTCTCTCCACCCCCCACGTCATATTTATCTTCGTGTCGACGGATCATGACGTGTGTCACACGGTCCTCGGACCTGACGGACAGCACGCAGTCCCCGGGTTTACTCCGGGACTCGCGCACGAGGAAGGAGCCGTACTTGCCCCGCTCTAGCAGCAGGCGCTCGGCTTCCTTGGCGGACAGGTGCCCGTGGAACCAGCGTTCGGTGGTGGGGTCGGCGCAGTTGAGCGGGTAGCGCAGCTCGATTACGTCTCCGTTCTTCTCGCGCAGCTGCCCCCTGTTCTCCATGTAGTGCTCCACCAATTCGGATAGGGTGGCGAACTTTTCTCCGCCGTACAGATCGAAGAAGTCTCCATTGTTTTGAATCTTTATATGCGTGACCTGCCCGTTCCGCCGCACGGAGAGGGTGAAGTCGCCGGGACTACTGCAGGAGTGTCTGGCGAGGAAGGAGCCGTCAATCCCACTGTCCAGCAGGAGCTGCTCAGCGTAGAGCCCCGATAGAGTGGGGTGGAACCAGCGCCGGGAACCCATCGCCCGCGCCTCTAGCACCTTAAGAAACAACAAATAATGCAAAGCCATAAACATACATGTTCAAATTACAATTATTACGACCATGAAATGTTGATAATACCTGGTGGAACTAATAACCAGAACGCAATATCTAGCCGATGTTGAGCTAAATTACAAGTTCGTATACCCTAATTCTATGACACCCTCAGACTATAAACCTGCCTCGACCTATACAGAAACATGAATAAATTCAACGCTACTTAATGAGTAGAGAACTCACCGGCACTCGTTTGAGTGCAGCGGCCACTCGATGCCGAAGATGCGGAGGCGCGCGGGGGGCCGCCGGAGCGGGACCGAGCCCGGCTTGGGGCCCGGCGCTGCGCCCCCGCCCCCGCTACCACCCCCGCTGCCGCCCACGCTCTTCCTGCGCCGCCTCCTCCGCCTCTCCACCAGCACGTACTCCTCCCCACTCCTGACGATATATGAGCTCCTGAGAGTGCCTGCATCCTCTCCTTCCTTTAATTCCTCTTTAACCCGGGAAGAGGTTCCCTGCTCTGTCCTGATAGTATCGCCCTTGCCTTTTTCTGCCCCTGCCTTGGCTTCTTTGTCTCTCTCCCGCTTTCTCCTGGAGGTGTGTAATCCAACCTTTCTCCACATCTTCTCCATATTGGAGAGAATATCTTTACATGCTATTACTATAATGCCAAAGGCTTTCGTACATCGTTATTTGGAAAGAAACGTCGTTTCGAATCAAAAGATTTCTAAGAATCAAATCTTTTGCGTTAATTTTGCAAGATTAAATATATATTATTAAATCATTTTTTTTAGTTTAAGACGGTTGCTAAGAGAGCATAACTATTAATTTAAATAAAAATATTAAATTTATTTCAAGACTGCATTTCACTTTTTCTATCCTTTTTTTTAACACCAGCCACATTCACAAAACCATGTTTAGTCATAAAATTTACGACAATTTTTTTCACTGATTATCGTTATTTGAGCTTTTGCACTTACGTTTAAAGCATTTAATTCTTCGCTTTAAGTTAAATTGGCACACTGTAAAAATTAAATAGAATTAAATTAAATACAAACAGGAAATTCCCCAGAGATTTCGCTATTAATAAACGCGAGTTCGTTTCTAAAACAGGAGTTATAAATTCAAAACAATGTCCTTTATTACATTACTGTGTTCACGTGTTCTGTAATAAAAGTTGTAGGGGCCAAAGGATTTTATTATCAATTTATTTCGTATCACAAAGGAATTTAATACTTTACTTCAATATAAAGTTTCACATGTTTGACTTGCAAAGGTGAAAGTGAGGGTAAAGCAGGCTTTGCTTAAGCAATTTAAATTGAACGAATTCCAGATAAGTTCAGAAACTATCTGTTACGAATTATTAATTAACTCATATCGATCGTCCAGTTGGTTAGTCAAGATATCTGTGAAAATATGTAAGTGTACCCTCTATCTCGTACAAAACTCAGATTACCTATAGACCCCACCAAAACAATTATAATGCACAAAAACTTGTGGTTAAATAAATAAAAAACAAAAAATGTTTTCTGGATAATAGTGGAAGATTTCGAAAGATTATACTTATGCCCCGGACCGTTAACTTTCAGGTGTTATTTTATAGCATGTTTATTATGTAAGTACAGATAATATTTGATTTATGGTGAGCATTCGAAAATTTCTTTCCTCATTATCTAAAAACTCAGTATTTGAAGATGTCTGACTAATCAACCGGACGATCGACAATTCAGCTGCGTCACGTTATACATTAAGGTAGATTTGTATTTAAAATACTAATTGTAGAAATAAGAAAACCATAAAATGTCTGTCAAGCTAGTGTTATCTAGAGGAAGTCGCGTACTAATTTCCACGCAATTTTGAACACAACTTTTCCTAAAAAGCGCAATTGTAGGTTAGATGGTATAATCTCAAGTTGTCGGCGTAATTTATGACGATAAAGTTCGTGTTTTTTTAGAAGACTAGCTGACCCGAAAACGTTGTTCTGCCATATAAATTATTTCTAGTGAATATTTTAGTTGTTAAATAAAAAATAACGAACGTATTCTAAGTGGGTGGGGATGGGATCTATGGCAGAAAGAGGACGTAGCGCCATTTGTCATTCAACAACATAAATAATTTCGTTCTGTTTGAAATACGAACGACGGTAAAATTTGTTCATACGAAAATACTAAGTCGAAATTTAAAAATGGGATGGGGGGGTAGGAGGGTAAATATTAGGGGTTATGGGTATTGTTTGATGCCAAATAAAAAAAAAACGTCAAAAAAATAGAAAAAAAAATCCGGTTAGGGACATCCTAATCACCTAGCGGTATAAAATATACTTTACGACCTATTCTCATACATACCAAATATAAATAAAAAATGTCATAAAAATCGTTTCGGAGGAGTGCGACCACAAACGCCGTGACACGAGATTTATATGTATATAGATATGGCATATTTTTCAAGCAAATTCAAACATTCTTATTCAAAAACGAAGTCTGAAATTTAGATAAAATAGTAGAACCTCGTCGAGAGATACATTTTTTGAGACGTGCTAACATTAAATGTGATTGTTTTCCCAAAAAAGGATTACTATGCATACGGTGTGGGATTCGACAGTTCAAATCATAGTTCAATTCCCGGGTTGGGCGGATCAAGACAAGCGAGGGGTGAGGAAACCCTACCTTTACCTGGCGTGTAAATATTTTAATTAAATATACCTGGGACCCCTCTCCATCGGTAGACCCCTGGGCGGGGGCGGGTGTCACACAAAGTCCTGTGAACTTCACGTGATAGGGAGGGTAGTTCACGGATTATGCAAAGGTCAAAACCGAAGTAATTTTTTCATCGGGCTCATAATGTATTACACGATCATGACAGAATGTATTCATAACAAAATTATAGAAAACTAGCTGGTTCCCGGCATGCGTTGCAATACCATATTTAAAAAAAAAGTTTCTCCCTACATGTCCTTTCACGTGCGTCCCCGTTCCCTTCACGCATCCCCTACCCTCCCGCATTCCTCTTCCACCTTCTCCTCCCACCCTCTCCCCTCTCCCGCACCCCTGTCCCGCAAACCCCCCTCCCGCGTTCCATATATTCAGTCCCAGTACATTCAGTCCCAGTACATTCAGTTTTCAAACAACTCGCGCCACCTATTACAATTTTTTTATTCAAATTTTCTTTTTTCGTATATTACAAATAATATTCATTTTTGTATATTGTAAGAACAATCAATCAAATTTGGTACCTAACATAGGTACCTATTTAAAATATCTATAATTTTAAAAATCCATAAACAATTCTTTTAATACATATTAAAAAATCAGCTGCCTTTTAAAATCGTTTTCATCAAACGCGTGAACTGTCAAACGTGCAAAGCTAAAATATTCGTTAAGTTTTCTGAAATTATTATTTTTTTGCGCAATTTTCTTAATTTTTCTTTTCGTAAGAACTTTGTACAAAGTATTACAAAACTTTTAAAAAAATAATGAAATAGGTTAAGTCGTTCTGAAGTTATGGCGTGACCAGGGGAAACATGGATTCATTTTTAAATTATAGAAAATACAAGAAAAAATAGAGAATTTTGATTAGTAGAATATAATTTTACAATATTTTACTGCCCTCTATACTGAGGCGAAATTCTTCTAAAATAAATATGTAATCCAAGATTTAAACATATATCTAAATGGCCTCAGCGGTTGATTTGTTACGTTCCTTGGCCACGAATCTGAGGTCGCTGGTTCAATTCATTTGTGTTATTTCACAATTTATTCATTTAAATTAAAACGAAGTATATTTATTTATTTCTATTCTTGAACACACACTTTACAGATTATTACATTGGTTTACATGATAATAAGTTAAGTAATAAGAAAAAAAAATGTTAATGATCCGTAACTGTACGTAAATAGGTTAGTAGTATTATTTTGTGAACACCTCACTAGGCGAACCTGTGCTGAGGTGTTCCCATGTTTGGTAATAAGTGCTATTTTGTCGACATAAGTAGAAACACCGTATTTGCGGCAAGTTCCTGAATTGTTGATACTTTTCAGCATCGCTTTGAAGAAAGACCAACATTCAAAATCGAAACGTTGCTTGAAATGGCTTTAGTCTTTAGTTAGTGAACAAATATTATGCACGGACGGAATTACACATGGAGAGATTTACACATGAAAAGAATTACACCTATAATAATATTAGACACGTCAAAAACCTAATACAGCTTAACCTAACCAACTTTTGTTGTGTTCACGAACTCTAAAGTTTTAATAATATCTAATAATAGTTTTTTATTAATTTCTTACATCTAAAATTATATTATATTATTTTACACATTAAATAAATATCAACAAGTAAAAAAAAGTATTTTTACCATAAAACATCCATTTTTATTACGTAGTGAAACAATTTCCACTTTCCGCTACGGTTCTACGGCATCAAACGGCAAGATCTAGTTGCGCTATTTTACGCATATTTCTCTTATACGTGATCGCCATCCAAAGTTGACAGAATGCACTGTCATCGACAGCCAAGTTTTGGCTCAATCGGATGTCGGGGAAAGGGTTAATTTCCAATTCAAAGATTTGCATTAATTCATGCATTTATTCACGGAAACAAAATTCACGTGAAAATAGATGTATTTAATAAAATATGTGTAATTAAAAAATAGATGTATTTAATTAGCACAATTTTCAAAATTTTAAATAACCCCCGACACCAAAAAGAGCTGATGACCTTGAAACGCCTGAACAGATTTTCATGAATTGTAGCTAAGAACCATCTCGATCACGTCAGCTTTCAAACAACAACAAAACGCATCATAATCGGTCCATTACTTTAGGAGCTACGATGCCACAGACAAACGCACACAGTCAAACTTATAACCCCTCTCCTTTTGCGTCGGGGGTTTAAAAATAGATGTATTTAAAACCAGATTTTTGTTTGTGACATGTGTAATTCCTGGTGTAATGCTCTCCGCGTGTAATTTCGAAGGTAATTCCTCGTAATTTTTTTAATTGTGAATACCACACCAAGTGTCCCAACTGCTCCCAACCGTCTGGAGCCGGTGAGACTATGGCAGCCTCAAAGTGAGGCTGAAGGTAGTGGGGAGGGGAAGGAGATGGGCCAGAGTAAGGTAGGGAAGTTCCTGGCTATTCAGATCTGGTCACCAAACACGGCTAAAATCATTTCACGCAAAGTTTCAATTCTGAATGGTGGTCGTATACCAGGGCGATACTGAAAACATCTTCCACTCTGGAACGTGTCAAATATACCGTATATTTTTTAAATGATTAAAATGTGAAATAATACAAATTAATAAAATAAAATTTACTTGCACATGCCGGGATTTAAGCCCGCGACCTTCGGATTGCTAGTTCAAATCCCGGCGATTCATTGTTTAGTGAAAATCACCCCTTTGTAATTTCGTCCAAACACCAAAAAAAAATATATGTGGTATTATAATATGTTTTTCTTGAACACAGGTATTGTATCTTGTATTTCCCACTAATCACTTGCATACTGCTTACTAAAAACGTATGCAGAGACATTGAAGGTCAATATTCGTTCTAAACTAAATGTAGCTTCGTTCTTTCAAAAAAAATTGAGTCCTAGCGAGAGCCTTGAAGGAGTAACCATCTGTTACTTATACCAAGGCGGGTAAGTTGTGGATAATAACCTGTCAATGAACATAGTTACTTCGTAAAACTTTTGACGTGAATTTAGTCGCTAGTAAAGAGGTCCGTTACGACAGCGGGCAGCCGGCTCACGTCTGTCCTCTATCAGCTGTTATTAGAATTCGTTCACCGGAAAGGATTGAACGAAGTTGGAAGTAAATGACAAGTTTGCGGGCGGTGGAGGCGTGACGCGTGACAGACATGCCCGAAGGGACGTCGCACCTCAGTGAGCCACTCAACCAGCCAGCCGGAGTAACAGACTGCACTACCACCGTCAGACCGATACAATGTCGGCAGAATTATTATTGCCATTGCCACAATACATGTTGTTACAACACAATAATGATCATTCTGATAAGATAATTTTGCAAATTATTAAGTATAGTAGAATTTACAGTTATTCCCGGAACCAATTGAGAAGCATTTTCACAAAGAGAAATATCTACAAAAAAAATCAAAGTGTACAATTCACACGCGGTAGAATTAAAACCTTCAGAAAACTGAAGTAGGCAAGAGTGGGGATGCTACGAAGCACCTCATAAAGAGGAGACCGATTATACTATATCATTCTCTCGCAGTCTAAATCCTATAGGTGTATGTGTTTGTTTCTTTTTAGCGTCGCTATTTTTCGTTTCATCATGTTTCAAACACAACGGTAGGTACTAAAGAAGTTTTCACTTCAACAAAAATTTTAACAAAACAAAAATCGACTTCAAAAAATGCAATAAAAAGTCAAAAAATAATTTAGTACGATTGTTATTTTTGGAGTCGGTGTCAGCCAAGGTAACTACATACATAGATAGTTTTAAGGTGAGATGTGGAGATCTTGGCTGATACCGACTCCAAAAATAACAATCGTACGAAATTATTTTTTTACTTTTTAGTGCATTTTTTTAAGTCGTTTTTTGTTTTGTAAAAATTTTTGTTTATTTTTTTTATTTTTTGTGACTAGCGTGCGTAAAGAAGTTTTACTTCAAAAAAAGAATTATCGAAATCTGTTGGCGTAATATTGAGTTATTCGTCCATTTGTCGCGATCATACGAGTACTTTTTGCAAATTTAAGACATGTATGATTTTCTCATGGATCCCATTGTCAGAACTGGACCAAATAAAAATGGGACCACACGGGAAGCACCAGCTTTCTAATAAAAAAATAATCATCAATATCGGTTCACCAAATCGAAAGTTCTGAGGTAACAAACATAAAAAAAAATAAAAAAAAATTTTAAAAATACCGTCGAATTGATAACCTCCTCCTTTTCGAAGTCGTTTAAAAACAAAGCCAACCATCCACAGACACTCTCGTTTGGATGGATAGATAAAGAGGAAACTTAAAAACACATGATTGCTTAATTGAGTTTTCTTATTGTGCTTCCTGTCTAACAGCTAATTGAATGTGTTTTTGAAGGTTATCATAAAATAATATTGACTTTTTATATAATATATTTTATATAAATTACGTGAGCACAAACGGGGGGGGGAGGTCCAGCAAAATCTCACGTTACTTAAAAAAAATATACGAATTGGCCCAAATTTATCTCACCGAGGGGGAGGGGGGTCTAGATTGGAAGAAAAACTGCTCACGTAAATGGATGCCCCCTTTGGGTATTTTGTGGGGAGAACATTGATATAGGGAAAATGCGGGGATTCTACAATACAAGAACTGTTGTAATATTTCTATTTTAGAAACTGACAATTCGTGGTGGAAATCCATTATAATAGAAATAGATTATAATAAAACAAATAAAAAAACTTTATTCCACTTAATTTTATTGACCGTTACCGGTTTCAGCTCGTCAGAGCCATCTTCAGAATGGTACAAATAATTCTTAGTCTACGGTTTATATACATAATATTTGGGGGAGGGGAGAGGGGTGGTCTACAAGGATTTTAATCAATTTTATTTGTCCCCTTCCCCAAATGTTATGTATATAAACCGTAGACTAAGAATTATTTGTAACTGTCGTAACTTACACCGAAGAGCATTTCTTGATTTCTATCCATATTGCAAAATAGTATTTATAATTACAAGTGAGAAAGTACCTACTCTAATTTCGTTTACTTTCGCAACCATTTTTCGAACTAATTTCTATTTTTAAGCCTGAACGAAAGAGAAAATAGGAAAATTAATAAATAATCTTAATGTATAAAAATGAATGTTTCCTCGTTTATCCCTTATGCCTTCCTAAACCATAATTCCGATTGCGATAAAACTTAGAGGATTTGATTTGCGCATGCCCGTGATGGTTTCTATATATAATAGTGAGCTCTGGTGTTATGACATTATTTCCTATACTGATCATTCGATTGCGATGAAACGTTGTTGTGAGCACGCCCGAAGCTTTATATTACTGGTGAGCTCTGGCGTTATGAAATTTGCGTAAAAATATTGCAATAGTAGGTAGTGCAGAAAAATGTGTGTATTTCAAATAGTTTAGCGGCAGGGAGGTAAAGAGAAAGGGTGAGGGGAATCTGGTAGGGGGAGGTGAACGAAGGAAGGGGGGGTTGCAGGAGGGAGGACGAAGGAAGGTGTAGGGGGAGGCGAGAAGGTGGAGGAGACGCGGGAGTGGAACTAGGATGAATGGGAAAGGTCATGCAGGGATAAACAATTTATTTATTTAATTAGCATTGCAACGCATGCCCAGAACTCGCCCGTAATAAATAAATACTAAGTTCAATACAATTTTGTAGGGATTTTGTGGGGAATTGCTATCTTATTCACCCCAATTTGGGGATTTTTAACATCTATTTTTGGAGATTTTAGAACACACATTGGCAACCCTGTCCGCCAGTATTTCGGAGTGAAGCAAGAAGCATGTATGTCAAGACAGGGATGTTTGGCGGTCCATCCCCTCAAGTCAGATAATTATAAAAGGCAATCATCCTACATCAAGAGAAGATAACCGAATTAGAGACGAGATGAGCGTATTAATTGAGTCATTAATAATTTAATCTACCGTGTATGGCTCGCCTTATAATGTGCGTGGGATGAAGTCTGTAGTCTGTAGTCTATGGTCTATAGTCTATAGTGCTGGGGGCTATACGTTCCAGGCTGCTCTGGAATCTGGAATCCAGGGATAGGTACCGCAACCTCCGGGGGAAAATGTTAGGAACCATACTTAATCTGATGAACTATAACTGCCCATTTGCAATAACTACGCGCCCTACCCTCTTTGCCCTACCACTGTTGATTTATACGTGATAGTTTTACGTGTAGTTGAATACAAGATGGGTGAAAAGGGATTTCAGTTCAATCTTGCCACACAAACTTGATTTATTAATTATTGTCAATTATATAAAAACAAACTTTATTTATATTTATTACTAGCGAGTACCCGGCATGCGTTCTAATGTCACTCACATAAAGCTGTTTATTTAAGTAAAGAAATAATTTATATTTATACATAATTTTTTGTTTTGTTTTTCCGTCTGGTGCGTACACGAATAAATCAGAAGGTTTTCCGACCCATGAGCAGCCTACACACAGCTGTCAGTGTGAGAAGCGTGGATTTTCCAAATTTACCCCTTACTATCCCCTACCGCTATGTCTCTTTTGCAATCCTTCCCTCTGCTTTTCATAACGCTAGAGCTGACCACTATATATATATAGAAACCTTCGCGGGCATGCGCACGTCAAATGACCAAAGTTTCATCGCAATCGAATGAATGGTTTAGGTACCGCACCGCATACGGAACAAGCAAAGAAACATTTATGTGAATCTACTGAGTCGATTATGACTGGAGTCGATTTTGTGTTAGGTGTAACTTTTTTTGATTTGAGCTTTCGTTTTCGAGTAAACGAGTCCGAAGTTGGATATTTTTAGTAAATTTTGAAAAAAATGGGGTTTAAATGTAATACATCAATGGGTGTCGAATAGTAGACCCGGTTAAAAAAATAATTCTTTAGTTGCCGAAAAAAAAATTTAAAAAGCTTTTAAAATGTACATGTATCTATGGTGTGGAAAACACTCTCAGCATGGCCCTGTCATTCAGAATTGAAAGCTATCCCCATCACCATTCAGAATTGAAACGTTGCTTGAAATGATTTTAGCCGTGTTTGGTGACCAGATCAGCATAGCCAGGTACTTCCCCGCACTTTTCTTCCACATCTCCTTCCCTTCCCCACTACGTTCAGCCGCACAACATATCCTAAGTAGGGATGCCATAGTCTCACAGGCTCCAGATGGTTGAGAACAGTTGAGACCCTTGTCAAAAAAAATGTTAATGTATACGATTCAAAATATGATTTAAGATTTACATTGCCAAAAGTATTTTCGTGAATTATTTTTGGGTGATGAACCCGTTACCGTTAACCTGTAACGAATACTCCAAAAACGTTTTTTTGGATATACATAGATCCCACTGATTCTCGCTTGCACCCTTAGTTTCCGGACACGGTGTACATAGATATATATCTTCGGAAATTTTCTTTTAAAAAACACAGCGGTCACTTTAGGAACTTCAATTAGGTTGATTTTTGGATTCATCATAAACTAGTGATTACTACCCGGCTTCAGCCGAATTTTAACAGTCTTTTGACTGCTGAAAGAAATTATAAATTTCGGTCTTGATTGATTTTTGACGCTTAAAATAACATTATTGAAATGACGTTGCGATCTGAAAATACTTGCGTTGACTTAGAAAATTCGGATAAAAATCTTTACAAATTTCATGACGCCGGGTCTTGCCGAGACAAATATACAGATGTTCAACAGAACATAGAACACAACTTCACAGTTAAGATAAACATATTGAAGTCACCCTTAGGTTCACTTTGTCGTCAAAACTTTCGTGCAAGATATTATTTTTTAATTGAATCTACCTGTACTAAAAAAAATGAGAATGATTTTTCCTTTAATTAATTTGTATTTCATAGCTATATACATAATATTAAAATAATGTATAAATGAAAAGAATCCTTTGGAAAACGTAGGGCAAAGAAAATAGGTCAGAAAATATTGGTTTTAATCAATGACTACTAAAAATCATTAATATAGAATTAAAAGATAAACCTGTTAATTACTTCAATATTCTACCAAATAAAATAAAACAAAATAACCCATTGAATTAATAAATGTCGAATGATAATACAAGTGTTGGAAAAATCGTAAAAATTGCAATGTTTACATTCGTGATAAATATTATCATTTTGCTAAATTACATTAAAATCTGCACCAATTTCCTGTTTGTATTATTTATTTAATTTTCCAATCCACTGCTAAGAAAATCCAATATCCACAGCCCATTTTCCCGAATAAAATAAATCCTACGGAACGGGACACCTTTACACTACAAGGGAAGATATCCTTGCAAATGTCAATCGTAAACACTAGACATTTCACATGTTTAAACACTTATTTAACCATTATTCTGCATCGGAGCGATTGTTGTTGCTTTGTGTGTAGGTTTTTGTTGTTGAAATGTCAATGTTTATTTATCTATTGTTGTATTTTTAGGTTAGCGCGTCGGGGAAAGCGATCGGAACGCGGCGGCGAGACGTTTGATGGGTTTTCACCCCGACGTCGGTTGCACAATGGAGCAATCGAGGTTCCATAACCCGCCGCGGGGCGCTGCGCATGCGCACACCAGCTGCGCGAGAGGCCTGCGCACAAGACACAACTGCGCCAATACAACAACCTGTCAAAGCTCAAAGCTTTCAGCTAGAGCAAGCGAAACCGGAGAGTTGATGCTTGGCTGGGCGAGATCTAAACCATGAATCGCCGAATCAAAAATTCAACTTTTTTTTTTTTTTTTTAAGTTTTTATTCCAGTAAAAAAGAAAATAACATTTTCACTTACTTAACAAGAATATTGAATTTATACATAGTTTTTACATTTCATAACCTTAAATTACATTAGATTGCAGTACTAAAATTTACATAACACTATATTACCATACGATATCATTCACCTTCACTACTTTGTTTTTTGTGAATAAACATGAATAATTTTTTTTTGAATTTGCACATACTTTTTTCGTCCTTGATATCATCTGGAAGGCAATTATATAAGTTGGCCCCCTCGTGACTAATTGATTGCTTACCGTAGTTAGTATGAATGGTGTTCAAACGTATGTTATCGTGTTGTCGTGTAAAATGTTTGTGTACTTGGGACGTTTTAATGAATTCTGTGTTTGTATGTATGAGTTTATTATTTATTTTGTATATAAGGAGACATATATTGTACTCGTATAGTTTTCTTAATGTTAGCAGTTTTGTTTCCAAATATAATTTTTTGTGGATGTTTTGGATTCGTAGTGAAATAGTTTTTTGATTAGCTTATTTTGAATTACCTGTAATTCATTGATGTATGTTTCATACGCATTTCCCCAGATTTCAATCAGGTAATTTAGGTGTGAGTGTACGAGACTACAATATAAACTTTTTTTTAAATTTAATTGGTAATAGATATGATAACCGGCTAAAAACGCTAATTAAGGGTGTGATTTTATCTTTTACATATTGTATGTGTTGCTTAAAAGTTAAATGCTTGTCGATGCACAGCCCAAGATATTTTTCCTGTATCAGGATTTGCAAATCGTTATTTTCAATTTTTAAAGGTACATGAGGAGGAATTATTTTACGGTTTGAGCTTAAAATCATGTATCCTGTTTTTTAATATTCATTGTTAGGATATTTGATTGGAGCCAACTGCAAATTCTTTCTAGGTCACTTTGTGCATTTTCTAGTAATATGTTTAGATCTTTACCCCAGTAGAATATTGCAGTATCATCTGCGTATAAAAAAATTTCATCGTTTAATTCTAATTCCGAAATATTTTTATTCAAACAGTTAGATTTAGCTTTATTATTACGAAAAGTGAGTATTTATAAAAAATATGCATTCAATATTTATATATATAAAGACAATCAATCAATGCTGCCAATCATAGAAAAAATATTATTGCCATATAAAACAATAATTTATTCACATTATTAAGTGGAATGCATTATTGACAAGTTTGTACCTGTATTTACAGCAGAACATGGAAAGAAGTGTATTAGAATAATTACACATACCCGCTAGACAAACCCTGCTTTGCCAAACAAACCATTCAAAACCTGGGATGTATATCTAAATTATGATGACATGCAGCTTTCGTAGTTTGAACCACAATCCCAATAATTCGAAGTAGGTACTTTTTTGTTTTTATTTTAACGAGAATTTATATTGGTGAATCAAACTTCGTACCTATTATGCGTAAGGTTGATTCACCTTTATATTACTATAAAAGACAACTATTTTCATTCGGACGATGGAGAACACTGCATTCAAAATGTTATAGAATACTGGCATAAATTATTGTAAATGGCTGTCAGTTGTCATCGCATGGATCCCATACGACGAAAGCAATTTTTCATTTTAAGTTATTGAAATTTTAATCCTTCAGGCCTCGGGCCTATTTTGTCGGAATGTCAAAATATTTCCGTTTTGCAGTAAAATCCAAATAAATGTAATATTTCTGAACGCAACCGAAAACTAAAAACCGTTTTTTGAAAGGCGATAAAATATGCTTTAAAATTTTATAATTCAAAATAAACGTATGTTTTTAAATATATACGAAGTTTCAAAGCAAACATAAAAAGTTTTTAAAATGGCTAACCTTACGACTTTTACAACTAAAATTACTGATAACGTGCCATAAATGCAATAAAAAATGCCCAAAGTTTAATTTTTTTTTAAATTGTGGTCGAAAATTTTGGTTTTATAAAGGTGTATATTTTAATTGTTTTGTGGTTAACTTTTAGATTTGAATATAAAGCGTGATGTTTTTTGCTTTCTAACGCTGGTTAGATCATATTTCTAACCATGATAGTAAGAGAGGCAACGATTTCTATGAGACCTATATAACTTGTTCCGAAAAGCGAACAAATCAGCCTGAGGGGTTAAATGCAGTATTACCCATCGCCCCGAATACAAATAATTGTCTTTTATTGTAATAAAAACGAGTCAAAAAGTTTTTTTCTAAAAAAATATTCGTATTAAACGTGTCCAGTCATCCCATTTTTAGCTAAATAATATAATGTAATGAAGATTTTATAATGAATTTTCGAAATGTAAACGCTGCGGTTTCCTGAGTAATAATATTATTTAAAATTATTATCAGCGAAAGATTTATAGCTGTGTTTCTTAAATAATAGCAATTTTACATATGTTGCAATAACAAACGATAAGCCGTTATCGTTTTGTAAATAATGGGTAGGTACCTACCTACCTATAATATATATTTTTAATGTAATCTGATCAATTAAAATTTATCCCAGTTAAGCCTAATTTCAATGGACAACAAATGACAAATGTTAGGTGCATAAAGTATGCCATCGTAAACATTCATGCTGAGACAGAAGACAAAGATGAAGTAACTAAGGATACTTTCTATCATAAACTGGAACAGATATATGACACCATACCATCCAATGATATAAAAATGGTAATTGGAGACCTTAATGCGAAAATTGGTCAGGATCCGGCACACCAGCAGGTTACAGGAAAAAACAGTCTTCATACGGAAAGCAATAACAATGGATCAAGAGTGATTGACTTTGCAGAATCAAGGAATATGATAATAGCATCAACACAGTTCCCACGGAAGAATATATATAAATGGACATGGACATCACCTGGCGGCAGATACCATAACCAAATAGACCATATCCTAATTGAAAGAAGAGGGGCGACCAGTATCACAAATGTAAGAAGCTACAGAGGAGCTAACTGTGATTCGGATCACTATTTAGTAGTAGCATCCTATAGATGCAGAATAGCAAGAGATAAAAGGTCTAATCAACCAAGTATCCCAAAGCTAAACATCGATGTTCTTAAAACACCAGAAGGATTGGAAAGATATCATGACTCATTGTCAACAAACCTACCAAACCAACTGAGTGATCAGCTCTCCCCAAATGATTTAGAAGAGGATCGGACCAATCTGAGAGATGCACTGCTGACAGCGGCAGAATCAGGCATAGGAAATAGACCAAGGCAGGCTAGAAATCCCTGGTTCGATGAGGAGTGCATACAGAGCGTCCACAAGAAAAATGTTCTAAAAAAATTATGTATAGAAAGAGGAACTAGAGCAAAAAGACAAGCCTACGAACAAGCACGAAGAGATGCTAACCATTTAATTAAAAGAAAGAAGAGATTGTATTTTAACAACATATTGTTGAAAATGGAAAATGACTTTGCAAATAACAATCCACGTGAGGCATATAAAGGCGTCAGTGTATTTAAAAAGGGTTTCAAACCCAACACATCTCTCTGCAGAGATAGTAATGGAGACATAATAGGAGATAAGGAAAAGATCAAGACTAGGTGGAAAGAATATTTCCAACAGCTCTTAAATCCCAATAACAACCTGACAGTCGAACCAACTCACATTCCGGACGAGCTAAATAGTGATGAAACAACGAGAGCACCAACAATGGTAGAATTAAGGGCTGCACTAAAGAAACTGAAAAACAATAAAACTCCGGGAGGAGATAATATCCCTGCAGAGCTCTATAAATATGGAAATGAACAACTGAAGAACCTGCTTAGCACCTACCCTTTTCAATATTGTACTGGAGCACGTCGTTAGAAAGACAATGATCAGTACCGATTCAAACATCTGCTACAGAAGCAATCAAATAGTTGGCTACGCAGATGACCTTAACATTGTCGGAAGATCCCTACAGGCTGTAAGAGATGTGTTTGACCCTTTGGAGACTGCGGCAAAAGAGGTGGGGTTGCAAATCAATGAAAATAAAACAAAAATCATGATGCAAACCAGAACCCCTCAACGCAGAATAAAAGATAAAGTGAAATTTAAAGACAATTATAATTTCAAAGTGGTCGAAGAGTTTACCTACCTGGGCTCCATCATAACGCAGGACAATGAAGACCCAGTAGAAGTAAGAAAGCGCATCACAGCCGCTAACAACACTTACTTCGCGTTGCTGCCAGTGTTCAAATCACGAAACGTCCATAGGAAAACCAAAATAACCTTATATAAAACAATTATCAGAACGGTCTTGGCCTATGGATGTGAGGCGGGAACACTGACAGCAAAGTCAGCAGAACAGCTGGACATCTTCGAAAGAAAGGTACTGCGAAGAATCTTAGGAGCGGTGCGAGAGGGAGAGGCATGGAGAATCCGCCACAACAATGAGCTCTATGAAATTTATCAAGCTCCCAGACTCTCCACCCATTTAAGGCTCCAAAGATTAAGATGGGCCGGACATGTGCACCGAATGCCAAGCACACGAGTACCGAAGAAGGTTCTGACAGGACACCCGGGAGGCAAACGAAAGGCGGGCAGACCTAGACTGAGATGGGAGGATGATGTCAGGAAGGATGCAAGAGGATTACTCCATGTTGCAGATTGGAAGACGACGGCCGAGGACAGAGGGCGGTGGAGGCTTATTTTGAAGGAGGCCAAGGCTCGAAATGGGCTGTAGCGCCATTGAAGAAGAAGAAGAAGAAGGTGCATAAAGATGCTCTGTGATTTTTTTCATAGCTATAGCATGTTAAGGCTCTGCAACCGGGCTCGAAAAGACGAAGATGGAGAGATACGGAATTACGAATGTTAGAGGAGCGCGCTAACATTTAAACCGACAAAATCGATGCGAAAATTGCGAAAATGTTTAATAAAACACGACTCGTTTAAAATAGAACAAAAATCTAGTTGGGATTATCTAAAATAGTATTTAAAGAAACACTGAATTTTTTCACACATATAACTTCTAAAATAAATTAAATGAACGTGTTTATAATAATTTTCAGAGCATACTTTGCGATTTTTTTCTACCGAGGGAATTTCATATAATTTGGGGTTGGGCATGGGGAAAATCAAGACATTATCTTCAAAAATAACATATATTTTTTCAAATTTTTAAGGGAGATATGTAAGAAATCGTTAGAAATGCGGGTAGCGGGGGCTTAAATAACAGAACAAATGTGTTTTTAATAATTTTCGGAGCATACTTCGCGATTTTTTCTATCGAGGAAATTTCATATACCTAATTAAGGTTTCGACCCTACAAATGCATAGATATTATCTTAAAAAATATAATATATTTGTAATAAACTTTAAATCTGAAAGTGTTCAAAAGAAATCATTACATAGTATAAAATTAAGTCGCTCAAAATGTATGTGCGCTTAGATCTTTTAAACTACGCAACGAATTTTCATGCGGTTTTCACCAATAGATAGAGTGATTCAAGAAGAAGGTTTATATGTATAATACACGCTTATTATATTAGAGAAAAGCCGATAAATTCAAATATTCAATTCAGGCAGCGGGCAGCTGGCAAGCGGGTGGTGTGGATTTTATAAAGGTTGAATAATGGCGTTGTGCTTCGTTAGCCACAGCAACGTGTGGCCGGGTCTGCTAGTATGTTATAAATCGGTAGAAATGCGGAATTCCCGGGGCAAGGGTATGCGTAGCCCACTTCATACAAAGCTTAATTTTGAACTTGAGGCCAAAATACCCAACCAAATTGAATAATTATTTTTTTAAAGAAAAGATGTGGGATCGAGATTTTTATATTTAAGACACGAACACATTTTTTTTAATACTTCGTAACAGTTCAATTATAGTGAGGAGCATCTATTCGGTCTCTGGAGAAGCAAAAAATGCATTTTAACAGCCATTTCGTTAAAATTTAAATTGACAAAATCGTCGTCACTTGGCGTGTTCATCTTTAATGTCTTTTAGTACTATTGATGTGATATTTTTATATGAAAATTGATTTCTAGATTTTTTCTTCCTTTATTTAACCCAAACAAAGAACCTAATTTTAAAAAATAAGAAAACAAAACTAATCTAGGAACACATATTTATTTTCAAATTGGGAAGCGGAACCATGTACCGCCGCCCCGGGAACCATTTATTGGATAACCAACACCTCTGCCACAGGTAGGGTTACCAGATGACAGGAATTTTCCTGACATGTCCGGAATTTTAGCTGTCTGTCAGGGAAACAGGAAAAATTTGAAATTGTCAGGAATTTTAAAAAAGAAAGAAAAAAAATATCTGAAAAAATGTTTAAATATTTATTAGACATAACAACTCGCTTTTTATAACTTTTCAAGGTTATTCCCATTAATGTAAAACATCATTGAAGAAGTAATTAGTCGAAGTTAATTCTAAAATTTGAAAATATGAGATAGACAATTATGACGGTTTGATGGAAGGTGGCAATGGTTGAATCGGTAAAAGCGCACATCCCGGTTCTGGGTTTAAGTCCCAGCTGCAACCATTATCTTTTCTATGTTTGTGTGTTGTTCTCTTTCATATTTTCGTTAAGATTATTAGTGTTATCTTCTTCTTCAATGATTTATTAAACAGTTAAATCGCAAAAATAAAAGAATAAAATTGACCGGTCAGTAGTTGAGCCGGAATAATTCTAATGATTAAATTGTTTCATTCATCTGAACCGGCTCGTGTTTTTATTGCTGGATATTGCTTTCATAAACTGTTAGTCTTTCATAACAATTTTATTAAACTCTTCACATGATGTGTTCTTCAAAATGAACTGTGTAGAAAAGTAGAGCCTATGGATAGCCTATTTCTCTTCTTTGTCCTTTTTCCTTCGAAATGGGTTCATCTTTGGTCTCTGCGGATTTTCGTATACTGCGAGCATTAATAATTAAAAAGCTGAGGACTCGCACCTTTACTATCACACAACTGAAATTTTCGATACACGTTACACTCTGAACACAAAACTGGTTTTAACTTAAGTAGGTATGCATTGTTAAAATTATGGTTTCACGCCAGCAAATGGTTTTCCTCGGAATTTTTCAGCATAATAAAATTTAAGACTCCACTCCAAATTTTAGAACGGTTTCGAAATTCATGCTGTATTTGGAGAACAAATCAAGAGAGTGAATCAGTTTCCCCAGGTTTAAAACTGCATCCAGACGAAAATGGTTTTCCTCTGATTGTTACAATACATAGTACGCAACTTGAATTTGTTAACTGCACTGGAACATGAGAATGATTTCTTTCCAAATGCGTCAGCACATGAATCCGCAACCTGATGTTTTTTTTTTTTTTTAACACACTGAACTAACTATTTTTAACTTAAATTTGAATGTGCGTACGAGGCCTTGGATTAAAATGGAACCTCTTTTTAAAATTGCACAAAGAATACGTAGGCGATTTTAGAATGCTATATTGACATTCACACGTTAACCGCCTTCGTCAAAGGTTGTCTTTACTTCATTTTGTATAATTGATCTATTTTTTTTAACTAAGTTATTTAAAAATATATCCGACATCTAGTGAAAGAAAACCGTTCTCGCTTTTTTTTTTTTTTTTTTTTTTTTTTTTTTTTTTTTTTTTTTTTTTTTTTTATTTTTTTTTTTTTATTTATACTGGGTTTTACAGATGTTTACACTTACATGAGAACAATCCAGTTATAAAACTCAGTTTTTACACAATTATAAAAATCTACAATTACATACAATTAAATACAAATAAATACAATTAGAAAAACAAAAACATCACAAATAAAAATACAGAATTATATACAAGGTCACTCAAGTAACACATTGCAATGAGTGGTAAAAGACATATGAAATACGCGAGCATGCATAGAAAGACAATTCACACAACATAATTAGTTAGTACTTTTTAACAGCGCTAGAACTTTTTTTTTAAATCCGTAAAAATTGTCAACGAAAATATCTACATCAGCGCACTCTATTTTGTTATACAGTCGACACATCTGGGTCAGAGGGCTAAAGTAGGCGATATTATTTTTAAATGTATTCATATGAAAAATGTTATGGCGTCTTAAACAATGGGAATTGGGGACATTAATTTCAATACTGTTAAGACATAATGTAGTATCAAGATGGCCGTGAATAATTTTATGTAAACATATTAGATCAGTCAATTGCCTTCTAGTTTTAAGTGTATCAATCTTGAAGTAATCACGACGTACATCGTATGATCTGAGATGGTCGTGTAGTCCACATTTGAAGGATAACATTCTTAGTAATTTTTTTTGAACTGATTCTACAATGTTTTCATATTTGCAGTAATGTGGATTCCAAATAGTGCTTCCATATTCAAGTTTACTTCTAATTAAGGCATTGTAAAGTGTTAGAATTGATTGAGGATCTTTGAAAGGTTTACATATTCTGTGAATAAATCCCATCATTTTTAATGATTTGCACTTAATGTTGTTAATATGTACATCAAATATGAATTTAGAATCAAGAGTGATTCCTAGATCCCTTATTGAAGAAACTTTTTTGAGAATAATATTATTGATAACATAAGAAAAATCCTTTATAATTCTATTTCTAGTAAAGTTTAAAATGTAACATTTTTCAACATTTAAGTGCATATCATTGACAGTACACCAGTTATTGAGTGTGTCGAGGTCATTTTGAAGCAGCTGATGATCGGAAACAGACTTAATTTTACGAAAAATTTTAAGATCATCGGCGAAAAAAGCATAATCACAGTTTAATTTCGAGCCAAGGTCATTTATGAATATAAGAAAAAGCAGGGGGCCAAGATTTGAACCCTGTGGTACACCAGAAGTTACAATTATAGGGGATGATTTGTATCCATTAATAAGAACTAATTGAGTTCTGTTATACAAATATGATTTCACCCAGCGTAATAGGTCTCCATGTATTCCAATTTGTTCAAGTTTTTTTAGTAAGATGGAGTGGTTAACTCTATCAAAAGCTTTTTGGAAATCAGTATAAATTGTATCTACTTGTAATCTTTCATTAAAAGAATTACAAACATAATTACAAAATTCCAAAAGATTTGAGTTGATTGATCTTTGAGGAACAAACCCATGTTGCCTAGTGCAGAGAAGGGGTTTAAAATGTGAAAAAATACTTTTATATATCAGAGATTCAAAAACTTTAGCAAAACAGGATAGTATACTGATTGGCCTATAATTTTTTATTAAAGATTGGTCTCCCGATTTTAATACTGGGACCACGTGTGCTTTTTTCCACAGATCGGGAAAAGTTCCCGTGGTAAGGGATGCATTAAAAATTATAAAAAGCGGTAAACATAAAGAGTCTGCACAGCAACTAACAAAGAAAGGAGGAATTTTATCAGGTCCTGGGCCCTTACTGGGATCTATTTTACTCAAAAAACATTTTATTTCATCTGCACTAATATGTATTTTACCCAAATTGCTTTGATTGTGTTCAGTAATGTTTGGCATTGAATCATTAGTAGATGATTCCGACTTGGTATAAACAGATGAAAAATATTTAGAGAATATGTTTGCTATGTTTTCACCGTCATTCGCGGAAATATCGTCAAGATGCATTACTTTAGGAATACAATTATTTTTTCGTAATGATTTTGAGTACGACCAGAATAACTTTATGTTACCTTGCAGACCACTTTCGACAGAGTTGATATATGATTTATAACATTCACTTTGTATTTTTTTTGTAAATTTCCTTAAATAAGAGAATTCCCTATAATCTGACTCATAACCATGTTTTTTTACCTTAAGTCTAACTTTGTTTTTTTTCTTAAGAAGAGCAATCAATTGCTGATTAAACCAGACAGGATATTGTTTTTTTGTTTGAGTACGATATTTTTTAAAGTATATGTCAATAATTTCCCACAATTTTTCATATAATAAGATTACCATGCTATTCACATTTTTATTTTTAAAGAGAGTTATCCAATTAACAGACAATAGATCCTGTCGACATTCATCAAAGTTTCCCTTCCTGAAGTTATATTTTGAATCGCTTCTATTCATTTCTAAGAATTGATCTTTATTTTGTTTCACTATAATTTCAAATGAAGGGTGATATTGATCCAATTTGGTTAAGCCTGGTGCTATATGTATATCAATGTTAACTTTATCTGAAAAAACAAGATCCAATAAATTTTCATTTCTATTTAGTACATAATTGAATTGATACAAATTGCAAATTGATGAGAGATTGACAAGACTATGTGCTTTCATGCTTTTATAATTAGAAGGGGAAAGTACATTATTTTTGAATGAATTGTCAGGTATCCATTTAATTTCGGGCAAATTAAAATCACCAACAAAAATAAACTGCGAATTGGAAGTTGAAAACTTTAAATACAGATCCTGTAATTTTTCAATATGTTTACAATAATTATCAACGGTTACACTAGGAGGAATATAGAGGATGCATATAAAGATGAGCGAGTTGGAACGAGACTTAATTACAAGCCACAAATCTTCATTGTCACTCTCCCACTCCGTTTTTCTTGACACAAGAAGTTTTTTAGAAACGGCGGCTAGAACTCCGCCACCTTCTTTAGACACAGATTTGGTTGACTCACGATCTCTTCTAAATATTACATATCTATCATCAAACAATTCTTCACTAAATATCGTTGAGTTCAGCCATGTTTCGGAAAAACAAATAATGTCATAATTATTGATTAAAATATTATTGCGTACACTTACAGTCTTTGTTCGAATACCCCTCACATTTTGATATAATATATTTAATGCATCAACAGCAAGTACCTCGCCATCTATTTCGGTATGCTTAGATGCTACATTTATTTGAACGACTGGGAAATTATAAAGATTTTTTTTTTTGCCGTTATTTCAGCACAATACATCTCAATAGCTCGCGGGCCTCACCAAAAAGCCTTGCGGGCGGCTCTTTCCCAACCCCTGTTTTACGATTATGGGATTTTTATTAATTTTAACAATTTTTATTCTTGGGGTGACACTTTATACCTAAGCGCCGGGTGCCACCAATGCTAACTACGCCACTGATAACACCGATACAAAATGTCAGGAAATTTTTTGCTAAGTCAGGAATTTTGGCAGGAAAACTCATTTTCGGATCTGGTAACCCTAGCCACAGGCCACCCTAAGTGATTAGCTGTTTGCTGATTTAGCAGGGGTGCCCGGGTTCACGAAGTGAGGGTTGTCTAAGTCTTGGCGGCGAGTGAGGGTTGTTTAAGACTGGCCCCCAAATTCCATCCACTCGTCATACGTTTTTCTTCCCAAAACTTCCTCGCCTTCTTTTCCTAAATAAGACCCTCCACACAGCATATCCTAAGGTATTGTAAATACTTGAATTGTATTATTACTGTCATTTTTTCTTTATTTCTCTTATTCCAGGCTTCCTCAACCGGGCGCAGCGCTTATTTTTCTGTTTATTTACTAACACTTTTTGTATATATTTTCCTCTATAGATTTCAGAAGAATTATTCCACGGGCTGCCATATTTATGATTCTTTTGTATTATGTTAATGTCAGTACTTGCATACTGCTTTCTAACCCCGTATGCATGGACATTGGAGGGTCTAGAGTCGTTCAAATAAATGTAGCTTCGTTTAATAAAATAGAGTCTTGACGTGTGCGGTGAAGGAGGAAACCATATGTTTCCTTACAACGCCGTTGGGAAAGTGGGGTCTCCTCCAATATCCTAAGGTGACGTAGGTCCTGATGCGTCCTGCGTATGTGGGAGTTTACCCTATTATTTATATTTTTAAGAGGAAAAAATAATCGTTCATTAAATTTACTTATACCAGGAATCGATTCATTACAATGTAAACATTTTATCAGCAATCCGTATAAACATAAATTCGTCATAATATTATTTGCTAATCCAGATTAGTTATTGCCGATATTTTCAGTATCTTATCACTATCAAGTTTTGAAGCCATAACAAAAGTAAATTTTCTATACATAATTAACTGTATTAATCATCAAAAACAGACAGTATCAAAAAGTTCCACCAAGTATTATCATACCAAATATAAAATTAAAATTGTAAATTAAAGTAAGTAAAATAATAGATCGCGCAATTAGAACTGACCCAAACAACTACCCAAACATATAATTGTGTGTATTGGTGCATATATTTATTCACTTCCGACAGTGAACTTGTCAAGCGTCACTGAGGAACAGCCTTTTGTCCACCTAATAAACAAAATACCTAAAAGAAGGACTTGGCATACCAATCTAAATACATATCGGACGTTCAGTCCAAGCGGTTGTACAAAAATGGCGGCGGTTTCCATGGTTATTATTATTTAGTTTATATATTAAGTAATAAATCGTCGCTGGGTACATAATTCCTCCAACGTGATTTTTTTTTAAATTTTGCAGGTGAGTGAAAAACTGATTTTTAAGCAGGATAACGAAGGAAGAAAAAAAATTAACAAACAACTAAAAAATCAATTTATTCAACAACCATTAATATAAATTCATGATGAAAGAGAAAGGGGTCTTTTTGGCCCGGAGCTCTGTATGCCAATATTTCAAAAAGTCAAAAAGACTTAAATTTGTTTTTTTATTTATTGTGTACATTTTTTTTTTTTTTTTTTAAAAGAAAGACAAACATTCCCGGATTACGAATAACCCGACAATATTTGAAAATCTCCTACTACCACCACAGTAAGCCGAAAATATTGCTTGAGTCGTGATGGAGGACTTAGCCAGCCGAGGAATCGAACACGGAACGCCTGGGTGGGACCCAAACGCGATGCCCACTCAACCACTGACCGGTCCATTAATAATCATTTTTAGAGGTCCACCTTCTGGAGCGGGTAGATGAGTTTGTGTATCTGGGAAGTATGTTTACGAGAGATGGGAAGGCTGATAGAAATATTGAAAGAAGGGTAAATGCAGGTAACTCCATTAATGGAGGACTGAATGCCGTTGGTGCTAATAAAAAACTGTCAAAAGAAGCGAAGCTAGCAGTCTACAATGGAGTCCTGGTACCTACCCTGATGTATGGCAGTGATGCACGGAACTGGTAGAGGAAGGATGAAAGTAAACTGAATGCTTTTGAAATGAGATCCCTGAGGCGGATGTGTGGTAAAATATGATCATGTGAGAAATGTGGAAATCCGCAAAGAATGTAAGGCTGATGTAAACATAATGAGTAAGATTAAGAAAGGGACCCTCAGATGGTTTGGGCATGTAGAGCGAATGAGAGAAGAAAATAGTGTAAGAAGAATATATGACCCAAATGTGAATGGAAGAAGAAGTCGGGGACGCCGGAGGAAGACATGGCACGATCAAGTGAATCAGATACTTGAGTCGGACCATGTCAAAAGTCAAAATAATAAAAGAGTATGTATGAGACGATGTATGAATGTGAGTGAGGCAAAGAGTGTGTGCCAAGACTGAGTTGTTTGGCGGTCCGTCCTCTCTGCCTACCACTGCGGAGAAACGGCGTGATGGTTAGTTAGTTTACCTTCATTTTCCCGCATCAAAATTGGATTTTTCACACACTTATAAAAAAAAAAATCACATTAGAGGTATTACGCGCAGTGACGAAATATTGGTTTCATCTTGGCCGCCATTTTTGAATAACCGTTTGGACAAAATTTTGTATCGGTATGCAAAGTCCTTTCTTAGGGTAGGTACTTTATTTAGTCATTGCTTTTGTCTTGTTGACGTCTGCTTGTTGTTTTAAGCGAGAAAGGGACAACAATACATATTTTGCGTTTTTATCATCACAAATTAAAAATTAACTTTTTTTTTTAAATACACACAATTTTTCTTCAGTGTGCAATGCAAGCAATGCATCTGTGTAAGTAATGTATTAGAATCAACTCTGGTTGCGATATCTGCAATACAACACAAGTAAAATATCCGGCTTGTTCTATGTTTCGGTAGAGAAAAATTTCTAGAAAAACCTAACATACGTACACTTTTAATTATAATAGTAATCCCAGAGAGATATTACGTGACGTCACCGTTCTAGTATCTACTCTTTTTTTTGTTTTCATACAGTGCTTGTAAGAGGGATAAGTATGATTGTCGATAACGTATGTACAACCTCTCTCTGGAACTACTATATTACATATAACATAAGTTTAAACAATTTGAGGTTTCATATTTGGCCACTATGTTATCATAAAACATCCACCATGTACAAGAAATAAATTATTATGTTTGAACAATATCAGTGGCTGCCACTATGTCTTGGCAATTATATTGGAAGGTATTGCTCATGCACACATTTCATACTTTAGAAAAAAAACACATAGTAAGAAATGTTCAAATTGCAAAATAATGTTCATAGAAAACCAATTAATTATTATTCCCTGATAATTCTAGGTCCATTATGATTTTGGCCCTTTTGCCTGAAAATTCCAAATTGATCCTTTGCATAAATTTTTACATATCAATAAAAATTATACTGTTTCCATGCATTCAAATCTCATTGTAAAAGTTTTATATTGTCTTTTAATAATATTGTGTAGTATAATATATAATGGTGCCTGTTATACACCTGTGAATCGAATACGAGCCAAACCGTTCACGAGCCGCTGGTTCGCAGGTTAGAAAGGGGTTTTGAGCGCCAAAATATCTGGATATGGACCGCTTTCAGAGAACCCCTTCCGGCCAGTTTTTCGACGAATACAAAGGATTTTACGAATCAAATTGGGACGGCGTCGTGTGAGTTTGGTTTTTGGTCTATTTTATTCTGTTGATTGGTGAGAAGAAAATATAATGAAACTGATTATTTACTCTGTTATCCCATAAATAAGGACCACTTTGAATTTTAATTTGATATCGGTAATTTAATTTTAATTGCATAATAATTTTTTTGTTTTTAAAAGATGAACATTTCCGAGTTACGAATTTTTAATTGAAAATTTCCTACTAGGTACCACCATCCATTCCTAGACCTCAAAAATGGGATATTTCATTTTTTGATTCAGAGCTCAGCAAAGAACAAAAAAAAACAGCTAGTGTCTAATCTATACATTTTTGGTCTACAAATTCAATAAAAATGTTGGTAAGCAACTCCATTTTTCAAAAAAAGATTTAGATGATTAACGTTTTTATTTATTTATCTTTATTAACACAGTTACCGAACCACTATGTTTGCTATTTTGAATGGAGAGGTTGAATTGTTATTTCTTGAAATAGAACTGCAATAAATCTCGGTTATATCAATGTACTTATTTATTTATTTATTTATTTATTTATTTATTTATTTACGGACGAATAGTCCATTAACAATATAACAATAACACGAATAAAAAATAGAGAGATGACAATGGAAGGAGAGTACATATATATGAAGAGCATTGACAAAATACATATAATATAAAAGTAAACATAGAAGATAGTAAATATAAATTCATATAATATAAAAGAACATAAGTAGCTTGAAGATGGATTTAAAAGACTTTAAAAAATCACATTGCGTATCGACTGCCGAAAGTCATTTAGGCTTACACCAAAAAATTCAATGCATTGATTTGCGTTGACAAGTCTCGACATTCTGGATAAAGGAGAATGATATCCATAATTAGTAGAATGTTGATTGAGGAACAGCAATTCAATATTTCGGAGTCTACGGGAAGGGATGTTGAACTGGATGAGTTGTAACAAAGCAGGTGTGTCAGTAATACTGTTGATAATTTTGAAAATGCATATTAGATCAGAGTCCTTTCTACGTTTTTCTAAAGAAGAAATGTTTAAAGTTTGTTCAATTTCATCATACGAGTATGTACAGGTATTCTTGATGGAATAAAACAGATTATTCAATTACAACGCAAATGAATAAATTAATCATTATTTCAAAATCAATTCCGAGACTTAATATAACATATTATTATTACTATTTAATTGACTTAGATAATATGTAATTGTATCTACACAGTATTATTACCTTTGCTATAAATCTGTACTAACTATTTGATTTGCAAAATTGGGCTAGAAAAATAGCATTATCGAAATAACTTGCTTTAAAATTACGCACCGTGTAATCTATGTTCACACCAAATATCGTTTTAATATCTCATTCACAGATGGCAGTACAGGGCCCAGAGTCACGGCCAGTAGCGCATCATTTTCAGTACATCAGTCAAGTCAAGTCAATTTGAAACTGGCAGCGTAATAACCCAAAAATAAATTATGATAACAAAATATATTTATTTGGTCATCGTAATAGACAAAAAAATACCTACCAATTAAAGGCAAATCACATTTTCCGGGATGTCTGGGCAAACTCAATGGTGGGATTCTTTATCTCCCATCAAGTCCTGGGGAAAAACAATTCATGTTAAAACATATTGTTCTTTATAATGCATTAAAATTAGATACTACAAATACGTTCGGAGATAATATAAATATGTATTTTGTATAACTCGTGTCCATGATTATACCTGTACCAAGTTAATTATAAAAATATTAATACATAACTGAATTTTCACAAATAAATTTAAACTAATGCCGTACTGTCTGGCAGAGCAACGAACAAAGGAAATATGTAGGTTGAGCAAAGGTAGGAAAGGCCAAGGCAGTATGTGTTAAATAGGTCAATTAGGAACTAGTGTTGGTATTCAAAGATAAAGAGGTATGGAGAGCACTAATTAGAGAAGAAACTAACTCTTTAAAACAAAGACGAAGAAATAGCTAAAGAAACCCAAACACATGGCTAAACCAGAGTATAAACTATGATTTACATCCATAAACTATTAAACTATTGAAAAGATTGAGCTAGTCAGATTATAAAAATGTAAATAATATGTAACCTTCAAATCATTTATACCTACTTTCAGAGATGGTCTACAAAAGGGAATTTTTAACAAACGAAGTATTAGAATTTATCTATTTATTTCTACGTTTTAAATGTACCTACAACCAAGGTACGATTACCGTCCATAAAAAGTTCAGTCGGCAATAGAAATATTAAAAGTAGAGGCACAAATTATTAAAACACATATGAAGTGTCTCGTTGCTTAGTTCTCAGAAACACGGTAAAACATACATTTATTAATTTATTTATTACTAATTTAGGTGAAGGAAATTTAAGGCTTTACATCATTTAAATAAATTCCTGATCTTTCGTAGAATAAATAGTGAATAGTTCCTCAGAAGGATGTCACATCTGTCAGACAGAAATTGTTTACAGAATAATTAAAACTTTACAAATATTGTTCCCTCGAGTTGCAATATGTTATTGTACAGAAAGTAATGCATATTGAATTCACTTACGGTTCTAAAAAATATTTTAAAAGTGTTTTAGGTGAAAAACCAACCCCAGATGCACAATCACATTCACGATGACAGATAATTTTATCTATGCTTTTGAATTAGTTTAGATTTTTATAAGCAAGACAAAAGATTGGGCACTCCCTCGGTAATGCCATTGTTTAAAAAATATTATTAGTACCTATTTACTTTTCACCAACATCATTTTTGGTCTAAAGTTTTGATTCGATTCATGGGTGGTTTGGTATATTTATGTTCGATTCGTTCTGATAATTTCGTAGTAAAATAATAAAATTTAACATTTAAAATAAAAAAATTCTAATAAATTTGGGGGACTTGGAAAACGAGGGGATTCTTTGGAGTTTTTATGCCATGCGAATAAAATGGATAATCTAACAAAATATTTTTTTAAATTTTGAAATCCAACTTGAATTTTAAAAAAAACTTAAGAAGCTACAAATTATTTCTTAAGTTGTCATGTTATCCCGTAAGGTAATGGAGTTATCCCAAGGTTCGTAGAAAATGGGGAAAAAGAATTGTGGAAAATACTTTTAATGGTTAGCTCATACTGCAGGCGTATTAAAAATAAAATGGATCAAAATTTATCCATATGCTATCTAGATAGCATTTAGTTCGAGTTGAATCTTGCAAACATATATAAATATAGCATCCAATAATGTGTGCGTTAAGAAAATGAAGATAATGTTGGTAGTTCTTAGTCGAAGTATGATACAGTTAAAAGTGACCACATTTGATATGGATTCCGTAGCTCAGTTGGTAGAGCACTTGCCATGTAAGCAAAGGGTCCTGGGTTCGAGTCCCAGTGGAGCCAATATCTTTTTCTGATTTTTTTGTCTACAGATATTCGATTGAGTTTCGCTAATATTGTATTCATTTAATTATATGAATAAGTTGTGTTAATTCACAATTATTTCATTTAAAATAATATATATTGTGTATTTGCGGCAGGTTCCAGAGTGGAAGATACTATCAGTATCACCCTGGTTTAAGACCACCATTCAGAATAGAAACGTTGCTTGAAATGGCGTTAGCCGTGTTTGGTGACCAGATCTGAATAGCCAGGTACTTCCCCACCTTCCTCTTCCACATCTCCTTCCCCTCCCCACTACCTTCAACCTCACAACATACCCCAATTGGGAATGCCATGGTCTCACTGGCTCCAGACGGGAGCAGCTGAGACTCTTGTGAGGTATTTATAAAAAAATAAAATTAAAAAAATACTTATCATAATCAGCCACTGTTGGATGAAGAAGGTGCCATGTGATCTAGTGAGTGGCTGCCTTGCACCCTCCAGATCCCTGCTATTCCCGTAGCTTGTGTACTTTCGTGTATCTTTCATTCCAATTGTTTTGATATGTAGATCATCCAGTTGATTAGTCAGACATCTCTGACAAATTGAAATTTGAGTTGAGTGTGCAGTTATATGAAAAAGTGTACTCTCTATCTGCTACAATACCCAGATTACTCATAAACACCACCAAATAAATTATAAGGCAAAAATACTTGTAGTGAATTAAACAAAATGTTGATGTTTTCTGAGTCACTAGTAGAATATTTCAAAATGTCATACAAAGGTCCCGTTCCCACTTGCGTTTAAAAATTGGAGGCATTCTGTTTAAAAATCGGATGTTTTAGTGGTTGCAGAGGTTATATGGAGCTGTTCACACATATCAGACACAATTAAAAACAGATCTGGTCTGCTATTCTCCAAGCCAGGTCGCTCGCAATCGCCGTCGAAAGTATGTACATTGGTCGACTTGGTTATTCTCAAGCCTCGTCGAAGGTACATACTTAGACGCCAAACGTCATTCCACACAACGAGTGGGTCGAAGGAGATGATACTCGCAGCGAGTGATGAGTTGTTTGCGTATTTATGCAATTAGCTGTCGAAATCTAGTATTGTTTTCCAGCGCTAACTTTCGTACCCGCAAAGACATTGTATATTTTTATAAAGTCGTTTTAAGGTCCCATATTACAATGGCTGATATACCAGCGATGTTTTGGTTGCCCAGCCATGTCGAATATTATCAACTCATAGAAGTTTATATGCTGTAAAAATAAGTGTACAAACTGTTTGACATTTCAAACTAAAACCATAGAAATTTCAAAAAGATCAAGAATAAAGCTGCCAATATAATCATCTCTTCGACCATTCGACGTTCAAGAATATGTAAAAATAAGACATTCGAAAAAGTTCATCGTGAAAACGAGTAATTTTGCGCTCGTATGTGGTGCACAACGAGTAACGCTTGATCGTTGCTAGGGAATCGCAGCCCTGGTAAGTTTTTTCAAATGGATGACCAGCGCAAGCATCCATTTAAAAATTGTCTCTGAACTGGCTCGCTCATAGGTTTGTATGAAGCTGTTCGGCTGTTCCACTTGTCGGCTTGTCGTTCCGGCATAAGCCCCACTAGATCCCAACCCCTCTTGTTGCAAGGAAGCATGCACGCAGCGTCAACATGATCATCTGATATTTGTCTTTCCGTTTTTTGAACGCCCGTCGTTCGACTTTTAAACGGAAGTGGAAACAGGCACTAATGTACGGGACCGTTATGCCTCCAATTTTATTTTATAGCATATTTAATATGTGAAACACAGACACATGTAAATAATATTTTATTTATGGTGAAAATTCGAATATTAACTGTCAGGGAATGGACCAACGTCACAACAGTTGTGATAGCGCCTTTATCTGATAAAGCATTTCAATTTGGGAGGCGGGTATGGGTTCTACCGCCCCGGAAACCATTTATTGGATAACCAACACTCCTGCTGGTCACCCCAAGTGGTTTGCTATGTTTGGTGCTTTAGCAGGGGTGCCCGGGTTCTTGGGGTGAGGATTGTCTAGGTTTTGGCGGCGAGCGTATCTGCCCCCCTACTGTGTGGTAGGCTGAATTTGAAGACTGGTTGAGATCTTTTTACCTCTCCAGCAAGACTCTCAACCCCCTACGTCCGTCACTCCTAGACACACTTGACTCCCAGACTCCTACCCACATCGCATAACCTTTTTCCTTCCTAGATCTTTCACTCCTTCCTCTCCATCCAAAAAAAAACTCCACACAGCAACACACAGTGAGGGAAATTATTTTCCTCAGGGCCTCCTGTGTGGAGCACATATCCCGGGAAAAGGAAAAAATAAAACACAACCATTATAAATAACATTGTCTTGATATACTGCTTTATTCTGTAACATGATCAGGACCGGTGGTGCTTGAAGGCTACTAATGAATACAAAAATCCGCCCATCAAATGCTAGGTATAGTATTTAGTATTATTTACAACATACATACATACATACATAATAATGTATTGATATTCCGTGTGAGATTGCGTCTGTTCGTACAGTAGGTCTGTCTACCAACCTACCAGTATATATTAGCATTATAAATCTTTACCGTACAATGTTCTATAAAACTCCCAATGTTCGCTCATGTAAAGCGCACAAAAGAACATTACAATGATATTACTTTTACTATAAATATACAGTTATTCTACTTCTCAATTTAACTTTATAAATACTTCTCTGGCTCTTTTTGGATGCCAACTGGTTTATCATCGACACGGCATTTAGTCTCGAAAATTTCTTTTGATGAAATTTTCATAATATAAAACCTTAATTATAAAGAAATTTACATTATTTAGCTAGTTAGCCTATGGAAAATAACATTCAACAGTTGATTAAAAATGAATTACATTGTAATAGGAATAACGCTCACATTTGTTCGGTAAGTACATATAACAAAACAAATGTCACTTAGCATATTAACCAAAAATCAATTGAATTAACTTAACCAGCATTAAATAATAACGTAGTATGTGCACATAAATATTAAACCACTAACTTTATTTATTCAAAAGCTTCCTAGATAAATATGAATACACAAAATTATAAATATTATCGAGAATTTGGGAAGTTCTTGTACACATTATTCGACCAACTGTACCACGTCATTTACAATATTGTTAATAATATGTTTCAGATTTAACCAAAAATATTATTTACAGAACCAATTTATGTAATAAGAAGTATTCATCTTTTTATTTTTTTTATTCACCGATCTGAATACATATTAATATTTACAGATTTTAATTAAATAAAAATTCCAAAATGTCAAATTATAGTAGGTATAGGATTAAAGCAAATAAACTGAAAATGAATGATGCCACAGTACCTACAATAGCAATCATTTTGTAAAAACTTAAATTCAAATCGTAGATTGCTCATCTTAAAGGCGGTACAGCTTTGAAAATCAGTCTCAGGTAGTACAAATTTGCAACAATAATCAAGAACCAAAAATCATAGAGGAATATTTAATCATTCAGATAAATTTTACATTCGATTGTGGTCTGATTTTAAAATATTATTCACATGCTGTTAACCTCACTTTCCAAAATGTTTCCATTGACATATATTTATAAGGAATGAGTACTTAATGGTAGCCAATCATATTATATTTAAATTGTGATAAAGCACTGATACTTAGTAATAAACAGGTTAATTTATATATAATATCTTTTGTATTACAGTGGAAATTGCTTAACACGAAATATCTGCACCAAGCAACAAATTCAGTCTGTTATATTCACAACAGAATATTCAGTTAACGTGATATTCAGTTAACATGTTTTCAGTTAACATGATATTCAGTTAATTCAATTAACATGACATTCAGCCAACACGATATTTAGTTAACATGATATTCAGTTAACATGATAATTAACATAATATTCAGTTAACATGATATTCAGTCAACAGGATATTTAGTTAACATGATAGTTAACATAATATTCAGTTAACATGATATTCAGTTAACTAATATTCAGTTAACATGATATTGAGTTTACTAATATTCAGTTAACATGATATTCAGTTAATTCAATTAACATGACATTCAGTCAACACGGTATTTAGTTAACATAATATTCAGTTAACATGATATTCAGTCAACACGATATTTAGTTAACATGGTATCAGTTAACATGATAGTTAACATAATATTCAGTTAACATGATATTCAGTCAACACGATATTTAGTTAACATGATATTCAGTTAACATGATAGTTAACATAATATTCAGTTAACATGATATTCAGTTAACATGATATTCAGTTAACATGATATTCAGTTTACATGGTATTCAATCAACATGACATTCAGTTAACAGGATATTTAGTTAACGTGATATTTAGTTAATATGATATTCAGTTAATTCAATTAATGTGACATTCAGTCATCATCATATTTTAGTTAACATGATATTCGGTTAACATATATTCAATCAACATGACATTCAGTTAAAATGATATTTAATTAATATGTTATTCAGTCAATTCAAGGTTACCATAATATTCATTTTATTCAATCAACGTGAAATTCAGTTAATGTGATATTTAATTAACGTGATATTTAACAACGTATATGTATGATATTTAACGTGATATTTAGTTAATTCAATTTTTTTTTAAACGTTCCCGGGTTACGAATAACATAACAATATTTGAAATTTATACTACCACCACAGAAAGCGGAAAATGTTGCTTGTGTCGTGATGGAGGACTTAGCGGTGATGAGAAAGTGATATTCAGTTAATGTGACAATCAATTAACGCACAAAAACAATTTACAGCTTGGTGCATTTTGTGTTAAGCAATCTTCGCTTGTACTTAATCTAGCCTTCGGTGAGTAGCCACCTACGCACAAGTTAATTTTTTTATTGTAAGTATGTCTGTGAAATGTCGTAACGCTTCCATTTCAGCATAAATAAATAAAAAATTAATTCACTGGAAAGTATCACATACATTCTCATTCATTCATCGAAAATAAAATAATTACAGTTTCGAGATATTGTTAGTTTTTATAGCGTTTCCTGGATTATTTTCTTCTGTGCATTCGAATTATAACAACTCTGCTTACACCGTTTTACATGGTTCCATGACAACTCAACAACGTGGCATTTTAACACCCCTTTGAAAAGTCATTTAAAAGATATGAAAAAAAAAGCCCATATTGTAACTTAACATAACTTTTTTTCACTTTTAATGACTTTTCAAAGGAGTGATGAAATTTAAATTTTTGTGTTGTTCGGTCACCATTTAACATCATGTAACAATTTGTTACCCGTTTAAATTTTTAATAGTTTTCTTTTTCCAAATTTGATCTAGCTTATAATAACCCAATCATACTGGCACCATCGATGTTATCATAAACAGACGTGACAGTATTTCTAAGTAGACAGACGTTAATAGCGATAATACAAAATTCAATAAAGTAAGACCTATTCGTTCGTATAAGTATGTATGTACTATCAATTTTGAAATCTAATACAAACTAAAATAAATTATTATTCCGCGTCATATAATTAAATAACTTATCACCAGATTAATTAATTAGTAGTGTTCTCAATAGCTAAGGGGAGACTTGGGGGGGAAATAAATGCCATCTGCCAATGTCAGCGCTGCCACTCAAATAGATGAATAAAAGTTGCAAACATAATTGGTCCAGATATTTAAGTAAATAATACAAATTAAATATTTTGGCCAACAGAACTGGCATTTTTTAATTATGTAATAAGTAACATTATTTTGTAACTTCTTCCAAAAATTTATATTCTCATATTATGTAGTCTCAATTATTTTTTTTTATATATCGTGAATTTTAAGAACAATAATAACAAATCATGTAAATTTTTGTGTTAAATCTTGTTTTCTTGCAACAAAACTAATAAAAGAAAATAATATTTTTTTACCTGTACATTATCAGAAATGGGAACTGTTTAGATTTTATCTCTTTATTTAAGGAATCCTAGCTACTTGAAAGCCCTCAGATCAAAATTAGAATGAATAATAAATTGAATCTTTAGTTTGTAACAATAAATTATGCAAATTTCTTTCATTTAATATTCGCAATAAGTTATATTTTAAAAAAAAAATCAGTTCTTTGGAATTGTCAATAGTAGGATTTGTTCAATACTATTAAAAAGAAAAAAAATAGATGACTTAGATACAATAGCTCTGAGAAATGTTAATGATTATATATAAAATTATATATTTTACAAAATATCATAACGGGACTGTTAAGATATTGAATGTGACAAAACAAAAATTTTACATAAGAGCGAGAACATTGATGTAATTTTGGTAGGAGACGTTTGTAGTTCTCTTTTATTTGGATTTGTGATAATTTAATAAGTTTAGTCTCAATTAATGTTTGGTAAAAAAATCATCAATTTACTGTCACATTGAAGGTTTTAACAGTCCAAAGACGACATGCAGATTAGGACCATCACACACCTCGTTATCCCGCGTCCAAACAACTTACCCGACTAACATTTCGCTATATTTTCCTACTGAGTTACATTCGGTAACCGTTCTTTCTTTTCTCTTTTCTCTCGAGACCTCGCACCTTCTCTCCTACTCATCTCCTTCCCCGTCCGTCCGACTGCTTGGAACCAGGATTTTACATATGTAATTATGAAATCAATCAATTTTGTATACTATTGGTATCCATTTTTTAGGAACAGAGGTGGATCTCTTATATAATAAGATTGTATATAAGATAGGCCTCTATGTTCCTAACTAAAACCAATCAATCTTCCTTTCAACTGCCCATTAAACAATGCCGCGAGACTTCCAGTGTCCACAATATTTGACTGATTTATATAGCGCCGTTTTCATGAACAACCACCTCAAGGGCGCTCATATTATATAAAAGGAAAAAAACATGTCAATATATTTATGGATTGCGGCGGGAATCGGGCCCGCAACATCCTGGACCCAAAGTCAAATGCATAAACCACTACGCCAAGGAGGCCGTTGTCCAAAGCAGTTAAATGTTTGCATCAGAAAATTGATGAACATATCAGGATTTAAAAGTACCCAATACAATAAATAAAATTATTGTATTTGTTTATGGTTTTAGAGCTACTATATTGTCTATCTGCGGAGAATTATTGTGCAGTTATTTAAGTATATTTTTCCAGTCTTAGAAAAATCAAACCTTATAATAAGTGTGTTTATAGTCTGTCCGTTTGAAACAAACATTAATAGAAATGCATCTTTTCCTTAAAAAGATTCAACGGAGATTAGCAATTTATCATCTTTCAAAATATATACAAATGTTTGTGGTCGGTTGTTTCAATTTTAAATCTACATGTAATAAGGTTAAAGAGAGCGGAAACAAGTCATACCTTCGAGGGAACTAAATAGACACTCGAAATCTACCATTTTATCACTGGAAAATAGACTTTTTGATACTGCGGAGATTGTATTATCACGCGGCATTACCTAAATCCACCAAACATCTTCTTTTGATGAGTCAAAGTGTTTGTGTAACGACTGACCATTAAAGAAGTGGAGATTGGTTGTTGCACATTGGGGTGTTAGTAGTAGGAGTGGGGTGGCCAGGCCTCGGCCGGGGGCTAGCTAAGGCGGGGGCGCTTGGGGGGCACCTCCTCGGAGGGGGCCCCGCAGCCCTCGTTGCGCAGCATGTACTTGAGCTGCGGCATATAGTTCATGACATCGCGCACCTGTACCAGGGTGGAAGCATTCTCTGAGGTCTGCTTGCATTTTCCCGCGTTGCGAAGGATCTGCACCTGTATTCTGGAAACCACAAAAATGTTCTTAAATCAATCGTCAATCAATTACTTCAAATAGTAGAGCAACACAAGAATAAATTTCAGTATAACAAATTATTCCTTATTATGGCCTTGACATCAGTAGGCATTTGATAACCTAGCACCGCCGACATCAATCTATATATATTATAATATGAAGAAGAGTGTCCGTGGCGCATATTTTGAAAGCATACAGTGAGAACGCAGAGGTGCGTACTCATCGCAAATACTAAATTCAAATCTAAATAGCGCATAGCAGTGTAGGAAAGTATACTGTGTTAGTTTGCAGCAATCGTGTTTATTTTCCAAGAACATATGCTTAGAGATTATCCCAAAAATATACATACTACATTACTACCATTGCTGACTAATCCTGTACACTCATATTTTAGATAATAATTTATAAATAAACTTTATTGCCGCAAGGATTCATTTGTTACAGCCAAAAAATTGTATTATATCTAGTTAACAAGTGAAAAATAAAACCAAACCTAAAAACCCATTTTACATTGAATAAAATCTAGGTTCTTAAGTTTGGTTTTTTAATTTATTTACTAGTTGCCCGGGCTTCGTAGAGGTTTTCAAAATCTAAAAATTCATCAGTCTCAAAATAAAACTGCAGATTTGTATACAAATCAAATCCAGACCGCCCGCCTGCCATTGTTCATAGACACTGTCCTTACTATAAATGATAAATGAAATAGGCTAAGTGTAATTACCTGTTCCCCTTGAAGAGTTCGATGCCCAGGATCTCGAGCACTTGGCGGCAGAAGTGGTGGGCCACGGAGGGGAAGAAGTAGCTCACCAGGTCGGGCAGGGTCATCAGCAGCTCCGTGTACACGTAGGGCTTCATGTTGATGCAGGGGATCATCATATTCTCCACCAGGGCCTTTTGGACCTACGATAAATTTTGAGGTTATTATTTGTTACAGATGTGTTCACAAATCAAAGCTGATATATTTGCAGATCAAGTCGATTTCTATAACATTTTTTACTGAGAATTCAAAGTTATTCTATTAGCTACGTATTTAAATGTTAGCACCACGTACATTTAGTTCGCTCAACTGCCACCAGAGGTCTTTATTATCATTAAATTATTGTCCCTTAATTTAAATGTACCTTTTCATTAAATGAGATTCCTGAGGCGAACGTGTAGTAAAACCATGTACGATTGTGTGAGAAACATGGAAACATGGACGCAAAGAATGCAAGGCTGATATAAGCGTGATGTGTAAGATTAAGAAAGGGACGCTCTGATGGTTTGGGTATGTAGAGCGAATGAACGAGGAAAGGAGTGCAAAGAGAATATATGATGCAAATGTGAATGGTAGAAGAAGTCAAGGACGCCCAAGAAAGACATGGAACGACTAAGTGAATCAGATACTTGAGTCGTGCCATGTCAAGAGTCAGAATAATAGAAGAGCATATATGAGACATTGAATGAATGTAAACGAGGCAAGGAATGTGTGCCAAGACTGAGTTGTTTGGCGGTCCGTCTTCTCTGCCTACCCCTGCGGAAAACGGCGTGATGGTTGGTTAGTTAGTTTATTATATATTTTTTTGAACCCAAAGATATTTTACTGTGTTTCCTGGCAGCACCGATATTGTTAACCAATACTACTGCACACCTTAAAAAAATCAACTAAATAAACGAATTCTTTCCGAATCCAAATTATATTATTAACCTCTCCACGAGTATGGGCGAAATAGTTCAGCGAAGCGGAAAAATGCACAGAAGAGTATGGCCGAAATGTTTCGTCCGTGGCTATTATTTAAATACTGTCATATTTAATAAAACTACATACTTGAATTGTAGTGGTAACTATTGACAGTAGCGTAGTTTGTTGAAGTTTTGGACGATATACCTACAAAAAAGACTTTGCAGTTTTAGTTTAAAAATTCTTTTTGCATCATTTAGCGGTCGTCAGACGAAGGAAGCAGTTTTTTTTTAATGGACATGTTTTTTTTCGATGTTGGTTTATTTTCGTGGATTGATGTCGATGACGTTTTAATTCAAATATAACATAATTTTTAGTTCATCTATGATAATTTATAAAAAAATATTTTAAAAATTAACCAAAAATAAACTCACTCCTCACATACAGTTTTGTTCGCCAAAACTCACTTGCGGAGAGGTTAACCAATACTACTGCACACCCTCAAAAAATCTACTAGCTGAATGATTTTTTTCCGTATTCAAACTACGCTCATTAGGTAATAGTCGGTCGACGGTCGGGCGGATATCATAGCATATCTCTTGTATTTCAATATCTTGGTTCGAACCACTATATTTTTTTATATACGCAGACCAATTTTGGAACCGTTTCTTTCTTAGAGCAAAATATACTAACTTGACATTACAAAACAATGAGTGAACATAATACATTATGTACTAAGTGTTGAGATGGGAATGGGGGCGTGACTATGGTTTAGTGGAAGAGTGGAGGAGGAGATAGAACGGACATTGAAAGGAAACATGTCTAAGATGGGACCGTAAGATAATATTTTTTATTTATTGATCATAAATTCTTTCCAAGGCTTCCAAGTTATCCAAGCGTTTTCCATTATTATTAATAAGAAGAATAATTTATGCCCGTATTTTTTTTTAAATTATGATTATTTGAAAAGTATATTGTCATCCACAATATATTTCAAGTAAAAAAAAAAACAGAACATAATAAAATAATAGGTTAGATTAGTATAGGTTAGGTTTCTTGTTTGTTTGTAAATTTTCTAAACTTTACTGTTTTGTCATGGAACATAATTGATCATACTTGGGGGAATAATATAATATATATTGTATGGGGTCGTACTTTGTATGGTATGTGAGCACTAGATGGGGCCACCTCGGCTATGGCAGTCAGTCTCTTGGCGGAGGGGTCAGGGGGCGCCAGGGCCCCCGCCCCACTGGGTGGGTGCTGCAGGTGGTGACCATTGGTGGAGCCCTGGGCCAGGCGGCCCCCTCCTCGCGTCGACACCGACCCCTGGTGCGCCCTGGAATGCAACAACAGACAGGTTAATTCAGAGGTCATTTGCTTTCATTTCTTTATATATAAGTTGTAGATACTCTCCTATATAAGATAAGTATGGTCCTGTATATTTTCTGCCTGTACAGAGTATAAATAAAAACCATATATTAATATTTTTATTATTGTAGAAAGCAATCACTTCGTGGTTTGACATATTTAATAAAATAAAATACTTTTTTGTTTAAAACCACGAGTTTTATTAATTTATGAACCGACCGGTTTCGCTAAAAGCCATGACGCTGGGAAAAAAATGGCTTAAGCACCATACAACTGTAATCCAAGTTCTGTGAAAGCTATATTGAATTTCCGTTATTATTTCATCATGGGCCAGTTGTTTCACAATACTTAAATAGGACTTTCACAGAACCTGAATATTAACCTTGAAATTCTGTAAAACAACCCGCCCTAAATGTATTTCTTTCCTGTGCATGAAAATTCCAAAGCAAAGTAAAAAAGTTGATATTGTTGAAGTGTGTCTATTATTTCAAATATAATCTTTGATATTATGTTTGGCTTTGAGATATTACAAAATTTTACCTGCCTTAAAGGGGTTAAAAAATACTGGTATTTAAGTTTGAATGTGCGAAATTCAATGATATTATTTTATAACTCAACAAAAGCATACATAGCCCAAATCTACTCTTTTCCAACATTACAATCAATCAATTCTCGCATTTACACACCGAATAAATTTTTAAAATCTTCCTTCAACAATAAATTAGATTTACAAACTTCTTCACATCTTTCATAGTCTGGATTTGGTAGGTATTTTGTAGCACAATAAAATTTGGTAGATTTAATTAATATTAAATATCGGGCAGTAGGGGACTTATTTTTGCGTTAGAGGACTAAGATTTAATAAAACATTATTATTTTTTAAATTATGTAATATTTATTTTATTTGCGTAACCTTATCAGGAATCTGCAGAACATACATGAAAATATTTATTTAATAATTTATTAGCAATAAATATATTTTCAGTTTTCTTCAATCTTAGCCCTTAGCTCAAAAAAGTCGCCAGAGTATGACTGTGAACAACACAAAAAAAAAATTAAAGTCTCACTTTTCATATTCATCTTGTATATCCATTCTGTTGCAGATTTGCATCAATATCAGCTTCGTCACACAATATGTATATTTTTTTTAAATTAGAACCTTCCAATCCACAACAAACAATGATTTTGTGCTTCAAATATAAGGTTCTTCAGTCAGGATATTCTTCAAATACTGGCATTTTATTCTCCTTCAATCACAGTTATATAGACCGCAAGCAAAAGAAGGTGCACGGATGCATGTCTCTCGTCATATGGCGCAGAAAGAGCGAGATATATTAGCTTCGCTAGCGTTCGTTAATGGCTTGCCACTCGGCACTTTGCTCTGGCGAATTTTGTTTCTGGTAACTATAGTACATACTTTGTTCATGTAAATCATTTTTCTTCTTTAGTTTACAAGCACCGTCACTTCAATCGTCTATTTTAATTATGAATATTTAATAAATTATTTCTTATATTGATCTGACGATAAATGCATAATATTGACTACTTATTAATTATTATTTTGGTAGTGAGATTGTTTATTGCATCGGCAGTTGGAACTCAAAGGTGATGGAAGTGGCAAGCTGAGGCTGTCTTCTCCGACTGCTGGAGGGGTGATGCTGAGCCCGCACAAAGGGATCTTCTTGCCAGGAGAAGTCTCGGATAGCTTCCTGCTGTGCCGGCAGATTCTGACCAGTTCTCAAATCGTGGGACATGTGAACGTTAAAATTCTGCTGAGTGAATCTGTTCTGATTGTGTTCATTGTCCCTCTCCTCTTCGCTAAACTTGGAACTTTGCATGTGCTGGTAATCTCCGAGCCCATCTGCATTCAGACTTTCCCAAGCGTGGTTTCTTTGATAAACATCATTTCCTGTGGATTGTAGAGATGGATGTAGAGCGCCCTGCATTTGTCCCAGGGCGTATTGCTTATCGGACATATTGGAGGGAGACGTTAAATGAGCCATAGCATCTCTGATGCGGAGTTCTTCGTGTTCAGTTAAAGTGAGTGCTGTTCGCTTGGCCTTCCTGGATAAAGTGTCCTGTAGTTGAAGATGCTCCCTGAATGCGGAGGTATGTGAGGCTCTCCTTTTCCTCTGACCCTCCCGACAATCCTCTTCCATCTCCAGAAGACCTTGATTTTCGCTGTTGAATATTTCATTTCATTAGTAAATTAATTAAAAAAGAAAAAGAGACAACATTTTGATTTTCTGTGACCTATTTTACACACTCATAAAAATGCTCTAAATATATTGTTATTTTGTAAAGTCACTGGAATCAGTTAAGTTGAATCTGCTGGGGTTATAATATTGATTAGATTAGTATTATTATCATACCAAACAGGATGGGTAGAGTTTCTATCTTGGTAAGAGAATATTGATTGTGAATTCTGTGATGTCACTTAGCCACTATTTATACCTCATATGGATTAGTAGAGGTCATCAAATAGCTCAGTATTCAAATAATTATAAAACAAGTAACTATGTGGGTTTTGTATGTAAGCATTCATCAATTTTAGATTCATTTAAGAGTATTCTGTTAGAAAATAGGTCATGGAAAATCATTGTGTTGAACCTGCTATTCTTTATAATCAATTTCACTCAATCTGTTGGCCTCTGCAGACAGGAGGGATTTTGGCGACGGAGGAATGGAGGGACGGAGGGCTGAAGAGCACCACAAACTCACCTCAATCAACCCTTACTAATTAGGGAGCATCTGAAACCAGTGAGGCGCAACATACATACTACATATTATACAAATAAATATGCAAATACCAAACCAAATCCATTTCTACAAATCCTTCCCAAAGCACTGTTTCACAACAAACTAATGATCACTCTCGATGCTTCTTCTTCATCATATCCAATAGCAGATATCAACATATTTTCCAGCCAAACAATAATTATTAGTCAACTGACCCAATACCTTATTTTTCTTCTTGCTTTTCAACAAAACTCACAATATAAAAAAGCAGTGTACATCACTTTCTTTACAATTTGTTTTGGCACAACCAAACTGCCTTCGTCAGGGCAGATATAACAATTTGCACAAACCCTGACAAAGGCGTAACAAAATAAAATTCACAATCTTTCAAAAAGATACAAAAGAACAATATTAACTTAACAACAAAACGTTTTCTGAAGAACTAGACGATGAAGGAGCAAAGGGTCATGCAATTTGCACAACTATTTTTTATGTCAACACAACTATCAACGAAGGAGTATTGAAATATACTACTGCCAGGAAAAAAGGAGTGGTCAAATTCGGGCAAGCCAAATTGCAACATAAAAGCCAACAACCCCACCACAGGTCGCGCCAAGTGGTTTGCTATGTTAGCAGGGGTGCCCTGGTTCATGGGGTGAGGATTGTTTAGGTCGTGGCGGCGAATGCGTTAACCCACTTACTGCGTGGCAGGCCGGATCGAGAGAGACCGGTTGAGGGAGACCTTTTGACCTCTCCAGCCGGACTCTCTCGATCCATCCTTGCCTTCTCGACCCGTCCGGCCTTGCACAGCAGTGGGAGGGATGGATTTATACGTCCGTCACTCCTGTACACATTTACCCCAGATTCCTACCCACCCCTCATACCTTTTTCCTTCCCAGAACTTTCTCTCTTTCCTTTCCATAAAAAGACCCTCAACACATCATCCCTTAAGATGACATAGGCCCTGAGGGATTTATTTTTCCTCAGGGCCTCCTGTGTGGAACTAATGTAAAAAAATATATCTATAGATTAAACAAATATCAACTGCTTGTTAATTATAAATTAAATGACATCACGGAATTCAAAAATACAAAATATTCCTTGCCATGATATCTCAAGGAAATTCAACCAATCCAGTTCAGTTTTATAATAAGGAATATTTTATCCGAATTAATCATCGAATACTAAACTTGTGTTCATTTAGCTTCCCTTAGCAGATTTAAATCTTTCCAGTACTAATGATTAGTTTTCTTCAAAGTTTTTATCTGTGGTCTCATATCTGATATGATACATACTGCTGTAATCACCACTTATTTTATTTTTACCTTCTATATAAATAAAAAGCAATATTCGCATATACGTAAACCCAAAAACTACTTAACAGATTTTGCTTAAAATTTCCAAATTTTATTCTTATTCACTCAAGCGATTTTTACAAAACATCTTGAGCGATTTCTTGCCATAATATGCCAAATTTACCAACCTTTCGTCAATCATTTAATTTTTTTTTTAAAGCTTCCCTCGATCTGCATTCTACGTTAATTGGAAGCTGATATAATACTTTCCCATTTTATCAATAGGTATCTCAAATTGCCTAACTATAGACAATTCTTGAAGCTTTTAAAATTCAATATTGTTTATTTTCAAGTTAACAAATTCTAATTGAATTATCTATCTATTTAACCTTTGAACGCTTGTGCGCCGCATGCAATAAAGGTAGCCCACTGCCCGAGCATTTTTTGTGAAATATCCGCACCGGTCCCGGACAGGACCGTTGGGCATTGGACGATGCAAATCTGCCATCCCGTATGGGATCACCGGGCATCTAAAGGTTCACCTCTCAATTGCCGGAACCCCGCCGGCGGGCTCGGAAATATCTTTTGTTTTTTTTTAAAGCCATTTTAACCCTTATGTATAAAGAAACTATACGAAGGACAAGTTCCGAATCGCTTGCATCAATAGCATTCTTGACGTAGCTAATGATTTCATTAAAATCGATGTTTTATGTTTTCAAATGCTTATAAAGGTCTTTATTTATTTGCAAACTCCTTTGAAAGGAATGTGTTTTTCATGTTGGGTATGTATTCAGATTTGTGTAGAAATAATAAAATCAGTTTATATTTGTCATTATATTTTTTTACATATATAAGCAAAATGGAAGATTTTTAAATCTTTTTTTAGTTAGTTAGCTATTCTGGAAAAACCTCTTACAATATTACTACGCAATATACATGAATAATAAGATACATTATCTGGTAAACAGAAAAAAAAAACAATTCCTTAGTTTTATATGGATATTTAACCAAAAATCAGAAAGGTAAATTCCGCGCGGTTTTTCGAAATACGGTTAGCATTTAAGAGGTTAAACGCTTGTGTGACGCATGCAATAAAGGAAGCCCACTGCCAAGCATCTTTTGTGAAATATTCACACCACAATCGTACGGACCGTTGGGCATTGAACGACGCAAATCCACTGAGCGTCTAAAGGTTTTTTTTTTTTTTTCAATTATTTATGGCTTTTACCCTTCAAGGGTGTTGTGTTCTAGGCCATCATTTAAAATTACATAGAAAGGAAAGGTGAATTTATATATTAATTTTATTTAAATGTACAAATTTCAGAATTATATGGAAGATTGGAGTCGAGTTCAGACTTAGAAGAGATGAAATGTTGAATGGAGGGGAGGCAATTTTAGATAACGCTTGATAGAAGAGAGGATATTTATTTAGAGAGGGACAACCAAAAAATATGACATCTAGACCACAGAATGTACAATCGGGGGAGTCAAGGATGTGAATTTTAAAAAGGTGAGAAGGAACAGAACAATGTCCGATTCTCATTCGAATAAGTGAGGAAATTTCTTTTTTGGAAAAATGGGGGAATTTTTGAAACCACAGTTTTGATGGGATAGTCCTTTGTATTGAGGCGTAGCGGGCTCTCTTGGATTGAACGTGTTTTAGACTCATGTGAATTAAAAAATTGTGTATTTTCTTCTAAATAATGTGTGAATTCTCTGCCTCGTATCTTTTATATTGTGAAATTGGCTTGCTGGGAAAAACAATTTAATGAACTAAATAAAACAAGAATCGAGATTACTCTTATTGATTGTTGACAGTGAATGTATCTTTCTAATGTAATAGCAGTTCTTAGTGGCAAGTGTATTAAATATTCCATTCTAGTGCAAAATATGGGATGATCGGTAAAATATATGTATGTCGATTCATTGGCTATATAGCACTACAATCAGTTTATATGTCTCCATATTCAAATTCGGAGGTATGATTTTTTTAAAGTGATCACTCAATGTATATTTTTATTATTGATGCAATCGCTCGAGTGGTTATTTATGCTAGGAGCGTTTAGAGAGTGGTTTTGAATGAAATCCGGTAGGAGGGAGCGGGCGGGCGGCCTGGATTTGTTTTTTTACACAAATCTACATTTTTACTCCAGGATTAATGAAAATTTGGATACTTAACCTTCGACAAAAGAGGAAGGTCATTATTTACATTAGATTTTGAAAAACTCTGCGCAAAGACCAGGCAACGCCGGGGACTTCAGCTAGTTGGAAATAAAAAATTAAGATAAAGCCATTCTAAATAATGCAAAATCATACAAAATCATAGTTTGTTTTGAAAATTTGATCGCTTAGAAGTATTATAGATGCTTCAATTAAATACTGCATGTAGAACATATCCTGGCCCTTAAAAATATCAGATAAGTTTTTTAGATTTTCACGGCCAAAAGCATTTTCGTTGTTAGTTTTTGGGGTGTTATGCCGTGTTGTGCTACCTCCTACTATAGCCGACGTTTCGGACAGCGTTGCAGTGTCCATCATCAGGGCAGATCCGGTAGATCCGACGATGTGTGACACATCGTCGGATTCATTTTTTTTTGCGATTATCATGAAAGAAACTAAATTTGCCACAGTAAACAATAAAACCATATCCGAAATGAGGTTTATAAATAGGAGAATTTGGACTTCAAAGTGTTTTTTATAAACCTTATAATTTATTTTTTTCTAGGCTTATTAAAAGACTTTTAAAAAAATGACCGATATTTTTAAGTTGTTAGTTTTTGGGGTGTTATGCCGTGTTGTGCTACCTCCTACTATAGCCGACGTTTCGGACAGCGTTGCAGTGTCCATCATCAGGGCAGATCCGGTAGATCCGACGATGTGTCACACATCGTCAAATTTCGATCGCAGTCGACGAATTTGTAATATCAAAGTGAACCTTATACCGTCCACCGAAGAACGACTGGCAGCGGCTCCTATCTTCAGTCACTACTCTTCCGGACGGAGAGGAGAAACGACGTGTTACGCTCCGCGCTGCTTGTTTTCGTGAAATCTCTTTTCCAAAAGCTTTTTCTCAAGTATTTTTAAACTCCTCCCATAAAAGGGCGTGAATTCCGATTTCGATTTTTTCCTGTACCAGTGGATCGCCTTAAGTGAATTTGTAAAATGCATTGTGAATAATTTCAAACCGGAGCCTGTCGAATCTTCGTAAAAGCACTGCATTCAGATAGAAAAAACTAGATAAGAATTTAAGCATAAATCGTACGCTCTTGGAATGGTGGTTACAGCAGCAAAAATATTTTAAAATTTTAATGAACAATTTACATTGAAAATTCTAAAATGTTTTCTGGTGAAATCATTTTTGAACATATGTAACATATTTTAACATAAAACCACAGATATTGTGTGACATACACAGGATGTAACACAGCACGTACCCGAAGGATTTAAACAAGTGATTACAGAGCACGTAGATGTCCTTGCTGTCCAGTGAAATTTTTTTCAATAAAAATGAAATATATTTTTTTTATCACAAGTCGCCACTGATCACACTGCTGCATAGGCACTCTATCTCGTCTGTTACTGTGCTGCCGGAAAGAGACAGCTACGGAGTGCGTATCACGTGACCCGCTGACCCGCTAGGCTCTCAACCACCCAACATACAGCAAAATGATATCTACATTTTTTACTCCAAATATGTCCAAGGTTAAAATCCTTCAGGTACGTATGCTTTTACACTCCTCATGTATTAAAATTAATTTTATCGAAACTTGAAATTGAATTCCCTACTAGTGTACCCTGCTTTCTTAGTCTCAACTCTCCTAAAATTGACTATTTCTTAGCAAAATTTATTTATAAAAATGGCCTTAACATTTAAGCATCAATCACATTACTTTCTCTTCCAAATGGCCAAGATAGCCCTTAATGGGTGAAAACCAAATAAATAAAAAAATATAAAAATTATCTACATTACTGCGTAATTGCAGATAAATTAATTTGAAATTTTGCAAAGAGGGCTATTTTTTTTTTTTTTAAAAAAGAAAGACAAACATTCCCGGGTTACGAATAACCCAACAATGTTTGAAAATCTCCTACTACCACCACAGAAAGCCGAAAATGTTGCTTGTGTTGTGATGGAGGACTTAGCCAGCAGAGGAATCGAACATGCGACGCCCGGGTGGGACCCAAGCGCTATGCCCACTCAACCACTGACCGGTCTATTTCAAGCAAGTCCCACAAATTGATACTATCTATCAAGTGTTTTTGTTCATAATAATGTATGATGGTGAAACATTACTCACGGAATGGAGTTAGACTGGGAGCGTACGAGAGGAGGAACTTGCTGTTGTTGCTGTTGTTGCTGCTGCTGCTGTTGCTGCTGTTGTTGCTGTTGTTGTTGTTGCTGTTGCTGCTGTTGTTGTTGCTGTTGTTGCTGCATTGCCAGCGTTATTGCGCTACTGGGGAACTGAAACACAAACAGATGTTATAATGAAAATGTTAAATGCAGTAGAAAAGAGATCGCTGCGATGAGTGAAATACCAAAAGAATTCAAAGCCGATGAAAGCGAAATGAAAATAATTAAGTGGTGCTTAGATAGTTGCGACATGCAGAGCAAAGTGATAGATACTCTCAGTATCGCCCTGGTAAAAGACCACCATTCAGGATCGAGCATTGCTTGGAATGGCTCTAGCCATTTTCGATATATCAGATCTCAAGAGCTGCATAGGTACTTCCCAACCTTTTTCTACCCCATCTTCTTCCCTTTCCCTCTTCCTTTAGTCCCACAACGCACCCCAGTAATGCCATAGTCACCCAGGGGCTGAACAATTTAGAACACATTCATAGCATGCACATATGATGGTCATCAAAGAGGAGATTCACAAAATACAAAGAGCTTTGAAAGAGCAGCAATATGAAGATTGCCTCAAGGAACTAAAATTACTAACATTAAAAGATCAAGGAGAAAGGGGTGGCTTTGAGACTTAACCGCTTTACAATAAAATCCAAATAAATGGAATATTTGTGAACACATCCGAAAAGTAAAAACTGTTTTAGAAAGGTGATAAAATATGCTTTCAAATTCTATAATTCTAAATAAAAATATAATTATTTAAATACGAAAACTTTGCACGCAAACGTAAAAAAGGTTTAAAAATGGATCACCTTACGTTTTTTTCTAACTAAAATTACTGATAACGAAAAAATAAAAATACATAAATATTTTATTAGACAAATGTATTACAAACGTTATTGCCACTTCACTTTTTTGTCGGTCTATGTAAAATTAATTTATAGAAAATTACTGAAGTTTCAAATTGCGATTAAAAATTTTGTATTTGTAAAGGTATTTACTTTTTTGGTGGTTATTTTTGAGATTGGAATTTGATGTTTTGCCTTTCTAACTAACACCTTTTAGAACATATTTCTCACTATGATAGAATGATAGTAAGGGATTTAAAGCGATTTATATGAGACCATGTTAGCTGGGTATATAATATGGTCTCCTGTGATTAAACGGATTAGCTCCATTTGATTCTCATTTGGAGAGAAGAAAGGATTGACTTATTATGACATTAGACATGAGCCCATCAGCAGAATGAATAAGTTGCGAACATTCTTCACTAACATAGAAGATAATTAAAAAAATTCTTAAAAGTAAATTAAATTTTAGTAGTTTGACTAACTAATGCTTTTCTTTCAAAATTTTGTTATTATAAGTTATGTATAATAAGTAAGTGTGCAGAATTGTCTACTCATAGTTTTATTATAGCATACCTGTTGCATCTGCCTAGCCTGCGCCTGGGTGAGGGCTGTGTGCCCCCCACCTCCCCCTCCCGACCCCCCTCGGCCCCCCGAGCTGTAGCGAGCTGCTGCTACTTGCGCCTGCAACACACCACACGTTTAATTACATCGCACCGAAAAGAGTCAAATGCGTTTTTTTTTTAGTTTAAATTCTCTCAGTGGTCACAAAAGTTGCGTAGGACTATTCAAATTACAATTGCATTTCTTTGTCAACTAACGAACCAGTAAATGCTTTGCTATGTCTTTCTCGGACAGGCATTCCTGTCTCATTCAAACCATTTTCTAAATCTCACTTCTGGCATTCACAATATTTTTTCTTTGGGGCCTCCTGCGTGGAGCTAATGTAAAAAAAATATAATAAAACAAAGTTTGAAATTTTCACCAAAATCTGTCGAGTAGTTTTTGAGTCTATAGGGAACATTGCCTTTTATTTATATAGATTAGTTCATAGTATAGGTCTACTATCCTAGGTTGACTTCATCACAGTACTCCACAGATGCATAACTTGCTTACAGCATGTTTCGTTTAAACTTTAACATAAATAAAAACAATTAATGATTTTTTGAAAATTCAGAGTTCGAAGCCAAAGCCTGTTGAAGTCGTTTATATAGAACGTTTTTGACATGCCGAATATTGTTTTATTTCATTGTTATGAAAATATTGAAGGTTAAAAATAGTTTATCAGATATATTTATGTAAAGTAATAATATTTAGGACTCAATTATATATATTGATAGACGTGTGCAATGTGCATGTGTTATCAGCATCATCCATTGTCTACATCCTATATTTAGTATACGTGGTCCAATGAATAAATGAGATGAAAAGTAAAATAAACAAATTGTTGCAGGAAAACTCTCACAAATAAGTCTATTAAAATATAACGATAGCAGTCAAGTACAATAAGCGTGTTTTCACGTCAACGCGTGTGTTTCCACGTAAATTGTTATAACTCCGTTATTGTTCTAGTGATATCCCTAAAACAAAAAGTAGAAGGTTCATAATAAATCAAGCTGCACATCTCTATTCAAGTTGTCCATAGAAATACATAAAAAGACCTATTCTGTCAGATATATAGTAGATACAGATTTTACCCCCCAAATCGCCTACGCGCCGTTAGACATTGTTATTTTTTTATTAAATATTCTTGTATGAAATGATAAAAAAGTGAGGTGACTAAATTGTTTATTATACATTTATACAATAGAATAAGTATTTTTTTTTTACACAATCCATGATTTAAGTACATTTGTAATATAACAATTTGAAAGCCCTTTTCATAACCTTTCAAAAACAGTTTTTAATATTCGGCTCGTTCAGAAATGTTTCATTTATAGAGCTTTAATTTGTGAAACGGAAATAACACAAAGTTTTTGAAAATCTGAAATTTCATTTAAGAGGAAAAACTTGCATATTCTAAATAGATCAGAGCGGTTAATAATTATGCAAACTTAAAATAATGAAAACTGAGATTATTACATTCTTGATATCATGCACTGATCTAACTGGAACTGATATTAATTGGATATGCTGAAAGTTTCTCAACAATATTATTTTGCGTGCTTCGTGTACACTTGTTGTCCCTCTTCCGCTAGAGACAATAAGTAGGCGTAAACCAAAGGGATGTTCCTCGCCGGAGATAGGGCATACTGATACACAAATACATTCTCAGTGCTAAGCTTTTTACTGCTTTCAATTCTCGCTGTGTGTGTTTGTTCTTTTCAATTTCAATAGTACTTTGGCTCTCTACCGAAGCTTGTAAATGAGATTGTTTTAAGGGAAAAACTATAAATTGATAACTTGCACTTTCTCCTAAGAGCGTTTAACCAGCCAATTTCCGAAAATCCACATTTCGTCGAAAAATGTTCTTACGATCGTACAGGGCGGTTCCAATGAAAAAGATTAATTATTCTCCATACCAGCTTTTTAAAATTATAACTCAATATCGATTTTATTTCATTCCAAAGTTGCTTTAATTTATACCTGCATCCAAAAATGGTGAAAGGCGTGACCATAAAACTATTAAACTTATGTACTTTTTGTTATTATTTTTTGATCACAAGTATTTATCATTTTTCAATAATGTCTAAGCAAAATAAGAATGTAAAAAAAATCTGAAATATATTAGTTTGTAAGTGCGCAAATAAATACACAAACGGGCCAATTTTCGTCAAGAAACACTTGTGCGTATATATTTTTTAATGATTTTATTTAAACTAAAATTAAAATTCTGAAACATACGTTTACCAGATAATGTATTGATTTATTTTACTGCATGATTGTACTTTTTTGAAAATTGAATGCATTACCTGAGCCATGCGGTAGACCTGCTGAGTCTGTGCTTGGGTCAGTCCCTGGGGGAAGGCAGATTGCCCGTTCATGAGTCCCGTCCAGCCGTTGTTCAGGGCCTGAAACAACAAATCTCCTATTATTATTCTGAAGTACAAGGAGTAAATCTAGGATGTTATAAGTCAAATTACCATCAGGTGAGCAGTGAATCAAATAATTTGGGGAAAATTGAATGAATCACAAAGTAAACGAATAGCCAACTGAATGAATGGAAAATTTATGTAATTGTCAGCTGAGTATTTAAATTTTCTAACAGTACTTTTCAGCTTAGGATGAATTTTAGTAGTTTCAATTTTAATTTCTAAAAATGCCTGATTTTTATGATTTGGACAAAAGTAAGAATACAGATATATAAAATGGACACCTGACTATCGAAAAAGTCCATTTATCAAGAATCTGCTGTCAAACAAGTAAGTACTCGGCCGATGTTATGGCAAATAAAAACCGATGACAAATGGAATGAATGGCAAATTGAATGCATGGCACATTGAATTCAAGGAAAATTAAATGCATGTAAAATTCAATGAATGGCACATTGAATGAATAGCACATTGAATGAATAGCACATTGAATGAATAGCACATTGAATGAATAGCACATTGAATGAATAGCACATTGAATGAATAGCACATTGAATGAATAGCACATTGAATGAATAGCACATTGAATGAATAGCACATTGAATGAATGGCACATTAAATGAATGGTACATTGAACAAATGGCAAAATTAAACAAATGGTAAATTAAATTAATGAAAAGTGAAGTAGTTCAATGGCAAATGATACCAATGACAAATCGGATGAATGGCAAATTGAAAAAATGGTAAATTAAACAGATAGTAAGTAAAGTAATGGCAAATTGAACAAATGGTAAATTAAACAAATAGTGAGTAAAGTAATGGCAAATTGAACAAATGGTAACAAATAGTAAGTAATGGCAAATTGAACAAATGGTAAATTAAACAAATAGTGAGTAAAGTAATGGCAAATTGAACAAATGGTAAATTAAACAAATAGTAAGTAAAGTAATGGCAAATTGAACAAATGGTAAATTAAACAAATAGTGAGTAAAGTAATGGCAAATTGAACAAATGGTAACAAATAGTAAGTAATGGCAAATTGAACAAATGGTAAATTAAACAAATAGTGAGTAAAGTAATGGCAAATTGAACAAATGGTAAATTAAACAAATAGTAAGTAAAGTAATGGCAAATTGAACAAATGGTAAATAAATAGTAAAGTAATGGCAAATTGAACCAATGGTTAAACAGAGAGTAAGTTAAGTAATGGCATATTGAACTAATGGCTAATCGAATGAATGGCAAACTGAATAAATGGTAAATTAAACAAATAGTAAGTAAAGTAATGGCAAATTGAACAAATGGTAAATTAAATAGATAGTAAGTAAAGTAATGGCAAGTTGAACTAATGTCTAATCGAATGAATGGCAAATTAAACAAATGGTAATTGAAGTTATGGCAAATTGAACTACAGTGAAACCCTCTTAAGAAGTTTTCCAAGGGACCGGAAAAAACTAACTTCTTAAGCAGGACACATTATATGTGGGAAAAATTGGGCCAATTTAGGGCCGAGGGACTGAAAAAACCAAACAGCCACGAATCTTCTTAAGAGAGAACTTCTTAAAAGGGTTACACTGTAATAGCTAATCTAGTGAATGGCAAATTGAACAAACGGTAAATTAAACAAATGGTAACTGAAGTAATGGCAAATTGAACAAACGGTAAATTAAACAAATGGTAAGTGAAAAAATGGCAAATTGAACTAATGGCTAATCGAATGAACAGGAAATTAAACAAATGGAAAGTGAAGTAATGACAAATTGCACAAATGACTAATAAAACCAAGACAAATGGAACTAACGACTGAATGAATGGAAAATATTAAATTAATGGAAAATGAATCTGTTTTTAAAATATGAACAAATTGTATTTTACATATATACATATTAGATTCGTTTATTAAAAATTTTGAGTCTTGGAAGTGTCTTTGTTTCGATAGCTCCTGAAAACCTATGATGATTTTGGGCCACGTGAATTTTGCACTGAGGAAATAGGAAACAGAAAATGTACTGGGAGAGGATGCCACCAGAATAATGAATGTCCTACCTTATGGTCTGGTATCTTCTCGTGCTCCCTCTTGATGTTGCACAAAAACGCATGGCGTAAAACTGCTTTGCCCGTGAAAAACACTTGCCCGTTGCATATGACAATGTATTGCGTAGCGTGGTAGAAATTGTACCGACTGTCTGGGAACAATTCTTCTCCTGGTGACGGATAATGGGTAGGGTAATATTTGGTAGGTAGGTCGGACAGTATGGAATGTAGGGAATATGAAATAGGATACTATTTACCAGTATATGTCCAACAGTCTTCATAGGAGTAACTTAGAACCCGGAGTGGGAAAAAAAGGTGGGTCATCATCTCAACTGAACAAATTGCAAGTTATTAAATGAAAGGCGAGGATTTATTACCTGCACAGCAGCCGCAACGGTTGCGTGCTGCGAGGCGGCCTGCAGGGAAGCCCTCTGCACTGCGGCCAGCTGCTGCTGCTGTTGCTGTTGCGTGGGGCGCCGCCCCCGGCCTGCGCCCCCCGTGGCCCCCGTAGTGGGCGCAGGAGCTGAGGCCGCATGCCCCGGGGGCGCCGGCGGGGCGCGCGTCCACTGCCCGCCTCCACCCAGCGAACCTGCATTGGGAAATACCATTGTTACTGAGTGAACATAAAAACCTACCGGCTGCGCCAAATGTGATGTTGAAATGAAGAGTGTGGGTATTGTTCTTAAGACGTTTATTGTAACAGACCAAAAGAGGCCGAAAAAAAATTCACAAACAATTATAAAATCTGCAAGCGTTCGCACATATCACAAATGGGAATGATAGTTAAGTTAACACAAGAAATGGGGGGAAAAGTCAGTTAAGTTAACCACTCCGATATATCGCGAATATGCTTTTTTTACGTCGTAAACGAAATGACAGATTTACGAAAACTTTGTGTTATTTCCGCTTCACAATTAAAGCTCTTAAATGAAACATTTCTGAATGTAGCCGAATACTGAAAACTGGTTTTGAAAGGTTACGAAATAAGCTTTCTAATTGTTATATTACAAATAAATATTAACATTTTTAAATATTAAAATATAGAATGCAAACATAAAAAAAAATGTAAAAATGACTCACATTATGTTTTATGTGAAAACGGTACTAAAATCACAGATTATGTAAAAAAACGATACTTATTCTGTTGTATAAATGTATAATAAACAATTTAATCATCAATTTAAGCGCCCTTGAGGTGATTTTTCACAAAAACGGCGCTCTACAAATTGTCCAATTATTATTATTATTATTATTATTAATCACCTCACTTTTTTAACATTTCATACAAGAGTATTTAATAAAAATTAACAATATCTAGCGGCCCATAGGTGATTTGGCGGGTAAAATATGTACAACTGTGTATCTGACAGTATAAGTATTTTTTATATATTTCTATGGACAACTTGAATAGGGATGGCAAGCTTGATTTATTATTGACCTTTTACTTTTTGTTTTAGGGATGTCACTAGAACAATAACGGAGTTATAACGATTTCTGTGGAAACATATGAGTTGACGTGAAAACACCCTTATTGTACTTGACTGCTATTGTCATATTAACGTATATATCTGCTTACGTTGCTGAGTGGTTAAGACAATATATAGCAACTGGACTAGGTAGGACACAGTATGTCATTATGTTAAGTCAGGGGAACTATATTGCAATCCAGTTGGGCAGCGTTGGGAGGCAGATTAAGGTAGAGTTACAAACAACACCTCATTTAAGTCCTTTAGCTTTGTACTTTACATTACAAATTAGGTTGTTTTTTTGTTGAAAATATACTGAATGCTATAGAAATGAGATCCCTGAAGGGTATGTATGGTAAAACTGTGTATGATCGTGTAAGAATGAAAATGCGGAGACCCGTAAAGAATGCGAGGCTGATGTAAGCGTAATGAGTAAGATTGCAAGTATAGCGAACGAACGAAGAAAAGAGTGTAAGGAGAATATACAACACAATTTTTGATGGTAGAAGAAGTCGGGGACGCCCAAGGAAAACATGGCACGATCAAATAAATCAGATATTTGAGTCGGGCCATGTCGAGTCAGAATAATAGAAGATATGTAGTGTGTTCCAAGACGGAGTTGTTTGGCGGTCCGACCTCTCTGCCTACCCCAGCGGAAACTGCATGGTTAGTTAGTTAGGTTGTTAGTTTTTTTTAATTACCCCAAGGAAAACATGGCACGATCAAATAAATCAGATATTTGAGTCGGGCCATGTCGAGTCAGAATAATAGAAGATATGTAGTGTGTTCCAAGACAGAGTTGTTTGGCGGTCCGACCTCTCTGCCTACCCCAGCGGAAACTGCATGGTTAGTTAGTTAGGTTGTTAGTTTTTTTTAATTACCCACTTCTGTTTAATTTTAACATCCCCCTCCAGCTAATGAAATTAGGTCAAATCCAAACACAACAGTGAATATAATGCAGTATATAATTGATACTGCATTATATGAATGATAATTCACCTCAAATTAAGTGCATTTTTAGTTCAAAATGGGTTATAATTAGCCAGGGAGTGCAGAAAAACCGACTATGGAAGAAAATCTGTAATAAATAAATGTAATTATTGAAAATTATTAAACAATTCCGCAAGGAAAAACATCAAAATGCCCTTGAGATTATTTTTCACAAAAACGGCACTCTTATTATATGTGCTAGTTATGCACTGAGTGAATTCTACTTGGTAACATTTAACCCCTCAGGCCTCGGGCATATTCCGTCAGAAGGTCAAAAATTTCCGCTTTGCAATAGGATTCAAATAAATGGAATATTTTTGAATGTCAATCGTCCAGTTGATTAGTCAGACATCTATTTACAAATATTAAGTTTTGAGATAATGAGGAAGTTAAGAGCGTAAATATGTCATTTTTAACTTGTTGAACATTTTTAAATTAAATGTGGCAGCATATGCTTGAAATATTGTCACCCGGATGACAATCGGCACTCAAATTATTAAATCAGTGTTTAGACGAATTGACTCTTTTCCACAAAAATTTATAAATTGTTTTCGAATGATTGTTCTTTTATCTAGTAAACGTATGTTTTAAATTTTCAGAAAAACTGTTTATTTTTAGTATGATAAGGTTATACCATACGTCGTTGGTGGATTTGTTAAATTTACAAAAAGTACATGTATTAATTATACAACACCCATTTCAAATCATATAATCATGCAGTAAAATAAATCAATACATTTTCTGGTAAACGTATGTTTCAGAATTTTAATTTTAGTTTAAATAAAATCATTAAAAATTATATACGTACATGTGTTTCTTGAAGAAAATTTGTCCGTTTGTGTATTTATGTGCGCATTTACAAACTAATATATTTCAGATTTTTTTACATTCTTATTTTGCTTAGACATTATTGAAAAATGATAAATACTTATGATCAAAAAAATAATTACAAAAATTACATAATTTTAATAGTTTTATCATCACGCCTTTCAGCATTTTTGGATGCAGGTATAAATTAAAGCAACTTTGGAATGAAATAAAATCGATATTGAGTTATAATTTAAAAAAGCTGGTACGGAGAATAATTAATCTTTCTCATTGGAACCGCCCTGTACGATCTTAAGAACATTTTTCGAAGAAATGTGGATTTTCGGTAATTGGCTGATTAAACGCCCTTAATATTCTAATGCTCACCTTAAATGAAATATTATTTAAGTGTGTCTGTGTTTTAGATATTAAAATGCTATAAAATAATACCGGGAGGGAACATTAATTAGTATTACATTTTGAAACATCCTACTAGCAAGTAAGAAAACATCCAACATTTTGTTTATTTCACTACAACTTTTTCTGCAATATAATTATTTAAAGGTGTTTATAAGTAATCTGAGAATTATACCAGATAGACGGTACACTTTTACATATAACATCATACTCAACTTAAATTTGGATTTTTCAGAGATGTCTGACTATCAACTGGATCATTGTTCAGTTGAAACCGAAAACTAAAAACTTTTATTGAAAGGTGATTAAATATTCTTTCAAGTGTTATTATTAGAAATAAACATATAATTTTTAATATATATTAACATTTAGAAAGCTAACATAAAAAAAAAATTAAAAATGGATCACCTAATTTATTTTCTAACTAAAATTACTGATATCGAAAAAAAAGAAAATCACACATGTCTTTTATTAGAAAATGTACTATAAAACATAATCGTCTCCTCACTTTTATGCCGTTTCATGTAAAAGTAATTAATAAAAAAATCACCAAGATTCGTAATTTTTTTCTCAAATTGAGGTCTTTAAAAAAGTTTTCGTCAAGGGGTTCACTTTTTAATTTTTCTGTGGTTAAATTTTAAATCCAAATGTAAAGGCAGGTAATAATAGGAGCTACAACTTTTGTAGGAAACATTTTTTCATAAAATGTCGGCGTAAAAAGTTCTATGACAAAAAGTAAAATTACATGTAATAAAATAAATAAATTTTTACCTTTTCATACGAATTACAAACAAACAGTAAAAGTTACTACGAAAGTTAAGTGAACATTAATTGTAGACAATGTTACAGTTGAGAGAATTAAAAAAATTGCAATCCAATACGTTGTTTAGCAATCGAGATAGAAGCAATTTACGAAACCCTTACACTTTTCATGTTTGAGGGGGCACAGTGGGGGGAGCAAGGGGGGTAGGGGCGGGGACTTTTGGGTAAACACTTGTCTAAATGGTAGTATTCGATGGGGAAAAAATTAGCTTTATACTATTTAGTTCCACCTAAAAACACATGTTGACTGGACTATAAGGATTGTTTCACAGAATTTGAGCAATTCATCAAATTTCGAAGTTCTGTTATTATCCAACAAGTACTGTGAAACAAAAGGCTCATGATGAAATAAGACAGAACTTGAATTTTAACTTTGGAATTTGGAAATCGTTCAAATTCTGTGAAACAACACATCCTTAATGATTTTATATCCTTTCATTCTAATCTCATAATTTCATCAACTTCTAAATATGGTGTCTAATAATAATCTTTAACCCTACAGTGGTTGCGCTCTTAAAAGTAAGGCCAGTGGTAGCGTGGATTACATATGTAGGCCATTTTTAACCTTTTCCACTCCGTAGGCCACACATTCTGGCCCAAACGATTTTGGTAGGCAGCTCCGTCGGCCAGAGGTCCTGGCCCGGCGCAGGTATAAGTTTAATCACCAATTTCTATCTTCCTAAGTACATTCTACGAACTATTATTTCCGATTATTACAAAGAATCGTCGCAACATATTGGATAAACCAACGTTTCTTCATTTAAATTTACCGTTAATTAGATATATTCATGTAAAAATAGATGCATCATTTTAACACACAAAATATTTTTTTTCTTCAAATATTTTCGGAACAGTCAGTCGTTATCCTGCGTTTATGACGGTTCTCCGCCGTTACTCCCACTTTTTGTGACCATATTTTTTCGTTTTGTGGAACTATTGATTTTGATATTAGTAATTGAAAGTAAAAGAATTTACGTATTCTATAAATATAGTGAATTAACCGTCACAGAAAATAATGATAGTTTTACTTCGAAGTGATGGTGAAGAAGTCGGTAATAACCCAAGTGATATAGATAGTGGAATTGACATTATCCCGCCTAAAAGAAGGAGATGCGCTTATTTCAGTAAAGATAGTGATGTAGAAAATATTGTGATTAAGCAAAAACCTTCAACATCTATCAATCCCACACCGTCAAGCTTTTCTGATTCAGAAAAAAGGGAATTGAATGACTATTAATACACCGAATACACCACAACAACAAATATTTTTTTCTATTGGAAATACCAATGAGTCATCTTCAATTTGTGGATATGCTAATTATTCAGCTGGTTGGAAATTATAGAGAAGGTGTAAAAACTAGAAAAGGAAGCCATTCGGTAGAACTAGAACAGCGGTTAAATCACGTCAATCTACATGTAATAATGCCTAATATGCAGAAAAAGTATTAGGGATTGCATCGTTTTCAATTTGGGAGGCAGGAATGGGTACCGCTGCCCCGGGAATCATTTATTGGATAACCAACACCTCTGCCACAGGTCACCCCAAGTGGTTCGCTACGTTTGGTAACTTTGCATGGGTGCCCGGGTTCATGGGGATGCGTCTGCCCATTTACTGCGTGGCGGACCGAATTGGGAAAGACTGGTTGAGGGAGATCTTTTGATCTCTCCTGCCGGATTCTATCGAACCATTGCTTTACAACGCAGTGAGAGGGATGAATTCACGCATCGCCTCTCTTTTACACCCCAATCCCCAGATTCCTACCCACTCATACCATTTTCCTTCCCATCCTTTTTTTCCTTTCCTTCAAAAGACCCTCCACAAAGCAACCCCAAAGATGACATAGGCCCTGAGAATTTATTTTTCTCAGGGCCTCCTGTGTGGAGCTAATGTAAAAAAAAAACGATTGTGGTTCTAATTTATGATAGAAAAGGAGGGCAAATAAAATGAACAATATATCACTGTAAAAGTTGTGAAAACAAACTTGCACTTCATGTGGGATAATATTGGACCGAATCGTGAGATTTTTGTAATAGTTAATGTGAGATAAATGTACTCAAAATGTGACAGTATTATATTATGTATAATATGTACAATACTCTAACTTGTAAACACCGTGTAGATTGTTTGCCAAACTTATTATCTATTTTATGCGTTGTAGGCTGGTCTATCTTTTGTTTCCTGAAAGAGGGTCGAAACCTAAAATAACGTAACCAATGCAAAATAAGAAATCATACACTACCCATAAAACCTAAGCCAATCAGGACCAGGTAGCCAGCCGCTGGTCAGCCGTTGTGCGATACAGGACAATTAGAAAGGAAATTCTCCAAGAATTTACATCGGATTGTCTGCATATTTTACCCGTATTATACAAATTATTGCTATGCAATAAAAGATATAATGCAAATAAAACACGTTAAAATCAAATGTATTATCTTTTAGTTACAAAATGTGTGATTTAACAAGTATTTTATACAAAATATACCAAACAACTAATGGTCACACGAATTATCCGATAGGGTGCCGCAAAAATAACTAACCAAAAATTTCATTTCAAATATAAAATATAACACACATTTTTGGTCGGAGTAGCTAAACAGTTTTGAGAAAAAATGGTCGGAGTGGAAAAGGTTAAACTAAAAAATATAAGTGAAATCATTTAGAATTATTGTGAATTCATGTTTTTTTTTTTTTTTTTTTTTTTTATTAGTGACTATTTAGTTACAGGTTTGATGACAATTACAAGATATGATGATATATATAAATATTTAATCCGTTTGTTCTTAGTCCTCCTCACTAGGTGGTCCTGTGCTGAGGCGGACTGGTAGATTTCTTTGATTTTCCGTTATTTAGTTTCTATGATGTTTTTAATACATTCTCTAGTATGTCTGCATTAATTTCTTTCACCCATGTTTTGATTTTTTCCTTAAACTTATTTATCTTTTCTATCTTTTTCAGACTTGGAGGAAGGATGTTGTAAAGTTTAGTTGCAAGATATATGTGGTTTCTTTGGCCAAAACTTGTCTTGAATTTTGGAACATCTCGTATATCCTTTTTTGAGGCTCTTGTGTCATGTATCCGAGTTTCATTAGGAGATTTTCTGTTTTTAAAATGATGTATAAGAATATTCTTGGCATATATTTATTTTAAATTAAGAACGTCAAAACACTTAAAAATATCTTTTGAGGGGGTTCTGATGGGTAATTTTAGTATGGTTTTTATAATGCTCTTCTGAGCAATATCTGAGTGGTTAATATGATTGGCTGTAGCAGATCCCCATACTAGAATTCCGTACTCAAGACGGGAATGACATAAGGCATAAAAAACTTTTTTTATGTCTTTCCTAGGTAGTATGTTTCTTAGGTTTTTGAAGAAATACACAAGTCTCGTGAGCTTTTTAGTGATTCCATTTATGTGTATGTCCCATCTAAGGTTTTCGTCTATTTCCACTCCTAGATATTTAATACTTTTTGCTTTTGTTATAATAGGGCAAGAGCAATGTGACTTATTGTTTTGACACTCGTGCAATTTGAGAGTGTATTCTTTACCCGGTTGACCTCTTGAGTTTATTGAAAAGGCTAGATAATTAGTTTTAATTACATTGAGCGTAAGAGAGTTCATCCGAAGCCAATTTTGAAGTACAGTTAGTCCATGTTCAGCCTCTTTATAAGTGTCCATCCAGTCCTTTTCGTGGAATAACATAACAGTATCATCGGCAAAACTAATTATGTTTCCATTATTGGGAAGTTTGGTAATTTCATTTATGTAGATGAGAAATAAGATTGGTCCCAAGCAGGGCTGGGCAGTATTTGAATTACTTGTAATTGAAATACGTATTTGAAATACAAATACGTATTTTGTATTTGTATTTCAATTACTTCCTAAAAATGTATTTTGTAATTGGTATTTCAATTACCCGATGCTGAGGTATTTTGTAATTTGTATTTCAAATACTTTTTTAAATTATGGCTTCAAAATACATTTTCAAATACATTTAGCGATCTTAGTAATGATAATGAATAATAAACTGACGTAGATAATACATTGACTAAAAACGTTAGAATCCAGCGCAATATATTATAGTAAGTTTGCAACACTATTTGTATCGTATTATATTATTGGTGTCTGACAGAAACAGGTCTTTCTACCGAAACCGAAACCAAATCTTCGGTATCTGTCTCAGTTTTGGCCGAAACCGATTCTGTTTAAGCTATTGTATACTGAAGTTTGGCTTATTTTTACACTTATACAGACAATTAATAAGTGTTAAATAAAATAAAAAATAAAACAATTATTGAATTACCTACATGTAATTTTTTTTTTTTTTAAATTATTGCTATAAAATAAACAAAAATTTACAAAACATATTAACTACTTCTTGGAACAAAAAATTGACAATAATCAACACTCACATTATAAAGGAAGGACCTCATTGATTGAGTATTTTAATTGCGTTTACAATCACAATATTCTTAATGAACATGTTGAATGAAATAAAGAAAACAAAAATTGAAGTATGTGAAAAAATAATTATTTATTATTTTTTTTATATTAGTTCCACATAGGTGGCCCTGAGGAAAATAGTTTCCCTCATGGCCTATGTCATCTTAGGGGATGCTGTGTGTGTAGGGTTTTTTTAGGGAAAGGAAGGAAAGGCAGTTCTGGGAAGGAAATAGGTATGAAGGGTGGGTAGGAATCGGGGGGTCAGTGTATCTAGGCATAACGGACGTATGAATCCATCTATCCAACAGCGGTGCAAGGCGATAGGTCGAGAGATTCCGGCTGGAGATGATAAAAGACCTCCCTCAACCAGTTTCTCTCGTCGCGGTCCGACGGACCCGACCGAGTGTCACCCCCAAAGAGCACAATTCTCTAGCCACCAACCCCAGGACGGAGCAATTTTTGATGAAGTCAATAGGGGGTGGGGAGGGGGGGGGTTACCCACTCTATCCGCCCCAGGTGCCACCCATGCTAGCTACGCCACTGCACCTGGGTCCTATACCACAAAACTTTACAAGTGGAGCGAGGATGAGATGTGTCTTCTAAGCAATATGATTGGTCAATTTGCATCACGTCTCTGTTTCACTCTGCTCAGCTTTGCTTTTATGGAAACGCACCCTTAGATAAGTAAACTTACGACAATTTATTGCAACCAAAGGTTCTACGAAAACCAAAGGTATTTTGTAATTTGTATTTTGTATTTGAAATAAAAAAAATGGTTAAAATACTGTATTTTGTATTTTGTATTTCAAATACACCACTTCAAAGTATTTTGTATTTCGTATTTTAAATACATGCGAAAAAGTATTTTGTAATTTGTATTTCAATTACAGCAAAGCATGTATTTTGCCCAGCCCTGGTCCCAAGACACTTCCTTGAGGGACGCCGTAGTTTATTGGAAGAGGATTGCTTTTTTGTTGACCTATTTGTACTTGTTGTGTTCGTCCTGTCAAGTACGTCATCAGTAAATTTAGTGGAGTGCCAGATATGCCAATTTTTTTAAGTTTTGCGAGAAGAATTTTATGATCTATTGTGTCAAAGGCTTTTTTTAGGTCTATAAAAACAGCCAGACATTTTTTTCCATCGTCTAAACTTTTTATGGCTATTCTTGTAAAATGTTCAATGGCGTTCACGGTACTCAAACTTTCCCGAAATCCATATTGTGTCGAGGAAATTTTTTTATTAAATTCCAGAAAGTGAACGATTTGGCTTTTCAAAATTTTTTCTAGGATTTTTGAGAAAGTGCTTAGGATACTTATAGGGCGATAATTATTTATATCATTTTTGCTTCCATCTTTATAAATTGGTAAAACTGTAGCATTTTTTAGACAAGAAGGAAAAATCCCCTTTGATATAGAGAGATTTATAAGGTATGTCAGGGGGAGGATCAACTCATCTTGGAGATGTTTTATAGTTTTGATTGAGATAGGATCATTTCCCGAAGAAGTGTTGTTATCTAGTGAAGCAATCACTTTTCTAAGTTCGTTGCTAGATATTTGGTTTAGATTTAGTGTGTTATCTTGGATTAAGTCTTCATTATTTTCTATTTCCTTTTCATTAGTAATTGGTTTTGTGATTTTATTTGCCAATTGCGAGCCTATGTTAGTGAAAAATTTATTAATATATTCCAGAATTTTGTCAGGATACTCTGCAAAAGAAGTAGGAATCATGTCAATGTTTAATTCTCCAATCATTTTCTTGTTGTAGGAGGATTCAGAGTTAGTGATTTCTTTGATAATCTTCCAAATTTTTCTGGAGTCGTTTTAATCTTATAATCTAAGAATTGTTTATTAGAAATAAGCAACATAAATTAAACATAACTTCTATGTTTTTCACAATTAACCAAAACATAAATGAACTAATTTTTCAACTAAAAATTACATCTTTCACTTTTATTGATATAACAAAAAAAAATAATATATACTAATTTAATTGCTGATTTCTGAGCAGCTTATAAACATAAAATTATAGAATGACCAGGAAAATTAAATTTTTTGCATTTTGCATACATTTTTCGTATTTGCAAAGCTCCTGTAACACAACCAACGCGTGCCCGACACCAGCGCTGAGCTGAACGCATCCGTAAGTTATCCAACTTAAAGTACAAGGAAAATAAAATTATTCGTGCCATCCGTTTTTGAGGAATCTTTAATTTTGCATGAGTTGATTACGTACGTAATCCACGCGACCACTCCAGGATTAACCTTTGTTCGGTTTTCGGAATAGCTCATACATGTTATATCTCCCTTACTATCATAGTGAGAAATATGATACAAACGGTGTTAGAAAGAAAAAACATCATGCTTTATATTCATATACAATAACTAACCACAAAAGAAGTAAAATGTACGCCTTTATGAAACCAAAGTTTCGAATCGCAATTTTTTATTCATTTTTACATGGAAAGAAGTGCGGTGATGATAAAGTTTATAATACATGCATATGAACAGGTGTAAACAATTAATTCATCTTAATATTTTAAAACAAAACTTGTAAAAACATTTTCCCTAAAATAATTTTATTCGCGCCATCCATGAAAGTAAATAACTTTAATGAGTAAAACTCCAAATTTTAATATTTAATTACTTAATGAAGACAATATTAGCGAAACTCAATCGAAAATCTGAAACAGAAAAGATACAGTAACAACTGGGGAACAAATCCAGGACCTTAGCCTTGCCGAGGCGGTGCTCTACCAACTGGGCTAATGTGTCCCTGTCTGATTTGGTCATTTTCAATTGTATTATACTTCGCCTAATAATTACCAACATTATCATCATTTTCTTAATGCATATTTTTATTGGATGCTATCTTTATGTATGATTGCAAGATTCAACCTGAACTAAATGCTATCTAGATAGTGTCTTGGATAAATTTATCATTTTTTTATTTTAATTTGCGACATCTATTGACTTTTCTGCAAATCTTGGATGAATATTTATTTTTAACTTGAGGTTAAACGTCACGCACGTTATAATCTACGCATTGACAGATGGCGCCAATCAAATTATTTTAGGTTTTTAATACTTTTTGCACGTTACGCTTTAAAATATTAAGGTAAATTAATTGTTCGCGCCCGTACATATTTAATTAGAATATAATACGCATGATTTGGATCGACAAACAATAATTATAATTTTTAATGCTCTTATAATTATTTTTGTTTTATTATTTTAAGAGAGTTGAATAAAATATTATATATTTCTCGCATAAAAACAACGGTGGCTTACCGGTCACCGTGGTCGAGGGGTAAGGCTTTTGACTCGCAATCCGAAGGTCTCGGGATCGAATCCCACCGTGCGCAAATAAATTTTATTTGATTGATTTGTGTTTTTCACAATTAATTAATTAAAAATAATATATAGTATATTTGCAGCATGTTCCGGAGTGCAATATACTCTCAGTATCGCCCTAGAGCACCAAGACGACCATTCAGAATTGAAACGTTGCTTGAAATGGCTTTAGCCACGTTTTGTGACCAGATCTGAATAGCCAGGTACTTCCCCACATTCCTCTTCCCTATCTCCTTTTCCTCCCCACTACCTTCAGCCTCCCAACATAGCCCGATCGGGGATGCCATAGTCCCACTGTCTCCAGACGGGAGCAGTTGGGACTCTTTGTGCGGAATTCATTTAAAAAAAAAAAAAAATAGTGAAATCTTCAGAATATTATCTTTAAATACAGGTATAATCTGATTAAATTTTGAAAAATTAATAATCGTAATAAAAATGTCCTTTTAAGGTTGCAAGTTGTTTTTGACTGGCATACAAAATAATAACCCTTTCGGGCCTCACTATGGACTTTTTCCTGTGGGGTTATCTCAAATCACGAAATGGCAGCCATCACAAAGTCTACCTGCCGAGCCGTTATAAGAAATTTTACTCTTCGATTAAATGAATGCCGCGAACGCGGGGGTTTGCAATTGGATAATATTATTTTTAAGAAATAAATTCCCAAATTCTGTATTTAAGTATTTAATGAACATTTTTTCGATAGAACCCTTTTTTCAAATCGATCCACTAAATATAAACTTTCTTTTGGGACACTCTGTATATCTCTGGTTTTCTTAATTGTGAAAATGTTATTTAACAAATTCTTTATTTATTATATAAAAAAAAATATAACTAATTCAATATTTTTTTATTCAATTTTATATTATATTCATAATTACTTATATCTTCAGACATATTTTCGACTGAACAAATAAAAACGTGCATATAAATAAATAAGTGCATATAAATAAATAAGTGCACATTTATAAATAAATAAAAAATTTGTACTTACTTAACTAGTATTTCAATTTTAATTACACATATTTTTATTAACGTATGCATGCATACAAATAAAATCATTTAATCGAGTGTTAATTAATACTGTAGCATCTGTGTGGTAGAATTTAAGAATCCGGCTTCGAACGCATTACAGCCGCTGCGCCTTACCCGTTGCACCATGTAAACATCTGTGTATGTGCATTTTCAAACAAAGCTACCGTTGTAATTCGGCTTCTAATTCAAGAATTCGTCACAAGATGTCGCCACTTTCGTCGGCAAGACGCATAGGGTCGTGCCCTTCCTAGGTTCTACGAATTGGTGGAACTGGAGTATCTCCCGGATTTCGAAAGATTGACAGTAGTAATGCAACGAATACTACTTCTATAAATACAAATACGAATACGAATATCACACCAACTATCCGGTGAATACGAATAACTTGGCAGAGTAATAAAACACTCATTTATTTAACCTTTTTCTGTTTGTTTTATTATAATAATAATTAAAATTTTCAACTGTCAAATTTTTATTGAGAAAACACAACATCTGTTGATTCCCTGGTGAGAGGCGATTTCTTTTTTCAGTTTGGATATTGCCAGCCGTTGAAAAAAGCCTCTCCGAGGCGACTGTACATGGCTTGAATGAAAAATATTTTTGGGCGAGTTTTTTCAGTCGTGGGAAATGTTTATCGTCTCGCCAGAAGAGGAATGGATCAGCAGACGGCGATAAATTTAGGAGCTTTAGATAAGCATCAATCTCGTTTTTAATGATCGAAGTTCCTGTAAAAATAAGTGTAATAATGATAAATGTAATAGTCTATGACAATTAATCCATAGACATTTTGACATTTCTACGATATATTTGTTCACTACTAGCGACACCACCACCGGCACAGATAAGTTTATGGCATTGCAACAGGGAATTTCCCTGAATTCCCCATGGCGTCTTGTCGTTGCGGCTATAGCGTTCGGATACAGAGGTGCGTGACACACGGTATAATCAAACGGAGATGCGTACAAAAGTTTTTTTTTATAGTATTCGTAAATATTTATTTGCCGAATACGAATATTCGGTAAATGTCTACTATTCGGCGAATACGAATATTCGTATTCATATTCGTTGCATCACTAATTGACAGTAATCCACAGTTGTATCAAGCGGCAGTATATTACATACGACGTCATCGCCCGTCCCGGTTACTTTGTCACGGTGACTAACCATAACTGGTTGACATTTTGACAGTTGATACGAGGAAGGGGCTAATTTTGGAACCAGTTCCTATTGGATTTTTCAAAATGATCACCAACACTAACTGGGCGAAGCCGAACTAAAAGCCGCCCGCAGGGCCTAGCTACGCTTTAAAATATTAAGGTGAATTAATTGTTTGCACCCGTACATACTCAATATGAATAAATAGTTTTGTCCATAAACAAACCCAAATCTTTCAAGAAAGGCTGACAAATCCAATTTTGTATCGGTGACTCGATCCAATATTGTATTTGTTAAAAGATTTGAGTTTGTTTTTGGACAAAGCTATTTATTTATATTCATTTTAAATATGTACAGGCGGAAACAATTAATTCACCTTAACCTCTTCGGGCCCAAGACCATTTTTTTTAATTTTTTAACTTTTTTATACTATTTTCGTATTGTCTACCATCATATTTAGACCACTTTTGTTTTTTTTTTAATTGCCGGTTTGGGAGTAAGGGATGGTATCATATATGATTCTTGGGGACTCTAGCTCAACAAATATTGTGTTTTTTTTTTCAATATTTTTTTTAATGCTAATAATTCGAGAAGCAGATTAATCAAGTGTAATAGAAATAAAATAGTATTGATTTTGTTTGTTTTTATGAATTTTTTTTTTTTACAAAAATTGTGATTTCAGGCACTGTACCTACCACCTAAATTAAAAAGTGTAATTTGGAATAAAAAAAAATAATAATAACTGTGGATAAAAAATAATAGTTGAAAAATAATAGATCAGTTGGTTGAATGAAAATTTTTGAAATAGTTGCATTCCGTGGAAAAACACAAATAAACCTGACACTTTTCACAAAGTACATATGTGAATTTTTACACCCAGGAAAACGACATTTGGAACAATGCTTCCGCTGATCATTCAACATAACTGGCAAATAAAAAGCCTTTTTTGTCCTCAATTCTTTGTGTGGTAAAGGCTGCACAGATCGGTGTTTTCGAGGTCTCTCACAAATCTCAATACTATCATCATTTTCATCACCTACCAAATCTCTCGATTCTAATCCGGCTAGTAAAACATTTGTACATATATCCCATTTAAAGTCGTTGTAGTCCAATATTTTGTTCTCGGGAAGATGTTGTTGGGCTTGGAATTTTTGATTCCTACTGGATTAGGTTTACCCCGAATGATTTGCCTGTTCTTGCATTTACTTTGAAAGGGTATAATTTTTTTATCAACAGAAATATTTTCTGTTCTATCATTTTGTAGGCAACCTTTTTGAACCCGTAGTACAATTGGCCTGACCTTCCAAAAGCTGTCAAGTTGTTTTTCAGATTCTGACACACAATCCTCATCGACAAGTTTTAAGTTTGAGCGTAAATTAAAAAATCTTTGGCGTGAAATGTTGTCAGCAACTATAGGGATTCTAGTTTTTTGTGCCCAATTATGGCGGATGCAAGGAAAACCCAAAAGGCTGATAATCGTAATGATTCCACTATTCCTTGCTCCTCACTATCCTAATCACCCACCCGACCATAGTCACATTCGAAACCGGAATCATTTGGATGCACAGGAAGTGGCATCTCTGCTTCGATTTCATCCCCAACCAACCCTAATTTGAAAATAAAAGATGTCATAGAGGCCGGCGGTATCACCTATGATACTTTAGTTTAAAATGTCCGTAAATCTAACAAAAACGCCGATAGCTATACATTTTTTTTTTATTAAACGATAATGAATCGAACAAAAACTACAATTTTAACAACAATTGGATGATTAAAATAATAAAATAACTCCTCACCTGCATTTTTTCTCAGAGACAATTTGAAAGCTACAAATCACGATGTTTCTAAGACAATAGTTCATTCAAACTAACTTCGAATCAGTCCAAATGCTCTTAGTCGGTAAGGTAGGAGTGTTCATTATCAGATACTTTGGATTTCTATTGGAAATAATGACTTAGAAATATTTTGTGAGCTTAAAACGGTGAGTATCATATATGATACCCAGGGCCCGAAGAGGTTAATATTTTAAAGCATAAGTGCTCAACTAAACTCAAATCTTTAAAAAACGGCTGACAAATACAATATTGGATCGAGTCACCGATAAGAAATTGGATTTGTCAGCCTTTCTAGAAAGATTTGGGTTTGTTTATGGACAAAACTATTTATTCATATAGAATATGTATGGGCGCAAACAATTAATTCACCTTAATATTTTAAAGCTTAAGTGCAAAAAGTTTTAAAATCCTTAAATAATTAAATTGGCGCCATCTGTGAATGCGTAGATTATAACGCACGTTGTGTTTAACCTTGAGATATTATGACGAATTATTTGTTTGAACTCTTAACCGAAATGAATATGAATAAAATGGCCGGAAAGCGAGAGGTCCTGGGTTCGATTCCCGGAGATGCCAATATCTTTTCTGATTTTTCTGTTTCAAGATTTTCGATTGAGTTTCGCTTATATTGTCTCATTTAATTAAATAAATAAAGAGTTTTGTCTGTATACAAACTCAATTGTATACGAATAAATAGTTTTGTCATAAACAAACTCGAAATCTTTCAAGAAAGGCATACAAATATACCTAATATTGGAATGAACCACTGATGCAATATTATAATATGTGTACCTATGCCTTTATTGGGAGATTTTTTTTTGTAGGTATATGCACAAAACTATTTATTCGAGTTCATATTGCTTATGTAGAGGCGCAAACAAATAATTCTTGTTAATATTAGCATTACTTGCAAAAAGTGTTTATACCTAAAATAATTAAATTAGCGCCATCTACGAAAAAGTAGATTACCAATTCTTTTAAGTTTACCCTAAAGTTAAAATAATTCACAATCTGCTCTTTCATAGATGGCGCTAGTTTAATAATTTTAGGAAAAGACAGTTTTTTATTAATAATAACATAATTTTTTCATTTTTATAAAATAAATATCCAATCTTCAAACCACTCCAAAATGAACAGTCAAAGAAAACACGAAAGAAAGCGACATCTAGCGACTCCGAAAAAGAAAACACAAATATTAATAAGAAGACCATATGTATAGGAAAAGGTGCACTGGAATTCGACGACAAAAATATGGAAAAAGTCATCTTTCACATTGATAAAAAAAGTGTTTCATAGTCTCCCCACTCTTGTCTACTTTAGTTTTCTGAAGGTTTCCCTTTTACTGCGTGTGAATTGCAGTCTGATTTTTTTTAATGAAGATGATACATTCTATATTTTGCACAAATAATTTTCCCTTATATACATCACATTAAGGTTAAACGTCACGTACGTTATAATCTACGCATTTACAGATGGCGCCAATCAAATTATTTAAGATTTTAAATGTTTTTTGCACGTTACGCTTTAAAATATTAAGGTAAATTAATAGTTCGCGATCGTACATATTTAATTAGAATATAAATAAATAGTTTTGTCCATAAACAAACCAAAATCTTTTAACAAAGGCTGAAAAATACAATATTGGATTGAGTCACCGATACAAAATTGAATTTTTCAGCCTTTCTTCAAAGATTTGGGTTTGTTTATGGACAAAACTATTTATTTATATTCTAATTAAATATGTACGAGCGCGAACAATTCATTTACCTTAATATTTTAAAGCGAAACGTGCAAAAAGCATTAAAAACCTAAAATAATTTTTATTGGCGCCATCTGTGAATGCGTAGATTATAACGTGCGTGACGTTTAACCTTAAGGTGACACTTAAAAGAATTCGTAATCTGCTCTTTCATAGATGGCGCTATTTTAATTATTTTTTAGGAAAATACTTTTTTTGCAAATTATGCTTAATATTAAGATGAATTAACTGTTCGCACACGTGCATACGCAACATGAATATATATACATATTTTTTTTTGGATTTCATAGGATTAGGCCCATGGTCTGCTGAATATCTCTGGCCGCTAAGGTTCGGCAGGCGCTTCATAGGTACCACTAGACCAAAGGAGAATTAAATAAATATTTTATTGCTATCTCATTCTCTCACAGGCTAAATCCTATGGATTTAAGTGTTTCTCGTTTTAGAGTAGCTCGCTTCCGATTTTCATCCAAGTAGTTTCAAATCACAACTGTGCTAAAAAAGTAATTTCTTCTACAAAAAAAAAACAAATAATAGAGAGTAAATCATTACATGCATTGTTTAGGTCATTCTAGTATCAAATGTCACTTAGGTAAATAATAATTGAATAAAAATATTAGCCATGCACTCCTTTTTTAGTAAGATTATTTTTAATTTATTTTATTTGTTATAAGCTTATTTTTATGATTTGTTTTATGATAGGAGTATCTGTCATAAAAGATATAATGTCAATAAATAAATAATGCTCCGAGACAGTTGTTTGATTTAAACTAATAAAATACTTAAATCTCGTTGAACAGTCACAATCATAATAGTATAATAGTACACGTCCAAATTTTTTTTATTCATCTATGAATTACTATTTATTTAATTTTGAAAAGAGAACTCAATAACTTCTTGAGAATGGGACATTTACTGGCAGGTGTTGCCTGATAAAGAAATATATAATATCCAGTTGCCGGTTGCAGATAAAGCTACCTGATAGCCAATCCTAATTTATATAGCGGGCAATAAATGATTAATAATATAAACACAACAACTAATGTCACATGGCACTGTTGACAGTAGACTTTGATAACTGGCATGCTGTTATATTATATTCAGAAATGTGCGAATACAGAAGTGTGCATTTTTGTATATTCCTTGAGAAACGGGGAAGAGATGGAGGTTGCGCGGGTAGAGGACTAATCTACCACTAACAGTACAGGTTGGATGTATATGGAACTCACCTTTAGAAACTAGTAACTGGGAGTCCATCACTTTGTTAGGCCAATATTCCTCAAAGTCCGTTCCCGGAGGAAAGTAGCTTTTAATATCTGTTAAACTGATCACTGAGCACGTCTCACTGGCGAAGAGCTCGTTGCGGATCCCCTGCACCTTGCAGCAGAACTTGAGGTAGGACAGGTCCCAGCCCTCCAGCTGGTCAGCCTTCAGCTTCAGGTTGTCCGTCTCCCCCTCAAAGTAGAAGAGGGGCACAAACTTCTGTCCGTCCCGCACTGTGTACGGAACCACTGACTCCTTATTAATCCTAATAAAACCGCACTTATCTTTGTTATTAGTCTTTTCGTGAGCTAACTTATTATAACAAACGTCCAAGAAGTTGTAGAACTCATTGGCGTCAGAGAGCCGCACTACCAGGTCCTTCTGCGTGAAGAGGTCCCGGCCAAACTGCGCGTCGCAATGCTTGTTGTTGATGTCGTTGAGCAGCCGACTCTCCACGTCCGTGATGTAGTAGCTTCGGATGCAGGTGCAGCTGTAGATGTCCTGGTGCAGGTAGTTGAGGTACTTGTTGAGCAGCTTGATCTCCACCATGCGCACGGCGCAGTACTTCTCGCCCTGGCGGAAGATGTAGGGGATGTGGCAGTCGCCCAGCTTGTCCCAGCCGAAGTGACCCTTCCAGCTGGCATCATCTGGGAAGGCCTTCTTGTCGGGCTCGCTCTCCGCGGCGCGCCGGTCCACGGCGGCCCCCGCAACCCCACCCCCCTTGGAGCCACGGGTCAGGAAGCCCATGATGCCCAGCTGCCCCCCGGGACCGGCGGCCGCCGCGGACAGTGGAGGCGCGGCGGGGCGCGCGGCAGCTGTGGCGGCCGCCAGCGCTTTAGCCTTGTTCGCTTCCACCATTTTCGCTGCCAACTCTCTGATCTCTGCTTCATCCGGACGTTCTACTTTGACTTTGACAGGAAGAGTGTCAGACATCTCTCGGAGTTGTGACTGGGAAGGCGCGTCGACCTCTACCAGGCTACAGTCATGGACCGCCGTGGGAGACACATCGCTGGCTCGGACTATTTTGTCGGATACCGAGTGAATGCTTATTACAATTGCACTTGGTTCATAACAGTGGATAGTTACGGGATTTAGTCATGTAAGTGGAGTTCGCGCCACGAGAAAACTAACATGTTGTTTACTGACATAAATACTGGAACAACATTCACTGTGCCATTATTTACATGCCCACGGATGACAGTTCACCGACAGATCTCGATATGTGTATTGCAGTGACACGATGAGAAACGTCACAAAGTTTGCGAGAGAAACATGGGGAGGTTTTAAGCGCCAACGGGAAAAAGAGCGGTTTTTGCCCTCATTTATCTCGGAGACAGCCTACGATGTAAAGGCGGAGGTCAACACTGGCGCCATATTTGTTTCACTTGATCGGTAAAGCGCGAATTCAGCAATCAGAACATCACCAATGATAACAGAAAACAACCTCCGCAACTTTTCACGTGTTCAGTTGTCAATAAAGACAAAAAGTATTCCTACGACCGCGACCAATTCACTTCACATTTAATATACGCCAGTTGCGATCGGCGCGCCGTGCAATACTTTCCGGCAAATTCCAAAATATTAGGCGCTAACAACTCTAGCTAGGGAAATGCTCGGACTGTTTCGTAGCTTCGCACAGGGTCCCCGTTAATACAGCCCTATTTTTCATCGTCGTGAGTCACTGTTAATCAAGATGGCCGCCGTTCGCGCTCACAACCAACCAGATGCTGCCATTTGGCAGTTGAAAAAAAAACTACCTACTCACAATTCAGGGGTACCCTGTGCGAAGCTATTTCCCAAGGACTTTCATTTTGGGGCTCATTTCAACAATTTTAAACACGTAATATCTCATTTACACCCTCATTTTTCGGTCATTTGATACCCTCATAAGATTCATAAAATTGGCATCTTTAATTTAAAGTCTATTAGTCATCATAAAATTATACGGATGATACGAAATTTAGTGAAAAACTAAAATTTTCAAAACTATTGGACCATCTTTCGTTGTACAGTTGTGAGTTGGTTTAGAATCTGTCGTAAGAACCTGGTATCTGGTGCGCTGTCGGGCGGCATACTGAGCGCAGAACAACGTAAATGACCCTTATTGCACATGGACATAGGGTAATAGGTATTAAATTCCTCATTCGATTTTCGCCTTTAATCTAAATTTCAAGGCCAGTACCCTGCGTGCGCACGTTTATTACGGTACCGAGCGAGATAGCTGCTTACGTAAATAGAATTTTATAATAATTAGGTAGGTACCTATCATTATGTATATATATCATTACTTAGATATGTACATATTATATTAATTTCATTAAAAAAGTTATATATATATCATCGTAACTTTTTTTATCTTTACTGTGAATTTGTTTTGAGTATCCGTGTTATATATTATTTTACTCTTATTGAATTTTTTTAATCGTGAACTCGCAATCGTAAGTTTGCAATCCATGGTAGGTAGGTACATAGGACATTCGAAACATTTTTAATTTATTCTAATTAAGTAATTATTTTCCTTATCAGGTTTCATCATTGTAGCGATATTTCTATAGAAGTAAATAATTTAGAAATACTATTAATTTTTATAATATCTAACAATAATTATTCATACATGCCTAATTATACCTACACCTCTGTATTTTTCTCCGTAATACACTAGAAAGGGATTCAAATTTAAATTTTTGATTTTATTAATTCACGAAAATAAATTACTTGTTTATTTCAATACCAAACCCATCTTTTGCACATTATGAACCTCTGTCTTTATGACGTGAGTTAACTAATTCTTGGATGTTAATTTTTTTGCCACTAGTAAAAAATTCTGTTGCTCTGCCGTAGAAAGCATGTTCAAGTTTTATTCTTGTGATAAAGCGTCCTCCAAAGTTTTATTTTTCATTCAAGTTTGGATACCATTGAAAACCTAGAGATTCCTCGGAGCTTTTCAGGGCTTTTAAAAGAAATATTAAATAAATAAAAATTATCTTTTTTCTAATTGGAATTTAAGAGGGTACCTAGCAGTGGCGGTCCGTGAGTTTTCAGTGAGCTAGAGTGCTAATATTGAAAAATAGGACTTTTTTTTCAAAATTTCAATTTTGTGTGAGGATGGTAGAGTACTGATAATCTTAATACAAAATGTTGAAATTTTGAAAAAAAATAAAATTCTTTTTCAGCTACAACAACAGCAATAACGTCATATTTTTCAATCTTAGCACTCTAGCTCCCTGAAAACTCACGGACCGCCACTGGTACTAGAACAATAAAATTAGTGTTGCGAATGTAATATTAAAAACTTGTAGTTAAAAACCTGCTCCGCGGGTTTTTGCTACTAGGCCCTGCGGGCGGAGGGCGACCCGACAGGAGCTTTGTAACAAACTCTACGTACGAAAATGGTTTTGCATAACGCGCCTTGTGCAAAACCATTTTTACCTACCTTAAATCAGAGATATCAAGTTCAACCGTACAGACGCTAGAGTATTAATACTATCAGATATTTTTTAAATTAATTAAATAATTAAAAACACTTTGTTTTTACTACAATAATCTTTATTTAAAAAGTCGACATGTTTCGAGAACGATGTTCTTCATCAGGACATTATATGTATTATATTCAGTATATATAATGTCCTGATGAAGAGAACATCGTTCTCGAAACATGTCGACTTTTTAAATAAAGATTATTGTGGTAAGAACAAAGTGTTTTTAATTATTTAATTAATAAAATGGTGACACAAAGTGAATTTGCAAAATTTGAAGAAGAAATTTTTAAAATTATTTATTATTTACGTACCATTTTCGACTTAAGAGTATATTATAGGGGCAGAATTGTAATTTGCTGAAAAACGGCTCTCTAAAACGGCTTAATACTACCTTTCGTGTGTCATTCTTAGACTTGATATTTTTTGTTACCAAATAATGGACTTTTATTTTTCAATCTGTTTATTTTTTTTTGTAATCGATGTAGGCATTTGACCATGAAAAATAAAAACATTGATACACCATTCAACCCACTTTTAAAACTTTAGTCTATGATTATCGCGTAAATAATGATTTTACACAATATTTTAAATTTAAAATATATACATAATACACACATCTGTAAAAGTACGGCCTCTTATTATCGTTATGATATCTGTGAATATTGATAATTAAATAAATACTTCATTTTTCACCAAAATCGAACACATTTCGTAGCTTCTATTCATTCCGGGCTAGAATCTCCCGTTGGCAGGTAGGGAATCTGTACGCTCCTCGTTTGACAGCGTATATATTTTGAAAATACGGGCGAAATGTTTTATTAATAGCTTTAAACATAGAATACCGACTCACTTGAACCACTGCAGTAAACTCAGTAAGCTACAAAAACAGGAAGTACTCGAAAATTCTCTTTTTTAGTCTAAGTTTGTCGAATTGTATTTTTTCAACCGCCATATTGTATAAATCGTTTAAAATATAACATTTCATGTGCGTTATACTTCCGAAAATGGTTTGTGCGATGTTCATATTGTTCCATGCGTGTGGCGACGGGCACGTTTTGCAAGTATGTGTGAGAATTCAATGCTGCGTACACACACACAGCTATAATATATGTAGCGTGACGTATTTCGGAATATCAGTATTAGTTCATTTGTTTGTGTCGTGGACATTCATTCACTCGTCGAACATTTCTCCGTAGGTACATTATGTACGCTGTGTTTGGTAGTAGATACAAAAATTACCTTATATGATTAGTATTAGTATTAAGTATAATAGACAAAGAGACAAGATAGGTAAACCCTACGTCATCGAGTATACGAATGAAACTACTTTGTAGTGATAATGGACGTTTATAAAACCTTAAAAAAGCTGGTCTGCCGGTGCGTCTTTTGGCAGGAGCCGCGCTGTCACGGAAATAGTCAGTGATTTTTTTCGAAAAAATTACGACATCAAAACAACGAGAATAATAAAAGTCGATTAGAAAATGAGAAAAAAGCAGGTCTGCCAACCGACAGCCTGGCACGTTCGCAGGCAGCCGGCGTCAAAGTGGGGTAAAAAATAGTAAATTTTACGTCATCGAGTACACGAATTAAACCAATGAATAACTATAGTCCAGATCATTTCATTTAAGAATTTCTTGGTCTGCCGACCAGCAGCCTGGCAGCTTTTTGGGTACGACTTTAAAAAAAAAAAAAAAATAATTTTTCTTTTTCTGAATTATTATTTTTATTTCATTATAGTTTTAAATTAGAATGCCATATTTTTTTTAAATAAGCCAAAACCTGCCGCGGTGCCCCTCACTGCTGTCGCGTGTCCATATTTTTGTACAAATTTATAATAATAATAGTCATTTTAAGATTGCCAAAATAGTCCATACTAGTTGGAAGTTCGAACAACCAACGCACCGTCGCCGTAAGAGCTGTGTTCATCCGTAAAACGACTTAAATTTCCGAACCTCGTCCGTTTCATATCGGTTTCGCATGCCCTGCTGCATCGATTACATCGAACACAAGATCGAAACTAACAAAAAACTGTAATCTAGATCATCCCATTCATGATTTCCTTGGTCTGCCGACCAGCAGCCTGGCAGTTCAAAAATAAAAACACCATAAAATCGACTCCAAATGTGAACCACGAGAATAATTACGAAGCAGAATATGTTTATAATAAACTGTTTTTATTCAATACATAACTACGAAATACATAATCACGAAACAGAACTTGTTTATAATAAACTTTTTTTTATACATTAAATAATAATATTATTGAACATTTAAAAAAAATAAAAAACGATTGTGCAAGACCACACGACTGAAATAAAATTTCACTTATCTTATAAAAGAACATATGACATTGGGGTGACATAGACGTTGACATTCCAGACAATTTGGTTTGTTGCATTTCACACAGTAGTACACACTCAGGCGTCTTTTTTTCGCTGGGCAAAAGTTGCCCCGTTTTCTTTTGCATGCTTCGTTTCCTTTTTTAATAACATTAATCACCGTTCGCATCGATCACTGTTCGCATCGATTACCGTTCGCATCACACTTTTCGTAACGCATTCACCAGTTTACCCCCAAGTGTCGAGCGTGCGTAAAGAAGTTTTACTTTTAAAAAATTATTTATACAATGCATAAATACGAAATACATAATTACGAAGCAGAACTTGTTTATAATAAACTGTTTTTATACATTAAATAATAATATTATTGAACATATAAAAGAAATAAGAAATTAAAATGGAGTTCTACAAAATAAATGCACCACGAGATTCCAAACGTCGCGTCGGTAGTTTATAATGGGAGCTGCGCGAGTGTATACGAATGACGTGAACTATGGGAAAAAACCATCAACAAGCAAATAATGAAACATTCGTAAAAAGGATCATACTAAATATTCTACCAAAATAATAAGTTCCATAAATTAAACACACTTTGTTATTGGTTTGGTTTTTACTTCGATATTTAAAAATATTGTGCACGTCGTAACATAACACAAGTTGAATGTTGAAGTTTTAAAATTCGCGATGGCATTACTACCGACATCTAGCGACGTAATAATTAATACATTTTGACAGTTTTCGAATTCGGCCGTGGCTAGTACATCCCTTTAATACTTCCTTAGTATTAAAGTTAGGTTTTTAGTATTTCAGATAACTGCGGTAGGGACTGATTTATTGGGTCCAATGATATCAAAAAGTGGAGGGGAGTTGTTATTTCATTTTTTTTAAATAAGCTTCTTTAACATGTACCTATACTATACCTTACACAAATGTAGTTATAACATTATAGAAGAAAAGTATTAAATAATTTTAAAATATATTTATGCTAAGTACCTACCTATGTATTATAAAAGTGAAAACAGAACCAAAAATAATTGTAAATATTTTTCAACTCGATAGATTATTTTTATCTGCAAAAATTATGTTTTTAATTGAATAATACCTAAGTAGTTTCAGATACTTCTTGAATTCTCGATATCAAAGTGTTTATCGTAATTTTATCGAATATTTAAATATTTTTGGACTGCGACCCGGCCTGTGACAATGCCTGCTTGATCATGTAGGGGTTAATTTATTACTTGACAACGATCTGTTTATACATCAATTTGTTCAGTAATGGTAATGGTAATCCATATTCATTATAATTATTATTTTTTCATGTAAATACGTAAGAGATAATTAGCATGCGTCATGATTTTTATGATAACATGTATTGTAAATTGTAAACCATTATTTGCTCATTTTTATATTTTCGTGTGATAAGTGATAAGCAGTCGATAACGTGTACTTATGTTTACTTATTTAATATTACTTGGGTACTATTTCTTAGGGTTTACATTAACAGCTATTACCGTGACCATAGAGTGATGGGGGTTAGAATATTTATGGAATCGAAAATCAATGTTAAAAAAAACTAATATACTTGCGGATAACAATTAAGAGGAAACTGGGTGGCGTTTTGTCCGGTTCCATGCCAATTCTGAATCAAGTCAACACATTTGAAAAGTCATTAAAAGTTATGAAAAAAATATTTTAATATAGCCCATAACCCTAACGTAACTTTTTAACCAATTTCTTCACTTTTAAAGGAGTTTCTGAGTTGTCCGGTCATCGTTTTGTCCATACACATGTGTTCCCCATTTTCCTCTCTCGATTTTGACACTAGTGCATTATTTTAAATATATGTAATATACACGGAGGAATCCTTCCTCCGTGGTTAGAACCGTCCAAAATCGGTAAAATTGCCAGACGTTGATGGCGATCAGAATATACAAATGAGAAAATGTATTTTTGAAAAAGCGAAACGTACAGACATTGAAAATATTTTCTTATAATACAGTTGGGAAAAAATTTCAAAAATCGGTTCAGTTTTCGATAAGAAATATATGGAAAACAAAACCTCAGTTTTATTTGCCTCAGCCTGAGATACAATAGAATAGCTAGAGATACGACATAAGTTGTCCCTTTCGCTCAGTATTCGTGAAGGGGGGGGGGGGGGGGGGGGGGGGTAACCGGGGCGATAGTGACAGCAAGAATTTGGTAAAACTTTTATTTTTATATATTCAATGATATTATTATTTAATTTAATTTTTTTTTAAAGTCGAGTTCCACAAATTAAACTTGATAAAAATAAACCAATTATTCAAATTTTCGGCAACCGTGTTTCCTCTTAACTTCTCAGGGCCGGATCCCTGCACTTGCAGTGCCCAAAAATCTTGCCCGCTGTGCAGTGGGTTAGGGTGGTTTTGGTGCGATGCGCTGCAATTGCAGTGTCGGCGCGTAACTAAAATGTATCTATCAAGGATTATCTCAATCAAAAAAGGTTAATTCAAAAATAATTCCAGATCAAAGAACAAATTTCGTGATCCAAAAGTATGATCATTATTTGTGTAATCAACATTATGAAATTTTAATTTCGATCAAATGGGATGACGATAAACGATGTCAGACTAGTGTAAGAGCGACAGGGCGCGTGTTAAATGAGCTAGAACCAAAAGTTACTAAGTCAATGGCGACATTGTTTTCCATTTTAATCTACATGGAAGACATTATTTCTAGTATTCTTTTTCACACCATGTTCCGGATTTACCTTATTAAAACCTTTATAGGCTGCTATAAATATCTATGTCAAACTGGAGGTACCGATTTAAAAAAATATATATAACAGTATTTTATAATCTAGATTATCTATCTTTATAAAAAGTAGGTAGGTACGTACTGAATACCTAACTGGAAAAAAACTATCACGTTCTGCGTCGGATGAGTTGAAAGTAGCGGCCATCGGCCTCCCTCCCGTACCACCATTCCCGGGAACGGCGCGGAATTTAAAACAAAATCAAGTGGGTAACCAGGTACCCAATTTTATAAAATACCAGCTGACCCGGTGAACTTCGTACCGCCTCGGAATCAATAACTGTCGTGTTTATTAGCTGAATTAAGTTCAGTTTTTTTATTAAGTTAAAAATTACACAATGAAGCCATTATCGATGCGCAACTGTCCGTGTTTTGTTTTTGCCAGTATCAGATATGGTGTTGGGTACGGATTTATATTTTTTGTGATTTTCTTACTTTTCCACTTACTTATGGGAATTGCGTTTCATTTTCTTTATATGCGTTAGGTAGATTTATTATAATAACCTATTGTATTTTTCCTTTGGAGGGATGCAGACATGCGTTCACCGTTTGTCTCATTTTCTACTGTTCATGTGTAGTGCGTAAGAAAGAGGGGCAGAATTATATCTTTAAGAACTAAAGCAGAACAATCAGCGCATTGACATTTGAAGTTTTTGAATTTTTGGAATTATTACTATTCAATATTATACTTGTCACAATATTGCTGCAGCTCTTTCAAAATAATATATGTATGAGAATTCGTTCCATACAAAAGAAAAGAATTTCCTTCAAATTTTTTTCTCGTGATTTTTTCCGTTTTTTTATAGCTATTCTGCTATTCGGAGTGGCGACAAATCCAACAAATCAAAGATCATAAAAATCGGTCGAGCCGTTCTTGAGTTATAAATGGTGTAACTAACCCGACTTTGTTTTATATATTAAGATGACATTCGAACCCACGACTTATCTTGCTTTATATACCCCAACCAATAAGTAGCCCCACCAATACAAAAAAAGGCTTCGAATAGTCCACAATGTTCCAGAACATTCCTCAACATTCTAGAGTGTTCTGGAATGTTCCGCAATGATGTTCCCGATTCCCTATTCTTGAACATTCCAGAATGTTTCGGGATGTTTTGGAATGTTGTGAAATGCTCTTGAATACTCTCGAATGGTCTGGACTATTTTAGAGGGCGAAACTTCCAGCCCTTATTACTTCAAAAGGACGCCCTTCAGTTAAAAACAGAAACCTTCTTCATGGATGGGGGATAGGGCTACCACACACCATACCATATAACTCTCTTGATCGTACCCGGAGTCGTTTCTGAGTTTTAGCGAGACGTACACTTTTGTACACTTTATTTTATAATAAACATAATATATTAATTTCCGGACAAATGCGTATCGTGGTACGGCGTCCATTTTTTGCGAGAGGAATTTGTGCAAAGGTGGAACTAGACGTAATCGGTCGACTTTATCCATTGATTCCTGTGCTTTTGTGGTTGGGAGTAAAAACGTTAATCCATATACATTGTCTTACTGGTCTGTCAGTTATATTTTGTGTGTGTTGAAAATTCTTTTTTTGGTCAAACATGTTGTTTAGTAACGGTCGAATATTTGGTCTGCATCAGTCAGTCTATATTTTTTTAAGTATTACACATAAGATCGTTTTCTGCGCAATTTATATGTGATCGATAGCTGAGTTTGTTGCTCCTCCCCAAGAAATTATTCCATATTCTATTATTGATTGACAAAGTGCAAAATATATTGTTTTCATATCTTTTATTTTATAAATGTTTCTTATGTTTAGGAAAATGTGTATCTCATTTGAGGAATTTATTCGTGAATTGTTTGAAATGTGTCCATCTAAGGTTATGGTCAATTACGATTCCTAGATATTGGTGTTTAAACATTCGTGTATTTTTATGGTGTTTGTACTTTTTTTCGCAGGTCCCGTGCTATTTATACTGTACGTTGTGAATTTGGTTTTTGATATGTTTAGTGTTAGTATGTTTGAGTATAGCCATCTTTTCACTCGAGTGATTCCTGAATTCGCTATGTTATATACATTATTCCAATCCTTGGATTTAAAGCGTTAAACTGTGTCGTCTGCATAACTAACTATTTCACCGTCTATTTTTATGATGCAAAGTTCGTTTATGTAAATAGTGAAAAGAACGGGCTCCAGTATGCTTCCTTGTGGAACTCCATATGTAATCGGCAGTGGTGTGCTAGTATAGTTGTTAATTTTGACTTGTTGTGTTCTGTTACTCATATAACTTTTTAATTGTTGGAGTTCCTTGCCTTTGATACCCATGTTTTATGGTGTTTTGTGGCAGATTGAATCAAAGGCTTTAGCTAAATCTAGATACATCGCTATGTATTTATACCCTTGATCTAAGTTGCTATTTATTTATATAATCTATTGTACACGCCAAAGGTTGTTTTGTGCATCTTTTTTCTCTAAATGCATATTGTTTATCCGAGATTAATTTGTTTTCTTCCAGGTATTTTATAATTTGGTTTTTTAATACTCTTTCGAAAATCTTTGATAGCGAATTTAACAATGTGATTGGTCTGTAGTTAGTTATTTCCATTTTGTCTCTGGATTTATAAATGGGGATTACCAGTCGTTTTTTAAGAGTACTAGGAAAGCAGGAGTGTGTTAAACTAAGGTAGATTAAGTGTGTCATAGGTTTTAATATTTCATTTTTTCTTATCTTAATACAATCCGTTGTTATCTCATCTCATCCAGGAGCAATTCGGTTTTTTTATTGTGTTTATTATTTTGTCAATATTCTCTTCCGAAATTATTTTTATTATAAATCTGTGTTGTGTCTGTTTATGTTTTATCTGTTTGTTTGTGTTAGTGTGTTTGTGTTACATACTTTACAATTCGAAAAAACTTTTCACTTGCGAAGAAGTTAATCACATGATTTTCTATAGTTTCTGTATTTGTATTGGCATTTTTTTGTTAATATTTAGATGTTCGATAGTATTTTTCTGTTTGTATTTTTGTGTGTATGTAACTTATTTTAATTTTTTCTTTGTGTTATTGTTTTCTTTTTGAAGTTTTCTCTATTTTTCTATTATTTATTTTGTGGGTATCCGTTTTGTAAAGTGTTTATGCTTAGGTCTCCAATGATGATGATATTTTTGTTTTTGTTGAGATCATATAATGTATTATTAAGTGCAGTTAGGAAATTTGTAATGTTATTTTTGGATGGAGATCTGTACATCGCAAGAATATACGTTTCTTTTTGATATGTTATTTATACGCAGTTGGAGTGTATGATGTGTATTTCTTGGAAAATTGGGTTTATTTTATCATTGATGTATATAACTTTACCATCATTTTGGTATTTATATTCCTTTGTGTGATGTGTGTTATAGTTTTTGATTGTTTTGGTATATATTTGTCATTTAATTTTGTCAGCACATTGATATCAACATTATTATCAAGCTGTTGTAGGTATATCGTAAAGTCATAAAAAAATATATTCATCGATCTAATGTTTTGGAGTAATATTTTGATTCTATTTTTTTTTGTGATTTTGGTCCATAGATTAAGAGCGTTTGTACTTATACAGTAGTGTTGGTTGTCCGAGGCTATACATATATTCCAAGTAATCAGATATGTTGGTGAGTATTTGTGTAAGTATATGATATTAAGTGGTATTAGGTGTAGAGTTTTGTTAACGTCAATTTATTAATGTCATCATCAGAATGTTTAATTTTGAAAATTTTGTCTTCCGGGGTCGCGACTTGATTCAACGACCTCCTAAACATGGGGTGATGTTTTTCCCGGTCTTGGTGGCGGATTCGTCTGCTCACCTACTGCGAGAGACTGGGTGAGGGAGGCCTTTTGACCTTTCCAGCCGGACTCTCTCAACCAACCATCTTTCACCGCAGTTGGGGGGATGGATTCATATGTCTGTCACTACTGGACACACGACACGAACCCCCGGATTCCTACCCACCCCTCATAATTTTTTCCTTCCCAGAACTTCATATTCTTCCCTTCCTTAAAAAGACCCTCCACATAGCATCCCCTAAGATGACATAGGCCCTAAGGAAAATTATTTTCTTCGAGGCCTCCTGTGTGAAGCTAATGTAAAAAAAGTGAGTTGAATAGTTCACTTCTTCAGGATACGTGTATACAGCACACCCTTTCACTTCTGCACCATTCAACCAAAGTGAATCAATTCGGCTTAACCGTGCAATATCGCCATTATGGAAGACTCGCGTAAGTGGAATCGCGCTGGAGAAGGCAAGTGCACGACTGTTCTTATTGCCGTATTCTGTACAGTTCTAAAAAGATGTAGTGGAACTCAAGTGGAACAGTTACCTGTTTTTTCTATGTCATCCAGTACCAGTAGGAAGCGCTTTTCTTACATCTGAATCAATTAAATTACCTGCTTCAAAATACATATATAAAATACCCACATTCTTACAACTTTACTATCTTGTTTTTTCAGGGCAGATATTATGACGTCTTATGCAGGGTGTTAAGGGACGTCCTTGACTCACTTTTTTTTGAAATGGACAATTCACCCATTTTTATTGACTAGGCGTTCACACCATTGGCATTACTTCCAGAGTGACCATAGACGACAATTATTATAAGAAGTAGTTCATCACTAGTGATTACTTATGTGTGTGACAAGGACAAATAAAATATTGAAGTCATTCAAGTCTGAGCTTATATAGAACTGAAAAAACGCGTGAATTGACTTACTTTATCAAATGAAGTTATTTTTGTATAATACGTAGGTATGTATTATAAAATTTATAATACAAATAATAATTTTGGATTATTCGTATAGCGCCATTTTTGTGAAAAGTCACCTCAAAGATGCAGTACCAATTTATAATATATTTCTATAATCTATTTATTTATAAACTTTACAAATCATTACATTGGTTTACACAGATAATAAAGTTTAGTAAAAAGAAAAAAATGTAAATGTTCCGTAGCTGTATGTAAAAAGGTTAGTACCTAGTAGTATTTTGTGAACGCCTCACTAGGCGAACCTGTGCTGAGGTGTTCCCAACTTTGGGATTAAGTGCTATTCTGTCGACATAAGTAGAAACACCGTATCCTCCTTGATGTTGTCAAGAAGGGCACTGTGGGTCGACCCATGGCGGCAGTATCGTATTCATAAATTAAAGATTAGTTGCAGTAGGATCTATATACAGTTGTTCTTATCATTATGTGTAAGATAAATAAATAATTGTGTTTATAAACAAGTTACATCTAAATCTTACATCTAACAACAGACCGGACAAACCATTATAAAAACTTTTGGCTAAACATCCACCGGTTTATCGATCTTTGATTCAAAACTGTGGTCAATGGCTGAGTTGGCGTCGCGTTTGGATTCCACCCAGGCGTCCCGTGTTCGATTCCTCGGCTGGCTAAGTCCTCCATCACGACACAAGCAACACTTTTCGCTTACTGTGGTGGTAGGTGGTAGTAGGATATTTTCAAATACTATCGGGTTATTCTTAACCCGCGAATGTTTGCCTTTCTTTTAAAAAAATATGTTCAATGCATTTGACAAATTGTTTTATTTGTAATCTGTATAGGAAAAAATACACAGGACCATACTTACCTGGAGGAAAGTATGGTAATACATAAATATATATGTAACTTACATATTTATTTAAGATTATGTGCTATTTATTTACGAATAATTCATGATTATGAAATGATAGGTATACATGGTGCTTGATTTACCAGTTGACCAGTAGTGATTCCTGACATTATTTGGAGTAAAAAATGTAAAGGATATTTTGATCTCTGGTGACATTTTCGAAGTTTTTTTGGACCAAAAACTTTAAAAAATAGTAGGTAAGGTGCTGGGCTATTATTCGACTATGTGACCAGTGACATGTGGAAGAATTTTTGGTTCGATTTTGAAAATTTAAAGACGTCGAAAAGTCACCGGAGACCAAAATTTCTAAATTTTTTACTCCAAATAATGTCAGGATTCACTAGTCAAAGCAAGTCAAGCACCCTGTGCCACCATTTCATAATCATACCTTATTCATAAATACATAACTTATAACCATAAATAAATATGTAGACTATTTTATATATGTGTGTATTATAAAATTTATAATACATACGTATATAAATAACCTAATTGTTTGTAATAAATTATTGTCATATTGTAGTATAGTTAGCATTTGGAAGTTATTTATTACACTCATTACTCATTAGTACATAGTATTGTCATTAATTACATTTAGATAAGTACCTACAGATATTATTCAGTTATACCTAATTACGGTAAATACCATACATTAGATTACAAGTTATTGTAGATACCAACTTTTTTTATTATAGGTAGGTACTTCCGGCATAAAAATATAGTGTTTATTATTTTTTAAGCACTATGAAACGCTCTTGGTGTAATTTCGAAATAGGTAGTTTACGGTTCTTCCAAAATAATATTTAATAAATGAAAAATAATTTTAATGAAAATAAATCACTTGGTTTAAACCACTGATTTAATAAAAATGAAAAAAAAAATACAAATGGTTTCGTCGTCAAGACCAAACAACCATTGGTTTCTTCGTCACGACCAAAAAAACATTGGTTTCGAAACATGTTGATAAATTTGATTAAATAAGTGGTGCATGCAAAGTGATTTATTTTAATTTAATTAAAATGACCATTATTGAAGAAAAGAAAAAAATAGTTTACTCAAAACAAGAGGCAGTCATGTTCTTTTTCATTGCATTAATTTTCATAAAAATGAGGTCGATTCTTGATACTAATAATTAGTCTAGCTTTTGAGATATTTGTATTTAGACCAATTGTGTTTATCGAGAATTACCCCAAGATTTTTCATTTTTACCACGGACGTACATATAGATGGACCTGCCCTAAGTGATAAAAGGCGTATTATTTCCCCCTCCCATTGGAACCATTCCATCGGAACCGGCCGGGCTTGCGAGAGCCTCGCGTGAATCTAAAAAATGTGACGTCATCATTCTTGTCCGGACCAGTGTCGAGCTCTTATCGTACATTTTACGAAATAAAACGGCAAAAAATGTGGTTTGTGCTATAAAAACGTGTAAAAATAGAAGTAAAAAAGATAATAAACCCAATTATCGTATTACATTCCATAGGTAAGCATTAATTTACTTTATTTTAAGTTTATTCATATCACATTATATGATAACACATACTATGACATCGAGATACATAGCGACGCGAAACACAAAGCCGCTGTTTGCTGGGGTACCTAAGTAAATTATGAATCATTTGTTAAAGTGTCTACGGCAACAAAATATTCGACTATGAAAATACGCGAACCTTACTTTGCCGCATTTGGACTTCACACATCTGTTCATAACGTGGCATGCAATTCTCGCTCCCATATAAAAAGGTCTATTCATTCAAAAGCAGATTTTACTTTCAAGAACTCAATGGTGATATTATAGTGTGAGTTGCCTATATAATGTTAGATTGATTTATTGGCGAATCGCAGTCTCTTTCCTCTCTTCGTCCCGCCATAGTTAGTTTCCCCTCATCTGTAAGTTCTCGTCTATCTATTTGTATGTCTTATGAGTTTTACGTATTTTTTACCCATTTGTGGTAATTTACTCCTACCACGGATACTTTACCCGCACCTCGACAACTACGGTGATGTAGCTACGCTGTTGATGACAGATTTCAGAAGTAAGAGATACCTACGTAGGTCCTATGTAAACCAAAAACCCACAAGACGTTTATTGTAATTATATTAATGGACCACTACAAGCAGTCGATACCGACAGCTTCAATAATTTTTTTTAAATAGGCAATTCACCATAAAAAGGGTGCTTTGTGAGCTGCAAGTATTAACAAAATGCCAAAATACACCGCCAAAATGCATTGCAGGCAATGTATTTTCTATGAGAACTGCCTAAAGAGGTCGATATCGACTGCTTGTTGCAGTTCTTGAATAATACATAGCCTGGATCCTGTTTCAGCGTTCAATACTTGGCTGTACGTTTAGGGATCGTCCATTAATCACGTGAGGCTCGAAAGGGGGGAGGGAGGGGTTCGGAAAAAAATCACGAAATATCACGAGGGGGGGGGGTATAATGAGATATCACGTGTATTTATTTTTCGTTGAACGCACGATTTCTCTCTGGAAATTTTTATCACGATGCTTAATTTTCCAAAATTTAATCAAATTATACCTGTATTTATTTAGATAATAATTCTGAAAATTTCAATCTTACTTTGTACTAAAAAAGGGGGGTAGTCTAAAACCTCACCACATATCATCAGGGGGGAGGGGGTTAAAAATTTGCTAAAAACATCACGTGATTAATGGACGACCCCCTTATCCTGATGAAGAAACATATCATCAATTATTTTGATTGAATAGTGGTGTATGCAATGTTATTTTTTTTCGTAAAATATATCGTTTTCGTCTAAATTAAGCTTATTTAGTATTTTATTGTTTGTTCGTTGGAGATCGGCAGTCGCGCTCCAAACGGCAGTTGTAGCCCTAGTTGTGGCCCCCTGTAGTTGTGGCCTATAGGACTGATTGTGTTGTTTCTTCTTTCTTTTTCATTTAGTAGGTAGGTAGACCTACAATTAACATAATACACAAGTTTAAAGAAAATAGGTAATAATAGAAAATGCATCCCAGTCTTACGCCAAATGCGCGCCCAACATTTGTACACAGTTGACAATTATTAATTGTCGCAATCGGATGAATGGTTTAGCAACGCAGATTGCATTATAAAATATTTTAGGAGAGTCTTACCCGGGCAACGTTCGCTAGGCAACTGAATTCATTTTCCGCGAACTCTCTTTCCCACTGGCACTGCTTGAGTATTGGGTTTGGGTTTACCCCTCGACAGCCCTCGACCTACTGTGCTACTCACTCCTTTTTGGGGGAATATTGACGGATAAAGTTTTAGGGGGATAACAGGGTAGATTTAGTGCGTAACGTTAGTTAACTTTAATCTCATGGAAAGAAGTTAACTACAGAAAAAATAAATTGTGCAACTCTATGAAGCCAAAGTTTCCTACTGCAATTTGAGAAAAAAATATGAAATTTCATGAATTATTTATTATCAATTATTTTCTTGTGAAACGATAAAAAGTGAGCTGATAGTAACGTTTATAGTTTTAAATTTATCTAATAAAATATGTACTTACGCGTGTTTATTTTTTTTCGTTATCAGTAATTTTAATTAGAAAAAAGTATGGTGAACCATTTTTAAAACATTTTATGTTTGCATTCATAAATTATATTTTAAATATTATATAGTTATTACAGGTTGGTGACAGGATAACAATTCATAGATTGAAAAATATATTTTAATTGTGTCGTAACCCAATCTTTGTTACATCGTGAACAAATAATAAATAAAAAGTCAATAATATTATTAACTGTTTTTTATATTTATCTATACATATACAACGTAATTATAAAGACAGGTTAGAAAAAAACAAATAAACGTCATCTACAAAAAATAAAACAGTGTTCTATTTTCTGGAAAGGAGATAAAAACAAAGAAAAGTACTTAAACAATAAATTAAAAAAATTAAAAATGAAAAACATCAGACGGAGGCCGAAAAATAACAATACATATTTTTTTTAATTTAAAACAAAATAAATAATTTATTGTTGAACCATTAACTAACTAACTAAGCATCAGGCCGTTTCCTCACAGGGGTAGGCGGAGAGGACAGACCGCCAAACAACTCGGCATTGGCACACACTCCTTGCCTCGTTCACATTCATTAATCGTCTCATACAGGCTCTTCTATTATTCTGACTCTTGACATGGCCCGATTCAAGTATCTGATTCACTTGGTCGTGCTATGTCTTTCTCAGGCGTCCCCGACTTCTTCTACCATTCACATTTGCGTCATATATTCTCCTTACACTCCTTTCCTCGTTCATTTGCTCTACATGCCCAAACCATCGGAGCGTTCCTTTCTTGATATTACTCATTACGCTTACATCAGCCTTGCATTCTTTGAAGATCTCCGCGTTTCTCACACGATCATACATGGTTTTATCACACATTCGCCTCAGGGATCTAATTTCTACAGCATTCAGCCTACTTTCATCCTTCCTCTGCCCAGCGCCGGATCTGCCATACGTTCAAAAATGTGCAAAAAACCTGGCGCCAAATCCGAAGGGGCGCCGTGAGAAAATAAATATTGTATTAAAATTTAGTTATAATATTCCCTGAATCGTTTAAAAATTACCCACAGTACGAAATAATTATTACGCTCTAGCAACACTTTCCAAAGAAACTGAAACTTTGAAATCAACGGCTTACGAATTTATAGTCAGTTACAGAATTTTTTTACAAATTCCATATATTTAGTTTAAACGTAAGATCTATTTTTCCATATATCTTTTACGACGAATGGGTGCGATCCAAATTCAATAACCAATCACAGCGCAGTTTTTTTGTTCCTGTGAATCAAACAAACCGACTTGCGCCTTTCAAAATGCTGACAATTTTTGTTAGTGTGTTGTGCGTACGCTCGCTATTGTTTATTTTATACGATTTTTATTTTATACGATTTAAGTCTCTAGGAGAAGGTAGTTAAAAACCATTTTCTTATGAAAGCTTCAGTAAATTCCATTAACAAAAGCATCGCACGGTTTGCAGGATTTGCAGGTTGAACGTGTTGACAGTTATTTGAAGTTCGTTAAATGTATAATTAATATCTATTAGATTTGTTGGATGTTGGATTTGTTATTTTACGGTGTCAGTGTAAGCGTCTTTCGTAAGCCGTTGATACCATACGTCAGTGTTTAGTGTTTGTTCGCTCAATTTGGTGTTTGTTCGCTCAACACAGGGGAAATGAAAGGTACAAATTTGAGGTTATATTCTTATTAGATTTTTAAAATTTTAACTAAATTTCTATTGGTTGTTAGGGGTTATAAAATTACTGTGGATTACAATGAATAGATTAATAATTTTAAAAAAACTTTCAGGCTCGCAGAATCTAAAACGTAGAATCAAAGAGCAGAATGACATAAAAAAACTCGTTTCGATTGGGAATTTTTTTACCTATTCCAATTTCTCCAGCACCGATAAAAAATAAATTTCTTGATTTTATTTGATAAATTAGTGTAAAAAAAAAAATTTAATAAAAAAATTGGGGTGAACGAATTTTTAATCAAAATAAAAATCTAGGGGGGTGGGGCGACATCGGTACCTACTGCACAGGGCGCCAGATTTCGTAGATCCGGCCCTGCCTCTGCCCTCTGCCAGTTCCATGCCTCACTGCCATACATCAGGGTATAATAATAATAATAATAATTTGACAATTTGTAGAGCGCCGTTTTTGTGAAAAATCACCCCAAGGGCGCTGTACAATTCATTATAAATTCTTTTTTCATTAGGTTCTATTTAATTTTATTATTTACAGATAGATACAATAATATACTTACCTACTGGTCACTTCCGAAAAACACACTTTATTAAAAGTTTATGCTTGGGAAAGATACGACTTTGTACGTGGAGGGCATCATATTCAAAACACCGGACATTGCATGGCTTTACCTTTGCTACCCTCATCACTGTTGGTTTTACATTTATATTTATAAGAAGGTTAATGCCAAAGTTGAGTTAATATTTATTTGAAAGACTGGAGAATTGAAAGAATTTGCTTTATTTTTACAAAATTAGTTATTTCCCAGCAGTATGTACCAGCACTCCATTATAGATGGCTAGCTTCGCTTCTTTGGACAGTAAAAAATGGTGACAGGACAACTCAGAATCATGCAACTTCAACACCTTCTCTTGAAAAGTGATTTAAAAAAAATTGGTTTAAATGGTTAAGTTTTAGGTTTAGGTTAGGCTATTAGTTCTACAAAGGGCGAATCCCTATAAATGGTCAGGGTGGTTAGGTGGGAGATGAACTCAAATCCAAAGTCAAAATACCAACTTTCGGTGATAATTTTGAAATTTTGAGCTCTCAGCCGATTTGGTTAGTGAAGTTAGGGGGGAGATGAACTCCAATTGTGTATCAAAATACACAATTTCTGCGGTATTCATTAATTTCTTGAGTACTGATTCGAAATAAATTTCTTAGTTAAGAGGAAACCGGGCGGCGTTTGGTCCATACAAACGTATTCCCTAATTTCATGTCTGGATTTTGACACTGGTGCTAATATATTTTTTTAATATAATGTATGCATATATCGACCACTTACCCACCACTAGCGTGTCGGTACGTTTTGCTTTTTTGATAAGTTACTTCTTATAGGAGTTCGAAACCTCCAAGAATCGTTTAATTTAATCTCAAAAGACCCTCCACACAGCATCTTCAAAGATGACATAGGCCCTGAGGGAAATAATTTTCCTCAGGGCCTCCTGTGTGGAGTCAATGTAAAAAAAGCCTTGTTTGAACCCATTGTTTGAACCCCATCAAAAGAGTTCAGTATACAATCTACACAATGCAGTTTTAAAAATATGAAAACGTACAGAGTATTTTCTTTTAATACGGTTAGGAAAAAAATCTTTAAAATCGGTCCAGTTTTGGAGGAGAAAAATGAGGAATAGGTACGAAACCTCGATTTTGGTGATTTTATTTATGTATTATCAGCCTGAGGCTGAGGTGCATCTGTCCCTGTCGCTCGGGGGGTAAGAGTAGTGATGCAACGGAAGTGCCTTAACGGAAGCAGAAACGGAAAAAGATGTCAAAAATAGATGGAAGCGGAAGCAGAAGCGGAACCGGAAGCGGAAGTTTTAATACTATGAAGAAAAAGCACAATTTTATTTTTTAAGGTTTGTTTAATTAAATTTGTATTTTGTACTTTTAGTACTCGAAATTAAACAGAGGTAAATTATATTTAATAAAAAGTAATTTGGCTGCTTTTACACCTTTGTGTCTGTTTCGGTGTTCTTCATACATTAAACCTTATATATTCTTCGTTTAGAGTTCTGTTATGAAGTTTGCGGAACCAGAAACGGAAACGGAAATGAAGAAACGGAAGAGGAAGCAGAGTCCTGTTGCATCACTAGGTAAGAGCGACAGTGACAGCACCAATTTGGTAAAATGCCTATTGTTCAAATTTCTCGGCGACCGGGTTTCCTCTTAATGGGAGTTTGTTACTTAATAGTAGAAATAAATTTTCATAAGTCTTGTGAATTTCAAATGAACGAAGTTATAGGTAACGCATTTACAAAGGTTTTTATTTAGTTATTAAAATTTGTCAATTTACTAACTTAATTAATTTTTGCATACATTCTGATTGCTTTTGTAGGTACATACAAGAGGCAAAACTCAATTATCAGGGAACCTTACTAAATTGGGCAAGGCCCAACAAAAAACCGCCTGCAGGGCCTAGCAGCTGCAGCTAGTGCATTATGAATGCTGCGGACGCATTATTTAGGAGTCCAGGGACATTTATATACAGCAATATTTTTTGTGATACCTACCTACAACATATAGAGATATACTTATCAATGACCTACAAGTAGGGATGTATAAAAATAATCGATTATGAAAAAAAAATCGATTATTTATAAATTGATTTTTCGTGCTAAGAAAAATAATCGATTGTTTATGTAAAAGTCACATCCCTTATTCTTAGCAAGAATTCAAAATTTCAGTCAGTTCGGTGCCATAGGGCCGAAGTTATGACCTACCCCAAGTGTTATTACCCAGCGCCCTTGAGGTGTTTTTTTCACAAAAACGGCGCTTTATAAATCATCCAAGTATTATTATTATTTTATTTATTATTATTAAAACGACCGACCCCAAGAGCCAAAACGACCGACCCCAAGTGTTAAAACAATGATTTTTTTAATTCTTCTTTTGTTAGACACGTACAAACCATGATTCTTAGTAAGATTCCAAAATTTCCGTCGGTTCGGTGTCAGAAAGCCGAAGTTATGACCGACACCAAGTGTCAAAACGGCCGACCACCAAGTGCTAAAATGACCTACCCCAAGGGTAAAAAGGATGATTTTTGTTTAAATTATTCTTTTGGCAGATTTTTTTATTGATTCGGGTACAGACCATGATTCTTAGTAAGAATCCAAAATTTCAGTCGGTTCGGTGCCATGCAAAAAATAATCAATTATGAAAAATATCGATTTTGTCCCACGAAAATCGATTTTTTTAGGCGATTCTAATTTTCTAAAAACACGATTATTTATAAATAGATTTCTCAATCTTAAAAAAAGAATCAATTATTTAATAATCGATTATTTATGTGAAAGTCACATCCCTACCTACTAGCATGTTTTATAAAAATGTTTGCGTCTCAAATAAATATATATAACTTACCTATAGTATTTATCTATATTTAATAGATTCACTTACTGCCTTATTATTACATATATTATATTATACTATTATTGTTTTTCAAACAGTGCGTATACAATTCTCTAGCATAAAAATATTAAAGATATTATAGTTTTCTAAAAAATTACGAGCATCACTATAGACAGGTAAGTAGTATATTTAGTATAATCACCGCATCATAAAAATAGGTAGGTACTTATATCGCTGGTTCGATATTAAAAAAATAATTGCTTTTTTTTGAAAAATTTCTTTAGATGAAAACAAGGCACGTGGGTACTTAATTTTGAGTAATTACCTACTTAATTAACACGTCATTAATTTATTTAAAAATATTTATATGCAAACTGTGTTGCTTACAAAAGTATTTTTGTTGTGTATGCAATATAATATAGGTACCTACCCATAATCATAACTTTATGGAGGTACATACACGTATTATAACAACTTAAGGCAACGTTGTAGGTAATTTGGCAACGTTGCGTTCAGCGGTCGATACCGTAGTTTGTTCAACGAAAGACTGTCCCTCACCTCAGCTCTTTGGGTAGCAACAATGTATGTACTAGGTACCTACCTACTACACCACCTACCTACCTACTAGCTATTTATAGGCTTCCATAGAATTCTTTTATGTTTGTGGCACATAAGAAGGTAGGTACTTAACGACATAAAAAAGAACCACATTGTGTTTTATGTTTGGTCAAAGGTTTTGTTTTACTGAGAACTCGGGTTTTATGATGTAGAAAAAGGCAAAATGGTTTCAATGCCTAAAAAGATTTCTAGTGTGTTTTTTATGAATTTATTATAGGGTTAGGTGCCTACTTTTACTATTTACAAAACTTATGAATATATATTAAATAAATATTTGAAAACCTTCTATTGGTACCTAATATATTATGCCATCATCAAATTGCCTTTCTACTTTTTTTCTTTAGAGAAACTTCTGATCTTTGAGAGGTACCTACTTACCTAATACGCATTTTTAATATTCAAATATTGTTTTTAATTTTTAATAATTAAACAGTGGCGTAGCAGGAAATAAGGCCGCGGGAAGTTTCATCGGCAAAATGCAAATAAAGGGGCGTAGTTGTAGATGTCACTAGACTCCTAGACTGGTCCCGTGTCTGTTCTATTTCAAAGGACGCGGTGTAGTGCGCGTAATTACATACATGGAGGGGGAAGATCTAATGGTCCAACAGACCATTCAATTTGGTTGAGCGGTTGTATCAATCTGGTTGAGTTGAACAAAGTTAGTTAGTTGTATAGAGTTATACCGTGTGGGGATGTGTTGTAATGGGCCTTACCCGACATTCGAATTAAAGCACTGCTTGCAGAACTGCGTGCAGTGCTGTAAATTGGAGGTTGCCTCCAGACGTTTGGTGACTTATCAGGGGTGCCCGGGTTCATGGGGTGAGGTTTGTACTGATCTTGGCGGTGGATTCATCTGCCCACCAACTGCGTGGCAGGCCAGATAGAGAATGGTTGAGACCGGGAGAGACTGGTTGAGGAAGACCTGTAGACCTCTCCAGCAGGACTCTCGGAACATCGCCTTACTTGCATTGGGGGATCGATTCATACGTCCGTCGCTCCTGGACACAATGACCTCCAGATTCCTACCCACCTCATATACCCTTTTTCCTTCCCACAACTTCCTCTTCTTCCTTTCCCTAAAAAAAATCTACGATTTTTTGTCGCACCTACGATTCGGACCGGGAAATCCCTTTTCTTTAAATTAATGTATAATAATATCATTTTGATCGCTGTAGCTACTGTCAACGACGTCTGTAGTGAATTGCAAGAATTTTGCAAGATTGTTTATGACTAATATTCAGTGAGAATGATTGAGGGAGGTCCGTTGCCGATGCTTCGACAATTCTAAAAAAGTTTCATGGATCATCAAACAGTCCACGTGTTCCAAGTGCAAAATAAGAGGAAAACCATTTTCTTGTTCTGGGTGTAGTATCAATCAAAGCTGAGCACTTTTAGGTTAAAACCAGTTACATGTTTCGAATGATCTGTCAAAAATCCAGTAGCGTATTAATCTACTGACGCATTTCAAAGAAAACCGTTCTAAAATTTTGAGTGGAGTTAAAAAATTTGTTTCAAACCATTCTTCGAAATTCGTAATTCGTAGGAAAACCATACGCATATTTTGAGAGTAATACTAAAGCTGGGGACACAAGCTGGGCAAGCAGATTAATTCTCAATTTAAAACGAGTTTTGTGATCAGAATGTAAAATTTCAGCTGTGGATTCAGCTGCTGACACATCTCGAAGGAAAACCTTCTCATATTCGAAGTGCGGTCATAAAATTCTGGTTGCAGACTATGTATGTGCTGCCAGAATACAGAAAAAACATTTTCATATGAGTGTAGTTTTCATTCGCCGCAGAGAGATATAATTAAAACAGTTTTGTGTTCAGAATGTAAAATTCCAGTTGTGGAATCATCTGCTGACACATTTCGAAGAAAAACATTCTCTTATTCAAAGTGCAGTTATAAAATTCTAGTTGCAGACTATGTATGTGCTGCCAGAATCAAAGTATGTTCCGAGTGTAGTTTTGATTCGCCACATACAGATTTAAATTATACCAGTTTTGTGTTCAGAATATAAAGATAAATTAAATAACAAGTTGCGGATTCGTCGTGTATCGAGTGAAGCTTTACATTTTGAGTTGTACACCAAATGCTGCAAAAAATTGAGAAATTGACTATTCTTAAGTTAAAACCTGCTTTGTGTTCTAAACACTGAGTAAAAATTCGAGATGCGAAATCCAATTACATGGATACCATTTTCGATTTCCGAGAGCAGTTATAAATTTGTAGTAAAATTTATAAAATTGATTTTATTGGAAGAATACTCGTCTCATAAAAAATAGGATTTCCACATACCCCTCCCCCCCCTCTATCACAATTTTCCTCCGCCCGGGGCGGCTGACACCCATGCTACGCCACTGCTACAAGCACGGCCAGATTAACCATGTCTAGGCCCCTAGGCAATGCACGTCTCGAGGCCCCTTTACCAATGGCGGACTAACAGGGGGGGTGGGGGGGTGGCGCCCCGGGCCTCGGGTCCTGGGGCCTCTAGACGTCCCCTTGTTCCCTTGATCAAATCCTAAACAAGGCTTTAAGGCACCAGGACATGATAAAAAAAAAGTATTTTCTCTTTAAAATGTATATTTTATAACCCTTATGGAATGTGTGGGATTGCACTATTCTCCCCACATACCGGAATAAACATTTATTTATTATTTATTTTAATTTTATTTTCTGAAAGATGCATTTGTTAAGAATGCTCTCACAAGAAATTCGAAATATTGACAATGATAGAGTATTTTATGTGAAACCGTTTGTTTATAGAATTATCCTTCGGCAAAACTATGAATGCGTTTTTCTCGAAACTTTTTTAACACGTTTTTCAACCTGATTGACGACATATTGAAAAATTATACATTTCACTTACATGAACCAAGTCTTAAACTGTTCGAAAATCTAGTGTCTATGGCACCACGTAGGGGACTATTGATATTTAAAAAGAAAAATTTGCGGACCATCGAATTTTATTTTCGATTTTTTATGGAAAATTTTCAATTCATAAAAGAAAAATAGAGGGGGACCCTTTATAAAAAAAGTGGTTCCATAGTGACTGGATTTTATAACAGTTTAAGACTTAGTGCGTGCAAATCGGATGTATGGTTTTTCTAATATGTTGTCAACCAGGTTGAAGAACGTAATTTCGAGAAAAACGCGTTCAAAGTTTTGCTGAAGAATAATTCAACATACAAACTGTTTAAAAATGTTTCATATAAAATGCTGTATCTCATTTGGTGAGAGCTTATTAACAAATGCATCTATCAGAATATTAATTAAAAAAATTATATTTTTTACAGTGTCCTGGTGCCTTAAAGCCTTGTTTAGGCTTTAATCAAGGGAACACGGAGGCCTTTGGAGGCCCCCCAGACTCAGAGGCCCGTGTGAACTGACTAAAAAGCTTGTAAAATTACATTAGCATCTTAAAATAGGGGGGGGGGGCTCATTCTGCTTTGCTGCCCCGGGCCTCTGACGGGCCTAGTCCGCCACTGCATTTTACCCTTTTCTAACTTACAATTTTTTTTTCTACCACAACGTAATTTTATTCACATTGAATCTGTTTTTAACTACATCACGAAGGTATGCCATCACCCCATTCAATAAAAAAATTAAACTAATAAAATAAAATACAATAACTCTTTATTGCACATAAAAGGACATATTCATAAAAACAAAAATATGTAAAATAAAAAAAAAAAACAATACAATGGGCGGTCTTATCACTAATGTGATCTCTTCCAGACAACCTTGGTACGAAGAGAAACAAATAATTTTAGCAAGCAGATAGGTATTGCACACTAAAGCTTGTACAACATTTATATTTTAAACATATAATTAGAAATAAAAGCAAAAAAAAAACAAACAAAACAAATGCCAAAACAAACCACACATGGCACCAACAATCACATCCGCATTGGTACTAAGAAATGCTGCTTAGTGAGTAGAAGGAAAGTAAAATACATACAACTAGTTTAAATATTTATTTTAAATATAGACTTTTTTATTATTTGTGCATGATGTGAACATTAGTTATAGGGTTATAACCTAATTATTATAATTTGTTGTTTTCTTTAATGCATTTAATGTTATTAACCTGTAAATGTTCCTAATAAAAACAAAATTAAAACATCTTCAAAGCTGACTTTTTTCAAAATTGGTGCCGGAGTTGCTCACTAATTGACAGTAAGTACCTGCTCACCATTGACGAGTCATTTTTTCTCGGGGCGCGGGGCCCCCAGCCGATGCGGGGCCCCTAGGCAGTTGCCTACTCTACCTAAAGGATAACCCGGTACTGGTAACAACGAGTACAATAGCAATCGCAGCCATTTGCAAACTGTCGATCCCTTGACATCTCAAAATCCGCCTGGTGCCCAGACCACCTACTTTAGTCGGCCTGGATGCAGTATTCGACGGAACTTTTGAATGCGAAAACGTCGCCCGGTCCTACCGTTTACGCAAGTATTCTTTGACTTTTGTCACGTGATGTGTCTACACCAGTGATTCTTAACGGGGGCGCCAGCGCCCCCCTGTGGGCGTTTAGGAGGTCTAGGGGGGGCGTTTTTAAATTTTGAGCATTTGGGGGGCGCTGCAGAAGTTCGAGTGGGCATTTTCTCAATACAGAAAATAAGCTCATTCACGAACTATGCACTGACTGTTCTGTTAAATAAACTACACTTTCAAAAACTTTCAAAAATTTAAACTGAGTCATAATAGGTACTCACTACTAATGTCAAAGTAATAGTTATGTGTTTTATTTATATAATTTTTATTTGTAGTGGGAAATCCAATAGCGTAAATGGACTTCCTACTTCAATGTTAACTTTTTAAATTTTGTGTCAGGGGGGGGGGGGGACTGGACAATTTTACTGCGGTAAAGGGGGCGCATTCTTTCAATACGGTTTAGAAACACTGGTCTGCACTAACAACGTTTTAATTGAGAATTTACTGTAAACGAGAGTTTGTTTGTCACATTTAATTAAGACTTTTGTGAGAAAATGAAATAGCAAGTCTAGATGTATTGTGATAATGATAAACCTATAACAATTTCCAATAATTCTATAAAGAGTTTTGGTTTTATGATACTACTAGCGAGTTCATGCATAGTTCTTCTTTATCTTTATTAGTGCATATTGAGTTCATCAATATGCACTAATAAAGAAATTGTTTCTCCCTGTATGTCTTTTCCCATTCGTCCCGTTCTCCTTCCGTCTCCCTTTCCCCTCACATGTCCCCTTCCGCTCACGCTTCCCCCCCCCCACCGCCTTCCCCACCTTCCCTCTCCACTCTCCCGCAAACCACCCTGCCGCGATCCCCTCCCCTCTCCCGCGTTCAATATATTCAATCCCGGTACATTCATTCAGATTTTCAAACGGCTCGCGTGCCACCTATTGCAATTTGTTTATAAATTTTTATTTTTTACATTTTACCAACATTCATTTTTGTATATTATAAGAACAATCAATCAAATTTGGTACCTTAAATAATATAATTTTCAATTAGATTTAAAGTATTCTATTTTGATTAGTACCACAAGTGAGTACTTCGATTAAATTCATTAATTTTAAAAGTTTATTAGATGTTGAATTTTGATTGAACAATCGATGTTTTAAAAAATGTCATTTTCGAAAAAATTTGTGAGAGTTTTTGTTATGATTAAAAAACTTTTCAGATGTATTGTCATGTGGTTGTAATAATCCAGAAACCTTCTCGAGGGTGGAAAAAAGGTATTTTGAAAGTTTGAAACATTTCCTATGCTTTTAATATAGCAACGCTTAGCGGACATACATACAAACATTTTTAGATTTTATATACATATACATTCCATGATAAGCTTATAACAAGTTTCAGTAATTCTTTTTAAATTTTAGGTTTTTATGATACTATGTACATCCCATGATAACCTTTTAGCAATTACCAATAATTATTTTTGTTAGAGTTTTGGTTTTAGGATAACCTTTTAAGAATGTACAATAATTTTATCTAGATTTTATATACTTACTTATATACTTTTTATGATTATGTGCATGCATGCGTATACATATGTGTATGTGTGTATGTATGTGTAGTTGTGAAGTTTGATGTATGCAGATGTAAATGATGTCTTGAAGTAAAGATTTAGATATTGTACTTTTGTTCGCTAATTGACATTGTCTAAATTACAAGTTGATTCTACTTACATTGTAAATAAAGTTAATATATCTAAATCTTTACTTCAAGACATCATTTACATCTGCATACATCAAACTTCACAACTACACATACATACACACATACACATATGTATACGCATCAAACCCCCTCGATCCCCCCCCCCCCCCGAAATTGACTGTACGGTGCGCCGAAGATTTTTTAACTTTTAACTTTTTACTTTTTTTTTGAGAATACAACAGGAAAGTATTTCGCTAATGCAATTTTATCTGAATTAAAATCTTTGGGTTTAGATTGCGAATATTTAATCGGACAAGGATATGATGGAGCTTCTCCGATGAAAGGAAGTTTTAAAGGTGTGCAGGCAATAATTTGTAAGTCACATCCAGAATTCTTATACGTTCATTGAGGCTCACATTCGTTGAATTTGGCTCTACGTCATTCAGCGAAGGTATTCGAAATTTTATTGGTACTAAAACATCAGTTGGAAATTTTATTTAGGATTTATTAAAAAAAAATGAAAAAATCTTAAAGCTTATAATCGCGGGAATCCTGCTTTTTACTTGAAACTGCCGTGCGGGATACTTATTAGAATCAACATAGAATATTTTCGATTTCTGTATATTTTCCGTGGTATACTTGATAATGGAAGGTGCATATCTATGGAAAAAGGACTTACTTTTATCCGAATACAGCTAATTAAAAAAATATATATTTTTAACATCGTCGTTTCCATACACACTGACTGTATGCAAAATACTTCAATCTCCCCTGTGCTATTTAGCAGCTACTTTACATCAACATGTCGATTTAATTATAAAAATAACTATTGAAGATGTTCGTCAAAATACCGATTCCAAAGTTGCTAAACTTTACAAGAACGCTCAGAATTTGTTCAGAACTGTAAACGAGGAAATCAAAATTCCGCAAATATCGTCACGCCAAAAGCATAGGGCTAACTACAACACAAATGATCCTGAAACTTAGTTTAGAGTTACTGTCATGATTTCACTTTTGGATGATTCGATTGATCAGTTTCGTTCTAGATTCCAAAATCATAAATCCACATTATTATCTCTCAACTTTGCAAAAACCAACTTAATTATCAAGAATACTACTTTGAGCTCTATAAAAAATATTTGGAATGGGACTCTGTAAAAGCTGAATTAGAAATGTGGAGAATAAAATGGCTAAAATAATCTTAACTAAATCGACCAACATGTGCTATTGCAGCTCTCGGAGAATGCAACCAGCCCTTATTTCCAAACATTCACAAACTTTTAAAAATCTTAGTGACACTGCCTGTTTCCTCGTGTACCTACCCTTGAAAGGACTTTTTCTTCTCTGAAACGCCTCAAAACTTATTTAAGAAATTCCACAGGCCTGGAAAGTCAACGCAGAATGGCCATTTTTTTAATTTTTCTTTTTTCATGGCATAAATATTATGGTTACATTATTTGTGGATTTTTCGACCACCATGCTAGGCTGATTCCCGTGTTATGGTGGTCGATTCATTGACACCTACGAGTTAATTGATTTGCTCGTTGCAAAGAAAAGACTAAATTTAAATTTGTAGTTATAAAAATAGGTATGTGATAAGATTTATACTTTTTTTATATATTTTTTTTATAAATCCTACAAATAAGAGATAAACGGTAAAATACAGGTCAATTCATTGACTATATAGCACTATAATAAGTTTGTATGTCCCCTTGTTAGAATTCGAAGTTGTGATTGTTTTAATGTAACGAAATTTAAAAAAAATGAAATTCTGGGAAATCGCGAGCAATCGAGGCAAATTTATTTATTTCGAGTGTAGTGGCTTAGCAACATAAGCTTATAGCAAAATTACTTGAAATGACTGATCTCAGAAAAGAATAAGCCTTTGATGGTGTTTCATAATCCATGTCACTGTTTAAGTCTTCGAGTGTATCAACAATAACTTTATAGATTTCCTTGAATCATATCAACCCATCATAATTTTCAACGGGTCTCGCAGATTGCCGCAAGGCATTTTCATTGTGTTTCAGGGATTTTTTTTCAATATTTACTTCTAAGCACTTAACAGTTCGTTTTGCCGAGGACATGATAAAATTTCCAATCGATGTTTTAGTAGATAACAATAGAATTTCGAATACGCTGAATGACGTAGAGCCAAATTTAACGAATGTGAGCCTCAATGAACGTATAAGAATTCTGGATGTGACTTACAAATTACTGCCTGCACACCTTTAAAACTTCCTTTCATCGAAGAAGCTCCATCATATCCTTGTCCGATTAAATATTCGCAATCTACACCCAAAGATTTTAATTCAGATAACATTGCATTAGCGAAATACTTTCCTGTTGTATTCTCAAAAAAAAGGTAAAAAGTTAAAAATTAAAAAATCTTCAAAAAATCTTCGGCGCACCGTACAGTCAATTTCGGGGGGGATCAAACCCCCTCGATCCCCCCCCTGGCTACGGCCTTGGGCTGAGAGTATAACAACACACTTATTTGATAAAATCCTTATCATTTCTGTGTATTCTTATTATTTTAAAATTAATTGCATTGGCTTCAGAGTGATAAGGATTAATAGTGCGATATGATATGATAGTATCGTATCGCACTATTAATCCTTATCACGCTGAATCCAATGCAATTAATTTTAAAATAATATTTTTTGTTCAACTTTGCTATCTAATGCATTCCTGTGAGGAAATAAGGATGGTCACTCCTGTTAAAAAAAATACCCCTATTAAATACATGTGCGAAATGTTAAATTTTGCCCAATAAAAAACCACAGCCCTTCACGTTGCCATAGGCAGCCCACAAATCGGGTAGACAACCATCCCCCAGGTGACTAAAAACCTTTATAGTAGACGCCAAAAGACCGGCCTGAAGTTGATTAAAAATCGTCGCAATATTTGCGAGCTTAACCCTGGAGTGGTCGCGTGGATTACATAAATATGTAATCCACTCATGAAAAATTAAAGATTCCTTAAAAATGGGTGGCGCAAATCATTTTATTTTCCGTGTACTTTAAGTTTGATAACATACGGACGCGTTCAGCTCAGCGCTGGTGTCGGGAACGCATTGGTTATGTTACAGGAGCTCCGCAAAGTCCATGGTCTACACCTGTAATCCGAGCGATCAATTACGCAGACACATTTTGCATATACGAAAAGTGTATGCAAAATGCAAAAAAATATTTTTTTCTGATCATTCTATAATTTTATGTTTATCCTGCTCAGAAATCAGCAATTAAATTAGTAAGGTGAGTTGGGGTAAGTACCTTTTTGGGTTAAGTTCATCTAGGCCTTCTACCTTCTTTGAATACAATATTCAAGCGATACCATCTAAAAGAATGTATTGTAATTAGCTAAATTCTTACCCTGGCATATAGATGGAGCTGCTAAATAAACACGGAGAGTTGTTAGAGAGCTTCGAATTTTGGCGGTTGGTTTTAGTCAGCGCAGGCCCGGACTGGCCAGGTCCGCAGGTCCGCGATCGCGGAGGGCCCCCGGCGCGAGGGGCCCCACAAAGCGTACAAAAAAAAGTTTTTGTCTTGTTAGTGTTCTTGGTAAGAAAGCCAATGTCAGACTCAAGATGTCAGGTCAAAATAGACGGGGAATTGTCGGAAGAATTCTCAGTATCGCAGGGACTAAAACAGGGGGACGGTCTGGCTCCCACTCTCTTCAACATAGTGCTCGAACATGTAATAAGAAAAACGCTAATAGACACTGGCTCCAATATTTGTTTCAAGAGCAGTCAAGTTGTCGGTTATGCGGATGACATTAACATTGTCGGGAGATCAATTTCAGCCATTAAGGAGGTCTTCGACCCTTTAGAAACAGCGGCACGGGAAGTAGGACTGCGGGTTAATGTTGACAAAACGAAAATGATGGTACAGAGCAGGAACCCTTCACATAGAAAAAGAAATAGTGCACAATTTAAAGACAATTACTCATACGAAGTGGTCGATCAATTCACCTACCTGGGCTCTAATCTGACAGAGAACAATGAGGATCCAGCAGAAATCAGAAGGAGAATCACAGCAGCCAACAAAACATACTTCTCTTTGCTGCCAGTGTTTAAGTCACGTAGTGTCCACAGAAAAACCAAAATAACCATATATAAGACCATTGTCAGAACTGTATTGGCATATGGATGTGAGGCGCTGACACTGACGGTAAAGATGGCTGAAATGCTGGATACTTTTGAAAGAAAAGTGCTGAGAAGAATATGTGGACCCGTGAAAGAGGGTGAACAGTGGCGCATCCGGCACAATGCAGAATAGTATGATATTTATAAGGCCCCAGCCAGTGGCGTAGCGTGGGGGGGGTGGGGGGGGGGGCGGCCCGCCCCGGGCGGCACTTTTGGGGGGCGGCAAAATTTCACAATCAATAATCATCTTGTAAAAATTTTAATATTCAGATACGCGGTGGAGTGCAAGAAGCGATGCCGTAAAAATGACGTGGCATCATTACAAGGAGATTCTCGTCACTTTGGAAAAACTGACAGACAGGTGAAAGCTTGAACACAAGAACAGATTTTATTTTTATTTTATTTTATTAATAGAAATTCGTGAGCGGTTTCAGCAGCTACATAATTTGGCGGATAAGTTTGATTATCTAACACCGGCTGTATTACTAGATTCGGACGACACTAGATGTAATCTAGAGTACGAATCTGCCGAAATTGACGAGCAGGACTTCAAGCTGGAACGAATTCGACTGCGGACTTTCATTGCTGCCACAGGCAATGAAAATAAATTGATTAATGCATATTCACTTGAGTTATTAAAATTTATTGTGAAATCCAAGCTTGTAGATACTCTTCCCAATATTATAATAATGCTACGAATATTCCTCACAATTGCCATTAGCAATGCCAGCTGGGAGAGAAGTTTTTCAAAATTGAAATTGATGAAAAATTATTTAAGATCAACAATGAGTACTTTAACTTTAAGACTAACCAATATGGCTATCTTGTCTATTGAGCGAGAGGTATGTGATGCTATAGATATTGATAGTGCAATAAAAGACTCTTAAAAAAAGTAGACGAATAAAGTTTTAGTTAACGACAGTAGTTTTGAAACTGTAAACTAGAAAAAACTTTTTAGTCCTGAAACGAGAATCGAACCTTGGATAGCTCAGCGGTCAGAGCATTGGCCCGGATTGGGGAAGTTGCGGGTTCGATTCTCGCGTCAGGACTTAAAAGTTTATTCTAGTTTATAGTTTCTTAACATCTTTCTAAAGTTCTATACACTGTTAAAATCAAAATATTAATGACAGAAGTTTTGTTTTTATTTCTAACACATAAATTATTTTTAAATAAAAATGTAAATAGCAACAGTATCGTTTTAGCTCTAATTGATAGTCGATTTGTGTTTTATATTCGCATGTGCGCCCTGCTGAAAGCGCACGAAAAATTATACTTATACGGTTTTCTTCCACGTATATATAACGGTGTATTTATATTAAATTTATTATCACAGATAAGTTAAAACATAGCTGACAGGTTTGTGCTTACTTATTCGAAGCGCAGTTATAAAATTCTAGATGCACACTATCTATGTGCTGCCAGAATCAAAGAAAAACCATTTTTATGTTCTAAGTCTAGTTTTAATCCACCGCATACAGATTTAATTAAAAGTAGTTTTGTGTTCAGAATGTAAAATTCCAGTTGTGGATACATCTGACGACACATTTCGAAGGAAAACATATTATTCGAAGTGCTTTATAAAATTCTTGCCGACAATTTATGTGCCGCAAGAATGAAAGAAAAAACATTTTCATGTTCCGGGTGTAGTTTTAATTCACCGCTTACAGATTTAATTAAAACGACTTTTGTGTTCAGAATGTAAAATTCCAGTTGTGGATTCATCTGACGACACATTTCGAAGGAAAACATATTATTCGAAGTGCTTTATAAAATTCTTGCCGACAATGTATGTGCCGCCAGAATGAAAGAAAAAACATTTTCATGTTCCGGGTGTAGTTTTAATTCACCGCTTACAGATTTAATTAAAACGACGTTTGTGTTCAGAATGTAAAATTCCAGTTGTGAATTCATCCGACGACACATTTCGAAGGAAAACTTATTTGAAGTGCTTAATAAAATTCTTGCAGACAAGTTATGTGCCACCAGAGTCAAATAAAAACCTTTTTCATGTTCTAAGTGTAGTTTTAATTCACCGCATACAGATAAAATTTATGCCAGTTTATTGTTCAGAATGTAAAATTCCAATTGTGTATTCGTCTGCTGACATATTTCAAAGGAAAACATAACTTTTTTCGAAGTGAAAATATAAAATCTAGTTTCAGACAATTTATGTGCCGCTAGAATCAAAGAAAAACCTTTTTCATGTTCTGAGTGTACTTTTAATTCACCGTATATAGATAAAATTTAAGCCAGTTTATTGTTCAGAATGTTAAATTCCAGTTGTGGATTCATCTGCTGACATATTCGAAGAAAAACATAAATTTATTCGAAGTGCAGTTATAAAATTCTAGTTTCAGACAATATATGTGCCGCCAGAATTAAAGGAAAACCATATTTATGTTCTGAGTGCAGTTTTAATACGCCGCAAATATATTTAATTAAAACCAGTATTGTGTTCAGAATGTAAAATTCCAGTTGTGTATTCATCTGCTGACACATTTTGAAGATAAACATAACTTTATTCGGAGTGCAGAATTTTATAAAATAATTCATTTTTATTTATAAACATATAGATTAGAAAAATAATTATAAGTTTAACAGCAATAAAGGCCAATTTTTTTTTTCATAAAATTCTAATTGTAGACTATGTTTGTACTGCCAGAATCAAAGAAAAAACATTTTCATGTTCCGAGTGTAGTTTTAATTCACCGCTTACAGATTTAATTAAAACCACTTTTGTGTTCAGAATGTAAAATTCCAGTTATGACTTCATCTGACGACACATTTTGAAAGAAAACATAATCTTATTTGAAGTGCTTTATAAAATTCTTGCAGACAATTAATGTGCCGCCAGAATTAAAGAAAACACATTTTCATGTTCTGAGTGTAGTTTTAATTCACCGCATACAGATACAATTTAAGCCAGTTTATTGTTCAGAATGTAAAATTCCAGCTATGGATTCATCTGCTAACACATTTCGAAGGAAAACATAAATTTATTCGACGTGCAGTTATAAAATTCTAGTTGTAGATAATTTATGTGCTGCAAGAACCAAAGAAAAACCGTTTTCATGTTCTGAGTGTAATTTTAATTCACCATATCTGTATTTAATTAATAAAAATCGGCAAATAAATATTAAAAAAAGGATCACTATCCCCCCCCCCCTCCCTGAAGAAGTACCTATATAAGGGGGGGGGGGCGGCAAAATTTTCCTCCGCCCCGGGCGGCTGATACCCACGCTACGCCACTGGCCCCAGCATCTCAGCACATATGAGACTCCTCAGACTGAGATGGGCTGGGCATGTACAGAGAATGCCGGATACACGCGTCCCAAAAAGAATTTTGACTGGACACCCAGGTGGAAAGAGAAAAGTGGGAAGACCCAGACTGAGGTGGGAAGACGAGGTAAGAGGGGATGCAGCACAGCTTCTCCAGGTACGAAATTGGAAGTCAGCCGCTGAGGACAGGAGGAGTTGGAGGCGACTGTTGCAGGAGGCCAAAGCTCGATATGGGCTGTAGCGCCATCGAAGAAGAAGAAGTGTTCTTGGTAATGTTTGTTTACATTTTCGAAAAAAAAAATTTTTGAACTCCGTTATAATTATTGGCAGTTCTACAGCACGTGTTTAGTAGTGTTGTGGTATCCTAAAAATACCGTGAATTTCTTATTTCAATAAATAATAAAGTCAACAAAAGTCGAAAATCATAATATTCGTATAAATCTGAATTTCTTCTTCTTTATAGGTGCCAATATAGCGTAGAAACGCGTTTTCATTGTTTTCAAGCACCTAATTTTCAAAAATTATTCGGGGGAGGCCCCCGGACCCCCCGTTTTCTGTCCCCCCCCCCCTCCCCACGTTAAGAGGCCCCTTTACAGGTTTTAGCGGAGGGCCCCAAATGGTCCCAGTCCGGGCCTGAGTCAGCGTGCGTGTTGTAAGTGCTTCCGTAATTTATCTATAACTTGACTAAAACTTGTGCTAGGAAGCTACAAATTGGTGAGCACTCTATAATTGAATTGAGGTTTAATGTGTATATATTTGAATTTTTAATATCTTAAATAATTGTGATTTATAAAACTAGATTCACTTCCCCCATGAATTTACATGCTGGGGTAAGTGCTTCTAAACTGTAGATCCACTCTCCCTTGATATTTTTGTATGGGAGCAAATGTGACTAGTGATGTGCATACTACTTTAAAAAAGACGAAACGCAAGCTTCATTAGTACCATTAGAAATATGACAAAGATTAACAAAAATAATCCACGATTGTAATGAAAATTAGTGTAGCTTTACTAAATTACCAGAATTATAATATTTATGAGTGGGTAGGTACATTAATGTAACAATATTTTTCTTCCAATACTCTATTACTTTGTGTTATTTTTTAATACTTCATAAAATTATTAACCTCAACACAGGCTTGTCCTAGAGAGGTTAAATATTGCAATAAAGTCTTTAAAACCTGCCATATAAACAAACGTTTAATAAAAATTTCATTGTTAGTTTTTGGGATGTTATGCCATGTTGCGCTATTTCCTTCTTTAGCTGACGTTTTGGACAGCGTTGCAGTGTGGAGCAACACGGCATAACATCCCAAAAACTAACAATGAAAATGCTTTTGGCCGTGAAAATCTAAAAACTTATAATTAATAAAATAATTATTAAGATATTTCAAATATAAAGTATAAAATAAAGTAGGTAAATAACTAAATAATCTTGTAGGTTTTCTTTTTCAGAAAGTCAATACCCAGGAATTATGTAAGAACGACTTCTAAAGCTACTTCTTACACGAAAGAAAACTGTTGGAAGCAGTGAAAGTGGAAAACAGTCGCATGAGTGGTTACCAGGCTAAGAAATTTGTCGTAATATCCTGATTAACTATTTTATGGGCTATGTTTCTGGGAGGCGAGGTAAGAAATCTACCACCATGGGCAAAGTACATCCCTACCGCCTAAGTTGAAAAACAGTTAGCTGAAAATCTACACATTATGGAGAAATATGGGTTCGGTGTTTCAAAAAAGAAAGTGATTGAATTAGTTTTAAAATACATAACGTGCAACAATTTAAAAACCCCTGTGATTTGGAACCCCGAAAATGGCATTCCAGGTCACGATTGGTTTGCGGGGTTTTCAAAACACTTTAATTTGTGAATTAAAAAACCCCAGCCTGTTGAATATTCCAGTAAAAGGGTGTTAGATCCATTCATAATAAATTAATATTTTGATATTTTGACAGATACAATCGAAAAATAGACCTTCAAAACCATCCTTATCAAATTTGGAACTTGGTTGAAACCAGTTTCTCTAAAGAACCTAACAAAACAAAAGTAGTTGGCCTTATTGGATATCCTTCCCACAGAACAATTAGTTCACCAGGAAGAGACAATACTATAGTTTTATTTGGGTGTGGTGCAGGCGGAGATAAATATCCACCCCTGATTGTCTTCAAGGGCAGGAATGTATGGGATGAGTGGACCAACCCTAAAATATGGTATGCTGCTACCAAAAACTATCTATAAAAAAAATGAACCTGCTAAAGTAAAAAAAAAGGGGGTGCTTTAGACCACACGACTGAAGTAAAACATCACTGACTTATAAAAGAAGAGAGAAAGTAAATGTGCGTGCGCACTGCTCTCTCTTGCTCCTACAGTGTGATACAGACAATAGACCTGCACTGTGTCTTTGATATTCGAAACGTAACTGGCTATGAGAGAAAGAGAGAAAAAAAGTGTGCTCGCACTTCTCTCTCTTGCCCCTACAGTAATATACGAAACGTAACTCTCTCTCTTTTTATCTTCACTAACTTATATCTCCCTCTCAACTTCCGTTCGCCTCACCCGATTACACTTTTCGTAACGCTCTCATCATGCATTCACCCGCTTACTCCCCAAATTAAGCGTGCGTAAAGAAGTTTCACTTCAAAAGACGAAAGTTACACATGGTGCGGAGTGCGGAGGTCATAAAGCATGATGATGTCGTAGAGCGTTTAAAAAATAAACTAAATGATTAAAAAAAAAATATTGTTCAACGAGAATTCTAAAGTGATTAATAAAAAAATTTAAACAAAAAACGTCAAGTCTGGCGTCCGATACATCTGTCAGCGAATCTGATTGGAAGTCTAGTTCTGACGATGAATGCGACCATTTCCAAATAATTCTATTAATGGAAGACGTGGAAGACACTTTAGATGATGTTATCTCTATTAACATTAATGACATTTTGCAAGAATTGGGAGTACAACCGAATTTAAATGATGAGACAAAAATTGGTGATTGGATATTTGCTAAATTTATAGCAAAGAAGAGCCTCAAATATTACATAGGAAATATTATAAATATTGATGAATACAAGAAGACAGTCAAATATGTACGAAGGGTTTCACATTTAACCAGAGAAAATCATAACGTATTTTCACTCCCGAAAGTTGATGACGTACCCGAAATATATGTATAAAAAATAAGAACCCTATGTATAGTTTAATTGTGAAAAATAAAACTAATGCATTAAAAAAAAGTTTGTTTTTTTTTGCCCCATCACTAGTATAGTCATAAAACGTTGCACTTACCCCAATCTGCCAAATAATGTTTGATTTATGATATATATTCCACTATATTCAATATTTTTAAATAGCGAAATTGTGTATTTATTGCGTTTGATTGGATTGGCAACTCAACATTTTTATTCATTTAGCCAATTATTAAAAATATTAAGGTCAGATACACTTACCTCGAAAACGGGGTAAGTGGATCTAACTAACTAACTAACTAACTAACCATCACGCCGTTTCCCCGCAGGGGTAGGCAGAGAGGACGGACCGCCACACAACTCGATCTTGGCACACACTCTTTGCCTCGTTCACATTCATACATCGTCTCATACATGCTCTTCTATTATTCCGACTCTTCACATAGCCCGACTCAAGTATCTGATTCACTTGGTCGTGCCATGTCTTCCTCGGGCGTCCGCGACTTCTTCTACCATTCACATTTGCATCATATATTCTCCTTACACTCCTTTCCTCGTTCATTCGCTCTACATGCCCTAGTGGATCTAGCAAGACTTATTTGATGAAAATACTTAAAAATCAAATAAAAACAGTAGATGAACTTCTGATGATAAAACAATTTGATTAAGGAATAGTTAATATTCCTTGTATAAAAATTAGAATGCGATAGGATAATGCTGTGACATATGGGATTACTTTAAACTTCATCTATTCATTTTATACAATGCTCTTACCCCTACTCACCTCTTATAATATGTCTATGGTTATTTCACTATCAATAATAATGTCTATGGAGGTAATAAGACTGATATGTGTATGACGCAGAATGCAATACCGCCTTACATACCTAGATCTTACATTAATACAAAGTCAGAAATATTAGTGAATAATACAATTTAAAATATCTTGGAACTTTTCTGAAATTGTTGTTTGAAATGGCTTTCGCCATTTTTTGTGACCCAATCTATTGGGGATGCCATAGTCTCACTGGCTCCAGACGGGAGCAGTTGGGACTCTTCTGCGGTATTCACATAAAAAGAAATAAAAAAAACTCCCACTAACTGAGAAATTAACTTCGTGTTCACAAAAGTCTAATTTAAATAGTCATATACTGACTAACAGTGGAGAAAACCATTATCATGTACCGACTATAGATATTCGTATTCAGAAAAGTCCAAATTAAGAAGCAAATGCTGATTCACAGTGGAGGAAAACCGTGAGTAATAAAATATAATGATTCATTCCCCAATAAGGAACTCCAGTGAAAAATATTATGGCTTTAAAAAAATATGTTCATATAGACCAATAAACGCTGATTCTGAATATATAACTTTTATTTGATAATATTAAACGTACAGTTTTTTTAAAAAATATTAAAAAGTGCATTTTTAATATTCTCGTTAAAACACAGTGTCAGGTTGGTATGCTGTGTGATGCTGTGTGGTGACGTCACGATGGAAGATTCACCTAGTGATGGCATTTTGAAATGTATGAGGCGAGCCGTTCAAACACAACATTTCGTGTTTTTATTTGGTTTATTTACATACTGTTAGAAGAGATTTAGACATATAATAGTTGTTGTGTTTATTGAAACATTATTTAGGCCTTCACAATTAAAATTATGGCGGAAAAGGGCTATATTTGCGGACAATCTGATATTTCCGGGATAATGTTTTTCAAATATAATACGGACTATGTACCTAAGTGCTGAATTTCGTGAGATAAAAGTTGGTTAATAAATAAATCATCTTATTAGTTGTTTTTGAAAGTCGTAGTAAGCTGTAAAAAAAGATTTTTGATCATCTTCAGTAAATGTGGCCTATGTGAGGTTAAAGTCGTGTCAATTTTGACTTTTTGTTTATCTACCATAACATCGATCGTATTATTATTTTATTATTGAATTGGTTTATTATCAAGATAACACACTCAAAATAATGTACTATCCTTCTTATTATTATTATTTAGATCGATTGTTTTTTGTTTTTGTCTTATTAGTCACACCACCACCATGATATTTTACACGAGATATTGTGTATTCTTCTCTCATCTAAGCTTATCTGTTTTAACACAATCAGTGAGAGTATATTATGTAATCCTATATTTACAGCAAATCAAATGAATATAATACACATTATCATCCATCTTATTTATGTAGTAATTATTATTGATTTAATTTTTTTTTAGTAACTTGAACAAGATGAAACTGAACTGTATTTACTTTAAATATTTCCATCAATATATTAACTCTTCTAATTATTGCTCTCTTAGTACAATCACAAACACAACTAATATATGTATTAAATATCTTATCTTACAGATAAATCATTTTGAAACATACACAATTACCACCATCCATATTCCAATCTCAAGTCTTCTAATATCTTTTGTGATACAAGTATATAACCTAACTATCAATATTTTCCTAACACTTTTTTATACGAGTCATAGCAATAATAATTATATGTGTACTCAATATACATTCTTATATTCCTTATTACATTCCTCTGGTTCTATCATAAAAACCTTAAAATATGCTATTTCATATTTTTATTGCCCAATATTCTTACATTCTAAACGGGAATCAATTATACCACACACGCATATACTATCTACTAGCAACAACATTTACAGTAATATTTTCATTGTAACACTTGATATAATTATCACAATAATAATAGAACTTGGAAAATATATACTGCAAATTCTCAAGTTCTGTTTTTTTTTTCACTCTTTTCTATTTTTTATTATAATTTCACCAATTTCACCATGTGTTTACACTAGACTTCACTCAAAGAAACTATTTTTAATTGATCACCATGAAACAGGCAGCCGCCTAGTATGGTGATTTAATAAATCTAATCTAAGTAAATGTCTAATATATGTAACATGTATTTTATAAATAAATAAATAAATAAAAATAAGGGCTTTTTATACAAGTTATGATCAGTGTATTATAAATACCAGTGTTTCTGTATGTGTTATCCATAATACAATGTATTATGTTAAAGCAAAAGTCACACCTGAACACAATTCTACGGCTAACGATGTCATTTGCAGTCATTTGTATTTGCAATGAAAAAGATGATTAATTGTTATTGAATTGCACTTTGGTACAATACAATAACAGTAGCGATGAGATGTCGACATTTTGCCTAATGTTTTTCTATATTAAAAGCAGTTAATCGTGAAGAAAAATCGCCTCGACTTGTCACACCTAAAGTCATTCGGCCATCGATTTTTCAATATAAAATGAGTAAAATGACAGCACCTGTTGAAAGTGAATAAAACTATCGAGGACGTGATGACGTCACACGATGAACCATATATATATATATATATGGTGGTTTTCTAGGGATCTTAAAAATCAAAACTTTGAAAATTATTTTAAATATTAAAACTAACTCTAAAAATAAAAATAAATATGCAGTTATTTAAGCTAGAAGGTCATTAGTCATTATTCATAAAAAAAAAATTGACTGGAGTTCCCTATGAATATACGTAGACATGAAAAAAAATTAGTGAACTTTGGGACCCTTGGAAAATTTTAGGTCATCGATGCGGCCCGTAGTGCAATTTGGGTTGGCTAGGCCTGGGTTAGACAATTATCTTTTCGTTTTTGCTGTTTGAAGTTTTTAAATTTTTCATATTTGGAAGTTATTGATTTTGGAAAATTTAATTATGCTGGGAAAAATTCTTCTGGGAAACTCGAAAAATGATAGGAAAATGGGTCGTGAAATTATTTTAAAGACATTTTTCTTTTTGATATGATTTGAAGTTTAGAAATTTTCCACGTTAAGTATTTTTTATTTTTCGTAAAAAATCTTCCGGGTAAATCGGAAAAAAATTGTTCGGAAAATGGGCGGTTGAATTTTATGAAAACATTAATCTTTTTGATTTTGTAATGTGAGTTTGTAAATCCTTCATTTTGACCCCGGAGTGTTTTTTTTCCGAAATATTTCTTCCGGGAAAATTGGAAAATCGGAAAAAAATTGACGGAAAGTTGGTCGAGAAATTGTAAAAAAGATTTTGAAAACGGGAAATTCGAAGATTTGAATATTTTATTTTTGACATTTTCTCATCATGGAGCTGTAGCTGAGCTAAACTGTAGTCATTCTGATAATCGACCAACAGTTCCGTCTTGGCACACGCGGAGCACAAACCCAGGGTCCTCGGTCTGGGAGAGTCTCGTAACTCATTATAGAAATATTCTTTTGTAAATATTTATTGCTATCAAGTTTAGTTTGTAGATTTTTATTTTTATTTCTTTTATACACTTATTCAATAATATCATTATTTAATTTATATTATAAAAACAGTTTATTTGTCAACCTAGGAAGGCCCACAGATTGATAATTCCTTCAGAAGGCGAAACGGCTCTCATGCATAATAATAATTACATAGCAGAACTTTTTTATAAATAAACTGTTTTTATAAATTATTAATAATATTATTGAATAATTATATAACAGAAATACAAAAAATATACCTATATTCTTTTGTGTTTTCCTGTGGTTCCCGTGGGGCCTTTCTTGGCTTCAACGGCCCTGGTGACCAATAGAACATAGCTATATATTGTACAGACTGTAAACATAGAAAGTTGAAAAAAGTTTTAAAAAAAACAGAAAATAAGTTAAAATTATTTTTATAATTCTCTAGCCACTCAACATCAACTTTAATGGGCAGGGGTGGGGGGTGGCACCACGTTATCCGTCCCGGATGCCACCCATGCTAGCTACGCCTCTGCCCATAATTTCATGTCATAAACAACAAACGACTCACTCAATAAATCAATCGTATAATTAATCAACGGCGGCCCGCCTAACCAGTCGCCCTTTTAAAAACCGCCTAACCACTATGAAACTAATCACTTCCATTTTCTAATAAATGGCACAGATCAGTCATGAAGTGGAAAACATTTCATAAATAAAGCTTTTTTTAGAACACATACCTAGGTAATAATAATAATATTTGGATGACTTGTATAGCGCCGTTTTTGTGAAAAATCACCTCAAGGGCGCTGTACAAATTTATAAAACGTTTATACAATCTTATTTTAAACTATATACAACAACATCTTATGGCTAAAAATTGCATTCATCGGTTCATCGATCACCGATACGAAACTATATGTGCAATGATTTGACCAATGAACGCGATGCTGCTGTAAAAATGCACTGTACAGGCAGAAAATATATACAAGACCATACTTACCTGGAGGGTCACTAGAGATTAACACTATTATTGTTTATTTAGAGCAATTAAGACACAGTTCGCACGCAGAGGACATAATTGGGAACTATAATTATAATATATAAAATGTTCTGTAATGAGCGTATTTTGAAAACAAAAGCAAAATTTTATGATACTCCGATAGGTATTTTTATTTAAGGGTATGAGAGCCCAAAAAGGTACGTTTTTAATTTGGACCTAAATTCTGTTGGGCTTGTTATGCATCTAAGTTTCGGTGGGAGTTTATTCCAAGCCTTAGGTCCAAACACTCCGAAAGCGCGATCTCCAAATTTCGTATTTGGCTTGCGTTTAGGTTCCATTAGTCTGCCTATAGCTGATGATGTTGCTGATCTAAGGGTTGACTGCCTCAGACCAGTATTTTCTGGGACACATAGTTCAGAGATGTAACATTGCTGATGCATTGCAAGAGATGAAATATTATAGAGAAAAAAACCTTTTTATATTCTATTTCATTCAAATTTTGTTGGCGGGAAACACGGCCTTCCAGTCATCGTAAATTTATGGCCTGAATATAAGTTTTGTGTCTACCGAGCAAGGCAACAGAACTATAGAAATTTTAAATGCAACGTTGTACAATAGCTCCTCCCACATGTACACTTCGGAGCGACCGAGTCCCGCGCCACTTAAGGCCGCCGCGCAGAAAAGTCTTACAGTGAACTGCACTGTAAACCGTTATCTTACTTTCGGTCTTTACTTTTCTGCGCGGCGGCCAGAAGTGGCACACTCCGAAGTGTCCGTGTGGGAGGTGCTATCTGATTTACGATGCCGATGAGCAGGCAGCCAACATGACGGCTTTTAAGAGCTAAATTATAATACTGTCTGGAAACCAAAAAACGGGGAGATTTTTATTTAAAACTAATAATAATAATGTTAGAAATGCGATTAGATGTAACCAATCAACTCATTTATTATAGTAAAAGAAAAACAAAAGTTAGAACCGCTTTTGGCGCCATTCGTAGCTTATTGGTGAAGCAATCTCAAACAGCGCGAAACGCCGCTTGAGGTTGCTTCGTTCCTTTACCATAGTTCGTGACTCGGCTCGCCTACCTACCTAACCTACCTACATGTTAATATGCAGCATTATACATAATTCCGTTCTCTGGGATCCCGCGCAAATTCTAGTAGTTTTTCATGATTGTGTTGGCATGCCTGCGAGATTTCCGCGTGGGCGAAAACGGCGCGGGCGCCTTTATTTTTCATGTAGTACACTTGGAAGAATAAAAAAAACAATTTTCAGGAACCAACGATAGTTCATTGGAATTCTGTACAACATATCTAAAATATAACAGTTTTTCAAAATCAAATATTATTCATTTAGAAATCTGATTATTATAATACGCATTTCTGTTCGCTAACGAGGCTCCCACGACGCTTGTGGCCGTTATATTCCATATTTAATTATTGGCTGTCTCGTCAGCTGACATACAAAAATTTCTAATAATAAATTACTATATTTGGATTCAATCAATCGCCAAAGCTATACTGCACGCGGTCAACTGCCGCGAACTAAATTTAAACTGTACTATAATCACATATTATGTTATCAAACAATAGGGAATGGGATATTTTTATTTGTATATCAAAACAAAGTCAGCTGATTCGAGCACCTGTCAGAGTGACATTTGTTCAGGCCCCATTATACCAGTGCTGCCATCTTCTAGTCACATGAATATCCAATAGACCGGTGAAACCGAAGAAAACTGTAATAAAGCGAAATAATGTCAAGAGATGACGCTAAATTCCACAGCAGAATATAATACGGTGCTACACATTTAAGTTGGCGGTGGCGTACAGATAAACTAACGCTATATCTTTATATTTTAATCTGGCAACCACATCAACTATCGTTATGTCATAGACGACAGCGCCCTTTTTTTTCGCCAACTTATTTATACCTGTAGCACTGATGAAAAACTAGCAAATAAAAACCGCTGCCGCAGGTTTGTGGCTGCTAGACCCCGCAGGCGGCTTTTGTTGGGCTTCTCCCAACTTTAGCTAGCAATGGTACTGTGTAAAGTTTCGCTCCTTTTTACGTCCTATTGATAATGAGAATGTCTGCAAAAATGCATGTACCTACCTAATAATAATAATTGGATAATTTGTAGAGCGCAGTTTTGTGAAAAATAATAAAACCATTTTGTGAATACGTAATATACCTATGCCGCTCTATGTACCTATACTTCGTCCATTTGAAACCTATGGTAACAAACTCTTATCGAAATTTACTACCAAACAGGACTCCAAAAAACGGATGGCCTGTTTGTTCAGTTGCATAAAAAATTCAGTTATCACGCTATTGAAATGTTTGATATACAAACCTAGTCTTAAAATAAGTGCAAATATATTCGTATTAATTTATTTTATTCAAATTGATGAATTTATTTATGTATGTATGAGCAACTTCGTCTTTCCGTGTTTTTTTAATTTTATTTACATAAAAGTCGCTCGCGTAGGTACTAACAGCTCTTATTCGATAGCCTGCGCAAGCTGTCACCGAACCACCATAAACATATTGCATTTTGTTGCTAGCTTCACTTCGTAAGTCTTTTCCGGTAAATACCCATTCAGAACGGTAGGTTATGATAACTTTTTTATTAAAAATCTTTGAACATCGAGTGAATTTAATAAGTTATGTGTCTATATATCTACCAAAGTTTTTAATTTAAGTCGCCTTTTGTGATTCCCAGTGCTATTTTTCGTCTCTGCGAGATGAAATCAACTTCGCGAACCGAATCCACGTTAGTGCTGAATGTCAGTGTCTCAACATGTTATTTTGATTTTGCAGAAAAATGGGTCGCTATTCTCGTGAACCTGATAACCCAGCCAAGTCGTGCAAGGCACGCGGATCCAACTTGAGGGTTCACTTCAAGGTATTTAAAATTTACAACATAACCAATAAATTATTGACAGTTCAATTTTTTTTGTACCTATAACTTATGTTGACTCAAACATTTTTAGAATACACATGAGACCGCAATGGCCATCAAGCGGCTGCCCCTCCGGCGGGCCGTGAGGTACCTGAAAAATGTGATTGACAAGAAGGAGTGCATTCCATTCAGAAGGTTCAATGGGGGAGTTGGACGGTGTGCCCAGGCTAAACAGTTTGGAACCACTCAGGGAAGATGGCCCAAGAAGTCCGCTGAGTTCCTTCTGCAGCTGCTGAGGAATGCGGAATCCAACGCTGACTACAAGGGACTCGATGTTGACAGGCTAGTCATTGATCACATTCAGGTTTGTTTAACATTCTTCTCCTAACCACTTGGAAGTGTTATAACCTCAAATTATGATAAATGGCAGCCCTTATATTTCATATAGTGTGATTTTTTTTGTATTTGGAAAATATACATTCCGAAATTGTGCAAATAGTGACAGATTTCATACTATGACGGTGTTTATGTAAAACAATGTTCTTATTGTTTATTTTTAAATTATACTGAGGAATATAAATTAAAATAAGAAAGTGATTATTGAACGAGTACAGTGAAAACATATTTTCTTAGCAATCAACTTTTTATTTTGTTGTGGGCATCGTTACCACCATTTACAAAGTGTAAGAAATCGGTGATACCTAAATAATTATACCCAACGCTTTTTAAGTTCATACCTTTCTTCAAATATAAAACTTTTATTGAACTTATTTTACTCCGCCTCACGTTAATGAGGAATATTTCTTATTTAAATAGTTAGATTTAGTTACTTCTTCAAACTTCGCAAAATTACTTTGTGGCATCATTAATTATATAATGAATAACAGATCACTTTGTATAAACCACTATATTATAAACAATATCTACATGTAAATATAAATTTATATTTCCTGATGAAGATAACATTGTTATCGAAACATGTAGATATTGTTTATATAATACCAGTGGCGGCTCGAGCACTTCTTTAGTGGTGGGGATCGACATTTTTTACGTACTGCACCGTAATCTCACCACCCGTAGAACATAATATTAAATTACTCAAAAAAAATTTTGATGGTCTAATCATGCTAGTCGGATATCTAAACTAAACACAAAATAATATAAAATGTCTATAGATATATTCCAATTTACAATAGGTATAGTATAATAAAAATAAAGCTTTGTCTTGCAAGATTTGAACGCAAGCGATTCCCGCCTGTAACTTAGCAAACAAATGGTTCTGTGAGGATCCAAAGGGTTGTCCCCGTGGCTACTTTAATTCACATACTACTGCGCATGCGCAGTTGCATATGATCGCGAAACAATTCAAGGAAAGTATAGGGATAGTTCGGATTGTCCCCCAAGTGCGCATTAGATTCTGCGCACTGAGAAATAGACCCGCTGTTTTTTGCGCCGTACATTGTTCGCTGTACGCGCGCACGGTCTTATTAAAATCATCCGGAATAATTGTTTGTATTTTATTTCTGCAAATGTTAATTACTTTTATGTTTAAATAATTCATTCATTTTGGTGAAGACAAAGCATCGACTGTTATTTCCTTTAGTAGGTTTTGAGTGTAACTGGTGGGGACTGTCCCCATTGTCCCCCTGTGAAGAACCGCCACTGTATAATACATATAGTGGTTTATACAAAGTGGTCTGTTATTCATTATATAGTTAGATTTAGCTTTATAAGTGAGTATTTATGTCATGGGAGATGTTGACGCCATGATTGGTCAAATGAAGCAGGCCTATACAACTTTACCAAATTTATGTACAAATTTGTCTGCAAGAATAATAATATATGTTTTAAATAATTTATTAATGTTAAAATTAAGGTTATACCAACTTTCAATTTCTCGGCTAAAGTGGCATTTAATTATATTGAATTAATGTGCAGAAAATTTCTTTAAAAACTCAATAAGCAAAACATTTTTCAATATATGGATTGCTTCATGATTTAACTATTAACTGATCTATAGTTTTATGATGCCATCTTAAAGCTAGGGACACATTAAGCGTTAAAAACCCAAGTGTTTTTGAGCTCGGCCAACGCCGATAGTGTTGTACTGACACACCACGCTATAAAAGATTTCTTCCTATGGCAGGAGAGGGGGTCGCATAATTTTTCGAATATAGGTGAGCAGCGGTTACCGCGTGTAACAACGTCGTGCTTATAATGCATCAGTTTACAGAGTTTTTAGTGAGCTAGTTTTTACAGACTGAAAAATTCGATGTAAATTATGTTGTAGCTGAAAATGATTTTATATTTTTTTCGAAATTTCAATATTTTGTATGAAGATTTTTTATTCAGGGTATTATTTTTACCTATAGGTATGCTTACGCTAGATAAAAATCTTCATACAAAAAATTGAAATTTCGAAAAACAAAAAATAATTTTAAAATCTTTATACAAAAAATTGAAATTTCGAAAACAAAAGTTTGAAATCTTTGGCGGACCCTATTCTAGCTCTTGTGGACCACTGGTTGGGAAACCCTGTACCATATGAAGAGGATTGTAGCTGAATTCATGGGGATACATTAAATGATGCATAATTTGAAAAACAAAAACATAAAAAATTTATATTTTAATGTAAAAAAAATTGCATAAAAACTGTTTTTCTTTTATTTCCAGAATGCATCCAAAATACTACTTTCCTAAAATGCATAGATTAAATGGTAAAAAGTCTCTTCTAGCCCGTGGTTATGCTGTAGTTTCAAGACAAGAATACCAGCATAATAAAATGACAGAAATTATTGTAAATAGCTGATATCTCATACAATGAAAGTAAATTTTAAATGCAATATTTTCCATCACCCCAAATGCAAATAGTTAGTTGTCTTTTATATGAATTAAGGGGTATCGAAAGGTTTTTTTTCTAAAAAATATTTGTATGAAGTGTTGTATTTGTATGAAGTGTTAATTGTATCAAGAATATTAATTGTATTAAGAATATTAATTGTATTAAGAAGTTTACCTTAACTTCTTGTGGCCATGTCAAAAATGCAAGGAAGCCATCCTGCTCCGAGTATTTGCCATGGCAAAGATTAAATGTGGCAAGTGACTGACCCTTGTTGATTAATTCACTTGGGTTTATGAAATTGTGACAACACCTATCATTGTATATTTATTCTTCTAATGTACCCAGTGTATATATATATATAATATCCAAAACAAAATGCTTAGGGGAATAGAATAATATATAATTTGGTTGGTGTATGGTTTGCAGGTGAACCGTGCCCCATGCCTGCGCAGGAGAACCTACAGGGCTCACGGTCGCATCAACCCGTACATGTCTTCCCCGTGCCACATTGAGGTGTGCCTGTCGGAACGCGAGGAGGTGGTGGCCAAGGCTGCCCATGATGATGAGCCCGCCAAGAAGAAGCAGTCCAAGAAGAAGCTCGCCCGCCAGAAGGAGAAGATGATGAGAGAGTAGAGAACACCGTTATACAATAAAAGCTAAAATAAACTCCCTCTAAGAATGTGCGCCTTTTTAATACAACCAACCCCATCCTGTTATTATTTTTCATTGCAAACTTATCACATTGATGGTCATCAAACAATGTGTTCGAGATTGATACATTTGGGTCTATTCTTAGTCTTTGATCTATACCAGGGGTTTCCAAACTACGGCCCGCGGACCACATCCGGCCCGCCAGTGTCATAAATCCGGCCCGCGACAGCTAATGACGAGTGTCATCTATCAGGCCCACGACAGCTATGGTTTATTGTTGTTGTGAGAAGTTAGATAAAAAAAACACAGAACGATCGGCTTTGTTTACTTGCTAGGTGAAGCCTAATGACAAGTAAAATACGCAAAAAATTTAACTTAAATATAGTAACGAAAAAGTAATTGAAATTAATCCAACTAAAATTACAAACGTATATAATCATTGTAACATATAAACACATAATCATTTAACATGTAAACATTATAAAATGCTAATGAGATTTATGTACCTATTTGTGATTTTCCACTGACGATAGTTTGTAGTTAGCGAATTTAGCAAGCGTACTATCGCTCAGGGCGCATACTCGGTGACTAGTCTATATATACTATAGATAACTAGCTGGTACCCGACATGCGTTGCATGTCCTTTCCCACCCATGCGTCCCGTCCCCTCCCACTCCCCGCCTTTCCCCTCCCTCGTCGCCCCTCCAACGACCCCCATGTCCTTTGTTATACTCCCCTCCTGCCTTCCCTCCCTGCCGCAAAAATATATAATACACACATTTCAAACCACTCGCGCCCCACCTGTAGTAAATTTTCATGCAAAATAAATTTTCATAACGCCAGAGCGTACCATTATTTATAGAAACCTTCGCACAACAAACCACCAAAGTTTTACCCCATTCGGATGAACGGTATGGGAGCGCATAAAATACGAACAAATATTGATTTGTATATATGTACATATAAGGTGGCAAGAAAATTAAAACGGTTTTGGCCCTTGGAACTTACTGGAGTACTCAATATGGCCCTGAGGCTGGAAAGTTTGGAGACCCCTGATCTATACAATAGAAACTCAAAGTTGAATTGACTTCAACTTTCATTCTACATAAAAATAGGTGGAAACTTAACATTACTACTTGTTAATGCATAATAATGGAATAACAAGGTTCCGTCTGTCGCTGTAACGTCATGCGATAATGGGATCTATAGTTAGCTACTTTAGATTGTATTATCTCATTACATTTCCGCAACAGGTGGAACTTTGTTATTCCAAGGGTTGATATGTAGACTATTTTGTAGCTTGAAGTATATAGAATATATTTTCAAGCTACATTGATTGGTCAACAAATTTATTGACTTCTGTATCATTCACACGTCATTTGACTTGCAGAGATTTTTGGTCTCAGCATGTAAATAGGCATAAATATACTAATCCTAAATAGGGCTCCGGTCAGTCTGTAAGGGAAGTGGTCACAGATAATATAAACAAAATATCTTTGTAAGTGGCTATTCTGGGGAAAATATTTATGGTAGAACTACTTTTATAAAAAAATATATTACGCTCTCGAAGAACAACATCGGATTTGCTAAAAAATTAAATTCGCCTTTGCTTGTTTTCACTTCCTTTTGATGATTGAAAGATATTTTGAATGAAAGGCAAAATAACAATTCAACGGTGACCGGACAACTCAGAACCTCCATGGAAAAAAAAAAACAGTGCGCAGTTCACATGCGGTAGAAGTGAAACCTTCAGAAAACTAAAGTAGGGAAGGCTACGAAGCACCGAACAAAGAGGAGACTGATTATTCTATCTCATTCTCTTGCTGGCTAAATCCTATAGACGTATATGTTTTGTCTTTTTCTAGTGTCGCTTTTTCGATTCATCGAGTTAAAGAAGTTTTCACTTCAAAAACAGTTGAGTTTTCAGATATGTACACAAATATTCTATTTATTTGATATTTATTGCAAAGTGGAAATATTCTGACCAACTGACAGAATAGAGACCTCAGGGGTTAAATATACATTATAGCATTGTAAATTAATCACAATATATCTATACTTATTAATTCTTTTTACATTCGAACCCATCTACAAAGAAATTATCTACACTAACACAAAATATTGTATTTTGGATAGACGTCGTGGCACACTGCGCCTCTCGAGGGTAGATTCGGCAATCCAAATAACTTCAAAGCTATGCGGACTGCGGAAATTCCTTTAAGAAGGCGCATATCGAACGCATCGAATCAATATTAATTGATTCTAATTAAATTGATTTTTTCCCTCTTCTAACTCTTGTTACAGGTATATAAGGTATTATAAAAATTTTAATTTTTGTAGGTTGATGAGTTTTCTGAAAATCAATTCTTACCACTATCTGTGTTATATAATATAATAGACTCATTTATTATGTGTACTTACTCATTTTATGGGCTCCTCTTGTATTTTTACATCATTCTATCAAGTACAGTTTTAATTAATATGTTAATTATCTCTTCACCATTTTGTGAGGATTGAATATGGGAGATAAACGAGGCATATTTTTAATAATGTATAACCTCTTCAGGTTCTTGTGCTACTGGTAAATTGTCTACAAATATTGACTTTTGAGATTGTTAGTTTGACTCTTGAGAAATACATTTTTCTTACCACTACCAGCATTATATACTCAGGGCCTTATTTGGGTAGTGAGCTGCCCTTGGCCAAAAATAATCCACCCCCCGCCTAGCCAATGGCCGTAACTAAGACACGCAGTGCAGTTATTCACAAAATCTGGCACCCTGTGCAGTAAGTACCGATGGTACCCCACATTTTTTTTAATCAGATTAAAAACTCTTACCACATAAAAAAAATTATTCTCCTGTGTTTTGGTCCCTACCAGATTTTCAAAAAACCTATCTTAGGGGGCGTTCAAGTAGTACGTAACGCAATTTTTTAAGATTTTTGACCCTCCCTCCCCCTTATTTAACGCGCCATTACGTTCTTCTGTACCCCTCCTCCCCCTCCCTAAAAGTTAGGTAATACCCAAGTGACTATTTTGACCTAAAAGTCACAATTAAGTTGCACAAAGTACTGGAAAATCGCTTAAATACCAACTTAAAAGTTGCCAACTTGGGAGAACAAAATAAAAATGACGTACAGTGCAATCGAGGGATTCCCCGAAAAACATAAAAGAAAAGGGTTCCAGCTTGGAAGATTTTAATTCCCTAGTTTTTTCTCTCTATGGGATGTGTAGGATTGTACTCACCTCCCCACATCCTGAAATAAAGACTTTATTATTATTTAAATAAAATAAAAACATGTTAGGTAACGTAATGCTCGAACCCCTCTCCCGCCCCGGTAACGCACAGTAATGTTTTACAAGACCCTCCCCTCCTCAAATTGCGTAACGTAATACTTGAACGGCCCCTTAATAGTTGACTCGAAATATTTTCACCCAAGGCAAAACTAAAACTAAATAAACTGACCAACACTGAAATTTAAAACGTAAAAAGCTGCCAACGTAAAAGTAATAAATTTTTAATATTGCTACCTTTGGATAAACAAGGTTCCATCCAAAGATTTTGAAATATAAGAGATATGCTATGATTGCCGCCCAACTGTAATTTGAATATGGAATTTAGTTGATTTTTTTTAAGGTGTGCAGTAGTATTGGTTAACAATATAGTTTGAATACGGAGAGAATTCGTTGATTTTGAAGGTATGCAGTAGTATTCATTAACAACTAGCAGATAGAAACCCGCTTCGCATGTTTTTGCTGCTAGGCCCTGCGGGCGGCTTTTAGTTCGGCTTCGCCCGGTTTGAGTGTTTGTGAACATTTTATAAATCCGATAGGAACTGGTTCCTAAAATAGCCAGTTCTCGGATCTACTCATCTACTGTGATACTGTGATCCAGTGACCATTGACAGGCGACAGCTAGACACTGTCGGTGAGACACCGAGACAAAGTAACAGTGACAAAATAATCGAGACACGCAATGACGTTATAATATGTAATTTATAACAACTTCGTCATTGCCGACAATCTTTCTAAATCCAGAAGGATACTTGAAGAATTAAAATCCGTAGCACTTATACTTAGGGGGGAATTAATCACACGCGATTGTTGACGGAAGTAGTGACATCACACAGATGTTATTTGTGGCACGGTGTATAAGGCGTGACTTCGGACATGCAATGGAAGTCGGGTTCTGGAATTCAACCACACACAGAAGATAAGCTATTAATACTGTTTGATATCAGCGACATCAAGAAGCGTAGTCCCACCCAATAAAAACTGCCTACAGCACATCTCTTATATTTAAATATCTTTGTTTTCATCTATCGCGATAATGGGATCTGTAAGCTTCTTTAGAGTGTATTATCGCTTGACTTACCGCAACAGATGGAACCTTGTTATTCCAAAGGGTCGATGGATGAAATATATAAAAGGTAAAATAAATTCAATATTATTTGCTGGTCATGTTTGTGTGTTTGCCTTGGTTAGGAAAGTGGTGGTGAAAGAAAGATGTGTGAAAAATGCCTTTACTTACTTAAATTTTTTAACGATTTGTCCCATTCCCTGAACAACGAACTCCCAAAAAATTCACAAGACGTTATATAGCATTAACAATACAAAGATTAGATTGAAGTAGTTCATTTTATTCCATACAAAATGTTTAAAATAAAATCATTGAAAACGTTTGATTGACAAGATGACTGTGATTGATTGTTGCCAGGCGATTTACCCTCATCCCAGATTCAGCTTCAATGTCATTCATACAAAATTGAACAAATGTTCTGTCCTTTAAGGTGGAATGTAATCATAAATTATTTCGAAATAACAAAAATTTTATTTCGCAATACGATAAAAATAATTTTTTTAGTGGGAAAAAAATAATTTCGAATTTTTTAAATTTACAGGGGGTTAGCATTTATCAAATATAAATCAGAAATCAGACCCTTTTCTGACCGCCCTTACATATGTTTTACAAAATATTTTCAAATTATGAAGACTCTTAAAAATACTCTGGAAATTTTTCTTTAAAGCGACATACGTAAATTTAAAAAAAATCAAGAATAGGGTTTTGGTTAACTTTTTTCATAAACCCTAAATTCAATGTTTTTTCAAATTCAAATTACAAAACTTAGGTTAAGTTTATTAGAAAAAACGAAACGACAACATCATTTTAAAATCTTTCTCCATTTTTTAAAATAATTTTCATATTTTTAAATTTTGTATTGAAAGAGGTTTTCGGGACTTTTAAAATAATGAATTACATTACCGTAACATGGCGCTTTATCATGCCCGTGGCCCAAACTTGAACCAAAAGCTTTTATTTTTTGGCAACAGGATACGGAAAGCGATACAATACACTGTTGCCAATTAATAAAATCATCGCCTTCCCTTCTGTCCATGAGTTTAGTCTTATATTATAAATAATGTCGGACTCTCCGACTTTCGAGTTAGCTTAGCGGTAAAGCGTTTGATTTCGGTCACTGGGAGGTAAGGTTCGAGCCTTGGTTAAACCAAGTTTTTTTTTTTTTTTTTTTCAATTTAAAAACTAAAATAGATGGCTACGTTCCATTGACGGTATACTTGGTCGAAGCTACGTTCCGATTATTTTTTAAATACATTCCTTTGAGAAATAGTTCAATTTTACTTGAAATTGCTTCAGCCGTGTTTGACCAGATCTGAATAGCCCGGTACTCTATACAGGAAAGGAAGGAGAGGAGGTTCTGGGAAGGAAAAAGGTACGTGGGGTGGGTAGGAATCTGGGGGTAGTGTGTCCAGGAGCGATGGACGTATCCTACTACGGTGCATGGCGATGTTCCGAGAGATTCCGACTCGAGAGGATAAAAGATCTCCCTCAACAACCCCACTACAACACGGGCATGTGCCTAGTGTGATGGCCAAAAAATTACCCATTTACTGTAATATATAAACTTTACTGAATAAAGAACATTAAAAAAAAAAAAAATCATTCTCTCCCGATCCGGCCTGCCGTGCAATAGGTGAGCAGACACATCCGTCGCCAACACCCGAAAAACCGCACCCCATGAACCCGGGCACCCCTGCTGAGTCACCAAACGTAGCGTAACACTTGGGGTGACTTATGGCAGAGGTTTTGGTTATCCAATAAATGGTTCCCGGGGCGCGGCAGCCACACCCGCCTCCCAAATTTATTGGATAACCAACAACAAAGGTTTGGTGAGCAGGAGTGCACGGGTTCTTGGGGTGAGGTTTGTTTAAGTCTTGGCGGCGAAGGCTTTAGCCCACCCACTGCATGGCGGGCCGGATTGGGAGAGACAGGTTGAGGGAGACCTTTTGACCCGTCGCCTTGCACCGCAGTGAAAGGGATGGATTCGCACGTTCGTCACTCCTAATCCCCCCAGAACGTCGCCTCCTTCCTTTCCCTAAAAATACCCTATTCACGGCACCCTCAAGATGACATAGGCCCTAAGAGCATTTTTTTCCTGAGGCCTCCTGTATCGAGATAATGCAAAAAAGGAACAAGCACAAATCATTCTGTGATCCACGTGATCTTGAGATTTTGGGTGACGATAAATTGGCCAAGCGTCAGAAATGTCACTAGCTACAGCTGACGTGCGACGCGACGTTGCCATAATGACTTCAGGTAGTTTTTTCTCAAAACTTTACTGTATTGACACGTGCATAGTACCCTTGGCCGGCTAGCCGCCCGAATTATTTGATGCAACCAGATGCGACATGTTGAATAATAAAATAAATAATATTTATTTTTCTAGTGGCATCTTTCGGATTTTAACGAAACTTTTTGAAAACAAAATAATCTCAAAATGAATGATAAAGACCGTTCTGACCGCTGGAGTGCTCTGTTGCAGTTTAGTACGGATATTATACCTATTCCTTCTTCGCGTTAAGATAATTGGTCTATAAGTCAAAAGTAGAAGAGAGAACTAGCGAACCAATTGGGGTGACCTTTGGCACAGGTGTTGGTTATCTATGGTTCCCGGGGCGGCATGTATTTGATGTCAGTATATTTTCTATTTCTGATCTCCCTATATTTAGTATCCAGTTTTTTTTTTGAGATTTAAATTTTATAATGTCGAGGTTTTTGAGTGATAGTGGAAATTATTGTTGAGTTTAATGCCATAATATAAGAAGCTTTTTTGCCCAAATGTTGTGTTAGTAGTTACTTGTTGGATATGTTTTTAACCATGAGATCTAGTGTTTCTAATGTACGTGTTAGTTGTTATTTCTTGGGTTTTGTACTTATGAATGTAAATGAGTAGTTTTAGAATATAGTTGTTTAATTGACATGATGTTAAGATTGTTGAAAATTTCGTCAGTGCTAGTTATTACAGGAACTTTCAGTATAATTTTCATTATGGCTTGCGGAGTTTTAATTAGTGGATTTAGTATGTTTTTATTTGCACTGCCCCATCCGATAATACCGTATTCTAACAGTGATTGGCAGAGAGCCATGTAAATCTTGATTAAGTCTTTTTTAAACGACTTCGAAAAGGAGGAGGTTATCAATACGACAGTTTAAAAAAAAAAAAAATTTATGTTTGTTACCTCAGAACTTTCGATTGGGTGAACCGATATTGATGATTCTTTTTTTATTAGAAAGCTGGTGCTTCCCGTGTGGTCACATTTTAATTTGATCCAGTTCTGACAATGAGATCCATGAGAAAACCATATATGTCTTAAATTTGGACGAATAACACAATATTACGCCAACAGATTTCGATGATTCTTCTTCTGATAAAACTTCTTTACGCACACTCGTCACTAAAAATCAAAAAAATAAACAAAAATTTTAACAAAACAAAAAAACGACTTCAAAAAATGCACTAAAAAGTAAAAAAATAATTTCGTACGATTGTTATTTTTGGAGTCGGTGTCAGCCAAGATCTCCACATCTCACCTATGTATGTAGTTACCTTGGCTGACACCGACTCCAAAAATAACAATCGTACGAAATAATATTTTTACTTTTTAGTGCATTTTTTGTTTTGTTAAAATTTTTGTTTTTAATGAGGACATTCCTTATAGTTTTGAAAAAATAACTTAGTTTTTAAATTTTATTATTTAAATATGTAACGTGTTCAGTCCATTTTAAGTTTCGGTCAATTTTTAGACCCAGATACGTTATATGGTTAACGTTTTCTAATGAGGGACAATCTAACTTTGTCTTTTCTTGTAAAATTCATACTCATAATTATTATCACGCTTATTTTCATTACCTAATCATCAATACAAAATAATGATGCATCCGATAGATCAGCCTCTTGTCACACTTTTCTGGTTAAGGGCCACATAGGACAATGTGAGGTATCACTGCGGGCCGCACACTTATGAATTGGATATTATGTACATCAGCAATGTAGGCCTAACTTTATGTGAATACTAGCAAGTTCCTGGCATGTGTTGCTATGCCACTTAATAAAGATATTGTTTCTCCCTGCGTGTCCTTTTCCATTCGTCTCATTACCCTTTCTCTTTCGCATCCCCTTCCCCTTACGGGTTCCCACTCCGACTACTCCGCCTTCCCTCTCCCGCTTCCCTTGCCCTGCAAAGCCCCCGCTCCCACATTCAGTTTTCAAACAGTTGCAATTTTTTTATACAAATTTCATTATGCCAGAGCTCACCGCTTCTTTTATACAAACCTTGTCCTGACAATAACGAACTCAAAAAAAAAAAATAATCCAATTTGGTGCGGTCGTTTGGAATTTGCGCATAAATACATTTCAGCGATTCAAATTTATTTATATATATATATAGAATAGAAGATAGATAGATTGATGTACTTTAATTGAAAAAAATAGTATATTCAAGATTTTTATTAGAACTACAACCGTATTATTTATGTAATTTTATATATAATTACATATATCAGGTATTATGGTGTATTTTTAAAATTATTTCTTCTCTGTCGTTCTCTTTGAGACTATATTCAATCCTCATTGCGTATTCTGAATGAGTGGAAAGGCTATTGTGGTATTTGTTTTTCAAGAAGGAAATATCGTTACTATTTAGTTAACTTTATACACAAAATAAGTTCTCGTAGTCATTGTCTACTAAGATTATTTGCTGTCGCGGGACACACAAACATCCGGCCCGGTCCGCAATTTTACGACCACATCAGATGGTGCTTTTCTGGGCTATATCCAAATACTTACTGAGTACCAGCTTGCTATCACTCAGCCGGCTGGCAGCGAGCAGGGCAATTCTAACTGCAATTGAGGTTGGACATCTTGTCACTGTATGTAGATATTTACTGTTGTAATGTTAAAACACAATAAACTAAAGTAAATTTATTAAACTTCATGCATCTTTTGAGATTACCTAATTCTTCATAAGAAGTCAATCCCGTGCACAGTGATTTAAGGACATTACAGATAATGTCTTTTGAAAAACATCAGCTCAAAGGAACTTTGTATTTATGTATATTGAGAAATCATCAATTCGCTGCAGAATCAAATCAAAAGATCATCCAATTTGATAAACCTAATTCTCTAGAACTAAATAAACAATGGTTTTTAATTTATTGAACCAAAGATAAAGCTGTGTGGTATCACACCCATTCCAGCTCATTAATTATTATTTTAATTTGTAATCTTGAGAAATTTACTCCGAAGCTTTGAGATACATTTCGCTATGGGATAATTGTGATTTTGCCAATTCTAATACATAATACATTCCTCAAACTATGTAAATATAAAACAAAGAACTTGAAGTATGCCATAAATTGACGCACTATATCTGAATAAAGTAATAAATGAATGATTGGATAATGCGTGCATTGCAACCCAGCTCTACATGCTATTTATGTAAAAAAAATATTAATTGGATGTAGTTTTTTCATAGATACTAAATACATATGTATATTCGTACCTTGAGGCGATCAACTTCATAAATAGTAATGTCATGTATCTAGTCCATGATAATAATAATCAATAGTGATTCATATTATAATGTGTAGTGTAGATCTTTGGAGAATGGAAGGACAAAGAAGATAATGTACCAAAATAAAACGCAAGATTCTTTTTGCTGCATGCATATAAGTATAGAATTTTATTTTTTCATTTTGTTTTTTTCTTTTCACATATTCTTAGATTACAATATTTAGGATTTTTACAGTGTCCCCGGCACAGGCTGATCTCACTCTCTCTGGGGCCTAGACCTGTTATATTCTACCTGCAGTAGTCAGTAAACAGTAAACAGTAACTCAGCCACTAAACTCTATCCCAAGTGGCGCACATACTTATAAATGCGTTTATTGCGTGTTCATTAATACTTGTTGCTTCCTTTCAGAGGCGTCTCTCGCCCACGCACACAAGTGAGCATGTACAGTTCAATACATAGGATTATCATATCTAGATCTAGGGGGGTTGTGTGCGTGAGGGAGAACTGCCGCCAAAAGAAAGGGAGGATGCACCAGATCAGGTCATCGGGTCATCAGTTCAGTGAGTCGTGGAGGGACAGTCCCCTGCGACGAGCTCCATCCAAACTGACGACTTATTGCATTTCCTGATTCTGGAAGCGTAATTTTCTATCTTGGGCTAATTTTAAATATAAACCAGGTAATTTTGGAGGTCACTTCATTAATTCTACGTTTGGCTATACATAGTTTGTTTGTTTGCCTGGGTAAATGAAACAAACACAAGATAATATCAGAAAATGACGGAACGAGGTTTGCGGCACGCATTACAAACTTTTGATGTCTAAATAATCAATATAATATTATATAATATCCAAAATGTCCAACCTCATTAGTAAGAATGCATACAAAATTCCATCTTACGTTCTAACAGCTTATGAATGACAACATAGACTTATACAAATTATAGGCAACTTAATTTCATTTAGGCACTAATTATTTCAAATATTTGTCTTAATTCTAAGCTTCAATAGTTTTCTGGGGCAATATGTGGTGTCTGTCTGTGGCGTCGCGACCACTAATAGATATAATATAATATTATGTGTGGTGGCTAGAATATAAAATATGAACATTTCAAAGTTAACAATACTCGAGATACAAGAATAAGTGAGAATAATGAGTGCCTATAATTGGATAACTGAGAAGTAGCCATTATATAAAATATCTCTTCTCTTTAAAGATTGCCTATTCACAGCATGTGTACTATATATATCATCTATGGAAATAGTCCCTGTCGCACTCACTCACAGGTTTGAGCGGGCGATATACGGGCGGAGTGGCTGAGTGGCGTGGCCACAGCACGCGCCGCCGGCCACTTGGGATACATTATTACATGTATATTATTACAAACAAAAAAAATGTCAGTAACGATATACCTGAAAGTAAAGAATAACAGAACTACACTACGCAAACATAACATTATGTACACTGTGCGATGACTTCCGTGAATGAAGATGCATAAAACATATACATATATAATATATATACAAAATAGATAAAACAAAATAAATAATTGAATTACATAAATACATCATGTTTAGTTTGTTTGTTTGCTGGCAAGTGCGCTCACTGCGCTCATTGCACCCGCAAGCGTGGCGTAGAGCGTGCACGGAACGCAGAACAATGGTGATGTTATCGTTTCAATCAATGTTTTGTTTTCCAACAACATTAAATGTATACAATTAAACATGTTTAAATAACAAAAACATTTGTCATGGTAGTTTCTTCATTGGCATGAAAGTAACAGGGTTAAATATGACTCGTAAAATCAAAGACATTAAACTAATTTTTAATAATGATAAATAATATTAAAACTATAAAGGTGACTCATCCATAAGGCTGTATTGGTACCGAGTGACGATGAGAGGTGAATTGATGGCGGAGCACAGTGTACGCAATCGTCACAGGACCCTGCGGGGGCGGGGCGGTCAACATCCCCACCTCACACCCCGCTACATATACTCTAAATCTACATATTCCATCTTTTTTATCATTTCGTGTTTTATCGCTTTTTTTAATATTTTATCAAACAAACAAGTAAAGAAACAAATAAAAGTAATTATAATTGAATGGGAAGCAACCGAGGTCACGGCACAAGGCCTTCGCCTTCCTAACAAACACCCACTTCCACTTCCTAGCCGTTGACTAATTCTTCTTTGCTGCTTTCTCTTCTATTCTCTTCTCTTACTCTACCTTACACAATAGTTATATTATTTATTACAAAGCCTAAGTCAGTATTCATAGCGTAAGTCACGCACAGTAGGACGCACACTACACACGCACACTGTTCCTCTGTGCCTCTCTCTCTCTCTCTTTCTCTACTACCACGGGGGAATCTATTCGGGAGTACTTTCACAATATCATGGCGAGTAAATTGATCAAAAGGGATGACATCAAATATTAACTAAAGTCAAATCACAGATCGGAAGACACATTTTGAATTCATGTCTCGTTATAAAACAACGTTTGTCTTTCTTCATTATATCTCTACGTTACTCCAATTACCAATGATATGGAACTCTTTAATTGATCGTGTCGGTCTTTCTAGAAACTACAGTTGCTGGGGTATAGTCTGTATCGGGACAAGCGGCCAACAGACTTCGGCCCAACGGAACGGAATCTTTGGAAATTTCATTTCCTATGTGTAAAATAAGTTATCTAAGTTGGACGCTTTTTGAGACGTTTATGACAAAGAGGTTTGGCAAAATGGCGCGGGGAGAAAACATTATAGACTCTAATAACAATAAGAGATAGCATTTACAATGGACTGGCGGAGCGGTGGCCATCTGATGGCCTCTCCGCTCCCCTGGACTGACTGGCCGACTGGCCGGCCACCTGGCCCCCCTCCGGACGGGACAAGCAGGGGGGCCGCCTGAAGCTATCATCGGATGGACAGAATGCACACATCATCAATCTACTAAACAAGCGCGCGGCCACCAACAAACACGGGAGAACTCCGCTGAATGTGGCAACTGCCAATGTCTCCGGAAGGAAGAATAACAATAAAAGGACCTATATAAGTATTGTTCAACAGAAGCCACGGTATCTAATATCACCGTATAAATTGATTGGCTCAGGTAATTGATCAAAAAAGAGCTCTAAATTATAACAAAAACATTCAAATTGAACGACAATTCATTAGATTTTAAAAATAAACAAAAACAAAAATTCAAAGAAATCTCAAAGAAAAATGTGGGGTTTCTATAATTGAATTTGGCCGAAATATCGTATGTATGTACAAATGTAAGTTTCCACAAGTTGGTGCTATCAGATATAGAGGATTCACCCTTCATTAACAGTAATAATAGGAAGTGGAGGAGGGCGGAAGGAGACAGGGCGGGTCAGTGGAAGCCGAGGCGGTCGTAGTCCAGCACCAGGCGCTTGATGTGCGCCAGCTTCAGATGCAGGTACTTGAAGTGCGCCATGTCGCGCTGGTAGGCCTGGTCCCGCTGCGTGCGCTGGTACTCCTTCACTATCTGGCGCTTGATGTCCCGGTGCGTGGGCCCGCCCACCGCCTCCCCGCGGAGCCGCTCCTCTAGTCGCGTGAACACGCGCGTCACGGCGTCCACGCGCGTGTGCAGGACGCGGTACTGCTCATACTGCGCCGCAAACTCCGCCTTGTAACGCCGCCGCTGCTCCCCGCTCAGGATCTCCGTGTACTCGCTGCAACACAAACAACACAATGTCCATTTTATTCTGGTAATGTCAGTCACAAAGATTACAGCAAAGCTATTATAATGTGACATCTTCATCTGCTTTATCTTTTATTAATCTTTCTCTGGATTATCCTTACAAGACCATATAAATTTTATGAGGAACAAAAAATACAAGATGCCCAATGGCAATTCCATGTATAATTCCAGGTATAATAAAGAAAACAAATAAGATTTTAATTTGAAATAAATACCACAATAGAATTTTATTTAATAGGGTGTTTGGTTTTGAAATGATAATACGCATAATAGTTCCTACCGGGATATCAATTTTATCCAGTACCTACCCTCTCTAACCATATCACCTTGCTGGAAAAGCATTTGAAAATGGAACAATGACAAGAGTGAATCCAAGTGCTTTTGTTTCTAAAAAAACAGAAGACGATTTTAGACTACGTTGAAAGCATTTTGTTGGTTGTCCGGGTTCATATATATTCATTTATGAACTAAAAGAAGGTGTTTTGACCGTATCAAGATAGTATTAAAACTTATTTGTGTGGTTGTGGCGATAATCACCTCAAGGTACCCCGGTGGAACTAAATAAACTATTTTCATTGTTCGCCTTCCCAGAGGTAAGTGACTTTATTTATTTCTATATATTACAGTTTTTACCTTATTTTTAATATTTTTACATAATATATTTTGAAAACATTTTAACATATTACATAATATTACGTTTTATTATGTTGGGTGTAAGGTAGGTTTGAGAAGGTGAAACTGTTGGTTGATAATGTTGTATGTTTCGTGAACTAGGAGAACCTGTGCTGAGGTATTTATGTGTTTATGATTCAGTGTGACAAGTACAGGTATATTTATATGTTGTAGTAGAAAGTTAGTTTTTTTTTAACATTTTAATGGTTATTGTGCATGGATTGATTATTTAGAAGAAAAAAAAAAAGTATATATATGTATATATGAATACAGTGAAACCCTCTTAAGAAGTTTTCCAAGGGACCGGAAAAAGCAAACTTCTTAAGCAGGAAAACCTTATAAGTGGGAAAAATTAGGCCAATTGTGAGCCAAGGGACTGAAAAAACCAAACTTCGCCACGAAACATCTTAAGAGAGAACTTCTTAAGAGGGTTTCACTGTAGTTGGTAAATTCTTGAAAGACATGTTTATTTATTTAACTTTTTTTATAGTATTATTATGTTTGGTTAGTTAGGGATTAAGAAATTTTGTATAAAGTGAATATCTTGATTTTTGATCCAGGCTGTGATATGTTTTTTGTGAATGTTTGTATATGTATGTGTAGTTAGTAGTTGTTTCAGAATAATGTGCATATAATTAAAAAGTTTGGTTGCGTAATACTGAAAATGTCTTTGTCCGTGTGTGGTGTGTGTTATCTGTATGTTCAGGGTTACATTTGTTAAGGACCTTGTTTTTATTATCATTTTTGGCTGCATTGGAATATGGAGTATGTTTTGGAGGAGGTGTAGCAGAGCAGATTTGGCATAAAGTTGTTTTATTGACATGACTTCTAATGTTTTGTATATTTCGCTTGAATCTGTGTAGAATGGCACTTGCAGGGTTAGTTTAATTATCGCCTTTTGTATCTTTTGAATTGGTTCAATTGCTATATTTGTAGCACTTCCCCAAGCCAGTATTCCATATGTGGCAATGGATTGACAAAGTGCGAAGTATATGGATCTGAGTATTGTTAGTGGGAAAATGTTTTTAATGGATTTTATTAGGTGCATGACTCGTTTTAGTTTATTTGTGATGAAGTTTATGTGGTCAGTCCAGCGTAAGTGTGTATCAATAATAACCCCTAGGTACTTTGTTTGTTTGACCCTTTCTATATGCTCGCATCCTTGGTTTTGTTGCCGATTGGTTTCCTTCTTTCTTGTAATCCATTATTTTTCCCATATGTTATCACCAAATTCCATCAAACACCATTTTCATTTCGTTATAATTTAATATTTTAATTTATGGTCCATTTCCAAGTGCATCTGAAGCTGTAACTCGGAAACAGTTTCGGATGCAACATAGGGGGTGGTCTATAGGAAATTAAAGATAGGCGAGAGGGGTGAAACTTGTCTAATGATGGTGAATGGTGAAGCGATGAATGCTGAACATACCTGGTATAGTCAGGTAACTCCTGCTGGGGGGTGTTGGCCCCACCCACCGTGGTGCTGTCCGGAGACTTGTCCCTGACGCTGGAGCACATGGGAGACACGCCCCCTTTGGTCACTGCAACAAACGACACACAATCAAGTTAGTACAAATGAGACATGTCACGAGCTTAGCTATCAAACTACCTGTCTAAATGTGGACACAAATTGTTTGATGAGATAAAAATCTCTCCAGACATTTTTGATCTACCGTGTAAAAATGCTTCTGGAAGAAGAAAAGTATCGTTCGTTATCGAAATTTCCATAGAAAATAAAAAACATTAACATTTTGTTTGAGTACAAATTGAAACTAGGCATCTAAAATAATATATGAATGAATAAAGGTGTTATAACAAAGTTACCATGTTTATTTTGTGTATATTCCCTAAAATTACCATATTATTATTTGGAATCAGGTCATGACACAGACACAGACCCAGGCAGAGCATTAAGAGATTGGAATAGAATGGTTTTTATGAACGCAAGTTGTTTAGCCAATGTAAATGAAGTTGTATGATTTATTTTGAAGAATTCTATATTTACTAGAGATGCCACGAATAGTGATTTTGCCGAATACCGAATATTCGGTTAGGCTCTCGGCCGAAGCGACGAATATTCGGTAGCACTTAGTACATTTCGCGGGTGACAGGTTCCGACCTACATCATTGAAGTGCGTGCGGTAACCACGTCGTGGGCGTATTTGTTTCATTTGTGAGTAGGTCGTGGCACAACACGCATTATTTGTTAATTGTTACATCAAATTGTGTTACTTATATTGTGAATATCTTAAAAAATACATCGAAAGTTGTAGTGTGTATGTCTTAAAAAATACATGAAAACTGTTCGCCTAGATCAGATAGCAGACCCTTACAAGTGGTTGTCAGCAAAACGCAATACAGTATCCAAACCTAGCAGAATTTGCTAAGATTTATTTATCATCTCCCAGGAGCGGTATAGCAGTGTAGTGAGCGGCTTTTTTCGGAAGCAGGTATTTTTGAAGAAAAGTGCAATAGTTTGCCATTAACAAATGCTGAAAAAAATCTTTCCATTCATCATAACTCATAACTAAAAATGATAGATTTTAAGTATTAAATATGCAGATTTTTTGTTAAAATAAAAAAATTTGTGAGATAACATTGGGCTTTTATTTTTCATGATTTGGTATTCGGCCGAATATTGCTAACTATTCGGCCAAATACCGAATAGTTAAAAATTAAGCCGAATATTCGTGGCACCTCTAATATTTACCCTTCATATCCCTTTCCGACCGGCTTGAGTTTGTCTTTTAAAAAAACCTTACAGAAAATAAATCTGTTTCTGGGAACAAAACCAGTAGCAACCGAAAGTGCGAAGTGCGGGAGCCGCTTGTGTAGGATACCTTCACGCGCATGTGTTTTAAGCAGTAAGTTGCCCAGCACCATGGGGATCATAATTAAGAGCTTTTCTGATGGGGCCAATCAAAATTTGGACATTTTTTGCCGGTTGGAAAGGGATAAATAATAACTTTGTATTTCGGAACAGCCAGTGTTTTAAAATGTGCATTGCTGCAGCATGTTGTAAAGTAAATAAGTGTGCATTGATAACATACCGGGTAACGGAGACACATTCTCGGCAACAGGGCTGGTCTCATAACTGTTCCTCTTGGAAGGAGTCCCCAGAAAGTTCTTGTTTGTCACAAAGTTCAGCGAGTAGCCGTTGTCCCTCTTGGCTGAAAGGAAGAATACTTACTTGTCATTTTATTTCAGTTCTCCCTTCAACAAGTTCTTACACAATGAATTGAAACACAGCAACACAGGCAAATTTACAATTGAAAGTTTAGCCCATTGAATTTAGAATGGGTTAGCCAAAAATACTTTAAATGCATTTGATTTTCTTTTACATTAGTAATAAGGAACATTGGTAAAAAAAAAATATGCAAAAGATTAAGGAATTCCAAAGCATTCTATTTAGTGCAAAACTATCCTAAATAACTTTTTTTCATATTCGGGTTCAGTAGGATTGTATCAATCTTTCCCTTACTGAATGTACCTTTGTGTACTCAAAAAATATATTTATAAAAAAATATTTTCAGATTTTATTATTTTCAACTTCTTTTCAAATACAGATAAAAAAATATATTTAGACATAAAAAATGAAAAATTATAAATTAGAAGAAAAAAATCTTCAGTTACATGCAAACTCTACCTCTAGTTGCACTTTTAGGTGAACGAAATTATAAAAAATCTTCAGTTACATGCAAACTCTACCTCTAGTTGCACTCTAGTTGTTCTATTATAAAAAATGCTCTCCTAGACAATTCACTATTTCTCATTTAGGACAGTTTTACACTAGACAAACAATATTATGTAAGTAGCAAGGTGCTCAAAGTATCACAACATTGATTTATTTTCAAGTATCGAGTTGACCAGCTCATCAGGGCTCCATAGAAGCACAAGTAAATCTGGCTCCGAGAAATAGAGTGTCTTGTATTGGGGCTAGCAGGTTCAGCTGCCGACCCTGTACAAATCTCAAGTATGTCCTCTGGGCCATAAGTCCAAAATACTTGATTCTGTGCAAAGGAGGGCAATCCGTCTGATAGACAATTCGTTGTTAACAGACCGATTGCCATATTTAAGACGCAATGTAGGCATGCTATTTCAATGGAGCCTGCTCTAAGGAGTTAGCAGCATTGATCTCCTGGGCACCACCAAACATCTGGGAAACTCAACAGAAAAGAGCGGAACACCTGTCACAGTTATTGTTGGCTTCATGAGAACAGATCATTTCTTTAGACTTTTTTTGTGTACTTTAACCCGCCTCACAACAATGCCCAACCAGGTTCAGTCTTTACACTATTCAGAAAGGGATGCTCCTGTGAGGTGTCATTTAAAAAACAAATAAAAGAGAAATGTAAAACAGGCCATGTTTACATTCAAGTCCTTTTTAGCGTAATGCAGTTATAGATGAATACTTACTTGGAGTTTGCGGAGCAGGTGGAGGAGTATCCTCGTCACTGTAGCTCTTGCGCTCACCGCTGCTCATGCTGGTGGAGGAGTGATAGCCGTTGCTGAGAGCCGCTGGTGAGCCGGACCCCTCCCTGTAACGCACAACTCCCTTAGCCAAGTGGATCCACACCTAACAGTCACAGCCGCAGCGGCACGCCCAAAGGCCAACAACTCTTTTGGTAACTCAGGCCTAAACATTACAGCCACTTTATCACAGTGAAAACCTCCTATCCAAATGCTCAAAACGTTCACATCAATACATTGTCAATTTTCTCTAAATTAAAAAAAATTATTCCACACATTTACATCAATGCAATAAATGAAAATGAATGAAGAAGATTAACTGATATTCATTTGAAAGACTCTGACATAATGGAGAATCGAAAAAGGTTCAACGATTTATATACACTAAAAAAAAGCTGACAAAGAAAAATGCAAAAAACACTTTGTACAAGAATTCAAACTTTGGAATTTCATAAAGTCCTGTTCAAGCATTAAATTGGTAAATTTTCAATGTTTGACAAAACAATAAAATGATTGTCAGGTAAAATAAATGCATAAGTGATGATTCATCAATCATAGTGGCTGGGTGTGCATTTTCAACATCGCAGGAAGCATATATTATATAAATATTGCATTACTCACTATCTTCATTCTCGTATTCAACAAGTTTATTTATTTATTTACATTACAATCCACAAAATAAATCATTTTTATTAAATCAGTCTTGTATTACAAACAATAAAGTATTTGATACACACAAGAAATATAATTAGCAGCAACAAAAGTTGACAACAGTTCAGAGATTTGGGGGCTTTGAGATATTTTTCGAGAATCAATAATGTTTCTCATTTGAATCTCTCCTCAATGGCACAAAATACCTCTCACCACCAGCAGAACCATTGGCAGGTTGGTCCCACTGGCTGGAGATATATGAGTCTTAGATATTCTTCAGGAACAATGAGACTTGCCTTCCAAAATAATCAAGTTTTGGAAACAAGCTTACAAACTCCCATCTTTTCTGAGCTGCAAGACCCAGCAAGCCCAGCAATATTTCCTTACAAAGAGCTGCGGATAATGGCAGCACTTCGATGATGGTTAACTCAGTTAACTCAGATGATGGGAGTCACGTAAACCATCAGTAAAACGACATAAGCTGCGTTTGTTCACCTGGTGTTAGGCTCCTGCGGGCCTGGTTTCCTGGAGTGGGCGATGCGCTGCTTCTTGATGGGCGGTGGGGGCCCCGTGCCGGGCAGCAGAGGGTGGACGGGGCCCGGCGGGGTGCCAGTGGGAGGACCGGGAGCCTGTACAGGTGCCGGCCGCTTGTGTCCCGCGGTGGGGGGCGGCGGGGGTGGGGAGGGGGAGTGCCCCGAGTCCGAGCTCAGGGGGGGGGTGAGGTTCTGCGGCTTGCGACTGAAACATATATAAGCAGTTATGTTAAAACACCATCATTGTTTATTTGGAATAATTTAATTTAAGTTATTTATAACTTATGAAGTTATTATGTTGTTCTTCGATAAAATTGCCTTGAACAAAACTGCAACAAAACAAAAAATAAGCCAGTAATATGTCACCTTGCGCTTCTTCATTGAAATAAATATTTCTCGACACTACACATCTGCCTTGATGATGGACCCTACAAGGCTGTCTGAAGCGTTAAGTTGGCTCAAGCAGGAGAAGACACAGCATGGCGCTAGGTAGTAATAGTTGGTTGTTCAGAGAAGCATAATATAAAAGGAAGGTAGGTAATATAGTTAGTTAATTACCGCTTGAGTATTTGTTTCTCCTCCTCTGAATAGTGCGGCCAGTCTTCAATGACATCGTTCCAGAGATTCCGGTGCAGCTGGTAACAGTTGTCTTTTATGCCGGAGATCTGCTGCAGGATTGTCTTTATCAATCTCCTCTCGCTGTCCTTAATTCCCTCTGAAACATAACAACCACATTCTATATACATTTCACATAGTTACATCATCATAGGACACCAAATATCAGAGGCAAACTGAGGACTGATGCCTGAAGGAGGTCAAATCCTACCTTGGGATATAGCACCGTGATGATGATGAAAAGTTACATCATCATTAAAGGTCCCTTGACGACATGAAATTTTACATGATGCAATATTAACCTTATTTCATTGTACTGAAAGAAAGGAGAAGGAAAAGATGAAGATGGTCACCCCAGACAATGTTGAGGAAGACAAATCTAGAAGTTGTGCCTGCAATGAAACAAGGTCACCAAAACTGAAGAAATGGGTCATTGACCCAAATTTAAAAAAGTAATAATTTATCCTAATATAAATGGCAAATTTTCGCTTTCTGGAATTAGACAAAACAAGATAAAGGGGTTGATTAGGGTAATTTGTTCAAATTGATTTTTTATTTTTCATAAAAAAATTTCAACATGTTTCTTACAAGATTAAAATTGTAGTAAAATACAGGTTTCTTTGGTGACGGAAAAGAAGTGCTAAGTGTTTTTTTTTTAAATTGTGATGTTTCAATATTAGATTATCAATCACATACAAATTTAGAGAAGTTATTTTTGGTTCTGTGACTTAGCATACTGATACAATATTGACAATGTACATAACCACCTATCTCTTCATAATGGTGTGGTACCACCATGTTCAAATAATTACATATTTCTATAAAGTACATTAAAAATATTTTTGTGATAAAATGAAATTGATCACACGAGGAAAGTCACGCATAGTGTGCTAAGTTATGTTTGACTGATTTGTGGAAGCGTTCGCATGAATCACTCCTTGGCACGGTATATTTCCTTCCCAGAAGAAGTCGCAATGAGATCATCAGTTTAAATATGAACAATATATTGTTTTAGTAAAGTAAGCATTAATATGGGAAAAATGAACTTACCACTATTTAGCCTACAATACAACTCTGGCTTTTTATATGGCCTCAAAGCTAACAGTTGAATAAGCCGTTCTCTGTAACAGAATAGAAACAAGTTGTTTAGTGTGAGAATATATTTTATTACATGTACAAGAAGAAATGGAAAGCTAAAATGCTAAAACAAAGTACGTACAAAGTGATTTGATTTTTTCTACATGGTTCCATCCCTATAAGAATAATAATAATAATATAACATTTTACATTTATATGTGGGTCACGGGGTGGCGGTACCCGTACCGGCCTTCCATAATAGGATATACAAATAGCACAGTTTTGTCTATATAATAAACAAAGGTTGAATGATATCATTGATCCAAATCTCTTCCTTCCTATCCCACCCACCCACTCAAAAAAAGTTATATTGTAATTTTTATCTAGAAATAAATAATAACTATCTATAAATAATTTTTTATTCTTGTGGTCTAATGCTGTGCACACACACAGCTACAATATATGTGGCTTGATGTATTTCAGCATATCGCTCGCCATATATTCCATTTGGAAATGTATGGCGAGCGATATGTCGAAATACACCAAGCCACGTATATTATAGCCGTGTGTACACAGCATTAACCATGTGAATTTTAAAAAGGTTAGCCAGTAATACAGTAGAAAATATCGATCGTCCGGTTGATTAGTCAGACATCTCCGATTTATAGATAATGAGGAAAGCAATATTCAAATGCTCACCATTAATCAAATACTATTTACACTTGTCTGTATTTTACATATTAAATATGCTAAAATAAAACAGGGAGGCAAAATGGTCCGATACATTAGTATGCCATTTTGAAATATCCTACTAATAATCTAGAAAACATCAACATTTTGTTTAAATCACTACGACTTTAACTGCATTATAATTTATTTGGTGGTGTTTATGAGTAATCTGAGCATTGTACCAGTAAAGGGTACACTTTACATAAAACTGCACATTCAACTCGAATTGCGATTTTTCTGAGATGTCTGACTAATCAACTGGATGATTGATGTCTTTTCTTTAAACTGTTTTGTCAAAACATTAAAAATAATTTTTATTTATTTTATAAATTCAATAATATTATTATTCAGTTCAAATTTCAAATATTAATTGTGTTGTGTTATAAAGTAAGCCGATGAATAATCACGGGTTTATTTAATGGCGTATTTATCGACCAGACCTTCAGTCAAAATTAAACAATGCACTAATTGGGAAACTTAACCATTCATATTTTCAATCATTTTACTGGGAAGTTAAAAGGGAGACAGGTAATAAAAATAAAAGCATTTCATTTTTTCGTCATAAGTACCTGTCTAGAAATGTTATAAATACATCGTCTGTAGGTGATAACAACCACAGTTTGATAATGCCTTTAGAGGGCGAAACAGCTGTAACACATAATAATAATTACGAAGCAGAACTCGTTTATATAATTTAGATAATAATATTATTGAATTTATAAAATAAATAAAAATTAAAATGGAGTTCTACAAAATAAACCTAATAACAATAAATAAATTAAAAAAAACAATTTAGTGATTTCTTTACATGAAGCAGTATTTGAGTCACCCTGTCTTTGGACATTCTTGTCATGACCTCTACAATTCTCAGCTTGCAACAATTCAATACAACCTCACTTCAAAGGCTTTCACTTTCATCTCTGCTGCTTTTGCCACACTTTTGTGACCACACGTTTGGTGCATTGAGATAAATAATTGCATCTGACGTTTTTTAAATGGAGTAAAATGAATTCAGATTATACATTTGAATATTTGATATCCCACAAATGTAGGAAACAGATTAATCCAACTATTTGGACACAAAATCATAAAAAAATATTCCGTCCTCGATCAGTGAATAGATTCAGAATGGTGCAGTATTATCTGGACGGTAATCGGATCAAGTAAAGGCATATTATCACAAACACTGCTAGATTTGATATCCTTGATAACATGGTCACTAAACAACCTTTATAAGTTTGTGATATAATCAGGTATTCAATGCTGCTCATAATCTATTTAGTTGACTTAACATTGTCTAGCATCTTGGAATTTCACAACATGTTCTGACAGAAGTGCAAGCTATTGAATAGAAAGTTAAAGAGTCTACCAACTTTGCATTGTGTATAAAAGAGGCACAGTTCTATTTGCATCATACTTTTAAACAAGAAAGAAGAGAGCACTCTCGAGTTGATAATTTTACTAATCAGAGCTGTTAAAGCAGTAAGGATTGTTGGTTGACTCACTTGATAGGCACTCGTCCCAGGGCGGTGGGTTTGGGGGCCCTCTGCGTCTGGGAGGTGGCGGAGGGGGGCTCGCGGCCCCCGATCGGGAGTGCGTTGGGGTTGTTGGTGGAGTAGCCCATGCCCACGGCGCTGATGTTGTAGCCCCCCTGCGCCGTACTGCCATTGCCATAATGGCCGCTGCTCCCGTTGTGGCTGGCGCTGTTCCCGTTGTGGTTGGCGCTGCTCCCGTTGTGATTGGCACCGTTGCCGCTGTGGTTCATGCTACTGCCGTGATTGGCACTGCCACTGTGGTTCATGTTACTGTTATGGTTGGCATTGCTGCCAATATGGTTCATACTATTGTTGTGGTTGGCGTTGCCGCCGCTATGGTTCATGTTACTGTTATGGTGGGCATTACTGCCGCTATGGTTCATGTTACTGTTATGATTGGCAACACCGTTGTGGTTGGCACTACTACTATGGTTGGCGCTACCGTTAAGATTGGAGCTACTATTATTATTACTAGAATGATTGTGATTGCTGGTTTGGTTAACGTTATGATTGCTAATATTATAAGGGCTAGGGTGGTTATTAGGGCTAGGGTGGGGATGGGGGTTGGGGTGGGGGACGGGAAGGCTGGGGGGCAGGGAGGTGGAGGAAGGGGCTCGAGGAGGGGGCGGCCGCTGTCCTTTCACCTTCACTTTCCGCCCGATGTCCGTCTGGTTTGGCTTTATTACCCTAGTGCTGCAACAGAAACAACAAAGCATTAGAGAACCGCCCTCATTCTCCAGAGACAATTAATAAATTATGAAAAGAGTTGGCAGACTCAAGCTGGGCTCACCATTTGCTCCTCAGATTCTCGGCGTCGACGGCCATACGTTGCTTGGTGGCCTCGTACACGTCTTCGTTTGCCAGTACCCTCATCCTGGTTGGCAGCGCTCCCATCTTCCTGAGCTGCCGCGCCCCCGCCACCTGCAGGCACTCCAGAGATCCCTGCAACAACACAACCCATCTTTCATTAAGGTGAACACAACAAAACAATAAAACCTAACCTAAACATCACCAGTTTCGAGTATTGGGTGAAACTAAAATACACAAAGAGAAGCCATCATATTTATTTTTAATTTTGTCACACTTAATTAGAAAACATACTAAACCAATATCAATAACTACAGCAAAAAAAAAACCCTCGAAAGAAAATACTTAGGACAGGTTGTTTCACAGAATTTGAATATTTTATCAAATTTCAAAGTTAAAAATTCAAGTTCTGTGAAAGGTTCAATAGTGTTATTATTTAATCATGGGCTAGTTGTTTTATAGTACTTCAATAGTACCTATATTACTTCAATAGTAATAGTATTAATTGTTTAAAAGACATTTAAAATAAAATTTAGACCGGACTCAAAAAATAATGACAGGGTATGGATGTACTTTCTTCTGTTTGAAGTTTGGGTGAAATTTGCGTGTACATATTTCGCCATACCGTGATATCCGGGTGTATAAAAACCGAAAATATCGAATTCAATAAAAGTTTTCTAAAATAAAGTAAGGCATTGCGTGCTACATGACAGTCATGGCTGAGGTGGGCTCAACTAAACTACGAGAATTAAATAACACAACTATGTCTGGAAACAATACCAATTATTTCATTTCAATGGGAGAAATATAAAGAATTTTTAATTTAATTAATTTATTTATATAATGTTTATATACGTGCGATTTTTCAATGCCTGTCTCACTATCGAGACAGACGTAGAGGTACAAAAATGTATATAGACATAATTACATGAATATTTAAAGTTAAACACATTTTAATTTCAATACAATCAAAAAGAAAGGTAATTGGAAGTGTTGGTAAATCCCATAAAGAGTGTGATATTTGATTTTTAATACATCTATACGAGCCTCATATGAGCAGAACGTAAGAAAACATTATTTTATTGTTGAATTAAATAACCTCCTGTTCCTGAACCAAAGGTCAACTGGACTGACACTGAATCAAATCGGCGATGATAGGGGCAACTGTACCTCACGCTAATAACAATACCTAAAGAAAATCGTCAAAATCGAGGTTTCGTGTACCGTGTACCCCATTTTTCTCCTCCAAAACTGGACCGATTTTTAACATTTTTTTTAATTACTGTATTAGAAGAAAATAAAGTATGTCTGTACTTTTTACTTTATTTTAATAAATTGTCTAGTTTGGATTGCGTTCAAAACTTCGTCCTAACCCCCACAAGTAAACTTAATAAAACTATTATTGTGCCTAAGCCTTATGTATAGGATCTAAAGAAATGTGTACAATTCAGTCATTTAGAATTTAGATCATTATGAAAATATTAAAAACTCAGATGAAAAGTTGGTTGAAGATTCTAAAGCGCAGTCGCCGGCGAAACTCGCTTTCTCAGCTGCCCATGTAGTGCTACACTATACTAGTTACTAGTAAGCATTATGCAGTAAGCAATGTTGCCACCTTGCTATAGGCGCTAAGAGATTTCGCGGAAAAAGTCCACATAATAATTTCGCTTTTGTAATAATAACGATAGGAGGTTCCGAACAGGCAGGCGCAGCGCACCACCTTTCAGTAGATAAATATAGCACCACAGATAGCTCCGTTGTGACCTCTCCCTCTCTCTAACAAAGGACACGTGTAACAAAGAGAGAGAGGTGACAAGTTGCAACTGAGTTCTCAGCTGTTCTGTTATACGAGTCGTTTGTGGGAAAAGGGGTGAGATTCCAACGGGGCTCTCAGCGGCAGACTTATATTGCTATCCCAGAGTTCACGTTTACACGCGCTCGGAATTGCTGACTGCTATAATGGGTTTTCGGGTCAATCTTACAACAGAAGATCCAGCGGGCGCCGTAATAGCATTATTTTCTTCGGTAATTATTTGACAAACGCGCCTAGAGATAACAGTGAACGTGCCACAAACTACAAACACCGTGGCTCCATGGCTTCATGGCTCGGTACATCACTTTATCAGTCAAGTCTTTATCCTCGTTAAATCTGCCGCTCAAGCCTCGTTAATTCGGAGAATAGTTTATTTTTTAGACGCCGAGGCGCTAGCAGTCACATGTCAAATCTGACATCTATGTAAATAATTGAAAACTTCCAAATCACCGAAATTTACGTAAATTGCCTAATTTTATATGTATGGATGGACTATTATAATATTCATTGGAAGATGAGGAACGTCGAAGTTATGTCGATGACAATCAATCTAAATTAGTCTGGTAAGGTAAGGGATTTTAAAAGTTTCAGCGTCCTACATTTTTAATCCCCGACGCAAGGAGCGGTGTTATAAGTTTGACTTTCTGTGTGTCTGTCTGTGGCATCGTAGCTCCTAAACGAATGGACCGATTATTATTTTTGTTTAAAAGCTGACGTGATCGAGATGGTTCTTAGCTACAATTCATGAAAACCTATTCAGGCGTTTCAAGGTCATCAGCTCTTCTTTGCGTCGGGAGTTCCTTAAAATGCGGTCGATGAAAATTGCACGAGTCGGCATCATCACTCGGCTGATTGAAGTGGAAAACACCAACACGCCTAAAAATATTTTAGGTCATGAAATAAACTGCCGTCCTTGACATTTTCAATTGCCCCCCGATAGCAGTAGTTTGGTTTTAAAGAAAAAAAGAAACACGTTCTTCTTTTAAAATCATAGACAATGCGTGCAATCGTGTTGATATCTAGGCTTGCGACCAGCCGAAAATGTTGCTGTGTTGTGATGGAGGACTTAGCCAGCCGAGGAATCGAACATGCGACGCCAGGGTAAGACACAAGAGCTATGCCCACTCAACCACTAACCTATATGCTGATTACTGATTATGTTCCAAATTGCGCTGAGTTCGAAATTCCAACCAAGCTGTTAACCTCTACGCTGCCTAGACTGGCTGTTTGCTGTTGAACCTGCTAACTCCACACAATAAAGGCAGGAATTCGCTGAAATCAGGCGCCTACGATAATATTGCTGTTGCTAAAATTATTTGCAATTAGACAATAATAGATATTGACGGCACCTAGTTACTATGCATTTCGCTCGAGCTAAACAATATAATAGTTATCGAAAACATGAAACAAACAAAATGACGTCTTATTTTTGACGAATTATAACGTAAATAGAAGCAGATGGTTGTTACTTCGAGAGCCGAATGGCAAGTAGCACGCAGCACGTGCCACGCACCACGTGCCACGCGCCACGCATAGTACACTCTCATATCTCTGGATGCTGCGTGCGGTAATGCGCGTTTTCATCCCCGACATAATATCCTACGGGCAAAACATCCTTCAACAAAATATCTACTGAACTTAACCCAACCTAACCCAACAAAAAATGGGACAAAAATAATACAGATAACAATAATTTATTGTCTTTACAGATGTCCGTATTATTTTTGTCCCATTTTTTGGTTAGGTTTTAGTAGACATTTTGTAGGGGGATGTTTTGTCCGTAGGATATTTTGTCGCGGGATAAAAACGTGCGGAACCATTGCGTGTAACTACATTTCGTCGCCTTAGTTCTTAATTGTCCAAACGACCATTTTAGTTTTTGTTCAATCTCCACTTTAAAATAAAAAAAATAATAGTTAATCACTTAACTAAAAGTAAATTAAACTAATGAGACCTTTTTTACCTTTACGGAAATAGCTTTATAAACACCTATCATAATGTTTCATTGAAATATTGAAAGAAAACCTTCTCCTGTAAAATTTTCTAATGGTCGTTTGGACAATTAAGAACTAAGGCGACGATTTGTCACTTCTTCATCGCATCAGTCAGCCAATAAATAGACTGTCAATCGTCAGTCAGGTCTGTTCTGGGAAGCGCCGAGGTTTCCTGCCGGACATGATGCTAGTAGCTACTAGGGACCTGTTCACTTCCTGTCAGAACTATTACTGTACTCATTGTAAATTGTACCTACCCACTGTGCTCTGTCGTACCCAGGTAACCTAACCTAACCAACAACTAATCAGAAGCAGCAAGAATAGCCCAATCCTAACACAATCGAGGTCAGGAATTTAATTATTTGTGATTTGAGATGTATTTCACCATCCTCTCGATAACTATCATAGATGAATAAATAAATACACTCAAATGGTAGAAAACTCGGCTAACTTATCTGATCTAGCAGTTAGAAGATTTAAGAAGAGCCAAGAGGAAACAGAAGGGACGAGAAGGTGGAAGATGCAAGAAAAGGCAAGAAGATGCAAAAGAGACCAGAATGGTGTAACGTAAATTTCCAATTCACGACTTCATTTGTTGATAAAGTTCGAGTTTACTATTCGGTACTCGAACCTATGAATAGTGGCTATAATATGGAGGTACTTTAAACCTCTTGATTGCTTCTTCATAGAATAACGAATATTAACTAAATAAACAAATAATTATTTAAAAAAACATATTTATACAACATAAATTACATTATTTCCAGTCAGAGACAATGACTATACTTTTATAAGAAAAAATAAATATTAAGTTTGCTCGAGGATGAAAATAAATTATTTGTAAAATTTCAATAAAAACGGCATAAAACATATTTAAAATAGCTTTTTGGCGCGGGCTAACTAACAACTACCAGGGGTCAAGGAAACCAGAGGGTAATAATTAATAATATTAAACAATCACAGTATTTAGTGGCATCTCTACTGATAATGAAAGCATACTATGATTACACTTGTTACCACGATTAAACTGGGTTGAGATAATATTACTGAAGAAGTAGAGGACGTCCTAGGAAAACATGGAACTGTCAAATACTTGGTGGGAATAACATAAAAGATTCGATACGATTGTACCCCCCAGCCAGGAGCACTCCTGTTACGGTGAGGCCAGTACACCAGGTGGCACTGATTTGTTAGGACTTGGAACACGAGCTCTGAGGATGGAAAGGAGGTTGGGGTGACCGGACAACTCAGAATGATATCAACTGAACACCTCCTTTGAGAAGTCATTAAAAGTTATGAAAAAAATTGTTGAAATAGGTTGCGTTAGGATAGGTTATCGGCTATTTTTATTTTTTTTCATAGCTTTTAATGACTTTTCAGAGAGGTGTTGAATGGAAATCATTCTGAGTTGGCACGGAACCGTCTCTTCTTGCTTCTTCTTGAGTTTTTTTGTCTCTTCTTGGCACTTCTTGTCTATTCTTAAACCTTCTCGTCTCTTCGTAGCTTTTCTTGTATCTTTTCTCTTCTTGTCTATTTGGGGATCTTATCGCCTCTTCTTGGCTCTTCTTGCCTCTTCTTTAATGTTTTAACTGCTTACCGACCCTTCATTTCTATTAATATCTCTTCTTTTCTCTTCTAGTCTCTTCTGGTCTCTTCTTGGCTCGTCTCGTTTGGTCTTGTGTCTTACCGTAATAGTATATTTATATGGATGAGTTGGCTTGGTCTATATTTGTATTTTGAATTTGTTATACTTATTCCTGAGTTCCTTTCATACAAAACAAAATCAGCTAACAATTTTAATAAATTATCTGCACTTATTTATTATCTAAACTATGTTTTTCGTGTGGGCACGTGTTTAGTCAGCTTACATGCCTCGTTATCATTATCGAATCGATTATAAAATGGCTTTGCTTGCAATGAAATTCTGTAAGTCACCGATTATCCAATATAATTAGAAGCGAATAATCGGCTCTGGATAACGGATGATATAACAAAAACGTGGATTATTATCGTGGTATTTTAAAAGCAGGACTTTTTTGTAATATAATGTTATGTTTATCGCACTGCGAGACATATTTCACGGTTCCTGTCAGAACCAGAAAATCGCATCGCTTTAAATAAAATCCACACGCGATTTTTTTATGCAAAAGTGCATCGCGTTACAAAACTCCTTTCGCGAATTAGGCTGACTTTTGAATTCCTGTCAGATATTTATAAAAGGAGGACAGCGAAAATTGCATTGCTCTAAAAATAAATATTTTCGAGAATTATGCTCAAGTTGTCGATTACACGCAAAAGTAGCACAATTAGCGAAATATGCATTGCTTTAAAAGCAATAACTGTCGAGTAAAATTAGGCTTAAGTCTTTGAACCCAGTTAGGGTGCAAAATTTGGATATCGAAAATTACATCCCTCTAAAAAATACTTTCGAGAAGCCATGCTCAAGTTTGCAATTACAATTTCCGTCGGATACCTGCACAGGTAGGATGGGAACAAAAATGCATATTGAAACGTAAAAGTAGATCGTTTTACAATAAATTATACTCCCTTGGCGAGACTTGGATTCCCGTCAGATAGATGCAAAATTAGGATATCAAAAATTGCAGCGCTCTAAAAACTCCTTCGGTAAATGAGGCCCAATAGTGGCAGTAGTCCGAGTAGTCGGCAATTTATTCAGTGGCCGCATTATTAGTCGACTTGACGAATATTTTAGCTAACAATCGCCATCGGGTGGAGAGGTACTAGGTATGTACCGTTGTTGGAATGTGGGCCGAGCGGAGACAGCGCTAGTCGTCCGTTTCGCCCGCAGCCTGCGTCTCACTCTCGCGCAGGTGAGTCGCCAAAGAGATATTCGCGTCTCCCACCTCCCACTTCCACTTCTCGGGGATAATAATATAACAGACCAATTAATTTATTGTTTTTTTTGAAGAGAAAAACATTCCCGGAACACGAATAACCTGACAGTGATAGAATTCTTCCTACTCCCGACATTACGGAGGGAAAATATGGCTTGTGCAATGATGGAATGATGAAGGACCTGGATAGCACAACCCAACCCAGAACCCGCGGAGCCCGAATAGGAACTAGGAACCCAATCAGAGGAGCGATTCCGTATCTTTTGTGGATATGACAAAAATCTTACACGGAATCGGCTGTCAAATTTGTATGATTTTCTATTGCTTTCAATTGCTTTTTCTACGGGTGGCATGGGCCGATGTCGGCTGTTAGTTTAAAACACAAATTACCTAATTTTTTTCATAATTAATACCGCGATAGCTGACATCGGTCTACGACACCCGTAGAAAAGAGTGTGCAGTTCACACGCGGTAAAAGTGAAACCTTCAGAAAATTAAAGTTAAAGAGTGGGGAGGCTACGAAGCACCACACAAAGAGGGGATCGATTAGTCTATATCATTCTCTCGCAGGCTAAATAATAATAATAATAATAATAATTGGATAATTTATAGAGCGCCGTTTTTGTGAAAAATCACCTCAAGGGCGCTGTGTCTGTAAATCCTGTAGATGTATGTGTAGTAGCCTCCCCACTCTTGTCTATTTTAGTTTTCTGGAGGTTTCACTTTTGCTGCATGTGATTGTGAATTGCACACTCTGATTTTTTAAATTTTGTATTTAACAGTAATTTCCCATTCAGTTTTGGGTGCAATGCGAAGTGAGGCGAGGCGACCTTCGCCCTAGTTCAGGGTTCAGAAAGTCGTAGAACAAAAATAAGAAATATAAAATAGCTAATGTTTTGGAGTTTGGATAACGAAGGTATTCGAGTTTCGAGTAACCCGAGTTGACCCAAGTAGAGATAAGGCTGGTATCGCGCAAAACAAAATAATAATACAGTCTATTTCGCTTAATTGGAACACATTGGGACCTAAAATTTAGTTCCGAATAAGCGAAGTTTAAGGGAGGCTTAAAATATATATTCATTGTGTTTTTCATTTGTGCACAGTTCGCTTGAAAGTTTTTATTTTTATCATATTCAACTTGTAGAACTCCATTTTATATGTTCAGTAATATTATTATTCAATTTATAAATAAGTTCTGCTGTGTAATTATTATTACACGTGACAGCCGTTTCGTCTTCTGAAGGCTTATCAAACTGTGGTTCAGGCCACTTACAGACTCTCTCGAATGTGTTTTTAAAGTCTATTAAATTTAAAAAAATATATACATATTTTATTATTGAAAAATAATTATGTACTTAAATAATTAGGTATGTAAATCTTCGCTGGGAGTGTAATACCTCAAAGGTGAAAATATATCAATTTTACAGGAGAATGTTGTATTACTTTAATTGTTTACATTAAAAATTATTTATTTAAATATTTTTTTAAGTTTGCCTTAATTTTCCTGTTGGATTTTTCAATCTCTTCTAAAATACCATTTTTTTCACGTTATTTATTTATTGTAACCCAATTCCGAAAAATTGGCATCCTTCTTTCTAACGTATACAGCACTTCTGCCCCTTCTTAACTAAAATTCGTTTACTGAGATATTTTTTGCATTGACTTCAAATTGGAATTTGTCCCAATTAAACGGAATGGTGTCCCAGATAACCGAAGTAAATTAATATTAGTTTCATTTTGTTCCTGTTCCTTGAATTTTATCCCGAATAACCGGCTGTCCTGATAAACTGGTGTACCAATTAAGCGGAATCGACCGTATTAAGTGTTTATCAGCGAATGTTTGTCTGCCTGATTAGATTTCTGGGAGTTTATTTAGCTCATACCTACTGCAAATACGATTAAATTATGAAAAAATAACAATATCGATCGTTACTTTTGGTAATCTGCAACGGTGTAATCACAGATTATTGCCATTTAGATTTTAATTATTTAAAATGAAGAACGTTTATTATCTTATTAATCTAGGCGAAAGTAACGATGTCCGCCTCACTAGATAATAAATAATGCTAGTCCCGAGACAGGTAAATATGATTAATTTCTTTGAAATGTTTGATCTACATTGAGAGGGATACTACAGGAGAGGTATTCTACAGGGCTACTACAAGAGGATGATAAAAATATCGAGAATATCGGTAAACCTGTTTGTGTTTACAATATATTGATTAATCTATCTACACAAAGAAGAGTGTCCCGGTGCGGGTTTGTTTTTTAAACAAATCTACAGTTTTATTCCAGTGTGTGATAATTTTTCAATGTACAATTAACCTTCAAAACAGGAGGAACGTCAACACTGTCTACAAAAATTTAGAAAAACTAGTAGATACCCCTTTTCCCACCACAAATCATCGATGAAATTTGCACACTTGACTTCAAAATAAGAGGAAAATTATGGAATACACTTGAATTCGAAAAATTTTGTGTCCGGGCAACGCTGGGGACTAGATAGTTATTTATAAAGGGCATTTATATTATTACTAGCTGGTTCCCGGCATGCGTTGCAACGCCATATTCAAAGAAATACATTGTTTCTCCCCGAACACATATCCCGTGCATCCCCGTTCCCCTCCCGCGTCCTCTTCCTAGCTAGCTTTATAAATTATAGCCTATATGTTATTCTAATGTATGAGCTATATTATTGTTAAGTTTCATTAAAATTCATTAAATAGTTTTGGCGTGAAAGAGTAACAAACACACATACATCCATACAAACTTTCGCGTTTATAATATTAGTAAGATGTCAGCTTCATTCAGAAATGTTTACACAAATATGCATTTTTAATGTGTAATATTTATTATATTTTTGCAACTAGTGACGTTAATAAGTTTCTTATGAATTTTTTTTATTAATAAACAAATCTATTGTGCAATACATACATTTTATATTTTTACGCGTAGCATCGAAGCTGCAAATCAATCACCTTTATGGGGACCGATGTATTTGTAATTTTTAGTAGGTATCAGTCGGCTTATCTTGTCAGGGCTTCTACCAGAGAGAAACTTGATGGACTGTTAATATCTCTCTTAAGGAGCAGTTTAAAGAGCAACTGAAATTTCATTCTGAATTGTCATTTGACGAGAAAAATCCTACTACACAAGTAGAAATAAAAACATAATAAGTTTTAAAACATTGGAACGATCATAGGAGTATACTGCCCGCGCTCTAAAATAGTAAATTTGCCTTCCGAAAACTAAAAGACTCTGTTGGAAAGTGGCCAAATTCGACTTATGCGGAGATGAATACGAAAATCAGAACACAGGGAGTAATTATAATACTAATTACATTCTATAATAGGCGACAAGTAATGACACTAATGTCTGGTCTAGTAGTATAGGTTCTGGCAGAGGCAGCTAGCAACGGTGACGCGGGAGGGACAGTCGCTAGTGACTAGTGACGTAGGCTGTAGGCTGACGGATAACTGACGATTATTGACTACTATTGGCTGGCCAACAAACTGACTAACGCACAGTGGGTGGTTGGGTGACGGTTTGGCTCGCTATTCACTCCTTAGCTTGTTTGCCGACACCTCTGGAATAGGTATGGCATGCGTGTCAAGTCAATTTAACAGGGACATGTCATAGGTACATTTGAATCAGACCACTGCGTGATGGTTTAAAAATGCTCGCCAGTATGTCCAGTTTACGTCAGAGGAAGTCTATCGCAACCCGGTTGCGTATTTCCAAAACCTATACCGGTTCAGTCGCGGCAACGACAATTTACATTTTCAGTATCAATATTTAAATATTTAGAAATAAAATTATTAATTTGTAATATACACATTCGAAAGATTATTTTATCTAGTTTTCAGAAGAATTTTTGTCTTCGTAAAGTGATTAAAAATAACCAATATAGAGGTGTATTTACAATAAATGGGAATAATATCAAAATTTTATTATTTATAAATAAAATGATTCATTTTTAATATACACATTGGAAAGATTATTTTGTCTAGATTTTAGAACATTTTTTGTTATTGCAAAAGAATAGAAAATAACCAATATAGAGGTGTATTTAAAATATAAATCGTTGCTACAGCGACTGAACCGGTATAGGTTTTGGAAATACGCAACCCGGTTTGGTAATGTTTTGAGAAAATTTAAAAAGGGGGCTGTAGGAATGGGATTCGTTATGTCAAAGTGGGTCTTAAAGAGGTTAAAATTAAGTAGAAAAGACGAATGTCGCAAGCTCATTCCTATAAATGAAAAAAAAAATATTGAACAAAAAAAACATCACGAGTAAAAAATGAAAATGAAATTTACGAAGAAGCGCTAAATGTATTATGGGATTACCTCATTTCGTGCATAAAGTAGATCTAACGAGGTTCTAGATAAATGCAGTTTGATCAGCAAATAGATCATCATATCCCACAGAATGGTGAATAGATTATCACTGCATCAGCAAAAGGGTCAAATGAGTTCATGTTTTGACAGTGATGTATCCAAGTTCATTAGATCCCAGATAATCAAGTTAATCATGACATCTCAAATCAGACAGAGAATAAGGTTAAAGATGTCAATGGAGACCAGCTGGTCACATTTCTATACAAATGCGCCACTTGGCTTTGAAACTTAAACGGGTGCTGTTGCACCGAGTTGTTTCGTGCTGCAGGATGCAAGGTGAATATTGCCCTAATAACAGTCAACCTCCGATAAGGACGGTACCGGCAAAGGAAGGAGTTATTATCCTCGACAATGAAAGACACGAGAAGGGAAGGTAAGCGATACTGAAGAACAGAAAGTAGTTAATCATGGTTTGTGGTTAGTTTAGTTGACAGCCGTTTTGGCCTCCGAGGCCATTATCATGATTAGTGCGATGTGTGTGGTGGTTACCTGTGGTCCCTCCATCTCGGCGTTGTTGGCCAGACTGAACCGGAATGTGACGGGCTGCGCGCCCCCTGCGCCATTCGCATTGGGAATGGAGATTTTCTGCAACAAAACAAAACACAATTTAGCCAGAGTTGGAGAAAATAATGGTCACCCTTATCATCAAAGCAATACACATATTAGTCGGAGTTGGACAAATAATGGTCAACATTCTTACCATCAGGCAAATACACACTCATTAGCTGGAGTTGGAGAAACGGTCTATTATGCTTATCATCTTAGCAATACACACATAAGTTGGAGTTGGAGAAACGGTCATCAACCTTATCATCATAGCAATGCACAAATTTGTTGGAGTTGGAGAAATGGTCAACCTTATCATCATAGCAATACACACACATTTATTGGAGTTGGAAAAATGGTCATCATACTTAATACGCACATTAGTTGGGGTTGGAGAAATGGTCATCAACTTATAATCTCGGATTCGACTCAACTAGGCACTCACTATACCTACGTATAAGTCTACACAGTTTGCGCTCTCGGATTTATCGGCAATGTCACCTCCAAGCCGACTTGTTTATCATGTTGTTTATGTACTACTTAATCGATAACTTCCAACAGGTCGACATTTAAAACTTGACACGGAGATTTGCAGGAGCGCACGCCTAAATGCACATATTGTTTTATGTATATTTATTACCTCTTCGATAAAAATAAGCATAAATGAATAATGTGATTGTGTGTAGATAATGAATATACCACGCTGTACAAAGTTTTATGGCTGTCGTAGTCTGCAGTGCGGAGATTAAGTTAGGTAGGAGTGTTGACGGTGTCGAAGTAAACTTTAGGACGGAGGTGAGGCGAGGGCGGCCGCTGGAGGGGAGCCAACGGGGAATTATTTCTGGGATAAAATCTGGATGTCTTCAATTATTCGCAGAGCGCATTATTAGACATTCCCTCGAGGGGCGGTGCAAGCAAAATGCAAATTCACGGTGCGTCTGTTGACATGCCGCACACACTCTGACTCTAATGCCTGCTATACACACTCTCGGCGAGACTATCAGGTAGTCTGAGCACGAGAGTAAAATATTATGAGACCAAGAAAGAGGAGACAGGAGGGATTAAAAATTTTTCGTTTCTACGTAAAAATATTTGTTTAGGGTCTTATTTTGTTCAACCTTGATGATATTCTGGGTGTCTTTGAATAGAATTTTGAAGGGTTTGAAAATATCTAGTTTCTGCGGGTTTCGATGATTGAGGCCACTATTATTTCGAAAGCAGTGTTCGTGGCCTTTCTTGCCTTTATGGTTTTGTGAAAATAAGGGCCGATGATTGTTCCTCTTATAGTACCTATGTCATAAGCATGTATAGATTAGACCACTCTTCCTTCCTCTTTGCAACTTAGTGTCCTCTTTGCAGCTATTCACTATTATAGAGCTCTCTGTCCCGTGTCGGTTTTTCATACAGAGTCAAAGGATGCAAGTTAACCCATCACCGATGATGACGGAGGATTGCCACTGCACAAGTAAAGAGCGGCATGCAGGTAAAAATGAAAAATGAAGTGTGTATGTGGGAAATGGGATCGTGTAAGTATCTGGGTGATGTGCGCTAGATGTGTGATGTGTGAGCACCCTGACAGTGTTGGTGCTCGCTGCGGCCGCTAGTTGGCGCGCCGCCAGTGGGCGCGGGAGGTGGGGGGAGGTAGCTTTCACTAGCAGCCGCGGACTATAAAAGGAGAGCAAAATCACTGCAAATTGCATTCGAATGCCACCTCCATCCTCGGTTGGTCGGCAGGGCGGGCGACGGCCGTTAAATAGCTGATAGCTCTAGCGTCTCTAGCAGACACTCTTTCCTAACATGTAAACAACCCGGACCTAACAAACTTTGCACTTTCATTAGATTCATTCATTACCTGAAGCGTTCGAGCAATTAACCTCATAATTAGGACAATACCGATATTAGGTCGCGATAGATTAGCGCCGAATTGGGATGACAGATGATGTCTGATGTTGATGGATGTGTGTGTGACGGTTCGGGTGAAGGAGTTAGGAGTCAGGCAGACGTCACCACTTCCTGGTGTAAATGCTTCCTGGGCACAGTATCTCATGTAGCGACGGTACAAGCGCAAGCTTCCACGACACAATAGCCTTGGTATTTAGACGGGCGAGAGAGAGAGTACAGTGTAGAATGTATCCGCAGCGGCAGTGAGCAGCGAGACCTTGGTAACAGAGTTATCAGTAAGTAAAGTTGCCAGGTCTAGCCACCGCTGATTTAAATGTTGTGACATGAAACTGCGCGCCGTTCTTTCGTGAATACGCTCCCAAGGTTGTCGTTCATTCTTCGGAATACAGAATACATGTCGGAGCGCTATTTCGGGTACACTTATTGTTTTCTCTGAATCGCGAGAGGGAGTATGTAGATCTGTCACCCACGCCTACATTATATATTATATTCGCGAAGAAAAGAAGCGTTTACTGTAAAACCACGGAGGTGTATCGTGTTTCTCTGTCGGGCCGATATGCGTGGAACGGTTAACTGAGGAATTGGCCCACAGCAACAGTAACTAGTAATCAGGTACTACTCTACTACCCAATCCTCAGTCTCACCACTCGGTACGAGTCTAGCTTGCCGCTTACCGCTTACTTAACGTGGAATTAAATATAAGAATTATGCAACGCCCAGAAAGGATTGCGCAGTCAGATAACTCGTCACCCCGTTCTCATTCTGTTGCTGCTCGCCTCTGCCCGTAACCCGTGCCTCCTACTCTGTAGTCTGTGTCTGTAGCTGCTACTCTACTACTCTATCGATCTACTATAATCTACAAACCAACCATAAATACACGTATTTGTGGCCAAGAATCAAAAAACATGGAGAAACGATTCCGTAAAGAAACTCGAACGTAGAAAATAATCACATACATTGAATGAGTTATAATGGTGCGGACACTGAGCAGTCGTTAGTAGTTGTAGCCACCGGCCACGATAACAATGCGGAAGTCGGTGAACGCAGTTGCGGAATCCATTAACAAGAGAAATGTAAAACCTTAAATTAGACTTTAATTTCAAAACTTGTCCTCAGTCGCTGATTGCTGGCTAATTTGTATTTCAGAGGCAGTTCGGCTACCTGACGTGTCAACCTTGGCGATAATTATCTATTTGCAACATTCGTATTACAGTTCAGCAATGAACAATCGCGATTCCGCAATAAAACCTTAGTGCCGACTTTCGGTTGAGAAGTAACCTCGGAAGGTTAATTTATTTACAAGCGAAGAATTATTGGTCTCCCTCGAACAGGCATCAAGACAGCCCTCAACAGGTTTGCCCACAGCCCGCAGCACTTGCCGCTATAGGGAGAGATTGGGCTTTCTCCTGGCGGGAGGGAATTAGAGGCTGACAGGGACGGCCGGACAGGCCACACAGCCTTCTTGCCCGTAGCAGTAGGGCCAGTAGGCAACACCAGCCGGAGAGAGAGAGAGAGAGAGAAAGTGCATTGTAATAACGTAATCGTCTCCGGGACAAGGTCGCTCGCCGCTGGTCCAGCCGAGTCCCGTCACTCGCCGTCTCAGCTCTCAATATCTCAATAATCTCGCGCAGAAACACAATAAGCGACTATCGGCGCCGAGTGTCGAGTTATGCAATGAAATTAGAAACCGATTTTATTTCCAAATTATATTTGGCTCGTTACTTTTTTCACCGCCGCAGCCGTTAGGTAATGTAAAACGCGGTAAAATGAAAGTTTCGAGTGATGGGAAAGTTGAATATATTTTCCTCGACGTACGGTTTGTTACGAGTGGCTCTGCTCGGTGCAACTACGGCATACCATCACACCGTACTCAGTACCCATCATCTCATCGGTGCAAAACTTTGGGTCATTTTGCTGTAATATCGGCCTTAGTGGGTCACCGAAACAAGATGATATTATATAGTACACTAGTGTAGCTCCCTTCGCTCGTATGTTGTATCTGTGCGCGAGACGAACTTTGCCAAATAACATAACGGAACCATTACGATCCTAAATAGCGGATTCGTGTCACGGCTAGCGAGCTTATTATTGCGGATTTTTTCGTCAGCCCACACAAAGAAAAAATAATAATTTGCTAATAATGGAGGTGGTGTTCAAGCGCACGTCTGATTGCATATTTGAACAAAAAGGTGGACCATTCAAGGTAGGTGTGCAGTGTGCTGCCTGTTACTAGCACATAGCACGCTCGGAACGATATTACAACCGGGGTACAATACCGATTTTTATTATTGTTCGAGAAAAAGAATAATATATCTATAATATGAACACTTAACAGAATACGGCTATCTTCGCAGGGAAAACCCAGCGTCGGGTATTGATTACCTTTCACTTTTAAGTCAAAGATAACAGGAAAGTCATTCGCAAGCCGGAGATTGTAATATTGTTATCAATCAAGTAGTGTTACCTGATCGAAAGGGGGAATCTACTCTATTAAAACACCGCCCGAATATTACACAATTTTACAAGAGATGGACATAACTAAAAAATGTACTTTTTTATTATTTTTTTTTTACTTTAGTTCCACACAGAAGACTCTGAGGAAAGACCCAGGGCCTATGTCTTATTTGGGGATGCTGCGTGGAGGGTTTTTTTAGAAAAGGAAAGCGAGGAAGTTCTGAGAAAGAAAATGCATCAGAGGTGGATAGGAACATGGGGGACAATTTGTCCAGGAGTGACGGACGTATGAACCCAACTGCGGTGCAAGGCGATATGTCGAGAGAGTCTGGTCGGAGAGGTCATAAGGTTTCCCAATCTCTCCCGATCTGGCCCGCCACGGGATCGAAGGATATCCTATTCCAGTATCTTATTTGATAGCTGATTGAACACTCTCCCTGTTACCTTCTGCTTGACGAGGAATAAAAGTGATGCAACAACAACAAAACAATAACCCACGCTTTTTGGGGGCTATCTGGCATGCCTTAAAATGCACCTATAAAACAGCCTCAAGAACTCCAGCATTCCTTTATGAATGCGATTTTAAACAATAAGCGAGCTTTATATCAAGCTCGATGCAAAAATTCGCAATCACGCCACTAACAATAACACTCCTTGTGTAGACGGCGACAAAGTTTGAATTCCTGTTTAACACCAGTCGCCTGTTTTGATTTATTCACGAAAAAAACATTGACAAAAAGCGTGTTATTTTATTTTGCGAAATTCAGGAAAAAATATTTAAATATTTTACAATCCTTTTCTAAAGAATTTAATTTTCCACATTTAAAAAAAAAACATAACCGAAAAGAGGTTCGTTAGTAGGATATTTTGAACTTTAAAGCTGTTTTTAGAGGTGTGATACTTTTTTTCTAGGCTTATAAAAAGATGAATAGAAAATTATTTCAAAAGGTAAAAATATGTGTTCTACTCGCAGCATATCTAAAGTACTGCTAATCTAATTTTCTAATCAAATTCACAGTATTTGCAGTGCTTAATAGTGCATTGCATTCCTTTTGCTAATTTGTATTTTTGCCACGAGACAAGGTACTAATAATAAAGAAGGCTATAAAACTTAAAAATGTGTCAAGATATAATTCTTCCTGTTTTCAGGCGTTATTAAATGCAAGTATTATAATGTTATAAACGTAAGATAACGACAAAGATAACATATTATGTATGTAGTCAGTCATACACTTCAGGTAGGCTAATACAGCGACTTCCTCTTTGAATAAACCACCAGAAGTGGTGTACGATCGATTTTATATCTGCCTGACGACAGCAGATTCTTAGCATAAATCCAGTGTATTCCGATAGGCCCACGCCGTCAAGTTGTTTGCAATAGAAATCGATATATCTGAATCAAGGCGCAGACACCTGGTCAGAGTGGCCAGTATTAATTGGCGAGAGGTGTTGGGGTTTCTGTCTGTGGTTTCGCAGGGCGAGACAATAATGGACGGGAGATATTATCACCCAATTGATACTTTAGCTTCCTACAGATCTGGTGACATCTAAATTGGTAATTATTTCGTAATGTCTTTTAATTTTATTGTCCAAGCTTATAACATAGAATACCGCAACGAAAACTCTGAGACCTAATAGTATCTATATATATTACATAATAGCAAATAATATCTGGCTAGCTAGCTATAAAAAATAGCCTCGAATCAGGTTGTATTCCATCAAAACTTGTTCAGAAATTATCTTCCTGATATATGTTTTTGTGCAAATTGGTCATTGCTATATTCCGGTACATAGTTATTTTGTAGGTACCTACCATTCTTTAAACCCCCGACGCAAAAAGAAGGGTGTGAGTTTTCCGTGGTGTCTGTGGCATCGTAGCTCACAAACTAATGGACCGATTATGATGCGTTTTTTGTTTGTTTGAAAGCTGGCGTGATCGAGATGGTTGTTAGCTACAATTCATGAAAATCTGTTCAGGCGTTTCAAGGTCATCAGCTCTTTTTTGTGTCGGGGGTCACTTAAAATTTTGAAAAATTAACTTATCTTTTATTTGTATTATTTCTCAGTTGGCGTTATATGCCATGTACTTACTGTATTTTTGTCTGATAATGGTCTGTAAACAAATAACAAAGGTATTAAATAAAATAATATTATGGATTTATGGATACGACATTCTGAAGAGTAAGTTTTGTATTTGTAAAAAGCATTAACTTTGTGGCTCGCCATAATTTACAATAAAAACACATATAAATTTGTTGTGGACCACTTTTATTTTTTAAACACTCTACCGGTTTCGGAAGCACCCTTCCTTCGTCAGGATGTTATAATATTCTCCTGACGAAGGAAGGGTGCTTCCGAAACCGGTAGTGTTTAAAAAATAAAAGTGGTCTACAACAAATTTATATGTGTTTTTATTGTAAATAAGTTTTGTTCTAAAATTTGAGTCTTTCATACTCTAGGTAGTTTATTCCATGTTTTAGAGGCCTGACGCTCCAAAACAAATCCTCCGAATTTAGTATTTTAGAAGGTATTTTTTGGTATGCGCTTCAGTTCCTTCGATCTTCCGTGAATTTGTATTTTCAGGAATATGCAGTTAAGATAAGTAAGACAATATAATTTGCATAAAATATTGTATTTTCAGAAAAGGTACTACCTGAGTACCTAATAATTAATAAGTGGTGTTAACTTACATCAACACATGAAAGATCTTTTCAATTTGTAAACATCGCTGAGAACAATATCAAAGCTGGTTTATCTTTATAATTAATAAAAATGAGCACCAGAACGTCAATATGATTGCATTTTAATATGATTTTAATGGTCAGCAGAGATTTTGTTTATTATTACAATCACAAGCTTTACTTGGGTTAGCTTAGGTGTTCAATATGATGAAGATATCAGGAACTAGAAGATGCAAGGCGAACTGTTGGAGAGGTTCCAAGTAATTTGCCTTAACATGCTTACATTATTATGACTTCACATAGCCGATCTGCATTATCGTATTGGATTATCGAAGATTAAGTACAAAAATGTGTCAGAAATTAAAATACATAATTTAATATAAAGGTATCAGGAGACCAGAAGATTCAAGGAGAGTTGCTGGGGGGGGGGGGGTCCAGGCAACGCGGCCGGCGACTCGCCTGATCCGCTGATATATTATGACGACCCACCGCGGATTTGCAAATAGTATTGGATTATTATTGACGATAAATACAAAAACGTGTCAAGAAATAATAATAATACAATATGAAAGTATCAGGTCATCAGAAGATTCAAGGAGAGTTGCTGAAGGGGTGCCAGGCAACACGGCTGGTGACTCAGCTGACATACTATGACGACCCACCACGGATTTGCAAATAGTATTGGATTATTTATTATTTATTGACGATAAATACAAAAACGTGTCAAGAAACAATAACAATAAAATATGAAGGTATCAGGAGTCCAGAAGAATCAAGGAGTGTTGCTGAAGGGGTGCCAGGCAACACGGCCGGCGACTCGCCTGACCCGCTGGAATTATGACAACGACCCACCGCGGACTTGCACATCCTATTGCATTATTGACGATAAACACAAAAACGTGTCAAGAAATAATAACAATATAATATGAAGGTATCAGGAGTCAAGAGAATTCAAGGAGTGTTTGTTGTTGCAGGGGTGCTAGGCAACGCGGATTTGCATATTATATAGAAAAACAAGTCAACAAATAATAACAATATAATATGTAGGTATCAGGAGTCCAGAAGATTCAAGGAGTGTTATTGAAGGGGTGCCAGGCAACTCGGCCGGCGAATCGCCCGACCCGCTGACATATTATGACGACCCACCGCGGATTTGCATATCGCATTGGATTATTGACGATAAATACAAAAATTTGTCGGTACCGTTAGCCGAATGTACACTAAACAATTCCCCAGTCACAACTGTTAAACCGGTCGGCGCCGGGCGGGGCGCTGCTCGCCGCTCACAGCTCTGCGCTCACGGCTTGGACACTTTCGACACCTTCCGATGTTTTATACAAGCCAGAGGAAACTATCAGCAGACAACAAACGCTGACTACATATTAATGGCAAATAACCTCAGTTTAGCACTTCAACAACAAACATTATTAGCATACTGATGGATTGGAGGTAGCCTGCCAAATCTTAACTATAAACACAATCTGTTCTGTGTGTCTCAGTAAAATAACTCCCAGAGAGCTCTGGCGCAGTGACATTTGCCTAGTTATATGGTTTGCATCAATCAGTGGTTTAGAGCAGCCATCTGACTAGCTGAAGGTCTGAAACACTAAAAACTCGCTCTGGCGTAATGAAATGAGTGCAGATTGAAAATCTATCCGCAATTTCTAGACCAACACAACTATTTTCGGGGTTTAAAGTCACATGATATGATTCCATGACAGTTGATCCTCCGACAATTGGCTCCCTGGCATACTTATATACAACATGCAGTCGGTTTAGGGAAAGGTATGTCTAATTACACAAAATATAGCTCAACGAAATTTGTAGAGAGGATGTACCACCAAATGATAAAACTCCTATACTACTGTACATACCAGAGTACAAGTAAAAAGAATCGGCACTGTAAATAAATTCGACTTTATGCTTGAAATTGTTACAAGATGCACAAAAACGTATAATTTTATAATAATTATAATTTCAAGGGTGCCAACTGTTGAGGGAATCAATGACGGGTCACGGAATTAAACGTCGCATGATATAATATGGAGCTGTGAATATGCATGATATTAATTGTCATAAAAAAAGAGGCGATATGGTTTATTCCCTTAGTCTAAATAAATTAGCAGTCGATTACAGGGAAATATAAGGGAACATGAAATTATTATCATTACACATAATATATTTAGAAGGGGGTGGCAGAACTGTGGGTAAATATATATTTATATAAATGTATTTAGGAACACCATTTTGCATAGTCGTGCTCAAACCAAGTTCTTATCGTATCAAATATGGAAACTACGTACGACAGTCACTTATTGAATAACTACACAAAATTGCATAATTCTTTGTTTTACAATCTACAACACAACATCGCATTTTATTCGACTTACAATAATAATGTAGGCGTTATGTAAGGAGGAGAGAGAGTCGCCTCGGAACTTGGTGAATATTGGTAGAAAAGGTTACTCCATAGATTTGCAAAATGTTGCATTGTTCCCATTAATGGGGACATCTTTTGACAGGCTGCAAACTTGGCGGGATTTCGTGTGGGAAATTCGAACAGCGCTCTTTTTTAAAGATCATTAAAATATTCGAAAATATCGATTAGAATAGTTTTGTCGAATACAAATAAATACAACAGCCAAAAAATAAATAAAAATATATACATATAATTATATTAGCTGCATACATGAGCGTGTGGGTGGGTAGGAATTTGAGGGTCAATTTGTCCAGCCCTCCCACTGCGGTGCAAGACGATGGGTAGAGAGTCAAGCTGGAGAGGTCTAGGTTAGGTCTCCCTTAACCAGACTCTCCCGATCCGGCCAACCCTGCAGTAAGTCGGCAAACGCAATCGCTGCCAAGACCTAGACAAACCTCACCCCATGAAGCCGGGCACCCCTGCTAAGTCATCAAACATAGCGAACTACATGGTACACCTACTACGGCAGGGGTGTTGGATTATATGAAAATTTAAAAGAATAATACATTAACAAAATAAAAAAGATATTCAAATTTATTAATTTATTAGAATAATAATATTCTATTCCTATTTATTATCTGCTGCTAGCTAGGTGCGCTGTTCGTGTTCAGAATTTTTTTATAGAATGGTTCTGACTGAATCTCATTAACTAACTTCTAAAACAAATAACGTTATTAATGAAAACATTAAATTAGATATTTTTGGATCAGTAAAGCCTAATTTCAATGAAGCCACAAAACTGTGCCCCATTTTTAAACATGTATACAATTTTTAGATATTTTTTCACACGATTAAATTTAGTAAAACAAATCGAATATGTTACTAATAAATTTAAAAAAAGAGAAGTTTTCCTTACAACATGCTATGCAGTGTCTATAATGCATAATATTCGTAACTTATGCAAAGCACGTGCCTAAGCGTAGGCGTGATATTCACATTATTACGAAGAAAGTTGTGAATTTTAGATATGACACATCTAGATTCATACACAACCATAACGAGGAGAAACTGAAAGCATTATATTTAAAAAAAACATATATTACGTCTGATTATTTGCATCACAGTTGATATGAATCCAGGCAAATCGTACAATCAAGCAGGCATAAAAGAGAGAGAGAGAGGATATAACGACAAGTATTATTATTCGTGCGCAATGAATTATGCGTAGAATTCACTGAGCGCATCGGCGATTTCCAAAGTGGAAGATATCGCCCTCACCTGGTGATATGTAGATAAGGAGGCGAGGGTAAAAAGAAGGCATTGAAACAATTTGAGAATATTTTTAATTGGTCACATCTACTGCTTCACAAGATACACGCTTGTGGCCTATGTTTGATTCAGATGTTTGCACTTTCGACATTTTTGACAATTTATTTATTTATTTGAGACACAAACAGGATATTTTAAAAACATTTTTGCAGGTAATATAAAACAAATTCTAATACAAATATAAATATCCCTAGATTAATGTGTCTGCAGTAATCACATTTGCATATTCACAGAAGCAAACACATGAAAAACAATGTAAGTATTACTTATACATTTAAAAAAAGTAATGTAAGAAAAGTAATGAAACAATAACATTTTTTTTAGGTGCACAAATCATGGAGATTTTTTTTGAAGCTAGTTATATTATTTACAATATTTATCTATGATGTGTGTATTTTAACAAGATCGTTGTATGATCGAGACATTTTAGATATAGGATTAAAATATCCAGTATTATTGGTAGAAATTTCGGTCCAAAAGATGTTAAGGTAATAATTGATGCCTCAATTTGGGGAGCGGGTATGGGTATCTCTGCCATAGATCACCTCTGCCATGGGTCACCCTAAATGGTTCGCTACGTTTGGTGACTTAGCAGGGGATCCACGGGTTCATGGGATGAGGTTTGTCTAGCAAATGGCAGCGGGTGTTTTTGCCCACCTACTGGATTTGGAGAGACTGGTTGAGGGAGCCATTTTGATCCATAGATTTCTACCCACTCCTCATACCTTTTTCGTCCCCAGATCACATCCTATCCGTCCTTTCCCTAAAAAGACCGTCCACAAATCATCACTAGTGGAGATAATTGTTGCACAAGAGTCGCAATTGCTCCCGTCTAGAGCCAGTGAGACTATGGAATCCCCTATTGGGGTATGCTGTGAGGCTGAAGGTAGTGGACAAGGGATGTAGATGTAAGGGGTGAGAGGAAGGTATGGAAGTACCTGGCTATTCAGACCTGGTCACCGAACACGGCTAAAGCCAATTCAAGCAACGTTTTAATTCTGAATGATGGTCTTACACTAGGGCGATACTGAGAGTATATTCTAATCCGGAACGTGCCGCAAATATACTACAGATTATGTGAGATAAAAAGATGATATAAGGAGATAATGTTTTAAAAAAGGCTTTAATGGAGGAAGAGGGGGAAGGCGAAAGAATAATATATTTGAAAAGTGGGGGTGGTAAGAGGGAAACTGCCTCATGTTATAGAGCTGCATAATGAAGGATGGGCAGTGGGCAGTGGGCAGTGAAGAGTGGACAGTGAACAGATGAAGAGTGTCGAGCAGCACTAATGAACGGAGAGAATGTGAAAGTCGATAAAAGCCGACAAGAGCCGACACTCACAGCACTTAAGTGCGACTACTCCAAACATACTGATAGACTGGTTCAAGAATAACCAAGTAAACCCCCAATCGGCTCTCTACCGAATTAACATCCGCGATGTTTCAACCTAAAACGCAAGAAAGCAACTATAATTACCGTGACGATTCAAGGTTACGGTACCGTGATGGCAAAAAGGGCAATAAACAACGTTCCTTATCGCTATAATGCTGCAGCTCTTTCTTACACATTAAATAATGGTGAGACACACACAATACTTGTGACTGTTTCTTTTAAAGTACTATTTTTTGAGACGGGATTTTGTGAGGGAGATGTATGATAATGATTGTATGTTTACTTTGGGGGGGTGCAGACATACGTTCATATGTTGTTATTTAGTATGTAAGAAAGAGCTGCAATTTTAAGAACAAAATCAAAACGATCAACGCATTGATTGACTTTTTTTTAATTTTTGGATATCACTAACGCTTCAATATTATCATTGCAACTATATTCCATACTTTCAAAATTATCGTCAAGGCTAATAGTATTGTAGTGGTCTACGGAGAGGTCACGGTGCGGTGTGTGTGAGAGATGCAAGAAAATGAGCACTTTTTTTTTCCTTTGGAGGAAACAGACCTACGTACATTGTGTATCTCATCGATAAGGAACATATTATGTTTATTGCCGTCACGGTAAATTGTCCAATAGAAAAACATTTATGTAGCGTCTCAGATGCGATGACCATTTTAAATGCAATAACATAAAAAAATCTAAAATAATAAACGGAGTAAAACTCAAATCCGACCAAACCATTATAGATACAGCAAAATAAACAAGATATTATTTATATCGAAGCCATAAATAAAATGTTATGTTTTTCAGACACACATAATACGTATTTGGCAAATTCATGATACGCATATCGGTATGGACACCAATACATACATAATATACAAGCGCGATAACAAATTATATTGTGGCAGTTCGGAAGATTGACGTATTTAAACTGGAGACAATCAAAAGCGTTGACACAGGTGGGCTATGAGCTGCACAAACGACTTACATAACAAATTCAAATGTTAATAATATGCAATAATAATTTATAATAAATATGAAAATATCTGGAGTCGGTGGAATATTTTCCCATTATGTTTCTGGTGGATTGACGTATTGTTCTTGTATTGTTTTGTATTTATTGTACTTATATGTATAGTGCACTTACATTGCGTGAATTTACTAGATATTCATTTGTGAAAAAGTGTGTGGAAGGGTTTAGTCTTTCATTTGGGAAAGATTTAACCCGGACATAAAATCTGGAGCACCATATAATGTAACTGCGCTGTTAATTTTGATACTAGCTTCGAAAGTATCGCCACGAACTGTGATAAGAATGTGATCGAAAATGACACGGCATGATTTGTGGGAATGTTCAAGATGCCATTCAAACATTTGTTGGACGTTTCTTGTCCACTAACCCCCTCCCAGGATTCGGGCGTTTGTCAGATGGTCAAAATATTTCCACTGTGCAATAAAATCCAAATAATTGGAAGATTTCTGAACATATCCGAAAACTAAAAGCTGTTTTGGAAGTGTGATGGAAATACGCTTACAAATAGAAATGTTATTAAAATTAAAACTAAATAAAGAGAAAAAAAACACACATTTTATTAGGCAAATGTATTATAAAGGTTTTTATCACCTCATTTTTTGTCGTTTTAAAAAAATTTCAACATATTATAATTGAAAGTCCTCCGCCTCTGTCTGTTCGCGATAAACTCAAAAACTACCCAACGGATTTTCATGAGGTTTTCACAGATAGAGGATTCGCGAGGAAAGTTTAGGTATACAATTTGTCAAGGTTTTGTGTAAGTTGGTTGAAATATACATAATATATAAAGGATAATGTCTGTATGTGGGAGACAAGCGGGCGGTGTGGATTTTATTTGTATGCAAAGATCACTGTCTACATTTGATTTCGAAAACTCTCGCCGGAGACTTCAGGTAGTATAAAAAAATTCAGAATTTTATACATTTTTCTCAAATTGTTATCGGAAATTTTGGTTTCATAGAGGTGAATATTTAAATTTTTCTACGGTTCCAGATTTTAATACAAAGGGTGGAATTTTCTCTTTCTAACACCGTTTGGATCATATTTCTCATTATGACAGTAAGGGAGATACAACGATTTATATGAGATCAATGTGAGCCAGGACATTTTTTTTACATTAGCTCCACACAGGAGGCCCTGAGGAAAACAATTTCCCTCAGGTCCTATGTCATCTTAGGGGATGCTGTGTGGAGGGTCTTTTTTTTAAGGAATGTGAGGATAGAACGTTCTGGGAAAGAAAAAGGTTTCCTGTGATTAAACGATCTATAGATATAGGTAGGTTGGGCGGGGCTAGTTGAACCAAGGGGCTTGTTGGGCCAACCCAATATCTTCGGAGCCGAAAGACTTACAAAGAATGTCGAACATATTCTAGCAAGCTAGAAGTGTGGGGATCGCGTCACCAAGCATTCAGGAGACGCATGGTGTCCGTAGCGTGTACACGGGGATTTTGTGATTTTTATGAAAATAGATACCAAGGAAAAGGGTACTAAGTCAAGGTAAGTCGATTTGAAAATGGTGTTTATTTAACTGTATCTTGTCAATTATAAAATTGTAATGCATTTAGTGGTATATGAGTTATCCGATGAAATTTGCAATAAAACATGGGTGGGGCTAATTGAACCATTTGGTTCAACTTGCCCCATTTAGATTCCTTACTGTAATTTTATACGTAATTTTCAGGAGAAGAGTGGGTTCGTTGTCACGCCTGTCGAAAGTTGGCACACCAAAAGTGCACATCTGGCACTATTCTAATGTATATCTGCGTCAATTGTGACAGCGATTTCAAGATTTCAATTAAATAATACTAAGAAAATATACCAATTTTATTATTTTAGTTTTTTTAGATAAAATAAAAGCTCTATTACCTAATTCTGTATTCTATCATTATTTCAATAAATTTAGTTTAATAACCGACATAATTTGTATTATTAAACCATGAGTGTAAATTATGATACATATATCACCAGTAATCTGATGGACGATGATGACATCGATAGGCAAAGAAGAGCTCTCAGCGTAAAAGAAAACATGCTCAGCAGAAGATTCCGCCTTTGCAGTACCGCTGTAAAAAGGACGCTATTCCTTTCCTTCTGCGCAACGCTGTACACGTGCGAACTCTGGGCAAACTACAAGAAGAGTAGTATAGAAAGACTTCGGGTTCAGTACAACAACGCCTCCCGCATAATGTTTGGTCTCCCCAGATATTGCAGCGCTTCCCGGATGTTCACGGAGGGGCGAGTTCCCGGCTATGCAGCCCTTATTAGATCCAGGGTGGCAGGAATGAGGGAAAGGATAAGCAGCTCTGGAAATATCCTCATCATGGAAGCCCGCCTCAGTCCATCATCCAGCATTGATGCACACTGGAGAAAAATACTGGCTCCTAATGTGGTCACAGAATCCTAAAAGCTAATTATTATGATTTTCTTTTGTTATTACCTCTGTTTCATGTACAATCATATTCACCTGCTTTTCTTTTTAAAATATTTTGTGTATGTATTATAACCCTTATAGAATGTGGGATTGCACTATTCTCCCCACATACCGGAATAAACATTTATTATTATTAATATTATATATGACACTATATGGTTCAACAAGTCCCGTGGGGTGGTTCAACTAGCCCCACCCATGAGGCAAGTTGAACCATATCTCCTTCTGCTTGAAAATTGAAATAAATATCTTGCCTAAGGTCAATGTTTTATATCATTTCACGAATATCATTATAAAGCCAGATAATGAAACTATCTTAATAAATTGAAAAAACAAAAACATCTGCAAGAGTTTAGAGTCTGGGGTCAAATTAGCAAAATCGTGTTCAACTAGCCCCGCCCTACCCTACTTAAGTCGTACATTGCATAGATGGTGGAATAAATTGCGAAAGAAATCTACTGCGTTCGGTGGTCATCTAGATTTAACAAGTCCAATAAATTTTAATTGGTATATTCCTTCAGAATGTGGCATAAGCCAATATTGTTACAATCTGGCAACAGTTATTAATTGATTATATATTGTCTATTTAACACCTCGTAATGTAACACCAAACGGCTGACCGAAAACATCACAAATTATTATTTTCTTTTACTATACATATTAAACTGGACCACGCACAAAGTTGTGGGAGTCCAAAATTTTGCCATCTCTAGTTCAAAGTCTTTGGGTAGAATGGTCAAAAATATATATTTTTTATTATTATAACGCACAATACAAATACCACGGTGACTGCGGAGAGTTCAATAGAGGTAATTTGAAATGAATGTAGCATGTTTTTTATTATATGAACACAACACACAAAATGTCGACAAAATACTAAACTACTATTAGGGGAGGGTGGTTCCCGTCTAAAATGCCTTTCACTGTGCACTTTGACTTTCATATCACGGAGTTATTAAAAATACATACATACATCGGACATATCAGTGGCCGAGTAGGCATCGCGTTTGGTTCCCACCCATGTGTCGTGTGTTCAATTCATCACGACTCCAGCAAAATTTTCCCTTACTGGTGTGGTGGTAAAATATTTTCAAATATTGTTAGGTTATTTGTAATTCGGGAAATTTTGTCTTTAAAAAAACATGCACATATTGAAAACGTATAAAATCTGATTTTTAAGAACAGTTTTTACCTGTAAGCATGATATTTTATGATGAATCCTGAAAGTTATTAATTATTTTTATGTTTAATTTGTAGAACTTTCAAAGTGGTCTTGTAAACCGAAACAGCTGTAACAAAAATATATACAAAAATACTTGCAGAACTCAATAATAACATTATCAAATTTTATTATTATTATTTTTTTTTTAAATAATCCTGAATGTTTACTATTTCCACATTGTGCTACTGCATTTCAGGTGAAATAACAAATTAAGTATAGATAGAATATCAGAATAAAAACTACAAAAATCGTAGAAATTGCGAAACATCGGCGATCTAAACGGCGGACTTTTATTGAATCAAATAGAATGAAACCAATAACCCATTTGAAAAAAAAAATCAATAACCTATTTTCCCAGTATAAGAAAACTGTGAAAATAGGTTATTTTTGTAGGATGGCCACAGACTAAGAAGTCTGTGCAACTGGCCATCCTACAAAAATATATAAATATTCTCACAGGAGTCCCAGCTGCTCCCTTCTGGAGCCAGTGAGATTATGGCTTCCCCAATAGGGGTATGTTGTGAGGCTGAAGGTAATGGGAAGGTGAAGGAGGTGGATAAGAAGGCGGGGAAGTACCTGGCTTTTCAAATTTGGTCACCAAACACAGCTAAATCCATTTCGAGCAAAGTTTCAATTCTGAATGGTGGTCTTACACCAGGACGATACTGAGAGTATCTTCCACTCTGATCATATTATGAATGAAGATCTTCAGCACCCGTGAGGTGATTTTTCACAACAACGGCGCTATAAAAATCAGCCAAATATCAATATTACCTTCATGGTTAAACTAAATGTTAAGCTGTCGTTATTGAAATGACCTAACCGCCATCGCAAGTTATGCAACCTTTACTGGGTGCGAGTATGCCATGCCTACGTGCTACGTGCATATTTGACGAACCGACCTACAAACTATGAGTATGCATGCAATTAATACAATATTGCATGCAGTACATGAAAATAATACGAAAAACCAAGATGGCAGACTTAATGGGAATGAATTGAAAATGATTTACCTGCAAACATCAGGTGATTTAGTGGAATCGTCGTCCAATTTGTGACTAATTGATAAGAGACGTCAACGTATTCGGTAGATAAGCCATTATGTCTTTGTTTGAAAACATGTCAAAGGTTTCAAAAATCCCAAATACACGATAACAATAATAATTAATTGATTTTTATCAAACATTAATTCGCAGCTTGAAAAAAAACATTTGTACTATTATATATTATAAAAATCTGTACTAATTATTTTAATTGAAAGATAAGGAATCTTCACCTCTTCCTGCATTTGTAGGAACACTCTATATGGGATTTGCCCACATTTCCAATTACCTTCCTTTTTGATTGTATTGAAATTAAAATGTATTTAACCTTAAATATTCATGTAAATAAGTTTATACAAAATTTATGTACTCTACGTCTGTCTCGACCAAAGATATCGAAATATAAAGAGATGTGCTATCTGCCGTTTTTACTAGGTGAGACTGCGCTTCCGGGAGTCGCGGGTGTTGTTTACCAATTAACGAATAAACTAAACGAACGAATAAACTAAACGAACGCTAAACTAAATGAACAAATTCTTTCCGTAGTCATACTATATTGTTAACCAATAATAATGCACACCTTCAAAAAATTAAGAAAATGAACAAATTCTTTTTGTATGCAAACTACGCGCATTAGGCCGTAGTTCGGCGACAGTCGCGCGGACATCATAGCATATCTCTTTTGTATTTGAATATCTTTGGTCTCGACACATAAAAATGTACGCCTTTATGAAACGAAAGTTTCCATTCGCAATTTGAAAAAATAAAAATTACAAGTGTGCAGTTCACACGCTGTAGAAGTGAAACCTTCAGAAAACTAAAGTAGACAACAGTGGGGAGGTTACGAAGCATCGCACAAAGTGGAGACCGATTATACTATCTCATTCTCTCTTAGGCTAAATCCTATAGATGTATGTGTTTGTCTCTTTTTAGTGTCGCTTTTTCATCGAGTTTCAAATCACAACAGTGCTAAAGGAATTCTCATTTTAAAAAAAATTCATTTGGGATTTTTTTACATGAAACGACAAAAAAATGAGGTAACGGTAACGTTTATAATACATTTTTCTAATAAAATGAATACCGGAAACTTAAAAGCGTGTAAGTGCCATTTACAAAAAAGGAGGTAGACGGTAATATAAAGTACGCTCAAACATTCAAAGAAACCCCTATTTTATTTTTATGCCAAAGGACGTATGTCTCCATCCCTCACACTTTATTTATTTATTTATTTATTACACGCCCTGATGGGCTTTTACAATATAGTTTATAAGTTGAGTATAAAAACAATGAAGAAAATATAATACAATGAGAAAAGAAAATACGTAATACAATATAAAAACAAAACCACATAATAAAATAAAAAGTACATATGTAAAAATGATAAGAAGTCTCACATTCAATTTAAACAAAAAACTGCAGAAATTATGTAAATCTATTTGTGTCTAGAAGAATAAAAGTGATAGAATATGCAACATTTATACTGATTGGTTTTAAGATGAAATATATCACCTAGATTCATTGACGTATGATATCTAGACGCGCCCTGTGAAATGCAAAATGACCCCAGAAGCCAGCAAAAGCAGGCTCACGGCCCATTTATGAAAAAGTGCCTGCATTGTTTTGCACCGTTTAGATCGCATAGTGCTTTGTGTTGTACCTTTTATCGGTCTACAAGGTCTACACCGAAACCAATTTGTGTTCCAGCCGTCCGCACCGGAGTTAATTTTTTCAAACAGCAAAATATCTAACTTCCGAATGTTGTACAAAGTACACACCGCGGACTTTATTTTTGAAAATGTAGTCAGCTATCTGACTACAACAAAAAAATAGACCTTACATATGTCTTTTAGACAGCGTTTTCATAAACGTAATAATGTTACAGAATTACTTTTGTTGCCATCAAAGTTTCCTACGTCATCAAATCACCGCACTGCCTGTGTTCGACTACTAATACATACAAGGAGGGCTAGTATCACAATTTGGAAGAGTTTTCAAACTTTTTTAAAGCGCAACCCGCTTTTAGTAATAAAATAAATTATATTATTTCCATAAATTACAATTATAATTACATAAATTCACCACCAGCTATTTTTTAGGAATGATCAACCTTTTAAGTCGAAGTATTATTAATGTATCCATTATTATTATGTACTTATGCGGACCTTGGTGGGAGGGTATGTACAACATAAGCTGGTTAACTTTTTTGTCGGTGGAGTCGCAAACCTGCTTTACATATTATAAAACAATATTTGTTTAATTAAACTACCAAAGAGGGTAAAAAAAAGCCGCAGCTGAAAATTTTATATCCGCAATGCCAAAACAATGAATGATATCGATTTTTTTCATTTGGAAATGTTAAATTTTGGCGGTTGATTCAAAAAGGGCAAAAATTACCAGACAAAATTTTTACTTCGTTCAAGGTCAAACCAGTAAATGGTGTTAGTTTATTTTCGTTTGTAATTACAATATTTATAAGTACAATATTTCGTCAAGATAATTTTTGTTATTTTGTAAAACGGAAACCTTTAAAATACATAAAACACAGATTTTAACAAAAAATCGTTGCAAAATTCTTTAATTAAGGTCGCAAGTTAAACAATTAACACTTATAATTTAATTGTATGAAATTTCCCCACGATAGATAAAAATCGTAAGATATACTCCAAAAAATATTATTAACACGTATTACAAGATATATAGTGATACGAAAAATTTCGTAATTCATTGTTTTTTTCAAATCCTTTTTGAGACATTTTCCGTGAGATTTTTGTCCTATTTCAAACGAGTCATGTTTTTAAGAATAGCGCGCTCCCTCTAACACTCGTATTTACGTATCTCCCCTTCCTCTCCTTTTTGAGCGCTTACTACTGGGCTTTAAGTATCCACTAATTTCAGTAATTTTTTTTATTTACTATACGCAAAAAACTTAATGTTTTGAGTAGCTGATTCAAAACTTTAAAAAGAAATTATAGTTTTTGGCTAATACCTTTTGCAAAACGGAACAGAAGCCTTTGAATATTTTTAGCGCAATTTTTTGATATTTTTTTGTAATCAGTCCGAAAAGCAGTAAATGGGCTTGCGGACCGCTGGTTGCTCATCACTGTGTTAATGATGAGCAACCAACTTGGGTAGCCCACGGTGCATGGGCGGTAAAAAGATGATTTTTTCGTAAATGTTTTCAAGCAAATGATGATTGGTTTTTTTAATAAACTCATTAAGCTTACGAACCAACAGAAAAAAAATGCAGACGCATCTGCCGCCAAGACCTGGACAAACATCACTCCATTAACCCGGGCACCCCTGCTTAGTCACCAAACGTAGCGAATCACTTGGGGTGACCTATGGCAGAGGCGTTGGTTATCCAATAAATGGTTCCCGAGGCGGCGGTACCCATACTGGCCTCCGAAATTGAATCGCTTGTCAAAATAAAGTAAAAAAATATTTTTTTCCAATTAAATTTATGAATGTCTCATGACCCCCACTTTGAAAACCACTGAATTCAGCACGGCTTGTGGATATTGTTCATGCGGCCAATCCGTGAACAACTATTGATGTATTAGTTTGACAGAATTACACAAAAGGATAACTTGGCGGTCAGTTGTATATTGCCGGGAACTCTGTATGCAAGACGGCGGAATTGGAAGGAGAGTTTTGTTGCGAAATTACTGTTACTGGTGTTATTTTATTCTGATTATTACTATGAGAGGGCTTGTCTAGGGTATACTTGGTCGAAGCCTAGATTAGAATATTTATTTCCGAGACTGTGAAGTCTAGGAAACGGAGAATTTTGATAAGCTAGTGTCCTGGTGTTATTGAAGTAAAAGGGTAATAAATGTCGACATGATTTTTTGGGTACATGGATATTGATAAATTGAAGTAATTCTGGACAGTCAATTTTATAATGCAGTATTTTATGTAACAGTATTAAATCTGTGCTTATTCTTCTTTCTGAAAGTTTCAAGAGAGAAAATTTATCCAGGAGGTAATTATAATCAATGTTTAGTATAGGAATACGCAATTTATAGTTTATGAACCTTAGAAACTTCCGTTGTATCTTTTCAATGTTGTCTGAATGAATATTGAAAAAGGGAGACCATAACGTAGAGTTATATTCAAGTTGGCATCTGACAAGGGTTTTATATAACATAATAAATGTGCCTAAATCATTAAAATCTTTTGCAGCTCTTAAAACAAAGCCAAGAGTCTTTAGGGATTTGTTGATAATATTATTAATATGACATACAAAGGTGAGTTTACTGTCGAACATAATGCCTAGATCCATAATTTCATTAACACAATTTAAATTTTCATCATTTAATGAATACTGAAAAAATATAGGATTATTTATTTTGGAAAAATGAATGAACTGACATTTATTTATGTTTAATGCTAGTTTGTTGATAGAGCACCATTCAAAAAGATATGTCAAATTAGTTTGAAGTGTAATACAATCATTAATGTGGTTGATCTCTTTATATAGTTTCATGTCATCAGCAAACAGTAGCACGTTTATGTTTGTGAATATATCAACAATATCATTTATAAATATAATGAACAAAATGGGCCCTAAATGGGAGCCTTGCGGCACTCCACTTGTTGCTATAAATTTGTACGAATGTGTGCCATTTATTTTCACACTAAGACTTCTTTTGGACAAATAACTAACAAACCAAATTAATAAGCCACCATAAACTCCAAGTGTCGCCAATTTATTGATTAATATTTTGTGACACACCTTGTCAAAGGCCTTGCTAAAGTCCGTATATATTGAGTCAACCTGGCACCTGTTTGCTAAAGATTTAGATATGAAGTTTTCGTAAATTAGTAAATTGGTTAGTGTAGATTTATTTGAACAAAAGCCATGTTGGTAGGGTGTTATAATTTTTTTATATTTGTAGATATTTTATGGAGTACAATTTTTTCAAAAAGCTTGGGAATCGATGATTGGATACATATTGGCCTATAATTTGTTACGTCCGTTTTGTCCCCTTTTTTAAAAATGGGTGTTAGAAAACTGTGTTTCCATGTATCAGGGAAATTGCCTGTCTCTAGTGACTGGTTAAAAATTAGAAAAAGAGGAACAGTTATGCCATTTAAACATTCTTTAATTAACACTGGTGGAATATTATCAGGTCCTGCATTTTTCCTAGCATCTAACAAATTTACATGGTTTTTGATATCATTGATTTCTATGCGCATTTCAGATATATCCAGGCTAAGATTCGATGAGAATTTTGGAATTTCGTTGCTAGGTATATCCTCTTCATACACAGACTTAAAATAATCAGCAAATAGATTTGCAATGTTTTCATCATTACATCCAATTTTTCCATTGAAATTCATAGTAGTTGGAATACCCAAGTTATTATTTTTTTGAGAGTTAGTATAATTCCAAAACTGTTTTATATTTACACGAATATCAGTTTCAATTTTGTCGATGTAATTTTTATAGCACAATTTTGAGATTTTACAACACTCCTTTCTTAACAATTGAAATTCATTGTAATCACTCGACAGTCTGGACCGTTTGTAATTTTTATGAGCTATTTTCTTACGATATGTTAAAGTGATCAATTCGGGACTAAACCAGTTTGGAAAATGAGAAATTCTATTATGTCGAAGAGGCACAAAATTTGCAATAGCATCATTAAGAATAGCATAAAATTTATTTACATTGTCGTTAATATCTGTATTTTCCAGAAATGACCAGTCTGTTGTATTTAAGCAATCAGAAATTTTTTTAAAATTTGCTTTAGAGAAGTTATAAGATGGCTTGATATTTTTGAGATAAGTGTTGTTAACAAAGGGCATAACTATATCCAGAGGAGGATGGTAAACGTCCACAGGTAATAGTTCTTCTAAAGATTTACATACGTTAGCCGTGGGCTCACTACAAAAAACTAGATCAAGAATGCGACTATTTATATTAGCGACAGTGTTTAGTTGTGGGATTGATAAATAATTCGACATACCCAGAATCTCTCTCTCACTAAGATTGGCAGTTGACATATTAATACCAGACAATTCAGGGTCATCATGGTTCCAAGATATATTTGGCAAGTTATAGTCACCCACTAAAACAAGTTTGGCACTGGGATATTTAAACCTTAAAAATTCCACATCCTCTACATGATTCATATACAGCCGTGTATCGGAGGATGGCGGTATATATATGCATCCAATTATTAATTTGACAGCATTTTTATTTTCCAGCAACACGAATATTTGTTCAACGTCACTATTTTTGTTTTTGAGCACTTTTGACGAAATACGTTTGTGGACAGCAATCAGGACTCCGCCTCCTCTTGTATTGGAGCTGGTGTTTGGACTACGGTCAACTCGGTAGATGTGGTGATCGGGCAATCCAAGTTCCGCTGAGAAAATCGATGGTGTTAACCAGGTTTCCGTTAACATGATGACATCGTGTGAGAGAGTCGGGGCACTTATTCTGAATTCCTTTAATTTCGTTCTGATGCCTCTGACGTTCTGATAATAGATGTTACATTTATTTAGTTGGAGTTTTTTGGCAAAACATTGACGATTTTGGGGAGGTTATTTATATATTTTATTGTTAGATTTAATTCACCATTATTTTTTCTAGACTCTAGCTCGTCCCGTAGCATCATCAGGTGTTTTCTTTGTTGGCTGGTCTGATCATTTCTGGCTTTGATACCATCTTTTAATTTTTTGTTATTAATCAAAATTGTCCGAACTGAATGCTCCTCTTTGAATTCCAACTTAATTGGTCTACATTGATTTCCGACTTTCTTCGTTCCCAACCTGAATATTTTAATGTCATGAGGATTAAAGGAAATATCAATGTTTTTCAAGGCCGCGGTAACCTTATTCACGTCATCGGAAATGTTAGTTGAGGTTAGATCTGATGTACTCTCGGGAACATTGAAAAGAATAACATTTCTTGCGCGGAGCTTCCTCTCTTCAATTTCCGTCAATAAGTCACAAATATTAGATGAAGGATTTGTGGGGTTAGCATCTGTTGGCTGAGTAACTGCTACACTTTTTAAGGCTGATAATTAATAATTTGGTGATTTGGCATAAAAATAAAATAGGGTTTTCTTTAAATGCTTGAGCGTACTTTAAATTCCCGTCTATCTCCTTTTTTCAGTAATTTTAGTTAAAAAAAACGTAAAGGGAGCAATTTATAAAACTTTTTCTAAGTTTGCATTCAAAATGTTCACGTTTCAAAGATTATTTCGGATTACGAAATTTGAAAGCTCATTTTGTCATCTTTCAAAAGCAGTTTATAATTTTTCGAGAAGTTCAGAAATATTCAATTTATTTAGATTTCATTGCAAAGCGGAAACATTTGACCTTTTGACAGAATATGCCCAAGGCTTGAGGGGTATAATGTGTTTGAATTGAAAATGCTTTGAATCACTAAACATTGTACAAAATCCCTAAATTATGAAACATTTGTTGTCTAATGAAAATATTTCAATATCTAATGACGATTTTAAAAAGTGATGTTTTATTGCATTTTTACGATCTACGAAAATTCCTAAACCTTTTGTTAACATTTGAAGAATTGGAAATTTAATTTTATCTTCTGTGTTTTATGTTTTTTCTAGTGCACAGTACAGGGAAGATGTTATATCAGACAGTCACACTGAGTAGAATCCCACCCAGTTTGACGGAGGTGGTCGTGAAATGGCTTTGTTCGTTAGAGTGACGGAATCAGTTCATCGCGGATTGGGTAATCCTATATCGGACTCATTGCCGGCGATTAACTGGACGACCCCCTTTGCCAGATATAACAATCAAACGAATGAACATAAATAAACAAACACGAAAGAATCATTCGCTATTAATTTGTCTTTTCCTCAAATTCCCCATATCACAAGATTGATAAATTAAGGGACATTAACCAGCCAGCGGCCGAGAATTCATATTTCGTCGAAACATGTTCTTACGATCGTACAGGGCGGTTCCAATGAGAAAGATTAACTATTCTCCGTACCAGCTATTTTAAACTCAATATCGATTTTATTTCATCAAAAATTTGCTTTAATTTATACCTACATTCAAAAATGCTGAAAGACGTGATGAAAAACCTATTAATATTATGTACCTTTTGTAATTATTTTTTGATTGTAAGTCTTAATAATTTTTCAATAATGTCTAAGCAAAATAAGAAGGTAAAAAAATATATAAATATATTAATTTGTAAGACCGTAAATAAATAGACAAATTGAAGTATTTTCGTCACAAAACACGTGTGCGGATATTTTTTTAAATGATTTTATTTAAACTAAAATTAAAATTCCGAAACATTACTTTTCCAGATAATTTATTGATTTATTTTACTGCATGATTTGAAATGTGTGTTGTACAATACAAAATTTTGTTTGAAATTTGAACTAATCTGCCAACGACCGACGGTAAAAACCTTATTGTACTAAAAATAAACATTATCTCAAAATTTAAAACATAGCTTTACTAGATAAAAGAACAGTCTTTCGAAATCAATTTAAAATTTTTTGGCGGAAAAGAGTCAATATGTCTAAAATTTGATTTAAAAATGACGTATTTCCGGTTTTGTCTGGTTATTCCCTCAAAGTCTACAATAATGGGCTGGTCAAAAGAATTATTATGAAAATCCGCATAGAAAAAAATTATTACGTCACTGAGTGGCTAAAACATAATTTTATATTGTGTATCAATAATAGACGACAAAACTACTTTGAATGGTTTACAAAACGCAGAAAAATGGCGAATTGTGTTCATTTTGAGTTTCATTGCTGATGGCTGTAAATGAGTTTAGATGAAGAGTTCCTTGTGTCTCTTTGTGATACACTAACATTTTTGGAATTCGGTCGCTAACAATAACACCCCTTATGTAGATGGCGATAAGATTTAAATTCCCTTGATCAAATTGTTTTGATTCATACAAGAAAAAACTAGCAAAAACGTTTTATTTTGCAAAGTTCAGGCCCAAATATTTTACGATAATTAAAAAAAACTTTATTTGCAACGTTGTACGACAAAACCATAACCGAAAAGAGGTTCGAAGTAGGAGGTTTTGAACTTTAGAGCAGTTTTTATATTTTATTATTTCCGGGCTTATAAAAAGACTTCGCTCGATTATTTCAAAGGCATATGTGTCCTACTTGTAATATGTGTCCTACTTGTAATATTTAATTACAGCATTTGAAATATATCACATTTTCTATCAAAAACACAAGATTTTGCGTTACTTTTGCATCGCCCAGAAAATGCTGGAAAATCTAATATTTCAGTTTGCATCAATTTCAAGTGCATCATCAATTACCTCAGAATAATAATACATTTGTGGAGTTGAGCCATAACAATGTAGGTATCTTCAATATTCTGACGATAGGCGCTACTTGAGTAGTCTGGCCATTGATAGGCGCTGCGGGTGCAAGAGTTGCCGTGCCAGACCAGTGACTAGTGTGTGATGTGCCGGGTCCTGGTGACCCCTGTCCCCGGCAGAAAGTGAGTGAATAGCGCGGCTTCAATCGGTTCGCGTGGAGCAGTCCGCATCACCACTATTTGTTAGTTATATTGTCATTGTCGCTTGTCGCCTATGATTCGGTCCTGCGTCCTGACGCTAATCGAGCAACAAGGCGCTCCAGCAAACCAGCCAGCCACCAGTCCAGCCACACGCCTCGTCGGGCTGTGAGCCGTCAGTCCGTCACCCGTTACGTACTCAATATACTACGTACCACACTAACCGGGAAATAATGGTGGAAGGGAATTACCCACACCTCCATACACACAAATGCATCGACCACCATAACAACGGCATGTGCCTAGCGTGGTGGTCGAAAATCCACAAATTATGCAACCATCAAAGCAATGAATAAATAAGAAGAAAAAAATAATGTTATTTAATTTCACTGTTTGAAAAAACGAGTGATCGAAAATATCGTCATTTTAATTTTTTTATTGCTTTTTATTTCTTGCTAGGGCAATCCCGATGAATTGCAGAACTCATTTTAGATCAGGAAGAACTTACAATTCATAAGTGGGAGAAAATAGTTGCAATTTCAAATGGGTATTTTGATATTAAAAACATAAGTTTCATATACAGTATAGACGAAAAATAAAAAGAGAGGTTAAGTAGAACCAACAACAACAATAGAAAACAAATATAGAAAAAAGAACAAGGTTATACCAATATGGATTATTACAAATAAATGGAAAAGGAAACAAGACAGAGCAGAACATGACAAGAAAATTACGTAGTTCCATCCTTAAACGTACCTACTTAAAAATATTCTTTTAAAGCATTATTCTGATACTTTTATTTATTTTGCTGGATTCCCTTGTATATACTTATAAATATCAAAATATCGAATATAATAAACTAGGTTTCCGGAAACTCGTGAATCTATATCACTAAGGGTTAACAGCTTTTTGGAGATGGGTCTACGCTTCGACGCTTTTTAAAATACAACACCTGATATTAACACCATGGGACTGATTTTTTAAAATTTAACCAAAAAATCTACTTCGGATTCGATTTACCCTTCAATGAAACAAAAAAGTTATTCCACAAAATCAGTTAATCATCATTACAGTGATGTAGATTTACCGATTTCCCGCTTTTTCTACGAGTAACCGGACCTACATGTATGTTAAAAAGTTTATTTATTTTCAAGGGACGGACATAATAATTACTAATTACGGTTCCATGCCAACCAAGAATGAAGTCAACTCAACACCTTTTTGAAAAGTCATTAAAAACTACGAAAAAAAACAATTGAAAAATAACCCACAATCTAACCTAATGTTACTTTAAAACCATTTTTTCATAACTTTTAGTGGCTTTTCAAAGGAAGTGTTGAGTTGATTTCATTCTGAGTTGTCCGGTCACCATTAATTACAGTATACATAAGGACGAAAAGTATATATTCAGAGTTACTGTTGCCGCATGAGCAGTTACTAATAAAAGTGATAATTGTTCACAAAGTAAAACAAAGTTGTTTTTGTCTAATGACCCACAATTATCACCAAATGGTGGGAGATTTCCACCATACCAAGGACAATTTACTTTTAAAATCAATTCCAAACATACAACAACGTGCTTTGATCCGGGAATCCAAGTAAAATTAAACGAGGAGAAACCACGAAATATCCCGGAAAAACAATGACGCACACCAAATTATAGTAATAAATATAGAAAAAACATTATATTTAATTCCAGCTACGTGAACGTGATATGCAATTCAACTTATCCATATTGGCAGTGTTGCAAACAACAGAATTTAAAAAAATAAGATAAGAATAAAATAATAGTAAGTACAACAAATACGAAGGGAGATATATATTATAGTGAAAATATTAACATAAAAAAATACATGTGTGCAGTTCACACGCGGTAGAAGTAAAACTTTCAGAAAACTTAAGTAGACAACAGTAGGGAGGCTACGAAGCGCCGCACAAAGAGGAGACCGATTATTCTATTTCATTCTCTTGCAGGCTCAATCCTGTAGATGTGGCGTTTGTCTCTTTTTAGTGTTGCTTTTTGTTGCGTTTCACCGAGTTTCAAATTACAATGGTGCTAAAGAAGTTTTCACTTCAAAAAGTAAGTTACAGATTATATATAATAATATTAGGGAAACAAAATGTATTAAATTTGTGATTAAAATTTTAGCATAAATAGGAATAGAATAAATGAAAATGTTAACGGAAAATAATTTATTTTCAAGCCTATGTTTCTCTTGAATGAATTAAAAAGTTTGTTTTTGATGAATAAACAAAGAACAACTCTAAAAATCTTATGTTACGATTTGGTACTCCGAATTTTATTAGCTTCTTGTTAAGGCGAAGTTTAAAAATACTTGAGAAAAAGCTTTTGGAAAGGTTGGAAAAGATATTTGAGATTTTTTTTTTACATTTTGATTGTAAAAAACATTAATTCCTTTTTTAAGCATCGTTTATTGTAATAAAACGGAATTCTTAAATTTATTTCACGAAAACAAGCGGCGCGGAGAATAAAACGTTGTTTCTCCGCTCCGTCCGGAGGAGTAGTGACATAAAATAGGGGCCGCTGCCAGTCGTTCTTGGTGGACGGTATAAGGTTCACTTTGATATTACAAATTCGTCGACTGCCGAATTGTCGCCGTGATGTCAAAAATACCAACGCGAAAATGCATATTATATTTTATTTTGTGAGGTTGGGGCGTAAATTTCTTTTTTTTGCGATTATCATAAAAGAAACAAAATTTGCCACATTAAACAATAAAACCATATCCGAAATGAGGTTTATAAATAGGAGTGTTTTTTATAGACCATATAATTTATTTTTTTCTAGGCTTATTAATGCGTCGATGACACAGGGCGAGTTTACAAGCTACTATCTCGGAAATTCACTATCTGTTAGTAAACTCGCTCAGTGTCATCGTGTTACTTGCTAACTAGCAGATTGTTGACAATCCACGGAAAAAGTTGAAAGGTCCTCAACTTTACACGCTACAAGCCGACTCGTGATTGGTTTATTTGCGTTTCCAATATGGCTGCCAAAAATCAGCTGATTTCGACTGTCAACTGTCTGAAGGATTAGTTCACGTTATTTCCGCTATTGGCGCTAGCAGCTACGTGCGAGTCCAGTTTCCTACAAAAATGTAGCGAGCTACTGAGCGAGTGGACAGTTTTGTGTGTCATCATGACAATCTCACTCGCCGATTCATCCGCTTTTAAATTTAGTAGATAGTAGCTTGTAAACTCGCCGTGTGTCATCGAGGCTTAAGATACTTATAAAAAAAATGATTGATATTTTTAAGGGCCAAGATATGTTCTTCACGCAGTATTTAATTGAAGCATCTATAATACTTCTAAGCCATCAAATTTTCAAAACAAAAATGTATGATTTTGCATTATTTAGTATGGCTTCATCTTAAGTCAATTACAACCCTTTAGAAATTATTTGTATAAAAGTACCAAATCGCTGATGGTTCTCCCGCAAGACAAGTCGGTTAAATCGTGTTATTTATATTCTTCGAGTCCTAGAAAAAAAAACAAATTAAATTACTTTTTTTAGCCAACGCGTTAAATTGCAAGTATCGCTTTTCTACGGAGGCCTTTAAGTTACTAAGTACTCCTTATCGCAGGCCAGACAGAGAATCATGAGAACGGAATTAATAAAGTGTACTAATATAATGTAGACACACGTACAAACAATGAAGATTGCAATGTACCAAATATCCACTTCTGTTGAAACGTACGTTCCTTACAGCATCCGTCTAGCGAAGAAAGTGAAAATTCGTCATGTTTATTTTCTTAATTACTGCTGAGAACGGATACATTCCTTTATGAGACACACGTCGCGTTGACCGCCATTATAGACTATTATTAGACAAAAATAGTAGTGGGTACTCGGTATCAAAACTTATGCTAAAAATAAATTAGCGAGACTAAATTCGTTCCTGAGAGGTAACATAACTCAGAGAAACATTCAGATCTAAAATATAGCAATAACCTAAAATTATATAAAGCAATTTAGTATTAGTTCACTTCAAGTGGGTGTTACTCTAAATAGCTTAAATTATAATAATACCATGTAAATTTACTTGGGATACCTACTCATTAAGGGACGCTCTCATTACTTAAAATAATTATTACGAGTAATTTACTTAGTTAAAACAACATATTTTACGCAAAAACCACGCAAGGTATATTCAAGATTTAGGTTAGATTAGGATTACGTTAGGTTTAAGTTGAACTTAGTTAAGTTAGCTTTAGATATAGGTTATAAACAAAATTATCGATATAGCTTTGCAATTGCAATTGCACACTGTTGTAACCCCGGGGTTACCTCAAAAACTCTGGGGTCAAAAAAACAATCAGCTCTGATGGCTTATTTAGCAGGAGGTAGTAATGATTCTGGGTCTCGACCTTGAGGTTGCAATAGTATTTATTTAAGTGACAATCCCTGCATTATCGACAGCTATTTGCCTAACCTCTTAAACTGATGTATCAGATATCACACACACGATAATATTGCCCAAAAACCAGTAATAAAATGATAATAGAATCAGCAGTATGCGGAAGTAGGAACGCCGCAGAGATGAATAGAATAAGGTGTCGGTTAGAGGATGGACGGACCGTGTGCTACTCCGAGAGATAAAGTGGAGCATCAGTAGGTCAAGCATCGAGCGCGATGTGCCAGTGCTAGTGCTAGTGACTGGTGTGTGCCGTGAGGTGTGTACTGTGTATTGACTGCCAGTGACGCCATTGCTATGACTTTCGCTAACGGAGCTGAGGGAATTTGGAGCGAGGTGTTGCTTCACGTTACTTCATTCCAAACATCAATTCTTCCAAGACTTAACTAAATGAAGATGCGCTGCACTGCAAGTCCTCGATTGTCATATATTGGAGGAATGCACAAGACCCCACCCTGGAAGGTTTGTCGAAGCAGGGCTGGATTAAGAAATACTATACCGAATGTGATGGAAAGGGACCACCATAGAAATTTCGCATTGCCGAATTTGCTATGGACCAATGCACGGATGTTCAAATAAGTTAGATTTCAAAGATGAGTAAGTGATCACAGTGTAAGCTTAATTAATTATGTTGCCGTCATGTTTACGCAATTTAAAAATTATGAACATGTCTATGCTTAGCTAATTTAAATGTTTTTTTTTTTAATATAAATAAAAGATAAAAAATATAAGGTAATTAAAGAAAAAAACGTTAAAATAATTAAAAATATGCATATTTGTATGATGCGTCAAAAAAATCCACACAGACATAACCAGTCCGTGGAACTGCTCACTAAGTATGTAATCTTCGACGGTTGGTCGAAGTTTGTAATATACTCTAAATCAGCGATTCCCAAAGTGGTCCAGGTGGACCCCCAGGGGTCCACGGGAGGCTCCCATAACGGAGGGGCGAGATGGGATATGGGGTGGAACGGGGTCCATCCTACCCCGTTCCACCCCATATCCCATTTCGCCCCCCACTGTTGTGGTAATTTTTTATACCTATCACATTCCGCCCCCTCCGTTGGGTGTTATCCGCCCGGGGGTTATAACAGTTTGGGGAAAGGGGTCCGTGGGCCAAGAGAGTTTGGGAACCACGGCTCTAAATTCTAAATCAAATATTTAATGAACGGTTTAAAATTGTTGATATTTTGAATTAGAAATATATAAGGGTACCAAAACGATTCAAGTCCTTGGATCCTCTAACAAAGCTCTTTAATTCGGTCCAACATACAAACATCAAAGAAGAAACATATACTTCGGATGTTTTGCTAATTGCCCATCACGCTGTCAAACTAGGCCGCGACTGAGACAGACCCACCCATTACGATGCAGATTTGAGCATGATCCAATTGACAGTTTGTCTGCTATTAGCTATTATAGGTAGATCAGTTACATTGGGCGATTGTCTTCCTGCAATGTCCCGCTCGAGCAGGTAACAATGGCCGCCGCGGCGAGAACTAGGCACAACTTTCACTATTCGCCAATGCCTTACGTGGCCTCATACAACCAGCGACCGACCGGACAGTTAAATGGATCACCAAACGGAACAAATTATTACATGTACTTATCAGCCGTGACGGCACTCGTCCTTAAGCCAAAGCTCGCATAGAGGTCACCTCATTGAATCATCTAACAAGATATAATATTCTAATTGTAAGATAAATGTCATTGGCAGATATTACCTTCTTACTTGGGCTATATTGGTCTGGAAACAATTTGGACATTCTTTGTCTCGCTTGTTGAGGCCGCTTCACAAGTGTTACGTACATAATATTATAATTCAATTATATTTATGTATTGTTTTATAACACTATAAAATTGTACATTTTAGTACGTTTTTAAATGCATTTGAAAATAGGTATTACATAAAACATAAGCAGTCGGTATATTAACTCTATACTAGTATTAGAGAGATTCACTAACGCTAAATATGTCGCTTTCAGAATTTCCGAATTGATTCTGTTCAACAGCAAGATTGCTATCCCGACCGGCCGCGGCATGACCATTGGTACAGTATGTTAGTCCTGTAGGCCGGAAGATAGAACAGTTTATAGTATCGGTGGAGGAAATAATCATCGGGAATATGGAAATGAATGCTTTCCACGATAGTCGAGTTTTCAAACCATGAGCGAATCAGTCAGAAGAAATGTGTAGCATTGTGAACATCTCTTCTGACCCGTAGATGGTTCATTCCGAGCATACCCAAAAGAAATTCGGTAGGATAGAGCCACGGGTAGTAGCCATACTCCCTTATGTAGAGAAATATCAGAAATTTCTGCCACGTGAGAGAATAATTTACTTGGCGTGGACTTCAAATTACTGACCCAGTTCCAAGTCTAGCACTTGCTAAAAGATTGAATAAAATTACGAAAACCCGGGTAACTCTAAAGTTACTTGCAGTGTGTACTACAAAGCCATGCATTCGCAATGAAATGCTACAAGTCATCTCAATATGCACATGAAATGTCAGTATCAAATACGATTTCAAGATGCTTCATGATGGAGACACATTTTAAACTTCGGACGTCCATTGAATACCGATATCACCAGGTGAGACACGCCCTAGTGAATGACAAAATTAAACATTTAGATTCATTGAATGCAATCCGATTCATCTTACACCAGTCAACAATTTTATCAATAATATATATCTCGACGGTATAATGTCTTATGAGCAACTCTCGCAATCTTATCGGAACATGGATTATGTCCAACCCGCCATTAATAACACATAACCCAGCAGTACTTAAGGAATTCCTTGCAAAACACTTTTAATTGCAATTAAAAAGTCTATATAAAGACATCGCCCTCTCAACTTGCGAGGAATGCCACGTTAGAACCTAATGTCTTCATTACAGCTAGGCTCGGGCTGGTCTGAAGCAGTGAAGCAATAACAGGACTAATGGGTATCAAATACACAGAACAAATCGAAAAATTTTCAGAGAACTCATTTGTCAGATGTGCTGATAATGAACAGCCAAAAGTAACAGATAATAGAGAAGAACACAGTTTACATTCTCTCGCGTTATTTTAAACCTGAATCTAAAGGAAGTCACGGCCATGTGCGAATAGCCAGCGTTTTAATTCAAACTTAACCCGGTTTCCATCTAATGCAGCCTCATTGCTCATTGCTGGTTATTTATTTTATAGTACTAGGTATGTAGGTATATCTCGCGCGGTGTGTTTACCGTATTCGCGTCCGAGCGGTCTTCGTGGAGACTGGGACCTTTCCCGAGTGGACTATTGGAGATCGGACGACCTTGGTGCGGTGGACCCTAATTACTCCACAATGGAAATCCAATGGCCACTGTTGACACCGAATAACACCATCGCCATTGATCCGAGTCGGCTGCGGAGATTAGTCACAAGGGTATCTCCTTCCTTCCGCCGAATATTACAGGTAAATAGTTTGAACACAAATCATTTAATTTGGTATACTGGTTACAAGGCTCACTTAGGGTCAACGATGGTTAAGACTCCAAATTTTTATTTCTGGACTTCCTCACTAAATCCTTTGAAGCTAGTTTCAGCGAACATTCTAGGAGAATCACGTACAATATATCCATAGCTTCATTATAACAGTTAACCCTCTCATTATTTTTCATAAACGACGTATATAACTCAGAGAGATCATTTATTATAAATACGCTAAACCTATCACTATTGAGTTGTCAAATTGCTAACCCAGACTTCAATCAGGTGATTGCTGATTACTGTACTGTTATCGTATCGAAAACCCCTTTAAATTATGATTTTTGGTAATATCTTTCAATTGAAAAATGATGTAATAATATACATTCACAAGACAACCGGCGATAACACGATTTAAAACAAACAAAAAATTGAACAGATTACGTTGGCACTTGGTACCAGTGTTGCCAGATTCATGGTTTTATCATGTTTTCATGGTTTTGGGACCATTTTTTCAATAGTTTTTTAAAAAATCATTTCGAACAAAACGGTTCCACGACAACTCAACAATGAGCATTTCAACACCCCCTTGAAAAGTCATTAAGATAATTAATTTTTTGAAAATAGCCCCTAACATAACGTAATCTTTTTGTTTTGTTTTCATCACTTTTATTGACTTTTGAAAGGAGGTGACAAAGTTGCATTTTGTTGAGTTGTCCGGTCACCGAACAAGACATGTTTTTTTTTAACAACAAAATGTACTTTTGAATACTTTTGAGAGAGATATTGGCTTGGGGAAATTCTATAATTCATGAACTTCAGTATCAGATTTACGGTAACTTCAGTACCTAATTATTATCTTTATCAATTAATAACACGAAAACATTAAATAAGCATGAATACACCATGCTTATTTAATGTTTTCGTATTACACCAAATAAAAAGTTTTTTTAAAATTTGTATGGTGTTTTTTTATATTATTTGAAGGAGAATAATTGTGAAATGAACGTTTTTAATAAAGGATTGTATACAATTTAATTACATGCTATTTCAATTTGGGAGGCGGGTACGGGTACCTCCGCACGGGGAACCATTTATTGGTTGACCAACACCTCTGATATAGGTCACCCCAAGTGGTTGGCTACGTTTAGTGACTTAGCAGGGGTACCAGGGTTCACGGGGACAGGTTTGTCCGGATCTTGGCGGCAGATGTGTCTGCCCACATTTGAGGGAGATCTTTTGACCTCTCAAGCAGGACTCTCTCGGAACATTGCATTGCACCGCAGTTTGAGGGATGGATTCATTCGTCCATCACTATTGGACAGACCGACCCCCAGATTCCTACCCACCCCTCATACCTTTTTCCTTCTCAGAACTTCCTCGCCTTTCTTTCCCTAAAAAGACCCTCCATACAGCATCCCCGAATAATACAAAGGCTCTGAGTGGAATTATTTTCCTTAGGGCCTCCTGTGTGGAAAAAATGAAGAAAAAAATGGATTGTTTACTTATTTAAATACTTAATAAAAAGCTTACGAAAAAAAACAATTTTAAACTTCAAAAATGGTTTATTTTTATTTTTGGTACATGGTCATCACTGCTTAGTACATCAACTGATTACGAGATGTCTCAGAATCATTAAGAAATAAAGTCATAATTATTCTTGCGTTATTTTTAGATTTTATTGCACGAGATACCATCCAATATGCTAGCAATTTCGATAGGATAGATAAGAAACTAACGTAGGTAGTAGGTACATCTACATACTATGTTCGAATAATATGTTATTATGCTAAAATTATAACTATAACCTATTTACATTAATATTAATGTTTCTGTGGATTGGAAGTGGCCAACGAATCGCAAGTCACCATTTTACTTAGACTCATAATTTTGAGATAAACCGGTTTTTTCGCACGACCATTGAACATTTCACGACCTAACATCTCGCCAATAATGGGTACCTAGGTGTCTATTGGGTGCTCGTTAATGAATTTATGGCTTCGGATGGTTCGCCGCGAGACTGCAGAGCAGAGTACAGAATCAAGAGATGATCTCACGATTGTAAATGGACGAGCATTGAAGGACTGCTGCTAAACTACTTAAGTTAATTTAATTAATCGAGGAAAAATCGGGAATACCCCAGAAAGACAAGATGCATCCCGGGGAAAAGTGTCGTAAGTCAATTTTTTTTGTTTTATAAAATTTTATTTTTATCTCTGAATAGTGATTGTCATTATCTATGCCCTACGAAAACCATATCTAAGTTAGATCACTCTAATTCTGCGAGATACCGCTAGTGTCTCTTTTCGACGGGACCGATTGTTCCATCAATCATCTTTTGATTTCGTTCTCCTGTAAAACTTACTTTTTAGACTTACGACCCTTTTCTATGGGATGTGCGAATAGGACATATTGAAATAACAGAAGAGTATGACGTATTTATGAATCTAAGTGTCACCTTTATGGAAGACCACCATTCAGAATCGAATCGTAGCTTGAAATGGCTTTAATCGTGTTTGGTGATCAGATCTGAAAAGCCGGGTAATTCCCAATCTTCATATTCGCCAGTTACTCCCTTCGCTACTCCCTTCAGCCTCACATCCTACTCTTGGACACATTGACTTACAGATCCCTACCCATCCTTATAATCCTTCCCAGAACTTTCACTCCTTCCTTTCCCTAAAAGGACCCTTGACAAAACATCCCCAAGGATGACGACGTAATGTAAAAAAAGTTACTCTATTCTAATTACAGGACTATAATATTATACATTTATGTTTATCACTCTATTCTTAGTTTGGGCAGAAAATAAATAGGAACTTCTATTCAACCTCCAAATCTAACGGAGGTAGCTTCAATACTTGAATTGAAATTCAAGGTTTTTCCGATACTAAAGCAGGTAATATTATATCTATCTATCGCATGTTTGTTCATTATCATAAATTCTAGACGTCACGCAATGATCATCATTAAATTCATCGTTCCCCAATACCTAGTTTTGGTCTCATACTCCTTTATTAAAAATTTTTTATTTCTATTTTTTTTATTATGCTGTTTAATCAGAGGTAAAGTCACAAGGAGGAAATCCATAATTGGTTTTATTTTGGCTATACAAACATGTACAAACTGGAAAAATGTTAACTGTTGATTTCCCGAAAATAAAATAAATAAATAACCTAAAAAGTAATAAACACACCTAGGTACAGGTAAATCGATTTAATGATACCCTTGCTTGCGTAGTGGTATACTGGGTAAATGAAGAAATTATTTAATTAAAAAATAATTTAGTTTTTGTTATCAAGCTGAACAATGAATAAAAAATATGAAAATAATATTACCGAATAGTATCGCCAGTATGTGTCTTTTGCACTCACCCTCCACTTATTAAAATCAGGTCAGAAGCATTCGTTCTTCCGAGAAATGTGCGGAAAAAATATAACGGTTGGAATTGATTGCTAAAACATAAATTTCTAGTGCGGCCATGGGCCCATAGCAATAAATTAATTTTTATACCAAATTTTAATTTTAATACCAAAATCCAAAACATAGGTTGATAGAATGCATTGTCGTCGATAAAGACTCTATCTGCCGAGTTTCAGCCTATCGGATGTCGGGAAGGGGGTCAATTTCCACTTCAAATACGCCACTTCATTCATTCAAACAGCGAAATTCGAATAGATTTTCAACAAATTTATGTGTTTTAAATTTTTTATTGTCAAATAGAAAATAAAATAAATAAAATAAAATAGATAAATTGAGCTTTATTACGGCACACGAACACGCCCATAACACACTGACATTGTTTTATCTATTCAGTGAGTGAGTAGATACCTAGAGCGGTGTCGGGCCGGACAGCGAGTAATATGGACAAGGACGAGTAAGGTGTATGGTGGTGTTGGGACTAGTCGGAAGTGTGCGGCGGGGAATTCCCACCGCGCTCGCGGGACTGCGGGCATTCCCGACCTCTCTTCACACACGTGATTTATTTCCAAAGCAATTAGTAATGGGCATTATCGGAACGTGCTGATAATCTAAATATCTAAAACTTAAAATCACTTCAGGAGAAAAGATATTTTTTAGTAGGTGTGTCTATCGTTCCAGCGAGAGACCACTATCACGAAATGTTTATTATTTTCAATGACTGGATCCGAAGAGTTACGTAAGATCTTCTCAACCTTCCTCTACCTTGATCCTTATCCCACTTGCTACTTTTGCATTTTTCTTGTATTCTTTTTCTAAATCTAGGATACATACAACAAGTTTTTCGTGTCTGGATTTGCATCATGCAAGGAGCCGGAACTGAACTACCATCTCATTTTCGTATTGTCCTACACCCCATCAAGGGGGTGGACTAGACCTATGTCCGTGCAACAACCGAGGAGATGACTCCCAAGGTAGCCGTTGTATAACCCGCCCGCGCCTCCCCCGTCGCCATGAGCGGGCCTGAAGACCAACAGTAGCAGACCAGTGCCCTTCCGCCCTGCCTCAGTTTTATCCTTAGTGTCTTCAGGTATTTCCCCCTTAATCCCAACACTTTCTTCGAGGGCCTACCGGGAAGTCGGCTTAGGGGCACGGACACCGAGTCTCGCTTGCAACTGGAATGAAGGCTGCGCTTATTATCGGCGGGACCGCCGGACGACTGCAGCTCAGCTGCTTTGGTTAAGTCAAACAATCTCATCTATTATGATTTTTTTTTCTTTATTCTATTAACTTTTCTTCCTACATAATAATAAACTTTTATTTCAGCTACATCAAGTGGCGGAGATGAGACGTGATACTGTGAAATAAATAATTAACAACATGTACGCACTCGCATACTGCCTGCTAACAATGTATGCCCGGACATTGGAGGTCTAGAATCATTTTAAATAAAAAGTAGCTTATTTATAAAAAAAAATTCTGAGGTGTACGGTGAAGGAGGAAACCATCTGATTCCTTAGAACACCGTGGGAAAGTGGTTGAGCAACCTCCAATGATCCTTATCCTCCCTACTCCTGTCAGCCTCACAAAATATCCTAATTGGTGATACCATAGTCCCACTGACTTTTGATATGTTGGCAAGCAGAGCTCCGGGCCAAAAGGGTCGTTTTCTCTTTCATCCTGATTAAATCACCATTATTAAATTGCTGGCACCGCACATTCGGGATTCTTGTGTGCGGTATGGTTATATATATTTAGTGGCCAGATCTAAAGAGTTAATTAGTTTCTTCCCAAACAGTCCCTTCTTTTTCCTAACATGAACAGATGGAATTCTGGTACAGCATTACGTTTAAAAAAAAGATCACTAGAAACATTTTGCAAGGCATACATTTATACGAGTATATTACATAGATTATGCCACTCTCAGCCATTCCATATTTATTCACGATTCAAGGAGACAGCACGAATGTTTAAAGATCCAGACAAGAAATTGCCAGTCTATATCCAAGTGGTAGCGATTCGGCGATAGAAACGGAGAAGAGAAAGTTCAATTTACATGTTTGCATTATTTGCACAGCGAAAACAGTTCCTAGCCAAGGATGTGCGCTGAGTCACGCCGAAGACAATCAAACGCGACCATGTGACACACTTTGTCAACTGATTTCAGCCTGAAAGAGCGCATATTGCCAAAGTTCCCAAATATAGGACTGGTCATTTATGTAACTTCAGTTTATTCAGTCTTGGCTCGAAGTGGTAAGAGTTACTACTTGCTTCTGACTGGTACCAGTTCTAATAGCTTCCTGTTCTGTTAGCGGCAGTCACGATGGCCGCGGGTTGTGCCTTCTATTTTCTACAAACAAACAAACTTATAGTGTACACTACAACATGCTGCATATATATGTGCTGATATGATGTTGATAGGCAGTCTAGGAGTCTAGTCTACGTTTAAGTGCAGACAAGCGTTTGTCTGCAGTAGGTAATATCGTACGAAATTCCAGCGCATATTCGAGAAAGTCTAGAGAATGCTTGCCGCATAGACTTGACTCGATGGTGACCTCTGTAGCAAGGCGGTAGGCAGTTTGGGCCCAGGAGTTGCTAATTCCAAATCAGACGTGGAAATTATATATAATTTAATTGAAATAAAATAATTCATAATATTCCTTCTAACACCTTGCATCTCGTTCCAAATTGATAAAAAATACTCTGGTGGCGATTTAGAGACGCCAATTCGAAATAGCTATATTCCCTTTCTCAAAACCACCACTCTTGCAAAATAGAGGTGCCACAAATTCACTGGCTTCAGAAAGTCAATGTATTTATGGTATAACACATCAAAAAGATGCTAAATAAAAAGCACGATGCACAATATAATGCGAAATCAAAATTTAAAGAGCAAAATCTACATAATATCCCATCTGACAACTAGTATGGTCGAGAGGTAACCTAAAAGCTATTATGCAATACCAACTTGTTTATTACTGCAAGGAGATAAAGTGGGTGCACAGCGCGAGAAGGGGAGCCAGGTAAGGCAAACTCCTCAATCACGATCAGAAACAATCATTTAAAAAATATCAATCACGTTTCCACCAACTGCAAAGCAACGCTGTCCATCAGATCTGTTAGGGTACATTACAGCTATAATGGATTTTCCATTAAGTGAATCAATTTAAACAAAAAACAAAAAATGACGAATTCGTTGATAAAAGTTTAGAGTTGGAGAGACTGACAATCAATCAGTAATCGGTAGCATTGGTTCAATCGACCACCTCGGAATCCGTGCCAAGGCTCGAGCTAGCCGCTGGCCACCAGCCGCTCAGGCCGCCCAATGGCGGATGTAGCAGCTAGCATTGTGTGGCTGGTTGCACCAATATTAACAAATTATGCTAATGGCCGACCACAAAGCGAACGACTACCAAACTTTACCATTAGACCCGTTTTCAAGCTAGATAAGTCAGCGCCTTATCACAAGAAGAATGCGTTTAACGTGTACATGTAAATACCGTCACGGTGAGGTACCACCAACCAGCAGTATTTATAGAGCGCATTGTTGGTTTATTGACTCGAGTATATTTCCCAGGCTGTCTGAACTTGTAGCAAGCGGCAATGCCGTGCAAAACAAGACAAAAACCTCAAATGGAATCAGCTTCTAAATTAATTACACATTACTCATGGTGCATAGTCGGTATAGTCACACGTTGCAGAGGTCATTGAATGCTGCACTCAAATAAATGTTTTATTTTTGCTCTACGATGATTGGACAGCTGCCTGAGGAATTTGCTTGAAGATGGGCTAAATAAAAAGATTTGAAATTGTCCAGGTTTCCCATGCTAGAAAACTGTGCATATGTTACGTTAGAAGCTGATGAATTAACTAACGGCCTGGTAAGTAACACGACTGATTAATTTGATACGTACGTTGGTGTTAGGCAATACTGTTACCAGATTTGATAATCAATTTCCTATGTCTTGATCAACAAGAACTCTGAACTTTAAATAGTGCGATTGGATCAAACCTATGGGACGCAGAAGTGGAATTATACAAGTAGGGTTTCAAGAGCAACTGTCAAGTCAATCATAAACACTGATAAGATCAATTACATGACAATATACCATGAAAAATAACACAACTAGTTAACAAACAAAAAACAAAATAATGTGATTAGAGCGCTGTAAGACAACGTATTTTTTCCCAAAAGATTGGTGCCATCGGCGGGTGTTTCCACGAGCAAACAACAGGCAACATTGCTTCGGATGGATTACAACAAATCGGGTCACCGGCGTTTCCTTATCGCTATCTATTCAATATTCAACCAAACCACTTTACTTATTCTTATTATATTCTTACCTTAGTATATATGCACGGTATTGGGACACTAGTAGTGCAAACGGAAACTAGAAAACCAAAAAAAAAAAAACGATTTTTCAATTACGTTTTTGGACATTTACAGGTTAAAAAAAACTTTTGGAACCGGGTCTACATTCGATGTATTTTTACCGGTCGAATGTTGGATGGTGTTTCGAAAAGTCACCCGCAAATTTCATAGAAAAATATTTTTAAATAATTCAGAGTAGCTACAATAATCAAATAGTACCCAGGTCCTAAATTGAAATTGGCGCAAGCGATTCTGACCTTGTCCTTCATACATTTTATTTGTACGTATTTAAGGGTGAAAATCGCATTAAAAAAGCAAAGGGCCAGATACAGATGAGGGGTTAAAAGATATTAAACCGCTCTAATACTAACCCCCTTGCTTAAAGAACGATTTTTTTTTAACTTTGAACTGGATTTACTCGTAAACGAAAGCTCAAAACAAAAAATGTTATACCTCTAAATTGACTTCAAATGTGTTGTAGATTCACCAGTTTCCAGCGAGTTTCCGGACATCGTATTTATACAACACAATACTTTAAAAGCAACTAAGGAGTTAGTTAAGTATAAGAGAATACATGTTTGTGAAGTCTATTTTTTTTTCTATAGTCAAAAAGAAGTTACTCTGACGAAACCACAGAAACTGCCCAGTTTAGATAAAACTTTAGAATCTCTGAAGGCGTTTAAGAGCGCGCAGGAGCGCCGAGAAATTTTAACGATAGGTATTTGTAAAAATTATTTCTATTTCGTTCATCTCAGCGGGGACAGCAAAAGCGCTATCGGTGTATTGGTGAACCCCAATGCGTGTGTGTGCGTGGCTGCAGGTGTTGGAAGCACGAATCGCCGCGCCGCGCCAGCCAGCGACTTCGCGTTCTTATTATTTCATTTACTGTTATTCATTTATTCCAAAAATTAAGTAGGTGCCTAGGTACATATTCGTAATAAAATAGCGAGGCCTACATTATTTAATATTGTATTGTACTTAACTTTATTATTATTATTACTTACTACAAATACATGTGACTGCCTGCTCCGAGCTCATCTTCTGCACACGCACAAGTCAATGAGACTTGTGGGTGCGTGTATACAGGTTGCTGCCTGCTGCAACAGATAAGTCAATACGCGTCGCGACTTGAGCGTGCGTATTCCTATATAATAGATATCTTCTGCGCTCATAGTTCATTCATCTTGTTACTATTAGTAAAGTAAGATGCACGCTGTTTTGGTTTAGTAATATCGGGAGATTCATACCATCTTTTTTTATAAAACGGCAGCATAGGCGCAGTAGGTACATCACTTACTTTGTGATTGTATAGTGTTTTTATTTTTCGCTGGCTGCATCACTCTACTGTTTTTGACTAGCCTTTTTACTGGAAACTATTCTACGTCAAATACAGACCTTCGAATTTTGACCCTGAAACCCCCTTGAATATTGAAATCTGTTTGGTCATTTCTCACGATTTACACATATAGGACATATGGTGAGTAGATACCTACTAAACTATTCATAAATTATTCATAAACTATTATTATAAACATAAACTATTCATTCATAAAAACTCAATATTACAACACAATTTCCTTTTTTAATTAAACATATAAATATCGCTAAAAATGTTGTTGTTTTTTGGCTCTCCCTGAATAACGTAAATTCATCAGTTTTGACTGTATGCATAAAGTGCATTAGTGCAAGTCGGTACATTTGTTAACATATCTAGTAACCTATAATAAATATTATTCTACGTCTTAGGCTGCGTATACACACGCCAGCCGAACAACGGATTATGGGAAAGGAACGAAGCAAAAGCAAACTGCCCGAAACGCTGCGCCGCTTGCGGTTGCTTCGTACCTTTACCATAATTCGTGGTTCGGCTCGCGTCTCTGTCCGCAAAGAGTGGCGTGCACTGATTTTTCAGTGGGCTAGAATCCTAAGATTGAAAATACGACATTAATGATGTTGTCGAAGCTGAAAATTATTTTTTTTCCGAAATTTCAATTTTCAAATTCTGTGCACGCCACTATTCGCAAATATATACGTAGCATAAGATATGTGTATTTAGAAATTGAGTTACATAAAATCGACTACTATATTACCTACCTTCAACTCAAAAAATTTTTTCTTACAGATAAATAATGGGTAAAAGAAATGGAAACAAAGCGCGTTTGTTTTTATCTGCTAGACGAAAAAAACCGATTATTAGTATCAAACGACAGATTCATGTTGCACCACGTTCGACATCTAGGTAAGTCGAAATATCGCTTTCCTGTCACTCTTACTACTGAACCTTCCTAAGGTTACCTTTACGTACGTAAAGTTTTTTTTCCCGTAAGTTGCTCACATAAGAGAGTTATGGCAAAATTACCAATGGGTATCGTTTACATTGATAATTTTGCCATAACTCTCTTACGTGAGCGACTTACGAGAAAAACCTAAAGATTTATGCTATGAGAGCCGTGTATTATGTAGCATGTATAACGGGAAAATGGGATGGACAAATTTAAATAAATAAATCATTTGCATTTACAGGGATATGGATGTCATCGATACTACTTTTGGAAACTTAACTACATCTTCACTAATGCATGAAACTTCCATGGATGAATCATTTGCTCAAAAATATAGACGAAAACGCAAGTTCATCATCATCAACAACGCTTGATGATTTGGTGATAGAACCAGACCATATTGATGAAACCGATAATTTCGAAGGTCGCAGAATTGTGGATATAAAATATTTGTTTTCGGAGATATCAAATATAAAGCACGAACACACCAACTGCACATTTTCCGATTTAAAATTTATGAAGGAACGACGAAATGGTCTTCTAAGCCAGTATGTTTTCGAGTGCAAAATGTGCAAGAAAATAGAATACATTCACTCCGAAGACCCGAAACGGAAAATGTCTATAAATACTGCTGTCGTCGAAAGAGTGATGTGTACAGGAAATGGGTATTCACAATGGAATGAAATTTGTGGGGTTTTAAAGATGCCAAATATGGATTGTAAGACTTACACGAACATAGAACAATGTTTAGCGCCAACAATTGAAGAATGTGCCTTAGAAGAAATGATCGCAGCTGGTGAAGAAGAAAAAAGGCTAGCCATTTTAAACGGTGACGTAGACGAGGGTGGCTATCCTTTGGTAACGGTGGTTGCAGATGGCTCCTGGGCAAAGAGGTCGTACAAAAGTGGATTTAGCTCCTCATCTGGCGCAGGGTGCATAGTTGGACTACGAACTAAAAAGGTTTTATTTCTGGGAGTGCGAAACTCATACTGCTGCATATGTGCTAGAGCTACTAAACTACACATAGTTGCTTCTGAGCACAGGTGCTTCATAAACTGGCGTGACAGTGCTAATGCCATGGAAGCCCACATTATAGCAGAAGGGTTCTCGAGAAGCATGGAAATGCATGGATTGAAATTTAACAAACTAGTTGGTGATGGCGACTCCAGCATCATGAAAAAAATAATGCAACAAATGCCATATGGTCCTAACCTTATAGTACAAAAAATAGAGTGCAAAAATCACTTACTCCGCAATTTTTGCAACAAAATGAAAGCACTTGGAAAAAAAACCAACAACGCTAAAGGCTTTGTACCAGTTCATATAAGGAAAAAGGTTGAAGCAAACGTTTTACGCATGAGAAGAGCTGTAGTTGGAGCAATAAATTACAGGAAAGAGCAAGAAAACACAGTACAAAGTGATAAAATAAAAAATTTGAAAATGGACATAAAAAATACCGCAAATCATGTGTTTGGTGATCATAAAAATTGTGCATCGTACTATTGCAAGCCGGAGAAGTATACTGATGATCCAAATTTAGTAAGCGATCTTCGAGATTGTGGAATATGGACTGATATCCAACAATTCTTATTGTCTCTAATAGCAAATGCAGAAAGTCTTATTATTGACGTGACAAATAACACTGTGGAGCAATTCAACAACGTTATCGCCAAATTTATAGGTGGAAAAAGGGTAAATTTTACTACAAGAGGATCTTACCAAGCAAGATGTTTTGGAGCAGTAACTTCGTGGAATAGTGAATTGGCAACCCATTCAAGAATACAAAAGAAAATCCAAGGCCACAGTCCCGGCAAATACACGAAGCACTTTATAGAGAGAAAACGACGTTCGAAGGAGAATAAACAAATGTGTCGAAAAAAAAAACTAAAGTATAATGAAAATACGACAGAAAAAAGAAAAAAAGTTACAGGGCCCGATGAAAATTATGGTCAATTGGAATTAGAACCAGATATGCCACCTGAAATATTTGAAACGAAAAAAGAGGAATTTCTCAAAGAATTATCTTCAACCAATAAGGAAGAGCTCGAACGGAATACGGTAGGCCAAAGCAATAACAATCTGTGGGCAATTGAAAGACGTAAGCGGATAACGGCGTCTAACTTTGGAAAAATATATAAGCTTCGGCAAAAAACTTCAGTTACGGGAGTACTAAACTCTTTACTGTACTCACAATTCAAAGGAACTATGGCCACAAATTATGGAAAAGAAAATGAAAGCCTAGCAATAGAGCAATTTTAAAAAAAAACAAGTTTTCAGGTATCCGCTTGTGGGCTATTTATCGATAAAACCAAAAACTTTTTAGCGGCAAGTCCGGATGGCCTTATCGGTGAGGATTCTATAATTGAAATTAAATGCCCTTATAGTATAGCAAATATGTCACCAGAAGAGGGAATTGCACAAAAGATAATTGATTACTGTAAATTGGAAGACCATTCTTTAACATTAAAACGGAATCATAATTACTTCTACCAAGTACAAGGCCAGTTACATATTACTCGTCGTAATTATCGTTATTTTGTTGTGTGGAGTCCAAAAGGTTTGCTGTATGAAAAAATTGAGAGGGACGATGAAATCTGGCAAAAAATCGTTCCACTGTTAGAAAATTTCTACCACCAATGCCTTTTACCAGAAATAATTGACGGTCGCATACCAAGAAATTTACCGGCGAGGGAAAGGTCTGGACCATAAATTGTTTTAATTTCATTGTGTAGATGTTAAACAGTAATTTTTTTTACAATAAAGCGTTTAAAAACAAAAAATATTAGATCATTGAAGAAGATTGAAAATGTCAAGTGATGTAGGAGGTATTCCCAAAAGTGCATTTTTCTGTAATAATATAACGTATTAAAAAAGTTAAATAAAAACTAAACTAGTTATGTGTATGTACCTAATATGTAGCACAATAAACAATATGGTGCCTCTTATACATAGATTTCAATATTCATTTGTATAATATGATATTATAATAACATAATCGATTCAACAACATGTGGTAGATGCATGTACCACTGAACATACGCTGTACCAGCATTCCATCAAACGATCAGTGGTGTATGTACTTACCATCACACATTTTCTTGTAAAATATAATTTTTTTGAAAAAAAAATCTAGAACAATATATTTAGTCAAATATAAAAGTTTTTTTTTGGTTCGGTAGTTGTATCTTAAAAAAAGTGTCCTATAAAGGGATAATATTATGTTGAGTACAACCTTCAAAAGTTATCAAAAAATATTTTAATTAATTTTTGTGTTCCATATCCAACTCGGCAATACGGAACGGAATCATCTCGGGGTCTGTCTGTAACAGGTGTTTTTTTTTTCAATTTTTTTCCATTAATTTATTTGACGTAAACAAATTAAATTTGTCACAATAACTTTAGTAAATAAGCTCGGTAAGTATTGGCACACTCAAAATAAGTCACCAAACAGAAAAATAATTTTAAAAAAACATCGATAACTCGGGACATGACAACACTAGTGGACTAGTGTATCGATATAATTATTGAGAATGTCACATCACTTCGTTGACTGTATACGTATTCAACAAAACCCTCTCCGCCCCCCCTCACCCCCGAATACTGAGAGAAAGGGACACATGCACCTCAGCCTGATAATACCCAAATAAAATTGTCAAAATCGAGGTTTTGTAGTCCTCATTTTTCTACTCCAAAACTGAACCAATTTCCAAGATTTTTTTTACCAAATGTATTGGAAGAAAACATTCTATGTCTGTACCTTTTGCTTTTTTTAAAAATACATCGTCTAATTTGTATACTGAACGTTTGTTGATGGCGTTAAAAAAAGGCAATTTTAACAATTTTTGAAGGGTTATAACTCCTATAAAAAGTAACTTATCAAAAAAATCAAAACGTACCGACACGCTTGCGGTCAATGTTCATATTATGTAAAAAAAATATTTTCTCTAGTGTCAAAATTCAGAGAGGGAAATGAGGAATACGTTTGTATGGAAAAAAACACCACCCGGTTTCCTCTTAATCGTACCAATTACAAAGTGTAATAAAATAACTAACCAATGGCGGTATTCAATTAATTGCTCGGATCCATAAGCTTGTTTTCACGATAATATCAGACATATATTATGTATGACGTATGAGGCGAACCTGACTTAAGTAGTAATTGCCAACGGTGGATATTGAAAATGAAAACACATACCACAAACCGCAGATCTGAAATGGATCGGATATAATTTCCCAATTGGACCTAGCGGTTAGACATGGGGAGGCGAGCAGTCAGCAGTAAGATCATGTCAAGAAATAATAAGTCATGAGAATAAAAAATGAGTCCAATTGAGCAAAGCGTCCTTGAAGTATTGTCACAAAATGACACCGCCTACCAATATAAATGTACATATGATTTATTTTACTAAATTATCTATTAAACAAAGATTAGCGTTGACCGATTAGAGAAAATACCAATTAATACAAATAAGGAAATATCTTCCCCACAACAGCCAACCACTTGAGCGATTTAGGTCCAAATTTGGACCGCTTTTACTTTTCAGCGATTGATATAGGTCCAAAATTGGACCATATTTAACGAACCTAAATCGAGGTGGATTCATTAGCTTTAAACCGCAGTAAGCCGTTTTAATATGTTTCTATATTAATATTTTGAGGAATAATATTAATTAAATCGAATTGCCAAATCAAAAACTGAAAACCAATCGCTCGAGTGGTTAAAAGGGAGAATCGAATGATTCCATGACAGTAGATCCCTCGTCATACTTATATGCAATACGAGCGGTTTAGGAAAAAAGCGATACACGTTTTTTTTTACATTGGAGGAGGCCCTGAGAAAAATAATTTTCCTCAGGGCCTATGTCATCTGAGATGCTGTGTGGAGGGTCTTATTGAGGAGAGGAAAGAATGAACATTGGTCTTGAAGAGACCCATGTTGTAGGAAGGAGGAAACACAGAGGCCGACAAATCGCTCCACAGCCGAGCTGTTGAACACAAGAAGTAGTCGAAGAAGCGACCCGTTCTCACGTGACAAATGTCAACCGTAAACATATATTGGGCACGCGTTCGGCGTGTTTCCCGATTATGCATCGGTGGCGAAGGGATCAATGACGCTTGTTCCTCGGAGCATCTTACATTGAAATACTGGCAGAACGAGGATAGCATTCCCACCCGACGCCTGTGCTCTAAAGATTGCAATCCGTCTGTTTACACCTACTTACACAAAACATAGCTAAGTGCCCCCGAAAGGAAATGCAGAGAGAATGCACCGCCGAATAACAAAAGTATAAAATATATTTTCCTTCAAATGCATCGAGGAAAAACTACTTGGCTATATTCTGAATATACAAAGAATCGACACTGTAAACCTTTAATAATATGTTGATTTGACATCCATGCCAACTCATTATTAAAAGGTATTTTTAAAGACAAATTTACGTTTGAAATTGGTAAATAACGCACACAAAATTATAATTTTATAATAATTATTAATTCGGTGGGCTAACTATCAGGGGATCACTGAATTGAATACACATTTAAAAATATTGTCCACACTAAATTAAAATAATTAATAATTACTTAAAGAAATTTAACGTAGGTAGATACGTATAAAATACAGGTTCTACGTGAGATTTTTAATAGTAGGTACTATTCAATAAAGTGTTTGATTGTGTTTGGTAGTGAACCAAGATAAGAAATAATAATTATTAAGACAATATACATAATTGAAATTCAAGTATAGATTGAAATATGTTATATTATGTAGGTACCTACCTACAATATTTATTTTGACCGAAAAGCACAGTTGACGACATTGAAACTGTGTGAATGTATAAAATTAAAGATTTGCTCAGTTGCTCGCTAAGTTTGATTGGCGAAAGCGGTCAATGTCGTACTAGCCAAAATATTAATTATTACAAGCTGTAATTCTGCGCAAAACACACCGAAGTGTAAACCTGCGTATGTTCCTACAAAAAAACGACACGTCCGGCAGACATATTTTGTGTATATGTGTTAGATATGTAGTTTTTAATTTGTTATTGGAGACCAGTAAACTAGCAGACATAAACACACGTTGAATGCGGTTTTATAATATGTGTGACCAGGGGAACATTTTTAACTAACATCCTGTCGCGTGTGGTCACAGTACTAGGACTAGACTAGCCAACGGTCGCTATAGTGTAAGTTTGTACCGTACCATAATTACTACTTTAAGTCTGATTCTAGGAGTAGGCCCAAGTCACCTCAACCCAGGTCAGGACACTATCAAGATGGCCTGCAATTTAAACAAGACCCTCCTATAAATATTTTAGATAAACAAGGTAGAATGGCGTATAAAATAATTATAAATAGGAGGATCTTGTAAAAGGTGTCCGGGGTAGAGCGCAATAACTTCGGGGGGTGATTCTATGACGGTACAAGTATACAAGAAATTACATCGTTTCAAGATAGTTTTCAGGTAAATGGGGTATTTCCACGTTATTTTTTTATTACTTAAAAAAATTAAACAAAAAATTGCGATGATTAAGGCATTTTTATTTTATTTTTATGTTGAGGAATAAATATTCTACAGCGAGTTAAAGTTTCCCATTTTTGAATTGGCGCTAAAACGATATTTTGGGGCGTGGCTATCGTGTGACGTCGTGAGTGCGGACGCTCCCTGACAGTGTTTATTTATGCTGGTTCAGCCGGGCGTAGCTTGTGACGTCACAAACCCATTTGCAAAAAACGGGCTGTTTTGATTTTTAAATTTTCGAGCGTTTTTAAAATCAATAATATTGAATGAAAACATTAAAAACAAACATTTTTAGTAGGATGATTAAAATCAGAAAAATGATCTTTAAATATTCCGTACATTTTCAACAGAATCCCTCTTTTGTGGAAATACCCCATTCTTTGAATGTAATAAAATTGTTCAACGGGATAGTATATAAATGTTTAAAATTTTACTTAATTTCTCAATTCTTCTTCGGGATATAATAAAAATGTTTAAAAATATTGCTACAAACTGTTAATATCTTTTTTATTTTACCATCGTGCAGAAGCACTTCTTGAAGATATTACGCTTTACTCCCGGACAACATGTACAAATAGCAGGCCAACTTGATTCGGTGTCCTGGCCTGGTGTTTGAGTGGTTAGGACAGCTTAAGTTGTTGTCAATCGCCAAATCACCAAAAGGTCACATTAATAACGGGTCACACATTTAGAAATGGTTAAGAAAGAGTTCATGTGAATATTTTTTTTACCAAGAACAAAAAAATGTTGGAGAATAAAAAATGAAGATATATAGATATTGTAAAAATATTAATAAAATAACGTGTTTTCAGTTCATGGCGTCACTAAATAAAAATTATCCCTTTTGTTCATTTATAAGAAAAAATCAACTGATAGGTATTCCAATTATTAATATCGGCACTTCACTCCATCGCAATATAAAACTTTCCTTTCAAATTTACCTACAATGTTATAATATAAGTTACGTAAAACACAAAGGTGGGATTATTGAGTGGCCACAATTTTAACAACAATGTAATGTTTACTTTCATTCAAATTCGTCTTAATCACAGGAGACCATACAATGTCGCAACCCTCATAGGTCTCATAAAAATATGTTCTAAACAGTGTTAGAAAGGCCAAACGTCACGCGCTATATTCAAATAAAAAAATAACGACCAAAAATGTAAAACGTACACCTTCATGAAACCAACTTTTTGAATAGCAATTTAGATTAGATTTTTAAGGTTTAACTACACCAATCAATCAGATCCTCCGATCGGTGAAGAAGGTACCTCCTACCTACAGGAAATGAACATTAGCCTATCGTTTCCGCAAGAGATCGTGAAAAACGAGTTTACTCATAATTTGCCAACATCAAGGTTTGCGTCTAAAGACCATTGCCTTGAATCACTACAAATTTTATTTATACATTTTTTATGTGGCACCGCACCAAAGTCCCAACTGTCTCTTATGGACAAGACATTACCAATCTGGATAAATATTTTGTTTAATTATCCATTTTATTTCATGCTATTTTAAAGTCATTCCAAGTAGAGTTTGGATTCTGAATGGTGGTTTTTATAAGGAGATAAAAGCAACTTTTACTGCTTAAAATTATGAAAGCAGAAGCATTATATAAAAAATAGTTTGAGGACGTCGGGTTAATATATATCGTCTTGAGGATCTGGAGACAAGGATTTTAACCTTTCGGCCAAATCGTCGCATCAGAAAGTAAAAGTTCAAGTTAAACGGATAAAAAAGAACATTATAAAATACAGGTTAGGTTAACTGTTTGTTTGTTATTTTGCATCACCATTCTTCAGAGTTATTTTTCGTCACGGAAGCCAAAAGTTAATATTTTGGAGGAATGATAGATTTCTCATCGCGGCGAAGTAGTTTCTCATTGCTCGAAATGCCTTGGCTCGCTGACCGGCTTGGGCACATGGACCGGGAGCACTCCGTGTGGGAGGCACGTGCGCTCCGTGCTGAGCCCAATTGTGTCAGCAGCTGTTGGCCCACGGCGCACGTTGCAAACAAACACTTCTATTCGCACAATGTCGTCAAACTAAATGCTTTCATCATCATCATCCCTGTTCATATTAATCCAATGGCTAACAACGGACCATAGCGTCTATTACGTAAATGCGAACATGGACAGATTTAGACATTTAGGGGGCCTTAATATCAGACACAATAAACTATATAATGTAATAAAATAATTTACAATTTGGAAGGCGTGGGTACCGCCAACCAACACCTCTATAGGTCACCCCAAGTTTGGTGACTTGGAAGGGTTTGAACAGGTTTTGGCGGCGGATGAGTCTGCCCACTAGCTGCGTGGCCGGCCGGATTGGGAGAGGTCGACAGAGGGAGACCTTTTTTCCTCTTCAGCGGGACTCTTTCGACTCATTGATACCAATTCTAGCAAACAGTTGACACGGAGCTATCTTTTACCAGATAGCAACAAATTTAATAAAATAGCAGGTTTGGCGAGTTATTAAGGAATGCAAAAGGTCACCCAAGGGATGGGTTGGATAAATTTATTTTTGTGGTATGACATCACGGTTTATCTGTCCTGCATTATTTTATGAACTCCTAAAACAATTTTAAAAAAATATTTGTATTTATTTATCTATATAAACATATAAAATATGTTTACATTAGGTTTTTCGATTCCTGCCTCACAAGGATATACCTGTGTCGAGTGTCGAGACAGGCGTAGTAACTATTATAGTAATTTCGGGAACAAAGCAAGATTACTTAAATTAAATAAAGCATGCTTTATGGAAAATTTAATGCTAATTTCACCACAAATGCGGTTTTCAATTGCTACAATGTCGAATACCAGGAGAACATTTAAAACTAATATAAGCGTTTGAAAAAAAACAGAGGATTATGTAATGAAGATGGTTTGAAAGGGAATAATAATATTATTACATATTATGTAAATACGAATGATAGAGGGAGCGCGCTAATATTAAAAACGATTATAATCATACATTATAGAATACTCATAATTAATAGGCGTAAGCGAAAATATTTAATAAAACAAGACTTATTTAAAATATAGCAAAAAATCTCTTGACATCTGAGTTAAGTAACATTTAACAAAACGCTGTAATTTTTTCATGCTTTTAAAAGTTGAATAACAGAACCAGTTGTGTTTTAATTATTTTCGGAGCTACTTCGCGATTTTTTTCTGTCGAGAGAATTTCATATACATATTTTTTTTAACTAGGCGTCTGAGTAGAGATTTAAAAAAAAACACACACACACACACACAATGTGCTTAACTAAATTTAACCAGTGATTCCTGACATTATTCGTAGTAAAAATGTTAATTAAATATATATTGGTATATTATAGTGATTCAACCTTCGACAAGAGAATAAAAAGAATAAGGTAAACTATAGGCTAAAGTTAGAGCATAAGGAAAATTTTTCGGATTTAGACAAGTGCTGCCAACCTCAAGCTGTTTCATACTTATTACTGCTGATAAAACAAGCAAGACCTCGCAGGAGTATGAATGACATCCATTTTAATGGTGTAGGTTCAAGTTGGACGCTTTCTTCTAGATATATAATTAAAGGAATCTCGGTGCAGCCCGCTGGCATTTTAACATCACGCAAGACGTATTAAATACTAGTGAAAAATTCAAATAAATTAAAGCAATTGCTTTTATTAATGACAAGTAAGGTCAACGCTGACGGCATTTTAAACATGTAGCCTTATTGTCAGCAGAACGGTCGGCCATTTAGTAGCGTCGTGATGTATCTTCCCATCACCTAACCTATTCAGACATTAGATTGCCAATTTATCGCTAAAACAATATAAAATTATCAGTACTTTATGGCCGGCTTTAAATTGTTGTTTATAATATTCCGAATAAATGAAAAAAAATATATGTACAGTAATCTTGCTGAAAGATAACAACACCTCAACAAATAAAATATATTTCTGTAAATGTGCCAACAGCAAATAACAATACAATAAAAAACATATAAATTTGTTTTAGACCACTTTACTTTATAAACACTCTAACGGTTTCGGAAGCACCCTTCATTCGTCAGGAGAATATGATAACTTATTTTATAAACACTACCGGTTTCGGAAGCACCCTTCCTTCGTCAAGGAAGGGTGCTTCCGAAACCGGATTATAAAATAAAAGTGGTCTAAAACAAATTTATGTGTTTTTTATTGTAAATTATGGCGAGTCACAAAGTTGATGCTTTTACAAATACGCAAATAATATAATTATTTATTTAAATGAAGACAATATTAGCGAAACTCAATCGAAAATTTAGAAACTCGAACCCAGGACCTATAACTTGCAGGTGCTGGGTTCGAGTCCCAGATGTGACAGTATCTATTTCTACCTTTTCTGTTTCAGATTTTTGATTGAGTTTCGCTAATATTGTCTTCATTAATTAAATATTATTATTTTTATTTATTTTTGGAATAACTTAATGAGTAAAACCTTAAATTGTAATATAAAAGCAATATTGGTGACTCTCAAACGAAATCATGAAACATAAAAAATACATAAAGATAGCAGCCAATTAATGCGATAAGAAAATAAAGATAAGAATAAGAATTCTTAGTCGAAGTATGAAACAGTTAAACGTGACCGAAGGGGAAAAGTTCAAATTAGCTCAGTGGTTAGAGCAGAGCTAGGTTGCTGGTTCAAATCCTAGACGAGACGGTATTTTTTATGATTTTTCCGTTCGCGAATCTTGTCTTCTATAATTAAGTATTAGATATTATTTAATTGTAATTTTGACAGTTTTATGTGAGGACTATTTAATTATTCAAATATTCATGTCTCTGTTTACCTTCTTTACTTATTTTGATGTTTTTCTTTAATCCTTAGCAAGAGGGGCAGATCTGCGACGGGTTTACTCCTGTTTATTACAGTAACTTCTTTTCCTGGTTTTCACGAACCCTTTTTGCAAGAAAGGCTAATCCGCCACTGGTTTAAAATATCAACAATAAAGGTAGCAAGCGGGTGAGTTACATACAATTATTTATTGTATCTCTCAATCAATAACCCGGTCCCCGCTCATCACCGGAAGCCTTCATTGAAGGGATGCGATATGTCAATATCCAGAATATCTACAAATATCCAATATGTATTTTGTTGTTGTTATTGACAAGTGTTCGGTTAGATAACAAATAACCACAGGTCCCACAACGTCCATACCACATACACACAATACCAAAACCACATTTCGGAGAAGAGACAACAACCCCAACCCAATGAGTTGAAGGTCGTGATACCAGCGTACTGGTACACTGCACAACCTGTGCTCTCCTAATGATTAACGTCATTCTTAAGATTATATGAGCATTTTGCAAGAAAATATTTATGTTTTGAATGACAGACATAACTGGTGTAAATCGATGTGAATTACAGCTGATAGTATGCAAGTGAAATTTCTGAGTCAACGGCACTCTATACGTTGGCAACATAATTTCCATCTTTTTTTAAATTGAATTAAAATTAAATTTGATAATGTTATTATCATTTTCTGCAAATATTTTAGTATGTATTTTTTTACAGCTGTTATAGCACAGTTTGAAAATAGTCTTGTAAACCGAAACAGCTGTAAAAAAATATATACTAAATTACTTGCAGAACTTGACAATAATATAATCAAATTTTAATCAAATAAAAAAAAAATTAAATGGAGTTCTACGAATTAAACACAAAAAAAAAATTACTTCCATCATGACTTTGAAATATGGATTTTATTTACCCTTTTATACGCCATGGGGCTTTTACATTGGATCTTACTAATATTACAAACGAGAAAGTTTGTATGGATGTATGTGTGTTTGTTACTCTTTTACGCAACAACTTTGAATGTATTTTAATGAAACTTTACAATAATATGGCTGATACATCAGAATAACATATAGGCTATAATTTATAAAGCTAGTTAAGAAGGGGATGCACGGGAAAGGTGATTCAGGGAGAAACGATGTATTTCTTTGAATAAGGCATAGCAACGCATGCCGGGAACCAGCTAGTACGTAATATTTATATTTTTTTACACAGGGGTTAAGAAGGGGACGCACGGGAAAGGTGATTCAGGGAGAAACGATGTATTTCTTTGAATAAGGCATAGCAACGCATGCCGGGAACCAGCTAGTACGTAATATTTATATTTTTTTACACAGGGGTTAGAATGAACAATAGATTACAAATATAATTTCTTACGTTACAATTGGATAAAATTTTAAAGAAAATAAAATTAAAGGTGTTTTATACATCGAAACTGTTGCATTAAAAATGTCGATATCATTTGTATACTTGCTAAACTATGTAAGCAAGGATTTAGGGAGTTTGCTACATAATAAGAGGATTATGACTTACTTAAATATCATGTGTTCCCAATTATATCCTCTGCGTGCGAACTGTAACTAAATTTCTTTAAATAAACAATAAACAGTGTTAATCCTTAGTGACTTCCCAGATAAGTATGGTTCTGTATATTTTCTGCCTGTACAGTACATTTTTACAGCATCGCGTTCATCGGTCAAATCATTGTATATAATATAGTTTCGTAGCAGTGATCGATAAACAAGTGGATGTAATTTTAGCAAAAAATTGTTATAATGGTTTGTCTAGTTCGTAGTTAGAAGTAAGATTGTAGAGATATTTAAGTTTGTACGGCGCCCTTGAGGTGGTTTTTCACAAAAACGGCGCTAAACAAGCCATCCAAATATTATAATTATTATTAAAGAGTAAGAACAAAACACTTAACTGTTTTGAAATATTTTTCGAATGTTCAATGAGAATAAAAGTTTTACCAAAGTTTTGCGGCCATCAGATAGCATATTATTACTCCGTAGATTTACATAATAATATAAATGTAGTTTGTTATCTACGGTCCTGCTGTTGAGAGTTCCGCTGCAAACTCTCTTTCATTACATGCGTTATTTGTGAGGAGGGAGAAGTTAGAACTGTTATGAGGTTAGCGCCAAGAGCAGACTTGTCAGTACAACAAACAAACAGTAGTAACAGCCGAAACAATAGGCGAATGAGTTTAGCGTTTTGTCTGTCATCACTAGACGGTGCAGTCCACCAGTCCTTTGTTGCCTCGGGTCGTTGTCCAGTGTCCACGGGAGATGACATCTGATACAGGAGACTGATAACCTCTCCTTCTTTCACATAAACGAGGCAAGCAACAGAAAGATATACTAAAACGTAGATCTCAGCGGCAGGACTGTGTCATAATCGCGGTGGTTCACGATCGGAACAAACAGAAAATAAACAATTTAAATTATGCGGAGGATCGACCTTCAGGTTACCTGATCTGGCAGGTTACTGCGGGCCGTTGTACTATCAGGAGCGCAGGAGGTGCGAGGAGTAACCATACGCTACTTGTTACCTGTATAGACGGGCGACAACAGGGGAGAATGAGGGTTTCTACAGACAAGATCAATGCACTCCGCGTTGGGAAACTTCTGCATACGAAAAAACACGACAATATTTTAAAGGTACACAGGTGATGGCTCCGTTGCTACCTATCTCCCTTTCTTATATAATAGATAATATCTGTTTGTCAAATATTAGATTCAATATTGATCATTCTATTTTATCACACTTTAGGCAGGCGAGGCAAGGTACGCATTTTAAAATTAAATTTTTTAAAAATAATACCTAAATAGAATGATTTTTTTTTTGCATAGTAGGTACCTACTCACCACATCTCAAATATAAAAGTTTTTTCCAAAATTATAGTGACCGGACAACTCAGAACGAACTCAAATCAACACACCCTTTGAAAAGTCATTAAAATTGGTTGAATAGGTAATAGACTATTTTCATAGCTTTTAATGATTTTTCAAAGAGGTGTTGAGTTGACTTGATTCTGAGTTGGTATGGAACCGTCCAAAATCATAGCCTACTTTGTAATAGGACTCGATAAACAAAAGTTAAAGCCAGTGTTGGGCCATTTAGCGACATTTTAAGAAAAGAAAAGATAAGAAGATGGGGAAAACTCATATATACATAAACACCATAATATATGCATTATACATTATAGATAGACAGATTAAAGTACTATTTTCATATAATTTTTTTTGACAACAAAGCATTTCAGGCATTCAAGTAGGACCGCCGTACCAATTAAGGTAAACTACCCTTCCCGCCCGAAGTGTGATATTATACTATTCTTCTTTCGGGAAGTTATTCATTATCAGAATTCAGGGATACGAAGCAGAATTCAGAGCGTCAGTATAACAATAGTAAATGAGCAAAGTAAAAAATCAACAAAAAGTGCAAAGGAACAACGCATTACACCTCAAACAAATTTAATATAAAATTATTATAATTCTCACGTTCCAAAGATGCATACTAATCGACCGGCAAAATGAAGATCGGCTTACAAAAATAAATGCTTAAAATAATAATTTATCAGACGGTTTGAAGATAAACTATTCAAAAGACTATTTAATATGGAAAAAATGTTTTTATTGTAATGCGCCAATACATATTACAAAAAGGCCAAACTAAGTAAGCAAGTATAAGTAGATTCTGCAAGGTTGTCTGACACATGTATGCAAATGTTATAGGTTAATTATGATCAATATGACCGAAAATGAATGGAAGACATCGACTAAACTTGCTCCTGACCATGCGAGGTCGTCGGGTAGGAGAGTGTGATTGGATATACATTTTATAACGCTTGCACTAATAATAAAAGTGGAAGCAACACTTGCAGGAAAACCTTTGGAGACCGACTAGGAGGGAAAGGTGACGGCCTTTTTGGCGGCGGAGTTCTGCTCTGCGATAAGGGAATCAAGGACCTTGTGCCACGGCTCACCAATTGCATCGATTATAACGGGGACTATGTCGAAAAATAGTAGGGATATGTAACTAATATGTCATAAGAGAATTAGCCATTTAACATTTGGAAGAAAATGACGATGAAGTAATTATAGCACCGGAAGATCTTTCAAGAAATCCCCCTTTACAGTGACATTAAATATCAATTTACCTGGTCTCTACTTAGTATATTAGGTAATTTTAGTTTAATTGTTGCCCAACGAATAGCAGGTCATCCACCTTGAGAACTCCGAAGGTTTCCATGGAATCTTCACATGTTTGCATACTTGAAGTAACAAAACAGAAATGTTTTAATAAAGAACTACGGCCAGTTGTTTCACGGAAATTCAAATGTAAAATTGTCATCAAATGGTCATTCAGCGACATTTCGTTTTTTTTGACAGTTGAAAGGTTCCCGTTAAATGCTGATTATAATTCTGTTTCAGATTTTGAACAAAATGTGGTCAGCAGAAGAGCACAACCAGCACGCTGTTAAGCTTGTCAACTTGTTACGATTTGATAGAAAGCTGAAACGCACCTAGAATCGGCGTTTAACGTGGGTGGACATTTCAAATAGAAAAAAAAATGGCGCCGAATGGTCATTCAATGCTAAAGTTACATTCGAATTTCTGCGAAACAACTAGTCCTTATACATTTTCGTTATTTATTTTTGGGGTATGCCGTGTTGCGATACCTCCTTCATTAGCCAAAGTTTCGGACAGCGTTAGTGTCCATACTGTCCATCTCCAATAATAAATAACGAAAATACTTTTGGCCGTGAAAATCTAAAATCATACCAGTCCTTAGACAATTTAAGTGGCCCAATGTCTTGACTAGAGCCTATTATAAAAAATTATAATAAATATTCCATTGGGGTTGACCTCAAGCAAGAATTACTAATAAATATTATTGAGAATCTAACTGATGAGAGTTAGTTCAGTATAAAAAAAAAGTCATGATTCACTGGAAAGAAACTCGATTAACAATAACAAAACATTATTATCTTTGTTGTGGGAAAATTATTAAGGAAAAGACAACTCCCAACAACATTTCAAACAGAGTAGGAATGAAACACGTTACAAATTCAGCTAGCTCCATTCATAACTGCACAACTATCATAATAATTATTACAACGACTGAGCAATAGATTGCAGTAAAACCGAATAAACAACACCGCGGTGCTCAAGTGTTGATGTCTTGGAGAAAAGTTGTTTTCATACGTCACATGTGCCCGGAGCCTTGTAATGTTGATGTAAACAACATCATACAGCAGTAAGGTCTAGGAGATAAATAAATTATATATATTGTGTGTCTGTGAAAATTATAAGGTAAATTCTTAACAATGAAAAAAGGAAAAAAAAATTCAACGGAGACAAATAATAAGTGTATTCAGGTACTTTTTAATTTTTCACATTTATAACTTTTGGTATAAATTCTAACTCGACAACTTTTGTAAAACTTATTTATAATCTATGTAAAAGCCCCCATGGGCGTATAACAATAATAAATAAATAAATTACTTATTCAGTCTTTATTTTTAATTTCACTCAAACCATAGATTTGGTTGAATTGAAACGCATTTTTTATTCTCATGCCTTCGATTAAATAAAGAAGTATATCAGTAAATGGATATCAAGTAAGTACAAATACACGACCACATTCTCTAAAAAACTAATACTGAGAATCGAAACGTTGTTGAAATAGTTTTAGCAGTTTTTGATGAGCAGATCTCCATAGCCAGAAACTTTCCAATCTTCCGTTTTTCATCTTTTCTAATTATTTTTTTAATGTGAAAACCGCACAAGAGTACCAACTGCTGCCAACCGCCTGAATCCAGTGAGACTATGATATTCCCAATCGGGGTATGTAGTGAGGCTGTAGGTAGTGGAGAGGAAATGAAAACATACGGCAAAACAAAATTTGAGAAATCATTTCGATTCTCAGATGGGCTTTTTTACCACTGCAACTACTTTTCTACACATTCCGAAGATACATCGAGTTGGATCGCCTCAACAGTATAAGAAGGTATAAAATGTGTACAAACAGTAGAGAAGAGTTGGAAACGATGACGTGCAATCATGATTTGATTCTGAAAGTGTGATCAGATGAGAATAGTTTGTTCCAGATGGAACAATAACAACTGACCTCGCCTCTTGCGCCCGCGTCGGCCAGGCGGACTTGGAGGGCAGTGACGTCCCAGTACCGGTTGCATTGCATTATCAACATATTGTTGTGTACATGCATGCCGAGTCAGACTATAACAATTATAATCAACATGCCGCATTATTACACCTATAACACCGAGGAATATAATAAAAATACATGAACATATCGTGTTTTTACACCGATCAAACAGCCCACTGTCAGATAGGCTAAACAAATTTAACCGTGTTTTTTTGTTTGAATTTAATCACCGCCCGAAGAGAGACTTGCTGGAATTTAGACACCTTAGATGATGGACACGTTATAAAACTGAAATTTAGGATCGTATAAATAAGTCGTCTCAAAGTGGTTTAACGGTAAGCTGAAACAGCTGTCAAAAATATTAAATACATGAAGAACTTAATAATAACATCACTAATATCTAAATTATTGACGATTGGCGCCATCAGACCCCCGTTAATTTAGTATTCTCGCTCCTTTCAGCTTTTGATCAAATAGCGATCAGCTATCAAGCACATCGGTCGGGTAATAATTTTATATAAAATGGTAATATTTTGAAATTTTCAAGACAAATAGGCGTCTGTGACAAATGGATAATTTCAACAATCATACGAAACGAAGTGGTGTTTGCTGGAATTGGGTCATGATATGTGTAGGAAAAACTAGGGATGTAAGGAAGGATAACCAATCACTGTACCTCTGCGAAGGAGCACACAACACAACCACAATATACTTTATATTATAATTATACCGCGATACCTCGAAGTAATTATCGCCACAACAACACGAATAAGCACGAAACATATTGGTTACTTTCGAGATGGTCAAATACCTTCTTTAGTTCAAAAACGAGATTATGAACACGAAAAACACCAACAACTTGCTTCCAAGGAAATCCCAATTCTGCTTCTGTTTTACAAAAACAAATGCACTCGAATTTGCTATTTTTCTTGTCACTGTTCCAAATTCAAATTGCTTTTCCAGCAAGGTGATGGTTAGGGGGAGGTAAATGGATAACTGGATAAATGACATCCCGGTAGGAACTATGCATATTCTCATTTCAAAACCAAACAGATTTCATTTTGAATTTCCCAAGACTTTTCCGCATATTCTCATTTCAAAGCCTAACAGATTATATTTTGAATTTTCCAAAACTAACAAAATTGATACTTTCATGAAAAGCGAACCTCCAAAATAGTGTAAATTTTTATATATTTATTCTAAAGTTTTATCACAAAATTTAGAAAGTACTCTGCGGTAATAGTTATTTTATTATATTGATATGTATTTATATTTTATAGAAGTTCAGATTTAAACAATCCTGTGCGAAAAAGTGTTGCGGTATGCGTCGGAAACACGACGTACAAATTAAAAACAGGCAACATTGAAGCAAACAGGAATTAAAATGACAAGAGAGGAAACAGAGTTATAGTCATTGTTATTATTAACCGGAAGATTTTTTTTTCGAAGGTAATGCTATTAAGTCTACAGAGAAACTTTGCCGAGTTGTCAATCTTTATTATTATTTTTTATTACGGTGACTTGATGCAGTAGTAAATTCAATAACATAACATCCTGTGGACGCATCCGATTAGCCAAGAAAGAATCGTTGGCAATTTCACACCTCGTCGGGGAAAGGATTAATCTATGACGTATCTCAGCAGACGCCGCTAGATAAGGAGTCTGTGACGCAAATTCCCCCCTTTCCTCCCTACATGGAGGGGAGATTCTTCGTCATTCCCCATTCCCAACGGGCCAAACACCACCCCCAACCAAACCCGCCCACGCCGCAAGACGCCACGCGTCAGACCGATCCCATTCATCGGGAAGGAAAAGATTCCACCTGAACCAGAGATGGATAATTGCATAATTGTGTAAATCGTTTCGGAAAGATTGCTTAATTAAAGAAAATTTTATACTGCATCGATATTGCATTCGTTTCGACTTATATCGACTTACAAGAGCTCCAGCTGCTTCGTCTGGAGCCAGTGAGGCTGTGGCATCTCCAATTGGGATATGTTGTGAAGCTAAGAGTAGCGGGAGGGGAAGGAGATAGGGAGGAGAAAAGTGGTTAAGTACCTGGATTTCAGATATGGTCACCAAACAAAGCCATTTCAAGCAACGTTTCAATTCTGAATACACCAGGGCGATATTGAGAGTATCTTCCACTCTGGAGCGTGCCGCTAATATATTAAGTAATATTATTTTTAATGATTAATTGTGAAATAACACAAATCAATCAAATAAAATTTATTTGCCTACCCCGAGAATCGATCCCGCGACCTTTGGATTGCGAGTCAAGAGCCTTACTCCACGAGCACGCTGACCGTCAAATATGGTTGCAGAAAATTAATCAATTATTATCATTCGATCAATGACGTTATATATAATATGTAGACTCGCCATTGTCTCACAAACTCAAGATGGAATGTAGCAAGTAACAAACACTATTGCGTTTTCAGTAAATTCTTAATTCAAAGGTTTTTCAAAAGACATTAAAAAAAGTGTGTGTACGAACGACGTAGATCTATATCTATAGGACCGACGGCATTTGTGTATTTCCGCCGAATATCACATTCTACATCATGGGTGTGACTAAAATGCCTAGATACACTTACTCGCGACTCTATATGAGAAGACCTACTGTCGAAGGTTGTCCTTATATTTAATTGTTTGCTACCTCACTTTCTCTAATGGCGCTAAAAATCTTCCGGAAACGATCGAAATAATTGTATTTTTTTATAATAATATAAATAATTTGAAAAGAAAATCCGCGAAGAGCAAATAAGTGCGAAATAATAAAGTAAAGAAGGTATTAGGGCCGTTCTAACAAGCGTTTGTTTATCAGTTGTGTACAATTTAAAAAAGGTTTATTAGTAATGGGGTAGGTGTGTAATAATCGAGGGGGAATTACTACATTACTACAACACCCAGGTAACTCAAATTTATAAAAAAACCGTTACTTTATTTTATTGTATGCTTAAATAATATAATAATGATGTACGAGCAGAATTTATTAGGACACCAGTAGAGGATCGAGTGGTGTCACCAAATTTGGCTGTCACATTTGAACATTATTGAATTAGTCGTAGTTCCGAGGCATTAGAGCCGAGAACCGAAATAATACTATACTAGAGGCCTACTTGACACCAGTTTGGCAAAGCAAGAATTTGTTTACGAAAGAAAATCAGATTGTTTCCCAAATAAATTAGGCATGGGATCCCAACGGCCTAATACAAACTCACAAAAAATACACACTATTATATAATTTGTGTGTATGGCAAATTCATACGCTAATGGCCGTGAGCGGTTAATAATTAACATATTGCAAAAAATGAAGGTAAAAACGCGACTGAAAATGTATTTCAATATTCCGGTCGCGCTTGTTATCTTCTGTATGGAGGCAGGTAATATAAAGGGTGTTAAGGTGAAGTTATACGTGAAATCCTATTTAGGTACTATTTAGATTAATCTTTACGACGAATTGGCTTACAGTATGAACATCAAAAAATACGCTATGGATAAATTGAAGCTTTAACTAGGTTTTCTATGTAACGGAATTACAATAAAATTATTATTTACATAACAAAAAAAATAAGCCTAAACCACTAAAAAAATGTTTCTTCATGACTTACTTAAGTATGAAGTAATACTAGAAACATTTTTATTTAAATAAACCTTTATGGTTAAGACCATTTTTGAGGTTTTTTATGTTCTAACTTTTTTCACTCTTATAAAATTATGGACAAAATAAATAAAAACCACTTTTTGGCTTACTTGCCTAGCGCAAGTAAGACGCTCGATTGCAAATTTTGTAGGCACGAGAATCGAAATATTTCTAGCGTTTATATTCCTCTTAATGGACGAATCAGACTTACTTTAACCAATGATTCGAAGTAATTGGTCTCGATGACGTTTTGGTTTGATTATGAGGAAATAAAAAAAAAACCATGACCAAAAAAAAGTCACCGGAGGCCAAAATTTCTTTTACATTTGGTACTCTAAATAATGTCAGGAATCAATGTGTGTTTTATATGTGTGCTTTATATGGCCACTATAACAAGTAATAGGTATTAAAATTGTTTGGCAAACGGAGTAAAGAGGTCACGATTGCAAGTGCAAAAATTAATTTGGTCAATAATTCTGTAAGAAAGAAAAAGTTAATCAATGGAAACTATCACAGATAATTTTTGCAGTAAAATTGAATCTTTTAAAACGTTTTTGTTATGTGAGTTAATTTATCTAATTAAAAAATACATTTTTTTAGTAGTTAACAATAATATTTTTTCGTCACTAGTAATGTACAACATATAACAATAGTTATGTGACAGTGTTGAGTTGACTTGTTTCTGAGTTGGCATGGAACCGATTTAGCATCAAGTTTCGCTTTAAGGTAAGTTACCCTTTAACACCCTGTATATGAATAGACAGGTGCTACTGGGAAAATGTAGGCAATATGGTGGAGGTACGTACTAATTATATAGGTACCGGGTAAACATTTATCGCATTGACGGAGTGTTTATTCAGCTTTTACGAACAAAACGGGGTACTTACACTATCTACCTACGTGAAATGAGATAAAGCAAGTGTCCCCATTCGGCGGGCGATAAGTGAAAAAATAAAATCACGTCGAAAACTAGTCAATTAACAGCCACAACAATGATAAATAATCAATGGTTCAAGCTAAACAACTTCAAATTGCTATCCTAAATATTAAGTTCACATTGGTTCATTCGGAATTAGGTAGGCCTGGCAAGCACCAAAATCAAACATTAGAAAAGAAAATTTACAATAACTGAGCAAATGAAAAAAGTTGCTTCAAATAGACGTCAGTGGTTCTTTTGGTCGCTGAGAAATTTCAACAATAGGTATTTTAACTAACTCTTGCCGTCACTATCGCTGGGACCCCCTTTTATCATTGAGCGAAAGGGACAACTGCGCCTCAGGCTGATAATACCCAAATAAAATCGTCAAAATCGAGGTTTTGTATTCGGCATTTTTTTCGTCCTAAACTGAACCGATTGTCAAAAAAAAAATTACCAACCGTTTTAGAAGAAAATATTATATGTCTGTACGTCTTGCTTTTCAAAAAATACATGGTCTAGTTTGTATACTGAGCGTCTGTTGATGGCGTTCGAACCAGGCAATTTTAACTATTTTTGGAGGGGCCTTACTCATATAAGAAGTAACTTATGTAAAAAATACAGAGTGTGCAATTCACATGCGGTAGAAGTGAAATCTTCGAAAACTAAAGAAGACAAGGGTGGGGAGACAACGAAGCACCACAAAAAGAGGAGATCGATTATACTATTTCATCATCTCGCAGGCTAAATCCTATAGATGTATGTGTTTGTCACTTTTTAGTATCCCTATTTTTCGTTTCATCGAGTTTCAAATCACAACGGTGCAAAAGAAGATTTCATTTCAAAAAGCAAAATGTACTGACTGACACGCTAGTGGTCGATATCTATACTACATTAAAAAACGTTTGCAGTAGTATCAAAATCCAGACAGGAAAGTAATGAATACGTTTGTATGGACAAAACGCCGCCTTATTTCCTCTTAATGATTTGCCAAATTATCGAAATATATAGGTAAATTATTTTCGAAATGATAATTACCAATTTATTATTGCGTATTTGCGATGAGGCGATCCCACCGACAAAAATAAGAATAAAATAATAAGTTACATGTAAACAAGTCAGTGTGATAAGCCTCTCTTATGTTTGTTTATAACAGAGTGAAACATGGATACAGTTATTTATCAGAATCAGTAACATTTATCAGTGTTACCACAAAAATTTTAATTATTTTTTCAAAAATCAATTTTTTAGAAGATCAAAATATTTTCGTTTTGCAATAAAATCCAAATAAATGGAATATTTCTGAACACATCCGAAAACGAAAACTGTTTTTGAAAGGTGATAAAATACGCTTTCAAATTTTATAAATTTAAAAAAACGTATAATTTTTGAAGTATAAAAATTTTTTCACCTTACCTTTTTTTCTCACTAAAATTATAGACAACGAAAAATTATTTAAACACGTACTTACATATTTTATTACACAAATATATTATAAACGTTATTGTAACTTTACTTTTTTGACTTTCCTTGAAAAAATAATTAATAAAAAAATCCTTAAGTTTTAAAATTTTTTTTCAAATTGCCATCTGAGTCTTTGGTTTCATAAAGGTGTACATTTGACTTATTTTATGGTTAAATGTAAAGCGTGGTGTTTTCTTTTTCTAACACCGTTCATATCAAATTTCTCACTATGATAGTAAGGGAGATACAACGATGAGACATATCTGAGTTGTTCCGAGAAAAGCGAACACATTAGCCCGAAGGGGCAATGAAAAAAATGTTTTAAAAAGATCATGAAACAAGAACAATAGAATTAAAAAAACTCTCAAAGAAAAGTGCAGTCATAAAATGTACCTTTTGCTATTCGAGAATGCATTATGAATGCGAAGATCTTACCGCAAAGAAACAAAAATGTGACGTTTTTCCAGAAAATGTAATATTTACACAGGTTTTTCCTTATGGTTACGCTAACCCCAAAACACTATAGTTCTAAAAAATAAAAATAATTTAAATACTGATGGATGTAAATACTGACAATTACTACGTCATAATGCATTATGCTACTTATAATACTATACTTTCCCTTATCCCTCTCCTCCCCTTACCCGTCCCAACCCAAATACCTATTTCGCAGTCTATTTAAGTATTGTTTTAATTATTTTATTATTGTTTATAACATGTTTATCACTTGTTGACTTAACATCTGTATTATTATTTTTTTTTAAATTGCTGCTTAGTTCTGTTTTTATTTTTTCTGTTTTTCTTAAATTTTCTAGTTTACATTCAGTTACTTTTATGTTTCTAAATACCTATCTGTGAACATTAATAATTGGTCTGTTTTTTTGCCATCCTCTTATGTATATTTTATTACTATGACTGTTTATGTTCCTTAAATAAATAAATAAATAAATAAATAATGTTTGATACTTCAATAATATTACGATATTAATTTGATAATTTGCTAACGCGTTGCTGACGTAACACTGCATATATTATTATCAACGCATCTATTTAACCTATGTCATGTCTGCCGCTGATAACGAGCCGAATTATGTACTGGTTTAACCGAGGCATAACTGTATCGTCGATAATGAAGCGATTCGCAAAATCTAACTATCTAGCCCGTTAACCGAGATTTAACTGTACGCAGTGGTGTTAGGAGGTCACAAGTAATCCGGACTGATATTGCTCTACTAAGATAAAGTGGCAGTCTAGTATAAAACCATTTGGGCGTGACCTTGACACCAAAGCAGAGGTCACGTCGCTCAGGTAGGTACAGGGAGTAGTGCCGGAGTCATGAATCGGAATTCCCCCCACGAAAACTAACACGCCACACAATGCAGTACACACCACCACAGTGAGTACACAGTACACTACACACGGCGGACATTAAAGATTCTGCGTACGAAGATAAGACGCATTCAGACGAGAGTAAAAAAAAAAGCGTCGCTTAGAATGATTTTTGTTGACGTGTGTATTATACTTTATACGCGCTGTTTATTTGGTGACCGGACAACAATTCAGAACGAATTATTATTTTTTTTTTTTTTTTTTTGTCCGGTCATTTGGTGACCGGACAACAATAAGAAGTTATTCTTTGATGGGATGGTCTGACGTTCTGTGGGGAACCCGGTTGTACATCGCGGGTGTAAGCTGTGCGACCTAATGTTTAAGTTTATTACGGAATTCAATACTTCGTTTGTGTAAAAGCACTATGAAAGCATACGTGATTTTACTTCAATGGCAAGCCAGAGATAAAAATTCATTAGTGTGGAAAAATATATATCTATTCTAAAATTGGCCATAGGTTATGTTAGTTAGGTTAGTTTAGGTCATGGGCTATTTTTAATAGATTTTAATGACTTTTTAAAGAGATGTTGAGTAGAGTTGATTCTGAATTGTCATGGAACCGTTTATTTGACGTTTACTGACAGGTTTAATGAAAATGATAATCGGTTAAAAACAGAATATAGACATTTTAAAATGATTGAGAAAAATTAAGTTTACCACATTTACATATTTCCGTTGGCTAAGGTGAAACACTCTAAGGCAGGGGTCTCCAAACTTTCCAGCCTTAGGGCCATAATGATAAGTATGTTTCATGTAAGTTCCAAGGGCCAGTTGGGTGCGAAATTCGCTTTTCGCGGGCCGGATCGATGACACTAGCGGGCTGGATGTGGACCGCGGGCCGTAGTTTGGAGACCCCTGCTCTAAGAAGTAATGCAGACTCATGTCTTTTTGGTTTGAAAACATGATAGTTTAGATATATGTTAGATGCTTTAATTTAAGTCTTTTCAGAATATTAGTTTTCGATAGTTGTAGCAGTTTTAGAAGAGATAAATAGTAGTTTTAGTCTCAGAAAAAACTAGACAAAAGATGTAAAACTTTTATAAATAAATAAAATATGCTAAAAAAAATTATTACCAGGCCTATAAAACCTGCCTTCAAGTTCAAAATCTCCTACAAATCCCTTTTGGGTTATGATTGTATTGTACAACATGGAAAATTAAATGCTTTAGAAAATTACAGCAAAACATTTAAATATTTGCGCATGAAATACGCAAAATAAAATAAAACACGCTTCTTCGCGATTCTTTCTCATGTGAATCAAAACATACGTATTTTCAAAGGGTGGTTCAATTAAAAACACGATTAAATTCAACGTTTGGGTATTTATACTGGGCACCCTGATAAATAGATATTTTTTAAATAATCACCGTTGATTACTTTGGACCGCAGAAAACTTTTTATAGCATTCAGTACGTACCTATGAAAAAAATTGCAGTCTCCAATTTCCGTCAGACATTATAAACATCGCAGAAAAATACTCTCAGCGTAAACATACACACGGCATTGTGTATCGCTAAATTAAACTCAGTCGTATAGTTTGTTATACTTAATACATTCTCAATTCCGTTTGCACAACAATATTCTAGGAAATTCATAATGTTATTATTATGGTTTACAACAGTGGCGTAACCCCTAGTTCCTAAGCAAAGGTATCTCGATCGTAATAAATGAATTATGTTACGGTTATTGTTATACAAATGGTTGTTTAGTTTGTTATAGCGATGGTTAACGCGGATTTAGCACATAACATCATGATTGTTATCCTGTTTGACGACCTTCAGAGATTATGGGTTCGAATCCCGTCGCGTTTTAATGATTCGATAAATAGTAGATATTCTCAGTAACTTCTAAGTGAATGCTAAGGCATTCAGAATCGAAACTTGATTGAAATTGCTTTAGACGTTTTTAGAGAACAGGTCGAATAATCAGGGTCATCTTCCCTTCCGTCTCACGTACAATAAATGGGGATGCCAAGCGGCGTCCCATCAACTTGACGGTTTCCGTGGTCGAGGGGCAAGGCTCTCGACTAGCGGTCCGAAGATTGCGGAATCAAATTCCGGCATGCGCAAGTTAATTTTATTTGATCGATTTGTGTTATTTCACAATTTAATCATTTAAAAATAATAATATAAAGGCATATTTGTGGCACGTTCCAGAGTAAAAGATACTCAAAATCCCAATTCAGAATTGAAGCTGCTTAAAAAGGCTTTATCCGCGTTTGATGACTGGATCTGAATAGCCATGTACTTCCCTACCTTCCTGATCCCATCTCATTCTTACTACCTACAGTTCTATATTACCTCCTGTTCTATATTATTTTTAGTTTTAATGATTCTTGTTGAATGGCACCGTTATGGTTATCATTATCTAATGTCCTGTGACAAAACAGCACTCACAATTTTGGTTAATATTGTTCTTTTGGAATTGCTTTGTAATATTGTAATGTACGCATTGTATGTATTGTAAAACCATACATACTGTAAATTCTTTGTTTTACATTATTTAATCAATTTTTGTTAGGACTCGTAAGAACACTATTTTTAAGTTTATTATAATTAAGCGCACTTGAAGTGAAATATCACAAAACTGCGCTATATAAATTCTATGTTATTATTATTATTATTACAGTGTCACAACATACCCCAATCGGTGATGCCATAGTCTCACTGGCTCCAGGCGGCTGGGAGCAGTTGGGCATCTTGAGCGGCAAACACAACAAAATAGGAAGATGAAAACGATTATTTTAAAATTATTGAACTACTTGGACCCATTAGCTGGTTTTCAAGCTACCTACAAGACGACCAGACATATGTAATGACGTATGAGGCGTACCTGAGTTATTTTAATAGTTAATTATTTATTTTATCGTGAAACTTCTTCCAATATTTGTATTGGTATTAATTATAGTGAAATACGTGGGTTTCACATTACGATTAATGCATCGGAATCGGTGTTTGTCCCAGCTACGATATTTCTACACCGTGAGTAATTTAATACAAAATAATGTAATTTATTTTCAGGTGAATCGTTATAAACACGTCGCTGCCGGACGTAGACAGTGGACATTACTGCACACTGCACACCCGTGAACGTGATAACAACATATTTGTGACTAACGCGTTAAATTACTAAAACACATTTATGGTGAATTTAACTGGTCATAGAAGGCAATATTTTGTCGTTGATATTATCGAGGTTTCTGACTCACACGATGTTGTTATGTTTTGCCCTCATCTGTTTTTAAATTACATTATTAACAAGCATATTGGTATTCTGTGTTTAAAATATTCTTTAACCTTTTCCACTCCGTCGGCCACACATTGTGGCCCAAACGATTTTGGTAGGCAGCTCCGTCGGCCAGAGGTACTGGCCCGGCGCAGGTATAAGTTTAATCACCAATATCTATCTTCCTAAGTACATTCTACGAACTATTATTTCCGATTATTACAAAGAATTGTCGCAATATATTGGATAAACCAACATTTTTTCATCTAAATTTACCGTTAATTAGATACATTCATGTAAAAACAGATGCATCATTTTAACACACGAAATATTTTTTTTTCTTCAAATATTTTCGGAACAGTCAGTGGTTATCCTGCGTTTACGACGGTTCTCCGCAGTTACTCCCACTTTTTGTGACCATATTTTTTCGTTTTGTGGAACTATTGATGTTGATATTAGTAATTGAAAGTAAAAGAATTTACATATTGTTTAAATTAATATTCTTTGAATTAACCGTCACAGAAAATAATGATAGTTTTACTTCGAAGTGATGGTGAAGAAGTCGGTAATAATCCAAGTGATATAGATAGTGGAAGTGACATTATCCCGCCCAAAAGAAGGAGATGCGCTTATTTCAGTAAACATAGTGATGTAGAAAATATTGTGATTCCGCAAAAACTTTCAACATCCATCAATCCCACACAGTCAAGCTTTTCTGATTCAGAAAAAAAAAGGAATTGAATGTCTATTAATACTCCGAATACACCACAACAACAAATTTTTTTTTTCTATTGGAAATACCAATGAGTCATCTTCAATTTGTGGATAGGCTAATTATTCAGCTGGTTGGAAATTATAGAGAAGGTGTAAAAACTAGAAAAGGAAGCCATTCGGTAGATCTAGAACAGCGGTTAAATCACGTCAATCTACATGTAATAATGCCTAATATGCAGAAAAATATTAGTGATTGCATCGTTTTCAATTTGGGAGGCAGGAATGGGTACCGCTGCCCCGGGAACCATTTATTGGATAACCAACACCTCTGCCACAGGTCACCCCAAGTGGTTCGCTACGTTTGGTGACTTTGCATGGGTGCCCGGGTTCATGGGGATGCGTCTGCCCATTTACTGCGTGGCGGACCGAATCGGGAAAGACTGGTTGAGGGAGATATTTTGATCTCTCCAGCCGGACTATATCGAACCATTGCCTTACAACGTAGTGAGAGGGATGAATTCACGCATCGCCTCTCTTGGACCCCCTAACCCCCAGATTCCTACCCACTCATACCATTTTCCTTCCCATCCTTTTTTTCCTTTCCTTCAAAAGACCCTCCACAAAGCAACCCCAAAGATGACATAGGCCCTGAGAATTTTTTTTCTCAGGGCCTCCTGTGTGGAGCTAATGTAAAAAAATCATTTGTGGTTCTAATTTATGATAGAAAAGGAGGGCAAATAAAATGAACGATATATCACTGTAAAAGTTGTGAAAACAAACTTGCACTTCATGTGGGATAACATTGGACCGAATCGTGAGATTTTTGTAATAGTAAATGTGAGATAAATGTACTCAAAATGTGACAGTATTATATTATGTATAATATGTAAAATACTCTAACTTGTAAACACCGTGTAGAATGTTTGCCAAACTTATTATCTATTTTATGTGTTGTGGGCTGGTCTATCTTTTGTTTCCTGAAAGAGGGTCGAAACCTAAAATAACGTAACCAATGCAAAATAAGAAATCATACACTACCCATAAAACCTAAGCCAATCAGGGCCAGGTAGCCACTAGTCAGCCGTTGTGCGGTACAGGACAGTTAGAAAGTAATTTCTCCAAGAATTTACATTGGATTGTCTGCATATTTTACCCGTTTTATACAAACTATTGCTATGCAATAAAATATATAATGCAAATAAAAAACGTTGAAATCAAATGTATTATCTTTTAGTTACAAAATGTGTGATTTAACAAGTATTTTATACAAAATATACCAAACAACTAATGGTCACACGAATTATCCGATAGGGTGCCGCAAAAATAACTGTCCAAAAATTTCATTTCAAATATAAAATATAACACACATTTTTAGTCGGAGTAGCTAAACAGTTTTGAGAAAAAATGGTCGGAGTGGAAAAGGTTAACAAGTACCTATTCTTTAATGAAATAATTAAATCACAAACAAAACATCAACATTCGTGTATACATACTTTCTTCATTGCCTATAAAATTTATTCATATTTTCAAGCTCATTATGTAATGTAATTCGGGATTTTATTATAAAGTTGGCGGACCTGATTGATACAAGAGGTTTCTGTGTGCTTAATTTCTTTCTGGTTAGCAATCAAAAATACTTTGCATTTCTCGTCCCGTGTCCACTTATCTCATGATTGTAATTTTTGGTTCTTTTCAAATTTGTAGAAATCATCCCTATGTTAATTTTATGTATAAAAATAATAACCTCCACGCCGTTTCCCCGCAGGAGTGGGCAGAGACGGACCGCCAAACAACTCGGTCTTGGCACAAACTCTGTGCCTCATTCACATTCATACATCGTCTAAAACTCTTCTATTATTCTGACTCTTGACATGGCCCGTCTCAAGTATCTGATTCAGTTGATCATGCCATGTGTTCCTCGGGCATCCCCGACTTCTTCTACCATTCACATTTGCGTTATATATTCTTGTTACACTATTTGTAAAAATCATTGGAACAATATTTGTAAAAATCACAGATTGTAGGGTACCTAAATATTTTTTCTTCAGATTTATGTATCAAAAGATACTATTATGATAGTAATGTGTCTAAATGAGAAATTTACAAATTTAAAATGCAGTGGCTGTCGTTTAATTTAAGATAATTCAATTAAAAACAAAAGAGATAACATCTTATATTAATTTATTTCAGCGAATTCCGGTTACCTGCAATTTTTCGCGGATGTTTACGTTATAAAAAAAATATATTTCAACACGGTCGCAAAAAGGAAGGTACCTAGCGCTTCCTGCATTATAACTTTCAAATTGAATTCCAAACTTTTGAGCGAATGAAAGTTATCAAAACCCGAGTAGAATCAGGGCTATTGGTCAACCAAGAAATACAAATTAAACACAAGCAGAGAAAACGAAACATTTATGTTATGGTACACGGTATCACATATTAGTTAATAAATCACAAAACGAATCAGCCATAAATAAATTATTGCATTAACTGTCGTTTAGTTGGGTATAAACGTTAAAATCTATATAATTTTACACCTTTAAAATGATTTATAGGTATCGAGATATTATAAACAGCCTCTAATAGCGAAAAGCGGAAGTTAATTATAACGCTATTTGTAATAAGCTCTGGTGATCTTTGGCGGGTCCAATATGGTCGTATTGGAAAGGAGCCTGCTAATAAGAGCAGATGAAATGCCCACGTAACGGCTTTCCCTCTCGGAATTGTGTAGTTTATAGGTGAATATGGACACGGTATCGTGCGTTAGGCGAACTGAGATATATATCAAAACTTCTCGTAGTCATGAGATATTGAAATACATTATAGAGTTAAACTTTATTGGAATAACCAGACACAGCAGAAAAAATGACATTTTTAAATCAAATTCTAGACATATCGATTCTTTTCCACAAACATGTGTAAATTGATTTCGAAAGATTGTTATTTTACCTAATAAAATTATGTTTTTAATTTTTTAAATATATTAATAAAATGGACAAATTCTCTTCATTGAAAAATCGCAACTGAGGTGGCTTGGGCACGGTAAGACGGCTGTCATCAACATTATCATCGTCGCCGATTTCACGATTGAAAACGAACATTACCACGTTTGCGTAATGTATTATTACCTATGTATCAGACAAGACCACATTTTTATTGTACAATTCTGACAAATTCTTATGACGGGTTTTATTTGTTGTTGTTATGTGTGAATACCGCACAAGAGTCCCCATGGGATTCCCAATTGGGGTATGAGGCTGAAGGGAGTGGGGATGGGAAGGAGATGAGAAAGGTGAGGAAGTACCTGGCTATTCAGACGTGGTCACCATACGCAGCTAAAGCCCTTTCAAGCGACGTTTCAATTATGAATTGAACCTACACCAGGACGAAACTGAGAATATCTTTCGCTCTATTAACACCAAGTAGGTATACGAAAATAGTTGTTTGCTCGTGATGCGATGTAAAATTAAGGAATAGAAGGTAATCGTATAATGTGTGGGGGATTCTCTAAGAAATCCCAAGAATGTGGTAATTTAATGTATGAGTACTGCGTTGGAGACAAGAATTTTCTAAGTAAACTCTCGTCGGGCGAGTGAAAACAACTATTCAACAGAAATATATTTTATTTTATCCACTTGTTTATACAGTTAAACAGGTTCGGTTGACGTCATTGCATCTAAATTATGCGAATTGGAGCGTTTGACTTTCAAGAATTTAGGCCCAGGATGACAAAGGGAGGAATAGTAAAAATAAGATAAAGTTGATATTCTTACCCCGACATCGCCTGGCAGGAACTGTATTGTAGGTGTTGATCCGATTTTCCCCTGGAACAGAAAATAACACGTTTAATAAAGTCAACAAAGTTTTCATTATTCATATATACCTAATCAATGATCCCGTAAAGTGATAAGCAACACGAGGCCCGAGTGCCTTTTCGTACTACCCACTTACTGTCTAAATAAAAACAGTTTTTGTTCTGTTTTGTTAAAGGCTTTAGCGGAAAACGTCTTATTCGCTGCTCAAAATAATAAGATTTTTCTTACATATTATTAAAAATATAAAATTTTGTGGTTCCGCCTTAAACGTAGAAAACAAAGTTTTACCTTGGCAGGGCAGCGTTTGTTTTAAATCTTTGTTTGATGCATTTGAAAGGTTTCCGTTTTACAAGATACCAAAGGTTTTCTTGACTACATTTTATTTAATTTAACTTTCTGAATGTTAAAAATCAAAATTTTCCCAACATTGTAAATATTCATTGTAACATGTTTGTTAATATTTCAAAATGATAAAATGTCTGCATTTTTTGCTGAAATACTTTAACTTGTCAAATATTAATTATTATTTTTAATTGATAAACTAACGTTTAAACAAGATTTTTATGCATAGCACAAAGGGTAGATAACAAATATTATAATTAATAATTATCAGCCTGAAACACTCATCTACATTGAAAAAATCTTCCGAGAAAAGATACTGGCCGCCAACGGGAATTGAACCCGTGACCTTCTGATTGCCGGTCAGGTGCTCTTGACCACTGAGCTATGGCGGCTTATCTAATACCCGCCAAATAATTCAATATATAAAAATCTTGTTTAAACGTTAGTTTATCAATTAAAAATAATAATTAATATTTGACAAGTTAAAATGATAAAAGTTGACAGAATTTATTGGTTTGGCCTAGGAGATATATTTTTTGATTTATAAAATACAAATAGGTTTACGACACCACTAACTGCAAAATTAACAACTTCAAGCAGTATGTAACCAACCCCCTGCGGCCTGCGAGTAAATAGAAAATGAAATAATTGGACCTTTAGTTAAAAGGTTGCTAATCACGCTGTAAAACCATTAAACTAAGAAGTCAATAACAAGACACCGATTGGCAGCGCCCATAAATGTATAAATAGAAAAAATATCGGTGCATTTATTCAAAACGGTAGTTAAAAAAACTGGACCAACCAATCTTGAATATCACTTACACGAATAAATGGCATTCTAATGACAAACACATTATAGCTAAACACCGTGGGTAGATGCACGGTTTATATACATTAATAATGCACATTATACAATACGTAATGTTATCGTATTACACAGGGTATTTAGGAACGTATTTGACATAAAACATTTACACTCTATATAAGTAATATAAAACAAATAGGAGCATTTCAAAGGTTAACACAGAGTATGCTCCCAGAAATGCTCTCCATCATTCCGTATCCCTTAATCCGAGTCTAGAGTATACTTTCCCTAACCACGACTCAAAGAACCACAGAATTTTGGTTAATTTATGTCCCTGGTAGATTCAGACAAATCCACTGCAATACGAATTTATTCCACACATTTCTCCAAATAAAAATACTTTCCTCCTTATCTTCAAATATTAAAAACAGTATAATTTTGAAGGTCAGATGATTTTTTAACGAGCATTTATAAGAAAAGTAATAATAAATAAATTAAGACATCTAAAATAGATAGTTACTTCGTAAAAGCTACAAAGCAATCCCGTTGAGTTGTAAAACTAATTTTAGGACGGGAGGGATTTGCAATACATACGTGGAAAGTACTAGATGCAGGTAATTACAGGTATTTTGGATAAGCCATATTTGCACGTAAAATAAATTTTACGTGCAAATATGACAAAAGTGAGGTTAAGTAGAATAAACAAAAAAGAAACAAACAAGCATATATATCGTACATATAAATAAGCACAAACCCGAGGTAGGAATTTACAGAATGATGCTTATCCGTCACAAAGGTAAGAATAAATGTATGATACGGGGAGAAGAAAATGATAGAAAAAAGAAACAAAATAGGGCAAGAAAATCGTTTCACGAAAACTCAACAAAACAAACCTTTTAAAAAGTGTTTTTATTAATTTTAAGAAAATAAAATTAAAAATAACCAATTTTATAAGAAAAACTTTATAACTTTTTTGAAAAATAATTAGTTGAAAACAATAATGTTAATTCTAAAATATGAAAATATGAGATTGACAAATATGACGGTTTGACAGAAGGTGGCAATAGCGAAATTGGTTAACGCGCACGTCCCGGTTAGACGAGGGGTCTGGGTTCGAATCACATTTGCGACCATTGTCTTTTTCTGTTTTTCTGTGTCTTGTTCTCTTTCATTTCGTTTAGATTATTATTGTTAACTTCTTCTTCCCCTATAAAAATAACCCATAAACTAACAACATATTTGACCATTTTTTTCACTTTTAAAAGACTTTTCAAAGGAGGTGATGAAATTGCATGTTGTTGAGTTGTCCGGTCACCAGTTACTTATTCTCGTTTTTCCGCATTCAGCGCCCTTGAGCTGATTTTTCACAAAAACGACGCTCTACAAATTATCCAACGATTATTATATAGTCTGGGTTTCTTCAAGACCCGCATTAATAAATCTCTTCTATAGGCTTACAGTCCCTACCTTAACCCGCCCTCACCGATGCCAAACCGGGTGGCGATATTATAGTTCCTCTGTCCTTACACTGTGCAAGCAGGGGCGCTGTTGGCCCTTTGCAGATAACCTCTCAGAAAAACAGTCTTCAGTAGTTCAGGAGACTTGCGACCAGCCCATGTTGTTGCCGCTTCTGGATATAAATCGGTCTGGGTAAAATTCCTCAAAACTTATTCCTAAAATTACTCAAAAACGCGAAATTGGTTCTTCGATCAACCAAAATTGCAGCGACTGCAAAATTACAGTTGTAAAGTTACATACTCGCTGTTATTATTTTGACTTTGTGATTTAAAAAAAAAACATTAATGCGGCTCGTGGGAACGATTACAAACGCCCAAACAAAACACCAATAAAAAGGAGGTTAGAAGTAGTCACGGCAGTATTCTGTTAATGTAATACCTGGCGACACAAACAAGACTAGTGGCGTAACGATCGGTTCTATCCCGAGGGCTAGTCTAGTGAAATGCAATCGATGAACTAATAAAATAAGAAAAAATGTATCGTTAACCTATTCCAGAAATAGGCCATAACTATGCCAGCCGGGATAAAAGTGACACACATGTTACTTGCTTCTGGTTGTTACACGAAAGAATAAGGTATTATGTTTTAGATTACTCTCTACCCAAGCCAATATAGGCATGTGTAATAAATAATACATAAATGACTTGCTATGAAAGTTGTACATCGTCTGAAATGATATGAAAGATTCAATGAAACTATTGGCTACCACGTAGGTCGATCCTCCCAATGTAGCCTTGTAAAAGACCATGAACAAGTGTTCCCTGAAATGAATCGATCTGGAAAGTCAGGAACAAATTTCATTTTGCCTGTCTCATAAGAAACCACAATCGGGGATTTCATAGCCATCCTGGCTCCATCTGGGACTCTCTTGGGGAATTCACGTTACAAATACCTGCAGATATTTATAAATAGATTTTAGAGTACTGATTTCCTTCCTAGTTCGGCTCGTGAACTCTCGGTTGGTCCCGCCACCTCAGCCGACGATTAATCTGCCGTCGAAATATGTCACGATCTGAATGGAGTCAGAAGTTAATGAACGAATCACTTGGATGTTTCTGTTCATGTTGTTACAAGCATATATCAATATTGTTTGCTTGCCCATTGTGGCTTGTGGCACGCGATCGCGTACGGTCATTAATTAGGCAAATATCGGCGGGCTGGCCACAGACCACCGGCCACTGGCTGTATTCATACATATTGACTAACTTGGGCATATAATTAACGCGAGCTAGAATTATTGTGGAATATTTCTGAACTTCCGATGTCCCGGGCGAGCGTGTTAACAACTTTGTAATCATTTCTACTGACATACATATCATCAAGTCGAATTTAAATGGGCCAGTCTGCCGCTTAAATAATATTATGGAATTATACGAAAAAGGGAAACATTATTTGACTAACAACAACTACCCAACATACCATTTCCAGGCAGATACGATGGATCACATAACTATGTCCTGGAACACAATATTTGTTTCTTCCCCATTTACACATACCATTCTGTTATACTACTACTCACTTGATGGTGCCATGTCTTCTTGAAATGTCCCAAGGAGACATGAAAAGTACTTTCCTCCATCCGTCCATTCCACAGGTCCAAACCACATCTTTCTCAATCTTGATCATTTTAATTTTACTTGCATCAACCTTGCATTATTTTCGTAATTGTAATAAGGTCGTGCATGGTATTATTGCAAATCGCCTCGGGGATCTCATTTCTACTGCATATGTCCTTCTTCTGTCTGTTCCACGCTTCACTTCCATACTCCAAGGTTGGTGTCGGAACTTTATTGTGGACTCAGGCCTTGGTTCCTTTGACAACTTTTTACTGGCGACTACTGCATTCAGTCCACCGTTAATTGAATTTCCTGCATTCACCCCTTTTTCAATCTTCTTGTCACTCGCTAACACACTTCTCAAACTCATCTACTTGTTCCAAGGATTGCTCCGCTTACATCGTATTTTTACAACAGTGTTTAATTAACCTCTCTTTCAAGTGCCATGGAATGATTAAAAACAGTTTATTGTTAAATAGAAGAAATTATCGAATTACATGTACTTATAAGTAATGAATCAAGAATTATAGTTGTTCTAACATTTTGCAAAGTGATTCTATTTGTCGGCAAGAATTGGACACAAGACGTAACATTTTTAAGAGCTATTAAAGAAACAAGCGAATTTCGAGAGTACGCTTTTTTTGCAGTAAGCAATCAGGTAATAAAAATTCCAACGTTTATTCCTGAAACTTTCGCCTTTGCCTTTCGTGACGGAGTAAGAGTTGCACCGCAGCGTATTAAATGTCGTAACGTTGTTATAAGTTATAACATAGTTAACATTTCGGGATGTATAATAAATAATATGTTTATTGTGTACAAAGTAGGTTATTAGAATATCTGAGTATTATTAACACTTCTTAATATCCGCCTTAAGATGGGATTTCCAGAAACGACCACTGTACCAAATTTAGGGACACGATATCGAATAGAAAGTATCGATACTGTACTCATGAGTATCGATAGTATCGATACTTCAAAGTATCGAGTACATTTCATGGGGCCTGATTTACAGCTCCGACCGGGCTAACTACGTATCAACCCCCCCCCCTCTCCCCAGGATCAGAATTTTCAAATTAAAATAACTACTTTCGTTAGAAAAGGTAAAAGGACGTCAACGTCAGTGAAATTAAAAATAAACAATCAAATTTAAGTACCTACGTATAATGAATAATAAAAAAGGACATGTAAATTCACAAATTGCTTTCTTAGGTACTCAGGTACTTAGGTACCGACTGTCCTGCCAAAACACAAAGTAGAGAAAAAAACGTATTGCAAAAATTTTGTTTAAAGTTTTGTTTTTTTTTTTTTACTTTTTGGTTCGTGTTTTAACAGGGCAGCTGTGTTTCATTATTTATTTAATTACACAAGTTTAGTTTAGCAGTTGATTATACATATACATAAAAAAACATTACACTTTTTGCAATGGATTTTTTAGAAGGTTTGCTATGATTGAACTAGATGGCGTTGCCATAAACATGAGCCGCTTAGCCAAAATTTTAAAGGTATTGATACTTGAAAAAAAGTACTCATTGGGTAAAAGTATCGAATACAAAGTATCGAGTACAAAAGTATCGGTATCGAAAGGAAAAGTACTCGATACCACAAAGTATCGATACTTTTTTCGTGTCCCTAACCACATTAGCAAGGATTGACTTACGTCTTACGGAATCACAAATTTAATGGAAAAATAAATGAACATTTTTCGAAGCTCTGCCCTGATGATGTAGGTGTAAAGTGTCCGAAATGTGCCAAACTACGTAGTATCGTGTTGTACGATGCAAATAGAAGAAAGTGGAGAAAAGAATATAAAATAATCAACGGGATACGGTATTCAGTATGTTCACCGAGGATCGGATCGGCTAAAGCAACGGTTTTGAAAATATTTTAATACAGAAAAAAGTAACCACCAACGACCAGCAAAACTAGAGACATTTGAGGGATGCCTATGTCGGTAGTTGTACCTCAGAAGGCTTTGAAGAACAACAAAAACTTCTGCTTAACAACAATATCGAGTATATTGAAGAATTTTGTTTTTTAACTTCATCAAGATTTATAGAAAAACAGTCACTCAACAACAGACAGCTTAATACCAACATAAAACCTTCGGAACGTGACATTTGGGAATGATTCTTGTCCCGATTAAGTTAATTAACTCGGTGCCAGCTATAATAACAACATTGCCGTGGGTTGAAAAAGAAGCAGGAATCTGTAACTATGCGCTGAATAAAAGAGAAAATCCTTGCGGACACCAGGCAAACAGGCGGGACAGGATATCTGCACTGTGTGTTGGTCGGTTTCACACATTCTATATTCTATAATGTCAGTAGTCAGTATACCGAGATTTGATACGGCCGGCGTCTACTGGGATTGGCACAATGTAAGAACCGGTCGGGCAGCTTGGTAGCGGGCCTATCTGTACGACGGACTGTTTGGTGGATTGTTTGACTGTGTGTCCCTCGTGCCCACGTACAGGTATCGTGTAGTTGAGGTATACACGGGGATTGTACCTGTGTAGTACAGCCATGCGCCACTACGCGTATAGGTCACCGTGCAGGAGGTCAACAACTTTTACCAAAACCTTCACTTACCCTGGACCCTGGCGCTGGGCGGCGATACCAAACATGAAAACATGGACACGGACACATCGGACACGGACACATCGGACACGGACACATCGGACACGAACCCTGGCCATCCCCGGATCCTTGATAATATTATAATCGACTCCCAGATTATGATCAACGCAATGATGACAAATTGTTAGCTAACGAAACTTAGGAAAGGAAAGGAATTCAAGATATAAATTTAAATTTAACTTTCAAGAGTTATTATGGTACCTGCCGATGTTCAGAACCCCGTTGTAACGAACGATGCGTCCGTTCATAAAATTGGGAAACAGTTACAATACAGCTATCAGCGGCAAGCCTTTATTATTACAGAATGATTTAGAGAAAATATTAGCAAGCAATCCACCAATCAACGTAAACTGTGACAAAATGAAGGCTGCTATAAAAGCAAAATAAACAAAAAAACTACTTGTTTCATTGTCAACTTTCAAATAATAATTATTAAAATTCCCAACGAAACTAAATAATTGTTTTTTTAATTAAAATGTTTAGAAAATATTATCTAACACGAATCTGAGCTGTTTTATTTATTTGAGTTTTCAATTCTGAAATATAGACCACCAAAGAATTCGTTTTTCATGATTTTAGAGGCAACTTTGGCAGTTATTTGTGAGTTAACGATAATTAAAAATAAGTATATATATTTGCTCTTCCTACTATGTAAATTTAATGACATAAATATAGAACATTAAATGAACGTCGCAACAAAAGTGACATTAAATTTCTTACCAAAATCACTAAAAACCGTGTAGGTAGAATCTTCACCCTTGACCAAAATCAAAATCAATCACTGTACCAAGAAAAAACGAAGCTTTCCGTTACTTATCTTCTCTCTTCGAATGTGTCGACTACATCGTATAGTGGCAAGTTTCAAGATTGCAAGATTGTAGTGTCGACTACATCACTGTAGTGGCAAGATTCCGGACATATTTAGCGATAGCCTCCAGAACTTTAGAAAATTTCTTGAATCTCTTGTTTTAACCTGACTCAAACTTTGTTATCTCTTGTTTTGGTTGTTGTTTTATGTATACATTGTTAATAAATTATTAACACTGTTTGCATTCATTTTTTGTTTTTTCCTCGTATTTTGTGCTAACCCTCTTCGTTCAGGCAATAACATTTTGCTCAAACAACTCAACAGCGATTACGTGTGTGTATTCGATTTGTGCATCGTGCAGTACCTACCTACCTAATTAGCATTATTCATAAACGTGCAGTAATTAACATATATTTTTAATAAGTAATTACCACGTTTATTATTTTTACGTTGTGTTAAAAATGATTGTTCAATATCACTAAAATTTATTGATTTACAAAAAACATGCGCGAACTTTTGTATTTTAAATTTAATCTAACCTACCTAAAATAAAGAGTAGGTAGATGATTTAACTGAATAACCTTTGCAAGTTATCACACACGACAGTTTCAACGTTAATATAGTAAAACAATTTGACATAAATGCTACGTAAGACAATAAAAGGAGCTAATAATAGATTTTACATTTTTCATAAAATCAATGATGTAGGCAAATATTTGGTTACTGATGCCATAGTAATGTAAACACTTGCCAGAATCAAGTCGATAAATAATAATAAATGAAGAAAATAATAATAAATAAAACCACAAGTGTGCAGTTAGTTCACAGGCGGTAAAAGTGAGTGAGTCAGAAAACTAAAGAAGACAAGAATGGGGAAGCTGCGAAGCACCGCACAAAGAGGAAACCGATAAGCTACGAAGCACTGCACAAAGAGGAGACCGATTATTCTATATCATTCTCTCGCAGCTAAATCCTACAGATGTATGTATGTGCTTTACTTTTTGTAGTGTCGATTTTCCGTTTCATCGAGTTTCAAATTACAACGGAGCTAAAGAAGTTTTCACTTTAAAAACGGAGTGCAGTTAACACGCGATAGAAGTGAAACCTTCACCCGCACAATCTCAACCAATAGGAGCCTTGAAAAAAGGCTCAAAGCGGCCAATGCGTTAAGATTTCATTCTATTTCATTTTCTCGCAGCTAAATCTTATAGATGTATGTGTTTGTTTATTTTTAGTGTAATAGAGTTTCAAATCACAACGGTGCAAAAGAAGTTTTCACTTCAAAAACACTCAAGTTCAAATAATAATACACATAAATGGAAGATTTCTTTTAATAAAACACATACCTATAATTAATAATCATTCATTCTAGGTAATAGGTAGAAATATTATCAAATATATTAAAAGGCAATGCTCTAGAAACCTTATCGTCTGGAACAATATCTGTTGTATAAACTAATAATATAACAAGCAAAGGTCGACTTGACGTGTCGGTGTCGGTAATATCTCAATACTACGGCACATTAACAAAAACAAAGATATACAAAATAAGGAAAAGATAAATATAAATAACCGGCGAAACGACTATGGTGGCTGGTCGCTTTTTTGCGCTAGCTTTAGCTGGATAATATTGTAAATAGGTATTTATCATTTGAGTAGTGGTAGCCTAAAATAATTTGTACTAATAAGAACCGTAATATCGATCAATTGATTGGTCAGACATCTCTGAAAAATGGAAATTTGAGTTGAGTATGCAGCTATATGGAAAAATGCATCCTCTATTTGGGACAATATTAAGATCGCTCAAACACCACCAAATCGCTCATACACCACCAAATCAAGAGATTATCCAACTCACCTTATTTTTGAAGAATTTAAAGTATTAAAATTTAATGATCGAGTTCGAAAAAATATAATAATCCAAATAATAAAAGAAAAACAAAATCATAGCTTTTCAACTGAAAGTCGTACTCGTCAAAAACATATATTTCCAATACAAAAATGTAACACCTCATTTGCACAACATCATTACACATATCTAGGAAAAAAATACTTCAATAGCCTACCTGAAAAAATAAGAACAATCGAAGACGATAAATGCCTACTAAAAGCAATTAAAGAGCAATTTAAAGTAAAAATAACAAATTGATAAAATTTATCATCTTAACTTATATAACTTGTTAATTTGTTTATTTTTTTTTAAAGTATCTACCACGATTAAATTAAAAGATACAAAATATATATTTTTTAATTTATTTTCTCATCCCGATACTCGTCCCTCTTCTAATCACAAGCGTCTGCTTCTATATAAGAGAAATATCATAATTTTTTTTTTTTAAAGCAGTGAAAATTTATTATGTAGTTTATTTGTATCAAAAAAGGTTATTTTGAAATGTAAATATTATATTTTATGTTATTTTTGCTGTTTAAATAATGTAACTTATGTAATAAATAAATGAAAAAAAAAATAAAACAATTATAATGCAAAAAATCTTTTAGTAAATTAAACAAAATGTTGATGTTTTCTGGGTCAGTAGTAGAATATTTTAAAATGTCATTTTAATGTGCCGGATCGGTACGACTCCCGGTGTTATTTTATATCGCATTTAACACGTAAATAAATGTGTAAATAATATTTGTTTTACGGCGAGCATTCCAATATTGCTTTACTCATTATCTCAAAACTAAGCATTTGGAGATGTCTGACTACGTAATCAACTGGACGATCGAAATATGTTTAATAATGTACCGCTCCATATTAATCTGTGAATATCACATGATTAAAAAAAAAACGTTTATATTTTAATTATTTATGTTAAATTCAATATCTTACCCCCCTATAAAAAATGAAAAATAAAACTCAAACGGTGAACAGTGTCAAGTAAATAGTAATATGTACTTCTTCTATTTGGAATTTGCAACCAAATTTGCATTTTTTAAGCCCACTAAGTAATTTTCAATTTTCAATTTTCATAATGGTGCATGGAGTATTTTAAACGAAAATTAAATAGAAAAAAGAAAAAGTAATGGAAATGAGTTCCATTTTTCAATTGTTCAATAAGCAAAAAATAGTGAAGAAATTCGGACGAAACCGGAAAGTAACAACAAGTATTTAACAATTTTTTTCCGAGTGATTGTCAATGTATTTTATGAAGTTTGATGAATTTATAATCAATTATAGGTACATAGCTTTGATATCGTGGTGAGTAATTTTCAGCAATGATTCATACCATTCCCACAAAACGTATTATTATTTTTTTATAATATCACTGTAATGGAATACTAGAAATTCCTGCAGCCTGAGTTGTTATGAAAGACAATAGTTTACGAGATAAGGTAGTCAACTAGAAATTGTGAGGTATTGAAGACCTATTTCTATTATCTATTTTGACATGATAATAATAAAAGGATAATGCACGCATTTTGCCATTACTTGCATTTGTGTGTGTTTAACATCCTGTGGTTTCCTGCATTATAATTAATGTTTATCAGGAAAAATTGCAAGGTAATTAAATTAAATAATTTATATTGACAGTCGACCATTATAACGTGCAATCATCAAGAGGAGTTCACAGTCCTCAGGACTCGTGAAAAACAATATTACCTTTTTTTCTATTTACAGCGGATATTGCGATAAGAAAGATAACAAGACAGGAAAAAACAAGGAATTTCTGCAGAACTAAGACAAAAGAAAATCGTATTAGATTAAGATCATTAGGCCTTTTAGTTATCAGTTATCACTTTATCACCCAACATAAAACTAATGTATATAATGTAATAACATAACCCATAAAATCGTATAATGGCATAATATTCAATTTGAACGTAAAATTAAGTGTTACAACCGACTTTAAACGGCATTATTGATAAATAAGTCATTATTATTACCAATACACTTAACAAATGCTGTTTAACTAATGATTAAGCTATTTATTGTAAAATAAACTTTAAAACAGAAAATCAAAGCAATGAATCAGAAGTGACTTCTAAACCTTTCTTTCCCCACTTTTCCTTCTTCACAACATTCCTAAAATAGAGATGCTATAGTCTCCCTGGCTCCAGGCAATTTTTTGAAGTGAAAACATCTTTAGAACTGTTGTGATTTGAAACTCGATGAAACGATAAAGCGACACTAGAAAGAGACAAACACATGCATCTATAGGATTTATTCTGAGTGAGAATGCGAAAGAATAATCGGTTTCTTTTGTGTGGTACTTTGTAGCCTATCGGTCTCCTCTTTGTGCGGTGCTTTGTAACCTCTCCGCTTTTATCTACTTTAGTTTTCTGAAGGTTTCACTTTTACCGCGTGTGCACTGCACACAATTTTTGTTAATTATTATTTATATACCGCAGAGTCCCAACTGCTACTCTATTGAGAGGGTCTCTATTGGAGTACGTTGATGGCTGAATAGGAATGGGACGGAGGTAGGAAGAAGAAACTATAAGTACCTGGCTATTTAGATCTGGTCATTTCAAATGTTTAGATTTTGAATAGTGGTTTCTAACCATGGCGATAAATACCACTCTTTTGAAACTGCGTTAATCACACAAAATAAATGTTTGTTTACTTGTATATTAATAATATAGGTACTCCGTGAGTTCAACCCATGTGAAAGAGTAAAGATCTACCAGGAGAACATATTGCAGACAGAGTAAACATTTCCCTTTCAAACAGGGACGAGATGGCAATGAGACAGAGAGCAAATAATAATATAGTCGAGACAATGGATATTGAAGGTAGAAAATACGTCTGCGTAGTGGTAACGAACACGCAGAACTACGCTGTGACGTTGAAATATTGTGTGAAATGTATAGAATTGAAATAATAACAAACAATAAATCGATAACAGATATTGTCTGTTAACACTATTCCACCACTTATATGCTAATATCTTCTTGCAATTGCCAAGGACGTCTACAGAGGAAACGGTAGAGATGAAAGAATCATTGCTCTGAAAGCAGAGGTCACGGGAGAAAATTACAATGTCGTACCTAGAAGGTAAATTTAGTAGGTGTTCAGAGTGTAAGATGACAGATCAGATTAGCCAGGTACTTCCCACCCTTTCCTTTCTCCATCCCACTAGTTCCGATCAGCTGGAACTCCGACTGAAACCTGGTTGAGAACGAGGAATATGACCCCCTTCGGCGCAGTGAAACAGCGACGGGCGCCGGCGCCTGTTATCACCGACGAATAGCAGACGAGAGATAAGACAAACACAGAAGGCACAGAACACATCGGGTTACGTGTAAAGTGGCCTGCATAACGATAGGCTAACGTTACCCCGTGTAACTAATTAACAATACGTAGAACAACAGAAAGATAACTTAAATAAATATATACACAACGGGAACATTTCGGAGAAATCGCAGACGGGTATTTAAAACTTATCCAAACGTAATATAAAAACAAAAACCAAATGAGATCCTTGAGGCGTATGAAAAAAAAACGCGAACGACTATAAAAAAACATTGCATTACGTATTTGATGAGATTATGAAAAGACGATTACAGCCGTTGTTCTCAACCCCTCTACTGATGAATTTGAGTCTCCGATCAGCTAAGTGATTTGTTTAGGAACGCTCGTTTTGCCTGTTGATCGAAGAGTTGCGTTGGGGAGAGCGTATTGGTGCATTTGAGAAGTGTTGAGCCAAAATTTCGGCTCAACGGTCGATCAGCAGGCTTGGGAACAATGGCCGTTAGCAAATTTAGGCAAATAGTCCCCTTTTCTCCGGGTTTATTGGACCAAAACGACTGAACTATTTTTCTTTGCACTAAGAATGGTGTTCTGGTTGATGACGTCACATTTTTGTTGCAAAACTAAATGGAAAAAGTCGGGATGTAACAGGAAGGAGTGTACAACTGAAACAAATACTTGAGTCAGGTTATGTCAAAAGGCGATATAACGGAAAATTATTCATTCATGCAATCTGTCGTGGATCCAACCATTCAACGGGCTATCTTTCCATCCATCTAATTATTTATCCATCCATCTCAGTATATATTTCCATCCATTCGTCCATGGATCCATCCATCAGTTGAAATATATAAAACGAAAATATTAATTGTCAGGCAGTTAATCCTGTCTACCTCAGGCTAGTTTGTTAAATGCTACCTACGCTATTTTATTTTATTATTCTGATGCCTTTCTCCTATCAATATGATGTTATCTATCATTACTTTGAAGATTGCTTCACCCTGTAGACTGAGCCCCGATAAATCTCTCAGTATTTAAGAGTTTCCTATTTCAGTGCATAATTCCGGACAAGCAAGGTCGTTATGTGTCATAATGACTTTTCTTTGAATTAAATTTATACAAATTAAAAACTTCTCAACCGCAGAGCGACGAATGACGTGGAAATAATAGTATGCATTAAATTCTCGCAATAAAACTTCCTTGTATTGGTGAGTACTTAGTAAAAATTCCCAGCTCTTCGTCCGGACAATAAAATGAGTATTTCAAATCTGAATTTCGACAAACGCTCACCGAAAGCGGTTAAGACAATCGAAATGTTAAAGTAATAACTTCGCTGCAGAATAAACATAAAACAGATATTGCAATATACATATTTGGAAAACAAATAAGAGAAAAATATTGTAATAATAATGCAATTGTAAAAATGTTTAAAATATATTGCGCGCTGAGAGGCAGAAGAGTCTACCTGTTCCACGGGTAATCAGTTATTAAATTTGAATGTTACTTAATTTTAGTTATTATTATATAAAAATGTATTTACCTTTTGAATGCGATGATATTTATTGTACCATTGAAGAGTTTATAGTAAGAAAACGTGCAATTTTTTAAGTGAAAACTTCTTTAGCACAGTTACAGTTGTGATTTGAAATTCGACGAAACGAAAAATGGCGACACTAAAAAGAGACAAATACATACATCCATCGAATTTTGCCTGCGAGAGAACGAAATAGACTTATAGGCCTCCTTGTACCCACTCTTGTCTACTTTAGTTTTCTGAATATTTCACTTTTACCTTTAGTTTTTTTTATTATGCAGATATTAACGTATTTTGTAATCTAGTTGAGACTAATCAATTATCATTATTATCTAACTAACTATATCAAGCCGTTTTCCGCAGGGGTGGGCAGAGAGGACGGACAGCCAGACAACTCGGTATTTGCAAACACTCTTTTCCTCATTTGATACATACTCTTCTATTATTCTGACTCTTGACATGGCCCGACTCAAGTATTTGATTCACTGGAACGTGCCACGTCTTCATAGGGCGTCCCCGACTTCTAAAATTCACATTTGCGCCATATATTCTACTTACCCTCCTTTCTTGTCCATTCGCTATACATGCCGAAACCATCTGAGGGACCCTTTCTTAATCTTGCATTTACGCTTTAGTCGTGCGTTCTTTGCGGATATCCACATTTCTCACAGGATCATAAACGATTTTACCACAAGTGCGCCCAAAGGATCTGATTTCTACAGCATTCAGTTTACTTTCATCCTTCCTCTGCCAGTTCCATGCCTCACTGCCATACTTCAGGGTAGGTATCAGCATTATCTATGATACAGAAATTGTTAAAAACTTTAATGCATACATTTAAAAAAATAATAAAATGTCAAGTTAATGAACTCAAAAAATATTCTACAGTCTTCTTTTCCTTCTAAACATTATCATTATTATTTGTTGGCGAAGTACAAAAATACGCGAGATTGTTTTTTATTGTATTTTTAAATGATATTCTGGGCATGTTTCCAGAGACAATGCTGATTGGGAGTGTCATTACCAGAAATTGTGAATTGTCAGGATTGAATGTGCGAGTGTTCATTGTTTCCACCATATTGCAAAGGATGCTGTGTGACAATATACGTTTTAATAATTATAACACATATTCAGCGCAACCTAGTGTTACTTCGCCTAAAGCTATACTAGTTACCTATTACTAATATAATAACGAAATAATTTATTTAGATATATTTTCGGATCCATGACAACCCAGAATCAACTCAACTTAATACCACTTTAAAAGTCATAAGCTTCTTTTTTTAAATAGCCCATAACCCAACCTAACGTAACCTATTTAACCAATATTTTTTACGACTTTTCAAAGGAGTTGAGTTCATTCTGAGTTGTCCGGACACCATATTTTCAGAAGTGATCTTCTTACTTAAAATTACTCCCAGTGATGTTTACACGGTATAAACTTATTTACTAATCAAACCATGTAGTACCAAATACCAAACTACAGCGGATATTTGTTTGTTTTTTAACTCCTCACAGGACATAATTTTCCTCAGGGTCTACGTCATCTTCGGGAATTCTGTGTGGAGGGTCTTTTTGTGGGAAGGAAGGAGTGAACCTGGGTTTTGAAGAGACCTGTGTTGTAGAATGGGGGAAACGTAGAGGCTTGCAAATAATAATGAGTTTTAAGTAAACCCTGATGAAGCAAGTACAGCTTACGAAACAAGTTGATTTTTTAAACCATAAAAGTGGTTAGACTTAAAACTAAGCATTTTATTAATTTTCAAATAATAACATAATATAAATTAATAACAACATAATAAAATAATAACATAATAAAAGTATAAAGTACAGCTTACGAAACAAGTTGATTTTTTAAACCATAAAAGTGGTTAGACTTAAAACTAAGCATTTTATTAATTTTCAAATAATAACATAATATAAATATACTATGTCAACCCCGTTTGGCGCTCGAGCTGTTTCTTAATTATTTATTTATTTTATTTAACGACAAAAATAAAGTAAAAATATAATGTGGTTTATTCACAGTCCTCTTCACTAGGTATTCCTGATCCGAAGCGGACTGTAGGTTGTTGTATGGGTGTTGATCATATTTTCCTAATCTTAGAGTTTGTAGGTTTACTCAAAATAAAAATAAAATAAAAAATATTCACGTTTGATAACTGTATTGGTGTTACTTCATAATTTTAATTATTTCCCAATTTTCATGTTTAGTTAGCCATAATTTGATATCGTTTTTAAACTTTGGTCTCTCCATGGTGTTTTTAATTTTAATTGGAAGGGCATTAGGATATAATTTTGTAGCATGGAAATAATGATTTTTCCGGCCAAAAGATGAATTTAATTTTGGGATGTATAGCAGATTGTTATTTATGTATAGTAAGTGTATTTTTTTAGTATAGTTTTATAAAACGAAACGTTGGACTATTCAGATCTAGCCAATAAACACAGTTTGATGTTAAAAGTAGTTAAAGTTATTTCAAACAAATATTTCGATTCTGAATGTTGACCTTTCACTAGAATTCTGAGAGTATCTTCTACTAAGATAACTATTTGATTGGTTCGACAGTAAAATAATAAATTATCAAGGAGATGATGTGGGAAGGGCGAGACAGCTGTCAGTATAAGATTAGCAGTAACTATAGTTGTTAGGTGACTGGTGACCCGTGAGTGATCACATCACCGGTCGATCGGTTTCCCGACCTCAACCAACACATCTCGAGCACTTTCTCCGTCGGTCGGCTTTTCTCTGCACAGAATTCACTCTTGGAATCAACTTGGAACAATCGGTTGCATTCCTTGCGTCTAGCACGGACGACGTATCGATAACTAAGCATAATCGATACGACTAACTAAGCCATCGGTGTTACTTAATCAATAGACATCGGATTATATTACGCAGTATCAAAATGGCGGAATATGCACTTTCAATGTTAAAATGTACGTTAAGAGGAAACCAACCGGGCGGCGTTTTGTCAATACCAATTTCCTCTGTGGGTTTTGACATTAGTGAAAATATATATAATTTATGTAAATACCTCCTTAGCCATCCCAGCTGTCTGGATTTGGGTAACCTTAATGTTGTGAGGCTGAATGTAGTGGGGAAGGAAAGAGATGGGGAACAAGAAGGTGGGGAAGAGTTTGGCTATTCAGATCTGGTAACCAAACACGGCTAAAGCCATTTCAAGCAACGTTTCAATTCTAAATGGTGGTCTTACACCATGGCGATACTGACAGTATCTTCTTAGTAAGTTACTTCTCATAGGAGTTAGGATCCTCTAAAAATCATTAAATTTGCCTGCTTTGAAGGGAATCTATAGGTTGGCTCAAATAAGCACTAATGTGCTAAAAGTAAAAGGCTAAAATTTGCAATTTTATGTATATACATACATTTTTTTACATTAGCTTCACACAGGAGGTCCGAAGGTAAAAAAAAAATCATCAGGGTCTTTGTTGTCATCCTAGGGGATGCCGTGTGGAGGGTATTTTGAAAGGAAGGAGAGGACGTTCTGGAAAGGAAAAAGGTGAGGAGAGGGTAGGAATCGGGAGGTCAGTGTGTTCACGAATGACGGACGTACGAATCGATCCCTCCCACTGCGGTGCAAGACGATGAGTCGAGTGAATCCGGCTGGAGAGCCAGACTCTCTCCGACACACCGCGCAGTAGGTGGGCAAACGCATCCGCCACCAAGACCCGGACATCCCTCACCCCATGAGCCTGGGCACCCCTGCTATATGACCAAACGTGGCGAACCACTTAGGGCGATCTATGGCAGAGGTGTTGGTTATCCAATGTACATGTATATTTATCAATATGACAGCCTGCCGGGAGCTACTCAACAGATCGATAATAGTATATTCGATGTCGTTAACTATCAACTGTCTTAAAGTCCTACTAAAATACCATCATAAAATTGTTGGATTATAAAAAAATTATAGAGCTTTATTTTTGGGGTATTATGCAGTATTGTGCTACCTCCTTCTTTAGCCACGTTAAAAATATCAAAAAATATTCAGCCAATTAAAAAAACAGATTAGGTTAACTTATCGAAATAACAAAATTACTGTAAAATATAATTTCTACTGTGTCAACAATACTGTCCGATTTTATCACATTGTCGTTGGATCTTTAAAGCTTGCGACAGCTGTCGTGTATGTACAAATAACTAACTATCATAAATAAGTAATAAATGTATTAACAAGGTTAACAATTATGTAAAACTCAATTATGCAAGTAATCATGTTTTAACAATTAAACACCAAGCATATTCAAAATACCTAGCATATCTAAAATTAACTTTCTTTAACAACTTTCCTTTAAATCATTAAATTATCGAAACTATTTATGAATTTCAGCTTATATACATGAAAAATAACCTAAAACTAAATGAGTTCATTAATATTTTTAAAAAATATATACTTATTTCCTGTTATCGATGATTTTGCGTTTTTCTTATTTATTTTGTTAATTTTCAGGGCAACTGAACCCGTTTAACACCAATATTTTTTTAGAAAAAATATTTTGCTTGTTCTTTTTAAAATTATTTCTGGCTTTCACCCTTCAAGGGTGTTCTAGGCCATCATTTAAAATTACAGAGAAAGGGAAAGATGAATTTATATATTAATTTTATTTAAATGTACAAATTTCAGAATTATATGGAAGATTGGAGTCGAGTTCAGACTTAGAAGAGATGAAATGTTGAATGGAGGGGAGGCAATTTTAGATAACGCTTGATAGAAGAGAGGATATTTATTTAGAGAGGGACAACCAAAAAATATGTGATCTAAAGAGCCCACATCTAGACCACAGAACGTACAATCTGGGGAGTCAAGGATGTGAATTTTAAAAAGGTGAGAAGGAACGGAACAATGACCGATTCGCATTCGAATAAGTGAGGAAATTTCTTTTTTGGAAAAATGGGGAAATTTTTGAAACCACGGTTTTGATGGGATAGTCCTTTGTATTGAGGCGTAGCGAGCTCCCTTGGATTGACTGGCAATGTTCCAATACTCTGTCCAAACATTGCGGGATCTATCTTTGATGATGGAAAAAATATCAGATAGGGGAATATGGTTTACGAGGGTAACAATAGGGTTGGACGCTCCTTGTTTTGCCAAAGAATCTGCAATATCGTTACCCACTATGCCAATGTGTCCAGGGATCCAAACAAGAATTACGGTTTTTCCAGAGCTTTGAATGGAGGCTATCAGCACTCTAATGAGGCATACAAAGTGATCATCAGGATGAAGAAGAGGACAGGATTTAAGTTTTTGGAGGGAACTGAGAGAGTCAGAGAGAACAAGGGAATGTTCACAATTATTTTTGATTATATATTTGAGTGCTTCAATTATTGCAATGCACTCAGCAGAGAATATTGAAAATTGGTTTGAAATTGAATAAAATATTCTATCATTAGAATTATTGTGGTAAACGTTAATACCTATACCACAGTTAGGAGAGTCAGGAGATTTGGAGCCATCAGTAAATAAAAGAGAAGAGTTGGGCCATTTAGAAGAAATAATGTCATTGAACATATTATTAACAGTACGGGCTGAGAGATTGGAATGACTTTTAAGGATGCCGATCCCTTCCAAAATTGTTGGGGATAGGGTGACGTGACTATATTTTAATTTGTATAGTGGAAGAAGATCATTTTGGATAATTTGAAGCTCTGAGAGAGAGCGAAAATTTTTACAGATGGCAGGAAGAGGTTTAGTTCGAGCTCTGATTGTAGATGAATGTGTTGAGTCTTTGAACAACGAAACTCTGGGAATAACCTGATGACATTTAGAATTTAAACATTTAAGAACAAATTTGTCAGCAAACAGTTGTCGCCTTAAATAAAGTGGGGGATCAGAACATTCCACTTGAAGGGAATTGATGGGCGACGACTGCATCGCTCCAGTTATTATTCGCAATGACTTCGATTGAATTTTGTCTAATTTACTGAGTGCATTTTTGGAGGCAGTACTAAAAAGTGGGCAGGCATAGTCGAGATGACTTCGAATAAGTGCATTGTAAAGCAACTTAATGCAGGTAGGGTGAGCACCCCACCAAACGCCAGTCAATGATCTGATGATATTTAAATTTTTTTCACATTTAGTAACTATATTGTGAATATGGGAAGACCATTTAAGTTTCCTATCAAATGTTACTCCCAAAAATTTTACTTCAGAGGCGTTGGGGATTGGAGAGTTTTTAAATAAAATTTGAACAGGAGGATTTTTATGACGGTTTGAGAAGGTGACACATTGACTCTTTTTAACTGAAAGTTCCAGACCATTTAAAGTGAGCCATGTGCAAAGGGCATCCATGGCTTCATTAAGATATTTGACGGCAAGTGGGATGATTTTGGATGATAAGTAGAAAGCTAAATCATCTGCGAACTCAATAACTTTTACTTGAGGGGGAATAGAGACATGCATATCGTACGTGTATATATTATACAGTATAGGGGATAATACATCGCCTTGGGGTAAACCTTTCCAAATTGATCTACTCTGAGGAGTAACATCTGGTAGTTCAATGAAAATTTTTCTATCAAGAAATAGATTAATAATAGATTGGACAAACATGGGGGAAAGGCCAAGGCCTAAAAGTTTTTTTTTAAGGATTGGGATGGAAACATTGTCAAAGGCACCTTCTATGTCTATAAAGACTGCAAGACATACTTCATGGTTAGAAATGGATAAATTAATATCAGTGCTGATGATGGCAAGGTTATCTTGCGTAGATTTTTTTTTCCTAAATCCAAATTGAGATGGAGAGAGAAGCTGATTACTTTCAACAAAAAATTCTAACCGGTTTTTAATTAATTTTTCATAAATTTTACTGAGGGTGGATGAAAGAGCAATTGGCCTATAGTTGGATCCAGAATTGGGTGATTTGTTTGATTTTAGGATTGGGATGATTATTTGAGAACTCCAGTCATCAGGCATTATGCCAGACTGAAAGATTTTATTTAAGATGCTTAGGAAGCGATTTAGAACATTATCATTACTATTTTTGATAATGCTATAAGGAATACCATCTCTGCCTGGAGATGAGTCTTTGACTATTGATAAACAATTTTTTAATTCAATTAAAGTGAATGGAGAGTCTAGCCAATGATCAGACATAGGAGTGTTGTGGATGGGAGTTATTTCATCTAAGTTAGGTACAGAAGGGGGGGCAATTTTATCCAAGAACTCATCTATCCATTTAGAATGAGACGCTCGAGGAGATGTTGAACTGAAGGAGGATCGAAATCTTCGAATCATAGACCAAACTTCCGAAATTGGAGTATTCGGAGATACTGAACTGCAGAAGTTGTACCACCCGGATCTTTTTTTTGACCTCAATACCCTTTTGGCATTGGCTTCGGCATTTTTGTATTTAAGATAGTTCTCCATAGTCATATTGTGACGATACGAAAGAGATTTAGCTTTCCGAATTCTCACTACCTTAGAACATTCCTCATCCCACCAGGGAGTCGGAGGGAGTTTTTTAAGAGATTTGGTTTTAGGGGGAGGATTTGATTTATGTATTGCAGTTATGAGCATCGATTTGAAGTTATCGTAGTCATCTTTGACAGATAATACATCGGAAGAGGGTAAATTTTGTATAAACTTATCCATATGCGAGTTAAATTCGTCCCATTTGGTGTGTTTTGTTTTAATCTTCGTCAAAATATGGGACTTGTCTGAATGGAAAGAAGTCTGATAAGTGATGGTGATCGGGAAATGATCACTGGAGCAAGGATCGGGGGACACCACCCACGAGGAGAGAGGTGCCAGATTTGTAGAGCATATGGAGAGATCCACTGCACTAGGGTTTGTGTTGGGGCGAGAGATTCTCGTAGGAGATCCGTCGTTCAAAAGGAAAAGGTTGGATTCATCTAAAAAATCCATAACATTTCGACCATCTCGATCAGAGAAAGCAGAACCCCAGACGGGGGAATGGGCATTAAAATCGCCCAATAAAAAGAATGGAGGGCTTAGTTGACGGACAATTTGTAACCAAGCTTGCTTATTGAAGTGAGAAGATGGGGGAATATAGATAGAAACAAAGGATGTGTCCTTTATTTTAGCTGCAACCATTTGAAAGTCAGCATTGGGGGGTTTGATATTATTTATTGGGGAAAACGGAAGGGATTTTTTAATAAAAAGGGCAGCACCGCCGCCCGTACCTTCCAGGCGATCATCACGGAGACAGGAGAACCCTCCCACATTAAAGTGGGTGGATGGAGTAAACCATGTCTCCGAGACAGCAGCCACAGAAACAAGGTTTGAATTTAATAGGTTAAGAAGGTTCGATTTGTTAGAAATAGCACTGCGGCTATTCCACTGAAGTATTCTGACATCTTGAAGAGCCATTTTGAACAAATGATTTTAACGTGGAAATAATAGAAGCAGCGTTGGACGGTAGATTAGTTTGAGAAGAAATTAGGTCAATTAGAAGCATAATAAGAGTTTGTATAAATGAAGAATTATCTTGCGAGAGTTGTTCAGAAAGCTTTTGATGGTTTGTTGAGGACGAATTATAGTTGTTTGCGCACCCATTTGTGGCATTTGAAAGAGGAGAACCATTGGGATTTAAGAGAAGTGAGTTGTGTTGTTGCCGATCGTATCCAGGAGCCGGTTTAGAGACAGGGTTTTTGTACATAAATTTAGTTGATCGAGAAGATGTTGAGGAGAAGGGGAGAGGGTTGGATGGAGAGTTACTGGATAAAACCTCGGCAAAAGATTTTTTGACAGGCGGGAATAGTTTAGAAGCCTGCAGAAAAGACAAGTTTTCAGAGGCCATGGAAATTTTTATATTTTTTTGGCGAGTTTGTTCAGGACAAGAAGAGTGAATGGCGGAATGAGCGCCTGAGCAGTTAAAACATTTAGGTGAAGAGAGAGAAGAACATTGGTCAGCCGTGTGGTTTTCTCCACATTTGAAGCATCTGGGAGGGGATCTGCATGCAGCTTTGGTATGACCAAAACGGCAGCATTTGTAGCATTGGGTGGTGGGGTAAGTATAAATTTCAACTGGTAAGGAGTTGAAAAATAAATAGATATGAGAGGGAAGAGATTGTCCTTCGAATGTGATCACAACAGATTGGGAGGGCTTCCAGGAAACATTGCCCTCAGAGGTGTCCTTATAATTTAGCCTCCTGGCTTTTATGGGATTGCCAATATGTTGAGGGGTTGAAAGAGAAGACAGAATTTCTGGAATGGACAGATCGGTCGAGATACCCCTGACCAGGCCCATACGAGTGACATTGAAAGTTGGGATGTACGCCTTGAATTTAGAATTAGATGTAATAAAAATGTTTTTAATAAAGTTGTTGGCGGCTGAACCTGAGAGGAATTCAACAGAGATTCGGAAGCGACCCTCGGCTTTTACACCTCCGGGCTTAATCGAAAGGTTCTTGTTGGTTGAAAGGAATTTACCAAATTCAAGAGGATGTATGGTTTTACCTTGCTCAGTTTTTTGCGCATAAACAATGTACGGGCCACAGGAATGAGTAGAGTAAAAATTGATTGGAGGAGGTTGATGAAGATCTGGTAGAGACTGAGAAGTAGAAGGAGAGTCATGCTTTACTGGGGAAGAGGGACTAAACTTCCTTTTTTTTGTGGAAGTTAGAATGACAGATTCACTGTCAGAAATTACAATATTTTCACCATCTGGAGGGTCAGGGGGAGGATCTGGGGGCTTTTTAGGATGTCCAGGAGGGAAATCCTCCTCCATTGTTCACAAAATTACAAAAAAAAATATGTATGGAAAGTGACAGTAGTGAAAAAAAGGTTATAAATATCTGGAAATCAGCGACGAAAAGTGACTCCTGGAAGATCAGAGGGGAGAAGAATCCTCAGGGAACAACACACTACACTTTATTGACCAGAAAACATAAAAATATTAGTTAAAATAATAAAAAAGATTATTTTTTTAAGAGAGAAAACAAAACAACTGATGACAGCCAAATGTTCAAAATTCGAATTCTGCTTGTTCTTTAAAAATACAAAATACAACTATTTGCATTCGGGTCGATGGAAACCATTACATTCAAAATGTCATAGAATACTGATATAACTTATTGTAAATAAATGGCTGTCAGCTGTCATACCATACAACGAAAGTCAATTTTCATTTTACGGAATTGAAATTTTAAATGCAATAATTTCCATCGCCCGAATACAAACACTTGTCTTTTACAATAATTAAGATGAATCAAAAGTTTTTTTTGTAATATGTTCGTATCAAACGTGTTCAGCAGTCATTCCGAAAGTTTACCATTTATTTACAATAATATTTTATTACCACCTACTTACGTAATTTTATTATTTTGAGCGAGTTTCATGTTTGATTATATTTATTTAGACCACAGAAAAAAAACTATTCACAAGGTATATTTCATCAATACGGCGAATAATATTATCACGTGATAATATCGTTTTTCCATTCGCAACAATGTCGTTAAATCCTCGGATGATTGTCGTAAAGATGATATAATTATTGGCAATGATTAAATATTTAATTATGCTGAATGTTAATTAATCTATTGCATTATTACTGGTAGTCTGTTAAACGTCGACAACTGAACGACAAGCAAAATAAATATAGCGCATCCCATGGAAAAGCGTCGTAGGTCAAAATGTTTTATTTTAAGTTTTGTCTCTGAAAAGTTTTTTTTTTTACATTAACTCCACACAGGAGGCCCCGATTAAAATAATTTCCCTCAGGGCCTATGTCATCTTTGAGGATGCTGTGTGGAGGTTCTTTTTGAGGAAAGGAAGGAGTTAACATGGGTTTTGAAGAGACTCATGTTGTAGGAGGGAGGAAACACAGAGGCCGGTAAATCGTTCCACAGCCGAGCTGTTGAACTCAAGAACGAATCGTAAAAACGACCCGTTCTCATGTGACTAATATCAACCGTATACAAATGTTGGGTGCGTGTTTGGCGTGTTTCATGACTATGCACCGGTGCCGAGGGGATCAATGACGCTAGTTCCTCGGAGAATCTTCCATTGTAATACCGGTAGAACAAGGACAGCATTCCCACCTGACGCCTATGCTCTAAAGATTGCAATCCGTCTGTTAAGATGGGAGAATCTATCAAACGGACCGCCCGTTTCTGCACAGAGTCAAGGGAATTTTTTTAGGTATTTTGGAGCTCCAGACCAGAGGTGGCTACCAAATTCAACCGTGGGGCATGTACTATTAAAGTATCTGCGGGCCCTGTACAGTACGTCCAGTTTATATGCCACACGAGAACCGTATTTAAGTTAAATCACTCCATCTCCGCAAAATGTCGCTGGTACTCTTTTCTATGGGACCGCTTGTTCATCATTCAGTCATTTGTTTTCGCTCTCCTGTAAAATGAACTTTTTGACTTGCATCACTTTTCTACGGGATGTGCTATATGTACAATCTTATACTAGTGTAGATAAAAAAGTATCAAGTTGAGGGTGTACTAATAATACATTATACTTAAATCGTTTAGAAACAAAATGAGAGTTTGTGCCGAAATAGTAAGTATTTAGATTCCTAAATTGAATTTCAGTAATTTTATTGATGCACAATAAACGATTCTTAGATGAACAGCATCATCGGCTTTCGGAAGGTTGATGAAACCAAAGCGCTTGTACGTTGCGCTTTGGAATATTCACAAATAAACAAATAAAAATGCTGAAACCTTTTCAGAGCTCGTTATTTTCATCTAGGACAACATTCGAGAGTGTTTTGGAATGTCCCAAAATAATGTTCCCGAACATTCCACGACATACAACGGGAACCGTCATCCTGGAGGGGGTATAGCGATCTAATACACCATATAACTCTCTCGATCGTACCGGGACTCGTTTCTGAGTTTTTGCGGGACGCACGTTTTTTTGGACTTTATTTTATAATTATATATTGATTATTATTCTTGACCATTTTATACCTCCAATTTTAACCCTTTCAACAAAACTTTAAATATCAGTTTTGGTTTGAAATACTTTAATTACCATATTTTCTAGATTCGTACAGAAATCTCTAGGTGATATTTCCCAAAAATGGCGATAACACAATTCGACTATTTGTAGTTTGCAGTAGAGCTGTTAAAAGTTTCGTTTTTGCCCTTTTACTATTGTTGAGAGTTGAGATTAAGACTTATAACACAGGAAAAATACCTATAAACATTTCAGTTCATCCAAAATTCCGAAACTTCAGAGTTTTAAATCAACAAAAAGAAATTAAAATAAGCTAACAGCGCCATTTTCAATTGTTATCAAAGCGGATTGTTCTGTATTTGTATTATTACTATTACTAAAAAAATGATTTATACAGGATTGAAGCGTTTACGTAAAATGCATAATATAACCGGAGAGGTTTGTAATCGTTTTTCGGAAACGCCCAACGACATCTAACGTCTTTTTTCAAACGATGAATTAATTTTCAATAAACACCGCAGGGCAAGGATCCGAGAACAATATGCAACAAGGAATCCGTAACGCGTAGTCATGCATGGATTGGGTTGCACCTGGCGAGTCGCTCCAGTAGTGGGGGGGGGGGGGGGGCAATAGTAGGACAACGACCCCTAAAACATGGCGCGGGGCGGCTGGATGTGTGCGGGAGGCCCTGTACAACAAAGGGGAGACCAGCAAGAGACTGGGATATTTCCCGCAACGTTTCATCGGTACTTTTCATCGTGGGGGTTAGTTTGCTTCCCTTTCTTGCTAGGGAGAGTCGAAACTGGCGAGACTTGCGATACTTGTGTTCTACAACCCCCAGTAACTGCACTCAGTTGAGTAGGAGCCTGAGGGGATGGGGTGGTTGTAGTACTCCGGATGGGGCGCCAGTTCAGATCAAACGTCTCTGGGGTTACTTCTACGGAGACAGATTTTAATAACTTAAAGTACCTACTGCGTAAGAGCGCAAGCATCGTATTTGAATCTGAGCACACATCTACATTTCTCGTATTTTGATATCTAAAATAGTTTGCCTTGTGTTGATTGACATTTGGCATGTTGCATATCCCCCTCCTATGTCTAATTATCCAACGTTTCGTTATCCGCACTGTCCGTCATCAAGGTAAAATGTTATACATAACACCCCGAAAACCACACAACACAATAAAGTAAGAAAATATATTTTTCTACTTGTCGAGTTAACCCCTTCAGACTATATGTACATTTGAACATGGTATAGGTATGTAGATTTCAATAAATTTGCTATTAAAAATTGACAGTTTTCGTTTTTCAATTTCTGGTATAACTGGCTTTGCACACTATTTATTTTTATTTGATTTTAGCAAGCAGTTCAGGCGGTAGAAATTTTTATATTTTGAAAGGTAATTTTAGTGTTTAATCTCGACCAAATATTTAAAAATGTAAGTTTTGAAGCTATTTTATTTTATTTTTATGTAACACAATTCTTTTTATAAAGTGTTATATTTATCTGTCCTTTTATGTGAAATACGATCTCTGGAACGTAATGTTATTTCAAAACCAATAATTTGTAAACTACTGAAAAAGAAACACCATATTTTTTCATTAACTCTACCAATTGTTATCACGCATCAAATTTGTTGTACCCACTGCCTGTTTTAATTCAGGTCTGAAAGGGTTAAAGGGTATCGAAGTACATAATCATAAGTTTGTATTTTATAAAGAATCTCGTAGTAGAAAGGAGGATGACGCCACTGGTAGGTAGTATATATTAGAACATGTTATTTTCACTAATATCCATACCAAATATACAACATGAACAAGTAGGTACCTAGTATATCTCATCAAATTAATGATTGCGTATTTTTATTAAAGTAATAGGTGGAAAAATCATTCGTATAACTTTGCAGAGAAATACAAACTAATCCACAGGCTGTGGGATAAAAACACAGACCTTTTCCGGAATGTTTTGTTATTCCGAGAAGCTCTTCAATAAATTGCTGTTTAAATATCCTCAGGGAGGAAACAGGATTCAAACTTATTTTACGCATCCGAAAAAGTTTTTCCATTTCTTTTTTAAAGCAACCTAGAATGGATAAAAACACAATAATTATATACCTAGTATAAGTATTATAGGTATACCGCTGATCGATAAGTTGTAACGCTACTCTATGTATTTCTAAAGAAACAATATAAGAGAAAGAGAGTTTTAAAGGAATTCGGTAGGGCCATGCCAATGGGGAGGTTGGGGCAATGTACAAGTACCAGGTAGTTAGGTACTACACCCCCAGATGGAGGAAGAAAGGGCCCACCTGCTCCCCCGGGAGCCCATCAACACGTGTGCACGTGTCCTGGACCAAGCAATGGGTATTTCTAGTACTAAACTACACAGCAGACAACATGATGTGGGCTTTTTGACTGAATATTTTGGATAGATCCTGCCAAAAGCGTGCATTATTAATTCACCACAGAAAATGTAAAGCACAAAAAGGAATATTTCACCAGATGATAATGTAGTAGGCTCTGTGAACAGTTTAGATCTTGCGTCCAAAAAATTACGTTTATAAATTTGCCTTATTTTAAAATCAAAACCAAAATTTCGTCTAAAATCATAAGATTTGTAAGTAGGCACTTAAATACCTACTTTAATCACAACGTTTTCACAATTTGTTTTGAAAAGTTTTATTTCACATGTACATTTGTTACTTAATTTTTATTTATTTGCTACCGGTTTAAAAATTGCAAGTACAGAAATGATCAGATTTTATTAGGTGGGGGTAGTGGGAGCGGTGATTTTGGTAGCAGATAAATAAGTAACAAATGTACATGTGAAATAAAACTCTTTAAAACAAAATGTCCAGAAATAGTTACGTAGTTAATGCCCAAGAAATACAAAACACGACGTCCACATTTGAAAATAATTTACTAAACCATTAAAAAGACCACCATACTTCGCTATCTACTATCAGTCAACAATATTCAGAAAGTAGAAAAAAAAAAACACTTTTTTTCATAACAAATACTTCCCGTTTTATGCTCATTTACTTTTTCGCGAAAGCAAAATGATAATGGACTTAACGATTTTTACGAAACACTGGCATTTTGAACACTGTTTCATTTTCATACGGGTGTTTTTTTTTTTCAATTTGAAGATAAAAAAATAAAATACATTGGATAACAAAGAAAATAGGTAAAAAAAATCTTGATAAGAGGTGAAGGTGTTATGGCGACTCAAATGAGATTATGTATCGCTGAAAGAAAAACAAACGAAAAATATCAAGGGGTCAAATGTTTATGGCAATATTGTGATTTACTTCGCGACCTATTTTATATAATATGGATTGGGTATCTAGCTAATTGATTGGTATTTAACTTGTAAATACTGAAAGAATGATTGACGAAATTTTATATTTAAAAATGCAAAAGATATTAGTAAAACACATTAAATAACGTATGTTCCTTTATCTGGGGTTTTGCAAACACGGCACGTCGGATTACTGCAGAATGGCAAATAACCCCGGCGGCATAATGCGGAAGAAAAAAATAGAGCCGTAACGAAGACACGTAGGGGGAATAGGGAGACATCAGCCAAACGTTTCTAAAACTCTACCTGTGTTGTTTTTAATACTGAGATATTTAAATGGTCACGATTGAGATTGTTGCTTTTTATTTCAAATAGTATAAAAATCCACACAACCCCACTCGTTAGGATAAAAACAGGAGACTAACTACGTAACCATCACGCCGTTTCCCCGCAGGGGTTTCTATGTAGGCAGGGAGGACGGACCGCCAAACAATTCTGTCTTGGCATAGGTACACACATTGCCTCATTCATATTCAAACATTTTTGACATGTCTTCCTCTGGTTCTTCTCCGACTTCTTCTACCATTCACATTTGCGTCACATATTCTCCTTGAAATCTTTACCTCGTTCATTCGCTCTGCGTGCCTAAACCATCTGAGGGTCCCTTTCTTAATCTTACTCATTACGTTTACATCAATTATCCTTACTTCGTTCATCCGCTCTACATGCCCAAATCATCTGAGGGCCCATTTCTTAATCTCACCCATTACGCTTACATCAGCCTTGCTTTCTTCGCGGATCTCCACATGTGTCACAAGATCATACATGGTTTTACCACACCCACGCCTCAGGGATCTCATTTTTACAGCATTCAGTCTATATTTAATATTATGTTCCTTTATTAAATATTATGTTCCTTTATTATGCAATAATTAATTAATAATATGGTAGAACAATTCTCCAGTACATAAACCAGGGAATAAATTTTAAATAAAGTTTGCAGAGCTGTGTTATTCGTTTATTACAAAAGTCATCTGGGTAGGTAGGTACAATACCGGTCGTTTAGATTGAAGGTCTCAGTATTTCAAATTCCCGAAGCAAAGGGCAGGTGGGCATTGGGCTGGGTGTTTGGGACCGCGTTACCTGTTGTATATTTATCCCAGGAAGCTCATTGTATTACAATCTGAATCCTTATAAGACAGATGTCCCAAAATAGCAAAGTTTTAAAACTTCGGTGAAAGGAAAAAAAAAAACAAATCAAAAAGAGAGAAAGCTATTTTGTAATACATTTCATTCATTCATTCGCGTTAGAGGTATTAAAGACTGGACTCAAATAATTATCATAAATTATTCAATAATTTATCACTCTAATTATCGTAGTGGCATAGTTACCGCGACTTTAGGATCGAGAAAGTAGACAAAATTGTTACTGGGCGATAAAAAAAAGAATAGCACGAAGCGTGGAATATTGCAAGTGTGTAATTCTGAACAAGCTAATGATTTAGTGTATGTTTCCAATTTGCAACAGTGTTACATTATTATTGGTAGAGAAATGTTAATTATTCATCTTTGCTTGATCCTGCTCGCCTGGTAGGGGCGAGTATAAATTTTATATATTTCGTTGGTATTTTATTATTATTGACTACATTATGTATAACATAGTAATATTAATGTATAAGTATGTTATCTCAGGCCGGCCCGCATGTCGATAGCGCAGTTTGAATAATAATTATTGTTTTTGTAACGAATTAATTCGTCATTTTGTATAAGGAAAACTTATACAAACATGGGGATGTCAGATAGGTATTATACTTGCATACCGGGGGTATAAAACTGTACTTCGGTAATACTACATGTTGTTGTCGTGCAGATATTGCAGATAACAAATAGCCCCGCTGTCAACCAACCCCGCGACTCCCTTTTTTAGGTTAGTTTAGTGCTTACTTAGGTACCCAATGAATCATTAATTTCATATTTTAAATAAATTGAGTTTATCCATGGTTATCGAAAATAACCTGCTCGGTTAAATTGCAAAATTATTGGCGGGGGCGTAACTTCTCTTTTCGACAACTTTCTACCATTAAATCTTGATTCGGCATTCTTGGTCAGGGTGGGGAATGACACTTAATATTATAATTAAATGTATATCAAATTAATATTATAACTAACATTCATTGATCAAAGATAGATTTAGACTAATTTGAATATCTGATTTTAATTATCCCTTTTTATTATAGAGCCGAGACGGTTTACGTATGGTTACTCCATAGACCCATATTTAGACCATAGACCCATTGTGCTCCTCATTTACCTCATTCCTGTCCCCTTTATCAAGTTTACCAGGATATGATATGAGGTTATTGGATATGAGGCTGTGCCTTCTGGTTCCACAATGTGTCTTCCCAGGATTCATCTCTCTTCTCCACTCCCCTTGGTTCCCTGAAGGTCCCACGGCGAAGGAGGGCCTCATCTCTCCTCTCCACCCCCCTAAGTTCCCTGAAGGCCCAACAAGGGAAGAATTCACGGAGGAGGCCTTTAATTATCTTTAGAAGGTGGTATTTTTTTAAGCGGAAACTTCACTATGCAATCCAGTAAACCCTTGGTTTATGCAACCCAGTAAACATGCAATATGCCAAAAATGTGTATAGAACTGTTATGGATTCCCGAATAAAGCATAATATGTACTTTTATGTATCAGAGTTTTACATCAGAGAGGAAGGATTGATTCGAATCACACAAAATACAAAGAGGAATACCTACCACAGAAGACCCTCTTTCGAGAAGATTGGAGTTTACATAGGTACCTACCAGGATCTTATCAAAATCAGAAGATATGGAGGTACCCACCTACCTACGTAAGGAGAAGAACGAAAACCACAGATGGTATAGGTACTTTTGTTGGAGATAACGCCAAGCATATTTTAATTTGTTATTTTGAGTCGAGAAAAGTGAGCATACAAATAGACGAGAGTGGGACTGAATAAAGTAATAAAAGGTAATACGCTCCAACAGCAGTAGGTCACGGAATGTTTGAGAATCGATGAAGCAGTTCGGATAAGTAGGTAATTGGATATTGTGTCCAATTCGTACATCGAAAGTCACATCGACTAGGAAAAATAAATAATATGTTTCAAAGACTAAACTTATCGCGTCATCAGGAAATATTATTGAAAGTTACCCAGAAATGAACAGCGATCAGATTGACGCACATAGATAAAAAAAATTACAATATATTATTACGTCGGCTCATTTAGCGAGCGACGGCTAAATGATATTATTACTGTTTGTGGTTGGTTGACAGGACACTCAATTTTATACAATTTTAAATAGGCGATCATGTGTGACAAAAAATAAATTAATCTTCGATAACAAGTTTTTATATTATTACTACACGCGCTAAGACCGTGATGATTGTTAATCCAAATCATGCATAATATTTTTATTTAATTTATAAAATAAGTCGTGTCTAGAACTTTTCCGTCGGTTGGAAAGGGAGTGTAATCGATCCAGGATTATTGCAGTAATATTTGTGACATGATAGTGAGAAAGAGGTGCCAGGGGGCCACATCTTTGAGAAGATGAAAGACTGCTAGAGTTGCTATGCTGATGATGACCGAAACAGAACATAAAGTAGTTCACTGGGTGGCAGTGGAATAAGAAGCAGATAAAATTACAACACGAGTGTTGTGATCTCGGAGGAAACACGATATGGATCGTGTGTCGGGGCAGATAATTAATCGCAGTCATAACCTATGAAACCGTTGTGTAACTGAAATTCGAGTGTGAAATTTCCAGTCCGCTGATAAGACGTGTCAAGCTACGATTCCGATCCTCGAAGGATTGGACTTGGACTATGTCTTTAGCTGGTATCGGGCAGATGAAATAATTAGAGTGTCCCTTGTCCGCAGAAGTAAAGAGATCAACAAATCCCAGAATCGACACTTGTTGACGTGGCGTGCCTTGTAAATAGAAGAAAACGTATTTAAGACAGAAAGACATCGAACGAGTTAAATAGAAAAGAGAATGTACCCTTTTATTAGATAGCCATTAAATGGGTGAAGCGATGTTTAGTTTTGCAATAAGGCAAATTTGCCATAACATGGCGACTTGGCGATGTCTTTCCACTGCAGGGGCACCAACGTCTCCTGTCTCGAGGTTGCTTTCGAGCTGGAACAAAAAGAGACTCACCTTATTTCTTATGAATTCCTCGATAGATCTCAGGGCGGAATCCGTCAATTTCACCATCACTAGGTCCTTATTATCGTGATTATTCGTTTCTGAGGACAACCCATACTGAACACCTGCTGGCAAGGCCGCCATTATTTCTTAGCACTATTCGCACTTGGACCAGCTGACGTCGGCGCTAGTCAACACAGATCAGACACTCATTTTTATATATTATATCACAAATCACAACCGAATATTATAAAATAACTATTAAAATAAAAGAATAAACTAAATATTTGAACATTTAACCGCGTTTGACTATTCACATATGTCAGAATGTACGCGATGGTAGCACTCCGCGGCGCGCAGAGCGACACTGGCGACGCGATCGGCGCTGCAGAGAAGCTCCGTCGGCAGGAAGCGACCCTAGCGACAGAGTGCTGGCGATTTGACTCGACAATCAAGTCAGCTGTTGCGCGCCGCGCCAAATTTAAACTCACTCTGCTTGACGTATTAGTTATTAGTAGCGCAAGCAACACCTTTATGATAAATCAATCACCTTATAATTTGAATTTACATTACAATACATAATATAAAAAAAATCCTGAGTTTTAGAGGCATTGTAATTTGAGGGCTTAGGAAATATAAATTTAAATATAGTAACGTGAATACCTGAATTTTTATGTGAAAGAAGACTTTTTAAAACTAGTACAGAATCGAAAGACTAATAAAGAAAAAAACAAAGTTTTAGTCTAAAAATAATAAGCATTCGTTTTAAATCGATGGTTGTATTTAACTACGATTTATCATAATAAATATTTTTTTAATTATAACGATATTGCCTTATTTTGACATCTATGGAATAAACAGAGAAGCAAATACAATGCTCGAGCAGCTCCCTGCTTTACTGCAGTCGGTTAACCAATCACAGGACGAGTTGTGGATAAGATGTAGTGACGTCATTAGTTCCACGTTGGTAGCTGCGCGTGCAGGGTGAACTTGTTTCGCTTATTTTTTCCTAATTAGTATTTTTTAGGGGAAAATACGCCATTCTTATAATTAATCCAAATAACTTCACCAGGGTAGTCAAGTACCCCATACTTTATCGTATAGTGCAGCGTCCGACGTTGGTGATTCTCAGTGCATCCCTATCTAAAATGACATTTGTGTAACATCAATATGTCAGCCCAGACTAATGACATAAACAAAATAATGGACTTTCTCATGAAAAGGGACGACGAATACAACCACAACATAAAGATGGAGACCATGGATGTGGGGTATGACATGCATATGCCCGACCACTTTCTGGTAAGTCCTCTTGTTCATCTTGACCTTTCTCTCGTGACAGTGCATAGCAGAACCAGATTGACCCATATCGGCTTATGACGGGTGGGGTAAGGTGCTCGCCGAACGGTACTCGGCGCTCTAGTTGGCTCGAAAGCACTTTCATTGCATCGAGCGCCGACTATAACCGTATTACCGTATTGTGCTACCGCTGCCGCTATCTTTTCACGTGTCAACATTCGGAGTCCTCATCCATCTTGTATCTTGCGTTCCGTCCGCCGCTGAGTGCGGCTTGTAGCTTGTACGCGTTAAATACCGTTATCTATCTCTCGCGAATACTGCCGCGGCTCAGGTTCAACCCGTCATAATACCACTCTGATACAATATGGCTAAATAGAAGCACATGTTGTGACATATGTTATCGGCACTATCCATGTTGTTTTCTGTTTTACGCGCGACCCTCTCGTGCCTTGTCGAGTTATTATCGTAAATTAGGAACTCTACATTGTCCCTCCCCGCGACAGCATGGATTATAAGATGGATTTAATGTCCCTTTTGGAGGTATGAGTCATTTCTCTTTACTTGGACTTGTGTCTTACCCAGAGCTGAAGTAGCCACCTGCCATCCCTAGCTTAACACGAACCCATTCACTAGCTTACCTCCAGCCCTGGACACGCTCATGATATCACCTCCCTTCCAAAGAGCACATGAATTATACAACCAGCCAGCATGGCGTACCATACTGATCAGAATACAACACCTTTCCAGTCATAAAGCAACTAAATCCTCATATTATCATAGATATTATAATTTTTTTTATTGAACACTCAATGTGAATGACTTCACCTTGTTCAATATTTTATACATAATTTAAAACATTTAATCTTTTCCCGTAAATGTACAATTTGCCACGACTGCTGCCCTAAGCAATAAATGCTTGTTTCAGCTAAAATAACAATATTTTGATATCTAATGGAAAGATAATGGAAGTTTACTGGAAAAGTATATTTTAGATTACAGATGTTATTTATTTGGTAAGTAACATCGTATTTTTTTAGATGTCAATGTGCTTACGGTAAAAGTCAATTTTAGAATGTGATTGCAGTACAGTTCCACTCTTACTTTAGTCATTACTGTAAAATATTATTTCATTTTTCTCTTTATCATTTTATGACCTTTAAATAGTACAATTATTAAATGATTCTTAATATTAATACACACTATTATGCAGCTGATTTACCTATTATACAAATATTTTAAAGTGGGGTTGTGTATACAAAGAATACAATGAGTCAAACAGCATGACATTGAATAATTTGAAAATTGTCAATAATAATGACATTGACTTTTTTGAAAGTTCTTGCAAAATAATGTATAAAAAAATAAATAATAAATAAAATACCAAACTGGTCCGTTATACAATATATTTTCATGATTTTAACAGAAAATAAGCCTAAATAAACATTATGCATATAGGTAAGTCAAAGGTTCTCAGTGTTTTTCAAAGCCTTACACAAAATTATGTAGCTTGGGTTTTTTCTCTATCATAAAGCATTAGGGGTAATATTGCATCCACAAGGAAGTCTAGTTCAATGATAAATTTGTATTGGATCTGGCAGATGATTTTCAAAATGTTTTTGCCTCCGGTGAGTGCTGTTATTGGTTAGAAAAGAGGCTGGAAGTTTTTGACCCCCATTTTTGAAAATTGCATAAGATTTTTTACCTCGAGGTGGCATTTCGAGTCTTACCAGCTTTTTGTCTTGCAAAACCAAGATCTGTACTTAGAGGTTTACGTTGTTTATTCTTCTGGTGGTACTCTTGCAAGCGCTTTGACAATCTCGCATCGCCCTTCCTTAAGTCAACTAATTTTCCTGGAAAAGCACAACAAAAACAACCCAAAAACATATTATGATTATTAGCCATGAAAGTCTTAACTCTAATCTAATCCTATATAAAGATCCATCAGAAGGGCTTAAAAATGGGCTTGGCGTGCTATATAAAATTTTTACGTTGATTAACTATCTATAAGTATTCTTTAATAACAATAATTGTTCACGGTAATGTGAGATATATAAAAGATACTACACCTCAATGGTAATTCAATTCCATTCAATTCAATTCATTCATTTTAAAACATTACAAAATTAAAATTTCAAAGCCTTTTAAAATTGATAAAAAATTAAGATTCAAACAGATTTAAGCAATTTATACATCAATGAAGCACAATCAACAGCAATAAAGCTTGTCATCTGAATTGTGCTTCATTGATGTTAAACATATCGATATTCAAAGTAATTCTATTTAACCACAAGACAGTTCTCCCGACTGGCATAACCTTTGGCAAGTTAGTTCTGCAAGCCGGGAAATAAACCAGTCTATGCTGCCGGTGACGGAGATAACCATCGGGAACATAGAAACTAATGGTCTCCATGTTAGCCGAGTTTTCGAACCTTCCATGAATCAGTCTGAGGAAATGTGTTACAATTAGCACATCCCTTCTGACCCGTAGATGGTTCATATCAAGCATGCCCAAGAGAAAGTTGGTAGGGTAGAGCCACGGGTAGTAGCCATACTTCCTCAGGTAAAGAAATCTCAGAAATTTCTTCTGAACCCTCTCCAACATGAAGGAATACTTCACTTGGTGTGGACTCTAAACCACCAACCCACTCTCAAGTCTACTCCTAACCAAAGCATCTACCCGTTTGGCTTCTGTCGGTGGCAGTACTCTAGAGTCTAACAAATTCGATCAGCCGACACCGCCTTGCAAAAGAAAAATTAGGCGTGATTTGAAATATTTTTTCAGTTCTATGAAATTTCCCAAATCTACCCTCCAGATAAACAGCTCATAAAATGTTGATGTTTGGCCCCCAGTCCCCAGTCGTAACCAAATCTGTTTTTTCACTATCCAATGGCAAAAAAAAAAATCACAAATAAAATTAAAGTTTTCTCCCCAGCGACAAAGACAAAAATATTTATATTTATATTTATGAAGCCCAACCCAATTTCAGATTGCAGACCGACCTGTCGAGATAGGAAAATAGATTGCTTATAATTTATTATCATCACCTATAGTTTTATTTAAATTTAAAAAAAAAAAATCATTTGAGTGTTTTTTTTTAAATGTAGATAACCTTCTTTTCGAACTAAAAGTTAACTCTTACCAGTCATGTAGATTTTGAAGCCATGAGTGAGTTGTGACATTTTTCTGTAACATATTCCCATTATTCTTCCACTGGATAATTAGTTAAGTAATGCATTATTTGTTATGTCATAAGTCATAGTGTGACCAAGACAATGGTGTTTTATTATTTTCATATTTTTTTATTTATTTAATTATTCTTCGTCATATGATGTGCCAGAGCAGTTTGTTACAAGTTAATTTAACAAAAATTATATCACCGCTGCATAAATATAATGAAAAATTATAATATAGAAATTAGTGGCATAAGAATAATGATTTTATTATCAAGTAATTTCAATACAAAGATATAACATAGTCAACATACTTACAGGTAAAGAGTGGAAAAAAATGCGCATGCACCAAAACTGACAAAAATATTTTTGAAAAAAAAGGGAAATATAATTTTGTATAAAACCAAAATGCATAGATGAAAAAAAAACTTTTTTGGGTTCTCTATGTGATGTATATTTATTTATTTCTATTATTTTAGAATATCTACAGAGTATTAATATGATTTTATTTATAAAATTAGCATTGGGAAGTGCGTAAGTGCTCTCAATATACGAGGGCTATTCAGAAACTAGGGAACGTTTTGTAATAAAACAAAAACTAGGTACAGGAAAAATATTTTATTATATACATCTGAAAGAGTGACTAAAATGCTACTTTTCTACATAGTCACCAAACAAATTAAGGCACTTATCGTAGCGGTGGACAAGCTTCGAAATTTCTTCTTCATAGTAATCCGCCGCCTGCGATCTCAGCCACTCAGTGACGCACGCCCAGAGCTCGTCGTCGTCATCAAAACGCTGTGTCGCTAGCCAGTTGTTCATCTTCGGGAACAAGTGAAAATCACTCGGTGCTAGGTCGGGACTGTAGGGTGGATGTGAGAAAATCTCCCATTTGAATGAGTCAAGAAGTTCTGCAGTTCGATTTGCCGTGTGAGGTCGGGCATTGTCATGAAAAAACAAAATTTTTGACGATAACTTTCCTCGGCGCTTGTTTTGCCTTGCTCTTCTAAGCTTGCGCAATGTTTGGCAGTACCGATCAGAGTTGATTGTTGCACCACGCTCGAGAAAGTCAATAAGCAGCACACCTTGCCTATCCCAAAAAACAGTAGCCATAAACTTCCTCGCTGACAAGGTTTGCAAATTTTTTTTTGGTTTTTTGGGGGAACTTGTGTGCCCCCACTCCATGGACTGCAATTTTGTCTCGCAATTGACGTGCTTCACCCACGTCTCGTCACGCGTTACGATTCGATCCAGTAAAGAATCACCATGTGTGTGGTAGGCGTCAAGAAATGTTAAGGCTGCTCCCATTCGCTGACCATTATGGAGGTCTGTAAGCATTTTTGACCGCACTTCACAACTGGCGGGATTTGAAATTGTAGTGCACATTTAAAATTGGAATATTGGGAAAAAGGGCAGCGCGGAAACGTTCTCGTTCTGACGGCTGGATGCCGACTGAAGCTACGAGCACGCGCACACCAAAACATACGTGATCGCCGTGCGCCTAGCGGCGTCAGACGGAAACGTTCCCTAGTTTCTGAATAGCCCTCGTAGTTCGTTAACATGTCGACCCTTTGGAATAACAAGGATCTATAGTAAGCTACTTTAGAGTTCATTATTGCATGACCATTATTGTTCATTACCGTTACCACAACAGATGGAACCTTATTCATTGTTTTTGTGTTTAATTCGTAGAACTCCATTTTAATTTTTAGAAATTTAATTAAAATTAAATTTGATAATGTTATTATCGAGTTCTGCAAGTATTTTAGGATGTATTTTAGTTACAGCTGTTTCGACTTGTCACTTTGACCTTTCAAGTCAAAAAAAAGAAAAAAGATGGAACCTTGTTATTCCAAAGGGTTTATATTCACAGGATATAGTTTACGGTTTACCTATCACTAGGTAGCGATGATGAACAACAAAGAGAAATGAGAAAATAAAACTTAACATAAGATATAGAAAGAGAATAAAAAATAAAGTAATTTACATGTATACTCGAAGCAGCATTCCAAAATTCTTACAAATTATAGCTAAATAACAAATTACTTCCATACATATTTTTACTAGCTGACAAGACCACGCGTTGCTGTTGCTAACGAAACACAACGCCATCTACTAGATGGTTACCCAACCTTTTAACTCACACAGCCATCTGTCAATTTATATACAAATCAAATCCACACCGTTCACTTGCCAGTCCGCTCGTCCACCACATACAGACATTCTCCATTAATTATGTATTTCAACCAATTTACACAAAACCTTGATAAATTATATACCTATACCTTATTCATAAATCACTCTATCTATTGGTGTAAACCGCATGAAAATCCGTGTAGTAGTTTTTGAGTTTATCGCAAACAGACAGACAGACGCGGCGGAGGACTTTAATTTATAATATGTAGAGATACTACTAAAGAAAACAAAAGAGAAATTTGCATCCTAAGATGTATATTAAATTAAATTGGAGTCACCCCCGCTTTCTCCTACCGTTACTATGTCTCCTTAGCAAACCTTTCCTCTGCCCCTCCCTTGTCCCCCACCCCTCCTTCACCCCACTCTTGTGTGTCCTTTTGTACGCGTCCCCCTTCCCACCCCATGTTCCCCTCCCACATCCCCTTCCCCTCCCGCGTCCCCTTCCCCTCCCGCATCCCCTTCTCCTTCCGTGTTTCACTACTACTTTCCCTTTCTCCCGCATACCCTGTCCCACGAATCCCCCCCCTTCCACGTTCCCCTTACACCTTCCCCGACTTCCCCCTCCCTCGTTCTCCCTCCCGCGAACTCCCACTCCTCCGTTCCTCTCTCCCCTCAAATTTAAAAATGAATTGATTAAAATAGGTAAAATGTGTTGTCTACTAATTGCAATACCTTATTACATACAATTTATTTGACTTTCAGTGTGAATAATATTGTGTTTACTAAGTCAAATGAAATGTTTTAACCGCTCCGATCTATCGCGAATATCCGAGTTTTCCATCTTAACCACTCCGATATGTCGCGAATATGCACTTTTTAAGTCTTAAACGACATGTCAGATTTACGAAAACTTTATGTTATTTCAGCTTCACAATTAAAGCTCTATAAATGAAACATTTCTGAATGTAGCCGAATACTAAAAACTGTCTTGAAAGGTTACAAAATAAGCTTTCAAATTATTATATAACCAATAAATATTAATATTTAGAAAGCAAACATAAAAAAAATTAAAAATGACTCACGCGATGTTTTTATTTGAAAACGGTACTAAAATCACGGATTATATAAAAAAAATATTTATTATATCGTAGAAATGTATAATAAACAATTAAGTCACCTCACTTTTTTATCATTTCATAAAACAATATTTAATAAAAAAATAACAATATCTAACAGTAGGTAAGCAATTTGGCGGTCTATCATGTATCTGACAGAAAAGGTTTTTTTATGTATTTCTATCGACAACTTGAATAGTGATGGGTAGCTTGATTTATTATGGAGCTTTTACTTTTTGTTTTAGGGATGGCACTAGAACAATAACGGAGTTACGATTTCTGTGGAAACATAAGCGTTGACGTGAAAATACGCATATTGTACTTGATTGATGTTGTCATATTAACGTATATATCTGCCTACGTTGCTGAGTGGTTAAACGAAATGTCAGATTTACAAAAACTTTGTGTTATTTCCGCTTCACAATTAAAGCTCTATAAATGAAACATTTCTGAATGTAGCCGAATACTAAAAACTGTTTTTGAAAGGTTATAAAATAAGTTTTCTAATTCTTATATTACAAATAAATATTAACGTTTGTAAATATTAAAATTTAGAATGAAAACATAAAAAAAATGTTTTTTTGTGAAAACAGTACTAAAATCACGGATTATGTAAAAAACTATACGTATTCTATCGTATGAATGTATAATAAACATATTGGAATAAGTTAACAATAATAATCTAAACGAAAATATGAAAGAGAACAAGACACAGAAAAACTGGGACACAAACCCAGACCTCTCCGTCTAACCGGGACGAGCGCGTTAACCAATTTCGCTATTGCCACCTTCTGTCGAACCGTCATATTTGTCAATCTCATATTTTCAAATTTTAGAATTACATTATTATCAACTAATTATTTTTCTCCATATAAATAAATATTAAAAAAGACCATTGTCTTTTTTCTGTTTTTCTGTGTCTTGTTCTCTTTCATATTTTCGTTTAGATTATTATTGTTAACTTATTCTAATATGATATATTTCACTGATGGGAATAACCTTCAAAAAAGTATAAAAAGAAAGTTTTTCTTATAAAAATTGTATAATAAACAATTTAGTCACCTCACTTTTTATTATTTCATACAAGAATATTTAATAAAAAAATAACAATGTCTAACGGCACGTAGGCGATTTGGCGGGAAAAACTTTATCTACCATGTATCTGACAGAATAGGTCTTTTTATGTATTTCTATGGACAACTTTAAAAGAGATGTGCAGCTTAATTTATGATGGACCTTCTAATTTTTGTTTTAGGAATGTCACTAGAACAATAACGGAGTTATAACGATTTCTGTGGAAACACACGCGTTGACGTGAAAACACGCTTATTGTATTTGACTGCTATCGTTATATTCGCTTACGTATCGGAGTGGTTAACGGCCAATACTGAGAACTCACTTTTTCACATAATGCTGCTTTTCTGTGTAAGGGCTCAATTATAAGCAGTGTAAACAAACTAATTAAGAATTTTTTAATGAGGCTTTATTAGAATTGACCTTCTTTAAGACACACTATCTGTTGAGTGTATTTTGAGGTTGTGTCTTTATGTACTTATCCACATTTCAAAGGCCTTTCTTTTCTGTCTGTCCATCCATTATCTCCATAATGTTTGTGCTTGCAGGAGGACACCTGGCCATCCAGCTCGGAGGAACTATTGGAGAACATCTTCTCACTAGATGGGGGCTCGCTGCTGGGGGGCCCTGAGGGGGGCACCAGCCTCGCTGGCTCCGACAGTGGCCTCTCCATGGACCATGCAGACTTGTTAGTATTTCAGAATATAATTTCATACTAAATTAAATTAAATAAATATTATTAAGTCGCTGAGTTTATATCCTTTTTCCTCATAAAAATTAATATTCAAAACTAGTATTAATAACCGAAAATATCATTGTTTTTACGCTTCGGTGATAAGTATTTGAATGTTTAGCCTTGAACCTGAAAGTCAAATGCTTAGACCATTATGTACACATAAAATTTGGAATATATTTCATAATAGACTAAAAGTTAAATTTATAACAGTAGCTCATATTTTTATAGGTTAAATGGTTGATATTTAAAATTAATTACCATAAAACGACTGTCAGAAAATATACATAATATGTAGACCAGTCAGTGGCTGAGTTGGCATTGTATCTGGTTCCCACCCAGACGTTGAGTTCAATTCGTCAGCCAGCTAAGTCCTCATCACGACACAAGCAACATTTTCCGCTTACTGTGGTGGTAATAAGAGATTATTAAATATTGCCAAGTTGTTCGTAACCCGGGAATATTTGTCTTTCTTTAATAACAAAATAATAATGTGATTCTCATGATAGAAGTTGGAGACGCTATACAAAGACATGATTATAAGTGAATCAAATAATTATTTGGTTGTTGTAATTGACGAGTTTGTCTATTAGTCAATGTATGAATTTTATTTCTATTGTACATAACAATCAGTGGTTAAAATGAATGAATGTGAATAAAGCAAGTATGTGCCAAGTTTGTGCCAAGACAGTTGTGTAGCTTTTTGGCTTCTAGTTAATAACAATAATAATAATTGGATAATTTGTAGAGCGCAGTTTTTGTGAAAAATCACTTCAAGGGTATTATAACGTTTTTATGTCAACTTAACAAAGTGGTATTTCAACAGCCCTTTGAAAAGTCATTAAGAGTGCCCATAACCTAACCTAACCTATTTAACCAAGTTTTTATTAATTTTTGTTTTTTATCACTTTTCAAAGGAGTGATGAAGTTGCACATTTTTGAGTTGTCCGGTCACCGTTTTAACATAAATGAATGTGAATGAAAGACCATAAATTTGATAAAAAGACAGGCGCCACATTAATTCATAAAAACAACATCGGTATTAGGCTAGACAATTTAGAAGCACTTGAACTAAGGAAAGCCATAAACACTAACAGTAAGGTAGTTAATAACCAACTAAATTTAAATAAAAGTCCCATACTAAGATTGTTCCCTATTGACAAAGAACACGCCCGTTCCCTTCCCAATTCTCCATCTTCACCTAAACCTACTTCCTCCGTTACTTGAGGAGTCCAGCCCATTTGGTTAAATCATGTATTAGCTATAACACACATGTAAATTAATAGAGATTGCACTGCCCTGAAGAAGCTACGGTTGTAGCGAAACCCGGTCGGCATAAAGTATATAAAATAAAAGTGGTGTTTACAAAGTTATTGTTTTATTATGAATGTATTTCAATGTGATGATTTGTTTTGTTTAGGGATATGCTGGAGTTGGGTCCTCTGCTAGGAGGGGGTGGGCAGGAGGTCCCCTCGCCCCTCTCCTCCATGGCTCCTTCCCCGCCACCAGCTTCGCCCCCTTCCCCGCCCTCCCCCGCACCTGTTACACAGCACACACGTGAGTACCGAGTACCTACCTAACATTATTATTTATTTTTTGTTAATAATTTAATGCTTCTGTGGTATGATCACCCTATTATTGCATCTGGTAAGCCACAACAGGTACCTTGTATTTACATATTTTAATATTTAGTTTACAGTATAATGTTATTTTTGTCAACAATGAGCATACTGCCCAGCTGTAATAATTATTAATTAGTAATGTTTAAATAACTGTACTCAGTGCTTCTTTGTAGGTTTATTATTATATTTCTTTTAAGTTTAGGTATATGTATGTTTCTTTTTTTTTTTTTTAAATTACTTTATTGTAAAACTGCATATCTCGATACAGGAATCCCCTAGTGAGATGTGCAGCTTATGTTTTCATGTATTTCTTATTTTTTTCAATAAATAAATAAATAAATAAATTAGTAGTTGTAATAGTCATTCTTGTATTCTAGGTTGCTTAGGATTGGAGTGCTTCAAACTTTTTTTGATGACCATCAATTCAAGCATAATTTTGAATTCATCAGCATATTTTGACATTAATTTTTGTACTTCGAATTTTTGATTCTCGGTCCGTTTTTAGATTTTGAATAAATTTTCATCAGATGACAAGCTTAAAAACTTAACTGACTGTTACGCTTTACAGCGTTTTCAAAAGCTGAAAGGGATCGAAAATCTGTGTTTAACGAGGGCTGTTCAAAAGTCAAAGTCACACTAATCTTAAGAATGAGTGTTCTAAATGCACTTTGTTACTTGCAGCCCCGGATCTACGACTTTTTCAAACCGGTGTAGAAACTTGATAGTGGCGCCTCCTCTCAAACCGCTTTGGGTTTATTCAACTCGGCTCGTGTAGCCCCTAGTTCTAGATGCGACGGGGATTCGCCTGGCAGAGACATCACGAACACTATGCACGCGCTCTAAATCGACTTAGGATGCGTTCATAAATCAACTTAGGATAATAATAATAATAATAATATTTGGACGATTTATATAGCGCCGTTTTTGTGAAAAATCACCTCAAGGGCGCTGTACAAACTTACTATACATGCCTAAAATCTAGAAAGACTACAAGCTAGACAAACAATTAAAAACAACTTATGGCTAAAAATTGCGTACACCGGTTCATTGATCACCGATACGAAAATATATGTACAATATTTTGACCAATGAACGCGATGCTGCCTAAAAATGAATTAATACAGGACCATACTTACCTGGGAGGTCGCTTGAAATTAACAATGTTTATTGTCTATATAAAGAAATTTAGATAGAGTTCGCACGCAGAGGACATAATTGTGAACATATATGTTGTTTAATTCTGAAAATATTTTAATATTAATATGTATATAAAATATTCTTTAATGAGTGTATTTTGGAAAGTAAAAGCAACATTTAATGGTGGGCGGTGCAGTAGTACAAGGATTTGATCTTCCGAGAGATAGATTGATGTGTAAGGATTCGAGTAATTTTAATTCAGTAAGAAAAGTGTGATTAAGACATATCATAGGCAAAACAAGTATGATACTCTCAGATAGGTATATTTAAATTAAGTTAAGGGTATGAGAGCCCGAAAAGGTAGGTTTTTAGTTTGGACCTAAACTCTGTTGGGCTTTTTATGCATCTTAATTCCGGAGGGAGTCTATTCCAAGCCTTAGGCCCAGATACTCCGAAAGCACGATCTCCGAACTTAGTATTTGGCTTTCGTTTGGGTTCTATTAATCTGCCTATAGCAGATGAAGTTGCCGATCTAAGGGTTAATTGCCTCGGACCGGTATTTTCCGGGACGCATAATTCAGAGATGTAAGGTGGGGCCATTTCGTTGATTGATTTAAACACCATCCAGCACAATTTGTACTGGATTCTTTCAGGGCACTTGAGCCAGTGAAGGTTACGAAGGTGTTCTGAAATGTGTGAATATTAGGATGTGTTCAAAAACCAACTGGGCGTTTTAAAATCAAATGAATAATCGATAGAACAACGTATGCTGGATGCCAGGAGCTTTGTGAATCAAGTTTTTTTTTTTTCATTCAAACATATAAGTTACGATTTGAGGCCCCCTAAAACTGCCGCCCGGGCCCCCCTCCCCTAGATCCGGGGCTGGGTACTTGGACACCTATTTTTAATATTCTTTATTTTATTTTATTTATTTGTTTATTAAGACATACACAGTACATTATGATACAAGTTATACGGTATTTATGGTTATACATAGAACCTATTAAAGTAAGTAAATCCATAGAATATTAGTAGGTAATTTGGCCATTCTGTTCATTGCGAAAAATTGCACCACACTTGATAATGTACAGCGCCAATTTTAGTGGCGCGCACCAATTTATTGCATCATCTACATCTGCATACCCTAAATAATGTAATATTTTCATGGACAAACTTTGGAAATTATATAATTATTATTTATTTATATAAAATTATTATTTTCTCTCTCGACTAGACTTGCCTTCAAAGTATAAAACAGTTCGTAAACAGTGATTAATTAATTAATAAATGACATTGCATCATGTCATTCTTTATAACAAATATGTTTTTTCTTAAAAACCAAGTTATTTAGCATTCATTTATAAAGAACTAAGATAACATAGTATTAAACAATGCAGTGATTGCCCCGCGTTTTATATCCTCAAAATGTGTTACTTCAATACATATGACGATCACTGCGGCCCTTTTTCCATATGTAGTAAGCTAAAGAAATAGAGAATCGAACCCGCAACGTCCGAGTGGGAACCTACCACGCTACCAACCAGTTGGTTGTAATGTTTTAAAACATATAATAAAAAAAAAATTATGCGCTCTTTCCGTGTACTCTCTCTCACTTTTTTATGGGGCAGGGGTGGCGTTAAAGAAAAATATGCTTGGAAAATGGATGTTGAGCCAAATAAGATTGGCAACCTCTGCGCTATACAATACTGATAGGCACGATACGAAGCAGGGTGATCAGGCGGGCAGTCACAAGTGCACTGACTGAGAAGATGGCTCTAACACGCACAATCACGTCGACAGACAATTGCCACCAAAACTAATTGCCGCCTACTGACCTAGGTATATTGTCGAAATAATAATAGCTTTTTGGAATTTTCCAACGATCTCATTCATGCAAACAGACTACTATGTATTTTAATAATAATACGGGCATAGTTTACTGCATAAAAATGAGATAGGCGAGACAACTTTGAGGCATTAGAGATAAGGAAAGCCAAAAACACTAATAATAAAGTCATTAACTCCTCAAGGACTTATTCTGTCAGGTCAGAAATTTCCACTTTGCATTAAAATCCAAATGAATGGAATATTTCAGAATTTATCCAAAAACTGAAAACTGTTTTTGAAAGGTGATAAAATTCGCTTTCAAATATTATTATTAGAAATAAACATAATTTTTTAGATAATAAAATTTTGATTGCAAACTTTAAAAAGATTTAATAATGGCTCATCTTACATTTTTTATAAATAAAATTACTGATAACGAGAAAAATAAAAACTTACACATATTTTATTAAACAAATGTATTATAAATGTTATCATTATCTCACTTTTTTGACATTTCATAAAAATAAATCTATTTTTTTTTCTCAAATTGCAGTTGAGATCTTTGGTTTGATAGAGGTGCAAATTTTTATTTTTTTGTGGTTAACTTCTAGTTTTGAATAGCATGGTGTTTTCTCTTTCTAACACGATTTAGATCATATTTCTCACTAGTTTTCAAACAGCTCGCGTGCCACCTATTGCAATTTTTTTATACAGATTTCATAATGCCAGAACTCACTATTATATATATATAGGAACCATAGTGGGCATGCACACATCAAATCCCCAAAGTTTCATCGCAATCGGATGAATGGTTTAGCAACGCATAGCGGACGTACAAACATTTTTAGATTTTTATGTATATAGATTAATTTTAAATTTGTTTGAATTATATTCTATATTACGAAGATTATTCATTTTCATTTATTATTAAGAATTCTTATTTATTACAATGTTAATAATATTTGGATGATTTTTAAAGCATTGTTTTTATGAAAAATCACCGCAAAGGAGCTACACATAGGCATTCCCAAAAATATGTCTTTGTCAAAAAGATGCAGCTTTCAACAATTGAGAAATATTTTGTTAGGAAGAGTTCTTCACAGACATGTGCCAATTTTTCTTCATTTACTACTAGAAGTTTACATTCACCAGGCAATGAATTATTACGTCTAGAGTTTGATGAAGTCCATATTTTATAGTTGAGTGAATAAATGTGTGAATAATGTGAATACATTTCGTTATAATATATGATTGTTTTTTGTTTTGATGTGTGTAGTATAACGTATACAACATGTATAGGGTGTTAAGGGATGTACTTGACTTACTTTAACGAGTGATTCCTGACATCATTTGGAGTAAAAAATGTAAATTAAATTTTGGTCTCTGGTGAATTTTTTGAAGTCTTTTTTTTCAACATTTTTTTTCTTCAAAACCAAACCAAATTACATGATTATTATTTATTTAAACCAAACAAAAAAAAATTCTTCCACATGTCATCACTGGTCGCTCAGCCGAGTAACCGACCAATTCCTCACCCCGCCCCCAACTGTTCAACACCTACTATTTTTTTAGAAAAAACAAAAACAACCAAAACAATGTCACCAGAGACCGAAACTCTTTGGTATAATGTCAGGAATCATTGGTTAAACTATGTCAAGTACGTCCCTTAACACCCTGTATATAAACAAGTATCCCAAGGATTTTAACCACCAATTCCTGAGCATATTTGGAGTTACACGCGTGAAAAAAATATCATCAGATATCAAAATGATATCTACATTTTTTACCCCTAAGATGCTCAGAATTGCTGGTTAAAATCCTTCAGGTACATGCTGTTACACCCTGTATGTATAATAATATGTACAAAACCACTTTAAAATTTGTGTGCAGAGAATGTTTCATCATCTTAAACCACAATTGATAAATAATTGTTGCTAAAAGAGGTTTTATCCACAATGCTGATGAGTGTTCCTCATGTGGTTAGGAATGTTGCCAAGTCTGTTCAGGGTCGCCGTCTTTTACCAATTACAATTAAATGTTGTATCAGTTGTTTTACTTTGTTTGCGCAAACACTATCGGCCCTCCAATATTGTTCTTTCCGTTTGCTCTTGGCGACATTTTAGGGGCAGACATATCTCTCAATTCATTATAACAAATGTTAATGTGTCTTGAATAAATAGAGAAATAAATATTATATCGTATTTTAAAAAAAATCCGGGAATATTTATATTCTGGTTCCATGACAACTCAGAATCATGCAACTTTAACACCTCCTTCGAAAAGTCGCTAAAAGTGATGAAAAATAAAATAGTTAAATAGGTTACGTTAAGTTAGGTTATGGGCTATTTTTCAAAAAAAATATTTCATAACTTTTAATGAATTTTCACAAAGCTGTTGAAATTGGATGATTCTGAGTTCTCCGTTCACTTAGTATCCTAACATGCATTTAACAAGTTCACTCGAATTAGGCATCAATTAGGCCTAAAGGCCGGTTCGGCCTAGGCTAGTAATTTAGTTGAGTGGTGAGTAACTTGCCATTCGACTGACCAAAAAGTATTCACATAGTGTACATTAGTGAGAGGCACATTGGAAGATGAACTGGCTGCAACGCAACAAAGTAAATAGGCTAATTAAGCTGATTGTAATGGATATTTTAAAAGAGGTAAAAGAAAAAAATTGTGAGATGAAAGTATAGAAACTATGGACATGAAAATGAATTAATAGAGTAAATTAATGGATTAATTCTGTAGCCACTCATGTTGTAAATAAAGTGTTACAGATTTTAGATTAGCAAATTTAGAGGCAGGTATGGGTACTGCTGCCCCGGGAACAATTTATTGGATAACCAACACCTCTGCCATAGGTTTGGTTAGCAGGGGTACCCGGGTTTTCATGTGGGTGAGGTTTGTCCAGGTCTTGGTGGATGATGCATCTGGTCACCTGCTGCGTGGTGGGGAGGATCGAGAGAGACTGGTTGAGGATGATATTTTATCCTCTCCAGCCAGAATCTCTCGATCCATCGCCTTGCACCGCAGTTGGAGGGATGGATTCATACGTCCGTCACTCCTGGACACACTGACCCCCAGTTTCCTACCCACCCCTCATACCTATTTCCTTCCCAGAACTTCCTCTCCTTCCTTTCCTTAAAAAACCCTCCACACAGCATCTCCTAAGATGACATAGGCCCTGAGTTAAATTATTTTCCTCAGAGCCTCTTGTGTGGAGCTAATGTAAAAAAAAAAACTTCGATTCAATGAGATATTTGTGCGGCAGCTGATGCCACACTACTAAAACAACGGGTTCGGACTTGTTTAGTTGTTGCGTCAGTGAGCAGTGACACGTGGTGCGGTGTGCTACTCACCCGAAAAAAAAACAAAATCGACTGACTCGACTAAACCACTGGCTTAACTACTCTACTAAATTTGTGGTGTTCGGACATGTTTAACTACTAAATTACTCATTATTTTTAATTGGTAAACTAATGTTTAAGACAAGATTTTTATGCGTAGCACAAAGGATAACAACTATTGCTTATAATAATTGTTATACTAAATTACTCATCGCTCAACTAAATTACTAGCCTAGGCCAAACCAGCCGTTAGATTAGTTTTGGGTTTGGATTAGGTAATGTTTTTAACTAAGCACACACTTGTGTTGTTATACGTTCAGAAAACAGTAATAATTGCTAGATTGTTAGTTTTAATGATATCATTAAAACATTTAACCTTCAACTCCATTGTACAAACAAGTGTTGCTTCAACAACTCTTCTTTACATCGGCAACAGATTATTATTGTTGTCAGTTATCAGTTTTTTATATTACCGTTTACTCACACAGCCAAGTGTCCCAATTATCTGCTATGTATTGCGTATTGTAGGTGCTTATCAGATACCAAAAAGTCCACAGTTCAGCTAACAATCAATATTGTATAAGATAGATTCAGGATTCACAATATTAAATATGTTATTTTTAAATTAGATTACACTATACGTACTTGTTTAAAAATGGATAATCTTTATCATACTTTCTCAATATTATTAAACAATTTAAAAACCACGCGGATGTGTACAAAAGTACTTTTCTTTACCACTTGGACCCATAAGCTTGTTTTCAAGCTACCTACAACATTACCAGACACATTATACACTGCTGACAAACTGCTTTGGCGGTTTAGCAGGTGCTTAAAATGAAGAATAAACAAAATAATAAAAATGTAAAGACGTATGAGGCGTACCTGACTTATTAAAAGGAAACCGGATGGCGTTTCGTTCATTCAAATGTATTCTCAATTTCCTCTCTGGATTTTGATACCAGTGGAAATATTTTTGATTATAATATTGTTATCAATTAATCTATTTTGAATGCCATCAACAGACATTCAGTATGCAAACTAGAAAATGTATTTAAAAAAAAAAATCAAAACGTACAGATATAGAAAATTTTCTTCTAAAACAGTTGGTAAAAAAAAAATTTTCAGTCCGGTTTCGGAGGAGAAAAATTAGGAATGCAAAACCTCGATTTTGACAATTTTATTTATCAGTATTCGGGTGGTAACAGTGATAGCAAAATTAAAATTTCTCAGCGACCGTGTTTCCTTCTAATTACTATCATAATAAATTGATATTTATTAACTTTGAATAACGTATTACAGAAATAGTCAACCTGAAGAGGAAATGTGTGGTGAGCTCCACTCCCGTGGTGCTGCCAAAGATTCAAAAGCATTACATCAGCCGTCCCCAACAGAACCAGGCAGAGAACAATGCCCTGCAATCCCGCAACGTCTCCTCGTCCCAGCGTCTGCTGCGTCTCGCACCCCTAGCCCCCGGACACCCACGCTCCATCCTACTCCCGGTCACCATCAAGGACATGAAAGAACTGCGCACAATCAAGATTATAAACGCAACCGATTTGGAGCACGCACCCGGTATCAAATTGGCGGCCGCTACGTTTTTACAGCAAGCTCGACGCGGGTCTGAAGAATGGCGTAACGAATCCGGGAGCGATCGTTCGGCCCCTAGCGAACCTAGCAGCGAAGGCGAAGGGGAGGGTGAAGGAGAAGTGGAAGGTTCGGAGGCGGGTAGTTCCGGAGGTGAGGGTCGTCAGTTCCCTCGCCTCCGCCTGACTCCGGAGGAGCGGCGCTTGCTGCAGCGGGAAGGGGTGGCGCTGCCGGAGCGCTATCCCCTCACCCGCCTCGAGGAACGCGAGCTCAAGCGCATCCGCCGCAAGATCCGCAACAAGATCTCTGCGCAGGACTCACGGCGACGCAAGAAGGAATATGTGGATGGACTTGAAGACCGGTATGCCACTGTTTCTTTATTTCCCAACCTTTCCATTTCATAAACAAGTATTGAATTCCATAAGTCCAAACTTAACTTTAGGGCTTACAATTTACATCCGCTGCACTCTGCACTGTGCAAGCGGGTTCCCTACAGAGCAATTGGACAATCTACTTTTCTAATAATTCATTTAATATTTTCTAAGCAAATAATATTTCGTTTTGAATTTTTAATCAAATCTAACAAAATACAGTGAAACCCTCTTAAGAAGTTTTCCAAGGGACCGGAAAAAATAAACTTCTTAACCAAGAAAACCTTATATGTGGGAAAAATTGGGCCAATTTTGGGCCGAGGGACCGAAAAATCCAAACTTCTTAAGCCACGAAACGTCTTAAGAGAGAACTTCTTAAGAGGGTTTCACTGTAAACCAAATTTGTTAAAAAGTTATGCAAAATTTCATGACGACAAAGCTAGCCGTTTTAGAGAATTTGAAGTGGGGCAAAAACATTTTGCTTTATAGTTGAATTTAAATGCGCAAATTTTAAAAAAGCATTCGCGTATGTTTCAGTATTTATTTTTATTAAACTTGTAAATTTCTGACTGACTTAAGGAGGAGTAATCGATATAAATGTCTCCCTTTGAGTGATTTTTACACAGATCAGTTTTTTTTAAATCAGTATAGATTTCACTAATAGAGATTTTCTGTCGATTGGTACAGGTGGATTAATTTATTTTACATTCTTTTTTATTTGATTATTTAATGATCGGACAGGCGTTAGTAACAGTAGTTGAATTGTTTTAAATTTAAAAATAAGTTAATCCTTTGTTCTCTTCAAATAAGAATCCAATCGAGCTTTAAATTGTTTATAACATATTAGTAGTATCAATGACATGTTGTGGAAGTTTGTTCCATGTTTCCATCACTCTATTTGCAAGGAAGTGTTTCCTAGGATTGGAGCAAAAGGTGTTTTGTAAATTTTTTTGAGTGTCCACGGATATTTACATTTTTGTTTGTTGGCATTGTTGTAGTGCAACTATAATTGCCTAGATAAAATTTGAAAATCTCTATTAAGTCATCCCTTTCTCTTCTTTCTTTTAACGTTGATTATCTTAGTTCCTTGAGTGTATCTTCATTTTGGCGGTCTTTTAAAGCTCTTGGTGTTTTTGTAAATCGTCTCTGTACTCTCTCTATTAGATCTATATTGTTCACAGGGTCAAACAGTGCACCGATGAAAACCAGACACTGATGAAGCGTATCAAAACCCTGCAGTCTCAGAACCATTCCCTGACCAGTCAGCTGAAGAAGCTGCAGTCCTTGTTGTCGGGTGCCCCCGCAGCTCCCGGGGGTACCCAGCAGGGCCCAGCACCGGCCACCTGTCTGCTGGTGCTGCTGCTGTCACTGGCGCTGGTAGTGGCCCCCTCTCTGCGGCCCCCCACTCCGGCGCCCGCTCCTGGCTCCGTGGCGCACACACAGCTGCTGTCCACTGTGAGGCGCGCTCTGCTGTCCGCCCCCATGAAACAGCACCTAGGTAACTTTATTTTGAGACAAAAATTCCTGGGTTACGGAATAACCTGACAATAATTGTAAAACTAGTACCATTATTATCATTTAATAAGCAGGCAGCATTCCGCAGAAACGCTCACATCTAATTTAATTAAAATTTCAAAAATAAGTTAATCCTTTCTTCTCTCCAAATAAGAATCCAATCGAGCTTTAAATTGATTTATATTTGAATCATTAATGTTTGTTCCATGCTTCTACTACTCTGAGTGAAAAGATGTCAAAAGGTGTTTGTTAATTTTTTTTAGTGTCTATGGAGATTACACTTGCGTTGGTGGTGAACGTTTTTTTGAATACCAGGGATATTATACACACATTATAGTGGAAAAGTGTTGATTATGTAATGATGAAGGACTTGCTTAGCCATTGGAATGTTCCATTTTAAGCGTTGGTTGTGGAAATTTCCCACCCTCATTAAAAAATCGTACTTCTCAATTTTAATCTGGAGATATGCATATAAACTACTTATAGTGTTAGAGAGCCATTGAATGCACCTATATTTGACCGTATATCTCACATTTTTTAGATTCATAAAAATATTTTTAAAAATTGTTTAATTTATAAACGCATGAATTCTGCGTATCATTCAGTTTAAAATTGCCATACGTGGTACCTATTAGGAGCAATATCAAATATTATGACTTCTGTATGTTGTCTATGACCTAGTTGATAATCACAGATTTAAATTTAAATTTCAACATGCATTTTTTAATATGTAAACACATGATCAATAATTTGTAAGAATTTCAGTTCACGGAATGTCAATAACAAATAATTAAGAAGAGATGCGAGACATCTCTTGTTAAACCGTGAAACTACTAAGTTAGTCTTGGCAAAAATGCTCCAGTGGTTAGCTTAGCATAATACAAGGAGTCTGACTATAGATAATAGAAACAAAGTAAAAAAAGCGTGCAAGACTGTGACTGCGTTACGATAAAACTGCACGGGCTATCAAAATGGTGGAGGCAACGAAAGTTGTGTTAGGGTGTGTATGTAGAAACATTGCAGTAGTTAGATGAAGATTTAATAATTGCTCCCTTTGTTTATCTGCATGCTAAATTGTGATATGTTTTTCTAGCCGTGCTGCAAGAGGAACCCCTCCTGGAGAGGCCCAGCAGCCCCGTGCTGGCAGAGCACAGCTACCCCCGCAAGCCCCCACTGGCACCGCCGTTGGAGAAGCTGGGGGCGGTTCCGGGGTCCCCGGGCACCCCGCTGGGGGTATTGCTGCAGGAGGGCCCTCCTCCCCCTCTACTAGCGCCCCCCGCACGCAGGAATATCACTCACACGCGCACGCTGGTCCTCACCAACCCGCCGGACCATGGCGAATTGCGATAGTCCTCCAAACCCTCAACTAAAGGGTGTACTATTTCCATATCCGTGAGATTCACTTTTATTTACAACAGAAAACTTTTATACAGCAGTCCGTATTGATGTTGAGATATGATGAAATGGTTCAACCCAGTTGACATTGTTAAAGTCACTTAACAGATAAACCCTGCAGAAGTGTGATCTACCTATACCCATTTGAAATGAAAATTATGTCTTATCAGTTTCACCAAAAGTAAGGTAAAATTGAGCTTACTTCGAACACCCGTACACGCCCATAACACACTTCTATCGGTTTATCTCTTCATTGACTAAAGTTCATAACACAGTGATGCACAACCCATGCTCCAATATATATTACTATACATTATAACCCTAATAAAAATTTTCAACAATGATAAAAAAAAAACTTGCCGATAAACACAAAGTTTATTTTTTTTATTTTTTACTTATGAATAGGATTGCTACTGAATTTTTTTGATAAATATTATCTTGAAGTAAACTTATCACACAGCACAAGTCTCTGAAGCAATAAAAAACTTGTAGCAATTTATTATTGATAATTGGCTCTATTTTTGTGCATCACTGATAATGGAATATCACAAATAATAGTATGTAAACTCTTCTTATATTGATTATTAGATAAAATTTATTATACATTTATTATAAGTGAATGATTTTGTGCAATAAATTAATGTGATTTGGCATGCTATTTCAAAAAATATATTTTGGTAATTCTACAAGTTTTTTTTACAATACTTATATACATTTTCAAGTAATTTTTTTTATTTGATTCACTATTGCATTGATTACCAGTAAATTTTATTGAGAGAAAGAAGATGTCTGTGTATATTATTATTGGTTATGAATTATGAATTTTATTATAATGATAGGTGCAATTGTTTAGTTGACATTGTCTTTTGATGATTAAATGAAGTTAGATTAAATAAAGTATTGATGATATATAGAATGACATGTGAGGGATCTGGCGACACTGGTGGGTGTATTACAAGTTGTGTGAGAGGGTAGAATGTCCCCTCGGCGTACTAGTTTTTACGGAAGGAATAACAATGTGCTATTTCTTTTGTATTTTACAACAATATTCCATCCACGAAGTTGCGAATGCGTGTTTTTAGGTTAAGTGTTTAATTTTCTACATTTTCGAATGTAATTATTACTTATATAATAATAATGCTGTGTTTACTGTTAACGTTTGCCCGTTGTCAATGGGGCTATATTTTTATTTATTTATGTAAGACATGTTCCTTGCGTGAACTGGGAGATCAGGATCATGGTATCTTAGAACGTATCTTTAGTCAATGGATTAGGTACACATTATTTCTTTTCCAATACTTGCTGTTACTATTGAGGCATAATTTTATGGATTCATCAATTATTATTGAAATAAAATATATTTTATAATTGCTGGTTTTTATTCAATCCGATTCTACCCACCTCAAGTTGCTCAGCTGGGCGATTTGGTTTCCCTACCTGTTAACTATACAGACGTGAGATGTGACACATTAAAATAAAAAGCCATAATCCTGCCAATGAACGCTTTCATTATTACCGTGACGATTTACGGTTACGGTACCGTGATGGAAAAAAAAGGCAATAAACATACGTTCCTTATCGTTATAATGCTTTAGCTCTTTCAAAAGATGAGATACACAATGTATGTAGGTCTGTTGCCTCCAAAGGAAAAAAAGTGATCATTTTCTTTAACCTCTCACACACCGCACCGTGGCGCTTCCGTAGACCACTACAACACTACTAACCGTGATGATAATTTTGAAAGTATGGAATATAGTTACAAGGATAATATTGAAGCGTGAGTGAATTCCAAAAATTAAAAAATATCAAACTTGCTTTTGTTTAACATATCATGTTGCCGCTCTTTCTTCCACACTAAATAACAACAGTCGAAAATGAGCCAAATGGTGAACATGTGTCTGCACCCCCCCAAAGGATACATACATTCATAATTTTTTTTGTTTTTAAAAGAAAGAAACATTCCCGGGTTACGAATAACCCAACAATGTTTGAAAATCTCCTACTACCACCACAGAAAGTCGAAAATGTTGCTTGTGTTGTGATGGAGGACTTAGCCAGTCGAGGAATCGAACATGCGACGCCCGGGTGGGACCCGAGCGCTATGCCCACTCAACCACTGACCGGTCAAACTGTCTCCCTCACACGTAAAAGAAATGAAAATCTAGGAAAAAGTAGTACTCTGGAGGAAACAGTCGCACGTATTTTGTGTGTCTCACAAGAAAGAGCTGCAGCATTATACCGTCACGGTAATTAAAAAAGCGCTCAATTTAAACTAATAAGAGTCAACACACTGTCTCAATATAAATTAATCAAATGTTGACTTTGCTGGCGATAGATTTTGAATTCTTTTTAATATGGTGAGGGCCAGTTGTTTCAGAGAATTTGAACAATTTGTCAAATTTTAATTTCTGTTACGTAAAACAACTGGCCAATAATGATAATATATAACAGAACTTAATAAATTTGATAAATCGTTAAAATTATGTGAAACAACCCGTCTTGGGGCTACAAAAAAAACCTTAAATTTTTGAAGACACTATATGCAACTAGGGTTTCCATTTTTTTTTTTTTTTTAGAAAGTTTATTAGAAAAAAAATTACGATACACTTGTTGACTATTCTTCCAAATAATTTCCAACCCATTCAACGCATGTGGTGAGCCATGGCCCATGGCACAAGTTTCTTTATGCCCTCCTCGAAGAATTCTCCCGCCAGCTCCTTCCCCCACTTCAGGACCACTTTCTGCACCTGCTCGTCGGTTGAAAATTTATTTTCATCCTTACATGCGTTTAGGAAGCTGAAAAGATGATAATCTGAAGACGCCAAGTCAGGGGATTACGGGGAGTGTTTCAAAACATCCTAATCAAATGAGTCCATGATCGTATTGGTGGCTAAGGCTGTGTGAGGACGGACGTTTTCGTGAAAACCAAAATGATGCCTTTTCGGTCCCAAAACACTTGAGGCCATGATTGAAATTGTGGTTTTCAATTTTTTGACAGATGGGGAATTGGTGTGACGCCACTTTGACTACTGTTTTTTTTCCCAGACATGTAATGAGTCACCACTATCATCTCCGGTCACAATAGAGCTCAGAAATTCTCACCTTTGTTTCTTTTAGGTGTTATTCCTTCAGAGGGATTTTTAACCGACATCTTCCAAGCAACTTGTCGAGAGTCCCGTAGTATGTGATTTGAGCAGGATGTGTGCACATTGCTCTTGCCTTGTTTTTTAAATATCTCATGTGTTTTTATAGCTACATTCATGAAATTTGTTCGGCACACGCGCAAAAATCAGTGATATCTGTTAAACTTCTCGAAATAATTTTATCACTTTCGGGAAAGAAATTACGCTAGATTTAAAGTAGATATTTTTTAATCTTTTCAATGTTCTTTGTGTAAATTCATAAACAGACAGAATCTGAGATGAATCTGAGAGATGAAGCTAAGTGTCGAGTGTGAGAGGACAAGGGACTGCGTCACATCAACAAGATAAGTCATATATTTATTTGTTTATGTTTATGTTAGAATGCCGCACTTGAACAACTAGGTCTGGGACCATCCGGTGTGCAACCATTGGACCGCGAGACATAATACGGAGTTTCACGGTTCCTTTAAAGTACTTTGCAAAGCAACGAATAATGCTTGCTTAACTTTGTTTTCTTCAACAATCGCCGTATCGGAATATTGTTCGTATTTTTTCATTTTCTTTAAGATTTCATGACAGCTTCAGTTTGCAAAACTGCATATGCACGTAAGGCAATAGAAGGTTTTGTAGCACTGAAGTTGAATAGATTTCAACGCGTTTCAGTTGATTGACAAGGTTCACATTATTAGAATTTGTAGTATGGTTTGGGGTCCATAAAAGTCTCACGTTTGTACCACTCATTTCAGATTGTTATTTGCTGGTAAACATAATGACTGTTTATCATAAATAATGGAGTTCACTGAGAATACGATTATACGTGAGTATTTATTTACCCATGAATACACTTTACTAGCCGAACTTAGCGACGGGAAGTTAACAATTTATGTATGTTCATTTGAGTTATTTAATTGATCATGTTTATTTTCTCAGATTTTTATTTTTCTATTCAGTTTGAAATCGGTACTTTTAGGACAGGTTGTTTCGGAGAGTGTGATGGGTTCGTCGGGTATTTCTGTGAATATTTCAGTCTTGTGAAGCAACTGACCTATAATGATAATATAGTAACAGATCTTGGATGGAGCTTGCACGGAGCATGAGAATTAGCTTCGAATGCTTGATGGGTTCATCGGATTTTTTGAAACAGCTCGTCCTTAGAAGTTAGTTATTTATTCAAATACAGAGGTATTCGTATGAATGATATGGAATTTTTATAAGAATAACTTTCTTTTTATAACTTTTTTGAAGGTTATTCCAATCAGTGAAATATATCATATAAGAATAAGTTAACAATAATAATCTAAACGAAAATATGAAAGAGAACAAGACACAGAAAAAAGACAATGGTCGCAACTGGGATTCGAACCCAAACCTCTCCGTCTAACCGGGACGAGTGAGTTGAATAGTGATAGGAAAGTGCAAAACAAGACGAGCCAAGAAGAGACTATTTTTGACTGGAAGAGACAAGAATGGACAATATTCGGTAAGCTGTTGGAGGATTCAAGAAGAGACAAGAGGAGAACGAGCCAAGAAGGGGCGAGAAGAGGAAATATAGAAGAAATGGTAAGAAGATGCCAGAAGAGACACTAGGATCCAAAAAGAAGCAAGTAGAGACAAGAAGAGACAAGAAAAGCCACAAAGAGCCAAGAATAGTCGTGAAGAGATGAGAAGATCCAAGACGATCCAAGAAGAGACGTGAAAAAGCAAGAAGATTAAAGAAGAGAAGATTCAAGAAGAGGCAAGAAGAGACAAAACGAGCCAAGGGAGAGGTAGGAGGATCCAAGAATATATGGGAAGAGACGATAATTTTCCAGAAGAGACAAAAAGAACCGAGAAGGGACAAAAGGATCCAAGGAGAGGGAAGAATAATAATAATAATAACATAGAATTTATATAGCGCAGTTTTGTGATATTTCAATTCAAGTGCGCTTAATTATAATAAATTTAAATATAGTGTTCTTACGAGTCCTAACAAAAATTGATTAAATAATGTAAAACAAAGAATTTACAGTATATATATGGTTTTACAATACATACATTACATACAATGCGTACATTACAATATTACAGTATTACAAAGCAATTCCAAAAGAACAATATTAACAAAAATTGTGAGTGCTGTTTTGTCACAGGACATTAGATAATGATAACCATAACGGTGCCATTCAACAAGAATCATTAAAACTAAAATATAATATAGAACAGGAGGTAGTTTAAGTTTAGAAATAATACAAATTCGGAGTGCATATAAAACTATACTGAGGAGGTAATCGAAACCAAACAATTACCGGAAACTTGAGGAACATGGCTTATTATAGTATATTGAAAAGGAGTTAAAATTCATAAAAGGTATGATTTTTTAAATAAGTTTGTTTTTAAGGCCCTTTTGAATTCAGCCAAGTTCTGGATATTAGTAAGAGCTGAGGGAAGTTTGTTCCAAATGAGCGGGCCAGTAACACGAAAAGATCGATCATAGTAAACGGCTCGATTTGACCTAGAAAGTTCGATTAAACGATTATTAACATCAAGATCTGCTGACCTTAGAGTAAGCTGTCTGTCGCTTAAGTTTTGTCGGACACATAGTTCCGATATATAGGCTGGTGCCATTCCTTGCAATGCTTTGAAGGTCATTAAACAGATCTTGAACTCTATTCTTTCAGGGCATTGAAGCCAATGAAGGCGATCCCTTAGAAGCGGGGTTATACGGCAATACTTAGATTCGCTAAAAATCATTCTCGCCGCAGCATTGAAAACGGACTGGATTCTATTGAATTGTTTTTTAGGTAAGCCCGCATATGCACTATTACAATAGTCCATACGTGAGACAACGAACGAATTTATGAGTGATTTTGCTGCATCAGAGGGAAGGCAACGCCTGATTGATTTTATCTGCCTTAGATGGAAAAAGCCTGAACTTACAGATTTTGAAATTTGTGACTCAAGAGAAAGACTATTGTCTATACTGAAACCTAGAAATTTTATTTCTGTAGAAGGGATTATATCTGTACCCTGAATATGAATTGGATTAGAGTCGATGAGGGCTTGCCTTCCAGGAGAAGCTATCCAAATAAATTCCGTCTTGGTCGGATTAAGTTTGAGTTTATTGACAGACATCCAACTTGAGACTGTGTTTATGAAACTAACCACCTCGTTTTTAAGGACGTCTTTTTCATCCGGGGAACAAAACTTGAAAATGAAACGATCGTCTGCATAGCCTTGTGACTCAAAGCCAGCTGATTTAATTAGTTTCTCAAGGCGATTGGTATAGAGAATGAAGAGAATGGGACCCAAGACGGAACCCTGGGGAACTCCACATTCTATGGGAGTTTCAGGTGAAGTACAATTATTGAAAATTACAGAGGCTACTCGTCCAGACAGGTACGATGTCATCCATTGGAGTACATCACCTCGAACGCCAAATTCGGTTTCAAGCACATTTAATAAAATACTATGATCTACGGTGTCAAATGCCGCACTCATGTCAAGAACAGATACTAAACCCAACTTACCTGCTTCCATCCCGATGATCAAGTCTGAAATCAATCGCAGAAGAACAGTTTCCGTTGAATGAAACTGTCGATAAGCGGATTGATTTTTGGCAAATAGACCGGCGGAGTTCAAGTACCCCACCAATTGTTTGGCAACGATTTTCTCAAGCAGTTTAGAAAGGAATGGTAGATTGGATATTGGCCTGTAATTGTCCGCATTGTCAGAATCAAGATTTTGTTTTTTTAGAATAGGCGTTATGATTGATTTTTTAAGTGTTCCCGGTACAAGTGAATTTACTAGTGTCTTCTGGATAATTGCGGTAATTACAGGTGCTATATCCGGAAGACATTGTTTCAAGAGCCAGGTAGGTATGGGGTCTTGAGCGCATTGCTTGTTAGGACAAGACTTTATAGCACGCGTGACATCTTCTTCCGTTACTGCCGCAAAAGTAGTGAAGTTACCCGAAAGCGGACTTGATGCTGCGACAGAAGACGATCCTACCACACTGAGGGCCCGAATTTTTTCAACCTTACTTCTGAAGTGTGTTGCGAGGCTGTTTGCTTCAAGAGAGGAATCAACCTTGTTGTTGCTCTCTCCAGACAGAGTCCTTATGTTTTGCCAAAGTTTTCGAGGGTCCTTTTCTGTGTCAATTTGCTCACACCAAAAGTTCGATTTCTTCTGTGTGACTTCTTCCTTATAGACTTTTTGCTTGGTAATCCAAAGCTGCCGATTGCTGAAAGTCGGGTTTTGTCTGTAAATCCTCTCAAATTTTCGCATTTCCCTCTTCTTTTGAAGACATTCAGCATCGAACCATTTGCTGCAATTCCTAATGCGGCAGACCTTCTCTGTGAAAGGAGCATTTTTATCGAGTAATGCCCGTAGCGTAGAATTATATAGAGTTACTAACTCTTCTACTTGGCTCTCGCTATACTTTTCCTTATCACAGAGAGGCGATGCTTTCAATTCACTGCAAAATGCCTCGAAGTCGAATTCTCTCCAATTTCTGGAAACAACGGATTTGAACACTAATTTTGGAGGATCGAAGGGAAACTCGGATGTGACGAGACGATGATCCGATAGTCCAATGTCAGAGACATTTACGCTATTCGGGGGAAACCCAACCCGGGAAATGATTACATCAAGTGTGCCTCCTGCATCATGAGTAGCTGAGTTCACCCACTGGTCGCAGCCGAAGTCACGCAGAATTCTGCTGAGTTTTATTGACATGGGATCAGTTTTCTTTTCTAAATGAATATTTATATCTCCTAGAAGAATAATCTCGCAGTTGTAGTTGGAAGTGCATTCTAGGAGAGACCTGAATTCATTGAAAAAATTAGCAGTCGGTGTGCACGATCCGGGACGGTAGATGGAGATTATCACGAGGGATGCACCATTAGCAGAAGCCTTGCAGCCGACAAACTCAAAAGTGGTATACACCTGACGTATCCCTATACTGTCTAAGCGAATACCATTTTGCGCTACAATTGCAACTCCCCCGTGATTTGTAAAATTAAAATCATTTGTTTCGGTTTTGATCGGCCTTGCAGCTTCATCGGCCTTCAGCCAAGAAGATGCAAGTAGAGCCAAGAAGAGACAATGAGAGACAGGAAGTAGTAAGAAGAGCCAAACATTGCCCAGAAGAGATGAGAAGAATCAAGAAGAGGCAAGAGCAGCCAAGAAGAGGCGAGTAGTTGCAAGAAGAAGCGAGAGGAGCCAAGAAGAGACAATAAGAACCCAGAAGAGAAGAATCAAGAAGAGACAATAAGAACCCTGAAGAAAGACGAAGAGACAAGAAGAGAAAAAACCACAGAAGCAAAAAAAAAACCAAAGTACCTACACAAAAAGAGGGTAGTAGAAGCAAAAAGAAGTAAGCAGAAACAGTCGAAAAAGAGCCAAGAAGAGTCAAAATGAATCAAGAATAGGCAAGAAAAGGTCAGGGGAGGCAAGAAAATGACAGAACTCGGAAAACAACTCCCAATAAAAATCCATATTCCTGCCCATCTTGGTTCGATTATTGGCTTATTAGGTTGCTATTTAACCGATTAAACTCCACAAGAAATTTAAAAAATACCAAGAAGAGCCGAGAAGGAACGAGAAGAGTCAAGAAGAGACTAGAAAAAACAAGAATGAGCAAGAAGATATAATATTACCAGCCAACAATGGGTGAGAATCTGAAAGAAGATACAATAATAACAAAGGTGAGTTAAGAAGAGCCAAGATGCTACAAGAGCCAAGAGCTAATAAAGGACAATAAGATACAAAAAGCAGTAAGAAGAGCCGAGAAGAGACAATCACAGACATGAAGAGAAAAGAAGATCCAAGAAGAAACGAGAACAGGCGAGAACACCCAAGAAGAAACAAAAAGAGTCAAGATATAACAAGATTCAAGAAGAGACAATGAGTGATAAGAAGAGACAAGAAAAGCCACGAAGAGTCAGGGAGAGTCAAAAGGCAAGAAGAGTCATGAAGAGACGAGAAAATCCAAGAGGCAAGAAAGCGAAGAACAGCCAGACATAGACAAGAAGATCTAAGAAGAGCCGAGAAAAGGCAAGAATAAAATAAGAAGAAAAAAAAAATAATGCTCAATCCATTCCTTTATTTCTGCCCATCCCCAATTCCAATATTGGCTTATTAGGTTGCCATGTATACCGGTTGATTAAATTCCAATGGCTGGGGTGGGACAATCGTATCGTATCGACATCTTCCAAGCGACTTGTCACTACAACGTGAGTCCACGTACTGCGGTGTTCCTGCGATGCTTGCTCTGTTCAGAAGATTCCCCTCTACTCAGTGTTGCCAAACCTAATTGACCATTGTCTTTTTTCTGTGTCTTGTTCTCTTTCATATTTTCGTTTAGATTATTATTGTTAACTTATTCTAATATGATATATTTCACTGATGGGAATAACCTTCAAAAAAGTATAAAAAGAAAGTTTTTCTTATAATATTTTACGGTGCTCCAGATTTCATGTCCGGGTTGAATCTTTCCCAAATGAAAGACTAAACCCTTCCACACACTTTTCCACAAATGAATATCTAGTAAATTAACGCAATGTAATTGCACTATATAAGAATAAAACAATACAAGAACAATACGTCAATCCACCAGAAACATAATGGGAAAATATTTCACCGACTCCAGATATTTTCATATCAGAGGGTTCGGCTCTGATGAAATCCTAACTGGTCCGATAAATCCTACTGATCCCTCAATATAAATATTTAAAAAATCTTTCGTAATCCTACATGTATTTAAAATGACCGACTTTTGCATTTTTATGTACAAATTTTTTGACAAATCTAATACGCCTAAATTTTGAATGAGAGAGCTAGGTATAATGCCAGTAGCCGAAATAACAAATGGTAATATTTTTATAGTCTGAGAATGCCAAATTCTTTTAATTTCATTTCCTAAATCTGTATATTTTCTTATTTTTTCAGAAACAGTTTTCTGAATATTACAAGAATTTGGTATAGCGACATCAATGATATAAGTTATTTTCTTAATTTTATCATGTAAAACTATATCGGGTCTATTATGACTAATTGTTCTGTCTGTCAGAATAGTTTTATCATAATAAATTTTATAAAATTCATTTTCTAAAAATGAATTTGGTTCATATTCATAATATGGTACATTACGGCAGTCAATCAAGTTATGTTTAATTACTAAACTTTGGTGAATTATTTTTAAAACTTGATTGTGCCTAAATGTATACTCGGACGGCGCTAATACAGAACATCCCGATATAATATGTTCTATAGTTTCCGGAAAAGCCAAACATTTTCTACATAAATCATCAATTTGATTTGCATCTTTGATGATATGCTTCCTATAATTTTTAGTATTAATGACTCTATCTTGTATGGCAAGCATAAAGCCTTCTATTTCTGCGCTCAACTCTCCAATACTCAACCATTTGTTTGACGAAAATTTGTCAACATATGTTTGGTTGAGATAATTGAAGTGTTTTGCGTGAAGAATTTTATTTGACCAGGAATCTAATAATTCCTGGTTGGTATTTATAAGAATGCTGGCATTCTCGTCGTATAAATTTAATGGTGAAATATTTCTATCTGCCTTGCATATTATTTTGTGCATTTCTGAACTATCAGCTTTCCTATGGAAAAAATTTCTTAGCATTTCTACCTGATTATGTTTTAAAGATGTTATTTTGACTATACCTCTACCTCCTAAATTTCTGGGTAAATTAATACGTTCTATAGCTGAATTTGGATGATGGTTTCTTATAAAAATTTAATAATATAATAATTGGATAATTTATAATTTGTATAGCGCCGTTTTTGTGAAAAATCACCTCAAGGGCACTGTACATTTATTATGAATTCTTAGGCTCTATTTAATTTTAATATTTACAAATAGATACAGAAAACATACTTAACTGGCAGGTCACTTCTGATAATCACACTTTAATTAGAAAGTTTATGCTTGGAGAAGATACGGCTTTGCACACACAGGATATTATATTTAAAACACTGGACATTGCATGATTTTACATTTGCTACGCCCATCACTGTTAATATTACATTTATGAAAAGATTAGTGGCAAAAGTAGAGTTGATATTTATTTTGAAATCCTGGAGAATTTAGGGCTGGAGAAATTTTACAAAATGACCTTTGCATAAGCTTACAAATAAGATTTTTCTGATTATAAAAACATAGTGTGGTGAAATAGTGACAAATTTGGATTAATTATTCACCAACATTAAAAAATTGCCTCATAATTTGTGCAAGAGTGGCTAAACTACATTTTTTTTTTTTTTTGGTAAATATGCATAAGTCCACCTAACGGATAATAAGGAACGCTCGTGTTGTCAAAGTTTGACACACGGATAATAAGGAATATTCCTTTTTTAGGTTTAGGTTAAACTATGAAAGCTTCATGTCATCATAATTTAAAAAAAACATCCCAGGTTTTGAATGGTTTGAGGGCAAGGCAGGGTTTATCCTAGCGGGTTTGTGTAATTATGATTGATAGTCTATGAAATAAAAACGGTACATACAAAATGGCGTAACTGCGTAAGCGAATTAATTTTAACAAAATTAAAATGTTAAATGCAAACTTGTTGCATGTTTTTTTGTCTCCCGTGACATAAATACTCACTTTTCGTGATAATAAAGCTAAATCTAACTATTTGAATACAAAATATTCCATATTAACGAGTAAGCGGAGTAAGACATAATTAATAAAAAAAAAAATTTGGAGTTTTAATGTTTCAATAACCACTCAATTGCACAACGGTGGACCTTCAAAAGAAATTGATGAAGCAGTGATGTCCATTTCCACTTTGTGCGAAAAAACCTTTGCTCACTCATTTATTTTTTAGTATTTTTATTTACAGCTCTATGGAAATTTAGGTACTGATTTAAAAAAAAATATTACGTAAAATTGACAGTGGCAACATTGATATTTTCAGAGTAATAAAATTTTGAAATTAGCAATGACATTAATACTGGACGCGGGATAGAAATCTCAAAGTGGGAAGCCAAACACAAGACGATTGTAGCTGTCTCTATTTCTAGTACTTTAGTGCTAAACTGCTACGCGTCGAGTGAGGTCGTGTCTTACCAGTAGGTAAATTGCATTGCAAAGCGCCAAAATGCCCTCCTGTGTGATGAGAAAATGCTTAAATTACACGGCAAATAGTCGTAAAGGCGAAGGAATAACACTTCATTTTTAAGTACACGCAAATTACTTATTATTATAAATATTACAATTAATTTTCATGTTTCCCGCCCGCGGTTTTACGCGTCATCAGAGAAAATTCTAGGCCTACTAAAGTAAAGGGTCTGGACGCGCAACAGCCAAATTACTGTTGCTAAGTAAACTTTACTATTTTAAAATATACTAATCAGCCTAAACACTCTGTTTATTTGTTTGCTTGCGGCAAAACAACACATAAATCAGCAGTTCCAACGAGTATTGACGACAACCGCCACCATTTGAAAACTGTCGTTGCCCTATTGTATTTATTGTGTAGCTCGACAAATCAAAGTCCGACAGGCATCCGGACCTTTTATTCTAGTGGGCCTTAAGAAAAGGAGACAGTGAACGTTGCATCACAAAGTGAAATAAGCATACGCTGCCCGACCATATATCTATGACATTCACACACGTACATTCTTTGATTGTCTGTCTTTATCATACAGGAATAAACTTTTGAATTTAGAAATTATACTGAAAACCGCTGAAAACAAAAGAGTGTTGTTTGCTTTCCACATTATTTTGTGAGTATGTGAGACTATGGCGAGTCTATTTATAATATATAACGTCATTGGAAATTCGATGACTTTTTTCATGTGTGGTTTGGTTTATTTATGCTTTTTCCTTGGTTTTGAAAATTTGTAAGTACTTTACATACTTTTATATATATTTAATATTAACATTGTACATTAATTTCTTACTTATTCTCTTCCTCTTCTATTATCACAAAAATTAATTAAGTAAATACATTGTATTATATTGTGTACACTATTGATAAATAACATCCGACAGAAGCAACTTAGTTTTAATGTATGCGTGGCAGGGGCGTGCACAGAGTTTTTGATCAGGGTAGGCAGTAGGAAAATACAACAAGTTTCACAGGTTAAAATTTCAGAATTAAAGTACGACAAACCTTTTTGAACCGACAATTAGCATTTATGAAAGACAACTATTTGATAGAAATACATAACAACAGCTGTTTTTGTCGTCACTGATTGCCATTTGCTAATTTTGTTCTAGAAAGCACTGCTTAATACTAACAAAAAAACCTCATAGTGGCAAATTCAAAAGTTCAGTTCAGCAAATTCAAACAGTTCTACTCTATGCTTTGTGCATTGCGTAAACATTGAATTATAATATATTGTATGAAGTTAGCTCTAGTCAGAAATAATTCCTGTTTAGGCCGCATTTTAGTGAGGCAGTCGGAGGGCGCGCGTGTAGTTTCTAGTTACAGTTTATGCCGCGTTTGTAGTATGCCCTTTGATGTAGCGCTCGCGTAGTTTCGCTTCCTCAGTTTTTTCGCGCTTATTTTTGAAAGTGTGTTTTTATTTTTAGTCATTTTTTAATAAATTAAAATATTATTTACATGCTTATGTTTAACAAAAACCGCAGGGTAGGCAGTGCTTATGTGCCTATATGGAGTGCACGCCCCTGATGCGTGGGTGGTTTGGTATATTTATGATGTATGCACTATTTTTTTTTACACAAACTTGGTAAACACATCTTTCAACAGCTTTTTTTGTCAGTGACACCTAAAAGCAGGGGCGTAGCTACCGCCGTATCAATGATACGGGGCCCCCGGGCTACAGAGGCCCCTGAGGTGTGTAAGCAAAAATTAGTAAAATGTTATCCACAATGTCAATTAATCTCGCGCTTCCCGGGAAAAAACATATAAAAAAACTGTCACACGTGCGAGTTTTCACTTCAGAAATGACAAAAAGTCAAAAAAAGCAATCTCTTTTTTTCCCGGGTTAAACGTGCGCTCAAAAGTTGGCAACATCCTACATTGGTTTTTGCGGGATTCCCCGTTTATAATGACAAACCAAGGAGAGTAATATTTACGTACAATGACAAACCACGGAGAGCAATATTTGCGCGTTTTATTTCATTCCGGTTCAAACGTTATTTATTACATTACATTATAATACAATCTTGTTCTTCTGATTATTTATTGGTTAATTAGTTTGATTTGTGAAAAGAATGAGAGTTATGATTTCTTAGTGCTTGTCACATTTTTTTCTTCACTATTTGAAATCATTAATCCTGTTTCTAAAGCTCTACAGCATGAAAATAATGACTTACAGAAAGCTAGTATTTTATTAAGTAATCTTTTAAATAGACTGAGCGAAATAAGAAATCAAAATTCATTCAATGGTTTGCTAAATGAGTTCTGAGATTTAGCAAAAGAGTGGGGGGTAATAACTGTTTTTAAAAATAAACGGCGAAAGATAACGAAGCGTTTTTTTATGAGTTATCACAAGATGAGATAATTTCAGACCTGGGAATCATGTTTCAAGGACAATGTATACTATTGCTGTTTAGATATATTCATTTCTCAAACTAAAAAAAGATTTCAGAGCCTTTGTGACCTGAGTTATATGTTCGAACTATTACAACCGGAGAAACTCCTATCTTCTTCATACGAAGTGATAAAAAACACTTCCGGAAAACTGTCGGCAAAATTAATACAGTAAAGACATCTCAGTTAATCTTTATGAACAATTAGTTGCTTTGAAAACATGCTTAAAATCTGAAATTCAAAAAATTCATTCCATTAAGGAACTCATGGAATTATTGCTGATAAAATTCAATAGCCTTGCATTTAGTTTTCCGGAGGTAATAACAGCATGCTTTCTATTCTAGACCCTTCCAGTTACAACCGCAACAGCTGAAAGAAGTTTTTCAAAATTAAAACTGATAAAAATTACCTAAGGTCTTCGATGGGACAGTCACTATTGTCTACAGAGGCAGAAATTTTAGAAAAACTGAAATCGTCTTCAGCTGTAGATGATTTAAGAAATCAACTTGGGGCCCCCCCAACTAATTTTGATACAGGGCCCCTCAAAGGCACGCTACGCCACTGCCTAAACGACAGCACTCAAAAATATTATAAGGCAATAAATCAAACACTAGGCACTTTTAAACAGTTTGTGTATTTAAACAAAACAGCTCTAGGTTTGTCTCAGTGATCTGTCTTGTCTTGAGTTGTGTAGAGAAGAAGGTGGAATCAACAGGTAGGTAGCCTTGCTACCCTTCCGGGCCAGTCCACTGTCGCCACCCGCAGGATATTGTCCGTCTTCCATTCCTACCAATCGATGTAGTGTCCGGAGTTGGTTGTTAAGTTTACACTATACAACATTTTAAAAAAAGATGCTCATTTCTCAAATGAAATTTAAAAAAAACCTTTTAGAAGTTTCAAATATAAAAAATAAAAAAAAACTGTCGACGATAAAAATTAAACGAAACATTTGTTCACCTTGCATTTTTATTTTTCTATGACAAATTATTATCTTTGTACACTTACGTAAAAAATAATGTAATTTCTTGGTTATGTCGAAGCGTCGGACGGCCGGTCATTTGTTTCAGGGCAATCCTGACTACTTTTTGTAAAAGGCGGGGCAATTGACAAGTTGTTGAAGTTTAAAATCAAAACTTCAAACGTGATTTACTCCAGATTATGAATTTCGGATTTACGCCACCATGGTTCTCAACAGACAATATTGTGTTTGTGGTGTACATGGGTGAATAAATAAAGATATGGTTTTGTGTGCAACTCGAAAGCACCGATTTCAGAGTTGACTGGTTGTATAACATATATAATATTTGATAGAACCTTGAAATATGTAAGGAAATAGGCCACTTGCATAGATTTCATGACAACGACTTGGAAAAAATCGTGTGGATAGATTTTTTTTACTAAGATTACGAAAATGTTAGTAAAAATTTTTAGAAATGTGTAGTTTTTCTTATTTTTAAATAAATAAATCCATTATTTGAGCTCGTGACGTCACTACATGAAAATGTCCCGTCTCCGATTATGTTCCCTTAATTTTGTAAAATTCCACATTATCTGGCAACACTTTGATTTCCGGCGAATTTTTGTTTAACGTTCACTAGATTTATTGTTTGTTCTATGCGAACTTATCCTTTAGTTTGATTTTTTGATAAAAATGGTGCTGTTTTTACAGATGTTACGAAGAGAACCCCGTACAATTTATTGCTATTCGTGTGGAAAACGTTATTTTTTTAAAATGATTTACGGCTATGTAATTATCGTTTTTTCGCACCCATAAGATTATGTCCCGTCTTTCCGATTTATAAAAAATGGTCTGATTTTTCGGATTGAAATTTTCAAAAAATCGCCAGGGTTTCAAAAATACGAATAAAAAAAAAAAAAAAAAAAACGGAATGTCTTAGAATATTTGCCTAAATCGGAAAAAAATTTAAAAAATGTGATGCACGTGGACTATTATAGATGGTATATTTTTTTGCCTCGAAAAAAACCAGCATACAAAATCATGCAGATTGTTTCTAGAAGAGGCTTGTTTAGTTCTTCTAGAATTTAATGTGGAGCGATATGTTCCCTCTAAGACAGTGATGAGCAACCCGCGGAGCACCTTTCATGCGGTCTACTTGGCTGAATAAAAATACCAAAAAAATTTCGACACTTTCTGTTCTGTTTCTCACAAGGGTTTAGAAAATTTTTGTGTGCAGTTCACACACGGTAGAAATGAAACCCTCAGAAAACTTAAGTAGACAAGAGTGGGGAGGCTACAAAGCACCGCGTAAAGAGGAGACAGATTATTCTATCTCATTCTCTCGCAGGCTAAATCCTATAGATGTATGTGTTTGTCTCTTTTTAGTGTCGCTTTTTCATTTAGTGATGTAATGTCATTCTGACTGTGTGTCGGAATTTAGAACACAATATTAATTTATCTATTTTTGCGAAGAAGTTAAATCAAACTCCAAAAATAGTTGTTTTCTGCTAATCTGATCATTTGTCTCGTTTCACACCCATCCATTGGTAAGGTATACATAGTTTGTTTATAACCTACATATTTATGCAAATACATGTGCTTCTTGAAGTCTTTCCTTCCATATCTTGCACAGATAAGTAGAAGTGCTGCACACACCATGAAAATAATTAGAAGGATTGTTGGTGGAGGGTTTTTACTGTGGTAGGCACAACATAGAGATACAAAAAGAGGTTTCCTTCAATCATCATTCTCTGTCACCAGCTGCCACTTATTGAATGCCCAATTCATTGTGGAGTGTGATTCTGATGCTTGAATTTGACTTAAATACTGGGTGATTTGATGGATTATGTGTAATATATTTTGTTTTGAATTTGGATTAGAGGAATAAAAGAAAGACACAAAAGCAGAACAATGGAATTATTATTCTATATTATTTATTAAATTCAAATTTACATACACTCATTGAAGCCTTTGAACATAGTCCCCTCGTGCCTGGGGCCCGCTCCCGCCTGCCAGGGCGCCACGGGCCTGTGAAGCCACGGGATTACAGTGCCACGGGCCTGCCAAGTCATAGGATTACAATGCCACGGGCCTTCCAAGCCACAGGATTACAATGCCAAGGGCCTGCCAAGCCACAGGGTAACAATACCAGGGGCTTGCCAAGCCACGGGGTAACAATGCCACGGGCTTACCAAGCCACAGGATTACGGTCCCAGAGGCCTGCCAAACTTCAGGATTACGATGCCACAGGCCTGCCAAGCCACGGGATCACAGTGCCACAGGCCTGCCAAGCAAGGGCAGCGGGGCCACGGGCTTGCCAAGCTGGTCAAAGCGCATAACAATTCAAGAATAAAAGAAAAGGAACAAGTATTTACACGATTTCAAAGTAAAAACAAGTCATTTAAAAAGTATTATTCACCAAAGATTAGTCCAACATTAAGGTAACAACACCAGGAATGTTACGCCAACTGTAATTATGTAAAAATGACTTCCATATTTAGCTTACGCGCACTTTGCAGCTGTGATTGCGGGTAAAATACTTGATTAAATAAAAAATAATTAACAACACTTTCCTATACTCCTGTTTACAAAATTTTATAATAAAATGGTTTTACATTGCGACAAATTTTCTAACTATAAGATATAAAACATTTTTTACAAACTCTCAAATCGTTTCTGATTAAGAAAACACGAAGGACATAACCTCATTCTTAATATGAATATTTAATAGTTCTCCGTAATATTATTATATTGTATACAGTAAAACTCATAAAGGGAATACGGATCAATGTTACATTATTTCTGTTAGAAAAAGCTTTCTACATTTGCATCGACACCTCGGTAAATTCATTCCAATCTTTGAGACGGAAATAAATTGTTACAATAATTTATTGATATCCTCCCGTATTTCATAATAACTTAGCTGCGCAACAGAATTCTATCTGCCGGGTTCACGAGGCTGATTCAAGGGGTTTTGATATAAACTGACGACAAAATGGTTCTGCAATGCTCGGGCAATAAATCCTAGAGCTCCCAGTGAGTGGATATATCGTCGTCCATAGGTTTACGCTTACTTATAATAGTGATAAATACACTCAGTCTGTGAAAGGTATTAGTTGAATGAACATGTAGGTCGGGGGGGGGGAAGAGGAGCTAATTATATACAGGTAATTCCGCAAGAAATACCGTTCACTTCACACAAGTTAACTTTAATCAATTCCTAAGAAGAGCAATGACTCCACGCAATGCTGCGACTGGGTGAATGGGGTCTGGTTCTCCCCCTGGAGCCATTATTGTCTGGAATGTATTCTTCAGCGGGGTACTTTACTTAACGGGGGACATAACAAACTGGACGCCGGGGCCCCGAGGGGAGGGAACCAGCCACCTTTGTTTCTTGCTTGCGTAGCGGAGCACTCCAGGAAAGGTTAACACAAATGTTCGAGTCTTCGAGTAGTAAAACAATAATGATTAAACAGTCTCAACAAATTCATGTTTCAAATAAGACTTTAAATGGAAAGCTAAAATTTAAGCTTTATTATTTAATACCGATAGAGCAAAAATAAAATGATTATTACAATAGGGTTTAAGCATCAACAATGGTATTATAGTAATAGTAATATATACATTAACTAATACTTGAACAATAGTATTTGATCGGAACCAACGGGAGTTCTTCACCTCCCACTGTGTCACTAGTTGTGTCACTACACTGCACTGTACTGTACTGTACTAGAGTACTGTCACTGTATTGCCACTGTACTGTATTGCCACTGTACTGTACTACTGTACTGTACTACTGAGTACTGACTGACTGTCACTGAGCTGCGCTGCCGCACGCTCCCATCCACTAGGAGGGGAGGAATCCTCCGCCCAGTCATTTCCCGCGCCCAGAACACTTTTTCTTCTTGCGCTTGAAGAAGCAACAACACCTGCGGAAATTAAAACAGACATTTTACTAAACAGTCACCACACATTAAGCAATATACATACGAGTACTATATAATATAACTATTGTTTTTTTAAGTTAACTCCGCACAGGAGACCTTGAGGAAAATAATTTTCCTGAGGGCCTATATATCATCTTTGGGGAAGCATTCCCATCAAGGCTTTCATTGATGGGGATGGAAGTTCTGGGAAGAAAAACGGTATGAGGGGTGGTTAGGAATCTAGGAGTCAGTATGTCCAGGAGTGACGGACGTATGAACACTCCCAGAGTGGTGCAAAGTGATGGATTGAGTACGGTTCAAGAGGTCAATCAAGCCTCTCCACGCAGAGGTACCCCTGGTAATTTTATTTTTACATTAGCTCCACACAAAAGGCCATGAATAAAAAAAATAATTCCCCTCAGGGCGTATGTCATCTTTGGGGATGCCGCGTGGAGGTTCTTTTTAAAGAGAGGAAGTTCAGGGAAGATATGTAGTTAGGAATCTGGAGGTCAGTGGGTCAGGAGTGATAGACGTATGAATCCATCCCTTCCACTGCAATGCAAGGCGATGGGTAGAGAAAGGTCTGAAGGAGAGGTCAAATTCTCTCCCAAATCGGGCCACCATGCAATAAATGGGCAAATGCATTCACCGCCAAGATCAAGTCAAATCTTATCCCATGAACCCGGGCACCCCTGTTAAGTCCCGCCTTACAAATTGGGTAAGTAAATGTAAATCCACCACAGAGTATGTCACATAAATGCTTACATCAAATAAATGCACAAGTCATCTGAAATTCCATTTGACAGTGCCAAAAGTCCACTAAATATGCATAAATACAGAGATATTGTTCTAACAAAACTAATAGTATCTCCAATGTTACCAAATGCTTGAATCATTCTTGCAGAATGCGGCCAGATACAGCTGAGATGGATTCACATTGATGGTATGTCTGATAATCTAATGATATATTGATTGATAAGATATTGTACAATGGATGAAAATACTTGTTACTTCAAATATGATAGCACAAGAGGCACAATATGACACTCCAATAATAATGATAGATCTTTGTCAATTACCTAAAAATAATGACATAATTCAGAGGCTACAAAAAGAGGCTACCAACATTCACTCAAAAGCAAAAGAGCCTTTAGGTGCATAAATTCACCCATAAGGGCAGGCAAGAAACTTTAATAAATAAAAAGTATTTTTTGTAAAAGCCAATACAATATTTTTGATAAAGTGAAATGTTTGATTTCGTCGATAGATAATCCAGTAGAGATAAAATCCAAAGGAAAATGAATGCATAAGGTTGTAACTGTATTGTATTGCAGTGCTTCAAACCGTGCATGGGCGTGATTCTTCAACACTGCAAATGCAGGGTTACAGCCCTTAGGCATTAAAAAAATGTGTTTTTGCAATAAAAGCGAATTTAAGTATTTTGAAATTTTATGAGTTTTAATAATTTTTACAAGATATTTTAAGGATTGCCTAAAAAGGAATTATACAGTTTTGTTAAAATAATTAAAGTTTCGTGGGGTTTGCTTAAAAATGCACACTTTACAGAGTAATAAATTACAATGGAAACTAAATTCACAACTCTTAAAGTGACCTTCAGATGACCCGATTGTATCTATCCTCGTTGAAGGAAACATGTTGAGAGAGTGGCTAAGGATAGGACAGTTGGATGGCCGAGCCTTCCAATATGTTTCCTTTGATTAGGATGGATAGAGTCAGGTATCTGTGGGCCTCATGATAGTAAAAGTTGCAGAAGTACACTTTTGCTTTTGGGATAAGGAACTAGTCTACAATAACAAAGGTGGATGGAAAGGAAGAATACTTAATTGATCGGCGCTTTGGGAACTCTTTTTGGATGTTTTAGGACGGGGGGTGGAGTGGCGGACCTAAAAATATACAAAGGCCATGTTACTAAGGGCTGGCGCGACAGATAAAGTAGGCAATTGTTCCAGCTACTCACTTGGTGTCGTCTAGAAGGTCGGCGTCTTGCTGAGGCTGCGTGATGGGCGTGTTGGAGTGGCCCGCCGTGGGGTCGTCGGCAGCCAGTTCTCCGTTGGTTGAACTTACCACCTGGAGACAATACTACAGTTAGACGTGTCCAATCATTATGCCACTATATATTATTATTATATACTAGCTAGAAGCACGTTCGTAAGGAACTGTGAATGTGAAGTATGGCTAATTCTAACGTGATATTATTACTAACTTGTACGCATGACGTTTTGTTACCCGATAAAATAATATAAAGCTAAGTAGTTAATAAATTGTTTTTCAATCACAATGCACACGGTACTGTAACGAGATTAGAACTATGAGAGAGAGGGTTTTATTAGACTCCCGAGGTTTGAGAAACAGATATGGGAAAGTGCATGGCTGAATTAGAAGCAAAGCTTGCATAGTAAAATTCTTGTTTCCTTGTTTCCCCTATTAGAGAGAGTGAGACGGGGTGAGGAGAGGGAGTGCATCTTCACTCGGTTCTACTAACTTTTTCCTTGCAGTTATGTAATAATGGACTAAAATTATTCTTAAGTGTTTCAAACCTCGTGGCATAATGCAGAAAGAAACTAATTGAAATTTACACATACTGAGAATATTTCGACAGATTTTCACCACCAAAGGAATAATCGTGATTAATTTTAGGGTTACTACGCCGCATTAAGCTTTCTCCATCTTTAGCCAACGTTTCAGACAGCATTAGTATCCATCATTAGGGAATATGTAGACTAAAGAAGGGGGAAGCGCGACATGGTGCAATAACCCTGAAATAAATCACAATAATTTCGACAGAGATGTTGTGTACAAGGAATAATGTTACACTAAAAAGTATGTAGCTCACAATTGAAAATAATACAAAAAAAATTACAGATTGTCCACATCAGTGGCTAAATATTCCAATAATCAAAATAAAACAAAAAGCATTTTCGAAAATACAGAGGCAAAAAAAATATCATGATAATCTCGTAAATCTGGTCTGAAACGTGTAAAATTTAAAGTAAAAAAATGAGAATTTTTATTTTATTTGTTTGTCAGACAATTGCATTAATTTTTTTAATAAGGAATCAATCTCAATTAATTTAAGAGGCAGGAATTGAACCTGCAAGTAAATTTACAGACTAAAAGTAAAAAAAAAATTACATATTCAGTTATACTAAAGAGACCAGCGAAGGTATGGTATGCAGTAAAAAAGCTGTTCCTTTGGCAATTTTATTGTCAACATTAGAACAATTATTATTTATATAGCAATCTTATAAAACAAGGAAAATTAAATTAGAGTTGAATAGAGGAAGGTCTATGTATGATGCATGTTAGAGTTTGTTTATAGCAAGCAACAATTCAACATAAAAGTCATGCAAGCAATTTTAAACTGAAATATATTTTAAAAAAATACTCCTCATTAATAAAAATTCTGTAAAATGCAAATGTAAAAATATTAACAATGATAACGAAACAAATATAAAAAGTAAGCCAAATAAGTCCGTAGCACGCAATGTTTGTTAGTCCCGAAGTTGCGGCGGCAAACAAAAGGAACAAATAAAATTGAAACTAACCGTCGTGACGGAACCCGGGACTCTGAAGTACCAAAAATTTGTCTTCGGTGTCGGCTAAAAAGAGAGCGCAAACACCAAACGTCAACAACTTCCCAATGGTCACTACGACACTCGAACTTCCTACCGGCCCAAGGTTTTTATATACGGACACTTCCCACTTCCGGACGGCTGATGTAATCATATAGCTATAAATAGCTCACAGACGGCCGATGCAATTATCTGGTAAGACGTAGTGTCCAGAAGGCGATGTAATATGATAAGACATAACTTCCAGATAGCCGAGGTATAAGGTAAGACATAGCTTCCATTTGGTCGATGTAATTATAAGGTAAGACATAGCTTCCAGTTGGCCGATGTAATTATGGAAAGACCAAACATCCAGATGGCCGATGTAATCATATGGTAAGACAGTACATAGCTTCCAGATGGTTGATGTTATTGACTGGTGAGATAGATATAAAGGGGCCATTTCATAAAAAAACAATAATTATTCACAATCTGATGTTCATTGTGGCTGATGATGGATGTTGTTATTTACAGTTGAATGCAATGGGAGGTGCGAGGGGGGGGGGGGGAGTGCATGCACTAAGCACTAAGCAGTAAGGGTACACGAACTACACACACCAGGTGGACACAGATGGACTAGGGGACAGTGGGAAATCCGTACCGAGAGGGTTCTTGCTTGTTTAGAATAATAGTGTTCTCACAAGACAGCACACGTTGGACTTGCAGTCAGGGTAAGTTAAGTGAAGGTGACATGATAACACCCAAGGATAATGGGCTTGAATAGAGTGCAAAAAAAGGAAGAGTGGTTGTAAATAAAGTGCAAGAGAGGGGACAATGGGCCTGAACAAAGTGTGCACAAAGGGAGAGGTGTCTTGAACACAGTGCAAACGAGGATTCATTGGACAACAGAGTGCACACAAAGGAGGACAATGGTCTTGAACAGAGTGCAAACGAGGGGCCACTGGACTCGAAGAAAGTGCACACAATGAGGGAGTGCAAATGAGGGGGAAGTGGACTTGAACAAAGTGCAAACAGGAGAACAATGGGCTTAAACAGAGTGCACACGGGGGGACAGTATGCTCTAACAGAGTAAAACATAGTGCAAGCTAACAGGAGGCATTTGGATGAGGTTGAATGGTTGATTGATTGCACACAAGCGGAGATAGATTTAATGAGACAGAGAACAAGAAAGAGAGCGGGCAGAGAGAGTACCTGCACAGATCCGTGCCTGTCTGCAGGAGTGAGGTGCCCGCCCAGGGTGGAGGGCTTGGAGGCGGCTGCTGCAGAGTCCACCCAGGCTCCCCCCTTGCCCCCCTGCACATACAACAACACTCAAATCACACTGACCAGCGACTGACTACGTGACTAGCCACTAACCACTCTGGTCACACCTGTCCTCATGCCATGCATTTGTATCAACCACTGTACCACCAATGATTCCTATACCATACAAGCTACACCGATTGATTCATTGTATTATTATTCTGTCTTGTGTTGAGAGTGATTCATTAGTACAGTTATTGCTTCTTCTAAATGTAATTAGTATAAGATGGTGACTGACTATTGAATATATTGAAGTACACACGCAAACGCAGTTGCAACTGTCTAGCCGGGAGCTTGGAGCTTGGGGGAAAGGACAGGACTTGGGGAAGAGGTAGTGTGGAATAGTAGAGACGGTACACCCACTAAATAACTTTGTAACAGATGTTAGTCCGATTCAATGGACGAATCAAACATTTATTTATTCACTTTTTTTTATAGGTACATTGTATTACATAGCAGAATAAATTAAAAGTGTATTGCCAGATGACAATAATTTCTTGAAATCAACTCAAGATTCTGAGTGGATTTTAAAAAATTAGGTAGCGTTTTCCATACAGTATGAACGTAAATATATGACATATGCAAGGAAAAACAGTTTACTAAAAATTATTTAGTGAACCCCTCTAACTTGTGCTTATTGAAGCTATTTTGTTAAAGGTGGTATTGTCTTTCTACCATAAGAAACAGTGAGGTCTGTGAAGTAAAGGGACGGTCGGGAGAAGGCATCAGTGAAGAAAGGAGGCAGAGTGCACAAAGTGGAGAATGAGGACAGAGCCAGTGAGGCAGTGAAGGGAGAAAGTGAGCGGTGAGGGCTGCGGAGTCAGTGAGAATAAGGAATATAGAGAATAGTACATGGCATGAAGTGAGGACAGTGGAGTCAGTTAGGATATGGTATATAGACAAAGTGGACAGTGAGAACAGTACAGGGGTAGAGTGAGGACAGTGGAGTCAGTGAGGTATGGGATATAGAAAAAGTGGCCAATGATAACAGTAAAGTGGGTAGTGAGGACTATTGGAGTCAGTGTGGATATGGGATATAGAGAAAGTGGACAGTGAGGATAGTACAGGGGGATGAGTGAGGACAGTGAGGATATGGGATAAAGAGGAAGTAGACAGTGAGGACAGTACAGGAGGTAGAATGAGGTTAGTGAAATTATTGAGGATAGGATATAAACAGAAAGTGGGCAATGAAAACAGTACAAATAATAAAAGGAGGACAGTGGAGTCAGTGAGGATATGGGATATAGAGAAAGTGGACAGTAAAAACACTACGGGGGGTAGAGTGAGGTTAGTATTGTCAGTGATGATAGGAGATATACAGAAATGAAAAAACGCAGAGTGAGGACAGTGGAGTCAGTGGAGATATGGGATATAGAGAAAATGGACAGTGAAAACAGTACGGGAGGTAGAGTGAGGTTAGTGGTGTCAGTGAGGATAGGAGATATACATAGTGGACAGTGAGTGCAGAGTGAGGAAAGTGGAGTCCTATAATTTCAATACCTACTATATCCGATTTTTGACAAAATGATCTGAGTACGACATCTTGTTCACATCTTTGCGAGAAACAAGAGAAACCTAAAATTGAGTTTCAAAACCTCCCTCATCACAAACAAAAACCATGTTAAACCTGTGAGTGAGAAATGAAATCCACTGTATCATTCAGGAAATTACTGTCAAAACCCCCTATGTCAGAAATCAACCAATCGCGAGCAGTTATTTTGCCAATCGTATCTAAGAGCGAGTTTCTAAACCCGCCGTGTCAGGTCAGTTGAGTTTCAAAGGCCTCAATATCGTGAGTGAACCACGAAGTGAGTACCGAAATCCGGTATATCCATTTTATTTATCGAAATTACTTAAATACAATTGCTAGTCATACATTTTCGAAACTACATTACTCCAATTTATTATTCAAAAAATTGAAATGCAATTACTTATTCACGCTAGAGATGTGATAGTTTTTTGCAGGTTTCTCAAAATCAATGAAATTTGATATAGCGGATATAAAAAATTACATGACTCATATAAAGTGGAGAGTGAGCGCAGAGTGAGGACAGTGGAGTCAGTGAGGATAGGAGATATAAATGGACAGTGAGAACAGTACAGGGGTTGAGTGAGGACAGGAGATAAACAGAAAGTGGTCAGTGAGGACAGGAGATAAAAAGTGGATAGCGAGAACAGTACAGGGTGGAGTGAGGACAGGGGACTTAGTGAGGACCGGAGATACATAGAGAGTGGTCAGTGAGGACAGTGAGGACGGTGCGGAGGGGACACACGGCCACCAACCTCCAGAGAGGGATCCTCGGCTCCCAAGCCATCCAAATACTCACACAAGTCGTCCTGTCACATACAATTACAGTACAGTTATAGACACTCTTCTGTGTACTTACATAATTATTTCATGAGGTACATTTCCTACAAACAGTATACATAATACATAAGGCGGCCATTAATAAATACATACATATATATTATAAATACTGGAGAAAAAAGGTACAGATAAAGAGATTAATATATAAATAATTATAATCTCAACCAAATAGTTTCCCATTAAACTCTATATCTTATATACACAATTTATTTATGTAGCAAAAGCTAATTTTAAATTGGGATTTAATGACCATAGATAAAGATCAATATACAGTACAAAATATTATATATATATACATAGTAACAGTGAATTTGAGTATGCTACGCCAATGCGTTGAAAGATGGTATTGACCTCTCAAGGAATTTACACAGAACAGCACTGTTTGGTAATTACAAATAAAACATATGTACATAGATTAAGAATATGATAAAAATAGTTAAATATTGGGTCATATTAAATATACTTTAGAATAACAATATTATAATAAGTTTTAGTAGTTTAATGCAGCAACAAGCCTACACAAATTCATAATCTATCTAATACTTTTTTAGGAATTCACATGTAATTCTCAGTCTATAATGTACAGATGGTACGGCAAATTGATAACACTTCAATTGTATTTTGTCCATAGTAAATCAAATAAAACACAGTATATTCGATTGTTTAAATACAGACAAAATACAAATTGACATCGCTCTCTTCAAATACACTAATCAGAAATACAGCCTTATACAGAAAATTGCTTAAAATTTCAAAATATAAATGATACTCAATTCAAATATTGTAAATATTGCAGTATTATATATCAAGTAACGACAAGGAACAATAGAGAAGCATCATGCACAGGTTACTTCATTAGAGTCAGAGAGGAGAGAATGCGTTACCTTGTGGAAGGCCGGATGGCGCTCTCGGTTGGGGGACACCACCAGCTCGTGCGCGGTCTGAAGAGACCCCACTGGGGTCGACTGTAACACATACACAAAACAAACATCAGTACAGTCAAACCTAAAGTAGGCAGTAGGCAATTTCGTCCAAGGGGTATTCAAAGCTAATGAAGCACTGAAATACGTAAATGGTCAGTCCAAATCCAAACGACACTCCGCTAGGAACCCTCTCACAGAATCAAAAGTACTTCATCGTTTATTACAATTGAACACGGTTAGGTTTCAATTTGAGCAATTCAACTGGGGATTAAATTATAATAATTGGAATAATGAACAGCACCAATTAGAAGTTCTTACTATCAAGCAGAGATTACAATTTATTGGATAACCAACACCCCTGCTGTAAGTGACTACATTTGGTGACAAAGCAGGATTGTCCAGATTCATGGGGTCAGGTTTTTTCTAGGTCTTGGTGGCGAGTGCGTTTGCCCACCTACTGCATGGCAGGCCGGATCGGGAGAGACTGGTTGAGGGAGACCTAACCTGGACCTCTCCAACCGGACTCTCTCGACCCATTACAGCATCCCCAAAGATGACATAGACCCTGAGAGATTTTTTTTCCTCAGGGCTTTCTGTTACTGGAGCCAATGTAAAAAAAAAAAGAGAAAAACCAGGAAGCAAGAAATACCGTTAACTAATCATGAACTTAAGAAGAAGACAATTCAGAGGAATCGGACCAGAATAGATTTCCCGGTCCCCCTCCTTCCAGTACATAGTACTGCAGAAGACTGGGAGGTGACAACCTAGAAACAGCACTTATACTATAGACACTCACTGTTCAATACAACAACTAAACTCAAAACGTTACAAATCAACCGATTATCGCAAGACAAACTTTAAACTTATCTTCAAATTTTCCATGCAACAATTCGTACAAAGTAGCATCAAGATTCGGTATTTCAACTGTTAACTGTTTGTTTCAAATGGGGAAAACTATTTATTCTATTAGCACCGAACTATCGGCGCACTTGGACTGTTTCTGATTCGATACAGTTGTGAAAAAATGGGAGCTGAACTTTTGTCATCTAGATAGTTATTGTACAGATTACTACATATGTTGTTAGTATAGATAGTTATACAAAGTTTTGTGGTATCTCAACAGATGTCAGTTAAGTATTATTTTAGAACATCAATCATCGTTCTTGTATACGAACGGATCAGATGATAGCCGAAGGCATCTATCTGGTAGTCGGGCAGATACCATAAGTCTGGCAACCCAGCGACAGGATAACTTAGAGCCTACTAGAGTAAGGACGTCTGGTCCAGTTAAATATTCATTGGATAACGTAAATAAAGCAACTCGTAATCTCAACAACGAACCTCGATCTCATTTGGAAGTTTCCCGAGAATTTTTAAATAGTCTTAATCGGAGGTGGCTCTAGGGATCCAGAATTGGGAGTTCATTTAAAAAAATACGCGTCTAATATTTATTCGATATTGTGGTATACGCTGAAATTATCAATATTCATTTGTAGGTACCTCACGAATTTGAGAGTCAAATTACTACAGTACATTATTTCACGCGATAAGCGTGCAATATGCAAAACCAACCTAGGTTTATCAAACCATCTGTTTCAAACACATAATATTTATCATTTTGTCTCCCTCACGGCAATGACCCAAGCTGTCTTCAGAATACGAAAGCATTTTTACTAGGCGACATAGTGCTATCTCGTTTATTGTATGGCGCTTAAGAGACAGAATATGTGATATTGGGACATTTGTTAAATTGACCCAGCCAATCATAGGCGAGTGGGAAAGGATGCTTCTATTTGAGACGTTAGATCGCTGTCTGCTATTTCGCGGAGCATTTTCTTATAAATTAGAATAATACCAGTTGTTTTGATTTGTATAACATCGTTTGTTTTATAGTCATATTATAATTTTGGGAGGTCATTGACTAATTGCCCTAAGGGAGGGACCGCCACTGGTTTTAATAATTGGGATTAACAGATACTACAGCTGTGTTTACTGAAAAATGTCTGAGGTCAAAAGGGCTAAGCAAATTTCTACAAGAGACTATGACAAAATAGCAATTCGAGAATTGGAATGTGTTTGTTCTTCGGTAGTATTGCTGGCATAACAGATGGAAGCGAGTTCAGGTAAAGGTTTGTTTGATTGAAGCGGGGTCACACAGTGGTCTAGCTGGGCTAAGGACACACGCCAGGTATACAGTGTGAGTAGAGCTTGCCTTGTCCGACTTGGTCTTGCCCACGTTGGAGGGGGGTGCGTTGCGCAGCTGACGCATGATGTGAAGGTTGGCCGGCTGCCAATCATTACAACACACACAAGACTATACAATCAACACGCACGCACACCGTGATCAACAAAACATCTGTATAAATTTGTAATCTGTAAATATAATTTTGTATAAATTTGAAGAGGTTCGGAGCTAAGATCCTAAGATATTGTTCACTGACAATACAATTAAATTCATAGTAAAATCAGTAGGTGTCGCTGTTGGTACCAAACTCCCTGCCTTATCGAGAGGGGTCTTACTACTGCAATATATATCGATTCATACTCTCTTTTAATTTAAACTCTGTTAAGAACAACGTTTTGGGGTAAAGCAAAGATATTAAAATATAAGAGATGTGCCATCGGCAGTTTTTACTGGGTGGGACCGTGTTTCCTAGTGTCGCCAATATTGTTAACCCATATTAATGCAAACCTTCAAAAAATCTACTAAATAAACTAATTCGTTTCGTATTCAAACTATTCCCATTAGGTAGTAATCCTCCGAAGGTCGGGCGGCAATGAAAGCATATTTCTTGTATTTCAATATCTTTGGGGTAAAGGCTCCCCTGCCTCCATGCTTATTGCGTTGTGTTGATAATTATTTGGAATAATTAATTGGGTTTCACGTTCTCAACAAAATCAGTATTATTACAATATCAACGCATATTCGTCAAACAGTCATAATATTAATTGTTCCAAAATGAACCATGATGAAGTCCACTGAAAAGATAAACAAAAATAAATGTACTGTGGCAGTGTCATAGGCCTGAAGTTAGCTCAATGTTTGCTTACTTTTCGTGAAATTGACATAACCGAATACCCAATGACAACCCTAGTGAAATTAAAGGGACAGTGTACTTTTTAAAATATTTTTTTTTTACTTTAACTCCACACAAGGAAAATAATTTCCGTCAGGGCCTGTGTCCTCTTTGAAGATGCTGTGTGGAGGGTGTTTTGTGAGAGAAAGGAGTGAACATGGGTCTTGAAGAGAGGAGGAAACAGTCGTTGTAGGAGGGAGGAAACACGGAGGCCGGCAAATCGTTCCACAGCAGAGCTGTAGAACTCAAGAACGAGTCGTAGAAACAACCCGTTCTCATGCGACTAATGTCAACTGTTTACAAATGTTGAGCGCGTGTTTGACGTGTTTCCCGACTATGCACCGGATCAATGACGCTAGTCCCTCGTAGCATCTTCCATTGTAATACCGGTAGAACAAGGACAGCATTCCCACCTGATGCCTGTGCTCTAAAGATTGCAATCCATTTGTTTAGTTAGTTAGTTACTGTCAGGGGATTGAGGTGATCTGAACGCTTATAGGAGCCGTGCAGGCCATCTTCTCACCAATTACAAAAGAATATTTGAACTAGGTAATTTTGGTCATTTGTAAGTCACTTGTTAGAAATCTTAATATAGTTAGTCACTAGTCATAGACAATAGTAAGTTGCGTACCATGGTTTTGCCGGTCCAGTCAAAGTCCCCGTCGTCGAGGTATCCCCTTCGCTCAAAGAGCTCCCGGAACATTCGGCGCAGCTGCTCGTAATCGGGCGTCTCGAAGAAGTCGAGGCGGCGCACGTAGCGCAGGTAGGTGGCCAGCTCCTCCGGGTGGCCCTCGCACAGCGCCTCGATGGGCGTGGCGCGCTTCGTGTCTCCGATCTTCTGGTAGCGCTCCTTCAGGGTCTCCGCCTTCAGCCCCTGCCAGGGCAGCGAGCCGCGCAGAAAGTACATGAACATGTGGCCCAGGGCTTCCAGGTCATCGCGCCGGGATTGCTCTGCAAATAGACAGCCACAGTTCATTTTTAATTTATTTTATTTGGGATACCAACAGAATAATATTGAAACAAAGCTTGATAATATATAAATTACATTAATTTTACCAATTACAGGCTTCTACATGGATTTTATAAAAGAGAAGTGAGTTCATGATTTGAAAAATAAAGATATTTAAGTGGAAATAGGGAGGGGGATATTTTAATAAAAAAATGCATAGCCCAGAAATGAAGTTCACTGAATGGTGCTAGTATTCATTCAGTATCTATAGTCATGAAAATATCGAGAGATCGCCTGTGCGACTTTAAGGAGTGTGGTGTGGAATTAAAATTGTCAAAATGTGAATAGTGTGTATTGAAAATGTGCAATGCAAGATAAATGAAGGAGTTTTGCTTGTAATTTGTTTGTTGGGTGCTCGTAGTTGGATTCGTTGTAGGAGTTCCGGGCAATCTACGACGCACTTGGATATTTTCTAAGATAGTATAAGACGGACCTAGATGTTTTCTGAGATAGGATTTATGTTTTTCAGGGTTAAAAGTATGATGACGATTGATTCACGGAGTAATAAGTCGTTTTCCTTCTCCTTGTCCTAGTTTTGGACAGTCTTGCAGTGTCCATCATCAGGGCAGATGATATGAGCTAGATGAGGGGGCGTAACACGAATACCCCAAGTTGCAGATATAATGTCTTTTGTGAGGAAGTTGAACATGTGACAGCTCTGTTCGTAGGCTAGCTTTACACTCGTAAGTAAAATTTACGAATTTTTGATAAGTTACTCACAGGAGCGTTTACATATGCATCCAACTTATGGTAATTAATGCTTATGGAAGTTCAACTTATGTAAGTGCTCATAGTGACCGTTACATCTGTAAGTTTATTTGCGGTAAGATGGCTTCTTGTTAAATTTATGCGACTTTATTAATAAAGACGAAAGGGCCCTAAAGTGTTAAATGCAAATAAGTGGCGGAATTAAACATAGTTTTTTTTTAAATTTTATCCGAATGACAGCAACATAACATGTTATAAACAGAAACATTGAGATTAAAAGGACTGGACCGATAATTAAAAAGAAGGATGCTCATTTTCAGAAAGCTGTTTCCACTTCAATAAATATGTTATAAGTTTAGTTTTTTTGGACCCCTGAAAACTAAATTTGAAAAATGACCCAATTTATCCAATACATTTAGAGACATAAGTCCAATGTCCAAATCCAAGTCTTACAAAAGAGTTTCACTGTACCGTTATCATTTATTAAAATCGCATATTAAATATCCACAAGTTGTGCATTGAGCAAACCATAGCTTCTATCATTCTTATTTGATTGTATAACTTGATAAACTGGAGAATAATAATTGATATTTATAAGTTCAGATAATCATACTTGAAGTGGACTTTAATGAACTAAGTCATGTAGAATTTAGGATAAGGCATTGATAGCGGGAATATTCATAATCAGGGTTGCCAATCAAAATTCAATTTATAAGCAAGTAAATGAAGGTTTATGTTATTCTTAACCCCTCAGGATAATTTGTTCGCTTTTCGAAAAAACTCGCATAGGTCTTGTAGAAATCGTTGTGGCTCCCTTAGTATCATAGTGAGAAATATGATGAGAAAACATCACGCTTTATATTCTAAGCTAAAAGTTAATCACAAAAGAAGTAAAATGTACACCTTTATGAAACCAAAGTTTCAAATTGCAACTTGAAAAAAATTTATGAAACTTAGGAATTTTTTTAATAATTATTTTTACATGGAATGACAAAAAAGTGAGGTGACTATAATGTTTGTAATACTAGTCTAATGTAATATCTAAGTGTTTTTATTTTTTTTTGGTTACCAGTAATTTTAGTTAGAAAAAAACGTAAGGTGAGCCAATTTTAAAACATCCTACAAAAAAAAAGTCACTTTTTAGAAGGGTGTGATGGATCATACCTTTGGATTCGTCCAGAGTGATGCTAACAATTAATTTAGGGGCTGTAATGTGACAGAGTGTGAGAATCATACATAATATACGGGAAAGATACAGGAAATGTCAAATAATTTGAATTAAAAGAAACAAAGTTGTCATAATATGTACATAATTGTGCACAAGTTCTCCATTCCATAGGTAGAAGAGTGTACATCCTTGGTTAAAACTGACATTACTAAAGAGAAAGTCAGTGAAATAAGGTTTCTTTCACTTTGATAATGCTCCCCTTTCTCGGAGTCGGCTTAACACGAGCGAGTATTGGAAATAATCACTGTAAATAGTACTTATTTCTGCAGACAAAGCACTACATAAAAAAAACTACAGCCGCAAACAACCACTGTAATAATAATTATAATAGTAAAAATTTATAATTTTTTCAGTTTAACCAAAAAAATTACTTAAAATTATTGTTCAGATGAATACAACTTCCCCTTGTTCACAAGTATCCACTCGATGATTCAAGTATCTTGGAGACTACCACCATACATCTGCATAGAGGTTCTTACACAGGTACATGCGACAGACATTTTTTCAACTGATTGGCGATGCCAGATTCTGGTGACCGTGTTGAGACTTTAAATATGGCACCACTCATGTCTTGTGTCTGACATTTTATCACAATACGTGTGCTTAATGCTGGCAAGAATGGTTGGCGACGTGTACTTGTTTAAGATGTGAGCACCCAATATGAGTATCAGACACTTGCATAGTCTTGAGGACGAAGGACCTTACAGCCAGTTTATTAATCAACTACAGCTTTCCCAATGACTAAACAAAATACCTAACTTGACATACCGATCTAAATACATATTGAACATTTTGCTCAAGCAATTATAAAAAAAATTACATTAAATTCAAATTATATGATAAGTAATAAATATTGCATTTTTATTACGAACAACTTTATTTTTTAAAGGTTATTCCCGTCAATTCAATCTATCATATCTATAATATCATTGAAGAAGATAACACTAATAATCTAAACGAAAATATGAAAGAGAACAAGACACAGAAAAATATAAAAAGTTAACGGTCGCAATTGGGACCAGGTGCGACGGTTATCTTTTTCTATTTTTCTACGTCTTGTTCTCTTTCATATAGGTTATTAGTGTTATCTTCTTCTTCAATAATAAATATTGGTTGAAATTTTTGTATTAACTGTTCGGACAGATTGTTTTATTGGTATGCCAAGTCCTCTCTTAGGGAATTTATTTAATCATTGACAAACCCACATAAAAATTTGTAGCGCAAATTAAAACTAGGTACACACGTACTCCACAGAAAATCTTTTTTAGAGATAAAAAATAAATAAGAACCATTAGGTATTTCAAAACCAGAAAACCAACCAAGAAAAATCAAAAATTATCATTACATTTACAGATAAAAAAAACAATATGATGAATCAAAAGAACTATGTATCTCTATTATTTTAATCTTTTTTAATCTTTTGTAATCTTTGAAAATCCTAACCACAAACATATTGCCAAGTTGGTTGGCATCTGATTAATATCACAATGAGGTCTATTTCTAGTTGTGTCATCTATTGTAATCAGGATCCACTTGAATATATAATATCATTTCATTAATCTACCCACATTTATCAAAATCTACAATAATACAATGATTTCGGTTCATTTTATCTTCCTAACTAGATTATCTTTATCTTGTTCATTCATGACATTTGTCCCACAAAATAATCTCAAACTGCCTTCACAGTATAATACTCCGAAACTATTAATTGTAAATATGTATAATAAAAGCACCTTTCACGTACAGTGAAACTATCTTATTAGATTTTTCAAGGAACTGAAAAAAAAAAGAACTTCCCAAGCACGAAAACATCTTATGTGGGAAACTTATGAGCAAGTTTCGCTGTAATTCAGAATGTAATAATCTATAGCCGAGTGCCTAATTACATTAGCATGATATTTTTTTTTTACATTAGCTCCACGCAGGAGGCCCTGAGGAGAATAATTTTCGTTAGGGCCTATGTCATCTTAGAGGATGCTGTGTGGAGTGTTTTTTTAAATGAAAAGAAGGAGAGGAAGTTCTGGGAAGGAGAGGGTGTTCTGGGAAGGAAAAAGTTTGAGGGGTGGATAGGAATACGGGGATCAGTGTCCCCGCCGCCAAGACCTGGACTAACCTCACCCCATGAACTCCTGCCAAGTCCCCAAACGTAGCGAACCACTTGGGGTGACCTATGGCCTATGGCAGAGGTGTTGGTTATCCAATAAATGGTTGCCGGGGTGGCGATACCCATACCAACCTCCAAAACTGTGTCATTTAAAGCACTCGAGTGATAGAGATTTCCGGGTGTTCGGTTTACAGTACGGCCACGCTCATTACAAAAATCATACAAACCTCCAAATATTATTACGGAAACATACAAACTGTGGAGTGTGGTTAGTTATTGATATGATAAAATAGGTAGTATGTGACATAATAAAATAGGGTTTCAATATAATTGTGTGTGAATTACCTTTCCCCAGGTGAGTGTTGATGGACATGTATCTGGCCGTGCCCGTCAGGGACTTGTGCTCCCGGAAGGGAATGTGCTTGTTAGTCTCCAGGTCAATATACTCCTTGGCCAGTCCAAAATCTGAAAACACACATACATTCCGATAATAAACAAACAGTGCAAATACAATATATAACACAATGAAAGGCTCAACTCAACTAAGCAGGGGGTTCTTTCATCTAATAGAAGCCGTGAGTTAAACTGTTGGATGGTACTTTAGATTGATATTGGTGCAAGCGATTCTCACCTTGTCCTTCATACAGTTTCTTTAAATCACATACATTTTTTTTTTTCGAAAATTCTAATCAACTTCTAACCAGTGGCGTTTTCTCCAACGTTCGATTTAAAATAAAACAAACATGTTAAAATTTTACCAAACTTTAAACAGAGGGTCATTCGAATTCTGTGCTAAAAAATCGTATTGCCCAAGAGTGAGTCCCAAATGAATCCCAAATCCCATAGGTGCGTTATGAATGTCAGCACCTATGGGGCCTACCGTCATATTTCTTAAGTTCATACAAAACATACTAGTGACGCCAGAGCAGTAGACCCGCAAACCTTGTGAATCTACTAGTTGCTTGAGAGCGCAGCACCTAAGATTATTACCTTATTCATACCAAATTTGTACCGAAAAGTATTTTGCAAGAATCAAAGTTTTTTCTTCTGTGATAATTGTAATTTGTTGTTATTAAAATAAGTTAATTTTAATGAAGATGTAAATTTTTAATATTAAAAAAAAATCAACAGTTTTTTGCGAAAGTAGTGATTTTCACATCCAAAACTATTTTTAGTAAGCTATGACATCATATTCTAAAGCCGCAGACGTTTTAATGAATCGCCGAATAATATTTAATTTGTTAGGTCTCTGGTGTTGCTATGTGATAAAATTCCTTTAGATCTACGGGAAAAATATGTACATAACATGGAAAAGACCAACATAGGACTTTTTCTTATATGTGAGGGAATTTTCTCTCCCTTTTTAATCTCCGATTGAACTCCCAATGAGGTAGGCCACAAAATACCACTGCTGCCAACATAACCCGACTCAAAGAATTATAAAACAACAATGCTAATGTTGATACTCATAATTATTGACATTACGATGTCGCATTTCTATTTCGACTTTTGATATTTTTAGCATTTGGCCACGGTTTATGGTAGGCCAGATTTATCAAGCATGACTTGTACCATTACAATATTAAATGGCGAAGATTTGATGGTTATAAAATGTAATGCAGTATGAAAGGCCCGAGCTAAATGAAACACTGATAGTTTTAAACAGACAGCGAAGCACGACTAGACATTGGTGTTAACTCACCGATAATGTGAATAATCTTCTCCCTCTTAGTGGTGTTCCTGCCTATCAAGAAGTTCTCGGGCTTGACGTCCCTGTAGATGAGGTGGCGGCCGTGCACGTACTCGATGCGGTGCAGCAGCTGCATGGCGATCATGAGCACCGTCTTCAGCGAGAAGCGGCGCCCGCACAGGTCAAACAGGTCCTCCAGGGACGGGCCCAGGAGCTCCATGACCAGCGCATTGTACTTGCCGCACGGGCCAAAGTAGTACACGTCCGGGATGCCCTCGGCACTAGACGGCGCTGCAATCAAACAACATACATATTTATATCATTTAGCGGGGGTAACAAACTATCTACGATCGAAACGTTTTTAAAAATGGTTTTGGCCGAGGTTGTTAAATAAAGGGCACTGTATGTTAGGTCAGTCACACATATTATGAAAAACTTTCCTTTTATAATATTAAAAGCAGTAGAATGCTTCAGTCACAAGATGCTGTTCGATGAATTTGCAAATTTGAAGAAACAAAATTCGGTCTCATAAAAACAAGAGAAAAGTGATTGAGATGAAAAAACAGGAATCTACACATTGTTCTATTCACCTAACTTTGGCCGTGTATGCACCGGTTGACACGGTAAAAATTTTCAATTATTTTTTTTTAAATGCGATTTTAACCCTTATGTGTAAAGAAATTGTATGAAGGACAAGGTCAGAATCACTTGGGCCATTCTCGTTCTTGACGTAACAGGTACCCGAAATACACCTAGCCCCTCGGAATAATTTGTAATAAATTATCTATGGGATATCAGCGTCATTTTTTCCCGCAATTGGAACTGTCAAAGTCAGAGCCATGGTAGGTCATAAAAACATCGAAAAACCTATCAATTTATCAAGTAAATGTTAGTAATGTTATTTTTATGGATAGATTATTGTTCAAGGAATGTGTTTCGGTAAATAAAATATACGATACCTCTAAATAAACCCACAAAATATTACTTAAAAGTTATGCTTTGCGTAATTTCCGCGGTTTTGTTCGCGGCATTTAACAGGTTCATAAAGAAGAAGAACCACAGAGACAACATTAGTCGCTGGTATTATTGAGAAAAATCTGAATATTTTCAATTTTTATTGGACTATATAAAAAAATTACAAAGTAAAGTGATTTATTTACAGTCCTCCTCACTAGCGATTCCTGTTCCGAGGCGGACTGTAGGTTGTTGTATGGGTATTAATTACATCATGATTTCCTATTTCTCTTAAATATAATAAAAAAATTGTTTTTGTTTGTTGACTGTAGATAATAATTAGAATGATTTCACCATCTTCATATTTAGTTAGCCATAATTTCATATCATTTTAAAACTTTTTTGTATCTCCATAGTGTCATTTGGAAGGGCATTATATAATTTTGTAGCACGAATGGTTTTTCTGCCCAAAATATATAGTATTCAATTTTGGGATGTTAAGTAGATTTGAGGTTTTCATCCTTGTAGTGCAGGCGTGTTTTTGTCAGTAAGGTACTATTTTTTCCTTTTAATTTGAGTAGAGAGTTTTTAAAGTAGAGTTTTATAATGCTGAAAATATTAAAGTTTTTAAAAATTTCTTTTGATGTAGTTCTTATGGGTACTTTCAGGGTTACTTTTGTTTTAACGAGCTGCTTCATGTGGGTGTTTGAGGCTGATCCCCATCCAATAATCTCATATTCTATCCGTGATTGACAGAGAATGTAGTAGACTTTATACAGATATTATAATTATTTTTTTATTCAGACCTTAAATTAAACAGACTTTCCAACATTACTCCGTGTCAGCATCCCTCCCCACTCCCTTCAGCCTCACAACATACCCCAATTTTTTGGTTTTACTATAGTTCCACAGGGTCCAGCCAGTTGGAACTCTCCAAGGTTTCCATGTTCGTGCATTACATAATTTGTTTGTACTTTATGGTGTTCTAAGGTTTTCATAAAATGATCCATGACTCAACTGTCTTCAGAACTAAAACGTACATACTAAATACAAATAGGGAGGGAGAAGTTTCTAATAATTCCGACCAGTCAGTGGGAGAGTTGTCATCGTATTTGGGTCCCACCCAGGGGTCGCATGTTCGATTCCTCGACTGGCCAAGTCTTCCGTCACGACACAAGCAACATTTTCAGCTTACTGTGGTGATAGTAGGAGATTTTAAAATATTTGCAGGTTATTCGTAACTTGGGAATGTTTGTCTTTCTTTAAAAAAAAAATCTTTTCTTGAGAAATAGTAGAAAAAAATAACTTCTTAACTATCCATCACATTCTATTTTAGTTTATCTATATAACCGCTGAGTCTTAGTGATGATGAACATCATTATTAGGGTAACAAATAAAAAAAAAATCAATAACGAAAAAACAAGTTTTTTTAAATTAATTCATATATCTCTACACAGCATCTTCAAAGATGTGTAGGCCCTGAGGGAAATTATTTTCCTCAGGGCCTCCTGTGTGGAGTTAATGTAAAAAAAAAATCTATTTTCAATTTTCAAAATAGTTATCTAGCTATAACTAGCCATCTCTTGGACCAACTAGTAGCCAATTTAAGAGAAATGCGTGTGCCACCAAAAGTTGACAAAATGTATTGTCATCGACAACGAGTCCATCTGCCAAGTTTCAGCACGATCGGATGTTGGTAAGTGGATTAATTTTCACTTCGAAATTTTGCTTTCATTCAAGAAAATAATATTGATATTCAAAAAGATGTATTAAAAAAAAACATTGCAAAAAAAAAACCTTGTGTTGCAAAACCGATCGCACACCATATTTGCAGGAAATAAGAAGATAGGAGTCTTGCAAAATTTTGTATTTGTGACGTATCAGCCTTCTCAACCCACTTTTGCTGGGGCATGTTGAGCATCATTATCTTTAAGGGGGTGGGCGAAGACTTTTTATACTTCCTGGGAAGGAGGACTAAATCTTTTCAGCTTGATATAGAGGTCGGCACAAGCCGTTTTTGTTGGCTATCTGATGGTTTTAAAACGAAATCGGACCCAATGAGCTTCTCTGAACAAAACTTAAACATTTTAAAGAGGTCCACAGTAGCCAATTTCAAAGTTTGAATGATTTTGTTGCTGCATCAGCACACAGATTTTCTGCTTTTAGTAATTGTACACTTTCACAAAAATCAAAAATTGAACCGATCTTTATGATTTGAAAGTAATTAATCACAAAAAATTTCAAAAACTTTACAATACATATTTTTTAAATTGTTAATTTTTGTTAGATTACGAAAAAAATATGAGTCCGTTTGGTAGCGTACAAAAAAGTTATGAAGGATTATTTGAAAAAAAAAATTTTCAGCATTGAAAGATGGAAAAACTAATAGAAATATGTATTCGTTTTTAAAATTTTCATAATTTTTTCAGAAATCCGTTGTCAAAACGAACAATTTGAAATATTTTTTTTTTACAAAGTTGATTTTTTAATTTTTTACAGCCAAAAAAGTAGGTAACCATGAAAGTTTACAATTAATCTGCCTTTTAATAAACTTTAAATTATGTATGTAATTTACTTAGTCACTTACCATGCGTTCCCAGTAATTTGTAAAATCTGTATTCTAAGTGGAGCTGTGGCGCTTTGGATTTCATCTGCTCCATCTTGATAGCCACATGCTCGTTGTTGTAGAGGTTCTTGCCTGCAACACACACACACACATCATTATTAAACCACCCATCACGAGGGTTAACCAACTGGAGGGGAATGGCGCTAGAACCAAATCATTATATCCTGGAAATAGGCCAAATATGACTTAGAGATGGATCTGTATCAAAGATAAACAACTGTTTAATGATACTTTTCGGAATAATTAGTGCCCATCAGATTAATTTTAGAAACTGTTTGTATAAAAACTCATAAAGTTATTTGCATACCCAACAGAATGTAATTTTAAACATCTGTAAATTATAAAAAGTGATTGTCGCTTCCTTCGTTAGATGAGAATTCTGTTGAATCGAATGTCTATTTCACTTGTATGTTGCATAATTTTAAATTAAATAAATTCATTAGTTTAAAACATTAAATAAAAAAATATTTTAATCTCAATTGTGCGCGTTTGTAAACGTCATTTCATGAACATTCTCCAACTCTAAAGCTTCCTACATTTTCCAGTCTTTTAAAATAAATATCAACTCTACTTTTGTCACTAATCTTTTAATAAATGTAATACTAATAGTGATGGGGGTAGCAAATGTTAAGTCGTGCAATGTCCAGTGTTTTAGATAGAATGTCCTCTGCGTGCAAAACCGTATCTTCTCTAAGCATAAACTTTCTAATTAAAATGTTTATCGGAAGTGACTTGCCATGTAAGTATATTTCTATATCTATTTGTAAATAGTAAGATTAGATAGAATGTAAGAATTCTTAATAAGTTGTGCAGTGCCCTTCAGGTGATTTTTCACAAAAACGGCGCTATACAAATTATCCAATTATTATTATTAAACAAGCAAGTTCAAGAAGTGTTTTTAAAATGTGAGTTATATTATTTTATAGGTATGTATAGTCTAGAGGTCCAGAGGCTGAATAACTGTGCCCACCTTGAAAAAAAAAACGATCAATGAAAATATAAGAGAAAAATAAAAAAAATGTGACAAATTTCTGAGGAAATACATTTTTTCGTGAATTTGGTAAGGACATATATATATGCTTATTTATACTGTTGGATACAACAATCAGTGGCAGATAGATGTTAATGAAATGGCAATTTTCAAATATTCAATGCACACCTTAGAGTAGTTTCACACAGAGTGCACGTCAAAATACAGCTCCTCATAAATCGTTTAAATTTATAGCGAATAATACCGAAAAAGTTATAATTCTATCTCCAATCGTTTTCGCTAAGATCTATTCAGTGAAAGATCTACATAAATTATTTATGAGCGGTCTCATAAAGTGACTAAATCATTTTGAATAATCTTTATAAAGTGACAGTTGAGTGAATATTGTTGCCCAAATAAATATCCGCTTATTATAAGTACCTGCCAACTAATACTGCGCCCAAGTCAACAAATATTGCACTAACTTCACACTACGTCACGTGTGGGCAATAGCGTAGTAGCTAACGCGATCGCTCAGGCACACCTAACGGACCGAGATCGAATCCTACCCAATCCAGAAGAACTTTAATATTTTTATTTTTCCTAAATAATTATCCGAGCTCCAAACCTTCCCAAGATGAACAGGCAGAAGAAATCGCAAAAAAAAGTGACATCTAGCGACTCAGAAGAGGATAATCATAATTCAATTAAGACGGCCAAATCTACAGGAAAAAATGCACCTGAATTAGACGATATTTATATGGAAAAAATTATCCTTCACATCGCCAAAAATATGGAAAATATGAAAAAAGAAATTATATCCAAAATGGAAAAAATCACAGCTGAAACCCAAAAAAGCATAGAATTCATAAGCAATCAATATGACGAACTAATAAAAAAGATAGACCTTACTCTTATTCAAAACAAAAAAATTGAAGAGGAAATAGCAATCGTCAAAAAGGATCAACAAGACAAAAATACTACCATAAAACATCTTGAAATAAAACTGTCTGAAATTGAAACAAAATTCCGCTCAAATTACTTGGAAATAGCCGGCATCAAACATTCAAGTGGCGAAGAGGCGGCCGAATTAGTTATAAGAGTTGCTGCAGCGGCTGGCGTGGAAATAACATATAATGAAATAACTGAAGTTAAAAGAATTCCGGACCGACGTTCTGATGCCCCCCCCAAACTGTTGGTTCATTTCAAGAACAAAACTGTACGTGACAACCTCATCGCCGCAAAAAGAAACCTAAATTACGCCTCCATCAAAGGACTTACAGATGACAAGATATACATTGGAGAAGAACTCACCTCATATCACAAAGAACTTTTATGGCATACAAAAAAATTTGCCAAAGAAAAAAACTATGCTTATGTCTGGTACAAAGAAGGGAGAATCATGATGAGGCGCCTCACGAACGATAAAATTATTTATATTAAACATGTAGATGATTTAAAAAAAATTACCTAAAATATCGGTTTATTACCCATACATATTTCAACACAATCTACTCACCATAATAAAATGGATACTACTATCATAACACCTAACAAAACAAACTTTTCAATATACCATCAAAATATTAGATCTATAAACAAAAACTTTGACCAATTCCTCATTGAACTCGACCTTACTAAAATCAAATATGACATAATTATCCTGACAGAATGTTGGCTAACACCTTACTATACTCATAAAAACATCCCCAATTATACCCACCATCAAACCTCAAATCACTACAGACAAAACGATGGCATAGTAGCATATACATTAAACAACACTCTTAACTCATTTAATGTCAAAGAAATATATATTACTAACTCAAACTGTCTTCAAATAACGTACAACGTCAACACATGTATCATTGCACTTTACCGCTCTCCTTCTAAACCTAACATCTCCTCATTTTTGCAGGACATAAACTGCTATCTCACGGATCTACACAAAATAAAGAACGTAGTTTTAATGGGGGATCTTAACATTAACATTTTAAAAAACAACGAACATCCCCAGTGCCAAGACTATCTAAACACACTAATGTTCCACGGAATGGAAAGCACAATCAATTCAGCAACACGATGTACACCAAACTCCTCCTCCTGCATTGACCATATTATGGTTAAATCAAACAACCAATACACCTCCGAAATCCACATGTCATCAATTACAGATCACTACGCCACCTCTTTCACAATGAGTTCCAAACACAACGTACAAAACAAACCTTCATCTAAAATAACGAAGAAAACAATTAACTATGACAATCTTAACAAAACGATTAACTCTAAATCGTGGGACACACTCTATAACAAAACTAATATAGACGAGGCCTGGAACTACTTCTCTACCTACCTTCAAGACATCCTTGTCCAAAACACCAAAATCACCATAAACACCATTCCTAAAGCGATCAAACCTCTCAAACCTTGGATAAACCATACTATAATCAATTGCATTCGGAAACGCAATTCCATACATAAAAAATGTGCCACAAACCCATATGATATCACACTCCATAATTTCTACAAAAGATATCGTAATATCTGCACACAAGTCATTAGGAAAGCCAAAAATCTATATTACAACAAAAAAATTTCCGAATGCAACAATGACCCTAAAAAAATATGGAAAGTCCTCAAGGAAGCTACCAATTCAAATAAAGCCACCGACACCTTAAACTCTCTCAATATTAAAGATATCACTGTAGACTTTACATCGAACCCCAACACAATTGTCAATTACATAAACCATTACTTTACAAACATAGGTCCGGAACTAGCAAAAAAAATCCAAATAAATAACGATGCGCTTGGTCCAAGTGACCACGCGACCAACAATGATTTCCCAACCCGCTTTGTTCTAAAAACGATCACAGAGAAGGAAGTTTCTATAGTAATAAACTCGCTTAAAAACTCTTCATCAACCGGCATTGATGAAATACCCAACAATGTTCTTAAAAAAATTGCCCCTGGTATACTTCAACCATTAACGCATCTACTTAATATTAGCATCCGCCAAGGGCTATTTCCCTCCATTCTAAAACAAGGTCTCGTTATCCCTATTTTTAAAACTGGCTCCAAACTTGATATTAGTAATTATCGTCCTATTACGTTGCTAAATTCCCTCTCAAAAGTATTCGAAAAGATCGTCAATAATAGTCTCATGGAATATCTCGAAACCAATAACTTAATATCGCCGCGGCAATTTGGTTTCAGAAAACATAAAAGCACCAACGATGCTATAGCCACAGTCACTGACCATATTTCTGGCCACCTGGATAAGGGCTTGAAATGTCTATCGGTATTTCTCGACCTATGTAAAGCATTTGATACAATCTCACACAGCAAATTAAAACGCAAAATGTTTAATATAGGTATTAGGAACAAAGAATTAGGCCTCCTCTCCAGCTTCTTATCTGATAGATCCCAATGTGTTAAACTCAGTACCACAAAGAGCCAGAATTTGCCCATTAGTTACGGGGTCCCTCAAGGCAGTGTTATAGGTCCAACCCTCTTTCTAATATATATTAACGAGTTATGCAACCTAGATATCGATGCCACTATTATCAGTTTCGCCGATGACACTGTCCTACTCTTCCAAGCAAAAGATTGGCTTACCGTTTATTCCAAAGCGGAGGAAGGAATTCAACAGGTAAAATATTGGCTTGACTCGAACATATTAACTCTAAATGTACAGAAAACTAAATACTTACTGTCGAGTCTCACCAATATCCCAAAGTCAAACCTACCCCCGCCATTAAAAATACACGTATGTCAATATACATCTCTAAACCGGAACTGTGACTGCCCATGCCTAGAGCAAGTAAACATTATCAAATATTTAGGAGTAACCTTCGATACACACCTAAATTGGAAGCAACATATACATAATACTACAAACAAAATCCGCAAATCTATACACTTTTTCAAACAAACACGCAATTTCCTTAACCTAAAACTTTTAAAAACAGTATATTACTCACTGTGCCAATCTCACATCGAATACGGAATTTTAGCCTGGGGTAATGCATATTCCAATGCCCTTGATCCCATCATGAAAGCACAAAAACTAATCATAAAAATAATTCTTAAAATGCCACTTACTACCAGCACGGATACTATATTCAATTCCTTCAACGTTATGGACATAAAACAGCTCTACTCAAGATCCATACTAATTAATTTACACAAAAACAACAAAACACTATACAAAGCTACACAAACAATACACAATACCCGAGCCAAAAACAACGAACTTCTCCAAACTCCTTTTTTCAAAACCACCTTCGGGCAAAGACACTCTAAATACATAGCTTGCAAACTATACAATACACTACCAACTACGATCAGACAAACTGACTCCTTTACAAAATTCAAACAAGATATTAAAAAATGGATTATAAGTATTGGACGCCTCACTATTACAAACATCTGTAAAATAAATCACACGTAGACAAAAATAACTATGCCAATACAACCTAACCCATATAAAATAAATGAAAATAATGGAATCCTGTCAAATTGACCTTTAAATAGATTAGGCAGAATTTACTTCTCTACTTCATCTCCAACATTTATAAAATAACTCTCTTTAAAAGATTTATCACCCTTACAATCACCTTTCTGTTTTAATTCTATTCAAAGTGATATGTATTTTACCTTAAATATCCTTGTAACTACAATATTCATTTATATACCTGTACGCCTGTCTCGACACAGGTATACCCTAGTGAGACAGGCATATACATAAAACCATTGTTATTATATTTTATTATAGATAAATAAATAAATAAAAAATAAATAAACAATACCTGAACCACATACACACAGCCTACCAAGGGGCCTAGACAAATGCATGGGGTCAATAAACAGATATATTCCTAGTCTTTCCCTATGAAGCAAATAATGATATATTAAGTATAGACTTGGTTTTTAATTTCATTCATTCATATAATATGCATATTACAGGATATATAAAATTTCATATTAAATAAACGCAGACAATACATAGTACGCCGAAAGAAAGCTAACTATTATTGTCATTATTTTGTTACTACAGTTGTACCTACTAATTAATAGAGGTACTGATATTTGATACTGATTGTTATATTTGTTGGTCATCGCAATTGGTTCTAAAAAATTCTGCCTACTTAGACAATAACACAAACGAATGAATACGCACACAGCACACATGTAGACAATTTGTATAGTATAAAATAAACATTGAATACTCTGAAGTAAGAGACATTTGGCATACTTAGTTTCTGCTTTTGACACTTTATAGTGTGCGGTTGGTACAGAGTGTGAGACGCAAATTATCTAAATAAGTTTATACTAGAGATGAAAAATGCAATATATTAATCTTTGTGAGGTCAATATTAGAAATGCCACGAATAGTGATTTTGCCCGTTACCGAATATTCGGCGACACTTAGTACATTTTGCGGGTGACAGGTTGCGACCTGCATCAATGAAGTGCGTGTGGTAACTACGTATTTGTTTCATTTCCGAGTAGGTTGTGTCACAACACGTATTATTTGTTGATTACATCAAATTGTGTTACTTATAGCGTGTAACACGTCTGCCTGTTCGCGAAAAGCTTTATGAAAAGGCACCATTTAATAAAAAATTACCTATTTAGGAATATTATGAAATTTAAAGTGAAGAACATAAATGTTAAATATTAAATTTATATGCATTTTTCTATCATTTGGTATTAACTATTAATTACGAATATTGCGAACTATTTGGCCGAATACCGAATAGTAAAAAAAGTAGCCGAATACCGAATAGTAGCCGAATATTCGTGGCATCTCTAGTAAATATCAATAAAATGGCTTGTAATTACGATGGCTTTTATTTAAAGTCGAAAAAGTTACAAAAAAGCCATAAGGCCTTCCAAAAAACTAAAATTTTCTTCTGAGATATTCACTCTAATGATAAATACATAAATAGTAAATATCTAAACTAAAAACTTTTAGTAAAAACTTACAAAAACCTCGCAGAGTAGCGAAAACTTAAATTAACATGATTAACTAATCACAATCACCATTATAGTGAACTAAAAATCGTAAAAAACACAGATATTATTGAAATGATTAAATACTGACATTGAAGCACCATAATATACCTCTTGTTCTTCTTCTTATCAAAGAGAATATTTTGAATTAATACCCAAAATTAACAAGTGGTAAATTATGGTGATCTGATCGCGTTCGCCGCACTTGTGCGGCGCTAAACTCGTCACGACATGCAATGAGACAATGGGCCGAATATCCGGCCAAACAACTATCCGTTTCATCTCTAGTTTATACCCTTTAATAATATTTACACTTTTACAGAGTACGGTAGAATAGGCAGTGCTTATGAGTCTTTTTTTTTTAAATTATATTAAATTATAGTATACATTTATATAGTATACATTTATATAATGTTATAATTAGCATACATGTTCATGTTCGAATGTTAATACCACTCTTCCATAGAAGCATTAGCTTGTGTCTGGAAGAGTAGTGTACAATTTTTAATGCTATATTATGTTATGAGTTCTTAAATTACTATGTGAATGTAAAGAAACAATAAGTTGTAAGTTCGGTGATATGTAATTAAAAGTATTTTTCTACTAATAAACAATTTTACTATTAGAATAAAGTATCTTGAGTTATTGTAATTAGTTGTTAAAAACAAAACAAAATTTACCTTATTTGAAAAACGGGGTATCACTTGGAAACTGAGTTATAAGTTGTTCTTGAGATTAGATTAGTTTTTATTAGATTATTTTCAGTTATAAATTGTTTATATGGATATATGGAATCACATGAAGCAAGTCATTTAATCAATTAAGGGGTAATTTACGCGAACCGATATAATATTTCGGGGCGGGGAAGAATGAGGTAAGCTGGAACGGGGAATTCGCTACGCGCACGGGCGAAGGCAGAGCAGCGAAGAAATCTAGACTAGATGGTACTAGATTGAGTAAGCTTTGAACATGAAACGTTTAATAAATAATGGGCATCTTTCAAATTATGTTTATTAAGTTGAATGTGCATGTTTTAGGTAAATTTAGATAGAAACATTACCGATTGCAAAAGGAGCTCGTGATTTTATGACTCTTTCGATCGGATTTCGATCAAACTTGTTTGATAAATTATTCGATACAATCAACTACACTGCTAGACGGTAGTCAGTCGCTTATGACTCGTAACGGACACGTTCTTCATTGACAGATGTCAAAACAATACGGTATTCAATTACCTACGCACTATTTTCATAATATGTGATCATAATTATATCTGAATATATTGGACAGATAAATAAAATATCGGCCATTTTCAATATTTATTATTATTTTTTACAAAAAGTTACATAAAATAACAAATAATTATTTATTAATTTTTTATGAATTAACGCCGATTAACGGCTATTACATGGAAATTACAATAATTTGAAATAGTACAGAATATACATGATTAAGAAAAAAATTTACATGTGACAAAAAATTAAAAAGTACATATCGAAGTGACAGCATAAAGTACAAATAATAGTAAGCTATTATAAATACAAATTTGAAGAAAAATAAAACCTCGTATAACATGTATATTAGATATTTTGAAAAAAAAATCGTAAAGGACGTAATAAAAATAAATTTAAATATTCCAGAAGTAAACATTGATGAAGAGTACAAACATTCAAAGTATAGTCGCATGTTCGATTCCTCGGCTGGCTAAGTCCTCCATCACAACACAAGCAATATTTTCGGCTTTCTGTGGTGGTAGTAGGAGATTTTCAAACATTGTTGGGCTGTTCGTAACCCGGGAATGTTTGTCTTTCTTTAAAAAAAAAAAAAAAGTTAAACCAATTTAAAAGGTTTATAATATTATTCGTGGCACTCCAAACATTTTCGTTATTGGTTTTTGGTGTGTTATGCCGTGTTGCTCTGCCTCCTTCTTTAGACGACGTTTCGGACAGCGTTGCAATGTCCATCATCAGGGCAGATCCAGCCGATCCGAGAGATGTTGCAGGTCCGAAACGTCGGCTAAAGAAGGAGGTAGCGCAACGCGGCATAACACCCCAAAAACAAACAACGAAAATGCTTTTGGCCGTGAAAATCTAAAAACGTATGTGAACTAACATGTTTGAATATTAAATAGCGTAATTTGTTGGTTATTCACATTTGGTCGTTTTAATTATTGCTGCAAGGTACGTTAGATTCGTACTGGGAGATTTATGATGAGGATCGTTTCGTGTTTTTATGAAACTTTTTGCCTCCTATTTTCAATTATTATCTCTTGTGAAATAAAAAATAATAATAATATCTTTATCTTTACCTAATAAACAAGAAGTTTCACTTCTGTCGCGCGTGGACTCCACGCACACAATGTTTATGGTTTATTTTATTTTCGCATTTTATGTATAAAATAGGTTTCAATATTTTTTTTCGTTAATCCTATATTTAATTTTCAGGAGTGTGTCGGCTTCTTTTTGTTTGCTTGCAACCTTTATAATCTATTTTACAATTTTCTTACTTTTTATAACTCTGTAACTCATTTATTTTACCATAATTTATTAGATATACCAATGTTACAACTAATATAACTGTATAATTAGAAATTTATGTAAAAGCCCAGTAGGGCGTAAATGAATAAAACTAGGAATACGATTCTGGTGAAGGCGCACTCTAAATATTCTATGCCGCTGGTTGTAGACAGCGGGCCGAGAAATGGAATTTCTAGTAAAAAAGTCAACTTGGTTCTGAAATAATACACAATATTATTACGACTAGCCTTTAGTGTGACCCCTTTTCTCATGTGCCAACACATTTACGTATTTATTTTTCGTAAAATTTGACGTCGTCCCACTCTCAAAGCATTTCGCGTACTGACGAGAAATAACTTCTGCCTTGGTTTATATAATGGCGCGAGACAAAGTATTATTGAAAAACGGTTTTTATTTTTATAAGCATTGTTTTTATGCTTTTAAAGATAATTTTATTATCTAGCCGTTTAGAAAACATTGATGTGGTGATCATGTTTATTTTTATAATTCTCCTGTATTTAGAATTAAAGGATATAATCGAACTTTGAGCTATTTTTAGAGGTACCGTAAATATTTTTTTACGCAATTGTTTTAAACATTTTAATACGTTTTGTTAGTTCACCATTTAGAAGAATAATTTATTTGTTCAAAACATAATATTATTTTCTAATAAACAATATAGAAATTTTCTAAAAACTGCATCAAAAACCTGCAAATATGCTGCGATTGCGGTAAGATCCCCTTAATATTGATACTTTGTAAGTAATATTTTACTTTACAAATTACGATACTATGTACAAAAGGCATATAATGTATATACACAATGTTTCTTGTAAGCACCTTAAAATGAAACAAGCCAGAACGCCAATTGTAATAATATCAGGAATCTGAGCGAAGGCAAATAATAATCCTCTTAGTCTGATTTATAAGACCTCAGTGGATGGGCTTTAACAAGACAGGTAGATAGATAGGCGATATGTGTATACATATTATTTAAAGTAGGTCACTGGTGCGGAAACATGCCACAAACTCGAAACTTGGATCAAAAATGTTATATTGACAGCTTTTGCAATAGGTCTGGCAAAGCGCCCAAAAAAAGTTAAAGCTATATAATGTCATAGGATGAATTTGTTACTGAACATCCAACATTTTCCAGAGTGAAATGTAATGGTAACATAAAGCAGGTTGATAGCATCCTGGGTTTTGACCCTGACTTTCAGAAAGTGGCCTTCAATTCCAGTATGTGCCTTTGTTAAAATATATAGGTAACATAACTGTTATCCAGTGGGAAGATACTGGTAATAGAATGCAGGTCAGTTGCAATACGGGGTTTACCCCAACTTTCATAACATGACCTTCAGTTTTAAGCGACCTATGTATCAAAATATGTTAGCGATATAACTGTTATCCAGAGTGAAAGGTACCGGTGTTAATGTAGGTCACTAGCATTTGGGGAAATTGTTAACATCCAGAATGCTACCTTACGTATAAAAATATACACGCGATTTAACTGTCATACAGTGGGAAGATACTGACAATAGAATGCAGGTCAATTGTAACATGGGGTTTACCTCAACTTTCATACTATGAGCTTTAGTTCCGAGCGACCTAACATATCAAAAAACGTTAGCATTAAAACTGTTATCCAGTGGGAAGGTGCTGGTAATAGAATGCAGGTCAGTTGTAACATGGGGTTTACCCCAACTTTCAGAACATGACCTTCAGTTACAAGCGACCTTATGTATCAAAATATGTTAGCGATAGAACTGTTATTTAAAGTGAAAGGTACCGGAGTCAATGTAGGTCACTAGCATCTGGAGAAAATAATAATTTCCAGAATGCGACCTTAAGTTTCAAAATATACAAGCGACATAACTGTTATCCAGTGAGAATGTACTGGTGATAGAATACAAGCCACAAGCATCCTGAAATACACAATAATTTTTAGCATGTTATCTCCAGTTCAAAAGTGTAAAGTAGACACAATAGACCAGAAAAAAAAAAAAACTGAAATCTATTCACTTTTACTACCCTAGACTTATTTTCTGACAGACTTGATGTGATATGACAGACTGACTGTGCGATGAAAGTGGGAGTCTATAATAAGGTCATCCCCCACAGAAGAAGCTAAGCGCCGCCGCCAGACACCCGCCGTATCTCCCCAACTCAAACAGCCCGGCCACAACTATCATTATTATTGTAATGGCATTATCTGCAAAGGCTTCTGCTGCCCCTGACATGTGTATGGTTTCATTATTATTTCTATCATATGTTTGCCAAAAACATGGCCATTTCTCTGTGCGTAACACCAAATTAACCCCTCCTTCCCCACTCTGCTTTTACTTTATCAACAGAAATTGATTTATTTATTTTTTACATTTTTTCATCGAGAGTAATTTAAGTTATTTCACTTACAAGTTGGGCACAGTGACATCTGAGTACATAGACATGCTCTAATGCCTATTTTGGCACCAGCTGGGTTCACGCATTTACTGAATAGAACACGTCATCATTTGCGTTTTGACTCCCAACTCGTGCACATTGAAACATTCTGGGGAATAACTCAGCGATTATGATTTCCTTTGCATTCAAACTGTATATATATATATATATATGTAAATAAGGAAGCGATATTGTACTTACTTTACAGCTTATTCGGTTTAACAAGGGCAGATTTTAAAACGGCAGTTTGCCGTGCCCTTACTATCAAAACATTAGTAGCAAGTCGCAAAATACAGAGTAATGGTTTAGTGCGGAGAGTAAATTATGCGATAACTGTAAAAGGGAAGACTATTTACTCTTGCAAAATATTCAGTTCATATAAATAGGTGTAAAAGGGCGAAGCCAAATGAATAAGTAATTCCATATGAACAGTACATACTCTGTGGTAGTTTACATTATAGATAATGCGTGGTAAAAATCAACATTAGGCAATATTTTTCATTGCCATTTGAAATTCCAAAACGGTCTACTGTATTTCTCATCAACCCACATACATCTAATACGTCTCAAGAACTTGCATGTATGCATTGTTTTACACAAAAATATATTAATGTTAAAAATAAAATTCTACAGATTTCCATTACTCTACATAAATTGAGAGCATGGTGAAAAACATGAAACAAATTAGGAAGTGTGGTATGTTCATAAAATGACTACTAAATGAGTCGTATAGGTCCTATCTATGATAAGTTCACTTGAGTGGAATGTTGGCTAACCATTTTTTTAAAGTATAAAAGCCTAGAAAATTATTTATTTTGTGCACTTTGTTGTTGGACCACCTATGTTTAGCACACTAAATAAATTATTTTTAAAAGTAATACAAAAACCAATGATTTGCAAAACATTTCACCCGAGTGGATTTATCATAGATAGGAGCTATATAACTCAAATTATTTATTATGGAATATCAGGCAAATGTGATACCCTTTTTGACAGTCATGTAATGAAATTTTAAAAATACATGAATAGATGTGCTTTGCACATGTAGTTTTACTGATTAGCTAAGTTAGTTATGTTTTAAGATGTTGTTTTGTTGAGGACAGGTTGTTTCACAGAAATGTAACATTGTCATCAAATGGCCATTCAGTGTCAGTTTGTTTTTTGTTGAAAGGCCCCCGTTAAATGCTCACTCTTAGACCGTTTTAGCTTTTAAATAAATTGTGATCAGCAGAAGAGGACCACTATCATGTTATTAAGCTCATCAGCTTATTAAAATTTGATAGAAAACTGAAATGCACCTAGAATCGGTGTTTAACAGGTATCTTTCAAATCTAAAATAAACAAACAAAATGACACGTTAATTTAAATTTCTGCAAAATAACTAGGCCTAAGTTACCACTAGGTAAGACTCGATGGGAGAAATCGAAATGTGATGACAATACTTTCGGTGTCTTACAACATTAGAAATTTTTTTTACTTTTTGCGACTAAAGACAATGTTTCGAAGAAATAATGCAGATGAATGGCCATTTGATGACAATGTTAGATTTGAATTTCTGTGAAACAACTGGCCATAACGTTTAATATTTGGATAACCGGACAAATCAGCAAACTGATAGTGATTAAAAGCGATGAAAAAAAAAAACTAGGTCAAATAGGTTAGGTTTTAAGGCTATGTTTTTTCACTTAAAATGACTTTACATCATTTTTAAAAAGCGTTCTGATTTGTCATGGAACCATATTTGTACAGCGCTCTTGGGGTTATTTTTGACAAATAAGACGCTATAAAAATTAACTTAATTTTATTATTATCAGAACTGGATACTAGTTGTGAAAAGATTAAGGCTCAGTTCCCGGCCCCAAAAAGAAGAAGATGGAGAAATATGAAATAACGAATGTTAGAAGAGCGCGCTAACATTTACAGCGATAAAATTTATGTAAAAATCATGAAAATCTTTAATAAAACACGACTCGTTAAAAATAGAGTAAAAATCTCGCGATAATTGTCTTCAATTTTATTTAAAGAAATGCTGTGAATTTTTTCATACATATAACTTGTAAAATAACCGAAACAAACGTGTTTATAATCATTTTTGGAGCATACTTTGCGATTTTTTTCTATCGAGGGAATTTTATACAATTTGCATTTCGGTGCGATAAATGTCTAGATATTATCTTCAAGAATAACATATATTTTTTTAAGAGCTTAAAAACTTCAAATGTTTAAGGGAGGTTTGCAAGAAATCGGTTGAAATTCGGAGAACCGCCTCTTAATAACTATAGCAAAGTAACACTTGTTGCACTTTGAAATAAAAACAAATCAGTAAAAGACAATAGTTAACCAAGTAGGAATCCGAGGTTAAAAGAAAGAGGCAGTTTCTTGTCATGTGGGAAAGAAAAAAACATCAGAAAGATCTTTAACACTGAAAGAAGAATGTATGTAGGACCAAACACAGGACAGCTTTCTATTTCTCTGGGATGACAATGACAAAATGTGGCGATACTCTCCAGGTATATTTGAAAACTGGAAACAGAAGTCCTGACTGTTTTGTACCCTTCAAATGCCCTCGCTGTACGAAACAGGACTTCAGTAAAAGGTCAGGCTTATGTCCATTTGAACAGATTAAGGCGATCCAATATTTCAGGAAAAAATCGAAATCGGAATTCACGTCCCTTTATGGGAGGAGTTTAAAAATACTTGAGAAAAAGCTTTTAGAAAGGTTGGAAGAGGTATTTGAGATTTTTTTTAACAGGTTGATTTCGTAAAAGGCCTGTAAAAAAACATTAATTCCTTTTCCACGCATTGTTTATTGTAATAAAACGGAATTTTAAAATTGATTTCACGAAAACAAGCGATGTGGAGTCTCATACGTCTATTCTCCGCTCCGTCCGGGGGAGAACTGACAGAAAATGGGTGTGGCTGCCAGTCGTTCTTCGGTGGACGGTATAAGGTTCACTTTGAAATTCCAAATTCGTCGACTGCCGTATTGTCGCCGTGCAAAAATAACAATGTGAAAATGCATATTATATTTTATTTTGTGAGGTTCGGGCGTAAATTTCAATTTTTTTTGCAATTATCATAAAAGAAACTGAATTTGCCACATTAAACAATAAAACCATATCCGAAAAGAGGTTTATAAATAGCAGTGTTTGGACTTCAAAATGTTTTTATAGACCTTATAATTTATTTTTTTCTAGGCTTATTAAAAGACTGATAAAAAAAATTACTGATATTTTTAAGGGTCAAGTTAGGTTCTATATGCAGTATTTAATTGAAACATCTATAATACTTCTAAGCGATCAAATTTTCAAAACAAAAACATATGATTTTGCATTATTTAGTATGGCTTCATCTTAAATTATACATATATTATAATGCCACCAGATATTGTCAAATTACTCATCTGCATTATTGGTTTGAAACATTTTCTTTAGTCACAGACAATTAAAATTTTACCTAATGGTGTAAGGTGTAAGGCATTGATTGTCATCACATTTAGCTTTCTCCTGTCAAGTCTTACCTTGTGGTAACTCAGATTGTTTTGCAGAAATTCTAATGTAACATTGTCATCAATTGGCCATTCAGCGCCATTTTGTTTATTGACATTTGAAAGGTCCATGTTAAACGCCGATTCGAGGTAAGTTTCAGCTATACATCAAATTGTAATAAGCTTACCTAAACAACACGATGGTTGCCCTCTTTTGCCGATTACAATTTATTCAAAAATTGAAACGGACTCAGTATAGGCATTTAACATGAACTGTCAAAAAAACAAAACAGCGCTGAATGATTTTCTGTGAAACAACTGGGCATTAGTGAATGATGCAAATATGTTTCAAGATTCTCACAATCAATAGATTAATTGATTTTGGGAGTGTTAAGTCATGTTTGCTACCTTCTCCTTTAGCTAACATTTCGGATAGCTTTACAGTACCCATAATGAGAGCAAATGTTGAGAATGTAGAAAGTTGCATTTGTGAATCAGTGACATTTCAGTTGATTCTCGTTAATGTGGGCGATACCAGTCACTTACTCGGAAATGACAAATTAAGAGAATTGACCACGAAACGGGAACCCTGATACACACATACATGCTGCACAACATCCCTGATGATGAACACTGCAAAGCTATCCGAAGGTACCCAGCCCCGGATCTACGACTTTTTGGTAAACTGGTTTTGGGCCTACACTCTCAGTATAAACTATTGTGTGATTTCAAATGAGCAATGGGCATTGAAGTTTACTGAAAATACGTGAACAAAAAACAACTACAACATTCATACAATAATGACGCCTAATTTAGAGTGTCCTTGAGGTGTTTTTATTACCACACATTAATGAATAAAACTGCCCAAAAACTTTAATTGATTTTTTTTATCAAGCGATAATATGCATTATTCCTAAGAATTGATAAGGATAAAATATTTTAAGCCCTCGTATCTGAAGTGGATTAAATAAATATAAAATTTGTTGTGAAAGTTTCTACTCCTATCTACTTAGTTGACTTTTTCCAACTGATCTAATATCAAATGAAGTCATGATAAGTATTATAAAATACATAAGAAAACAAGTTAGCGTTTCAACTTTTACAAAGTTATAGTATTAAAAAGTTAGTTTTAACCCTTAAAGTCTATTTGTTCGGTTTTCGGAACAACTCATATACGTCTCAAAGAAACCATTGTCTCCCTTACTATCACAGTGAGAAATATGATTTTAACCACTTGGAACCATAAGCTTGTTTTCACGATAATATAGTATTACCAGACATATGTATGATGTACGAGGCGTACCTGTATTAAACAGTTATGTTAAAGTGTGTTTATCGGAAGTGACCCGCCAGGTAAGTATATTTCATAAATATTCCATTTAAATGGATTTTATTGTAAAGCAGAAATATTTTGACTATCTTGACAAAATATCATTGAGGCCTAAGGGGTTAACTTAAAAATGCATCAGAAGAAATTGCACATTCTAATTATAAACGAGAAGTAAGGGCAAGACTTGCAAATGACCATCATAATAATAATATTGTGTTGAGTAATGATTATGGTATTTACAGACTGTAAAAGGAGATAAAAGCATTGTTTGGTAAAAAAAAATCTTATCATAGTATTGGTTCAAAGGTCCTTTCAATAAGTTAGATTAATTAGAAGCAGATTTGAAAGAAATTTTACATAAAATAATCAAACATGTTTCTAGGGTATTGGGGGAATAAGGGAAGGATTTATGGTTCAGGGGATTTGTCTCACTGGATATTTTGGGAGACATTGTCGAGACAGAGAGCATCCCAAAGGAGAAAGTCTCACATTTTTTGTCTCCGTTTATCTGTGCCAAGATGCTTTTAACCTTTATATACATGAAGGTAAAAATTACGTACACTTCGGAGGAGGGTTACTAAGGTCCCCGTTTCTCCTTATTCCTTAGCCCTTTCCAATAACACTCAGATATTAATTACGCCACAAGATGGATGGACAGAAATTCACTGAGGGAACTTGTAGGACTACTAACGGACACTACCATCTCAGGAGACACTTGCATCTATTGGGAGTAGTAAACACCAATAGATGCAGAAAATGTGAAGAGGATGAAGAGACTCCAGTTCACTTATGGTGCCAATGTCCCGCCCTGGTGGCAATTAAGCTCAGATACCCGGAGAGGCACACTGTAGAACCAGAAGACATAGCCACATATCCAATGACAACCCTGGTGAACTTTATTAAAGGGACTGGGTTATTGTAAAAGGATTGAGGTAAAATGGTAGATAGCACAATAAGCCTACGGTCTAAGTGCTCACGGGAACTATTTGTAAACAATCTCCGCGAATAAAAAAAATTAGCACAAAATCGAGCGTAACTCAAATATATGTTTTTGAAGCTCTTTCCAGTAAAATGCACCTGTCACAACTGCACATTTGTGGTGAAGATTTTTTTTGTAGTATGGATCCAGGGGGAGAGTAATTTCATCAGAATTTGATATTATTTAAGTAATATCTTTAAAAATAATAACACCCAAAATCTCTTTTGGAAGAAGTGTATTATTTCCCTTGGGAGCTGAAGCGAAAACCTATTTTTCTGAGTTTAAAACAATGTTTCAGGGCTTTCTGCGGGAGCCCTGTTATCGCGAATTTCACACAACAGTTCTAACCATCCGGTGCCACTGGGATTAAGGCACCCCTAATAATGGGGAGGCAAAGGAGAAAAGACAGTTGGTAGAACCATTTTGAATCGTGAACAAATCATTTACTAATTAAAAATTCAGCGTGATACAATAAATAAGTCTTTTGTCGCCCATCAACCTATCCATCATGATTCTTTGTACCAACTGGAATCTGTCGTACTGCATATATTTCTGAGATACATTTTACGTCATTGCTTAACACATTTTCACCCCTTGTTGATGTTTGCAATGACACTAAAATATCGCTTACTAATTTATAAAACATTTACATTTATAGATTGTCATTTAGCACACTATAAATATTGTTGTGTTAGGACAACACATTTACAAATAATGTTGACTTTTATTCCATATTGAGCTTTTCCCGACTTTATAATAATAATATACCTACTATCGGTGACATAAAGTCACACCTGAACAGAAATAAGACTCCTGTAGGGGAAAATACTTTCTCTGGTTTGTAAACATGTCGATAAATATTTGCGATCGAAACTAAATATCTCCTACTCTCCTTCGGCATTGGTTTCAGCCACATTCGAGCAATGTAAAAGTTGTTTGCACTATCTGCCATACTGTTTTAGACAAGCACTGACATGTTAGACAATGCATACAAAGAAAGATGTCTATGGTTTATCTGTGTGCGCCCTACTTATGTATGTTGCAGTTTTTTGTGTTACGAAAGTGTAGACTTGCTGTTACGGTCGAAAATGTCTACGATTGTAGGAGACAAATATAATTTTCTCCTAAGTACTACATCAAAATGGTTTAGCACTCTATGGTTCGGCAGCAAAATAATAGTCTTTGGGAAAACTACCACGTCCAAACCCCTGCCATGATTAAAAAATGGTTAATACGCCTGTACAACAAAAACAACTGATGAAGTTGAATGGTTCCACCTAAATGCGTGTGAACAAAGGATATTCAGTCAAGAACTGGAATGTACTGGGGAAAAATTACTTTGTGATATTTTAGATTGTGTAATATATAATTTTATTAAGTAGGTACTAAGCACTATTTATGATAAAATATCTCAGAATAAGGAATACGGTAGTGAAGAACATAGGTAAGTACTTATCAGGATATGATAAAGAATCATTATCATTACGAAAAAAACCACAAGAGTTTTTTTGAGTCACACTTTATGAAAGCATTTCAGGAAACTTTTGTGTAAATCAAATGATGAATTTATTGCGACTTACTAAAATGGGTTACATTATGCCATACACAAAAAGAGTATGAAACACTCAAATAAATAGTTAGTTATTTGTGTATGAAATGAATTGCATAAAATCTGGTGTGTGTAATAAGTGTAATAACATTGCGAAATGGGCAAACATATCTCTGTAAAATGTAGAGAAACGGTGTTTGTTTGTTTACCTAGTCGCAGCTCTCCAAAGTTGCCGCAGCCGATCTTCTTGCCAACGCGGAAGTTGGGCCCCACCATCAGCACCCCCGAGGAGGAGGACACGGAGTGGCGCGCCCCGCTCATGCCGGAGCCTGCGCCCGCGCCTCCGGTCGCGCCGCCCGCAGCCGACGTCCTGGCGCTGGGGAGATGAGACATTAGACACTGACAGACTGCAGGTAGGTGACACTACACAGGCACTGCAGGGAAACTCACCCCGGGGCTCGCTTGTCCTCAGGCTGGCGCTCCCTGGCGCCCTCGCGCTTGTTCATGATGAATATATGAAGAGTCGGCGCGCTTAGCCCGCGCGCTCCCAGCCGCACCGCCACACCGCTACCGCTTCATCTCGCCTGCCACCATCACCAGACCCCGCTCTGCCCTGCACACATAACCTGCAACACACACACACCCAACACTCATCATCCAACCAATCATCAGCCAGATAGTGCAGATTGCAGAACGCGTCACGAGTGACGGAATGCCTTATCAATTACACTTTTTGGAAAAAATATTTCGCGAGGTTACTTGAAAATCGCAGCAATATGCGATACCGGAACGGGACTCGGCGATGACAAGCGGACGACCTGTGGGATTGCGAATGCTTTTTGATGGGAAATAAGATTCAATTATAAGTATTACTTATTAGAATTCGTAAATAAAGGTATTTAACCACGCACATAGAGCGGCGAAATGAAGAAATTATCGTTATAAATCTTGTAAAAGGACAATGCTCGCCATTACACCACGGGCCAATACCCTTTGCCGTCACTCACGCACAATACTCGGACAAGTAATCAATGAAGGCGCGTGATATTTATTTCAGGGCCTTCATTTATAATTCGTAACTATGATATTAACACTCCCGCAGGCCGTTCTGTGAAACTCAAGATTAGACACGATATCTGTAGAGGCAGCATTCCAAACTTCAAACGAATTAATCGCGAGTTGAAACCTTACGAATGATAGTACTAAGATATAACGAGAAAGGTGTAAAATGAGAACCGTACTTGTAATATGAACATTCACTATAAACTAGTACAGTTGTGTAGCACTCGAAACTGATTTGATTCTTTCACTCGGTAAATGGGTTCAATAAACACGGAACGGGTATATTCTCGACATAGAATCGCTACACCTCAACACCGAGCTTGAGGCAGACGATGATTCACGTTATGTCAGGAGCGCATGCGTCAAATTTGCAATCGTAATAATTTATATAATTTGATTTTACCTATTGAAACCTCAATTTACCCTTAATTTTTAAGTTTGTAAAATAAATATGTAATTTATTACATTTTTTAAGAATCACAAAATATTATAAAAATATATTCGCGGTTGATAGTATTAAATAAAGTGTTTCTTGATATGATCGCTCAACGGAAAGAGGCGTTTCTTGCGATCATACGTTCTGTCTCCATGGAAACGATTGAAACCGTCAGCGTCAGTTGTTTTTCAAAAAATAATGTTTGTAAAATGCATATCAGTTAAAATAGCGAGTTTTTATCGCGGAAACAATGAATTTATTAAAAAAACATGGACGATCTAGTAGGAAATACCATTTACATAATTCTTAGTATAAAAGAAGGTATTTATAACGTTTGTTTTCTCTCTTTCCATATTTAACCTCCAAATTCGTAGTTTTACAATACAAACACAAACCTAAACAATATTGCGCTTTTTATATATTTATCAGTATATGATAAAGCTATTCTTGATGCAAACACAATCTATGATATGTTTAGGACAAGGATTCAATGCTTTTCGAGAATCATTGATAGTTTCGTGTTCCTTGAACGGTCACACACTCAGAACCGATCCTGTCAGTGCCAAGGATGGACCATTCTTTGATTCGGAACTTGTTTGGGAAACAGACAGAAGGGCCTTGAGGAGGTTAGTATTATGACTGATCTACTGTTATTGAATTACTTGTTGTCAACTAAGTTTCACGGTTCTACAAAACTATAATTGTGTTGAAGGATTCATAAAAATGCAATACAATATAATATGGCAATGTCAATGAAACAATTGCCTCGAAAAGGTGCCTCTGGGGATGTTTCTTTTGCTATTTCAGTGACCCAGTAAAGCAGGCTCACCCTATTCGCACATCCTCTGTAGTTATTTTTCCCAACGTTGTCTGGGGCAGCTTAACGGATAACTTCGCTCTGAAACGGTGCTTAGTGTATAAAAATGTGTAATTTATTTAAAAAAATAAAAAAATTGTAAATTAAAAGAGAGCATTGCCCTGGTTTTCGGCACTAATACCTGATACAACTTTTGTGTTATTCAGCTTGCGGCTGCAGAATGTACCTCTGAAGTTGCAGGTGCTAGGAAAGCACGGGGGCTATCTGACCCTTAGCCTACGTGGGGCCCGGCCCTGCGGGGGCTCCAGCCCCCCCGCTCCCTACGCCTGGCACCGCCTGCTGGGGGCCAAGGGGGAGCCCCAACTGCTGCTACGCCTTACGCTTCATGACACCCTGGTACCTGTCTCTCCGGTAAGTCAGTTTCTATTCAGTAATGAAATAATTTTAAACTGCATGTTCTGCTTTCTAAATATTAACATTATCTTTTTTTCATTGCAGTCTCCATCAAAACGCTTTGGAAATTCTAGTCAGAGGAGGAATGTCAAAGCACCCCCTGAATCACCAAAGGCCCATTTGATTCAAAGTAATCCCACACTTCAAGGTACACTGTGATTAAATGGAATAGAAATTGCCAATAATGTCACTTTTCCATCTTCAATTTGTTATCACTGCAGAATACTATGAAAGAGGCAATTTGGTATGAATGTGAATCAATGACGTTATATAAATAGACTCGCCATAGTCCCACATACTCACAAAATAATGTGGCAAGTAAGCAAAACTCTTTTGTTTTCAGCGGTTTTCAGTAATTTCTTAATTCAAAAGTTATTCATGGATAAAAAAGATATGCTACTTCCACACCGAAGCCAAACTTCGAACTCGAACTTCCAATGCATGAACTACCCTTCTACAGAATCATCCGAAAGTTTGAAGTTGGCCTCAGTGTGGCCGTACCATAAGACAATCAAAGAATGTGTGTTTTTTCTCTAATGACGCATAAAATTGTCGGATGGGAAACATGAAAATTAATTGTATTGCTTATAATAATCGATAAATAATGAGTAATTTGTGTGTACATTAGGGTGTCCCTTATTTTTCAAAGTTTTTATTTTCTAATGCATAGGTCTTAGTTTTGTTCCTTTGTTTCTAAAACACTCGGAAAAAAAAATTTACCAAATTCGGAGCACGATAACCTGTGCCGACTTGCACCGAATCATCTTCATACAAGGTGCGCGGAAGTAGCAGCGCGCACTCGCGGTATTTGTCATTTGTTTTCAGTTATTCTCGTGATTAACACGTATTGTTTTACGTTTAAAAGATGGCAGTGGAATTAAGAAGCAATATAAAAAAGGATTTTCTTAGTTGGTGACGTAAATTATCAAATAATAATAATAATATTTGGCTAATTTATAGCGCCGTTTTCGTGAAAAATCACCTCAAGGGCGCTGTACAAATAAATACATAAAAAATAATATTTCTGGCTTACAACTAAGATTTACAATTATAACTAGTGACTTACATCTAAGTCTTATTGCTAGTAACTTATGACTAAGACATATAAAAGCTGAGCTCAATGACATATATATTTACAATTATGACTTAAAGTTAGAGATTTATAACTAACATATTTATTTACATTTAAAAATACTTGAAAACATCTTATAAATATCATTCATTCGCCAGAATCACTCCACAGCGCCAGAAGAAGAAGGAAGTTTTTACATAATACATATTACTATTTAAGGACATGGATGCAAAATTTATCGGATTTACGAAAATGTATGGATATCTTAAATAAATTAATGAAATTAATCGCCGATCTTTACCGCATTATGATGACTCATCGCTCAACATTAAACGGATGGGGGTGTTAGGTTACCACTGATAGACCATTAGTAGGTAGATCAATAGCATTTTGAGTTTTTTGTTAGTTGTAGGGAATAGCAAATAAAATAGTATATATTCGTGGACATCAACAATTATTAGAGTATAATTAAATTACAAAGTTTAAATATAATGACGAATTTATGGAAATGAGTATTTGAAAAAATGAGTTTTAAGTTTGGATCTAAATTCCGCTGGGTTGGTTATGCATCTCAATTCCATGGGAAGTTTATTCCAAGCCTCAGGGCCGGATACTCCAAACGCGCGATCACCAAAATTAGTGTTCGGATTTCGCTTGGGTTCTTTCAATCTTCCAATTGCAGACGATGTCGCTGATCTAAGAGATGACTGCCTTAGACCTATATTTTCCGGAATGCATAGTTCAGAGATATAGGGTGGAGCCATTTCATTGATAGCTTTAAACACCATCCAGCATAACTTATACTGGATCCTTTCAGGACACTTCAACCAGTGAAGATTTCGGAGGTGTTCCGAAATGTGTGAAAACTTGGGTACCCCTGTGATTAGTCGTGCTGCGGCGTTGAACACGGATTGTAGTTTATCAGTTGGACATTTAGGAAGACTTGCATAGATACCATTGCAGTAATCAAGACGCGATACTATATGTATATGAATTCACAAGAAGCTTAGTTGCTTCTGTCGAAAGGTTCCTACGAACTGACTTAAGTTGTCTTAAGTAGAAGAACCCTGTGCTAACGGTCCTATTCACCTGACTTTTCAATGAAAGGTCTGAATCCAGATAAACTCCCAGAAGTTTGACGGTTGTTTTCGCAATTACGTCATTGCCGGAAATGGCAATTGGTGAGTTGTCTATTAGATGTTGACGTCTATTTGTAGCTGCCCACAGAAATTCGGTCTTTAATGGATTAAGCTTCAGTTTGTTTGAGGACATCCAGAGACTAATTGCTTCTAGACACTCAACTGTGCGAATTTTGAGGCCGGTGATCTCATTTGGTGTGCAGTAAAAGTAGACTTGGCTGATCGTCGGCATAACAGTGAGAAAGGAGACCAAATGACTCGATAATTCTTGCGACATCATTTGTGAAGAGGATAAAGAGAAGTGGGCCCAGAACGGATCCCTGAGGTGCCCCTGAAGAGAGTTTTGTGAAGTTGGATTGTTTATTTCCCACCTTCACTGCTTGTGAGCGATCCGTTAGATAGGATTGTAGCCAATTTTTTACGTTAGAATGTAAACCAAATGTTAATTCTAGTCTCTTAATGAGAAAGTCGTAATAGGCTCAAAGTTACCTTCTGACCGGCAAGTTCTTGCAGTACTTTTTTTTAACATTCGCGAAGTTAAATTAACTGTTAGTGAAAGCGCGAATCTCCTCATTCGAGAGTGTATTATATTTTGGGAAAAGGCTAGAATCCCTACCAGAGCTATACCTAACTGTGTAATAACTTGTGGATTTTCACCATGCTTGGAGGGAGTTGCAAAAAAATTCCTAATAAAATCAAAGGGGCTTGTGTACTTTTGGAACAAAGACTAGACAGGGAATTACTACTCTTTGCTTGCCGCCATCACATTTATGAACTGGTTTTAAAATGTGTGCTTGAAACAAAAATCCAACAAGTCACTAGTAGCCCTGATATCTCATGTTTCTAAAAGTTTAGAGACAACTGGAAAACTATTAATCCTGCTGCTATAGAAATATATACCGATATCGTCACACAACATTTTTGTAATACAAAAATAGAAGAACTGTTGACATTTTATAGTCAAGAACTGCAAAAAACTATTGTTCGTGACGATTATCGTGAACTGATTGAACCATCTATTATTTTTTTAGGAGAAGATAATGAGAAAAAAATTAAAATCAGACCTCCTGGAGCGATGCATCAAGCAAGGTGGATGGCTAGAGCTATTTAATCTTTAAAAATATGTTTGTTGCAATCCTAGTTCAAAATTAGCGCCAAGGATAAACGAGCACTTCAAGACGTTTGTTTATTCATTGCGAAACCCTAGCTTGGATGTAGTTGGCGGTGAAGGCACAAAATCAAGATGACATTGTGTGCTTTTTAAAGAAGCTTAAGGAATATGAAACTGTTGACAAATTGATCTCCAAAGCAGCCCTGAGCAAGTTTAGTCAACATTTTTGGTACTTGTCAGAAGAAATTGCCATTTTATCACTCTTTGATGATGAAGTTAATGCACAAACCAAGGGAAAAATTGTAATGAACTTACGAAGTGAGAGTTTGTATGATTCTGGGAAGAGATACATTCCATCGAAAGAAGATATGTCTGATTTTTATACTGTTTTCATCAAACTGATAATAATACTTATTTATTATTGCAGGAAAATTATAAAGGTATTTTGTGTCTGTCAAAAGCACAAATTTATTTTCTCGATTAAAAATTAATGAGAACTTCCTCCAGAGACCCATTTCTACGTGGGACGAAGATTTTGCCTATACAGAGGCAAAAAGAAAAGTTCTTTCTTTAAGGGCAGTTAATGACACAGCTGAAAGAGCTGTAAAACTAATGCAAGATTTTCATGGTTTGATCACTGCAAAGGAAGAACAAAAGCAATTTTTGCTACGCTGTGCGCAAGGGCATAGAAATCTGTATCCAGACTGTAAAAAGAGACCCCCAAAGGAAAATATCCTGCCTGATCCGTAATTTTGTCTTATTTTAATAAATATTTTTTTAAATATAAATATTTAGGCCGCTTATTTTGTACTGTTATGATTTATTCCTTCTGTGTACTCCCTGTGTGTAATAAAAGTTTATTATTATTATCATTATTTCAATTGATTTAGCTACATAACGAAAAGGGTTAAAAATAGCAATTTTCAAAATCTTCAGAACTCTGTCGGCACGGGTTAATGTTGACGTAGGAAGATAAAATTTTGTATTTAAGTAAGTCTGGGTAGTTCAAAAATAAATAGTGGGTATGTATTTTGATATCCAAAAAAAAATTTTTTTCAACCATATAAGGGACGCCCTAGTGTAGGTACATATAAATGAAATGTTATTTCTTCACTTTTACAACTGTTTACCGTGTAATGGAAACATTTTCTCATCACACAGGAGGGCCTTTTGGCACTTTTTAAATGCAATTTTCCTACTGGTAAGACACGACTTTACTCGACGAGTGACAATTTAGTACTAAAGTACTAGAAATCGAGACTAGTGCAATTGTCTTGCTTTTGGCTTCCCACTTTGAGATTTCTACCCCGCGCCTAAAGTATATAACGTCATTGATGTGAATGTGTGCCGAGACGGAGTTGTGTGGCGGTCTATTCTCTCTGCCTACTCCTGTTCCGAAACCCAAAATGATAAAAAACGCCTGTATCTATTCCGTACGTACAAATAGTGGCACACATGTGAGGTGATAGATAGTAATAATAATAATATCTTTATTTGGAAAAAAAAAAAAAATTTTCAAACAGCTTTACAAAGATACATAAAAAAGAAAGAGTGCTAAAATAAAACAGTAAGCCTAAAAACATGTTTTCGCTGATAACTTTTTTTTTTTTTTAGTAGCTAGACAAGAAAAACATAAAGAAAAACTAAGAAAAAAAAATAGTTAAGAGAAGTTAAAATAAAACATAAAGAAAAAAATAGTTAGGAGAGGCTAAATACTTAAAAATATGCATGATAAGAATATAGAAAAACACAATAAAGGGTAAGCTTATGATCTTGTAGGAGTATAAGAAGTTTTAAAAGTGAAAGTGCACCGCTGGACCCCTTAGTGACCACAAAAATAAACTTGTACAATCTAGCCCGTGATCCTAACGTGAAATCTAGATATAGAGGGTGCCGTGGGGGACAAAGAATAAAATACTTTCACAAGAAGGAACTAAACGTTCGAACAATTAATAATAATAATAACTCTCCGTCTGTAGACTGTCTTCCACAAGTCGCATCAACCGGCGAACAGATTTACCTAACGACCAATTCCCTCCGCGATTCTGATAATTTCCACAACTTAAATGAAATTCGATTAGAAAGGCATGCTAACTATAAGAGCAAACAGCTTGCAATTGGTTCCTAGAATGCGCGTTCCCTTAATAGCAAACTAGAGGCGGTGGACGATGTTTTCAGAGATGAAAAACTCCACATCCTTACCATTACAGAAACTTGGCATGAGAACAGTGACTCGTACTCAATTCACAGACTCCAAGCATTGGGATATGTGGTTCTCGAGGAAGCCCGACCTAGTGCCGAGGAACCATCAAATAACATCTCTCATGTGAACCACGGTGGTGTAGCGATAATAGCCCGACAAGGATTGCGGCTAACCAAAATAACCCTTTGGTACATTTAGCACGTTTGAGTATATTGCATGCAGGGTCTCTTCTACAGGAACGTCGTTTATGCTCTGTACTCTGTATAGGCCCGGATCGAAACCAATCTCTGTTGAATTTTATAATGAGTTCTCGCGTTTTATGGAACTCTCAGTTGGACTTTCTGATACACTCATTATTACAGGTGACATTAATATTCGTCTCGAGCGCGTGACATCACCAAACACCGTTAAATTCTTAGATTTATTAGCCAGCTTTGGATGCCACCAGTGGGTCGACGGCCCAACTCATGATGCTGGTGGTACATTGGATATACTCATTTCAAAACAGAGCGGATCACCGCTCTTAGCAGATATTCGCGATATAGAACTATCGGACCATCGGCTTGTTTGCACTGATATTGATTTTAACCCGCCAAAAGTACCATATAGAACAATTATATCAAGGGAATGGCGTAAATTTAGTTTTAGTGATTTTCTGGAAGAGCTTCAGACCTTTCTATTATGTACACCTAATTTTTGGGAAACAAAGACGCCAACAGAACTTGTCGAGACGTATAATACAACTCTTATATGTCTGTTAAATAAATATGCTCCGACAACGTCAAAAACACGTAAAGTTCGAAAGTCTGACGGCTGGTTTGATGATGAATGCCGAAACCAGAAAAGACTTATGCGGACATTAGAGAGGTCATATAGAAAAAATTCTGCGGTAACTTCAAGGGATGAGTGGATCCTTGCTCAAAAACAGTATATGAGCAAAATAAATTCCAAAAGATCTGAATACTGGAATGAAAAAATTGACTCTGAGCGAACCAATCCACGGCGTCTCTGGAACTCAATAAAGACCGTTATTTCCGACGTCACTGTTCCAACTAAAATAGATATTACCCCGGAAGCCTTCTTAACGTTTTTTCGTGAAAAAATAGAAGCCATTCGTGCTTCCACATCTAACGCCCCTCCGCCAATATTTACTATAAATTCTAAAGGAAATTTGTCATCCTTCAAACTCACAACGCTGGAAGAAGTAAGAAAAATAATTTCAAGTTCGCCAAATAAGCAATGCAGTCTTGACCCTATACCAACATGGTTATTAAAAAAATGTGTCATTGTCTTAGCTCCATTCCTAGTTCATCTTTTTAATAAATCTCTGAGCACAGGTGACTTCCCTGAACCACTAAAATCAGCTGTAGTTACGCCGATACTAAAAAAGCCACAACTAGACTCCGATAACTTAGGTAATTACAGACCTGTTTCAAATTTACCTTTCCTATCAAAAATCCTGGAGAAAATTGCTGCTGCACAAATAACCAGTCACTTGAATTCAAATAAATTATTCACTAATCGTCAATCCGCATATAGAAGGTTTCACTCAACAGAAACCGGAATACTTCGTATGCTGTCAGATATAACTTTGGCCATAGAGTCAGGTAAGTTAGCACTTATCTCACTCCTGGACATGAGTGCAGCGTTTGACACGATTGATCATGACTTCCTCATTAAGAGATTAGAGGAAACATTTGGTTTGAGTTCCGATATAAAAAATTGGCTGGTATCATACCTATCCAATCGCTTACAAGCCGTTAAGGTTGGAAATAAACTCTCTGACTTCGCAACACTTTCTTCAGGGGTACCCCAAGGATCCGTTTTAGGTCCACTTCTTTTCATCCTTTTTACAAATGATGTCGCCAAAATAATCGAGTCATTTGGTCTCTTGTCCCATTGCTACGCTGACGATCAGCAAGTTTATTTTTACTGCTCTCCAAACGAAATCAATAGCCTCAAAATCCGCATAGCTGAATGCCTAGAAGCAATAATTCGTTGGATGTCTTCAAACAAGCTGATGCTGAACCCATCTAAGACTGAGTTCCTCTGGGCGGCCACAAACAAACGTCAACATTTCATAGACAATTCACCTATTTCCATTTCCGGCAACGATATTATTCCAAAGACAACAGTCAAACTTCTTGGCGTTAATTTAGATTCAGACTTTTTGCTTAAAAGTCAAATAAATAGGACAGTAAGCACCGGCTTTTTTCACCTAAGACAACTCAAGTCAGTTCGAAGAAACTTTCCTACAGAGGCGACAAAACTATTAATCAACTCCTACGTAGTCTCACGGCTTGATTACTGTAACGGCATCTACGCTAGTCTCCCAAAATACCAAACTGACAAACTTCAATCCGTGTTTAATGCAGCGGCAAGGCTCATAACCGGGGTCCCAAAATATTAACACATTTCAGAACACCTTCGTAACCTTCACTGGCTCAAGTGCCCTGAAAGAATCCAGTACAAATTGTGCTGGATGGTGTTTAAATCAATCAACGAAATGGCCCCACCTTACATCTCTGAATTATGCGTCCCGGAAAACACCGGTCCGAGGCAATTAACCCTTAGATCGGCAGCTTCATCTGCTATAGGCAGACTAATAGAACCCAAACGAAAGCCAAATACTAAGTTCGGAGATCGTGCTTTCGGAGTATCTGGGCCTAAGGCTTGGATAGACTCCCTCCGGAATTAAGATGCATAAAAAGCCCAACAGAGTTTAGGTCCAAACTAAAAACCTACCTTTTCGGGCTCTCATACCCTTAACTTAATTTAAATATACCTATCTGAGAGTATCATACTTTTATTGCCTATGATATGTCTTAATCACACTTTTCATACTGAATTAAAATTACTCGAATCCTTACACATCAATCTGTCTCTCGGAAGATCAAATTCTTGTACTACTGCACCGCCCACCATTAAATGTTGCTTTTACTTTCCAAAATACACTCATTAAAGAATATATTACATATTAATATTAACATATTTTCAGGATTAAACAATATGTGTTCACAATTATGTCCTCTGCGTGCGAACTCTATCTAAATTTCTTTAAATAGACAATAAACAGTGTTAATTTCAAGCGACCTCCCAGGTAAGTATGGTCCTGTATTAATTCATTTTTAGGCAGCATCGCTTTCATTGGTCAAAATATTGTACATATATTTTCATATCTGTGATCAATGAACCGGTGTATGCAATTTTTAGCCATAAGTTGTTTTTAATTGTTTGTCTAGCTTGTAGTCTTTCTAGATTTTAGGCATGTATGGTAAGTTTGTACAGCACCCTTGAGGTGATTTTTCACAAAAACGGCGCTATATAAATCGTCCAAATATTATTGTTATTATATGTATGTAATTAGGGAATATGTAAATATATTGCAAATTAGGAAAAGAAATCTGATTAATAATATAATAAATATAAATATGGATGTTAAGGGGTGTGTTGTGATGCATTACATTTATCTAATAGTGTTGCTTTGAATTTGTTGAAAGTTATATTGAAGATGTCTATATATTATGAGGTGTGTGTTATGATAATGGCAGGCTCGATGTATGAATTCATTTTGTAAGTAGTTGGTATTGGAGCGGCTGTTATAAAAAAGGGATACGTTTTTAAATAAAAACAGTTTTCAAGGATTAAGTACCAAGACGAAATTGTGAGATTCAAAAATCAATGTAATTATCTTCCTTGCAAGGCATTATAATAAAAAAAGTTCAAGAGTAAACTTAAAATTGTTCATAAATTGCTCGTTCATAGATGGAGCTAATTTAATTAATCTTTCTAGTAACATTAATTTCTGAACACCGTTTGGTTAAAATAAAAAAAATGTGCGGTTGGACCATTGTGCTTTTTAAAAACTAACATAAACGTTCCTATGAGCCATCTTGGTGTTGCCATTTAAAACCTTTTAAATGATCGCAGCACCATCAATTTTTGTCGATTATTATTTATTAACATTATTGGGCTTTATTTGGAATTATTAATGTAAAGGAAATATATTCCATTTAAATTTGAATCCTGTAGTGTCACTTATATTAATAATTATAACTAATATTGTCACTTGTTTGTTGTTCTATTATTTTACTGTAAAATATCAATTTTAGTTGGAAGAAACCATTCAAAGAAAAATCTTATAAATAAACATAAATGTCGTTTCTTTGTTAAACTTTGCAACACAAGTGTTTTATTAATAAATCAATAGAAAGGAATTAAACCTTATTATATTAATTTATTTAGAGTATGTAAGTAAAACAGGATAATTGCAGTAGTAATACATAATATATAGCATAACAGAACCTAGATATAATGAGAATCGGCAAAATACTAATGGTTCGGTGAATATTAAATACAGAAATAAAACCTGATATTTGTAGTAAATAAAACAGTAGGTATAACGTATTTAGAAAAGAAAGCAAGTGGTACCCACAAACCATGTTTGAATTTAAATGAATAAATAGGTACAATCATATAAGTTCCTAACCAAATCAATAGAGCGAATTCAAATCATTATGTATTTCTTTTTCAATTTTTTCAAATAATTCTTTAACAAATAAATTGCATAAAGCAGTCTGAAGTCTGGTGGAAAATGGCGGATATGATGTATATAAATTAGACATTCCGAGTAATAAATATAACAAGGAATCAGATCATTGATATAAATTATAATATGTCAAAAGATCATACAGAGCATGCTAATACAAACAGTTAAAATAAGCACCATCAGATGACAGATACACGAGGTAGAAAACTGACTTTCTGATGAATAATTATGAACAGCGCAAAGGTTGCAAAACCATGTTGTTTGTGAATATGTATACCATTTGTCTTCAATTATTATTGATGAAGATAATAATCATTGGCTTTGTTTATTTCTTAAATGTATGTATTGTGTTACAGGTGCTCTCCCAAGGCTGCAGATGAGAGATGGGCTCATCACTATCGGTCAAGCTCCGATCGATGATGTATTTAAATTATCTTTTGCCATTGAAAATTTGGAAAACAAGGTAATTTTTTAATTTTTTTACATTAGCCCACACGGGAGGCAATGAGAAAAATAATTGGTAATTCTTCGGAACAAACGTCAATGGTTAATAGGGAATATTTATTTCATAACAATCAATCATAATTACACAAACCCGCTAGGATAAACCCTGCCTTGCCCTCAAACCATTCAAAACCTGGGATGTTTTTTAAAATTATGATGACATGAAGCTAAAGGTTTTATCAAAAAAAAGTGCGTATTAACCGTTGACGTTTGTTCCGAATATTTACCAAATAATTCCCCTCAGGGCCTATGTCATCTTTGGTGATGCTGTGTGGAAGAATTAATATTTAATTAGGTATGGATGTTCTTTGTTTACCAGCATTTCATTTCCTTCAATTTTTATTAGTAATAAAAAAAAAAAGTGTTTTATTTATCCATTTTTTTTGTTAACAATTGATATGCTGGTTTCAGGGTTCTCAAGAGTGCAGTCTTCTTATCCTGGGACAGACTCTGCAGCTGGGAGCAGTTGGGGCATCTCTACTGGTGGCTGCTCCATTGCACGTCCTCTGTGGTTATCTTTCTTCACAGCCATCTGCTATATTCGTACGGAGTGGCCGTGACTCTGAAAACGGTATGGGGTCAATAAAATTATTTTAAAATAGTTATATTTAATTTATGAACACCACATGATGGTTTAACAGTCAAGTTTTATTGCAACTTTAATAATGGGCACCCTAACAGGCACCTCCAGGGTCCTGGACTACTTCAGCCTCGACTGCCTCTGTCCATTGCAGGTGCAGTCTCCTTGCACAGCCTAAGGTAGCCTCTCTATGGAATTGCAGTCAGTATTTTATGCAGAAGTCGGTCTTTTGGCATTTTCTATGAAGAGTATCAAGTTCGATGGTAACCACATTTCATATGAGAATCAGTGAATACAAGAGTAGATAAAATATCAGAGTTTCGATACTAATCACATTTCAGATTTTCAAGCTTCTCACTTAAATCTCATTTTTCAGACAGCTGTGAACTTGATCTGTGCCAAATGTTTCCAACTGATCGACTTGAAGTTTTTAAATCTCGTTACGGGGGCTCCTATAGCTGTACCTACCCCGGACCCCCGCCCCTACAAGCCACACTTCTCCTACAGCTCCAGGAGGAGGAGTCTCTGGATCTCACCTTTGACTCGCATGGAAGCCCTAGCAGGTAATTTAGTTTAATGTTGTATTTTTTAAATACGCTCCATCAGGGCTATTGGTGTAGGGATTCTGAATAAGAATTCACTGAGTACCTAACTACCCAAACATAATTCAAGCATTTATTTATTATTGTTATTAAGTTTATTTTGTAGAACTCCATTTTAATTTTTATTTATTTTATAAATTCATCATGGATTCATTCTAGAGAATCAGTTCAAATTTCAAATATTAATTGTGTTGTGTTATAAAGTAAGCCGATGAATCATCACGGGTTTATTTAATGGCATAATTATCGACCAGACCTTCAGTCAAAATTAAACAATGCACTAATTGGGAAACTTAACCATTAATATTTTCAATCATTTTACTGGGAAGTTAAAAGGGAGACAGGTAATAAAAAAAGCATTTCATTTTTTCGTCATAAGTACCTGTCTAGAAATGTTATAAATACATTGTCTGTAGGTGGTAACAACCACAGTTTGATAATGCCTTTAGAGGGCGAAACAGCTGTAACACATAATAATAATTACGAAGCAGAACTCGTTTATAATAAACTGTTTTTATACATAAAATAATAATATTATTGAATTTATAAAATAAATAAAAAAAAATAAAATAAAATAAAAAAATAAAAAAAATAATAATTCAAGCATGTGCCGAAGTAGTGTAGTTTAAGTTATATATAATGTATGTACAGTACAATCTTACTAATCCGGCACTATTAAAAACCAGAGGGTGCCGGACTATTGGAATGTTCGGATTACTGGATTACATATAGAGAAAAAAATCATAATAAATAAAACAAAGCATTTCATAAAGAGAATATAATGTATGTACATATTTGTGTTTTTTTTTTTTGTGCATTACAGATTAATATAATCCTATTATAATACACGTAACGTATACATAACTTTAAACGAGATAATTTTTTTCAATAATACATATTTTAGAGTCCTTGCCTAAAAGTATTCTTGAAACCTTCAAGACTAATGTTGAAAATGTCAAGAGACCTAGAAATATCATTTAGCAGCACTATACCTCTTGTAATGCTGTGTTGGGCCAGAACGTCTGTTCTGCCATGTGGGATATAGAGCAAGTCGTAGTGGCGACCCTGGCAGTAGTTGTTCGTTACTAACAATTTATAGCATTCTAAGAGGTATGGGCTGTCAATGTAGTAGTTTATAATTTTGAAAGCTGTTACTGTTAGGGTCCCATTCCTTTTAGATTGGAGACTTTCGAAGCGCGTTTCAGATAGCAAATCTAGATGATGCATAAATCGCGGGTATTCACCACGCATTCTCATATAAAGATACCTTAGAATTTTTTTTTGGGTTTTTTCTAATAAATCTATGTATTTTTGCTGGTATGGGGCCCAAACAGCAGAAGCATATTCTAATTTTGATCGTATAATGCAGTTGGACATCGATGTCATTGCTTCGGGCTTGGAAAATTGTTTATTTATTCTTATCACAAATCCAAGAAGTTTGTAACACGATGATGTCAACTCCACTATATGATCTGAAAAAGTAAGTTTGGGATCAAATGTAACCCTGAGGTCCTTGATGGATTTTACTGATGACAATATTTCATTATTTAATTTATAATCAAATTTAATCGGATTTTTGGAATGCGTACAGGTCATAATGACACATTTTTTTACATTAAAGAAAAGTTTATTCTCATCTGCCCATGAAGATATTGCGTCTAAATCAAATTGTAACTTAAAACAATCTTGAATGTCGCGTATCGTCCTGAGCAGTTTGAGATCGTCGGCAAAAAGCAAGCAAGTAGTACTCTGGATGCATTCTTGAATATCATCGATTAATATCAAGAATAGTAGAGGTCACAAGTTTGACTCCTGAGGTATTCCTAAAAATGCAGGGAATTCCCTGGACACTTGGCCACCGATGCATACATACTGTGTTCTATTTTTTAAATATGTCACAATAAACTGTATCAAAGGTTGGTCAAAGCCTATTTTATGGAGCTTTCTTAAAAGTACGTCATGATCTACACTGTCGAAGGCTTTTGCAAAGTCAGTGTAAATAACGTCTGTTTGATATAGCGCGTCTAATCCTCTTGCTACTTTATGTGAAAGTTCAAGGAGATTGGATACAGTCGATTTTTTTGACAAAGAACCGTGCTGGTTTCCCCCAAGAAGCGGTTTTATTTTATTTGTTAGTTTTTCACAAATAAGTGTTTCAAAAAATTTCGAAAAAGATGATACCCGACTTATAGTATATTGGGCTCACCTTGGTGAGTTTCCAAGATTGGGGAAAGGTGGAAGTAGCAATACTGAGGTTGATTATATGGCACAAGGGTTTATATAAGTATTCCCCTAACGTAATGAAAACATGAGGTGGAATTCCAACCGGTCCCGTGGCCTTATCGGGCTTTTGGTTCTGAATGCAAATTTTTACTTCCTCAGGGGTAAATATATCAAGGGAGATTAAATCTATAAATTTAGGCACCTCTTGCCGGAGACTCTCCGCATCTTGTTTGACAGGTTTTATTGTTGACGACCTCCGTAGTCCAGTGGTTAAGACTCTTGACTCACAATCCGGAGGTCGCGGGTTCGAACCCGGCGTGCGCAAATAAATTTTATTTGATTAATTTGTGTTATTTCACAATTAATTCATTAAAAATAATACATAGTATATTTGCGGCACGTTCCAGAGTGGAAGATACTATCAGTATCGCCCTGGTGTAAGACCACCATTCAGAATTGAAACGTCGCTTGAAAATGGCTTTAGCCGTGTTTGGTGACCAGATCTGAATAGCCAGGTACTTCCCAACCTTCCTCTTCTCCACCTCCTTCCCCTCCCCACTACCTTCCGCCTCACAACATACCCCAATAGGGGATGGCATAGTCTCACTGGCTCCAGACGGGAGCAGTTGAGATTCTTGTGCGGTATTCACTGTAAAAAAAAAAAAAAAAAAAAAAAAAAAAAAAAAAATTGTAACTGTAACATATCTATCTCCATATATAACCCATCTTAACCTATCGCCCTTGAGGTGATTTTTCACAAAAACGGCGCTCTACAAATTGTCCAATTATTATTATTATTATCTTTCTCCACTATCTAATGTCCATTTTATCTTTCAAATCTAGTGTCTTGTGTTTCTGTTTACTTGACATTTTTAATTACACACTATTCTCACTTCAAAACAACAGGTAAATACGTACACACATGCACCTTAGATAAGTTTTGAGGTTAGACTGCTAGACGACGACGCGACGATGGAGCGCATAGGCGTAGAGGGGCGAGGGAGACGCGGGTGGAGGGTGCCGGATTATTGGACGTATCGGTCTATTGAAGTGCCGGATTAGTGAGATTGTACTGTATATATTTTCTAATGCTAACCTTATACTGTGAAAGATTGACGAATGTCACCATTACTGTCAGTGTTTTTGATTTACTACTAGCAATGGTGTGTATTGTGATCTATTATCAAAGGTAAGATGTGTGTGGTTTTCAAGTTCGGATATGAAATGTGTATTGGATATTGGAAAATGAAAATGGTCATAATTATCATCTTCCGCTGATTGCTGTGACCTATTGAATGAATGGGCCATAAGTTCTTAGATTTTTTTTTTTAGTGTAGGCACAGCTTTTCAGCCTTTATGGTCCTCATGCCACCGACTACTAGCCATAAGTTGAATAAATAAATTTAATTTTTATAAGAAAAACTTTCTTTTTATACTTTTTTGAAGGTTATTCCCATCAGTGAAATATATCATATTAGAATAAGTTAACAATAATAATCTAAACGAAAATATGAAAGAGAACAAGACACAGAAAAACAGAAAAAGACAATGGTCGCAACTGGGACTCGAACCCAGACCTCTCCGTCTAACCGGGACGAGTGCGTTAACCAATTTCGCTATTGCCACCTTCTGTCAAAACGTCATAATTGTCAATCTCATATTTTCAAATTTTAGAATTACATTATTATCAACTAATTATTTTTCTCCATATTACGGGCAACTACCCTTTTTATTGATATTAATTTAGATTTTTTTTTTCTTTATTTGTTTTTGGGGTGTTTTGCCTTGTTGCGCTACCTCCTTCTTTAGCCATCGTTTCGGACAGCGTTGCAGTGTCTATCATCAGGGCAGATCTAAAAACATAACCAAATTTTGAATTATTTCACATAATATGTAATAAAATGTTGATAATAGGAATGCAGATCGTCTGTCTACGGAAACTCCAGGGACCTTTAAATTCCAGTCTCCCATAGCAGGACTAGTGGAGACTCCAACAATTCCAACATCAGTACCAAGCGAACCAACAGTGCCTCCACCTGAACAAGTGCCACCATTAATACCATCACCCGCAGAAGTGCCACTGATTTCTCCACCAGCGGAAGTGCTACCGACACCTCTACCAGCACAAGTACCACTGATACCTCCACCAACACAAGGGCCGACAATACCTCCATCGCAAGGGCCACCATTGATAATTCCATCAACATCTTCTGCCCCCATTCCTCAAGTGGTTCTGTGCAGACAAGAGGACTACTCGTCTGCTTCTGGGGGGAAAAATTCTGCTTTCCAGAGTCCGCGACGGTGAGTTTCCCTAATTCACCCACTAGCCATACAATAGCCCTAGTTGTTGCCACAACTATTTCAAGATACCACACGGCAGAACAGTTGTTCTAGCACAGCATACCAGGACAAGAGGAATGGTGCTATTGAATGAAATTTCTAAAATAGTAGATATTTTTAATTACACACCCTTTATAACCCATAAACTTTTTTTATGGCTATATTCCCAAATGTTAAGATTGATAAATAAGAAATCTTATGCAATAAATGATTATTCTGTCTTACAATATTTATAAAAGTATATTTTTTTAAATGTTTATACTGATTTGGTACTTTGACACTAGCGAAAATTATTTCAGCACTAATTATTTATCACAAAAAACTCTGCCAAAGTAATTTATGCGAAATTGTTGCAAGACCCCGCCCCTACTTGATTTTTAACTAAATAACTAACCATCACGCCATTTCACGCAGGGGTAGGCAGAGAGGACGGTCCGCCAAACAACTCGGTCTTGGCACACACTCTTTGCCTCATTCACATTCATACATCGTCTCATACATAATCTTCTATTATTCTGACTCTTGACATGGCCCGATTCAAGTATCTGATTCACTTGATCTTGCCATGTCTTGGACATCCCCGAATTCTTCTACCATTCACATTTGCGTCATATGTTCTTCAAATCACCTGAGGGTCCCTTTCTCAATCTTACTCATTATGCTTACATCAGCCTTGCATTCTTTGCGTATCTCCACATTTCTCACACGATCGTACATGGTTTTTTTTTTTTTTTTATTTATTTATTCAACGCCCAGAGGGCTTTTACAGTAGTACAATTTGTTTATGACAGATGATTTTTAAACACATAGACAGATGACAGATGATTTTTAAACAGATAGAGAAATGATAAGAATAAAATTAGATAAAAATGCACACAAGTCACAAAAATACAAAAATACAGTGATTTGATAAGTTTACAAAAATACATATATGTTTAGGAATAGTTTTGGAATATGTTTTTTTACAAGATCCACAAAATTCGCCAAGTTGATGTTGATTATGTCAACATCACTTAAGTACTGATTTCCCATAGTGTGAAATCTTTGTATCGGAGAGTGGGCAATGTAGTTCCGCTTATGAATGCTGCAGTAGAATAGTGTGTTTTGTCGTGTGGTTACTGTCGGTATTCGTAAGTTTATGAGTTGTAGGAGTTCGCAACAGTCGAATTTATGTAGAGTTAAGTATTTTGAATAAAAATGTCAAGTCGTTTATTTTACGTCTGTCTTCTAGTGTGTGTATTTATAGAATATTTAGTAATAGATTATATTTTAAGTCTTCTAGTAGGTTATTTAATTTAAAATTTATAAAACGCAGAATTTTTTTTTGTATTCGCTCAATATTATTAACATGAATTTTGTAAGATGGAGACCAAACTACCGAGTTATACTCAATTTGGCTTCTAACTAGAGGTATATATGTATAATAGTCTAATTGCTTCTATGGAATTAAAGTTTAGTTTTACCACACATTCGCCTCAGGGATCTAATGTCTACAGCATTCAGTCTATCTTCATCCTTTCTCTGCCAGTTCCATGCCTCGCTGCCAAAAATGATAGGTACCAGCACTCCATTATGGACTCCTGGCTTCGCTTCTTTTGACAGTTTTTTATTAGCGCCAATGTCCAAATAGGCCACTTGCATGGATTTCATAACGACTTGGAAAAATTCGTGTGGATGGATTTTTTTACTAAGATTACGAAAATGTTAGTAAAATTTTTTAGAAATGTATAGTTTATTTTTAAATAAATAAATCCATTATTTGAGCTCGTGATGTCACTACATGAAAATGTCCCGTCTCCGATTATGTTCCCTTAATTTTGTAAAATTCCACACTGATTCATTTTTTTTTATATGGCAACACTTTGATTTTCGGCGAATTTTTGAATTTGCGTTTAACGTTCACTAGATTTATTGTTTGTTCTATGCGAACTTATCCTTTGGTTTGATTTTTTTATAAGGATGGCAGTGTTTTTACAGATGTTACGAAGAGAACCCCGTACAATTTATTGCTATTCCTGTGGAAAATGTTATTTTTTTTAAATGATTTTCGGCTACGTAATTATCGTTTTTTCGCACCTATAAAATTATGTTCCGTCTTTCCGGTTTATAAAAAATGGTCTATTTTTCGGATTGAAATTTTAAAAAAATCACCAGGGTTTCAAAAATACGATTAAAAAAAAAAAAATTCAGAATGTCTTAGAATATTTGCCTAAACTGGATTTTTTTTTTAAATGTGATGCAAGTGGCCTATTCAGTCCTTATTAATGGAGTTACCTGCATTTACCCTTCTTTCAACATCTCTATCAGCCTTCCCATCTCTCGTAAACATACTAACCAGATACACAAACTCATCCACCGGCTCCAAGTATTTACCAATTCTATTTGTGTTGTTTAATATAATATCATTTACCATTTTAGCCAGATATAAATATAGTTATTATTTAGCAGGTATGACTGCGGAGATGGGGCCCATGGACACTTCCACAAAGTCTGTCACCTAGCGCACCCAGAGGGTAACTATGATTATATATTTCCTGAATAATTAGTACATAAATAATATTTGAATACGCTGAAAAAACCAAATTTTTTAGCATGAAAACTTCTTAAGAGAGTTTCACTGTATATGTATGTTTGCATAAATCGACAGCAGGTGGTAATGGTGGAATAATGCTTGAAGTTTATGTTTAGGGCAACTCCCTTCTCAAGAAGTTATGATGGACATGGTGAACGAGCTGGAGGAGTGGAAAGAGCAGCAACAAGAACTCTTCAGATCACAGGTATTGATTTCTTATACATATTTTGACTTTCATCATTGTTGTATCAGTCAATTTTATATTTGTGACATAAAAAAGTTTAACTTCATTGAATTTAAAAAGTTTTACTTGATTGATTTTCTTAGTGCAAGGTAACAAGGAGCATCTAAATCTAACCAAATGGCTGAATTTAGGAAATTTTCTAGTCTTGATCTATGAGTTTATTGCTAGATTCTGTAAGTATATAACTAAGCCTTGTACTAAGAATTGTGGTGAAATGACCAACAAGTATACCTTGTTCTAGTTGAAGCAAAAGGAGGCCTCTGCGCTGGCAGCCCTGGGGGCGGAATGGGAGACGCAGCGAGCGCAGAAGGAGGCAGAGCTGACCTCGCGCCTACACCATCTTTCCATACTGCTCTCCTCACTTGGAGAAGCTACTCAGCAGCTATCCCTGCAGGAGACCAAGGTGAACACCGATGACACGCACTAACTAACTCACTTCTACAGATCATATTACCCTCATCATCATTTTCTAGTCGTGGACCCATCACTTGGACAAGAGTCCTCCAGGCTTCCCTGTCCTGTGCTACTGTCAACCTTTCCTCACAGTTGCTTTCCTTTGTTTGGTGACTAACTGGAGGTCTTGCTTCTGGAATTGCCATCATGCAGAATTCCACCTTTTAAAAATAATGTTAGTCTGTAAATTCATCACAATCTCAAGGACGGAAATGGTTAACTCCATATGAGAGAGAAAGTTCACCTACATTCTATGTATAGTTTTTATGTATTACTAGCTGCCCGGCCACGCATTGTGGCTAACGAATCACAATGCCATCTACTGGATGGTTACCCAACCTTTTAACTCACACCGCCATCTGTTAATTTGCATACAAATCAAATTCACACTGCCCGCTTTCCAGCCCGCTCGTCCACCACATACAGACATTCTCCTTTAATTATATATTTCTACCAATTTACACAAAACCTTGACAAATTATATACCTAAACCTTCCTCTTCAATCACTCTATCTATTTGTGAAAACCGCATGAAAATCCTTTCAGTAGTTTTTGAGTTTATCGCGAACAGAGAGAGCGACGCGACGGAGGACTTTAATTTATAATATGTAGAGATTAGCTTCGCTCACGTGGTATTAGGGAGATATTACTGTACAAAGAATTTTCCCAAGGCAATGAAATGTTTTTCTGGGATGAAAAGTAGCCTATATCACTTCCCAGTCCTCCAACTATCCCTACGCAGAAAACCACATTGAACGGTCGCTCCGTTGCGATGTGAAAAAAGGACAAATAGACAAACAGACACTCTTTCGCATTTATAATATTAGTTAGGATGATATTATGGTCTGGACTTCAACAATTTGCATAGTTATGTACATATATGCAATGAGTTGACAGTTTGCTCAGTACTGGGATTTAGTTGTACTTGTATGTTGCAGCTGAGGCGAGCCAAGGAAGAACTTGAGATGATGTACATCACCAAATACCACGAGCTAAACGAAGCCTCCAAAAGGATGGAAGATGAATTCAAGCACGAGATGAAACTGCAAGAGCACAAGTATTCCGAGCTACAGATGAAGATTGAATATGTGGACAAAGAAAACGCAAGTCTCAAGGTTTGTGCACATTCCCTTCTCTTGACATTGTCGACGCCTAAAAAAGTTTATCTTCATTCACGGTGTCCTGAAATTCTTAGTACAAATATCTTATAGAAAACTCAATAACTGTTTTTTTTTTTCAATCTAAGCTTTAGAATTTTTTTTAAAGTAAAACAAACATCCCCGTTACGAATAACGTGTCAATATTTGAAAATTTACTACCACTACAGTAAGCGGAAAAATGTCGCTTATGTCATGATGTAGGACTTAGCCAGCCGAGGAATCAAACAAATGACGCCCAGGTGGGACCCAAACGCGATGCCAACTCAGCCCTGACAGGCCGGTTATTTTTTTAAGAGTTTTTCTATTTTTTTCAGCAACTAAAGGTTTATTTACTATAAGGTCATATACTTCGAGGGGAGAAGTATCACTTGCTCCATTTAATATTGAAAGGCAAGATAGAGGGTCGCCGAGGGCCTGGTAAGAGACAAATGTCTTGGCTACGAAATATACGAGAGTGGACCGGCATTAGAAGTGTGGAGGAGCTATTCCGGGCAGCACAAGACAGAGAGACCTTTTTGAGAGTGATCGCCAACGTCGGGGGACCTGATAGGGCACGCAAAGAAGAAGAAGAAAGGTTTATAAAAACTTTTGGTGCCGGGTCTACTCTTCAACTGGCTTCAACACATTTTAAAATATATTAAACAGCTGATATTAACCCCCTATGAACCGATTTTTTATAATGGAACTTAATAAATTCCAACTTTAAACTCAATTTAATCGTAAACGAATACTCAAATAAAAAAATCAACTCCAGACATAGATTCACCTGCTTGTACAGTGAGTTTTTGGATACCATCTATAATAAAACTATGTATGTTATTTAATTTCAGAAAAACATTAAAAAGCAAGAAGAAGAAATCCAATCCTTGAAGGAGATGAATGTATCTAGCAAACAGTCAGCAGTTCAAGCACAAGAAATGGTAAGGTTTGTTTTCTTCTTCAGAGCGGCCTACTCTTCAAACAAAATATATTGGCAATAGGCAATAGTATATATTATATAGTATTGTTTGGTTTTTCAAAAAACTCACTTTTCGCTTGACGGGAAAATCGACCGCACCGCCCCTCGCGTTTCACCAACCTCAAGGTTCACTTTGGCTTGGCGACGCAAAAACGCCGCTGGCACGCCAAAACGACCTCTCCGGTCCTCGAGTTTCGCACACCTCAAGGTTCAATTTTGTTCGAAGGAAATTGTCCCAACGGCTGACACGCGAGAATGGACATTAGCGCTCGCTATTTTGGAACGCTTCAAAGTTCACAATCCTTCGAAGAGTCGATTATTTTCCAGCCACTAGCAGTTGTTTTTTTTTTTTGATAGGGGAAACATTTCAATATGTTTGCCAAAACTTTACGGGAGACTTCTAGCGGTGCGGAATACAAGTATGGATTATTCACATTAGAAAAAATCAAATGTCTATCGAATACTGTTGTAGTTCTATTTTCATCCGTTCGAAATGGCAGCTTCGTCTGAATTTAAATAAATACGCTAGCTTCACGATTTTCACAAAAAAATAGACTAGACAGGAAACTCACATAAAATTGAACTGACACATTTTAAGAGCGAAAATTATATAAATTTGCGGCGAAAACTGGAACTACTCATTAAATCAACCAATTCGGCTCAGTTATAGTTCCCGCCGACAGGTTCGCATTAAAAAAAAAAAACCACAAATTAGGCCTTAGTTTCAATGCAATGGAAAATACTAGAGAGAATGTTGAGACAGGTCAGTTATCCGAGATGTCAAAACAAAACGGATCTCTCAGCGGTTTGGGTTGTTGTTTTTCGGGAAACGGCATTGCAGCCGAAAAAACGATCCCCGGTTAGATGTTTTTGAAAAATTCGGTACCCGGCAATATAAGGCAACTTTTAACACCAAAATTTTGCGTCCGTTCCATGTAAAAAATTTCAGGGTCGCCGAAAAACCTATAAAATTTTCCAAAAAAAACAAGAAAATTGGTGTCCATAGATTCACTTCAGTAGGGTGGATATTTACCGGCCAGTAGGTACAAATTGAAATGTTATTAATTCAGGGTAGGTACCTACTTATCTCGGTAGTATTGCAAATATGATGAGAAAAGCAAACACATTGCCGGAATTTTGTAAGGAAATGCGCCGGTACCTGCCGGAATAGGTAGTTGGACAATTATTTAGGTTTTTGATGCAATTTATTTTACTAAGGTAATGTTGTTTCCACGATACTGAATAATTTAACAATTTTTTAAAGTTCATTTTCACGTTCTGTGTAAGTTCTGTTTTTTTATCAGTAAATGCCAGTTGCATCATAAAACTGAAATAATTACAGAACTTGAATAGAATTCGAACCGAACTTTTACAGAACGTTAAAATTGACTTGAAAAATTAAAAAAATTTTAATTTCGTTAAACAACCCAGCCTAAATATGAGTTTTTTTTTACGTATGTATGCAAGTACCTATACTCAGAATATAAGTAGGTTCCTACCTGCACATAAACACTCGATATCATCCGACGATATTGCATACGTATTAGTTTTCTAATTTTACAATGAAATTACTCGAAGTTGAACGGAAATTTTTTTAAAAGTATTAAATTCATATAGCGCTTTATTTTAAGCAGTAAAACTACTGGTGAGTTCTGGCATTATAAAATTTGTATGAAAATGTACGTACGCTCATAACTTCCGAAGGACTGCAACAAATTGAAAAATTCTTTTTTTGTTGTGTTCGTTATTGTTAGTACAAGGTTTGTATAAAATTACTGGTGAGTTCTGGCATTACGAAATTTGTAAAAAAAAAATTATAGATGGCGCGCGAGCTGTTTGAAAAATAAATGTACCGGGAATTAGTGTATTAATAATGCGGCAAGTGGGGGGGGGGGTGGAAACAGGAAGGGGGGGAGGGGAACTCGGGAGGGGGTTTACGATACGGAGAAGCCTAGGAGTGAAGTGGGGGTGAGCTCTGGCAACACGAAATTACGCATTGCTCAACCGTTCATCCGATTGTGATGAAACTTTGGGGATTTGATGTGTGCATTTCTACAATGGTGTTTATATACTAACGTATAGCAGGTTTTTGCTGCTAGGTCCTGCGGACGGCTTTATACATGGTTGTATGTTTAACCGCTAAGCGTTTCTAAACCATTCATCCGATTGCGATGAAAATTTGAGGATTTGATGTGTGCATGCCCACGACGGTTTCTGTATACAAAAGTGTGCTCTGGCATCATGAAATTACGCATTGCTAAACCATTCATCCGATTGCGATGAAACTTTGGGAATTTTATGTGTGCATGTCTACAATGGTGTTTATATACTAACGTATGGCAGGTTTTTGCTGCTAGGTCCTGCGGGCGGCTTTATACATAGTTGTATGTTTAACCGCTAAGCGTTGCTAAACCATTCATCCGATTGCGATGAAAATTTGTAGATTTGATGTGTGCATGCTCACGACGGTTTCTGTATACAAAAGTGAGCTCTGGCATCATGAAATTACGCATTGCTAAACCGTTCATCCGATTGCGATGAAACTTTGGGGATTTGATGTGTGCATGCCTACAATGGTGTCTATATACTAACAGATGGCAGATTTTTGCTGCTAGGCCCTGTGGGCGGCTTTATATATATTTGTATGTTTAACCGTAGGTACCTACCCGCTTACTATGAATTTTTTTTCTGTTAGTTAGTAAGTCAAGTTAGTTTTAACCCGTTAGTTGCATTTGCAACAGGCATAAGCTAGTACTATATAGTATTGTCTGGTTTTTTGAAAAACTCACTTTTTTCTTGACGGGAAAATCGACCGCACCTCCCCTTAAGTTTCACCAACCTCAAGGTTCACTTTCGGGTGAAGAACTTTAAGACGGCCCTTGCACGCCAAAACGACCTCCGGGCTGTTTGAGTTTCACCCACTCTAAGGTTCACTCTCCCTCAAATACCCGTGTCCGGTAAAATGTATGGGAAATTTGTATGAAAAATTCAGCCAAAAAATGTGTCGATCTTCTCAAGCCAGAATGGACCTCGGCGCTCGGTATTTCGGAACAATTTAAAGTTCACAATCCTTTGAATTCGTTTGGCACTAGCAATTGTTTCTGAGAGACCGTTTACTGAGAAGGTGAAATTCAATCGCGGAAATAGAGTATTTTTGTAGACAAAATTAACGTCACTAGCGATTTATTCTCTCATACGAATTAACGGCGAAAACTGGAACTTCTCATTAAATCAACCAATTCGGCTCAGTTATAGTTCCCGCCGACAGGTTCGCATTAAAAAAAACAACCACAAATTAGGCATCAGTTTCAATGCAATGGAAAATACTAGAGAGAATGTTGATACAGGTCAGTTATCAGTTATCCGAGATGTCAAAACAAAACGGATCTCTCAGCGGTTTGGGTTGTTGTTTTTCGGGAAACGGCATTGCGGCCGGAAAAACGATTCCAGCTTAGATGTTTTTGAAAAATACGGTACCCGGCAATATTAGGCAACTTTTAAGACCAAAATTTTGTGTTAGTTCCATGTAAAAAATTTCAGGGTCGCCGAAAAACCTATAAAATTTTCCTAAAAAAACAAGAAAATTGGTGTCCATAGATTCACTTCAGTAGGGTGGATATTTACCGGCCAAATTGAAATGTTATTAATTCAGGGTAGGTACCTACTTATCTCGGTAGTATTGCAAATATGACGAGAAAAGCAAAAACATTGCCGGAATTTTGTATGGAAATGCGCCGGTACCTGCCGGAATGGGTAGTTGGACAATTATTTAGGTTTTTGATGCAATTTAATTTACTAAGGTAATGTTATTTCCACGATACTGAATAATTTGACAATTTCATTTTCACGTTCTGTGAAAGTTCGGTTTTTTATCAGTTAATGCCAGTTGCATCATAAAACTGAAATAATTACAGAACTTGAATAGAATTCGAACCGAACTTTTACAGAACGTTAAAATTGACTTGAAAAATTGAAGAATTTTTAATTTTGTTAAACAACCCAGCGTAAATACATATGTGTTTTTTTTACACACTCTTTTTGCACTCGGAATTTAGGTAGGTACCCATCTGCACATAACAACTAGATATCATCCAACTATATTGCATACGTATTAGTTTTCTAATTTTACAATGAAATTACTCGAAGTTGAACCGAATATTTTTTAAAAGTATTAAATTCATATAGCGCTTTATTTTAAGCAGTAAAACTACTGGTGAGTTCTGGCATTATAAAATTTGTATGAAAATGTACGTACGCTCATAACTTCCGAAGGACTGCAACAATTTGAAAAATTCTTTTTTTGTTGTGTTCGTTATTGTTAGTACAAGGTTTGTATAAAATTACTGGTGAGTTCTGGCATTGCGAAATTTGTAAAAAAAAAATTATAGGTGGCGCGCGAGCTGTTTGAAAACTAAATGTACCGGGAATTAGTGTATGCAATGCGGCAGGTGGGGGGGGGGTGGAAACAGGAAGGGGGGGGAGGGGAGCCTGGGAGGGGGGAGGGGAACTCGGGAGAGGGTTTACGATACGGAGAAGCCTAGGAGTGAAGTGGGGTGAGGGAAGGTGAGGGAGGCGGAGTGGAAAGGGGAAGAAGACGCTGGTGAGGAAGGGGGGGGGATTCCTGGTTCCTGTATACAATAGTGAGTTCTGGCAACACGAAATTACGCATTGCTAAACCGTTTATCCGATTGTGATGAAACTTTGGGGATTTGATGTGTGCATTTCTACAATGGTGTTTATATACTAACGTATAGCAGGTTTTTGCTGCTAGGTCTTGCGGACGGCTTTATACATAGTTGTATGTTTAACCGCTAAGCGTTGCTAAACCATTCATTCGATTGCGATGAAAATTTGAGGATTTGATGTGTGCATGCCCACGACGGTTTCTGTATACAAAAATGAGCTCTGGCATCATGAAATTACGCATTGCTAAACCGTTCATCCGATTGCGATGAAACTTTGGGGATTTGATGTGTGCATGCCTACAATGGTGTCTATATACTAACGTATGGCAGATTTTTTGCTGCTAGGCCCTGTGGGCGGCTTTATATATATTTGTATGTTTAACCGTAGGTACCTACCCGCTTTCTATGATTTTTTTTCTGTTAGTAAGTCAAGTTAGTTTTAACCCGTTAGTTGCATTTGCAACGGGCATAAGCTAGTATATATATTAATGTCTGGTTTTTGAAAAACTCACTTTTTTCCTTGACGCGAAAAACGACAGTACCGCCCCTTACGTTTTACCGACCTCAAGGTTCACTTTCGGATACAGCATTTTAAGACTTTTGATGGATCCGAAAATGAGCTCTCCGCTCCTCGAGTTTCAAACACCGCAGAGACCATTATCCGATTTAGGGTAGCGTGCCCAAATCGTGTCCCGATTAGGGAAAAAATTTCATACAAAACACCGATGCACGGTTAGCAGTGCACCCAAGCGGCGAAAACTACAATTAAATCTTCCACCGACGGAGAAATTCGGCCTTAGTTCTATTTCCCGCCGTCAGGTTCACCCGTTGAAACGGCGCGACGTACGCGTAGGCTCAAAAAGGGAAAGAAAAAAGTCTTTTTTGGGTACGAAAGCACACTTTTCAGTACTTGAGAAAACTACGGAAAAATTAAGCATTTTGTTTGCCTACATTTTTGCTAGCGATTTATTCACGGAAAACTGAAGCAAATCAGCGGCAAAAACTGGAACCTCAAAAAAAAGTACTCAATTCGGCTCAGTTATATTTCCTGCCGACAGGTGTACTTCAAAAAAAAGATGTCATTTTGGCCATTAGTTTCAATGCAAAATAAATTGCTACGAATGTTGAGTTAGGTCAGGATTCTTACATGTCAAAACAAAACGGATCTCTCAGTGGTTTGGGTTGTTGTTTTTCGGGAAACGGCATTGCGGCCGGAAAAACGATTCCGGCTTGGATGTTTTTGAAAAATTCGTTACCCGAAAACATTCGGCATCTTTTGATACCAATATGAGGTGTCTGTCCCATGTAAAAAAGTTCAGGGTCGCCGAAAAACCTATAAAATTTTCCCAAAAAAACAAGAAAATACGTGTCCATAGATTCACTTCTGAAAGGTGGATTTGTACCGGCCAGTACAAAGTACCTACTTATCTCGGTAGTATTGCAAATATGATAAAAAAGCAAAACCATTGCCGGAATTTTGTAAGGAAAAGCGGCGGTACCTACCGGAATGGGTAGTTGGACAATTATTTAGGTTTTAATGCAATTTAATTTACTAAGGTAATGTTGTTTCACCGATACTGAATAATTTAACAATTTTTTAAAGTTCATTTTCACGTTCTGTGTAAGTTCTATTTTTTTTTTATCGGTAAATGCCAGTTGCATCATTAAACAAAAATATCTATAGAACTTGAATAGAATTCGAACAGAACTTTTACAGAACGGTAAAATTGACTTGAAAAATTGAAGAATTTCCGATTTTGTTAAACAACCCAGCCTAAATAAGTTTTTTTTTTTTACTTATGTGTAAGAACCTGCGCTCAGAATTTAGGTAGGTACCCATCTGCACATAACAACTCGCTATCATCCGACGATATTGCATACGTATTAATTTTCTAATTTTACAATGAAATTACTCGAAGTTGAACGGGATATATTTTTTAAAGTATTATATTCATATAGCGCTTTTTTTAGCAGTAAAACTACTGGTGAGTTCTGGAATTATAAAATTTGTATGAAAATGTACGTACGCTCATAACTTCTGAAGGACTGCAATAAATTGAAAAATTCTTTTTTTGTTGTGTTTGTTATTGTTAGTACAAGGTTTGTATAAAACTACTGGTGAGTTCTGGCATTACAAAATTTGTAAAAAAAAAATTAATAGGTGGCGCGCGAGCTGTTTGGAAACTAAATGTACCGGGAATTAGTGTATGTAATGCGGCAGGGGGGGGGGGGGGGGTGGAAAAGGGAAGGGGGGGGAATCTGGGAGGGGGGAGGGGAACTCAGGAGGGGGTTTACGAGACGGAGAAGCATAGGAGTGAAGTGGGGGGAGGCGGAATGGAAAGGGGAAGAGGACGCTGATGAGGAAAGGGGGGGGGGGGGAAGGGGATTGGAACAAATGAGAAAGGACACGCAGGTAGAAACATTTTCTTTATTTAATGGTATAGGAACACATGCCGGGTACCAGTTATCTTCTATATATATATATATAAAAATCAGAAAAATATTTGCATGTAAGTATGTATGTATGTCCGCTATGCGTTGCTAAACCATTCATCCGATTGCGATGAAGCTTTAGGGATTTGATGTGCGCATGCCCGCGATGGTTTCTGTATACAATAGTGAGCTCTGGCATCATGAAATTACGCATTGCTAAACCGTTCATCCGATTGCGATGAAACTTTGGGGATTTGATGTGTGCATGCCTACAATGGTGTCTATATACTAACGTATTGCAGGTTTTTGCTGCTAGGCCCTGTGGGCGGCTTTATGTATATTTGTATGTTTAACCGTAGTTACCTACCCACTTACTATGAAATTTTTTTTTCTGTTAGTAAGTGAAGTTAGTTTTAACCCGTTAGTTGCATTTGCAACAGGCATAAGCTAGTTATATAGTATTGTTTGGTTTTTCAAAAAACTCACTTTTCGCTTGACGGGAAAATCGACCGCACCGCCCCTCGCGTTTCACCAACCTCAAGGTTCACTTTGGCTCGGCGACGCAAAAATGCCGCTGGCACGCCAAAACGACCTCTCCGATCCTCGAGTTTCGCACACCTCAAGGTTCAATTTTGTTCGAAGGAAATTGTCCCAACGGCTGACACGCGAGAATGGACATTAGCGCTCGCTGTTTTGGAACGCTTCAAAGTTCACAATCCTTCGAAGAGTCGATTATTTTCCAGCCACTAGCAGTTGTTTTTTTTTTGATAGGGGAAACATTTTTCATCGTTATCAATATGTTTGCCAAAACTTTACGGGAGACTTCTAGCGGTGCGGAATACAAGTATGGATTATTCACATTAGAAAAAATCAAATGTCTATCGAATACTGTTGTAGTTCTATTTTCATCCGTTCGAAATGGCAGCTTCGTCTGAATTTAAATAAATACGCTAGCTTCACGATTTTTACAAAAAAAATAGACCAGACAGGAAACTCACATAAAATTGAACTGACACATTTTAAGAGCGAAAATTATATAAATTTGCGGCGAAAACTGGAACTACTCATTAAATCAACCAATTCGGCTCAGTTATAGTTCCCGCCGACAGGTTCGCATTAAAAAAAACAACCACAAATTAGGCCTTAATTTTAATGCAATGGAAAATACTTGAGAGAATGTTGAGACAGGTCAGTTATCCGAGATGTCAAAACAAAACGGATCTCTCAGCGGTTTGGGTTGTTGTTTTTTGGAAAATGGCATTGCAGCCGAAAAAACGATCCCCGGTTAGATGTTTTTGAAAAATTCGGTACCCGGCAATATAAGGCAACTTTTAACACCAAAATTTTGTTTCCGTTCCATGTAAAAAATTTCAGGATCGCCGAAAAACCTATAAAATTTTCCAAAAAAAACAAGAAAATCCATAGATTCACTTCAGTAGGGTGGATATTTACCTGCCAGTACAAATTATGTTATGAATTCAGGGTAGGTACCTACTTATCTCGGTAGTATAGCAAATATGATGAAAAAAGCAAAACCATTGCCAGAATTTTGTAAGGAGATGCGCCGGTACCTACCGGAATGGGTAGTTAGACAATTATTTAGGTTTTAATGCAATATAATTTACTAAGGTAATGTTATTTCCACGATACTGAATAATTTAATAATTTTTTAAAGTTCATTTTCACGTTCTGTGAAAGTTCGGTTTTTTTATCAGTTAATGCCAGTTGCATCATAAAACTGAAATAATTACAGAACTTGAATAGAATTCGAACCGAACTTTTACAGAACGTTAAAATTGACTTGAAAAATTGAAGAATTTCTAATTTTGTTAAACAACCCAGCCTAAATATGTGTTTTTTTAATCACTCTTTTTGCACTCGGAATTTAGGTAGGTACCCATCTGCACATAACGACTCGATATCATCCAACTATATTGCATACGTATTAGTTTTCTAATTTTACAATGAAATTATTCGAAGTTGAACGGAATATTTTTTAAAAGTATTAAATTCATAGAGCGCTTTATTTTAAGCAGTAAAACTACTGGTGAGTTCTGGCATTATAAAATTTGTATGAAAATGTACGTACGCTCATAACTTCCGAAGGACTGCAACAATTTGAAAAATTCTTTTTTTGTTGTGTTCGTTATTGTTAATACAAGGTTTGTATAAAACTACTGGTGAGTTCTGGCATTACGAAATTTGTAAAAAAAAATTATAGGTGGCGCGCGAGCTGTTTGAAAACTAAATGTACCGGGAATTAGTATATGTAATGCGGCAGGTGGGGGGGGGGGGGGTGGAAACAGGAAGGGGGAGGGGAGCCTAAGAGGGGGGAGGGGAACTCGGGAGGGGGTTTACGATACGGAGAAGCCTAGGAGTGAAGTAGGGTGATGGAAGGTGAGGGAGGCGGAGTGGAAAGGGGAAGAGGACGCTGGTGAGGAAGGGGGGGGGGGGGATTCCTGGTTCCTGTTTACAATAGTGAGCTCTGGCAACACGAAATTACGCATTGCTAAACCGTTCATCCGATTGTGATGAAACTTTGGGGATTTGATAGGTGCATTTCTACAATGGTGTTTATATACTAACGTATAGCAGGTTTTTGCTGCTAGGTCCTGCGGACGACTTTATACGTAGTTGTATGTTTAACCGCTAAGCGTTGCTAAACCATTCATCCGATTGCGATGAAAATTTGAGGATTTGATGTGTGCATGCCCACGACGGTTTCTGTATACAAAAGTGAGCTCTGGCATCATGGAATTACGCATTGCTAAACCGTTCATCCGATTGCGATGAAACTTTGGGGATTTGATGTGTGCATGTCTACAATAGTGTTTATATACTAACGTATGGCAGATTTTTGCTGCTAGGCCCTGTGGGTGGCTTTATATATATTTGTATGTTTAACTGTAGGAACCCACCCGCTTACTTTGATTTTTTTTTCTGTTAGTTAGTAAGTCAAGTTAGTTTTAACCCGTTAGTTGCATTTGCAACAGGCATAAGCTAGTTATATAGTATTGTTTGGTTTTTTAAAAAACTCACTTTTTCTGGCACGCCAAAATCGACCGCACTGCCCCTTAAGTTTCACCAACCTCGAGGTTCACATTCGGGTAAAGTCGATTAAGACGGCCCTTGCACGCCAAAACGACCTTTCCGCTCCTCGAGTTTCACCGACCGCAGAGACCATTATCGCTAGACAGGAAACTCACATAAATCGAGCTGAAACATAATAAACAGCGACAAATATGGCAAATTTTGCGGCGAAAACTAGAACCTCTAACTTAATCTCTCACCTTTGGACTTAGTTCTATTTCCGGCCGCCAGGTGCGCCGGGTCAAAAAAATTGGCATTTTCGCGTGTCAATTTCGAGTTTCCATACAAAACGAAATTTACTAGGGAAATTATTCTTATTAATTATACGGCTTTGCTGAGAAAAAATGACATTTTAAACGTGCTTTGCGGGATCGTAGATTACGTAAAAAATAAACTTTCTGCCGGAGATGTTTTTTAATAAATATAAACATGACAGGTTTTAAAAACTTTTAAAATCAAAACATGTGTAGCTCCCCCTTGAAAATGTTTCACAATATTGCATTCAAATTCGACATTTTTCTGACATTAGCGAAAAATTCACTTTCATCGATAAATGCAAATCGTTTGCAGCCTGTAAAATCGGCTGGTATATTAAAATTTTATAAATTTTCTCGAACTTTGCAACACTGAAGATGGAGTCGTGATGGCGTTAAAAGCCACTACCACCTTAAAAAAAGCAGACCCCGCCCTAATAGGTTTTGTATGAAGAATTTTTTTTTTTAATGGCGGATTTCAAATTGCATAGCTCGACAGGGCCTAAATTTACGCGGGATTGGTGCAAATTTGTGCATCGGTCTTGCCTGTTTAAAAAATATAATTATGGAATATTATCTGTCTGTGTATGATATAGTATAGGTAAGTACCTAATACAAAAGCGCTAGATTTACCCGCGCTTCAACAGCAAATTGAAATGTCAAAAGAAAACGGATCTCTCAGCGGTTTGGGTTGTTGTTTTTCGGGAAACGGCATTGCGGCCGGAAAAACGATTCCGGCTTGAATGTTTTTGAAAAATTCGGTACCCGAAAACATTTCGCGTCTTTTGATACCAATATGAGGTGTCTGTCCCATGTAAAAAAGTTCAGGGTCGCCGAAAAACCTATAAAATTTTCCAAAAAAAACAAGAAAATTGGTGTCCATAGATTCACTTCAGTAGGGTGGATATTTACCGGCCAGTACATTGAAATGTTATTAATTCAGGGTAGGTACCTACTTATCTCGGTAGTATTGCAAATATGATGAGAAAAGCAAAAACATTGCCGGAATTTTGTAAGGAAATGCGCCGGTACCTGCCGGAATGGGTAGTTGGACAATTATTTAGGTTTTTGATGCAATTTAATTTACTAAGGTAATGTTGTTTCCACGATACTGAATAATTTAACAATTTTTTAAAGTTCATTTTCACTTTCTGTGTAAGTTCTGTTTTTTTATCAGTAAATGCCAGTTGCATCATTAAACTGAAATAATTACCGAACTTGAATAGAATTTGAACCGAACTTTTACAGAACGTTAAAATTGACTTGAAAAATTGAAGAATTTTTAATTTCGTTAAACAACCCAGCCTAAATATGAGTTCTTTTTTACGTATGTATGCAAGTACCTATACTCAGAATATAAGTAGGTTCCTACCTGCACATAAACACTCGATATCATCCGACGATATTGCATAAGTATTAGTTTTCTAATTTTACAATGAAATTACTCGAAGTTGAACGGGATATTTTTTAAGTATTAAATTAATATAGCGCTTATTTTTAAGCAGTAAAACTACTGGTGAGTTCTGGAATTATAAAATTTGTATGAAAATGTACGTACGCTCATAACTTCTGAAGGACTGCAACAAATTGAAAAATTCTTTTTTTGTTGTGTTCGTTATTGTTAGTTCAAGGTTTGTATAAAACTACTGGAGAGTTCTGGCTTGACGAAATTTGTAAAAAAAAATTGAATAGGTGGCGCGCGAGCTGTTTGAAAACTTAATGTACCGGGAATTAGTGAAAGTAATGAGGCAGGGGGGGTGGAAACAGGAAGGGGGAACCTGGGAGGGGGGAGGGGAACTCGGGAGGGGGTTTACGAAATAGAGAAGCGTAGGAGTGAAGTGGGGGAAAGGGGAAGCGGACGCTGGTGAGGAAAAGGGGGGGGGGAAGGGGATTGGAACAAATGAGAAAAGACACGCCGGTAGAAACATTTTCTTTATTAAATGGTATAGCAACGCATGCCGGATACCAGCTATCTTCTATATGTATTAAAATCAAAAAAATATTTGCAAGTAAGTATGTATGTATGTCCGCTATGCGTTGCTAAACCATTTATCCGATTGCGATGAAACTTTGGGGATTTGATGTGCGCATGCCCGCGATGGTTTCTGCATACAATGGTGAGCTCTGGCATAATGAAATTACGCATTGCTGAACCGTTCATCCGATTGCGATGAAAATTTGGGGATTTGATGTGTGCATGCCTAAAATGATGTCTATATACTAACGTATGACATGTTTTTGCTGCTAGGCCCTGCGGCCGGCTTTATATGTATTTGTATGTTTAACCGCTAAGCGTTGCTAAACCTTTCATCCGATTGCGATGAAAATTTGAAGATTTGATGTGTGCATACCCACGACGGTTTTTGTATACAAAAGTGAGCTCTGGCATCATGAAATTACGCATTGCTAAACCATTCATACGATTGCGATGAAACTTTGGGGATTTGATGTGTGCATGTCTACAATGGTGTTTATTTACTAACGTATGGCAGGTTTTTGCTGCTAGGTCCTGCGGGCGGCTTTATACATAGTTTTGTGTTTAACCGCTAAGCGTTGCTAAACCATTCATCCGATTGCGATGAAAATTTGTAGATTTAATGTGTGCATTCCCACGACGGTTTCTGTATACAAAAGTGAGCTCTGGCATTTTGAAATTACGCATTGCTAAACCGTTCATCCGATTGCGATGAAACTTTGGGGATTTGATGTGTGCATGCCTACAATGGTGTCTATATACTAACGTATGGCAGGTTTTTGCTGCTAGGCCCTGTGGGCGGCTTTATATATATTTGTATGTTTAACCGTAGGTACCTACCCGCTTACTATGAAATATATTTTTTTTCTGTTAGTAAGTAAGTCAAATTAGTTTTAACCCGTTAGTTGCATTTGCAATGGGCATAAGCTAGTATAAAGTATTTGTTGGTCAACATCACAATTTTCACTTTGTACTAAAAAATATTGGAAACAAAACTCAATTAAATACCTTAAATGCCTAAGATGATTACCCCATTACATATTCTCAAAAATAGAGTACAGAATTATAAAAGTATCACAATCCCTGAACGTTGCATAAACACTAAAAATTAAAAACTAATCATTTTTAACATCGGTCGCGTATGTCGATCGCTTGCGGTAATATAGGTGAATGAATGAAGAGCTGTTGTGACGCGATTCGCTACGTGCTGCTTATGAGGACCATCGGTCCAGCTCGTCAGTGCTACGTTGTCATGACTTTAAATTAAAATATAGATTCAAAAGTAGGTACTGAATCACAAGTATGAAATGTGAAACTATGTACATACGTATATTCATGCTCGACGGTTTGGCGGATCGAATTGATTTGGAACTAAGCTCGTCATTGCGTTCATATGACACAAGACACCATAGATATATGTACGACCAAGTTGCTCAGTCAAATCGTAATCAAACATCGAGTACCAATAACGCACCTTGAATCTTTTTCACAATGAGCTAATGGCTTGATATAAAATAGCATTAAGCAAGATGGTACACATGTTGAGACATGTTTGAATGAGCGTTAAACCATTGTTAGCTTTACACACACAAATTATTACTCTCTATCAACAATAATGTAGGCATAATATTAAATTTTGAATAAATAAATTTATTTAAAAAAGAATGATAAAATAAAACATAATATGTCAGAGTTATATTCATCAATCCCCTAATTGATGTCTTAGATTATCTCATTAGAAATTGATTGCATGTTCTGCAGAGAGATCTCCAGCAGCGACTGGAGGGGGCCCTTCAGTCCAAGAGTTTCTTCAAGCACCAGTGGGCGGCCGCCGTGCGAGAGGGACAGCTGATGAAGCTGCAACAGGCCAGGAACACGCAACTGTAAATACCATTGGTCTATACAGGGTGAAACTGCACATACCCAAGGATTTTAACCAGCGTTTCCTAACCATATTTGGAGTACAAAAATAGATGTTGTTTTGCTGTCTGATGATGAGTTTTTTCTATTTACCTTGCACAATTTTTTCACTTTGCAATAAAATCCAAATAAATGGAATTAACAGAACGTAACCGAAAACTAGAAATTATTTTTGAAAGGCGATGAAATACACTTTCAAATTTTATAATTGGAAATATACAAATAGTTTTTGAAATATAAAAATTTTGAATGCAAATATAAAAAAAATATTAAAATGACTCACCTTACATTTTTTCTAACTAAACTTTCTGATAATGAAATAAAATAAAAACACACACATTTTATAAGGCAAATGGCAAACTCACTTTTTTATCGTTTCCCAAATAAAAATTCACAAAGTTTCAGTAATTTTTTTCAAATTCCTATTGGAAACTTTGGTTTCATAAAGGTGAGATTTTAATTATTTTTTGTTTAACTTTTAGATTTATGTATACAGCGTGGTGTTTTCTCTTTCTAACAACGTTTATATAATTTTTCTCACTAGGAAGACACAATGATTTCTACGAGACTTGTATGAGTTGTTCCGAAAAGCGAACAAATTAGCTTGAGGTTTTCAAAAACAAAAAATATGTTTTGTAATCACTGTTTCGTGTGTTACCATATTGCTGGAACGAGGCAGAGTGCTTGTCACATGACTTTCCACTAGGCTATACGCGACTTCTCAGTGGCAATGTATTATGGAATAATATTTTTATTGTTTTTAATTGAAAAAAATATATCATCAGGCCACAAAATGACATGTACATTTTTTACTTCAAATACATATGTCCACTAATCGAATTGCTGGTTAAAATCCTTGGGGTATATGCTGTCACACCCTGTATTTTTATTTGTATTGTATGTATTTTTATTTTGAAGGTTAATGAAATCCTCATCTATCTTTTTTGAGTGGTCCTATTGAAATCTTATAGTATTATTATACTTAAATATGTCGTACCTCTGTTTCATGTATTAATGTATCGAGGCCAACGGAAGTGGCGCGCTCTATTATCCGATACTGTACCGAAAAATAGTCTGAAATTTACTCCCAACCAACCGCACTACTGCATAATATTCCCACTATAATCTTTTTATCGCATGTGTCAAAAATAAACATAAATATGTTCCTTGTCGCAATAATGCTATAGCCATTTCAAAAGAACACAATGTATGCCGTTATATAAATAGACTCGCCATAGTCTCACATACTCACAATATAATGTGGAAAGCAAGCAAAACTCTTTTGTTTTCAGCGGTTTTCAGTATAATTTCTAAATTCAAAACTTTATTACTGTGTGATAAAGACAGACAATCAAATAATGTACGTGTATGAATGTCATAGATATATGGTAGGGCGGCTTATTTATTTCTTCGCCGAATACTGCTTTCACATCACGGGTGTGACTGAGATAACAAGTTACTCTCACTCGGTTACACAATGGACAGGGAAGGGTAAAGAATTCAATGACGTATTATTATAAAATTAATTGTAATAATTATAATAATTGATAATAATTAGTAATTTGCGTGTACTTACAAATGAAGTGTTATTCCTTCGCCTTTACGACTATTTGCCGTGTAATTTAAGCATTTTCTCATCACACTTTTTGGTGTTTTGCATTAGGGCATTTTGGCGCTTTGCAATGCAATTTACTTACTGGTAAGACACGACCCCACTCGACGCGTAGCAGTTTAGTACTTAAGTACTAGAAATAGAGACAGCTACAACCGTCTTGTGTTTGGCTTCCCACTTTGAGATTTCTACCCCGCGTCCAGTATTAATGTCATTGAATGTATGTAGGTCTGTTTCCTCCAAAGGAAAAAAATAATCATTTTCTTGCATCTCTCTCACACACCGCACCGTGACGTCTCCATAGACCTATACAATGTGTTTGAATGTCTAACGACGACTAATGTCAGAAACGGTCGGCGATCGATCAAGTAAAATAGTACAAAAACTATGTGCTTTAAACAATTAATGCGTTAAAGCACAGAGGAACGATCGATGCAATCTGTTTTGCGAGGTTTGTGTGAAATTAATTCAGGATTGGAAGAAATAAACGACATACACGGGAAAACGATTACAGTCAAACCCGCTTAAGAAGTTCCCGTTTAATATGTTTTCCCGCCTAAAAAGTGCAGTTTTTTCAACCCCGAAAAATTCCCATACAAAACACGCATTTTGTTCCCGTTTAATATGTTTCCCGCAAGAAAGGATTTCCCGCCTAAGAAGTTCAAAAATATAATCCCCCAACAAAATAATTACCCTCTTAAAAAGTTTTTACAGCACAAAATATAATTGAAAGCATTTAACTTGCCCAATAAAACAACCCATTTCGTGTTATATTAGTCATGCCGGCGCGCCGGCTTTGTCCTTTGTTCTGCCTCTAAAAGGTCCAATAAACAAATAAAACCCATTTCACCTATTTGAAAAATGATCATTATCAATGCACTGGAATAACCCGAGACATAAACATGAGATAATGAGCTCTAAAATTTACTACTCTAAAGACCATTATCGCATAACGTCGTTGTGTCAAATGGAACCCTTTTCATTCGAAAATTTTAATCCTCTTGCCTCTCTCCACTTTCACATAAATCACAATGGATGTGATAGAGATAGAAGCCAAAGCTTTCTGACAGCTGGGATCGATGTGGCTTATAGAAAAAGGTGGCATCTACACAAATCAAAAATAAAATAATTTATTTTAATAATGTTGGGGGTCGCGAAATTTCAATTCCGCGGAAATATGTCATCTTATATCAAACAAAATCTGGCAAATCTGCATCTGACAAGCCCGTCTTTTACCATTTTTTCCGAATAGGTATTTGAACAAGGGCCGGCCGCGATGGAATTCGGCCGCGAAAAATCGATTTACGCGAAATATTTCTTAATGATGAATTTATTCCGAATAGGTATCTGCATTATGGCCGGCCGCGACGGGATTCGGCCGCGATAATTCAATTTACGCGAAATATATCGTATTTTTATGAATTTATTCCGAATATGTATCTGAATTACAGCCGGCCGCGATGGGTATCGGCCACGAAAACTCAATTTACGCGAAATATATAGAATTTTTACGATTTTTTCCGAATAGGTATCTGAACAAGTGCCGGCCGCGATGGAATTCGGCCGCGAAAATTCGATTTACGCGAAATATTTCTTAATTTGATGAATTTATTCCGAATAGGTATCTGCATTATAGCCGGCCGCGACGGGATTCGGCCACGATAATTCAATTTACGCGAAATATATCGTATTTTTATAAATTTATTCCGAATATGTATCTGAATTACAGCCGGCCGCGATGGGTATCGGCCACGAAAACTCAATTTACGCGAAATATATCGAATTTTTACGATTTTTTCCGAATAGGTATCTGAACAAGTGCCGGCCGCGATGGAATTCGGCCGCGAAAATTCGATTTACGCGAAATATTTCTTAATTTGATGAATTTATTCCGAATAGGTATCTGCATTATGGCCGGCCGCGACGGGATTCGGCCGCGATAATTCAATTTACGCGAAATATATCGTATTTTTACAAATTTATTTCGAATAGGTATCTGCATTATAGCCGGCCGCGACAGGATTGGGCCGCGAAAACTCAATTTACGCGAAATATATCGTTTTATTATGAATTTATTCCGAATAGGTATCGGCATTATGACCGGCCGCAACCGAATTCAGCCGCGAAAATTCAATTTACGCGAAATATATCGTATTTTTATGAGTTTATTCCCGCGAAAATTCAATTTAGGTGAAATATATCGTATTTTTATGAACTTATTCCGAATATGTATCTTAATTACAGCCGGCCGCGATGGGTATCGGCCACGAAAACTCAATTTACGCGAAATATATCGAATTTTTACGATTTTTTCCGAACAGTTATCTGAACAAGTGCCGGCCGCGATGGAATTCGGCCGCGAAAATTCGATTTGCGCGAAATATATCGTATTTTTCTTAATTTATTCCAAATAGGTATCTGCATTATGGGCGGCAGCGACGGGATTCAGTGGTGAAATTTCGATATACGCGAAATATACCGATTTTTTATGATTTTTTCCGAATACGTATCTGAATTACAGCCGGCCGCGATGGGTATCAGCCACGAAAACTCAATTTACGCGAAATACATCGTATTTTCATGAATTTATTCCGAATACGTATCTGCATTATGGCCGGCCGCGACGGTATTCGGTCGTGAAATTTCGATTTTAGCGAAATTTATCGTATTTTTACGAATTTACTTCGAGTACCTGAATTCAAAGGGCCAGCTGCATCGGAAATAGGCTGCGAAATTCGATTTACGCGGTAATACTTATATCACATTTTTTTGGGTTTAAAGGGATGGCCGTAACGGTAATCGGCCCCGAAAATTTGATTTACTCAGAAAATATCGTATTTTTCTGTAATTATACTTCGAATAAGGCGCAGTCCGCGGCGCTACACGACTGCGTTAACTAGATTTACCCAGGGAATAAGTCGTATTATTACGAATTTATTCCGAAGAACCTACCCGAATTTGAATTTGCCGCTAAGAAATTTAATTTTCGGCGATTTTTTTTTCGTGAAATTTCAAGTTATGTGGGAATTCGTTAATTCGAAATTTTATTTTTGATGTCCCGTGGATTTTGAATTGACGGGGTTCTACTAGTATATTTGCGGTACGTTCCAGAGTGGAAGATACTCTCAGTATCGCCCTGGTGTAAGACCACCATTCAGAATTGAAACGTTGCTTGAAATGTCTTTAGCCGTGTTTGGTGACCAGATCTGAATGCCAGGTAGGGTAGACTGGGGACGATTGAAACACGTTATGATTGAAACATCTCAATTTACTCGAAAATTATAATACCTAAGAGTGTGATACAACACTCGAAACTCCGTCAGGTCTGTTGGGACGTTTCTACAAAAGCGCAGTAGCCGGCGAGTGACTCAATCGTGCATAGGGGACATTATTGAATTTCTCACAAAAACGTAAATATTTAAGACATTATTCCTTATCTTATAACTCATTTTACTCTCGCAGCTTGACGAAATGTTTCATTATATTCTCTTCTTTATCTATTTAAGAGTATTTATAATGCATTTGCGTGGCGTTAATGTCTATTTAAAATGCATGTTTTTGACTTGAAGCAGAAAATGCAGCGTGGGGATGTTTGAAACAACTCGTGTGGGGATGATTGCAACGTTTCAATCATAACCATGTTTCAATCGTCCACACTGAGAGAAATTTTAAAAGTTATAATGAAAAAAGGTCAGAAATTTAAATCATTAAGTAATATTCAAATTCAAATCATTAAGTCTAATGTACTTCTGTGATCTTTTTTTTATTTTTTTATTTATTTTTTATTTAGGAAACAAACAGTCATACAAAATGATAATATAACAAAGAACATTCATATGTTGTAGACCAATTAAGTTCCATTAAGTTAAAATTTTGATATAGTTTTTTTACCTATTCAATTTATGTGACAAAAAATAAACATAAAAAGGAAAAACATAAAAAAGAAAAACATAAAACGTAATAATAAAAAAGGTAAAGTTATTAACAAACATAGTTATACTGTTTACTACGGATAATAATATTATGAATTTTCACAAAAAAGAAAAAAAAAAGTATTTTAAGTTATTAATATATTAAGCTGCATTTTATATGATTTCAAGTCATGGTTGAAAATGTCTACATCTCGTAAGGCATTGTAAGTTTCACAGATACGTATTATTACAGAGTTTTGCGCGTATTTGGATTTACTGTGTGGTATTCTAAATAAGTCGTTCGATCTGGTATTTTGTTTGGGGCAACGAAATGCAATATTTTCTAACAGATATGATGAATCAACAAGGCAGTTCATGATTTTGTATAAGAATAATGCATCAGAGATTTTTCTGCGTTTATATAAGGCGATAAGGTCAAATTGATGATCACTAAAGCGATACGATAGGTGTTTTATAAATTGTTTCTGGATATTTTCAATGCGATGAATATATGTTTGATATTGAGGATTCCAAATTACTGAGAATCTGATCTTGAATGGTGAACTTCTATGATCTTGGTTGACGAAGTCGATCTTATTCGACCACATTCGACGTCACACACCCTCACGTGACAATTTCCTAATAACATATCTTTATTGATTTTTTTACATTTATAACTAAAAAAAAAATCAACGTTAATAGTATACATTGTTTTATCAATTATGTAAGTACAAAACAGAGAAAAAAATTATGTTATGAAGAAAGTGTGTTCCCCTTCTCAAGAAACCGAGGTTGCAAACTATGCTAAAAAAACAGCCAACATTTACCTATTTTGAGCTATCTTCAAAAGATTTAAGACAATTGGCATTTGATTTGGTACATGGTACACAAATGGGATGGACGGAATAGAATGGCTCCGAGGATTTTTGCGCGCCATCCAGAATTTATTATCTATAAGATGTGCCCAAGCCACGAGTATGGTACAAGCAACAAGTTTTCATTAACATAATGTTGATAAATTTTTCAACAATTTAGCGAACGTTATGGATAATTTTAAATTTGAACCAAAGGACGTCTATAACGTAGATGAGACCGGTGTCACAATTGTTCAAAAACCTAATCGGTTTATAGCCAGGAGAGGAACTCGGCAAGTAGATGCAGTAACGTCGGCCGAACGAGGAACTTTCATAACTGTCTGTAGCGGCAATGCAATTGGCAACTCAATCCCGCCGATGTTCACATTTCTACGTATCAATTAAGCCATTTCTTAAAAGATAGTCCGATTGGTAGTATCGGTACCACGAACAAATCTGTCTGGATGCAAGAAGAAGATTTTACCAAATTTCTTATTCATTTTCAAAAATACACCATTTCGTCCTTAGATCGCAAAGTTCTTTTATAACTTGATAATCATTCATCGCGGTCGAATCCTACGAAATCAAAAAAGAATATTATTTTGTAAAATCAATATTTAGTCTTCAAACCATTCCAAAATGAACAGGCAAAAAAAACTACACCTAGAGACTCCGAAAAAGAAACCACAAATAAGATGACCAATGTATAGGAAAAGGTGCACTGGAATCCGAGGACAAAAATATGAAAAAAAAATCACCCTTCACATTGATAAAAAAAGTGCTTCGTAGTCCCCACTCTTGTCTACTTTTGTTTTCTGTATATTTCACTTCTACCGCATGTGAATTGCACACCCAGATTTTTCTTTTCTTTTAATAGATAATATTTACTTGCTTAATAGATTTTAATGCCACTTAACAGATTATTTTTTAAAAAAAATCTAAAATATTGCGATATTTTGTATAATGACTTCTTAATTGTTGAATTTTACACACAAAAAATGCTCTTAATTCAGAGGTAAATTCTACATTGTTATGATTGAAACAGTGTGATGGTTGAAACAAGCACTTTTGTATGAAAGCAAAAAACTTTTTTTTAATACCGTTCTATTCTGCTCCAGGATAATATCGCAGTAAAAGTATGTTGATTATGCCAAATACTCATAATAAGTATAACTAAGAGCACGTAAACAAAAATAATAAAAAATATATTTAAAGTTGTTTCATTTCAAGACATTTATGTTTATAATTTTTAAAATACTTGTGATATGTTTAATCACTATTCATGATCTCATTGAGTACTGTTTTAATAATAAAAATGTTAGACACTGATTAAAATTGTTCCAATTATTCCATAGATATTTAGAGTGTTTCAATTATCCCCACATACTGTTTCAATCGTCCACACTATGGGGATAATTGAAACAGTTTTCCCCGTCGTCTTTAAGTGGTCATTGTAGCTTACCTGTACGAGTTGTGGCCATCCAATAAATTTAATTTGATAAATCGATAGATCATAGAACATCTGGTATAAACATCTTATCCATAATTACAAAAGAAATATTACTACACCTAGTTAAAGTAAAAGTGTTTCAACCATCCCCAGTCTACCCTACTTTCCAACCTTACTCTTCCCCATCTCCTTCCCTTCCCCACTACCTTCAGCCTCACATCATCTTACCCCAATTGGCCATATGTCATATCATGATGCCATAGTCTCACTTGCTCCAGACGGGAGCAGCTGGGGCTCTTGTGAGGTTTTCACATTCAAAAAAATCGTTTTTAAGGTTTTAAATTTTTTTAACATTTTTTAATGCAATATTAATATTTTGGAGAAACGCTTTTTACTTTTAGTCAATCATAACAACAGATGGTATCTGTGCCCAGCTGACAAGTAGTGTAAGGTAGCAAGTTGTGAAGTCGACAGAGAGTCAAATAATTGCCTTCACCAAAATTTGAAATGAGCTAGTTGGTGAATACCTTTTCAAATACGTAAATTTTAACAGTACTCTAATTTGATTTTCTTGGAAGTCACCAGTCGTCCGAAAATTTAGGCGGGAAAACCTAGTATTCCTTTGTAAATCGGCATTTAAAATAATGTGCCCATAAAAGTACCGCTAACCCGCATGTGTTTACATTTTTGTTATCACCTAACATGTTGGCAAAATAAATGCCTTTGGAATTTCCAAATTCAGAGTGTTTGAAATAAAGAGCTCTGCCAAGTTAACCGTGAACTCAGCAGAGGGTCAAATCATTGCTTTTGCCAAAATTTGAAATGAACTCGTTGGTGGATACCTTTTTCAAATATGTACGTAAATTTTATCAGAACATTTACGGAATTTTACTATCCGACCTGCCAGTCAATACTGAGTAAACAAATCATCTTCACCTATTCAACTTTTGGGTTAGGTGCATGATACCTAACAGGTAAAAGGAAATTTTACGAATTCAGAGTGTTTCAAATAATAAACTCTAAATTTTCTTCCCTTAGAGCCCATTATCCCATAAACTTTGCTTTGTCGGATGAATCTCTAAGAGGTTGAAATATTAATCTAATTTTGTGATTGTATTTTTGACTGGTGTAAATTTTGAACACTTTGGGAAAATGGCTTATCCTGCCACTACATTAAATGAAACCTAGCATTTGGACGAAACATTTGACTTTTGTGAACTTTTCCCGCCCTTTTGATTTGTATCTTGGCTAGCCTTCCTTACCATTAAAATAAAAACAAAATGTTGGTTTCGGATAACGTTTCATGGTTGCTATGTTTTTAGTAAGGTCGATACCCCAAACCCAGTATGTTATTTTTTTTTTTTCAAAAACATATTTTTTTGTTATGAATAAAGTAATTCTTGACTTCTAATTTTAAGTAAAAGGAACTTTAAAAACTTTTAAAGTGAACTTTTTGTAGCAAGCTGACAATACATATTTTTATTTAACCTACCTATCGTACAACTACAATATTTATAAAACCGTTGATTGGATGTTAACTTGACAGTCAAATTTAATACAAAATTGAAAACCCTCTTAAGATGTTTTCCCGCTTAAGAAGTTTTTATTGACCGGTCCCTTGAAGAACGACTGTATTCGAGGAACGATCAATTGAGATTTCACTATACTCTATTTGCCTTTACTAGTTACTACCTGGCTTCACCTGAGATTTCAACAAACTTTTTTCTATTGAAAAATGTGGTACAAAAGTAATGTTTTATTTTATAAGTTAAATGTATATTTCATAGTTTCATCATAGCTGATGATGGAGATGACCTGCAAGTTAAAAATTATTGAGCATTGAACTGGAGATTCTAGACAGAAAAAGCTGTCCAAATTTTGTGATGTCAGAAGCTTCAGTGTATTTGCTGTTTCTGGAAACATGTTTCTACTAGTGTCAATTTGTCAATTTTTTTTATTAAAAAGTCCCAATGAGAAGAAATAATAATTATTTTAAGCAGGTAAAAGATAATAATAATAAATATATACTTGTTTCATAAGCAGATGCAGAAAGTTTAGTTGGTTAATTCAATGTAAGGAACAATTTGTTTTCTTTTAAAGGCTTCAACAGATGCTGCTGATGGAAGAGAGCCACCTGCAGCAAGATCACCTCGCCCTGCAGAGTCTCAAGGGAGACGTCCGCTCCTTGAACCACCCATCACCGGTCAACCATCTGAAGGATTGCTAGCAAGGAACCAGCCATTCTATTCACACCCTGCATTGAGGAACAATACAACCAATGTAACGTCAGCAGTACGGAAGACAGAATGGTTTCATTTGCCGTGTTGTGCATATTTTTGGAATGTGGTTTTGCAGAGTGGATTTAAAAACAATTTTCGAATACTTCCACAGTAGCATGTGGCTACTGATAAACTAAGGGCAACACCGATCCAAATGAATTAAGAAAAACCACCTTTAAAATTGAAGAACAGTGTTGTTATTATACCTGTTCCAGTCAACAACTAAATAAAATACTGAACTGGCAACTAAAAAAAACTAGTTGGCAACTCAATCGCTCAATTTCTTCAAAGCATATATCAGACGGTTCACTATTCACTCGTTTCGTGACGTCATTCCGCCTCTTTCCCTCAAAATCAGTCGACCGGGCATTTTATGCTAGAAGCTCGTCTCGACGGAGCGCGCGAGACATTGAAATACTTACGCTACGGCTTTTTCTTTGTTTTTTGAAATAACTCATACGGGTCTTATAGAAATCGTTGTTTCTCACTTACTATCATATCACAGGAAAGCAACTTGCGAATTTCATCGGCGGTCCGTACACAGGCAATTTCTCAAAGACCAGTTGTCAAGGGCCACGCAACCAGTCACTCGCAACTCGCAGGTTGAGCAGGAAAATAACGATTTGTTCAGGAGGTTGATAAATTATTATTGTTAGGTTGATAATTGATCAAGCTGATATAATTACTGAAATCGTAAAGTTGAGCTGTGCCGTGAGAGAATTTTTTTAAAGTTGCCAATCAGTTTTGGTTTGGTTTCGGTTTCTCCATGAGCGAAGGGCCTAAGAGAGTACTTGGCATACCAATAAAACATTCTGTCCAAACGTTTGTATAAAAATGGCAGCCAAGATGGAACCAATATTTATTACTTATCATATAAACTGAACAATTACCATGGAAACCGCCGCCATTTTTGTACAACCATTTAGATAAAAAGTTCGGTCCTTCTCTTTAGTCATTGGTTTCAATGGATTTGTCAAATTCAGGAATCCGTAGAAGCTGCTCTTGGAATGCTCCACAATCCTGTAGAGACGTTTTCATCAAATGAGTGGATAACACCCAGAGTTCTGCACAATTTTAAAACAATTACATATAACAAAAAATACAAGTGTGCAGTTCACATGTGGTAAAAGTAAAACCTTCAGAAAACTAAAGTAGACAATAGTGGGGATGCTACGAAGCACCGCACAAAGAGGATACTGATTATACTATCTCATTCTCTCGCAGGATAAATCCTGTATGTAGATGTATGTGTTTGTCTCTTTTTGGTGTCGCTATTATTCGTTTCATCGAGTTTCAAAACACAACGGCGCTAAAGAAGTTTTTACTTCAAAACGAGTGCAGAGAAAAATGCATCAGTATCAAAGGTAATAGTCATGGTTCATGGATTAATGATTAATGACCTTTTCAATGCAATCTATTCCATCATGTGTCACATTTCGACACAATGTTTGTGTTTTTGTGAATGTGTCCTACTTTCAAGATGGTTTTCTTTGTAAGCATTTCCTTCAATAACAGATTGCAACTCTTTCTGGAGATTCCAATTCTTCCCGGGGCTACTTTTTGAGACCCACGTTTTAAGTAAAAGCGTTTCAAAGACATTACTGCTTAACTAGCATTAAAATTCTTTTTAGATAAGCGTCGTGTATACATGCCAACCAGGCCAGCATGCCAGAAGACGAACGTCATCTCTACATGACGCATATGTATGATAATTTGTAATACCAGTCCAAGGGTATTGCAAATTCTTTAACGACATAGTCTTTACAAGGTTAAAAACCTTCTGACAACAGACAACAAATTTTGTAGTTAATAATAAAATTAGTGAGGAAACTACCTCAAATTCAGATGTTGATTATGTAAGTTAATTTAAGGATTTAATATTATATGTATATGAATTCACTATTGTACAAAAAAATATATTACTTTGTTGAATTTGATATTTTTTTTATTTCTATACCTAATTTCAAAGTAAATTTTGCAAAATAGCAAAAAATGTTACATTTACAATATTTACACCTAAAATTTATAATATCTACTAGTTGAAGTCCCCGGCATCGCTCGGGCTTTACACAGATTTTGAAATTCAGTTATAAATTCCTTCCTCTTAATTTGAAGGACAACTCTGCAAAATTTCATCTAGGGATCGTCCATTAATCACGTGAACTCCCCCTGGTGATATGTGGTGAGGTTTTAGACTACCCCCCCCCCCTACCCAAAATCATGTGTATTTTTTAGTACAAAGTATTTTAAATTTTCAGAATATTATCTTTAAATACAGGTATAATCTGATTAAATTTGGAAAAATAAAGCATTCTGATAAAAATTTCCAGAGAGACATTAAGGTTGCAGGTTGTTTTTGACTGGTATTTGGTTTAGAGATCGTGCGTTCAACAAAAAATAAATACTTATAACCTACCTAAATTATATCCCCCCCTTGTGATATTTCGTGTTTTTTTTCTGAACCACCCCTCCCCCCCTTTCGAGCGTCATGTGATGAATGGACGGCCCCCTACCTCGGAATAAAGCTGTAGATTTGTTTGGGGGGGGGGGGGGGGGGCGACAAAAATAATAAAATCACATCAACTTAAAAAGAAACCTCAATTTGTAATATTAATTAAATGAAGACAATATTAGTGAAATTCAATCGAAAATCTGGAAACAGAAAAATCAGAAAAAAATATTGGTACCTCTGGAACTCGAACCGAAGATCTTCGGCTTTCCGGTAAGCTCTACCAACTGAGCTAATAATAATAATAATAATTGGATAATTTATAGAGCGCCGTTTTTGTGAAAAATCACCTCAAGGGCGCTGTACAATTTATTCATAATTCTTAGGTTCTATCTAATTTTAATATTTACAAATGGATACATAAACATACTTACCTGCAGGTCACTTCCGATAAACACTTTAATTAGAAAGTTTGTGCTTGGAGAAGATACGGCTTTGCTCGCGGAGGACATTATATTTAAAACACTGGACATTGCATGATTTTACATTTGCTACCCCCATCACTATAAGTATTAAATTTTAAAAGATTAGTGGCAAAAGTGGAGTTGATTTTTATTTATTTATTTTTTTTTTTTTTTTTTTATTCTTCATTTTAAGCACCCGCTAAACCGCCAAGGCAGTTTGTCAGCAGGTCAATTTAACAATATTAATATAACACTAAAGCACAAATATAACAAGAAACCACAATATGCAAAATAGATACAGAAGAATAACTTTTAAGTAGAATACAAAGACATAAAATATACAGACAGACAGATATTATACAGGCAAAGTCATATTTATACATAAGATTACAAACAATATCAATATAAAAAGTTTTGATCAATTAGCCATTTTTTAATTTTTTTTTTGAGATCGGTGGTGCAATTTGATTCGATTTTTTTCATTGGCATCTTATTAAATATGGTAGGGACAAGATAAGTGAGAGTCCGTTGACCGTATTTATTTATAATTTTCGGAATGGATAAACCCTCATTTTTACTAAATCTAGTGCCATGTGCATGATCAACTTTTTCTTTGTACATATATTGAATCCGACAATACGTTTTGGCATACAATTTTAAACCATAATATCCCTCGAACAGGTAATATATTAACTGATTCATATAATAATTTTATGTCTCTTCTTTGTGCATAAATACTTTTGCTTATTTTGGCATACAATTTTAAACCATAATATCCCTCGAACAGGTAATATATTAACTGATTCATATAATAATTTTATGTCTCTTCTTTGTGCATAAATACTTTTGTACCAAGAGCTTAGTCAAAGAGTTTTGAATTGTTTGAATGTAGCCTATATTTGTCTTGCACGAGTTTCCCCAAGACGTTACTCCGTATCTGATAGTAGATTCAGCTAGTGACAAATAAATAATTTTTAACGTACTTATGGGCATAAAATATTTAATTTTGTAATTCGCCCAGCAATAGCTCGTAGGCGTTTGCAAATGTTGCTTATGTGAGTATCCCATTTCATGTGCATATCTACAGTTATCCCCAAATATACATACGTTTGTACAAGTTCAATGGTTCCGCATTTGCAGGATTGTGACGAATTGTGTATACATTCAAATGTATGCGATTTTATTAAAGGCGTGATGGTAAATTTGGCATGTGGAGATCGTATGTGCATTAATTTTGTTTTTTGGAATTTATTATAAGACCCGCATCATGTGACCATTTCTGTAGAGAAAAGAAATCATGCTGCATGAGTTTTATTGCAATGCACAATTCTTCATGCGAAATGACTAGTGCCGTATCATCAGCATAAACGTAATGTTTAACGAATGTAAAAATTTTATTCATGAGTGAAACGAATATTATGTATAATGTTGGTCCGAGAATTGACCCCTGCGGGACTCCTGTTGACATATATTTAGCTTTGCTGTAAGTTTGGAAGAGTTTAACTTTAATTTGTCGATTGTTTAAATAGTTTTTGAGTAGTTCTAGTAATTTTCCCCTATAATATCAAAATATGTATTTTAAAAGACTGGAGAATTTAGGACTCTTTAGGGCTGGAGAATGTTACTAAAATGACCTTTAAAAACGCTTACAAATAGTTATTTTTTACTATATTTAGCTAAGGTGTCCTTATCCGATTCGGTCATACTTCTGTATCATATTTCGACTAAGAACTACCAACATTATCTTCATTTTCTGATGCATATTTTATTGGCTGCTATCTTTATGTATGATTATTGCAAGATTCAAACCCGAACTAAATGCTATTAGATAGAGTCAGGATAAATTTTTATCCATTTTATTTTAATATGCGACTTCTGTTGACTTTTCTGCAAGTCTAGAATAAATATATATTTTTTTAAACACTTTATGAGTAAAACCTCAAATTGTAATCTTTATATAAAACAAAGTCGGGTTAGTTACACCATTTATAACTCAAGAACGGCTGGACCGAATTTTATGATCTTTTATTTGTTGAATTTGTATCCGCCCCGAATAGCAGAATATCTATTAAAACATCGGAAAAATTCACAAAAAAAAAGTTATGAAGACAATTATTTTCCTCATACATTTTGTATGGAACGAATTCTCATATTTTGAAAGAGCTGCAGGAATATTGTGTTAAGTCACCGCTAAAGATGGCGGTGGTTAAGTATAATTAATATTGAATAGTGAGTGAGTTTCAAAATGGAAAATGTCAATGTGCTAATTGTTTTGCTTTTGTTCAAACATAATATAATGCTGCCCCTCTTTCTAACACACCAAATATCAACAGTCAACAATGAGACAAACGGTGAACGTACGTCTACACCCCTCCCAAAGGAAAAATACAATAATTATAATAAATCAAGACAATATTAGCGAAACTCAATCGAAAATCTGGAAATAATACATAAAGATAGCAGACAATAAAATATGCGTAAAGAAAATGAAGATAATGTAAATAAATCTAATAATTGCAGTTGCGACCGGTCAGTGGTTGAGTGGGCACAGCGCTTGGGTCCCACCCGGGCGTCGCATGTTCAATTCCTCGGCTGGCTAAGTCCTCCATCACAACACAAGCAACATTTTCGGCTTTCTGTGGTGGTAGTAGGAGATTTTCAAACATTGTTGGGTTATTCGTAACCCGGGAATGTTTGTCTTTCTTTAAAAAAAAAAAAAAAAAATAAGTTGTGTTGTACAAAGGGGCATAAATAAACCAATCTGGGGTAAAATTGCCGAAAAAGCCGCCTGCAGGGTCTAGCATCAAAATCCCGCAACCAGGCGAGAATGTACTATAATTTCATTTTCCTGAAAAATGTTCCAACAAATTTCTGTTTACCAACGAGATGAGATAAATGCAGATAAATGCTAACTTCGATAGAATTTCGTTTTATATTCGAGGTAATGAAAGGGAAATGAAATTGGGGAATTTGAACATCTATTGTGGGTATTTTAAAACATATGCATTGGCAACCCTGTTCGTTATCTTTTTCGAAAGTGTCAAACGTCAAACCCTGACTGATTTTGTTGGTAGCTTTTATTGTAATAATCGTATTTTAAAACAATTACAACATGTTTGGAAGATTGTTGCCGTCTTTATTTAGCACAGTGCAGTAAGTAATGCCATAGTAAACACCCTGAAAGTTTTGTGTTATTGCTCATAATACATAACCTACAAATTTAATGTTGTTTCCAGGCGATTTGCACCGATGGTTTTACCATCAAGCTCGTTCCACAGCTTGACGGCGACTGCCCTCCCAGCTGCCTCCAGCCCGTGGTGCTTAATGCCTATTAGAAATAAAGTCCGTTGCTATTTCCCACGGCCCAATGAGACAATGAGGATCAAGAAGCACGGCTGGCTCAAAAGGCTCTCCACCCTGAATGGAAGAAAGACTCTCATGAGAAGGTATTTGAAAGGCAGACATGTCTTGTCTCACTAACGTGTTCTTGGCCTTCCAGTCCTGAGCAATTCAATTAAATATTGAATAGTTATCTCAGTTTATTGTGTTTTCTACTGTGTAGTCATTGTAATAGATTTTAGTTACTGGTTAATAAAATAGTCTCTATCTAAGAAATACATACTGGATTTTTATTTTACAAATTTTTACTACCAGCGTGTGAAATGTACATAAATACATATACAATATTTAGTATTCAAGAGAATTTTTCCAATCTTTGGATTCCCGGACTCATAGCACACAAGTATCTAACATCTGAATTGAAGTTTCTACTTTTTATACAAGACAAAAGTTTTAATCGAAGCTAGAGTGTGAAACTGCTTATGGCATTTCTCGCTTCCACACACTTGGAAACAAATTCACTTCAAATATCGACATATTTATAAGTTTATCTGTTTATAAAAGATGGTTCCATGACAACTAAGAATCATGCAATTTCAACACCCCTTTGAAAAGCTATGAAAAAAAAAAGAAAAATAACCCAAAACCTATTTAACCAATTTTTTCATCACTTTTCAAAGGAGGTTTTGAATTTGCATGATTCTGAGTTGTCCAGTTACCATAAAAAGGTACCTGAATGATATTTTTATGTAGTATATTTTAGGTGCATCGCATAGGAGCGTTTGCATATATTTTATTATTGTTTTATGTTTATTGAAGTGCTCCCCCCATCTTGGAGTCTCCTCCCCCTCCTTCCTTCCCTTCCTGCTGCAAAAATATATGAAATACACTGCTTACGGCTCTCTTTGTGAGAATGTCCAAATTTACTACTTGCTATACCCTACCACTACTATGTCTCATACACTGCTGCAATCCCTTCCTTTCCCTTCCTCACCCCTACCCTGAGTGTCTCATTCCCACTCCCGTTCCCCCTCCGCATCAATTTCCCCTTCCCCCCTTCTACCTTTTACGCCTTAGTTCCTCCCTCGTTCCCCTCCCGCGAACACCCCCCCTCTCCTGCATTCCCCTCTATACATCAAATAACTCGCACGCCACCTATTGTAAAATTGTGATTTCATAATGCCAGAGCTCACTATTTTAAATTAAAACCTTTTTGGGCGTGCGCATAACAAATCACCAAAGTTTCATCGCAATTGGATGAATAGTGTAGGAACAAACGAAGAAACATTTATTTTTATATATTAAGATTTACACTTAAATGCAACTTTATATCTACCACATATTTGGTCCATATTTCAAGTTTTTTTATTTAATTTTTTGTTATCTAAACATTAAAAACTCTTGTTGTCTCATGAAAACGTCAAATATAAACTTTAGTAAAATACCATCAGGACAATTATAATTAATAAATAAAAAATTTACAAAAATATCATTTTGCTAACTAACTAACTAACCATCACGCCGTTTCTCCGCAGGGGTAGGCAGAGAAGACGGACCGCCAAACAACTTGGTCTTGGCACACATTCCTTGCCTCGTTTACATTCATACAACGTCTCATACATGCTCTTCTATTATTCTGACTCTTGTCATGGCCCGACTCAAGTATCTGATTCACTTAGTCGTGCCATGTCTTTCTTGGGCGTCCTCGACTTTACTACCATTCACATTTTCGTCATATATTCTCCTTACACTCCTTTCCTCATTCATTCTCTCTACATGCCCAAACCATCGGAGTGTCCCTTTCTTAATCTTACACATTACGCTTACACCAGCCTTGCATTCTTTGAGGATCTCCACGTTTCTCAAACGATCGTACATGGTTTTACTACACATTCGCCTCAGGGATCTCATTTCTACAGCATTCAGTCTACTTTCATCCTTCCTCTGCCAGTTCCATGTCTCACTGCCATACATCAGGGTAGGTACCAGTACTCCACCAGTAGGTACCAGTACTCCATTATGGACGGCTAGCTTCGCTTCTTTGGACAGTTTTTTGTTGGTGCCAACAGCGTTCAGTCCTCTATTAGTAGAGTTACCTGCATTCACCCTTCTTTCAATATCTCTATCAGCCTTCCCATCTCTCGTAAACATACTTTCCAAATAAACAAACTCATCCACCTGCTCCAATCATTCACAACTATGTTGCATATTGTTTTCATACTCTCTCTTTCAAATATCATGACTTTAGACTTACTTACATTCATCATTAACTCATTCTTCATACATACTTCGTTCATCCTAGACACGAGAGACTGTAGATCTTCCATACTGTTAGATATCAGCACCGCGTCATCAGCATACAACAGGCAACATACTTTCAGATTACTCAATTTCGCGCCCAATCCCATCTCTTTCAACTCTTGCATACAATTATCCATGTACAGATTGAATAACCACAGTGACATTACACAGCCTTGTTTAACACCTTTTGTGACGTCAAACCACTCCGTAAAAACAACAAATAAGTTATTACGATAATAGAATCAGCTGACAGACAGTGAAAATTTAGAATTGGCACTCTTTAAGTAAATAGTTTTGTCAATAAATAAATGGACACATTTATTTTCAATATTTTTTATTGTAAAATTTAATTTTCTATTGAGTAATTTAACCTAAAATATAATCACATTTGCAGGTTTGAAACATGGAGGTTCCTTTGGACACCTTTGGTAGAGTTTAAGAATTATAGAATATTTAAGTTATCAGAGAAATCAGTTACTCGTAAAACTCACCAAGTGCAATATAATATGGGGCTTAGTGAATTTTACATTTACACTGACAATATCAACTCTTTAATATGTACACAATTATATTCATAGGTAACTGAAAATCATGCATGCCCCTTCTTTTGAAGTTAGATACAGCTTCAACTTTACTAAACTTTGTTAAATAATATTACAGGCAAAATCAAAGCTGAGCATTCATACAAGTTCATCGGCTATTATTTTATCTAATATCCACACATCCTACGAATTCTATCTACATCTGACATTTTACAGGAGCAAGTTTTAGTCCTTTTTTAGTTTAAATTATTTATTCGAACTGTGCATTTCTGAAAATACAAATTCACCACAGTGAAATCTAAATCAGCAACATTATCGGCTATCGGGAGGTCGAAGGAACCAAAGTGCAATCCGGTTATTAAGTTGGTAGATTGTGCTTTTGTACCGAAAAGTACCCTCAGGAACTATGGATAAAAACCTTACCGGAAGTTTTTGGAAAAGCATATTATCCATAAACAATTATAATTTTGAGATCTTATTTTATAGCCAGTAGTTTGGGAAAATATTTATTTAGTAAATTACACTTCATTTAACCTGTCCTTCGATCAATTAAGTCTAGATAAGCCCTACCTAACTAACTTGCCTGTGAATAATGACGCCATATATATTAATGTTAACAATACAACTCTTCATCGTATTCCACCGCCTCGCTCAAAAAGCCTAGAGAAGCCAGTTCCTAAAACACAGAGTTCGTTCTCAAATCCCATTATGTAGTTTTGACATTCATCAACCAATCAGATGCCTTGAATATCACGCGACACGTATTGTGGAGTTGAATTTATCACTCCTACTTGGTATAAACTAGCCGTACACGCTCGCTAAGTCGCTTGAAGAAATAACCCGAGGGCGTTCAGTGTGTGACAAGATGTGGTCTTTTAATTTTAAACAAGCCGTTATGTTTTGTTTTGAGCCTGTATGTCAATGTATTAGTGAACGAACCGGGCTACGTGGCATGACGTCAGAAATATTGCTCGACCAAAAGTAATTTCTTTAACATTATTACGTTTATTGAAACGCTGCCTAAAAGACATCTGTAAGGTATATTTTTTTTGTTGTATTCAGATAGCTGACTACATCTTCAAAAATAAAGTCCGCGGTGTGTACCTTGTACAATATTCGGAAGTGGTATATTTTTGTATTTTAAAAAAATTTACTCGGTCCGGACGGCTGACACACAAATTAGTTTCAGTGTAGATCTTGTAGACCGATAAAAGATACAACACAAAGCACTATGCGATCTGAACGGTGCAAAACAATGCAGGCACTTTTTCATAAATTGGCCTTGAGCCTGCTTTTGCTGGCTTCTTGCGTCATTTTGAATTTCACAGGGCTCGTCTAGATATCATACGTCAATGAACCTGTCCCATCCGAAAGTATTTTAACTGAAATTGACCACAGCCACTGAATTAATTTTGGTGCTAACATGTCCTGGTTTATTGATTAATGATTTTACTCTACCCAAAAAATCGCAAGACGTCAATGTACTTTTTACCTAAAAATAAACATGCTTTTGGGAACAAATTGAAAAATTATGGCGATTCAGAGGGAAGGCCTTCCAAGATAGCCGTCTTAAACTATGGTCAGACGTAATGGGTTAAACTTAATAACTACAAGAAACAATTATTTACATCGGGATCGATTGTAAAAGATGCCTTAAGTTCCATTTTTATTCAATCAAATTTCCTTTATTCCAAAATTTTCTTTATAAAACAAACTCGTGCTGCCATTTTGGATTTTTATAAATATGGATTGATGTTAGCAAGAGTTTCATTTCATTATAAATATGTACACATTATTTAAATAACCCAAACTAAGAACCTTGTAGACAGTGACTACGCACAACACGCAACAGCCAAAAAACATTATTCTTAGCATGACAACACTGGGACTCAAATACTTCCTACATTCCTACCGGCTGTTGACAGAAACGCAGGGAATCGAACATTCTTGTTTGTTCCCTGGTTCAGGCTGATTGTGTTGCGTAGTTTTGCTGTCCACACACTTGACCTTTCAGGTACATTTATTGTCGTGTATTGCTGTAAGACAATGTGAAATTTAAATACATATGTACGTAAAATCAGTGAAACTCTAATTCTTCTTATTTTCAACACCTGTGACATCCATAAATAGCATGGCGGATTGATAAAGTAAGGATCAATCTGCTCTGTTATAAATGGGTCTCAGGATCCATGATTATTCACTGCTTTGGCTGTTGCATGTTGTGCGTAATCACTGTCTACAACCTAATCTACTGTGCAAGCAAATAGTTGTTTCCTGTAATAATTAAGTTGAAACAAAGAGTAATTTTGAAGAGTAGTGCCTAAAAGTGAAGCGGTTAGGTAAATATTTACCGTATTTTTAATGAAATTAGTTATGAGTTGTCTATGTACAGTGACATTTCAAAGAATGGCGCTCCAAAAATTTCCCAAGTATTTATTTCTAAATATTGTATGACGATATCTTGAAGAGATATGATGTACTGTGGTGCATTTATATCGATTTGAAAGAAAACTCAAGTCGCCAATTTGCGACTTTTCGATTCCCGGGTCCCAGACATGTTAATGAAATTGATTACGTTTTTTAAATTTTCATAACTTTTAAAAATTTACTTGAAGTATGATAAAATTAACCTTAATTCGGGCGCATACGCCCATAACACACCCTCTCTTTTATGGACAGAAGATTATTAAGTTTGAAAAAAGCTTAAAAAATGACTTCTGTAAAACACCAGATTTGTAGATAAAGTTCTAATACACTAACGAAGGCATCTATACAAATAATCACATAAATTTAGTACATTCTCCGAATAGTTAGCTTTTTATTGCACAACTTCTTAATTCACCCACAGATCAAAATTACTATGGTTCAAAACAGTGAATTGATATTATATAACTAGGTACAGATTTTATCGTTAAAATAAATAAAAACCAAAAGAAAAATATTGGTAACATTAAATCAGGTTGAAAAGTAGCTGCAAAAATTATATCGTTATTAGGTAGCGGATGTAATCTCCTGTCAGATTTGTGTGATTTTTACGACTGTTATTGGCTTTTTCTATGTGTACAACGTACATTAAATGAATAAATAATCATGGGTACTTGCAGGAATTCGATCTAAACTAAAATATGTGACGGTAAATATGTAAAAATCACACAAATCTGACAGAAGATTATGTTTGTTATCCAATAACAATCCCACAAAAGATACGGAATCGCTCGGCAGATAGGTAATAAGTTAGGTTAAAAATTCATCAAATATTTTGTACAAATCGACATGTGCATTTCATAGCACTTACAAATAAATGTTCTGATAATAACTAAATCTCTGCAAAAACAGCATTAAACAGGTCTTTAAGAATAAAACAAAACATTTTCGAACATATTAAGTAAAATATTGAGGACCAGTTGTTTCTCAGAAATTCAAATGTAACATTGTCATTAAAATGGTTGTTTAGCGCCATTTTGTTTTTTCGACATTTGAAAGGTTCTGATTTGCCGATTCTAGGTGCGTTTCAGCTTTCTACCAAATTGTAATAAGCTGACAAGCTTAACAACATGATAGTTGTCCAAATCTGCTGATCACAATTTGTTCAAAAGCTGAAACGGACTTATAATCAGCATTTAACGGGAACCTTTCGATGGTAAAAAAAAAATGGCACTCAGTGGCCATTTGATGTCTTTGTCATACGTGAATTTCTGGCAAACAACAGGGCCTTAGATTTGCACCCTGCAAATTATTCATCGACCTTTGGTTTCATCGGACAACTGGCATTAGATTATATGGGAGTGTGCCTCACGGCTACCGATTGTCAGATCGAAACAACTATCGACCGATTAATATTAACAGTTCATGAAGCTTACAAAAAAAAAATTAAGATATCTGTGATCTAACAATTCATCATCAATTTTGTCTAAACATAAATATACCCACATTCATCAAAAGAATAATGATAATAAAAAAACAGTTATAAAATACGGTGACCAGACAACTCAGAATGAAACATACTCAGAAGCACCTCAGAAAGGTCAAATAGTGATAATAAAAAATTATAAAAACATAGGTTGAATAGGTTAAGTTAGGTTAGAGTTACCGGCTATTTTAAAATTATATTTTTATAGCTTTTAATGACTTTTCTGAGGAGGTTCCGAGTTATTATGAATTGGTTTCTTTCTGAGTTGACATGGAACCAGAAAATACACAATATTGAATATTGCAACATCAATCAATGGTTTTCAGTTCATAAATAAATGCATACCAAGCGAAGACCGGATAACTGTCAATAAGCACAAGCTTCTACTAAAATGATTAATTTATCAAATATCTCTGTTGGCTGTAGAGTGACTGTTGCGATGACGAAGCGGTGATTGCTGGTTTTGGAGGTGGCTTCAGGAGAATTGTGACTTCGGTGATGAGCCAACGTGTCATCTTGATAACGGCTATGTGTGCTGCGAACTGGAGGATGACGGCTCCGAAACCCTTGTAGAGACCGATGAAGCCTTCCTGGTTGATGGCGGTGCGATAGCAGTCGAAGAACCCTTCGTAGCCCGTCAGAATGGGGAGTACGGAGTAGCCGGTGTCCAGGTTGTCGATTATTGTTCTTGTTCCCTGCAACAAACAAGTAATCAGTGGCGGTTCATCCCTCATGTCAATTGGTCAAAAACCTCCCAAAATTATAAGATGACAGTAAAAACATAATATTATTATGAAATCAAAAAAACTGGTATTATTCTAATGTATTTGAAATGCACCGCGAGATAGCCGGCAGCGGCAAGTAATGACGAATTAACGAATTATATAATTTTTCAAAGAATCGTCACTATCTCAATTACAATTCCTTTTTAAAGTTTTCTTCAGCCAGGTAGGTAGGTACCATTATATTGGAAAACATGCTAATAAAGAAGTACAAATAAACGCGATGATATGACAATTGAAAAAATATCTTTATGTGGGTATGGGTCGCATGGTTGCTACATTTATATGACACATTAGACTTAGAAACGTCACATTCACTCCGGGATGTGAAACCCAGGAATATGTGGCGAGGGCTCCACGGCAAACACAATAATATTCGGGAAGTGATGCAAGATGAGGCGCGCAGGGCGCGTCTCGCAGATAAGGAAGTCGGGCGAATAGGGGATTATGACGAATAAGGGATTTCTTCGCAAGAATGTATATATCCATTAGAAACGGCGGAATTACTCGAATTAGCAAATGAGGTAAAGTAATGCATATAAATGAAAATGCGTTCCGAGCATCTGACGTATATAATAATAAGTACAGAAAGTTCAGAGCTACCTATTTGCAATTTGGCAAATATGCTAGAAAATATTTGTCAATTTTTTGTATTTCTTGGGCATAAACTATGTAACAATTTCTAGATCTTAACATCTAACATCTTAAATGGAAGCTTTCTTTCCCACGCAATATGATTGGCTGGGTCAAATTATGAAATGCCCCGATATCATATCTTCTGTCTCTTTATGTACCACACAATAAACGAGATGGCACTATGTCGCTTCGTAAAAAGTTTTCGGATTCTGTGAGGGAGAGAGAGTATGATGAATATTATGAGTCTAAAAGAGATGGTTTGATAAATGTAGGTTGATTTTGCATATTTTACGCTTTTCGCATGAAATAATTTACTATATGAAATGTAATTTGACGTATGTGGATGAATTTGACTCTCAAACTCGTGAGGTTCCTACAAATGAATATTATCAAATTTAATTTGATATTGTATAATATCATTTTTTTTAAATGACCTTCCACTTCTGGACCCCTACTAGAGCCGCCTCTGCAAGTAATGCCAAATTACTTCACAAACTTTCTCAACAAACCCTTCGAGAATAAATCTCATTTTATCTTAGATTGGAGCAGTGGCAGTTTTCTCTAAAGTAACTCCCATAAAAAAAGAATAATAAGACAAACTTGTATTATAATTTCACCACAGTAAACAGCGTGCCACTCGAATTCAACGCTAAAAACATCACCTGTCCGAATGATACTCATACTGTCTAAGAGGAAGTCCGAAATGAATCCAAAATCTCATAGGTGCATTAGAATATCAGCTCATAAGGCCCTTCTGTAATATTTCTTAAGTTCATACAAAACATACTAGCGGCGCCAGAGCGGTAGATCTGCAAACCTTGGGAATTTACTAACTGCCTGAGTGCGCAGCACCTATGAGATATTTTGTACGGAATAGTATTTTGCAAGAATTAACAGAATTTTTTTTTGGTTTAAGATATTACTTTTTTACATGTATAAAATGAACAGTTTTTTATTACGAGTTTCATATTTAAAACAATTTTTGTAGCCACTATATTATATTCTTTAGCCATAGAAGTTTTAATGACTTGACAAACTGCATCATGTTGACGAACTGATGCAATGAAATTCCTTTAGATCTAGGGTAAAAATGTGTGTATACTGTAAAGGAAAAGACCAACATAAGATTTTCTTATTTTTGAGGGAATTTTTTTCTAAATTTTTTAATCTCCGATTTAACTCCCTATGCAATTGGCCACGAACCGCCACTGGTTTCGAGACAGTTTTTAATAGGTTCAGAATTACTCCTGAAAATAATAAGCTAGTACTTCTTGTAAGAAAAGAAATGTTTTCTAATTTTTTATTAATATGGATAACAATGGTTTTTGCTATGCTTGTCTCTTTGGGAAGAGTTCTTGATGATAAAGGCATATTTGAATGCGTCATTTATGAGAGAGGGAAAGGTTACAATGAAAGAGTAAATAGTACACCTATGTATATATAGAGCTGTCATAATAAACATTAAATGAAGAAAGTAACCTGTAAATGAAGTCGGTGCAGGATAGTTTCCATAGGGTAGAAGACCACATCGCTGATGATGAGGGCAGCGAGAGAGGCGCTGAGGTTGATGTCATCGTTCTTGCTAATGGGCTCGGGGGACGTTGCTCCGTTAGCGCTGGGGTCAGGCTGCCCCCGGTAGGTGCCCTCCAGGGCCTGGATGTGGCGCTGCCGGAACCGTAACACTCGACTTATGATTCCTCGGATGGACACACTGAAATGTCAAAAGATGTAATTAATATAATGCAGGCAACAATAACAATAAAGAAAAGACAGGGAGAAAATTTTATAAGATCAACTTTCAACAATAGATTTCAATCTTTTTCATGACTTTTTGTCAATTTTTATTGAGAAGCACAACATTACTTATGCCCTTATACTAATACACAACATTAGTATTGGATTCTTGCATATTCCTTTGGAATAAGAGCCCGGAAGGGGCACAATACGAAAAGTTGGGCGTCAGCTCACAGAATCAATTTTTTTTCATTTCAGATCAATCACTTATCTCATAAATAAGAATAAGAATGAAATATATTCACCTGAATAAATATTTAGAGATACCAAAAGCCACGGTGGGGACTACGATGGCCCAAATCGGGAGCATCCTGCCCTTGTTGGGGGCCCCCCATGACAGCAGGCGTACAGTACCCTCCTTGAACACATCCAGGATTCCTGGCTTATCGCTCGCGATGTCGCTCTGGACTGTCTCCACAAAACTGGCCGAATAGAAGGGCGTCACTATGGCTATGCTAAGTCTGAAAAGTAACAAATTATAAGGTTTTTTGTTTGAATGTCAAATAACAAGACATCAAAAATAATGTACAAGTGGGTGCCTCAGTGGAAGCGACTCAGAGGTAGTTGAAGAGGACTGGAGGAGGATGGGGAGGTTTGAGGACTGGAGGCAAATAGTGAGGGACAGCAGCCAGTGGAGCCTTTTTTTAAAATTAGCTCCACACAGAAGGCCCTGAGAAAAATAACTCCCCTCAGGGTCTATGTCATCTTTGATGATGCCGTGTGGAGGAAAAGAAGGAAAGGAAGTTCTGGGAAGGAAAAAGGTGGAATGGATAGGAATCTGGTGGTCAGTATGTCCAGGAGTGGCGGATGAATATATCCCACTACACAGTGCAATGTTGATGTTCCGGTAGAGTTCTGCTGGAGAGGTCAAAAGGTCTCCCTTCACCAGTCTCCCAATCCGAACAAACCTCACCCCTTGAACCCCTGCGATGTCATCAAAGTAACGAACCAATTGGGGTACACCTATGGCGGAGGTGTTGGTGATCCAATAAATGGGCAGCGGTCCCCAAACTCACCTCCCAAATTGTGATGGTGTAATTGTGAATAGACAAAAATCACACCGATATAAGCGATGGGTGTTATGGTGCTGATTTGCTGAAATGATTCTAAAGCTTTCCAATGATGGCGATAAATAAACACATACAAACAATTTTAAATATATAAATGAGAGGTTTTGTCTATTTTAAAATTTCAATCTGCATTCTTCGCATATAATAGGTATAATACCTCCAATGTGAAGAAAAAAAATATTTTACAGGACAGTGAACAAACCAATTTTGATGCAAGAAAATGAAGGTGAACCTCCAGACAAAATTTATTTATATTAATAATGATTATTAATGTACACAATAATTAAAAAATAAATCCAAGTCTTCTTTCATTTTCCTGCTTAAAATTGGGTTTTTTCACTCTCCTGTAAAAATTTCACAATGGAGGTATTACGCGCCCAGCGATGATTTATTGCATAAAATATTATTACCTAATTCAATTATGTCATTCTAAAATGTAGCAGTAGTACTTACGATTTTAAGAAAATGTGCTGGCAGAATGTCAAGACTGAATTGCAGTTGTTTATGTCTCTGTAAAATAAAAACAAAAAATGTAACAATAGTAATATTATACTGTGTGAAAATACTGATGAAATAAATAATAAAATATTGACAGATTAAAAATCAGGTAAATAAGGGTAAATTTGTACAAAATGTGGTTAAGTAACAATGATTTTCCTATCACTTCAACCTCCAATTGTCCAGATCTGAATGGCTTGGTGCTTTCCATCCTTTATCTTTCCCTCCCCACTTACCTCAAACCTCACAAGGCCACAATTCCACTGGATCCAGGCATTTGGATTATTTCTCTTATAACAATATAATTTAGCTTTTTTAAATAGTCCAATGAAGGCAACTGAGTCCTAATGATGTAATGAATATTAAACAGGGAAATGTAGTATTGTTGATATAAAAATATATAAATACATAAATTAGTATTGGTTCAGTCCTTCAGTCAAGTATTCAGGATTGTTATATAATGCTCACTTTGGCCAGGGAGATATCTTGGAGATGAGGTCCTCGCAGGCCAGGGTCATGCCCCGTACCATGCACACGGAGCCGATGCCCTTCCACAGCGTAGTGAAGCCCTGGCGCTTGTGCAGGTGCATAACCACGGGCGCCAGCGATATGGGCACCAGGTGGAACTTCTTGGACCCATGGTGGACCTGACCATCGTAACATATTTCTAATACAATTCAGTAAATGTAACAATGGTCACTAGGGGCGTTGGGTGGATGGATAATCTGTAGGAAAACACCACAGTCTTGGGCACGCGGAGGAATATTTTCTCCAAGCTATGACATAAGGAACTGGAGAGAAATAACGGAAGGTGGAGGATCTTAGCTTCAAGGGTTGTAGCACCGATGATCCAACAACCAGGAATTGTAACTTTGTTAAGAAAAAATAAATAAAAAATTAAGGCGAAGCACTACAAAGTAATGCAAAATCATGTGTCTTCAGTTTGAAAATTTGATCGCTGCTAGTAATAATAATCGAGCATTTTTTTGATAAATATTTTTATAAGCCCAGTAAAAATAAAGTCTAAACTAGCCTATAAAACTGCTTTAAAGTTTAAATTTCCCACTCACAAACCCCTTTTGGGTAATGTTTTTATTGCATAATGTGGAAAATTACGAGTAAGTTCTCTAGAAAATTATCACAAAACATTTAAATTCTTAAAAAAAAAAGAATCTTGCATAGATCAAAAAAGGCAGCTGTTGTTAAGCGGAAATTTAAACCCTATCGCTATCTACATAAGGAGTAATATTGTTAGCAGCCTGATTCCAAGTGTTGCATGACGTGGTGTATCGCACGGTCCCGAATAACAATGTTGGATCTGCTAAAAAATGAAATGCTATAATTCTTGATCTCAAAAACAGTAACAATCCAGAAACAAAATTTTAAACAGCTCTACTGCAAAACTACAAAATCGCACATCCGGCATTGTTCTTCGGGACTGTTGTTATATGATGTCTTTTCAATTCAACCGCTTTTATCTAGAAACTAGCTTAAGTCCCCGGTCTATAGTCCTTAGTTTGAAATCAGATATATGTAGTAATTTTTCTCTTATTTTAAATGTCAAGTGTACAAAATTGCATCAAGAAATATCTAAAATTCTTTAAAGATGCGCAATTGAAGGGAGCAATTTTTCAAAATCTCATGTAGACAGTAACCTTCCTCCTAATTTGAAAGTCAAGTATACAAAACTTTATCAATCTCGGAATAAAACTGTAGATTTGTTTAAAAAATACACCCAAATAGGGACCCTATTGTTTATCGCTTTTATCTAGAGATTATACATTGATTTTATTCATTATACAGGTTACAAAATTATATAATCTGATAAAACAAACAATCTATCACACACTAACAGAGATGGTAAATTATCTCTTTACTTTAGACTGGAATTACAGGCATATTGCTTGTATTATCAAGATAACTCAAAATATGCACATTTGAGATACAGAATGAATAATTAAAATAACAACATCAACAAAAAAGTTACAATATTTCAATGGTAAATTTAAATTATAAATTGTGTGCATATTTGGATGTTTTCATGTATGGGTAAATATCGTGAGGCGGTAAAAATCTAGAAATCCACTCTACGCTTAACACGCACAAATGATTGAAACATTGTTTCAATTTAATTTGTTGCTTATTTAAAATGTTAATGCACTATATGTAAAATCGACCACCATAACACAGTAGAAATCCACTCTACGCTTAACACGCACAAATGATTGAAACATTGTTTCAATTTAATTTGTTGCTTATTTAAAATGTTAATGCACTATATGTAAAATCGACCACCATAACACAGACATGTGCAAAGATATTAGAAACCCGAGATATGCTATAGGCAGTTTGAATCCTTTAGAACTGCGCTACCTCGTGTCGCCGATATTGCTAACCAATACTATTACACACCTTCGCTTACGCTAAAGTATCCGCCCCTTTTCGAACTCACACTTGAAACTTGTCATTTTCGTTGGCACTAATACTTAGGACAGATTTCTATGCGTACACGTCTCGACTGCATTCGCAATTAGCAATACTTTCAAATGACAACGAATAAGGATTGCAACAATATAAATCGATAGCAATCGGTATTTTAATTTTAAAATTATTCCAGTTGAAATTTGGATGAAAAATTCTTATTTTCAGAACCGATAAATCGGAATAAGTGTGTCCAAATCGTAACGTGTCCCATTCGTAACAAATCCACATCAATTGTTTCTAATCTATTTAGAATTTTAACAGTTTGTGGTTTTGTTCAATAATGTTAATCACAATAACACTCAAATTGTGCTTTTGTTGTAAAAATCCATAAAAAGAAATTCTAATTTTTTACTAAAGTTAATTTATTTTGTATTTGAGTACTTCACAAGAGTCCCATGCATCTGTGTACCATCCCACTCTGAATGCTGTCTAACTGTCCCAGGCGTTCCGTGTTCGATTCCTCGGCTGGCTAAGTCCTCCATCACGACTGAAGCAACATTTTCGGCTTACTGAGGTGGTGGTAGGAGATTTTCAAATATTGTCGGGTTATTCGTTACCCGGGAATGTTAGTCTTTCATTTAAAAAAAAACCGAGTGTGCTTTAGACCACAGGACTGAAGTAAAACTTCACTAACTTATAAAAGAACACATGACATTGACATTGGGGTGACATATAACATTGGGGTGACATATGACTATGGGGTGACCTATGACCCTGGGGTGACCTAAAACTGTGGGGTGACCTATGACCTTGGGGTGACCTACTACCTCGGGGTGACCTACGATCTTGGAGAGACCTACGACCTTGGGTTAACCTATGGCATGGTTATTCAACAAATGATTCCTTGTGCTCGCACCTCTCCATAACACTTCGTAACGCATTTACCAGCTTACTCCCTAAGTCAAGCGCGCGTCAAGGCCCGACCGTTCACCTTGCCCTATCACCGTTCGCATCGATTACCGTTCGCATCACACTTTTCGTAACATCACTCTTTTCGTAACGCATTCACCAGCTTACCCCCCAAGTCGAGCGTGCGTAAAGAAGTTTTACTTCAACTTCTTGGGGAGTAAGCTGGCGAATGCGTTAGGAAAAGTGTTATGGAGAGGTGCGAGCAAAATGAATCATTTGTTGACTAACCATGCCATAGGTCACCCCAAGGTCATAGGTCACCCCATGGTCATATGTCACCCCAATGTCCTTTTTGTTATGCTTCTCTCTCCCCAACCCCGCGAACCCCCCCCCCCCCCTTCGTTTCCCTCCCCCACCCGCGTTATCCTCTCCCTATCGGATCAGTCGTCCCGGATTCTCTTCCCCTTCTCCTTCCCTTCCTGCCGCTTAACTTTATGAATTGCACACATTTTTCAAACTGATCACGCGTCAAAAATATACAAATTTCATAATGCCAGAGGTTACCGTTAAATGTATATAAACCTTCACGGATGTGCCCACACCAAAATACCAAAGTTTCATCCCATTCGGATGTATGGTAAAGGAAATAATTTCATAACGCTAGAGCCCACCGTCATACTCGTATATATAGAAACCTCCGCGGGCTCGGGCACAAAAAATCAGCAAAGTTTCATTGAAAATCGGATAAATGGTACACATGCGGAACTAACAATTAATTTTTTTATAAAAAATAAAGATTTTAAAAGAAAAGCATGGCATTTTTTTCTACCACCAATCAGCATTGACACCAATAATTATCTTATTATTTTTAATTGCTAAACTAATGTAGAATGAAACACTAGTATATATTGAATTATTTGGCGGGTGGGAGATAAGCCGACGTAGCTCAGTTGGTAGAGCAGTTGACCGGATATCAGAAGGACGCGGGTTCAAGTTCCGTCGGCGGCATTTATCTTTTCTCGGGAGATTTTTTCAACGTTGATGAGTGTTTCAGGCTAATAATTATTGCTTATAATAAAAATTATCTACAAAAAAAATTCAAAAGAAATAATATGTTTGTATATATATGTATTTTTTTTTACATAGCCCTGCTAATTTTACGAAATATCGATAGTCGGTTATTAAAATAATTCGCGTCCCCCTCACTAGCTTCGTCATGGCGGCGATGTTTGCTTTACCGGGGTCTTACGTCAATTATAACTTTGAATAATCATTAAAAAATGATAACTCACTCTAATTTTATACTTAGCGGTGAAATAAAACTCAATTTATCTTGAAGTTCACATTGCTTGTCGTATTTTTACATAGTTGCATTGAACAAGACGGCATTTTGAATAAAACGGGCACAAACCGTGCTCGGTTACGACACAAAATCAAATAAATGAACGAATTCTTTCCGTATTCATACTATTACGCCGTAGTCCGCCCACGGTCTGGCGGCCAACGTAGCATATCTCCCTTTGTTTCTATTATCTGTGGGCATGTGCCTAGCATTGTGTTCGAAAAATCCACAAATTACAAAACCATTAAAGCAATGAATAAGTAAAAATTTAAAAATTTAATTTAAAAAACACTACAAGAAACACGATTTACATTGGGGGCGATGGAAAACATGCAGAGAATTTAAATAATTTATGTAAATTTAGATTGAAACGGAACCTTTCGGCAAACATCACATCATACTAACAGTACAATTTTTTTTTGATAATAATTTCATAACTTTTTAACTTTGAAAAATAAAGTAACTATAACGCATATTTTACCATCTCAACCAATGTAAATACTTGTTTCTTGTAGTAATTAAATAAATAAATAAATAATTCATGCTTATAAAGTGTGTATTAGCTAGTATTGTCACAATTCTTTCTGCTGAATTCTACTATCATTGTATTCTAATGTTGAGGAATAATGAAACTTGTATTGGTATAAGGTGGTTTATACAATGTAATAGATTGTAAACCTTCGCTTTGATAATATTAAATCTGTCTGATGTAATAGAAAGCAATATGATTTTTTCAATACCTGACATTGTCTTCGAAGCACCACAAACGGATGACTGAGAAGGTTTTCCACTATCAAACTTGCCAGGCTCACTCCCGTACCAACATAGCGCTTTACTGAATCTGAAAATGGTTACGATATACAATACATATATTTTTCTAAAACACTTCAGAGCAGCCTTGTAACATAATGAACAGATTATATTGCGCACAATTCTGATAGCCAAGTGTCCAAACAACAAATAAGGCGCAATTCTAGCATTGTGAGGATTTTAAAATGTTCACAAAAAACAACAAAACAAAAAAAAATGCAGTAGAAAGCAGCTACTGCATGATGTGATGCTACAGAAAAACAACATTATTTGTGATAAATATGAAACATTATATAAATAATAAATTGAATAACACTGACCATCTTCAGGATTTTCCTCGAGCACCAAGGCCGGCTGAGGAGGGAAATTGGAGGGTGGTTGGTTTAAATTGTCAAACTGATTGTACATAAATTGGTTGTTCGCTGGATGGTAGCCGTGAGATCGCCTGTTGTAGCCAGAATATTCACCGAACCCCGCCATTATGCGAAAATTAAATAATTATTTTAAATAAATCATCCAAAACGTCAAAAACAGAGGTTACGTACTAAAGTGCTGCCAGTACAGTACGGGCTAATTTAAATTGATCTGACAGTTCGGTACTTATCTAGAAAAAAGGGAATAATCGGGGTTATTTGTAAAGAATATAAATATATAATCAAATTCTATTTTTATCCAGTTAAGAATTTTTCCCCATAAAGCACAATAATGTAGCGTAAAATAAGTCAATTAAATATAATAAGTAAAAGTAAAAGTCCAAATGAGCCGCAGTATTGTTATAAACCCTAGCTAGTTAGAGGATCTAGAAAGAATCCATAAAATCAAAATAATAATGATTGTTAAAGTTGCATTAAGCTATCGCTATACGCAGCTATAAAAGATATGTATTCAGCCATAGCCATATAGAGCCCGCGCAGACAGGAAAGCATTAAGCTTTCTGCGTTCAACTAGCATTCGTCCGGTTGAGTTCTACACGAGTTCTAACACACATAGCACTTGGTCAAAAGTGCTGCGTTCCATTTTCCCAACAAAGCTTGTACGTGAAACATGTATTTCGATAGTTGGTCTTCAGAAGACGAAACATGGCTTTTGTGGACCTTGGAACGTTGGAAGAGTCTAATAGGAAAAGAAGATACTGGGTGCATCCGATTAATACTGAGCGAAATGAAAAGGAAGAGTTCAGTATTCTTTTTCCTGAATTACTTGAAGATGAAGAACGTTTTTTTATTTAATTATTATTTTTTAATTGATAAACTAACGTTTAAGACAAGATTTTTGTGCATAGCACAAAGGGTAACAATTATTATAAGCAATAATTATCAGCCTGAAACACTCATCTACATTGAAAAAATCTTCCGAGAAATGATACTGGCCGCCAACGGGACTCGAACCCGTGTCCCTGAGCTATGGCGGCTTATCTAATTTATTTATTAATTAAGACTCCACCACGCGGTGGTGGAGTCTTAATTGCAGTAAAAAATAAATTTATTTCTGATCAAAAAATGGAATGGAGCTCTGAGGCTGAAGACATATGGGTAACGATTTCACTTCCTGGCAAAAAAATTCACATATGCACTTCGTATATTGCACCTGATAGTAAACATCTCATAAATATTACGTCTCACATAAACAAAACATCACAAATTATGACGGATAACAATAATGATAATTTCATTTTGGTCGGAGATTACAATTTACCTCACTTACATTGGCTACCAATTAATGAGAACTGTGATTATATGTATAGTGAACCAATCAATTCATTAAACCCCGCCCATTTGAACTTTATAGAATTTTTATCATTTAATAATCTGAAACAATATAACTCTCAGAGTAATTGTATAAATAATCGCATTCTTGACTTAGCTGTAAGCAACACACTACTGAAAATTTCGCACAATAATATCTCATTAGTACCAGAAGATGTTTATCATAAAACACTGCTAATTTCAATTCCTATTAAAAAAATAAATAAAAACCTGAAAACTAACGCAAATCAAATATTACTATACAGAAAAGCGGATTATTCAATAATAAACACAAAATTAAATGAAATTGATTGGGATCATAAACTTAACCATTTGAATACTCAACCCGCAACTGACGTCTTATATAACATATTGAACAGAATTAAAATAAATTATGTACCAACTAAACCGGCTAAAAACTGTAATTATCCACCATGGTACACGTCATCTCTCATAAAAATAATTAAAGAAAAAAATAAATATCATAAAAATTTTAAAAAATTTCAAAATCCACGTGACTACCAAACGTTTTCACTCTTAAGATCTAGACAAAAACGAATTGCACAACAACTTTACATTAATTATATACATACTGCTGAAAGTAACATGAATGGTAATCCTAAACTCTTCTGGAATCATTTCAATAACATGAAAAAAACACAATCGTCTCTTCCAAGGACGATGCACCTAGATGAAAAAAAATCAGATAATGGCCAAGACATATGCAATATTTTCATGGAATATTTCCAATCAGTTTACATAAATGATAATAACCTACCAACATTAGATATACCAGAAAACACAAATAATACAAATATCACCACGGTTAAATTCACACGAGAAATAGTCTTAAAAGAAATAAAAGCTCTTGACATAAACACAAGCGCGGGGTGTGATGACATTCCCTCATACTTTATAATTAATTGTGCGGAAACACTTGCAAAACCTCTCTGCATTATATATAATAAATCAATAAACGAAGGCACGGTACCAGAAATATGGAAAAGAGCATACGTAACACCAATCCACAAAAATGGTGAAAAAAATAATGTTAAAAACTATCGGCCGATTTCAAAACTAACAATATTCAGTAAGTTAATGGAAAAAATTATTTACAAATATCTAAGTCCACAACTGAATCACATCATTACAACAAAGCAACATGGTTTTACAAAAGGCAGAAATGTGGAAAGTAACCTCGTTCTTCTTACTGAATTCATTGTCGATCACATGGACAACCGCACTTAAGTAGATATCATATATACAGACTTTGCCAAAGCATTTGATAAAATTAATCAAAAACTATTACTCAGAAAACTTTGGTCATTAGGTATGTACGTGGTAATTTATTTCATTGGGTTACATCTTATATACTTAAGAGATCACAGGCAGTAGCAATAAACGGCTTCGAATCAGATTTTAGTGAAATTTCCTCTGGAATCCAACAGGGTTCTCATCTCGGACCATTGTTTTTTTATTTTGTATATCAATGATTTGGTCAATGTTGTTAAATACTCTGAAATAGAATTATTTGCTGATGATGCCAAGTTATACAAGTCAATAAAAAGTCAAAATGATTGTGTCAATTTACAACATGATTTAAACAATATATTTACCTATTGCCAACAAAATCAACTATTTCTAAATGTCTCAAAATTGTCATCACATTACCTTTTCAAGAAATAAAAATAAAACATTATTTATTTATTCTATAAATAACAACAACATTGCAACAGTCTCAGATATTCGTGATCTTGGAATAACCCTTGATAGTAAACTACAATATAACCTTCATATACAACAAATCACAAATAAAGCTGCTAAAATGTTAGGTTTCATCATAAGAAACACAAAACTTTTTAATAGCATCAATATCATTAAGCAACTCTACTTTGCCTATGTACGGAGTCATCTGGAGTTTGCATCAGTTGTTTGGTCTCCATTTTACAAAATTCACATAAACAAAATCGAGGCAATTCAAAACAAATTCCTAAAATATCTTTGTTATAAGTCATTTGTAAGATTTAATAACTATGCAGAGGCAGCTTCACACTTTAAAATTGATTCATTGAGTGTACGAAGGCATCATATGGATGCACTATTCCTGTATAAAGTAGTTAACAATGATATTCAATGCCCAGAGTTGCTAAATAAAGTTCATTTCAATGTACCTGCACGTTCAACACGCTCTTCTATCCTGTTCAGGGTGGATCAATGCAAGACAAACTGTAAGCAGAATTCTTGCCTGAACAGACTATGCAATAGTTATAATAACGTATTATCCAATGTGGACATTTTCAATTGCGAACTTACCAAATATAAGAGGTCCGTAAAAGAATATTTCTCTGATGTTGAATAATGATATGTTTTTTTTTTTTTTTTGTGAAATAATAAATTTAATGAAATTAAAATTTTTTTTGAATAATGTTATGTTTTACGTGAATAATGTTATGTTTTTATTATTTTACATTTCTGTTCTGATTTGATTTATATGTACAACCTCTCTCCATGGCTACCAATGTATTGATAGATTTTTTGTTTAGTAATGTTTCATTTTATATAAGAAAAAAATTGTTTTATATTTTTTGTTTTTTGGTTTTTGTTTTATATAATTTTTGGATTCATATTGCTTTTTTATAAAATTAATTTACATTCTTATAATGCTGTCTCAGTACAAGTAAAGTCACAAGGAGGAAATCCATAATTGGTTTTATTTTGGCTATTTAATATTATGTACAAACTGAAATAAATGTAAACTGTCAATTTCCTGAATATTAATAAATAAATAAATAAATTTATTTATTTATTGTTTGAAACATTTACAGAGTGTTAACAAATTATTGCATTAATATTATTACGTTGGAATATGAGCTGATATTAACACTCCAATTAGAAATGTTCACAGCATGCGTAATTAAGGTTTAGTTGTTGCTAGACGGAGATGCTAGTAGTGAAAAGAAAACAGAAATAATAATAAAAAAGAAATATAAGACAAGAAATTTAAAACATGGTAAGTGTACAGAGAAAGAAACGTTTCTGGAAAGGATAATAAAGTTAAAATAAAGAAAAGACATAATAATAAAGCAATTAACAATCGTAGCATATCATCAATCATGACATATCATCAATTAATAATAATAATAATCTTCTTCCATGACATATGATGGTAGAAGATTTTTAATTTGTTTTTTAAAATATTCGAGACTGTTTGCGAAGATATCAATAAGGTCACATTCAATTGTGTTGTACAAACGACACATTCGAGACAGTGGATTGAAGTATGCAATATTGTTATTAAATATTTCAATATGGAATATATTTTGACTTCTTAAGTTACGTCTATTAGGAACTTTAATATGTATGTTGCTCAGACAATGAGTGGTTAAAAGTTTATCATGAATAATTTGATATAAACATATTAAGTCAGCAAATTGTCTTCTTTTTTCCAATGTTGTAAAATTAAAGTGTTGTAATCGTTCCTCATAGGATTGGAGTATGGCATTAAATCCAAGTTTAAATGATAGCAGTCTTAGGAATTTTTTTTGCACAGATTCAATTGTTTTAGAATATTTTAAATAATGTGGATTCCAGATAACACTCCCATATTCCAAATTGCCAATGCCCGCCAAATAATTCAATATATACTAGTGCACAGGTTCGAGTCCCGTTCGTGGCCAGTATCTTTTCTCGGAAGATTTTTTCAATGTAGATGAGTGTTTCAGGCTGATAATTATTGCTTATGATCATTTTTATCCTTTGTTCTATGCATAAAAATCTTGTCTTAAACGTTAGTTTATAAATTAAAAAATAATAATGAATATTTGACAAGTTAAAGCATTTCACCAAAAAATGTACACATAATTTGTCTCGACACCATCTAGCGAGCGATTTAGCATTAACAATGCCTCTCTCACAAAAAAATAAAGTTGGTTGTTTTCAGGTGAAAAATGTAATAAGCAGTAAATGTTGAATGAAACACTAGTATTTATTGAATTATTTGGCGGGCATTAGATAAGCCGCCATAGCTCAGTGGTAGAGCTCCTGACCGGCAATCAGAGGGACACGGGTTCGAGTCCCGTTGGCGGCCAGTATCTTTTCTCGGAAGATTTTTTCACTGTAGATGAGTGTTTCAGGCTGATAATTATTGGTTATAATAATTGTTTTTTTTATTTACTTCCGAATGTCAATAAGTAGCTTTAATGAATTGCATAATTATATATGTGGTTCGCTACGTTTGTGGATTAAGCAGGGGTGCCCGGGTTCATGGGGTGAGGTTTGTCTAAGTTTGTAGAGGCGGATTACCAGGACACACTGAACCCCAGATTCCTACACTACCCACCCCTTAAACTGTCCACATAGCATCCCCAAAGATGACATAGGCCCTGATGGAAATTATTTTCCTCATGGCCTCGTGTGGAGCTCATGTAAAAAAAAATATACGGGTATATATAAATAAAAAAAGGAAATAGAAAAAGAAGAGAGCAACTGGAGAAAGGCTATACCTACAAAAGAAAGGCTGGCAGTATTTTTAAGGTATTTTTTTTATTATTTTTTAAACACAGTAAAAAGAAAATGTTACCAAGAATCATTACTAAGTGTGTATTCTATTGTCTCATAAAAGCGAGCTTTTTCCTTACTAAATCAATTAATTTTTCCGTGTCAACCATCTTGCAGCGAGGCGTTCTACGAGTTCTTTTTATTTTTGACAAAAGAATGCGAGCGTTTACACTGACCGGCGTGGTCCAACTGCCGCTGTGTCTGCGCGATGCTATAGTGGTCTACTACTTACAAAGAATTAATTATTATTTTTAATTGATAAACTAACGTTTAAACAAGATTTTTATGCATAGCACAAAGGGTAGATAACAAATATTATAATTAATAATTATCAGCCTGAAACACTCATCTACATTGAAAAAATCTTCCGAGAAAAGATACTGGCCGCCAACGGGAATTGAACCCGTGACCTTCTGATTGCCGGTCAGGTGCTCTTGACCACTGAGCTATGGCGGCTTATCTAATACCCGCCAAATAATTCAATATATACTAGTGTTTCATTCGACAATTACTTATTATTACATTTTTCCAACTGAAAACAACCAACTTTATTTTTGTGAGAGAGGTATTGTTAATACTAAATCTCCCGCTAGGTGGCGTCGAGACTAATTATGTCTGCATTTTTTTGCTGAAATACTTTAACTTGTCAAATATTAATTATTACTTACAAAGAACGCGGAACGCAGGATGCGGAACTCGGCACGCTTGAACGCTTTCTGTCTGCGCGGGCTCATATTCCAATTGGGAATGTATGGCGAGCGATATGCCGAAATACGCCAAGCCACATCTTTTATAGCTGCGTGTGGTGATAGCTTTAGGCATAATTGTGAGTGGTTTATTAGTTTATTTATGGCGAAAGTTTAGCCACATAAACATTGCAAGGGAATTGAACCCTATTGATTTCAGGAATTTAACTAAAATATATTTTATTTAAATACTTTTTCATTTCTCACCCATGTTATGATTGAGTTTTGATAAACACAAATAATCATTATTTCTCCAGACAATTATTTTATATTATATTTCAATGAATTAATTGTGAAACTAAAATTAAATATCTTCAATATTCACTTTACGGTGCCATTTTTAATTGGAAGAAAACAAATAAAATTCTAACCTGATGAAGAAACCATTGGTTTTGAAACATTTGATTAAACAAGTGTTATATGCAAAGTAATTTGTTTTCGTATAAATAAATAAAATTTACTTGTGAACGCCGGGATTTGAACCCACAACCTGCGGACTCATAATCGAGAGCCTCATCCTTCAACCACGGAGGCAGCATAAACGTACCTTCCTACATATTTTGGTATGAATTATTCATCAAATTTCAAAGCAAATATTAAAGTTACGTTTTTATTTTATCAAGGGCTGATTATTTCACAGTTGTTGGATAGTAACATTATTTGAATGGGACTTTCACAGAACTTGAATATTAACTTTGAAATCCGATAAATTGTTCAAATTCTGTGAAACAACCCATCCTATTCCTACAAAAAAAACTTATTTTTCCATTTCAAGACCCTTATTATTTTATCACATGCTTTATTATTATTTGAGCTTAATTCCCACACCAAACACGAGAATTCCCATTGGGAATGCATAGCGAACGATATTGTGAAAATGGCCTAGCCCACATATATTATGAGAGCATAGAGCTCTTGTGAAATTAGCATAATAATCTGTGAAGATGTAATAATTGTGTTAAAGAAATAAATATTATAGTAAATAAAAATAAAAACCAACAACCAATTTACCTCACACACCCTCCCACAACGCACATCACCCGGTAAAAATTTAATATAAACAAGATACTTCAATGAAACATATCATAGGTACCTAACTTGAAATATACTTATTAACTGTAAACTTTTTTCACCAATGTAAATAATGTACTGTTTGTTTCTGTTAATAAATAAAATAAATAACAAATGTTTATAATATAAAGGGCCTTATGGGACATACTTGACTTACTTTAATTGGTGATTCCTACATTATTTTGAAATTTTGATGTCCGGTGACTTTTTTATCTTCAGTAAAAAAAAAAAAAATCTTCCACTTATCGTCACTGGTCACTCAGCCGAGTAACGCCTCTAACTGTCCGATACCTACTCATTTTTATTGTTTTTAGTGGAAAAAAATGTAAATGTCACTGGACACCAAAATTTCTATTTACATTTTTACTCCAAATAATGTCAGGAATCACTGGAAAGTAAGTACATAATATACATACCTAACGTATGAAATAAATAAATAATAATATTTATCTCTAAAAAGGTAAAGATTTCAATCAAAAGGAAGAGAAAGCATACAATTTAACATTCATTTATTAAAATATAATTTAATAATAATCATGATAATACAACCAGCACTAATCAAAAGTAATTTTATTTCCTTTAAATGCCACAATTGCCACTTTCTTCTTCTTTGCTTCCCACGAAGGATGAAGTTTCTCTTCAACCTTAGCCGGTGCACCGAAAGACGAATCTGGTCTGTTAAACTTCTGATTGTTAAATTTGCTTTCACGCCTGTCATTGTTCTCAAAGTTTTTAGAAGGTGTATTATCGTCATATTTTCTCTTGTCGTACTTTTGATCGGGTTTATTAGATGAGTATTGATTTAGTTTGGGGTTTTGGAAAGATTTTCTCGGTCTGGGAGCTTCCTTGCCAAACATGACAGCTCTTCTCGATCGTCGGTTGGCTGCGCTCTCATCAATAAATGTGCCAGGTTTGATATCGGGAGGTCTGGGCAGGGCGACGGTCATGTACTTATCTCCAGAATCGGTAACGAAGAAGGAATCTACAGTTTTCTCTGTGTTGACAAAGTCTATTTCACTGTCAGGCAAATCAACCATCATCCGTTTCCCTTTACGTTTGGGCTTAGCGGGATCACCTTCTGTTGAAGACGTGACTGGAGGAACAAGATTTTTCTCAGGTAATTTTGCCGCATTATTAATGGCTTCTTTCACATGTGATTTTTGTGCATCAGATTTGGTTTCTTCATCTGATTCATCATCATCAACTGAATCTTCACTGTCATCATATTTTGGAGGACAGAATGTAATTTCGTCATCTTCCTCTTCTTCTACTGTTTCATCTTCCACTTCATCTTCAGTTCCTTCTCGCTGGCCATAGCTGCCCATACTCTCACCATCACTTCCAGTGTCCTCAGCTTCAATGTGAAGTAGTTCATCATCTGAGCTTTCATCGCTTTGATCATCAGAACCAGCTTCCTCAGCAATTTTCTTTTCAATGGGCTTCTTTTGACTCTTTTCAGCTTCTTTTTTAGGTGTCTTCTTCATGCTGACCACATTGTCTTTAGTTTTTGCAGTAGTCTTCTTTTCTTTGAGCAATTTCTTAGTTATTTCCTTTTCTTCAGGTTTCCCACCGGAATCTGGAATGATTTCCGCAGCGTCTGGATTGTTTTCAGCGTCAGCTTTGGCTTTAGCAGCCTTTTTTTCTGTAAGCCTTATTTTCTCTTTCCGTTGCTTTCTCCTCATTTTCCTGGGATCAATTTCGAGTAATCTAAAGGTGGGGACGCATGCAAATTTATCTATTATCTTTTGAAACTTGGGCTTAAGACATTTGTGCGCTAATAGTTTAGCCATGACCTTTTCCTTAGTTACAACAGGGGTGTCCATTATCTTGGAGAGGTTTGAAAAATTTTCCATTGCAAAGCGGCCCAGCTCATCATGTGTGACTTTCTGAAAAAATTACATATATAGCTATCAAAACCAAAAACACTTCTCATTAAAGAAAACACATAGAAACTTTAATTTACTCTTGAATCATCAACAATAGCACAACTTAAGTGTGTGAAATTTATAAAGCAAATAAAACACATAACGTTTTAAAAGTGTACAGAATGATTCTCTTATATTTCGGACAATCCATTTGGATTTTAATTATAGACAAACAAAGGATTTGGTAAATTTTTGAGATCGCTGGCAATGGTTAATACGCACTTCTTTTTGAAAAAATCTTTCGATTCACCTTAATTACATTAAAAGACAACTATTTGCATTGGGGGAAGTGGAAAATATTTCATTCTACATGGTTTGTGATACAAAAGAAAGTGCCCCTTTATAACGCCTACTCGCGTCAAGGCAAGAAAAACATCCCAGTTTTCAAGTAGTTTAGCGGCTACGCTAGGTTTGTGTAACATGGTTTGTGATTCAAAAGAAAGTGCCCCTTTATAACGCCTACTCGCGTCAATGCAAGAAAAAATTTAGAATTAAATATTTTCCACTTCCCCCCAATGCAAATAGTTGCCTTTTAATGTAATTAAGGTGAATCAAAAGATTTTTTCAAAATAAAGTGCACATTAACCGTTGCCAGCGATCGCCAAAAATTACCAAGGTTTTTAATAAAGTTATGAATGAAATAGATAAATACAAATGCGTATCACCTTAATTGTGTATATTTCTGAAACAATAGAGTCAGCTTTGCTGTTGAATTTGGCCTTTTCCTCGTCGGTTCCTTTGCGAGCCTTCAGTTGCTTCGATTTTTTTGACAATTTGTGTATTGTTTGGGTCTTGGCCTGGATTATAAACTTTTTCACTTTCATTACCTGAAATAATATAACAATCAAATAGTTTACTGACCTATTTCAATACTTCTCTGACAGACAGAAAATGTTTTCAAATAAATTAAATAAAAAACACCATTGAATACAAATTTAAGTGACTTACCTCGTTATTGAATTCTAATTTAAGCTTGCTAAGCTCGGGCAGCTCTTCTGGCTCCATATTTATGCACAAATTTGTTGAACGCTACACAGAATACAATACTTGAAGTTGAAGTCAAACCAAAACATAACCTTAATGTTTGACGTATCGCGTATGCCAAGCGCCAAGCAAGTAAGTACATCAGTACATGTGCTGTAGATACAGGCATGTCAAAATAGTAGTAATCTTCTTTAGACTCACATTCTTATCGATAGATGGCAGTAGTCAACCAAACTAAGGATGGAAAAAAGAATAATATATAAAATAATATTACATTCTAAGAAAATAATAATTATTTTTCGGGTGAACATTTTGTAATAAAGCTAAATAATATTATTATTAATATTTATTAAGACGGATGGGTTGTTTAAAAAAAAATTGACAATTCTTCAAATATTTGAAGTTAATTTTCACGTTCTGTGAAAGTTGTTAGTAGGTACCTATTCAATTTCTGTGATTATTTCGATATAATATATATAACGATATAATAACAGAAGTTGAATAAGGGGCCAGTTTTTTTTAAAGTATAGAATTTGAACAATTTATCAAATTTCATAGTTTATTTTCAAGTTCTGTTTTATATTAATTTTAAAAAACCCCTTCTCATATTCGTCAGAACTTTTATTCCAACAATTTAAAGTCAGAAAATTAAGTGCCATATATTTTTATCATGCAACATTACAAATTCATAAAGATAATATTCAAAATAAAGTTGCACCATTTAAAAACAACAGAAATCTTAGACAAACATCAATACTTCCTACTCCAAAATGTAAAAAAACACTAGGACAGTTAAGTCATAAATATCTCGGAGTAAAATTTTTTAATTCACTTCCTGAAAAAATCAGAAACATGAACAGTAATATCAAAAAATTTAAAATTCACCTTAAAAATTATACCGAAAATTTGAACTGAATATAAAAAATAAAACAATTAAACCAATATAATAACACCCCCATACACACAAGCCCTGTTTTTTTATGGGGATAAATCAAATATGTACACATATTATGTAATTAATTATTATATTGAATTTATTGTAATTTATATATCTTTCTCTGAATAAAAAAAAAAAAATATATATATTTATATATATATATAATTACTGTCCAGTTGCTTCACAGTACTGAAATAATAGGAGAACTTTCACAGAACTTGAAAATTAAGTTCGAAATTTGATGAATTGATCAAACTCTGTGATATAACCAGATTAAAAAATTATTTATTAATGACCATGATTATTTATTAAAAATATCTTGTTCAAAGTAAGACATATTTTTTATTTTTAAATTAGCTCCACATAAAAGACTCTGTGGAAAGAATTCCTTTGGGGATGCTATGTGGAGGGTCTTTTTAGGAAAGGAAGGAGAGGAAGTTCTGTGCAGGAAAAGGGTAAGAATCTGGGGTCAGTGTGTCCAGGAGTGAAGGATATATGAAACCATCCCTCCCGCCGCGGTACAAGACAATGTTACGGGAGAATCCTGTTGGAAAGGTCAGAATAATAATAATAATAATAATTGGATGACTTTTATAGCGCCATTTTCGTGAGAAAATCACCTCAAGGGCGCTTTACAAATTCATTTATAGGTACATTAAATCTATACGTCTATACCTATATAATACAAGTGGCTTATAACTAAGATTGATAAATAATGACATACAACTAAGACTTATCTCACTAGTGACTTAGAACTATACTTATTTTTATAACCGAGTTTGTACTTGCAAGTCTTTATACGAACAGAGCAGTATTGTTACTGTCCTCTTTGTATCATGACTTGCAACAGTCTTACAATTAGTTATTTACGACTAACATACTTATTTACATTTATAACCACATATTGTAATGGTTACTGCCATAATACAGTTATAATACGAATAGAGCAGTATTGTTACTGCTCCATTCGTATTATGACTTGCAACTGTCATAAAATTAGTTATTTAGAACTAACATACTTATTAACATTTATAAACACATATTGTCATGATTACTGCCCGTGCTGTCAGTGTAAGTCATGAAAATATAGCAAAAAAAAAAAAAAAAAGTTTATACATAATAAATTGTGAAATATTGTCAAAAATTGCGTAACATCGTAAAAGGTGGTAGTGAAGATATATCAATTTAGGTAAGTCCCGTGGACTGAGTAATGGGATACTACTGAAAAAAGGCAATTATTTTTCTGGATATGATAATGTGAAAAGGTGAGTTTTGAGCTTTGCTCTGAACTCAGATGTGCTGTCGATCTTTCGCAAATATGAAGGGAGTTTGTTCCAAGCTGTTGGGCCTGCCACTGCAAAAGCCCGGTCTCCGAAATTGGTATTGGGATTGCGCATAGGTACTGAGAGTCTACCCATGGCTGTTGAAGATGCTGAACGAAGGGTTGCTTGCCTAGTGTTGACATCATTTGGAATGCACAGTTCCGACAGGTAGGGTGGCGCCATGTCGTGTGTTGCCTTAAGAGTGAATAACCAGCACCCAGCACATGACAACTTCGATTCCGACACTAGCGCTAACACATCAGGGCTCGCGAGCGGGCGTTTTCAGAACTAAATTTCGTTCCGCGGCAATCCGAGTTTTGAGGGTTTTGTTCACTCGAGCTAGGGCTACCCGCTACTATTACTACTTTATATTACTATTCTCGCTTCCAGAATTTTAATCAGTAGTAGTTATTTGTAATTTGTATATTGAAGTGCATAAACATAAATAGATACAAGTGAAATGCGTAAACACAGTAGGTATTAAGTAGATAGCTACATGAATAAACAATTTGTTATATTCTTTTTAATATTTTGGTTTTTTGTTTTTCAATTGAATTTTACGGCCATTAGAGTGGAAGATACTCTCATTATCGCCCTGGTGTAAGACCACCATTAAGAATTGAAACGTTGCTTGAAATGGCTTTAGCCGTGTTTAGTGGTCAGATCTGAATAGCTAGGTACTTCCCCACCTTCCTCTTCCCTATATCCTTCCCCTCCCCACTACCTTCAGTCTTACAACATACTCCAAATTGGGGATGCAATAGTCCCACTGGCTCCAGACTTGTGCGGTATTCATGAAAAAAAACGAGTAATATTCAGTTGGATTGTAAAAAATGTCGCATTTTGAAATATTTATTCGTGTGCATAATTAATAATAAGCACTTCAACAAACAGAATTAAAGCGCACAAACCCTTTCTTTCTTTGAGTGGCCTTGCAACGCATGCCGGGTACCCGCTGTATATAATGTTATATAGTGCAGGCGCTTGCATTATAATTCCCGGGACTTGTGATGGAACCATAACAGTTTAGTTGACCGCGAGGTTACAGTGCCCATGAAACGCATGCCGGGTACCCGCTGTATATAATTTATTTATTTATTTACGGACAAATAGTCCATTAACAATATAACAATAACACGAAAAACAAGCGTGCGTAAAGGCCCGACCCGCCGAGCAATCGATCACCGTTCGCATTGATTACCGTTCGCATGTCATTTTTCGTAACTATCACCACTTTTCGTAACCCATTCACCAGTTTACCCCCAAGTGTCGAGCGTGCGTAAAAAAGATTTACCCCAAAAAAATATTTTGGAGCAGTTGGGACTCTTGTGCGGTATTCACACAAGAAAAATTTAAAATAAAAAAAATATTCGAAATTATAAAAATTTTTGCAAAAAAATATTCAATGAACATGAAAAATTGCGTTCGGGCAACCCTATAGATTTAACAAACATGAATCAAGGAATTCGTGTTTATTTCAAATTTCGTTTTCAAATTTCATTTCCAAATATTATTATTCAAAGCGTCGCGAAGACGTGCTCTCCTGGCCGCGTTTGGGCCCGTAATGAAATCTGAAATTTGTGTTTACGGGCTGCGATAAAAATGGTAAAATGCGATGTTCAAAATTATTTAAAATTAAATACTTCCTGAAATTATTTTACGATCAAATTATTTATGATTTGTCAATAACGTCTTAGCAAAATAAGTATGTAAAAAAATCCGAAATATATTTGTTTGTAAGTGCACAAATAAATGCACAAACCGACCAATTTTCGTCAAGAAACACATGTCCGTATATATTTTTTAATAATTTTATTTAAACTAAAATTAAAATTCTGAAACATACGTTTACCAGATAATGTATTGATTTATTTTACTGCATGATTATATGATTTGAAATGGGTGTTGTATAAGAAATGTCCTTTTTTAAAATTGAACAAATCTGCGAACGACCTATGGTATAACCTTATTATTCTAAAAATATTTTTTTTTTCTCAAAATCTAAAACATAAGTTTACTAGATAAAAGAACAATCTTTTGAAATCCATTTATAGTTTTTTGTGGAAAAGAGTCAATACGTCTAACCACTGATTTAAAAATGACATATTTCTGGTTTCTCTGGTTGTACACTCTTAAAAACCATCCAACAGAGTTTGAATTGGATTCTCTCAGGACACTTAAGCCAATGAAGGTTCCGCAGATGTTGGGAAATGTGAGAATACTTGGAAACGCCGGTTATCAGTCTTGCTGCAGCATTGAAAACTGACTGAAGTCTGTCAGTATATGTTTTAGGGAGATTTGCATATATGCCATTGCAATAGTCAAGTCGTCACACAACGTAAGAGTTTACCAGCATCTTTGTGGCCTTAGTCGGAATATTTCTCCTTATAGATTTGATTTGACGCAGGTGAAAGAATCCCGCGCTTACTGTTTTATTAATCTGGGATTTGAGGGAAAGATCTTGATCTAGATGTACACCTAGGAGTTTAACGCCATTTATAGGGATGATGTTACAGCCAGAAGTAATGAGAGGTGATTTGTCTAATATTGACTGACGCTTTTTTGTTGCTGTCCAAAGAAATTCTGTTTTGGTTGGATTTAGTTTTAGTTTGTTAGAAGACATCCAGTCTGTTATGGCAGCGATGCATTTAACAGTGATATCTTTTAATCTGTCTCTCTCATTCGGCGCGCAGTAGAAATAGATTTGCTGATCGTCAGCGTAGCAATGGGAAAGAAGTCCGAATGATTCTATTATTTTGGCAACATCGTTGATGAACAAAATGAAAAGTAGGGGTCCCAGCACTGAACCCTGGGGGACTCCAGAAGTGAGGGTTACAAAGGGAGAGTTTTTACCACCGGCTTGTACAGATTGTGTTCGGCCACAGAGGTAGGATTTTATCCATTGAATAGTTTCACCACCCAGTCCAAAGGTTTTTTCCAGTCTTTCGATGAGGAAGTTGTGGTCGATGGTATCAAATGCCGCGCTCAAATCTAATAATGATAGCAAAGCTAACTTACCTGACTCGTTTGCAAGCATTAAATCTGACAACACGCGCAATAGTCCAGTCTCTGTAGAATGGTACCTCCTATAAGCTGACTGGTACTTTGATAATAATTCATTTTTGGCCAGATGGGCGGTCATCTGCCTGATCACAATTTTTTCAAGGACTTTTGAGATAAATGGTAAATTTGATACAGGACGGTAATTGCTTAAATCTACAGAATCTAATTGGGGTTTCTTTAAAATTGGGGAAACAAGGGCTTTTTTGAGTAGTTGGGGCACCTCGCCTAAATCAAAAGTTTTGTTGAAAAGGAACACTAGGAATGGTACTACATGTTTCAGACACTTTTTGAGTAGCCACGTTGGAATTGGGTCTAATGCACATTGTTTGTTTAGAGAACTAGACACAATTTTGGTGACTTCCTCCAATGTAGTGTGTTTGAATTTCATCAAAAATTCGCCGTTGTAGGTGATGAACTTAGGTGGAGGTGCAGACGCCGTCGTCGCTCGGATGTTTTGAATTTTTTCTTGGAAAAAGTCGGAGAAATCCTTCGGACTGAACGCGGCTGTAGGTGAGTTTTCAGACTCACCCATTACAGTTTTAAGCGAGTTCCAAAGTCGCTGGGGGTCAGAATCTTCACCCTCAATCTTCGTCATCCAGTACTCCGATCTTTTTCTTCGAATTGTCTCCCTGTATTCGGTTTGGACAGTAACCCAAGCCTCCCTTTGGTCGGTTAGTTTTCCACTCCGGAAAATTCGCTCAAGTCGGCGCATGGTCCTCTTCTTTTCCCGGCATTCTGCATCAAACCAGGAATCAGAATTGCGAACAGCACATGTTTTGGTTGAAAATGGGGCATGTTTGTTGATAAGATCAGATAAGGTACCATTGTAAATTTCCACCAGACCAGATGTCGAAATGACATCGCTATTTAAGTCATATTTAGCGAGAATTGATGACTTTAGCTCTTCCTCGAAGAGGTCGAAGTCAAACTTTCGCCATGCTCTAGTCGTCTTCGTTTTGTAGACAGGTTTGGGAGGATTAAAGTCTACTTCCGTACGTACAAGTCTATGGTCCGAAAGTCCTACATCTATGACTTCGGTTATTAGCGGTGGATCTGTAATCCTCGATATAAAAACATCTAATATTCCTCCTGCATTATGAGTTGGAATATCTACCCACTGCTTACATCCGTAGCACTCCAAAACATCGATAAATTTAATTGTATTACCGTCCGTTTTTCTGTCCAGTCTGATATTTAAATCCCCGGTTATAATAAGGGCACCCGGTAAGGAGTTTACCCGCCCTAAAAGTTGCGCTAGTTCCACATAAAATTCTCCAGTGATGATCCTCGACCCCGGTCGATAAATAGTGATCAGGGTGAAAGTCGTGCCTGTTGTAGAGATACTACACCCCAGAGATTCAAAAGAATGATAATCTCCAATGTTAATTCTAGTTATGCGCACTCCTTGACGCCCAATAATCGCCACCCCTCCATGATTCACAAAGGAGATATTATTGTTTCTGGGGTCCTCCGGTAATTTCCGTCTTGCCTGTTCTACGACCGTATAGCCTAGTGCTCGCAACTTTTTTTTTTTTTTTTTGAAGGTCTCCCTCAGTCTCTTCGAACGTGGCCTGCCACGCAAAACCATGAACCTGGGCACCCCTACTTAGACAACAAACGTTAGATGATTTAAATATAAGAAAAACTAAGAAAAAGACTTCGCATTTTAGGAAAAATATTTTATTAGAACAAAAACTAATAGCAATAGAATCTACCAAAATAAATTCAGATAAATCAGCCATTAGAATAATACAAATTTTGATAAAGTGTTAAAGAGAAAATTAAGAAGAAAATATTTTAAGAGTACCGTAACTGGGTTTACACAAACATTAACCGATTTCAGAAATTGACTTTTTTTTAAACAAATTTAACTAGATTAAAAATTTAAATTGAACCTTAAGTTTGAACACTGAATTTTGATACGCGATTCCAATCGATAAAGTACAGAAATGCAAAGACGAAATCAAAAGATTTATGAAAAAAAAGGTTTATGGTGTTCAATTTGAGCTGCTTTTTATTTGTTCTTGGAAAGGGTCCTTTGCTTCTCCGCGAACTCGACCAGTTTATCGTCCACGTGAAGTCCCTTTCGCCTTCTGACGCTATCCATGTACTGTTTGGCCCTGTTTGCACTGTCCGCCTTTTCTCCGAAGTGCAGATACTCCATTTCAGTTGACGGAGTCCAGAATGGGTCGATGTCGATTGTCTGAAACAAACAACAAAAAACACGGCGATTAATTAGGTTAGGTAAATATTGAAACAACCTAAATGGTTATCAAAATATCAATGAATTTGCAGCACAATATCATACTGAAACTCCTAATATTTCTTTCCAAAATTGTGGACTATATAATATAAAATAGGTCCATGTTAACGCGATCAATTTTACTTGCACAAACTCTAATTTTCACAAATGGTGTAACTGCGGAAACGGCTTGCACGAACGTTAATTTGCGCAAATTAAATTTGCACTAATTAAGTGCTTTTATAATTCCCTCTGCAACGGCACGGTGACGGCGACGGCACGCAGCGTAGCATTTATTTGATACGAATGAGGAAGATGTAAAAAAAAATAAGTTTTTTTCTTCTGGAGGAAGCAGACATTCGTACATTGTTTGTCTCACTATTATTTTAGTGTGTAAGAAAGAGTTGCAGCATTATGGTTATAAGGAAAGTACTAAAGTTTATTGCCTTTTTAACCTCGTTCAGTGCCTTCCCCGTGCCGTTACCGTGGGAAATATAAAAGTGCGAATTGCGCAAGTAAGCAAAAAACGTTACACGGTAAAACTGTTAAAAAAAAACGTAAATGGTTTGCATACACCATAACCCAAATAAATACGAATTTTGCACAAACTGTTTGCGCATACAAGTCGCTGTCGTATGGACGTCGCAAGTGTACCGCGTTTTTTGAGCAAAATTTTGCACAAACTGATTTCGCATGCACGTTGCTACGTTTAGACCATAGATTCTCAACCTTTTTTTGCCTACCGCCCCCTTTGACAATATTTTTTTTTCTGGCGCCCCCCAACTGCTTTTACATACCATCTTGGGGGGGGGGGGGGGGGGGGGGGAAGGGCGATGGGTTATGGCTCCTATCCTACTTCTGAGAATAATAAAAAAAGAAAGATTGTTAATTAAAATGCGTACTTAATTAAATAGAGAAGTTGGTAGATTACAATAAAAGTTTCAAAAATAGAAATATAGAGAAGTATTTTTATTAACATAGAAAAGGTATTGAATTTATAACTTATTTAATGAGATGGTTAGATTTGATGCGTTTTAAGAAGTTTGTTTATATTAGGCTCGATTTTACTTAAAAACAAACGTAAGTCGCCGCGTTCAGTAATATGGAGCCTATTTCTCTTTTTGGTTACCAACGTTGCTACAGCACTGAATCCACGTTCAGCTAAATAGGACGATGGGAATGCTATTAAAAATCGTTGAACTATCGACCATAATCCTGGGTACAGTTGCGAAATCGGCTTCTGCAGCCAAAACTTTTGGTAGCCATTCTTAAATTTAATTTTTAATTCCTCATTTGTCGTCAGTTCTATTAGTTCTTCTTCTAACTGGGATGATCCTGCTGTGTTGACGTTTGAAAAAGGATCCAAAACCCAATCTGGTATATCCATGTTTAAAATATCCTGGAATCGTTCCTTGAAATCACTGTGGAGGTTTTCCAAGTGTTGACTGTAAACAAGCAAGTCGTCGTTCTTGAATAATACTGCTGATAAATTTAAGAAGTTATTAAATTCCTGTCTGCCGATATTTCTTTTGTATAATAGCAGTTTGGATACAAAAGCTGCAACACAATTTTTTGTCTTAATCAAATTTAAGTCGTCGCCTTGAAGTTGGAGATTGACATCATTAAACAATTTATACAGGTCTGTCAAGTACGCAATATCGTTCTTCGATGAGGTGAGGTTGTCGCGCAATTCTGTGTCTTTGTTTCCTAGGAACTCTATCACAGACTCAAACAGATTATAAAATCGAGTCAAACATGAACCTTTTGACAGCCAGCGCACCTCTGTGTGAAGCAGCAATCGGTTGAAATCTTCATCATTGGCAATGCAAAGCTGTCCAAATAATCTGTCATCCAATGAGTTACTTCTGGTTTTATTAACTGCTCTGGTAATATATTGCAGTGATGTATGGAGGCGTTCACTCAGATTTTTCGCAACCAAATGCTGGCGATGAATTACGCAATGCACAGCAAGCAAGTCAGGAACATTATTTTTTAAGCACGCTATGAAGCCTTTGTGACGCCCTGTCAAAGCTGGGACGCCATCCGTAGCAGCTGACAAAATATTATTTAAAGGAATTTTCTTGTCGTCACAAAACTTTTCAGTGTATTTAATATGGTTTCTCCTTTTGTATCTGTTTCCAAATTTGTAACAAACAATAATTCTTGATATTTTTTCTCATCTTTGATGAATCTCACGTATGACAATAACAATGCTTCATTGGTTGGTAAAGTGGACTCATCCAGCTGAATTGAAAATCGACAAGACTGCAGATGATTGCACAATGATTCTTCAATGTTTTCAGCCATTTCATCGATTCGTCTTTGCACAGAACTATTGCTCAAATGAATTTTTCGGATAATATCTGCAGCTGTAGATAATTTATGGAGCACAGTGGTTATTACTTCTTTTACTGCTGGTAAAATTAAATCTTCCCCAATAATATGTGGTTTGCCTGTTTTAGCAATCAACAATGAGATATTGTACGAAGCTCGAAGTCCATCATCGTCTTGCTTAGAAGCTGTCGAAAATTGTTTTGATATAGTTGGCTGAATTTTGTACTTCTTTTTCATGTCTTGAAAATAGGTCCCATCTTTGTCTTTCTTATCCGGGTGGATTTTATTAAAATGATCTTGAAGCCTAGAAGGCTTCATCGCTTCATTTGAAAATGTTTTTCGACAAATAAGGCACATTGGCGATGATGGATTTGTAGGATTATCGATAAATCCGTATTTAATATAATCCACATCATATTTCCGTATCTTATTTTTTACTTTCGACATTTAGAGATACGTGTTATTAATGGCGCGCGTTAATGTTAATGAACATAAAATGATAAATCAGTGCCTTTATATAGGTTGGAGACATATAACACGCTTCGACAGGAATAAAATAAACACGCAGTGACTCGCTTTCAGCACCCGGTCACGTAATTACAAAACCCATACCGGTTCAGTCGCGGCGGCCGCGGCAGCTGAAATGGGATAGGGTTTGTTGTGCAAAATCATCAACAAACCCTAAACAAACTGTTTCGTTTGCTTCGTTTCGTTGCTCTCTCTGCTTCAGTTACACTGTTTTCTACAATAACATTCATACATACAAGTCCATTCCTACTAGTACTTACATCTCAAAAACTACAATACCATCAGATAGTTTTACCGCATGGGTAGGAGATAGGATTACCGCCAAACAACTATTAAATACCAATACCTAAAATATTAGTAAAATGTATCTATTCTCATACATATAAATGTGATTAAGCCAGCAATGGAACCGAGTTGTTTGGCGGTCTATCCTCTCTGCCTCCCTCTGCGGGAAGCAGCCTGATGTTATTAGAGAAGCGGCCTGATGTTATTAGCTACCATAACTGAAATTGTGGGTATATAATAAAGACTAGTTAACAAGACGATGTATAAATGTGGTTAAAGCAAGCAGTGTGACCGAGTTATTTGGCGATCCACTATCTCTGCCTACCCCTGCGGTTAAACTATCTGACGGTATTATAGTCTGTTGGGATGGCTGAACTGGTAGGTTTAGACTTGTATGTAAATTTAACGATGTAGGAATGTCATTGAGGCAAGGAGTATGCAGTAAATGATAAAATATGTATTGGTAGTTTTAATTATGTGTCAAAATGTACTGCAACTGCACTTATGATCCAACATAGTTTGAGTTCACCTATGAGTTTCATACCTTTTGAGAATATAATGCAAGCTATGAATTGTACACGTTTTTATTAATTTACGAAATAAATATATAACCATGGAAATGCACCAGCACCAACACCAACAGAAGCTACTCTATAATTACGGTCCCCAAGTCTCTGAAACAGATAGATAGAGCAACGAAGCGCGTTGGCGACTGAAATTAGGTTTGTTGGTATTAGGTTTGTTGATGATTTTGCACAACAAAATCTATCCCATTTTAGTCGCCGCCGTGACTAAACCGGTATAGGTTTTATAAATACGCCACCCGGCGCAGAAATAAAACGCGGACTTGTCGCGGAGACAAAGGCGACGCAGGAACAGAATGGATCGGGGGCTAAGGGGCTGTCTTGTCGACGCATGTAAGCTCACTCGTTGACTCCCGAATGCATTGACGACACTGAGCAAGTTAGATCAATACCCAGATAATACTGTCAATTCTTGCAGGATTGCAAAAATCCCGTTATTTAACAAAAAACATTGTAATTTAATAGCTACAAACTTTTTATTTATTAACAGGTTTTATTAACTTCGCCTGTATTTATGTATGTATGAGATATTTCACGTGAAATCGGAAGATTTAAATTTAAAAAAATAAATTATTCTAATCAACAAATTAAAATTTTCATTCATAAAATTTAATGTAGATCTGAATGTAACGGAATCTATCAGTTCAATTTTCATTCACTTCCCGAACTCTCGAATGAATTTTCGCAAACGTGATAAAAATGATTAAAATACAAAAATAACAAAAATTACCCATTAAAGTTTACTTTGCTTTATTAGTATGTGATTAGCGTGTTTTGTTTGTCTTTTTAGACCATATTTTTTTACTTGCCAACGCCCCCCTGTGCCATCTCAACGCCCCCCAATTGTCTCTAGATCTTCTACCGCCCCCCTGAAGGTATCAAACGCCCCCAAGGGGGCGTTATCGCCCACGTTGAGAACCTATGGTTTAGACTGTCGACGGGCTTTGAGAGAAGAGTGGCTGTTCACGATACGGTATTTTTTACCGAATCAGTGATAAAAGTGCAAAAGCTTCGCGCTAGGAAAAACGCCTGCAAAACTATCAGTAAAATGACTATTTTCGATAAATCTTTACTATGAATCGCTTTACATTTTGAATTCTAAAAATATGCTTTGGATAAATTGAAGCTTTTCCTATTTGAGCAGAAATAAAATAAAATGGTAATTCACTTTACAAAAAATATAAGCTTAAACTACTTAATAATGGGAAATATCCGGAAACTTAGAAATTCTCTAAAATCTAAAACTCCGGTAAAAGAAAAGGAGAATAAATAAAAAAAGAGTTGCGCAAAGAATGCGAGGCTAATGTAAGCGTAATGAGTAAGATTTATGTAGAAAGGAATGCTTAGGTTCTTGGGCTTGTATAGCTAAAGAACGAAGAAAGGAGTGTAAGGAGAATATATGACGCGAATATTAACGGTAGAAGAAGTCAGGGACGCCCGAGGAAGAACATGGCACGGTCGTGAATAGATACTTGAGTTGGGCCATTTCAAGACTCAGTAGAATAGTTTGTATGAGACTATGTATGCATGGGAATGAGGCAAGGAGTGTGTGCTAAGATCTAGTTGTTCGGAGGTATTTGGGGGTCACTTTCCAGCAGTGACAGACGAATGATTCCATACCTTTCACTGCGGTGCAAGGTCTCCCTCGACCAGTCTCCCCCGATCTGGCCTGCCACACAATTTGTAGCAGACGCATCCGCCGCCAAGATCTCACCAAACGTAGCGAACCACTTGGGGTGACCAATGGCAGTATTGGTTATCCAATAAATGGTTCCTGGGACGGCGGTACCCATAACCGCCTCTCAAATTAAAAACACGCATGAATATGTTGCACTTAAGTACATACCTACTCCGACTTCAGTGGTACTGGTACGATAGTAAGTGCAAATTGATGTGTAAAAACTACATACTCGTGAAAAGCGACAAACATAAAAAAACCAAATATCTCTTAAAAAGCTCGGGAGGTAGTCATAAACAATCATTATTTCCAATTACGTAGGCTTTGTGTCAGTCAACGTAAGTTATTTGTGACGCTTCCTGCATTTAAGAGTAGCTACTTCCTCCCACGAGTTATTAAGCAGGTACTTCTCCATTACATTGCGTAAGTATAGTTAATACCTAATATCAAGGCATCATCAAGCGGTCCAATGAAGATTAGTACCTATATATACAATATATGACTTTGGAATGTGGAAAAAACCAAACATCTCAAAGGTAGAAGGCGGTCGAGTAGATTCGGAGTCAGCTCTGAGGAGCTATTCTGTATTTTTGTGAATATGGGAAATATTCCATACGGAATCGGCTGTCAAATTTGTGTGATTGTCTATGACTTTCAATTGCTTTTTAAATGGATGTTGTTGGCCGAAGACAGCTGCCGCCAATTTTAACTAGTTTAAAACACGAAATCATGATTATTTATTCATGAAAGTTATTTCATATTTATTATTGTTAATCTGCTTATATCCTTAATGTTCAGTTTATTATATTACTAGCAGACCCGGCACACGTTGTTGTGGCTAACGAAAAACGCCATTACCCAACCTTTATAAAATCCACACCACCCGCTTGCCAGCTGCCCGCGGTCTGAATTGAATATTTGAATTTCTCGGCTTTTCTCTACTATAATAAGCATATATTATACATATAAACCTTCCTCTTGAATCATCTATTGGTGAAAACCGCATGAAACTCCGTTGCGTAGTTTAAAAGATCTAAGCGCACATACATTTTGAGCGACTTCATTTTATACTATGTAATGATAATTATGATGATATATTATCTTTGAATTTCTCGGATTTTCTCTACTATAATAAGTTTGTATTATACATATAAACCTTCCTCTGGAATGAGCCTATCTATTGGTGAAAACCGCATGAAAATCCGTTGCGTAGTTTAAAAGATCTAAGCGCACATACATTTTGTGCGACTACTGTGCCGTTTTAAATCGCACATAAATATATATTTTTTAATTTATAGGCTTTTCTCAACTATAATATGCATGTACTATACATATAAAACTTCCTCTTGAATGACCCAATCTATTTGTGAAAACCGCATGAAAATCCGTTGCGTCGTTTAAAAGATCTAAGGGCACATACATTTTGAGCGACTTCATTTTATACTGTGTAATAATATAGGTACTACATGCTTATAATTATACTCCTGAATAACTTATGTATCCATAATAACGTGATAATATTATAAAAGTCTTCAAGGCGTGAATAAATAAATACATAACTCATTAACGTTTAAAGTTGTACATCTACCGTGGATAAAGTTTGGTTTCAATCTAAATACGCGTGAATTACTTAGTTTGCCCAAACCAAGAAACTTTTGTAGTTGTTTCTTGTAGTAATTGTTGAAATGAAGTGTAATTTCCATAATCTGTTTTGACCCTTAAAGTCTATTTGTTCGGTTTTCGGAACGTTGTGTCTCCCTTACTATCATAGTGAGAAATATGATTTAAACGGAGTTAGAAAGAGAAAATACCACGCTCTGTATTCAAATCAAAAAATAACCACAAAAGAAGTAAGATGTAGGTAGATCTTTATGAAACCAAAGTTTGGAATAGCAATTTGAAATAAATTTATGAAACTTTGCTAATATTTTTGCATGGAACGACACAAAAGTGGATGACATAAACGTTTGTAATACATTTGTCTGATAAAAGTGTATGTGTTTTTATTTTTGTTCGTTATCAGTAATTTAAGTTAGAAAAAACGTAAGGTGAGCCATGTTAAAAACTTTTTATGTTTTCACGCAAAAATTTTATATTTCAAAAATTATGTGTTTATTTCGATTTATAAAATTTGAAAGCGTATTTTATCACCTGTCAAAAACAATATTTATTTTTCGGATACGTTCAGAAATATTTCATTTATATTGTGGAAAACGGAAATATTTTGACCCGCTGACAAACATCGTCGAGGCCTGAGTGGTTAAACTAGTGTATTTCGTGTTTTAAACTAGTTGAAATTGGCGGTAGCTGTCATCGGCCCACGACACCCATAGAAAAAGCAATTGAAAGTCATAGAAAATCAGACAAATTGGACAGCCGATTCCGTATGAGATCTTTCCCGTGTCCACAAAAGATACAGAGTCGCTCCTCTGATAGGCCACGCTGCCAATGTAATAATAATGATGGACGTTATGTCAGTGGAAAAACACCTGTCCCTAATTCCTCCGGGTTCGGGGTTCGGGCCGCACAGTTGGGCGTTTTATTACAATACAATCATAGTGTTCCGGGCAGCCGTTATTCCCTGGTCAAACATTAATTAACAGCGTTCGATAAAAACAAATCAGAGTGTGCAATTCACATGCGGTAGAAGTCAAACCTTCTGAAAACTAAAGTAGACAAGAGCGGGGAAGCTACGAAGCATCGCACAAAGGGGAGACCGATTATTCTATCTCATTCTCTCGTAGGCTAAATCCTTTTGATGTATGTGTTTGTCTCTTTTTCGTTATATCGAGTTTCTAATCACAACGGTGCTAAAGAAATGTTCACTTCAAAATAGGAACTAACTAACAATCACGCCATTTCCCAGCAGGAAACGTTTTTTTAATAATATCTAAATAAGATATTAAAAAATATGAAATAAGATATTTTAATGAAAATTAATAACATATCACGTGTTGCGATTATTAAAAAAAAAATTTTTTTTGCATTTAAGTCCACACTGGAGGCCCTGAGGAAAATAATTTCCCTCAGGGCCTGTCACCTTTGAGAATGATGTGTGGAGGGTTTTTTAGGGAAAGAAAGTTCTGGGAAGGAAAAGGGTATGAGGGATGGGTACCAATCTGGGGTCAATGTCCAGGAGGAGTGGAAGTATGAATCCATCCTCCTACTGCGGTGCAAAGCTATGGGTCAAGAGAGTCCAGCTGTAGAGTTCAAAGGGACTCTCTCAACCGGTCTCTCCTAATCCGGTTCACCACGCAGCAGATGGGCAAAGGCATCCCCCGCTAAGACCCAGACAAATCTCACCAAAAGACACCAAACGTAGCGAACCACTTGGGTTGACCTATGGCTGGGGTGTTGGTTATCCAAAAATGGTTCCCGGGGCGACGGAATTCAAATTGTTAACACCTGTTCTTTTATGTTACCTCCTCCCAACCGTTTATAACTATTGCTAAACATTGCGTGATTTTTATATTTACACATACACAACCATTGTACACATAGGTACATGTATCTAATATTTTAAATTAAATTATAATAATAATAATTTATTTCACATAAAATTATACAATAAAACATATGTCGAAACTTTGACTATCCAACTAGGAATGGATCCTGTTTTAGGCCAGTCAAATTGACAAATTTAATTCATATCATAATTTCATATTACATTGTTTAATTATATAACATATTATTTATAGAAGGAAAAAAGTGTTAATTATGAATTCCTCATAGAAGCTTTAGTTAAATATACAATTTTGTACTTATAAGAAAAAGAATAAGCGAAGAGAAAAAATAATATCTTAAAATACAAATTAAGTATCGAATGCTTATGTTTAACAATAGATATATGTTTGGTTATTTAAATCGCTTGCAAAAATCGAGAATCAAGTCATTCTTCAAGCGTGATTGTGATTACAAAATATCATAATTAACATGGATGTTTAAATCGCTTGCAAAAATCGAAAATCAAGACATTCTTCAAGCGTGATTACAAAATATTACAAATACCTAAATAATAATATATGGAAGAATAATAAAATAAAAAATCTAACTTTAAGACATGCGGTTTTTAGGTAAAACATTTGAATTTTTTTGAAAATAAAATATCTTCTCTATCCATTATTTATTTATTTACGCCCTAGTGGGCTTTTACAAGATAGATATATAAGTAATACAGTTGTGTTAGCAAATACATAGTATTCAATATATATATTTATTTATGATAAATTTAAGACAAATTAAATGTATAGGTATGGAAAGCGAAATTTGTAAAAAGACATATAAAAAAATAGAAATGTAAAGTGTATTCACTACGGAGTCGTGAAATCATACATTTTACTAAAATAATTATAAAGAATTCGTTTTGTGACTAATACGGAATCTTTAAATATGTCTACAGTATTCCCAAATTTATTGCCCAGATGATGCATTCTATTAATAGGTGTATGAGCCTAATAATTTGTTTTGAAATTGTCACAGAAAAAGGTAGCACTTTGTCTCGTATTTCTGGTCGGTACGTAAAATTTTATTTTGGAGAGAATTTCTGGGTTGTTAATGCAATTATTAATAATTTCATTTAATAGTACAAGGTCAAAGATGATCCGCCTATCTGACGTCGTAATTATGTTGAGTTGTTTCATCAAAAAGACATAGTTAATATTTTGAATTGGAATATTCAGCTTAAAGTTAACAAATCTTAGAAATTTGCACTGTAACCTTTCTATATTGTTGGAATGGATTTTATACATTGGGGACCAGATTGGCGAATTGTACTCTACCTGGCTTCTTACTAAAGAAGTGTACAATGTTTTCAAACATTCTAGTGACTTGAAACCACTTGCTGTTCTGCATATGAACCCGACCATTTTTATAGCTCTATTTGTTATTTGTTATTCATCAAATATAACACCTAAGTCCCTGATCTGAGCGACTGGTGTCAATTTAACATTATTTAAAGAGTATTCATAGGTAACATGACTTTGGATTTTACGAAAACGAATAACTTGGCATTTTTTAATATTAAGAAATAACGAGTTGATCACACACCAATGATACAAATTATCTAAATTTGATTGTAAAATATGACAATCCTCTACACTACGTATCATTTTATACATTTTCAAATCATCAGCGAAGAGAAGGACTTGTACGTCTTTAAATACACTAACAATGTCATTTATAAATAATAAAAAAGAATTGGTCCTAGGTGAGATCCTTGGGGAACCCCACTTGTGGCTTCGAAGATGTAATATTCTACAGAATTTATTTTAACACAGAGCTTTCTTTTACTAAGATAACTGTTAATCCAGATCAATAGGGTTCCTTTAAAGCCCAACATACTTAGTTTATGTACTAGAATATGTCGTCTAACTTTATCAAAAGTTTGGAAAAATCTGTGTATATCGCATCTACCTGATGCTTAAGGACAAAGGAATCAGTTATATAATTTTCATAAATGAGTAAGTTACTTAAAGTATTTCTAACTGTGATAAAGCCATGCTGATTGGGTACTATTATATTATTGATTTGTTTTGTAATGACATCTAGGACTAATGATTCGAAGAGTTTGGGAATAGCGGACAATATACATATTGGTCTGTAATTTGATACATCGCTTTTATCTCCCTTTTTTCCACTGATCTGGAAAACACCCTGACGACAAAGACTTGTTAAATAGTATAAATAATGGATAAGTCAAACTGGCAATACAAGATTTTAAATATATTGGAAGAAACCATCTGGTCCAGCAGATTTATTAGAATCCAATGCTTTTATACCCTTTTCTATTGCAGCTATTTCAATGAAACAATGGCTTAAGTTGAGTGACTCTTCAAGTGATATATCATTAGGAGTCTCACTATCAGGAATATCCTTGTCATAAACACTTTTAAAGGAATCTGCAAAAAGATTGACTATGCTTTCGGCACTATCAGCACATTTGTTATTAAGATACATAGTATTGGGTAAACTACAATCATTCTTTCGCTGTGCATTAGATAAATTCCACAATCTTTTTACATTATATTGAACCTCTTTTTCCATTAAACTAACATAATCATTGTAACATTTTCTGGATAATTCTTTGCATTGCCTTCTTAAGTTAGTAAAGTTTGTATAATCGTTAATGTTTCTAGATAACTTGTATAATTTGTGCATTTGTTTTTTATTGTAAATTAATTCTTTTAATTCTTTTGTAAACCATATGGGATATAGAGAAGCCTTAACATAAATTTTAGGAACATAAAGTTCTCTTGAAGTGTTTAATAATGAATAAAATTGTTCTACTTGATCACTTATATTGTTACCAGCCTCTAAAAATGACCAATCTAAATGGTCAAGATAATCAACAATATTTGGGTAGTCAGCTTTAGTAAAATTGTACGTTGAAGTTTTTGAGTTCTGCAAATTTCTAGACTTTTTGTAACAATAATGTCTAACGCCGGGTGATGTTGATCAAGAGGTAATAACAGTTCGTCCGAATGTTCGACTATTGTCTTTGGGTCATTAGAAAATACTAGGTCAAGCATTCTATCATAAGAGTTATGCACTTTATTTAACTGCGTCAGTTCTAGGAAAAAAGACATGTCCAGTATTTCCTTTGATTTGGCACACTGTACTTCCGTTTCGTTAACAACCACTTCGTTTTTAATATCGAAGGACCAGTCAATTTTCGGTAGATTGTAATCGCCAGCAATTATAAATTTGGCTTTAGGATATTTGTATTTCAGTATCTCTACATCCTCATTGTGGTTCTTGTATATTTGTAGATCTGACGTTGGAGGAATATACGTACAAGCGATAATAATTTTACTGGTTGAAATATTTAGCATTACAAACATCTATCTGTTCAACGTTTTTGTGCTTAACTGGTAATTTTCTGGAAGATATTTTTTTGGATATGCACACCATTACACCGCCACCTTTTGATTTATTGCTTTTAGTGTGGTTACGGTCAAGACGACAAATGTTGTATTGATTGAGGCCTAATTCCGATGAGCTTATATACTCATTTAGCCACGTTTCCGTTAATAATATAATATCGTGTGGAATGGTGGGAGAGATTGTTTTAAGGTGTTCTAATTTAGTTCTCATCCCACGAACGTTTTGGTAATACCCAAACAATTTTAGGTGGTGTTTAAGTTTTTTGGGATATTTTGAACTATTTTTGGTGCGGAGTTAATATATTTTATTGCGATGTTAGTTTTCCCATCAGCTTTCCTTATTTCGAACTCTTTCCATACTTCAGATATTTGTTTTCGTTGCAGCTCTGTTAAATCCTGTTTAATTTTAGTACCGTTCGTCAGCTTACATTTATTGAGGAATATTTCCCTAGCTTGATGCGCGTCTTGGAGTTCTACTTTGATGGGCCTGATTTTATCAGTTTTTCTTACGCCAAGTCTATACATTTTAGATATATTTATCTGTAATGTACCGTCGATACTTTTCAAGGTTGAACAAACTTTGTTGTTGTCATCAGATATCCTGTTAGTTTGATTTTCAGCACCACTTTCAGGTAGTCAGGTTTCAGGTTTATAAACTTCTTATCTATTTTTTTAATTTTCAGTATTTACGTAACGTCTAACAGCATCCTTAACGTGATGTTTTACGAAAATGGCGCTTTATAAATCAGCCAAATATTATTATTATTATCTGTCGCAAGAACGGAGAATGTCGCGACGTCCATCTCCAAGCCGTGGCTAAATCGAAAACGAGTTGGCAATTTTGGTTGGGATATTTACAAGATGAGTAATGCTGATGGAACTGCGGACTGTGGAGCTGCCTGTAATTGCCTCGGAGTGAAGTGTTAAGCAGAGGTTCGCAAAGTGGTCAATATTGACCCCAAGGATTCCGCGACTTTTCAACCCGCGACAAAATATCCTCGACAAAATATCCCCGACAAAATATCTACTAAAACCTAACCTAACAAAAAAAGGGACAAAAGTGATACAGACATCCTATAAAGACAATAAATTGTTGTTCAAAAATAGTAAAATGGGACAAAAATAATACAGACATTCTGTAAAGACAATAAATTATTGTTCAAAAATAGTAAAATAAGGTTACGTTAGGTTAGGTTTTAGTAGATATTTTCTTGAAGAATGTTTTGTTTGTAGGATATTTTGTCGGGGATATTTTTTCGCAGGGTAGGGGCCGACCGACAACACATCAAGTCTTCATCAGCATTCAGGCATTCTAAAAATGACAGATTGTGCGTACATAATACTTAAACAACAGACCGGTCGGTGGCTGAGTTGGCATCGCGTTTGGGTCCCACCGAGGCTCAATTCCTCGGCTGGCAAGTCCTCCATCACAACACAAACAACATTTTCCGCTTACTGTGGTGGTAGTAGGAGATTTTCAAATATTGTCAGATTATTCGTAACCCGGGAATGTTTGTCTTTCTTTAAAAAAAACTTATATACAACTTACACGACTTCGGAAGAGGAAATTAAAAAAATAATAAAGCGGTAAAAAAGTTTGGGAATCTCTGGTGTAAATTAGAGACACACATTTGCATAAATCATATACCGTACCTATCCATAAAACTCAATTTGATTTTCATTAATACTAATTAAGGATTATGCATTTCAAAAAGTCAGTGAGGGGGAGTAATACGAACGAAAATAAATGATTTTAAAATAGGTATGCACTTAGGATGGTTTTGTTTTAAAATTGTCTAAATAGACTGATCGCGGATTTGATGGGCACCAAATGTGACGAGAGTTCAAAGCACACTAACCTACAGACATAAGTTACGATACAATACTTCCTCGAGCGTCTCCGACTTCTTCTACCATTCACATTTGACTTTTTTCGTTCATTAGGTCTACATGCCCAAACCATCTCAGGGTCCCTTTCTTAATTTTCTATCTAAGGATCTCATTTCTACAGCATTCAGTATACTTTCATCCTTCCTCTGCCTGTTCCATGCCTTACTGCCATACATCAGGGTAGGTACCAGCACTCCATTGGGGACTGCTAGTTTCGCTTCATTTACAGTTTTTTATTAGCGCCAAAGGCATTCAGTCCACTTTCGACACTAATCTAAATATCATCCTGATTTATTTTAGGGGTATTATGCCGTGTTGCGTTACTTCCTTCTTTAGCCAACGTTTCGGACAGCATTGCAGTGTCTATCATCAGGGCATGTGTAATCGAAGATTGTGGTTATGTATGTAGATGTGGTACAGTGTTGCCGGCTCCAATCCTCTATGAGCTGGTATTACAGTATAATTATGGTTCCACGACTCAACCAAGTGGCATTTCAACACCCCTTTAAAAAGACATTAAAAGTTATGAAAAAAAACAAGTGTGCAGTTCACAAGCGGTAGAAGTGAAACCTTAAGAAAACTAAAGTAGACAAGAGTGGGGAGGCTACGAAGCACCGCACAAAGAGGAGACCGATTATACTTTCTCATTCTCTCGTAGGTCAAATTCTATAGATGTATTTGTCTCTTTTTAGTGTCGCTATATTTCGTTTCATCGAGTTTCAAATCAAAACGGTGCTAAAGAAGTTTTCGCTTCAAAAAATTGAAAAATAGTACATAACCTTACCTAATACCTAATATAACCTATTTAACCAATTTTACTTTGATCCTTTTAAGGCCATTCACAACCCTAATAATTTTTGTTTGCTCAAAACTCACATTTTAATAATTTCCGGCGAATTCGTAACTATAATAACTTTTTTTATTCAAATAGACCCCTGGGGATGTAAGCTCTTTATATTTTAGATTAATAAAAACAATACCTTACCATTAATATATTTTAATGGTAAGGTATTGTTTTTATATAACCCGTTTTTTCAACTATAAAGTTAGCGGTAAGCACAAGATTTTATTATTCTAGATTATGAATTATTAATTTCGGGAGGGAAACATTTTGAAACATCTTAAATATTTGTAACACGTTTTTCAGAATTAATTCAAATAAACCCGGCGGATAGGTCGGATCTCCAGGCCTGCTAGGGCGAATTCGACCGTAGTACGTTCGTCCAATACGCCGTGCCGCGAGCGTATATTTGTTTTCACGTTTTTTTCACTTACGCCGTTAATATTCCAACATTATTTTTCTTCTTCTTCTTTTCTTTGATAGGGCAAATTTGACAATAGGTCCGTGCAATACCACGGGTCGCGAGTCGCTATTTGTATACACGGCTTCTTTACTTACGACGTTAAGATTCTGAATATAGAATATTCTGAACATTGTAATCTTCGATCAAGGAGGTTGCGCAACACGGCATAATGCCTTAAAAACAAATTACTATAATACTTTTGGCCGTGAAAATTTCAAATCAAATCATCTGAATTGGTTTTTAAAATTAAAAAAAAAAGTTTGTATCATCGACCAACAATGTTTTTAGGCATTGTAGATTGACGGGTACTGAATTAACAGGAGAAAACCGACAGTTAAAGGTAACACATTTTTAAACACAACAACATCTCGGCCCCGAAGAAGAAACCCATTTAACTGAACAATAAAAACATCTCGTAAATATTGCTGAAAATATTTTCATATTTTTATATTCACAAACCGACAATGGCCGGCATACCGCAGACGACGGCTACCGTATTCTCGACCACATTCACACAATACACATAAAGTAGCATAATTTTTTACAAGAGTAAGAATAAAAAAACCGGCTGTAAAGAGATGATAATAAAAAAATAAGCTGGACAACGGGCGCGTAAGCCGGTAGCAGCTACCGTGTAGTAAGTAGGTACTGGCCTGCGATTCTCCAGCAACGACCAATCGTTACTCGTTATGCGCCATCTACGAATGACAAATTTCTCGTCGTCGCGACGATGAGAAATTCGTAGAAAGTCGCCACGAACTTGTCGAATGTTTCATTTTTACATATTCTTCAGTGTCGAACAGTTGAAGAGATGATTATATTTTTGTTATTTGTTTTTGGGTGTTAAGCCGTGTTGTGCTACCTCCTTCTTAAGCCAACGTTTTGGACAGCGTTACAGTGTCCATTATCAGGTCAGATGTGACACTGTAACGACTGTGATTTTGACTAGATTTAATGCTCGTTGTTCGTGTGGAATGACTTTTGACGTTTGGCGTCTAAGAAAAGGGTGTTTTTTTAGAGGTTTTTAAACTGGCAACATCGTTTCTACAGACTGTCAATTTGAGACTTGATTTGTAGTCAGTACGTTTTGCCATTTCACCGTGAATAGACTGACGTCAGAACAGAGCTTGCGAATTGTGCAAATTTTGAAAAATTGTGTAAAACACGGCGGGTACCACCATCAATTTATTGCGGGAAACATTTGGTGAGCGCATAATTTCACCTGATGGACATGTGAACTGGCCTCCACAATTGTGTGATCTCACACCATTAGATTACTTTCTTTGGGGGTATGTTAAGCAGTGGCGGCTGGTGCTAAAAAATATCGGTGGTGCGCTAAAAATCTTTTACATATACTTACTCTAATTAAAATAGATTTAATTGTGAAAAAAATCCTACCTATTTGTAGATTAGGTCGATTCTCCGTTGTCTCTGAGTGGCAAAGACATCGGTGACCCTGGAGTTGAAGTCCGGTATAGATTGAATGAGGCGTTTTTCAATGCTTAGCACTGACAATGCGTTGAGTCTTTCTTGACTAATTGTATTTCTAAGGAAAGATTTAATTCTTTTTAAAGTCGAAAAACACCGTTCACTCTCCACCGAAGTCATAGGGATTGTACATACGATTTTTAACAATTTAACACACTCTGAAAAAGCTTCCGATAATCCATTATTATAAAAGAGTTGTAAAATAGATATTGACCCATCAGCATTTGCAAAGTCGTCGCGATTGTAAACTGTCAATAGTTCATTTCTTAATTTAAACTTATCCAGAAAATTGTATGTATTTATAGTGGCACGAAAATCGAGTTCAGGAAATTTTTTTCTATATTCGGGAAACTTATCACAATAGAGTAACTTAGCTGCTGATAGGTGATCTGTGAACTGAAATCTTGATTGTACTTGAGATAATATAATATCACACACTTCTTTACAAATTACCGATTTAGTGGTCTTAATTCGTTTGGTGGGTGGCTCGGATACATTGTCTGTAGAATTTCGAACCACTTGAATCTGATTTTCAAAAGCGCGCACATTGTTATTTGTTACAACGGGAACAATGAATCTCTTTTGCAATTGTTGGAATAAAATGTCACAGTGGGGCATGATTTTATTGAAAAATTCCAACCAGTAAATGAAAGTTTCATCCTTGAGATAATTTAGAATCATACCAGCTTGATTTATAGTGTTTGGATCATTTTCAATTTCCAATATCTTTTCCATGCTATCGATTAGAGAAGCGGAATATGCGTGCACGGTTTGTACGGTCCTTATATTGAAATTCCACCTTGTTGGTGGAGCGACGGGGATTTTCCTTTTAACAATATCTGTTAGTATATCTGTAAGTTTAGCAGACCGGGAAAAAAATTTTGGAATTGATTGCAAATTAGCGAAAAATCTTTGAATTTCTTTGTTTTCCGTTACACTTCTCTGCACTATTAGATTGAACTGATGAGCATAACAGTGTACAAAATATGCGTATGGGTATAAGTTTTGGATTTTAGCCCGTACCCCTCCGATTTTTCCACTCATTACGCTGGCTCCATCATAGCACTGTGCGACAAGCTTAGATTTGGGAATCTGAAGCAACTCTAGTTCTTGCAAAATTGTGTCGGAGATTCCAACGGCACAGTGTGACTTTGGCTTTAGATATTTCCAAAACCTTTCAAAAATTTCGCCATTCCGTTCGTAGCGAATTATGAGCACCATTTGCATTATTGTGGAAACATCTGTCGTTTCATCCGCCTGTATCGCTAAAAAGTCACTTTCCGAAACTTGCTGCTTAACTTCAGCATAATAAACGGTCAAGATAGCATCCAATATATCATTTTGAATGGTTTTTGAGGTGCCTTTGAAAACAGTAGCAGATTCAAGGTGCTGTTTCATAGCCATGTCTAGTTCCACGACGAAATTGATCAACCCACGAAATATTCCTGGATTTGCAGCTTCCTTTGTCTCATCGTGCCCACGCAAGGCCAATTCAAATGCCCCACAGAATTTAATGCAGTCAATTAATTTCGATAAAATATAACGATTTTTTTCTACAAGTTCATTGTGTTGTTTTATATGAGTTCTATAGCCAGAATCTAATTGGTTTCTAATATTAACTGTTCCTAAGACCGCTAAGCTTATAACATTCCTCAGGTGAATTTGGGAAATACTGTGTTTTTTTACCTTTTCCGACAAGTGTGATAAATCGGTCACTCCCTGCTCAATCCAAACTGAATCCCCACCAAAAACCAAGCACGGAAAACAAAACAAACTGTGCAATTTGTCACATCCGCACAACCAATTTGCTTTATTATATAACTCCTTCTTAAAACTTCGATAAAACGTTTTTGTTTTTGACTTGCACTCTTGTTTAATATTTCAAATGGGCCGTGGTGGTCCACTATTTTTAATTTGTAACCGTTTTTCAAAGTTCAGCGCATTGTTTTTTATAAAATCAACATTAATAATGGAACTCATTTTTTACTCTTCCCGACTCTTCCAAAAAACAAATAACAATGGCGTATTGACCTGCGAACTGTCACAACGCGTCTCATCGTTTATGTTGGAATGCTAAATGCTATAGAGATAAGAGATGGTCGATGCTGAGCAGAACATTGACTGAAAAAGAGTAGATCTTAATTTAAACACACAATATCAATAATAAAATGACACTAAAGAGTCCCCGATTAAGATGCTACTGAACAAACTGATCCTTTCGACATGGTGGAAATTTTAAGATCGACACCGGCGGTCTATTTAAATTTGCAAAGGATTATACCTACCTACGATTATGGCGCATGGAGATTTGTGTAAGGATTCTCTTAGATTCTGTGATCGCTTTGGCAATTGCACCTCTGCCCTGAATATAGGAACAAAACGTTCTGCTTTTGTTATCTGTTACGCGAGCGAGTATACATAGACACCCATATTATGTATGTATTATAACCGAAGTGTGTATTGTGATTTGTGATGAGGCATGTCGGAAATATAGTATGTTATTCGGTGTTCGGGAATTTTTAGTTTGGCAGAAATTTTGGGAGTGCGTTGCACCGCCGCACCTTAGGGCTGGCCGCCACTGATGTTAAGTCACTAGTCTATGCTGATAAACCAGAGACGTTGGACCATTTGGAAGTCAACATTCGCCGTGTTATTGCCGATAGGTGGGTACAGTTTGCTCGATAAAGTTGTCGAAAATTGTACTTCACGATTGCGCTTCATTCGAGCTAGCCGTGGCGCTCATATGCCCGAAATCATATTTAAACAATAATTGCATAAAATTACATATTAAATAAAAAACAATATCATAGACATTAACATTATTTTAATGTGTATTTTTTCATTTTTAATGTGTATACCTCTAAAAAAAAAACAACCTTTATGACCCTTCGACGAGACTCGAGAATAATCAAGTCGACCAATGCACGTACTTTCGATGGCGATTGCGAGCAACCTGGCTTGGAGAATAGCGGCCCTGACCGCCAACCAATGGAATTAGTCGGGATTAAATCAGACGACTACTGGCAAGCTTTTTGGACGACGCGTTCCTTTCTTTTTTTAAATTAAAATTTATAGTATCGTTAAACACGATTTTCGCCCGTCAATTTTTTTAATGGCGGGTGAGATGTCGCTACCTGCGAACACTCAAGTTTTATAAAATAATAAAAAATATAAAGTGGATTCTTTGGGAGATTTGATATTCCTCATTGTACCTATTTTGTTTTGTTATTGAAATACAAGTACCACGTTTATTTTTAGTTTTTTTTATGTGAATACTGCACAAGCGTCCTGGTGACCGGAAAACTCAGAATGAAACCAACTCAACACCTCCTTTGAAAAAACATTAAAAGTGTTGAAAATTTGTTTAAATAGGTTACGTGAAGTTGAGGTGTTGAGTTGACGTGATTCTGAGTTGATATAGAACCAAGCAGCTCCTTGGTAGCTAGGAAGATTGGTAGCTAGCTGCTCCCAAACTGTCTGGAAGGATTTGAACCCGCGGCCTTCGGATTGCTAGTCGAGAGTCTTATCCCTCGACCACAGAGGGACAGAGACCAAAGTATGCACACTAATATGTTCGAACCAACTTCGTGTATGATTCAAAATTAGTGCCAATTCGAATTTTTCAAATTAAAACAGTCCCTCGGCGCTTTTTCAGCGTTTGATCAAGAAGCTGAAAACATTTTGTTTTTTACATTATATCCAAACAGGAGGCCCTGAGTAAAATAATTCTCCTCAGGGCCTATGTCATCTTTAGGGAAAAGAAGGAGATGAAGTTCTGGGAAGGAAAAAGGCATGAGAGGTGGGTAGGAATCTGGGGGTCAGTGTGTCCAGAAGTGACGGACGAATGAATTCATCCATTCCACTGCAGTCCAAATCTTGCTGGTTAGGTCTAAAGATCTACCTTAACCAGTCTCTCCCGATCCGGCCTGCCACGCAGTTGGTGAGCATCCGCCGCCAAGATCCGGACAAACGTGACCCCATGAACCCGGGCACCCCTTCTAAGTCACCAAACGTAGTGAACCATTTGGGGTGACCTATGGCAGAGGTGTTGGTTATCCAATAAATGGTTCCCAGGGCAGCGGTACCCATACCCGCCTCCGAAACATATATTGAATTGGCGACGTCCAAAAATGAACAAAGTCAATATTCAAAACCGTAGAAAGAAATACAAAATTCTGTGGAAAATAAGGTTGAGAAATATGTCTGGTAAAGATAAGGTGTAAAAAGCTCAGACATCCAGACAAAGGTTCCGTTAAAAGTTGTAAATAAAATATGAAAAATAATAATCCGTTTAGTCCATAAGTTGTGAAGGAAATCACAAAAGTCAAAAACAGGAATCTCACTTATAACTTTGCTAAGGGAACGGTCGTAAAATGTTGAAAAATTCGATAATGTCCGTCTTAAAGTGATATAACTCTGCGGGTGTGTGTCGGAATTATAATACGATATTCATTGAAATATGAAACATTAAAATATGGTGAAAGAAAAAATATAATTGATTCGTTTTGAAGCTTTCAGAATTACAAGAGCTTTCTTGAAAATCTTCAGCCGTATCGAAAGGAAGAATGCGGTTCAACTTTTAAAGCATACAATATCTATACAAAATGTTCGTTTATCGAAAATACTTGGCTATCTTTAACGGTGACTACACGATTCTAAAAAATTACATTAAAAGGCCAGAAAAAACTGCTAATTTACATAAAAAGAAACTGAAAAATGCAGATTAAACAATCTTCACGAAAGAAAAAACATTCGTTAAAGACTTTTTTAAGGCAACCGATGAATTTACGTAGCGTGGTATTCTATGTTCCAATATGCACACTTCGAATAATTTATTTATCATTAGCTGAATCTATTATTATAAGGTACGGAATTACAGCTTGGGGACTTTCTTGTAAAGCAAATGTAAATCATGTTCAATCAGTTCAAAATTCATTAGTTAAATTATTAGCTCATAAAAGTTTATCCGAACAAAGACATAATGTTCCGTACTTTTACCAGAATCCTCTCAGTAAGAGCAGTTATGTGGCATAAAATTATTTTTACATAAATAGAGTGGACCACACTTACAATACTCGTTTTACGTGACATGAAAGACTAATCGTACCTAAGCATTTAAACAAATATGGCCAAAGAACGCTGGACTAAATGATACCTAATTGTTAAATATGTTACCTGCCAATATTAAAAAATGTACAATTAATGTTAAGACAAATATTATGTTGAAAAAATTGCTCGCCGAAAGAAATATTTTGTATTAAACTCTAACACAAAAAGTTTCTAACTGCAAACTAAGTTTAATTTTTTAAACTCAAAGTAAAAGCACCCATTGACAAACTACTTAAACACGTTCGACAAATAAATAAATGAATGGAATTTTCGTTATTTGTTTTTGGAGTGTTATGCCGTGTTGCGCTACTCCTTCTTTAGCCGACATTTCGGACAGCGTTGCAGTGTCCATCATCAAGGCAGATCCGGTAGATCATCCATAGACATACATGACAAACATGTGTGACATACATGACAGACATCTGTCGGATCTACCGGATCTGCCCTGATGATGAACACTGCAACACTGTCCGAAACGTGCTAAAGAAAGAGGTAGCGCAACACGGCAAAACACCCCAAAAACAAATAACGAAAATTCCATTTATTTATTTATTTGTCGAACGTAGGTGTAGGTTACCCAATGTTTATTATTTCTGTTTCTCCTTTTATTCTTTTACTATTTTATTAACAAAAATTAACGTAAATTAAAGAAAACATTTCACGTACAATTTATGAAAGAAAACCAATAAACAGAACTCGTGGGGATAGAAGGCGCTAGTGTAGCAAGAGTGTGTAGGAAATATCAAAAGATGGAGTTTGTCTCAACAAGTCTATTTGCTAGGTGCTAGCGTTTCGAATGATGACCAAGGATTATTTTGGTTTCTGATTCTAAGGTTAAATCAAAATTGTTATGAAAACAGTATACCTAGCGGAGAATCGCTAAAGTACTAATTTTGTTTGGGAGGAGAGTATTATTTCTTAGAGATAATCTAACATCTAACCCTTCATTAAACTCAAATCAGTAGAGGCACCAATCACCGCTCAACATAAGAAGGGAAATAATAAGTTTCCGTAGCATATTAAACAAAAGGATTGTAACCCATTTATAATTGAGGAAAGGTTCTAAAAAACAAATTAAAGTCTTCAAACCCACATCTATCCGTTAGTTGTAAATAATTTAAAACGGTTGGAAGGAGTCTTGTGAGTAGCAAGAAGTATTAAAGAAATTGATTCATTTTAATTTTCAAACAAAAAACAATAATTAATTAATTAACGCTAAGGAAGAATATTTATGTACAAGATTATAAAACGAAAAATTATCTCCGGGACTAAATCTTAGCAGGGCCAAGACTGTTTCTGACAAATATATTTATTACAAGCAGATCTCCGGTGTAACTATTGGATTGGGGTGATGTTTTTTGATGTTATGAATTTTAGTAAACTGGGTGTACCTAATTTTAAGGCGGAAATAGTAATATTGTCCAAAATTGAAAAAGTTTATTTTTAGGATATTCGATTCACTTCATCGTTCCATGTCTTCCTCAGGTGTCCCCGGGTTCTTCTACCGTTGATTTCCATGTCATATAATCTCATAACACTCCTTTCTTCGTCCATCCACCCTCTAATTCCAAACAATCTAAGAATCCTTTTTGTAATATTATCTATTTCGTTTACAACAGACTTATACATAAACCTCACTTTATCACATAAGTACCTATCTGCATAAGTATTTGTTACAAGTCGACCTCGACTTCTTCTACCATTCGCTTCCACGTCATATATTCATCTTACAATCCTTTCTTCGTTCATCACATACGCCACATTTTACTCAGGAGCTCTGGCGTTATGAAATTATGCGTTGCTGTACCATTCATCCGATCGCGATGAAACTTTGGGGATTTGATGTGTGCATGGTCGAGATGATTTATATACAATATATATACATATAATAGTGAGCTCTGGCGAAATGCAATTATTTCCTACACTATCCATCAGATTGCGATGAAACTTTGTTGAGTTCCTATATATATGCTGGTGAAATATGGTGCTATGAAATTTGTATAAAAAATGTAAAATAGGTGGTGCGTGAATAGTTTGAGGAATGTGTGTATTTCATGTAATTTAGTGGCAGGGATGGAAGGCGGGAGGGGGTGGGGAATCCGAGAGCGGTGGAGGGGGATGAAGGAGAGGGGGGTTCGAGGAAGGGAAAGCCGGGGAGGTAGAGGGAATGCATGCAGGAGGGAAAGGGGAAGTTGGAGGGGAAGGGGAGGCAGAAGAGGAACAGGGACGAACGGGAAAGGACACGCAGTGGCATTGCAACGCATGCCGGGTAAAATTAAGCAATTACTTTTCAGTAAAACTTGCATAGATTTTAATATAATTAAAATAATTTATTATAAAGTGATTGGCGTGATTGCAGTCCACGAAAATATAAGTCAATATCCCTGAACGATATTCTATGACGACATAAAAAAATCTCGAAACTTACTCGTAACAGGAAATTTTTGTGACTGCAATTAATCGTAGTGAAGTGAAATGATGGTAATCTAAAGTTAATAAAATATGGCAAATGATTACTGGCATCTAGTTTATAATAGGGACAAGGAATGGGAATTAAATAAGAGCCTGAACCACTTAATTCTAGGCCATAAAGCAGGCTTTTTGATTACATGTCTAATGGCGTCCCGGCGCAGAATCCGTGTTTGCCTTTTTTGTCTCTTTTGGCCCAGCGGACCGTCATTATCTAGAAACTAATTTATTTTCGTAAACATCGGCTACCGGACATTAATTATACCTGCGAGCCCGTCCATAAGACAATGGTTCGTGGCCGTGGTACATGACTAAAGGCGTATTTGGTAGCCGGGAAGCTGCAGAGATACAATCTGAGATGTAGGATTAGGGGTATTAAATTATTAAGACTAGAGGGGAAGACGCCCACTGGAATATTAAAATTAATAAGATGAAGGGATAACGGATGGAGAATTTGACATTGTGAAGAAAAGGGAGAGATTATTATTCCCCTCCTTTACCTTTACCAGTATTATTTTCTTTTTCCTCGAGGATGTTATTAAGAATAATTATTTGAATGATGGTAAAAATAAAAGTGAAATCAACACACCATCTTCATAACACGCCTTTGTTATGGGGTAAAGCCTCACGTAAAAGATTAAATATGACTTTCACAGAACTTGAAAATTAACTTTAAAATTGAAAGAATTATAGTGATTTATTTTTGGGGTATTTTTATATCGAGGTATTAGGGCGGATGTTTGATGATGGACACTGTAACAAGGAGCAAGACAGATTCTGAAATTATTAATATGCTCAAAATATATGTCATGAAATATATAGACACGCCAAACTTTGATACCGGCCTGACGTTTCAGAAATCGTGGAAATAGGCGAGTTTAAGGTCCGGAAAGCGGTATGCTACCCGCCGACGCCTTTCTCTATCGCACGTATGTTTTAGATATTTTTTCTTTCATTTTTTTTATATTCACCCCACACAGGAGGCCCAGAGAAAAAAAAATCCCTCAGGGCTTATGGCATCTTTGGGGATGATGTGCGAAGCATACAAGGAAAGGAAGAGGGAGTTCTGGGAAGGAAAAGGGTATGAGGGGTGGGTAGGAATCTAGGGATCAGTGTGTTCAAGAGTGAGTGATGAGTCCATTCCTCCCGCTGCGGTGCAAGACCAGCTACAGAGGTCATAATATCTCTACAAACCGGCCTCTTGCGTTTCAGCCCTCCAAGCAGCTGGTGGATAAGCACATCCGCCGAAAGACCTGAACACACCTCACCCAATGAACCCGGCACCCGTACTAAGTCACCAAACGTAGCGAAGCGCTTGGGGTGACCTATGGCAGAGGTGTTAGGTATCCAATAAAATGTTACCGCGGTACCCACACCCGCGTCTCAAATTAAAATCATTGTAAAGTCAGTAAAGTAACTGAATATGTGCGAAAATTGATCGTATAAATTTCAGGTCGGCGTTTAAGTTCTGCGCTTATTGTTAAAAAAATGGGTTGAAAACACCGCAAGCCATACAACTATGATCATTTAAACCTCGATTACATTGAAAAGTAAGTTTACAAGCTACGAGCCGACGTATTTACTAGATATCTGTTAGTAAACTCCTTCAGTGTAAAATCTGCTAAATAGCTAGTAATATGATTACACTGAGCGAGTTCACTGGCAGATAGTGAATACGCCGGATAGTAGCTTGTAAACGCTCTCAATGTAATCGAGGCTATATGCACAAAAATGGCACACTATGCTATTGAAAATAAACAGAATAAAAAATTCTAAGAAAATATGCATAACTTATTTATAAAATCTTCTTGTGGTTTTAGCCAACAAACATCATTGAATATTTTCCCTTTAGAAATTCATAAAAGATTCGCGCAATTATCGACGCTGCTGCAACTTCCGTTGACAAAGGAGAACCAAAACAAATCTAGTATAAAGTATAAAGTCAAGCAGATCATAAACGCATTATAATAGACTTGATTCATCTGTGTGAAGTGGCACAAGATTATCATTTCTCAGAAGTGAAATATCTGCTGCTTTGACTTCTATTATTTGAAAGAGAATAGAAGAATTCGCGTAGGAACGGCAGTGTGCTATTAGCCATTTTCTAAAAAAAAATTACAATTTAGTAATGTAATGAATTAGATTTTGTAAGGCATTGACCTACGTTTGTCATATTTATTATTATCGTTGTCATTAAGAGAGGGTTGTTCCAAATAGAAAATTTTTAAAAACAATATCTATGTTAGGTTCGATCACCAGTTTAGATACACATGCACCTTTTTTACTTAACTTTTATTTATCTGCTACCGGTTTGACACATACGTGTCATTGCACTAGCAATCTTAAAACTAAATTTTAAGATCTACAAGTACAGAAATGATTAGATTTTATTAGGTGAGGGCAGGGGAGGGGTGATTTTAGGAGAAGGGGAAAATAGTGGGAGGAGTCAACATTACAGGGGAACATTGCCGATAAATTAATCTTGTAGATAGATTATACACTGTTAATATTTGTAGATAGATTATACACTGTTAGATAATGTGGTAAAGACGGGAAACACAGCTGTCATTCGCTGTTAATGCATATTCACTTTCATGCTATACCATAATGTATCATTCATGCTCGGTAGTTTTATTGTTCCAAATTTTGCTAATAATTATATATTTGTACGTTCAAAGTCAAACGTTTAGCGCATAACAATAAATTTCAGGGAATAAAAATTGTTTTCTAAAACTTCAGTTTTTGATGTTACTTATTTAAATATTATTTTGCCTAAACAAGACTGATATTTTGCCCGAAATCGAAACAAAACTTTAAACTTAATTACTGGTACCGTTCTACCAATATTAAAATGGAAGATACTCCGAGGATTTATCGTCATTGATCCTTTCGACACCGGTTCATAGTCGTTAAACACGCCAAACGCGCGCCAAACATATGCACGGTTGACATTTATCATACGAGAACAGGTCAATTCTACGACTTGTTCTTGTGTTTAACAGCTCGGCTGTGAAATGATTTACCGGCTTCTGTTTCCTCCTTGCTACAACATGGGTCTCTGCAAGACCCACGTTCACTCCTTTCTTTACTCAAAAAGTCCCTCCACACAGCATCTCCAAATATGAAATAGTTAATGAGGAAAATTATTCAAATTACATTCCTCAGGGTCTCGTATGGAGTTAATGTAAAAAAAAACAATTCACTTTGGTCAATTGGTGATTGGTGAATTGATGCGGAAGAAATACCTATGCAGGTACTAATTATTAAGAGTTAATAACCAGACAAAGCTGAAAAATGACATTTTTGAATGAGCTCATAGACGTGTCGAAGCTTTTTACAGAAAAACGATAAATTGATTTCGAAAGATTGTTATTTTATGTGGTAAACTTATATTTTAAATTTTGAAAAAGTTAACATTTTTTTAATAAAAAAATAGTTTTACTGTTGGTCGATGGCAATAATTGTTAATTTTCAAACGAGTAAAGTTATTATACAATACATATATCATACCAAATAGTAATACAGTATTATAAAACTGTTCATTATCTAGGCAAAATATAATTTAGAATTTTAATTTAATTTCAAATAAAATCATTAAAATAAAAATCCAAGCACCCGTTTTGTGCCGAAAATACTACAACTTGACTTATTTATTACACACTTACAAATTGATTTCTCTCGGAATTTTTAACACAGAAATTTAACTTAAGACGTTATTGAAATATTAGAAATAATTTTTAACCAAAAATATTTTCTCGAGTATATAATTCTGTTGAATTTGCGACACGCTTTTGTGAATATTTTATTCTGTATTTTGACGCGCACGGCGCTAAACAAAACTCTTAGTATCTGTCGATTCACGGCAGCGAGCGGTCGTGTTGTCCGCGCCGGTCCAGTTCATAACATTTTAAATTTTTTCGTCCGCTTAAAATGGGGAGAAAAATCAATAAAAAGAGAACTTTCATAAAAAAATCAAAATTACCACACCAAAAACATAACTGGGAGAAATATAACGAGAAAAAACAAAGATTAGTAATATTTAATTATCAATTTACATTGTACATACCTTATATGCTACAGGGTCGTTGGAACGAATCTGTCAGATTTATTGTGTATTTTTTATAACATGTTGTTTAATTTTTAGAGAAAAGAATCAACATTCTAAAGTAAATAATGACTGTAAAGTATGTGCAATTCAAATTTTTATTATATATATATTATTATGTACGCGTAAATGGGCTTCGACAAAGTATATTTGATCAATGAAAATGGGTAATAACTTCAATACATTGTGATTCATGGATATTACGGTGACCGATTTATCCGTTTATACCGCGGAAATTATAAACTAGCAATACTACCCAGCCTTACCGTGTATAGGTACACGGTGTCGGGAAATACGTGGTACATTACGGTGACCGATTCAATTGTAATTACCGCGGTAATTTTTTTTTATTTTTTTAAACTTTCTTTATTCATTATATGTATAATGTGTGTACAGTTTTACAGGTGATTCGACTACCACGCTAGGCACATGCCCGTATTATGGTAGTTATAAACGATAATTTACTAGCATTAATACACGCAAGCAACATTGCCTTATATACACGGTGGCGGGAAACCCGTGGTACATTCCGGTGACGTAATTATAAACAATAATTCACTAACACTAATACCCGGCGTTGTGCGAATTATACGCTCGCAACATTACCTTGCATATGTATGTGGTAGGCCGATCGTAAAATCAGGCAGATCATGTTGCGCCTAGCCACATCATGATCTGATGCATCGTGAAATGGCGGCAGATCGTGATGTGCCTGAGGCGCATCGTGATCTGCCTGTTTTTACGATTGGCCTGCGACATATACAAGGTGTCGAAAAATACGTGGTACATTACGGTGACAGGTTCATTGTTATTACCGTGGTAATTATAAACAATAATTTACTTGCATAGCCGGCGTTGCGCGAGTTACACGCATACTTCATTGCCTTGTATATGTCGGCGGTCGATCGTAAAATCAGGCAGATCATGGTTCGCCTAGTTACTTCGTGAAGTGCCTGGCAGCAGATCGTGAAGTGCCTCAGACGCATCAAGAACGGCCTGATTTTACGGTTTGCCTGCGACATATACACGGTGGCGGGAAACCCGTGGTACATTACGGTGACCTAATTATGAACAATAATTTACTAGCATTAATACCCAACGTTGCGCAAATTATAGACATGCAACATTACCTTGTACACATGGTGTCAGGAAATTCGTGGTAGAAGCGGAAAACTGAGGACTCAAATTTCACCACGGGAACAGAAGCTTTTTACCATACTTTTTCTTCTATTTTTAACTTATTTATTTTTCTTTTTACGAACATATTAATTTATAAACAATAATCTGCGTAAATCGTCCTCAAATTCAATTTGATTCTGAATCTACTTTGCTTAAGACAAGTTCGTCCAGTCAATGAATGATCCAAAAGGTTTTAGGGTGCGTGAGCAGGAACCTAAGCGATTCCTTCAAAAAATTGTTAAGGGTGCTTAGGGTGTAAACATACTAAAAGTCCTGACGTCTAGGTGGTGAGTTAAGGGGTGGGGGGGAGGTCCCAATTTTCAGGTTTCCGCTTATATCTCGAAAACGGTGCGTTGCAGAGGAAAATTTTCTGAAATTAAGTAAAAGCTCATAAAATCATCTCCAACTTTTATTCTTTATGTAATTTTCGAAATCCCAGCCGTTTTTGAGTTACACGTTCTACAAACATAGATATTTTTGAAAAAAAAACATTTTACCTCACATTTTTCATCAAACATTCCTTCATGTCGTCTAAAATATTCAACAAAGAAAATAAATTTATATTAAAGAAGTTGTAAAGAATTTAATTTACTTTTATAATATAATTATATATATATATATATATATTTTGATGCAAATTAATCTCCAACCAGTAAATATTTACAACAATTTTAAGTTTTTTCGTAAAATATCATTTTCAGACAAAGCTGTTTTTATCTCATTACTGACACACATTTTGTTCGTTCGCCTAATAATACGTGTGACCACAGTTTAAAGCCAATTTTTAAAGAAAGTAGAAAAAAATAATATCGCTTGAAAATTTTTTAATTGTATTTTATAATGAAAATTATAATTATCTCATGACAAAATTTTACGAAAAAACTTAAAATTGCTGTAAATGTTGACCGGTTTGAGATTAATTTGCATTTGTATATATATATATATATATATATATATATTCTAAAAGGGAATTAAATTCTTTATAACTTCCTTAAAATAAATGTATTTCTTTGATGAATATTTTAGACGATATGAAAGAATGTTTGATGAAAAATGTAAGGTTAAATGATTTTTTCGAAAATGTCTAAATTTGTGGAGCGTGTAACTTAAAAACGGCTGAAATTTCGAGAATTACGTATAAAAAAAAGTTGTAGATAATTTTACAAGCTTTTACTTATTTTAAGAAAAAATTTCTCTGTGACGCACCGTTTTCGAGATATAAGCGGAATCCGAACATTGGGACCTTCTCCCCCTCCCCCCGCTAGCTCACACCTAGACGTCAGTACTTTTAATATGTTCAGACCCTAAGCACCCTAAACAAGTTTCTGGAGGAATCGCTTAGGGTCCTGCTCACGCACTCTACACCTCCTTCCTTGACTGGACTAAAGGTGCACATCAGCGTGGAAAATGAGACAAATATTCCTATTATCGTTTTCCAGTGATTTCGAAAGTTTACCCACATCCATTCACATTTTATTTTTATAAGATCTTTTTTTGCTTGTAGCAAGCATTCATTTGTCATTTTCTATTTTTCTTTAGCTCTCCGGTAGGTTGTTTCTTTTTTTACCCTTAGATTAATTTAACACACTAATTTCGGTAATAATTATATATTAGAAATGTGTACTCGCTTTATTTAATTTTTTGACAGATGATTTTTGAGCTTACCAACGACGTTCATTCGAAATGTAAATTTCTGACGCCTCTCTAATTTGTCCAAAAAATATATTATAAAGAAATTTGATACTGTGTTTTTGAATGGTTATGGATCGTGTTTTATATTAAGAACGACTGGTGAATCCAAATCAATATTTAAAAAAAATTGAAACGCTCTTTAGAAGTTACTTTCTGTTAAAAGAACTTAAACTTTCTCCGGTTAGAAGTTACTTTCTGTTAAACAGTGTTTTAGTAACACATTTAATAAATACTGTACAATTTCTGTTTTGAACTATTACTAATAAAAAATGTCTTTAACTGGCTGCGAAAGAGAGGCTAGACATATGCATGCACCATGCGCGTGAATTTCCAGTAAAAATTATGGTTTTAATTTGTGATTGTGTAATTCAAATCGTGTTTTTGTTAATAATTTCTGTTATAATGACCAAGTCTCTAATATATTTGTATATTCAGTATATTTTATATTATTTTCAGTTTTATTCTATTAATAATGCCATAGAGACATAGTCCCTGTTAAGATCAATGCACTAGGTGAGCCGTGGAACCAGGTCTTCATTCCCTTATCGTTCAACTCCGCCGTCAAAAATGCAATCAACTCTCCCTCCGCATCCTGGTCGGTCTCCAAAGATTTTTCGTCCATGTGTTGCTTCAGGTGAAGAAAGAGGTGTAATTCATGTCATTCATTGCCTTTTTGGTAGGGTTAGGTGGTGAACCCATTTTTTAATCCAAAAAAGTTTCGCCTTGGTTGGAAAAACAGTTCGAAGAGATCCGAGCGCATTTGCGCAACGAGCATTAATTTGCATACTCCATTTTTCCCTCAAAATCATTTGTGTGGTAGACTTACTGACATCTGGGATGAAAATTGCAAGCTTATGAACTTCAACAGGGCTAACTCCCTCTAAATTGAAAAAGCGAATAATTGAGCGCACCTCGCAGGGGGCGGGATTCGACAACGGAGCGTCTTTCTCAAACGAACGCAAAGATCGCACTGAAGCAGCTACCAAGCCGGATCACCGCTCGGTTTTTTGGGAAAGTCTGAGCTAACGCTAGTGCCACCATATTTTGAGAAACAACGAGCAAAGGTAGTTAATTCTTGGACAACCTTCACATTATTGTATTGCGGTCTGTTTTCACTGTACAACTACTAACAGTCCTACTGTTTTTATATTTTCAAGTTCTGTATATATATTATGTAGACTATACTAAAATATATGCTTGTTGCTATATATTACATATTTTTTTTATTATAATGCTGCTGTTTTTTTGGTTATCTTTATTTATAGTTGAATTACATAATTTTGGTAAAAATATAAACGTTAAAAATACATTTTACTTTTTTTGACATTAGCTCCATACAGGAAAATATTTCATAATAAGAATAAATATGTCATCTTTGGGGATGTTGTGTCGAAGGTCTTTTTAGAAAAAGGAAGGAGAGGAAGTTCTTGGAAGGAAAAAAGGTATGAGGGGTGGGTAGGAATCTGGGATCAGTGTATCCAAGAGGATGTATGAGTCTATCCTCACCACTGCAGTGCAAGGCTTCCGAGAATCCTGCAGGAGAGGTCAAAAGATCTCCCTAACCAGTCTCTTCCGATCCGGCCTGCCACACAGTTGGTGGGCAGACGCATCCGCCGCCAAGATTCAAACAAACCTTATCCCTTGAACCCGGGCAAGTAAGACACCAAACGAAACGAACCCCTTGGGGTGACCTATGGCAGAGGTGTTGGTTATCCAATAAATGGTTTCCTGGGCGGCGGTACCCATACCCGCCTCCCAAATTGGGTTCTGGATTCTGGGAAGGAAAAAGGTACCAGGAGTGGTAGGAATCTAGGGGTCCAAATTGAGTTCCGTTTCCCAAATTGGGTTCGGGATTCTGGGAAGAAAAAAGGTATCAGGGGCATGTAGGAATCTGGGGGTCAGTCCAAGAGTGACGGACATGAAAAAATCTATCCCTCCCACTGTAAGAAGATGTTTCGGAGAGTGCTGCTGGGTAGGTAAAAGATCTCCCAGGTCCAACCAGTCTCTCCTGATCCGGCCTGCCATGCAGTTGGTGGGCAGGTGCATCCGCCGCCAAGATCCGGACAAATAAATGAACCCAGGTACATGGGGTGAGGTTTTTGAAATTCAATTTAATTTAGATTACCAACAATAATCTCCCTGGTTCCCGGGCGGTAGTACCCATACCCGCCTCCCAAATTACTGATAATACCTATTGTGAGAAGAATAAATATGTAAAAATGAGATATTTCTTACAATCAAACTGAATATCACTCAGTAGAAATACAATTAAAAAACAACAACAGAATACTCATAAAAACATTTCAAAAATCAAGAAATTTGTATATTACGTAAGTACCTATTTTATACCCACTATTTTTACGCATTTCACTTGTATCTATTTATGTTTATGCACTTCGGTAAACAAATTACAAATTACTACTTATTCGGAAAAAGCTGGAACCGATGTCGTCTGAACCATCCTATAGATACCGCCAGTTGAGTGGGATATGCTGCTTGCGGCGGAGCGAATGTGGTATTTCTATCTCGTTCTAAAAAACTTCCGATCGCGAGGCCGTCTTTTGATGAAATTTGAATTTTCGGCCGCTGGTAATGCCCTCTTAAAGACTATCACTAAATAAGTGAGTAAGCAAACATAAAATTATTTTTTCAGAAGTAAGAGAGAACATCAATGAAATGGACAGCCAAAGAACGGGATAAATTTAATAACTCAACGTTATAAAGTCTACCAGAATATTTTATTAAATTTAAAGTAAATGGATTTAGATTGTGCCAACTCTAATACCATGTCTCGTATCGGAATGCGAACGCTGCAAAAAAAACTGCGCTTGTTAAAGGGAATTATTCTCTGACATCAGTAGAAGGACAGGTGTTGAGAAGACCCTTTGTTGGGCGGGACAGAGCGAGCAGCGGGATGGGCTGGGCGGTGCAACAGACAGGGACGGCAAATAGAGTTAGAACTATCAATCACCCTGTCAGGGGAAGCGGGGTACAATGGACCATCGCCAGTGATCTGCGCCATTCACGGATTTTTTTTAAATATTTGGTCGAATAGCTGATCTGAAAGTCGAATGTTTTGATATCGAGGGTGGGAGATAAATAAAATTGTAATGATTGTTTCGAAGACGTGTTGGCCATTTTTGAAGCATTAAAAAAAATTCTAGTGGAAAGTTTTTACAATTTATTAATTTTAAGTTAACCACTCAGGTCTCGAGCCTATTTTTTTTAAGGTAAAAATTATTTTGGCTTTGCAACAAAATCCAAATAATGGAATATTTCTGAAAGTATCCGAAAACTAAAAACTGTTTTTGAAAGGCGATGAAATACGCTTTCAAATTTTATAAAATTATTTTTTTTTTTTTTAATGCAAACATAAAAAGTTTTGAAAATAGCTCACCTTACGTTTTTCCTGACTAAAATTACCGATAATAAAAAATAAATAAAAACCCCCACTTGTTTACTATGCAAATATATTATAAACGCTTTCATCGACTCATTTTTTTTGTTTCATGTAAAAATAATTAATAAAATATTCACAAAAGGGTTCATTATAATTATTTTGTGGTTAACTTTAAAATTCGAATATAAAGCGTGGTGATAAGTTTTTAGATTTTCACGGCCAAAAGCATTTTCGTTGTTAGTTTTTGGGGTGTTATGCCGTGTTGTGCTAACTCCTACTACAGCCGACGTTTCGGACAGCGTTGCAGTGTCCATCATCAGGGCAACGATGTGTGACATCGTCGGATCTACCGGATCTGCCCTGATGATGGACACTGCAACGCTGTCCGAAACGTCGGCTATAGTAGGAGGTAGCACAACACGGCATAACACCCCAAAAACTAACAACGAAGATAAAGCGTGGTGTTTTATTTTTCTAATACTGTTTAGATCTTATTTTTAACCATGGTAATAAGGAATATACAACGATTTTCATTTTCAACGATGTCATCTGAGATGCTACGAGGATGCTGAGGAGAGGAAGGAATGAACATTGGTTTTGAAGAGACCCATGTTGAAGGAAGGAGGGAACACAGAGGCCGAAAAATCATTCCATAGCCAAGCTGTTGAACACAAGAACGAGTCAAAGAAGCGACCCGTTCTCATGTGACAAATGTCAACTGTGTACAAATGTTGGGCACGCGTTTGGCATATTTCCCGATACACCGATACCGAAGGGATCAATGACGCTAGTTCCTCGGAGCATCTTCCATTGTAATACCGGTAGAACAGGGATAGCATTCCCACCCGACGCCTGTGCTCTAAAGATTGCAATCGTCTGTGTTTCTGCACAGAGTCGAGGGTATTTTTCAGCTATTTTGGAGCTCCAGACCAGAGGTGGCTGCCAAATTTAATCGTGGGGCGCACTTGTGAATTGTACAGGGTTAGCAGTTGTGTACTATTAAAGTATCTGAGGGCCCTGTACAGTACGCCCAGTTTTAGCTTTTTTGTAGTACCGGGTTCTGCTGGTAGACCGTGTACAGGCACTATCTAGATTGCAATTAAATACGTATAAAGATAGCAGCCAAAAATATGCGTTAAAAAGTATAATATAATGAATATAGGTAATGTTGGTAGTTCTGAGTCAAAGTGTGCACGATACAGTTCAATATGACCGAGGGTGTGGGATCGAATTAGCTCAGTTGTAGAGCAAAATCCCGGCAAGGCTGAGATTCCTTGATGCGACCAAATTTTTTCTGATTTTTCTGTTCCACATTTTTCATATAAAAACTAACTAACTAACCATCACGCCGTTTCCCCGCAGGGGGAGGCAGAGAGGACGGACTGCCAAACAACTCGGTCTTGGCACACACTCTTTGCCTCACTCACATTCATACATCGTCTCATACATTCTCTTCTATTATTCTGACTTTTGACATGGCCCGACTCAAGTATCTGATTCACTTGATCTTGCCATGTCTTCCTCGGGCGTCCCCGACTTATTCTACAGTTCACATTTGCGGCGTATATTCTTCTTACACTACTTTCTTCGTTCATTCGCTCAACATGCCCAAACCATCTGAGGGTCCCTTTCTTAATCTTACTTATTATGCTTACATCAGCCTTACTTTCTTTGCGGATATCCACTATTCTCACACGATCATTTATTGTTTTACCACACATAAGCCTCAGGGATCTCATTTCAACAGCATTCTGTTTACTTTCATCCTTCCTGTGCCAGTTCCATACATCAGGGTAGGTACCAGGACTCCATTGCGGACTGTTAGTTTCGCTTCTTTTTACAGTTTTTTTTTATTAGCGCCAACGGCATTCAGTCCTCCATTAATGGGTTTACCGGCATTTACCTTTCTTTCAATATCTCAATCAGCCTTCCCATCTCTCGTAAACATACTACCCAGTTCATATTAGAGCTGTTAATATGTTTTCCAAAATTTATAAATAATTAACTGAATGATGGTAGTTTTATGATGTGACAATTAAATAATAGGGATAAACAAAGATTATCCTGATGCATTTGTACTACCCGTCCATAGAATTGGGTTCGCACATGGATGACGCGGGTTCAACAAGCCCTAAATCGTTGCTCAAGCAAACATTTTCGCTTTTCCATGGTGAATTATTGTTTGGTCTTGAAATGAGAACATGGTTGGATCCTAACGTACTGTCATGTATCCAGTTCCTACATTTCCCTAATTACAATCACTAGATGGAAAACATTTAAATAATGGACTATTTCTTAAATAAATTTGTCCAAATTCGGGTGTTTTTTTGTGGAAGAAGGATTCGGACTACATTGGAAGCAAGTTGTTGGTGTTTTCGGTGTATGGAATCTCGGATTTTTGAACTCATTCGTTCGTTTTGGCGATATTCACGGTAGTTCAAGGTATCGCCGTAGAATTAACAATATTGTGATAATGTTGTGTGCTCCTGTGCAGAGATGTTACAGTGATAAGTGACTGGCCATCTATCCTCTACACTCTACACAGTCTACACCTACTAACACCCAATTCCATCAAACACTATTTCGTTTACAGTCCACTTGCAAGTTGAAGCTGTAAAATTCGTACGCAAATTCGGATACAACAATTACAGTAGACAGAATAAAAATATTGCCAGGTTGTTCAAATCTAGGAATGATGTTTTTTTTTTTAATTGGACTTCTGAATTTAAGAAATTTGAAGTATAAAAATGTTATATTTTAAAGACTTTTTGAGTAATCTGCCTCTTCTTTGAACTTGAGGAGGAAGTTAAAATGACTCTTATCATATATCGCGCGATTTTTTCCTTCTAATATTTAAGTATATTTACCTCGAAATGACTGAACACCAACTGCATGGTGGCAAGTCCCGACGTCTGCTTCCTCAACTCATCAGTGAGCCTGAAGGACTCGAGGACTGGCAGGAGAGCCACCACGGAGAAACTGGACGACAGACGATCTGCCTCCTCGGTCAGGAGGCGCCCGTGGCGTCTGCGTAGCACGGAGTACATGGGGCCTGGAAGAAAATAATGAATAATTAATGGGATTGTAGGTTCTCGATAATAAGGGTTATCCAGCTGCATATTTAGAGCCTTCGCTCATGGAAAAACTGAAAAAAAAAACAGTTGTCGACGCAATCGTAATCAACCTCCTGAACAAAATCGACATTTTTCTGATCTGACATATCGCAGATTAATCGAAAAATTGACAGTTCGTGAGCCGCTACCATGGCAACCTGTTAACAATGCAACTGAAACGCGACTGTGCGACAGAAACGAACTAATAATCAGCATTTAACGGGATCTATCAACTGCAAAAAAAACAATATGGCGGTGAATAGCCGTTTGACGACAATGTAACATTTAAATTTCTGTGAAACAACCAGTCCTTGGTGAATGTTGTGAGGCTGAAGGAAACGGGAAAGAGAGGTTGGAAATTAGGTATCGGATTAAAGCTTTAAAAGCTACTTTGGTAAATCTTAGACTTTACTGGAAAATCTTAAGATTTACCGTAGTGCGGGCTTTTATAGTAACATAATATACATAAATACGATAATTATCTATTTTAAATTATTTCATTTATCTTAAAGAATTATTTTTTATGACATCTAATAGCTATTTTAATAACTACATGTTGAAATGTTTTTTGTCAATAGGTACTTATTTATCTATACGTGTTTGTCTATTCTTATATTTGATAATTTTCATTATATGTTTATCCTGACGAAGAAATCGTTGGTTTTGAAACATGTCAATTATTTTGATTAAATAGTGGTGCATACAAAGTTATTTATTTTCAATCAATTAAATTTGCGATTATTAAAAAAGTAAGAAATATATTTTTATTTATTTATTGCAAAACTATTAATGGTGTATTAGGTTCGATTTTGAGCCACGGTTGCCAAACCCGAAAGCCACGAAAGCAAACACCTTGCTTCGATTAGTTTCTGCTCCATCCTACCAACACAGGATCTCGAAACAATGGGTACTTAACTTTTCACACATAAAAAGGGCATTTCAAAATAATTTGTGATTCGGCCGGATGGGCGTGGTTTGTTTTTCTCCCTCTATTTCTCGGGCACAGCATCCGCTGGACACCTGCCCGGACCCGGAGTCCGGAGGGCCCGGCAGTCCCGGCATTGCTCGGGCCTTGGATCAGGGACCCTCAAACCTGGAGGCACATTAAGAGTTACCGACTCGACGAACTCAAAATTTGGTGCGTAACCCTTATGTCAGTGAAATACTACGAGATCAGATATTTTATAGAAGTAGGAAGGTTTTAGAACTGACTTGGGTTGTCTTGGGTGAATTACAAAAAACTGTTGAGTTCTTCAAGGAAGTGTCCTAGGACCATTATTATTTTTCAACTACATAGGTGGAACTTATCAAACTCTTCCCATCAAAGGTAAAATAATAAGTTATGCTGATGATAGCGTATTAATATTTCATGAAAATAACTGGAACGATACTTTCAAAGTTTAATTTAAGGCTCTATTTGCCAGACTTTTGGATCACGAAACAGGCTCACATCGTACTTTTGGTATTCTTCTTTATTTTGTGTATAAATTGAAGACAGAGATCTGAGAACACTGCGCGACTGGCTACATGTTGCATCGTTATGAAACTTCCGCTCTGCGGACGGAAGTAAGAGTATTTTTCAACCAGTGGACATTACTGCATACCGGGACTGGTCAAGACGTATTTTGTTCATGTCGGATAAGACTGTTTACACTGATTTACGGGGTTGGATACTTATTGAGTAATTGAGGAGCGTTTCCACAAAGAGAAATACCTTGTCTCTGTTTTGGTAAAACTCTTCAAGCCACATTTTTGGGAATGTAACTTTTCAGAGGTTTTATAGAGAATAGTTGACGAAGCACAACGAGGTAAAATATTTTTTGCTGATTTAAGCAGTTTTAAAACTAAAAGCTAAATGAATGCTTAATTTTTAAAGTTATTTCCAAAAAATCATAAAGAAATAACTCAACCCTAAAATCTTTCATAATTACAAATAGAATTGCAATATCTTAATAATACTTCCTCCCGTACACACAAGCATTTGCTTATTATGGGAGAATAATTTAAAAATATATATCTATAATTGTAATAATTATAATTGTATTAAGCTTTTATATACTTTCATTATATTTATGTATCTATTGTATGTATTGTACCAAAGGAAAATTTTTTTCAATAAAAAAAAAAAACTTACATAAAAATTTTGTAAAACAAATAGCCAAACATCAATTTGGGAAGCGGAAATGTGTACCGCCGCCCCGTAAACCTTTTATTGGATAACAACACCCCTGCCATACGTCAATGTGTTTCGTAGTTCGTTGCGTTTGGTGTACCCCCCAGGGGTGCCCGAGTTCATGGGGTGGGATTTGTCTAGGTCTTCGCGGCCTATGCGCTTGCCCACTTACTTCCACCTACTCTCTCGATCCATCGCCTTGCATTGACGGACGGATTCATACATCAGTGAATTTTGGACACATTGCCACCGATTACTACCCTCCCCTCATGCCCTTCCTAGAACTTCATCTTAGTCCTTTACTCAAAAAGACCCTCTACACAGCATCCTCAAAGATGACATAGGCCCTGAGAGAATTATTTTTCCTCAGGGTCTCCTGTGTGGAGCTAACGTAATAATAATAAAAAATCAATAAAAATGATTCTTAAAATAATTGGTAGGGGAGTTCAAGCAACAAAATAATTCAAGCAATAATAATATTACAACTATTGAATTTATAACAAAACTGTATCAAATAATTTTTCCAAGTTGTTATCTTCTGGTCTTCTGTCTGCAGGACGAATCTCACGTATCATTGAAAACAATGAAAACAACATCAAGAGACACTGTAATATAAAATGATTCTTATTCAGTGTTAGTCGAAGGAAGTGTCATGTAACCAAAGATAAGGAAGCGGAGATTAGTGCAGAATTACACCCAGCTCGCAATTTGACTGAAGGTTTGCCGTTCAGAGAAACGGTGTAAAATGATATTCCGCAATCTGTCTTTTCATCCATAGTTAAATAAGCAAATGAACGTGTTCAAATTAACTGACGAACCAGAATGCCTACAGGCGTAATAAATTGTCAGTTTGAAATTTCCAGTAGTCAGTAGTTGTATGTTTTTGATTTGAAATTCTTTATCTAGATTACTTACATTGTATGCAAGATTTTTTCATAAATATGTTAGGAAAAAAAAACAGAGTGTGCAATTCATTCGCGGTAGAAGTGAAACCTTCAGAAAACTAAAAAAGACAAGACTGGGGTGGCTACGAAGCACCGTACAAAGAGGAGACCGATTATCTCATTCTCCCGCAGGCTAAACCCTGTTGTTTCTTATAGTGTCGCTATTTTTCGGTTCATCGAGTTTCAAATCACAACGGTGCTAACGAAGTTCTCACTTAAAAAAATGACTTAAAAAATGACACCGTATAATTGTAGATAAGTAACAAACCTAAGGTAAAAAAAGTAAAAATTTCGATTTCGGAATACATAGCAATATACGGAAATGTTACTTCTGTAATGATGTTGAAATAAGTCAACGGAGGATTTTACCCCCGACACTTGGTTGGGAACCAAAAAATCGATAAGTACCGCTATTTTAGTTATTTTAACAAAAATATTTTTGGCACCTAAAAAGGTGTGGAATGTATGTAGTCAAAAATCTTAGATCGTGGACTACTAAGGTTTGCACTGTTCGTGGCATATATATTACGCGGGATATTAAGAGACGTAGGTACTTAACTTACTTTAAACAGCGATTCCTGACATTTTTTGGAGTAAAAATATAATTGAATTTTTGGTCTTTGGTGATTTTTTGTTTTTTTTTTTTCTATAAAACCAAATAAAAAATTAAATTCTTCCACATGACATCACTGGTCACTCAACCGAGTAACCTTCCAATCGCTCATCCCGTCTCTACCTACAATTTCTTATGTTTTAAGCCGCTGGAGAGATCCGCTGGGCAAACAGATCTGTCGCCAAGACCTACACAAACTTCACCGAATGAATTCGGGCACCCGTGTTAAGCCAAGTCATCACCAAGAACCACTTTGAGTTACCTTTGGCAAGGGCGTTATTTATCCAATAGTTTCCCGAGTCGGCAGCACTCATACCCGCCTCCCAAATTAGAAATAATTAAACTAATCTACCGACTAACTTGTTCCAGTTATCATAATTACAGCTAACATATTATCTATTGTAAAAATATGAGTCTATTCGGCATTTACCTGTCTTTCGGTAATAAAGCTCGCCGACGACTGTCTATACTGCCTACAGATTCCATCAGTTTACTGATTGTACCTTCCAATGCAGGCAGCAGGCACTGTGACTTGTCGCCAATACTGATTACAACATTGTAGGCTCTTCTGTTATCAGTCGTTTCCTGTCGATTCACTTTTCCCTTCATCTATTGCTCTGCCCGCCGCGTCGCTGACCATTCATTCACAAACTTCACATTCATACATCGTCTTATACATACTCTTCTATTATTCTGACTCTCGACATGGCCCGACTCTAGTATTTGATTCACTTGATCGAGCCATGTCTTCCTCGAGCGTCTCGGACTTCTTCTACCATTCAAATTTACGTCGTGTATTCTTCTTTCACTACTTTCTTCGTTCATTCGCTCTCACATCAGTCTTGCATTCTTTGCAATAAGCATAATGAGTAAGATTGTGAAAGGGACCCTCAGGTGGTTTGGGCATGTAGAGCGAATGAACGAAGAAAGTAGTGTAAGAAGAATATACGACGCAAATGTGAATGGTAGAAGAAGTCGGGGACGCCCGAGGAAGACATGGTACGATCAAGTGAATCAGATACTTGAGTCGGGCCATGTCAAGAGTCAGAATAATAGAAGAGTATGATAAGATGATGTATAATGTGAGTAAGGCAAACCAAGACCGAGTTGTTCGACGGTCCATCCTCTCTGCCTACTCCTGCGGAGAAACGGCGTGATGGTTAGTTAGTTAGTTTTAGTTAGATTTCTAATTTAACCCATCAGACTAATTTGTACGGTTTTCGGAACAATTAATATATGTCTCTTACTATCATGGTTAGAAATATGATCTAAACGGTTTTAAAAAGAGCAAACACCATACTTTATATTCAAATATTAAAAACAATTCAAACGTACACCTTTATGAAGCGCGTTTCATAAAGGTGTGCGAAAAAATTTCTGACCGCAATTTGAAAAATTCGGAATTTTTTATAAATTATTTTTACATAAAACAAAAAAGTGAGGTGACGTTAACAATATTAATAATGAGATGACAGTCAGCGTGGTAGAGGGGTAAGGCTCTTGATTTGAAATCTGAAGGTTACGGGATCGAATCGAAATATAATTTGATTGCTAAAATTTATTAATTTGTGTTATTTCACATTTAATTAATTAAAAATAAAACAATATTATATATTTGCGGCATGTTCCAGAGTGGAATATTACTCTTAATATCGCCCTGGTGTAAGAACACCATTCAGAATTGAATCGTTACTTGAAATGACTTTAGCCGTGTTTGGTGACCAGATCTGAATAACCAGGTACTTCTCCGCCTTCCTCTTCCCCATCTTTTTCCCTCCTCACTACCTTCAGCCTCAAAACATACCCCAATTGGGGATGCCGTAGTCTCACTGGCTCCAGATGGGAACAGCTGGGACTCTTGTGAGGTATTCACATTAAATAAAAAAATGAATGAGTTTTTATTTTTTTTCGTTGTCAGTAATTTTATTTAGAAAAAACGTAAGGTGAGCCATTTTTAAAACTTCTGCAATCAAAATTTAAATGTTTATTTCGAATTATTTGAAAGCGTATTTCATCACATTTCAATTACAGTTTTTCGTTTTCGGATGCGTTTAGGAATATTCTATTTATTTGAATTTTATTGCAAAACCGAAATATTTTAACCTTCCGACAAAATAGGTCCTAGGTCGGAGGGGTAAAATAAATTTGAATCATTTATTTATATACCGATCATTCTGGCTAGATAGGGACGAGTAACGGTCAGATTTACTACGCTTAGCAACTATTCAAATCATTTCTACAATAATGCATTGTTGGCAACCCTATTTTAAGTGTACATTGGGAGGTATTACAATGTATAAAAAAACCTACTATTGATTTGTGTGGGACGCCCCCATACACACAAAAACCTATATAATTTGTGCACACTACACTACATTACATAGACTTATCTTCACCAATACATCGACAAAAGCTAGTTTCACACATACAGATGACTGGCCGTATTTACGACTGGCGTAGTATTTCTGAATACTATTGCCGGACAAATATTTCAGATCGCTTTTATGAATGGAGATAAGTTAAAATGCCATTCATAAGTCGGATACAGGAACGGAGTTTCCTTCTAATACAAAATATAAGGCGATAGCAGATTGTAGAGTAAATCAAGGTTGCTTTGTGTTGTAGACATATCTGCACGTTATTTATAGGCACGTTAAATAAACAACGAAAATATAAGGCGGTCATAGATAAACAGGAAATGAAAGAAACAACTTATTGACGGCAAACACATTTTAGGCGGGAAAACGAGAATCAAAGCAGTTAGGTCAAAGAAGAGTTCAAGTTTAATTGGTTTCCGACAGGTGGGTTAAAGTGAGGGTTATAGGAGGGAACGCACAGTTTAGGCGGGAAATTGAGAAAAGCAATGAGGTAAAAAAATAGTTAAAGTTTATTTGGTTTCCGGCAGATAAGTCATAGGACGGAAAACACAGTTTAGGTTGGAAAATGAAAATCAAAGCAGCGAGGTCAAAGAATATTTTAACTTTAATTGGTTTCCGTCAGGGGGCCTAGTCTCTATCTTTTATTAACCTCAGTTAGCGCGTTAATTACGTCACAAACACGTATTTGACAGTTACTCTAATTAGCGTAGCTGTCAAAATACGTGTTTGTGACGTAATTAACGCGCTAACTGAGGTTAATAAAAGATAGAGACTAGCGTACCAGGGGGCCTAGTGGGTTATAGGAGGAAAATACAGTTTACGCGGGAAAACGTGAGTCAAAGCAATGAGGTCAAAGAATAGTTCAAGTTTAATTGGTTTCCGACAGGTGGATTATTGGAGAAAAACACAGGGCGGGAAAATGAGAATTAAAGAAGTGAGGTCAAATACTATTTCATGTTAAATTGGTTTCTGACAGGTGGGTTATAGGAGAGAAAACACAGTTTAGGCCGGAAATTGAAAAAAAAAAAACAGTGAGGTAAAAGAACAGTTCTAGTTTAATGGGTTTCCGATAGGTGAGTTGTAGAAAAAAACAGTTTAGGCGGGAAAACGAGAATCAAAGCAGTGAGGTTAAAGAATAGCTCAAATTGAATTGGTTTCCGGAAGGTGGATTGTAGGGGGGGGAAACACAGTTTAGGTGGAAAACGAAAATCAAAGCAGTGAGGTCAAATAATAGTTCAAATTCAATTGGTTTCCGGAAGATGGATTGTAGGGGAAAAACCCAGTTTAGGTGGGAAACGAGAATCAAAGCAGTTTCAAGTTTAATTGGTTTCCAACAGGTGGATTGTAAGAGGATAACACACAGTTTAGGTAAAAAACAAGAATTAAAGCGGTGAGGTCAAAGAATAATTCAAGTTCAATTGGCTTCCGATATGTGGGTTACAGGAGGGAAAACACAGTTTAGGTGGGAATATGAAAAATTGGGGTAAAAAGGGAAAAAGTGGGGTAAAAAAAAGTTCTAAGATCGGTTAAAGGTTGGATAGGCGTGCTATGTTGATGTAATACGATAATTATAATTATAAAACAGAGAGGAAGTTAATATATGGAAATGTTATTTAAACCGAAAGAACCTTGCGCAGAAAGAGACGCAATTATATTGTGATTTATTATGTTATATCTGGTCGTGTTTGTTATCAAGAATAACATGTTGCAACCACGACTAAAATACTATCACATTACAATATCAGAAGATTGTAAACACGTCGTTAGCCAGAAACTATCCGCTATCAGGCATCAGGCGTATCAGCGACCCAGGAAGCCTTATTTATTCGCGTGGGCGGAATTTAAAAACAACAATTTGGTTCGCAGAGCTGACGTCACGAATGGACACGCCTGAGATATTTGTAAAACATTTAATGGGCTTGGTAGGAACCAGGAAAATGAACTGATTTTAATAATTTTAATACATATGTTATTATATACATATCTTTGGTCCTAGGTCAAAATATGAGAGGTGACATTTTTTTCTGAAAAAAAGTTTGTAAATATCATTGGCGAAGATTGCTTCATTCCTTTTCTATAATTCTTGGCTCGGCTCGTGCTTACGATCGCAAATGTATAAGCAGCATAAGATACAATATGTCGCCATGTCTGCAGATAAATTCTCCAATGACATAAAACAATATAGAAGGAATGTCCTTTAAACAACAGCAAATAAAACGTTTACAAGCGATACCACCTGATAATGACTATCGGGAAGACATTAGAGTAGTATTGGCCCGACTATACCATTGACTGGAGAGTCATTAGACCTCGGGCGCCACAGAAAACATTCAAATACTATAAATATTTTGTCTCATTCTGGTCATAAAACAAAATGGGACTTAGATGATAAAGAGCCAATTCATAACAGGTACCTAGTCGAGAACAGGTATTTGACATCTTCGGTATTAAAGAAAAGTACATCCGGGTTCTTATCAATATCCGAAAATTAGTGATACGCCAGAAATGTACATAGCAAATAGTAGGTAGTATGTGTACTGTACTGGTATGGACAAAGGACGTTGGGTGTCGTCAACTCGTATTTAAATATCGAATAAACAATTAGAAGAACAGTATTTTAGAAAAAAGGGCGTTTAACCCGCCAGCGGCCGAAAATCCACATTTCGTCGAATGATGTTCTTACGATCGTACAGGGCGCTTCCAATGAGAAAGATTAATTATTCTCCGTACCAGCTTTTTAAAATTATAACTCAATACTGATTTTATTTCATTCCATATTTGAAAATGCTGAAAGACGTGATGATAAAACAATTAAAATTTGTGATGTACTTTTTCTAATTATTTTTTGATCATAAGTATTTATCATTTTTCAATAATGTCTAAGCAAAATAAGAAATGTCTAAGCAAAATAAATCTGAAATATGTTAGTTTGTACGTGCGCAAATAAATACACAAACGGACCAATTTTCGTCAAGAAACACATGAACGTATATATTTTTTAATGATTTTATTTAAACTAAAATTAAAATTCTGAAACATACGTTTACCAGATAATGTGTTGATTTATTTTACTGCATGATTATATGATTTGATATGTGTGTTGTATAATACAAAATCTTTTTTGTAAATTTAACAAATCTGCCAACGATCTTATTATACTAAAAATAAAAAAAAACTCAAAATTTAAAACAAACGTTTACTGGATAAAATAACAATCTTTCGAAATAAATTTATAATTTTTTGTGAAAAAGAGTCAATACGTCTAAAATCTAATTTAAAAATGAGATATTTCTGGTATTCTCTGATTATACCTTCTTAAATATAAAATAGTAGGTAGGTACTATATTTTAATTTCGGAGGCGGGTATGGGTACGCCGCGCCGCCGTCTCGAGAACCGTTTATTGGATAACCAACACCCCTGCCAAAAGTCACCACAAGCGTAATTAATTAATTTAATTATGTAAAAAATATTAATAACTTGGCAATGTTGAATTGAATTACAAATCTAAATATGCATTGGCAGTAAGCATTTACTTTTTAATACAAAACGAGAGTTAATTAGTTAATTAATCAGGTTTTTAGTCATATTTCAATCACTTTAGTTTCTCAAAGATCGTACGGAATAAATTGTTCGCGTCTTAGTTGAATTATTTAAGTCCATGGATTGCGTATGTGACTTCTTTCAATTCTAAGAGTTGAATCCCGTTCATTAATAAGCCATTAATTTTGCACAATGAACGACATTATCCAAATAAATACGTATATTGACAGTTAAAAAAAGTCCATTTGTTCGGTTTTCAGTACAACTCAAATAGGTCTCACAGAAAACCTTGTAACTCCCTTACTTATCACAGTGAGATTAATGATATAAACGGTGTTAGAAAGAGAAAAGACAGCGCTTTAAATTTAAAAAGTAACTAATGAAACCAGAGTTTCGAATCGTAATTAGAAATAAATTAATGAAACTTTAAGAATTCTTTTATTAATTATTTTTAAATGGAACGACAATAAAGTGAGGTGACAATAACGTTTATAAAAAAACGTTGACAAACTGATAGTAAAAAAATGTAAACAAATAATACTTTAAAAAATATTTTTTTTTTATGTTTACGTGCAAAATTTTTATATTTTAAAATTACATGTTTATTTCGATTTATAAAAAATAAAATCGTATTTTATCACCTTTCAAAAAGAGTAGTTTTAGGATACGTTCAGAAATAGTCCATTTATTTGGGTTTTATTGTAAAGCGGAAATATTTTGACTTTCTGTCACAATACAGTCGAGGCCTGAGGGGTTGACCGAAACACATCTGATTTTATATTTTATGTAGGCCGGGTTAAAATTTCTCAATCATCGGTCGGTTGGAATATTTCTTACCAATTATTATTGACCGTGATCGCAAATATTGATAACTGACCTATATGACGGATTTAGTCATGTATAAGGTTTTATCGATCGTCCATGCTAGACCTCCACCTCCAGGTCTGACAGTAGGAGTAACATGGAGTGGATCACTCAAGACAGCGTTTAATTAAATCAGAACAGAGTCCCGTGCGAACTGCTTCATCATAGTCTGGCATCAGATCACAAGCCCGGCTTAAAGGCGACAAAGGATTGAGACAGAAAGTCTGACTATTTACTATCTGTCTAAGTACCCTCCTCATTCACTACAGAACCTACCTCTCGTTAAGTCTATGGTCTGACTCTATGGCCCTTGAGATTATAGATAATACCGTCTGAGGATGCTCTTGTGTCTATTGTCTATTGAGCAGGGGTTAACAATCTTTCTGTAATTTTTGCTATTTCAATTTTTAGAAGAGGAGAAATGAAGGCATTAAAGAATCCTATATTTAAATTTCAGTTCGATTAACTTTAGACTAACTCGAGGCATTTTTTACTACTTCTTCTTCGATGGCGCTACAGCCCATATCGAGCCTTGGCCTCCTGCAACAGTCGCCTCCAACTCCTTCTGTCCTCAGCGGCAGACTTCCAGTTTGGTACCTGGAGAAGCTGTGCTGCATCCCCTCTTACCTCGTCTTCCCTCCTCAGTCTGGGTCTTCCCACGTCTTTTTTTTACGCAATAGCTTTTTTCTAGGCAATTTCAATTCAATTAACTATAGTCTCGTAGACTCACATTTAAATTATTTGATTGAAGTCTGGGGAAACGCATGTGAAACATACATAAATGAATTACCTACAGGTAATACAAAACACGGTACCTAATCAAAAACTATTTAACTATAAGCCCAGAACATCCACAAAAAATTATATATGGAAACAAAACTATTAACACTAAGAAAACTATATGATACAATACATGTCTCCTTATATACAAAATAAACAATAACCTGTACACATAAACACAGAATTCATTAAAACTGCCCAAGTACACGAACACTTTACCCGACAACACGATAACATACATACATTTAAACACCATCCACACAACTATGGTAAACAATCCATTGGTTACGAGGGGGGCAACTTATATAATTGCCTCCCAAATGAAATTAAAAACGAAAAAAAAACTGGATAAACTTAAAAAAAAATATTAATATTAATTTATTCTTGATAAACAAAATAATGAAATAGAATAGCGCTGTATTAAAATTTATATATTTACATTCACTTAACTAGAAATAATTAAACACATTAAAGTTTATGTTAATGTGTTTAATTATTTCTAGTTAAGTGAATGTAAATGTAATTTTCTTTTAACTGGAATAAAAATTATTACAAAAAAATACAGGCATTTCCATTAAATTAACCCACACCGCGGTAATCCATAAACTCGAGATAATAATGTCTACTGCTAATAGCCAAAAAGGCAATCGTCAAAGATGACATGGCAACAAACATGGAAAAAGCATACAAATTTAATAAAATCCTTGTATACTACCCCCTCCCTCTCACACATGTGTTATATCTTTGACTAAGAATTATTTTACCAGTCTGAAGAGGACTTTAACAGGCTGAAAAACCGGTTACGGTCAAAAATAAATTAAGTGGAAATAAGTTTTATAAGTAAGTTTTTAGATTTTCACGGCCAAAAGCATTTTCGTTGTTAGTTTTTGGGGTGTTATGCCGTGTTGCGCTACCTCCTTCTATAGCCGACGTTTCGGACAGCGTTGCAGTGTCCATCATCAGGGCAGATCCGGTAGATCCGACGATGTGTAATTGTTAGTGTAGAGTGTGTGATTATTTACTTGGTTTTTCTTGATTTCCAAGTAAATAATCACACACTCTACACTAACAATTACACATCGTCGGATCTACCGGATCTGCCCTGATGATGGACACTGCAGCGCTGTCCGAAACGTCGGCTATAGAAGGAGGTAGCGCAACACGGCATAACACCCCAAAAACTAACAACGAAAAAGTTTTATAAGTGTTTAATTATACATATTCTTGTAACTAACTACAAGCGTAATAGGAATTTACGACTATCTAAGTAAGACGTATTATGAGAGTCGAACAATATTTTTACAATTACGCCGCAAGTTAAAAGATTTAATGCAGTTCTTTAACACCAGCTTAGACGGGTTAGAAGTTAGAGCACAAGTTCTCACTACAAATTCCACCAAAACATTTATGCGATGTTAAATAGCATTTTGGTTGGAGAATATATAGGTACGCTAGTGGATGAAAGACGTCAAGGATGCCCCAGGAATTTGCGGCATGATCAAGTTAATCAGGTAGAAATAACAGAAAAGTATCGGTAAACTTAATCCAATGCCACTTGGTGACGATCGCTATTTTCTCCAAAATGAACCAAGGAGAGTGTGTCAATTATTTCAACTTTTGAATTCCGAAACGCCTGGGGACTCAAAAGTTGCGTGTCACAAAGAAAATGCATTGAAAATGAAAAAAAAAACTAAAAAATGTATTTTTAAATTATGGTAATTAATATATTTTTTCTTTAATTTACCTTTTAACGTTGGTTTGTTATTAAAAACAGCGTATAGCTGATAAAAATGAAAACAAAAACCAAGTTTATGAATACAAGTAAGTCTACAAGAATACTGATTTTATGCAGAAAAAGTGTTGTTTTCCCCTTTTATATTTTTAACAAACACATTTGTTGAAAAAAAAAAAAAAAAATTCCGTTCTTGTACTGCAGTTAGATATGGAATAAAAATTAAGATTGCTACAAAATATTAAATATGGACCCTTTCTTTATTGTTTTTCCAAATCACGAAATATACTCTTTTTTTCAAAACTTACGGCCATTTTAGCGAGCCAATAGTGAACACCAATTTCATTTATTTTACGTTTTCGAATAGCTACAGATCATACGCAACTTTTGATACCCAGGCGTTTAAAAATAAGGTAATTTTTTTTTCTCTCTAAAAAGAGCAACACAAGCTATTACACATATGTACCAAGACACAGTTCGGTGAAGAATGGTCTGATGATTAGTTAGTCAGCTAGAGTTCGCGAGTAAATAGTTGATTAACTCTGGTTTCGTCTCCACGGTATCTACCGATGGGTGTGTAAAATAATTTGGCGGGAAGCAAGAAACCGGAAGTGGTCCCTTCAAGTCTAGACCGGGGGGCGGCAAATGGCCTACTTCCGGCTCCATCAGACTAATACCATGGATAAACACTTAGCCGTTCAATTGTCTGCAAATTGCCCAATACATTGTAACTTGTACTTAACTTGTATGTTGCTGTGTTAATTGGCTTGCTGCGAATACATTGTATGTACTCAAGGAAACCTTTATATTACCATAATAAACCTTTATATAGACTCTGTGTTAACATCTCCATGTGAACATTTCCAATAATTTTGAATGAATTCGAAGAATAGCAAGAATTTTAAGAAATCCAAGGATTACAAAAAAAGCAAAGTTTTCAAAATATTGGCGAGAGGTAGGTAAGGCTCTTGACTCGCAATCCGAAGGTCGCGAGATCGAATCCCGGCATGCGCAAATAAATTTTATTTGATTAATTTGTGTCATTTCACAATTAATTCATAAAAATAATATATATTATATTTTCGGCACGTCCCAGAGTGAAAGACACTCTCAGTATCGCCCTGGTGTAAGACCACCAAATATAGGAAAATATAACAGATGTGCTATCCGCAGTTTTTACTGGGTGGGACTGTGCTTCCTGGTGTTGCCGATATTGTTAACCAATTAGCGAATAAACTAAATAAACGAATAATTAACGAATAAATTAACGTTAAACTAAATGAACGAATTCTTTCCGTATTCAAACTATATTGTTAACCAATACTACTGAACACCTTAAAAAATCAACGGAATGAACAAATTATTTTCGAACGCAAAATACTCCTATTAGGTAGTAGTAAGCCGACAGTCGTGCGGACATCATAGCATATCTCTTTTGTATTTCAATATCTTTGAAGACCACCATTCGGAATTGAAACGTTGGTTGAAATGGCTTTAGCCGTGTTTGGTGACCAGATACGAAAAGCCAGGAACGTCCCCACCTTTTCTCTTCCACATCCCCTTCCCCTGCCCATTACCTTCAGCCTCATAACATATTGTTGGGATACCATATTGGGAATGCTATAGTATCACAGGCCCCAGACAGGAGCAGCTGAGACTTTTGTGAGGTATTCACGTAAAAAACTTTTAATTTGTTAAACATTTGAACATTTAAGGGATTGTTTTTAACCGATCCGATTCGGAAGCACCAACTGGACAGACTCAAAATGAACTAAGTAGTTACCTACGTGTCAGACTCGGAATGAACAAGTGCCTGCTGGCTAAAATCATAATGAACTAAGCACCAACTGGCAGGCTCAAAATGGCCTATGTACCTACTAATCAGACTCAGAATGAACTAAGTACCTACAGGCCGGACTTAGATTGAACTAAATACTTATAGGCCAGACTCAGAATGAATTAAGGACCTAATGGCCAGACTCAGAATGAACTAAGTAGTTACCTACTAGTCAGACTCAGATGAAAAAGTGCCTGCTGGCTAAAATTATAATGAACTAAGAACAAACTGGCCAGGCTCAAAATGACCTAAGTACCTACTTATCAGACTCAGAATGAACAAGTACCTACTGGCCGGACTCAGATTGAACTAAATACTTATAGGCCAGACTCAGAATGAACTAAGTAGGTACCGACTAGTCAGACTCAGAATGAACTAAGTAGGTACCGACTAGTCAGACTCAGAATGAACTAAGTAGGTACCTACTAGTCAGACTCAGAATGAACTAAGTACTTACTGGCCAGACTGAGAATGAACTTAGTACCTACAGCGCCCTTGAGGTGATTTTCTCAGGAAAATGGCGCTATAAAAGTCATCCAATTATTTCATTACTGTTATTATTATTACTGGTGTAACTCTAAGTGACCAGCTCAGGTATGGGGGCTCCATCGAAACCAGAGTTAAGATAGCCTATCAGAAACTGGGCGTACTGTATAGGGCCCGCAGATACTTTAATTCATTGATCCCCTCGGCACCGGTGCATAGTCGGGAAACACGCGCTCAACATTTGTATACGGTTGAAATTATTCACATGAGAACGGGTCGTTTTTACGACTTGTTCTTGAGTTCAACAGCTCGGCAGTGGAACGATTTACCGACCTCTGTGTTTCCTCCCTCCTACAACATAATAATAATTCAAAGAATAAGATACTTTAGGGATAACAGTGTAATTTTAATTTGAAGTTCTTATTAATATTAAAGATTGCGACCTCGATGTTGGATTAAAATTTAATTTCAAAGCAAAAATTTAAAGATTGGAGCTAAATTGGATTCCAATAAAAAAAGACTACTATTTAATGTGTTAACTTTTGTGCATAAAATTATGAAAAACCAAATGCCAAAATACTTTAAGGATGAAAGTGTTTTTAATAGAGACGTACATAATTATGAAACAAGAAATATAAACAGAGTACGATTGCCACAAATGAAGAAATCAAAATCACAGAACTGCCTAATGTATAGAGGACTAAAGATGGATGATGAAATGCCTGAAAGTATGAAGAATGAAGAAAGAATGAATGTATTTAAGGGCCAGGTATCAAACCGCGCTAACGCTGCAGTTAGGTATTTCTTGTACTTGTAGACAAACACGGCCGCAGCTGGCCGCCTGCGTCTGACTAGAGGAGATGTGGGTATACTAGACACTACGGACTTACGAAATAAAAATATACTTGCCTTATAAAATTAAAATTTTGTTCCTACTATAATGGATACAGCTTAACATACTAAGAATCATATTGTGGAATAGCGTGGATAGCTCATAGCTCATAGATAGCATAGCGCCTGGGTCAAACTGCCCATTCACTGCAGTTAGGTATTTTTGGTAGTTGCAAACAAGCTCGGCCGCCGCGAGCCGCGAGCCAGCCGCTCGATCTACTGTGTATTTCGGTTAGATTCAGGCACAACTGGTCAGCATTTAGATAAAATACGGAATAAAAATACACTTGCTTTATAAAAAAAATATTTATTTGCAACATAATTGATACAGCTCGACAGACTATAAATCATATTATGCAAGGGCAAAGGATACATAGACTTTTTTTAGCCCCTGGACCTTTACAGACTTCTTAGTTTTTGACTCAATGTGACATAGAATCTCATGGTGTTTTTATGTGGAAAAAATTTCTGGTTCATTTAATAATAAAAATAAATAATAATAAATTTATTTCAGATAAAAATTATACAATTAAACATATGTGGAAACTTTGACAAGCAAACTAGGAATGGTTTGTTTTCAATTGCAGCCAACACTTTCCTAAAAAAACATTAAAAATAACAATATTTGTAATAATACAACCCAGAATTTACCTAACATCGAAATTCATTCGATTTTTCAATGGATCTGACAGCCGTTGTTTTCAATAAAACTTAGTGACTATTTGAACGGAATCGGTAGAGAACTCAAAATGGTCGTCGAAATTATGCATTTTGACATTAAATTCGAGTTCGGTGAACCTCAAACTCCTTAAACCTGATTTTGAACCAAATCGTCAAAGTACTTAAGATATTCAAGATGGATGCCGAAATGTTGCATTTTGACATTAGATCCGAGTTCAGTGCACCTCCAAACGCCCTTATCCTGATTTTGAACCAAATAGGTAGATAACTAGAGAAATTTAAGATGAATGCCGAAATTTTGCATTTTGACATTAGATCCGAGTTCAGTGCACTTCTAAACGCCAGAATTCTGATATTGAACCAAATCGGTAGATAACTAGAGAAATTCAAGATGGATGCTGAAATTTTTAGATGTCAAAATGCAAAATGACTTCAGTCCACCTTCAAACTACCTCTGATAGAAATCAGTAAAAAATTTAAATGTTGACATTATTACCTTATTCTCCTTTTCTTCCAGTGGGTGGGTCTATTTTTATGGCACAGTAAGTAAGGCTTCCTTTATTTTTACCCATTTTTAAGGTACCTGAAGATTTAAAAAAAAAAAAAAAAAAATCTGTAAAACAAGTTAAAAATAATTTATTAGATAATAATAAATATATTTTATTTCTACTTACCCGGTTACTGTAACACCTATCTCCTCAATGATTCCTTCAAAAATCAAAGACACAGCGAACAAAATTGCCGCGAAAAAAATATGCGTGCTCCCGCCGTGACCGCTTTCTCACAACTGAATGAATTCTGTGAAATTCAATAGACATTCGCGGCGTATTATTCCCCCATACATTTTTGTATGGCGGAGGAGAGTTGAAAAATTCAGAAAGTTTAGGCGAATTACAATAAAAATCTAGATACACTGAATTGCTTTAAATTTAATAGCGTGTTTTAACATAATGTTTACTCTGAGATTACGGAAGGATTTTTGTTAAAAACGTTTACAACAGGTTCAGGAGAGATAATCGCGAAGGCCTTTTTCAACGTTTTTACTAAAGTTGCAGTATGTATAACTTATAGAATTTGTAAGATTACAGTAAAAAAAGTTTAATCACTAGTAACTTTACACATTTTTCTAACTACCCGTATATAATTTTCTAGTATTACTGCTACTAGATGCGGATGCTACTGATAATGCGGAGCGATGTTTTCCAAACCCGGCCCTTAAAAAGAAATGTTATGCTTACTGTAAAAATATATAAATTTATCAAATGAAATGTTACATTGTGATTATTAGTTAATATTCATGTAATATAAACTAACTCAATAAATAAAATAAAAATAAAAATAAAACAAAATGGGTCTCTTCAAGATCCATGTTCACTCCTTCCTTTCCTCAAAAGACCCTCCACACAGCATCCTCAAAGATGACATAGGCCCGAAGGGAAATTATTTTCCTCAGGGCCTCCTGTGTGGAGTAAATGTAAAAAAAAAAAATACTGGCCAGACTAGGTACCTAGTGTTGGAGAAAATTGACCGAAAAGTTATCTGGGCAATACTATGAGTATCTTCCACTCTGGAACGTGCCACAAATACATATAGTATCCAAACAAATATTATGTTGAAAAATTGTCTCGCCGAAAGAAAATATTAACAACTAGCTGGGTTACCCGGCTTCGCTCAGGACAATAAGATAGTGTTCTGGAATGTTGCACAAAATCGCACAGGGAATCGGGAACATCACCCGATTCCCTATTCCTGATCATTCCACGACATACTCCGCCACTCCTTCCACAACTTTCTACAGCTCTTCTGGAACCTTCTAGAACTTTCCGGAAGACTGTTCTAGAAATTTCAAGAGGGCGAAACTTTCAGCCCTTATATCTTTAAAAGCACGGCCTTTAGGTAAAAACGGATACCCTTATTCCTTAGGGGGGATAGAGATCTACCACACCATATAACTCCCTTGATCGAACCGGGACTCGTTTCTGAGTTTTTGCGAGCTGCACGTTTTTTTGGACTTTCTTTTATAATATAAGCCATATTCAAATACATAAAATGTTACTCCTTACATGTCCTTTCCCGTGCGTTCCACTTCCACCTTCCCCACCACCGCTCTCCCGCTCCTCCGTCCCGCCAACCCCCCTGGCACTGCATTTCTTGACTCCTCTCCCGCCCGGCCCGTAGCCGAAACTTTTTTCTAATACTAGCAATTTTAAACTCGTGATATCTTTCTAATTAAATATCCGAATTGGAAAATTCAAAAAGTTAAATAAAGGTATTGAAGCTGTCTTCAATATGAAGTAATTTATTTTGATAAGGATTAAAACCAAGATACAAATAAAGAGGCTTTTCAAGCGGCGATATTTAAATTAAATTTTTAAAATAAAAGAATACTTATTATGGCATAACCATAATAGTTAGACATATGCTGTTGCAACTTTTTTTGTAGATAATGATGTGTTCTATAAAGTGGTAGTACATTATTCTATTTTATCATCAATATTTTTCGCAGCGCACGCGATTTAAAGAATATTTTAGGTAATTTTTTTACACCCTGGGTTACATTATTGAAGTTTTAGAAAGGATGCCTATTTTTTTAAAAAATATAATATAGCCTTTGTCACCCAGGGATAGTGTAGCTTCCCAACAGTGAAAGAATTTTTTAAATCAGTTTAGTAGTTTCGGAGCCTATTCGATGCAAACAAACACACAAACAAACAAACAAATATTACCTCTTTATATAGTGTAGTAGATAGTAGATAAAATATATATATTTTTTTTTTTTTTTTTTTCATTTATTTATTACAGAAGATACATTATTTATACAGCAAAAATAACATATAAAATATAATATTTATATTTCAAAATAATCTTTTTTTGATACAAATAAACTATATAATAAATTTTCACTGATTTTTTTATTTTTTATTTTGTATGATATTTCTCTTCTATAGAAGCAGACGCTTGTGATTAGAAGAGGGACGAGTATCGGGATGAAAAAATATTTAAAATATATTTACAAAATATATTTTGAATCTTTTGATTTAATTGTGGTAGATACTTAAAAAAAACAAATTTACAAATTATATAATTTATGATGATAAATTTTATCAATTTGTTATTTTTACTTTAAATTGCTCTTTAATTGCTTTTAATAGGCATTTATCGTCTTCGATTGTTCTTATTTTTTCAGGTAGGTTATTGAAGTATTTTTTTCCTAGATATGTGTAATGATGTTGTGCAAATGAGGTGTTACATTTTTGTGTTGGAAATATATGCTTTTGACGAGTACGACTTTCAGTTAAAAAGCTATGATTTTGTTTTTCTTTTATTATTTGGATTATTATATTTTTTCGAACTAGATCATTAAATTTTAATACTTTAAATTCTTCAAAAATAAGGTGAGTTGGATAATCTCTTCGTTTTTTCAAGATAATTTTTATAATTAGACGTTGCACAATTTCAACAGGGAGTAGATTTGTTTTGTATGCAGCTCCCCAGCTTACTACAGAGTATTGGAGATTTGACTGTACTATAGCATGGTAGACTGATGTTAGATTTTCTAATGAGAGAAAGTTTCGGATTTTTAAAAATATGTAAATTAATTTCCTTATTTTGTTAACGGTAAGGTTGATTTGATCTTTCCAGTTCAGGTTTTTGTCTATTGTTATTCGTAAGTATTTGATTTTATTCGAAATTTTTAATGTGGAACAGTTTATTTTACAGTTATTTTTTTTGTGATCTTTAGAATTATCATGTATAATTATATCAAAATTTACCGGAACGTCCTTTGATTTTATTGCAAATGGTATAACGTGAGTTTTTTCACTATTAAGAGATAGTAGATTTATATCAAACCAGTGTTTAAGTATGTTTATGTCTTCTGTTGCTTTTTGTTTTACAACTTGCCATGTGATTCCACTTTCAATAAGTACTGTATCGTCGGCATAAGAGGTTATACTACCATGAAGTGGCTGTGAGAATATACCGTCAGAATATATGGTCCTATATGAATAATATAGGACCTAGCACAGTACCTTGTGGAATTCCATATTCAGATGTCTCTTCGTCGCTATAAATGTTATTTACTTTGACACATTGAGGGCGATTTTTTAGGTAGCTTTTTATCCAATTTGCTACGTTTTCATTAATGTTCAACTTATCTAATTTTTTCATAAGTTTTTTATGGGATATGCTGTCAAACGCTTTTCTCAGGTCTATAAAAATACCTATACATTTATTGCTCATATCAAGGTTTTTATATATGCGTGATGTGACATTTGCAATCGCGTCTTGTGTGCTGCGCGCTTTTCGGAATCCGTATTGATTGTCGTGAAGTATTTTGTTATTTTCAATAAATTCCATTAGTTGAGATTTTACGATTTTTTCAAATATTTTTCCAATATTTGAAATGAGGGAAATTGGTCGATAGTTAGTTACATTTTGTGCGTTTCCACTTTTGAATATAGGTGAGATAATTGTCCTCTTATAATTAGACGGAAATATTCCATTTTTTAAACTTAAATTAATTAGGTGAGTTAATGGTTTTATCACGTGGCTTTTAATAGATTTTAACATATTTACAGTTATGTTGTCAAAACCTGGTGACGACCCTCCTTTCATATTTTCAATAATGTTTAGAATATCTACTTCCTTGATCATTTTAAAATGGGACAGTGAGTTTACACTGTGTATATCTTCGATAATTTGTTGAGTTGTCGCTCCCTTTGTTACAATTTAATAATAAGCTTTATGTTTTATTTTTTAACATCAAAGTAAAAGCACCCATTGATAAACTACTGATAAGTAGTTTATTGGAACTTTCCTTTTTTTCCGTAATATTTTATTTTATTTTATTTCCTATCATATTGTATAACTTTTTCTTTATAATAAAAAAAACACGATTCCCGCGATTCCTGAGCAAATTTGGAATAAAACCGGAAGATGTCATTTTTTCGTCCGATGATACTTTTAAAACAAACAAAAAAAATCTTTCACACCTCGCCACTGATCACACTGCAACACATCAAGCGGTACGCGCTCCGGTTCGTCCATTACCGTGCTACTGGAATGAGACGGAGTGTGTATCACGCGTAGTTGCGATGTATGATGGGAAAAAAAATTGTTTGTATTTAATAAAAAAAATCATTCGTTATACATATTTTACTTCAGATATGCCCAAGAAGCCCTAGTTAAAATTAAAATTAAAATCCTTCGGGTACGTGTTGTCATACCATACGTATTATTTAAAATAATTAATTGTGAAACAACACAAATTAATTCAAATAAAATTTTTAGCCAAACACGGAGGTCATAAAATAATGGATCAAAAATTAAGCAAACATTTACATAAAACTTAATTAAAACAGGCAACTTGCACGAACACAATCGTGTTTCTATTTTAAGTATGATTGGACTTGCACGACGCCAAATTCGCCGATGAAGCTGATTTAAACAGGTATCGATTTTTCAGACAATAATAATACGTAATTGGTTCTTCGGCCTTAAATGAATAACAATTACTTATCGTCTATTAATATCTGCAATATCTCGGTGCAGCATCCCGCGAGATGTACTGTTCACTGACCCATTGACCTCGCCCATTTAAATCCGTTAAATTTTTAAATTGACAAATTGACTCTTCCAATCGTTCCAATTATAAAATATTATTATATTTTTGCCGTTTTTTATATTAGCTTCACACAGGAGCCCCCGAGGAAAATAATTCCCCTGAGCCTATGTCATCTTTGGGGATGCTGAGTGAAGGGTATTTTTATGAAAAAAAGGAGAGAAAGTTCTGGGAAGGAAAAAGGTATGAGGGGTGGGTAGGAATCTGGAGGTTAGTAGTTAATAGTAGAAACCAATACCAGTGAATAAAAATAAATCTATCTTTGAAGAATACTTAAAAATTTAAATGAAAATATGAAAAAAGCCACAGAAAAATAAAAAGGTAACGGTCGCTACTGGGTTCGTATCTCTTGCCTTACAGGGACAAACGCCTTAACTCGGCCATTGAATCAGAATTTAAAATATTATCATTGACATTTTTTCATATTTTTGTCAGCTACTTTTTTTAATATGATCAAAAAGCTTTAAAGAATTGGTTTGTAACCTAGATAGTGTCTCAGATAAACATTTACGATTTTATTTATTTAGGACACATATTGACATTTTCTAGAAGTCTAGATGAATATTCAATGATTATTGGAATAACTCTAAAATTATAATTGGTTTATTTTAACGGTATTTACCTACTGCATGTGTGTTATTTTCAACAATTTATGAAATTTCGAATGAGAATCGCCAACCTGATTCTGTACTTTTTACACCCATTTTCAGTGTACTTAATTATTTTCTGGGTGTTTTCTTACTCTGTTGGTTTATTGTAGTCCAGTGGCTAAGACTCTTGACTCACAATCCGGAGTTCGCGGGTTCGAACCCGGCGTGCGCAAATAAATTTTATTTGATTAATTTGGTATTATTTCACAATTAATTCATTTAAAATAATATATAGTATATTTGCGGCACGTTCCAGGGTGGAAGATACTATCAGTATCGCCCTGGTGTAAGACCACCATTCAGAATTGAAACGTTGCCTGAAAATGGCTTTTTTAAAATACCCGGATTGGGGATGCCATAGTCTCACTGGCTCCAGACGGGAGCAGTTGAGATTCTTGTGAGGTATATTCACTGTAAAAAAAAAAAAAAATGTGTACTTCCGTAGCTGGCGGTTCTCCGAAAAATTGCATGTCAATCGATATTTCATACATTGTTGCAAACATCGTAAAAATAACCACACGCTGTAAATACCGTTAATTTCTCAAAATATCTTAAAGGGAATTAGTCAAAAGGATTGAGACAAAAACAAGTTTTAATCTTAGACCTGCGCATTAAAACAAACTTTTTGAAATTTTCAAACTTTTTTAACGGCATTTCGGAATATTCGTATGCAATTAAGCCGTCAGGTGCAAATTGGTATTTTGCAATATTTTTACCAAACTCAAGACAGGTGAATAAGCAGCGAAAACAGCAATAATCACGTCAAGCGCACTTACAAAGTTGCTAAAATTAATTAACCAATGATTACCCCGAATTAGTAACAAAATAAATGGCTATTTTTTAAAGCGAACTCGGGGCGTTTTAAAATGCACCCATTTTACCTTTACTGAGGACATTTTATATAGTGAAGAGAAGTTGTTGAATTTTTCACACACTTTTCAGTGTAGATACTTTTCCAAGTTTTAGAATACACGTGTTATTTTTTTTTATTCAAGGGAATTAATTGTATTGCCAGACTGAATTTATTCTTTATATATATTTTTTTTCAATTTATTTCTTTGAAATCGATTGATTTACTAGATTAATTTATTCATTGGATTAGTCCTATTATTTCGATTATTTCTTCATTTGAGTCCTTTTTAACAATTTATAAATAAACTGAACATCTTCTTTTTATTTTTTAACTTTATGAGTAAGATCTCAAATTATAATATTTAATTAAATGAAGACAATATTAGCGAAACTCAGTCGAAAATCTGGGGACAGAAAAATCAGAAAAAGATATTGGCTCCACTGAGACCAGAACCCAGGACCCTTTGCTTACATGGCAATTGCTCTACCAACTGAGCTACGGAACCCATATCCAATTCGGTCTTTTTTACTGTATCGTACTTCGACTACGAACTACCAACATTATCTTCATTTTCTTAACGCACATATTATTGGCTGCTATATTTATATAAGTCAATAGATGTCTCGTATTAAAAACAAAATGGATAAAAAAAATATCCAGACACTATCTAGATAGCAATTAGTTCGAGTTGAATCTTGCAATCATATATAAAGACAGCAGCCAATAATATATGCGTTAAGAAAATGAAGATAATGTTGGTAGTTCTTAGTCGAAGTTATGCAGTTAAAAGTGACCGAATTGGGTATGGGTTCCGTAGCTCAGTTGGTAGAGCACTTGCCATGTAAGCAAAGGGTCCTGGGTTCGAGTCCCAGTGGAGCCAATATCTTTTTCTGATTTTTCTGTCTCCAGATTTTCGATTGAGTTTCGCTAATATTGTCTTCATTTAATTGAATATCTTCTGTTGTTGATAAAACACGGATTAATAATAATAATAATCTTTATTAAACAAAATTTGCAAGATTTATAACAAAAAAAAACGTACACATTCAGTGTTAATATTTACAATGGTTTATGTAAGTACAAAAGATTAACAAAAGAAAATAATATAAATATGAAAAGTAGGTACCTACTTGAAGAATAGAAAATAGTTATAAATTAAGGTTTTTCGTAATCCGCCTCACTAGGCTAGCCTGTGTTGAGGCAGTAATTTTTAAGTCAATTTATATTTCTTATTAACATACCTACACTTATATTAAAATATAATCATACAATAGATTGGTTGCATTAACAATAAATTTTGAATAATAACAATCAGTACATTGGTGTAATTACGAAGGCCCTATCATTATTTTTTATCCAAATTTTTATGTTATTTTTGAAATTCTTTTGTGAATCACATTTTTATACTCTATATGGGAGAATGTTATCAAGTCTTGTTGCAAGGTATCTGAAGCTTCGTTGACCAAAAGTAGTATGCGTTATGGGAATTCGAAGTAAGTCTCTGTTATTGTTTCGTGTATAGCGTGTATTTAATCTTTTTTCATAGTATTTGTGTTTAGATGATTGAGGATTGTTTTTGCGTGTATCTGCCGAACGTCAAACACATTCATAATATTAAAGATAAAGTTCGAGTCTGTAATGAGAGGTAGTCTAAGGATTATTTTTATAATAGTTTTCTGTGCCGTCTAGTGCAGATGCAGATTGTATTTAGAATGTTAGGTTCTATAAAAATGAGATAGCATTCAGTGAATGAAGCTTTTTGTCGATACCGTGGTTGCAGTATTTGGGTGAAAAGTGCAAAACTTTAATAAATATAAATATAAAATTGCAATTTTGACTTTCCAAGAAAAATTGGCAAAACTTACTAGCGGAAATGCCAACACGGCGAATGATCAGATTTACTAACTAATCAGATTATAAATTTTATTTGATTAATTTGTGTTATTTCACAATTCATTCATTTAAAATAATATATAGAATATTTGCGGCACGTTCCAGAGTGGAAGATACTCTCAGTATCGCCCTGGAAATGCTTGAATTGGCTTAGTCGGCTTAGCCGTGTTTGGTGACCAGATCTAAATAGCCAGATACTTCCCCACCTTCCTCTTCCCCATATCGTTCCCCTCCCCACCACCTTTAGCCTCACAACATACCACAATTGGGGATGCCAGAATCTCACTGGCTCCAGACGGGAGCAGCTGAGACTCTTGTGAGGAATTCATATAAAAAACTAAAAAATAAAAACTATTCGGGATGCAACAAAGCACAATTTCCCGTGTCCCGAAAAATCCCACATTGTCACATCGGAAATTAAAAGAGCCCAAGCGCCGGTGACACTACTTTTCACTAAATCGATTCTCGCGCAGTGCGACTTGTGGAAAAACGGTATTCAATTTGAATTACGACAGAATGATGAAGTTATTGAGTATTTATAATATTTACATTTATTAATATGTAATTATAAATTGCAGCCAACTAATTCGTAAAAAAAGCATTTGCAACGACTTTTTTTTTTTTTTTTTACAGTTAATACCGCACAAGAATCTCAACTGCTCCCGTCTGGAGCCAGTGAGACTATGGCATCCCCGATTGGGGTATGTTGTGAGGCTGAAAGGTAGTGGGGAGGGGAAGGAGGTGGGGAAGAGGAGGGTTGAGAAGTACCTGGCTATTCAGATCTGGTCACCAAACACGGCTAAAGCCATTTTCAAGCAACGTTTCAATTCTGAATGGTGGTCTTACACCAGGGCGATACTGATAGAATCTTCCACTCTGGAACGTGCCGCAAATATATCTACTATATATTATTTTAAATGAATTAATTGTGAAATAACACAAATTAATCAAATAAAATTTATTTGCGCACGCCGGGTTCGAACCCGCGACCTCCGGATTGTGAGTCAAGAGTCTTAGCCACTGGACTACGGAGGTCGTCTAATTTGTTAAACAAAATACTAATTGGTTAAACAAAATACTTATGTATGATATGAAGTTGAATGTGGATGAAGCAAGGAGTGTGTACAATGTATGTACATAAATTTATAGCTTGCACCCATTGGAGGTGTTTAAATTTCGAAATTTTACTTTTTAGAAATTTGTTTTTTTTTTTTTTTTCAACTGAATTGAACCATTTAGATTCCTGAGCTCAATGTGAACCTTACCTTGTAAAAAGGGTATAGTATAAATATAACATTCATAATTAACGAAATGCGATGTGGCGAGCTTACATTTTGCTTGCACCTTTCACAAGAAGGATTTTCGCCTGCGGCGCGTTTCCCGCTTCTGCTGGCAAGTTAATATTATTTTCGAGAAGGGGGTATGGAAATTTTTGAAGTGTTGAAGTGGGGCATGGAACAAAAAAGGTGGAGAAATACTATTCTACACCTTCTGGTATAGGGCCTTCACCACAACTTCCTCTCTTTGTCCGCCCCTACACAAAAGTTTTGAGAACTTTCGAAAGAAAAAAGCAAAATTACTAACTATCCATCCTGCCATTTCTCCACAATGGTAGGCAGAGAGGGTGGAACGTTACGCAACTCTAACTTTGCAGATAAACTCACTATTTACTCAATTCTTCTTTCAAAGTCAAATATTATCTCGTGCATAGTATCTCTTAATCAATTGAAATAAATAAAAAGTTGAGTTGAGCCATTGACATTCAAATTAATAGATCAGCCAATCACGGAAAGGGGAAGAGGCATCTTGGAGCGAGGGAGGCAAACTGAACCGTCTCCATTTCTGTAATTTGATAATAAATTAATCTTACAGAATAATATCACGATGCAGTCCTCGAAATTAAAATCTCTTCACGAATTACTAGACTTTTTTTACAACGTCACGCAAATTGCTGGCTGCGTAAACACTTAACTACAAATCCCAAATCGGGTAAACAAAAGTTCGGGATTGCTTTCAAATTTTAATATTTGGTTACACTGTTTGGTTCGACACTTATACAAATGTGTTATAATTTACCCACCTCACTCAATTTTAGGGTCGCAAGGGGGCATCCATTAATTACGTGAACACAAACGGGGGGGGGGGGGGGGTCCAGGAAATCTCACGTTACTTGAAAAAAATATACGAACTGGCCCAAATTTATCTCACCGAGGGAGAAGGGGGGTCTCGATTGAAAGAAAAACTGCTCACGTTATTAATGGATGCCCCCCAAGATGGCAAGCAGAATGAATTATTATACATATATATATATATTTCGTAAATAACCCCGAAAATTAAAAATTTCCCTAGAATATTTGAAACATCCCCAGAATTTTGATATTATATAATCAATACTTCAGAATTTCCCTAGATTTTTGTGTTTTTTCTCTTTTTCAAAAAATCTTTTTTCTCCCCTAGATCTAAGGAAAATTCTACCTAAATATCGTAGTTTATTCAACGCAATCTTGGACCCTCCTGTACAAAATATGATAACGAGGTTTTGCTCGTCAAAATTATAACCAGATTAGAATGCCTATCATTTTGGATGTCTATATGGATTGAGCAGTTTCTGTAAACAACTTTAAGGACAGATTGTTTTACAGAATTTGAACAAATCATCAAATTTCAAAGTTCATTTTTAAATTTCACAGAACTAAAATAATAACAGCACTTACCTAAATAGAACTTTCACAAAACTGAAAATTAACTTTGAAATTTAAGGAATTGTTCAAATTCTGTGTAACAACCGGCCCTAAGTAAGTTGGTAAGAATATGGAGGTAGTACCTACATAGTACATAGGTAGTAGAGAGGACGCATTGACTCTGTAAGGTCAATAACTCTTGGTGGCTCGTGCGTGTAAGCATTCTGAATGACTATTATTATGTAAGTTGTTCTTACCGCGATAAGAGTAACGACGACAATTTAGCAGAGGATCAGCAAAACGATGTTGATTATTTAGCGTCAGAGTTCGATTCTCAGTCACACACAAATATATATTTTTTTCGTTTTTTTTAAGATTTCATATTGTATTATATATTTTTTACATTAGCTCCACCTTTAAACCTATGTATACAGTCCACACAGTTCTGGTATGGAAAAAAGTACGAAGGGTGGGTAGGAACCTGGGTGTTAATGTGACCAGAACTGACTGATGTATGAATCCACCCGATCACTACGTTGCAAGGATCGAGAGAGTCCGAGAGGAGAGGTCAAAAGGTCTTCCACAGCAAACGCATATGCAGCTAAAACCAATACAAACCTCAACCATGAAATCGGGCACTCCTGCTGTCAAACTTAGGGGCGACCTATGACGGGTGTGTTAGTTACCCAATAAATGGTTCCCGGGGCGGCGGTACCCATACCCGCCTCCCAAATTGATGAATTATGAAATTTCTTCAATAACTGTCACTTAATTAATCTTACAAATATCCTTCGTTTTCCATAAGATTCTTTCTTTTTTATACGCACACTATTAACAAAATAAATACTACGACAAACATATATTTATGTACAATGAATTATTTTAGTATTAACTAATAACAAAATGTATGTTCACTCCCCTTCCATACAGAAGCAAATGCTTTCAATGGAAGAGTTGTAAAAAAAAAACCTAAGATGTAAAATTATCATGTAATTTACCAAGTAAAACATATTAAAAAAATATATATATATAAATAAATAAATAATCTACTTTTGAAACTGTAAGTGGGTGCTTGGCGAAATTCAGTTGTTATAATGAATATAAAGAAATCAAATAAGATTTGAGATTTTATGTATTATTTAAGACAGATAATTAATTTCGTGTATTATATAAGACAAATGTCTTGGCTGCGAAATGTACGAGAGTGTACCGGCGTTAGAAGTGTGGAGGAGCTATTGCGGGCAGCGCAAGACAGAGAGACATTTTCAAGAGTGATCGCCAACGTCGGGGGGACCTGATAGGGCACACAAGGAAGAAGAAAGGTAAATACAATAAAGTGGTATTCAAGCTAAGTTACTTTAGTCTAATCGTTACCCTATTTCAAACCCAGGATATTGCATGATTTTACATTTGCAACCCTCCATTACTGTTGATATTATTTCTATGAGAAAATTAGTAGCAAAAGTAGAGTTTACATTTATTTTGAAAGACTGGAGATTTTAGGACTCTTCAGACTGGAGAATTTTTATGATATAACGTTTGGGACAACGTTTCAGCTCACAGTCCTGATGACGGGCATATGGAACATTCTTAATGCAAGTGCTTCTAAATTATTTAAGCCGTTGACATGACCATTTTGTAAAGAATATTACCACTGATTGAAGGCATGATCTTTATCAATGAGATCAATCTACCCTTGGATTGGCGGATATCGAATAAACTGCTGTATCTCCTGGTTTATCTAACAAATTTTTAATTAAAAACTCCGGGGCCAACAAAACGAATTGAAAATTATTTTTGATGGATAAAAATGGGTTTCTGAAGGCTTATTTAGCAGGCGGTAGAAATTATTCTGGGCTTCGACCTTGAGGTAGCACAAGTATTTATTTATTCTAGTCTCAATCCCTGAAATATCGACAGCTGTGTGCCATCAACGAGTAAGATCTTAAACTAATACCTAACACAAACAATCTCCCGTATCAAAGCAATACGCAAAGACCTAAGAGAAGCATTAAGTGTCGGTCATTTTCAATACAATGATCTTGGGAAGTGCTCAGCCTTTCAATCAGTGAACCATGAACTTGCGTAGTAATGGGCGAACTCAAAATTCTGTTTTTAATAATTTTTATTTTATATTTCATTATTAACTGACTAACCGCAGCGTAGTCCGTTTATACTCTACCACTTTGCATTTCGTCTGCCGAAAATTTGTTTGTGTGTTTCGTGTCCGGTCAATCCTCTCAAGATAGTAATCGTGTTTGATAGTACATTTTTATTCTAGGATAGCGCATGAGCGTTGCGACTGTTGCGAGTTGTCAAGACGGGTAATCAACATTACGCGAAGTTACGATTCACAAAACTACTGATATTCGCGTAGTAGCTAGGGCAAATAAAAAAATAAATAACTCACAAATATACTCGTACATTAACTCAGGCTCACAAATTTATAATTTAAAACAAATAAATAGCTCAATCGGTAGAGCAGTTGGCAATAAATGCTAAGGTATTATCTGGGTTCGAGTCCCAGTGGAACCAATATCTTTTTCTGATTGTTCTGTCTTCAGATTTTGATTGAGTTTCGCCAATATCGTCTTCATTTAATTAAATATTATAATTTAAGTTTTTACTCATAAAAGTTAAAAAACAAAAATAAAAATATTTCACTTCAATTCAGTTTGTTTGGGTATTTTAGTATTTTGGACCAAAATCAAAAATTATTTTTTAAAGAAAAAGGCCGTGCAGCCATTCCTCTCAACTGGTTTTAAATGATTTAATTATGAACTTTAATTAGCTTACACACTTTCCACTAATCTATCCCACTGGTGGCGTGGAACTTATACCTACTAGCCAAACACATAGCGCCCCCGCCCACCCCTTATTTCCACCACCAACCACCAATGATATTTTCGGAGAGAATCAATATATATATATTTTTTTAAATTTGCGACCACATCGATCCATAGAATTGACGTAGTATCGTGTAACGTCAATCCATAGGGACTAATATCTACAGAGGGCAGCTGAGCACCTAACATAACCAAACCTAACCTAACCCAACCTCTGCCAGTGCTGTAGATATTCGTCGACATCACATGTTCCATAGATATTAGTCAGCAGTTTGAGCTGTAAATATTCGTCCTCACTTTGGCTCCCATAGATATTGTTCCAACATACCTCGTATAGATATTAATTAGAACATGGATTCTCATCGTTATTAGTCCGATTTGTTCAGTTTTTGGAATTCCTGTAGATATTAGTAGACGCCTCCTAACAAACCAAGTTGGACGGTGAAGGAGACGCGGAATGGGAAGGTTGAGAAGCACTTCGCTATTCAGATGTGGTCACTAGCACGACGAATGCAGTTGAAGCAAGTTTAGACTGCGAATTGTGGTTTTTGGGTTTTTTACTAGGACTATTCTTTGAATTTCCTCATATTTCTGTACGGTGTGTTTAGAACCAGCAAAAGAAAGCAAATAGGCGCCCTCTAAATGTGGTGCTGGAGAAAAATGCTCAGTATTCCATGGACAGCCAGACGTACAAATGTGTCCATTCTGGAAGAGCTAGGCATTCACAATAGACTTTCAAATATACATCAACAACGTATTTTAATATACTTTGGACACGTTGCTCGCCAAACTGAGGATTCCAACTTGAAGAAACTCATTGTCATTGGCTAAGTAGAAGGCAGAAGAAGCAGAGGAAGGTCACCAATGCGCTGGAGAGACCAAATTTCACTGGTGCGACGGTGCCCTTAACTCTCCACGCAGAGCAGGACCGCAAGGAGTGAAGGAGCCTTGTCCATCATGGAAATTGGAGTAGGAGTCACGATCCTCAGCAATGATGAACTGACTTGAGAACAATACTGAGATAATGTAAAATGTCTATCAAACACTCTACAATTTTTTATTCATTGAATAAAAAAAAATTATAATGCACGCAAAAATATTCTACAGGCGTAGAAACTGCGAGTGGGTAATAAAATAATAAGAGAACATATTTAATAAGTAATCATAAATTCATAAGTTTAAGTTCAACAGATCATATTTCTAGGCTAGTACACGCACGGGAGGACGTAGAAGGGTTTTGTAAAATTATTATATAATAATTTAAAATGACGCGGGATTGTTTAAATACATCATCAAGGCAGTGACTATGTGACGTGACCTATTAATGGCAGTTAATATATTGATTGAAGGCAAATATAATAATAGTCCTTTCTCTATATTATGTTGAAGAAATCGAAAAGATTTCAAACAAAGATGAAAACGGGTTTAAGGAAAATTATTTTTCGATATACAGTTTTACAAGAGCGCATAGATGATTACTCAGGGACGGGTATGGGTACCGCCGCCCGGGAACCACTTATTGGATAACCAAAATCTCTGCCAAGTGGTTCGCTTCGTTTGGTGACTTTGCAGGGGTGCCCGGGTTTATGGAGTGAGGTTTGTCCGGGTGTTGGTGGCGGATGAGTCTGTCCATCTGCTACGTGGCGGGCCGGATCGAGAGTACTGGTTGAGGGAGGTCTTTTGACCTCTCCACACTCTCTCGACCCATTGCCTTGCACTGGAGGGATGAATTCATGCGTCCGTCATTCCCGGACAACTGACCCCCAGATTCTTACCCACGCCTCATACCTTTTCCTTCCCAGAACCTCCTCTCCTTCCTTCCCTAAAAAGATCCGCCACACAGCACCCCCAAAGATGACAAAGGCCCTGAGGGAAATTATTTTGGAGGTCAGGGCCTCTTGTGTGGAGCCAATGTAAAAAAAATCAATGGCTTTTAGTTAAAACGTGGGGCTAGTTGTGGCATTCGCAAATAAAAATTTCTATAATTATTTTCTTTGCGTGTTGATTCACAAATACCGCGAAAACTTTGGCCAAAAATAGAAATTTCCTACCCAGTTGTATGGATATTAGTAATCGTAATTTTTCGGTAGTCAACCTTCAGTAATTGCAAGCCTATAAAGGCAACTTTAGCTAATGCTTCCATGGCGTGATCACTGATAATTTATTGTATTTTTGTAAAAATATACGTCACTGAGTCCGTCAGTCGTCAGGGAATGGATCAGAACGAATTAACGTCGACCTTTTTCATCTTTTGCCATGGTATAGCCAAATGGATATTTAGCTAAAATGTCAAATTTTGAGAATACTTTAATTTTTTGCCGTATATATTTAGCTATATCAAATACTTTGTCTCAACACAGGTATACCCTAGCGAGACAGGTATTGAATAATATATTGTAAACATCACGTATATAGATCAATAAAAAAATAAAAAAACTTTGATTTAATTTATGCATTCCATTTTCCCATCAATCTCTTTACCAAACCCAAACCCACAGCAAAATTTCGTAGATTATTTAGAATATTTAAGTAGAAAAAATTATTAAAATAAATACATTGTTTTTAAACACTTCATTATTTTAAAAAACATTCTAAAAAATTATTAATTAACTTTATGGCCTCACTTTGATTAAATGAAAATAATCAACTTTGTTCAAATTATTATTTTAATAAACACGATCTAATTTAATTGATATTTAACTACTCGGACCCATAAGTTTGTTTTCAGGGTAAAATAGCATTACCAGACATATGTATGACGTATAAGGCGTATTAATCATTAACCGGTTTCGTTGGGTTCAATTAGGATAAAGCTTACCTGAACTAAGCGAAACCAGTCGGTGAATTAAATTAATTAGTGGTTAAAAAATTTATTATTAATTAGTCTTTTTGAAAATCTGGAAAAAAATAAATATCAGGCTTGTAAAAAATATTTTCAAGTGCAAAATCTCCTACTAATGAACCCTTTTCGGATAAAGTTTTATTGTACAATATAGCGAATTAGGTTCTCCAGAAAATGATCGGAAAGCATTTTAATATTTGTGCCAGAATGTCACATTTTCAAAAGATGGCAATTTCGCGCTGTTTTTTCGGCAAGAATCAAAATGGGCGGCGTTCAACGAATTTCATCCGTACTAGATATTTAAAATACCTTTTAATTACAAAAATAATTTTTCAGTTTAGTTGGGTATTTTGATCTGAAATCCAAAATTAAGATTTGTATGAAACAGCTCGAAATACGCCGTGCAAACAAACGTTCCTCTTAACGGGGGATTTTTCAAATGTCCAAAAAACGAAATGGCGCTGAATGGAGTTGATGACTATCTTACATTTGAATTTCAGCGAAGCAACTGGGCCTCAGAATCCCAAATAATATAATTTTATCTGATTTTATGTTCTGTCATCTCACTGTTATCAAAATACTTTAGAACCAACTCTGATATCTTTGTATAAAAAGCAATAAGCAAGAATTAAGCAGATATCAAGCTACCAGGCTAGCAGAAGCAGATGAGGCAGGTGGCTTGTTACGCGTTACCTTCATCCTAGCAGATCGCGTGGGCGGACGAAGATCCCTTCTAACTTCTCGCGACCTCGAGCCCGCCCACGCCTGGTCGCCTGGTAGCGTCAATCCACGCTCTAATACTAACATTAAACATCTCACAGACCTCAGACTCACAATACCGTAATACAATAATGCCATAACCATCTCACGCCCACTGAGCACCTGATCTATGGAATTATTAAGCCTCTCATTTTTTTTTTAGATAAGATGTACCTAGTATAATATATATTGTATAACTTGTGAAATTAAACTATAAAAAATAACACGAAAAAACTGATACAGTAGATGCAACAAATAATCTTTAAATACTGCCAATAAAACTTCTTCACCGTATCGTGTCTCATATATGTATATAAGTCAAAAACATTAGTCACTAGCTAAAAGTCTTAGATATATCTTAGTCACTAATTATAATTGTAAATCTTAGTTGTAAGCCAGTAATATAAGTCAGTAGCTATAAGTCTTAGATGTAAATCACTAATTATAATTGTAAATCTTAGCTGTAAGCCAGCAATATTAATTATTTTTTATATTTATTTGTACAGCGCCCTTGAGGTGATTTTTCACAATAACGGCGCTAAATAAATTAGCCAAATATTATTATTATTTATAATAAATTTCAATATATGCAATAACTGCTTTTTGCAAATATAATATGAATATGCACTGTTAAATCAAACATACAAAAACAAACCACAGAATAACTACAACCATATATCACATTCAGAATTATGTACTCACATAAAATATTAATACAAAGGACTCTGTACTGCCTAGGACCAAAATTGGATTATAATTATTCTGGTTGTAATTAAAACACAAAGCAAACAACCTTACTTTCAAAAACACACAAAAACCTAAATCAATCCAACAGGAAGAGATTTTATAAAAAAGAAACAAACTGAAAAAGAAAAAAAAAAACACATAAACGAAACATAAATACAAATTTAGAGAAGCAACCCACTAATATCTGTATTTGTCTATTTTTTTATCAGAGGATCTAAACACCATAAAATAATAATGTAAAAGATGACATTGTAGACCTCAGAACAGGTATAATAAATATCCAGTGAGGTATATGTAACAAAAATAGATAATTTGTAAATAAAACAATAAGAAACATATATAAAAATAAATCTTAATAATATAAAACTAGTGTAAACAACCTTGACACGAGCCAATTTTCTATCTCGTTTCAGCATATCTCTTCGTTCTTGTCCCTCCCAGCGGGACAGCCACGTGCGCGAGTGGGAGACAGCTATTATATAAAGAGGAAAATAGCTCGCTTCGGAAAACTTTTTCTTCCAAAAATGCGTCAGTGTAAACACGCTTTTCAGGAAAGCACTTCCTCTTTTAGTAAAGAATAAAACATACTGAGACGACAGACCCAAAATTTGATTGTGATGTGTCGGGTATCTTCATAATAAGCTAAAGATTCGAATGATGACTAGTTGATTTATTTGGTTAACGTGTATATTTACAATGAATATAAAACTCGACACACGTCCTTACTGGGCCAGACTCTATTGCTCCGGCGGCCGGACTGAGAGAGTTCGCCCAATCTCACCGAAGAGTGAATTTTCTAAATTTATCCCCTGCTATGCCCTATCGCTACTATGTCTCCTTTGAAATCCCCATCTCTGCCCTTCACTTGTCCCCCACCATCTCCGCTGTGTGTCTTTTTCCACCCCCCTCCTTCATTCCCCTCCTCCATTCCAGATTCCCATCCCTGTAGCTAAACTGTATGAAATACACACATTTTCCATTTTTTTCACTTATTGTAAATTTTTTATACAAATTTAATGACGCCAGAACTCACCATTACACCTTCGCGGGCAGGCGCACAACAACTCACCAAAGTTTCTTCGCCAAACTGACAAACAAAGATACTTTTATTTTTATATCTCTATATATTATAAATTAAAGTCCTCCGCCGCCTGTCTGTTCGCGATAAACTCGAAAACTACTACTACGAAACTACGAAAGGATTTTCATGCGGTTTTCATCAATAGATAGAGTGATTCATGAGGAAGGTTTAGGTATATAATAAGTCAAGGTTTTGTGTAAATTGGTTGAAATATATAACATATAAAGAAGAATGTCTGTAATGAGCGGGTTGGCTAGAGGGCGGGGTGGATTTTATTTGTATGCAAATCTACAGTTTTATGCCGAGGTTGATGAAATTTTACATATGTGACCTTCAAAACAAGAGGAAGGTCACTGTCTACATTTGATTTCGAAAACTTTGTGTAAAGTCCGGGCATCGCCGGAGACTTCAGCTAGTATACAGATAAATAAATGCTTTTAATGACTACCTACCCTCACCAATCACCGTTTACTGTCATATAATTAACCGCACATTTCAATGCAGTTGATACATAAATAGAAAATTATAGCATAAAATATAATTATGAGGTAACTAATATTATAAATATTTTTTTTATAAAACCTTAACGTAGATATATGTAATATGGCTACGATTCACGTAGTCAATTCCACCATTATCATCCGTGCGTTTAATAAGAAAGATGTGGATTCAACCAAAGTATTTATGTCAGTTTCGTAATCCCCTGTGTGGTCAGCAATTTGTCTCGCGGTTCTTATAACGAGGAACGTGTATCCCAACTCAGAACAGCTTACTGTGTCTGAAATTGGAATAAAAGCACGCAATTGGGCTATTTATGTTGCCACGTGCGGAATGGGTGACGTCAAAACCGCAAATATATCAAAAGAAAAACAAGGCGCGTATCAACCATTCACGATGGAAATAGCCTCGGTAATTAGAGGACGAGGGTGACGAGCCTTTCCAGGGAAGCGAAACCTAATTATTTTTAAAATGTGAATACCGCGTGTTTTATGTACATCTACCTTCCTCTATCCAACCTACTTTCCATACCTATCCTATCAGATAATAAGTGCCAATTTTACCTACGTGTGTCATTTGGAACAATAACTCGGAGGAATTAATCAGTCTATTGAAGTAACCAGTGCAATGATCAACTGATCTCCCAGTTCTTTAATATCGACTATGCTAAAGAAAACTGTGCAATACCCACCCCCATAGTGATCTTAATTGGAGTCTATTAGTTACACTTCCGTCGCTATCGTTCTCACTTAAATCACCAAGATTCGGCCGCATACTTCAAAATGATAAGTATCATTGGAAGATCGAAGAAGCTCGGCTGATATACCAACTCTTTCTGCAGAAAATATCCAGGTCCATCGTAGATTGCCCGGACCTCCTACAACGAATCCAACTACGAGTTCCCAAAAAAATAACCAGATCAAACAAAATTCTTAGCCTCCCTCAATGCAATACCAATTACCTCAGACATTCCCATAGTTAGCGTCAATTTATCTGCGACCACAGTCTCAACTGCTAGTGGGTGGGAGATGGGAAAGAGTTAGGTGGGAATATATTGGCTATTCAGATGTTATCACCAAATACGGTTAAAGCCATGTCAAGAAACTAAATAATGTTTGTCTCTCTACTGTCACATCTATAAAGGACCTTGGGCTCACTCTAGACTGCAAACTTTCTTTCCGTGATCACATCAATAACATTGTAAACAAATCACTTAAACTACTCGGCTTCATTCATAGAATTACCTCTGACTTTAAACATATAAGTACACTTAAAACTCTTTACTGTTCGCTGGTTCGCCCTCACCTTGAATATGCTAGTGTTATTTGGTCTCCTTTCTATGCTGTCCATATTTATCACATCGAATCTGTACAACATCGCTTCCTGCGAGGGATTGCTTGGAGGTTAGGACTTGAAAGAGGCGAGTACTCGTATGATGAAATTGAACAAACTTTAAACATTTCTTCTTTAGAAAAACGTAGAAAGGACTCTGATCTAATATGCATTTTCAAAATTATCAACAGTATTACTGACACACCTGCTTTGTTACAACTCATCCAGTTCAACATCCCTTCCCGTAGACTCCGAAATATTGAATTGCTGTTCCTCAATCAACATTCTACTAATTATGGATATCATTCTCCTTTATCCAGAATGTCGAGACTTGTCAACGCAAATCAATGCATTGAATTTTTTGGTGTAAGCCTAAATGACTTTCGGCAGTCGATACGCAATGTGATTTTTTAAAGTCTTTTAAATCCATCTTCAAGCTACTTATGTTCTTTTATATTATATGAATTTATATTTACTATCTTCTATGTTTACTTTTATATTATATGTATTTTGTCAATGCTCTTCATATATATGTACTCTCCTTCCATTGTCATCTCTCTATTTTTTATTCGTGTTATTGTTATATTGTTAATGGACTATTCGTCCGTAAATAAATAAATAAAAAAAATAAAAAAATAAAAAAGAAACGTTTCAATTCTGAATGGCGTTTCAGCAGGGCGATATTGAGAGTACCTTCCACTCTGGAAAGTGCAATCAATATACAATACGAGTATATAATTTTAATTGAGAAACACCAGAAATTTATGAAATAAAATTTGCCTACACACGCCGGGGTTTGAACTCGCGACCTCCGGTTGTTTAATCGAGAACCTACCCGCCGACTACAAAATCCGGAAAAATTGTGAAAATAATGTAGTAATTTCAGTACAAGCTAAAATTGCATGTTCTTAGTGTGCCTTATATTGATTGGCACGAATGTAGGCAATAAGCATAAAAATCGCTTTGGTAAACGTAGTCTAGAGACCACAATTTTAGCATGTTTTCTAAGAAAATATCATTTTAAGGAAAACAATTTTTCAAAACTACATCTCTCAGTATAAAAAATGATATTTAATTTACTAATCGATTATTTTGCAATAACACGGCACTAATAAGGCATACTACCAAAAAAAATTATTGATATGTCCCCAAGTTTATTTTTTAAGAAAAGTGGTACAGAAAATAGTTATATTATACGGCGCGCCGTCTGAAGGCATTGCCAAAGTGAGTATTGCAAATTTAGAACCGGATCTTGATTGTAGATGGCTTGGTCACCCTCGGCCCAGGCCTCGTTTCAATGAAAATGATTATATGTATTTTCTTTAATGTGTGGTGGAGGCATTTGGGTGATCAGCTGGGTACCTACTCCTATTAAAGCTATCATTAAAAAAAGCTCCAATGACGTAGGAAATTATTTCATAATGCTAAGGCTTACCCGTGTAACTTAATTTATTATGCTATTTCACCAACGACAAACAAATTTAATATTATTATAATTTCATGTAGGTACACGAGCAGAGAATGCCCCCTTAATTTTTTTTGCTTATATTTATAGTATTTTTACTTTTTACGAAATCAATAATACGCAAAGAAACCTTAAAATAATCTAATTCAAGTTTCTTTTATGTTATACTAGCGAGATTCCGGTATGCGTTGCAATGGCACTAATAAAGAAATTGTATCTCCCTGCGTGTCTTTTCCTATTCTTCTCGTTCCCCTTCCACCTCCCCTTCCCCTGCCATGTCCTCTTCCTCTCAAGCGTTCCCCCACCACCTTCCCCGCCTTCCCTCTCCCTTCTCCGGCAAACCCCCCTCCCGCGATCTTCTCCCCTCTCACGCGTTCAATATATTCAATTTTCAAACAGCCTCGCGTGCCACCTATCGCAATTTTTTTTTTTTAATTTTCTGTTAAAACCATTCATTTTTGTATATTATATGATCAATCAATCAAATCTGGTACTTAACACAGGTACCTATTTAAAATAAATATAATTTTTGATTATATTCAAAGCATTCGATTTTGGTTAGTACCATAGGTGAATACTTCGATTAAATACATTAATTTAAAGAGTTTATTCGAAAATTGAATTTTGATTTAACATTCCATGGTTTGCAAAACGTCGTTCTCAAATTGTGACATTTTTTACTGATTCGTAAGAGTTTTTGTAATGATTAAAAAAACTTATCAGATGTATTGTCACGTGGTTGTAATAATCCAGAAACCTTCGAGAGGATGGAAAGACGGTATTTTGAAAGTTTCAAACATTTCCCATATGCTTAATATAGAAATGCATAGACAACTCACATACATAGAAACATATATTGATTTATATAGATAATAGATAAAGCAAATGCCTAATAGAATGGTTCGGATATCGGCTATCGGAAAGTGGAAGGAACAAAAGTGCAGTTCTCCTCACCTGACATATTCATTTATTTTTATTGATTTCTAAACGTACAATTTGTGATGTCCAACGCTGTCCTGTCTTACTAGGAAAATCTGCGTTGAGACGTTGAGAGCACTATTATGATTAATTACAGTTAGAAATATACCTACTTACAAAAATATTTCGTTATCTAAATACAAGTAATAATGTAACAGCACATACCCGAAGGATTTTAAACAGCGATTCCTGATCGGATTTGGAGTACAAAAAGTAGATGTCGTTTTGCTGTCCGATAATATTTTCCTTTTTCTACTTCCTTGCACTGTCCCAACTCATTGCCTAGGTAGGCTGTTGGGGTCGGCTCCAAAAGTGATAATTGGTTTGCATATCGTACTTACTCGTACTTCACATTTAAAATTGTCCAAAAAATCGACTTAAAAAATGTATATATTTATATTGTAAAATATTGCATATCAAAGTACTAGAATTTTGTTAAGATATTGAGTTGGCTTTGCATAGTTAGTATCCTAGTATATCTGCTACAATACCTACCATATAGATCAGGGGTGCTAGCATGTTCGATCGATAAGGATTGATAGGATAATTTTCGGTAACTTTTCATCGTTCACTAGCATGATTGCAGGTCGCTAACGAATAAGTTCCAGTTCACAATGACTAAGTGTTCTTAATATATTCGACCTCAATTGTTGTTTTGACGTTAGCCATCTGCAGTTGTCCTAGGGAACGATGAGAAGTTACCAAAAGTTATCCAATCAATCCTTATCGATCGACCATGCTAGCACCCCTGATGTCTCCGTTCTGAATTATTTCCACTATTTTAACTTGTGTTTATTGCTGAGAAAGATTACAATTGTGCAGTTTTAAATTTACAGCTGTGATGCTATGGTGACGTTGTAGACCAATTTCCTTATTTTAAGGTCTTATATTCCCTTTATTGTACTTAAGAAGTTAACCTTTTTTGCAATAATTAAAATTTTCTCAGTTCATTTTCTCCGCCCACTCTGACAAGGCTTGTCTTCTTGTCCACAGGTCTGGTCCAAGGGAAGAAACGGGAAGTCATTATCACTATGCAGGACAGGAAACTAGAATACTTTGGGCCGATAAATACAAGGAAACTCGAATATGTTGGGCGTGTAACGGGGAACCATAAATATAAAGCATACAACAACTGTTCATTTAAGATAAAGTTTAAGGAAAAATATTTACCAGTCAATAAAGAACGTCTAACCGAAAAACATTAAATAATGGCAAAATAAAATAGAAACTGACAAAAGTGTTGAAAGCGAGGCGATTTCACAAAGAATATTTGTGGATAGAAAAAATAAGGAGTCTTTAAACAAAGATACATCCTCAACCTCATCCTCATCTTCACCCTCATCCTCATCCTCATCCTCGTCCTCGTCCTCACCCTCGTCCTCGTCCTCAGCCTCGTCCTCGTCCTCGTCCTCGTCCTCGTCCTCGTCCTCGTCCTCGTCCTCGTCCTCGTCCTCGTCCTCGTCCTCGTCCTCGTCCTCGTCCTCGTCCTCGTCCTCGTCCTCGTCCTCGTCCTCGTCCTCGTCCTCGTCCTCGTCCTCGTCCTCGTCCTCAACCTCATCCTCATCCTCATCCTCATCCACATCCTCATCCTCATCCTCATCCTCATCCTCATCCTCATCCTCATCCTCATCCTCATCCTCATCCTCATCCTCATCCTCATCCTCATCCTCATCCTCATCCTCATCCTCATCCTCATCCTCATCCTCATCCTCATCCTCATCCTCATCCTCATCCTCATCCTCATCCTTATCCTTATCCTTATCCTTATCCTTATCCTTATCCTTATCCTTATCCTTATCCCCAAGTCAAGCTTGCGTTAAGACCCGACCGTTCGCATCACACTTTTCTTAACGCATTCACCAGCTTACCTCCCCAAGTCGAGCGTGCCTAAAGAAGTTTTAATTCAAAAACTTTATTTAGCGGTACAGTTTCAATTTGGTGGGCGGATATGAGTATCGCCGCCCAGGGAATCGTTTATTAGATAACCAACATTTCATTGCCAGAATTTCCTTACCTTCCATTCAATAAAAAAAAAACTCTACACAGCTTGCCCGAAGATGACAGAGGTCCTGAGGGATTATTTTTTCACCAGAGCCTCCTGCATGGAGCTAACATAAAATAACTGAATAACTTTTATATAGATCTACAATTTTATTCCGAAATTGATGAATTTTGCACACTTGACCATCAAAACAAGAGGAACTCCACTGTCTAAGTCTAATTATGAAAAACTCTGTGAAAAGGTTGAGCAACGCCGGGGAGGGAGTTCAGCTAGTTAAAATATAAAGATACTGTACAGTTTATTGTAGAAGAGTTAAAAAAGGAGGAAATAAAATTATTAAGGAAAAAAAAGGATTAAATTCATATATATTACAACTGGTTTATTATTGTTTACCATTTCAGGTTAAAAAAACGGCGCTCTAAAAATTATCCAATTATTATTATCCTTGCGCCGGTAGTTTGATCTTGCAAAGCAAGTTTCACTCTAGAAATAATTATAAATAATATGAAATTTACAACGAAAGAGGATTAGTTATATTGCGTACCAGTGATTTTTGAGAATGATTGGTTAGCAATTTTTTTAAAGAATAAATTGTCAAGCACTTTTATAGTGTACCCACCCGTATTGAAATGAGATAATCGAATAACATACATCGATTTTCACAGCGGTATTCAACTTTACAACGAAAAACGGCTGCGTGACAAATATTATAATCAATAATTATCAGCCTGAAACACTCATCTACATTGAAAAAATCTTCCGAGAAAAGATACTGGCCGCCAACGGGAATTGAACCCGTGACCATCTGATTGCCGGTCAGCAGCTCTGACCACTGAGCTATGGCGGCTTATCAAATACCCGCCAAATAATTCAATATATACTAGTGTTTCATTCGACAATTACTTATTATTACATTTTTCCAACTGAAAACAACCAACTTTATTTTTGTGAGAGAGGTATTTTTAATACTAAATCTCCCGCTAGGTGGCGTCGAGACTAATTATGTCTGCATTTTTTGCTGAAATACTTTAACTTGTCAAATATTAATTATTATTTTTAATTGATAAACTAACGTTTAAACAAGATTTTTATGCCTAGCACAAAGGGTAGATAACAAATATTATAATCAATAATTATCAGCCTGAAACACTCATCTACATTGAAAAAATCTTCCAAAAAAAGATAGTGTGCGTAAAAAAGGCTGCGTGACCTTTTCGTAGCTAATTTAATTTTAGATTTGAGGCCAAAATACCAATCCAAACAGTTTTTTTTATATCAAAAGGCATAGCAAATATCCAATACGGATGTAAGCTATTTCAATTTAAAATTATGAAACATACGTCACTAAGGAGATAGATTTTTTAAATAATTTCAGAGTCAATTTTTTTCAAGTTAAACGATAAAATGAAAGTAATTCATAATCTGTTCGTTATTAAATGGTTGAAATAAATAAAATAAAATATATCAATATTATTAATGTATGCAGGTACCAGGGACAAAAATGAAAATGTTCTAAAATTATTTATTATTATTTATTTACGCGCGTACGAATAGTACCTAACTAACCTAACGTAACCACATAAAACAAAAAATATTACTTCAACAACTTTTTCAGTTAATTTAGAAAAAAAAAAACTGACATGACATAACTTGCCACTGTGAAATAAAATGGAAATAAAATTCTTTCAGACTTGATAATATTTATAAAGACAGACTTATTAATAAAAAAAAACACTTACGACCGTTAAACGGCGTTTATGTTCAGTGACCGTTAAACGGTGATTCTGCAACGTCACTAATAACAAAATAGAATTTTTCTGTTGGCCACACTGAACTTCAGTGGAGCTGTGCATGTGCAGTCCGCTGAGTTCGCCATGTTCAAAAATTCGTTCAGAAATTATTAATAAAACAAGCATTTACAATAGATAAACAAACCCCTCTGGCTATGTAAGCAATGTATACGTCGCAGGCCAATCGTAAAATCAGGCAGATCATGATGCGTCTCAGGCACATCACGATCTGCCGCTATTTCATGATCCGGCAATCCATGATGTAACTAAGCGCATCATGATCTGCCTGATTGTACAATCGGCCTACGACATATATATCTTTTTACTAACAAATTTTTGTCATTTTTTAATTAGTAATGTTTTCACATCAAACTACAAAAAATTATAAATTGATTTCGAAAGACTGTTCTTTTATCTAGTAAAGCTTTGTTTTAAATTTTGAGAAAATATGTTTATTTCTAGTACATTAAGGTTTTACCGCAGGTCGTTGGCAGATTTGTTAAATTTTCAAACAAAATTTTGTTTTGTACAACACACATTTCAAATCATATAATCATGTAGTTAAATAAATCAATAAATTATCTGGCAAAGCTAGGTTTCAGAATTTTAATTTTAGTTCTAATAAAATCATTAAAAAATATATCCGAACACTTATTTATGACGAAAATTCTCTATTTTGTCTATCTATTTACGATCTTACAAATTTATATATTTCAGATTTTTTTTGCACACTTATTTTGCTTAGACATTATTGAAAAATTATAAATATTTATGATAAAAAAATATTTACAAAAAGTACATAATTTTAATAGTTTTATCATCACGCCTTTCAGCATTTTTGAATGTGGGTATAAATTAAAGCAAATTATGAATGAAATAAAATCGATATTGAGTTATTATTTAAAAAATCTGGTATGGAGAATAATTAATCTTTCTCATTGGAACCGCCATGTGCGATCGTAAGAACATCTTTCGACGAAAAATGAATTCGTATTCGGTAAAGGCACCCTCCACACAGTCATAACTCAGTGATAAAAATCAAGGTGTCTCATTTAAAAGTTAACCCGGACATGAGAATAATAAATTTGTTTTCTTTGCATTAAAATTCGAAATGCATACATAATGAGGTGGAGTTTTACGCCATTTTTATATGTTTTTATAATGAAAATACGCATCGATTTGAATTATGTAACGAATTATGGTTAGAGGTCTCATAAAAGCTAAAAGAATTTATACGCTTTGTGTAAATTTGATCGTAAAATTTATCACTCGTGAATTTACACATTATAATGCAAGAGTAATCAGTAATAAAGTTTCATATTAACGGTGTGATCAAAAATGTGCCATTGGACAGAGCGTGAAATAACTAATTTACAATAATAAAGCATAACAAAAATAACGCCATTATTTCATTTAATAAAGTATTTTCAAAAATAATTTTAGAATCTTAATGAAGTTTAGTGTTTTATTTATTTTTATTAGTCAAGCCGGATGTTTTTCAGTGTATTATTAACACGTGTACGTAAGTAGATATATTGTTTGTCTATTTAAATATGAGGAAGGATCAACGATGAATAAAATAAAATTTATGGTAGCATGCTAATTTTTTTAAATAATAAATTAATGTGATGTGTAATGTAATGTGTAAAGTAATGGGTAATGTAATGTGTAATGTAATGTGTAATGTAATGTTTAAAGTAATGTGTAATGTAATGTGTAATTTAATGTGTAATGTAATGTGCAATGTAATTTAATCACCTTTCGAAAACAGATTTTAGATTTCAGATACGTTCAGAAACATTCCATTTATTTGGATTTTTAAGATAAAACTATTTTAGCACTGTTGTAATTGAAATTGGATGAAACGAAAAAGTGACACTAAAAAGAGAAAAAAACATACATCTATTTCTATAGGATTTAGCCTGCGAGAGAATAAGATAGAATAATCGGTGTCCTCTTTGTGCGGTGTTTCTTGTCAACTTTAGTTTTAGGAAGGTTTTACTTCTACCGCGTGTGAACTGCACACACATTCTTTATTTCAAAGCGGAAACATTTTGACCCTCTAACAAAATATGGTCGCGACCTGAGGGGTTGAAAAGCCTCCGAAAAAAATAAACCATCAACAAAATACAACAATATCAAAAAAATAATAACAAAAATTAAAGCGCACAGTGCACCAGAAAATAAGTTTGAGTACCACACGCTTCTCCTGGAATCACTTCATATTCCATACACTTCAAATATTTACACTGCACTTCGAATTCCAAATGATTACATGGGATTCTTCGTGTAGGTACAGTGTACAGGCCCTACGGCGCATGTGCCCTTTGGGAGCACACAAACACACTTCCATACCATACACTACTAACTACTACAGTACCTACACACAGTATATAATACTACAATCATCAGTACATATCGTGTATGCACAACTTGGCCAGATTAATAAAACATTTACCGACCGTCTGATTTGTTCAAGTGCATTATTTATACCAACACAAATTACAAGGGGAACTTTTCGATTGAGAGTGAAGTTAAATAGAAAATCCCCTACCATCCCTGAGTGTAATAAGAACCCGTTATTTAAATATACTCATTTCGGCTGTCGGTGCGTCTGTGCGTTATTTGAAATTGTGTTCCAGCGTAATGCGTAAAATTATTCAAATTAACTTTATACCGAAATTGGAACAGACAAGCGATAAATAATGTATCAAATTTATATTTATTAATAATTCTTTATTTTAAATGTGCATTTCATTTGTTTAAAAGCTTGACAGACGCTTAGATAAATTTATAAATATTCCGTTCATAAAGGTATTTAATTCGAACAAGATTCGAATGTCTGTCCTTTATGTAATCGGTGCTTCATTTTTAGTTCAATTAGTATGAATATAACGTGTCTAGTAGTTTTATAACGTCATTGGATATTTGTCGTAATTTTTCAATTTGACTTTTTTTTATATGAATACCGCACAAGAGTCCCAACTGCTCCCGTTTGGAGCCAGTGAGACTATGACATCCCCAATTGGGGTATGTTGTGAGTTGTGAGGCTGAGGCTTACATTTGAAAGGTAAATTTTTACTGGTGAAGGCATAATCTTTAGGTAATTTTTTTTTTTTGTAAATACTTTTAGCTTTACAATCCTACAATTAAAACATTCCGTGATTTTAGTATTTGTTGTTAACTTCTAACGGCCGCTTACGCCAAACAAACTGCGCGATAATCATCATCATCATCGTCGTCACCGGCTCTACAGCACAAGAGTCCCAACTGCTCCAAACTGTCCGTAGCCAGTGGGACTATGTCATCGCCAAATGGGTATGTTTTGAGGCTAAAGATAGAATCTAAAGAAGGGAAAGAGATGGGTTACAGAAACGTTGGAAAATGCCCGGCTCTTTGGATCGGGTCACCAAACTCTGCTAAAGCCTAGTCATGCAAGTCATGAATGGTGTTCTTTCACTAGGGGGATACTGAAAGCATCTATCACATCTTGATTGGATTTAGGAATGTATTATTTAGTATTGAAAATTTTACTTACGTACGATTTAATACGGCCGATAAAAATCAGGACAATCAGGTCTTACCTGTAACAAAAGAGAAAAAAACTTGGTTAGAATTTAAAAAAAAATGAATACAAATATTAATGGTGTCTTAAATTTAATTACACGTTTTGTTTTACTTTTAAAAACCACTGGATGAAGAGGCGCTCATAAAAACTGAAGCGTGTCGGTTAGGAAAACAAAAAACTGAAAATGTGGTGAGGGAAAGCATGATGGAAAATCTCTTACACCCGTGTAGGAAACAATGGAACCTATAAACTCCAGAGGAAATAAAGGTATAAGCCTTTTATACTCCCGATGGAAAACAGGGACAACCTCTTACACTCGTGTAGGAAACAGACGTGGAGCTTTTGACATTTCAAAGGAAAAATGGGAGCAATATATTAAGCCATCATCAGCGAAGTAATTTCGTTTAGAATTTTAGTTCGTATAAAAAAGTTAATACCAAATATTTATATATTGATTTTTTTTTTAAATTTTATTTGGATGTATGTAAATAAAGAAGAGTGTTAGTGGCGGGCGGACAATGTGGATTTGATTTTATACAAGTCTACAATTTTATTCTGAGATTGATGACATTTCGCACACTTGACCTTCAAAACAAGAGGAAGGTCCTTGTCTATTAAAAAACACCTCATTCATTTTTCCCACACAGTACAACAACATTTTGATGAAATTTTGCTTTTTTTTTTAATGTGAATACTTTACAAGAATCCCAGCTGTTCCCGTCTGGAGCCAGTGATACTATGGCATCGCCAATTGGGGTATATTGTGAGGCTGAAGATAGTGGAGAGGAGAAGGAGATGGGAAGAAGAAGGTGGGGAACTACCTGGATAATCAGATCTGGCCACCAAACACGGCTAAAGCCAATTCAAGGAACGTTTAAATTCTGAATGATGACCTTACACCAGAGCGATACCGACAGTATCATCCACTCTGGAACGGGCTGCAAATATACTATAAATTATTTTCAATAAATTAACTGTGAAAAAATACCAATTAATCAAATAAAATTTCTTTGCCTACGCAGGGATTCGATCCCGCGACCTTCGGATTGTGAGTCAAGTACCTTACCGTCTCTGTACATCATCTGATTTCGAAAACTCTCCATAAAAAGCCCGGGCAACACCGGGAACTTTAGAGCCAGTAATGGACATTATTAGACCACTACCGAACATCTATGTTTTATTAACAAACATGGGAGTGGAGCATTCTAACACTCGATAGTTTATCTGAAACGTAATTTCAGTACCTACCTGCGACCTTGGAAATATCCAGAACATTATAATAACATAGAATTATGTAACATTTCTTACACACCTATAAACTACTACGCGTAACAAACATCTGATTGACTGTTGTAGATAAAACTTAGTACCTACCTTCGTGTTATTCAGCAATAATAATTACGCCAAAAAGATTGTTGTTAATTTTTTATTTCTTTTACATATTTAATAATATTATTTAATTTAAAAAACACAGTTTATTTATAAACAACTAGCTGGGGTACCTTGCTTCGCTCAGGACAACATTCGAGAGTGTTCTCGAATGTTCCAAAATGATGTTCCCGAACATTCCACAACATTCCAGAATGGTCCGGGATGTTCTGGAATGCTTTTGAATATTCCAGAATGTTCTGGACTGTTCTAGAAATTTCTAGACGAGACTTCCAGCCTTTATATCTTCAAAAGCACGCCGTTCAGATAAAAACGGGAATCTTCTTCATGGATGGGGGATAGAGGGCTACCACACCATATAACTCGCTTGATCGTACCGGGACTCGTTTCTGAGTTTTAGAGGGATGCACACTTTTATACACTTTCGTTTATAATATATATTGATTATAAAAAAAGTTTTATAATGCCTTCAGAAGGCGAAACATCTTCATGAATAATAATAATTACATAGCAGAATTTGTTTATAAATAAACTGTTTATATAAATTAAATAATAATATTGTTAAATACATAAAATAAATAAATATTAAAATGGATACAAACAACTTGATAACAATAAATAGATTGTTGTAAAAACTGAAATTTTAATCGTCTGGAAGACATATTTATACATCGTAAAAGGAAATATTTATTAACTAGAATTATTGACCGACACATCCACTTCTAATACCCTTTTCCTTCCCAGAACTACATCTCCTTCCTTTCCCCCAAAAATCCCTCCACACAGCTTTCTTAAAGACGTTATAGGTCCTCAGGATTTTTTTTCTCCCCAGGGCCTCCTGTGAGAAGCTAATAAAAAAATGGTACGTTTTTCTTGATTCAAAGTTTGTGAGTTTTTTATTAATTACCTACTACCTCTATAATAAATTTATGTAATTAAACTTTTTTTTAAAGTTTCGCATAGAGTGCTATTTTTGAAATTATGAGTAGAAAAAATCTGGAATCATTTACATCTCACATTTAATCTCGAGTTTACATGAAAAAAAAACAATCGGAAAGCGATTAAGCAATCGTAAAGAAAATCCTGTATACAAAATATTATTATTTTAATTGCATAAGCTTTATATTGATGACGTTCAAGTCAAGCAATTTTAACGGTTTTTGGTGGGTCCTAACTCAGATAAGAAGTAACCTATCAAAGAAAAACAAAACGTACCGACACGCTAGTGGTCGATATCTAAATACATTGCCCACACAGTAAACTAACTAACTAACCATCGTGCCGTTTCTCCGCAGGGGTAGGCAGAGAGGGCGGACCGACAAATAACTCGATCTTGGCACACGCTCCTTGCCTCGTTCACATTCATTAATCGTCTCTTACACGCTCTTCTATTATTCTGACTCTTGACATGGCCCGACTCAAGTATCTGGTTCACTTCAATTCAGTTGTGCCATGTCTTCCTGACTTCTTCTACCTACTGCGTCCCCGACTTCTTCTACCATTCACATTTGCGTCATATATTCTCCTAACATTCCTTTCCACATTTATTCGCTCTACATGTACAAACCATCTGAGCGTCCCTTTCTTAATCTTACTCATTACTCTTAACTCTTACTACGCCTTGCATTCTTTGCGGATCTTCACGTTTCTCACACGATCGTACATGCTTTTACCACACATACGCCTCAGGGATCTTTACACTTAATTATAACAATTGCTCCAAAGGATTCAAATTCATCCAAATAAAAGCATGGTTTCTCTTCTTAATTGTAACTCGTTCAAAATACGTCCACATCTTCCTTATATGTGCACGAGCTATGTTTGTGAAAAAACCTAGTTATAAACATAACAAAACAAAGAAAAAATATTAGCAAGAAGAGCGCGTGTGTTAGTATCCAACATATAATAATAATAATAATATGGTAGGTATGTACCTACCACATATATAGTGTTCATCACGAGGTTCATTCATAAAACCAGCTCCATTCATAACTTCTCGTGTAGACACCTGCGGCGCAGTGGGACAGGGGGGGCGGCAGGTGAGGGGGAGGGGGGTGACGCTATAAGAAACACACATATGCACAAAGCAGGGCACTAATACTAAGGTATGTGGCAAGCGTACAGGATGGGACAAAATAAAAGGAAATTTTTTATAAATTAATTAAAAAATAATTAATTCCAAAAACAAAATTCATTTACGAGTTCGATTTGTACAATGAGGAATATTATTAGAAAATGAACTGTAGGAAGATATTCTTATAGTGTTTATGTCGACCCAAGATATTCGTAATGAAGAATTATCGCTCCATGTTGAATTGAGTTGGTACAATCCTGCGTTATTGCTTTGAAAAACATTTGAGGAAATTTGGTAAAAATAATTTTAATTAGTTTTAAATGCATTATCAATTTATTGCAATATTGGTTAGATTGAAATATGTACTTGTACTTTACAAATATTATTGTTACATGGATAAATTTTGCTATTAAAAAACAAAAAAACTAATCCGAAATAAGAGGAAAATATTGTGATTATAAGCCAGTGGTAATAAGTATGATTATTGTCAATGGTCACTAAGCCGCGGAAGTAAAGGGTCTTCCAATAGGGACTTCCAAACTTTGACAGTTGATAGCGGCCATATTGTTGAAGCGTGTCATTTATTCAGTTTGTTTTGCCAAATCACTATGGACGGATATAGCATTCAAAAACACGTGCAAATGATAAAATTTGTTTAAAATTTGATTAATTGTTTAATGATAAAATTTCACGTGGAGGTAATGAGAACTGGCCACCGAGATCTTGCGATTTGACCTCGTTAGACTTATTCTTGTGGGGTTTTCTTGAGTGGCAGGTCTATGCGAATAAGCCACAAACCACAGCGGCCCTCAAAACCAACATAACCCATGCCATCGGTCAAATTCAGGTTGATTTATGCGCCAGAGTCATGGAAAATTGGACATTTCGGATGTGGCCACCCAGAGAAGCCGCAGCGGACATTTGAACGATGTTATATTCCATATATAATGGCGTCGATACGCCGTGCAAACGAATAAAAAAATTCGATAATATCCCACACACACTTTAGTTTATTTAAATTATAATTTAGGAAGCGCTTAATGAAAGATCCTTTATAACTGTACATACAGCTAACAATTCAGAGCTTCTTTGTCCGAAAGTAATATTACACTTAGATATATTTAGCTTGTCTATTCGTTTTGATCTATTTTTTGTGTATGGTTTTTGTCCGGTTTTAATGTGTTTTGAGATGATAATATAATCAGAAGAAGTAAATAGTATGAAGGTTGCTTCTTCGGCTATTATTTTAATTGAATGTCTCGTCAAGTAGTTCGGTATCCGCAAAGTCTTATAAATAGGCATATTTTGACCCATATACGAGTAATGTATTTACGTCTGGGGCTTGTTTGTATTTCGGTCTGATCACTGATTTATCGAATGTGACATTTTTTATCTTCTGTAAATAACTGATTGATTGATTGACAGTTACTGTCAAGAAAATTATTATTATGACAGCATGTATTTATATTTTTAAGCGTAATAAACACCAGTATCTATTAGTGTGGCGATTCTCATTGCAAAATGGAATATTCCATGAACCAAAACCAAATCAAAAGTGCCCTTATCAATGACTTGAAAAAAGAAACGCTTTCGGACCTAATTCCCCGATAATTATTTTGTGAAACGAAGGAAGGAAACGAGGCATAATATCCCAAAAATAAATCAAGTTAATACAATGGCCGTGAAAATCTCAAATCATATCTAGGTGGAAGTAGTTTGTATGGCTTTTGAATTTGCAGCATATCGTTTAAATATTTGTTACCAAGACTGGGTAAACGTTGTTTTGGGAAATGTAAACCGTTATTGGAATGAGATAAACATAAATAAAATGTTAATGTCTGTCTACTCTTTAGTCGTTCATTAGTTACAAGTAGATAGATTGATTAAGTACAGGAGTTAAGAACAATCGAATTTAGAATTTAACAAATTTTATTAAAACGTCCTGGTCGATTCTAAATACATTGTCAACATACAACTCAAGCTGAATGCATAGATCACTGTGCCACGAATGTCATCCAAAAATCAAAATCAGGGATATATCACGGAATAATTGAATCGAAAAGTTTTTTTATAAGAAATTAACGCATAATCAAAGGTGTGTTCAAATACCTGAAATGATTTTATAATGCCTGCTGTTTTTAACCACCCTGTACCTATTCGCGAGGTCGCTTAGATATTGAATTGTTGCAATTTACTGATATACCTACATAGCAACTACGTACTAATAATTAACTTAGATATTTTGTTAATTATTAACTTTCATTCATTTGATCTGATTTGAATATATGTATCGCTGTAGAGGGGAGAGGAATAAAAGGAGATATTTTATTAGAGATACCCTCAAATAAATAAATACATAATAATCACAAGACATGTTGTTTATTCTATCTAAACACAGGAAATCACAATCGTAAAATATTATGGAAATCATTCCAGATCCGATCTACTTGTTTGCCTTCGAGAAAAGATAAAAAATAAACATTTCATAAATTCAAGCAACAACAACAATACTTGGAATTTTTTACCATAATTCCACTCCGGAAATTCTGTTCTAACAAATTATTCGTGATGTCTCCCGAGTGTTTCTTTAATTTGTAATATCGTATCGGGTTACTCCGGGGGTAGTGTAGTGTAAACGCAATATCCCCATTCTGTCAAGTTGTATCAAATATCAAGGAGCATAAAGTCCAACCCTTGCATCGAGATTTCCGTTCATACCTGCCGGACAAAGTACGATATAGCTACCTGCCCCCACTCTCCCTTCACTTCCCCAGAGTCGTAGTAGCTAGGTGTGTTGGTAGGTAGGTACCCCCATTCAAGAATATCCCCCCACCGCCACCGGTTGGAAGTTGGAGGTAGAACCCCCCTCCCCCACCCCCCTAAAGCTCACGACAGGGGCCACGCTCCACGCTGCAAAGCGAGGCTCTAGGAGTAGGATTGCTGGTTGCCAGTTGCCATTGCTAGTCGGCTGAAACTTGTCGGATCGACGAGTCGTGTTGTCGCTGTCTTTTACCTCCGGACACAACACCGATAAACGCGGGAAGAGTTGAAATGTTTAAATTATTAAAATCGCGAATTTTGTTCAAAATAAAGTTTTATCCATTTTAATAATAACAGTTCATCAAAGTTTTACTTAAATTTTCGACAAAGTGCTACCTTACCACTCTCGATTAATTGATATTTGACGTCGTAAGAACGCCTTAAACTTTTACAAACGTTTGATTTGACTAAGTGTATTTTACGATTATTTTGCATTCCTTGAACTAAAACCACCTTCATCCTATTGAAACTACATAGAATATAGTTAAAAAAAGTGATATTTAAAATTAAAAAGACAATTTTTTATAATTTCTCGCAAATTTGTGTGCATTTTATTATTAAATGACAGCTGCTGACATTATTGTTGCAAAAGCGTGCGACAAGAAGCAATTAAATCCGATAACACAAATTGCGCTATGAAAGGCGGCAACTTGATTTACGAAGTGAGAAATATTTCGAACAATTTATTTTATTGCTAATACTATAATAATAATAACTAAAAGAAATTCCGCCGTATCACAACACGGGGTCACGAATTTTTGAACTACAGTAGTTATTATAATAACTTGGCGCCACGTTCATAAAAATACTAATAAATTATTTATATTCAATCAGTTTTTTTTTTAAAATAAATAATTGTTCGTATTTTAGACGAGAGATAATAAGTTAATTTTATCAATATTGTATAACTGCTGTTATTTGTAAATAACATTCATTGATGTGGAATCAAGTCGTTCGGTCTCCGAATGCCGATTTATGAATCGAATGAAAAACAAATGATCTGACGGAAGCCGCTCGAAGCGTGACGGAATACTACGACTGGTTCGTAGGACGGAGGAAAGCACGTCAAATAAACATCAACAAATCAGAAAAAAACATAAAATACCACTCAGATTCCGGTGATCTGATCAACGGATAGCAGTACTTCGTCAGAACTTGAAAAAAAAATAGTGCAAAAACACTTGTCAGAAGAAAGCGTAAGAATCCATCGGACGAGGAAGAATTTCAGCCATGTGGAGCACCATGTTAACCCTTCAGCTGTGCTGCGTCCTCGCGGTGGCGGTGGCCGGATTGAGGCTGCCTCTGGAGGTGTTCCAGCAGGGCGGGGGCAGCGGCAACAGGCTGAGCGGCCCGCCCTCGCTGAGGGTCCGCCCTGAGCGGCCTCAGATGCAGCGGAGACCTGGACACAGGCCCGGCCTGCCATACAAGATGCTGTACCAAGTTGGGGTGAGTTCAACAACAAAAAATCTAATGTTTTTTAAGCTGTTCACCTGAAGAGTGCCTAAAATTTATCTCAAATAATCTGTAAACTTACCTTACTCAAATACGGCCAAATTATTGAAGTAACACTTTAATACCTAGGTACAAGAAACAACCTTTTAAGTCGGGGGAAGATGGAAAAATATGTAAAAAAATAGGTTATTGGGTTTAGGTTGTAGATTGAACAGGAACCTTTCAGCAAACGTCATTTCACAAAATCCAGCTAACGTCAGCTAACAAAATCCAACAGAGCGGCAAAAGATATTTTGATAACGGAAATTTTGAACTTTTGTATTTTTTAACATCTCCACGACGTAAATAGAATAGTTGAAAAAAAGTGTTATTTAAATAATTTTTATATTTGAAACTTTACTTAATAGTCTTATAAATACATGTTTTCACTTGTGATAGACCAAAATCTGTTGTTAAAATCTATCTATGATAATTTAGTCCAATTTTAACATTTTAACATTCCGCTTAAAAAACATTTAAAAACTTCAATTTGTTAATGTTAAAATTATTGAGAGACATAACCAAAGGTTTTTATTAACTAGTAGAAATGACCTGGCCCAATGTGTGATTTAGTCGACCGTGCCATCCTGGGAAGTCTACGCCTTCAAATCATAATTTTTACTGTCCGATATGGTTAATAAATAAAATATATGGGTATCTAGATTATGAAAAAAATCTATATTCATCAACAAATCTTCGCTACGTCTATGCAGGAAAACCTTTCACTGCTTTTTTTAGAAACTTTTCAACGGAAACGAGGTGTATTTACAAAAAAAAACTAGAAATTACTATTTGAGTAGCGACGCTAATCAAAGATAACCATTAGTGCTTTTTAACTTATTAGCAGTTAAAATGAGTCAACGCATTTCTAATTCGTAACCAATAAGATCTACTTACATATTTTTTACTATTGGTATTAAAAAGAGAAATTATAACCCTTTACACAAATTTTAACGTATCTACAAATTCTTCCGGGAACTTCAGTGGTATCATAACGTATTATCTGTGTTAATTTTAGATGCACGATAGGTAATATTATTATTTCTTTGAATAAAATATAACGTGTTCGCCGTACACGATAAAAAATATTTTGGAAACATTCCTATCCCAAAAAGTAATGATTGGTTCTTTTGACCAGACCATTTTTGGAAAAATCACTCATATATAGGTAAGTCTTATGAAATTACTAGTTTTTACAATTTTTTTCTTATTTAACAAAAACAAAAGGAGCTTTGCCTTTTGTTTAAATAAAATTTCATAATTAAGTAGTAAATTTAAGTTTTTTGTATATATTTTTTTTATTCTGAGTTGTACATATTTGCCCAATTCACACCGACAAATATTTGAAAATTTCATGACGCACATACCACCGTTTGAGAGGTATTGCTGCTTCAGACATTAAATTACAAAAATTTATATATTTTACCGGTCAGTGGTTGAGTGGGCATCGCGCTTGGGTCCCACCCAGGCGTTCCGTATTCGGTTCCTCTGCTGGCTAAGTCCTCCATCACAACACAAACAACATTTTCGGCTTTCTGTGGTGGTAGTAGGAGATTTTCAAATATTGTTGGTTTATTCGTAACCCAGGAATGTTTGTATTTCTTTAAAAAAAAAGATAAACTAATAAAAAAATCTGAATACTCCACTGTCTCCCATAAATACTCAACCAGGGCAATATGCCAAAATACACCGGTTATTCACAGTTTGAATAAGTACATCTTTTGTTCGGTATGATACTATACAATAATTGTACCACCCCAGCAAGGAGTACTCCTGTCCCGGTGAGACCGGCAGCCCAGGAGGCACAGATTTGAAAGGAGAGGACGTGATCTGAGGATGGGAAGGAGATTGAGTACATGGCAACTTAAATTAAAATATTTAAAAGAGAAACAATATCAATTAAAATCTACCTAATCGAAGTAAAAAACATGGCTGAGAGTACAATATGGCTGAGTGATAATACAAGTCTTATGAAGACGAAATAAAAACAAAAAGAAAATACAAAAATATAAAAATATAAAAACTACAGGCCGCCTCAGAACCGGGAACCCTAGTGAGGAGGACTATGAAAACTTTAAATTTGTTAATATAATAATTTATTAATACAAGTTTAAAAAAAAAAAGCAAATAAAAATATAACTGAATTCGATTTCGACACCACAATAACGCCTACCCTACAACACAATATATTATACCCATTGATGTAGTACATAATCGAAGATTATACCATCTGAGATTCCCATAATATCAATCGAATGAAATATATATTTTTTTCTTTTTACAATAATGTCCACTTTTCTTTGACAATATGTAATTGTTATTATAAACCAATTCCAAGTAGCGATCAAATCTAGTAGCAGCAATGATTGTCGGCAAGTCCACTGACTATTATAGTGGACTAGAGTGAATGGAGACACCTTTAACCTTAGCTAATGGCCAGAACAAGACCATATCAATGGCTCGTCTAATCCACTTAACAGCCAGCGCGGGACTTACTGCTTACCGGTAATTAAAACTAAACTGGATACTACGAACTGTTGCTATGGACGAACTTTACTAATTGGTATGACATGTGTTCTGTAAGAGAGGGGAATTCGAGAATAATAAGTCTGTGTAAATAATGTGCAAAAGTAATGTAAGTACAAGAATACAAAGGGGTTGAAGTGAGCGGAAAAAAGAAATTCCTTTCCGACATGATTTTTATTTATTTATGTGTCTATATAAAGTTTGATTACAGGTATTTTTTTAAATCCTTTCTCACATGTTGTAGTGTCAAGATAGACTTAGGCGGTACATAAATGCGTACAAAATTAAATACGTAAATATTAACGATAAATAAATTTAAACCTTCTTTCTTTGTGTAAATTCTTTTTGTGTTTAATTCGTAGAGCACCATTTAATTTTTTTTTAAATAATTTAAATTTAATTTAATATTGTTAATATCAAGTTCGCAAGTATTTATTTTTGTTACAGCTGTTTCGGCTTACAAGGCCATTTTCAAAATGTCATCTTGAAAGCCAAAACAGTAACAAAATAAATACTGAAACACTTGCAGAACTTGATAATAACAATAATTAAATAAATTAAATTTTAATTTTAAAAAATTCTTTCTTTCGGTTCATAGAAGAATCTTCCAATAAAAACAAAAAATTGAAGGTAAATAGAAAGTGTAGATTAATCCTAGAAAGTATATACTATATAATATATTACAATAGTAGAAAAAAAAAAAAGTAAAATCGATATTCTAATAATATATATGGAAGTTACGTTTGACTGGGTTATACTATTTTATTTAGAATGTATGTACATTTTAAAAACGGCGCTCTACAAATTGTCCAATTATTATTATTATTATTGATATTGAGTGTGATTAATTCGACTTTTTATTTTATTTCAATTCTATCAAAATAAAATAACATTGTATTATTTAATTAATTTAATAGGTAGTACCTATCCATTGTTCCACGACAGCTCAACAAAATGGCATTTCAACCCCCTTTTCAAAAGTTGTTAAAAGTCATGAAAAAAAAAAGATAAATAGCCCATAACCTAATCCAACGTTACCCATTTATCCAATTTTAATATTAATTTCTTTCATCACTTTCAAAGACTTTTAAAAATAAATTTTGAAGTTGTATTTTGCTGAGTCGTCCGGTTACTTAAAGTTAAGTAAATTCAATTCATTTTTGAAGAAATCTTTGATGGGCTATTTTTGAACAATTCGAATTAGGTAGTTGATTTTTTTACGAATAATTTAGAGTATATGGGAGAATTCTGTTATTTGAAAATCGAATAATTTTATTTTATTTAAATCCCTTTTTTCCAAATTACCATCAATATGTGCATATACATATATCTTGCACATTTGGCACAATTCGCTGAAGGTGTTAAAGATGCATTAATATTTTATTGGGCTTGCATCGAGTCTCGTCACGTATATTCTGCATAGTTTAAGTGGCCATACGACATTCAATGCATGCATCCAAATTGCACTCAGAGCCGACGGGACTGGCTGCACATGCGCGGTGCATATGCGCAATGCACGCCACTCGCACTGAGCCATATAACATTAGGACCGTGAGAATCGGTCAAGAGCGATTCGAGGAACTCCAATTGAGCAAGATCTTCACAGACCAATCTAACTTTATGGACTCTTGTCGAAGACCCTCAAAGTATGGTACAATTTTTTTTTATATTAATATTCAATTAATAATAATAAATGGTTTTTATAAAGCAACTAGCTGGTTCACGGCATGCGTTGCTATGCCATTTAATAAAGAAATCGTTTCTCCCTGCGTGTCCTTTCCCATTCGTCTTGTTAAACTTCCGCCTCCTCTTCCACCTTCTCCCTCCCCCGTACATTCCCTATACATTTAGTTTTCAAACAGCTCGCGTGCCACCTATTGCATTTTTTTTATACAAATTTCATAATGCCAGAGCTCACCAGTAGTTTTATATAAACCTTGTCCCGATAATAACGAATACAAAAAAAAAGAAATATCTAATTTGGCGCAATCGTTCGGAAGTTATGCGCGTACATACATTTCTGCGATTCATTTTTATTTATATAGAAGATAGAAGAAGATAGATAGAAGATAGAAAATTAATTTAATACAGAAGATAGAAGAAGAAGATAGATAGAAGATAGATAGATAAAACTATAGTTTCAACGTAACGTAATAATTGAAAATTAAATATTAAAATTAATGACAACACAGATTCGCCAAAATATTGAGCCGAGATCTCAGCTGATATATTCTATGGATCTATATGATCAATTTATATAAATAACGTTTAAGTATATCCAACTTTTGGTTTCTATTCCATAGACTAAGAACTTGTAAGCTTATTAAGGTAATTTCATTAAAAAAATTCTCTCCTAAGGAGTCCTAAATTCTTCAGACTTTTAAAATAAATATCAACTCTACTTTTGGCACATCTCATTAATGCAATATCAACAATGGAGGGTAGCAAATGTAGAATCATGCAATGTTCAGTTTTTTAAATATAAATATAGTGTCCTCTGCGTGCAAAGTTGTATTTTCTCCAAGCACAAACTTTCTAATAAAATTTTGTTTATCAGAAGCAACCTGCCAGGTAAATCTGTTTGTAAATAGTAAAATTAGATAGAGTTCAATAATTAGCAATTAATTGTACAGCACCCTTTTTTCACAAAAACGTCGCTCTACAAATTATCCAATTATCATTATTATTATTACAAAAGTCTGTTTTCCTGATCTATTCCATAGTTTCAATAAAATAGATCAAATAATAAATCAGGTGAAAGCGCGCAGTCAGATAAAGAAACGAAAGAATGAATGTAAAAACCAACATTCAACATTTTGCGTACCTCAAAATAAATTTTATAAAAATATTTTTTGCAAAAGGTGCGCCAGTGAAAAAGGTTTTCAAACTCTGCAGAATGTAGTAACAGTTACATATGGTCTCCGGATCTATGAATGAACCATTCACGAATTCCTCACTTATCCTTTCTATTCTTCTTGCCGCCAGTTTCAAGTGCCAGTCAAGGGTCAATGGACAGAGGACACCAATCTCACCGATACATCAGACTGCGTCATCCAACCACCCATTCACAAAAAACTTCCACACAACATTGCTATAACAAAATATAATATTATGTGAAGAAATTTTAAAAAATAAAAATAATACACGATCGTAAACGCATATTTGATTAGATTAATAAAATACGATACTATGTAGTAAAATTTGTCACAGTCGATCGTAAAAATGTTTAGGATATTTATAATTTTGTTTTCGTGCGTTGATTGGATGTTTTAAATGACAAAATTTAATATTTTTAAGTGCCGAAGAATGTTATATGGCGATTAATATATTATCACCTCAATGGTGTCTTAAGGCGCCGTATCCCCGCTCAAAAAGAAGAAGATGGAGAGATATGTAATTACGAATGTTTGAGAGAGTGCGCTAAATTTAAAACGGTAAAATTGAAGCGAAAATTGTGAAAATGTTCAATAATACACGATTCGTTTAAAATAGAGCAAAAATCTCTTGGGGCCCGTCTAAAACAGCATTCAAAGAAACACTGTGATTTTTTTCATACATATAACTTGTAAAATAACTGAAACAGATATGAAAATAATAATTTTCGTAGCATACTTCGCGATTTTTTTCTATCGAAGGAATTTCATATAATTTGCGTTTCAGCGTGGGGAATGTATAGATATCATCTTCAAAAATAACATACATTTTTAAGAGCTTAAAAACTTCAAATGTTTAAGGGGGGTATGTAAGAAATCGGTAGAGATTGGGGTGGCGGCGGCTTAAGATGAAGCTATACGTGAAATCACTTTTTAGATTAATCTTTACAACGAATCGGTTTACAGTACGAATATAAAAAAATATGCTACGGATAAATTGAAGCTTTAACTACCTTTTCTACGTAACAGAATTACAATACAATTATTATTTACGTAACAAAAAAAATAAGCGTAAACCACTAAAAAAAAAGTTTTTTCATGACTTTACTATGAAGTAATGTAAGTAACAATTTTTAAAAAATACCCCTTTATGGCTAAGACTATTTTTGACGTTTTCTACGTTCTAACTTTTTTTCGTTCTTATAAAATTATGCACAAAAAAAATAAAAACCGCTTTGGCGCTTAGGTCAAATTTTTAGAACCGTACTAATTCATACGATCTGCGCCCAACGCTTGTATTCCACCATAATGCCGCGAGCCGTGGCCAGAAACGGACGTGGGATCTGTGCCCGTCTTTTCGAAGTTTTTTACTTGCAATATACGTAGCGGATTCGTTGTTACAGCGAGCATTTTTGGTTCTCAAACAGCGTGAGCTCAAAATGAGTCAGCATCAACTATTCCTGATTTCAACTCTTTTGATGTTCAGAATGTTATATCATTTGAGAAATTTTAGGTTGACGAATATAATGCTTAAATTCATTATCGGTAGGATTAATATTTTAAAAGAATAATTTTTAAATATATGTAGCTGTGAGCTGTTCCTTGAAAATGTCTAATACTGAGATTTGCTTGCCGGGGTTTGATCCCGCGATATATTGTATTTGTTTAAATTATGCTCTTTTAGGATAAATTCAGAATAGGTAGATACAAATTATTTATTTTCACCGTTTTTTTAAGTGTGTGTATCCATAAATTGATGTATATAATGTACAATATTTTTAAACCTAGCTGTGAGTTGTTCCGTCATCATTTCTAATACTGAGATTGGTTTGTTGATTTATTTGCAAAAATTTTAGTTGTAAATGAATTTTACAAAAATTTTAAATGCGGAAATTTGATAAAAGTGTATGTAAATTTGATAAAAGTATATATTCCTAGTTTTGTAAAAGTATGTATTAGTTACATTTTGTTAATATATATACATATTATATTTCACTTAATCAAGTTTCTTTTTATTAGTATATGAAGCTGGGAGCTGTTCCTTGATAATGTCTAGTACTAAGATTTGTTTGCCGGGGTTTGAACCAGCGATATATATTGTATTTGTTTTAATTATGCTCTTTTAGGATAAATTCAGCATAGGTAGATGCAAGTTATTTGTTTTCACCGTTTTTTTTAAGTGTGTGTATCCATAAATTGATGTATCTAATGTACAATATTTTTAAACCTAGCTGTGAGTTGTTCCGTCATAATTTCTAATACTGAAATTGGTTTGTTGATTTGTTTCCAAAAGTTTTATTTGTAAATGAATTTTACAAAAATTTTAAATGCGGAAATTTGATAAAAGTGTATGTAAATTTGATAAAAGTACATATACCAAATTTTGTAAAAGTATATATTAGTTACATTTACATTAGTTTATTCGTATGTATTAGTTACGTATATATATATATATATTACATTTCACTTAATCAAGTTTCTTTTTATTAATACATGTAGCTGGGAACTGTTCCTTGATAATGTCTAATACTAAGACCCGCAATCTCCGGATCGCTAGCTGGCAGCCTTTCCCCTCTACCATGGAGACCGTCGAAATTTTACTTATTATTTTAAAATATTATATTGCATTCGTTTTAATTATGCTCTTTTAGGATAAATTCAGCATATGAGGATGCAAGTTATTTATTTTCACCGTTTTTTTTAAGTGTATGTTTCAATAAACTGATGTATCAAATGTAGAATATTTTTAAACCTAGCTGTGAGTTGTTCCGTCATCATTTTTAATACTGAGATTGGTTTATTGATTTGTTTCCAAAAATTTTATTTTTGTAAATGAATTTTACAAAAATTTTAGATGTGGAAATTTGAGTATATTATGTAATTTGGGTATTTTGAAAGTGTATGTAAATTTGATAAAAGTACATACCTATACCTAGTTTTATAAAAGTACGTATTAGTTACATTTTGTTAACATATATACATATTATATTTAACTTGAATCAAGTTTCTTTTTATTAATATTTATATGTATTTAAAATAATATGTATTAATAATTCACTTTCATAAAATTTTTTAGATTGTAAATAAATAAAATCAATTCAAATTTTATAAACATTTACTTTTATTAGCATTCCCCATAGTTTGAGGATTCTCGATCCGCTCCCGCCTTGGCCGCTGCTGGTAAAATAGAATTGACGGTATTCATCCACCGGGTAACAAGGTATGTGTAGAAGCATCGGCGAACGGAGATCTCGCTGGGCGCTTCTTACGTATTGCAAGCACCACTTCATAGCAACAGTATTTATTTCAAATTACTTGCCTCGTGCAAATCAGTCCAAAATATGACGGTACCCGGCGCTCGGTTTTAGATTTAATAAAACACAAGAATCGAAATATTTCTAGCGTTTATATTCCTCTTAACGGCTCGATCTGACCTAGGTTCGATTAAACGATTAGTAACATCTAGATTTGCTGACCTTAATGACCTGTTAGTCAAGTTCAAAACCTTATGTTTCAAGTTGTTAGTTGATTGAAGGGATGCCTTTCGATAAAATTAACATTGTTTCTGAACACAGAATTGAAAAATTAAAACTATAGGTAAACCACTTAATGCAAAATGCAAAATAATGTGATTTTTGGTTTAAATATTAGGTCGCTTAGAAATAAATACTGCGAGTCTTCGACCAAGTATACGTCAATGCTGCGAGTAGAATACACATATTGAAATAATATAGTATTTTTTTGGTAAGTCTTTTTATAAGCCCAGAAAAAATAAAGTATCGGGCCGATAAAAACTGCTTAGAAAATTAAAATCTCCTACTTACGAAACTCCTTTCGGTTAGGTTTTATTATATACCTAGGTTATGTGGGAAATTAAATTCTTTAGAAAATGATGGTAAAACATTTAAATATTTGTGCCTGAGCGTCGCAAAACAAAATAAAGAACGCTTTTTGGCGATATATTTTTATTGAATAAATCAAAACAGGCGGTTGGTATTAAATAATAATTTAAACCATATCACCATCTACGACGTAATGAGTGTTATTCTTAGCGTCCCGACTTTTACACGACGTGGTGCATCACCTTAACATGAGACGTCCAATTGAAGAATATAATATCAAATAACCACATTTACTAACCAAAATAAACTATTATGTTTGATGCACATTGTTTTAGTTAAAACAGCGTATCCAATGACTAAATAAAGTGTATCTAGTTTCTTCGTATTAAGGCCACATGTTTATAAATACGGCAATTAAACAATATATAAAATTCCGACCATAAGTGCAACTTCAATATATGCACCGAGTAGATTGGCTTAATACTGCAAACTGCACTGCCGCGGCGTAGGTAATCATTAAATACTTGTGGCGTTGGATAACTTTCATTCATAATTATGTATGCATTATGAGACTTTAGTGGAAATCAACCACCTTCTTTTATTAGGTATCATTTAAAATGATTATCTTAAAGGAATTTAATTGTCTCTGAAATTTATTATCCATTACGGCTCTACCAATTGTTCATTTATACATATTCGCTCCAGTAATCACTTAGATACATTATATCTTTGACAACAGCGCAGCCCGTTAAAAAAATTCAACAGGGTTATGTAGATGACACTGTATTCGTCAATGTACTGCCTCGGGCAGGTACAGTACGCGCCAAACTTAAATGTCGACTTGAACTTAAAAAGATCGATTCTCGCGCATGTACCCACAATCACTTTACTGACTTTATAATGACCGCGGGCGAAAGAGAAAGATGCTTAAAACATACGTGCCGCTTTTCGAACCCTAAACTCGCCTATTGCGACGATTTTTGTATCAACGTCAGGTCTGTATTAAAGTTTAGCGTGTATTTTATCTTGGTCTACCCTTTTTCCATGACGGGACATTGACAGTATAGATGAATCGATGTTTTTCGTTCTCTTAAAATTTAACATAGATTTAGTGATTCCTTACTGCATGTGTCTCTTGAGGTCTTGAAGTAAGCTAGCTGAAGTAGGTAAGCTTCTTCCACATTTAGTATATATAGTCCAGACAAAACAGACATTCCAGTTTGCATTTATTACCAAAAAAATCTGAATTTTTGTACACGTCTTGAATATGTCATTACAAATGCTATGTCAAAAAACGGTGAGAGCTACCGAAAAAAACGATGAAAAGAGTTTGTAGATCGTAAAATTCTCTATAAAAAGGATATTTATACTTTTTCCCTACGAAGCACCGTTCTCAAGAAATACGCAAAAAACAAAAATGTATGAACTTTGACCTCGTATAAAAAACAACGCTAACGCTAGATCGATGGGGACTTTTGATATAGTATTGGTAATGACGTACTCAGGACCTGTACAAAAATTCAGCTTGTTCGGAATTAATGCACTTTTTTCGTCTATTTTGACTGGATATGTCTGATAATCCATGTAAATTCAGATAATCCATGAGAAAAGTTCTGAAAGATGAGGGAGTTGCTGTTTAATCACTTCTTGCCAAAAGTTGTTGAATCTTCTAAATGTTTACGTTATCCGTTGAAATGCTTCTATAATCAAAGTTTTAGAATAAGCATATATTTCAGCTATCATTGCCGTAATAATTTTCATAACAATAATAATACGTGGTCCATGCAAACGAGAGTGCATTTTATATTTATTGATCCATAATGGATGCGTGTTTATTTTGCTTCCAAACAGGATATCCTAAGTTCACTTTTATAAATAAATATTCTTGCGGAGCAGGCATAATAATTTCTAATCATAATCTCACCGGAGGCAAAACGGATGTTATCACGTTACATTTATAAACACTGACAGTGAACAACTCACATATTCTTGCAAAATGATAAGCAATCTTAATATAAAAATCTAACAACTCTTCAATTCACAAAAAGATTTTACCAGAACTACGAGTGTGCAGTGCGTAAATAATAATATGATAATATCACGTAAGGTGGATTTACGAAGAAATTAGATTGATAGGTATCTCGGAAATAATTGTGTGTACGTGTCCACTATTAACTTTTAGATATCTACTTTTTCTTCTTCTGGTGTCCTCTGCTATTGAAAATTGCTTATTTCTAAGTACCCCGCAGCCTGTAATATTCCAGCGAAAATGAATGAATGTAATCGTACAAGCCACTGGGCGTCGTTATCTGAGATATCTTTTAGCAATATTCCCACGGATTATTTATCGGTTGGGCTATTGAAAATCTTACATAATTATTAATTGCAAGTAAAGATAATGTTGGTAGTTCTTAGTCGAAGTATGATACAGTTAAAAGTGACCGAATTGGATATGGGTTCCGTAGCTCGGTTGGTAGAGCACTTGCCATGTAAGCAAAGGGTCCTGGGTTCGAGTCCCAGTGAATCCAATATCTTTTTATGATTTTCGATTGAGTTTCGCTAATACTATCTTAATTTAATTAAATATTATTACTTGAGATTTTACTCATAATTCATGTTATTTTGTAAGGACTTGTAAGGAAAACTATAGGATTATTTTTAAGTTCATTATAGTTGAGCGCACTCGAACTGAAATAACACAAAACTGCGCTATGATATGTCTAATAAATTATCTATCTCGCGCATTTTGAGAATACCTCTAAACATTCTCAACATTTGAAAAGCGTCTTAGTATCTACGTGCTTGATTATTTCCTCTCAACCTTACCAAGGTTTTCATCTTCTCCGAAAAGGCAGAGCATGTTACAGCCACTACGTGAAAGCGATTTAGGTACTTTTCTTCTCGGCAAATTAGTATTTAGCGAGCGTCCCCTTTCCGCGGCAGTATGCAGGGAGCTTACCTGATCAGCCAACGAGTTTACGCTGCTGCCATTCATACGGGAACCCAGATCGTGACTGAGGATTGTTATTATTAACAATCTCATACACACCTCCCTCTATTCCATGTATCGCGTCTCCCTGGCATAAGAATAGGACCGTGTTTTTTAACGTTAAGTACGATTAGTATTATTTGTTATTTTGACGATTCGCGACATGAATATATTAACTAACAAGCTCTTTGTAATTTATAGCCGCTGGATAATCTTGTAGCCAAATAAATATCATTTGTTGATTAATAATATAAATATGCATTTAGATTGGTAGCAACTGATAACATTGAAAATAATGCATGCCAAATACTGTACCTAAATTAAACCAAATGAGTTAATAAAAACGATAAGTATCTAGGTACTGATTTTGGGATAAGAAATAACAGGAGCTCTATCTAGCATGGTGAAATCGATAACTTTACGATATCGAATATTATGTTGATAGGCGTAACTTCCGATGATTTTATCGATGTCCCGACCATGCTTTCACCGTTAACAGCCGAACCGATATTGACAGGGAATAATTAAGAAATCGATATACGCTGGCAACACCGAAGACATTTTCTACGAATTGAAATTACGTAAAAACATTAATAATGCATATGCATTTACTTTTTAATAAAAAAACGGGAGTCAATTAGTTAGTGACGTCTTTATTAATATTTCAACCATTTTCATTTCTCAAAGATTGAACGGAATAAATGGATTGCGTCTTAGGTGCATTATTTAAGTGTATGGGGCGCGTATACGACTTCTTTTATAAAGCTTCTTTAGTTTCGTTCATCAATAAACCCGTAATTTTGCATAACGAACGCCATTATTAAAAAAAGTGTATATTGATAATTAACCGAAACTTATCTGATACTATGGAGGCCGCGCAAAAATTACTCTCCGGTCGGAATGTGCGTAAACAATTGTAGACTGTCCATAGATGATGGATTTGGTCAATATCGTATTGGTGGTATAGGGTTTTGTCGATCGCCAAGCTAGACATTCAGGACTGCAGAATCTGAAAACAGGTTATGGAAAATCACTTAACTATATAATTCTACCAATAACATCATGTAAATAAATAAATAAACTTTTTTGTTAACACGGTACTGATTTTGAAGAGAGATACCAGGCTAGTAGAACCTGAAAGAGACGAAGGAATCCCATTTAGATAGAATCTGCTACTGAAAACACTGCGGTGCGTATTATTATTTATTATTCTCAGTATGTTTAGTTTGGCGCCGGATATCGAAGTCGCGTTCCGCGCACGTTCTGCTGCAGCAAGCGGCCGCTGCGTTTAATGCACCGAGAGAAACCGGTTTGCACACGCGAAAACCGACGCAATGAGCGATGAGCGCTCAATGAAAGGGATAACTGCCGCATATAACGTAAATAATACCTGTACAACAGCACGAGGAAAGCTGCTCACTCAAATAGCACGGGTATTTTACAGTTTTGAACCTACAATAAATATATTATTATCATTAGAACACTTGAAACGGGATTCCTTAAACTAATAATGAGATTATTCATTATTAGTTTAAGGAATCCCGTTAAAGATCAATCCCTCAATCATTAACATATTTGCAAAGGTGTCTTATAATCACAGGAGACCTAACTTGTCACAGTTCATATAGGTCTCTTATAAATCGTAGTACCTCCCTTACTGTCATGGTGAGAAATATAATCCAAACGGCGTAAGAAAGAGAAAACTCCACGCTTTATATTCTAATCTAGAATTTAACCATAGAAAAATTCGAATGCGCATCTCTAAAAACCAAAGTTTCCGATAGCAATTTGTGTGTGCTTTAGACGACACGACTGAAGCACTAACATATAAAAGAACATATGACATTGTTATTGACATTAAAATTGGGGTGACATATGAAATTTAGGTGACCTATAACCGTGGGGTGACCTACGACAGTGGGGTGACCTATGACCTTGGGGTGAACTATGACCTTGGTGTGACCTACGACTATGGGGTGACCTACGACTTTGGGGTGACCTACGACTGTGGGGTGCGTAAGCTTTTCGTAACGCATTCACAAGCTTACTCCCCGATCACCGTTCACATCGATCACCGTTCGCATCGATTACCGTTCGCATCATACTTTTCGTAACGCACATCACCACTTTTCGTAACATCACCACTTTTCGTAACGCATTCACCAGCTTACCCCTCAAGCCGAGCGTGCGTAAAGAAGTTTTACTTCAAAAATTTCAATTTAAGTTTTTCGGCACTTAGTACAATACATTTTTACATCCATCCCACGACGGTGCTTGCAATTTATACAAACATTACATTCGTACTTATCCAAATGCTGCATTCTTATTGCAACAAAAATCGTGTCTAATTTATCCGATTCGACATTGGCACATTCCCAGTACAGTATCAAAAGAAAATGATATCCATTAAGACTAAATTTATCATTTGGTTTTAATTTTCGTATTTTTCTTATTCTTAACTATCTTTTTCGGAACTGAATCGGTTGAGCACATTTCATTTAATTCATTTCCGACAGGGAATCCGAATAAAACAAACTTTTCGGTTATTTCATCGAACCTTTAACCGCATTTTTTACTGATTTCTTGAATCAATGTTGTTTTGTTCGGACCCACAGTCCGCAGTCCACACCTGTGCTCGGAGTAGAACGGGATGAAACCAACACACATACATTTTTTTTTTGTTGACAGTTAAATTACCAATGGTGAGCTCGGTTACATGCCAACTCAGAATCAAGTCATTAAAAGCTATTGTGGCGACCGTTCTGAACAAAATTTAAAAATAGCTTTTAACCTAACTAACCTAACATAATCAATTTTTAAACTTTTAATGACTTTATAAAGGTGTTGAGTTGTGAGTTCCAGTAAGCTCATGTGATATTTTCCTAGAAGTCGTATAAGTTTTTAGACGAAATCGTTCAGATTAGTTACAGCAACTGAACTCGATATATCTAGGATACGCCACCACGCCCATTATTGTAATTAAAAACAAGCAATTTAATATTGATGGACCATTTCACTAATGGGTTCTAGGAACATTCATAGATAAACATTCACCGTGGGAAAAAGTCTCCGCCGAAAGATGACCGCCAACAACGGATAAAAGAAAATGTTTGAATGGTGCTAAGGATTGTTTGTATTACACTTAGTATCGATTTTCTCCAATCCAACATAACCCAACCAAACTGGTTAAATGTTATTTAAATCATTTTATTTTAATACCACGCTATTATTTGAAGGTTAAGATAAACTTGAAGAAATAAACATTCTCGGTTTAAGAATAAGCTAACAAAATTATAAAATCCTTTACTACCGTTACACAAAAAGGAAATGTTGCTTGTGTCGCGATGTAAGACTTGAATTCACAACGCCTGGGTGGGAATCCGACGCGTTGCAAACACATACTGACCGGTCAATTAATTCACTAAAAATACACTATGCAAATAGTTTTCACATTGGTGAATTGTGTGTGGTGAATTTTCCCTGCGGTGAATTTCCAGATCCCTCATCAGTGATCATCCCTTAAAAAGTTGTCCAGTAATTTTAAACAAGAATATAAATAATTAATCTAGAGAGATCTATATATTTTTCGTAGTCTCTATAAAATAGTTGTACACCAATCTATTATAGAGAACACAGAAATGGTAATAAAAAAAGGACTATTAGTTTTGCAAAACTAGCTTTCAGCCTGGAAGGACTTCTGTCCTCAGAAGTATTATTATAAATTACGATAAGTCAATAAACATTCACTGTGCTGTAAGAACCCAATCTACTGGAGAATACAGGTGCCAGTACTTACTAAATTACAAATATCTCAGAGAAAACATAAGATTTTACAATAATTGCAGGTGTAACTACAGCGAGGAAATGTCATGTTGAATTAACATAATTTGACCGTTTCGAATAGAATAAACAATTGATGAATCACAATCGGAATTTCAAGATAAAGCATCGCACACACTGCTAATTAATGATATTTAAATAAATATTATATACTAGTAAACATAAATACTTATGTATTTTCCTCGTTTTAAGTATGCCACTATGACAAATTAACGACGAAATTATCAAGCTGTGATCAGAGTGAAATAATACCCAGTAATACTTTTTAATGAACACAATAAAACAACATACCTATTTTATTAAATGAATAAAAAAACTCAGTTCTTCGTTCATTTTCCCTCCATGCCCACACCAAGCGTCACTTTCTTAACCCCTATTCCCAGGGAATATTTTGTCAGGTCAGTATATTACCGTTTTGCAATAAAATCCAAAAAATGAAATTTGATTATTGAAAAAACATTTTAAATATAAAAAAAATTCGAATGCAAACAAGTGGCTCTGCCATACGTATTTTCTAACCAAAATTACTGATAACAAGAAAAAAATAAAAACACACAAATATTTTATTAGACAAATGTATTATAAACGTTATTGCCACATTACTTTTTTGTCGTTTCATGTGAAAATAATTAATAAAAAATTCCCAAAGTTTCATAAAAAAGTTTAAAATTGCGGTCGGAAGTTAGGTTTCACAAAAGAGTATATTTTAATTATTTTGTTGTTAACTTTTTGATTTGAATATTAAGGGTGGTGTTTTCTCTTTCTTCGTATTTCTTTCCATGAGACACAACGGTTTCTGTGAGGCCTACATGAGATGTTTCTAAAAGCGAACAAATTAGCCAGAGAGTACTCACTTCTTACTCATTACATTTGCGAATCTCTCATATCTCAAATTTTTTTAGTCACTATTTCGCCTTCCTATTGTTTTCAAAACGTCTTTTTGTCTATGATTGAAGTTGTCACTAAAAAAGTAAGTTGGTGTGTAGCGTTCTTAGAATATATTTTTAAATTTTTTTTCTTTTCCCTTAATTTTTACGTTCATAACCAAGAACATAATTTTTTGAAGTAAAACTTCTTTACGCACGCTCGACTTGGGGGGTAAGATGGTGAATGCGTTACGAAAAGTGTGATGCGAACGGTAATTGATGCGAACGGTGATCGATGCGAATGGTGATCTTGCGAGGCGTACATACTGCACAACTAACCCAAGGTCGTAGGTCACCTCAAGGTCGTAGGTCACCCCTAGGTCATAGGTCACCCCACAGTCGTTGGTCACCCCAAGTTCGTAGGTCACCCCAGGGTTACAGGTCACCCCATGGTCATATGTCACTCCAATGTCATATGTTCTTTTATAAGTTAGTGAAGTTTTACTTCAGTCGTGTGGTCCAAAGCACAATCGTTTTTTTAAAAAAAATTATATCACGTTTTCTTACGATCTGAGCATTTCAAAAAATTTATGCTACAAAATCTCCTTCTCCTAACTATTTTTTTCTTAGCTTTTTCTTTATATTAATTTAACTTCTATGAACTATTTTTTTTCTTTATGTTTTTCTTGTCTAGCTACTAAAAAAAAAAAAAATTATCAGCGAAAACATGTTTTTAGAAACATATTATTAAAATAAAAACCAAATATGATGTAGATTCTCCAGCTTCGCGCTTATACTACGAGTTTCCGAACACCACATGCAATCAAAATAAAATATAAAATGGTAATATAACCAAAAATTATTTTGTAATAGGATCAAATATTATTTTTTAAGTTATAGAGTTGGAAGGGTAACACTTGCCCCGCATGTCTCGATTTGCTCACCCAACATTTTCATCCTCCTCTAACCCGAAGAACATTGATTTTTTTCATTGCCCCCTATCGTTCCATCTCATTCTCTATTCTTCTATTTTCTCCCAAAAAGAGGAGGCCGGGGCAGATAAGCTGAACACCTGCGCGCGAGACCGAATTTCGTGTGCCGCGCATTTCCTACATTATTATTTTTATTGTTTCTTTTATTTTTTGCCCCGATGAACGGGCATCGGGTACCGGCTCGGGCGAGGCGCGCGGCCGGTACGGATTAAATAAAATAAAGTGAAAAAGGATAAAGAGTGTGGAGGGTGTCAAATTCGAGAAAGGTACGGCATTAAAAAGTTGAATCGAATGCACGTCATCGGAACTAATACTATTACATACATTTTGCCAGCCAAGAAACAGACAGCGATAAAAATTGTGACACTCTGCGAACTTAACGATATTAACCAAAATATAGTAATAATTAAAAAAAAAACATATCTAGAGCATTACAATGAATACATTTTTACAAGTACTTTCAACTTCAGAAATCTTGCAACTATAATATCCAATGATCTTTCACGGGACAGTGCTATTAAAAAAATAGATGTATGCATTTCACACGCGGTAGAAGTGAAGTCTTCAGAAAACTAAAGTAGACAAGAGTGGAGGCTACGAAGCACGGCACAAAGATAAATTACTAACCATCACGCCGTTTCCCGCAGGGGTACCTAGGCAGAGAGGACGGACCGCCAAACGACTCGGTCTTGGCACACACTCTTTGCCTCACTCACATTCATACATCGTCTCATACATACTCTTCTATTATTCTGACTTTTGACATGGTACGACTCAAGTATCTGATTCACTTGCCATGTCTTCCTCAGGCGTCCCCGACTTCTTCTACCATTCCAATTTGAGGTTTATATTCTTCTTACACTACTTTCTAATCGCACAAAGAGGAGACCGATTATTTAAGAAGCACCGAATAAAGAGGAGAGTGATTATGAACAAAATCAGAGTATGCAATTCACACGCGGTAGAAGTGAAATCTTCAGAAAACTAAAGTATACAAGAGTGGGGAGGCTACGAAGCACCGCACAAAGAGAGGATTTTAAGGAGACCGATTATACTATCTCATTCTCTCGCAGGCTAAATCCTACAGATGTATGTTTTTTTTTTCTTTTAGGTGTCGCTTTTTAGTTTCGTCGAGTTTCGAATCACAACGGCGCTAAAGAAGTTTCACTTTAAAAAAAAAAAACAATACTACACACGAGAAAACTGTACTAAAGAAACGGTCCAAAAATATATACTAATAATAATATTTCTGACTCAATATCTGAGGTCTTTCTCACGTCTCAAATAAGACAATAAGCATGTTTTAATGACGTCATGCGTCACGTTTTTGTGTAGCGGCCTCACTTCCGAATTCCTGAGATGAATCTGAGAAGTTTTCCAAAGTGCAACACACACATGGTCAGCATCTGTCATGTCGGGACGCGGCGCACACGAAACTTGAGAAGAATATTGCCACCTATCTCTGCTCAAATGTGCTTGGCAACATGATTGATAAAAAAATGTCAGAAATGTATTTTGTGTGCACAAAAATTGTACTATTTTTGCACAAAAACGCAATTTTCAATTTCCCCCCTTTACTAGATAAACAAAAAATTGAACAATTTATTGTACTATTTTTGCACAAAAACGCAATTTTCAATTTCCCCCCCTTACTAGATAAACAAAAAATTGAACAAAATTGTACTATTTTTGCATAAAAACGCAATTTTCAATTTCCCCCCCTTACTAGATAAACAAAAAATTGAACAATTTTGTATCAAAACATACCTGTGTGTTTTGATGATATATTTTTTAAAAATTTAAAAAAAACTGAGGAACACAAAGGAAAAGTACAGAAATAAGAGTCAATAAAATAAAACTCGAGAATTAAGCTCTTAAAAGCTTTTCGAGTAATATATCTCTATTATCGAAAATAATAATTAAGAATAAAGAATAACTAATAATCGAGTATAATACGTGAACGTGCTTCATTATGCAATGAACAATAAATAAAAAAGCAAAAAGACTGAAACTAGAAACCGAAAAAGATCAAAATAATCTATTATTTAGGTCTAACACAGAAAAAAGGGTTATATTTTGGAAAACAGTTTTTTGAAGAGTTTTAGAAAATTTCTTATAAGTAGTAAAATCTTTTTGCTTTTCACGTGTTGTAAAACAATGAGAGCATCAATAAAATACACTGAATAGATAATAAAATTAAAAATGGCATTCAGGTAGATTTGAATGGATATTGGTTCAAGCCCATTTAAAAAACGCTTTGTTTTTCTTGTGCTTGCCTGAAATCGTTTATTACAATTCCATCCAAATTCATAATGACGATAAAACACAGTTTTGTATTGGAAAGAATTCCCTCCAAATATAATGACGATGAAACACAGTTTTGCCTTTGAAACTTAAGGCCCGAATGGCCAGACTTTTAGATCTTGAAACACACCCACATAACATATCTTGTGTTCTTCTTTATTCAATGGAATACAGCAAAAAATATACACCAAGTTACGAGAAAACCTTATAATTGTTTCCTGCGAAATAATCATTCAATACCCTACAATAATGATCATTCGCGTTAATTACTCCCACTATTTTAAATAATCAGCATCAATTAAAGCTATAATTATTAGTGCCAGCTGTCGTGCAAGTCCCCATGGCAGCTAGTCACGTATGGCTAGTGACCACTGTGACCACTGTGACCAGTTTATACAATATGCAGCATTTGTCATCGAATAACAGTCATTACGGGGACGGTAATGTCAGTTATGCCGATGATCAAGTGACATTACTAACGCGTGTTCGTGATACCGATGGACAGAAACTCACCAAGTCATCGAATGTGCGCAGTCAGTAGGCGAGCGTTCAAGGGTCAACGAAAAAATGACACGCCTCATTCTTCCGTTTTTAAAGATATCATGACAAGAGTTTAAAATTTACGACATTTTGACGACGTAAAAGATACACATATTTTTTTAACCCTTCCAAAATCGGGTGTATTTTGTCAGAAGGTAAAAATATTTCAGCTTTGAATTAAAGTCCAAATAAATGGAATATTTCTGAGCATATCCAAAAACTAAAAACTAATTTTGAGAGCTCCACACAAGAGGCCCTAAGGAAAATAATTAACATATGTTATTATTAGAAATTAAAATATAATTTTGGAAAATTAAAAATTTTCATACAAACATAAAGAAGTTACAAAAACGCTCACCTTACGTTTTTTTCAATCTAAAATTTCTGATAACGAAAAATGAAAAACACAAACATATTTTTTTAGGCAAATGTATTGTAATCTTTATTATCCTCTCTCTTTTTCGTAGTTTCATTGAAAATAATGAATGAAAAATTCTCGAAATTTCATACATATTTCTCAAATGACATCAGAAACTTTGGTTTCATAGAGGTGCCAGGTGCACATTTAAATTGTTTATGGTTAAATTCTAGATTTGAATATAAAGTGTGGAGTTTTCTCTTTCTAACACCTTTAAGATCATGTTTCTCACCATGACAGTAAGAAAGATATAACAATTTAAATAAGATCTATTTCACCTGGGACAAATATGGTCTAATATGATGAAACGGGTTAATAAAAAACAAACAATATTCAATAAAGGTATGTAACAGTATCCACCAAGTAAACATTATGCAGCAAATTACTTAATAATTAAAAATTGTAATTTAGAATCGCTGTTATCAAGGACGTTTTTACGCCAGTAGTGTTATTTATTAACTTCATACTTGGGGTGTCTGAGTAGATACCTACACATATTTGTTAAAAAAGATTTGGATCACCAGTGGCCTTCAAAGACCTTTTCATGGCATTTGATAAAGGCCATCCACAAGGTTTGGTATTTTAAGTTCAAATAAAAATTTACAATCTCAAATGACTAACGAGTTTCATCAAATTATGGATCTGGGAAGAATTCAATGAATCAAAGTTTAACTGATGCGATCAATAATTGCCACTAGTTTAAAACACTTTCATAAAGTTGATGGTTTCTTTAAACATTTTTTTCTAAGATTCTGAATCTTTCCACGAAGTTTCCTACATCTCTCTTATACCTGTTATATTTCAGCTTATCTCGTGTAATATTTTATCAGGCCCCGCTGCCTTATCCCAACAAACCAGCCACTTTAATTCGTGGCTACCTGCCGAGGATACACATATTTTATTTTAACGAAACACCAAGCACCTGTATTACGCGGAGAGGACGTGCTTGAAATAAAAAAATACAACAAAAAACCTGAGAAAGGATCTGATAAAATGATAATAGCGGTTAAAAAATACATAAATAATCGTATCTGGTCAAACTGACTAGAAACATAAAAAAAGAACGAGCTAAGAAGCCTATCTCATAATATTTTTGATTGGACGGTATAGGTTTTTAATTCAATGTTGGAGTGATTAAATATTATTGAAAAGATATCATGCAGAGGTAGAGTTACTTCACAGAACCAGGGGAGGTCACACGTGTTCTTATGGAGGGCCACATATATTTATTGGTGACAAAGATAAGTATTTTTATATCATCTTTACACTTTGCACCATTTCATTTTTCGCTAGTAAATAATGTCATCAGCATACTTGAGAGAAAGTTTTGAGAAGTAATCATCGAAGCAATCAAAATCTGTACATATAAATTTCCATTATGATTGGAAAAAATCGATGAAGAAAAATAATGTTTCGCAATTACTTGATAAGTACATTTATTTGAGTCTTAATCCAAAATACAACATGTTTTTCGGCTGATAAAATTAACAAAACATATTTTATAAAACGACTTTATGTTTTGTTTTTATAAATTTTTGTCCATATTTTTAATATCAATAAATTATACATGGCGTCCGGAAACTTTGAGTACATACATAACCCATGAAAACATATATATTTTTTCGATCTGAGCCCATCAATTTTTTTTCGGAAAGTAAAGGTTTAAAAAAAACATTTAAATCCAGGTCTACATTTCTTCGCAATAAGACATCAAAGAAAGAGTAACCCCCTAGCAACTATATTGAAAAAAAAATTTAAAAATCCAACTTCACTCTTGATTTACTCAAAATTCAAAGATTAAATCAAAAAAAGTTCTACAAAAAAATCGACTCTAAATGTGAAGCAGATGCATCAGTATCCCGCTTGGACTGCGAGTTTCTGGACACCACGTATAACAAAACGATTACGCTGCTCAATATATTGTTTATGTTTACGTCATCCATCGACGGTGTGCATAACACTCGAATGAAATAATTATGCATACTATTGGTGCATGCGTGATTGTATAATCTGAGAAGTTAAGTAATTTATCGTGATGCGTTTTCAGAGGTCATCTCACAGTTTATAAATAACCATAACCTTACAATATTGGTATCAACAAAACAATGAAAGATAACATCAAACAAATGTGTTAGTATTGCAGTGAAATTAACCATTAAATATATTGCGTAACACATCTAAAAATAAACAATTGCAACCAATTACAGTATGACAGCCTCCGTGGTCGAGTGGTAAGGCTCCCGGCTAACAACCCGGAGGTGCGCAAGTTTATTTTATTTGAATAATTTGTGTTCTTTCACAACTAATTTATTTAAAGTAATATGTAGTGTATTTGCGGAACGTTCCAGACAGGAAGATACTCTCAGTATCGCTCTGGTGTAAGACCACCATTCAGAATGTTTGGTGATTAGAACCGAATTATTATTATTTTTTTATTTGAATACCTCACACGAATCCCAGCTATTCCTGTCTGAAGTCAGTTAGGCTGTGGCATCCCCAATTGGGGTATGTTGTGAGACTGAACGAACTGAGGAGGGGAAGGAAATGGGGAAGAGGAAAGCGGGGAAGTACCTAGTAATAGCCAGATAATTTTCCACCTTCCTCTTTTCCATATCCTTTCCCTTCCCACTTTATTCAGCATACATAGATGCCATACTCTCAATGGCTACAGACGGTTGGGTGCAATTAGGACTCTTGCAACAATAGAACAAAAAAAACTCAAAATTTTATATAGAGTTTTTTTAAATCAGACGTTGACAGTGACTTCCTCTTGTTTTGAAGGAAATTAAAAAAAAAAATCATCAACCTTGTAGATTTGTATAAAAATCAAATGCACGACGCCCGCCCGCCACAGACACTCTTTATTTTATATGTATTTCTTTATTTTTTAAAAAGAAAGACAAATATTCCCGAGTTACGAATAACCTGACAAAATTAATAACCATAACAGTAAATGGAAAATGTTGCTTGTGTCGTGTTGGAGGACTTAGCCAGCCGAGTATTGAATTCACGATGCCTGGGTGGGACCCAAACGCTATGCCACGGACTCATATTTATGTAACAAACAGACAAGATAAATATATTCCTTTCCATCTCAAATCCTACGGCCGGCCGTTGTTTCCAACTTTTCGAACGATCAATCTGAGTCTCCGATCAGCTAAGTGATTTGTTTAGTAACGCTCGGATTCGTCTGTTGATCGGACATTTGTGTTGGAAAGAGCGTATTTGTGCATTTGATGTGTGTTGAGCCGAAATTTCGGCTCAACAGTTGACCAGTAGGATTGGGAAGAACGGCGGTTAGTAGAGTGTACTGAATAAGGACGAAAGAACTTTCGACATTGTTCCGTTCGGTCGTCTGTTTGTCCTTGCCCCACGAGAGCAACAACGCCACATGCTACGTGTATAATATAAGGTGGTACTGGTAGAGGGCATCCGAGCAGGCAGCGGCTATCAGCTCCCTATATGCGAGGACCAGTCCACTTCCCTTGTCCGTAGTGCAGATCAAGTGCTCACGACACGCAGGGTTGTGGTTCGATATCCGTTAAAAAACAAATCATAAAATTACTTGAATCAATATTCCGGTCGTTAAAGCAGTGTTATTCTAATCTAATTACTTTATTACTAAAATTAACAATCTTCTTAATATCGATCCTCCAGTTGATTGTTCAGACATCTCGAAATTTTAGTCGAGTATGCAGTTATATGTAAAAGTGTACCCTCTATCTGGTGCAATACTCAGATTGCTGATAAACACCACCAAAACAATAATAATGCACAAAAACTTGTAGTAAAATAAACAACAACAAAAAATTACGTTTTCTGGGTTACTATTAGGAAATTTCAAAATGTTATACTAATGTAACGGACTTTGCTTCCCGGCGTTATTTTACAGTAAATTTAATATGTATAACAAATATACATGTAAATAATATTTGATTTATGATAGGTGAGCATTCGAATATCTTAAAAATTAGTATTTGTAGATGTCTGACTGATCAACTGGACGGTCGATATATAAAAGTGAATGTTTCTTCGTTGATCCCTTATACGTTCCTAAACAATTCATCCGATTGCGATGAAACTTTGGTGATTTATTGTGCGCATTCTCGCGAAGGTTTATATATATAATGATGAGCTTCGGCGTTAACCAATTATATCCTATACCATTCATCCGATTGCGATGAAACTTTAGTGAGTTATTGTGCGTACGCCCGTAAAGGTTTCATTAGAGCTTTGAAAGTTGTATAAAAATTTAAGGTGGCGCGCGAGATGTTTGAAAAAATGAGTGTATTTCATACAGTTAAGCGGTAGGAAGGAAAGGAGGGAAGGGAAGGGGAATTCGGTAAGATTTTGCACAGCAATCAAATTACGTGTTTGCCAGTTCAAAGATTGGCGAGAGTTTTACACCTACATCTACATATAATAAAGGCAATGCTCGCTGAAATGCCAGTAGCAACGACTATATAAAAATAATAATACCTCATATTGAAACTTGATTCCCAGCCCTGGCAACAGAGCCCATTGACAAAATCACGATAAAATGTTTACATTTTAACGATCCTGAGTTCCTGGTATCAATATTATTATTGTTATTGAAAGATAAACGCATTATGAAACTATCCGTTTCCACAAACATCCGGTATCATATATTTTATCAACAAAATGAATCATACAATATTTTGATACTACCGCAAATTTCATCATCGTAATAAATTGCCTACTTAGATAAACAGGTAAAAAAAGGTATTTCATAACAAATTTACGATTTGAATGAATAAGGATAACAGTTTGCGTTTAACACGATGAAATTAGTTGGAGTGTGAAATGTGGTGCTGGAGAAAAATGCTCAACATTCCATGGACAGCCAGAAGCACAAATGTCCATAATGGAAGAACTAGGCATCCACAATAGGCTCTCAACTATATGTCTACAACGTATCTCAAGATACTTTGGATACGTTGCTCGCCAAACTGAGGACTCCATCTTGGAGAAACTCATAGCCATTGGCAAAGTGGAAGGCAGAAGAAGCAGACGAAGGTCACCAATGCGCTGAAGTGGCCAAATTTCAATGGTGTCTGATAAGTCGGGGTCCGCAGCTCTCCAAGTAGCACAGGACCGCGATGAGTGGAGGGGCCTTGTCCATCATGGAAATTGGAGTACAGGAGCGCGATTCTGGTACTTTTTGCGTTAACTCTACTGCTATCGCTCACTAACAATGATGGCGCTTGTAAGGATTCGAATTAGTCGTCTCCTTACATCCATTTTCAACAGAGCGATTCTGTTTCTTCCATTGTCCTTACAGGAGCGGGTAAGGCGAGAGACCTAGTAAAAAAATCTAAACAAAGGTCGTTAAGACTGTTAAGAGATTCTTTGAAAACACTAATAAATTAAAAACAATCAAGAAACGCAAGGTTCTTGATCAAAACTTTTTAAAACAATTACTTTATGTCGTATTGCATTTTATGCACATCTCATTTTATTTTAAAATAACGTAAAAAGCCGTTTATCGAAGATTTTCGTTTTGTAAAAGGTACCTACCTCACTCTTGATGGTAATGACCTTTTTATTCATTCACTACTTCTAAAAGTGACAGATGTCGCCGAGCCAAGATGGCCAATGGATGTCACGATTTCAATACAATCATGTCGGTTCGGTTATTTAAACGATATTTTGCTGTACAAAGCAATAATGAGGTAAGTAAATGCTATAATATATGTATCTAAAAGCATATAAATATACTCATATTTGGCTCGAACCGAATTATCAACAAGATTATGTCTGTGATTTGAGGTTACGTTTTTCATGTAAAAATCGAGACAGTTCATTTAATATTTTACAGAATAATATTATTTTTACCGTATTGTTGTTTTAAGAAACATAAGAAAAATATATGTATAATGTGACGTTAATTGGCGTAAAATTATTTTTCAGCATTTTGATCATCAAACTGTTTATGGAATGTGTATCACGAAATGGAGAACAAAGACGGTTGAAGGAATCAAATATGCAGGAAGACGTTCCCAATGATGTATGTATTTTTATATTTGTATGGTGCTATATTGTGTTTCATATGTACACAACTAATATTGATAAAATGTGATGAACTGTTTTTGGAATGCAGCACAGCGTATGTCACCTTCAGCAGACAGAATATGCACTGTCAAATTATCTGATTTTGAGATACAGAAATTTATTTGTTAGCAACAAGTAATATGTGTTATTTTAAACATAATGCTGTATGATACAATTTGATGTTTATTTCTTTTACAGACACTAATGCGGTGGCAGTAGGATTCGCTGCAGCTGATGATTGATGTTGACGTCCCGCAAACTTGCAGCACGAGGATAATTATCTGGACGTCAACTAGGGTAAACCTTTCATGAAGAGAGGCGGTCGAAAGGCTCAAATGTGCTGAAAGACCTTTCCCATTGATGAAGTATGTATTTAATATTTTTTATGGTATATTGTGTCAACTGATATTGATCATGTGTGTTGAATTGTTTTTGATGAAGGTTTAACGGAACCTACGTTATAATCTACGCATTTACAGATGGCGCCAATTTGATTATTTTAGGTTAAAACACTTATTGCAAGTTACGCTTTAAAATATTAAGATAAATGAATTGTTTGCGCTCGCTCGTATTCAATATGAATATGAATACATAGTTTTGTCCATAAACTATTTTCTGAGAAAGGCTTACAAGTCCAATTTTGTATAGGTGACTCAATCCAATATTGTATTTGTTAGCCTTTATGGAAAGATTTGAGTTTGTTTATAGAATAAACTATTCATATTCATACGGAATACATACAAGCTCAAACAATTAATTTACATTAATATTTCAAAGCATAACTTGCAAAAAAAGTGTTTTTACCAAAAATAAATTAATTGGCGCTATCTGTGAATGCGTAGATTATAGCATAGGTTTCGTTTAACCTTAAATGCTGCATATTAAAGCATATGTTACCTGTGAATGGTAGTAGAAGTCGAAGACGCCCAAGAATGACATGGCACGACCAAGTGAATCAGATACTTGAGTTGGGCCATGTCAAGAGTCAGAATAATGGAAGAGCATGTACGAATGTAAACGAGGCAAGGAGTGTGTGCCGAGACCGAGTTGTTTGGCAGTCCTTCCTCTCTGCCTACCCCTGTGGCGAAAAGGCGTGATGGTTAGTTAGTTAAATTTCATTTGATACAATTTGATACTTTTATTTCTTTTTCAGAGATTTCTTTCGAAACTGATGGAAGTGGCGTGGTCGCTGTATAGTACCTACTGTCGCTGATGACTGCTCTAGAGTAGTGAAGAAATGCTGGTGACTGAGGCGATGATATCCTCACTGGGATCTCCTGTTCTGGGGATTTCATTTGCATTTTAATATTTAATTATATAAATAATATGAAGTTACTGAAATAACTATAAGTATATGATGTGGTATTTTTTTAGCGAGGTCGAGTATTTGTATAGGAAGGAGTACACTTGAGAGTGGGTCGGTGGTTTAGAACCCACACCAAGTCAAGTATTCCCTCATGTTGGAGAAGGTTCAGAAGAAATTTCTGAGATTTGTCTACCTGAGGGAGTATGGCAACTACCATTGGCTCTACCCTACTGACTTTCTCTTTGGCATGCTCGGTATTAACCATCTACAGGTCAGAAGATATGTGCTCATTATAACACATTTCTGCAGACTGATTCGTGTACGGTTCGAAAACTCGGCTATCATGGAGGGCATTAGTTTCTATGTTCCCGATGGTTTTCTCTGTCACCGACAGCATAGACTGTTTTATATCCCCGCGTGCAGAACTATCTTGCCAATGGTTATGCCAGTCGGGAGAGCTGTTTTAATATCGATATGTTTAACATCAATGAAGCAAAATTCAAACAACAAACTTTGTTGCTGTTAGTCTAAATTTGTTTATCTTAAAATCTGTAGATATTTTCTCTTTTAAAAATGCTTTGAAATTGTAATTTTGTAATATTTTTAAAATGAATAAATTAAATTGAATTGTATGTTTTGAATCCAGCTTTTTTTTAGTTTTGAGTTATAATGTTGCTGTTGATTGTTAAATGAAAGTGGGGTTTAAAAGTAGTATTGTTTCACAGCAGAATTGTTTAATCGACACGACGCGACGTTAAGATATTGAAAATTTCTTCAGTGCTAGTTTTTTTAAGGCCTTTCAATATAATTTTCAAGACATCTTTTTGGGTTTTAATTAGAGAATTTATTAATAAGAATATTATAATAATGTATTAAAGTTAAGGTTTCCACATTTTTTTTGTATTTTCACAACGGGTTGAAGTTCCGGGAAGGACAAAGTTACTAGTAAACATAAGAAAGGCCCAAGTTTATGTAGGTAAACCTTAAACAAAATAAAGTTATAAGTAATTATTTGATTTCTTACCCTTATGTGTTTTGCAATTTGAGTATTTTTAATAAAATAACGTTTCCCTTCATGCCATATTTTATTTTTACCTATGAACCATGTTTTCCTATCTCCTTCAGCCAGATATATCACACATACTTTAAACATGTAGTTTATTGTTATTATCACTATTATTATCACTCTAATCAAACATTTTGCAAGTTATGTACTTTAAAACCCCTCAGGCTAATTTATTTGGTTTTCGGAACAACTCACACAGGTCTCCCTCTCCGTTGTCTCCCTTACCATCATGGTTAGAAATACGAAAGGAAGAATATGGAAAGAGAAAATACTTCACTTTTTATTTAAATCTAAAAGTTAACCACAAAATAGTTAAAATGTACACCTATATGAAACCAAAGTTGCTGGTGGCAATTTGAAAAAAAAAAACAAGAAACTTTGTGAATTTTTAAAAAAATATTTTACATGAAACGACAAAAAAATGAGGTGGTGATAACCTTTATAATACATTCGTCTAATCAAATATGTGTGTTTTTTTTTTTTTTTCATAGCCAGTAATTTTAGTGGGAAAAAACGTAAGGTGAGACATTTTCATGTTGCATTCAAGATTTTTATATTTAGAAAATTACATGGTTACTTCTAATAATAAACTTTGAAAGCGTATTTCATCACCTTTCGAACAAAGTTTTTAGTTTTCGGATAGGTTCACAAATATTTCATTAATTTGGAATTTAATGCGAAGCAGAAACATTTTGACCTTCCGAAAAATAGGCCCGAGTTCTGACTCGTTAAAACATCGCAATTACGGTAATTCGGTACATTTAATAGCATTCTTATGTGAAGAATAGTTCACTAATCATGTTTACATTCAAAACTTACGACAATATTAAGTTTTATTTTGTTAAAACACGCAAATATCGACAATGTCATACTTTAATGTCAGACACTACCTCGCTAATGACAGCCCACACGGTCTCCTTTAGATCCTTTCCTTCGCGAAGTTCAAAGGAGAGGATTTAGCTGTCATTGTTAGAACGTGAATCGCAATTTGCAAAAAAATCGTTAAGTTGAAGGTAAGGAAAGGATTACTGTCGTTAAATAGAACCAGAATCGCGCTCCTGGTTACGATCCTCAGCTATAAGGAACCGACTTGAGAAGAAGTGTTGCCAAAAAAACTGGGGTGGGGCGCGAAACTGATTTGATTTTATAAAACTAATGCATGTCTGATGAGACCATATGTTTATACGTGATACTAATGTCATGAAACAAATTTTGCATAAATAGTGTCGTAATGTGAATTCGACTTAATACATCAGTAGTATACGAGTATATACAGCCGATAGAATAAATGGTAATAAAAAAAAGATACATACATATGTTAAAATCTGTTTACACAAAAGTTTTTTATTATTATTGTGCGTTGAAAACGTGTTTAAATTTGATCATCAAACAATGCTGACTCACGCAATCAGGCAAACATTTACTAATGATCCAATCAGATTCCGAACACAAATTACGTAATAAATTAAATAGTGGAGTGATTCAGTTGAAATAAATTGGTGCTTTACATTATTATTCGAAAAAAGGCATTTAAATTTTATGTACCAATAAATAATATTCTGGGGAACTGTTAGTCACAAAGCGGAGGCATCAGAGATATTTATGTGCCTATTATATTTTATTATTAATGTTAATGATTCCTTATGAAGGTCCTAGGACTGAGTCAGGACGGTTTTTCCTTCTTAATTACCATTTAGATGAAATTAATAACATATTTTTTTGCGTGAAGAGTCACCCATTAATCTAAGTTAGAGATGGGCATGATCAAAACACTGGAAACTAAAATAATCGAATGATGTTTCGAATTAATCGCTTAGTCAGAGATTGTGTCTAAACTCAGCCGAAAAAAGGAAATCAAAATAACAGACAAGATCTTGAAAACAATTAGTTCGCTTGTGCATCAGAAATTTAAAAATATAACAAATGATCATTTTTATCATTTATTATGTAAATACAAATGGGAAAATAGGTACAGATAGTAGAAAACTTAAATCTCTTTCATCATATTGCGTGGGCGCGATTAATGTATTGTTTTGCTCTAACTTATCTTCAATAAAGCGGAAACAACGCAAATGGTCAAAAATAGAATTACATTCAAAAAGTTAATTGGAAAATGCCTCTTTCAGGGGGGTTTTATTTTTGATTTTAATTGTAGGCATAATATTACAAGCGAGGGATGGGGTGCTTTCGACGCGTCTGAAAACGGTAGATAACGTATAAAAAATAATAGTGACAAAACATAACAGAGGTTATGTTAGGTTTGTGCACAAAGTTCGTTCTTCATCTTTACTTTTTTCGACTTTTTTCATGGAACCGCTTAAAACACGTCAAATAATCGAAAAATGTCGAATAACCTAAAAATGTCGAATAATCGAAATATTTCGAATAATCGAAAAGGTGCCCCGAAATGCCTCGCTCCGAATCTGGTGACAAGACTCCGCAGGCTGGTTGGCTGAGTTCCGAGAGGAATTAGGGGCAACTCGAGCCGAGCGGTACACCGTCCTCTAAAAAATGAAACTGTAAGTTGAAATGTCGTCCAACGAGAGAACGTCCGCTCCAACCACTACCGCTGTGTCGTTTCCATCTGAACTCGGCTCCACTATCTCTGTACGGTCCATTCAATCCATCCATTACACTGTACCTACACTTACTAGGCACGGTCTACGATGCGCTATCAGTCAGTTATCTGGCGACTCCTTCACAGGTAATGTTGGTAAGTATGAACGGAGATACGCTGTTCATAGTAATACCAACGTTATGTAATAATAACCGTTGTAATGTGTTTCAAAGCTGAAAAATGACACCAGAAGTCTTCCACGCGTCTGACAGTTATTATAGTGTTAAAAAATACATATCATGGAGGATAACAATTAACTTTCTTCTTTCGAGAAATGGCTTGCCTAGGCAGTCTAGACGCTTCGATTAAATTCGAATTTTATCAATATATCAATGTTAATTACGAAACTACGTAAATAATTCGTAACACTTTTTATAACTAACTATCACCCCGTTTTCCCGCTGGGCTGGGCCCATGTTTGCAACGCATTCTGGACGACTTACGAAGATATCTGCAATATCTGCATACGCTCCTTACGCAAGCTAATCTGTGCTTTCCAGATCGGCACTGGACGTGTGAAAGAAAGATGGCGGTGGTGGAAGGCCTTCCAACGAGTTGATTTTATGTTGATTATGTTTGTTTTGGCGATTAATGACATTTATTTTTAAAATGGAAGAAAATCTACTATTAGATTTAGTAAGACGTTGTGGTAGATAACGTAAAAACCATTGAATATGGATATATTACGATTCAAATTTGAAAGTGTGCACAAAGGCCAAGGGAAGGTAGTAACGTATACGTTGTGTAAGATACGCGCCAATCTCATCATTCTCGAGCAGGAACATTCACTACTGACTTTTCAATGACCGTAAGCGAAAGCGAAAGATTCGTAAAACATACGAGCTACAGAGAAATGCGTGGGCGGGGAGGCATGCCACTTTTCGGACCTTAAACTCGCCTATCGCGACGATTTCTGTATCAAAGTCGGGTCGCAATTACAGTTTGGCGATTACTATACGTGGGCCCAGTGTGTCCTTAAATTTAATAATTATTATACTATTCATTAAAATGAATAGCATCAAATGCCTGAAGTATATTCCCAAAAAGCAATTTTCAAAACTAGAAAGCATATTTAGGTACCTACCTATTAAATCATAGATTAAAACGAGGCATAAATAAATTCATAGGCTTAGATAACGACCAATTTACCCATTTCTAGATTAATGTCCTTATTACAAATTACAAAATAGTTTAAAAAAAACTTCCCGCATGAACCGGGCATAAGAATAGGAAAATATTATAGTCATAATTATAGAGGTTGAATATTGTAACTGATTCAATGACTTCCAGAACCCATCGAGCATGTAGAATAATGTTTTCACATCATTTTTAATGTCAAAAAGAGTAAAAATTTATAGTCTTCAAGAATGCCACAAGTAACACGCGTTAAATCATAATAAATAATAATAATATGAAGTGGATTTTTAGGTTGATCTGTAAGTCTACAGTAGGTGGATACGTATATGTATACAGTCGCATGTTGTAGGTACCTTCATCTCTTATAAGCCAGCATCCGACTGGTCGCGAGATATAATATCCACTTTACACATCCGTCCTGCGCCGAGCGACCGTTGGCATAACCATAACCGGTTGTTATAGAAAAAGGTTGAAATAAGTATCGAATAAATAACACTTTAACAAAAGAGTCGTAAATAAAAATTAGACAGGCACCTACCGTATGAAGTTTATGAACCAGTGCTGCCTTACATGGCCGATTCACGGATTACTACTTTACTACGTTCATTCATGATCGCCGGATAGAAATGGCCGCTTCATTCATTAATGCTGGCATTTCAGCGATTCTCAACTTTTTTGATAACATTTTTTGATTTATTTTATTTAATTTTAAAACAATAATAATATTTTGATTTGTACATCGTAGTTTTTGTGAAAAAAGACCTCAGGGGCGCTGTACAATAATATATTTCTGTAAGTGCTCTACTATCTATCTTAATAAATATAGATTAGACAAACCTTTATAAAAACTTATGGCTAATAGATTGCATTCACCAATACAAAACTATATGTGCAATAAATTTGTTCAATAAACATGCTGCTGCGTTAAAATGTACATATTATATTATTATTTATTTATATTATATATACAGGGCATACAGGCAGATAAAATATTTATGATCGTACCAGTCACAGAGATTAATACTAGTACTTAACCTTTTTTCGAGCAATTTAAACACAGTTCACACGCAGATGACAAGTGATTGGAAATGCTTTTATTTTATCCTTTTATTTATTTTAATAATATACTTTGTATAACAGTTAGTAAGCAAAATTTGAAGCGAAATATTTTATTAATATATTGTCATTATTATACAGGGTGTTGAGGGACTTGCATGAATTACATTAACCAGTGATTCCTGATATCTTTTGGAGTAGAAATCATCAATGAAATTTTGGGTTCCGCTGACTTTTTTTAGATGTTTTTTTTTTAAAATTTTGTTTCTATAAAACCATTTTTTTCTTTCTCTTGTCATTTCAGAACACTTAGCCGAGTAACCACCCAACACTCACAAGCTGTTAAATATCGTTTCATTAAAAAAATATTTAAAGATTTGTAAACTTTGACAAATTTATCGTAAACATGCTAGCAATGGCGGTCGATGACTTTTTGGAATAAAAGTATTACAATTATTTGGAAGTGTCTAAAGTAAACTTCTAAATACAAAATACAAATGGTGGTGCTTCTTTCTAACACTGCTTAATTCATATAGATGTATGCATAATGTAATAGAAAAGGATTTAAAAAATACCTTTATGAGTCCGTCTCAGTTTGTGCCGTAAATGGCACAAAAACACTCTACTGATACCAAGGTATTCTGCACTAAAAGTCACAGAAATACCCAAGGGTTTAATATAATATTCTTAAATAACTTCAAATACAGCTAAGACTGACATTATCTGACTTCCTCTGTCTGACGAGGCGTGAAAACGGCAGTTTTTCCAGCAATTTGCGGGGCCGCCGCGTCCATAGACAATCTAATTGTCGGACCACAGCTTGTCTATGGCCCGATAATGCGGACCGGACTGAATTCGGTGTATTCCTTTATTCCGAAGAATTCGAAAGACCGTAGTGTTTTTTTTTCTCATTCTTTTATCAAAACTCGTGACACTCTACTTCCGGTCGTAAGTTGCATTTATTTATTTTACTCTAAATTGAAATGTTATACAATATTTTTAAAGGGGTTTTCAAGATCGGTTTATTGACTCCCTATCTACATCAATCTGTATATCGATATCGTTAAGTTAACAATGAACGATGAACTAGCGGCAAAACAAGCAATTAATTTTACGTAGATAATCGAATACGTACATTTTCCAGATAGCTTTAAACATCCAACTATAAAATTTTCAATGAAACATAGATTAAATACTTCGATTAATTAACAACAAAGAATGGCTTCCAATCTTTAACAATCTAAAGACCACCAAATTAGGCGATGCCTGTAATATATATTTTTAATTCAATATACAATACGATCTGATAACGGCCTACAGAATTCGACGTATGTTGTAATGTATCCTGGTTTCTTCATATTTATTAATTTAATTCGAGGAAGTAATTTTGTTTTTACAATACATTAATGGCCTTGCCTTGAATTGCGCGTTGCTAAGAACATTTCAAATCTAAATAAAATGTTTGATTTAAACAATAAACGTGTAGAGTGTAGATGTATTAGAGTAGAATGTTACGTTAATAATCTGTAACGTTGTGAATTTATTCTTTCAAATAATGCACGTTGACGACACCAAAAATTGTGATAAAAACAGTGGGATTCTAGCCGCCAGTAACTGTTTTTAAAGAGCATTATTTAAGAGTTTAAAAGAACTAAACCAGATGTTGAGTTGGAGTTTGAAAGAGAGTATACGAAAACAGTGTATAATATACTCGTGAATAATGAATACTTGGATCAGGCGGATGAGTTTGTGTATCTGGGAAGTATGTTTACGAGAGATGATAGGGCTGAAAGTGTTTTTGAATGAAGGTAATTAAAAATCGATGATAAAAGCAGGTAAATCCATTAATGGAGGACTGAATGCCGTCCAAAGAAGCGAAGCTAGAAGTCCACGATGGAGTGTTGGCACCTACCCCGATGTATGGCAGTGAGGCATGGAACTGGCAGAGGAAGGATGAAAGTAGACTGAATGCTGTAGAAATGTGTGGTAAAACCATGTATGACAGTGTGAGAAATGTGGAGATCCGCAAAGAATACAAGGCTGATGGTAAGGAGAAAGGAACCCTTAGATGGTTTGGACATGTATAGCGATTGAACGACGAAAAGGAATAATATATTATGCAAATGTGAAAGGTAGAAGAAGTCGGGGACGCCCGAGAAAGACGTATTACTAATTTGAATCGGGCCGTTGCAAGAGACAGAATAATAGAACAGTATGTATGAGACGAGTATGTGTGCCAAGACCGAGTTGTTTGGAGGTCTGTCCACTCTGCCTACCCCTGCGGTGAAACGCTTTGATGGAGTTAGTTATACACATAGGTTCTTGTGAAAGTACTGATCAAACGGAAAAAAGGAATGAGCTACGATTCTAATTTTTTTTCAATAATTCCCTGAATAATCGATAGAAAAATCCATAGCAAAATTCTTAATTTATATGATTTATTTCATACCTCCGGGATAAGTAGATTTTCATAAAATCGTACATAATGTCACTTCGCATCATCTATACTCTATACAATACTGATGTCAATTTTTCGTAGGTATGTTCAACCCAACAAAGAACTTTTCAATGTAAAAGAAATAAGATAGATAAATAAGCCGACATGGAGGTACACACATGTTTAGTGCGATGGCCCATCTGTACTCACATAATGATATCTACATTTAATTGGTTCAAATTCCACAATACAGGATGAATAAAAGTGACAGGACGTGTGAGTATCGCAAGAGGATGGACAGATGTTCAAAATGGTTTTATAATTACACATTATTATTTTTATATACATAAATACATTCGAAATGAAGGCCTTCGAGGAAAATCACCGTCGCTAAGTCGAGAATTTTACTTCCGCCAGTCACCGCCACCACTAATGTATGAGAACTAACTAACCTATTTACTTAGCTCGTAATTCAAAATACTAAGAACCATCGGAAATTCTTAATATATAATTCAGAATGATACTTATGTAAAATATCTCAAATTAACCCTTCAGTTCTCAGGCATATTTTGTCAGAGGTTAAAATATTTCCGCTTTTCCGAACAATCCAAATAAATGAAAAATATCTGAAAACTAAAACCAGTTTTTAAAGGTGATAAAATACGCTTTCAAATTTTATAATTCGAAATAAACATATAATTTTTTAATGTAAATTTAGAAAAGTTTTAAAAATGGCTTACCTTATGTTAACTAAAATTATTGATACAAACAAAATAGGTATCATAAAAAAAAAATTACAAAGTTTCACATTTTTTTTCAAATTGCGGTCGGAAATTTTGGTTCTATGGTTAATTTGTAGATTCGAATATAAACCGTGGTATTATCTCTTTCTAAAACCGTGCAGATCATATTTCTCACCATGACAATAAGGGAGATACAACGATTTCTATGAGACACACGTGAGCTGTTCCCAAAAACGAACAAACCAACCTGAGGGGTTAACATTATTAATAATTTATCATCCAGGTTACACCAGCTTTTTAATACTATAAAATACGTAGGTACTTATACTTAATCATACGTTCAAAATGTTAGTTGTTAAAAAAGCTTTTACAACACAATATATTATGCCTAAGGGTGATAAATATCGGTAGCCAAGTTCCTTAGGATAGATTCCCGGTGTCCACCTCTACTTCCGCCGGAAACGATCTAATTCTTTGAACCTCGTGTTGTTCCTTCCTCCTTCTTTCACAGCAGTAATCTCCCCCCACCCCCCACCCTCTATCCTCCAACAAACATCTCGGACCTGTTCTTCTGCTTCTTACCTCCCGCCCTTCCCCCCACCCCTCCCGAGTCCGGTGGACATTGTTCGCTATTTCCTACATCCGGTAGAACTACAAACCACGGTAGGTACTAAATACCATATTTTTCATTCAAGACTGCCATCTGAAGTCACTATAGAATTGGCTCCACGATGGGCCGACCATTCATGCGTTCGCTTGTAGAAGGATTCCTGATTTGTAGAATACGACAATAGAGCATATTTACTACAAGCTTTTGTATGGGCAGAACGGACATCCGAATTCAGGTAAAATAGTAAATTCTGATTAATTGCAAAAAATGTTTTTTGTTACGCATAAAAATATACTGCTTCCGTAACGCTTCACTTTTGAGTCAGGGGTTACGAGCTCCTTTCGCAATAGAAAAGTTAATATTTTAATCTAATAATAAAATAAGTTTTACGTAGGTGGTTTTGTTTATACTTTGTTTTTGGTTCTATGTTATGACAAGCAACGTTGTTATAAAATCATAGTTATTTTGTCATAGGGTAAAATATTTCAGCTTTACAATAAAATCCAAATAAATGGAATATTTATTAACGCATCCGAAAACTAAAATCTGTTTTTGAAAGGTTATAAAATACGCTTTCAAATTTTATAATTCAAATTAAACAAATAAATTTGGAAAAATAAAAAATTTGCATGCAAACATAAAAAAGTTTTAAAAATGGCTCACTCTACGTTTTTTCTAACTAAGATTACTGAAAACGAAAAAAAAACAAATAAATATATTATTAGACAAATGATTTATAAACGTTATTGTAACCTTACTTTTTTGTCGTTCCATCTAAAAATAGTTAATAACAAATTACCAATTTTTTTTTAAAATTGCCACCCGAAACTTTGGTTTCATAAAGGTGCACATTTTACGTCTTTTGTGGTTAATTTTTAGAATTGAATATAAAGCGTTGTGTTTTCTCTTTCTAACACCGTTTAGATAATAATTCTAACCATGATATTAAGGGAGACACAATGATTTCTATGAAATCCATACATGGGTTACCAAGAGCGAAAAAATTAGATTAGCCTGACGTGTTAAAACATACAAAAAAAAATTATAATTATTTTTACCGTGGAATGACGCAATTAAAATTTTATAATTATAAGAGTTAATAATAAACAACACGCGTCTTATGTGTAAAATAAATCGCAAATTTATCATAAATGAGATTAAGTTTCAAATTCTCTATAATGCAATTCAAGGATTTCTTCATAAGATTTTATAGAATACAAGATGTCCGAACAAGTAATCCGAACATTCAGAGCAAACACGCGTTTTATGAATGAAACCTTCTGTTAGCAAATAATGTAGTCTATTGCAGAACGACAAAGACCCACGATTACCTCAGGTCCGTGATGTTGATTTAAATCTCGGCAGGATGGACTATAAGGAGTTGTTGGTGGAGTTTGTTGTGATTGTGCCATAAACCAGTAGTAATTCCGGTTTAACGAAGGAAGTGCCCCGGGTACATACACCATTGTTCCAATATAGTTTATTAGTACAAAGGTTCTCAAATAGGAAATTTCAGGCAGACAAAAAACTGAAATTTAAAATTTATTAAAAGAGAAAACATTTAGAAGCAACGCTAGTATTTTACCCTTTATGTTTGTACCAACTAGTTTTACTTTCAATTCAAGATTAAAAAATGAATTAACAAGATGGCGTCTTGTCGTATTTGACAGAAAAATAGGCATTTCAGAGATCTATAGCTATGATGGAAATATGGTTCAAGGCTAAAAACAATTGCGTTGAATCAGAAAATCTGAAAAAGTTGAGAATTTGATGACGCCAAATGTTACCGTTCCATAGTAATGATAGGATTACTACAATTTTAACCCTTCAGGCTAATTTGTTCGCTTTTGGGAACAACACATATATCTCATGGAAATTTCCCTTAGTGTCATGGTGAGAAATATGATTTGAACGGCGTTAGAAAGAGAAAACACCACGCTTTATGTTCAAAACTAAAAAAGTTAACCACAAAGTAAAACTTTCCCACCACAATTTGACAAAAAAAAATTAAACGTTTAGAATTTTTCATTCATTATTGTTACATGAAACTACAACAAAGTGAGGTAACGATAAAAATTATAATACATTTGTCTAATAAAATATGTGTGGGATTTTATTTTTTTTCGTTATTTAATGTCACAATTTTAATTCAAAATGAAAAGATTTGTATGGTTTAACCACGTTTATTGTTTATAAAAAACCGACATGTTTCGTGAGCGATGCTCATTTCCTCAGCGATTTTGTAAATTAACAGTGAAGAATAAAAAGAGACTTGCAAAGGCCTATTTATTAATATGCATTCAACATTTTGAAAAACAGTGCATTGGTATGTTTTGGAATTAATAACCGGGTCACCTTGCAGCTTTGGGGAACACCGGCACAGTGATTTACAAACCACAAACTACAAGGCTTGGTGCTCAAACAAAAATGCTGTATGTACAAAAAAGAAACAATGGCCGTAGATATTTAATCACACCATTAATAATTTAAAGCAATTAAAAAAAACTTCGTTGCTATTCACTTATTAATAGGATACTGAAATGTATTGTTTCGCGCTAATATAAAGATCTCGATGGACGATCATGCAACTTTGTCTCAGCACCAATGTCGTATTTAGGTTCCGTAGTAAATATTCAAAAAGAAAAAGATGTGGTTTGAAAGGGAGATATATAAATATGAATATTAGAGGAAGAGGCTAAAATAAAAAAAAAAACGATTAAAATTAAGCAAAAAAAGGTGAAAATATTTAATAAAACAGGACTCGTTTAGAGCAAAAACCTATCGAAAAATGTCTAAAGTACTTTTTCATCCCTATCATGTTTAATAACAAAACAAAATGTGGTTTTAATAATTTTCGGAGCATACTTTTTTGGATGCGATTTTTTTCTATGGCGGGAATTCCATGCAATAACCGTTTCGGCAATACAAATTTATAATATTATTTGAAAAAATAACACATTTTTAAGGAACTTTAAAACTTAAAGTGTTATAGAGAAATATATTATAAATCGGTAGAAATATGGAACTAAATAAATCGGCAGAAATTCAAAAAATGAGGCAAAATTTTTTTTTTTAATACAAAAAATACTTCCATATTTTACTATTTGATCGTGTTTATAATTCAAGAAACTTTGAATGGCTCACGCTTTAAGGGACAGAGGATAGAGCCCAAAATAAAAATTCACCGGAAGCTGTGTCGACTGTCGATAATATAATTTATCTAATTTATTCAAACATATCGAGATGTTAAAAAAACATTATGTTCCGTTCCCACGCGTGTTTTTTACACGTGTCCAATGCCTTTACAATGCACGGGAACATGTGCGTGTTTCGAGGAAACGAATTTTCTATATGAGCTAACAGGGTAGAAAAAACAGCCCCTTTGTAAAAGGTCTCGAAGAATAATATGCGCATATTTAGGGGATAAAAGACTTGCCTTGGGTGTCCGGATGTCCGGTTGTGATTTCCCTTTTTGTTCCCATTTTGCCTCGAGGCTTGGGTTCAATTATTAAGTTTGGACGACGGAGCACCTGTGCAGTGCGCAGGGTATGCAGTTTACATTGGGCTGCCTTTCTACTGTTGATATCAACAGTTGACAGTAGTTGTCAGGCGATAGGTGTCATTCTTATTTGTTCGACGGGCTTCTTTTATAATAATGTTGTTAACTTTTAACAAGATACTGAAAATCATTGAAAATCGGATCGTGGACAATTTTTAGTAAAAAAGCATTTTCTTCTTTTTTCGTCTTAATTGCATCATTAAGTTCACACCACGTGTTCTATTCTATTCACTAAATTGTAACTACATTGTGTCTACGTAATATGATGACGTACTTAAACCTAACACACAATATTGCCGCTGTGGACGGTACCACAGAATCTCAAGGACGATGCTGTGTTTTTACTGAAGACGACATAACAACCGACCACTAAGCATGTCGGTATTTTTTCTTTGATAAGTTATTTCCAATAGGAGTTAAGACCCTCCAAAAATCGTTAAAATTGTCTGATTTGAACGCCATCAACTGCATACAAACCAGTTAGACATAGAATATTTTCTCCAGGTCAAAATCGGTCCAATTTTGAGGAAAAACAAGGGAAATACAAAACCTCGATTTTGACGATTAGGAGACGCAGTAGTCCCTTTTCCTCAGTATTAGGGGAGAGGGGGGGGGGACAATGACAGCAACATTTTAGTAAAATGCCTTTTATTAAAATTTCACGGCGACCGTGTTTCCTCTTGATATTAATATTTATTACATTCTTCAGTCAGGTTGCCTTATTAAGCAGAAAATATGGTAGAAACACATAAACATTTGAACAGATCATCAAATTAAATAACATACCTATTGCGTAATATTTAAGTTTTAACGAAGCGCGCAACAGGAATATAAAATAGTTATAGTTATTATCAGATTTAGGCCATCAAATTGTATTGGGATGCCAACATTAAAAAACCTTCCCACATCCACGTATCTTAATTATTTTTTTAGGGGAACACCTGGTGGAGACACAAATGCTAAGACGAGTAACACACGCAGCTACAAAGATTATCTAGCCTCCCCTTAAACGATTTTCTTGCATGTGCGTGCCCCACTACATGATATAGTGAGATGTAAAGTTAGTGACACATGCGATCTGAAGCTTTTTGGAGATTTTTTAAAGCGAATCAAAGTCTTTTATAATATCCGGTATCCGGCGTGGGTCTTCCGTTCCGTTAGGCTGGATTAGTCCTTGAAAACCCAGTTATTTTTTAATAATAATTTTGACTGTAACATATAAATTTTTTTGTTAAATGTGTGAATACTAAAAAGCGAGAAAATATATTTTTTTAAATAAAACTAAAAAAACCTTATTCTTATAAAACTGGGAAGACTTCGGTGGCTGGGTCATGTTGAGAAAATGACTGAGCATCAAGCACCAAAGTCCCTACTGAACTCAAGACCGACAGGGCGAAGGAGCCTGGTAAGATCATATTTAAGATAGATCAACAACGTCCACAAAGATTTATGCACGTTGGAGATTGTAAACTGGAGAGAGCTGGCACAAAAAGGAGGAAGACTCTTGAGGAGGCCAAGACCCACCAGGGTTTGTAGAGCCAAGATTGATGATGATGACCTTATTCTTATTACATTTCTACTCCGAAACACAAATAAAATTGATTTTTACCTCATTGAAATACATGAGCTGTCAAGAATGGCTATCAAGCTACCAAAACCAATAAATAATCCAAATTTTATCAAAAAAATAGAAAGTAAAAAGATGAGACATTTAAAACCTAAAAATAATATGTTAGAAGAACCAAGGCGAACCAAGAATTGCAAGAAGAGCCAGGAGAAACAAGAAGAGACGTGATGAACCCAGAAAAGCCAAAAAGTTGCAAAGCAATGTAAGAAGAGGCAAGAAGAGGGAAGGCATAAAGAAAAGAATTAAAAAAACAACGCTCAATCAATTCCTTTATTTAGGACTATCCTCAATTCCAATATTGGCTTATTAGGTTACCATCGATTAAACTCCAACCTCCTTCCTATCCTGAGAGCACGTGTTTAAAGTCCTAACAAATCAGTGCCTCCTGGTGTCTCACTGAGACAGGAGTGCTTCTGGCTGGGGTGGTACAATCGAATCGTATTGTGTCGAAAATAGCAAAATAGTATACCTACCATCGCCGAAATGTTGGAAACGAAAAAGTTCACTTGAAAAGATAGAAATAAAACATATAATAAATGAATAAAAAAAAAACAAGAAAATATTGTCGATAAAACATATAACAAAAAAAGAACAATTAAAAAAAAAATTAAATCGCATGAAAAAATGCATACTTAAAATCTTGAACACGGGCTTCTACAAAAGCCAATAAGCTTTATTTGAAGAGGTATCAACCAAAACACTTTTTAATATATTATACTTCTAGGTCTTCAACGTTGGAATTGAACTTCGTATAAAATAAATATTGATAGAGTTTAAAAAATGAACGTCTAACCGATACATATAGACAGAATAAACAAACACCTGTTAAAAGGAATGCAATAAACCTGTCAGCAACATGTGCACTGGGCTTGTAACAGTTAGAGGAGTGTTCCCACGGTTCGGGGTTAGCTCCACCTTGCATCCTCCCAGATTTTTTTCGCACTGAGCGAAAGTGGAACCCTCCGGCTGTAAGTTACCATAGTACTTCTTGGGATTGGAATATTATGGCATTCATTATTATCTACAGCCCAGGTAAATTATTGATTTAAACCGAAGGAGAATCAATAATTTGGGAAGTAAAATCAATAAATATACATTTATTTATACGAGGTTTTAGGTTCGAGTCCCAGTTGTAACCATTATCTTTTTTCTATTTTTCTATGTCTCGTTCACTTTCATATTTTCGTTTAGATTATTAGTGTTATCTTCTTCTTCAATTATATATTAAATTGATAAGTTTTAAAAAGAGTTTTATTTATAAAAAATTGAATATTCATTTACACTTTTATAAAAAGGTTACTACATGTTGCATATAAATAAAAACGGTTATATTTATCCGAGACAATGTCTAGGATACAAACCATTTCTTAGAAAGATTGTTTCCAATGAAAAGATAGTTGCCCATGATATGGAAAAATTAGCCGAAGATAATATTGTTAATTATAAAATTTGAAAATATGAAATTGACAATTATTATGGTGGTTTGACAGAAGGTGGCAATGGCTGAATTGGTAAAAGCGCACGTCCCGGTTAGACGAGAGATTTTGGGTTCGAGTCCCAGTTGCAACCATTATCTTTTTCTATTTTCTGTGTCTTGTTCTCTTTCATAATTTCATTTAGATTATTAGTATATCTTCTTCTTCAATTAAATACACATTTTTTTAAACGTGCTTTAAATAAAGTAATATGAAATATTTGTGAAATCTGGTTCATAGATTCAAGTATCTTATTGATTCTGTATCGGACGGATCGAAATCTTCAGATATCAGAAGGAAAGATACTCTCAGAACCGCCCTGGTGTAATCCACCATTCAGAATTAAAACTTTACTTCAAATGACTTTAGCCGTGTTTGGTGACCAGAACTAAATAGCCAGGTACTCCCCCATCTTCCTGTTCCCCATCTCCTTTCCCTCCCCAATCACTACCTTCAGCCTCACAACATACTCCACATAACATTTGGGGATGCCATATTCTAACTGGCTTGGACTCTTTCAAAATGCTACAGAAGCTGAGTTTGTTCTAGAAGGTACTCACCCCAAATATTTTGTTTCAATATTAAAAAATAAAAATATATCTTAATAAAAAAAGACAAGTAAAGAACGTATAATGAGTATCTCGATATACACCTAAATAGAAAAGCTTTTTTAACAAAGGTGAAAAAACTTCTCAAAACTGTTAACAATAATTATGTTCCTACCTTTGGGTAGGTACCTGAAATTAAATCCTAAATCGCATCATCTGAAAAAGCTACACCGGCAATCAAGTTCGTTCAAAGCAATTTAGATATTGGCCTACGAATATGAACTAATAACAGGTGATCAGACGGGCCAACCGTATTTACCATTATTTAACCACAAGAGTTTGCGTGCGTCACTCGTTCGGTGTTTCGGTGCTTGAGTGGTTCGCATCATCACGCCATTCACAGTTATCAACTTATAAAGGTGAATTAAATTATAATCTTTCACGTTCAAGAGCACGATTCGCATTAAAGGATTGAACCGTGGTTGAAGTAGTAACGGTGAGGTGAACACCTGCAAAACTAAAGATTATATTTTTTTTATTTTGAAGACGATATTAAATTTTGGTATTTTTAAACGTGACTGACGTTGACGTTGTCAGTGAACAGTGGTGAATACATCATCGACAGACGATCTTAATTCTCAAAATTATCAATCAGAACGATGGTGCCATGTTCTGCTTTGATGGAAGGAGGATCAGGTGTGGTCTGAGTTATTGCTGAAGCTATGTACATGGTGCACCGTCTCCTTATCAATAATTATTATCGGTCACGGAAATTTGAAATGCTGTAAAGGACCAAATGTTAATTGTTCAGGAGAACGAAAAGAAAGGTTTTAATTTTTTCGAAAAATAATATCTGCTGTTTTTATGGACCTATAATTATTATGATTTTTGAAGTGAAAACTTCTTGTGCACCGTTGTGATTTGAAACTTAATGAAACGAAAAAGCGACATTAAAAAGAGACAAACCCATACTTATATAGGATTTGGCCTGCGAGAAAACGAGATAGAATAATCAGTGCGGTGTTTCGTAGCCTATTTAGTTTTCGGAAAGTTTCACTTCTACCACGTGTGAATTACACACTGGTATTTATTTATTCTAAAATAACATTCATAATACTTAACATTTTTTGTAGGCTTCGGATTTAATTTATTCAATTTTATTTTTCAATTTTTCAGAAAAAAATTCTCTTAAAATACACGTCGTAAAAGACGCATTTAATCTATTTTCAGAAAAATATTTCGATGACGCAGATTGAAAGAGCAAAAAAACGGAGATAAATAACATATTTAAATCATTTTTGAATTGATTGTCCTTTACAGCCTTTCAATTTTTTGCTATCATTATGATTTTGACAGTGTCTATAATTTTCTGCAGGATTTTTTTACCATGAGCTTTGGAGTTATAATTGTAGCACATGACGTCATGGGCAACTTTATATATATATTTCCAAACGAACTAACTCACCGTATTAACTCTTCCGCGGTAGGTACTGGATTGGATACTGGATGCGAGCAATAAATCAGGTAATCAGGTATCCGAGATGACTTTTCCCGTATGATTACTGCGATGATTATTGTTATCTGTACCCACTGACTGTTTGGAGAATTTTAATCCGTTCATTCGGTCCCTAGATAATCGAATAATGGCGTGTTTGGAGTGGAAAATGATTTGTTTTTTTAACCACAACCGCGAACCACCTCATTCCTAATCGATGATCGAATTTGCTCCAGTAAATTGTCAGACATTTTGGGGTCTCTTGTAGATGGCGTCATAGATGAGACATAAACTTACATTGTACTGTTCTGTTCATATAGAGAAGGACGAGGCAGAATTCAGTTCAAACGATGGTTATAAAAAATAGCGTATTTTTCAAAAGCGTTTTCGCATCGTGACACGTGATCTGTGTGTGCTCTAATAGTCGTGTTTTTTATTAGGACGGTGGCTTACTTTAACGTGTTTATGATGTTTTTCCGTGGGGTAGGCACAAACACACAAAATTTTCTGTGATCAGATTAATTTTTTCCTGGGAAATCCCCGAATTCTTCTGCCATTCACTTGATCGTTACGTATTTATCATGACAACCTTTTTTCGTCCACTGGATTTACATTTTCAAACCATAAGCATACATTTCTTCTAAATGTTGTTCTTACGCTTTCATTTTCCTAACATCTAATTAGGTGTTAAACTTACTTTCAGAGGTACATATTAGAATCACTTTTTCGTAAGACATAATTATAATTTTGATAAAAATACTTTGTTTGAAAGTCGCTTCCAACCGGTTTTGTTTCAGCCTTGAACCTTCCCCAAGGCTATATTAATACATAACATGTAAATAATATGCAGAGTGTTAAGGGATGTTCTTGACTTAATTTATTAACCAGTAATTCCTGAAATTATTGGGAGTAAAAAATATAAATGAGATTTTGGCCTCCGGTGAAATTTTTTTTAAAATTTATCATTAAAAACATTTAAAAATCAGTTAGGACCATTGATATAACTTTTATCTCTATGGGGATTGTGCGGTTACTCGACTGAGTGACCAGTGACGACATGTCACTTAAATTTCATTTTCATTTTTTACTACCAATAATGTCAGGAATCAATGGTTAAAGTAAATCAAGTACGTCCATCGACACCCTGTTTAATAATATAGAAATGTTTCTTCCAAGATAAAGACAGTCATATATATACTTAAATAGCCTCGAAGAAGGTTCAGGCTCAACTGAAACCGGTTGGTGTTTTATATTTGTTTATATACTTGTTTAAACATCATACACACGTCTTAGTTTTACATATATTATTATACCCTTATTCTACCATGCTTCCATATAATTAATAATAACAGAGACAAGCACTAAAAAACGCTCATTCTAAATGAACAAAGAAGGATTCCCTTTGCAGTGGTGATGTTAGGTATATAAAATTCGCATAATACGATTTCATCCGTCTTTTCATCAAAAACTTGATACGTTTGACATACTTACTTCAGCATTCATAATATAACTGAATGAAAAGGCCGTTTCAAATCGTGCACCATGAACAATTTGTAAGTCTTTTAGAATAGAAATCTCCGTACAATTCGTCTTTCTTATTCGAAGAAGGAAGGAGACTCGCTCGTCTAAAGCCTCTTGTGTTCAGAGGCTGAATGGGAAAGAAGTAAAGAAGTGTGGCACTCACAGAAAGGAGGATGTCTTCTCGTCAGAGATATAAAGACCTTATGAAAGGGGGGACGCAGCAGTACATCGCCATCGCCTGAATCGCCTCAATGGCAGGAAGGAAGTGAACGCTTTGGAGGCTAAATAATCAGGACATAAGAGGAGAGACGCATCTGCATATCGTATTAAAGATGGGTTGAATCAGACAAAAAATACCCGACATGTCTTTTTTAAAGATTGTTTGGAAGTTTGTTTTTCGTTATAATTTGTAATGCCGTGTGAACTACTCCTTTTTTATTTATTTATATTGTTATACATATATTTTACAGCTGATACCCTTTCCATAGTTAATGAGTTTCCGTAATACAAAAAAATGTTAATAATCAGTAATTGAGCTTCAATCCAAATCAACTTTTAACAGACAGTTTGTTCAGAGGCGGGTAATTGAATATATATTATATAAAGTACTAGTGAGGACCCGGCATGCGATGCAATGCCACTCAAAGAAAGAAATTATTTATCCTTGCGTGTCCTATCCCATACGACCCCGTTCCCGCCCCCTTTTACCTACCACGCCCCTTCCCCTCCCCAATTTACCTCCCTGCAGCTAAACTATATGAAAAACACACATTTTTCAAACAACTCGCACGCCACAGAATATTATTTTTTTAACGTATTTCATAACGCCAGAGCTCATCATTGTACAAATACAATTTTGCAACCGAATAAAGATTAATGCTTGTATTGTACTTTCTTTTAGATATAATTTTCCTCTTGTAATATTTTAACATAGGTATTTACTTATATTTCAAACACGAAAACATGTCAAATGTGACCGTAGAACGGGGTACCCTAGTAAGTACAAATTTAAAAAAAATAGTAAAAGAAAAAAAATACAGAAAATTTCGCGGGCATGTGCATAACAGATCACTAAAATTTTATCGCAATCGACTGAACGGTTTAGGAATGCGGGAGAGACACATTCATTTTTATATACTAAGATTAGTAAATAGATATTTTGATTTTTGCGTACGAAGATAACATATTTAAAATATAAAAATATATAAAGAAAAAAATATCTTATCTTCGAAATATAAAAATATTTAAAGAAAAAAATACAGTAGTAGTAAATTTTACCAAGAAGACCGTATATATTTTTTGTACGGTAGTCTGATTAACCTAACCTTACCCAACATAAATTAATTTAGAGTCAAGGAAATGAAAATTGATCATCAAATCACGTACGGTTCATAGAGAAACTATGAGCATTAGTTATATCAATGGTATGAACTTGCAACTTGTCATTATGCACAGTTAATAATAGTGTGGCTATTGAGATCGTCGGAGAAAATGAGATTAAGCTGAACCGCAATATTTAAAATGCAGCGGACAGCGTCAAGATACACACTACACAGGTAGAAACAGGATAAAATAAAATAAATAAATATATTTGACGTTCTCGATTCATTTCCGATTGAGTACTTTAGCAATAGCATCGCCGATTTGCATCCGGCAGAAAATCATAATAATAATAATTGAGAAATTCATACTGGGATATCGCCGTGTCACAAGTTTCTCTAATAACATTCCCTGCACCGATATACAACTCACTAGATGAGCCTAGAAAGCTACGAAATACAAATTTAACTTTTCTTCGAATCAATCAACCAACGTTTAATCATCTCTTTTATTCCTGCACCTACGTAATGGTCGATTAAACTCCGCAAGAAGATACAAGAAAAGCCAAACAATGCAAGCCAAAAAGGGGTGATAAAAATGCAAGAAGATGAAAGAAGAGCCAAGACGAGCCAAAGAGAGACAAGAAGAGACTAAATGATACGAGAAGACACAAGATGAGACAAGACGAGCCAAGAAGAGGTGAGAAGAGACGAGAAGGTCCAAGAAGAGGCAAGAAGAGACAAGAACAACCAACAAGAGCCGAGAAGAGACGGGAAAATTCAAGAAGCGGCAAGAAGAGACAAGACGAATCAAAGAGAGATGAGAAGATCCAAGAAGAGCCAAGAAGAGACGAATAGATCCCAGAAGAGACAAGAAGGTCGATGGGTCGAAAGAGTCCTGATGGAGAGGTAAAAAGGTATCCTCAACCAATCTCTCCAAATCCTGCCACACAGTAGGCGGGCAGACGCATCCGCCACCAAGAAATGGACAATCCTCACCCCTTAAGTCCCCCAACGTAGCGAACCACTTGGGATGACTCAGGGCAGAGGTGTTGGTTACAGCGCCCTTGAGGTGATTTTTCACAAAAACGGCGCTATACAAGTCATCCAAATATTATTATTATTCTACAAATGGTTCAAGCGGCGGCGATACCGACAAACGCCTACCAAATTTTACATTAGAGACATAATAAATATTTTGCAAAATAAAAGTTTTAATCTCAAACTTTTATTATAATTAACATTACTTATATTTCATCTAATCATGATTATTGTTTTAAGATATTAAATATCATTTTCTACGCTAAAAGGAGTTCATCCTGATTTTGAACAGCATTTAATTAATCTGTGATCTATTAATATTATATAAAATAATTCACTCGGTCCTGGATACCCCTGATTTAATAGAACTAATACGATTTCATTGCCCTGGTCGCGCTAACAATAGACTCACTCTACCGTTCTACTATAATAACACACATACATTATCACATTATTACTCACTAATCAGTCGATTACACATTTTGGGAAATGAACATGCTAACATCGGCGACATTTATTTCTTAAAATTAGCGCAATATAAATATGCACAAAAAATTATTTTTCCAAAATGTAACTTTATATACGCAATATGGACATGTTGAAATGAAATTATGATATTTCTCATTGTTCTTTTTTGTTGTGATGCACAAAATGATTGTATGTTATTTTTAAGTTTAAAACTACTATTATGAAATGATATTATTTTTCTTACTTTTGTACTCTATTATATGTTTATTTATAAAAGGCAGTATAGCCGTTTATGTATTTAAAATAAAAATAAAATAAAATTATTGAGAAACGAAAGCCAACCTCAAGAAGTTTATATCATTGAATTCAAGCAATTTGCCGTCATATAAATTATAGCATGCATTTTGCTTAGTCATGTAGCTTTGATTTTACACTAGCTTAATCTAAGTGTCGCTATACATTTATAATTCAAATCCAATACCTACATACAAGCAACGCGTGAAAGCTAAATTTACCAAATTACAATCCAATACAAAATAATGACATCACATCTAATAGCGCCTAATTGACAAATTAGAAATGAAAGATTAAATTGTTGGCTAGTAAAAAAATATAATGATCAAAGCTGACACGTTCACTTTAATGTAAATTTAATCGATTGATTTATATTGCAATTAATTCAAAATATGAATCGTTAACCTTTTTTGATTGATAATATATTATTTTTAATAATGTCCTTTTCATTCACAAATATTATAATTTTATTGCGATGTGTATCCTGGTGCGGATCGTTATATTAATCACAGCATATTTTAAATAAGTTTCAACGATGTCAATAAAATGATTTTTGATGGGGTTTTGCCATTTCATCCATTCATGAATAGGCGTTGATTGAACGAAGATGATTTTACAACGGGTCAGAGGTGAAACAAATTTAATTGAGTGGTTTAATCAAGTAAGAACGTGAGAAGAAAAACAACTAGAAGAAGTGAGGAATCCTAATTTAATTACATTAATTCATTTTAAAATTTGAAATGAACATTTGATTTTTGAATTATAAAATTTCTTTTTTTTCTAACTAAAATTACTAAAAACACTTACACACTTTATTTGGCAAATATATTATAAACGCCATCGTCAACTTACTTTTATGTGGTTCCATGTAAAAATGATTATTTTTTAAAAATAAATAAATTTTCCATAAAAAATTCAATGTTTCACGATTTTTTTTTTCAAATTGTGGTCGGAAACTTTGGTTTCATAAAAGTTTACATGATAATTATTTTGTGATTAACTTATAGAATTGATTAGAAAGCGTGGTGGTTTCGCCTTCTGACATTGTTTAAATCGTGTTTATAGCCTTCCTAATAAGGGAGACACAAAGAGTTGTTCCGAAAAGCGAACAAATTAACTGATTACGCTGATTGTTTTGCTTTTTTTTTAAACATATAAAGCTGCCCCCCTTTCTTACACACTAACTCTCAACTGTCGAAAATGGAACAAACGGTGAAAGTATGTCTGCACCCCTCTAAAGGAAAAATACAATAATTATAATAAATCTCCCTCACACGTATAAAGAAAATGAAGCGCAATTCCCGTAAGTGGAAAAGTAAGAAAATCTCTAAAATTATAAATCAGTACACAACGCCATCTCTGATACCGACAAAAACAAAACACAAATAGTTGCGCATCGATAATTGCTTCATTGTGTAATTTTTGACTGAATAAAAAACTGAATTTAAGTCAGCTTATAAGTTAACACAACAAACAGTTTTTGATTCTGAGGCGGTACGAAGTTTTCCGTGTCAGCTAGTTATATTATAAATTGTAAAACATATTATGTATTTATTTAAAATCATTAATAAAATATTATAAGATTTTGAAAACCCAATCATTCAAAAACGAAAAATGAAAGAAGCATTTGTTATGAATAATAAATAAACGTAAAACAAAGTAAGCCTATTATCAAAGGCACATTCTCACTGGAAAATAATAGACATGAAAAAAAATAAGAATAATGAGAAAAAAGGACGAATGACCATAGTCTAATGATCTGTTGGGCGAGGGCTGAGAGGGTGAGGAAGGTGGGGAGGAACAGGAGGGGGCAGGACCCAAAACATTTAATTATTTTCATCTCCGAACACCTGTTCACAACATCCTGTACGGGGCGTTCTCAACGGTCCGAGAAAACTGTGCAGCAAGGCACTTGATCGAAAACATAAAATCACACAATTAATGAGCGAAATTTTTTTTTTTGATTAATGGTTGATCACGTTTTACTGCTTAGTTGAATTAAATTAAGTTAAATTAAATTTTGTCAAACCTCAATCCCATATTAAGATCTAAGGGACCACGATAATTATTATTAGACGAGCAATGGGCACACTATCAAAAAGCTAAATAAATAACACAGAAAAAAATAGTTCGAAGATTTTTAACTGGATCCCCATTTACTGCTCGGTTAAATTTATAATAATTATTGCTAATTTTGTTTTTGAGGCGACGCGCAACGGATATAATTATGTATTAATGTTTTTGCTCGACCGATTTAAATATTGTATTGCAATCAAAGGCCCTCATTGCATCACTCTGCTCTGCATTGATTTATAAAAACAAAATAAAAATATTCAATGGATACACATGGTAAATCTGTTCTATTTTTGGTGCCACCAACTTTGCGTATTTTTGACACAAATTAATATTCCCATTATTATGGAATATTGTTGTATGCATCTGGCGTCTGTTTTACATGACCGAGTATTTCAAAGACTCATTCGGCATCGGTGAACGACAGAAGGCACTACAAACGCTTGCCAAGTAGCCATATATATGGATGATAATATTAAATAACTCGGTTTTGGAACGATTTGCCAGATTTCGCTCCTTTATCGATCAGATTTATTTTCCTTTATCCTACAGTGAGGGGCTTCAAAGCTCAAATTCACTCAGTTCGATAATAAAAAAAAATATTAAATTGTTTCAAATGTCTCAACGTTTCCTAAGAGGAATATAAAATCGACATTTTAAAGCACGCTTATTGTATGTTAGGGTGGGTCACGATTTTGATTTGAATAATAAAAGCTTGTTGAGATATAAAATCGCGTAATTTTTAAATGATATTTGGATATCATTTTCTTCCTCCGGATGACTTTGAAAATTCACATAATAGAGAAAACCCCACCCTTGTTAAATCTTAAAAAAATGTTAGATGCACCATTAAAAATGACCTAATTTTAATAAAATATGAAATAGAGGGAATATTTAGATTTATTTATTAAAAAAATATATAAATATAATTCAAATTATCTAAAGGCAGTGTATTCAAATACCAGCAAAATCCTTCTTACTCTCAAATTTCGGCATTATTTTGAGAGACTCAATCTTGGGACTTTGTGTAAATGATTTCGTAAAAATATGCTGTATTTGCTATGGAAGATTACAAAAAATATGGTTTAAATGATTCAAAGTAACTTATATATACACTAGAAATAACGTCTAATAATGAAAATTTTCAAAACTTTGAAGTCAATCCAGAGGAAGAAGATCATATCAGAAATTTGAAAATTTTTATCGCTCTTAGAATTTAAAAATAACAATTTTTTTTAAATGATCTACCTTATAACAATTATTGGTAAATTGGTAAATTTGAGTGTTATAGCATAAAATGTTCATATTATTATTGAAATATCAAAAACTGACCAAAAATTATTCACACCCTGCTCCTTAAATTATTTTAGGAAAAATACTTTTTGGAAGTTATTCGTTAAAACATTAAGATGCATTATTTATCACGAGCAAAATGAACTTGAATTAAAAGTTTTGTCCGTACACAAACTCAACTCTTTCAAGAAAAGCATACAAATACAATATTGGATTGAATCATCGATAGAATATTATATTTTGATGCCTTTCTTGGAAGAATTGAATTTGAATAGGACAAGACTATTAAATCATATTCGTATTGCGTATATACAAGCGTACACAAAGAAGTCAACTTAATATTTTAAAAAAAAGTGAAAAATAATTAAAAAATATATTTCTTCAAAAGTGTTTTTTCCTAAAATAATTAAATTAGTGCCATCTACGAAAGAGGAAGTAATGAATTCTTTTAAGTACTCTTATACAACCTACAGAGTGAGTTAAACATTCAAGTACGTTTTTCTTAAAACTAACTATTTTTTACATACAATAAGGGTGGTTTAAAATTTGAACCACCGAAATAATAATAAATAAAAATTAAGGTCCATTATACTTGCACCCACATTAATCTAAATTAGCTACACTTGTCAAAATTGTATAACTTTTTGGAACCTACTTATAAGTTCAAATTATATGCAAATCCTTGATTGTTCTTTCATTTCCACCCTTATTGTCCCCTTTTAACAATACTAAATATACGATGTTAAATTTAAATAAGGCTTCACTTCCGCCCCAAGCCTCTCCCGTAATAATGGCAATTTATGGTACTCCTTTCCTTTAAACCTGACGGAGGTTTGGCGAAGGCTTTACACGATAACTTCCCCCTGATTAGAGCCTATTAAATAACCGTTAATAACGTATTTATCACTTATTTTGTTTACGCTTTAATGTATTTCATTGATTACAGCACCGTCTCTCTACTGTATTTGTTGAAAACTGGTTTATTTGTCCGTAGAAAGTACTTTTGATAATTAGAAAAAAAAATTAAAAAATTAAAGTTAATTTAAATGAATTAAATTTAAAAAATAATTCATTTACCAATATATTTTTTAATTTTTTTTGTCAAAGTGTCCAGGATTGACGTATTTTCCCAAATCACGAAAAATAGTTTTTATAACCATTACCAAACTCACCAAAGCATGAAAAATTATAAATACATTCTTATGAAAAAAAAAATTACCAGGAGGATTTGCTTTAATTTTTTTAGTTAGAATGGGTTCTAAACTGTCCACTACAAAGATATTCAAATACAATGAGATATGCTATGATGTCCGCGCGACTGTCGCCGAACTACGGCCTAATGCGCGTAGTTTGCATACAAAAAGAATTTGTATATTTTCTTGATTTTTTGAAGGTGTGTATTATTATTGGTTAACAATCTAGTTTGAATACGGAAAGAATTTGTTCATTTAGTTTAGCGTTCGTTTAGTTTATTCGTTAATTATTCGTTCGTTTAGTTTATTCGTTAATTGGTAAACAACTCCGGCGACACCCGGAAGCCCAGTCTCACCTAGTAAAAACGGCGGATGGCACATCTCCTTATATTTCAATATCTTTGATCCACTATTTATGTATTACGCAATTTAACCTCTTGGGCCATTGGCATATTCAGTCAAAAGTTCAAAATATTTCCGCTTTACAATAAAATCCAAATAAATACAACATTATTGTAAATATTCGCAAAACTAAAAACTGCTTTTTAAAAGGTGGTTAAATACGCATGTAATTTTTAAAACATAAAAAATGAATGCAAACATAAATAAACTATAAAAAATGGATCACCTTACATTTTTTCTAATTAAAATTATTGATAACGAAAGAAAACAAAAACACACACACACCTTTTATTAGAGAAATGTATTATAAACATTATTGTTGCCTCACTTTTTCAGTCGTTTCATTTAAAATAAAATAATAATAAAAAAAATGCATAGAGGTGTACATAGTAATCCTTCCGTTGTTAACTTTCACATAAGAAAGCGTGTAAATATTTTAATATAAAGCGTGGTGTTTTCTCTTCCTAACACCCTAATAATCTCACCATAATAGTAATAGAGACACAACGATTTCTGTGAGACCTGTACGAGCTGTTCCCAAAAGCTAACAAATTTATTTTGAAGGGTTAAAGGAAGAATAAAATTATTTTATCCATCCTTTCACCCATGCTCTTCCACAACGGAAATACAAAGTGGCTTATATATATAAAAAAAAAACAAAGTATTAAATATTTATGCATTTACCAGTATTTTTAGAAGTGAAGAAAGTCTTTGGGAATGTTTACATAAAATTTATTACGCCCTACTTTAAAGATGAACATCGAAATACGTAGGATATCATTAAGACTGAGATTGGGTACATTGTGTGCTGGGTACTTCCTGCTCTCGGTGAGTCGGGAAGGCACCCTTCACGGATATCAATAAGAATTCACCCTACAAGCTCTCACAACCCTTCCGATACAACTTCTATTAATAATTTACACCCACCCTAGATGACGTTCATGTGAAGCGTTCTCACGGTTCTCGTATGATAATATAGTACACAAGCATGTTTATATTAATTTAATTCAAAATATTTCCGTTTTGCAATAAAATCCAAATAAATGGAATATTTCATAACGCATCTAAACTAAAAATGGTTTTTGAAAGGTAACAAACATAAAAAAAAAAAAATACCGTCGAATTGACTTAAAAACTTTAAAAACGGCTCAGATTACGATTTTTCTACCTAAAAATACTGACAATGAAAAAATAAAAACACACATATTTTGTAAGGCAAATGTATTATAAACGTTGTGTAAAAATGTAAAAATAATATAATTTTTTAAAAATTTCTTAAATTTTCATAATTTTTTTTCGAATTGCGCTCGAAAACTTTGGTTCCTTAAAGCTGCACATTTAAACTAATTGTTGGGTTAACTTTTAGATTTGATTATAAAGCGTGGTGTTTTCTCTTTAGAACACCGTTTAGTTCACATTTCTAATTACGATAGTAAAGGAGACAACGATTTCTAAGAGACCTATATGAGTTATTCCGAAAAGCGAACAAATTAGTCTGAGGGGTTAATGATTTGTTTGTCCTTTTTTCAATAACATAACTGAGGTTATTATGATAATAATTTAAACTAAGTATTGCTACAAATTGTACATATTATGATGTTGGCTATTCATACAAGAAGGCGTAATCACTTTTGAAAAGCAGTAGCCGTTCGTGATTTTCCTCCACTAACTTCATAGGGGCTAAAGATTGAAAAAGATCTAGTAAACTGGTCAAAATATTAAACTAATTTTAAAAATGGTTAAAGAAATCTTATGGTACTGAAGACAAAATATTTTTAAAGACGTTTTGTAAAAATTTCAATGTGCAATTTTTGTTGTGTAAAACGTTAAAAAGAAGGTTAAAAAATACATTTAAACCCTCAGACCTCGGGCATATTTTGGCAGAAATTCAGAAAATTTCCGCTTTGCAATAAAATCCAAATAAATTGAACATTTCTGAATGTATCCGAAAACCGAAAATTGTTTTAAAAAGACGACGAAATACGTTCATGAATGTTTTAATTAGAAATAATATTTAAGTATTTGTTTTTAATTTTGATTGCCAACAATTGAAAGTTTTAGAAATGGCTCACTTTTCTTTTTTCTATCTAAAATTACTGACTACGAAAAAAAAGATATTAGAGAAAATGTATTTATTATAAACATTGTCGTCACAAAAAATATGAATAAAAAATTCACAAAATTTAATATTTATTTTTCCAAATTGCGGTTGGAGACTTTTTTTTATTTTTATTTTTTATTAGTGACTATTTAGTTACAGGTTTGATGACAATTACAAGATATGATGATATATGTATATAAATATTTAATGCGTTTGTTCTTAGTCCTCCTCACTAGGTGGTCCTGTGCTGAGGCGGACTGGTTTGGACTGGACTTGATTTTCTGTTATTTAGTTTCTATGATGTTTTTAATACATTCTCTAGTATGTCTGCATTAATTTCTTTCACCCATGTTTTGATTTTTTCCTTAAACTTATTTATCTTTTCTATCTTTTTCAGACTTGGAGGAAGGATGTTGTAAAGTTTAGTTGCAAGATATATGTGGTTTCTTTGGCCAAAACTTGTCTTGAATTTTGGAACATCTCGTATATCCTTGGTTTCACAGTTCTGTGGTAACTTCTAGATTCTAAAATAAAACGAGGTGTTTTTTCTTTCTGACACCGGTCAGATAATATTTCTCACCACGATAGTAAGGAAGATACAACGATTTCTGTGAAGGGAACAAATTAGCTTGAGGGGTTATAGATCAGTTAATTATTGTTGTCTATCTTCAGGAAGACTGAACATATGTAAGAAGACCTCCACAAATTTGGTGCAGTGCTCCAAAACTGTAAATCTTTTTAAAAATCCACATTCTTTAACATAAAAAAACGAGTGTGCTTTAGACCACACGACTGAAGTAAAACTTCACTAACTTATATCTCCCTCTTATCCTTACCCTCCTCATCCTCATCCTCATCCTCATCCTCATCCTCATCCTCATCCTCATCCTCATCCTCATCCTCATCCTCATCCTCATCCTCATCCTCATCCTCATCCTCATCCTCATCCTCGTCCTCATCCTCATCCTCATCCTTATCCTTATCCGAACCCTTACCCTTATTTTATCCTTAACCTAATCCTTATCCTTATCATCCTTATCCTTGTCCTTATCCGTATGTTTAGCCATGTAGTTATCCTTATCGTTATCCTTATCACTCCCCAAGTCAAGCGTGCGTAAAGGCCCGACCGTTCGCCTCGCTCGATCACCGTTCGCATCGATTACCGTTCGCATCACACTTTTTCGTAACGCATTCACCAGCTTACCCCCCAAGTCGAGCGTGCGTAAAAAAGTTTTACTTAAAAAATAACTCAATGAGGCAATCAGAAAGTCACGTGCCGACGCTGATAAAAAAATTGCATTACGACCATGTTGACTTAAAGTTCACTTGCAGTTAAAGTAGTAATAGTTTGAAATATAAATAAAACGCACGTTAACGTCTCGCAGTTTGAATAATATCCATACTTAAAGCCTGAAAAAAAACACAAATACATATTGCCGTGTGGCTAACGAGATGCACGGGGCACTGCATACGGTAGCTGCAATAAACACTCCCACACAGACGCCATTCGCTTCATTTGGTTCTAAATGATCCTTTAGGAAAATACTTGGTGGCAAGTACACGGCGTTAATGGCCAATAAAGTTTAATGCGAACAAAACAATTAAGCGTTATGATTTGAGTGCAAGGCATAATATATTCAAGTACATAATATCTTGTTTGAGCATAGGTAGGTAGAGCGTAGAAATTATTGCTTCCAAAGAAAGTTATATATATCCGTTTTATGGAATACCTATTGCCATTTTCTAAAAGCGTTAATTAATATTCAATTTTGATTGGAATAACTTTTTTTATTAAAAAACAGTTGAAGATAGTATTGTTAATTCCGAATTTGAAATATGAGATCGACAAAAAATACAGAAAATGAAAATTATGCCTACAATACACGACATCTTTTTTCAACCCGATTCCAATTAGAGACCAAAGTCAATATTTTCGCTTTACGCGATCGCTATTTTCATCTCTATTTTCATATCTACGATTTCAGTTGGCATCACAGTAAACAGCATGGTTCATGTGTTGTTTGCAGTGATGACAATTGAAATCGTAGACATGAAAATTGAGATGAAAATAGCGACCGCGTAAAGTGAAAAATGTTGACTTTGGTCTTTAATTGGAATCGGGGTGAAAAAAGATGTCGTGTATTGTAGACATTAGATCCCAATGACCGAGTTGGTTAAGGCGCTGAGTTCCGGTAAGAAAAGGGATGTTGGGTTTGAATCCCAGTTGTGACCGTTACCTTTTTAATTTTTCTGTGTCTTGTTTTGTTTCGCGTTTCGTCGTCCGTGCCAGGCGCCCGGCCGCACTAGCAATTTATTTTAGCAATCGAATAGTATATTTTTCCACACATTTCTCGGAAGATCGAATGATTTTAATAACCTGATTTTAATAAGTGGAAGGTGAATGCAAAGGACACACATAGACGCGTATATAGTCAGCGTATGACTTCTAGCATTAAAGGTCACGGTTTCACAATAACAGCAGATTTGTGCATCGAATAACCATTTACCCCCCCCCCCCCCTGAGTAGCATATCAAAGCTCAGTAATTTAATTTTTGGCCCACCAATGCCATTTGGGTTTAGCACCCCAGTATGAAGTAACACAAAACAACACATAATCAGACACGAAAATGTGGTTATTATCACTCACCACAAAAGGTGAAAATAATAAAAACCAAACAGTGGAATGAGAATGAAAAAAACAATGTTCGGGCACGTAGGTAATTTTGAATGTAGTTATAATTTAATGTAAACACTTGAGACATATAGGAATACGGCTTCGAACGTGTTGTAAGTCGAGTCGACAAGCACGCAACCTTGCCCACGTGTTCCAATGGCCGACCGCACACCGCATTAAAGCAGGAATTATCAGCGTATATATTATGATATTTTCGACGGCTACTGTTTCGGGACGCAAAAGAAATGTTACGTTGTTTGCCGGTCGTTACATTTTAACGCGTCTCTTCGAGAAAATTACCACTTTACTTCAAATTTTAAAGATTTTTCCATTCAGTTATCACTACACGAAGAGCGGTAATGTTTTCGTACAGATAAACTATAAAATAGCTTTGAATATAGCTATAACTTTGTGGTTATTCATTATAAATAAATGAAAGCATATTTCTTTTATTATTGTATATGTATTTTATTGAAGTAAAACTTCTTTACGCACGCTCGACACTTGGGGGTAAAATGATGAACATGTTACAAAAAAGAATCATATGTAACGCTAATCTATATGAAACGCTATAATGAATGTGTAACGCTGATCTATATGAAACGCTATACTGAAAGTGAAACGCTAATCTATATGAAATGCTATTCGATGCAAACGCTAATTAAAGCGAAAGTTGTTATGAGTTGTTATGAGTTGCTATGAGTTTTTATGAGTTGTTATGAGTTGTTATGAGTTGTTGTTCGAATTCGAGTTCGAGTTCCAGTTCGAGTTCCAGTTGAGTTCCAGTTGAGTTCCAGTTACGTTCCAGTTTAGTTCCAGTTGAGTTCCAGTTGCGTTCCAGTTGAGTTCCAGTTCAGTTCCAGTTCAGTTCAGTTCATGGGGATGTTCAGGGGATAGGGATATTTTTATTCCTGTTATTGTTAGATTGTTAATGAACGGCGTAAGTTTGTGAAGTTTTACTTCAGTCGTGTGAGCACACTCGTTTTTTTACGCCGTCCGGTTTCAGAACAGCCGTTCCTTCCTCAGGGCAAACATATAACAACTTGACATAACAAAACAGTGGGTGAGCACAATATAATAGTAAATGTGGTGGTAGATTGTAATGTAGACTGAATGCTGTAGAAATGAGATCCTTGATTGTGTGTGGTAAAACCATGTATGATCGTGTGAGAAACGCGCGGATCCGCAAAGAACGCAAGGCTGATGTGTGGTAAAACCATGTATGATCGTGTGAGAAACGCGCGGATCCGCAAAGAACGCAAGGCTGATGTAAGCGTAATGAGTAAGATGTGGTAAAACCATGTATGATCGTGTGAGAAACGCGGGGATCCGCAAAGAACGCAAGGCTGATGTGTGGTAAAACCATGTATGATCGTGTGAGAAACGCGCGGATCCGCAAAGAACGCAAGGCTGATGTAAGCGTAATGAGTAAGATGTGGTAAAACCATGTATGATCGTGTGAGAAACGCGGGGATCCGCAAAGAACGCAAGGCTGATGTGTGGTAAAACCATGTATGATCGTGTGAGAAACGCGGGGATCCGCAAAGAACGCAAGGCTGATGTGTGGTAAAACCATGTATGATCGTGTGAGAAACGCGGGGATCCGCAAAGAACGCAAGGCTGATGTAAGCGTAATGAGTAAGATGTGGTAAAGCCATGTTTGATCGTGTGAGAAACGCGGGGATCCGCAAAGAACGCAAGGCTGATGTAAGCGTAATGAGTAAGATCAAGAATGGAACGCTCCGATGGTTCGGGCATGTAGAGCGAATGAACGAGGAAAGGAGTGTAAGGAGAATATATGACGCAAATGTGAATGGTAGAAGAAGTCGGGGACGCCCGAGAAAGACATGGCACGACCAAGTGAATCAGATACTTGAGTGGGGCCATGTCAAGAGTCAGAATAATAGAAGAGCATGTATGAGACGATGTATGAATGTGAACGAGGCAAGGAGTGTGTGCCAAGACCGAGTTTTTTGGCGGTCCGTCCTCTCTGCCTACCCCTGCGGAGAAACGGCGTTGTGGTTAGTTAGTTATTTATGTTGTGGTAGGGGTGGGGGCGAGGCTATAGACAATAGTGAATAGTGGGAGAAGGAGATAGAACCCACAGTGAAAGTAGGTGTAAATAAAATAAATTAATGGCTTCTAACAAAGTTGCATTTAAAATAAACGCTGGTTGAAACATTTTCTAAGATTGAATTATAGCAAGGAAACAAACGCGCTTTTTGGTTATTGATAATAATAATAATAATTGGATGATTTGTAGAGCGCCGTTTTTGTGAGAAATCACCTCAAGGGCGCTGATGTGGGAATTGAAAGCTGAAACTAAGTTTGACAAGACCCATGGAATCACGTTGAGGCGTATTGAGAAAATTGTGGGCATAATCTCGAGTTTTCATCGCGTAAACGCCACTTTAAAAGCCGCCCTAGTGGGTCAATGCTAACTCCTTTCCTATTCTTAACTGTTCTCCAGAACCAATCTTATTTCAATAATTGCGTGACTTAACAAAGTACCCACCAATAAATAATTCGCATTGACAAAATTCTCGAAATGTATTTCGCAGACAAAATTTAAACTTGCATCAAAACTATATTCTGTTTTTTTTTTTGCTTGCCTCGCAGAATTTGGAAATTTTTGCGGATATTTTCTACCCTCTTCATGACTAAAGCACCGAACAGATTAAAATACCCACTACATATGCCTTTTTTGCTTGCCTCGTAGAATTTGGAAATTTTTGCGGATATTTTCTACACTCTTCATGACTAAAGCACCGAACAGATTAAAATACCCACTACATATGCCTTTTTTTGCTTGCCTCGTAGAATTTGGAAATTTTTGCGGATATTTTCTACACTCTTCGTGACTAAAGCACCGAACAGATTAAAATACCCACTACATATGCATTTTTTTGCTTGCCTCGCAGAATTTGGAAATTTTTGCGGATATTTTCTACACTCTTCATGACTAAGGCACCGAACAGATTAAAATACCCACTACATATGCCTTTTTTTTTGCTTGCCTCGTAGAATTTGGAAATTTTTGCGGATATTTTGTACACTCTTCATGACTAGAGCACTTAACAGATTAAAATATACACTAGATATGCCTTACATGTGAATTGAAAACTGAATTTTCATCCTATCTCTTACATAGATATAATACCTCGAGCGATGGACGTTCGGTTATCGATTTAATTGATGAATTTAATTATTATTATTATTATTTAATGAACTGCTAAGTGAGTTTTAAAGCCAATGAATCCAACTAGATTTCACCGCTTATCCCATATTTTTTGTTTCTATACATTTGGCACATTATGGCGAGTGATCACTCAAGACGTTTTGCAAACTTACCATAATCTGTCAAAAATCGTTCCGAGTGATTAAAATTTTTTGCAGTATTTTTTTATACACCAACTGAAACAGTATAGAATTCTGTTATTAATTGTCATAAGTTTACAATATTTCTAGATGTTTTAATAAATAAAATCCTATTTAAGAAGATTAGATACTTCGTGGATGAGCAGTGATAGATCTGATATCAGATGCCACCACAGCAAGGTTACAATTCTCGCGGTTGATCTTGTGGTTCATTGATGCGTTAAACCTACGATCTACGTTGTTCAGGCACGGTCCTTTTCCGGAGTGCTTAGATGAAGGAATTTAAAAAATCAGACGCTAAGGATAAGGAAAACCAATATATTTATATGAATTCCCTAGAAAGAAAAAAATCGCAAAGTATGCTCCGAAAATTATTAATATGTTATTTAACATTATAGGAATAAAAACTTCACAGTGCATCTTTAAATGCTACTTTATTTACATATCTCCATTTCAAACCATCTTCTTCTTCTATCAGAACGCTTACGATGAGACCTCAAAAATAGCAGTAAAATTTATGGAAGATGGTTGGTAGACAAATTGAACACAGAAAATAGTGTTTGGTTAATTAATGGCGTACAGATGGAAATCCTCACTCAGAACAGGAATTCCTAGTGAGGAGGTCTGTGAATTTAAAGTCGTTATTAAAAAAAAAATCTGTGTTCTGTTATTTTCTTTCTTCCTGGGGCTTTGTTTGCTTTTCTCTGCCGTTAAATAAGGTATAATATATTAAAAACAGAGGAGCGATTCTGTATCTTTTGTGGATATGTAAAAGATTCCATCCGGAATCGGCTGTCAAATTAGTGTGATTTTCTATGACTTTCAATTGCTTTTTCTATGGGTGATGTCAGCTCTCGCCGATTTAAACTAGTTTACATGGTACTTAGTTTGGACAAAGTAAGTTGTTTACGCGTACGTATGTATATTGAAACTAAACTTCGCAAATATCAAATCCAAGATAAACAACTTAAAATGTACTGCGCTTTCACTAAAACCGCAGTTCCCTTTCTCCTGAAATACCTACCAGCTCGTAGTGGATTGAAGCTGGCGACACGGTATTGCTTCCAAGTAAATAATCACACACTCTACACTAACAATTACACATCGTCGGATCTACCGGATCTGCCCTGATGATGGACACTGCAACGCTGTCCGAAACGTCGGCTATAGTAGGAGGTAGCGCAACACGGCATAACACCCCAAAAACTAACAACGAAAAAAACTTAAAATGTACATTAAATGAATAAATAACCATGTGTACTTACAGTAATTCGTGTTTTAAACACTCTACACTGAAATATGTGACAGCTGACATCTGACATTGGCTCACGTCACCCATAGAAAAGGCAATTGAAAGTACATATGTGCGAATGTATGGTATGAATGTAATGTGTGTATGTATATATGTATGTATGTATTTTATATGTATGTGTGTATGAATATATGTGTGTATGTGTAAATGTAAATTAAATACATAATTTTCTATGCTCACAGTATTGAGATGGTATCATGTTGGGTACAATATACTCTACACTCTACAGAATATTTTCTTATAGTATTATGCTCCATTATGCTATCAATGTTGTGTTTGTCTTCAATTATGATAGTATCAACCATGTTCAATGCAATTGTGTATTTGAGCGCTTTGATATGTACCATTGTTGACAAACCTAATAAAAAAAATAGTCATAGAAAATCACACAATTTTGATTGCGGATTCCGTATGGAATTTTTTCCGAAAAGATAAAGTTTTTCACAAAAGATACAGAATCGCTCCTCTGGTCCAGAGCGAAAGACGATACGCATTCGGGACGCTGCAGCTGGGGGGTAGGCATGCACGGACCACTGCCGTGCTGTGACCGCACGAGACAGGGCAGGTACCAAGTACAGAGTGGTGGATAACCACATCGTGTGGCCGGTGAGGGTGCGGTCATTATTACGAACTTACATAAGTATCTCGAGTCGCACCTTCCACAAAAGCATATTACTCGCAATCATTAAAATCAATATCTAGATACTATCAATGTCGCTCGGTTGAAAGATCATCATTCAGAATCGAAACGTTGTTTGTAAAGGCTTTATTCGTGTTTTGTGACCAGATTTGAATAGCTCGATACTTCCCGACCTTACTTTTCCCATATCCCACCCCTGGCCACTCTCTTAATTCCTTAGGCCTCGACCGTGTTTTTTCAGTGGTTTAGAATATTTCAGTTTTCAAGAAAATCCAAATAAATGGAATATTTGTTAACGTATCTGAAAACAAACTGTTTTCGAAAAGTGATGAAATACGGTTTCAAATTATATTATTAGAAATAACCGTGAAATTTTTTAAATACAATTTTTTTTAATACAAATTTTTTTAATACAAACTTTTGAAAATTGCTTATTTTACGTTTTTTCTAACTAAAAATACTGGTAACGAAAAAAAAAACACACATAAATTATGTAGACAAATGTATTATAAACGCTATCATCACCTCACTTTTTTGCCGTTTCATGTAAAAATAAATTTCTTCATATTAACATCCTGAAGAAGATAACATTGTTATTGAAACATGTCGATATTGTTTATTAAAAAAGTGGTTTATACAATGTTATCTCTTATTAATTAAATAACAATAAACACTACAAAATTCACAGTTTCATAATTTGGGGAAAATTTAGAGACAGGTTGAGGGAGACCTTGTCACCTCTCCAGCCGGACTCTCGACATCCTTGCGCCTTGTACCGCAGTAGGAGGGATGATTCTACGCCCGTCACTCCTGGACACTGGACACACTGACCCCCAGATTCCTACCCACCCCTCATATCATTTTTCCTTCCTGAACTTCCCCTCCTTCATTTCCCTTAAAAGACCCTCCACACAGCATCCCCAAAGATGACAGGCCGTGAGATTGTGGAGCTAGTGTAAAAAAATAAAATAAAAATGTAACTATTAAATAATGCAGGAAAAATACTTTAACGAGTGGTGAAGCGCGAAACTCTTTAGTACCAAATATTCTGTGCTTCTTAATTTTTTTTATTTGAAATATACTGGTACTTACAGTTTTTTTGTTTAATTTCAGAATTCCGAGGAGGACCTCCCCACGTGCAGTCCTCACGCGGTCTGTAACAAGGTGGACCTCTACGACGACAACCAGCCCTGGGTAGAGAGGCAGTGCCGCTGCGCAGGACACCATGTTTGCAAAAGGTATATTATATAGCTTTCACAAAACACATACCTACTAACAAATTCCAAATATAGAATTGTTAATTGAAAAAATAATATTATTTTCCGATTATAGGCAGGTGCCAACTTTAATGCTTTCCTTAAATCATAAACTCAGTTCCAATTTTTATCAAATTTGAGTTCAATGAGTGTAAATAATTTCCCGCAGGAATATTTCAGCGACAACCTAAATTAGTATTTATGATGATTATCAAATTATTATATTATTATTTGTCATTCCTCTAAGGTCTCGACCATATTTTCTCAGAGGGTAAAAATATTTCTGCTTTACAATAAACAATAAAATCCAAATAAATGGAATACTTCTGAGCATACCCGAAATTAAAAACTGCTTTTGAGATAGATATGCTAAAATAAGATATCAAATTTTATAAATCGAAATAAACATATGATTTTTGAAGTAGGTACACAAATTTTGTATGCAAACGTAAAAAAAGTTTTAAAAATAGCTCACCTTACGTTTTTTCTAACTAAAATTACTAATAAGCAGATAAAAGCGCATTAATATTTTATTAGACAAATGTATTATAAACGATATCGTCAAATCACTTTTTTGTCGTTCCATGTAAAAATAATTTATAAAAAAATTACCAAGGTTTCATAAATTTGTTTCAAATTGTTATTAGAAACTTTGGTTTCAAAAAGGTGTACATTTTACTTATTTTGTGCTTAACTTTTATATTTGAACATAAAGCGTAGTGTTTTCTCTTTCTGTCATATTTCTCATAACGATTTCTATGAGATCTATTATGAGCACAAAGCACTTTTTTTAGGGTGAATTGTTGTTCCGAAAAGCGAATAAATTAGCCCGAGGGCTTAAAAACAATAAAGATAGAAAATAAAATGCGATTGAATAGTTTTGAGAGTAGCCTGCACGGTTTTCTTTTCGTTTCCAAGTGATTTTTTGACGATGGTGGCAGATATAGCTTATACCGGCGATTTGGATAACCTTAGGAAATGTAATCTTGAATGCTTGAGGAAGACAAGCTTCTTTGGCAGGATGGAGGTACGAGGAATTTCTCTACTTCCCACTCTTCGCAGAACTAGTGTGATTGTAAATTTATTATCATTTTGATTAATAAAAAACAGGAATTAACGGAATCTCTCGGACGTCTGTGGAATGGCGCAAGCGGACGTATAAAAAAGGCAATCTAAAAAGTGTCCCATTACAACCTGCATGCGTTAGGAAACCGGCCATTATTACTTCACATTCAATCCGTTTGAGATTATATAACATCCGTTTACAAAGCGTGTACTCATTTTTTTGCAGTAATCTGTCGTCCGACGATGGGCACACGCTGGTGGACAAGACCCGGCACTACAAGATGTGCGAGCCGGTCAAGAAGTTGCCCAAATGCCGCTACTTCAGAGACGCCACTTGGACGCTCATCTCCAGCCCTGATGCTAATGCCACGGAGCAGATCGTGCACTGCCACTGCCCGAAGAACTCCGTTACCTACCTGCTCAAAAAGCAGTCGTACGAGACATCTAGCGGCAACCTCGGATATCAGTACACCTTCGCGTGTTCGCCGCAAAGCGTGAGTTTCATTTTCATCTTGCCTTGGTTTGAGTCTTGGATAGTTTTAAGATTGGACGGCAGATGGATTTTTACATCCCACTAGAAATCTAGTAAGAAACATCTCAGATCGCATTTTTTAATAACAAATATGTCACCTGAATAGATTATATGAGAAAATAATGCGATACGAGACATTAATGCCTACAACACACGACATCTTTTTTCTGCCCGATTACAATTAGAGACCAAAGTCAACATTTTACAGTTGGCGTCACAGCAAACAGCATGGTTCATGCGTTGTTTGCAGTGATGACAATATTGAAATCGTAGATATGAAAATAGAGATGGAAATAGCGATCGCGTAAAACGAAACATGTTGACTTTGGTCTCTAATTGGAATCGAGCTGAAAAAATATATCGTTAATTGTAGGCATTAGGCGCTCAAATATAACTTGTAAAAGAACAAAAAAAACGTATTTATAATAATCGTTACATCCAGGGAATTTCATATAATTACCGTTTCAGCTTGGCAAATCTATTGATATTATCTTTAAAAATAACATATGTTTTTTTAGAAGCTTAAAAACTTTGAGTGTTCAAGAGAAATATGTTAGAAAACGGTAGAAATTCGGGCATCCAATTATGAAAAAAAGCTAAATTGAATCTCACATGACGAGTAATTTTTTAAATAATTAATTTAATTGCAGAGGCTCAGATGTTCCCGCAAGGAGCCATGCAGACTGTTCACAGTGCGAAAGCGGCAAGAGGCACTGGACGAGGTGAACACGTCTGCCCTCTGCCAGTGCCCACGTGCCCACACGTGTCCGCGCCGCCACACCTCGGCAGGGGTGTTACCCGGCAAGACCTACACCGAGGAAGCCATTCGCACTTACTCGGGATACTGCATGCCCGCCCTTCCGCCCCCGGAGCCGCCCCTACGCGAGAAGTGAACCACCACCCCCACAAATACCGCGGTATTAGAGTCGAACAGCCAAAAACCAAGTCGCCAGATGTTAATGTGGCGAATGAGAAATACCTTAGTGAAAGACAACAGTTAAACAGCAAAATACTTAACAAATTATTTTTGACTACATAATATTTTAATTAATTTATGTTTCTTGTAAATGATGTTGTATAAAAACAATACTTATTATTAATTTAAGTAATGATAACGTCTTGCCAACGAGAATCGAAAACGGGTAATAATTCTGATATTATCCTTTCATCATCGCTGTTATATCGGCGCTTTATGTTTTTAGCCTATTTTCGACGTTTTTCATATAGTGTAAATCGTTCATATTATCTACAAATTTAAAAAAAAACATTTTTTAAATCGCTTAATTTAAGCACACAAAAAATTGTTTTTGAACACTTTTTAATCTAGATTTTAATTTCAGTTTTTTTATACTCAAATTAGGGAGTGTGTAAGTGATCTGAACAAAAAGCAGTGCGTAAAAATGAACATACATGATGATGCGCGTAATGTGCGTACATGATGAATTGGAGCTTGTTAATTGTTTGGAAAAGTATTCACAATCTGCTTTTTCGTAGGTGGCGCTAATTTGATTATTTTACGAAAAAAAAAATTGCACGTAAAATTTTTTAAATATTGAGATTAATTATTTCTTTTCCTAACACAGCATATTTATTTTGTGGCACCATTTTAATTCGAAATTAATACATACTAAATGACTCTTTAAAAATCCAACATATTTCGTAAGCAATGCTTACTTCATCAGGGTTTACATAAAAGTGGTTAAACTAAAGATTTTATTAATTTCGATTAAATTAATTGTTTGCGCCTGTACATACGAAATACGAATATGAATAAATAGTTTAGTCCATAAACAAACTCAAATATTTCAAGAAAGGCATACAAATACAATATCTTATTGATTATTCAATCCAATATTGAATTTGTAAGCCTTTCTTGAAAGAATTGAGTTTTTATATGGACAAAAATATGTATTCTTATTCATATTGCGTATGTACAAGCGCATACAAACAATTCGTGTTAATATTTGAATGATTTATCTTGCAAATAGTGTTTTTTGTAAAATAATTAATTTAGCGCCATGTATGAAAGAGCAGATTATGAATACTTTTAAATATACCTTTATGCTATCGTTGGCAGGACTTTGGCAGGGGAGCGATTTGAAATAAAAAGTATGGTTAGAGACTGACGTGTAATATATAAATATAATAATGTAATATTTATTTCACTTGGAAGAACTTTCTTGGATATTGAATGTCGCCATTCCACCTTGCGAAAGATTATTTTTTAAGTAATAATTTATGTTTTAATAACTAAAAAGTTTGTTAATATTTGTTTTATTTATTTTTGTATTATCCGTAGTTGCCATGTTAAACAACATACCTCGAATAAGTAATTTTTTTTAAATTGAGTAATTGATGAGTTTTTGAGTGCCATCAACTTGTATAAGTTAAGAAATTGTTAACCTCTTAGTAAATTTTGATTTTGTTCAAATATAATAATATTCTTTACAAAAAAAAAAAAATTATATATTTTTGTAAAATGTATTATAATATAACACATTTTACAAAAAAAATGTCTGGTAACAAATTGGCAATGAACCAGTTAAGTATTTTAGTGTTCACTATTACTTTTACTAATAAATTTAGATTTTGATGTTGACAGTTGACACTATTAAAATCTCCCTGGGTTGAATGCACTCGCTACTCAAAATGTTAGCTATAATATTAAGTACTTTAAATATTTATTTCTTTTTAACTGTTACAAAAACAACATCTACTTTTATTAGAAATAAGTTACACATGTGTAGAAAAAGCTTTAAGGATTTTTAATGAAAATATATTTTTAAACATAAGCATGCGTTTAACAAAGTAGATTTATAAAATGTAAAAATAGACATAAGAGATCTATTTATTACAGTCATACAAATATGTAGCTTTAGCCTATGTTTATAAATTAAAAAAATATCATGGTTTATTTATCAGAATGTGCATGAAAAAATGATTCTCTTAGTTTTTTTTTTTGAGATAGGTTAACTAAACAGATTTAGTATTGGTTTATAAATGATAAAAATTGTTTTAATTTCGAATAACATTTTGCTATTCAAACTTATTTTTTGCAATATTTACGATATCCAATTCAAGTTTGATGAGTAAAATAAAACTATAATGTTGCTTTGGTTATTTTTTAAAATAAAATCTCTGACAATCTTACAATTCGTCGCTTCAGCTGGAAAGGATTCTAACTTCATTTTTCCTTAATCTGAGAATCTTGTGTGTAAAGTATTTTAATTGAGAATATTTAAAGAGTAAATATTTAAATAGTACATGTACCTACCACTTTAGAACATATCTAAACACGCAGATAGAACCACGTGCAACCAGCAAGGGTCTAACTACATTTCCGTAACGCAATTCCAAACTAGAGACACGTTTTATTTAAATATTTTTCCGTTAAAACATGATAAACTAAAATACTTTACACAAGATTGAACCTCAGAAACAAAAATTGTTAAATAGATTACGAAAATTCATCTTCGCAAACTTTGAAACCACAGGACATGGTAAGGCGAAGTTAGAACCTTATCCAACCAAAATGAACGATCAACAGTCAGATACAAACAATAGAGAGTGAAAGTAATGTTAGAACTTTGTAAAATAAATGGAGCTTGATTCTACGGAAATACAACATAAACTGTTTTGAAAATTATTTTGGTTATAGAAATGAACAAAAGAAATGATTTTGCATTCAAAAGTCATTTTTGAAAAAAAAAATGTCAGTTATAACTACCAACTGAGGTGACGAATTGCTTTAATGAATATAATTTGACTTTACTTCCCATGGACATGTTTTCCTTTAACTTTTTTCTGACGGAGTTGATGGTTTTGATCAAGAAGGGTTAAAAATAGTATGTAAGTTTTCCAAGTAAAGAATTACTTGGGAAAAGTTAATAAATTACCTTGTATTTCAACGAAAGAATGTATCGATTTAGTTTTATCCAAAAGTACAACGACGTAAGACCGAAAAGATATTTTTAAAGATTGAAAAGACTATTATTTAATGTAAATTATTTATTAAAATACAAGGCTTAATATAAAGTTAACAACTTGGAGAAGTTTAACAATTTAAGAGAGTATTTAAATTATAATTTTAAGTGTGAGCTTCCTCTTAGTTTGTAGCGTAGTTGGTAGAAAACTTAGTTTTTAATTGCCCGCTCTTAAGCGAAATTGTAAAAGATACTACTTTGCATGTTCTTGTAAAAGTTATATATATTGTCGACAAACAAAGGTATTCATTTTTAAAGTGTGCATGATATTTTTAAATATACGCAATTGAAAACGTAATATGCGGCAAGTTTAAACATAAAATGTCATGTACATCTTTGTAAAACGATACGCAAGCGTTCGTACAATAGACGAATCGACGAATGCTCCTGGTAAACCATGAAAAATATGCGGTCTGGTATACCATGGAAATATGCAGTCTGGTAAACCATGGAAATATGCAGTCTGGTAAACCATGGAAATATGCAGTCTGGTAAACCATGGAAATATGCAGTCTGGTAAAACATGGAAATATGCGGTCTGGTAAACCATGGAATTACGCGGCCTAGTAAACCATGAAAATTATAAAGAGTTGGATGAAGTTGTTAATATGTGTAATGTTTCCACGTGTTATGAAAAACACTATGTAATGTTATGGAGTGTAGATTTTGATAATAAATGTTTTCTATAAATAAATCTATTGTATTATTCCTAGACGTAAGAAATAGGCATACATTAATTACGTGAGCAGTTTTTCTACCAATCTAGACTCTTCCCCCACTTAGTGAGATAAATTTGGGCCATTTCGTATAATCTTTTCAAGTACCGTGAGATTTTGCTGGCCCCCTCCCCCCTATTTTGAGCTCACGTAATTAATGTATGCCCCCAAAGAGCCATTTGTAAATGAATGTCTGCAATCAAAATATATTTCATTGAAGAATTATCGAAATGTAAAATCATGCATTATTGCTATATCGAAATAAGAAATCAAAAAATATATATACTTACAAACTCTGATGGATTTGTTATTCCAGCAAAATTAATTAGTTAGCAAGCAACTAACGAACACAATAAGTAAATTTATCCATGCAAAACTTTGATAAAAACTACAACAATCAATCGATGTGAAAAATATCATCACTATGGGTAAATGGGAAAATTGCAGGTGTTGCAAGCTTAAAATACCTAGGAGACATATTACAGACTACAGACGACCAGAAGGAAATTTATAATATGTAGAGATTTGGAAAGGCAATCTGTCAGCTTTTTTTAAAATTTTTATATTTACCTCGGGGCCTATGTCATCTTCGGGGATGCTGTGTGGAGGGTTTTTCAAGGGAAAGGAAGGAGAAGAAGATATGGGAAGGACAAAAGTATGAGGGGTGGGAAGGAATCTGGGGGTCAGTGTGCCCGTGTGTCAGTGTGCAAGGCGATGGAACGGGAGAGTTCGGCTGGAGAGGTCAAAAGGCCTTACTTAGTCAGTCTCCTCCGATCCAGCCTGCCACGCAGTGGTTGGGCAAACGTATCTGCCACCAAGACCTAGACAAACCTCACCCCATGAACCCGGCACTCCTGCTAAGTCACCAAACGTAGCCAACCACTTGCGGTGACCTGTGGCAGGGGTGTTGGTTATTCAATAAATGGTTCCCGGGGCGGCGGTACCAATACCCGCCTCCAAAATTGACCTGCACAATAAAATAAATGTCAAATGGATTTTGTCTATCTCTCAGAGGTATGAATCAAACGTAGCGAACCACTTGGAGTGACCTGTAACAGGGGTGTTGGTTATCCAATAAATGGCTCCCGGGACAGCGGTACCCATACTCGCCTCCCAAATTAACCTGCACAATAAAATAAATGTCAAATGTATTTTGTCTATCTCTCAGAGATATGAATTATTTTGAGAATATATTGTGGTAAGCTTCAAAATGCATTTTATTTACAGTCTTGCCAATTTCAAATTTGATTATTAATGAATAATTGAAACATCAATCAAAAATAAAAATCGGTTTCATTGACCACGTAAACAAAAATAATCAAGATAAATGAAGAATAACAATTTCCTTTCGTCGATCAGCGTCATAACTTGAAAATAAACCAGTAAATTTTAGTTTAACTTAAGTTTTATCAGAGTTAACTAAAAGCTTTCAGTCACCCACAACAGATGGCTCGAGTAGTAATACATCGACGGGTAAATTCGTAGGAGGCTCTCGTTTAAAAAAAAATACGATTTTACATTAATTATTCATGAATTTATTATATCACTTAGAAAATTAGTTCAACACAGTAAATTATTTATAATATTTTATCTTGTAGGTAGGTACCTAATTTATTTGTTGCGAACATTTAAATAATAAATGTCTTACACTAAACACAAAAAAATAATTTTGAAAGCAATCACATGAAAAAGCGTTTTTAAAATGTGAAGTCACTAATAATAATGGCTAAATGAAGTCACATAAGTTTGTTGTGTAAACTGAGTTTTGGCAGACAATAATCTCGAGGACATTAAATATTATTTATATCACAAGAAAACATCTGCAATAATAAGTGTATACTCGATGTATATAATCGTAAATGAATTCAAATTAAAAAAATACCATAATTTGTACCCCATAATACAGGTGAATATAATCTATATTATTAGAAAGAAGGGCGAAAAATACACAAAAAAAAATTAGAATAATTGAAATCGGAATCGAAAGATCGAATCATGTTTGCGATTTCTGCAGCAGGTAGCAGGTAGTATTTATTGCCTTTTTGAAAGTCGACAATATATTACTTGCACAAATCCGCACCTGTCGCAGCGCAGCTAAACTGAAGATGATGTAAAAACCAACAGCTGTGATCGCGGTCGTAATCGTCCCCGCGGTATTAGATGCACCCAGTGGCGGAGAGATGCCTGGGCAGCGGAGCAGACTGGGCAAGAGCTGGAGCCTGATTTTAATAATATGACGATATTTTATTCGCAATTATTGATTCGCAACAAGTATTATCACAAAAAAACGAGTGTGCTTTAGACCACACGACTGAAGTAAAACTACAAGACAAACCTCGCCCCATGAACCCAGGTATCCCTTCTTTAAGTTACCAAACGTAGCGAATGGGGTGACCTATGAGCTAGGGGTGACAGGGTGACATTGAGGTGAAATATTACCATGGGGTGACCTACGATCTTGAGGTGCCCTACGACCTTGGGGTGATCTACTACCTTGGGGTGACCTATGACCTTGGAGTGACATCCGTATCCTTATCCTTATCACTCCCGAAGTCAAGCGTGCGTAAAAGCCCGACCTTTAGCATCGCGATCGATCACCGTTCGCATCGATTACCGTTCGCATCACACTTTTCGTAACAATCACCACTTTTCGCAACGCATTCACCAGCTTATCCCCCAAGTCGAGCGTGCGTAAAGAAGTTTTACTTCAAAAAGTCAGTCTTTGATTCAATTTTGCCTTAAATTTACAGCAGATCTGCGGAACCTCCAGCTCGCGGGCAAGATGCAAGCCAGAAAGACCACTTGGTCCATTCAGCGAGCATATTTTTGCAACAAATACACTCGATCCCGCGAGCACATTTGATCCGACCCGCGACAAAATTTAGTCCATCCAGCGAGCATATTTTTGCGATCCACAAGCATATTTGGATTTGGTCCGGTCGAGAGAACATTTGGGACGGCCCCCGTGTACATTTAGTGCAGTCTGCGAGCACATTTTATCTAAAACTACCCTAGGCAAACAAAATCACAAAAAAAAAGATTCTTTTCGGTTGCCCGCGGCTCTGTTTGATTTGTAGGTATTTTGGGAGATGAAGACAATAGCTGGTTATGGACAAAGAAATTGTGGCGAAAAAGACAAAAATATTGTTCAAGTGAACAAAAAAAAAATACGAAAATATTGTTTAAATATACAAAGGTGTACCAAAATATTCTTTTAATGGACCAAGATTATGTCCGACTTGAATTAAAATTTTGTACACAAGTACAAAAAGATTGCCCAAATGATCAAAAAATTTCCCCTAGGAGGCAAATTCATAGTCTAAGCCTAAATGGAAAGAAGAACTGTCCAAATGGACCAAGTTATACTCCAAATTGAAAAAAAAAATTCCATAATTGATAAAGATACTACCCAAATTGAAAAAGATATCGTCTAAATTGACAAAAATTATGTATGAATGGACTTTACAAATGGACCGAATACTATCCAAATAGACATACATATTGAGCAAATCAAGAGTGTCTTAACATATTCAAGTTTATATTTATCAACGGTCCTATCGTATCGTGTTGGCATTTACAATTATTAAAAAGCAACAAGTTTTCACATTGAAAATGGTAAAATAATCAAAAATACGAAATGGGAATTTGTTTGTCGTTGGAATTTACAGAAACGCAGCGGTTACGAAATGGGAATTTGTTTGTCGTTGGAGTTTACAGAAACGCAGCGGTTACGAAATGGGAATTTGTTTGTCGTTGCAGTTTACAGAAGTCGTGGTCTGGTTTTTCATGGCGAATATTGAAAGAATATATAGCGATAAAAATATTATATTTTCGCTACGCCACTGGTTATCCACAAGATCAGAATCGAGATGTTGAGAATATAAAGTGCATTGCCAATAGAGACAAAGGAAGGTAATAGAAAGAAGAAAATAATCCGAGAGAAAAACAAGGCCATTACCAACTTTTTCACGCTGATCGATTGTGTTTTGCAATTTAGAAGATATTGTTTTATGGTGTAAGAAGAAGCAATGAACAGAAGAGAGAATAAATAATATTGCGAGAACAGATAATATGACACTCCACGGAAATATAATACTGTTTCAACGACTTGTAATAAAGTCGTTGAAACAGTATTATATTTCCGTGTTGACACTCCACGGAAATATAATTATTGTTATGTACATCGCAGAATATAGGTAAAATGTGTTTGAATAACTTGCGAAACAAAAGCTCTAATTGAGCTTACAGTAATAATAATATGACACTCCACGGAAATATAATATACTCTTATGTACGTCGCATAATATTGGTAGAACGCGTTTGAATGACTCGCTGAACGAAAGCTCGAATTGAGCTTACAATGATAATAGACACTCGCAGAAATATTTTAATGTAGTATATATCTATTCACACTTCACGCTAGAGGGTAATATATTCTCTCAGTATTGTTTTGATTGATTCTGATAATACTGGTTCTGATTCACGTACGAAAAACTCCATGCTTTAGCCATGTTTATGAAATCTGAATAGTTTCAATCTTTCTATTCCCATTAACCTTCCCTGATTTAATTAGCTTTTTGTTGTTGCTATTTTATTACATATACTCTAGAAACTTACTAATAAACGTGTATTAAATTTCACAAATCTGTTAAACAAGCATTTACCACACGTTAATGGTTGTTTATCAGTTGTGTAAACTTTAAATCACGTTTTTAAGTAAGGCTCTTTATAACTAGCAAAATAGAAGTGGTGTTTATTGCAAGACCCGTGATTCACCAATGTTTTGTAGTTTAGGCTGTGTGTAGTTTTCGGCAAGTTCGGGTATGGTATGAATAGGTATATTAAAGCAAAAATGCATACTTATCCAAAAAACATACTTATCCAGAGATACATAGATACTTATCCAAAAATGCATACTTAATCAAAAAACATACTTATCCAAAGATACATAAATACTTATCCAAAACTGTGTATTTATCGGAAAATGCATACTTATCCAAAAATGCACACTTAATCAAAAAACACACTTATCCAAAAATGCATACTTATCCAAAAAGCATACTTATCCAAAGATACATAGCTACTTATCCAAAAATGTATATTTATCGGAAAATGCATACTTATCCAAAAAGCATACTTATTCAAAACTGCATACTTATCCAAAAATGCATACTTATCCAAAAAGAATCCTGATCCAAAAATGCATATTTATCCAAAAAGAATACTTATTCAAAAATGCGTACTTATCCAAATATGCATATTTATAAAAAATGAATAAAATTTAGTGCATAAAGGAAGTGCTGGAGAATTGACGGGTGTGATAAAAATATATAAGATCTGCGTCCTTCATTCCTAAGATTTCTATCTTGATTTCTATCCATGAAACGCTGAACAAGAAATATACGCGTAAAACCAAAAAAAGGTTTATTCAAACAATGCAACAAAAATTATTGATCCGTAACAAAGCCTCCGAGGTAATGAGGCTTTGGTTCCAGCTTATCAGGTCCACCTGTGCTCAGACTGTTTACCTCTCAGTCTAGAGGTCTACGGTATGGGGTCTGTGGACTTGCTTCAAGGGTCCACTCTCCAGAGGTTTACCTGGCAAACAGTGCAAGAAGGTTAAGACAAACATCGTAGGGTCAGTCGTGACTGCAATGCGTAGTGCGTACTTATACACTTCGTGGTGGATTCAGACTCAGGGTTATAACTTAAAATAAAAATAAAATTAATTTTTCCGCTACCTTTCAAATTACCTACCTAAAATCAATATTTCCTATATCTTTCAAAGTACCTACCTGCATCTAAAAAATACTTATAAAAAATAAAAATAAAATAATACCTAGGTACCGTATAGGTAGGTAAGGAATCTAGGTGTCAGTGTGTCCAGGAGTGACGGCGATGTTCCGAGAGACTACAGCTGGAGAAGTCAAAGGGTCTCCCTCATTTATTCTCTACCGATCCGGCCTGCCAGGCAGCTGGTGGGAAGACGCATCCGCCACCAAGACCCGGACAAACCTCAACCCATGAACCCGGGCACCCCAACTAAGTCACCAAACGTGCCTACTCAAATACACTAACTTACGATAATTATGGAACTTTTAATTATTATATACCTACCTAGTTATTTAATTTCCACGTATATGTAGGTGTGTATGTAGATATTTCGTTTTTTTTAATTTCTTTTATATTTTCAATAATATCTACTATTATTCAATTAGTAAAAATTGTTTATTAATGGTATATTTATATTATGGTATATATATATATAGTATGGTATATTTATGCAATATAAAAACGAGTTCTGCTACGTAATTATTACTATTCTGAGTAAAAGGACTCAAATTATATAAATGGTTATTCACCTTTTAATGCCTTTACGAACAGCTGTCACGCCTAATAATAATTACATAGCATTTAACTTAATAAACTGTTGAATAAACTGTTTTTATAAAATGAATAATAGTATTATTGAATATGTTAAAGTAATAAAAAATAAATGGAGTTCTACAAAGTAAACTTGATAACAATAAATTTAAAAAATGTAGATGTTTCACTTTATGAAAATTAGTACCTACACAAAAAGCAGGCAGTTATATTGATTTTTGAAAATATGAATTAGTCATTTCAAAGTTACCTATAACATATAAAATATGAATAAAAAAAAATTAAAAACTGTTTTGGGGTAGAAGTTTATTTTTTGTGAAAACGCTTCTCAATAATAATGCATTATGAGCTTTTCTGCTTAAAGTCGCCATTTCGCGGATCTCTGCGGTGAAGAGAGCGGAGACTTGAGACGGTGAAGTGTTGTTTGGTTGGCACATGTGATTGTTGAAAGAGATGAAAGGAAAGACGTGCTGTGTGAGTAAACACTGAAACGAGGTAAATGGATCAAGCCGCTTAAAACATTAGAGATTCTGCACAAACAGAGAGATTGTGAACCGAAGATAGTAGACAATATTTACTATATATATTGTACATTGCGCACATCGTTTGATTCTTGAGTTTCATGCAAAAAACTTTTATCCGCTGTTCTCCCGTTAATTGCGTTAGATTTTTTGAAAACTTCTTTACGCACGATCGACACTTGGGAGTAAAATGATGAATATGTCACGAAAAAGAACCATACGCGAACGCTAATTGAAGTAAAACTTCTTTACGAATATGTAACGCTAATCTATATGAATGTGAAACGCTGTGAAACGCATGAAACGCTATGAAACGCATATCTTTAAGCGAAAGTTTAAAGTTGTTATGAGTTGTTATGAGTTTTCATGAGTTGTTATGAGTTGTTATGAGTTGTTATGAGTTGTCATGAGTTGTCATGATTTGTTATGAGTTGTTATGAGTTGAGTTGCGTTGTTATCAGTTGAGTTCCAGTTGAGTTCCAGTTGAGTTCAAGTTGAGTTCGAGTTGAGTTCGAGTTGAATTCGAGTTGAGTTCGAGTTGAGTTCGAGTTGAGTTCGAGTTGAGTTCCAGTTGAGTTCCAGTTGAGTTCCAGTTGAGTTCCAGTAGAATTCCAGTAAAGTTTCAGTCGAGTTCCAGTTGAGTTCCAATTGAGTTCCAATTGAGTTCCAGTTCAGTTCCAGTTGAGTTCCAGTTGAGTTCCAATTCAGTTCCAATTCAGTTCCAGTTCAGTTCCAGTTCAGTTAAGTTGAGTTGAGTTGATGGGGATGTTGAGGGGATGGGGATATTTTTATTCCTGTTATTGTTATATTGTAAAGAAGCGAAACTAGCAGTCCACAATGGAGTCCTGGTACCTACCCTGATGTATGGCAGTGAGGCATGGAACTGGCAAAGGAAGGATGAAAGTAAACTGAATGCTGTTGAAATGAGATCCCTGAGGCGTATGTGTGGTAAAACAATGTATGATCGTATGAGAAATGTGGATATCCGCAAAGAATGTAAGGCTGATGAATGCATAATGAGTAAGATTAAGAAAAGGACCCTCAGATGGTTTGGGCATGTAGAGCGAATGAACGAAGAAAGCAGTGTAAGAAGAATATACGACGCAAATGTGAATGGTAGAAGAAGTCGTGGACGTCCGAGGAAGACATGGCACGATCAAGTGAATCAAATACTTGAGTCGGGCCATGTCAAAAGTCAGAATAATAGAATAGAATGTATGAGACGATGTATGAATGTGAGTGAGGCAAAGAGTGTGTGCCAAGACCGAGTTGTTTGGCGGTCCGTTCTCTCTGCCTACCCCTGCGGGGAAACGGCGTGATGGTTAGTTAGTTAGTTAGACGGCATAAGTTAGTGAAGTTTTACTTCAGTCGTGTGGTCTAAAGCACACTCGTGAAAACTTCTTTACCATCGTTGTGATTTGAAACTCGATGAAACGGAAACGAGTGACACTAAAAAGAGACAAACACATACATCTACAGGATTTAGCCTGCGAGATAATGAGATGCAATAAAATATTTATTTTATTCACGGGCACTCGGTTCAAATATAATACGATTTATCCACGGTCTCACGAAATTTCCCTTTAGTGTAGTGGTATAAAGCGCCTGAAGAATCTTTGCAGCCATACAGCTGACGAGCGATCGAATCCTACGAAATCCAAAAAAAGATAAATATTTTTATTTTTGTAAAATCAATATCCAATCATCAAACCACTCCAAAATAAACAGGCAACAGAAAACACAAAAGAAAGGACATCTAGCGACTCCGAAGAAGAAACCACAAATACTAAAAAGATTAGAACCAAATGTATAGGAAACCGTGCACTAAAATTCGACGACAAAAATTTGGAAAAAATCATCCTTCACATTGATAAAAAAATGCTTCCTAGTCTCCCCACTCTTGCCTACTTAAGTTTTCTGAAGGTTTCACTTCTACCGCATGTGAATTGAACACTCCAATTTTTTTTTTACATTAACTTCACATACATTTCGCTTTGTCATCTTTGAGTATTCTGGGTGAAGGGACTTTTTATGTAAAGGAAGGAGTATACCTGGGTTTTGAAGAGTCTAATGTTGTAAAAGCGAGGAAACAAAGGCAAATCATTCCACAGCCGAGCTGTTGAACATCATATCAGTCTTAGAAGCGACCCGTTCTCATGTGACAAATGCCAATCGTGTATTGGGTGCCCGTTTGGCGTGTTTCCCGACTGTGTACCGGTGCCGAAGGAATTAATGACATTAGTTCCTGGTGGCATTCATTTAAATACCGGTGGTACAAGGACAGCATTCCCATCCGACGCCAGTGCTCTAAATGCTATTATTAATTCAATAAGAGGTAGTACATAATACATTAAAAAAATATATAGAGGGTCGGTAATGAAAAAAATCAAAAAAATAGGTCTATATTATGAGTTGTGTGTGTATCTGTTTTATTCTTTTTATAATATTGTTTTTTGTTCATTAATCCAACACTTAATTTTGGGAATGAAATTATTATTGTTTTCCTCATTTTTGGATTAAGTGAAATATTATAGAATGTTTTTATTGCATGGTATTTATGGTGTCTTTGTCCAAAGCTTTTGTTTACCATTGAAGTTTTTATGTTTTCTTTGTACGCTTGTCTAACTGGCCTATTAATGATAGTTTGTGTTTGATTAAATTTGTTTTTGTTCAAAAATGAAGTTTTGTAGTGTTTTAACATATAATTAGCTATGTCTAGTACGCCAAATATGTTGAATATTTGGTTTGTATCAATCAGTCATGTTTTTTAGGTATCACCTTACCTATGTATTATTTTTAAGATAGATTAAAAAGTTAATAGATTAAGTTTGGCATAAATTCAATCAGCGCTATTTCGTTTATATTTTTAAAATTTTCAGGTATCAGTTCAACGCCGATCCAAGATCCGTTTCAGCTTTCTGCCAAATTGTGAACAGCTAAAAAGCATAAAACATGACAGTAATGCTTTTCTGACTACCACAATTTGCTCAAACATTTGATCTTTCTACTGTCATGACATAAAATGGTTCCGATTGGCCATTTGATGACAATGATACAATTGAATATACCACATCAATCTAAAAATGTATTTATGCAATATCCATTAAGTGAACATTATATTAACCCTCTCAATATATCCGCCCGTCACGCATTTTTTTAACGCAAGGAGTCGCGCGGGGTCGCTTAGGACTCCAAAATTAAATATGATTATATTGTTGTTATAGCATAAATTTTATGTGTTATTTTAACTGACTGTAGTCAGGTGATAATGACTGCATTGAAATATAAAGAAATATTAAAAATTAGATTTTTTTTTCAATTTAAAAGTTTAAAAATCAACAAGTAACATTTTTTAATTATTTCTTAATCAGACATTTTTAATAACAAACTTAAAAAAAAACAATTTCTAAAAAAACTTAAAACTATTTGAGATTGACACAGACTTATTTTTATTTCAACAAATACAATGAAAAAACACATAAACATGGTTTTTCATCGTATTTTGTTGAGCCTCACGCCGAAACACAAGTTTGTATTTCACATCGCAGATGCGCAGGCCGAAAGTTCGCGGCGCTAGGGTTAAGTATAGTCCCTTATAGGAAGATACTTAAAGTAAGGAATCATTGGCAACATTTAAAATGTACATTTGTACATAATTTATTTGTACATAAGTATTTCTGTGAAACCTGGGCTTTTAAAGACCCCACGCGACGGGTCGAGGGTTAAGGAAGCGTGATATTGTTTATTTTGTAAAAAGACATTCTGGAAATGATAAATTATCTAAGATTCTAGTAGAGATTCTGTTGGAATGTAGAAATTGCAAGGGCGGTTAGCCACAAGCGAACGGATTGCGTCAATCATCAATCAGCTTAGAGGCTCGCAATGAACCGAATCAGAAGCAACCAACGGTTTCAACAAAGCCAATAGGTAGGTACTGCATAAATACGGTAGAAATTTGAATAAAAGTTTTATTAACTTTATCCTTTGATATGAAGCCATATTAAATAATACAAAATCATATGTTTTTGTTTTGAAAATTTGATCGCTTAGATTCTAAGCGATCAAATCGAATGAACGTCGCAGATGACATGCGCCTTGCCTTATCGAAGACAATCCCACAATTTAACGTTTTGATTGAGGCCAAACAGCAGCACCCTTCTCATTAACTTCGTAAGTAAGTAAGTGTAATGAATGTACCAATAAAAGTATTTTTGTTACTATAAATAAAGTTTTTTCGTTTCTAAAAATATTTATGTCAAGGGGGGGGGGGGGGAGGGTCCGTGGAATTGTTTGTATTGTGAAAGTGGTCCGTGACTGCAAAAGTTAAAGAAACCCTGGCTTAGAAGTATTATAGATGCTTAAATACTGCGTGTAGAACATACCTTGTCCCTTAAAAACATCTGTCTTTTTAAAAGGCCTAGAAAAAAATAAAGTATTAGGTCTATAAAAAATTACTTTCAAGTACAAACTGTCCAACTCATAAATCTCTTTTCGCAAATGGTTTTATTGTTTAATGTAGCATATTCAGTTTCTTTTATAATAATCGCAAAAAAAAATTATATTTATGCCCGAATTTCACAAAACAAAATACAATATGCATTTTCGCGTTGTTATTTTTAGCTTTTCAAAGTGACCCTTATGCCGTTCACCCAAGAACTACTGACTTGCCACACCCATTTTCTGTCAGTTCGGATCCGGCCGGAGCGCGGAATAGACATTAGGCTCCGCGTCGCTTGGTTCCGTGAAATCAAATTTAAATTTCAGTTTTATTACAATAAGCAATGCTTAAAAAAGAAGTTAAGGTTTTTTACAGGCCTTTACGAAATCAACCTGTAATTTTTTTTCTCAAATACATTTTCCAACCTTTCCAAAAGTATTTATAAACTCCTCTTATAAAGGGGCGTGAATCCCGATTTAAATTTTTTCTTGGACTATTGGATCGCCTTAAGAGGAACGTTTTCACTGCCGAAATCGGCGTGTCGGAAAAAGGTCTGCCCTCCAGTGTCCCATTCGAACGAAATAAAGCAAGCGGGTTGAGTAGCTGCGCCACCCTTTTCATTGAAAAAAATAAAATTTAGATTTGACGCCAAAACACCCAAAAAAAAAAAATATTTTTCAATTAAAAAGAATAGCAAATACCACGAATACGTTCTAATTTCTATTTGTTTGTTTTTAAATTATAAAATTATTGAAGAATTCGATTTTGATTATTTTACGCGCAACTTTGACAATTTTTGTGAGTTAGAGGCAATTAATAAAAAAATAATCTTGCCCAACCCACCGCGCAAACATAATAAAAAAAAATTGTAATAATTAGAAATTTCAAGAGGGCGAAACTTCCAGCCCTTATATCTTCAAAAGCACGGCCTTTAGGTAAAAACAGGAATCGTCATCCTATGGAGGGGGATAGAGATCTACCACACCATATAACTCCCTTGATCGTACCGGGACTCGTTTCTGAGTTTTTGCGAGCCGCACGTTTTTTTAGACTTTATTTTATAATATACTAACAGACCCGGCCACACTTTGCTGTGGATAACGCCAATCGCCAACGCTATCCTGTTAAATCAAATCCACACCGCCCGTTTGCCAGCCCGCTGCCCGCTGCCGCTTGGCCAGATATATTATATATTTCAACAAATTTACACAAAACCTTGACAAATCATATACCTAAAAATCTTCCTCATTAATCACTCTATATATTGGTTAAAACCGCATGAAAATCCGTTGCGTAGTTTAAGAGATCTAAGAGCATAGACAGCAGGAGCGACTTCATTTTATACCTACTATGTAAAGATTATTTAATAGGAATATTTATTTTCATTCTCCTGACTATACTTCCAGCTCTTGTTCAACATTTTCTATTGAGGATGCTATATTCCCATTGCTGCGAATAATAGTTCCGACATAAAAATAGATTGCCTACCTACATCTATCTTCTGATCTATCAAGTCGGAACTATTGAATATATTGTTAAAAAATGAACATTACTGTATCTTTCAACAAGAAAAACATTCTAAGAATTCGGAAAAAGCCGTAGGCATGCATCATCTTGTGACAGTTACAACCTCCAAAATCTTATCATTGTACCCGCGGAGACACAATAAATCTCGTGAAATACATTCCCAGCACGTTTCTAGTACCTACCACCGTTTCATTTGCTTTAAATGAAGCTTCAAAAGAAAACGTCTCCGAGTGTGGCAAAAAAAGAAAAGAAATTGCAACTTTACCTCATAAAAGAATACTACGTGACAGTACGCCGCGGGGTCAATTTTACTGCGAGATTGGTAATTGTTATTACGAGGTATTTAGAAGGTATTTTCTATATTTATGTTTAATTTAAATTAAATTTAATAATGTTATCATTAAGTTCTGCAAGTATTTTAATTTTTCAGTAAATCGGTTTAAACGGTAATAAATCATTTTAGGTACCTTAAAAATTGAAATTCAGAATCAGATAAATAGTCGTCTCAAAGTAGTCTAACCACAGTTTGAAAATGGCCTTGTAAACCGAAACAGCTGTCACAATAACATGAAATGACTAAAATACATACAGGACTTAATAATATATAATATTTAATTTAAAATTAAACGAATTGAACAAATTAAGCACCAAAACCATTATTAATAATTTAAAAGCTGTTTAAAAAAAAAAACTACTACGAATCTCTTTTCAAAAATAAATATACTTTCCAATAAATATGTGTTTTTTTTCGCAATCGTCTACGTTGATAAGTTGTTTCTATTTGACAAATACTATATGCTTGTAGTAGCAAGCTGAAGTCGCAATACATTTTATTTCCTCAATTTAGGTTTTGTGGGGTATATACCTAACGCAATACCAAGCATTCACACAACCAGCCAGCGGCCGAAAATTCAAATTTCGTCGAAAGATGTTCTTACGATCGTACAGGGCGGTTTCAATGGGAAAGATTAATTATTCCCCGTACCAGCTTTTTAAAATAATAACTCAATATCAATTTTATTTCATTCAAAATTTGCTTTAATTTATATCTATATTCAAAAATGCTGAAAGGCGTGATGATAAAAAATATTAAAATTATGTACTTTTGGTAATTATATTTTAATCAAAATTAAATATTTATAATTTTTCAATAATATCTAAGCAAAATAAGTATGTAAAAAAATCTTAAATATATTAGTTTGTAAGACCGTAAATAAATAGAAAAACTGATGTATTTTCGTCACGAAACAAGTGTGCGGATCTTTTTTTAAATGATTTAATTTAAACTAAAATTAAAATTCTAAAACAAAGCTTTCCCAGATAATTTGTTGAATTATTTCACAGTATGATTATATGATTTAAAATGTGTGTTGTGTAATACAAAATTGTGGTAGAAAATTTAACAAATCTGCCAACGACCTACGGTAAAACCTTATTGTACTAAAAATAAACATATTTTCATAAAATTTAAAACCTGGCTTTACTAGATAAAATAACAATCTTTCGAAAAAAAATTATATTTTTTTGTGAGATAGAGTCAATACGTCTAAAATTTGATTTAAAAATTATATATTTCCGGTTTTGTCTGGTTATTTATTCCCTCTTAAACTAAAAGCTGTGAAATAGCAACACGGCACTTATAGTAATTTTGAATAAAGAAAAATATTCATTTTGAAATTAGACAAGAAAAATATTCATTCTGGAATAAAGTCCATTGTTATTATTATTAATATTATCCCCCCACTAAAGGTTCTACCCTTTCATAAAAAACGGTATCTTCTTTATTCTCGAAAGAATTACAAAAATGAAGGTGTTTTCATTTAATTTTTATGTTGACGAATAAATTTTCTACAACCATTTAAAATGTGCCGTTTTCGATTTGCCGTTTCATTAGTGACTTCGGCGGCGATGACGTCACGCCGCCGGGACACTTTTAAAATAATAATTCCGATAGAAATATAGTTATATCGATTGCGTATTCTGAGTATTCCTTATTATCGATTGTCTAATACGCTAAAGACTTTCAATGACGTATAAAATTATGTCATATTACTAAGATATTTTCATTAAATTTTAAAAAAATTGTTATAGATGGAATAGAAAAAAAAACGTCAAAAAACTACACACACTTACCTTGGGCATAGCGCAAATTGCACGCCACTGATATCAGTACATTATTATATATCTACTACGCTTACATTATAATATTTTAAAAAATATATTATATCGAGGTTTTTCGGATAGTTTTTCGCTTGCATTCATAGTAGTGCTTTAACGTATACTTTGAGATGGTCAATAGCATGGAGGGTGGGACACTTGGATAGCGGTCGGATGGATAGAGTTAGATATGTATAGGTACGTCCTTCCAAAGACGAGGTATTATTAAAAATTATTAAAAAGCCAAGTACATAAAATATATTTTTTATTATCCTCATTTTTTATTTGTTTGTTCAAAAAGTACAAAACGTTACATCATTTACAAAAAATCGTTACAATGTGTTATGTCTGATAATTTCCAGTAATAAGAAAATTTAAGGTGTATGCGTTTTTAGATTTTCACGGCCAAAAGCATTTTCGTTATTTGTTTTTGGGTGTTATGCCGTGTTTCGCTACTTCCTTCTTTAGCCAAAGTTTCGGACAGCGTTGCAGTATCCATCATCAGTCGGATCTGCCCTGATGATGGAAACTACAACTTTGTCCGAAACGTTGGCTAAAGAAGAGGTAGCGCAACACGGTATAACACCCCAAAAACAAATAACGAAAAAAAAACTTAAGTTGTGTTGGGTTTCTTCCAAATAAGTTATAGGTGCGAGTGATTACTAGTCGGTTTATTTCTTATTGGAAATATTTGCAATTCATATTAAGAGCGTTTAACCAGCCAGCGGCCGAAAATCCACATTTCGTCGAAAGATGTTCATACGATCACTTATTACACATTACGGCGGTTCCAATGAGAAAGATTAATTACTCTCCGTACCAGCTTTTTAAAACTATAACTTAATATCGATTTTATTTCATTCCAAATTTGCTTTAATTTATACCTACATCCAAAAATGCTGAAAGGCATATTGATAAAACTATAAAAATTATGTACTTTTTGCAATTAAGTATTTATCATGTTTCAATAATGTCCGAGCAAAATAAAAATGAAAAAAATATATTAGTCTGTAAGTGCGCAAATAAATACACAAACGGACCAATTTTCGTCAAGAAACACATATACGTATATATTTTTTAATGATTTTATTTAAACTAAAATTAAAATTCTGTAACATACGTTAACCAGATAATGTATTGATTTATTTTACTGCATAATTTGTATGATTTGAAATGGGTGTTGTATAATACAAAATATTTTTTGAAAATTTAACAAAACTAAAAATAAACTTTTTTCTCAAAATTTAAAACAAACGTTACCCTACTAGATAAAAGGACAAACTTTCGAAATCAATTTATAAATTTTTGTGGAAAAGAGTCAATACGTCTGAATACTGATTTAAAAATGACATGTTTCTGGTTTTCTCTGGTTATACGCTCTTAAACTGGACAGACGTCCTTACTAGGCTAGACTCTAAGTAGTTATGTTGCTGCGGCGAGAGGATTGTGGGAGCCCGCTAACTGATGCTTCTGCCATCATCGTAACCGTTCGTAGCATTTTAAAGATGAACAAAAATAAATATTCTACAATTTTTTTTAAATTAATATTCAATTTCTGTGAAATTTCATTGATTATTTCAGTTTCATGAAACAACTGGCTTATTATGATATAATAACAGAACTTGAATAGAACTTACACGGAGTTTGAAAATTAACTAAAAAAAATTGTTCAAATTTTTTTAAACAACTCGTCCTAAGAATATTAGACAATAAATAACTCCTCACCCCTTTTTCAGATTTTTTGTTGAAATTAATTTATCTTTTTTTCTTTTGGGAATGCACAGTGTGAGTGAATTGTGAAAAGTGAATAACGCAGTAAAAATAGCAGTGATTTAAATTTTTTACTAAATGTAAATTTATACTTAACGAGCACTTTAAGTATCAACTACTCCGTTTCGAATGATGAAAATGGACATTCAGTATTTATTAATAAAGGATTTTACTTACCAGAAGTTGAAATATCTGACCAATTGAATCCAATTCCAGTTAGGAAATCTTCCAAAGAACAGCATGAATTTTCTTACCTGTAACAAACAAATTAAAAACACGGTTAAAAACAGATAAATCAATACGAGAGTGACGTCTAAAACAGTGGCCTTCGATCAACATAAGGATATGAGGTCAACAATTTATAAAACATAAATCGCTCGGAAAGAAAACATGTCAAATTTTAAAACGTGACCCGACTGTAAATAATTATAAATCTTGTTTTCTATGAAAGCAAAGTCAATGCTTTATAAGTTGTCCATAGATGTCACGCAGTAATATTAGCACACTTCCAAATTGCACCCAAAATACTAGCCTAGTAAGTGACAGTCAAAACAAATAATATATTTGCCTAACGGCCAGAACGTGAATTGGGACTAAGTGTGAAGATGCGGTGATTATTTTTTTTAATACAAGATTCAGGTGTCATGTCGTCATGTATGAATGTCGTCGGCAAAACATTGTTGCATGATTATTGGCGCTTTTTACGCTCTTGTTTGATTTCAGGTGGAGGTTTTCTGTGGTACTCACTTTTGTAAATCAAACGCTTGTTTTGTGTTTGTTTGTCTGGTCATAATTTATTATTCTTTTATTTACATAATCCTGATTTTTTATAAGATTTATATTGTGATCTGCTTGTTGGAACACATTTTTTTACGTAAGAATGGAAGCTACCTTCCTTTGTTCTTCTATAGAACTATTTGAATAATGGAACAAAAAAGAAAATAATAAAATTAGGTAGGTACTTGCCTAGAAGTAATTGCCCATAGAACAAGTACCTACTCAATAAGCATCAATTTTAACCATAGCTCCCCGACAAAAAGGGCTGAAATTAAATGAAAGTTCTTTTTAGAACCCTATAATAGTTAAAATTGATTATTATTATTTGTGAGGATATTTTTTTTTTAAATTAGAAAGAATAACTTATTTTTATAAAATAAAAAGAGAGTTGAAACTAGCTAATACACATATCGTAATCCATTGATTGTTGTAGTTAGTTTAGAAACAATAAAATAATAAATTGAAGTAAATCATTAGAAGATATGCATAAGAAAAAAAATAACACTAAATTATAAAATGTTCATCTTCTTGATCCTCGATCGATAGCCTCTGCAGTTTTTGTCTTCAAGAAAGATGGCTTCTTTTTGATCCTTGGCCTTAGTAAAGATGACTTATTTTTTATACTGCTCTTCTTAGATGTTAGTAGTTTATTTTGATCCAGTTCTTCTAAGATGTGATAGCATCGTCCATTGGTAGAAGACACAATTTGGTAATGGGCCTTTTCATAGACCCTTGCTGCGTCTTCAAGGTGACTATACGGGTTATCCCATCTTGTCCAGGGTGAGTGGTGATGACACGTCCCATCCTCCATAAATTTGGTGGTGCGTTGTCGTCTTTGATGATAACTAAGTCCCCAATCTTTAGTTGTCGCCGGTTCCCATCCGTCCATTTAGTCCTTTGCTGCAGCTCTCCCAGATATTCAATTCTCCATCTTGACCAGAAGCTCTGTCTTAGCTGGCTTAGTTTTTGGAAATTATTAAGCCTGTTTATGGGAATCTGTTGTAGGTCAGGTTCAGCTACAGCTGACAGGTTATCACCAATAAGAAAGTGACCTGGAGTAAGTGCGAAGAGGTCGAGGGGATCATTGGATAGTGGAATTAAAGGCCTAGAATTTATGCAGGACTCTATTTGGTATAATAACGTACACATCTCTTCATATGTTAATGAAGAGACGTTTGCCACTCTTTTTACGTGATATTTCACACTTTTTATGTTAGATTCCCAAAGACCTCCATGATGAGGACCTTTAGGTGGGATAAAAACCCACTGAATAGACATATTAGTTAAGTAATTAGCTATTTCCTTTTGAGAGACATATAAATTATACATATTTTTCAATTCATTATTCGCTCCAACAAATGTAGTAGCATTATCAGAATACAATTTACTAGGTTTTCCACGTCTGGAAATGAAACGCTTTAAACAATTAAGAAATGCATCTGTAGTTAGAGCGGTGACCAGTTCTAAATGAACTGCCTTAGTAGAGAAGCATATAAATAAACAAATATAAGACTTGACTGAATTGGATCTCCTACTAATTCCAGACTTTATTAAGATTGGCCCTGCGTAATCCAGTCCTGTAACAGAGAACGGTCTACATGGTGACACTCTATCCTCTGGAAGGTCAGACATTATTTGATGACTTGTTTTTGGACTGCATTTGAAGCACACAATGCAATTTTTAAGTATTTTTTTAATAGCATTTTTTGCCATTATAGGCCAATATTTTAGTCTAATAAGTGCTAGTAACGTTTGAGTACCTACATGCAAATTTGTATAATGAAAATGTTTAATGATTAACTTTGTTAGAGGGTGATCGTGAGGTAGTAATATCGGATGTTTTTGTGCTTCATGTATTAGTTTTCCTCTGGACAATCTCCCACCTACATGCAATAAATCCATATGTATAAATGGGTTTAATGATCTGAGATGACTGGTTTTATCTAAGTTTTTTCCCGCCTTTAATGTTTTAATTTCTTTTGAAAATGAATAAGATTGAGTGACTGTTATTAATGATTGTAACGACTTGTTTAATTCTATTATTGAAAGTTGTCCGCTAAATGTATGTTTTTTTCTTGTATTATTAATGAAACGTAGGATATAAGCAGTTACTCTTTGTAAACGCGTGAGAGAAGAAAAACGATAAAACAATTCCCAATCTTTATTCATACTGACGGTTAAATTTATTTTGTTTTTTAATTCCGGTGGATCGATGCAAATTTCCTTATAGTTCGGCCAAGTTACTTCATCTTGAGTTAACCAATTAGGACCTCTCCACCAGATTTCTGAAGAAAATAGACTTTTAGCACTGGTTCCTCTTGATAAAGTATCCGCTGCATTATCTTCGGAGTTGACATGCTTCCATTGACTGGTTTCGCTTCTTTCCTGTATTTCTGCAACTCTGTTTGCAACAAATGTATTCCATCGCGCTGGTTGATTTCCTATCCAGCATAGAGTTATAGTGGAATCACACCAATAAAATGTTTTATCCAAAGGTATAAGTAGGGATTCCTTTACTTTTTCAACAAGTTTTGTTAACAGAACAGCACCACATAATTCCAATTTAGGCAAAGAAATCGTTTTTAATGGAGCTACTCTTGATTTAGCTGTGATTAATTGAGAATGCCGTTTTCCTGATTGGTCTGTGGATAGCATATATATGCAAGCAGCATATGCTTTTTGAGATGCGTCACAAAATCCGTGCAATTGTATATTTACAGTTTGATTACATATAATTTTTCTAGGTATTTGAAAAGAATTTACACCTTTTAAATCTTCTAAATATTTTTTCCAGAGCTTCAGAATTTCTATAGGTATTTCTTCATCCCAAGATATCTTTTCTTGCCATAATTTCTGCATAATAAGTTTAGCATTCACGGTTACTGGTCCTAGCAAACCTAATGGATCGAAAATACTAGCAATCAGTGACAAAATATTCCGTTTATTATAAATAGGATGTGACGGTAGTTCCACGTGATATAAAAAACTATCTTTTTCGCAATTCCAAGCTAAGCCTAGAATTTTCTCTCCTTCTGGTTTGTCCAAAATTACCATATCAGTGGCCTGATCGGCCTCCGATGACAAATCAGAAGAATTAGACCGCCATTTTCTTAAGTTCATACCGGCCGAATTCATTATGGAGATTAACTGTTCTTTTAACAAATTACAGGATTCCACATTGTCTGCACCTGTAATTAGATCATCTATGTAAAAATCTCTCTCTAAAATGAGACTAGTTTCAGGATATAACTGAGCGTTTTCCATACTCAGCTGCTTCAAGCAACGCGTGGCTAAGAAAGATGACGGTCCCATACCATAAGTTATCGTATTTAACTTGAAATGGCCCATTTCCTCTTCTGGAGATGCTCGCCAAAGTATTTTTTGGAAGACGCGGTCCTCCTCTCTAATGTTGACCTGCCTGTACATTTTCTCTATGTCAGCCGTCAATGCCACTTGATATTTTCTAAAATTCAACAAATGGGTATATAAATCATTTTGTATTATTGGACCAACCATTAACGCGTCGTTTATTGATATCCCGCTGGAGGTTTTTGCGGAGCCGTCGAACACCACTCTTAGTTTGGTAGTGCTGCTGGTTTCCTTCTTGATTGCATGATGAGGTAAATAGTAAGATTTTTCTTCATTTGAAACTGGTTCAAATTTTGTCATATGACCTAAGTTTTCATATTCTTCCATGAATTTAATGTATTGAAGTTTCAAATCCATATTAGAAGATAATTTCTTTTCCAAGTTTAAAAATCTTTTTTCTGCCATAGGCAAGGAAGTACCTATTTGATCTATACAAGGTCGGAATGGTAAGCTTACTTCGAAACGCCCATTTTCATCCCTTTTTTGGGTTGACTTGAAGCTCTCTTCACATGCCTTTTCTTCATAATTTTGGTGCTTGATGGACACCAATTCCTCTTGTTTCCAAAATCTTTCAATTTGATTGTGAATCATATTTAAAGATAAGTGACACGAGGATGATTCTTGCTCTTTTTTTGTAGTGCACATTCTAATTGGCCCGGATAATATCCATCCAAGTTCAGTGCGTTGCAGCGTAGGTCCAGTTGTTCCTAATCTCAATTGATCAGTGGTCAGCATTTCCCAAAATAGTTCGGAGCCGAGTAATATATCCACATGACCGGAAGTGGAAAATTCAGGATCGGCCAATTTCAATCCTGGTGGTATGTTTGCCTCCCTTTTTGGAAAAGAGGTCTGCGGTAACTTGCTGGTGATTTCTTGTAATACCAAGCAAGTAACAAGTTTTTTGTAATTAGAGTTTATTGATGACAATTCAAACGAGAGGCTCTTCTTTACATTTGTTATATTATTATGTAACCCAGAGACCGGCATATTTAATGACTTGTATTTTATGTTTAATTTTTTAGCAAATCGTTCAGTTATGAAATTCACCTGAGAACCATTATCCAACAATACTCTCGCTGAATGAATAATTCCATTACTGTCCTTAACGTTCACCATTGCCGTTGATAACAAAATTGTTTTTTCTGCTTCTCCAAAAGTGGAATGGTTTGAGACTGGTACTTGATCCATGCCATTCTCAGTGTTTTGATCCTCTTTAGGGAAAATATGGAGTAATGTGTTGTGTCCTGCTTTATCGCAAGTTCTACAATTATTCTTACTCCTGCATTCTTTAGTTGAATGACCTACATTTAAACACTTGATGCAAGCGTGTAATTGCTTGATTTTTTCAAACCGTTCATGTTGGTTTAGTTTCAAAAACTGTTTACAGAAATAAATCTTATGATTTTCCTTACAAACAATGCATTTCAACCTTTGCGACAATAATGAAACTGAAGATTCCTTTTTGTAACTTGACGGTTTATGATGCGCGAATATTGGTTTGGCTGTGGAACATGTTGCTTCCGATGCTTCCAAGACTATCGCTCGATCTGTTAAACATTTTAAAAATTCTTGCAATGTCGGTATTTTTTCTTTAGTTGGATATTGTTCCCAATAGATCCGGGTATTGGAATCTAATTTGTTGGCCAAAATATAAATTATTATTACATCCCAATACTCCGTGGGTAGACCTATGTTTTTCAATGAATTCAAATGTAATTGTGTTTGATCTAATAAACTTCTCAAGGCGACGTGACTTTCTTGTTTTAATTCCTTGAGCTTAAACAATGAATTTAAATGTTGATTAGCTATTACACGCTTATTTTCAAATCTATTTGATAAAACCTGCCAAGCTATTTCGAAATTGTCTTGGGTAATTTCAAGTGCGTTTAATATTTGTGATGCCTTTCCTTTTAAACAATCACGCAAATAGTAATGTTTCTGAAAATTATTTAATGATTTATTATTACCCACTATCGTGACGAAAGCATCCTTAAAAGATAACCATTTCGAATAATCACCACTAAATTCTGGGAGCGAAAACGTAGGTAATTGGATCTTAATATTGTTAGTATCATCAATTTTTTCAATGCTTTTTATGGATTTTTTTGCTAACGTCACTACTTGATAATATTGCAATTCAAAACACTCAAGTGGGCTATCCTCTTCATCTGAGTTACTATCAAACTCTTCGATCTGAGATTGTATATTCTTAAAGCGATTTAACAGTGTGTTTACCTCCTCCAATCTTGTTTCCGTTTCTATTACATCAACTGAATCACTTAATAGGTAATTCTTAAATCGTGTTAATTGTGCCTTCAATTCACCGCGCTTCTTCACCAGTGATTTTAATGTTTGTGGCATAATGCAGAATTTTTTACACAAACATACACATTAAATTATTTAAAAATAAACTTTTGTTTGTTCCACCTTTGCGGGAGCGAATAATAAATAGATTACAATAAAATAAATTATATTATTTAATAATCAGTGGTAATCATAGAGTAAATTATTTGGAATCTACCTACTGGTTAAATTATATTAGGTTGACAATATTTTATCTTGTTGATTATAATATCACGCAAAAAGAGTGGCTCTTGGTGGCGAATTCTTCGCGTGATTTTACAAGTTATATTATAATGCCTTAATACCTTAGGAATATGTAATGATGAATAAGAATGATGTAGACCGGACGGCTGGCTGGATGAGCTGGTTTTCATCTGGCTTCTCGAAGGACCATATGGCGCTTTTTACGCTCTTGTTTGATTTCAGGTGGAGGTTTTCTGTGGTACTCACTTTTGTAAATCAAACGCTTGTTTTGTGTTTGTTTGTCTGGTCATAATTTATTATTCTTTTATTTACATAATCCTGATTTTTTATAAGATTTATATTGTGATCTGCTTGTTGGAACACATTTTTTTACGTAAGAATGGAAGCTACCTTCCTTTGTTCTTCTATAGAACTATTTGAATAATGGAACAAAAAAGAAAATAATAAAATTAGGTAGGTACTTGCCTAGAAGTAATTGCCCATAGAACAAGTACCTACTCAATAAGCATCAATTTTAACCAATTATTTTAAATAATATGTAAGGGATAAGTGAAAACCGTCAACAAAAATCTATTTGAAAGCCTTAGTCTTCAAACAGATTCTATTGACGGTTGATTTTAATCAAATTAAAACTTATCGTCTATAATATATAATGTACGATATGCAAAAGATTTGTAGAATATAATATTCATTTATAAAATCCTCAAACTGCTTCGACTTGCAGCAGTAACCTATATTTCGTGTTTATACACGTGAGAGGTTTTTTGTTATTTGGTTTTTAATGTTATAACTGGCAAAATAAAGAAAGACAAACATTCTCGGGTTACGAATAACCCAACAATGTTTGAAAATCTCCTACTACCACCACAGAAAGCTGAAAACGTTGCTTGTGTTGTGATGGAGGACTTAGCCAGCCGAGGAATCGAACATGCGACGCCCGGGTGGGACCCAAGCGCTATGCCCACTCAACCACTGACCGGTCAAAACAATACATATGTTATTTGTAAATTTAGTTTTAAGCCAGTAATATAATTCACAAGCTCTTAGATCCAAGTCACTAGTTTTAATTAATGGATTTTATTTTTATTTTTACATTAACTTTACACAGGAAAATAGTTCACATAGGCCCTGAGGAAAATAATTTCCCTCAGGGCCTATGTCATCTGAGATGCTGTGTGGAGGGTATTTTTAAGGAGAGGAAGGAATGAATATTGGTCTTAAATAGACCCATGTTGTAGGAAGGAGGAAACACAGAGGACGGCAAATCGTTCCACAGCCGAGCTTTGACCACAAGAACGAGTCGAAGAAGCAACCCATTCTCATGTGATAAATGTCAACCGTGTACATATGTTGGGCACGTATTTGGCGAGTTTCCCGACTATGCACCGGTGCCGAAGGGATCAATGACGCTAGTTCCTCAGAGCACCTTCCATTAAAATACCGGTAGAACAAGGATAGCATTCCTACCAGACGCCTGTGCTCTAAAGATTGCAATCCGTCTGTTGTAAGATAGTTGTAAGTTGTAAGCCAGTAATATTAATTATTTTGTCTATTTATTTATACAACGCCCTTGAGGTGATTTATCACGAAACGGCGCTGTATAAATTAGCCAAATATTATTATTATCTGGAGAATAAGAAAATCTTCAAAGACAGGGGATATTATCAAGGCGAAATTAAAAAATTAATCAAATCATAAATTCACAAGACTAGATGAATTAGACTGAATCAGACTGAAACGATTCACTACTCTCTAGTACTAATGGATTTGCCATGTCTATTGTCTAATGTGAATTGAAAAATAAGTAACAAAGGTCAATCAATATTTTGAGAGAATTCATTAACATTTTTAATATTATCAAAACGGTGATAAATCAAGCGATATATTCAAATTAAAAATTAACCACAAAATTACACTTTTACGAAACCAAAGTTTCTGACCTCAACTTGAAAATAAATATAAAAAAGTGATTTGACAAATAACTTTTATAAAACATTTGTCTAATAAAATATGTATGTGTTTTACTTTTTTTTTTAATTTTCAGGAATTTCGAACAAAACGTTAAGGTAAACGTAACGCCTGTACACGATCAAATTTGTTTGTCAAATTTTACGTTTGCTCGTCACGTGTTTGATGAGCAAGGCCGCAGACGTTCAAATGAAGTTTGTCAAATATTAGTTCATTTATTCACAGCTTTCGCCGGGAATTGTCTTTTGACGTTTATTGTATCCGGTCTGAACTGAGGTGAATATTGAAATATTTTGTGTTGTTAAAAATGACGGATACGGACAAAGCATTTCTTGCGTTGACATTAGCTCTGTGTCTTAAAAAGAAAAAAAGAAGGTGTTGGTCTAGAGAATGGCTAAAATTAAGAGCTAAATATACCCATGAAAATTTGCTTAGGGATATATTAAGTACAGAAGCAGAACATATTGGCGCGAAATTCTTTTAATAAATCTGTTATTGTTTTGATTCCGTTGTTTCTTTTATTTTTATCCATATAGTCCCTGCATTTTACTTTCCACAGTTGCGGCAGATCACGATATATAGATATAAAATGCAATAAAAAGTCTCTTTCGCTTATAATATTCGATGACGCAGCACTCTCCATAGAGATGGCAACACGAAACTGACGTTTGTTTGATAAACACCCCCGCAAACGTTCAAACATGTTGTCAAATATCGTTCAAACTTTCCGTCAATCAGAATTTCTGACAAACACGTCAAACACGTAGTTTATTTGACAAGCACATCAAACAAGGCCGTAGACGTTCAAATAATTTGACAAACACGTAAATTTGACAAACAAATTTGATCGTTTACAGGCACCTTTTTTTTCAAACTTTTTGACGTCAGCATTCAAGTTTTAAATAAACAAAAAAAAAAAAATGATTTTTTCTTCTAATAACATTTGAATACGAAATTCATCAACTTTAAAAGATAGTTTTTAATTTTCTGATACATTCAGAAATATTTTATTTTTTTACCCAGAAATTTTCTGACCTGAAACAATTTAAGTTTTTTTCTTCTGAGAGGTTAATAACACTTACTTAATAAAATTGCGGTAAGTGATGAGGTATATGGGTTTATTTCCTTTCTATTTTAACACATTTTAATTGCCTGGATCCCATAATTATCTCCTTATACTGCTTATACCTCCGGTACACTGCTCTGAGCCTCGGAGTCAAGAGTCAATAATACTACCGACTCTATCTACCATTACTATTTACACACCTACCGGAACCTGCTTGACTAAAGCGTATTTGCTGATATAGGAACAAAGGATGATTTAGTTATCCTTCCTAATACTAAATGGATGCCATTATTTGTTAAAATAAAAATAATTAATAATTAAATTTTCATAGTGGAAAATGCCATGCGAAAAAGTTACGTTGAACGCGAAAAACGAAACATTAAAACCAGTAAAAATTGTATGATGCCTGCGTTCGGGAGCTTTTAGTGGAACACGAGAACAGAGTTCCTAAAGATAAATATATTCAATGAAACATTTTTTTTAAACAAAGAATAACTTCACGGGATACAATTGGGAGGCGGGTATGGGATCGCCGCATTTATTGGATGACCAACACCTCTGCCATAGATCACCCCAAGTGGCTTGCTGCGTTTGGTGACTTAGCAGGGGAACCTGGGTTCATGGGGTGAGGTTTGTCTAGGTCTTGACGGCGGAGAATCCTTTTCCTTCCTGGAACTTCCTCTTTTCTTTTATTATCATTAAAATACCCAGCATCCTCTAAGATGACATAGACCCTGAGTAAAATTATCTTATTTAGGGCCTCCTGGGCGGATCTAAGTTATAAACAACAAATATTTGAATTTTATTTAAATTTGTACCAGTAGATCTAATATAATCGACAGTAACTACACGACAAAATAAACTATTCTACTGCAGCATTCATAAGCGGAACTACATTGTTCACTCTCCGATAAAACGATTTTACACTTTGGGAAATAGGTGATGTTGACATATTTAACATAAACCAGGCGAATTTTGTGGATCTTGTAAAAATTTTATTCCAAAACTATTCTAGACATATCTCTATTTTTGTAAACCTATCAAATTGATGTGCAAATCTTTGTATTTTAATGACTTATGTGCATTTTTACCTAATTTTATATTTTATTATTTCTTTTTCTGTTTAAAAATCATCTGTCATGAATTAATTGTACAACCAAACATGTTAAAACCCTCTGGGCGTTAAATAAGTAAATAAATAAACATTAAATAGTATGAATTATTTTTATATTACAGCTCTTTTTTAAATTTACGTAAAGCCTAATGAAAATCCAGAAGGATTACATCTCTAGCCAGAGTATCGTATGTGCTAACTACATCCTGCAGAACGAGGTTCTATTTTAAGTGTACAAAGCAAAATAGAATACTGCGGAGAAAAGTGGACTGAACCTCCAGGAGCGCCGCATTCCAGAGGGGTCAAGTTATTCTGTTATGGGAGACCGGCCGAGAAGTGTGGAGGGAATCATAATCGCAGTAAGTACGGGGTGTAATCACGGCGAGGTGGGTTTCCTCCTCGCGTCAGGACCTGCCAATCCTCAAGCGTTAAATACTAACAGGAAGATTATGAATTATGTATGAAAATGAAATTAGTTTGGACTTGGAAGCAACATTGTACAACAGATGCAGTGGAGTAGCAGGTGTCATAAAACTTGGGCAGCTATCGAGGGCCCGCGTCAGTACAAAACCTTTCATCTCTGAACATATAAACCACTCGGGTTTATCACCTTTGTGTATGGTTTTGGTCTTCGTGAACTGTCAAATTGATAAAAAAAAGTGTTATTTTCGTTTTGCTTTGATATTCACATATTTTTTTGTGAATTATTTGTTACTAGCTGACCCGACGAACTTCGTACCGCATCAGAATCAATAACTGTTTAATTAAATTCAGTTGTTTATTAAGTTAAAAATTACACAATGAAGCAATTATCGTTGCGCAACTGTCCGTGTTTTGTTTTTCGGTATCAGAGATGGCGTTGTGTACGGATTTATATTTTTGGTGATTTTCTTACTTTTTCACTTACTTTCGGGAATTCGGGAGGCGGGTACGGGTGCCGCCGCCCCGGGAACCATTTATTGGATAAACAACACCTCTGCCATAGGTCACCCCAAGTGGTTCGCTACGTTTGGTGATTTAGCAGGGGTGCTCGGGTTCATGTGGTGATGTTTGTCCAGTCTTGGCGGCGGATGCGTCTGCACACCTGCTGCGTGGAATCTCTCGAACCGTTGCCTTGCACCGCAGTTGGAGGAATAGATTCGTATGTCCATCACTCTCGGACATACTGACCCCCAGTTTCTTACCCACCCCTCACACCTTTTTCCTTCCCAGAACACAGCATCCTCTCAGATGATATATAAATTATTTTCCACGTGAAAAAATAAAATTTCATTTCAGAGATTTATTATAATTATTGTGTTTTTCCTTTAAAGAGGTGCAGATATACATTTACCGTTTGTCTCATTTTCGACTATTGAAATTTAGTGTGGAAGAAAGAGGGGCAGCATAATATGATTAAGAACAAATGCAAAATAATTAGCGCATTCACATTTGACGTTTTTGAATTTTTGGAATTCACGCACAGTTCAATATTATACCGATTACAATATTGAAAAAATGAATTTTCTTCATATCTTTCTTTTTCGTGAATTTTTGCGATGTTTTAATAGTTATTGTGTTATCCGGGGCGGAGACAAATCCAATAAATCAAAGATCATCAAAATCGGTCCAGCCGTTCTCGAGTTATAAATAGTGTAACTAACCCGACTTTGTTTTATATATTAAAAAGATTTTTAGCTAAAAAATTATTCCGAACTCTTTTTGGAATTTTTGAAAACTTCTTATCCACTGGAGCGCTTTTTGCCACAATTTTTTATTTAATTTTTTATTTTTTTTATTACATTAGTTACATTTATACAGCAAAATTACATAATAATAATAATATTTCAAATAACTGTAGATATTAAAAAGTCTATCTATCTACAATATGGCACTATTTAAAATACTTTGGATTGCTTTGCTGCAAATTTTTGAAATTTTTCCCTTATTTGTAAGTTTACGAATTTAATAATTTTTTTTTTATAAATCCTACGAATATGCGATAATCGACAAAACCTAGGTGAATTCATTGACTATATAGAACAATAATCAGTTTGTGTGTCTCGATATTAAAATTCGGAGGTATGATTTTTTTTATGTAGGCGGAAAATATTCAAAACGGTCACAAAACATCTCGAGCAAATGGAGAAAAAAGTTTGAAATTGCGCTGTCGCCCCCGTGGTTATAGGGAAAATTACTTTTGTACATTTTTATACCGTCAGGGAAAGTTACAATTTGTATTATAATTTATTTGTTTTAATTTTATTCTATTTATAATATAATATGGTTAATAGTTTACTTCTAATTAGCTAATATTTTTGATGAATAATGTCATTATTAGTTTACAATATGAAAAAAATGTTTTTTCTCATTCAAACTTCTCGAAAAATAACTCTTGACCATGGAACAACTCAACGTAAAACAATTTCTCCTGGGGTCTGTTTTCTTAACTAAGCTTTAAAAAATTGCCGACCTATAAAATGATTTGCAATAATGACCTGACAACAATAATGTGTAGAAAATTGTTTTTGGTTCAGAAGATACATAAAGTTTTATAGAAGAGTACAAATTTGTTCCGTCAGGGAGCAAAAGGTTAATAGAATACAAAAAACTGTCTGTGTTTTTAAAGAACTGAGAATTTGAAAAAAAAAATAGATACACTCTATTTATTTTACTTGATACGATTTTTTGTTAACTTATAATAAAATTATCATAGGGATTTGAGATTTTCGTAGTAACACGTATTTAAAAAAAACTAAAAATGGCGTTCATATCTCAATTAATGGATAAATGGATGTATGCATTTTACTAATAAAAGTTATGACGTTATGCTTTATATGCATAAAAAAGTGAATTTAACACGACCACGGTATTTGTGTTCTAAATAAGCCTGGCTTGGCAAACAGGATCGCCCCGGGGCCAGGGAATGTGTTGCTACGCCACAAGCCAGAAGAGTTGAAAACTGAGCAAACTCGGCAAAAAAAAAATAATCACGTTTCTGTGAAAAATATTGTCTGCTACTGAGAGCTCCGTTGTAATAAAATTACAAGCGTCGTTTACAAGAAAAAGCGAGAGCTTACAACATAGTTATCAGTGGTATGTCTTTAAAATGTGCTATGAGTCTCCAATGGAAGCATTCTTCCGAACAGGACCTCCATTGATGTGCTTGGTGTAACTCTAAGTGACCAGCTCAGGTATAGGGGCTCCATCGAAACCAGAGTTAAGTTAACCTCTCAGAAACTGGGCGTACTGTACAGGGCCCGCAGATACTTTAATAGTACACAACTGCTAACCCTGTACAAATCGCAAGTGCGCCCCAGGGTTGAATTTGGCAGCCACCTCTGGTCTGGAGCTCCAAAATACCTTAAAAATACCTTCGATCCCCTCGGCACCGGTGCATAGTCGGGAAACACGCGCCCAACATTTGGACACGGTTGACATTAGTCACATGAGAACGGGTCGTTTTTACGATTCGTTCTTAAGTTCAACAGCTCGGCTGTGAAACGATTTACCGGCTTCTGTGTTTCCTCTCTCCTACAACATGGGTCTCTTCAAGACCCATGTCCACTCCTTCCTTTCCTTAAAAAGACCCTCCACACAGCATCCTCAAAGATGACATAGGCTCTTAGGGAAATTATTTTCCTCAGGGCCTCCTTTGCGGAGTTAATGTAAAAAAAAAATGAAACAAAAAGTTTTCCTTCACACTTTCTATAACACGATGTTTCTACGAAAACTAGATATAATGTTTCTTAGAATGACAACACGCTTATGCAGTTCGCAAAAGACTGGCTTTTATTAGTATCTAATAAAAGGTTTTAACAATCTTGTTAATAGATGGCGTTAGTAGTTACATTTTTAATTTTGATATGGATATTAATACCCCCACTTATCAAAATAAATTAAACATACAGTTTATTCATTGCATACAACGCCAAGCAAACTCATGAAATTGTAAATATCTCAGTATTCGTTTTGCATAGTTCTAATGTATTTGACCATAACAATTATTAAATTGGCTAAGATAGCTGACAGAATAAGCAATGTCTGGTCTCGTTAATACGGCTAAGTACATTAAACTTCCAATTAATTTTTGGTAAGGAACATTAGGTAAACATTTATCTGTTGACTTATCCAAATTCACTTTAGGCTCAATTGGAGTACTTTGTGTTTTACAATCAGACATCTGAAATTTAGAAATTAACTGTTCAATATATTGTTGTTGATCTACAGTAATAACATTTTTATTTTTATCTAAATGAATTCTCATGCCTTGATATTGTCGAACAGGCCCTAAGTCCTTTAACTTAAATTCTGAACCTAATACATTTTTTAATTTATTAGTTTCAACCTCACTGTTAGAAAAAATTAGAAAATCGTCTACATACAGTGCTACTACTATTTTAATTTTACCATTCATTTTTGTAAACAAACATGGTTCATATTTACTATTTTTAAAATCTAATTTAGTTAAAACCTCTTTAACTCTTTCATACCATGCTAGGGAAGATTGCTTTAATCCATAAATGGCCTTTTTTAACTTCAATACCTTTCCCCCACTTTTGTTTACAAAACCTTCAGGTAATGACATAAATAAATTTTCATTCAAGTTTCCATTTAGAAAAGCAGTTCATACATCTAAATGAGTAAAACTCATTCTCATCTTTACACTAAGGGCAAACAAAAATCATATGGTAGAATGTCGCACTACCGGTGAAAAAGTATCTGTGTAGTCGACACCAGCTTTCTGTGAAAAACCTTTTGCCACAAGCCGAGCTCGAAAAAGCACTTTATTTTCAATATCAATTTTTTTATTAAGCACCCATCTACACTTCACTATCGTCACATCACCCGGATTATCAACAAGCTCCCACGCCTCACTCTCCTCAAATGACTGCAGCTCCTCAGCCATTGCCTGCTTCCACTGCTCCTTCTCTGGCCCCTCAAGAGCCTCTGCGAATACAATCTCTTCAGATGCTGGAAAAGTACTGGAAACACACATGTTACTAAAACCATATCTTTCTGGTTTCTTTCTTTGACGCGTGCTGCTTTCTGTCACTTGTTCGGGTGGTTCTGTTGATTGAACTACGTGTTCTGAGACATCTTGTGTTGGAAATTCAGTTAGTGTTTCATTGCCATCATCATATATTAAAGAATCTGAAAAGCAATCAAAAGGATCCTCAGTTTTTGGAATATTCTGAGATAATTCCCCCACTGAATCACTACTCTCTTCCACCAGATTGTCTTCTGTCGTCTCCTCATTAGGAATCCAGACGGCCGACTCTTCATTGGTTAACATCCCATCTGTCTCATCCTCCATCACTATGACATCTCTGCTAATAATAACGGAGTTCTTAGTAGGATTATACACACGATAACCTTTTACATCCTCACCATATCCTGTTAAAATATGTTTTGTGGCTTTCTTATCCCATTTTAAACGTTTTTGTTTAGGAACATGCACCATGACTTTGCTGCCAAACAAACGCAGGTGACTTAAGTCAGGTTTTGATCCATACCACAATTCATATGGTGTTTTATCCAATCCTGATGCAATAGACCTGTTTTTTAAATATACAGCAGTATTAGCTGCTTCTGCCCAAAATTTTTTGTCTAACTTTGCATCATATAATAAACATTTAGCTTTCTCAACCACTGTACGGTTAGCTCTCTCACAAAGTCCATTTTGCTCTGGTGTATAATAATTTGATTTTTGATGTATTATACCAGCCTGGTTTAGGTAACTCTTAAAATCCTTATTGCAAAATTCTAGACCATTATCTGTTCTTAATATTTTAATTTTCTTACTAAGTTGATTTTCAACAACTGATTTAAACTCTTTAAATCTGTCGAAAACTTCACTCTTCTGCTTCAGAAAATATATGAACGTCATTCGACTATAATCATCTATAAATAGCAGAAAATATCGAGCTCCATTTAAAGAATTTGTTTCCATCGGACCGCAGACATCACTGTGAATCCTATGAAGCGTTTCTGTACTCCGCTCACCCACATGAGAAAAGGGTAATCTCATTTGTTTTCCCTCACAACAAATAATACACTGAGACTTGGTTATGTCAATAGTTCTCTCATAATTCAGACCATCCACAACACCGTTTCTCATTTTTTGCATATCTTGACTGTTAATGTGTGCTAGTCTTCTGTGCCATAATTTTCCACTGACAGGAACAGTCAACAAACAACTTTGTGATTGTAATCTCAATTTGTAAACACGTTCTGACAAATCCGCAGTTGCAACCAAATCATTGTTTTTGTTTCGAATATAACAATGCTTCTCTTCAAAAATGACATTATTTCCATTCTTGATAAGTTCACTTACGGATAATAAATTGGTTGTCAAACTAGGCACACATAGCACATTTTTAACTGTTATATGATAATTTAATTCCGAAACAATTTCGACATCTCCGGAACAAACAACTTGCACTTTAGATTCATTGGCGACAGTAATTTCTGGCAAATACGGCGTTGTATTCACATTTTTTACCCAATCTTTCTTCGCCGTCATGTGTGCACTTGCCCCCGAGTCGATGTACCATGAATTCTTGTTATATTTTCCATTCAGAAAAACAACATTAAAAACACATTTACTTGTATTTTTCTTTAACAATGGACACTGGTTTCGATAGTGACCCGTCTGTTTACATTTGTAACAAGTGACATTATTGTCAACCGTCACTTTTGAGTTTATCGATGATACCGCACCATTTTTAAATCTATGCTTTTTGCTATTATTTGCAACGAATGCAGCGCCGCTGGTATTCACGTCATTCTGTGAAATCTCCATATCAAGCAACTTAGATTTTATTAAATCGGTGGTAATCTGCATACCCGAATGCTCCACCGCCATAATCATCGGCATGAATTTTTCTGGCAAACCAGCTAGAAGTAATGATCCGATCCATACTTCCGTAATTGCAAATCCTGTGCCTTTTAATCTCTGAGCTGTTTCGACCACTTGTGTGACGTATGAAGTCATGGAAACACAATTTTCTTGTCGTAACGAGATTAAATGTCTTAGTAAGGATATTTTACGAGAAAAACCTGAGTCATCAAACATAGACCTCAGTTTAATCCATAACTCCAAAGTTGTTTTTGTTTCCTTAATATGCACGTACAATCCAGGATCAATAGTTAAAACTAGCTTCGCCTTGGCCCTTGCGTCATCTGATGCTTTTTTCTCGAAATTGGCATCTGGTTCTGACTTGATATAGTTCACCAAATTGTCAAGCACCAACAGATTTTCGACTGCAAAACTCCACTGATCATAATTCTGGCGTCCTGTCAACTTCTCAATGCTTTGAAAATAGTTCACGGCCATATTTCAACGAATAATCAACAATTTTCGACTGTTTTATACTAAATTCACACAGTAAAAACCGAAAAATATAATGGATATTTGCCCAATATCCATTATTTTATTCTCATTAAATATCCTAAATACAGTATACATCGCACATCCCGCAGAATACGGTCGTAAGTGAAAATGATCTGTTTTATAGTTTTTTTTATCTCTGAATAGCCAAGTGATGGCGATAATCTATGTCCCACGAAAACCGTATTTAAGTTAGATCACAATACGTATTTGAGAATTTTTTTTACAGGTTGATTTCGTAAAGGCCTGTAATAACATTAATTCCTTTTTAACGCATTTTTTATTGTAATAAAACAGAAAATTAAAATTGAATTCACGAAACCAAGCGGCGCGGAGCCATACGTCTATTTCCCGCTCCGGCCGGGGCGTGACTGATAAGAAATGGGTGTGCCCAGTGCATGGTTCTTGTGCCCATGCCGTAAGGGTCACTTCAAGATCCAAATTCGTAGAGCCGTATTGATTGATGTCAAAAATAACAACGAGAAAATGCATGTTTTAGTTTATTTTGTGAAGTTCAGGCGTAAATATGATTTTTTTTGCGAATATTATAAAAGAAAATGAATTTGCCACATTATACAATAAAACCATGTCAGAAAAGGGGTTTATAAGAAGGAGAGTTTTCACTTGAAACTGTTTTTTATAGACCTAATACTTTATTTTTTTCTAGGCTTATTAAAAGACTCATTAAAAAATTACCGATATTTTTAAGGGCCAAGATATGTTCTACACGCAGTATTTAATTGAAGCATCTATAATACTTCTAAGCGATCAAATTTTCAAAACAAAAAACACATGATTTTGAATGATTTTGCATTATGGCTTCATCTTAAAGACACCTTTTAAAAACAATAAAATGTGACAAAGAAGACCCAGAGGGCAAAGCTAATTTCCACCATAGAGATGCACCTGCGAGGATCAGAGATTAACAAAAGTTTCTACTGTGGTCAGAGAAATAAAATAATAATATATTTTCCTAGTTAATAATTAGAATAGTTTGCATGCTGAGAGTGCCGTACTACAGATTACGGTGACCTTGCAATATTTCTTCAAATTTACGACCCATTCATCAACTTAAAGTACGTACGTTTGAAATGAAAGTCAGCAGAATGAGTAGAATGTCCGCACAGAGAATGGGTTTTTCGCTGGTTTATGACCGACATCATAAACAACCACAAGAAAGAGAACATCACGATTATTTTAATGTCACAAAGAGTAATTTAGTTCAGGTGAATCTCGAGCAACTCCGCTCTCGGATCGGCGAAATTGTAATATTATGTGCAAAAACTCGGTGAGTTCATCTTTAGGCTAACCGCAGAACAACACTTTCCATGTTTAGATTTGGTAGATTATAAATGTGAAGCTGTGACTAACAATTCACGTCCCGAAAATTAATCTGCATTCTTCGGGAAATTTTAGAAAAACATTTACTACAAAGTGGCAGTTATGATTATCATTTAAGGCGTTGTCGTATTCCCGCTCAAAAAGAAGAAGATGGAGAGATATGTAATTAAAAATGTTGGAGAGAGCGCGCTAATATTTAAAACGATAAAATTGAAGCGAAAATTGTGAAAATATTTAATAAAACACAACTCGTTTAAATTAAATCTCTTGGGGGCTGTCTAAAACAGCATTCAAAGAAACACTGTGAATTTTTCATAGATATAACTTGTAAAATAACCGAAACAAACTTTTGTAATCATTTTCGGAGTATACTTTGCGATTTTTTTCTATCGAAGGAATTTCATATAATTTGTGGTTCGGTGCGGCGCGACGTGGAGAATGTATATATTATCTGAAAAAATATGAGATATCAAAGAAATCGGTAGAAATTCGGGTAGCGGCGGCTTAATATTGGATACTGTTAGACCGCACAATGGTCCCGATATGGAAACAAATCATTTTATCAAAGTGCCTTCGATTTATTGATGTCGTACTGAGAATTATTAATTAATAATCCCAGTAATTCATTGTGAATATTACCGTTCAACCGTTTTTTTTGTTTAATTGTAATTTATAATAATGTTATTACTTTTCAAGTTTAATAAGAGGTTTACTTGTCATCGACTCTTGCCATAATATAAAAATCAGGTGCAACCAGCTAGTCCCGACAGTCAGTCCGCCCACCAGGCGCCGCACTGTGTTTCGTTCCATACAAGCTAGACAGTGTGACAAATGTATTCTTAATTGTGGTGATTAATGCAAGGATTGCTAATACTAGACTATGAAAGTTTGATTATTGGATTATAAAATTTTCAGATGCAGTTATTCGTTTCTTGCGGGGCAACGGTTTAGATTGTTTATACAGTTTAAGGTTTGGTATTTCATTGGCACCCCTGCTACGTCACTAAATGTAACAAAACCCTAATATTAGAGTGACATATTCCAAAGGTATTAGTTACCCAATAAATGGTTTCTGAGGAGGTGTTGCTCATACCGCCTCCCAAATTTTGAAACTTGACAAAAACGCAAAGTCCAAACATGAAAATGACCTAATACACGGTTATATCAAACGCACCAGAAATCACATTTCTAGTGCATTCAGTAAATTATTTTCTCATATTGTGTACAATAAACTTATTTAAATATTTAAATACTTTGGATGGTTTAAGCATTTGTTCCCCACAAGAATGAGTTCAAATACAAACAAACAATGAATAATCAAACACCGTTTGCTTTTTCCCAAAACGAAAAAACAAACAAAAATTACGGTTTTCGTGTGGAAAATTCGCAAATCATTCGCAATTCTCACGGTCTTCATGGTACCGGTGTAGGTACCGAAAATCGCAAAAATCGAACAGAGATTCGCAAGAGCACCAATTAAAAAAATGCTAAATTACCTCTCACGCTGGATAACCCGAACTTGACTCTTCTCGCCGACCAAATTAGTCTTATCCGATGGTGCATATGGCACAGGAAACAGCCGACTGCGTTTATAAATAATTATTCTCAAACACATTCAAATTATAACAATGGCCAGGTCTTTAATATAAGTTATTGCTCATTCATTTAATATTTTCAGCAATTTTCGCTAGAACCGTTACCTATTTTTCAGTTTGGTATTTTACAAGCCATACTCGATCAACAACTGTTGACGAAGACTACCTAAGAGTATCCAATCTTCGCAAGAAGGATTTTTGAAGGTACAGAATACATCTCTCTACCTTGAGGTAAGGCGAGAGAAGATGAGAGACTGTCAGAAGTGTAAGTAAAATATTGATCAAAATCCCAAAATTCAACAAATATTAATGTCCATGAAAATGATAAATAATTTATCAGAAAGACAAATCCATTCTTCAAACACAGCATTCAACCACTTAAAAAAAACCAACATATTTCGAGAGAGGCGAGAGTGGGAAGGAGGTTTATAACAAAGAATGAACCAAATGAAATTCTAAAAAGTAACAAAAACGTACATGTGAAATAAAACTCTTCAAAACTCTAGAAATCGTTCCATAGTTAATGCCCAAGAAAAACAAAAATTAAATTTATAAATAACAGCAGAATCCTTCCTAAAATTAACTAAACCTGTCAATTTGACTGTCCTAAAATGGAAACTAGTTGGACAATTAAAGCTTCCTTTAAATATACTGATAATGTATTAAATAAATAAAATAAACATAAACATCATCAATCATTTAAAATACTAATTTCGGTTGTATGTCTGTCTTGCGTAACTGTGGTTCAATGAATTCTAGAACTCAAGATTTGTTTAGACTTTGAGTGTTTTCAAAATTAAAACTGAATTGTCGAAAATTCAGACTATCTCCTAATTTTACAGATATTTAAATAATGACCGTTAACTCCTCACCTAGTAACTTCTAACAAAGACAAAACAAATATAAAATGCGAATGACTGGAAAGTAAAACTTTAAAATAAAAACCATGTCAACATTTAATTACTTACTGTTAGTGACATTGAAAATAAAATGGTCCAACGGGGTTTATAGTTTCCTCCTAATAAAATGCATCTTAACCCTTCAGGAGGTCGAAATATTTCCGCTTGACAATAAAATCTATATAAATGGAATATTACAGAACGTATCCAAAAACTAAAAACTGTTTTTGAAATGTGATGAAATACACTTTTTTGAAGTAAAACTTCTTTACGCACGCTCGACACTTGGTCGTACACTGATGAATGCGTTACGAAAAGTGGTGATTGTTACGAAAAATAACATGCGAACGGTGATCAATGTCATTAAAAAAGGAAACGGAGCATGTGCAACTTTTGCCCAGCGAAAAAAAGACGCATGAGTGTGTACCACTGTGCGAAATGTAACAAACCATATTGTCTGGAATGTTAATTTCAATGTCACCCCAATGTCATTTGTTCTTTTATAAGTTAGTGAAGTTTTACTTCAGTCGTGTAATCTAAAGCACACTCGTTTTTTTTAGAAATAACCGTGTATTTTTTTAAATAAGACAATTTTGATTGCAAACTTTCATAGAGGTTTACATTTTGCTTCTATTGTGGTTAATTTTTAAATTTGAATATAAAACTTGGTATTTTCTCTTTCTAACACCGTTTAAATCACAAATCTCACTATGAGTAAGGGAGTAACAACGATTTCTGTAGAACATATGAGTTGTTCCGAAGAAATAGACTTCACGGGTTAAAGTAATTATTTTTACATTACACAAAGGTGGAGCAAATTAAAAGCGCTTATACACTTGCGAGCATTGTTATAGCTGCAATTGAAGAAAGTTTATGACTACGGTTTGAACTTTCTCATGATTTGCTGTACCTGCATTATTAAAAGTTAACTCGTCTTGAAGAGATGAAGGCAGATTGCAAAAATAAAAAGGCGAATCTATATGGGAAGCTGCAAAATTGAAAGTTGTGCTTTCGCACGACATGGCTTGATCCGTAAACCGCAAATTAACTCTAGGAAGATCGCGTGGTTTTTCAGGAAATTGACATTTATTCGAATTGCCTCTGAGCTCGGGTGGCCTCTGCCTCCACGCTAAGTGGCAGCGGTCGCGACCTTAACACCGACAGACTTCCTAACAACCCATTCACATGTATCTAGCTATGTTACGATGAAGCCATACTAAATAATGCAAAATCATATGTTTTTGTTTTGAAAATTGGATCGCTTAGAAGTATTATAGATACTTCAATTAAATACTGAGTGTAGAACACATCTTGGCCCTTAAAAATATTGGTAATTTTTTATAAGTCTTAATAAGCATAGAAAAAAAAACACTTTGAAGTCCAAACTCTCTTATTTATAACATCTTTTAGGATATGGTTTTATTGTTTAATGTGGCAAATTCAGTTGCTTTATTGATAATCGCAAAAAAAAATTTAATTTACGCCTGAACCTCACAAAATAAAATATAATATGCATTTTCGCGTTGTTATTTTTGACATCACGGCGACAATACGGCAGTCGACGAATTTGGATTTCAAAGTGAATCTTATACCGTCCACCAAAAAACGACTGGCAGCAACACCTATTTTTTGTCAGTACTCCCCCGGACGGAGGGGGGAATAGACGTATAAGGCTCCGCGTCGCTTGTTTTCGTGAAATCAAATTTAAAATTCCGTTTTATTACAACAAACAATGCGTAAAAAAGAAATTCATGTTTTTTACAGGCCGAAATCAACCTGTAAAAAAAAATCTTAAATACCTTTTCCAACCTTTACAAAAGCCTTTTCTCAAGTATTTTTAAACTCCTCCCATAAAGGGGCGTGAATTCCGATTTTGATTTTTTCCTGTACTATTGGATCGTTTTAAAACAGAATATCCTATATTTCGTATATAATCTGTTAGCAAGTAATAGAGAACAAGGATGATTCAACAGTTTAGCTTTTAGCTCAAAACAGGAGGCTCTGAGGAGATTATTTTGTGGGGAAACTGTGTAGGGTGTAGGGTAAAGTCGTGGTCTTTTTAGGAAACGAATGAGAGAAAGTTCTGGGAAGGAGAAGGTGGGTAGAAACATAGTAAACCACTAGGGATGACTTATAGCAGAGGTGTAGGTTATCCAAAAAATTGTTCCCGGCGGTAAATAAATAATATCGAAATCAACTATCAGATACGGAATAACTTTTTGGGAAAACACGTGCAAGACAACTATAGATTACATTCAAACAATTCAGAACTCTATGACTAAGCTCTTGGTAGATAAGCAAAGAAGAAACAAAAAAGAAAAGACATAAAATTATTATATGAGTCAGTTAGTATATTACCTGTGCGAGGGATATTATTGTCTAAAATTGTATGCCAAAACCTATTGTCGGATTCAATATATAAGGAAAAAGTAGATTAAGCATATGGCACTAGATTAATTAAAAATGACGGGTTGTCTATTCCGAAAATTATAAATAAATACGGACAAAGGACATTCGCTTATCTTGGTCCTTACCATATTTAAAAAGATGCCAATGAACATAAAAAAACGAATCAAATTGCACCACCGATCTCAAAAAAAATAAAATTTAAAAATGGCTAATTGATCAAGACTTTTTTATATTGAATTTTGTTTTAATCTTGTGTATAATATGACTATGAGTAATTTGCCTGTATTATATCTGTCTGTTTTTGTATTTTATGCCTTTATAACTGTAATTACTTAAAAGATATTCTTCTGTTTCTATTTTCTATATTGTGGTTTCTTGTTATAATTGTTATTTTGTGTTATATATTTAGCTTCTCTTAACTATTTTTTTCTTAGTTTTTCTTTATGTTTTTCTTGTCAGCGAAAAAAAAACAAATTTTATCAGCGAAAACATGTTTTTAGGCTTACTGTTTTATTTTAGCACTCTTTATTTTTATGTATCTTTGTAAAGCTGTTTGTTTTCCAAATAAAGATTATTATTATTAGATTATTATTTTTGTTGTTAGTTTTTGGGATGTTATGCCGTGTTGCGCTACCTCCTTCTATAGCCGACGTTTCGGACAGCGTTACAGTGTCCATCATCAGGGCAGATCCGGTAGATCCGACGATGTGTCTACCGGATCTGCCATAAACGTCGGCAAAATAACACCCCAAAAACTAACAACAAAAATGCTTTTGGCCGTGAAAATCTAAAAACTTATCTATATTAATATTGTTAAATCGACCTGCTGACAAATTGCTCTGGCAGTTTAGCGGGTGCTTAAAATGAAATAAAAAATAAACAAAAAAACACACTTTTTCTCCCCGAGAATATATTAAAACTTATAATTTATAGCTGTAAATTACTACGCAGCGAATATTCCGTCATAGATTCTGTTTTCCTAGAGTGTAAAGAATTTTTTTCTGAGAACAATAAAAGCACATAGAACCATAAAAACAGACAAATCAGATATTTGTATTAAGACGCTTTCACCTTTCATAACTCCTTTTTTTGTTAATATTAGTTTTTTAATGCAGACAGTTTCATGAAATACATATTATCTAATAATACCATTGGAATAAAATTGGCGATAATTTTCAATACTATTATTTTCAAGATCTACATTTGATGGAATGACGTTTCGATGGAGAATTATATTGGTACTCTTTCCATAAAATTTAAATTATCCTATTAATGTAAGTTTCTACGAAAATCTTGTATTTACATAACTGCTAGAATCAGTGTGTGCACCTGTACATACATGTACGTATGCACGCACACGTATACAAATAAAATTAAAAATAATCTTATCCTTACGCACTTCTTTTCCTCCTTTCTATTTTCTATTTTTTACTTTTTATTATAATTTTACCAATTTTCAACATCATTACTTGCATATAGTACCGTATGTGGTTACGCCAATACACATAACTACACATACACATACCTACGTAGCACGCATACATACTGTTACTGCTTGGATTGGTATTAATAATGTTGCAAATTCCTGTCCTACCTTGCTCCAAATCTGCACCTTTAACTAATGTCACCACGTGCACCAGTCTATAATTAACTGCCCGCCGCAACATATCATATAGCCATTGTGCTACCGCTATCTGTGAATCGCCATCATCACAATTCCGCCGTGTCTATCAATTAGACGAAACCCACGCCTGTTACTGTTCTGTGCCTATTGGATTGGGGAGAAAGCAGACAAGTGAATTGCCAGCATACAAGTTCTTTATCCTTTTCGGTGAGTCCTTTCCTTTCTATGCAGCACATGTTTTTCCCATTTCAAGCAGTGATATTAACACAAAATCAAGGTCCTTCGTCAGTCATTAATAATCTCATTCAATACGTTTACACTAGACTTCATTCAAAGTAAATATCCATTGGTCACCATGAAACAGGCAGCCGCCTAGTATGGTGATTTAACGTACCTTGTGTAAAATGTCTTAATTATGTATCATGTATTTTATAAATAAATAAATAAAAAAAGAAATGGAGAAAAATAAAGGAATTGAAAAATTCAGGAAAAGCAAAATTAGAAGAAGACACTCAAAAGGTATAAACAGATGTTGTCGTCGGGCACAATCTTAAACATTAATTAATTTAAAACGCCAACGGAACAAGAGTTTTGAACTATCATTTTATTTTATTGCGCGGCAACGTTCATTCATTATTCCCCTCCCCTTACCATTCCAACCACAATACCTATTTCCCGGTCCATCTAGGTATAGTTATAATCCATATATTTTGTTGTATAATGCATTGAATTGCAGACTGAATGATGTAGAAGTAAAATTTCTGAGGCGCAAGTACCTATGATAAAACCATGTATGATCGTGTGAGAAATGTGAAAATCCACAAATATTGCAAGGCTGATTGATGTAAGCGTAATGAGTAAGATGAAAGTGATCCTCAGATGGGCATGTACAGAGCGAATGAACGAAGAAAGGATGTAAGGAGAATAATGACGAAAATGTGAATGGTAGAAGACATGGCACGATCAATCAGATATTTGAGTCGGGCCATGTCAAAAGTCAGAATAATATAAGAGTTGTTAAGCCCAGACCGAGTTGTTTGGCGGCCCGTCCTCTCTGCCTACCCTTGCGGTGAAACACCGTGATGGTTAGTTAATTAGTATATAATGCCCACCTAGGCCTAATTATCTCTAGTATCCCCTACCGCTATTACGTCTCTTTTATTTTAACAAATCCCTCCATATGCCCCTCCCTCGTCTCCCACCCCTCTTTCACCCTTCCCTGCGTGTCCTTTGCCATGCGACCCCCTCCCGCGCCCCATTCTCCCCTCCCCTACTCCCGCGTTCCTCTTCCCCCCTTCCGGATTTCCCTTCCCCTCCCGCGTTCCCTCCCTGCCATTTCATAACTCCAGAGGTCACCGTTATATATAAAAACATTAGCGGGCGTGCGCTCAATAAATAGACAAAGTTTCATCGTAATCGGATGAATGGTTTAGGGACCGCATAAGGGACAAACAAAGAAACATTCTTTTTTATATAGATACCATAAAAATTTTACAAAACAAAAAACGACTTAAAAAATGCACTAAAAAGTAAAAAAATAATTTCGTACGATTGTTATTTTGGAGTCGGTGTCAGCCCAGTTAATTACATACAAAGGTAGTTATAGATGAGATATGGAGATCTTGGTTGACACCGACTCCAAAAATAACAATCGTACGAAATTATTTTTTTTACTTTTTAGTGCATTTTTTTAAAAATGTTTTTTGTTTTGTTAAATTTTTTGTTTATTTTTTGATTTTTAGTGACGAGCGTGCGTAAAGAAGTTTTACTTCAAAAAAAGAATCATCGAAACCTGTTGGCGTAATATTGAGTTATTCGTCCATTTGTCGCGCACATACTTATTGCAAATTTAAGACATATATGGTTTTCTAATGGATCCCATTATCAGAACTGGTAAAATGGGACCACACGGGAAGCACCAGCTTTCTAATAAAAAAAAGAATCATCAATATCGGTTCACCCAATCGAAAGTTCTGAGGTAACAAATACAATTTTTTTTTTTTTTAAAACCGTCGAATTGATAACCTCCTCCTTTTCGAAAAATATAGCAGATGAAAGAATCTACAACGTTATTGGTTTTTTTAAAGTATGGAGTTGTGTTTTGGTTTTTTAGTTACAAAGCAGAAGGTTGAAGATTTTAGGAGCCAGATAGACAAATTTAATATTTTTTTAGGAACTGTGTAGTGTGTAATGTCGGTTGGTTATAGTGGTGTAATTGACGGTTCCACGACAACTCAGAATCAACCCATAACCTAACCTAACGTAACCAATTAACTAAAAACAAATCATAATAATAATAATAATAATTGGATAATTTATAGAGCACAATTTTTGTGAAAAACCACCTCAAGGGCACTGTAAAATGAATTAATTAAATGAAGACAATATTAGCAAAACCTTAAAAACCAGTTTCGCTAATATTGTCTTCATTTAATTAAATATTATAATTTGAGTTTTTACTCATAAAGTTAAAAATAAAAACAAATCATCACGTTTAATGACATTTCAAAGAAGGTGTTGAAGTTGCATGATTTTGAGTTGTCCGGTCACCGTAATTGAGTGAGAGAGTTTTAAAGGTTTTATTTGGGTAAGAAATGTGTGAATGTTAGATAAGAGTTAACGTATATTTATGACACTATTCTCGGTAAAGGTCAAATTGAGGAATATCTTATCGGTAGCTTGTTGATACACATATTACCATTTTTGTATTTTGTGTAGAGAATCTACGAAACTGTGTTTATGTTTACAATGGCAACGGTTTAACTTGTAACTGTCAGTGTAACATCTCAAAGTAATTGGAGAAGTTGCAATTTACTTTCAAATATTGAAGTTGTCGAACCAGATCTAGGTTTCGTCCATTGTGGGGCAACCAGCCAATGCAGCATAGGAAACCCAAGGAATGTGCGAATTCGAGCGATCTGGATGTCTACGTAGAATACATATGAACTTACAGTTATTGGATCCATTTCAGAGACGAGATATACGTTACAATGCTTAAATCAATTTCTCAAGTCATGGAGAAACACGATACCAAAGCCAATAATGGTGAAATTTGTAGAAAGCAGAGAGACTCGTGGGCGAAGATATTAATGAAATGTTTGGAGTGAAGGCACAATTGATTGCTTGAGCCCTTTTTTCCGTATAAGGCGAACGTACTTTATCTCATTGTAGATTGTAGATAATTGCTATTTTCTATGAAGACTCACTCAATTAAATAGAAATCTAGAGTGAGTTATTTTGAATTACTAATATTGTCTGAACACACATTTGAGGAAGGTAGATCCATGGAATCTAATTATTTCATACTGTGCTAATAGGTATCTATACCCCGGGGAGAATACTTAACTGCATAGGTGATTTCATGACAGTTGATCCCTCAAAAGTTGCCCCACGTAATACTTATATACAATATGCAATCGGTTTAGGGAAAATATGAATTACCTACTTACACTAAATATAACTAAGTGTGTCCGAAGGGGTGTACAGAGTAACGAACGTTCTGAGGGTCTATAATATACAAAGGCGAAATAAAATAATACAAGGGCGAAAGCATTTTTTCATGCTTTCGCCCCTTATATTATAATTATAAGTAAGTATATCTGAGGGTTGTTATTGATTATTATTTTAAATTGATAAACCAACGTTTAAGACAAGATTTTTATGCATAGCACAAAGGGTAACAATTATTATAAGCAATAATTATTAGCCTGAAAAATTCATCTACATTGAAAAAATCTTCCGAGAAAAGATACTGGCCGCCAAAAAATGTAGACTTAATTTTTCTCGACGCCACCTAGCGAGCGATTTAGCATTAACTATGCCTCTCTCACAAAAAATAAAGTTGGTTGTTTTCAGGTGGGAAAATGTAATAAGCAGTAATTGTTGAATGAAGCACTAGTATATATTGAATCATTTGGCGGGTATTTGATAAGCCGCCATAGCTCAGTAGTAGAGCTCCTGACCGGCAATCAGAGGGACACGGGTTCGAGTCCCGTTGGCGGCCAGTATCTTTTCTCGGAAGATTTTTTCAATGTAGATGAGTGTTTCAGGCTGATAATTATTGCTTATAATGGTTGTTATTGACCTTCAAATTTCTGTGTTCCATATCAGATAGATTTCTATCAGTGGTAGAGGTTATATAAATAAGGGTTTTGATGCTACAAAAAACGTTTTTTTTTTTGCACTACATGTGATATAAGAATTTTTATAATTTTTGCGGCAAAGTTGTTATGCTCTTCAAAATGAATAGAAACACTGTAATATATTTAGGTCAGCCAATATTCGAGAGGAAGAACACGTTTGTGCCACAAATAGCCGATATAAACGATTACAATTCAACGGTAAACACACAACAATTTGTCCAATATTGTGCCCAAAATAAATAGTTTATTCGTCAGAGCCATCCCAAGCATCAGCAATCGGGTCGTAAATGATTCGTACTGGTAATGATTTCGGGTTGATTGTCACGATTGCCTTCGGAGTGCTATCATTACCGAGGAAAATCACGAAATCTGGGTTAGCTGTACTTAAATATTTGGATAATTTTGGGAAAGCGCAGTACTCGGTCATTGTTTCGATTGTCCAGGGCCGTTCTCTGTGATCTCCGCTGATGACTGCACTAGTTTGATAGACATTAAGGAAGGTACACATTGTTGCGTTAGGCCCTGCAACAGCCTGGCCTGCGTGATAGGGCATTTATAATAACCATAATTTGATCGTACCATTCAAAATTATAATGAATCGGAATGGTCAAGACCTACGACGTAGATTTGGAACATGTAACGCTTGATTTTGTGGGACAGTAGGGAAAAATTAAGTAGGTTTTATATAGGTAGCCTTCGTAGCCTGGTTTTCATTTGAATTGGAGTTGTAAAGAATTTAATTATGGATGGGGATGTTGAACCCTGATTTTAGTCGCGGCTTACAAATGTATATTTATTTAAATAATGTTTTAAATATGTATTCTTCTTCTTTCGAATGGTGGGGGGTCAGAGGGAGACATCTAGGTCTGCGAGCCAGTCTAGGGCCATAGGCGTTGCTCTGTGGACCTCACCAATTCCGCCGGGGAATGAATGGAGCGGGCATTCGTTGACCACATGTTCGGTGGTCTGCACCGCACCGCATTCATACATCGCCGACTCTTAAAGACCCCACCTATGCATCATGTGGCTATGGGAGCGCCTTATCCTATTGATGGCATAAGTATTTATTGAAATAATACATTTAAATAAGAAAATAAATTACTTTGCTGTACACCACTTTTTATTATATTTTTATGTGAGTCACAAGAGTCCCAGCTAGAGCCAGTAAGACTATGGCATCCACAATTGGGGTATGTTGTGGGGATGAAAGGGAAAGGAGATGGAGAAGAGGAAAGTGGGAAAGTACTTATCTATTCAGATCTGGTCGCCAAACACGGCTAAAGCCATTTCAAGCAACGTTTCAATTCTGAATGGTGGTCATACACCAGGGCGATACTGAAAGTATCTTCCACTCTAAAACGTGCCGCAAATATACTATATATTATTTCAAAATGAATAAAAAAGAATATATATTATAGAGTGGAAGATAGTCTCAGTATCATCATGGTATGAGACCACCATTCGGAATTGAAACGTTGCTTGAAATGAACTTAGCCGTATTTGGCGTCCAGATCTGAATAACCAGGAAATTCCCCAACACAATCTTCCTCATCTCGCGACAAATCGAGAGGGTTTGTTGCCGTCAAATGAAACATTTTTTGATTTTTTTTATAGAATGGTTGATCTCGATAAAATCTTTAAATTGGCTGACTCACTAATAATTATTAGTAATTCTTAATTTGTTTTTGGTTTTTTTACAAAACTAATCTCCAGACGGTTACATTATTATTGTTACATAAGCCGTGTTAACAACTGTTGATCCCAGACTTCCGTTATGCACTGCGAACTCTCCGCTAACGACAAATTCGTGTAAGATTAACCAACAATTGTATAAACATTAATAAATAACACAACTGAGGAGGTAAGCTACCCACGGTGTTTAAAATAACATTAACATATTATTATTTAACATCAAAATTGTATAGTTATCCACGTTTATTATTACTAAACATATAGATACTATGAGAGTAATACAAAAATTTAAATAAGAGCTAGAAATCATTTATTTGATGGTAGCCAAGTAAACACTTTATTAAGCGTGTCTGGTGACCAGATCTCAATAGCCTGGTACTTCCCCGCCTTCCTCTTCCCCATCTCCTTCTCTTCCCCACTACCTTCAGCCTATAATTTTAATCACAGATATCATCTGAGGTGATGCTATATGGAGGGTCTTTTTAGGGAAGGAGAAGGATTTCCGGGAAAGAAAAATGTATGACGGGTAGGAATCCGGGGTTCGATATGTCCAGGAATTACGGACTCCACATCAACTCAACGAATCCATTCCATTCGTAGTCGTACGTACTCGTCAAAAACATATACTTCCAACACAAAAATGTAACACCTCATTTGCACAACATCATAAAACATATCTAGGGAAAAAATACTTCAATGGCTTACCTGAAAAGATAAGAACTATCGAAGACGATAAATGCTTACTAAAAGCAATCAAAGAGCAATTCAATGTAAACATAATAAAATTATATTCATAACTTATATAACTTTTAAATTTGTCGATTTTTTTAAAGTTCCTTAAAACATAAATAATTATAAGACACAAAATATATTTTTCATCCCGATACTCATCCCTATTCTAATCACAAGCGTCTGCTTCTATAGAAGAGAAACATCGTAAAATGAAAAAAAATCAGGAAAACCTATTATGTAATTTATTTTGTAGTCAAAATTATTATACTTCGAAAAACGATTATTTAATTTTAAAAAAACGAGTGTGTGACCACACGACTGAAAAACTTCACTAACTCATAAAAGAACATATGACATTGGGGTGACATTGACATTGAGGTGAAATATGACATTGGGGTGACAGACGACTGTGGGTTGACCTACGACCTTCTGGGTGACCTTCGACCTTGGGGTGACCTATGACCTTGGGGTGACCTATGACCTTGGGGTGACCTAAGACCTTAGGGTGATTGACGACCTTGGGGTGTAGGTATGTATCTTATTCAACAAATGATTCCTTGTGCTCGCACCTCTCCATAACACTTTTCGTAGCGCATACCAGCTTACTCCCCAAGTCAAGCGTGCGTAAAGGACCGATCGTTTGCCTCGCCCGATCACCGTTGGCATCGATTACAGTTCGCATCACACTTTTCTTAACATCACACTTTTTGTAACGCATTCACCAGCTTACCCCCCAAGTCGAGCGTGCCTAAAGAAGTTTTACTTAAATAAAAATAAATAAATAAAAGTAATTATTGCCAGTGCAGATAGATACAAGTAACTGGCAATGGGAATAGATAGTAAGGCTGGAAACGTAAAAAGGTCTCCGTCAACCAGTCTCTCCTGAATAGGTGGGCAAAATCATGTGCCGCCATAACCTAGACCTAACCCGTGCACTCCTATCAAGTCAAATGTAGCGAACCACTTGGAGTGACCTATGGAATACAAAAAATGGCTCCCGGGGCGGCGGTATCCACACTTGCCTCTTTAATTAAGTAAATGAAAAAAAAGTTAATTATTATAATAATAATATTAAAAATACTGCCCGAGGAAGCAAATATGAATACAATATTTACATTTAATTAATAAACAATATCGACATGTTTTAATAACAATGTTATCTTCTTCAGGATATGTTATTGAAACATGTCGATATTTTTTATTAAAAAAGTGGTTTATACAAAGTTATCTCTTATTAATTAAATAATAAATAATGCCACAAAGTTATTTTGTAAAGATTAAAGAAACAATATTTACAATTCACTTAACAAAACACAAAGAACGAAAATTGTTTTTAAATTTATCAAAAAGTCAAATGGTTTTGATGTCTCTAAATAAATAATCGGAACATTTCACGTATCAAATGATCTAAATACATTTCGCAAGCCTTCAAATTACTGACTTTGCTAAAGCTAAAGCTAGGCCTCTTATTTTAATGACACTTAAACTTGTAAGTATAATTGCAACTGTTCAGATCTTGGTGATGAAAACCCTAGCAAACTTCTTAAAGGAGATTAAATGCTAAAAACTAGTCTGATTATCCATTTACACAGGTTCATACATCAACACAACCGCAGAGACAAAACAGCCGCGACAAAAAAGCTGTGTTAGTAGTGACAGTCGATTCAACGATGCAGCCAGTGTTGCTAAAATACTTGATTTCTTTTAAAACTGACAAACTAGCTTTCTTAACGTCATATCAACTTAACTTTCTTAACGTCATATCATCTGTGATGGTTTTTTTAATAAGCGAAAAAGAGCTGCGATAAACAGACGCCTTAAAACAGTCGATACAAAGAAACAAAATCAAAACGATCATTTTTTAGAAATATGTTTTTTATTACGATACCACGAAATATCAAGATTAATTTAATAACTGTGGTTTTTCCGGGAACGCTATACAAACAATAGTATGAGGTTTTACGCCTAAGCCTATTTTTTTAATATAGGGACATCCCGGCGGGCGATAAATAGGTACCTACACTACCTACACCAAAAATATAGATCAATTATTGAATAAACAAATAAAAATGAGTGTGCTTCAGACCACACGACTGAATTTAAACTTCACTAACTTGGGTTGGAACCATAACAGTTTAGTTGACCCGATGTTAAAGTGGCCTTGTAACGCATGCCAGGTATCCCCATCCCCATCCCCATCCCCATCCCCATCCCCATCCCCATCCCCATCCCCATCCCCATCCCCATCCCCATCCCCATCCCCATCCCCATCCCCATCCCCATCCCCATCCCCATCCCCATCCCCATCCCCATCCCCATCCCCATCCCCATCCCCATCCCCATCCCCATCCCCATCCCCATCCCCATCCCCATCCCCATCCCCATCCCCATCCCCATCCCCATCCCCATCCCCATCCCCATCCCCATCCCCACAGTTCCCACACTCCTCAAACTGACCCATTCCCCATTCCCCATTCCCCATTCCCCATTCCCCATTCCCCATTCCCCATTCCCCATTCCTTATTCCCCATTCCCCATTCCCCATACCCCATTCCTCATTCCCCATTCCACATTCCCTATTCCCTACCCCTAGCCCACCCCTACCCCTACTCATAAGTCAAGCGTGCGTAAAGGCCCGATTGTTCGCCTTACCGGATCACCGTTCGCAGCATTCGCAGCGATCACCGTTGCATCGATTGGCGTTCGCTTCTAAATATATATATATATATTCTTTTTCGTAACGCATCCACCAGTTTACCCCCAAGTGTCAAGTGTGCGTAAAGAAGTTTTTCTTCAAAAACATTATATGTTAGCTATAATTAGTTTCCGATTACATAGAAAATACTATATTTATAAATGTTTTGGTTTAGATAAAAATGTGCATAGGCCATATTGAAGTTTTTTTCCTAGTTTTGTCACCGGCTACTCTATCACGAATCGCTAATTTTCAGAAGCTATTTTGTCTCGGGCAGTTTTACAGCATCACCGTTTAAGCCATTACGTCCATCACGCACACACACTCACGCCCCTAATGATGGAAGGCGTTCACTTTCTGGATCTTCAACAAGTTAAAGTTACAAAGAAATAGACAACCTGCAACATTCCGGTTCTACAACATGCGTTTAACTATTCTCATTCTTGAGCAATTCAAAAAAGAACTAGGAAAGAGGAAATTACCTATGTTTTTAAAATGTACAAGAAATTTTCAGCCGGCGCGAGCTCACGAGTTCATTTAGTCAAATGTATCTATTTTATGTGCATACCTCCCAAGAGTTTCAAGTGATCCCGGCCGGAGTCAGTGAAACTATGGTATCCTCAATTGGGGTATGTTATGAGGCTGAAGGTAAGTGGGGAGGTGAAGAAGATGGGGAAAAGAAAAGGTGGGGAAGTACTTGGCTATTCTGATCTAGTCACCAAACATGGCTAATGCCATTTCAAGAAACGTTTCAATTCTGAATGGTGGTCTTATGAGCGTAATACACGAGCCCGATTTTCAGCCCGTTTCCAATTGGAGACAAAAGTCAACATTTTTCGCTTTACGCGATCGCTGTTTTCAACTCTATTTTCATACCTACGATTTCAGTAGGCATCACAACAGACAGTATGGTTCATGTGTTGTTTGCAGTGATGACAATTGAAATCCTAGATATGAAAATAGAAGTGAAAATAGCGATCGCGTAAAGCGAAAAATGTTGACTTTTGTCTCCAATTGGAAACGGGCTGAAAATCGGGCTCGTATATAACGGCCTTTACACCAGGCTGAGAGTATCTTCCACTCTGGAACATGAAGCAAATATACGAGTACCTTATATTATTTTTAATGATTCAATTGTGAAAAGACAAATCAATCAAATAAAATAAGAGAGCCTTGCTCCTAGACCTGTATTTTGTAGAACAGTACAAAAATATTAGAAACCAATCCAAATCATTTGATTTTATAGCAAATACATCTTTCGTGTTATTAGAATCATCTATAAAAAAACAGAACCTCCATTTTTGATAAATCGGAACACAATTCAAAGAACGCTACATTAGTATATTACATCAACTCCACACAGGAGGCTCTTTGTCATCTTTAAGGATGCTGTGTGAAGAATATAGATATTTAAAATCGAACCACTGGATTAGTGACCGAGTTCATTAAAAAACTACATAAATGCAATCTAGATAGTCTTTGATAAAAATATATTTTTTTAATTTAATGTGCGACAACTATTGACTTTTCTCGGTCACTCGGGTCGAATTAGAACAGAGCCCCGGCAAGGCTAAGGTCCTAGTTTCAATTCTTACACGCGACATTATTTTTTTCTGATTTTTGTTCAAAATTTTCGGTTGAAATTCGCCAATTTGCTTTCAATGATTACATATTCCAATTAGAAATTTTACTCGTCAAGTTATTAAAAAAAAAAAAAAAAAGTACGCCACCGGCCAAACAGTGCTTCGTCAATTTTCCCAACAATACGCCTCTAACAATAAAACGATGAATTACCTTAATGCCCACTAGTGTATGTAGGCTTACTCAATTTGGACATTGGACGCTTTCGTACGATTATTTTTGACTGTCCAAAACGTTGAACGCATAAATATAAAGAATTACTTTCTAAGATAAGTACAGGTATTAGGAATGATCGGCTGTCTTTTTCCATCGTTATGTCTGCGTAAAGTACAGTACTTTAATCAAGTTGCTTAGGTTCAAGGTTTAAGTACCTTTATGCAGTAAATTTTTGATTCATCGTCACAGAGTTTGAATTGGCTAAATATTATTATGGGGAACAGTTGCGCGGCCTTTTTCATACAAAACTAAAATTTTAATTTGAAGTCGAAATAATTAACCAAAGAGAAAAATATTTTTTTTATTTGAATGAAAATAAATCACATTGCATACACCACTTATTTAATATTTTTTAACCAAAAGACATGGCAAATATCTAGTACATCTGCTACTTTATTTTTTGTAATAGGTACTTAATTAATTGAATACAATATTAGCGAAACTCAATCGAAAATCTGGAAACAGAAAAATTAGAAATAGATATTGCCACCTCTGGGAATCGAACCCAGAACCTTTCGCTTTCCGGGCGACAGCTCTAACCACTGAACTAATGTGTCTCTATCCGATTCGGTCATTTTTAACTGTATAGTATGACTAAGAAATACCAACGATTTGAATATTCTACAGAATAATTTTATTAAAGGAAATACTTTTATATTAAAGTAAATTCTTTAAGCATGATTGCAATATTCAAACCCGAACTAAATGCTATTTAAGAGAAGATAGTGTCTGGATTAATTTTTATCCATTATATTTAAAAAAAAATTAAATATGCCAATAAAATATGCGGGTTCAAGTCCCAGAGGTGCCAATATCTCTTTCTAATTTTTATGTCTCCAGATTTTCGATTGAGGTTCGCTAAAACAATCTTCATTTAATTAAAAATTCAAATTTGGGGTTGTACTCACAAAGTTAAAAATAATTATTTATTTGTGTTTTAAATCATAAAATATAGACTCGAATTCAATTTTCAAAACAAAAATTTAGCTCCATTTACTACACAAGTAATGAAATAATATAAAATAAAATATTTGAAAATGATTTCGATTGGCGTAATTTTGGGTTACAAATGACCGATTTCCTTTGGAACATAAATATGTCGTATATATATTAAAATTTCTACCCACAAAACGATTTTTTACGACGTTTAATTTTATATATTATTTTTCATTATATTAAATACAGTAAAAAGGGAAAGATAATTTTTTTTAATAATTATAATTAACTCACAAAAAAATGCCATACTACTTTATAAATGTAAAATTCTTTAATGACCTAGGTACGTATATCACATAATTGAAAATCAAAACAAACAAAAGAGCGAGATATTTGCTATTTAACTTTCTAATAAAGTGTGTTTTTCGGAAGTGACCTGCAGGTAAGTATGTTTTAGTATCTCTCTGTAAATAATAAAATTAAATAGAACCTAGGAATTCACAATGAAGTAAAGCGCCCTTGAGGTGATTTTTCACAAAAACGGCGCTCTACAAACTGTCTAATTATTATTATTATTATTTATACACTTTTAAACAGATATCCGTACGAGATATTTGTACACTTTTCAATTAAAAAAATATTATTCAGTTTGTTTAGGTATTTTGGCCTCAAACCCATATATAAATATTGTATGAAAAGTTAACGCAGTCGTTCCTTTTAATAAAATCAGTCCGTACAAAATTCCAAAAAACCGATTTAATCACTGCTCTGCTGCGTAATTCTATTCATTTGCAAATAAAGATGATTCAAGTTTTTAAAATTTTATATTAGGTAAAGTAAGTTTTATAAAGTTTGTAAAATAAAGCTTTCATTGAACTTTACAATTGTGTAATCGGCTGTGATTAGCAAAGCGCCACTTATATCAAGTTCTTACTTTGTGGGTAAATTTCATAGAAAATTATGATACAATATGAATATACATGAAAATTTATGAATAAAATTGATTTTACCCAGTGGTTTGGGCTCCTAGGTAAAATTACTTTACGTAACTAAATTTGTATTATGTTTGTGGCAAATAGGAATCTATAATCTATGTAGTTACCTATCAATTTACATTTGGAGAAAGAATAACAAAACACGCGTGAACTATCGGGATGTCAATGCGCGGTTAATAAAGAAACCCGCTAAAGGAAAACAGAAAATTTAAAACGTTTTTATTCACTTCCGAATGGTTTCCCATGAATAAGAATATTTAATTTCGTTATTAATGCGTTAAACAAAAATTTTAGTGCAGTATTTGATATTGTTAGGAAAAGTAAAATAACACAAATGCTCTTTTAAATAAATAACCGCGGAGAACAAAGAGTCAATCTCGCTGTCAATCATTGACAATGACCCCCTTATCATGGGAACGGCTGAACCTCGACACTGGCACTGCGCTGCGCTGGTACTGCGCTGGCGCTCGAGAATAGCGGCGAAAAGCCGACATGGCAATTTATGAAATATTCGAGTGAATTTTCCGCGACAAGAGAAAGAGGCGTAGTGGGAGAAGAAAGGTGAGGGAAGCGCCGATAGCTGTCTCCGCGCTGCAGCCGGTCCGGACAGCCCTCGCTGCTTCAGTTAGCTCCGCGACAGACGGTGAACGGTTGTGCGCGATACTACCGATACAAACATGACTTCCCTCGCTCTATCCGCTCTCGTGATATTTCTCTTGGCACAAGCCGAGGGCACCCAGCGCGCCGGCCTGGGATTCGCCGAAGAAGTGATCGACAAGAATGGCTTCAGCCACGGAAGATCCTTCGACCCGCAAGCAAACCTCCCTTCACCATTCAGAAGAAACTCGAGATCCATGTCCTTCGTTGACTATTTTTTCCCAGCGTCGCGCCAAGCAAAAGTGTCGGAAAATTTTAAATCTCAAAGGCAATTAGCAGAAATCGCATCTACTCAATCACAAAACACGGAATATGCGCCAGAAACCACCTTAATAACAACTAAAAGCATCGTCGAAAAGTTAGAAGCAACCACCCTAGCGGCTGACGATTTATTTTCCGTCACAATCGAAGAGGGAAGAGCAACTGGGTCCTCCAAAAAAGGAACCACAGCTTCTGGTAAAAGAAAATCAACTTCTCGTGTTACAACCGCGTCCCCAAAAACCAAAGCATCTCAGAAAGTAAGCAGTCAAAGCACGCACGGTAGCTCTATTTCACATTCGACAAAAGCCACCCAAAAAGTCACAACAACTAAACCTGTCACTAAACAAGACACAACGTACGCAAACACCAAAACAACACACAAACATTACACGATACACCCCAGCGTAGAAAGTACCAACTCGGCAGCAAACCCTCCATCGAGCTACAAGACAAAGCAACCGGACAGAACCACGACTAAGATCAGCAGCAGTGCCTCAAGTCAAACACAGACGACCCTTGGACAAAAAGTGACCTTGGCTGAATTGGCAAAGGTCACGGAAGACGTGCATCCGGAATCACCATCAGGGTCAGAGGTCGGAACCACAGAGGTCAACGCCAGGGAAGGAGAACTGGACCTCAGGGAGAAACCGATTAAGCATCAGGTCGAAATAAACTCAGCCAACAAAAATGAGGTAAGTGGTGACAAAAAAATTAACAAATTTATGGTGATGCCAAAAATGAATACTAATTTGAAATTATCGAATAAACGCATTTTAAATACGGACGCGCAAAGTTCATAAACATTTATGACTTTGAACTTAGAAATGAAACATGGCGATAAAATTGATAACGGAATCTCTCTATCCTACTTTCTGAAATGTATTATTTTTTAAAGAATAAAGTTTAGCAACTTAAGAAAATAATAGTTTAACATACGGAAAAAATATAACAAACAATGCAAGTCAATTAATTCTTTTAAGAACCTACATACTATAAATATGTATTTATCTAGCAATAAATTTTTGTGCTAACAAAATCAAATTCAAAACAATAATATCGACGGTTCCGAAAAATAATGTGGGATGTGCGATTTTGTTGTTTTATAAAAGAACTTTTTAAAGTTTCGTTTTTGCATTTTTACGGTTTTGGAGATCAAAAAATATAGCATATTAGAAATATGTACCTATACGTTTGATTTCATTCCATTAAAAATTTCGAAAATATAGACTTTTAAATTACTAAAAATAAAATAAAATAATAAAATAAGCGATCTTTAATCCAACATTTTTCTTCGGGACCGTAGATACGATATTTTTAAAATGCAAGCATTTACTGTCAGCCTATCCTCTTTTCTTTGAACAAACATTATGAGATATATTTTATACTGCCAATTAAATAGATATTTCTAATATCCATTGTTTATAAAAGAAATAAATTCACAGGAATTTTTAAATAGAAAAAGTTGTGCAAAAGCTCTGTGTTCTGTAGCTTTTAGTGAGAAAATTAATATTTTTATAAATTAATAATTTTGCTTTGTAACCGTAAGTAAGCGTAGCTAAACTACTGAGAAACCATGGGAAAATTTTAACATAATTCCTTTATCAAAGGCACTTGTTGTTGTTATAACCGTTTGATTATTAAATTAAAAACAGGTAAAACATCACCTTATTATATTGTAATTAGCATGAATTACCCGGGGAGCAGGAAAATGAGTAGGTGCAGTTATCTTATTGAACCGATTTATGTTAATCAGTCAGTTAATAACCGGATCGGTAACATGCTCGCCTTCGATGCTTGCTGTACTCCTGGGCCGGTGGTTATGCGTTGGATGCAACTTACCTAGCTGTTTTCAGATTTATGGTAAAATTTCTTAACTGTAGGTTCCCGTATTTGTTTAGTACAATTCTACCGTTAATCGATACAATCCAATAAAGGTGGCTTAAAATGTAATACGGGTATATTCATCAGCTGCCAATATAAATTGCTTTCAATAATATTACAAACATTTCAGATATCGGCAGTTCTCTTATCACAACAATTACGTAATAAACATACGCAGAAATCCAAATTACAAATTACATACAATAAACTTAGTAGGTAACATAAATGTATGGGTCCTTTGAAAAGTCATTAAAATTAATGTTTTTTTTTTAAAATAGCTCATAACCTAACCTAACGTAATCTATTTAACCAAGTTTATTTTTTTTCATCATTTTTAATAAGCAATGACCTTTCAAAGGAGTAGTGAAGTTGTCCGGTCACTAAATGTACGTTATACAGATGTCATACAACTATCAATTATTTGGTTTCCAAATTTTTAAACAAAAAATGTATTATTATTATTTTTTTAATGGCTGTAAATAACATATTTGCAATTTTAATTAGTACCAATTATTATTATGAACCCGATAATAGCAGTGAAATTTAAAAAAAAATGGATCAATATAACTTCGGAAGTGATATAATACACATAACATTCTAAAATTAAAAAATGTATAATAGTGTTATTATTTTCAAAACATATTATCAACGCATTGCCTTCCAAGCATTTGATCGTGGCTTAATCCTCGGAATTAAACAAAAAATTATGTATATATTTAATTACAAAATGTACTTTTTTTAAATTTCCGTGATTTTTCACTGCGTTAGTTAATGGTTGTAAAGAAAAAATTCATATGAAGACGTAATTACACAAAGTTATTGTACTTCATTTGACAAAAGTTATTTAAATTTGTAACAGAATTTCTTAGTGGATGGAAAAATATGATAGTAATATTTCACTATTACGTGCGTTTTCTTATAACGCGTGTCTAACATTATCAATGACGAACCAAGTTTACGAAGTAACTCAGATATTATTCTAGTATTGCTATGCTTGGTGTAAGTGACCAGCTCAGGTATGGGAGCTCCATCGAAGCCAGAATTAAATTAGTCTCCCAAAAACTAGGCGTTCTGTACAGGGCCCGCAGATACTTTAATAGTACACAACTGCTAACCCTGTACAAATCGCAACTGCGCTCCACGGTGGAATTTGGCAGCCACCTATGGTCTGGAGCTTCAAAATTCCTAAAAAAAAAACATATACTCTGTGCAGATACGGCCGTAAGTTTGATAGATTATCTTATCTTAACAAACAGATTGCAATCTTTAGAGCACAGGCGTCGGGTGGGAACGCTGTCCTTGTTCTACCGGTATTTCAATAGAAGATTCCCCTCAGCACCGCTGCACAGTCGGGAAACACGCCAACATTTGTCACAGTTGACATTTGTCTTTTCTTCGACTCGTTCGTGAGTTCAATAGCTCGGTTGTGGAATGATTTGTCGGTCTCTGTGTTTCCTCTTTCCTACAACATGGGTCTCTTTAATACCAATGTTCACTCATTCCTCTCCTCAAAAAGATCCTTCACAGAGCATCTCAGACGACATAGGCCCCGAGGAAAATTTTCCTCAAGGCCTTCTGTGTGGAGTTAATGTAAAAAAAAAGTATTCGAGACGTAAGCAGTAGATCCGAATCTATTATAACAAGCCTTTATTTACCATCAAATCGTATTTCTTGTTAGAGCATAATATTACTGATGTTCCAACACTTTTTAATAAAGTTTTTGCGCGCAAAGTAATGAACCTTTCCAAGCAAAAGTCCGCTGACGCGATTAATTTGAATAAAAAGTTTTCTGCCGAACAACCTTGGTTAGTGACCTATCTGATACCTCAAGCAAGGCATAGACGGCATCGCTGCATTAGGTAACCACCGCTAGTTCCCATCCAACCAGGTACCAGAACCATGTACAAGCACTAGACACTGGAAGATGACTTCTTGTACCTTTTATCTCCACTTCAGCGCGAAGAAGAAATTTACCGTAAAGAGTGAAAAAAAAAGAAAAGAAAATAATCACAGTTGACATGAATTGGATGCTATTTGTGTCGGCACCGCCGCGTTTTGTTTTACAACGGAATTTAAAAATAATAATAATTTCGACAGAGATATTAAAAATTTACGCGGCTGTAAAGTGCCCAATGTTTTAACCCGTCGCGTCAGGTCTATTTGAGAAGTACAGAATAGTAAGGTTTAAACAAACATAAATTTGTTACAATTACGAGTATAAGAGTGTATACATAACATGTTTCAAATATCAGGGATAGCATTTTAATTAAGAGTGATAGGTATTACAAATGTTTTATCAGTATTTATCGATAGTAAGTTTTGATCGAACCAATTTTTTTTAAAAGTTTATTCAGCCGTACTCTTAGTTCGTCCCAGATTAAAACCTCAGTTAAAATTGTTGTGTCATCAGCGTACGAGATAAGTTTTGACATAAGGCGCGATATACCCCCTCAAAAAGAAGAAGATGGAGAGATATGTAAATACGAATGTTAGAGTATTCTGTACATTACTACGTACAATAGATTTGAACAACTCAGATAGATCTCATAGAAATCGTTGTGTCTCCCTTACTATCATGGTTAGAAATATGATCTAAACGGCGTTAGGAAGAGAAAATACCACGCTTTATATTAAAATCTAAAAGTCAACCGCAAAGTAATTAAAATGTACACCTTTATGAATGCAAATTTTCTGACCGCAATTCGAAAAAATATTATGAACCTTTGAGAATTTTTTATTAACTATTTTGATATGAATTGACAAAAATGTGATTTGACGATAATGTTTGTAATACATTTACCTAATAAATTATGAGTGTTCATATTTTTTTCGATATTCCAATGTGAGCCATTTTTAAAACTTTTTAATTTTGTATGCAAAAAAAAATTATGTATATTTCGAATAATAAAATTTTAAAGCGTATTTCATCACCTTTCCAAAACACTTTTTAGTTTTCGGATACACCTATTCAAAAATATTACATTTATTTGGATTTTATTACAAAATGGAAATATTTTGACCCTCTGATAAAATGCGGTCGAGGCCTGAGGGGTTAATAAAACGTAAAATAGAAGAAGGTCTCAGTTAAATTGTGCATAAAAAACAGAAGTAAAAAGCTTCATTAAAACCACGAAGAAGCAGTCTTAAATTTGCATATTATATGAACGTGTGTTCATTTGTATGAGACGCAGGCGCACCTCAATCAGAGAGGTGATTAAAGAGATTTGTTTAAGTGCCAGGTAATTAATTGAAGTTAATCTAACGTAGACAACACGAAACTGTGATGTATTTTAGGCCCTTTTTCTGTCATAGATCGTTACCTAAACGTGCCGATGTAATATCATTTAAATAAGCCCTAGTAAGTTCAAACAAATGCATAAAAAATACGTACATCTGGGTTCATTCAGAATTATTTTAATTCTTTTTTTATTTTTATACAATATTTTACATTTCATTTACAATATATATAGTATAGTTGATGCAGTCATGATCTCAACCTTGGATTACGAATGCTACGTGTTTTCGATATTATTTTATGGAAAATGTTAAAAGGAAGTTGTTATGGTTCGGATGAATAAAGAAAAAGAAGTTATTAAAACCATAACAATCCGAAACCTTCAATATCTTGGATATGTGATGAGACATCCAGAGAAGTATGAGATCTTGCATCTCATAATGCAGGGAAAGATTGCCAGAAGACGGGGCCCTGGAAGAAGGAGAATCGCATGGCTGAAAAACCTGAGACAGTGGTTTGACCAGTCTACTGTAGAGCTGTTCCGGGCCGCTATAAACAAAGTCCGCATAGCCAAAGTCCGTTGAACGGATAGGGCACAAGAAGAAGAAGAAGTTTAATTGATAGGTAAATATTAACTTATGCGTAAATTAACATAACAAAAAAAAAACAGTATCATAAAACGTAAATGAAATTTAGAAAAAGAAAGGCGTGTAAGGAGAATGGTGTTATATAAAGAAAAAGCAGAGACATCAAAAATAAAACAGGGAGGAAAGAATTCAAACGTCAGGGAGGCAATAAATGATTGGTTTTCTATGTTCAATGCCGAGGCGTGAATATTAGTGGCCTCGTATTGAATTTCGCTTATTTCCTTGTGTCCCAATTATACAGAATCGACTGTATACGACGCGAATGTGATTAGTAGAAGATGTTGGGTACGCCCGAGAAAGACATGGCACGATAAAGCAAACCAAATATTTGAGTCGGGCCATGCCAAAAGTCAGAATAAAAGAGGAGTTTGTATGAGACGGTGTACAAATGTGAATGAGACAAGAAATGTGTGCCAAAACAGTTTGTTTGGTGGTTCGTACTCTCTGCTTACCCCTGTGGGAAACGACGTTCATAATAGGGGAAACGACGTGATAGTTAATTAGTATTTTAGATCAAAAATTATGCATGGAGGAAGCATTCCTGACAGGATAAACTTCGAAATATTAAGGAAGGGTTATTTCAAAAAATTTGAAGAATTCATCAAATATTTGAGGTCAATTTTCACGTTCTGGAGCAACTGACCTATAATGATATAATAACTGAAATTGAATAGAACTTACACAAAACGTGAAAATTGACCTCAAATATTTGATAGATAAAATAAATTCTTATTTTCCAATATGATTACGTAATATAATTTACTAAATTAGAATATTGATGCACATATAGGAGCTTCTTCGTAATCGATAAACAGCGATTTGACAAACATTTGAAACTGGTCGGGACTAATAACAATAAAATTTCACGAATTCGCGGAAAACATAGGCAATCTTAAAGGCAACCAATAGATACTTTCTTCTTACAAGTGCCAGAAAGTGTTACTAAACATTGTGATGTACAATGGTATGCGACAGACATAAGATTATTGCACATTAGTAAACTTATTACAACAGTAAAAAAACAATTATCAAATAAAAAAATACAGATTATTGATTTTTTTTCAATGCGAATACTGCACAACAATTGGGGCTGAAGGTAGTGAGGAGGGGAAGAAGACGAGAAAGAAGTCACGAAACTCGGCTAAAGCCAATTCAAGCAACGTTTCAAGTCTGAATGGTGGTCTTACACCAGGGTGATACTGAGAGTATCTTCCACTCTGATTGATGACTTAGTATTATTTTATAGTTGCGAATCTTTAGTTAAAAAGTCATTCGTGAATAAAAAAGTGTATATTTCAATAATACAAAAGCGTAATAAATATCATCGAAGAAAGTAATCATTTTGTGGTTTGACATTATAATTAAGTGGTTAAAAATAAATTAACTTTTTGTAACATAATAATAAAGATCTTAGGAACAGCAAACCACATAATAATGACGATGTTTTTGTACATAAATATGATTATTGTTATAGTAGTGTTTCATTCCATATTGTTTTCGTAATAAATTACAGCAGTGACGTTACTTGATTTCACAAATGAAACTCACTAAAATTAATTACAGTCGTTAAATATAAAAATCTAACCCCTCTGGCTAATTTGTTCGCTTTTCGGAACAACTCATATAGGTCGCACAGAAAACGTTGTCTTCCTTACTATCATGGTGAGAAAAACATCACACTATTTATATTCAAATCTAAAAGTTAACCACAAAAGAAATAAATTGTACACCTTTATAAAACCAAAGTTTCCGACTGTGATTTGGAAAATAAAATTATGTAACTTGGGGAATTTTTAATTAATTATTTTAACAAGAAACGCCTGAAAAGTGAGCTTACGATATCGTTTATCATTTACCTAATAAAATATGTGTGTTTTTTTAATTTTTTTCGTTACCAGTAATTTTAGTTAGAAAAACCGTAAGGTGAGCCATTTTTAAAACTTTTTAAAGTTGCATTCAAAATTTTTACATTTAAAAAATTACTTGCTTATTTTTAATAATAAAAAAACAGTTTTTGGTTTTTGGATACGTTCACAAATATTCCAATTATTTTGATTTTAGTGCGAAGCGGAAATTTTCTGACCTACCGACAAAATATGCTGGAGGCTGAGGAGTTTAAATCACGTTTCAAAAAACGTACAATCTTCTGTTTATACAATAAAATAATATTTATAAGGATTCAAAATATCTGTCTCAAATCAGCTCCTTTCTAAAACACGCTAAACTTTGATTATGATAATTAATACATAATATTTTTTATTCCAGCTTATTTGTACAAGTTAACAGTTACAAAATATTCAAGATAATTCAAGCCGAGTACTGTTTAAAATTTACACACACACGAGTAATAAAGTAAACAAAATATTCACTTCAAAAATGTAAACATCATAAGAATAAACACTTATTCAACATCAAGTAAGCAAACACATAGGTCAATTACAATGTAAACAAGAAAACTGAGATATTCTCAAAATGCTGCCTTCAGATACTCGAGTCATGCTTTGTCCCTTGGCGCAGTCACATAACTTCGTGATAGCTAAACCGCCGCTGAAATTTCCGTGACCAAAGTTGATTCAAATCCTACCTTTCAACCAACTCTGTTTATGTTCGTGAGGTTGAAATACTATGTATTGCTTCCTTCGCCATGCATCTTCATGATTCAGCAATCGCTAATAAATGTGAAATGAAACTAGATTTATACTATCGTATTGCCGTGCAACGATGCGATGTTTCTTATTTTATTGTTGGTTTTCAGTGTTCGTACTCTGCAATGTACATTGGAAACTGGCGTTTGAACTACCTTAATAATAATTCCGTTTTGGTTCAATGGTTAATAATAATACCTGAACACCTTTTTAGTGTCATTGTTTGTAGTAAGTTAATTAACGGTAGTTTTAAACAGTTACAAGATATTTTTGTTAACAAAAATATTTCATTTATAATAATATTTCGTAATTAATACATTTTTATCTTTACTTTTTTTTTAGAATTTTAATTATACTTTTAATTTTTTTGAGAATTTACCTACACCATAAAAAGATAAGAATGAAAAATATGCGTTAAGAAAATCAAGACGTGAAATGATCTAGTGGACATGTTCTTAGTCGAAGTATGATCCACACAGCATCTTCAAAGATGACATAAGGCTGAGGGAAATTATTTTCCTCGGGGCCTCCTGTGTGTAGTTAATGTAAAAAATGATATAGTTAACACGACGAAGTTGCTATAGTCGAATTAGCTCAGTAGTCAGGGTAATGCCCCGACAAAACAGGGGCCCTGGGATCAATTCCCAGGGTCATTCGTTCGAAAAGAACTATTGATCCTAATGTAACGCTAATTAATAAAGTAAGGAAAATTAAATGAACGAAGAAAGTAGTGTAAGAAGAACATATGGCGCAAATGCATGCCCGAGGAAGACATGGAACGATCAAGTGAATCAGATACTTAAGACGGGCCACGTCAAGAGTCAGAATAATAGGAGAGTATGTATGAATGTGAATGAGGCAAAGAGTATGTGCCAAGACCGAGTTGTTTGGAGGTCCGTCCTCTCTGCCTGCCCCTAAGGGAAACGGCGTGATGGTTAGTTAGTTAATTACTTCAGGAAAATTATTTATTCCCACTTTTTAATATGCTTACAAAACCTAAATAAGTACCCACTTAAATAAGTCATAGCAGTAACATCATCATTAAAGAATTAAGAACACATTAACATGTAGAGATAAGCGACCACTTTAACAATTTCTTTTGCAACATTGGCTCCTCCTTAGCTTACGTAACAAAGTCGTACACAAACCAGCCAATGAAATAACATTAGAACATGATAGTATAGAATCTTTATATCTTCAACCAACAGCAGAATTAGAAATAAACGAAATATTAAAATCATCGAAATCAAATGCGAGTGCCGGTTACGATAAACTCAAATACAAGACAGTGCTAAGTCTCTCAACGGAATTGGTTCCTATATTATCAAAATGGATTAACCAATGTTTTAAAGAGGGAACTTTTCCAGACAGCTGTAAAATAGCCAAGGAGATACCAATTCACAAAGGTGGGTCCAAAACAAATACCTCAAACTACAGACCCATCTCAATCTTACCAATCTTATCAAAAAATTTTGAAGTGTAATCTACGAAAGATTAAACAATTTTCTGTTCAAAAATCATTCTTTTATAAAAAAAAATATGGCTTTAGGAAAAATCGAACACACTTGCGGCAATAAACGACTTAATCAGTAAACTTAGGAGCGGTATGGATGGTGGAAATTATATTTTATCTATACTAGTTGACCTTCAAAAAGCCTTTGATACAGTAAGCCATGATCCATGATACACTTCTCAAGAAACTCGAGAAAATTGGTGTAGTTGGTCCTGCTCTTAATCTATTCAAATCATATCTTAGCAGTAGAAAGCAATTCGTAAGCATTAATAATCAAAATAGTAAGCACCTTCCTATAAACTATGGAGTTCCGCAAGGACCCATACTAGGGCCACTACTGTTCCAAATTTATATCAATGATATTTCGCAATTAGAATTAAACGGTGAAATATTCTTATGTGCAGATGATGCTGCAATATTGTACTGGGGTAAAGATCTAAACATACCACTATAAAATGCACAAATTGACCTAGAAAGAATTTGCAGTTGACTCCAATCAAATATCCTAACAATGAATATAAAAAAAAACAAGATACATGATTTTAAAATCAACCCGTAAAATAATTCCACCTCATGTACCTTTAAAAATTGAAAATAACGATTTGCAAATCCTGATACAGGAAAAATATCTTGGGCTGTGCATCGATAAGCATTTAACTTTCAAACAACACATTCAAGATGTAAAAGATAATATTACACCCTTAATTAGAGTTTTTAGCCAGTTATCATATCTATTACCAATTAAATTGAAAAAAAGTTTATATTACACTCACACCTAAATTACCTGATTGAAATCTGTGGAAACGCATGTGAAACATACATAAATGAATTACAGGTAATACAAAACAAGGTAATCAAAAAACTATTTAACTACAAGCCCAGAACATCCACAAAAAAATTATATATGGAAACAAAACTATTAACATTAAGAAAACTATATGAATACAATACATGTCTCCTTATTTACAAAATAATCTCGTACACACAAACACAGAATTCATTAAAACGTCTCAAGTACATAAACACTTTACACGACAACATGATAACATACATTTAAACACCATCCACACTAACTATGGTAAACAATCCATTGGTTACGAGGGGGGAAACTTATATAATTGCCTCCCAAATGACATTAAAAACGAAAATAAGTTGGGTAAATTTAAAAAAAAATTATTAATATTTATTCTTGATAAACAAAATAATGAAATAGAATAGCGCTGTATTAAAATATTTAGTTTATCTCAATGTGTATAATTATTTCTAGTTAAATGAGTGAAAATGTAATTTTCTTTCAACTAAAATAAAAATAATAAAAAATAATTTAGTGCTGGGAAATAGATTTCAAAGTACCCCACATAATTTACTAACTCAATTATTTTTTCAGCAAATTGGTTAAACCGGTGATAAATCAATTTAGAATCATATAAATAAGTCATCTCAAAGTGGTTTAACCACAGTTTGAAAATAGTATTGTAAGCCGAAACAGCTGTCACAAAAATTTAAAAAATAAATAATTTAAAAATGTTTGTACATAAATTAAATGGTATTCTCCGAATAACACAAAAAATATAAATTTTTCGTGGTATTCTCCGAATAACACAAAAAATATTAATTTTTCGAAGAAAACTTCTTCTAAATGGTTGTCACTTTGTGATGTCATTATTAATTTATTAAAAGAAAATAACTTAGTTTACATCTAAACTTAGTTATTTTCTTTTAATAAACAAAAAATATTGCTATTTTCTGTTTCAAATTTTTCGTTTTAGAGTGAAATATTGTCTTAAGTGATTAAATAAATAAGAAATTAGAATAAATTACCCAACTAATACACAATGCAACAACTAATTCATAAAGCTTCAATCAATTCAATTCCTGGTATTCGAAGTCAACATCAATTAATTAATCGATTGAATTTAGAGAAGACGCCTATAATAAAAAAAATGTACCGCTCAGTGATGAACGAAATTTGTAACCGAATGCTAACGAAGACATATTCGGCAGCTCGTCTGCGGACCCTTGCGGCATTATAATATATGTATAAGCTCGAAATTACATTAATTTAGAACAGAAGTTTTAACGGTTACACGGCCACTTACTGTCCATTTAACGCCCATAAATATTAGCCTACCAAGAGATAATGAATATACCCAATTCCTTATAGGGACCACGGTACAACTGTTTCAAGACGAATGGCAGAAGTAAAAACGGCACGTTGGGCAATTAGCCGAGTCGAGGCGTTTCTCCAATACCCTGATCATAGTATACTGGAATTATATACAGAAGAGAATTACCTTTAAGGAGCAACACGCAGTACGTACCGAGTACAGACAAGCAGACGGGGAAATGGGATAGGAATTCCTATGGACCACCGATAGATCCTAGAATCAGATAGGCCATTAAATCCCGGAGGAGCAAATAATTGTGAATTAGGGAGAAGGGAATGGAACATAGGAAAGAGGAATGGGCACAATGGTCGAATCATATGCGGTAGTCTAAAGGAACAAGCACGGAAAAAAGATTTCATATTTGTAAATTAAATTTTCTCATAAAAACGCGACTACTTTTTCAAAAATGAGCGCGCATTAATATTGTTCGTTTCGATCTCTTTGACAAAAGGGTGAGAATTAAATAAAGGCACATAAAATTACATATATTTATGTAGAAATTGGTACACACATAATAACAAACAAAAGTTAGATACCTGTATCACCTTGCACGTAAACTCTTTGACATTTCACCACGAAATTTAATTTTTTGCCTCCATTCGGAGAGAAAGAAAATAAAATACAAATTAGATCTACGAGTATATCGATTTGCAGATGAAGGTTCCGAAAAAGCTTTTTAAGTATTTCATTATAAGAAATATTTGTACCCTACACACTACAAGCTTTTATTCCACATCAAAGAACTTTTAAGGTTACAGAGGTAGCCAAACTTCTACTCTAAAAAGAGAGGAAGATGAACATCTAATACTGAATAGATAGTCGCATTCTTTAACAGCCTTATGGCGTCCATACTTTTGGTAAAGGGTTGTCTCAAAAATGTTCCTAAACTTCGGAAAAATTAAGGTTCTTACCCATCGGGAAGTACTCCATGTTTTACGAGGGCTTGATGTTAATAAAACTAGCGGGCCTGACGGAATACCTACTAATACGGAGAAATAGCTCCAATTTTGACGAAGCTTTTTAAAATGTCCCTGAAGTCTGGCTTTGTGCCCTCCGGTTGGAAAAAAGCGGTTATCCATCCTATTCCAAAGAAGGGTGACCGCTCCAACCCGGTCAACTACCGTCCCATAGCGATGAAATCAGTTCTATCTAAGGTAATGGAACGTGGGATCAACGACAAACTGCTCACATACCTCGAAAAGAACAAAATTATTAACGACCGTCAATACGGATTCCGGCGGAACCGCTCGTGCGGTGATCTTCTCGCGTATGTGATGCATGTTTAGGGGTGGTGCCTGGAACATTTCGGTAAGACCCAAACGGTTGGACTGGACATTTCCAAGGCCTTTGACTGGGTTTGGCACGGCGGACTTGTCAACAAAATGCTTTCTTACGGACTTCCCGCATCCTTGTGTATGCGGATTGCCGACTTTTTGAGGGAGAGGTCGATTCAGACGGTAGTCGAGGGTTTCACCTCTTCCTCACACCCGATAAATGCTGGCGTCCCGAAGGGATCGGTTAGGTCTCCGACATTGTTTTTGTTGCACATCAGCGACCTTTTGTCATGTGCACCAATTCATTGTTACGCGGATGACAGTACAGTCCATGATAGCTTTTTGTTTGACAAGCCCCAAAAGGGCTAATAAACTCCAACGGCTCGGAAAGCTTTGAAGCAAAGAATGAACTGTTAGAATAACGGTAAAAAACATCTCGTTGAATTTAATGTTTCAAAGACCCAATCTTGTCTGATTACGTCTAAAAAGGATCGAAATGAAAATCTAGTCTTCTTAAACGGAAGCAATCTGCCGAACAGGCCCTCCATTGATATGCTTGGTGTAAACCTAAGTGACCAGCTCAGATATGGGGGCTCCATCGAAGCCAGAGTAAAGTTAGCCTCTCAAAAACTGGGCGTACTGTGCAGGGCCCGTAGATACTTTAACAGTACACAACTGCTAACCCTGTACAAATCACAAGTGCGCTCCACGGTTGAATTTGGCCGCCACCTCTGGTCTGGAGCTCCTAATTATCTGAAAAATATCCTCGACTCTGTGCAAAAACGGGCGGTCCGTTTGATAGATTCTCCCATCTTAACAGACGGATTGCAATTTTTAGAGCATAGGCGTCGGGTGGCAATGCTATCCTTATTCTACCGGTATTACAATGGAAGATGCTCCGACGAACTAGCGTCACTGATCCCTTCCGCACCGGTGCATAGTCGGAAAACACGCCAATCGCGTGCCCAACATATGTATACGGTTGACATTTGTCACATGAGAACGGGTCGTTTCTTCGACTCGTTCTTGTATTCAACAGCTCGGCTGCGGAACGATTTGCCGGCCTCTGTGTTTCCTCCTTCCTACAACATGGGTCTCTTCAAGACCAATGTTCATTCCTTCCTCTCCTAAAAAAGATCCTCCACACAGCATCTTAGATGACATAGGCCCTGAGGAAATTTTTTTCCTCAGGGCCTCCTGTGTGGAGTTAATGTAAAAAAAAATCTGGCGCCTGCAGTATCTTCAAAGTACGCAAATCATCTTAGCGACCTCTTTTTCTCCTTCTCAACCCAATCATCCAATAATATTGTGATTCCAACGACAATTTCTTTTCTTTAGACTTGCTCTTTATCCACTAGTTCGTCTTTCTATGTTAAAGGGAGATGATACCTCTAACATTAGAGAAAGAATGCTTGGTACTTACAGCGAAATCAATTGCTGACAGGCAGCACCCTTTAAACTTTAAACCCTGAGTTGTAACTTCAGTTTAGGAAATAGTTAGGAATTCTTGAAAGATTCCGGAGCTGCTCAATTAGGTTTCTGAGGAAGCAACTACCGGCCTCCTTAGACTTGCTCCTTATCCACTAGTTCGAATTTACATCTTACAGGGAGATACTCTAGCTTGGCTCATTGAATTAGAGAAATAATGCTTGATACTTGCAGCGGAATGAATTGCTGGCAGCACCCTTTAAACTTTAAACCCTGAGTTGTATCTTCAGTTTAGGAAATAGTTAGGAATTCTTGTGGGATTCCGGAGCTGCACAATTAGGATGCTGAGGAAGCAACAACGCTACGAGCAAGGCGAATCGCGAGTCCATAGCCAATTTCGATGTCTGAGGCGAATTGCGACTTCCATGAAGAATCTTCATCGGCCGTTGTGAATTACGATAATTGCGCACGGAAGCGGCACGAATGGACACGTTCGGAAACAAGACATATACCATTATTTCGATAGATTGAAATCGTACGTGTTTCCGATCCGCATAAGATGCAGACTGAAATCTCAATGATGCATACGTTTGACACTGGTGAATTATCTCCTCGTGCGTGATAAGCATCGCGCATAATGTACACTGTCTGTAATATCGAGCACTTATTTTCATGACCCTTTAAGAAAAATGGCATTCGCCATAAATTGAGTCGTGAGAAAAACTCCCCAGACCTCGGGCCTATTTTGTCGCGAGGCCAAAATATTTTCGCTTGGCAATAAAATCCATTTAAATGGAATATTGCTGAACGCATCCGAAAATAAAAAACTAATTACTATTTTTTTTATATAAATATCTATATAATTATATAAATATAAAATTTTTAAATGCAAACATAAAAATATTTTTAAAATAGCTCACCTTACGTTTTTTCTAACTAAAATAATGAATAATAATTTCTGATAATGAAAAAAATTTATCGTTAAATCACTTTTTGTGGTTTCATGTAAAAAAAAAATCATATTAAAAAATTACCAGTTTTTCATGATTTTTACAAAATAACGGTCGGAAACATTGGATTCGTAAAGATGTACATTTTAATAATTTGGCGGTTAACTTTTAGATTCGAATAAAAATCGTGGTGTTTTCTCTTTCTAACGTCGTTCAGATCATATTTCTAACCATGAGTTGAGACCTATATTATTTGTTCCGAAAACTGAACAAATTAGCCTGAGGGGTTAAAGACTTTCACAGCGCTTATAAATATTTCACTTAATTGATTAAAATAAAAACTATCAATTTTTATAGCAGTTGGTTTACATTTCCTGAAAGATAAAGATAAAAATGAAAATAAAATTACAAATGATATTAATGTAGTAATTTTTTTAACCACTACTTAAACGCCTGTACCACAACGCCACTGAGACAACCTGCACAGTTATTACTCAATTCGATAAATAATACACTAACCACAAGTTAAACAACAGTTAAACACAGAGTAATCGAGTTTTAGGACAACTTTAAATGGCGTGGGTGCTCCAGGTAAATCAAGTAGCCCCAATAGCTTGAACGTTACGGTAGCGGTGCACATTATAGAAGCTTCATGATAATCTACCATGATGGTTGCGCGGTAATTTGAAATTAATCGATTGCGAAAGAATTCAATAATCGAATGATATTTGAAATATTTAACTAGAACACAGTCAAGAAGCTATTTTTATAATTATTTTTAATTTTTTTATTTATTTATTAATCGTTAGCTCATATCGTCGTGCGTGCTAATTATTTTAAATCCAAACAAATCAATCACAAATATACTTTCATAATTCCTTTTTACGATGAATCTATTTTCAACCTCAGTAATTTTAATCAGGATTTTGATATAAAGTTGGACGACCAGAAATCTCTTACGAGCGTGTGTAAGAGATTTCTGGGTACTTGATTTCTTCCTTTTAAATGGCTTTGCATTTTTCGTCTCATATCCGTGTATCACATGATTGTAATTTATTTTTCTTCCTTAAACATCATGTTAATTTTAAGTATAAAAATAAATATCTACATTATTAGCTTCATCGTCATAAAATTTAGCTCCTTTAACATGTCTGTTAACCGTTTGTATATGTTGAGCTTGAGTATTATTGGCATTGCTTTATTTTGCAGTATTAGTTATAATTATTTTTCATTTTCTCTTCATTGCAAAGAAAAATAAAATAAAAATAATACATTTGAGTGATCTGAAAATATGTTGCCTGTTGTATGCTGATGATGCGGTGCTGATTTCTAACACTATGGAAGATCTACAGTCTCTCGTGTCTAGGATGAACGAAGTGTGTATGCAAAATGAGTTAATGATGAATGTAAGTAAGTCTAAAGTCATGGTATTTGAAAGGGAGAGTACGAAAACAGTGTGCAATATAGTTGTGAATGATGAATACTTGGAGCAGGTGGATGAGTTTGTGTACCTGGGTAGTATGTTTACGAGAGATGGGAAGGCTGATAGAGATATTGAAAGAAGAGTAAATGCAGGTAACTCCATTAATGGAGGACTGAATGCCGTTGGCGCTAATAAAACACTGTCAAAAGACGCGAAGCTAGCAGTCCACAATGGAGTCCTGGTACCTACCTTGATGTATGGCAGTGAGGCATGGAGTTGGCAGAGGAAGGATGAAAGTAAACTGAATGCTGTCGAAATGAGATCCCTGAGGCGAATGTGTGGCAAAACCATGTATGATCGTGTGAGAAATGTGGATATCCGCAAAGAATGCAAGGCTGATGTAAGCATAATGAGTAAGATTAAGAAAGGGACCCTCAGATGGTTTGGACATGTAGAGCGAATGAAAGAAGAAAATAATGTGAGAAGAATATATGACGCAAATGTGAATGGAAGAAGAAGTAGGGGACGCCCGAGGAAGACATGGCACGATCAAGTGAATCAGATACTTGAGTCGGGCCATGTCAAAAGTCGGAATAATAGAAGAGTATGTATGAGACGATGTATGAATGTGAGTGAAGCAAAGACTGTGTGCCAAGACCGAGTTGTTTGGCGGTCCGTCCTCTCTGCCTACCCCTGCGGGGAAACGGCGTGATGGTTAGTTAGTTTTTTTTTTTTAATACCAGCATTCAAAATAAAATTAAAATGTTATAAAAATAATGGTCCTTATTCCAGAACGTTGGGAGCTTAGTGCAATAGAGAGTATAAGTATATTGTTACATATAGGCATTAGTGCATATACTCATTTGAATAATGAGAACATATTTATATGAATAAAAATAAACATTAAACAAGGAAGCAGAAGAAAATAAAAGAAATGAGCATAGTATCACAAGAGAATAGAATATAATTGAATAAATTAAATCGTATATTACTGAATTAAAATGTTACGAAAGAATATTAATTAAATATTTTTAATCTAAATGTACCGAATTTTTTGATCAATTATTTCTGTTAACGAAATATTTAGAAATAATTTTGAATGCTAATATTTTAGTAGCACAAACGTTTCGAATGAATTTCTTTCGATTATTTCTATAACAAATAAGATTTATTCGATTATTTTCACGATAAAAATGATCGAAAAATACGAAATAGATATATCGATTATGCCCACCAATACTTTACGGTATCTTGTGAAATGATTATACAAAGTACAAGTTATTATACAAGTTGTCTATGGGTATGGATGCATTGGAAAATGGTGTGTTCACGGGTAAACAGTTAGGTTTGCTACCGATTATCATGCCTATGGGAAATGTATATCGACCCGGTGACACACTGAGCACGCGCGGCACCATTCTACTACTAGTTCTTGATACGATACGGCTCGATGGTAATCTACACCCAAGGACTGGCTTATAATATTAGTAATAATCTTGATACGGAAACGGTGTGCGTACCACTCGTAAGCACTCAGCCCTCATAGGCCCGTTTTGCTTGCTCCCATATATCGCTTTATATCTTTGATCTTAATCCAGTCTCTTTAATACAGTTCACCAAGATTGTTGTTGGGTTTTAGCGATATTTCCTAGTTCATTGCCAATATCCATATGAGAACAGGTGTTTATTAAATTATCCTGCTATATTTCAATGACCTGGTATAGCATTGGAGGTTATCCACCACTCACCCGCCCTGGTATAAGTAACAAATGGTTACTCCTTCAAGGCTCTCGCAAGGACTCCAATTTTTTTGAATGAACGAATCAACATTTAATTTTGAACGAATCTAGACCTCCAGTGTCCCTGCATACGTTGTTAGTAAGCAATATGCAAGTGCTTAGCGGGAAAACAAGATACAATAAGTGTTAGTATGACTATAGACAAGACAATGGAACAGGTTGGTGACGGTCCACAAGGAGGCAAGCGCGGGGTGATTGTATCCAGCGTATCCTGCAAGCACCTGTAGGGAGGAAGACACAGTACATAAATAATAAAGGCATAGCGCTGGAAAACGGGTGGGATTCCTCTCCAATCAATTGGCAGTCCCAGCAAGAATGCGCATGACGTTCGATCTAGCCGTGAACCACACTCCGCTTCTGCGCCCCTTAGCCGGTTCCTCGATGGTGCCTTAAAGAAAAGTAAATGGGAGATTGGGGGGAAATGCCCGACGACCCTAAGGAATTCAGCGTCGAGAAGCCGGAGGCATGGCGACCTCCTACCTGATCTACCAGGTGAGGTGTATACTGATATACCTCGCCTGGTATATCAGTATATGTACGATTATTTATGTGGCTAAATCGGCCGCTTAATCGTTGATAACCCTTGGGTCATTTTTATACGCCGATGAGTTAGCAGTAACTCGCGTCAAATTTTACATTTACGTAAATAATTCGTATAATTCCATCTCACCGAAATTTACATAAATTGTCTAATCTTTTCAGTATGGACTACTATATTCATCTAGCGATCAAGAATGTTGATGTTATTAATTGATAAAAATGGATTTCAAAAGTTTCAAAGTGAGAACTGTTTGTTTATAGCGGTTAGTTCATCATAATTTCATGAATAGTGAGTGCAGTGACTTCAGAAAAAATAATTTTACTAACAATTCTTCGCATATAGCAACAAGATGTTTAGGTGGGGATTTTTATAAAAATACGTCTCGTAAATTAAACCAGCGTAAAAATAAATCGGGGTCATTAAAATTTTGAAACATCGATGACAATTGATTGGTTTTGCAAAGAAAAACGAAAGAAAAGTTCCACCATTAAAATCAAAGAAAATTATAGAAACTATGCTGACGGCTTATATAAGGTTTATGAACTTAGCAACGCCGAGCTCGACATTCAAACCAAGCCGGGCTTAAAAGCAACTAATATACCGGACCTACCTATTAATGCTTTCGAACTAAATATGAAAAACAATGGTAAATTTCCTTGCCGTCCTGATTTGATACAGAAGCTAAATGAGTATTTTAAAAAATAACACCTTATTACAATGTAACGTAGATATAATCCGTAAACAAATATATCCGCCGACAAAAGAATTTACATTAGACGCAAAGCGAAGTTTTTCATCTCATAATAAAAATATTGTTTTATTTGGCTATATCCCAATCGGGAATCTTCCTTACATTAGAATATTCTATTCATGTGAGTACACATCCCAAAGATAACCAAGAGATCAAACGCCAAAATGATTAATATTTAATATGATTATTATCTAATCTTGACTTAGGCACCTAACAGCCAAGTCTATCGACTCACCGGCTGGCCCCCGTAGTTTTTTCTCGTTTGTTATTATTGTCTCATTACACATTAATGTACAATTTGGTATGGTAGTTTTCGGTCAGAATTCCAAAACACCTATCTAACAGAGCAAATAAATTAAGGAATAAAATTTTGGAAATCAAATTGTAAGAAATGAAAGTGGTAGAATTAGAATTGGAGATTGAAAGGAGGTAACTTTACTTCGGAAGAAAACTAGGGAATTCGTTTTTTTGACACGTAACGTTTCAACAACAAGCTATGGTAATGCGACAACATCATATTAGGTATTAACATCACACAGTGGTAATGCGTTAACATCACACTAAGTATTAACATCACACAGTGATAATGCGTTAGTAACATATTATACTGACATCATTATATCATTTCTTATATTATTGCTGGGATTACTTTATGGATGGTCTTTTAAAGGAAAGGATGAAGTGAACCTGGATCTTCGAAAAACAAATTTGTAGAAGAAAGCTAACTGGCAAGCTGTGAAAGCCAAGCTATTAAGAAATTCCCAGTCGAGTAATAGGGAAAAGATTTTTTTAAATTGCTATACCCTCGTGGAAAAGCAATGAAAATTTAGCCTCCAGACTCAGAGGTTACGAGATTAAAACCTGTCTGTTATGTATGTATATAATGTTTTCCATTTTTTATCCACAATGATTTTAAATACCTACCTATGTCTACATCAATCAAACTTGTCCGATGCACTGTTTATGAGTATATAAGTAAATGTATATGTAAAAGCCTATAATAGAGATAAATAAATAAATATTGTGAGTTGTAATAGAATTGAAATTAAAAAACTTTTTCACTTTGTTCCACTTATTTATTATTACCAGGACCGGTTTCATCCTACTACGGACATTTTCAGACTGGTAGTTGAAACTCTTATTACTTACTCGGTTCGGTTAATCAAAAAGGAGATTTATCGAACGTCGCCTTGCATCTACTAGAAAATCAACATACTTTTGACAAAGATAGAGATGTAAAAATCCTTCATGTTTGCAACAAAGGACAAAAATTAGACAGATTAGAGTCATTAGAAATCAATCGCTTAACGAAGAAAATAGATCTTAAATATATTATGAATAAACAGTTAGAACATAATGCTCAATCACCATTAATTTACCCATTATAATAATCTTAGAATAATTTTACTTCAGAGAGCAGTGGTATAATTTAAGTATGTACTTTAAAAATGTAATAACCCAAATATGTGGAGAACCCTAACAATAATAATTACTTTAGTGCTACCAATATTTGACAATAAGCCCTAAGCAACAACAGGGAATATCCCAACATTACAAAAATAAAATTTCAGAAATCACAAACCTTTTTAATTATATAAATTCTTTTATATTCATGTGAACTAAAAATATTTACTTACTATGTAACATTATTCATAATTTTTAAAAATACACTTTATAATTACCTAATGTACCCTAAATTAACAAAATAACTTATAATACCTTAAATTAACACAATAGAATCATTCAGCATATATAGACAATGTTGTGTACCCCTGCCTAAGTTTGTATAAAATCAATAGCATAAGAGTTTCAACTACCAGTCTGAAAATGTCCGTAGTAGGATGAAACCGGTCCTGGTAATAATAAATAAGTGGAACAAAGTGAAAAAGTTTTTTAATTTCAATTCTATTACAATGGAATTCCACCACGAATTAACAGTGCAAAAACTAGACTCATTGTGAGTTGTAGTCAGTTTTACAACATAATTGTATCATAGCAATGCTATGGAAAAACAAAGAAGCAATAAGGTACATAACCTGAAAAGGACAACATTATATATCTCGAACTATTATATACTATGTATATAATAGATGGTAGGAGCCCAGAGTTGTACTCGTAGAAGACACCAGATGGTAAGAACCCGTTAGACATGCTATTAGCAAAGTTACCACTTTGTGACAATATTTGATTAATGGGACGGCAGTTTCTGCTTATATAGCCAAGCTCGCAATCTATCGCACACACTTAATTCAATAAGAAACTTACAGAGAAAGACCCTTCTGGAATTGTTAATAAACTTTATTCATAAGGGTGCAAAATGCTGGACGACAAGAGCTTTGGCGATAGAGTTAGTACTGTTTTTATTACAAAAGTGTTGTCGTTTTGTAGCTAGTTGGGTCGGAAGAGTTTGACTAGAGAGATCAAAGGTATTGCCTCAACCGGCATCTACTTTCCGGCCTGCCAGGCAGTTGGCGGACAGGCCAAGACCTCAACCAACCTTAACCCGTGAATCAAGGCACCTCTGTTAACCCTGGAGTGGTCGCGTAGATAACATATGTAATCCACTCATACAAAATTAAAGATTCCTCAAAAACGGGTGGCACGAATAATTTTATCTTCCGTGTACTTTAAGTTGGATAACTCACGGACGCGTTCAGCTCAGCGCTGGTGTCGGGCATGCATTGGTTGTATTACCGGAGCTCCGCAAAGTCCATTTAATCTGCGCGACCAATTACGTAACACATTTTGCATATACGAAAAATGTATGCAAACTGCAAAAAAATCAATTTTCCTGATCATTCTATAATTTTATGTTTAACCTGCTCAGAAATCAGCAATTAAATTAGTATTTGTTATTTTTTTTTGTTATATCAATAAAAGTGAAAGGTTTAATTTTTAGTTTAAAAAAGAGGTCATTTATGTTTAGGTTAATTGTGAAAAACATAGAAGTTATGTTTAATTTATGTTGCTTATTTCTAATAAACAATGCTTAGATTATAAGATTAAAACATAAATACACAATAATTCTAAATGATTTCACTTATTTTTTTAAGTTTAAAAATGGCCTACATATGTAATCCACGCGACCACTGGAGTTACTTTTAAGAGCGCGACCACTGCAGGGTTAAGTCACCACATACAGAGGTATTGATTACCTCTTTCTAGTGGGTAATATTGCGTTTAATATAGAAACATTGTAAACTTTGGTCGTGTCAGAATTTCAGATACTTCGCTATATCATGCTTTGGAAGGATGCCCAAAAAAAGCTGTAGATCAGCAACACATGAAAAGACATAATATTTATGGCTACCTTTATGGGGAAACCTAATTCATATTAGTATTTAACTTCCAAATCTCTACAAACGTATTCACAATATTTCTGTATTTACGAGTTGATTTGAAATCATTTCAAAAATTACTCTGCATCTATATAATAAATATTTGGTAACGATAAATAAAATTCAACGGATAACATTGAGAATGGCGATTCCCTTTGAATATAAAGAATAAATTTCTCGCTTATTGCTTGTACAAATTGCATTTCCCTTTATATTATAACATAAAAGGCAAATGAGTCGAGCAACTTCCATCTTGGTTTTCGTATTATCTAATAACTAATCCATACAAGATATCTCGTAGGTACTACATTCAAGAGGGAAAATTATCAAAGCAGGCAACAGTTGGCATGCGTTAAACGCAAACAGCTAATAGAAAAAAGTAACGTGTAAAGTTTAGACGGAGTGTTGTAATGAACATAATCGTAAGATAATTAATATAATTATAATCAAAGATGTCGAGAAGAAAAAAAACTTATGGTTAGCTATTTTTAATTTTTATTGTTAGTGTGTTTAATTTGTTGTTATTGACAATCTGATAATGGTCTTGAACGTCGAAAATACTTGCAGAACTTAATATAATTAATAAATTTGACCCATGGTTAGCTTTGGGACTCTTCTAAGTCATGCTTGCGTTTAATCGAGGGTTTTAAGAAACAATATACTAAAAACATGTAATATGTTTGTATACCTATATTGTTAGGCATTTAACAATTTTTCTTTAAAGTTAAATACAACGGCATGTTTCATTGCAAAAACAAAAATTCGCAGTTTATTTTGCTCCCAAAATCGTGTTAAAAACCTAATACTATTTCTTAGTAAATTGTTTTATCCAATATTGTTTTTTGGTCTAATTTATAGAACTGAGTAACAATTTATTTTCTTCCGTATTATATTCAAAATACATACGGCTTAAAGGCTTTGGCAGGACTATTCAGGAATGGTGATATTTTTTATTAGCAAACAGACATATCAAAAAGATAGAATTAATAACACTTGAACAAACACCTCAATATTCCACCAATCACACGAAAACTAGCTCCACAATGAGAAATTAAACGAGACAGATATGCATCTATGTTTAAATACACCCGTGGGTATCAAAACACTAAGCCTTACAAAAACATAATGAATTCCGACCGAAATTTACAACACTTGATGAAAATGGTGATGAGCACCTAATGTTCCCAACTGATCTAATCAACCAATTTCCATGTTTACGAGGCATAAAGCAAATTGAAAAACGAAAATTTAATAAGAACCGTAAATGGACACTGTCCATTTCCAACGGCGTTTGAGTATCTCCTTCTGGTAGGTTCCCAAAGAAAGTTTTTTGAAAAGCTACCGACAATAAATTTCACGTTTGGTTTGATAGACGTGATGACAAACAACAATTATCTACAAGTTAAACGGTGAAAGAAAGAATGAGACGAATACACGCTACTTCGTCATGACCGGGGAAACAGAATCAAAGAGAAGAAAATATTCCAAATATTGTAATATTCAACTTGAAGGATGCTTTTTTTTATTTTAGGCTCGGTACTACGTAATGCATTTTTCAACAATTTTTTTTTAAAAGCACGACTAGTGTAAATTTAATTTCTTTCAAATATTTGGTCTTCTGTAACACACTTGTAAAATGCATTTTTCACTGGAAAATTAAAATAAGTACGGATGGTGTAAATTTAATTTCTTACAAATATTTGATCTTTTATAAGACGCGTGTAAAATACATTTTTCAAGTTGTTCAATGACATTAGTTTCACTGCTAAACATATAGTTTCAACATACAGGCATCAGTTGTATGCCACAAAATTAGAATAATGATATCGCGAAATTACGGCACCACTAGTGTTATGTAACTAATTAATGTAAAAATGTGATGCAACTAGTGTCGCGAAATCATTTCAGCTGAGCGGACATATGTATTCCTTGTGTGTGTAACATTGTTGTACAACAACATTGTGCATTGCAGAAAATGGCTTTGATGTTGATGGCGCCATGTTTGCTGTGACACTGAAGGTAGCACGACACTAAATTTGCGCAAATTACACCAACTTTTTGGTATCATTTAGAACATGCATGAAACTACAAACTAATGTAAATTCGGCCTTATGAAAAACCATACTAACATAACTACAGATAATAAACTTATTCGTGCCATCACCAAGGAAAGTCTCCTAAAAAGCCTCCTTGAAGAGGCGGATATGTAAAACACGATGTGGAAATCCATTTTTCTTGAAAGCGAAAGAAAGCTAGAGAAAAACAGAAGATAAGAGATGTATGAAGGTTAACGTAAACACACAGTACGGTACGGGTAATGACTAAATCTCGGCATGATGGATTAGTAGGTCAGTAGAAGTAGGAAGTACTGGAGCCAGGAATTAATAGTGTGGGATGATGGATGGCGCAGCGACCATAGCACGGAGAATGAAAATTATACTGAAATTAACAATGTTTACGTTACAGTTAAGAAAACAGTAAGTCAAACGATAAATAATATCTTCTTTGCAATAATATAGATTTATATATGATGTGTAAAATATCTACAACGAGCAAAAACCAAATGGGACATTTTCACAAACTGTGAATACCGTTAAAAATTGGGGAAGATTTAAAGTTTATTTTCCTGTTTCTGATCCTTGCACTAAAAATGTCTAATTTGAATCTACAATGACGTTGGAACCGCCATCACTCGCTAGTAAAACGGCTGTCATCAACGATACAGAACACATTAAACTTTAAGACCGGCCTGACGTTGATCAGAAATCATCGCAATAGGCGAGTTTAAGGTCAGAAAAGTGGAAACCTGAAGAAAACCCGATTGGCTCACGACCGGAAAAAGTTTACCAGGGTTTAATTAGTAGGCAACCCTACATTTTAAAATATGTAGTAAAAAACAATACAGGGAAAGAAGGGTTTCACGCAGGGCGGCTGCTCCGAGTGACATATAAATATACAGAGACAGCGATAGAAAGAACATCGATAAAATCTATATACCCACATAATATTATTTTGAAATATGTAACTATTAAAATCGTTCATTTAAGTTTCCGTAAAAAATCCTAAAGAAATATTTGTTTAATTTGGCCTAATTTTTACATTACCTAACTCCACACAGGAGGCCCTGAGGAAAATAATTTACCTCAAGGCCTATGTCATTTTTGGGGATGCTGTGGTGGGTCTTTTTGATGAGAGGAAGAAATGAACTTGGGTCCTGAAGAGACCCATGTTGTAGGAGGGAAGGAAATACCGGCAAATCATTCCACATCCGAGTTGTTGAACTCAAGGTTGGTCCAGGTTGTAGAAGCGACCCGTTCTCATGTGATAAAGGTCAACCGTTTACACATGTTGGACGCGCGTTTGGCATGATTACAGACTACGCACCGGTGCCAAAGGTATAAATGACGCTAGTTCCTCGGAGCATCTTCCATTTAATATAGGTAGAACAAGGACAGCATATCTACCTGACGACTGTGCTCTAAATATTGCAATCCGCTCATTAAGGTAGGGAAACTATCAAACGGACCACCCGTTTCTGCACTGAGTTAAGGGGTTTTCCAAAAAAATTGGGGCTGTAGACCAAAATACGAAGATTGTTGTATTGAATTTTTGAGCTCTGATGAGTTTCTTTCCTTCCCGTTTCTTGAGTCAACGTTTCAGCCTTGCGGTATACGTCATCAAGGCAGACGTGCCACTCATCTGCTCGTAAAGCGCAGATAATTTATTTCCGGTAAGCAATTCCAAACTGCAGCCATTCATATTATGTTTTCGAAAGAGAACAGAAGGTACGGTGGAAGAACGAGCCGTTACCGCAGAAGAAAATAGCGTTTTCATAACCTCATCTACAATGCAAATTCATACTGAACACCACCATGGGATCTTCGCCCAAGCGTCACCATCTTAATGTTACCCGATATCATCAGACACATTGCTAGAATGAAAACATTGGTTTAGAACTCACTAGATTTGCTCACTAGGGGTCTAGTGTCTCACTGATTTCGGACAAAATTGGAACTCTGTGCGGTATTCACGAAAAATAGCAAGCCAATTTAGTGTTAAATTGGTCCCACCACGAAACCTTGCTAATTGCTTTATGAAAATAAATTATTTTTTAATTAAATGAAAATCAAACTTTGTTCAAACCACTATGTTTAAATAACACAAGATATTTTGATATACAAATAAATGATATTGGTGAAGAAAAAGGTATGCTATTTTTTTAAAGAATTTTTGTAAAGAAACACCCCACATATGGGAAGATCTTGTTAAAAATGATAATCTTGATAAAAATGGTTGTGTGTATAATACGTCCTAATCAATCGTTGTGTTTTTTATATGTAAACACGAGTTCATGCAAACATCCTCAGAATGGCTAATGGAAAACGGATGATAGTCATAGCGTCAAATACATTCGACGTATAATCACAGACGACCTGAAAGACATCAAATATATGCAAAGACTTTGGAGCAGGTATGCTATCAAAGCGTTTCACTTTTGAAGTAGATACAAAAGTCAAAATCGCTGTACACGTCAGAACAATGGGCAGATTATACCGCATCCCGATGGTATAAGCTAAAAATCGCTTACAAATCGCCAACTATTACTGCAGCTAGATACTGCAGCGCTACGAAAATATTCCCAGACGGACAAGTGCAGCACTTCTTCGCCACTGCATGGGAAGCTTATGGGGCAGACTACAGCAATCGTATAATACAATCATCACTGCCATGGTTGCCTGGATGGAGTCCCCCTAATAGCCATCTAGAGACAGGAGACGCACACAGGGCTCGAATCGGACAAAACAAGGCCTAAAGTATTTCTACAAACTTGCCACAATAACGCACTATTCAATGCACCATTGGAGGGGACCCCACCACTTTCCCAACGGCGTTATAAGGAAACATGTGGTTTCCTCCTTCACCGCACACGTCAAGACTTTACTTTATTTATTGAACGAAGTTACATTTATTTAAACGACTCTAGACCCTCCAATGTCCATGCATACGGGGTTAGTAAGCAGTATGCAAGTACTTACATTACCATTATATAAAAGATAAATAGAAGTAGCAGCCCGTGGAATAATTCTTCTGAAATAGGTTGCATAAAAATAGAGATAATAGTGTTAGTAAAAGAAAAAGAAAAAGGTTGGCTATAACCAGTCGAAGAAACCTTCTGAAAATAAAAGAAGTAATGAGGAAAAAAACAGTTGAATACTTATGTTATAATGTAAATAATTACAATAGTAGAAAGAAAATAAAATATTTAAAAAGAAAAGAAAAGAATAGCCAGAGAAAGTATTCCATAGATCACCGGGCAGTCCCAATGAGAATGCGTATAGCTATCGGCCCAACCACAGACGATGCTCGAAGTCCGCGCCCTTTAGCCGGCTCCCCGATTTTGCCCTGAAGAAATATACTTGGGAGAGAAGGAGAAGTTTTTGAAGACCTTAAGGAAAATATGAGCGTCGGATTACCGAAGAGGGGGCGGAAGGGCATCGAGACCGCGCGGTTACGCCTCAAGCCTACGCATGTCGTTGGGGGAGGCGCGGGCAGATCGCGGGAAGACCGCTCCGGCGTGTGCATGGACAGGGTCTATCCTATCCTCTTTTTCCTTCATTCCCGGGAACGACGATACGTAATATGTACAGTTCAGTTGCGCCACCAAAGAATGGAACTAGTCAATGCACCATCAATGAAGACATTCTCGTGCATCTTTTACTTAACTTTCATTCGACTACATCGTCTCAACAGCCGTAACTTGTCTATTTCGGTAGCCTGGCGTTGATTTTTGTTTGGCGGGCAAATTAACAGTGAATTGGAATGGTTTTTTAGTTGTGAAAGATATTGTTTTTGTATTAAGTTTATTATGGATGCAGTATCTGGCCCTAGCAGTTTGTTGCTTGTACGTTAGCGATCTGCGGTTGTCCTAGGGAACGATGAGAAGTTACCGAAAGTTATCCTATCGACAACCATAACACAGGCATGAGCCTAGCATGATGGTGGTCGAAAAATCCACAAATGTTGTATCCAATCATAGCAATGAATAAAGAAAAAGAAAAAAATCTTATCAATTAACCGTGCTAGGGGACCTGGAGATATGTTCTTTAAATACATAATATTATTGTTTTTTCAAATATACTTCTAATGTAGTTTTTTACAACTTATATAAATGGTGTAGAAAAAACTTTATTAAAAAAAATCATAAATCATATTTTAAAGTTTCCAATTGGGCTTTATAGAGATTATATTTCATCATTAATACAATCACTAGGTATTTGGCTATTAGAAAACAAACAAAAAATTGCTAGTTTTTGCTGATATGTGCCCGAGAGTACGGTATGTCAAAATGCTCTGCGTTCGAATATATTTTTTAAAAGAAAGTTTTTTTTGTATTGGATCTGGTAATAATGTGATAATGGGTGTTTCGCGCCGTTTGTGGTTGCTTCGCTCTTTTTCCATAATTCGTGGTTCAGCTCGCAGGTTCAGCTTGCATGCGAATGCGCAGCTTCGCGTAGCTATCAAAGCCTCAGTAATAAGCATTCCTGACACCCGCTGAAAGGATACATTTGAATCCATAAAGCCTTTATCATTGCGGATAATAGCACCATAAACAGGGTTTTATTCTAAGAGAGAATTCAATACAGAATCAAGTATTAACTGTTAACTGTTAACTTCGTGATAAATAAAATATGCTTTAATGGAAGAGCCCCATTGTTGCTTCCTCTACACCAGTGATTCTCAACGGAGGCAATATTTATTAATTTAAAAAATATATACGTCAGATGTGACCTTAATGGGGTAGGTACCTCGTTATAAGGTCACATTGTAGATGGTTCCGTATATGAATTGTAAGTTATAACGCACGTTAATATATTTTTAGAGTAAAAATATAAAGCGATATCTAGAAAAAATATAGGTCTCTTAGGAATCGTTGTTTCTATTACTATCATAGTGAGAAATATGATCTAAACGGTGTAGGAAGAAAAATAAACACCTCGTTTTGTATTCAAATCCAAAAACTAACCACAAAAGAAGTAAAATATTAAAAGCTACACCTCTATGAAACCAATTTTTCGGATGGCAGTTAAAAAAATTGAAATTTTCTTTAATTATTTTTCTATGGAACGAAAAAAAAGTGGGTGACAATAACGTTTATAATACATTTTTCTAATAAAACACGTTATAACGGAAAGTTTAGATAGAAAAAACGTTAGTTGGGCCATTTTTTAAATTTTGTATTTGCGAAATTATACGTTTATTTCGATCACTTTTCAAAAACAGTTTTTAGTAGTTTTCAGATACGTTCAGAAATATTAAAGTAATTGACAAAATAGGTCCAAGGCCCGAAGGGTTAAACATTTTTTCGTCTGCGGCGCTGTTCCTTCCTTTTTGCTAACGCTTTTTATTTATTTTATTTGAAAGGGGGGACTTTAAAGAAAAATACAATGGTTGAAAACCTCTGTTCTGTATCCAACTTGTATAGGAAACACCCGCAGCGTTGTGAGCCGAGAATAAACTAATTATTAATTATGTTAGTTAATTAATTAGCCGTTACCGCAAGGTCACGTCCGCTTAACTTTAATTATTATGGCAAGCTGTTATTTTACTTAATATGGGGCAGAGCGATGGCTTGATTCAGACTGAGCGGGTTCTGTTGTAAAAAGTCTGTATGCAAAATGAAAAAGGGAATGAGTCAAACATACTCAAACCAATTGAGTACACTATTTACCGTTGGCATTTCAAAAAATAATAATTAAGTACTGAATCGCATCACTTATTTTCAATATTTTTTACAGTGGAACAATTTAATGAGTAAGGGCTAAAATTGTAATTTTTAATCAAAGAAATTTAAGAAAAATCTGAAAAAGATTGTGTCACATCTAGGAATCCTAAACTTGTGATAAAGTCAACATACGTGACGAATTAAAAAAAATTAAATGGATATATTTATCAAAGAAACTATTTAGATTTCAATTAAAATCAGATAGAATCTTGCAATCGTACATAAAGACAGCAGCCAAAAAATATGCATCAAGAAAATGAAGACAATGGTGGTTGCTTTTAAGTTGAAGTACGACAGTTAAAAATATGGTCGAATTAGCTTAGTAGCCCTGGCAAGACAGAGATTCCCAGGTGGGTGTGATTTTTTAAATTTATTTTTCTGTTTCACATTTTTGTTTGAGAGTTGGAAAATATAAACCTCCATATTTGTATGTACTTTGCTTCAGTGGATTCCATACTTGGGTGCAGTTAATTCATTTGAATAAATTAGTTATTAGCATAGTGTTGAGTACTGAATGAAACAAAAAAATAATACTCTTGTTTTTGTTAGAAAGCTCGTAGAATGCATTAAAAAAAAGAAAAGAAAGTTGCAGAATTGAATGGCGAATCTTAATTTAAATGGAATTGATAAATAATGTCGCTACGCACCCCCTATCATTGGGCACTTGGGGGGTAAGAGGGGACTGCGGGCGGATGTTCAAAATTAGTTCGTAAAAATTTTTCGAAACCCTCAGTACTATCGGTTATTTTATTTACTTTTATAAATAAGAATAAATGCGCAAAATCAATGGATACTAATGTACAGCTACTAAGAAACTACTTTAATATAAACATTCTTAAACTACTAACCATTTTTTCAGCATTTTTATGTAATACACGACAGTAACTTCATTCGCTTTTATATGCATTGGCATCTTATTAAGTACCGTAGGTACATCAGTGAATTTCTGTTGCCCGCATTTATTTGTAATTTGTTTAATTGATATATAAATATATACACCTATCAGAACTCAGTTAACTTATATCGAAAAAGATAATAAATCACCACTTAATCAGTTATTAAATTAGAATCAATTAATATCAAAGGTATGTTTAGTGCTAATCAAACATCTAAATTGCTTCCGAATCGCCTGAAAATCGCTCGGGAGGTTGCCCACTAAACCTCGCGTGTTCCAGTGGTCAGTTCGGCCTCCGGAACCGTTCATACGGATCAGCGGACAGTAGTGTTGTGTTGTAGTTATTCGCTGATCGGCGCGGGCGGTTACCGGTACTGTTACGCATAGCGTTCCGGCAACGCGTTACCCACTGCCGGACTGATATCATAACTGTTGCGTATCATGCAATAACTTATCGTCCGGTTGATTAGTCAGACATCTCCAGATAGCAAGTTTTGAGATAATGAGGAATATTTGAATGCTTACCATAAATTAAATATTATTTACAAGTGTCTTTGTTTTACAAATTAAATAATTTTGAAATTTCCTACTAGTAACCCAGAAAATATAATTTTTTGAAGTAAAACTTCTTTACGCACGCTTGACTTGGGGAGTAAGCTGGTGAATGCGTGACGAAAGCGTTACGAAAAGTGTGATCGGGCGAGGCGAACGGAAGTTGAGAGGGATAGAAAGAGAGAGAGTTACGTTTCATATATCACTGTAGGGGCAAGAGAGAGAGGTGCGAGCACACATGTTTTTTCTCTTTCTCTCATAGCCAGTTACGTTTCGTATTTCTAAGACACAGTGCAGGCCTATTGTCTGTATCACACTGTAGGAGCAAGAGAGAGTAGTGAGCGCACATTTTCTTTCTCTCTTCTTTTAAAAATTAGTGAAGTTTTACTTCAGTCATGTGGTCTAAAGCACACTAGTTTTTTTCATTTCATCTAACACTGAAAACTTATTTTGTTGCACCTTTTTAATTCAAAATTAATAGAAAACTCAGTTTTAACACATTTATCATTTAAAAAAACCGACATGTTTCGTAAGTAATGCTTACTTCATCAGGGCTTATCTCTACATATTATAAAACAAAGTCCTCCGCTGCGTCTGTCTGATCGCAATAAAAACAAAAAATACTGAACGGATTTTCATGCGGTTTTCACCATTAGATCGAGTGATTCATGGGGAAGGTTTGGGTACCTATATAATTTGTCAAGGTTTTGTGTAAATTGTTTGAAGTATAAAGGAAAATGTCTGTATGTGGTGGACGAGCGGGCTGGCGAGCGGGCTGGCAAGCGGGCGGTGTGGATTTGATTTGTATGTAAATCTACAGTTTAAGGCGATCCACTAGTACAGGAAAAAATCGAAATCGGAATTCACGCCCTTTTATGGGAGGAGTTTAAAAATACTTGAGAAAAAGCTTTTGGAAAGGTTGGAAAAGATGTTTGAGGTTTTTTTTTACATGTTGATTTCGTAAAGGCCTGTAAAAAGCATTAATTCCTTTTTTATGCATTGTTTATAGCAATAAAACGGAATTTTTAAATTGATTTCACGAAAATAAGCGGCGCGGAGCATAACACGACCGCTCTCCGCTCCGTTCGGAGGAGTAATGACGGAAGACAGGGGGGCGGCTGCCAGTCGTTCTTCGGTGGACGGTATAAGGTTCACTTTGATATAGCAAATTCGTCGACTGCCGTATTATCGTCGTGATGTCAAAAATACCAACGCGAAAATGCATATTATATTTTATTTTGTGAGGTTCGGGAATAAATATCATTTTTTTTTCGCGATAATTATATAAGAAACTGAATTTGCCACATTATGCAATAAAACCATATCCGAAAAATTGTTTATAAGTAGGAGAGTTTTCAGTTAAAAATGTTTTTTATAGACCTAATACTTTATTTTTTTCTAAGCTTATTAAAAGACTTATTAAAAAAATGACCGATATTTTTAAGGGCCAAAGTATGTTCTACACGCAGTATTTAATTGAAGCATCTATAATACTTCTAAGCGGTCAAATTTTCAAAACTAAAACATACGATTTTGTATGATTTTGAGGTTGATGAAATTTTGCAAGTGTGACCTTCAAAACAAGAAGAAGGTTACTGTTTACATTTAATTTCGAAAACTCCATGTAAAGCTCGGGCATCGCTGGGGGCTTCAGTTAGTTTTAAAATATATTGATAAACTTTTTAAGTAAACTCTGATGAAGTAAGCGAACACATCAGCGCAGGTTCTACTAACTCCAAGCAACGAAGGAGAGGAAGTTCTGGGAAGGAAAAAAGTAAAAAGGATAATTCTAAACGGATCCGAAAACTAAAAACTGATATCGAAAGGTTATGAAATACGCTTTCAAATTTTATGTTTCGAAATAAACATCATTTTTAGATATAAAAATTTTCAATGCAAACATAAAAAGTCTTAAAAATGGCTCACCTCACGGTTTTTATAACTAAAATTAATGATAACGAAAAAAATAAAAACACTCATATTTTATTTGGCAAATTTATTATAAATGTTATCGTCAACTCACTTTTTTGTCGTTTCATGTAAAAAATATTAATTAAAAAATCCCAAAGTTTTTTTTTTTTCAAATTCCGGTCAGAAAAGTTGGTTTTGTAAAAGTGTATATTTTTACTTTTGAATGTAGTTATAACTTTGTAGTATTCCATTATAGATAAATTAAACAATTTTACTTTGTTTGAACCACTTGTATATTTGTCAAATCAGTATATATTTGCCCTAACGAAGGAACGGTCGTTCCGAAACCGGTCGGCTTCAAACAAATATACAAGTGGTTCAAACAAAGTAAAATTGTTTAATTTATTTGTGTATATTTTTAATTATTTGCGGTTAGATTTCAGAATTGAATATAAAGCGTGGTGTTTTCTCTTTCTATCACCACTTAGATCGTATTTCTAACCATAATAGTAAGGGAGACACAACGACTTCTATGGACCTATATGAGTTATTCCGAAAAGCGAAAAAAATAGGCTGAGAGGTAAACTACTGTCTTGTTTGTCATAAACAACCTACAATAATAAACGGCGACACACAAAATCTAATTAACCATGTAAATTATTAATATCTGTAAATAGAAGTGGTGTAGAAGCAACTCGTAATTAATTACTTTAGTAATTACATAGTAAACATAATTAACTAAAACATAATAATATTTACGTGAGAAATTCGGCAAACGAAACAGTCCAGATCACATCGAACAAATAATAAAAGCTTTGTTAAGTGAAACTCCGTTCACAGGGAATGATTAAAAACGATAGACCAACCATAAACATTTTTATTACGTGATACCTACAAACGGTTTATTTCCGCTGTAATCACGGAACGTGCGAATATATTGTGGTATATAATATAATCCCAAAAGTTCCGTTAAAAATGTTTTATTATTGTTGAAACTAAACCGACACGGGTTATCTTCTTTTATTAAGATTGTAAGAGTTTACAAAAGCATAAAGCGGACATTGTTGAACGTTAACGCACGTAATTTTTGTTACGAGAAATGAATTCAATTCGCTCGAGAGCAGTACTTAGTACGCATGGAGAGATCGTTGTAAAATATGTACTTAGAATAAAACTTTTTAACAGAAACATTATAAATATTTTTTAACAATCTTAGGATAGGTCACGTAATAATAAAAACATATATAGGTAATTCACTTTTATACGGCAATTAGCGAGTTCCGTGCGAGTTGGCATGCGTTGAATGCCACCTAAATAAAGATATTGTTTCTCTCTGTTTGTCCTTTCCGATTCATCCCGTTCTCGCGATCCCTCCTCAACCGTCCACGCCTTTCCCCCTCCCCTTTTCGCTTTCACCCGTCCCACAAACCCCCTCCCCACTTTCCATTTTCCCAACTGCCCCACTCCCTCGACCCCCTTCCCGCTAATCCCCTCTCCGCCCTTACAGATTCCCTTCCCCCTCCCGCCTAACCACCCTGTCGCTAAACTACATGAAATACACAAATTTTTCAAACAACTCCCGCGCATTGCACATTGCAAAATGTTTATACAAATTTCATAATGACAGAGCTCAATAGTGTAAGCAAAAACTTTCGCGGGTACGCGCGACAACTCACCAAAGTTTCATCGCAATCGGATGAATAGTGTAGGAAATAATTACATAACGCCAGAGCTCACTATTATATATAGAAACCATTAAATCACCAAAGTTTCATCGCAATCGGATGAATGGTTTCAGAATCGCATAAGGGACAAACAAAGAAACATTCATTTGTTTCAGCCTGCTTCTACTTTGAGAATTATAATGTAATAGATTTTTTTTTATTTCAGTAGATAAAAACCTGACTCAAATGGAACGTGTTACGTCAAAGGTTTTTATCCTAATGAATTATCCGGTACTTTTTTATCGCAGACTTAAAGAAACCCAGAGAAAAACGGTAACGTTAGAAGCGGTAATGAAATAATTTCTTCTGCGAATTTCTATGGCTCCGTTCAATCGTAATTCAATTATCGACTCGTGAATCTATTTTCGAATTCGTTCCTTTTATAAAAGCGGGCAGACGAGTGGCTAGTGACCCTGCAGTACCTTTTATCGGTTCATCGTCTCCCGGCGACGCGACAAGACTTGCCTCTTTTTACTCCTGCAACGTTTGGTCTATTAAAGGCAAGAAGCCGTCAGTGGCGTGACGAAGCGCGAACAAAAGGGCTAAGAAAATAATGTACTTAAATTTTGAAGTTTGATACTGAATTTGACATTCGTGTGATTTTTTTGCAATAATGCGTAATAATTTGAACGGGGATCAGTTTTTTTACATCCTTGGTTAAATACAATATCGGTGGGGAAGTACCTGGCTATTCAGATCTGGTCACCAAACACGGCTACAGCCATTTCAAGCAACGTTTTAATTCTGAATGGTGGTCTTACACCAGGGCGATGCTGAGAGTATCTTCCACTCTAGGAGCTGTACACAAGAGACTTCTTATTAGCTCCACACAAGAAATCACGAGGACAAATTTCCCTCGGGGCCCATGGTATTTTAGGGACGCTGTGCGGAGGGTCTATTCAGGGAAAGGAAAGAGAGGAAGTTCCGGGAAGGAAATGGGTATAATAATAATAATAAAACGTTTATTCATCAATAGATTTTTTAAGTATTATACATTTCGTTATTTTATTATTGTGTCTATTGATGAAAAGGTCACTGCTCAGCTACCATTCACGATTTCTCTTGGAATTCAGCTGATTTTCAGCAGTGCCTCCATGTATGAGGGATGGGTAGGAATCTGGAGGTCAATGTGTCCGGGAGTGACGGACGTATGAATCGATACACCAACTGCGGGTAATTCGATGGGGTCGAGAGTTATTCTTTTTTACATTAGCTAAACACAGGAGGCCCCAAGGAAAATAATCCCACTTAGGGCCTATTTCATCTTTGGGGATGCTGTGTGGAGGGTCTTTTTAGGGAAAGCAGGGAGATGAAATTCTGGGTAGGAAAAGGGTATGAGGGGTGGATAAGAATCTGGGGGTCAGTGTATCCACAAGTAACGGTCGTATCAGTCCACCAGAGTCCGGCTAGAGAGGTCAAAAGGTCTCCCTCAACCAGCCTCTCCCGAAACGGCCCTACACGTAGTAGGTGGACCAATGAACACGGGCGCCCCTGCTAAGTCACTAAACTAAATTAAACTAAAGATAGATTCTCCCATCTTAACAGACGGATTGCAATCTTTAGAGCACAGGCGTCAAGTGGGAATTCTGTCTACTGGTATTAAAATGGAAGATTCTCCGAGGAACTAGCGTTATTGATCCCCTCGGCAGTGCATAGTCGGGAAACACGCCAAACACGCGCCCAACATTTGTACACGGTTGACATTAGTCACATGAGAACGGGTCGTTTCTACGATTCGGTCTTGAGTTCAAAGGCTCGGCTGTGGAACGATTTGCCGGTCTCTGTGTTTCCTGCCTCCTAAAATAAGGGTCTCTTCAAGACCCATGTTCACTCCTTCCTTTCCTCAAAAAAACCCTCCAGACAGCATCTTCAAAGATGACATAGATTAATTACATACATTATTTTCCTCAGGGCCTCCTGTGTGGAAAAAAAAACAATAAATGGTTCCCTAGGCCGCGGTACCCACACCCGCCTCCCAAATTTGTCTACATCAACACATCATTGCATATCTCAAATGGGTTCCATGCCAACTCAGAACCACCTCAGAAAGGCCATTAAAAGCTATGAAAAAATAATTTTAAAATAGCCGGTAACCCTAACCTAACTTTACCTATTTAACCATATTTTATATATTTATGAGGTGGTTCTCAGTTGGTTTCATTCAGTCGGCCGGTCACCTTCAAATGGATTCTAATCACTCGGACAGAAAACACTTATCAAGACTTTTATTCAATAAACCGTAATTTAACAATTTATTTGTTAATGTTGTATTTTCGTACGCCACTGCCTTCAGATAAAGCATCGCGCCTCCATTCAAATGCTAGTTTAAATATGAAATAATACATCATTAAAAGATGGCGTCGAGGTGCATAAGTACCCCGCTTTGTGCAGTCGTGAGGGGATGGATGTGGAGAGCTTCCTGGATGAATAATGGCCGGGATTAGCGGGGATAGTTTATTCATACCAACCCAACAAACCTTCTGAACTATGCAGGAGAAATCTCAAACGTAATCAGAATTGCTAATGCACAAATGGGAGGAATTTAAAAGGAGTCGTCTGCGGAGAGCTTCCAATATTTAATAAATGGTAATTAATTAATAAGTAATTGTTTTTGTGCTTAATTCGAACTCTTGACTCACAATCCGGAGGTCGCGGGTTCGAACCCGGCGTGCGCAAATAAATTTTATTTGATTAATTTGTGTTATTTCACAATTAATTCATTTAAAATAATATATAGTATATTTGCGGCACGTTCCAGAGTGGAAGATACTATCAGTATCGCCCTGGTGTAAGACCACCATTCAGAATTGAAACGTTGCTTGAAAATGGCTTTAGCCGTGTTTGGTGACCAGATCTGAATAGCCAGGTACTTCCCAACCCTCCTCTTCCCCACCTCATTCCCCTCCCCACTACCTTTCAGCCTCACAACATACCCCAATCGGGGATGCCATAGTCTCACTGGCTCCAGACGGGAGCAGTTGAGATTCTTGTGCGGTATTAACTGTAAAAAAAAAAAAAAAAAAAACTCCATTTTATTTTTTTCTTAAATTTAATATTATAAATCAAATTTAACACTCAGGCAAATTCGTTCGCTTTTTCGAACAACTCATATTAGTCTCCTAGAAATCATTGTTGTCACATACCATCAATGTAAAAAATATAGTCTAAACGGCGTTAGAGAGAGAAAACACCCCGCTTTACATTAAAATCTAAAAGTTAACCACAGAATGATCAAAATTAAAATTTTCCGCACACAATTTGAAACAAATTGTAAAACTTTTTATTAATTTTATTTTCGCATAAATCGATAAAATGAGTTGACGACAACAATATTTGTAAAACATTTGCCTAATTAAATATGTATGTGTTTTTTTTCGTTATCAGTAATTTAGTTAGAAAAAACATAAGGTGAGCCATTTTTAAATTTTTTTACCAAAATTTTTATATTTCAAAAAATACATGGTTATTTCTAACAATAAAATTTTTAAGTATATTTCATCATCTTTTGTTCTTTCAAGTTTATTTCGAATTTAAAAAACCGTCATTAATTTTTCAGATGTGTTCAGAAATATTCCAATTATTTGAAATTTATTGTAAAGCGGAAATATTTTGACCCTCCAACAAAATAAACCAGATGTCTGAGGGGTTAGTAATGATATTATTAAGTTCTGCAAGTATTTTAGTTTTCTGGTTTGTAAACTAGATAGTGTCTCGGATAATCGTATTCATTTATACAACACCTATTGTCCTTTTCTAAAAGTCCTAAAAATATTAAATTTTTATCGGAATAACTCTTGTTATATAGCTTTTGTTTACACATATAACTTTAAGTTTTACCGGATACAAGAAAATCAGCTACATTCCAGTAGAAAACCTGAATGTATAGCTGAGCAGTGAACTTTTTGTCAATAGAATCAATGATATTTAATTATGAAAGATAGACTTCGTGTAGAATAGAAAAACTAATTAAACCTACATATGCTGAAGTCTGGAGAGGCTATTAAACCAACTATGTTTACGTTGCTCTAAGACTAAGATGTGTTGAGACAATTTAAAGCTTCGTGATGCTGTTTAACGTCAGCAAACCGTCACGGAGTCATTTTTTCGGAAGAAACCAGAGAAATTAGAATACAAACATCAATCTCTAGATTCTGGAGCGACGAACTACATTGTCTAGAAGTGAAGCGCTTGCTTTCCGATCACGAAGTCACGGCTTCGATCCCAGTCGCTGTCAGCCTCAATAGATACATAATCATAACATGTAAAATAATGAATAAAAATCACCGCACCACGACTAGTCTGTAAGTAATAATACAATGTCATGTTTGTATCGACTTTCCATGGTATAAAAACAAACTAATCATAGCAAATTGCTATTTTCTGCTTGATTGTGGAAAACCCTTCAGGCTAATTTGTTCGCTTTTGGGAACACCTCACATAGGTCTCATAAAATAAGAAACATGTTTCATACGAACTGTTGCGTCTCCCGTACTGTCATGGTGAGAAATATGATGTAAACGGTGTTAAAAACAGAAAACGCCACGCTTGATGTTCAAATCTAAAAGTTAACCATAAAAGAAGTCAAATTTACACCTTTATGAATCCAACGTTTCGGATAACAATTCGAAAAAAAATTACGAAGCTTTAGGAATTTTTTGATAATTATTTTTACATGGAGGAGGCGCTCATATAATAAACGTTTTTCTCACCTTACTTTTTGTCGTTTCACGAAAAAATAATTCATTAAAAAATTTCATAAAGCTTTTTCAATTTGCAGTCGTTTCAAAGTAGTGCACAAACCTGTGCTTAACTTTTAGATTTGAAAATATAGTGGTTTTCTTCTTTTTATACCACCGTTAAGATCATATTTCTCACCATTATGGTGAGGGAGACACAAGATTTCTACGAGATCTACATGAGCTGTTCCCAAAAGCGAACAAATAAAAGCCTGAAGGGTTAAAGTTCTGATCGTTGAACCGAATTTTTTAAATAAATTTTAAGAGTTTTTTTAATAGAGCCATTAATATTTGGTAAATTGGTGCCTACTCTCCTGTTATTCTCAATAACATAGACGTTATAAACAACCAACACTCAATATTAAAACATATTTATTTATTTTGTTACAGGTAAGAAAATTCATACTATGCTCAGGAAGATTTTCCCCGCTGCTGATCTAATTTTCCATTTCAACAATTTTTGGTAAGAGCCTGCACTTTTTTTCGAACCTTGGTTTTTAACGAGTAAAGGATTTGATGACTGTAATACATAATAGTGGATACGCCGTCTAAAAGCTAAAGGAAATCATCCAGCCTAAGCGGCTAGAATGAGGAAGGTATTAAAGTATTAAGACATAGGTTCTCAACCTTATTTTCCCCACCGCCCTATTTGAGAATATTTTTTTTTCTAGAGCCCCCATTTTTTTACTTATCGGGGGGAGGGGGGGGGACTCAACCATCAAGGAATTAATAATTCGATTAAAATATATTAAATTATTTGTTATACTTTTTTGCTTAGCAAGTTAAAAAAGCAATTATTTTGTATTTTAAGTACCAGGTTGCTACCTCCCTTCTTCTTGAATTCATGATATAGTGTCAATTCTTAATAGTAATAATGCACGCAAGATGTTTTCGTTATTTGTTTTAGTTATTTTGTTGCTGGTTTTTGGTGTGTTATGCCGTGTTGCGCTACCACCTTCTTTAGCCGACGTTTCGGACGGCGCTGCAGTGTCCATCATCAGGGCAGATCCGGTAGATTCGACAGATAACTCCTTTCTTCTTGTATTCATGATATAGTGTCAATTCTTAATAGTAATAATACACGCAAGATATTTTCGTTATTTGTTTTTGGGGTGTTATGCCGTGTTGCGCTATCTCCTTCTTTAGCCGACGTTTCGGACAGCGTTGCAGTATCCATCATCAGGGCAGATCCGGCAGATCCGACATCTGTATTTAATGAAAAAAAATGGAATTTTTCAGTTTAATTTTCATCCACTTCCCAAATTACCGAAAAATGTGAATTTTCGCACCCGTCATAAAAATGATTACAATACATACAATAACAAAATTAAGTATACTTTGCTTTATTAGTACAAGGTTAGCTTTTTTTTCTTTTTTAGACCTTAGTTTTACTTTTTGAGACTTACCTTATTTTTTTTACCATCAGTGTGCCATCTCAACGCTCCCTAATTTTCTCTGGGTCTTCTATCGCCCCCCCTGAAAGTCGCAAACGCCCATAGGGGTGCGTTATCGCCCACGTTGAGAACCTATGGGCTAGAATGAGGAAGGTATTAAGTATTAACGTACTAAGAGGAAATGCAAGAATGAAGGATCGCATCATTACCCGTCATAGTTGTAACCTCCGCCCTTCAGGATAGGCGGTGCGAGGAGCCTTTACAGGCAAAGCCGCAAGGTTCAGTGCCGACAAATGAGAAACTAATGATGAATGTTGCTTGTATCTTGCAACTTGTCGGGAATCGAGTAATGGCAAGGATTATATGAAATATGAGACAAATTGACAGGGTCTGTTATGAATATCATTTTGTATTCTATTAGGAATTTTTAGCGTTTATTTCTGTTCAGATCTCAAATATTTCAGTAATGGCGATGATAATGTGAAATATGAGACAAATTGATAGCGTTTGTTATGAATATATGAACACCATCTTAAAGTAAGGTGATCTATTTTTTTTACATTACCTCCACACAGGAGGCCCTGATGAAAATAATTTCCCTCGGGGCCTATGTCATCTGAGATGCTGTGTGGGAGTCTTTTTGAGGAGAGGAAGGAATGAAAGTTGGTCTTGAAGATACCCATGTTGTAGGAAGGAGGAAACGCAGATGCTGGCAATTCGTTCCACAGCCGAGCTGTTGAACACAAGAACGAGTCGAAGAAGCGTCCCTTTCTTATGTGACAAATGTCAACCATATACATATTTTCGGCACGCGTATGGCTTGTTTCCCGAATGTGCACCGGTGCCGAAGGGATCAATAACGTTAGTTCCTCGGAGCATCTTCAATTGAAATACCTGTAGAACAAGGATAGCATTCCCACACAACGCCTGTGCTCTAAAGATGGCAATACGTCTGTTAAGATGGGAGAATCTATCAAACGGACCGCCCGTTTCTGCACAGAGTCGAGGGTATTTTTCAGGTAATTTGGAGCTCCAGACCAGAGGTGGCTGCCAAATTCAACTGTGGGGCGTACTTTTGGATTAGCAGTTTTGTACTATTAAAGTATCTGCGGGCGCTTTATAGTACGTCCAGTTTTTGAGAGGCTAACTTTACTCTGGCTTCGCTGGAGCCCCCATATCTGAGCATTCATAATTCATCTAGAAATTCATCAAAATTATTTCTGTTCAGATCTCAGATAGCTTCTGAAATTTTTTTTGTATGGAATTCGTCAATAAGCTTAGGGTACTTGGCACTAGAAAAATGTTATCTTATTACTGGCGTAAACATGTTAAAAATCAAGGATATTATAATTTATTAATTAATGATATTATAATTTAATAATTACAATTAAATTCAAATCATATATGGGTTCATTGGACTTGAAAATTTTCACGGAGGACTAACTTACCAACAGCACAAAAAAACCGAAATTAGTAAATAAAACAATACCTAATCATAAATATATTCCAAATGTTATCGGGATTCATTTTTGGGTTATTGAGCCATGTTTCCTCCTCCTTTTTTAACCAACCGTTAGTGTTACAGAGTCCATCATCAGGGCACTTGTGTAGAATGTGGTGAAGTGTGCGTTGTAGAAGTGACTGCAAAATTCTTCAAAATACAGACGCTAACTTGTCGAAGAAATATAGCAGATTCGGTAATGTTATTTAAAATTACACATAACTTAATCGATAGCCCTGATCTTCTTCTACGCCTATCATTCCACGTTCCTAATCGCAACAGTAGACAGTCGCTTACTTTTAATCTTCCTCTTTGCAAGACTAACTCCAAACATAACTCATTTATCTACAGATCCACACATTCATTCAACTTAAATTATTACCACATTGACATTTTTAACTCGACGTTACATGACATAAAACCAAATCTCACTAAGCAACATGACTCAAACTAGGAAGTTCAATCTACCCCTCCCCTATATATTCGCGTCCTTAGCCTTTTTATCCTTATCCTATATTTCTCATCCCCCCCTCACATAATGTAACTAAAAATAAACTAATTAAGTAAACACCTTTATATTGTCACACATTTACTATTATTATCTGTGGAAAGTTTATAATTGGCATAATTAACCATTTTATAATCGTATTATTGTGTAATTTATGATTTGCTGTCAACTTTCCCAAATATAAATAAAATAAAATAAAAATAAAATACTATTTTGCAAGCGTTAATCTTATTAATGTGGCTTAATTTTGGTTTAGCCTAAATCGGATAACAAAAAACAATATTGAGCTAAGCCTCCTCCATCGTCCCTATTTATATTTATGGGTTTATTGTGGATTTCCATAGCTTACGTAATTGGGGTGCTCGATGCGTTTTGGTCGTTCCCAAAACTTTAGGCACAAATCCAAAATTATTACCAGTTTCAATTAAGTGCTGCAATTCCAAATGTCATTTATATTATTTGCAAAGGAATATGCAGTAATTGCAACCCGATACAGACCTAGCCACCATTTATTTAGTCACGGGAAAATACGCTCCATAAAGGTTTATACATCACGCATTCAATTCCTCGGTCCGGGTTGCCTCACGACTGCGCTTAAATACGAGTCTGGACGATACTAGTCCTATCTCAGGGTGAACTTAACTCCCGACTCCTGCAACCACATCTTTGTTCTGTTCACCCATACAGGTAATAAACCACTTGCTGCAATGCATTAACTGTAAATGAACGGCTTTAGACAAACTAAAATCAGAGTGAGAAAGGTCAATAAGAAAATAATAAACACTTTGTACTACAATTACCAATCTATTTGCATTGTCAAATTTATTACACTTTATAAAGAAACATCAACACAACCTACAGTAAAAAAACATGAAGATGAGGAAATCAACAAACATGAAAATGATGATTAGGAAATCATGATTGAAACACCAACATTCCGCCTCGGAACAGGAATACTTAGTGGAGATATTTTACTGAATGAGGGGCTATCCGAAGAAGACATTTATTTTTTTAGGAAGAAAAAATAAGGATGGAAAATGTCCGGAGAACAAAAGAAAATAGAGCGGACGTCTATTTTTCAATGTTGTTATAAAGAGCAGAACAATATTTGGGAGGAGGGTACGGGCACCGCCGCCCCGGGAACCATTTATTGGATAACCAACACAACTGCCCGGGTTCATGAGGTGAGGTTTGTCCAGGTCCAGACGCCCGATAGGTCTGCCCACCTGCTGCGTGGTGGGCAGGATCGAGAGAGACTGGTTGAGAGATCTTTTATCCTCCAGCAAGAATCGCTCGACCCAACGCCTTGCACTGCAGTCGGAGGGATGGTCCGTCCGTCACTCCTCGATACACTGAGCCCCAGATTCCTACCCACCCCTAAAACCTATTTCCTTCCCAGAACTTCATCTCCTTCCTTTCCTTAAGAAAACCCGCCATAGATGCTCCCCCAAGATGACATAGGCCCTGAGGAAAATTATTTTCCTCAGGGCCTCCTGTGTGGAGCTAATGTTAAAAAAATGCAGAATGCAATGCGTCACAAAATTGCTACTAATTACGATGAAATTTCAAAATCAAATTGAGAAATTTTATAAAAGAAAGCAGTCATACATAAAATATTTAAATTGGAGGTTTGAGATGTTCTTTGTCTTCATACTTAGAATAGTGCTGTTTCTTAACAACGAGCACTGGGATTAAGTTCTTGACCTTTAAGTTAGAAATCTATCAAAATCTTACACAGTCACTGAAAGACATATATTAATGCGGCAACACCGGAACAGAATACGTATGAATTTTCTCTGTACTTATCTTTCTTCATCTTTCACACAGCTTCAAACAGATGAGGCATAGCAGAAGAAATTCTAACCGGAGATAACAATAAACCCAGAAGATTGTGCGAAGACATTGAGAAGTCTATGGGAAACCGCAAAATCTGTTGCCGGTATTGTTATTTGAAGCAGAATCGCGAAACGTGTCTCGCGATTAATTTGCAACGAATTCATCACCAAATAAATTCACACGTTCCTGGTTCGTTGTGCCGAAAATTGCATGAAAGATTAATGTGTAATGTCCTCAGTTCATGATGTTCAGAACACCTGAGAACGAGGGCGATGAACCAAGGAATGAAACAATTAGAAAAATGCATCAAAGAGTGTAGTTATCTAATGATCGCACGTTTTATAATTGAATCAAATAGTTTACATATATTGAAGCCAATGATAATGGTACGCAGGAGGTTCAGTATGTGTTATTGACCATGTGAATGAATATTATGAACCAGGAGTGACACTGGCCACAAGGCTTTGGGTCGAGAGTCCGGCTGGAGAGGTCAAAGGGTCTATCTCAACCGGCCTCTCCAGATCCAACCCCTTCCACGTAATTGGTGGCTGACACATCTACCATCAAGACCTGAACAAAACTTACCCCGTGAACTACTTATTGATTTAACTACACATAATAAATTCACTCACTATATTAGAAAGTGTCTAATAAACATTGTATTCCTATGTATGTGTATAAAACAGTTAAACAAATAAATACTCGCAATAGTTAGAAAACAAGGCCAGCTTATCCTGTACCTGTATAAGCACTATGCATAGGTTCGAGTACTGAATAGTAAACTAGGACTTTATAAATAAATAAATCGTATATAGAAAATATATGTTATCTTGTGGATAACCTATCAAGAGAACGGTGAAATATCTCCTATAGATTGTATGCCTAAGTAGGGATTACTTGCCAAATTAAAACGTTTACATCATTATTTGAAGATGGGTGATTTCTTCAAACTGAATTGAGCTTCAAATTACCGGAAAATAGAATTCAAAAGTCAAAACGAACGATTATAAGACAAGAGCGAGAAATGCAAGAAAGAAGGATAAAATAATATGCGACGACTAATAAATTTCTTTGTCGCTAACTTTATTCAATATTACAAAGGTGTCACGGATCATGCATTTGTAAATGTATGTAAATTTATTTATCGCTATAAAACCGGGACACAGAATAACAGAGGAAAAAGTAAATAAATGTTTAAAGATTAAAGTTTTCTGCCTGAAAAATTATAATGTGGTTAGTATTATTAGCAGATGTCATGATTGTGACATCACAATCATAATCGTTGCATAACTTGCCAGAATACAGCATGGCCAATCTTCACCTCAAACAAATAATCACTGATTAAAGAATTACACAAAAAACGCGTAAATAAGACGGGAGGCAACGACTCGTATATCCCATTGTTAATGAAATTGGTATCATTAAAGACAAATTTAAAGAGGTGCAAAAACTACCACGAGTAGCATAGCACAAAAAATAACAAAAAACATAATAAAATTGCGATTGAATTAGTCATATCTCAGAGTACTGAACTCTTGCAAATGTAGGTTTTTTAAATCATACGTTATGAAAAAAATTGGTCCTAATACCGACCCTTGCGGAATACCTAGGATATTTTAAGTTTAGAGCGGTGTCAAAAAGACTTTTCTATCGTTTTATGCTCTTTTGAAATCTAAGAATGCTGCAATGGTGAATTTTTTAGTCTGTTTCTTTCTTCCACGTATACTTCACCGTGTTTATTGCCGCTTTGCAAGAGTTATTGTTTCGGAATCCTCAAATTGCTCGTCACAACACACGTTAGGTATTTCAAAATACTCAACGAGCGTTTTTTTATTACAATTTGTAGTACCTGTTCGTATTTTGGTATTATATGTTTTGATTTGAATTCTTCACATTTTCTGGTATTGACAACATTTGGAATCGGGATGCGAAATATGGTCCTCAACAAGCATAAAACAATATGACCCAAAATGATTTTTTTTTACCAAGCACTAGTTTCGATTTTCTGGAGCAATGTTAAGGAAGGTTGAAATAACTTCATAAAATCTGGTCTATATACAATACATATAAAAAGAGAATATGAAGGAACGTTGCAGCACGTTCCAGAGTGGAAGATATTTACACTTTTGAATGTAGCTATAACTTTGTGGTTATCCATTATAGATAAATGAAACAATGTTATTTTGTTTGAATCACTGAAATACACTGGAAGATATTTATTTATGTATACACAGAAACAAACAGTACATTAGTTATATTGGTGAAAACAATTTACAATTAATATTAAGAAGTATATTTCATGATGGGTAACTATCATGTGTTTCATTGTAGTGTCTTATTTATGGTATGCATATTAAGTAATTACCGGGTAATGTGTGTAGTGGGAAGGTGTGTGTGAGTAAGGTTGTATGTATGTACGATATTCTCAGTATCGCACTGGTGTAAGACCACCATTCAGAATCGAAACTTTAAACACTACAAAAGAATTTTTTTTTTAGGGTGATATAAATTTTTTTTAACCACCTAACACATTTTTTCTTTAAACTTATATCATCAGACAACTACAATTCGTGAGTTCTCGATTTCAAAATTTCTTGTTATCTCTCCACACAAATTTTTCCTTTTTGATTACTATAATCACGTGTATAATTTAATACACCTTATAATTTATATCATAATAACCCATGAATTTTTAAATAAATTCCAAACGTTTAAAATTGTAAACATACTTTAACTCTTTTTTCCCTGAGCCCTTATGTGGGTAATTGTTACGCGCAGGTATATAATAAGCAACTCTGTCACTTCATAACGGTAAATCCGTTCCTAATTTTAATACGTTACCTTTCATAATAGAGCCTATATGAGTACACCTTTCACATACAACTGCAATGAAAAGGCGGTTACTATGGTATCACCAGTATCACCACCATAGACTCATTCCGATTCCAGCATCATTTTAACCACTCAGGCCACAAACCTATTTTTTCGGAAGGTCAAAATATTTCAGTGTTACAATAAAATCCAAATATATAGAGTATTTCTGAATGTATCTGAAACCTAAAAACTGTTTTAGAAAGCTGATGAAAAACGCGTTCAAATTTTATAATTCTAAATAAACATATAATTTTTGAAATATATTTTGATGCAAACATAAAAAAGTTTTAAAAATGGCTCACCTCGGGATTTTAATAATTTATATTAGCCAAAAACAAAGAACTCCTCCAAACTCCCTTTTCTAAAACCACCTTTGGACAAAGACACTTTAAATACATAGCTTGCAAACTACACAATACACTACCAGCTACGATTAGACAAACCGAATCAATGACCAAATTCAAACAAGTTGTAAAGAAATGGATTATAAGTACTGGTCGTCACACTATTGCAAACATCTGTAAAATAAACTACAAATAGACAGAAATATCCATCTTCATACGTCCTTACCCATATAAAACAAATTAAAATTATAAAATCCTAAATAATATAAATCCATGAATAGATTTGACAGGATTTATTACTGTACTGTATCTCTTCCCTCATTTATAAGAAAACTCTCTCTATGTGATTTACCAACACTTTCAATCATCTTTATGTTTAATTGTTAATTATATTACTCTTATATATGATATGTAATTATGTACCTCTACGCCTGTCTCAACACAGGTATACCCTAGCGAGACAGGCATTGAATAATATATTGTAAACATCACGTATATAGATCAATAAAAAAAAAAAAATAAAAAATAAAAATATTACCTACTGAAAACGAAAAAAATTGTGTTCAGTTCGCACGAGGTAGAAGTGAAACTTTCAGAAAAATAAAGTAGACAGAATAGTGGGGAAGCTACAAAGCATCGCACAAAGAGGAGACCGATTAGTCTATCTCATTCTCTCGCAGGCTAAATCCTGTAGATGAAGGTGTTCTCTTTCTAGTGTCGCTTTTTCGTTTCATCGAGTTTTAGATCACAACGGTGCTAAAGAAGTTTTCACTTGAAACAATCAAAACGCGCACATATTTTATTACCTTTAGAAATACCGAATAGAAGTAACGCGTACCGTATCAGAAGCATCTCCTATCCTTATCCTACTTTCCTCTTCCTCTCCACCTCACCAAAAACATAATCTTAAGATATAATAAAACTTCATCTCCAAGTAACTTTAACAAAGGACACCTTTTTGGCTTGACTTAATTTAACCTTGTATATATGTATCTTTATATTTATGTGTAAGCTGTTTGTCACTTACAAATAAATAAATAAATTTTCGTTATTTGTTTTTGGGGTGTTATGCCGTGTTGCGCTACCTCCTTCTTTAGCCAACATTTCGGACAGCGTTGCAGTGTCCATCATCAGGGCAAATCCGGCAGATCCGACAGATCACTTTTTTGACGTTTTATAAAGCATGGTGATTTTTCTTTCTCACCGTTCAGATTATATTTCTAACCATTATAATAATTGAGACACAACAATTTCTATGAGAAACATACGAGTTGTTCTAAAAACCAATCAAATTAGCCTGAGGGGTTAATAGTTATGTGTAGTGTAATTCTGTTGGTGCTGACGGATTCGAAATTCAATGGTTAAAGGGTCAATCCGGTCAATAACATGTTTGGATACAAGTCAGATAAGATAAGTTTGTGATTGGCGTATGATGATGTACAAACAAGGGTTAATGTCGAAGTTCATGGCTTGTTTGCCGTTGGTTTTACATGACAGACAGGTGTTTTGATATCTGATCTTTTTAATAAAATTGATAGTAATTAATGATAAGTGACGACACATGTTAACGGTAGCTAGTTTGTGTGAGGCTTAATATAAAATACATTATTAAGATATAAAATATTATTTTTGAAACAATTTAAAACTTTTATACACGTGTTTTACGGTTATCGGGTTCAGCCAATCACAGCCATCTTTAGACTGTACGATTTGACCTTTAACCCCTCAGGCCTCGACCGTATTATTTCAGAGTGTCAACGTATTTCGGCTTTACAATAAAATCCAAATAAACGGAATAATTCTGAACGTATCGGAAAACTAAAAACTGTGTTGTAAAGATAAGACAAAAACACACTTTCAAATTTTATAAATCAAAATAAACATAACATTTTTTAAATATAAAAATTTTGCACTCAAACATGAAAAAGTTTTACTAACTGTAAAATTACTGATAGTGAAAAACCTTAAAACAATACACATTTTATTAGATTATTGTAATATAAACGTTATTATCGCACTACTTTTTTGTCTTTCCGTGTAAAAAGAATTAATAAAAAATTCGCAAAGTTTTATAAATTTATTTAAAAATGCTATTCGGAACATTGGTTTCATAAAAGTGTTTATTTTAGTTATTTTGTGGTTAGTATTATATTTGAATATAAAGCGCGATCTTTACTCTCTCTAACACCGTGTATATCATACTAGCTTTTGCCCCCGGCTTCGTTCGCATAATCCCCCCCCCCCCCTTCCTTTCCCCCAATCAATCAACAATCAAATACGCGCCGTTTCGCATTCCTAACATTAGTATAGCTGTTGGCTTAGGTCAAAATGTAGATTAGTACCTATTTTATATTTGTACACTAAATATTGATATTGGAATATTCATATTTGAATTTTTTCTATCAAAGAAATTTCCATTATAACCTAAACAAATAACAAAATAACAGCCCACGTCAAACATTTATTCAGCAACACGCTTTGCCAATAAATGGATAGTAAATAATTTCATAACGCCACAGCTTATTCATAACGCCAAAGCTTACCAATAAATATAGCATATATTACTCGCAAATAATGTAGCTTTCGATTGGTAAAAGAATTTTTAAATTCCATCCGGTATTAATTTATTGCGTGAAAGAGTAGCAAACATCCATACAAACATTCGCATTTATAATATTAGTAAGATTTTTCAGTGATAGGCCGAAACCGGTAACGGTCAAAAAGAAAAAGAAAAAGTTAATGAAAAACCCTGAGAGATTTTTTCCTCAGGGCCTCCGGTATGGAGCTAACGCAAAAAAATGATTAAATAAAAACATATTACGAAGGTTAAAAATTAAGTACTAAAATGTTATGTACATAAAAAATGTTACATTATGTTAACAGAATGATCTAAATTTTATTATAAATATAAAATGCAACCGAAGAAATTTTTACTTTCATTAAATCTCCCTTCTGAATTACGCTGTATCATCAACCAATCAGAACAAATAAATAAAATTAAACAATAATTCAAAAAAAAAAATACAGTAAAAAGTAAATATTTTATACAAAACATATTATAACTTACAACCTAAGTAAGAATCGTGGCTCCCTTATCAGGCACAAGAGCTCCTCTTTTCTGATAAGGTATACATGACTAATACGACCATTATCATAATATTTTGTAAAATATATATGTAATTAATATTTTATATTACAACAAAAAAAAAATTAAAAATCTATCTGAGAGCAACGGAAAAAGAAGCCAGTTTTAATAACGTAAACTATTAATTACACTATTTAATAAACTATTTATAAGAACATAAGACGTGCTCCCTAATTAAAGCTTTTGTTACTAAATACCGTTGAGAATTTTGGAAAATACCGTCATGCAAAATACTGAAGAAATGTTAACTTTCATTAAACCTATCCACAAAACATCGGAAACAGAAGCACAGCTTATTTTAAAAACGTAAACTCTTAATTACACATTTTAATAAACTATTTACAACTAAAACATAATGCGCGCACTAATTAAAGCTTTTTTATTAAATACCGTTGAGAATTTTGGCGAATACCGTCCCGCAAAATACGTAATTTAAATACTCTGGGAAAATTTACCGCAGGTACTAAAACGTGCGAAAACTAAATTACGAAATACAATGCAAGACAGCATTATAGTTCGTGATAATAATTAGTTTAAGCGGTTTATATTACGCGCTTCCGTTTCAGAGGGAACTTGACATTGGCAGAGAAATGTAATATTACCCGTTAGAAGTGCACGAACGGCAGAATTACGAGACGATCTTACAAAATTAATAAAAATATAAGAGACAAAATATAGAAATGGAAAAGTCTTGGTTTTATTATTGCGTAATGATCGATGACGATCAAACTACATAGTCGAAAAAACTAGTCGATCAAACTAGTCAAAATGGGAAAGTTATAGGTGTTTAAGAGAAGGGAATATACTGGAAGAATCAGACGATTCCCAAAATCAGATAGGAAGGATTTCAATTTGGGATGTGGGAATAGCCCTATATTAGGGATATATCCTATAAACTCGTAATGTCCCATAAACTCACCAGTTCATGTCACGTTTTGTCCCTGTCGATATAATATGGAAACTCGTTAGATATCATCCGTCTCATTATCATGATTATGTTTGGTCTCTTCACTCATTATATTTGGTCTCTTTCTGTATGTATATATATAAGCTCACACAATGTATATTTTAATGAGTATAATTTTATACCTTGAAAATTCTTGTGTTCAGCGAAACCGGTCAGTATTAAAAATTTAAATAAATATATCGTGGTTACAAGTCAAGTCATTGTTTTATTACAATAAATATATCAAACCACCAAGTGACTGCTTTCTATACAAAATAGAATCTATTAAAGCTCAAAATATTAATTTCTGTCATTTTACAGATTTTAAAAAAAAAATTAAAAAAGTGTTATTTGAATTGCTTTTTTGTGTGAATACCGCAGATTCTCAATTGCCCCCAATCATCTGGAGCCAGTAATACTATGGCATCCACAATTGGAGTACGTCGCGAGGCTGAAGATAGTTGGGAGAGAAAGGAGGTGGGGAGAGGGGAAGGTGGGAAAGTACCTGACTATTCAGATCTGTTTACGAAACACGGCTTAAGTCATTCCAGCCAAAGTTTTAATTCTGAATGGGGGACTTACACCAGGGCGATAGATACAAAGAGTATCTTTTACTTTGGAAGACGAGTAAAAATAAACAAAATATTGTTAAATTATCATTTTAACAACTCTTGTTTTAATAACTTTTGAAGGTTTTACCCATCAACGTAATACATCATTGACAAAACAAGATGATAACACTAATAAATTTAAACGAAAATATGAAAAATAACAAGACAAAGAAACAAAAATAAAAAGGTAACGGTCGCAACTGGAACTGGAACCCAGGTTAACTTTATTAAATATTAGTATCACTTGAACAATCGATTATAATTTAAACGAAATAAATATAAAAATGCATTATGTTTAATTTGGAAACTGAAGTACATACTATTATGTAACTACTAAAAAGTCCAATTTCACGACAAGAGATCCTGGGTTCGAGTCCCAGTTGCGACCGTTACCTTTTTATTTTTCTGTGTCTTATTATTTTTCATATTTTCGTTTAGATTTAGTATTATCTCCTTCTTCAATAAAATAAAGTTTATTCTCTACCTTTTGAAATTCCCTATTATTTATACCTATCGAAATAGGACCATCAAATTACAACGTGTGAATTTTTGACTAACTAAGAACAAAAGCTGCTTTGACCACCATTTCTGCGTAGGTGCATTTGCCTAATTCTTAAAGCATCCCAATTTTTTTTTAACGATAAGTACAATAAGATTTGACCAATCATCAACGTTTTTACAACTGGGGAATCGTCTTGTAACTTAGCAAAAATTAATCTGAAAGATTCGTCTGATCATTCAGACTGTATCCAGTCTACATTACCACACACTGATCCATTTCCCACGGGGTTGGCTCTCGGCCTAGCTAGACTATCACTAGGCACTCGACACAATGGTGTTTGTGAATTAATACGATCCAGACCGTATAATTAGTTAACCGAGTTACGGATCTGCCGCCTAGTTAAGAGCTCGAGTTCTAATAGAGTCTTTATGAAAAATTGCAATACTTAGCCGACACGAGAAAGCACACACGTACCTACACAGGGGGAAAAACAGTGGGAGTTTTTTTTTCTTGACAAAACTATGTTGTCTTGCCTTTGTTTTAGAATGCGTTCTCCTATTTGTTGGGAATTTGTTAGTGAATGGGTTTGAATGACCTTTGCGGATATGCTTTATTATGATAAACTAGTCCCAATTGCCGTTTTTCAAAATCAGATATGGAGAGTGATTTTCCTGTTATTTCATTTATTTATTTACTATTTTTAACACACATGGGATATATATTTTTTTTAAATTAGCTCCACAAAGGAGACCCCGAGGAAAATAATTTCCATCAGGGCCTGTGTCATCTTAGGGTTTCTATGTGAAGGGTCTTTTTAAGGAAATGACGGAGAGGAAGTTCTGGGAAGGAAAAAAGTATGAGGGGTGGGTAGGAATTTGGGGGTCAGTGTGTTCAGGAGTGACGGACGTATGAAGTTTTTAATTCACTACCAAAAAGTTTGCTAAGCAAGTGATTTTTTTTAAAGGGGAAGCAATACCAATTGGCACTGCCTTCTCTTCTAAGGCGATAAAGTATCAAGTATTTAGACTGAGAAATTTACAGATTCCAAAACCCAAGATTTCTAATATTATATTTATACAATATAATATCCATATAAACAGATTAGCAGAAAAATGGTGTTAAATTCAAACATTCGTTTTTGGAGAATGAAACGAATGAATAATTTCAGAAAAACCTTGCTTTAAAAAAAGTTTACCATAAAAATCGCTGCTTATGAAAGCGCGCCAAACCAGTAAAACCATATGTGAATTAATTAACATAAAAAGTGTGCCGAATTAAAATATGAATTAATAGATAAACATTCATATTCAAATATGTAAATTAATGCTCAAAAATTAAATAAAAGTGGTTATGAAGTTTCCCACGACACGAAATCGATAAAATATCAAGAATATTCTATCCTTAATGCAAAAATTAATATAATCTGTTGATTTGGTCCATATAGAACAGCAATCGGCAATTGGCGGCCCGCGGGCCAAATGTGGCCCGCAAAGTGCCCCCTTCTGAGAGTCTCCGATCGACGATTATTCTTTCTTACCATACTTGGCGCAAATCGCCATCGGTCACAAACATATATATTTTTTTCATATCTAGTTCTCGTGAAGAAAACTAAATGTAAGTTTTAAAGAACGAGCAACGCCCGAGTGGGATTCGGTAACAATATGCAACGCTACTAACTGGTTGGTCGTGATTTTCAAATTTCGGCATACGGCACTTTTCCGAGTGTGCTATCTAACTTATAAATATAAACAAATAATCTCAGAATGTTGAAAATCCACCCACTTCCATCATTATAAGCGGAAAATATTGCTTCTGCAATGATAGAGGACTAACCGGTAGAGGATGGATCCAGCAATGCCCGAGTGGGAACCAATAACTACCCCGCTACCACGTCGTGATTTAAAAAAAAAGTAGTCATTTAATTATTTTTCGCCTGCGGCACCTTTTCCATATTTCTTTGCTTCCTTTTTTATACTGGGGAGCGGGGGGGAGCGTTGAAGAAAAAGGAAAATATTCAGATAAGGTTGGGAACCTTTGCACTATACGAAACGAAGTAAGATGATGAGGGGCGATCAGACGGGCAGTCACAAGCGCACTGATTGAGCAGGACTCCAAAAAATTACATATTCATATGGCCCGCTACAAAAACCAATTGCAGATCGCTGATATAGAACATAGATTTTTTTGATCGTTTCAGAAAAGATTCCTTTGAGATTTTGGATTATTTGAAATTTTAAACAATCTAATTGCGACATTTAGATCTTTTTTAACATTTAAACGGTCTCCGTTCAACGATTCTCGGCCCGTCTCAGCGTGTTATCAAAAAGTGATCACTTGGCAAGAATAACAAAATGACCGTTATGATTGATGACCGGTGTTTAACGGGGATAGTTGAAATTTTAAAACTCAAAATGGTGCTGATGGTCTATTTGATAGACATCAAATGTGATGGATTTCAACTTTGTTGAATATTTGACATGACGTTACCCTGCTAACTCGTCTGCAAATAGAAATATAAAGATCTACAGAAATGACCAGTTGACTGTATGCTGTCACGTTGGTATGTTGTGTTTGTACTTCCGGACAAAATCAACAGTAAATACACAGCCTCGACAAACATCTCTTTTCTAATAAGCACCTACTGATCACTGAAGGAGGCAGGCTGCATTGAGGAAATTCCAATGAGCCTCTGAGGCAAGTCATTAAAATGATTTCTCAAGGCTTTCATTGGAAGTGCTTCGACTGCGATATGAGTGCTGGATTTGGGGTGTTTTAAAAAATATATATATTGTAATTATAAATAAATATGCAGAACACGTTACATAACATTCATTAACCCCGCAGGATAATTTGCAGCTAATTCAAACGGTATTCGAAAGAGAAAACACCATGCTTTGTATTCAAATCTAAAAGTTAACCCCCAAAATAATTTAAATGTACATCTTTATGTAACTAAGGTTTCCAAACGCAATTTGAAGAAAAAAATATGAAGAATTTGTTAATTCATTATTTTTACATGAAACGACAAAAAATTTAGTATAACGATAACGTTTATAATACATTTGCCTAATAATATATGTGTTTTTTTTTTCGTTATCAGTAATTTCAGTTAGGAAAACGTACGTGAGCTATGAGACAAAAATGTATGTTTTCATTAGAAATGTATGAACGCATAAACATTTTTTTTAAGGCCCGACTTTCCGCATTTCTACTGATTTATTACATATTTTCCTTAAATACCATAAGCTTTATTCAGTCTCCGTTTGCCAAGTGAATTTTATGTCTATTACGTATATTCGTGGCGATACAAGACATACTAAGAAAACATACATTGTCAGCTTATGACTTCCTCTTAAATTTAAGGTAACGAAAAATATTTTGACCGGAATCGAATCAGCATTACGATCACCAAAGTCAAGCATTCCCATAACTCCACCGAGGATTTATGTGTAGCTTCTTCGCTTGAGAGACTGTTTACAAAATGCTTTAAACCTTAAAGGAAGCCAGTAATACCAATAAGGCATGACAACTCCGGAGACGCCATCGGAATAATTGTTTAATGCTTTTAACGGCATTGCGCACAGATGACACCAAACAGATTCCAGTGCTTCTGATTTAAAGCTAGGTTTCTATGGAGATTCTAATCACATTTACTATCAATCATTAGTGTCTAGATGCTCGCATATTACAGCAAATAAACATTTGTTTAAATCTAAGATTTATGGTGCATATCTTTTCAGTTAAGGAGGCGGATATGGGTACCGCCGCCCCAGGGAAACCATTCATTGGAAAACCAACACTCCTGCCATAGGCCACCCCAAGACGTCCGATACGTTTGGTGAGATTTGTCTAAATCTTGGCGGCGCAAGCATTTACCCACCAGTTGCGTGACAGACCCAATCTGGAGAGTATGGTTGAGGGCGACCGGTTGACCTCTCCAGCAGGACTCTCCCAACACATCGCCTTGCACCGCTTTGAGAGGGATGGATTCATAAGTCTGTCACTCCTGGACATATTGATCGTACGATTTCTAGCCACCCTTCATACATTTATTCTTCCGAGAAATTCATCTCCTTCATTTCCCTAAAAAAAACCACCCACACAGCATCTCCTACGATGACATAGGCTCTGAGAATTTTTTTCTCCCTGTGCAGTGGCAGCTCGTGACTTTTGGGTGTGCTAGAGTGCTGATATTTCAAAAAATTGCATTATTGATGTTGTTGTAGCCGAAAAAAAATGTTTGAAAATCAGTTTTTGTATGAAAAATTTCAGGAAGTTTTAGTTTGGCCGTGTGCCGCACGGATTTTCTGAAAAATCTTCATAAAAAACACCGATTTTTGAAAGAAAAAATTTTTTTTTTCGCCTACGACAACATCTATGATGCCATTTTTTAGCACCATAGCACACCCAAAAGTCACGAGCCACCACTGCAGTGCTGTGTGGAGCTAATGTACAAAAAATAATAAATTATCGTCAAAAAATTCAACTTCAGACAAAAGACTTCCAAAAAATGTAGTCAAAACGAATAAACCAACAAAACGAAATCAATAAAAAGCCAGTGAAACATAATATTTTTTCATATCCCAAACATATCAAAAATCCCCGTCCAATGCAATTGAAAAATAGCTTTGAACAAGACAAACAACGCGACGGGAAATTTCATGACCTATGTTTGCACACGCGACTTCAATAGAGATATTTGTACACAAACAAAATCTATAAGTGTATAAAAGAAAACGGTTTGTGGACGGATCCAATAATGCGTAATAGTACAGCCAGATGTCCAATTCATAAATCTTTGATCAATGATAAGTCTTTGATCAATATAATTTTAATAATAGATGATCGATCGATGATCATGAATGTCAAATCAATGCCATTGTATGTCTAAACATCGAGGGCAGCTTGGCTTTGTCCCGTCCTTATAAATTGTCTTCATTTATATTTAAACAATACAAATACTGATGGACTGTATTTAATGATTTGTATTTTAAACCGTTAGAAAAGTTAAATGAAAGCTAGTAATAAACTAGCGCAAAAAGAGAAAAAAATTACGGGATGTTATAAATGTAGATTTTGTGAAGCTGAAAGTATATACAAAAATTTTATTGCCTTTCAAAATAAGAAATTTACCTACTGAATGTGAGTAAACTTGAACAATCTCAAGCCATCGTAATAATACAAGACACGTTGCATTCTTTAATCGAACAAAAAACGTAGCACCGCTTTAGCCAAAGAATACGTAATAGCTGTATGAACGTATGTCCACTGGACCTAGTCCAATGAAACTATGTGCAATGTCTCAGTAACGTATCTTCACTCTTTTACTGCATTTAAGCATCTGTTAAACATTTCAACAAATGAAATACACACATTTAAATAATAATAATACTTCTTCAATCACCGCAAAATTCACTTTGTGGCATCATTTTAATTTAATAAAAATAAATAACTTTGTGAACACCAATACTTAATCAAAACAATCGACACGCTTCAAAACCATTAGGGTTTAATAAATAATGGTGTGTACAAATATATTTATTTTCATTTCATTAAAATGATTATTAATTAATAAAATATAGTTGGTACCTGCTTTATTGTTTGTTTGATATGATTTATACTACATTTCAAATTCAGATCAAATTTTTAAAGTTCATTGAACTGGAATAAATAATTTTACGCATTTCGCAGGAATGCAATTTCAAATCACGCACCCACGCACCGACTATTATTAATTTACAAAGATATATGAAGACGTTTTACATATTGATTGAAAAGTCGTAATTAAAAATGCATAAAACTGGAATGGCTTTATTGAGCGGGACAGGAAGAAAGATTGTAGATAGCAGCTGATCATCGAATGGGGATCTTCTTTATAATAAACACATAGGATCAAGGAGTGTTGAAAGACCGAGACATGAGGATGGTGGGGAGACGAATCACAAATCTAAGTCTCCCAAAACATCGTCTCCCGCAATTTATTATTAAAGAAAACATTCAAAGAAATGTTACTTGTGTATGTGAATACCGCACAAGAGTTCCAACTGTTCCCTGCTAACAGCAGCCAGTGAGACTATGGCAACCCCAATTGGGATATGTTGTGAGGCTGAAGGGTTGGAGAAGGAAAGGAAAAGCGGAGGAGAAAGGTGGGGTAATATGTTGGTTATTCAGTTCTGGATCAATTGGAAAAACTCATTTCAAACTTCCAATATAAATGGTGAGTGTTTACCAGGACGATACGGATAGTATGCTCCCATCCATTATTTTCATCGGAATTAAATGTAAAATAACACAATTTAATTTGTTTGCGCACGCCGCCTGCGCCAAGGATTTGAACCCGCTATCTCCGGATTCGTAGGCGAGGACCTTATTTTCCGACCACGAAGGCCGTTCTTCCAATATTCCATCTATTCAAAGTGTATAAATTTTTCGTGGTGGGAATACATGGTGTACACAATATAATACAGAGTTATTTGCTAAAACACTAAAACAATAAACTTCTTGAAAAATAACGGCAAAAAAATAATCACCCAAGGAGAATTAAATGAACAACTAAACGAATAGTTAAATGTTCAGTTTGTTCTAAACTTCGTCCAAGTGTATGAAAATATTTACGAAAAAAATATACGAATTGGCCCAAATTTATCTCACTGAAGGGGGGGGGGGGGGGGGGGCGGTCTAAATTGGAAGAAAAGCTGCTCACGTAATTAATGGATGCCCCCTACTAACGTCGTAGTATTTTTTTAATATTGTTTTCTGGTGTAATTACATTACAGAGCTTTCTCATTCTGGGTAGAAGATATAAATAGCGTATCATAATCACCCCTTTTAAACCACCTGTAATTGCTTTCAGTTTGATACAGACCCAGTAGGCGGTGCCTGGTGTCAAAGCGGGATCCCAACCACCGCACTGGCTGCATTGATTGATGGCCGAACCGATTTCCTTGCTTTATATTTTAGACTAGGAGATCCAGAGCTGGACACACGCGACAGAGTTATTTGGCCCCGAGCCATTTGGACACGAAACAACACATCTGAGCCGAACAACGCCGATCCTGGCTTTTTTGATAAATGATACTCTGAAGTGAATAACTCGAACTTGTGAACTAAAATTATGTAAGCGTACGTAAAAGAGATTATGTTTTTTTACAAATATTCAGAAAAAGGAGTTATTTAAAATAAAGTAGTAAGAAATAATGTCGATAGGTACCTCTACATAAAATAGGGACATATATACCATCATCCAGAAAAAATCACGTTCGTTTGAAGAGGCCGTATTTACGAACTTACATGAGTGTCTTACATGAATACATTCTTCATAAGTCCGTTCCTCATTGCTGAGTATCGTGACCCCTACTCCAATTTCCATGGTGGACAAAGCTCCTCGCGATCCTACGCTGCGTGGAGAGCTGCGGACAATGACTTACCAGACGCCAGTGATAGTTTGTCTCTCCAGCGCATTGTTGACCTTTCTCTGCTTCTTCTGCCTTCCACTTTGCCAGTTACCAGTGACTATTAATTTCTCCAAGTTGGAGTTTTCAGTTTGGCGAGCGACGTGTCCAAAGTATTTTAAGATATATTGTAGGCAGATAGTTCAATTCATAGTGAACGAATTTAGGCTCGGGTTTCTCCACACACGATGAGTTTCGGCTCGGCGCGGAGTCATTTGGCTCGCTGGCTCTGCCGTGTGTGTTCAGCTTAAGATACTCTCCGGTATTGGTAAATTGCTTTCATCCTATCTGTTGTGGAGAAATGAGTAATCAGTCGGTTGCATTAATTTTTTATATAAGACATTAATTATTACTGGTCTTAATGATAGATTCATATTATCGTAATGCCATCAGAACGATGCAAGAATATCTCCATCTAAGAAAAACCTTTTGAAATTGTTTGCTTTTTACGCTTTCACAACTTAAAAATAGTAGATCTAACAACATCACGATAAAACATTAAATCTGCTTAATAGTAGCAACTCGAACTGAGCTATGGCGTCATTAAATTTAAACAGCTGTTTATATCTCGGTTAACGCTATTATTTCCAGTATTGGAATAGTCTATTATCTGCACCTACTTACTTCCCAAGAAAAGTAATGAGTGTCAAAAAAAATAATTTTCCTCATTGGCTTGAGAACCAAAAACTTCTGAACCCAAATGCAAATCTCTTAGCAATCAATCACGGAGCACTTCAACACATAATAATCAGAATAATTTGTCTTTACACTTAACTAAAAAATCTTCTCTAACTATACTATTTTCCTCAAAATTATCCACTATTCTCAAATGATTTTTGAAATAATTTATAAAGGTTGGTCAAATTAATACTCAACAAAAAATAATAAGAGAAAGCTGAAATTATCGACGAAACGAACAATCATTTGTAAAAAAAAATACCTTTACGACTTTCCATAAAGAAAGTGAAAAGTAACCAAAGCAATAATTCTTTCTATCAATGATAAAATCAAAAGGCTTTTCAATGATTTGCAATTTTAATGATACCACAAAGATAAACATTCGACCGGACTAAGAAGTTCAAAAAATATTTTTATCTATCCATCTTCTTCTTAAGTCGGTTGCTGAAGATTTTACTCCAATTTCCATGGAGGACAAGGTCTCTCTACTCCTCGTAGTTCTGCGCTGCGCGGAGAGCCAAGGACACCCTAATACGGGACGCCAGTGATATTTGGTCACTCCAGCGTATTAGTGACCTTCCTCTGCTTCTTCTGCCAAACACTTTGCCAGTGACTATGAATATTTCAAGTCCTCGGTTTGGCGTCCAACGTGTCCAAAGTATCTTAAAATACGTTGCAGACAGATAGTTGAAAGTCTATTGCGTATGCCTAACTCTTCCAGAATGGACATGAAATGTCCATGAAATCCTGAACATTTTTCTCCAGCACTGCATTTCGAGGGCGTCTACCCGCTTTCTTTCGCAGGCTTTAAGTGTCAATGTTTCCACACCGTGTATAAATATGGAGAAAATAAATACCCACACGAGTCTCTTCTTGGTTCTCTTGGTATCTTCCCGTGGCATTACATCTTACTTTTGAAATAAGAAATTTTGTTCGACCGTTACTTACAATATTTCTATACATCGATTATCTCTCGCAATACACAAATAGAGATTTAAAATGAGGCAATTTATGTCTTATTTAGACAGAAACGAAATTGTAATAAAGAATAGCATTAGAAGAAGCATTATGACTAAGAAAACGAAGTGCAGCTTCAAAAAGTGGTAACGTTTGATCTGTGGAATTACTGAAATTAGTATTGTGGTCAGATTTATGGCGCCATGATTGATTTACGATCAGTTCGATTTAAGCCGATTATATGTATAATATTAAGCTGTTCACCGCATCACGAACGCAAACACACAAATTCGATCAATTAAATAAATTAAAACGTTTCGGACTTAAAAACTGATAACTCTCTAATATTTGTTGTAATAATATCGCGAGAACCGTAAAAAAATCACGAACAATCCTAAATACTTATCATCAACCTAAAATAAAGCCGCAAAAATCAAAATTTTTGAAAGATGTCCAGTGTTTTAAATAGAATGTCCTTCGCGTGCAAAGTCGTATCTTCTTCAAGCATAAACTTTCTTATCAAGTGTGTTTATCGGAATTGACCTGCCAGATAAATATATTTCTGTATTTGTAAATAATAACGTTAGATAGAGCCTAAGAATTCGTAATAAATTGTAAAACGCCCTTGAGGTGATTTTTCACAAAAACGGCGCTCTACAAATTATCCAAATATTATAACAAAATTAAAATAATGAAACGGTTACGAATCACGTAGAAAAGACTTCCAAGACCAAAGTAAGAGCGTCTACCTATTCTTATCTAAGTTTAGACACATTATTATGGCTTTAATAAAAGCACCCAATTATCCGAGCTGCATTGTGCTGGTAATCGATTAACGTGGCGCAAAACTTTCACCGTACAAAGGAAAGATAATAAATACAACCATGCAAGTATGTTACTTTTCAAGTACGCACCTAGTTCCCACATGACAGCACGTAATTGACATTTGCTCGTCATTCTACCACGCGTTAAAAATTACGCACCTAGCATTTTTGATTACTTACACACAATTTTATTTTAATCAATTACTCTGTATGATGAGAATTATTTTTTAGTAGATACCTTGGACTTGCGTTTCGAGAAATCAAACTGACGTCCATCATTATTATATCATCAACTCATCATCATGGTCACTGATTTTAGAATCAGTATTTTAACAGTCCAGTTTTAGAGCCCATGAAAAATTACCATGGGAAGTTTTTGAATATCATTTAGCAGTTATCTGCTGTATGAATGTAGACCGTTAACCTATCAAGGTGTTTTTTTTTCATTTTACTTTCAGATGCCATATCATGAACACAATCACAGTCAATGAGTCAGAACGCGGTGTTAAATTAACATATCAACCGACAAAAATCAGGAGAAATTCGATCGATCAAATTCTAACACGCAATTATTGTACAAGGAACAACGTAAATGAATCCAATCTATTATTGAATGCTGCAAATTTAAAGAGCTTTCTGAAAATCGATTGGAAGAATCTCGATGTTATTGTTGACCATTTGCTATTGATTCCTCGTTTTAAATTGCCAATGTCACTTCGAACAGTGACCGAAATACGCCAATTCGTAAAATCCCATTCTATTCGATCCACTATTATACCAGTTAGTATTGAAATGCTCGAATGCGAATAAATGAGATAGTGGGAGAAAATCGGAGCTCCCGATTTCAGTGGATCGAGAAGTGCAAAAAAGTATCAATTATTATCCACTCGGCGGAACTAAATGCAATTTAATTCGCTGATTGACGGAGAAAATATTCGACAAGAGAGATGTTTCAGTTGTACAGTTTATGGATGAAACAGACCGCACCTGGTAGGAAATTGAATTTTATTTGGAACCAGCAAAGTTCCCGGCGTTGACTAGGCATTGTGCAGAGTTTTTTAAGTCTAATGTACCTTCCTCTTGTTTTAAATGTCAAGTATGGAAAATTTCATCAATCTCGGAATAAAAGTGAAGATTTGTTTACAAATTAAATCCACGCCGCCCCCCGTCACGGATACTCTCCCTTATATAAATAGATAGATAGGTATTTCTCGCACAAAAATGCTGTTAAAACGAAAGCTGTATAGCTTTGTCCAATATTGTGACAATTTAATTAACTATTATTATCATTTTAATTTATTATCATTTAACTAGTAGGTAGCACTGTGAACGGTAGAATTAGTTTCCAAAAAGTATGTTTCTTGTTTTACATCAAAATCAAATTTCCTCTGATACAATAAGTTACAATTTTTTCTGGCCGGTTTGGGGAGCCCCTTTGACCCCTCCAGCTAATCTCTCTCATAGTCTCGCACCGCAGCGGGAGAGATGGAAGCATACGACCGCCACTCCTGGACACACTGACCTCTAAATTCCTACCCAACCCTCACACCTTCTTCCTTCCCAGACTTCCTCTCCTTTCCTTTCCCTTCTTAAAAACACCTTCCACACAGAATCCCCAAAGATGACACAGGCCTGAGAAAAAAAAATTTCTCAGGTCCTCCTGTGTGGTGTTAACGTAAAAAAAATAATATCGAAAAGCTGAGTCGATGTAAGCCACCTAGTCAAAATTAGCCACCAAGTCAAAGTTAGCCTTCCAGTCAAAGTAAGGTATTTGTGAATAAAAACAGACGCAGCAGATTATCGAAACCGGAAACGGAACGTGGAAAAAAATACAGACAGATGAAATGCCAAACGTTCGTGTTGAATAAGTTATCAATAAATAAATATGCAATGTTTAGATTAATCCATCATTAAAACAATAAACATACACACTTTCACAAAGCAAACTGATTAAAAAGCACAGTTTTCATGGTATTATATTTTTATCGCAAAAGTACCAAATTAACAAGGAACACAGACATTAGCAAAACGTTTCACACTTAACAATAAATTTTGAATCAATTAAGTATGGACGCGGCCTTGAAAAATCAATTTATGAAAATATTTTATTTTATTTATACAGCACAATTTTTTTTAGCACGAGTTTATCAGTCTGGTACAACCATACATCTAAAACAGTGATGATCAACCTTTTCAGCCAGAGCCAATGTATTTGAGGGCGGCAGGAGTACATTACATCAGTTGTTAAATTTGTAGTCGGAGGTAATGCAAACCTAATTGAATTTTTCTAATTTGGTAATTTTTTAATAATACAATAACAGAACGCATAGTTTTTTTATATCTCCTTTGGTATTTTATAAAACGGAAATGCATCAAACGTAGATCTCAACAAAAAGGTGAATTTTTTTAATACATTTATGGTGGAACAACGAAAGTTTGAACAGGAAAGAAAGTTATTATCATTAAAAACTTGATGAAAGACTAAAGTTCTCCGATAAACCCTTTTGCCAAACAGAACAGAAACAATTGAATATTCTTTTTAAACCTTTTTTTGTTATTTTATTTAGCAAAGTGGGCAGCACGAAGAGGCTCACGGGCCACGCGAAATGGGATCACTGATCTAAAGCTCATTTCAACTTCATTATAAATTCTTTCACTTTGTTGAAAAAAATGTCCATAGTTTTATTCTTACCCGGTACTGTAGAATATTTCACAGAATAAATTATCGTGAAACAATATAGTTCTAATTAAAATTTATGTTTCTTGGATGATGATAGATAATAAAATTTGAGTCTTACTGTCTCAATATTCTATTAAAAAAGGGAGCAACATAGTTCTAATTGAATAAGTTTACGTATCTTGTATGATGATAGATAAATTCAGTCTTACTTTCTTAATATTCTATTAAAAGAGTTACTCCAGCGTGGGTAAAATTAAACAAACAGCGATTATCTTAACAAACATTTTAGAAACGGTCACGTAATTATATCTAGTTGATTATTATAAAGCACGCAATTGTCATGTTTCCCAGATGCTATCAGAAACTCCAGGAATGTACAAACAAAGTTTTCTTTTCGACATAGGAAGTAATAAAATGCGTAACTGTTCTGTTAATTAGTACCACTTGTGAAAAAAAGTGTATTGTAGGTGTCGACACTGCCACCTCAGAAGACACTTGTATTTCTTAGAACAGGTCAGCAGCACAGCTCCAGGAATTGTGGAGAGGATAAAAAAACACCGGTTTATCTCTAAACATATGATATCACATACATGAAACGACATGATCACTAACACAGAAATTCTCAGGCGGGCTAGAGCAGATAGAGAACTGCTCACATCAGTAAAAGTCAGGAAAATGTCTTATCTGGGTCACATACTTCCAGGGGAGAAATATCACTTGCTCCAATAATATTAAAAGGCAAAATAGAGGGTTGCCGAGGGACTGGTAGGATACAAATGTCTTTGCTACGAAATGTACGAGAGTGGACCGGTATTTGAAGTGTGGAGGAACTATTCCGGGCAGTGCAAGATAGAGATACGTTTACCAGAGTGATCATCAACGTAGGGGGGACCTGAAAGGGTACACGAAGAAGAAGTTATGATGTCAATGATTTGATGTGAAGAAGGCTAAGACACCTAGTGCCAAGTTGTAGAACAACCCATTGACAACCCTAGTGAACCTCGAAGGGACTAGCTTACTTACTACCAACGAAATACGATGCACAGGTACGATGGTTATTCGACACTACAAACCGAAAGTTTCCTTGTTTGCACAGTTTCGGGTCACACCGAGTCAAGTTCTGTGTGTATCATTGCGAGACAAAAAACAAATCAGTTCATAAAGAGCAAATTACTGTCACAATCTCCAAACTCAAATGGTGGTCACAGGGAGGCCCGTAATGTAAAACGCGCAATGGACGACCGGCGGCGCCGAAGCACGAAATTGAGCAAAGTAAGCAAAGTTTCCCAAAAACATGGACTGGCGAAGAATTTAGGATTTTGTTGTATACCGGTTTTATTCTATGGCCCAAAAGCTGTAAAAAAAAACAAAAACAGAGAAACGGCGCATGAATAAAGCAAAGAAATCATTATGACTTTAAAGCGCAGGAAATTCAAACGTTGGATTTATTTTACTTTAATGCGTGAAAGGGTTTGTGGGTTTTTATGTCAATAAAATGTACTAGCAGTTAAAAACCCGCTCCGCAGGTTTACGGTGCTAGGCCCTGCGGGCGGCTTTTGTTTCGGCTTCGCCTAGTTTGAGGGTTGGTGACATTTTATAAACCCGATAGAAACTATTTCCAAAAATAGCCGTTTCCTCAGATCCACTAGGATCCAATGACAGCTAGTCACCGGGACAAAGTAACCGCGACAGGCAATGGCGTCATATGTAATACATAAACTGCCAGTTATAGTCAGTAATAATCATAGTATCGTCAATCTCTCCATATCCGAAGAGATTCACGAATTTACAAATCAAGAAGTACTAACGCCTGCCTGGGAATGCTCCTCTTGCCAGCTGTGAACGTAAGTGCGCCATCTCTTGGCATTTGGGAGGCAGGAATGGGTACCGCCGCCCCGGGAACCTTTATTGGATAACCAACATCTCTGCCATAAGTCACCCCAAGTGGTACGCTACGTTTGGTGATTTAGCAGGGGTGCCCGGGTTCATGGAGTGAGGTTTGTCTAGGTCTTGGAGGCGGATGACCAGGACACACTGAACCCCAAATTCCTACCCACGCCTTAAACCCCCTTCCTTCCCAGAACTCTCCTCTCCTTCCTTTCCTTAAAAAAAACCCTCCACACAGCATCCCCAAAGATGACATAGGCCCTGAGGGAAATTATTTTCCTCAGGGCCTCCTGTGTGGAGCTCATTTAAAAACAATGGCTTTAATTCGGTTCAATTACAAAAGTAGATTTGTGTATAGACTCCACGTACGAAAACGGTTTTGCGTGAGTTACATTCTTAGACGGATTCTTAAATTTCAACCGTATAGTCTTTAGGCTATTAATTATAGTTAGATAGTAATTCTGCCGTATGTAAACAAGATAATAATGATTATGCCCACATCATTCTGTTAAAGGAACGTCTATTTTTTTAATATATTATCGACAATCAAAAAATGTAGGTACCCATTTATTTATCCATGTGAATGTACCAACTTACTACTACGGCTTCTTACAGCATTCGAACTGGACTCTGAGAGATTTATAATCAACTTGCTCACAAAGACTAGCACTAAAGGAAGATACATTAATACGGGCAGATTATGCATTTGAAGTAAACCGTTCATAATGAAATAAACATGGTGCTTGTTCTACCGGCAGGATTACGTCTTGTATATCTTGTAGCAGTAAATACGTTAATAAATCACACAACGGTATGGCTACGGTTAATTACTACCCATAGCTATTGAAACGGCAAGGTAACAAAGCGGTAATCGTATACAAAGATAGTTAACAATTTCTTACACCTAACACACAATATAATGCATTATAACCGCTTTAAAGGATAAACTCGCTATCACAAAATGAAATCCAATACGAATGCGGATATAAAACGATCTCTTGAAGACAGTTCAATATATTAATATATTATATTAGATATTTTTCACTTCTCAACATAGGTTGCACGTTTTATTAGAAATTTAATGAAATCTTAGGTTTCAAATTCATAAATAGAGATCAATTTGTCCTCTTAGATAAAATTGAAAAATCTTGTGAAAGTAAGAGACACATGCAAAGTAATCAGTAAAAATTAGAATATTGGATTTCTTATACATTCATTTCAAAGCAAAGACAAAATTGGAGAAAATAATATACTTCTTCTTCTTCTCCGATGGCGCTACGGCCCATATCGAGCTTTGGCCTCCTGCAACATTCGCCTCCAACTCCTTCTGTCCTCAGCAGCTGACTTCTAGTTTGTTACCTGGAGAAGTTGTGCTGCATCCCCTTTTACCTCATCTTCCCATCTCAGTCTGGGTCTTCCCACTTTTCTCCTTCCACCTGGGTGTCCAGTCATAGTTCTTTTTGGGACGCGTGTGTCCGGCATTCTGCGTACATGCACAGCCCATCTCAATCTGAGGAGTCTCATATGGGCTGAGATGTTAGGGGCCTGATATATATCATACAGTTCTTTTTTATGTCGGATGGGCCACTATTCCCACTCTTTCACGGGTCCGCAAATACATCTACGTATAATGCCCTTTACTTTAATTTTTATTAACTAGGTTTTTATTACACATTTCTCATTCATTTTACATTAGCTCCACACAGGAGGTCCTGAAAAAAAAATTCCCCCAGGGCTTAAGTCATCGTTAGGGATGAAAGAACCCAAGCGAAATACTAATTTTGGTGATCGCGCGTTTGGAGTATCCGGCCCTGAGGCTAGGAATAAACTTCCCATGGAATTGAGATGCATAACCAACCCAGCGGAATTTAGATCCAAACTTAAAACTCATTTTTTCAAATACTCATTTCCATACATTCGTCATTATATTTAAACTTTGTAATTTAATTATACTCTAATAATTGTTGATGTCCACGAATATATACTATTTTATTTGCTATTCCCTACAACTACTAACGAAAAACTCAAAATGCTATTGATCTACCTACCAATGGTCTGTCAGTGGTAACCTAACACCTCAATCCGTTTAATGTTGAGCGATGAGTCATCATAATGCGGTAATACTCGGCGATTAATTTCATTAATTTATTTAAGATATCCATACATTTTCGTAAATCCGATAAATTTTGCATCCATGTCCTTAAATAGTAATATGTATTATGTAAAAACTTCCTTCTTCTTCTGGCGCTGTGGGGTGATTCTGGCGAATGTATCTACGAATATGTTAGTTATAAATCTCTAAGTTATAATTGTAAATATATATGTCATTGAGCTCAGTTTTAGGTCAGCTTTTATATGTCTTAGTCATAAGTCACTAGCAATAACACTTAGATGTAAGTCACTAGTTATAATTGTAAATTTTAGTTGTAAGCCAGTAATATTATTTATGTATTTATTTGTAGAGCGCCCTTGAGGTGATTTTTCACGAAAACGGCGCTATATAAATTAGCCAAATATTATTATTATTATGGCTCCCGGGGAAGCGGTATCTGTCCCAGATAACGCCTTATATTTTCGATTGTGACAATTTCACGCCTCACCAGAACATTAAAAAATCTGAGTTTCACTTCGTAAACATCAGAGTCGGACAAAACAAATATAACAAAAATCTATAAATAATAACAGCTTTTTTTCTGGCATCCGTTATTCAGGGCAGGCCAATTATTGATTTTTAAAACATCGCATTATTTCAGGAATGTATTGTGACTAAGAATTTGGGTGTGATGTAAATTAATTTAAATTATATACATTCATTTCTCGGTCTAACCCACATGATTCAAACAAAAGGCAACCGAAACAAAAACAGTGAAGTAATACCCATTTTGACATCTTCTCTACACTTAAACATAATACGGGTCGAGCTTGTGTCACTGAGGTGCGATAACCTGTTAAAGATAATTATTCTTTTCAGGTTCACGGCCTCAACTAACAAAAATAATCATTAAGACCAGAACTTCCGCTCCTATTCCGCCCATAGACAATAAAGGCGCTAAGGGTGATTGGAAGATGTTTTATGTTTTTTTTTTTTTATCAAACACAACAAACTTATTTTTGTGGCACTATTTTAATTCAAAATTAGTAGATTGCTTACTTTTAACCACGTTTATTGTTTGAAAAAAGAAGAAACTTAAAGAAAGTTTCTTCCCTTTTTCTTGAAATAACATTTAAACAATTTGAAACTTGAAGTATACAAAAAGAAAAATTGACGTAAGCATTACTTACGAAACATGACGGATTTTATTTAAATAAGACACGTGGTTAAAACCAAGTAATCCATTAATTTAGAATTTTTTATTTTGTTTTACAATAACTCCACACAAGAGGCTCTGAGGAAAATAATTTCCCTTATTTCATCTTTGGGGATGCAGTTTTGTTCTAATTTGTCATGGTACGAAAAGCTCTAAGAAATAATATTTCTCTACTTGTTGACGTCCTCCATGGTAGAGAGGAAAAGCTCTCGACTAGCAAGCCAGATGTAGCGGATTCAAATCCCGGCGGGCGCAAGTTAATTTAATTTGTGTTGTTTCATAATTTACTCATTAAAAATAATATATACTATATTTGTGGCACGTTTCGGAGTGGAAAAACTGTCAGTATCGCCCTGGTGTAATCATCAATCACCATTCAGAATTGAAACGTTGCTTGAAATGTCTTTGGCCGTGTTTGGTGACAAATGATTTAATTAAGAATGTTATGAACATATTACAAAATTTTTATCTTTGCCTTAAAATTTTAATAATTTTTTTTTATAAAGAAAAGTTGTAGAAAAATTTTCACGCCTATATCAACATATCATTCACCTTTCATAACATAGAGCTTTCTTTCGCAAAATGTACGTAAAATTCACATACTTAACGATATTTATTACCAAACGATGATAAAATTTTATGTGTTTTGAAAGCAAAAACAGTTGGATATTTATAATGGCAGCCTCAGATATAATGTATGGCAGATCATGGGTATGTTAATATTCTAATGTTCTGTTTCCTTTAAATCATATTACGAATGCACAATCCACATGTTTATCAACAGTCAAAGACTTCAATGAATAATTCATATTAGAAACCTTGAGTCCCGTTCTCTCAATTTCAACGTCTAATGTACAGTAAATTGGGGCAAACATAGATCAAATAAAGAAAGAGAAAACTACGTTTTTACTGTACAATTTGGATGCGGGTATGGGTAACGCCACCCCGTAACCCTTATAATGGATTTCCAATACCTTTTCCGTAGGTCACCAATCACCATGGTTCGTTACGACTGGTTGCATAAGGTTCGTGGTGTGAAGATTGTCCGAGCTTTGGTGGCGATGTATCTGCTCACCAAGCGAGTGGCGGGCCGGATCAGGAGAGACTGGTTGAGAAAGACCTTTCGACCTTTCCAGCATTACTATCTCGGAACATCGCATCCGCAATGGAAGGGATGGATGCATACGTCACTCCTGGGCACACTCCCCAAGATTTTTATCTTCATACCTTTTTCTTTTCCAGAACGTTCTCTTGTTCCTTTCCTATAAATACCCTCCACACAGCATCCCCAAAGATGATATAAACTCTGAGGGGAGCCTCGTGTGTGGAGCTAATGTAAAAATAAAAGTATTCAAATATTCAACGTAAATAAAAAGCCACAGAATTGGCATTCAAATTTTATTTACGTTAAGCAAAATATAGATAATAAAATCCCACATCCAACATAAACTATTTACTATGAGTACTTAGTACTATCTCTTCCGTTATACGCATCATAGATAAAGTATTTACCGACAAATCTGTCAATGTGAACGCAAAAAAGAAAGTGAAAAGTAAATAAATGTGAAGTTTATCTACAATAATATTATCGTTAACACAGTGGGACAGATTTTAATATTTACGTTAGCGGTGCATGTCGAGATAATAAAGTATGCCAGTGAAAAGCTTCGCACAAAACTACGTAAAAATGAAGAATACAAACCTCGCTATGATGTTTACCGTTACAACGTTTAGAAATTATTTGTAACATCTTTTCGCGAATAAAAAACAGGACAATCGAAAATATTCGAGTTAAAAAAAACTAAGTTATAATGATGATGCGCTTTGTTTTATAGGCGCCGTACCCGCGCTCAAAAAGACGAAGATGTAAAGATATGTAATTACGAATGTTGGAGAGAGTACGCTAATATTTAAAACGGTAAAATTGAAGCGAAAATTGTTAAAATGTATAATAAAACAACTCGTTTAAAATAGAGCAAAAATCTCTTAGGGGCTGTCTAAAACAGCATTCAAAGAAACACTCAGAATTTTTTCATACATATAACTTGTAAAATAACTGAAACAGACGTGAAAATAGTAATTTTTAAAGCATACTTTGCGTTTTTTTTCTATGGAGGGAATTAAATATAATTTGTGTTTTGGCGTGGAACTCGTCTATTATCTTCAAAAATAACATATATTTTTTTACGAGCTTAAAAACTTCAAATGTTTAAGGGGGATATGTAAGAAATCCGTAGAAATTCGGGTAGCGGCGGTTTAATTTTATGTTTTTGTTTATAATGGACGCCTTTACATTAAACGTGACGAATCACGGTAACGGTATAGTGACGGCAAAAAATGCAATAAACATACGTTCCTCAACGCCATAATGCTGCAGCTCTTTCTTACACCTTAAATAATGGTGAGACACACAAAATACGTGAGACTGTTTCCTCCAAAGTACTACTTTTTGCGACGGAAAATGCGTTTCATTTTTTTTACACGTGTTGGTAGATGTACATATGATAATGATTGTATGTTTTCTTTGGGGGGGAGCAGACATATGTTCACTGTTCGTCTCATTTTCGACTGTTGTTATTTAGTGTGTAAGAAAGAATGGCAGCATTGTAATGTTTAAGAACTAAAGCAAAACCACATCAGCGCATTGATTTGACGTTTTTGAATTTTTGGAATTCACTCATACTTCCATGTTATCTCTGTAACTATATTCCATACTTTCAAAATTATCGTCATGGCACGTAGTATTGGTAAGGATTACGGAAACGTCACGGTGCGGTGTGTGAGAGAGATGCAAGAAAATTATGTTTTTTTTACCTTTGGAGGAAACAGACCTACGTACATTGTATATCTCATGTTTTGAAAGAGCTGCAGCATTATTGTGATAAGGAACGAATGTTTATTGTATTGTTTATGCCGTCACGGTAAATGTAAAAGCGTCCAATGAATTTGATAACTTACGTGGCGCCGGATTACTGCATTTTTGTAGTGTTTCTTCTAGATCTTAGTTTGTGGATATCAGATTGGAGATTGGAGATTGCAGATTGCAGATTGGGTAGTATAAGTGATTGCACTTACCTGAAAAAGAAAAGAAAAGCAACGATTTATAAAAAACTTTTATGAGAAAACTGGTTTTACTACTCGGCTTCACCTGAGATTCGGATTGAAAAATTGAAACAAACAATTCCATGTCATCTACTCGTATTATATTATATCAAACATTTCAAATTCTCAAAACAAACAGATCAAACACACGCTTGTACCTAGATTACATCAAGCACGGAAAAGAAGCGGATCTATTAAACTGCACAGAAGGTGGGTAATAATAATCATGCTATCATTAATTTCTTTTAACCCCTCAAGCATATTTTGTCAGAAAGTCACAGTATTTCCGCGTTGCAATAAAATCAATATACCTATACGGAATATTTTTGAACGTATCCGAAAACTAAAAACTGTTTTTGAAAGACACTCTCATTAATTTCTTTTAATCCCTCAGGACATTTTGTCAGAAGTTCACAGTATTTCCGCGTTGCAATAAAATCAAAATACATGGAATATTTCTGAACGTATCCGAAAACTAAAAACTGTTCTCGAAAGGTAATGAAATAAGTTTTCAAGTGTTTTTTTATTTATTGTTATCAAGCTTAATTTGTAGAACCTCATTTGGTGCTTCAGATTTTATGTCCGGGTTAAATCTTCCCTAAAAGAAAGACTAAACCCTTCCACACACTTTTCCACAAATGTTTATCTAGTCAATCCACGCAATGTAAGTGCACTATGTAAGTATAATTAATACAAAACAATACAAGAACAATACGTCAATCCACCAGAGACCAAATGGGAAAAAAATTCACCGACTCCAGATATTTTCATATCAGAGGCTCGGTAGAACTCCTAACTGTACCGATAAATCCTACTGATTGCTCACTATAAATATTTTTTTAAATCTTTCGTTATCCTAAATGTATTTAATATGACTGACTTTTTCATTTTTATATATAAATTCTTTGACCAAAAATAAGCCAAAATTTTGAACGAGAGAGCTTATTATATTTTTAATTAATTTTATTTTTTTTTAAATAATTATTTTTTACATTTACTCCACACAGGAGGCCCTGAGGAAAAAAATCCCCCAGGGCCTATGTCATCTGAGATGCTGTGTGGAGGGTCTATTTGAGGAGAGGAAGGAATGAACATTGGTCTTGAAGAGACCCATGTTGTAGAAAGGAGGAAACACATAGGCCGGCAAATCATTCCACAACCGAGCTGTTGAACTCAAAAACGAGTCGAAGAAGCGACCCGTTCTCATGTGACAAATGTTAACCGTGTAAATCTGTTAGGAACGCGTTTGGCGTGTTTCCTGACCAAGCACCGGTGCCAAAGGGATCAATGACGCAAGTTTCTATCTTCCATTTAAATACCGGTAGAACAAGGGATAGCATTCTCACCAGACGCCTGTGCTCTTAAGATTGCAATCCGTTTTTTAAGGTTAAATCTATCAAATTTATTTATTTATTTATTTATTATAGATACAAAAGTAAGTACAAATTATATATTAGGAGCTTTGCCTGTCCAACTAGGAAAGTTTCCCGTTCCAGGACAGACAAATTGACAGGTTTAGTTCATATTATTCCAAGAAATGTACATAAATACATAACAAAAACAACAAAAAAAAACAAAAAATTTCATTTTTCTCTGAAAGTAAGTTATGTAGTAAAGAAAAGAAAATGGACCGCCTGTTTCTGCACAGAGTCGAGGGTTTAGTGTAGTAAGCAGTAGGTACCTGTCTATCATCGTAGGTTCTAAAAGTCTCTTAGGAAAAAAAATCTTGCATTTCTGTCCGCTTGCATTTCAAACATACAATAAAAGTGCAGTAAATAATGTCACGAGAATTTATTTGTAGGCTCTGCGCACTTGGTGAAATATAAAGGTTGCTAACAGCGGCTACGCATGGTTCAATGTCTCGGTCAATGAAGTGAATCGAGGTTATAAGTTCTTTATTATTAGTAGCGTGACCATTATACAATTCCAGACCAAATGTGGTTTCGCATTCTACTTGACGCCTCAATCGGCACTCAAGTACGATGCATAATTCAAACTGACCGCGACACTCGACAGCCATCCAATCTAGCCACCCAGCCATCCGACAGACAGCAATCAACACAATCAACCAACAAATTAATTTATTGATGTACACAGCTACACAAAGTTAAATTATAATTCATAATTACAGACAAGCATACAAAGAAAACATAAAAAACACCGACGGTAAACACTACCTTTGGACAAATACCATGCTATAAAAGCATTCAACAGTCTTTCACTTGAAACAAAAATTGAGGAAAACAAAAATAAATTCAGACACAAAATGATTAAAGAACAAAAAAGACAATATTACAAAAATTGTATAACATAAAAGAATAACACGTATACACGCAACACACAAAATCAATATAAAACAAGCAACACTCACAAACACACAAATCATAAAATATCCCGATTTTTTTTATTTATTTTTTACTTTACTTTAATTTTGAATCTTTATTTTTAGTTTAAATTTATCTTAATTTTAAGCGTTCTTTCGTCACCAACATTATATATATTTTTTCAAAAATGTATTAGGTATATATAAACTCTTATATTATAAAACGGGGGCCTCAGAACGGTAAGCCACAAAGTGAGGCCAACATTACTGGTTCGATTACTGTGAAATGTAAAATATTGTAACAAAATAAAAAAAAAATGAGATCTGCTCCTGAGAGGCGAACAGTTCCAAGGCAGAAAATAACAAAAAAATTGGAATTGGAACAATTGCCATTTCATTCTGAATTTTAAGATCTATCGAGATGTATGTATCTAATCGAAGAAGCAAAACAGAAAAACACTCCACTCACAACGGGCGGTCCGTTTAATATAATCTTCTATTATTGAAGAAAGCAAACACTTTGTGGCTTGACATTACATAAAATTAAACAAGTTCTTTGTTTCAAACCATTTTATTTGAATTTATAATCGTCGACCGGTTTCGGTTGACTCAACCTTTTTCAGGACAATAACAGGACAATCCTGAAGAAGGTTGAGTACAATCAAAACCGGTCGACGATTATAAATTCAAATAAAGTGATTTTAAACTAAGATTCTTCTGTTTTAACAAGCGGATTGCAACCTAGCATCACTGATTCCTTCGGCACCGGTGCGTAGTCCAAACACCCTATAGTAGGGGAGGAATTAACGCTAAATGGGTAGTTACTCGAGCGTTGTGGGGACCTATTGGATTGCAAAGATTAGATGCTAAAAAGAAAAAAAGTTTATGTGATGTATGCACTTTCAGTGGTGGGGGGAGCGAGTATAAATTATCAAAAATGTAAAAAAAAATCGTCACATTGACTTACTCGAGCGCGTCAGATATTAATAGCGTATACGCCCTACGTGTTTCTGGTAACGGAAAGATATTAATCTGACGACTTCAGTGGTGGGGTTGGCCGTATGAAGAGGTAGAAAATTGAAAAAAAAAGGATTTATTCGAGCGTGTCAGATTAAGGTAATGTGCGTTAATTACATGAAGAAAAGCTTACATTTCAATAATCTGACGATTTGGACGTAACCTAAACTCGTGGCTGTTTGTTGAAAATGTAAAAAAAAATCGTGACCTTGACTTACTCGAGCGCGTCAGATATTTATACAGATGGTTCAGCTTGATGTCCTGGTTGTGCTGACCTATAATCTGACAATTATGTGGAGGGGTTTTCTTAATCTGACAGTTTTAAGTTTATTTTTTTATTTTTTATTACTGAATAGAATTACAATGAACAAAAAAGAATATATACACATTATAACGATTAAAATAAAATCGCTTAATTAAACTTCTTAAAAATTTCACTTATTAAATTTCTTTACACAATGAATAAACCAAAGCGTTGTACACGAACGCGCGGCCTAGGGGCCTCCGGCTCTGCGACAGAATATAAATAGCAAGCGCCCGTCAACGTACTACTCGACCATAGACATATGAATATTACTAGACCTGCTAAAATTATCAAATAAAATTATTTGATAATAATTATCTAATATTATTATATGATTATATCAAATAAAATTTATTATCAAATAAAATTTATTTTTCGGTATACGAGTCACGATCCTTACCGCTGGACTACGCCGGCCGGTATCTGCGGACCCTGTACAGTACGCCCAGTTTCTGAGAGGCTAACTTAACATTGATGGAGCCCCCTACCTGAGCTGGTTACTTTTTAGAGTTACACCAAGCATATCAATGGAGGGTTTGTGCGGAAGATTGCTTCCTTAGTTAGGTACTCGAAGAATTAGATAAGCAAAGGTGTATTTGTTCTTATTTCAAAATTAGATGTCAAATGTGTAAGGTGAATGAATGTCTGTTGTTTTAGAATTAGATTTTATCCCTATTTAGCCAGTCTAGTTTGTAGTTTCAGGCCGCCGCGCAGAAAAATCTCACAGTGAACTGCCCTGTAACCGATATCTCACTTTCGATCTTTACCTTTCTGCGCGGTGGCCAGAAGTGGCGCGCCCGAAGTGCCCGTGTGGGGATTCATAACTGCGCTGCCTCACCAGCGTATGTTGCTTCCAGATTTCTGGACACGTAACAAATCCGTTACTGAACTACCTTGCGCGACTGATGTCTCAGCATATGCCCACCCTAACCGTTTTGCCGCACGTTCGTGTTCGTAGATTTGCAACGCTTTGGTTTATTCGTTATGTAAAGAAGATTAATAAGTGAAATACATATATCGATATAACCGCTCTTTTTAAGAAGCTAGGTCTACTCTTTTCACAAGCGCTACCAGCTGTGCATGCGCTAACAGGATGTGATTACAATCCAGCTTTTTACAGACGAGGCAAAAAAAAGCCTTTCGATATTTTAATGGGATCTGTACTTTTTCAACAAGCATTTGCAAATTTGGGATCCGAAGCTTACAGTGTTGATGAATTATTTATCACTATGGAATCTTTTATCTGCCATTTGTATGGTGTAAAAAAATTGGCTGATGTCAACCGAGCTAGGATAGAAATCTTTAATAAAACATATCAGGTATCAGATACATCACAGCCTTTCTCATTAAAAGTTCGCAATTACGATGCTTGTAATTTACCACTTTGCCAATCGGAGCTACGGCAGCATTTATTACGAACGCAATACATCGCACGCTTGTGGAGGAATGCCCACTGTCGAGTCGTCACTGAGATGCCAGCAACAGATTTCTGGTGGAAAAATGAGGATGGAAAGTTGGAGATGACTTGGTTCGTTGGCAACCAACTACCAGACGCATATCAAGATATTGTCACGACACCTGACACTCTAGGGGATACTCCAGATTCAGGTATGTTTTATTTTTAATGTAATAATAATATCATGAAATAAATAAACGTTGTTAAGTTTCGTAACCATTTTTTGATTACAGATACGCAAAACGTTGATGAAGGTGACAAAATCGATTCGAATTTGCAGTACGAAGACGATTCCACTGATGATGACGACGATTAAAACTCATTCTCAACCTTTTTTTTCACTAAGAGATTTTCTTTTTATCATTATACCTATATTATTTTTTGTTCATTGTAATTCTATTCAATAATAAAAACAAATATACATATATATTTTTTAAACAAATTAATTTTCTTCGGTCTTCGGCATAGGGCAGGTCTAGTAATATTCATGTCTATGGACTCAACAGTTAGTGGGCAGTTCTCATCGCCGTCAGCCACTGTACGCTCCACATTCAATGATGATTTTAGCTTCTTCGACATGTTGAAATCGTCAGATTATACTATTTCCATGATCCTTACATTATTTCCTTCAAAATAAAAGAAAAATGAACCGCGCTCGAGTAAATCCATGTGACGTTTTTTTTTTGCAACTTTGTGACTCGCTAATTTTCTTACGTCACGTTCAAATCGTCAGATTATTAAAATGTAAACTTTTATGTATGTAATTAACTCACAATACCTTAATCTGACACGCTCGAGTAACTACAGGGATCGATTTTTTTTTACTAATCTGATCGGTTCTCCTAGCCGTACCCACCAATATTATGGGTTCATATATGGTGGTAGTCCATAACAGGGTCGGGAGGTATCTCCCCTTAGTTAATCTGACGCGCTTGAGTAAATCCCAAAATCCCTGCTTCGCCTCCCGTACTACTAGTAGCCCAATTTGCACACGGTTGACATTCGGCTCATGAGAACGGGTGGTTTCTACGAATCGTTATTTAACAGCTCAGATCTTCAAGATACATCTTCACTTCTTTCATTCTTCAAAAAGACCTTCCACACTGCATCTTCAAACTCATGACATAGATCCATATAGTGGTGTTATATTATTAAAAAAAAAAAACAACTAAGTACAGTCAGTCGAGATTCTACCACATTTAGAAGATGGAGAGATATCTAATTACGAATGTTGGAAAGAGTGTGCTAATATTTAAAACGGTAAAATTGAAGCGAAAATTGTGAAAATGTTTAACAAAAGACGACTCATTTAAAATAGAGCAAAAATCTCGTGGGGGCTGTGTAAAACAGCATTTAAAGAAACACTGTGAATTTTTTCATACATATAACTTGTAAAATAACTGAAACAGACGTGAAAATAATTTAAGGAGCATAATTTTGCGATTTTTTTCTATCGAGGCAATTTCATATAATTTGCGTTTAGACGTGGAGAATGTATAAATATTATATTCAAAAATAACATACATTTTTTCAGCTTAAAAAATTCAATTATATTTAACCAATTTTTTATCATCACTCTTAATGACCGTTCTAAGGTGGTTCTGAGTTGGTTTCATTCTGAGTTGGCCGGTCACCATTCCAATGACGTTGATTTATTTATTAATCAAAACTTTAAAGTTTATTAATTCAAAATTAGAGTTTTAAAATTGTAGAATTTCTTGTCAAGACACAACAGTTTCCCGTTATTGTAGAAGTGCTTTCAACAATCTAGCATGTATTATTATTTATGATTATTGATTTTGACTTTCCAGTTAAATTATTATTATCGACAAATAAGATAACAGTTAAATTATTATTGACTCGTTAAAGAAAAATCAAAATGAGATAGGTACGCATTCACATATCAAATAAGAATGGTTTTCTAATGATTTAAAACCAATTCGCATAAATGACTTAGCCAATATTTATCACTTAGCCAGTAAACGTTTTTACGAGCCATAGAATAATAATTCTAAAATAACAATACAAAGAGTTATAAATATATCTATCTGGAGGTCAAAAGAAGAACTAACGAATCAATATGTCACCATCAACCAGGTATAATTATTCATTCGCTGTTTTTCAAAAGACTGACTTAAAGCGAGGACTTTTTTGGAAAGGTTGGATAATGTGTTTGAGAGTTTTTTTACAGGTTGGTTTCGTAAAGGCTTATAAACAACATTAACTCCTTTCGCATTAATTGTTTAATATAATAACAAGGAAATTTAAAATCGATTTTACGGAACCAAGCGACGTGGAGTGTAGTAACGTCCGTTCGCCACCATAATGGGGATACAAAATGCACATAGTATTTATGCCGGACCGTATTAGGTTTAATTCTCAATTCGAAATTCGTCGCCTCCCATTTTGATTCATGTAGAAAAAAAAACAGCGTAAAATTGTAATGTTTTGTTTTATTTTGTGAAATTCTGGCATAAATATTAAAATGCTTTCCGATCATTTTCTTAATAACTTAATGTGACACATTATGCAATAAAACTTTATCCAAATCATTAGTAGGAGATTTTGCATTTGTTAGAATTTTTTATGGGTTGTGATATTTTATTTTTCCCATACTTACAAAAAGACACCATTATTTCCAAGGCCACGATGTGTTATTTTTTTTTACATTAACTCCAAACAGGAGACCCTGAGGAAAATAATTTCCCTCAGGTCCTATGTCATCTATGGGGATGCTGTGTGGAGGGTCATTTTGGGAAAGGAAGGAGATGAAGTTCTGGGGAAAAATGGTAGAAATCTGGGGCCACTCGCAGTAATTAATTTTAGTATGCTTTTGCATTTACTTGTCGGTGCATGGGTGATATAATAAGAAATATTCCTGGGTATTGCCTAATATTGTTCCATTTCAATTAATCTTAAATTTTCAAAATTGAAACTATATCTGTCAAATAAGAGTAGAAAATATAAAAAATGGAAATACAAAATTTTTAGGCCGGCAACGCCAATTTAAATGTGAAATATTATTTTAAAGTGCAATGACACTGAAATTACAGAGCACTGTATAGGTACACATTTTAAAAAACATATTTTTGTTCTTAAAAAAAATAATTAAATCGAAGAAGCACTGTTGTCAAGTTAACTACTTAATGACATAAATTTGATTAAATTGTGTTTTACAAAGTGAATGGCTTTAATTTAATTTAAGATAAATTTGAATTTAACAGTAGGTAGAAAGGAAGAATCATTAATATTATGGCAGTACTTATTCACATTACTTATTTTCACGCGTATGGTATCCCAGATGACCGACACAAATGTCACCGATTGCCCCGAGATAGGATCACATGATTATTCCGCTTCTAGTACTCGATCCATCCGGTTGCACGGCAATTTTACCTCACTACCAGTTTGTACACGAATCTATATTCGTTGTAAATAATATTTTAAATAAAACTTAATATCGTGGATAACTAAGTGTTTTCAATTAAACATCATCATTATTATAAGTCTGAACACAAGATCACGGCTTGGAAGTGCCGTGATCTCAAGGAGCATTTTAACCTCAATATCGGTAAAGTATGAAGGCAATCCTGCCTGACGTGGAGAGGACCTCTTCATCAAATACTCTCCATCCACTCATACATCTACTAATAAACACTTCCAACATTGGTGACCCCGAGAATTTCTAATGATAATGATGAATACTGCCAATACGGAGGATTGAGTACTGGAATGCGGAATCCTGGACACCCCAATCTTGTGAGTAACATTTCAATTTTTTAAACTTAAATTCAGTAGGTCCAGTATGTACATTAGAATCATATGAAGATAAATCAGTAAAGAACATTATTGTCCAACATAGTTCATTGGTTATTGTCCACCAAATTCAGTAGCGTACGAAAATACCTACATCCCGCTACTACTTTATTAATAATGCTTCCCCCGCAACTCATTACTTGTTTATGTGGATAGTATATTGCCGGTAAATATCAATTTCAGATAAACAAGAAGCCCAGCAGCTAAGGCAGAGTATCCTAACCAACAGACGCGATTTTGCAGACAGACCCAGGTACCCGGATGCCAAATACCCGGATGCCATATACCTGGAGATCCTACACCACCCCACAGCATCCACCGCAGATCGGAGTAAAGCAAGTAACGCAAATTCAACTTCTCACAGTGATCCTTGTTAATAATTGATAATCCGAACATTTCAACGAAATTTAGCAACCCAGCGAGAATATGCAAATATTGTTACACGGTATAAATTTTTAAACTGCACTTCATCAAAGCATTATTACAATTACAATATATTTGTACTAACATTTCAACGCAAAGATAAGAGATTTGTAAAAGATTTTGGATATCATCAACTTAACTTTTCAGACCTGGATTAGATTTATTGTTATTTTGTTTTATGCACAATTTTGATAATTTTATCTGCATACCTACACGGTCTATCAGTACTACTACTGCTTTTGCCATTGCCTATCACTTGCCATATTACAACGACAATATGCCGCTAGAAGAAACAGCATCAGGAACCAGCGCTAATTACACAATAATGGATCCAGTCATAAACTCCGTATCAGTTAAGCTACCCCCCGTCTGGTGCGACAACATACAGCTCTGGATTGCCCAGGCAGAAAGCCAGTTCTCCAACTCAAGAATCAAAGATGACACCACGAAGTACAACATTATTGTCGCCTCCCTGGACATCGAAACCCTCAGGACCGTCAGCGATGTCGTCATCAAGCCACCAGCAACGGACAAGTACCCTACCCTAAAAACTGCACTCATCACGAGGTTGCAAGATTCCGAAGGAAAACGTCTCACCCGACTACTAACCGGATTACAGTTGGACGACAGGAAACCATCCGGACTGCTTCGATTGATGCACGAACTCGCCGGTCCCGAGCTTGCTGAAAGCGCAATCATACGCACGTTATGGCTACAAAGACTTCCCCAACATGTACAAGCTATATTGACCACACGGCCAGACGACAATCTACTACAACTTGCGTCAGCAGCCGATAAAATCCTGGAAATCTACCAGACGACCGAGTGCGGAGCGATAAACAAAAATCAACGTAGAGATAACAATTACAGAGAAGATCCCGACATCACTTCCGTTCTTCAGAGCCTACGTGAACAAATTTCTGCACTAGCTCTAGAAGTCAAGCAACTAAAGTCAAGTCGCAGAGACAGTCATAGCCCCGTACACCATTTTTATAATCGGCGTAATCCTAGCCCCCGCCGAGAATGGCGTCATCCATCGACGTTGTACTCCAATACCGACCGCCAACACCGATCCCGGTCGAACGATCGAACGGACAATAACAATGAACTTCACAAAACAAACGACTACTGCAGCAACCATAAAAAATTCGGGCAGAGATCATTCAACTGCATTCCACCATGCACATTTCACAGAGATAATCCAAAAAACAACGGCAACGCCACACAATAAGTGTGATTTTGCTAAAAATTGCAGTCCATCGTAACTTTCCTTACTTACGCACAAGTAACATAAACACTTGTAGCTATTTAACAAGCACAGACAACAGATATCACCAGATAACAAGAAACATGCGACTGGACGAGATCCAGTAAACGGGCAACGAGCAACTGGGAACTGTCAACATATATCACCAGATAACAAGAAACATGCGACTGGACGAGATCCAGTAAACGGGCAACGAGCAACTGGGAACAACAAATCACCAGATAACAAGAAACATGCGACTGGACGAGATCCAGTAAACGGGCAACGAGCAACTGGGAACAACAGGAATACTAATGGACTCACGAATATCTACTGAATAGCTACGATCTCGAATTTTTTTTTTTTTAAAGAAACAAATCGTTTTTTCACCATCTTCTCAACTTCAACATCTCCAATAATGTATATATACAGTAGCTGACACAATATCTCAATCTGAGGAGACTAACTGTCCTACTACAAGCAACCAAGGATCGGAGGGAAAGCGCAGAGTCAACCTGACGATTAAATTAAGGCAAAAGATGACTCCGCCCTCGTCCTATGTTAAATTAATGTTTCCAACTGTGACCGACTCAAACCTACATTTTTCCAAAAGTCGGAGGAAATACCGCAAAAAACGGCAAGCACACTGCCCACAATAACAACAAGAAAAACACGCTGTGGAAGACACGTACATTTTCCTGAAAGGTACCAGTCGTAAAAGTAATACTTGGCAATACTTCAATTAAAAAAGCTATCGTTTAAACAAATTAATTAGAAAACTTATATTGATGTATCCAAAATTTATTATTCGATTTGTATCACTGTACCTCATAATTAATTAAAATTCTAACTAACTACTGTGAAATAAAATTAAGTTTATTTAGGTATTTAGCTAGCGAAACACCGCCATATAAATTATTGTATTATTACGTAGTCAGTATTTCTAACAAATAATAATATTATATAAATTCATTTTCGTATCCCGAATTCTGAACAGTATACAGACTACATTTTATTTGTAAATAACTAATTAATAATATTAGTAAGGTATATCAAATTTAGCAAATAAGTTATCCAACCTGTAAATAATTTCTGTTAATTTCCGATATCTATTAATTTTACGTAGTGTTATCTTATTAAAAAGAAGCCACATATTAGATCGGACCGTCATAAATGCTAACCAAACTGTATTTGTTTAACAATAACAATATAATAAATAATAATTCGACATTCCAATACCACTGTGGAACTACGTACCTAAAGTCGGGTAATAAACAAAGACAGCACTTGGAATTCGAATTATTATTTTCCCTCGATTAAAAAGAATTCACTCCTTAGTCTAAGATTTATAAAGTTAATTTTGTATAATATGGTTCATGTATTTTATTTATATTTTAATATTACGCATAGTTAAGTTTACTTTCGTTGAAATTGTATAAACGCATAATAAGTATGTACCGAGTCAGCCAGCAGCTACTCGCCTTTGTAAATAATCACCGTTACGCATTCTAGCAGTACCTACCTACCTCAACACTATATGTCTAGCCGTAAGAAGGAACGAGTAATAATAATTTTAATCGGTCAATACCGACTGAGAAATAGGTACTTACTTCTATTACTAATGATAATTAGGACTTGTAAATAAATAACATTATAATTTTAAAACATTTTGTAACTTTGGTTATTTTTTCTTTTTATAGGCATGTTATGTTCTAAGTTATTGATGTAAATTTAGAATTGTTCACAAAACTACTTATGTAAAAATTATATTTTCGACTATGAAAAACATTGTATATAGACATGTATATCTCAATAACATACTAAACCCTATTTAGGTGTATATAATTATTTTCTTTTCGTATGCCATATTTTGTTATTCGCGTGCAACGCTGGTGGGGAGGTATATGGCAGTACTTATTCACATTACTTATTTTCACGCGTATGGTATCCCAGATGACCGACACAAATGTCACCGATTGCCCCGAGATAGGATCACATGATTATTCCGCTTCTAGTACTCGATCCATCCGGTTGCACGGCAATTTTACCTCACTACCAGTTTGTACACGAATCTATATTCGTTGTAAATAATATTTTAAATAAAACTTAATATCGTGGATAACTAAGTGTTTTCAATTAAACATCATCATTATTATAAGTCTGAACACAAGATCACGGCTTGGAAGTGCCGTGATCTCAAGGAGCATTTTAACCTCAATATCGGTAAAGTATGAAGGCAATCCTGCCTGACGTGGAGAGGACCTCTTCATCAAATACTCTCCATCCACTCATACATCTACTAATAAACACTTCCAACAATATGTTTGAGTTCAGTTAAACTACTTTTTGATCTGAATGAGTTAAATATATTCAGATCTAAAATTAGAGACATGATCTAAAGCCTGGACAACGATAGTAGGTACTTAAGCTAATAATAAATAAGTGTGAGCAATTTCTAAAGTGTGCATAATTTTATTACTATATTATTCTTCATTATGTTAAAACAAAATTCCAAAGGTATAATAATAAGATACCTATAAGCAGTTCAAATTTTTAGATCAGTGGGTACTATTTTACAATGAAAAAATATTTGTTTCACTTTTATGTCTTTTTAATTTTTAATAAAAATGTAGGTTACGCAGCTTTAGATTACCACCACGATTATATTTTTAGTATTGTCATTTGAACAACAGTGGCGCCCTCCTATGTTTTCTACTCTTATTTGACAAACTGTACTTATCATATCACACATGCGACATATATAAAGTGGCTATCAAAATTATTTGATGAATTAATAATTCTTATTATGTTTAAATGCTTAACAGATGTTTAGATTAAATAATAGAGTGAAGGTACGTTATCAAGACAACGCGCGTGGTCCCCCTTGTCCTGGTTCAGTGAAACCGCGCGCGTTATTTCTGTATATTCGCTCTATTAATTCATCTAAGCATCTGTCAAGCATTTGTTTAAAAGAAATACACATTTCGAATATACAAAATAATTTTGGTACTTACATAATTTATCGCTTGTCTGATGTGACATATACATTCGTTTTAATTTTGAAAAATAAAAGTTCATTAAACTTAAATTCCGGAGGTTTCCGTGGTCTAGTAATTTTATTGATTTAATTTGTGTTATTTCACAATAATTAAATATAGTATTATTGCAGGACATTCCAGAATGGAAGATACTCTTGTTAATCGCCCGTAAGACCACCATTCAGAATTGAAACGATGCTTGAAATGGCTTTAGCTGGGTTTGATGACAAAATCTGAATAGCCATGTAGTTTTCCGCCTTCTTATTCCCCATCTCATTACCCACCCCACTACCTTCAGTCCAACAAAATACCACAATTGGGGCAGACGGGAGCCATTGGGCTCTTGTGCCGTATTCAAATCTTAATATATAAAAATGAATGTTTCTTTGTTTGTCCCTTTGATGGTTTTTACGTACAACCGTGAGTTCTGGCATTACGAAATTATTTCCCATACTATTCGTCGGATTGCGATGAAACTTTGGTGATTTTTTGTGTGCACGCACGCGAAGTTTTCTATATAGATACAATGGTGCAATAAAATTTGTGTACAAAATTTACTATAGGTGGGGCGCGAGTTGTTCTAAAAAAGTGTGTATTTGATATGTTTAGCGACAGGGAAGGGAGGCGGTAGGGGTAACACTTTCTTTATTTGAGTGGCATTGTAACGCATGCCGGGCACTCGCTAGTAAAAAAAATCAGAGTGTGAAATTAACACGCGGTAGAAGTGAAACATTCATAAAACTAAAGTAGACAAGAGTGGGGAGGGTACGAAGCATCGCACAAAGAGGGGACCGATTTTTCTATCTCATTTTGTCTTGGGCTAAATCCTATAGATATAAGTGTTTGTCTCTTTTTAGTGTCGATATTTTTCGTTTCATCGAGTTTCAAATCGCAACGATGCTAAATAAGTTTTCACCTAAAAAAATAATAAGGTAACTTTAAAAAGTTCAGTAGGTATTCATGATTAATTACGAATAAACTGAACCCCCCTAATAAATAAATATTAAATTATTGTAAATAAGACAACACATTGCATAAAAATCGTGAGACGTCGCGTCGCGCAGCATAAAAAGTTGGTGAAAAACTACATAATTTTCAAAGATTAAAAACATACTTCGAGCAGTAAAGAAAGAAAACATCTAAACCACTCGGTACGAGTAATTTCACTTAATAATTCGGTTCAAGGTTAAGTAATATCGAGCGTGATTGAAGCGACGCGACTTGAATGCGGCTGGGTTTAATTAAATCGGATAGTTCGGCTTCTGCGGTTAATGCCGCGCTCTTCCACCATACCACCAACGGTTCTTATGGATATAAAAGAGTAAATGTAGTACGACCGTAAACAAAGGCAAGAAAAGCAGACGAACGCATTCCGAGATGTTACTTATTTTGTGACTCATCGAGTGGTTTATTTAAAAAAAAAAACAATTTAACCTAGTTCTGAAATATTTCATAAAACCGTTGATCCTTCTTAGATGTTTGTGATAGCGTGATTTTCACTGATTATAAAAATAAACTAGCATTTTTTTTTTTTTTTTTGATAATAATTTAAACTTGATAACAATAAATAAACTAGCAGTTCTGCTTGTTTCTGATTTCCTCTTATATAAGAAATGAAAACCGAAGTAGGTACTTAAATACCTACCTACAAACTATAAATATTTTACGTGACATTTTTTTCTATTTCAAATGAGGAATTATTTTATTTGTCCACATTAAAGGTCGTAATCTGAATAATAATTCTTTTTTCACACAATCTTCAGGTCGGTAGGCACCATAATATTGTTTTTTTTTTTTAAATTTTTCTTTATTCATTGCTTTGGAAGGTTACATCATTTGTGCATTTTTCGAACACCAAGCTAGGCTCATGCCCGTGTTATGGTGGTCGAGTAATATTAAGGAAGTATCTAACATGGCCACCACATTGAGCCGGAGCCGGAATATAACAAACAAATTTACAGACAGATGAGATTCCAAATCGTTGAGCTAAAACAGGATAATTACTGATTACAACCCAATAGTTCCACCTTTCCAAAGCCATGGAACCATGGTGTTCATTTTGAAAATTAGAAACATTTTTTTTGGACGCAAGTTCGATTGTTCATAACTACTAGTTTATTTTTTAATTTTATTGGACTAGGTAGGTACCAAAAACATTAAATTGTCCCGTCCACTTTTCAATCATTTAACAAAAGTCACCAACTCCAGACGTATGAATTTTATTGTGTTCTGTACGTAATAAATCAAACCCAGCGAGAGCTCGTATGGACATCATCGAAGTTTGTCCTCTTCCTTCCCATACGTCTTGTTAGAACGATGCCTTATTTAGTAATAAAACCGTAGGACACAACGCAAGGAAAAAATGTGGAAATCGCTTAGTCAAAAAATTTAATACTCTCGTACATTTGTGTTTCTCAAATAAATGACTCAATTGAAACAAAGAACTCCCGACACTGTTGAGAGCAAATTCCTCAGCGTATTATGGAGCAATTTTGTCTTTATTTTGTTTTTGTGTCTTAATATAAAAATAAAAGTACGAACTGTTATTTTAATCTCGTGTTTTCACACTTAGAGGTATTTTTATGTAGAAATTGAGACCACAAAATGTATAAGCTATTTATTGTTTCGTCTTGAGTCTTGACCGACATTTTGAAAATTTGCCGTGAATTAAATGCTGGTGTTAATAAATTGACGAGTAGATACATCGATGATAAAATCATATGAAGATTTCATCTCAGATGTTCAAGGGATAATTTAAATTAACCGATTTGTTTAGATGTTCAGAATGATAAATTATATATGTAATGTTGTCTGTAGTAAATTAAACAAAAATAATGTTAATTCCGGTTTTGAAAACATAAAAAACATATATTTTCGTTAGTCATAAGTTATGCCAAAAAAAATACTTCCAGAAAGAATGTGTTGAAGTTAACTAACTAACTAAGCATCACGCCGTTTCCCCGCAGGGGTAAGCAGAGAGGACGGACCGCCCAAACAACTCGGTCTTGGCACACACTCCTTGCCTCGTTAACATTCATACATCGTCTCATACATGCTCTTCTATTATTCTGACATGGCCCGACTCAAGTATCTGATTCACTTGGTCGTGCCATGTCTTTCTCGGGCGTCCCCGACTTCTTCTACCATTCACATTTGCGTCTTATATTATCCTTACACTCCTTTCCTCGTTCATTCTCTCTACATGCCCGAACCATCGGAGCGTTCCTTTCTTGATCTTACTCATTACGCTTACATCAGCCTTGCATTCTTTGCGGACCTCCGCGTTTCTCACACGATCATACATGGTTTTACCACACATACGCCATACGTGTTGTAGTTGAATATATATATATATATATATATATATATATATATATATATATATATGTGTGTAAAGATTAAGTACCTATAAATAAATAAAGGATAATATTGAGAATGGGTACATTTTTTTCCTATTTTTTTAACTGGTTATGGATAGTTTTGATTGATTACAAGTTTCATGTTAAATTTTATGGATTCACTTAACTAGGAACCTCACTTGTCCACCTAACCTAGTTCTGAGATAATCTGTAAAATGTTTATCAAAGCATATATAATTATTTTGAAAAAATAATACAAAGGGAAGGCAAAGACGATGGGATTTATAAGCAGAAACCGAAAACTAAAGCCAAAGTTCGTAGACAAAGGGCGTTTCTTCAATAAATTTTGACCAGTGTTGTTTAACAAAGAAATTCTAACAGAAAAAATATTTTTACACTCAATACATATATTAAGTTCTGATCTCACGAGGCTTTTATAATGACAAAATAAAATAAAAACTCAAGTCTCTTAAGGAAGACTTTTTAGAGCGGGACAAGATGTATTAATAGGTTAAATATTTAGGTCCATTAACTAAGAGAAATATGGCATTTATAATTAACTTCATTTGCTAAATTTATGGACAAGTAGGGTTTCTCAAATAAGTGATTCGATATTCTGAAGCACTTTACATGAAAATTTGCAAAACTTTAATTCGTGTTTTATTTTGTTTCAGGTAAGAACTTTCATAGACCCTCCACAAATACAAAAATTAGAAGAACCACGCCATGAAGGTTTGTATTCTAGAAAAAGTTAAATATTCGCACGCCAATGTGTAGAGATTAGTATTCATGTTTCAAATACGGCTACTTCCTGTTGGATTCTGGGTTGAATACAAAACTAAAAACCCCCAAGATAAAAATGACGTGTAAAAAGACTATTGTAATACATTTTAGCATTCCAAATGAATGTAATTATTATTTGCAAAGTAACTGCACATAAATGGCTCTCAACAAGAAAACAACCGTTTGTGTAATCGGCGTATAAAAAAAGTAATAAACGTTCATAAAAGTATTTTTCAACACAAGGACGGATGAGCAAAGTTTATTTTGGAGATTATTCAAAATATGCATTTTCCAATATGAAATATCGGCAGATCAACAAAATTAGTAGTTTGTCTTACATTTTTTTAAATATACATTAATTTTATATAGAAAAGGGCATCAGTCAGATCCGAGATCTAATTACGTCCATATATATTTATAATAATAATCATGTATGAAATAATGCAGAAAGTTTTTGAAATATTGTAAGTGCCCTCGGGGTGAATTTTCTCGAAAATGGCCCTTTATAAATCAGCCAAATATTTACGATCTGAAAGTATTTACAAATTAGAGAGACGTCAGAAATTTATCTTTCAAATAAGCACAGCAAACTTGTCAAAAATCTCTTTTTTTTTTAAATCTGTCAAAATTAACAAAACGTGTAATTAAAACCGAATTAGAAATAATTTTACGCAGAAATATTTCACATCACTTCACGCATGCACAAATGCACCGACAGCCAAAATTAGTATATTTGATAATAATCCAACCGTGAATCAAGAAAGCATACCCGCCATAAAATAGCATTTACTGGAAAATTGTGCGACTTGCTCTAGGTTAGATGAGGTCTGAGATTCTATTAAAATTAATTACTAGCCGAAGGCTCTGAAGAGATAAATAAGCCTCGTTTTAATTAATATTCCCATAATAATTTCATTTGCAATCAACATCTGTTTCTTGGCTAAAACTAAACAAGAAAATGTAGCCACTGAGCGATTCCTTACGCACGATAACTAAAAATGTAAAGTGAGGCTCATAAAACTTAATGACCTCACTTTTATTAACTTATTGCTTAATACATTTACAGAGTGTTAACAATTATTACATTAATGAAATTGCCATTGGGATGTGCACAGATATTAACACCCGTAACTAAAAATGTTCATAAAATGCGTAAATCAAGGTTATTACTAGCCCTTCAAAAATTTGGCAATTTTTTCAGATAGTCAAAATATTTTCGCTTTACAATAAAATGCAAATATTTTGAATATTTCTGAGCACATTCAAAAACTAAAAACTGTTTTAGAAATACGATGAAATACACATATATTTTTTTAATTATAAAAATTTTGCATACAAACATAAAAAAGTTTTAAAAATGGCTCACCTTACGTTTTTTCTAACTAAAGATACTGATGATAAAAAATAATAAAAATACATGCATATTTTATTAGACAAACATATTGTAATCTCACTTTTTTGTCGCTCTTTGTATAAATAATTTATAAAAAAATCCCGAATTTTCAATTTTTTTTTCAATTTGCTATTCAAAACTTTGTATAGATACATAAAAGTGTACATTTTACATTTTTTGTGGCTATTTTTTAGATTTTCTTACACTACTTTCTAACACCGTTTAGAACATATTTCTCACTATGGACAGATAGTAAGGGAGTTACAGCGTTTTATACGAGACCTATGTGCGTTGGGTCAAATATGGTCTCCTGCCATTCAACGGGCTAGGTGAAAATGCTACTAAAAAAAATAACAGAAATAATAAAAAGCAAAATAAAATATAAAACACAAAAATGTACAGTGCAAAGAAAAATAATAAAGAAAGAAAAGACATAGTAATAATAAAGCATAATAAAGCACGTACATATTTTTTTGTTAAATAAAATACTGCTATTTGCCGTGACATCATATTACCTTAAAGCTAATAAAATTAGCACATGTTCGCACACTTTACTATTAACTATTATTAAGATCGAACCAACAACATCCCGAGTTAGAGTCAAATGCCTCCATCACGAAACTCAGATATTGGCATATTATGCTTAAACATGTAATAATTTCTAAATATTTATGACAGAAAAAACGGCGTATGACAGTTTGACTCAATTGAACAAGTTTTACCGCAAACAATTTTAAAGTTGTTCTAACCTACTTATGTAAATGAAATCGGTTGTATAATTCAAACATTTCCTTATTAAATTTTTTTTTTATTATTTTTTTTATTATTATTGTTTATTTTATTTAGATATAAAATTTGACATCTTATATCTAATGTTTTCTTATCTATGACTACTACAATATTATTTACTACTTACTGACTAAAATTTGGACTTTACAACATTAAGACATAATCCACGAAAAACTTGTCATTGATGTTCAAATTGTTGACCTTACTATCATTCGAACAGCATCAAAATATACCAGAATGCCTCATTTAAAAACCAAATGTTATCGATAAAAGATGATATGTTTTAGAACCCACTTTCCGCAAGAATTATACCTGTTTTGTGAAAGCTTCGGTCGGTATAACAAATCGCAGTTATTAATTTATTAAATTAGTACTAATAAAGCAATAAATAAAAAAAAAAAACAAAATCATATTAAATTCCGTGGTTTTATTAATCGTATTAGACTCGTGACATTATTTAAACTAATGGTTTTCGGCGAAATCCAATAATAAAATGACAATCCGGACCGTCTCAATAGTATATTATAGAGCGACAGTCGTGGTTCCGACAACTGGTCGGTTACATTACAATAAATCGTTTTCTCGCTATTGACTCTGTAAAGTGTAAAGAATGCGGTCACGAAACGCGTAAAAAATCCAAACAAAACAGCGCAATTCGCTCAAATCGGTGTTAATTATCCGAAATTGGGCTTTATGTAAGAGGAGGCGACATTTCAGAGAAAAGTGAAGTAAATAAAAGCACACGAAGTTGAAAACGGGAAAAAATAATCGCCGGCGTTGATCGCAAGAAGAAGGCCGAAAATGGAGACAGAGCGGTGCGGAATTTAAGCACGACAGAGTACAGTACAGTAAACAAACGGTTCCATTACAAGTGATCCTCCGACAGTTGGCCCCCCGGGAAACTTGTGTACAATATGCGGTCGATTTGGGGAAAATAGTTTTAAATACGAAAATCACAACTAACGAAAGAAACTGTACGTTTTTCAACACATTCAAAAATAACATCTTCAGTAGTTAATTCTTGCTAAATACTATTCCGTGTTAACAAATCTCATAAGTACTGCGCACTCAGACAGTTCGTAGATTTCCGAAGAGCCACCGGTATGTTTTGTATGAACCTAAGAAATCAAAATGAGGGTCCCATAGGCGCAGATGTTCACAATGCACCTACGGGATTTGAGATATATTTCTGACTCACTCTTGAGCAGTACGAGTACCGTTCAGAAGTTTGGGTTTTTGAGCACGGAATATGAATAGCGCTGTTTAAGTTTGGTAAAATTATAATACAAGTTTGTCTCATATCCTTATATTTGTTTGACAGTTCACTGCACGGACGCACTTTAGAGAAAACCCCCACTGATTCTAACCAAGATCTTTGTTGTTTCTTAGTTTGAGAAGAAAGTAGATCAAATCAGGACCCTACACGTGATGAATCGACATTAAGGTCTTGTAAAATACTATTCCGTACAAGTTTCGTGTTAACAAATCTCGTAGGTGCTGCGCAATTAGGCACCTATTATATTACACCAAGGTTCGCAGGTCTACCGCTCTGGCGGTACAAATATGTTTTGAATGAACCTAATAAATTAATATGACGAAAGGTCCCATAGGCGCTGATATTCATAACGCACCTATGGGATTTAGGAATCATTTCGGACTCACTCTTGCGAACTACGACTATTATTCGGATGGGTGGGTTTTTACCATAGGTGCTGATATTCATAACGCACCTGTGGGAATCGGCGTTCATTTCTAACTCTCTCTTCGACAGTACGAGTATCATTCAGATGGGTGGGTTTTCTACCACTAAATTTGAATAGCGCGCTGTTTAAATATTGGCAAAATTATAATACAAGTTTGTCTTATAACCTTATATTTGTATGACAGTTCACTGCACGAACGCACTTGGAGAAAACCCCCACTGACTCTAACCAAAATCTTTGTTGAATCTAAGTTTGAGAAGAAACTAGATCAAATCAGGACACGACTCATGATGAATAGACATTAAGGTCTTGTAAAATACTATCCCGTACAAGTTTCATGTTAACAAATGTCGTAGGTGCTGCGCAATCAGGCACCTATTATATTACCAAGGTTCGCAGGTCTACCGCTCTGGCGGCACAAATATGTTTTGTATGAACCTAATAAATTAATATGACGGAAGGTCTTATAGGTGCTGATTTTCATAACGCACCTATGGGATTTGGGAATCATTTCGGACTCACTGCGCAATACGACTATTATTCGGACGGGTGGTTTTTACCATAGGTTCTGATATTCATAACGCACCTACGGGATTCGGCATTCATTTCTTATGGCCGTTATACACGACATCTTTTTTCAGCCCGACTCCAATTAGAGACCAAAGTTAACATTTTTCGCTTTATGCGATCGCTATTTTCACCTCTATTTTCATATCTACGATTTCAATTGTCATCACTGCCAACAACATATGAACAATACTGTTTGATATGATGCCAACTGAAATCGTAGGTATGAAAATAAAGATGAAAATAGCGATCGCATAATGCGAAAAATGTTGACTTTTGTCTCTAATTGGAATCGGGCTGAAAAAAGATGCCGTGTATTGCGGGCTTTACTCACCCTTCGGCAATACGAGTATCATTCAGACGGTTGGGTTTTCTAACACGCAATTTGAATGGCACGCTGTTTTAAAGTTTGATAAAATTATAATACAAGTTTGTCTTATTTCCTTATATTTGTATGACAGTTTACTGCGCTGACGCACTTTAGAGAAAACCATCACATAATCTAACCAAGATCTTTGTTGTATCTTAGTTTGAGAAGAAACTGTATCAAATCAGGACACGACGCATGATGAATCGATATTACGGTAAGGTAAATGGACCCCGCAATCTGTATCTAATCCCGTAACGCCTCTCCGTTAGAAATCTGTCGTTGCCTTCGCGTGCTGTTTGCCGTGGGACTTTAGAGATCGATAATCATCATCAGCCGAGACAATAAGATGGAAGACGTAATCACAGCCTTCAGTAACAGATACTTGCATTATTTATATGCGAGATCATAGTACTGTTAGATATCTATGTTAAATTGTATTAAAACATATATTATATATTTTTATGATTGTGTTATTAATCATAGGTTTTCATTATTTGCCAATTTTTATTTTATTTTATACCAGCTGGTACCCGGCATGCGTTGCTAGGACATTTAATAAAGAAATTGTTTTTCCCCGCGTGTCCTTTCCCATTCGTCCCGTTCCGTTTCCGCCTCACCTTCCTCTCCCACGCCCCCTTCCCCTCTCGCGTTCTCACTCCGCCTACTCCACCATCCCTCTTCCCACTCCACTCCCCCCCTTCCCACCTCACTCGAAAAACCCCCTCCCGAGTTCCCCTCCCCGCTCCCAGGTTCCGTACATTCAGTCTCGGTACATTCAGTTTTCAAACTGCTCGCGAGCACCTATTGCAATTTTTTTATCCAAATTTCATAATGCCAGAGCTCACCAGTAGTTTTATACAAACTTTTTCCTGACAATAACGAACACAAAAAAATTGAATTATTCAATTTGGTACAGTCGTTCGGAAGTTATGCGCGTACATACATTTCGGCGATTCATTTTTATTTATATAGAAGATAGATAGATAGATAGATTATACAAACAAAAAGTACATAGTTTATAGTGATGAAAGAATTAACAGATATTAAATAATATTTCATTGTAGGTAACCAGGATATGTTTCTTTGTAATGTATTGTTTGTGAAAAGCGTATTTACGGAGGACGTGCGTGGTGTATAGGTGAGGTGTGTGTATGTATGAGTATGTTTGTAGGTATGAAAAGTGGTGATCTGTGAAGGGATATGTATGCGTATTGAACACTCAGCACATTATTGACATGATTTAATTTAAATTTAGGTAGTGATTCAGCGAAAGTTGTTTTTATATAATTATTTCGTTGAAGTTAGTTGATAATATTTCTACAATATAAAGGTATGTCAGTAATGTCATTTCCCAAAATTTATATTTCATTTAAAAAAATCAGAAATTCAAAATATTTTGTATCATTAGAGATTTTGAAAAATGTGTTCATTACCCGTAATAAAATTCCGCACAATCGATGTACAACCTGTATGTGTATAGCATACGTATAATGTTTTAGTTCGGAAGACCACGGAAGGTTTTCCGAGGAATCCCGGCATACAAACCCCGGTCGCGGCAAAAACCTAATTTTTGCATGATTATAAATGATATCATTTTTAATAAAATTTACTTATTATTTTTTAAAATCGATATCCTCCGACCTCTCCAGTCGGACTCTCTCAACCCATCGAGTTGCACTGCAGTGGGAGGGAAGAATTCATACGTCAATCCTGAACGCACTGACTCCCAGATTTCTATCTAACCCTCAACCCTTTTTTTCCAGAAATAATTTTCCTGAGGGCCTCCTGTGTGGAATTAATGCAAAAAAATCAGATCACCTTAATTACAGCAGATCAATATATTACGTATAAAAAGCGTGGAGTAGGTATAGACTTTGTTTCCCTAAATATTTCACGCGGATTATTTAACATTTGATATATTTTTTTGTTTTACGTGATTTTTTTTTACCTTAGCTCCACATAGGACGCCCTGGGGAAAATAATTCCCCATTGGGCCTATTTCATCTTTGGGGATGATGTGTGGAGGGTCTTTTTAGGAATGGAAGGTGAGGAAGGAAAGGAAAAGGGCATAAGGGGTGGGTAAGAATTTGGGTGTCAGTGTGTCCAGGAGTGACGGACATATGAATCCATCCCACCCACTGCTGTGCATGGCGATGTTCCGAGAGACTACAGCTGGAGAAGTCAAAGGGTCTCCCTCAATTACTCGCTTCCGATCCGGCCTGCCATGCAGCTGGTGGGTAGACGCATCCTCCGCTAAGAACCGGTCAAATCTCAACCCATGAACCCGGGCACCCCTACTAAGTCACCAAACGTAGCAAACCACTTGGGTGACCTATGGCAGAGGTGTTGGTTATCCAATAAATGGTTACCGGGGCGGCGGCACCCATACCTGCCTCTCAAATTGTGAAATCCCAAAATGTGAATACCGCAAAGGAGTTTCAACTCCCAAACATGGAGCTAGTGAGACTACGCCATCCCTAATTGATGGTCTTACACCAGGGCGTTACTGAGAATATCTTCCACTCAAGAACGTGCCGAAAATATACTATACATTATTGTAAATTAATAAATTATGTAATAACACATATTTATCAAGTAAAATTTACTTGCGCCCGCCGGGGTTTGAACCCGCGACCTCCGGATTGCGAGTTGGGACCATTACCCCTAGACCACGCAGGCCGTTGTTATCAGGTACTTACTTTATAAAAAATACAAGTCATTATGACCCAGAAGGCACATGGCGGGTACATAACATCATCTACATCGCTTTCTAGTCAACTTGAAGATTTCCAGACTCACGGTCCAGCGGCCTTAGACAAAGGAGACTGGCCGAAAGGTTGGCGTACTCTGCTAGTACTCTGCTGGAACTCTGCTGTGCCTCGGAAGCAATTTGGCAGATAACATCTGAACCGGGTATCACGCCGTCTCCACCGAAACATCCTCATTATCTGGGGGAGATGGTGATGAACATCGGTGGTGATGGGTTTGTTAAAACTTCCACTATCTGATGAGGTTGAAATAGGGAGAACCCTTTGTTTTACTTTGATTGAAATAATAAAAATATAATACAAGACCCCTGTCTCTTTATGATGAGCATCTGTGAACATGTAAAAATGATTTGTATGTTTATTATTTTTATAGTACAAAACCATAACTTGCTCTGTAAACCTAAAATTGTAACATTTCCTCTTGAACGTGGGATGATATTTCAAAAACTGCGCCGAAATTACTCGTACTTTGATGAGTTCTGGTCAAATATCAATATAAAAATAACGCAATTGTTTGTTTTGCAATTGTTTTCTGATTACCAGATAATATATCTTATTAGACTTGTATATTACATGATAATATCGTAAGAAACTTTCCCAGATTAGCTAACTAACTAAAATATACATTAATATAAATGTAAACTGATTTTATTATTTCCACGCAAACCTGAATACGTACCCAACAAGAAAAAAACAATTCAAAGGAGTTTTCAGAGAGATAATGACCTTTACACTATTTTTATTTTTAAAGCGTAAAGTATCAATATTTTCGCCATTGACAGCTGCTGAAAGTAACCCGCAAAGCCATAGGAAATTCATTTGCAATCATTCCGAGAAGCTAGATTAATGAAAGAAAGTGTTATGTCGAGAAAGATATTGACGCAAGTCATTATGACCTTGTCCTTCACACAGTTTCTTTATAAACAAGCGTGGGCACAAAAAACCAAAGATTTTTATGTGCCATACACATAAAAATCTTTGGTTTTTTGTGCCCACCAGCGCGGGCGAGCCACAGATGACAGGTTAATATCATTGAAGAAAATATTTGCAACTCTTCAACGAAAAATGAGAAAATGAAAAATCAGAAGGAATTCGCTTGCATGAACGAATTGAACCCAGGACCTCAGTGAATCTCTGGAAACCTCTGCAGTCCTGGATTCAATTACTATTTAAAACCCATAAAATTCAAAATCAACCATGACAAAAATAAATTACATATTTTGGTGCTCAACCATTACGTGCTCTACATTAATTTTAACACATCTATTAACATGTTAAGTATACATTTATATCGTTTTGTATGTGGTCAATGCTCGCATGAAACATATCGAAAGTGCACTGTTTACAAAATGATAAGTATTTATTTTTTAAATATTCATAATATTTTAAATATTTTGCAAATTTATTTCTAAAATATGTGAAAAATTTCATGTCCATATAAATTTAAAACAAATGTTTATACAATGACAAGGTGACACTTTCGTGCATGTAAACTCGACCACCCTGACAAATCGGCAATTGCCGAGCATTTAATAGGCCACTTGCATCACATTTAAAAAAAAAAATCCAGTTAAGGCAAATATTCTAAGACATTCCGTTTTTTTTTATCGTATTTTTGAAACGCTGGCGATTTTTTGAAAATTTCAATCCGAAAAATCAGACCATTTTTTATAAACCGGAAATACGGGACATAATTTTATGTGTGCGAAAAAATGAAAATTACATAGCCGAAAATCATTTTTAAAATATAACGTTTTCCACACGAATAGCAATAAATTGTACGGGGTTCTCTTAGTAACATCTGTAAAAACACCGCCATCTTTATTTAAAAAAATCAAACCAAAGGATAAGTTCGCATAGAACAACAATAAATCTAGTGAAAGTTAAACGCAAATTCAAAAATTCGCCGGAAATCAAAGTGTTGCCATATAAAAAATCAGTGTGGAATTTTACAAAATTAAGGGAACATAATCGGAGACGGGACATTTTCATGTAGTGACGTCACGAGCTCAAATAAGGATTTATTTATTTAAAAATAAGAAAAACTGTACAATTCTTAAAATTTTTACTAACATTTTCGTAATCTTAGTAAAAAAATCTATCCACAGGATTTTTTCCAAGTCGTTATGAAATCCATGCAAGTGGCCTATTGAAACCGGCCATTGCTTTGGTTTTTTTTCCTAAAGTCTCGGAAGTCCCAAAACGCACAGAGCACGCTTAATTACGGAGGTAATTGAAATTCACAAAAATGAAATAACGTAAAAATCTCAAATCATATCAAATGTTTACATGCATCTAAGACATTTTTGAAGTCAACTTCAAAAACTGACTGAGTTTTCCTAGATGCGACCATATCTTTTTCAGATTTTTCTGTTTCACATTTTTCGATTGAGAGTCGCTAATATTGTCTTCATTGATTAAATTCTACAGTTTGAGGTTTTACTCAGTAAGTTATTCCAAAATTAAATTTAAAAAAAACGTATTCCCAAAGAGAACAAGTTATTATTACTGAAATTGTATTATTATTATCTGTTTCGAGCATCGCCGTACATAGATTGCGTGTTTCAAATAATTGTAAAGATTTATTTCGGGACGCAGGTGAACATAAATTACCCTAAAAACAAACAATGTTTTATTGGAGTTGTAATTAATAATACTGAACCTAAATAAATATACTCAATTTAATGCTGCTTTCTAACGTAAATCAGAGCTTACATATAAATCAATCGTACAGAGGAAAATGTCAGGTAGATACTTCCTTTAATATCCCATATTTTAATAAAGTATGATAATTGTATTTATCCAACATATATTCAAAATCATCCTCTCTATAATTTATAGTGTTGAGAAGAAAGTACAGAGAACACCAGTGGCGTGCAGTCAGTACGTAAAGATTTAAAAGCTTTTCATAGAGCCTGAAAAAGGGAACGTAAAATATACAGATACTCGTAGCTACCGGTGGAGTACATAAATAGCCCCAAAAAGGCGGGCTTTATGCCTTAATAAATAAAACAGAAAGAAAACGCGTTTTTTTTACTTAAAAAAAATTATGTAAAAAAAAAAAAATTTGAAAGTAAAAAATCGTGCCTAAGAACCAATTCTATATTTAAATACTAAATTATGTTGCGTTTTTATAATTCCGCATTTTTTCGTGTATCCGCATGAAATGGCTACGAACGAGCATCGAGTCTTACGTGTAGTATCAGGAATACCAACATAACAAAATGACAGGAATCATTATAAACGGTCGCAAATTGACGCGGTGTCGGAACGCGAAGTAAATTTTCATTTACGCAATTTAAATATAAAATGCATTATTTTCCGTCCCCAAAATGAAAAAAACTTGTCTTTTATAGTAAATAAGGTGAATCTAGAGGTATTTTCTAAAAAATATTCGTATTAAGCGTAGCCAGTTCGATCTAAAGTTTACCCAAATGTGTACATACAATTATGACATTTTTGGACTTACTTGCCCTGTAGTCTGACTTCAGAAACTTGTTTTAAGAACACCTATATTAAGGACGTATTTTCAACAAAAAAAAACAACATCTCTATAAACACAACGTAAAGAGCTCTTGAGGTGATTTTATAACTAAACGACGCTGCATTAAATTAATTAAACGATGTTCCGGATTATTTTGAAATGAGCAATGCACGCCACTGGATAGCACTCATAATATACTAACATACGTGAATGATTAATGTACATATTTGTATCACATTGATTTATTTGTAGATTCGGTCCCTTTTTAAAAAGTATGCCGACCATACTCATACAAACACAGGTAATCTTTTTCATCACAGAATGTTGAAGCTAAAGAAATGCGTGAGTTATTTGTTGTTATTTGTGAAAAGTGAGCTCACCGACGCGCCTCGCCTAATTCACTCGACCGTAATAAAATAAACAGTGTCGAACTAATCTAAATATGGTTATGATTCAGAACAATGAAACTATTTAATTGCACTAGATACACTAAAAAAATAATTCATGTTAATTCAACTTAAGCAGCGAAATAAAAAAAAGAGATATCTAGGTTTTACTAATGTTATATCAATAATTTTGTATTTTTCAATTGTCAGGGTCTATCTCACATTTAGGGACGCTGTGTGGAGGGTATTTTTTAGGGTTTCTGGGAAGTAAAAGGGTATGTGAGAGGTAGGAATCTGAGAGCCAATGTATTCGGGTGGGACTAAAGCATGAATCCATCCCTCCCACTGCAGTGCAAGGCAATGTGTAGAGTCCGGCTGGAGAGGTCAAATAGACTCCCGTAAACAGTTTCTTCCGATCCGGCCCGCCATACAGTAGGTGGACAAAAGCATCCTTCGCCAAGACTTCCCTCCTAGACCAGTGGTTCCCAACCAGTTCATAGACTACAGGCGGTCCGCGAGATCTAAAATGTGGTCAGCGAAACATTCATTAACTATTTTACTACAAAACCGAATCGAAGGGTATTTAAAAGCTGATTCGGAACCCTTTTGGTATTAGTTTTGGAGAGGTAACTGAAGAAGTCCAAGAAGAGCTCATTCTTGTACATTGTGGTCCCTGTAAGAACAAATAAATATCATGGTGTTCCCTGGTCAAAAAAAGTTTGGGAACCACTGTCCTAGACAAACCTCACCCGATGAACCCGGGCACCCCTGGTAAGTCACCAAACGTAGCGAACCGCTTGGAATTTTCTAAGGCAGGGGTGTCTGTTGAACATTTCCATTAAGAGTTATTGATATTATTTTCTTCAATAAAATAAAATTAAATAATATTTTAAACTTACTTTAAATGCGTACCTAATGCAAGGAACTTCAATTTATAAAATCTAATAATGTCGATAAAAATGTATATTTTTTATGTGACTAACTAACTAACCATCACGCTGTTTCCCGGCAGGTGTAGGCAGAGAGGACGAACCGCCAAACAAGTCGGTCTTGGCACACACTCTTTGTCTCACTCACATTCATACATCATCTATAGATTCTCTTCTATTATTCTGACTTTTGACATTGCCCGACTCAAGTATCTGATTCACTTGATCGTGCTATGTCTTCCTCTGGCATGTTACATCTTACAAAATCGCCTCTATCTGAACAGTATAAAAGCAGGGAAACTATATCACCACCCAGTTGGGCAGCATTATGAGGCGGGTCAAGGGAGGGACTGTAGGAAATGGTTTATTAATGCGGGTTTTGAAGAGGCCGTTGCCGAAAACAGTTTCCTATAGCTTTTTCCACATACAAGCTGACTTACGCAAAGTCGAAGAAACGACTATTATTATCAAACCATGATTTTAAATAAATAAATAAATTTCTAAGATAAATAATTGAAAAAGAAAAATATTAAATTAATGATGTGACGGTAACTTTCAAAGCGCGGTAGCTGAACTTTCACCAAGGCGTGGATTAATGCTACAAGATTTAACGTAATAACTTTACATTGTCGTTTTTGATGTGGGCAGAAAAGATCGACGGGCGGTCAAGAACGAAACCCTCCGGTTATAAAGAAAGATCTACGAGAATGATAATAACATTAGATAGAGAAGGAAATTACGAAGAAATTAAACCATAATAGATACCATCTACTTTGAAAAGGGGTAAATTATTTGCTCTTCGTAATAAAGGATTTGTAATTACGATTACAGTTAGGGAGGCGGTATGGGTACCGCCACTCGGGAACCATTTATTGAATAACCAACACCCCTGGCCTAGGTCACCCCAAGTGGTGTTACATTTGGTGACTTGCGGTAGTTCCCGGGTTAATGGGGTGAGGCTTTTCTAGGTCTTGGCGGCGAATGATTTTTTTCCACCTCCTGCTTGGCAGGCCGGATCGGGAGAGACAGATTGAGGGGACCTTTTTACCCCTCCAGCCGTACCCTCGTGACCCATCGTTTTGCACGGTAACCAGCCAACTCAGAATAAAACCAACTAAGAACCACATCAGAAAGGTCATTAAGAGTGATGATAAAAAAAATTGGGTAAATAGGTAAAGTTAGGTTAGGGTTACCGGCTATTTTAAAATTATTTTGTCATAGCTTTTAATGACCTTTCTGAGGGGTTCTTAGTTGGTTTCATTCTGAGTTGGCATGGAACCGTTTTGCACCGCAGTGGGAGAAATGGATTTACACGTCAGTCACTCCTGGACACACTGACCCCAGATTCCTGCCTCATATATTTTTCTTTCCCAGAACTTTCTCTCTTTCCTTTCCTTAAAAAGACCATCCACATAGCATCCCCAAAGATGACATTCTGGAACTAACGTTAAAAAACGTTAATTCCTCAAGGGGAAGATACAAAGAATCAATATATATTAAAATATAAAGTGCAAAAAAATGTGCGTCCCGCTAAAACTCAGAAACGAGTCCCGGTACGATCAAGGGAATTAAATGGTGTGGTACTCTATCCCCCATCCATGAACAAGGTTCTCGTTTTCACCTGTAGAGCGCGCCTTTGAATATATAAAGGCAGGAAGTTTCACCCTCTAGAATTTTTTAGAACAGTCCAGAACATCCGAGAGTATTCGAGAGAATTTACAACATTCCAGAACATCCGGAGCATTATGTAATGTTCGGGAATAGGGAACATCATTGTGGAACATTCCAGAACACTCTCATATGTTGTGGAATGTTCTGTAACTTTGTAGACCATTCGAAGTCTTTTTTTGTATGGGTGGGGCTACCCATTTGTAAGGGTATATAAAGCCAGATCCGTCATGGGTATAAACATCAGTTCAATCTCATATCAACTCCCTCAGCGAAGCCGGGTACCCCAGCTAGTTATGCATAAAACGCCTGTGGTAGTTGAGGTAAAATAATCGTCTCTAATACGTACATCCAGCCAAGAGATATATCTCTGCAGGTACGCATCCCTTTTACTTCCTGCGAAGATTAAAGCATTACAAAAATAATAATTATTCTCCATAAACTATGCAGACATTTTCTCGCTTTCATGAAGCGATCGGTGACTGATTCTCTTCACCTGCCTTGCCTTATAATTGATCTGAAATTACTGGTGACAATTTTAATACATGGCGATCAGACGCACGAAGTTGCCTACGGGTGATTGGATAAATAATGCGAGATAAACTCGTAGAAGTGGTTGTGGCTGGAAGTAATCTAACCAGACAACATCGCGCACAGGTGATGTGATGGGTAGAGCAATTACCTGTAGAACAAGAAGACAACTAGTAGACATGTAGCAGAAGCAGCAAAGGTGGTGGAAATGGCCTCTCCACTAAGCAAAACTGATCTAAATCAAAGTCAAGGAAATTTTTACAAAGAGCGAAAAGCTTTAAAATATATTAATCAAAATTATAACAGGAAGCCAACTAAGTTTTCGTCGTATTATACTTCTTCTTAATAGGAAACTGAGCGACGTTTTATTGAATGAATGAATTTTGGCCCTAATGCAAATATTTTTTAATAAAATCATTGCATCAACCATTAGCACGGTTGGCTTTTTTTGATAAGATATTTCTGAAAGGTGTTGGAACCCTTAAAAGAATCTTTAAAACTGACTGGATTGAACGCAGTCAGCAGATGTTCAGTATACAAACTAGACAATGTATTTAAAAAAAGTAAAACGTACTGACGTAGAACACGTTCTTCTAATTCAGTTGGTAAAAAAATCTTTAAAATCGGGCCGGTTTTGGAGGAGAAAAATTCGGAACAAAAAAAAATTGATGTTGACGATTTTTCAGCCTGGTGCAGTTGTCCCTTTCGTTTAGTATTTGGGGGGGGGGGGGGGGAGTAACAGAGTTAGTGACAGCAACACTTTAGTAAAATACTACTTATTAAAATTTCTGAGGGAGTGTTTTTTCTCTTAATTATTTAAATTTATCTTAAACGATAAATATTTTAATTTTTAATACATATAGATTTAGAAATATGTAGATTTAATAAAAACATCAAATGGATGAATATTTCAGGACCCCAAAGTTTACTATTCGAGATCTTGTTAGAAGCACATTTAATGAGATCGAAAAATGACAAGGAATTATTAGGTTGAAGGACAAACATGTTAAAATATACGATAAATGCGTCGAAAATCTTATTTTACGTAACGTTAATTAATTTTTTAACATTTTAAATATTTTTTCATATATTCTGACTTCTGCACTAAATTCATTTTCCTGTGGTAATGTGCCTACAGGTGAATTGTGTAGAACGTCTAACTACAGTGTTTAATTTGAACGGTAAGTCTTTCGTTCGATTCCGAATCCTAATTAATAACGGTGTATAATAAACATGGTCCTTCGAAGTTATTTGTTAATATTTATTCAGAAACGACGCACAGGCTCCACCAGAGGCATTTAAGAAAACGTTACGATTCTACCGCCAGGGCGATACTGGAAATATCTTCCACGTCATATTAGGTCTAGAAACGTTTCAAATACATTAATCATTCAAAGGGGAATATAACCCCATTCATAACCTGTGAAGCGGTTCAGGCCTTTGCAGAAAAAAGTACCAGTTTTTAATATTACGAACCATTCTGCAGAGATCAAAGAGGAGGAAGTTCACAATCAGAAATTCATTAAGTAACTCTCCGGACCGTATGGTCGGCACAGGAAATGTAGAAAACACTGCCTATAAACAACTCGTAACTGGGAATATAGCAGGAAGAAAATCGGACAATCCAAAGAGAAGAACAGACCGCGAATGATAAATAATATTGCTGACTAAGAACGGTACTCTATCTATAGAAATAGATAAAATAACGGCGCGCGCCACGTCGCGTCGTCGAGATACCTTTTATGTAGAAAAGGTGACCGGATAACTCAGAATGAAATCAACTCAGAACCTCCTTTGAAAAGTTATTAAAAGTGAATAAAAAAGCTAAAAAGTGGTAAGGGTTACGGGCTATTTAATTTTTTTTTCTGTATGTTTATTAAGTTTTTAATTTTACAATATTATCTTACAAATGTTACTAAACTGATCAATCAGTTTGATTGTAAGAAATCTCTCATTTTTCATGTTTAATTAATAATATATAGTTTTAAATTTTACATAGTAATTACTAAGTATTAAAATACTAATTATTATAAAATACTAATTATGATAATGATTATGAATATAACGTATGATAGTAAAATCTAGGTCTTCTTCCGTGCGCTGTCCCAACTCATTGCCTAGGTAGGCTGTCGGGATCGGCTCTTCTCGTTCTAAGGTTGTAGCTTCTTCGGTTCTGAGTATCGCGTTCATCCAGGCCGTTTCTCTCAAGTATTTTGGAGCATTGAGTCATCCAGGAGTTCATGATAATAAAATCTAGGTACTTGTACACAATATTATTCTAGGTATATATATATCAATATTCGATCTGGTATTTGTATACAATATTATTTGCTTTTATGTTCTACGGAGGTAGAATGATTTTACTTTTGTTTTGACTCTTGAATAAGATGTTTCATTTTTAATATTTTCAGATAATGCTTTAAATATTTCCGGAATTTTATGCCTTTTTGTTCTATCACCGTATACATTTTGAGATTTATCAATAATATACATTTGTGCTTCTCTATGCCTAGTTGGGTAGTTGTGGTTTACAGGTTTTTTAATTCTGTATTCCAGAATACATCTAGCGTTAATTGGTAATCTACCTTACTGTGTATAGAGAGGACATTACAGAAGGAGAAATTTTTTTTATAATCGCTTTCACATAATTGAACTTTTTTTGGCCTGATATCCAAAGAGGTGTTGAGTTGACTTGATTCTGAGTTGGCATGGAACCGTAGAAAGATATTTCGATACACTACAAGAGTTATCCTGTGTACAACAAGGACTGTTGAACGCAATTTTTAAGCGGATTAGATTATTCTGTTAAATAATAATTACAAAATAACTGTTCGTTAAAAAACCGCTTTAAAGTATTTCTACCTTCCATCATCAACACATCTGCACTGACGTATGGAACACAAAGTTTTGGTTTTATTTGGGTTAAAGCATATATAGAAATACACAAAGACACACCTAATAAACTCTATTAAGAATATTATTCAATATAATAGAAGACAAAATAAAACTTTTCAGTGGGACGGTATTCATAAACATACCAGTAAACCTTACTTCATTGTTAACATCGTGAGGATTAACTTAACAACAAGGAAAGCATTTAACATCTGAAAAATACCATTTTCTTCAAACACAGCAATTTTAATTAAAATAGCTTTCTTCATTGCGAACACTTCACGACAAAAACACCGAGATCCAATGTGTTATTTTAGATTTTAATCGACAAATACTGAAGATTCTGCAGTAAAACCGGTAGAAAATATGAGACATGCGTCATAGTAGATGAGCCACTTTTTGCAGTAAGCATAACTGGAATTCCAATAGCCAACTGCAACAACTTGCCATAAAAGGACCTAAAAAGTGTCTTGCCAGTGATGTAATGATATTATATGATGGAACTGTTGCCTAAGGGGTGTAACCTACAATAGAGATTAATAGATAAAGCTATTTTAGATATAGGTACGTAAAAACAAAAGAAATACCGTTACCCTAAGGGCCACAATACGCGAGCAGGTTGTAACTTTGTGGGCAGTATACGCATACAAGTAATACACATCTGTAGCGCAGACGTCAGTTTTTTAAACTAGATAGGAAAATATAAAATATTTTGCGAGCAGGTACAATTGGTCGGTAACGCTCCATTGACAACTTGGCCAGACAGTTGGCCCCCTGGCATACATATAATATGTATACAATGTGCAGTCGGTTTATGGAAAATACGGTATACCTACTTACATAAAACCGAACTAAGTGTCCCCGAAGGGGTGTTAAGGAGGATATACCACCAAATATCAAACGTATAAAACATATTTTCATTCAAATGAAGCAAGGAAAAAACTACTTGTATGTATAATGAATATACCAGTGCATATGTACAAAAAATCGACACGAAATGTAAATAAATTCGTCGGATATCCATGCCAGTTTATCATTAAAAGTATTATGGTATATTTATGGTCGATATTAGGTTGAATTGGTAAATAATGAACCAAAAAATCAATTTTATAATAATTTTAATTTTGGCAGGCCAACTGTCAGATGATGACGGGTCACCGAACGAAGATTAAATGGATTTGCGATTAAATCAAGTGAAAATATTGTTTCATACAATTACAATCGAAAACCAACCACAAAGCTATAACTAAATTCAATATAATTAAAAATGTACACTCACACGAAGCGATATATTGTAAAATAAGAATTCTCTATAAATAAATGATAGGCGCTTTTTTGTACTGCTAAAGATTTTTAAAAAATAATATCAGTTTTAAAAACACCGAATTTTCATCCATCAGTGGATAACTTTTTTTTTCTTTTTTATATCAATTTAACAATATTACACTAAAACACAATTATAACAATAAACCATAATTTAGAAAATAGATACAGAAGAATAACTTATTGGTAACTACAATGTAAAGGCATAAAATCAAATACATCCTGTACACGTCCGAAATGATTAAATATAGGAACGAGTAGTTACATAAACGCGGTAATCGGCGGTGAATTAAATAACATACTTATGAAACGAATGGCAAAGCTAGTTTAGAAGCAGAGGGAAGATTATTATCAATTAGAAACGGAGAAGAACTTGAATGAGTTATGTTTCTAACACAGTGATTTATAACGGGGGCGGTATCATCAACGTTGGGGGCGTTGGTAAGATCCAGTGGGGCTGTGGTGGTATCGAAGTCAAATCGGGGGCGGTAAAAGCAAGTTACGAGGTGGTGGTGAAGGGTTGATATGGCGGTCAGAGGAATTAAAAAATAAGTTTTCTTAATGAATTCAAATAAGTCAAAGGAACGTCATCGAAAAATCTTGATTTGAACCGTTTAATTGGTCATTAGGTAGGTATTATTTTGGATTAATCGTATTTTGTTATTTCGATAACATTTTACTAAAATTAACTTTTTTTAATTTAGAAAGCATAATTTTTGGGTTACGGATATTGGACTACGGACTTACGGATGGAGGACTTAACTAGTAGAGGATTGAACCCGCAACGCCCGGATGTGAACCAATAACTAACCACGCTACCAACCGGTTGTTCGTGATTTTTCAAAACATGTAGTTTTCGCTAGAAATTTATTTTTGCCTGCGGCGCTTTTTTCTGGGAGAAATAGAAATACAGAGATGGGGTGGGGGCGTTGAAGACCGGCGGTGAGCCAGATAAGGTTGAGAACCTCTGGTTTAGCCATTTCACAACCCATCACACACCCAGACACCTAAAACTGCCAGATTTTAGTATAAATATTTCCTATTTGAGACAGTTATTATAGCAATCACGAAGTAACGAGGTAATAAATTATTAAGTCTTACGGAAGTAATAAGTTATTCTTACCATTTGGAGTATCTTTGTAAGTAGGAGTAGTTAATGTATTACATGAAATCTGACAATAGTAAAACTATGCCCAAATCTTAAATACACTGCACTGTTTCCATTTTTGTACTTCACATGTTTTGTACTTTACATACTTTATGAAAAGAAAATTTTCTTCATAACAGCAACTGTTTCTGGAAATTAATTATTCAATTTACTTTGTGGCATCATTTTAATAAAAATTAATCTACAACTTAGTTTTAAACACTTTAATATTTAAAAAAAAACATGTTTCGTACATAAAACTGATTTTTTTTGATATACCCTGTAGATCAAAAAATGAAGTTGTTGATTATATTTTTTAATAAATTGATTACACCCGTTGCTTTGTAGGCTTCTTAAGGAAAATACGTTATAATCTACGGATTCAAACACTTATAAAACACTTTTACAAGTTATGTTTTAAAATATTAAGATGAATTATTACACATAACATAACACATTCCGTTTATAATGAATAAAGAGTTTATATAAACACTAAATTCTTTCTAGAAAGACATACAAATACAAAAATGCGTTGAATCACCGATACTATATTATATTTGCACACCTTTCTTGGAAGAATCAATTTTACATACGCACAAAATTATTTATTCATATTCATATTGCAAACAAATCATTCATCTTAAAATTTTAAAGCACAATTTGCAATATTTTTTTCTCTAAAACAATTAAATAAGAGTAATCAACGAAATATCAGATTATGAAATCTTTTAAGTTGACTCTAAATATATCACTGGTCTAAGGGCGATTAATCAGCGAGCAAGAATTCAAATTTCGACGAAAGACGGTCTTGCGATTGTACCTTTGCAACGGTACAGGGCGGTCCCGACGAGAAAGATTAATTATTCTCCGTACCAGCATTTTTAAATAATAACTCAATATCGGTTTCATTTTAATAATAATTTGCTTTGGAATATAACTATATTAAAAAATGCTCAAACGTGTAGATGATGATATACTTTTTGTAATTATTTTTGATCATAAGTATTTAAAAATTTTCAATAACGTTTAAGCAAAATAAAAATGTAAAAAACTGATATATGTTAGTTTGTAAGACCGTAGATAAATAGACAAACTAAAGTATTTTCGTCGTAAAACACGTGCTCGGATCTATTTTTAAAGATTTTATTTGAACTAAAATTAAAATTTCGAAAGGCAGCTTTCCTAGATATTATTGACTTATTTTACTGCAAGGTTATATGATTTGAAATGTGTGTTATACGAGTATAATACAATTTTTTTTCTCAAAATTAAAAACATACCTTTACTAGAAAATATAACAATCTTTCGAAATAGATTTATACTTTTTTGTGGAAAAAAGTCAACACGTCTAGAATTTTATTTTAAATGACCTATTTCCGGTTATGTCTGGTTATTACCCTTTAATTAGCGTATTTAGCCGGCTATCATATCTTTTGCCAAATAAATTAAAATCAGGTTTATATTATAGTCCCGTACACTCACTCACATTTAAATTATTTGATTGAAATCTGGGGAAACGCATGTGAAACATACATAAATGAATTACAGGTAATACAAAACAAGGTAATCAAAAACTATTTAACTACAAGCCCAGAACATCCACAAAAAATATAAATGGAAACAAATCTATTAATATTAAGAAAACTACATGAATACAATACATGTCTCCTTATACATATACAAAATAAACAATAAACTCGTACACACAAACACAGAATTCATTAAAACGTCCCAAGTACACAAAACACTTAACACGACAACACGATAACATACATTTAAACACCATCCACACTAACTATGGCAAACAATCCATTGGTTACGAGGGGGGCAACTCATATAATTGCATCCCAAACGACATTAAAAATGAAAAGAAGCTGGGTATATTTAAAAAAAAAAACTATTAATATTTATTCTTGATAAGCTAAATAATGAAATAGAATAGCGCTGTATTGAAATATTTAGTGGTATCTGGTACCTTAATGGGTATAATTATTTCTAGTTAAATAAGTGAAAACGTAATTTTCTTATTATTTTTTAATTGATAAACTAACGTTTAAACAAGATTTTTATGCATAGCACAAAGGGTAGATAACAAATATTATAATCAATATCTTTTCTCGGAAGATTTTTTCAATGTAGATGAGTGTTTCAGGCTGATAATTATTGATTATAATATTTGTTATCTACCCTTTGTGCTATGCATAAAAATCTTGTTTAAACGTTAGTTTATCAATTAAAAAATAATAATTAATATTTGACAAGTTAAAGTATTTCAGCAATAAATGCAGACATAATTAGTCTCGACGCCACCTAGCGGGAGATTTAGTATTAACAATACCTCTCTCACATAAATAAAGTTGGTTGTTTTCAGTTGGAAAAATGTAATAATAAGTAATTGTCGAATGAAACACTAGTATATATTGAATTATTTGGCGGGTATTAGATAAGCCGCCATAGCTCAGTGGTCAAGAGCACCTGACCGGCAATCAGAAGGTCACGGGTTCAATTCCCGTTGGCGGCCAGTATCTTTTCTCGGAAGATTTTTTCAATGTAGATGAGTGTTTCAGGCTGATAATTATTGATTATAATATTTGTTATCTACGTAATTTTCTTTTAACTGGAATAAAAAAATTAAATAAAAATAAATTCCCTCTTAATATTTCTACAAACTTTTTACGTTTTTTAATATTGTTGGTTCTAACCCTGGGAAATGGAAAGCAATCGATCGTTTATGAGCAATCAATCTAGCGTACTTGTGAGAAATGAAACTTGGATTTTACTTTTCAACAAGCGAATAAAAAGCATTGATCCGTAAGTGACAAGATAACAAGCAATTATTTGCATAAAGCGATGTGATATGTAATTTCTCAGTAGTTAATCACGCTAATTACAAAGAGGCAACGGATACAAAGTGACGGATCATAGTTATTATTGTTATATTCGAATCTGAAAGTGATTTTTTGATTGTTAGTAATTAATACGTTATTCTTGTAACAAGCGGCTTCACCGCATCAGTCTCGACTAGTATTTCCCCTGGCGGCTTGTCGACCTCCGTGGCAGAACGATAAGAGCCATTATTCAGAACCGAGAGGTCACGGGTTCAAATCCGAAAAGGGGAAATTTTTATTTATACTCCCTATCAATTTTATTTATTTCGCGATCGTTGTACGGTAGGGAATTGTTTCTGCTCGGCCAATATTCTATTATTTAGTTGCAATCCGTCTTGAGCTGCTTTGTAGTATATGCAACAAAATAACTAATACTTCTGTGAATGGTAGTGGACACGGAGTTAAAAATTATGAATCTAATTGTCTCTTATTTAATAAATCAAAAACAACATTTTCTCTGAAATAATAAGATTTGTAAGTAGGTACTTAAAAACCTATGTACATGATTATCTCAATGATAATTCTTTTTAAAAACTTTGTACAGGCAGATAATTTAATATTGATAAAATACGAATAACAAAGTTCAAGTGAACAAGATAATTTCACATTTGAAAAAATAATATTTTTTGAACCATTAAAATTACCACCATCTTGAAACGGAAACGAAAGGCACAAACAAATTTACAGACAGATGAAATACAAAACGGTCCAGCTAAAATAAAATTTCGACTCAAAAAACATAACAAGGACTAAAACTCAACAAGGAAGCCTACCTTTGGTCAACAGCGATGCATGCCACTGTTCGTATAGTTTTTTTTGCATTTTTCCAATAATATACAGTGAATTCTATGTACGAGTTCAGTATTAGTCAACAAAAATAAATAAAGACGGCAAGAGCACATTTACATCGATATCTATTACTTCTACTTAATCTGCTGAATTATAAAATAGATATAAACCGAAAAACTATCAGTCATGTTTAAATTTTCCAACGAGCAAGACGCAATATGCTTCTTCATACAGGGTGTTAAGGGACGTACTTGAGTAACTTCAATCAGTGATTCCTGACATTATTTGGAGTAAAAAAGGTAAATGAAATTTTGGTCTCCGGTGAATTTTTTTGGTGACTTTTTTTTTTCAAATTTTTTTCTTTAAAATAAAAAAAAACAATTCTTCCGCGTGTCGTCACTGGTCACTCATCCGAGTAACCGACCCGCCCCCTCACCCCGCCTCCAACTGTCCAACACTTATCATTTTTTTATGTTATTTAGAAAAAAAAAAAAAAAAAGTCACCGGAGACCAAAATTTCATTTAGATTTTTTACTCCAAATAATATCAAGAATCACTGGTTGAAGTAACTCAAGTACGTCCCTTAACACCCTGTATAGAATCCAACAACTCTAATGCAACAAAAAACTCACCAATAGTTCGTGCGATCGATCACAACATATACCCATTACGAAGAATCACTACACTACATTTTTCATGTTTTTTGCTAATATAATAAACTTATTTATTACGAGTACATTTAAATTGTTTTAAAACTTCAATTTTTATTAGAACAACTCTCTTTTTTATAACTTACGAAAGTTATTCCCATCAATGTAATACATCATTGAAGACGATAATCTTTTTTATATGAATACCGCACAAGTGTTCCAACTGCTCCCGCCTGAAGCCAGTAAGACTATGGCATCCCCAATTGGGGTATGTTGTGAGGCTGAAGGTAGTGAGGAGGGGAAGGAGATAGGAAGGAGGAAGATGGGGAAGTACCTGGATATTCAGATCTGGTCACCAAACACGGCTAATGCCATTTCAAGCAACGTTTCAATGAATGGTGGTCTTACACCAGGGCGATACTGAAAGTATCTTCCACGTAACGTGCCGCAAGTATACTATATATTATTTTAAATAAATAAATTGTGAAATAACACAAATTAATCAAATAAAATTATTTGCCACGCCGGGATCCGATCCTTCGGTGTGCGAGTCAAGTGCCTTACCGCTGGATTACGCCGGCCGTCAAATATAATACTAATAATCTAACGAAAATATGAAAGAGAAAAAGACACAGAAAATAAAAAAGATAACGGTCGCAACTGGGACACGAACCATAACATCGTCTTACCGGGACAAACGACTCAACAATTCGTTTTTCGTTTTTTTCGTATTCCTTATAATTTCTTTTTAATTTTTTGTCGCAGTTGCAACGCTTTTTTTATTTTTATGTGTCTTGTTCTCTTTCATATTTTTGTTGAGATTATTAGTGTTGTCTTCTTTCTCAACAATGTTTTAAAAGTTATTAAATTTAATTTTTTGTTAAAATTTTATTAACAGTCAAAATTTCTCATTATTTCTCCACATACTTTCTTCCTTTTTATCATCATTACTCGTGTATTCATTAGTTAAGATAGAAACGTTCAGATCCCAGGTAAAATAACTTAAATATTGTGTACTTTAACCACAAATGAGTTAATACACCTTATCACTTATATCATAATGTGCCTATTGTGTATGTCTAAATAAACAAACATGTTTGGCCTACGCCATTTGGCATTGGAAAACCAAGTTTCATAAATAAACCATATCATTTTCATTCTATCGTGATCTTTCACCACATACCTTGCACATATCTGCCATCTTCAAGCTTTCTGCTACCGTACATGTAATATATATAGGTATAGTATACGGCCACCATTATTATTTAGTATCGGTCGCACAATAAATAGATAAACAGCATCCGTTCCCCAAGGGGCTCTGCTTGTAACCTATATGGAGATAGATGCAAATCGATGCATTCGGGTGGAAGTATTAGACATGTAGACTGAATACTGATTAAGTAGAAACTATTAACAGCACAACTAAGCTAAAACTACTGGTGTCAGTTTATTATTTAAAAAATTACAAAACTGTTCATTTTAGTGCGTTTTAAACACATTTGTAAAGGAGAATTATATAAATATAAACAGCGGGTATATTGCCTATACCAGTAGTACCAGAGCTTGCCTTTTAAAGGCAGCTTCATTGATGACAGATATGCTGATATCCGAATCGATTATGTTCAACAGATGGATTGCTCTCCCCATAGGAATGACCATCGGCAAGTTATTCCTGCAGGTTGGGAGACAGAAATGTCTACGATGTCAGAGATAAACATCGCGAACATAGAAATGAATGCTCTCCATGATAGCCGAGCTTTCAAACCATCCACGAATCAGTCTGAAGAAATGTGCAGCAATGTGTACATCCTTTCTGACCTGTAGATGGTTAATTTCAAGCATAATATCTAAAGGAAAGTCAGTAGAATAGAGCCACGGGCAGTAGCCATACTCCCTCATGTAGATAAATCGGCAAAGAGAAGAAATCTAGAGTGCAAAAATACTTCTGTAATATCGTTAATTAATATGGAAAATAGGAGAAGACCTATATTAGAGCCTTGGAGCACTCCTGATGGTACGAAAAAAGAATGCCTCCAGTTTTCCAATTATTGGTGGTTCTCACCCTACCGAAGCCGACACTAATTATTAAATTAATTTTAATGAATAACTTATTTTATCTCCCAGAACTCTAGGTGGATGAGGCCAGGTCTATTAGGGGGGAATTTTGATCAAATTCACATCAAAAGTAGAGACGCCAGATTTAAACTCTAGAATTCCCTTGCTTTCACTAGATAGCACAAAAAATACCCTTACCGATGGTATAAAATTCATTAGTTAAAGTAATCAATTTGCCTCAGTGATAAAGTTAGTAGGTATTTTCAAATGTTGATACTCTCACAGCCACGAACACAGTAGGGTTTTGTAATTCAGTTTTCCTTGGGCGCCACTGCAGTCTCATCAACATTAATTAATGGTTAATAGTTTATTACATCCGGTAAAATAGAAGTCCTGCCATCAGAATTTATATGCAATAAATGTCAAGGATATACATTTTCCCTGGTCTTTTACTGCATCTAATTACCGAAGGACGTTACGTTTTGATTCGGACCAATGTCGATATATTTAGATTGCAACATAATATAACGTACGTCAGCTGTGGTATTTATTTATATTACTGAATGCCTTTATAGGTTTTTACAAACGTGTGTGTGTGTCTTTTTTAAATTATTAAATTGAAAACTTTTTTAGCACCTTTGTGATTTGCAACTCGATGCGAGAAAGCAAGCGACACTAAAAAGAGACAAACACATTCAACAGGATTTAGCCTGCGAGAGAATGAGATAGAATGAAACCTTACCTAAGTACAGTACCTACGAAGCGTTGCGCTCTGTCAAGCTACCCGCATTGGTCGCTATGATTATGAGCCCACTTTTCAACGCTCATATTAGTTGAGATTGTGTTGGTGAAGGTTTAACTTCCACCGCATCTGAACTGCACTCGATTTTTTCTTTATTCATTGCTTTAATGGTTACATAATTTGTGGATTTTTCGACCACCATGCTAGGCACATGCCAGTGTTATGGTGGTCTAATTGAGGAATGTTATTATAGCCTTCTTAAAACAATAAGTGCAGTTGTAAGCATCTACTACTTCCGAGAAAGTATTAAATCTAGGTACAGCGAGAATCTAAATGACTATGTCTTGATGTAGCAATTAAAAATTATTTTAGATCGAGTAGTTCTTGTTGGTGTAAGGAAGGTGATTAAACCTAATAAATTAGGACTGCCTATAATAACATTAACAATAGAATGAAATATTTATTCACAGTGAATACAGCAAACGTATTCATTCAAAATCCGATAAAATTCCACGCTATTGTAATGATGGTTAATCAATCTAGGATATGAGATATTACAGGTATCTACTTGCATGTAATTTAACCGTTTGGGTCAAAGGTTAAAAGTTAAAAGCTGAATAATAGGCTTGCAATTGAATTCCCTAAAGGCACGTGACTTTGGCAGCAATGTCTTTGAGGAAGACCTTTGGAACATGCCTTGTTATTGAAGGTAAATTCATTCTTGTGGCCCTTTTTTTACTTGATTAAATGAACTTCTGAATCAAAAACGATAAACAAGTGTTTACTTACATATATTGATCGTGCAATTGATTAGTCAGATATCTCCGAAAACCGAAATTTGGGTTGAGAATACAGTTACATGTAAGAAAAAGTACCATCTATCTGGTACAATACAATTCTACAATTCAAATCAATTATAATGCAGGAAAACTGGTAACGAATTAAACATGTTGATGTTTTCTGGTAGGATATTTCAAAATGTCATACTAATGTACCGGACCGTTACGCCTCCTGGTGTTATTTTAAGCATATTTAATATGTAAAACACAGACAGTGCAAATAATATTTGATTTACGGTGAGATTCGAATATTGCTTTCCTCATTATCTCAAAGCTTAGTTTTTTTTATTTTTTTTTTATGTGAACACCTTACATGAGTCTCAGCTGCTCCCGTCTGGAGCGAATGAGACTATCGCATCCCCACGTTTGGGTATGTGTGGTCTTAAACCAGGGTGATACTGAGAGTATCTTCCACTCTGGAAAATGCCGCAAATACACTATATAATTATTTTAAATAAAATAAAAATTGTTAATAACACAAATTAATCAAATAAAAATGATCAATTTTTATAAGAAAAACTTTCTTTTTATTACTTTTTTTAAGGTTATTCCCATCAGTTTTTAAGGTTATTCCCATAAGTTAACAATAATAACCTAAACGAAAATATGAAAGTATGGAGAAAAATAATTAGTTGATAATAATGTTAATTCTAAAATTTTAAAATATGAGATTGACAAATATGACGGTTTGACAGAAGGTGGCAATAGCGAAATTGGTTAACGCGCTCGTCCCGGTTAGACGGAGAGGTCTGGGTTGAGTCCCAGTTGCGACCATTGTCTTTTTTCTGGTCTTGTTCTCTTTCATATTTTCGTTTAGATTATTATTTTTTAATATATTAAAAATGTATTTGCCCACGTCGGGATTCGATCCCGAGACCTTCGGATTGCGAGTCAAGAGCTTTACCCCTAGACCACGACGGTCGTCAATTTTTCAGTATTTGAAGATGACTGACTAATCAACTGGGCGATCGATATAGTAATCTAAATTGTATTTTTCAAGATGACATAATATATGACACAAACAAAAATCACATGTCATTTTCGACATCGTCACGACTTCGAACACACTGATACTCCTTGCTTTATGCACAATCATATGTCGTTTCCCGACTCATTCGGGAAGCATCCTTAACTTATTTTTCCACCTACTTAATTAATTAATACTACTACTTTAATTAACACTACTTTAATTATTCTGACTTTCTCGATCTTGTTTGATAACTTGTATTTCACATACGCTTTTAAATAGAAAATTGCAAGTCAAATTCGTACGAAAATTAACGTCAGAAGTCCTGTTGCTTGTGGCTCCGATTCGGGTTAAACGTTGAAGACGGCTAGGCAAATCTGGACACTAACTGCCGATATATTATAACAAAATATATCCATATACTATACATATATAAATGCGCAGAAAACGGTGTCCAACGGTAATCGAATCTCTAGCCGTTATGGTAATGCAACGGCATCAGATCAATTTGTTGTTATTATTTTAGCCGGTTGACCTGCAGATCTTGGAATATAAAGGCAGATTCGTAATCGAACTGTGCGATTCTTCTTTCAAAACAACTTCACCTTGACGACCTTCGCGGCAGAGCGGTAAATTCCCTGACTCCGGACAAAGAGGTTGCGGGTTCCTAACCCAACGTAAATTCATTCGCTTTAAATAATGAGTTAATCTATATTTAAGACTATGCGTGAGATTAGACTCGCCTTGACTTCCAGAGGTGTGCGACGCATCTACACAAGCAATAGATAGATTCATCTTCTTAAGTCGGTTCCTCATTGCTGAGTATCGTGACCCCAACTCCAATTTCCATGGTAGATAAGGCTCCTCCGCTGTTCTGGAGCTTCTGCACTGCGTGAAGAGCCAAGGACACCCTAGTACCAGACGCCAGTGATGCTTAGTAACTCCAGAGCGTTGGTGACCTTCTTCTAGTTCTTCTGCCTTCCTCTTTGCCAGTGGCTATGAGTTTCTCAGAGTTGGAGTCCTCAGTTTGACGGGCAACGTGTCCAAAGTATCTTAAATACGTTGTAGGCAGATCGTTGAAAGCTATATTCTATTAGAAATGTACGAATAGTAAAAAATGATTTCGTACGTTTTATTTTGCCCTTTTGAAGGCTTCATTATTTATTTCCTATTGGAATGAATTTTGTATCGTAGTATTTCATGTGAGGCTGGAAGCGTGTGTAGAGTTGATTCCGACATATCTGGGGAAAACGTGCGCGGCGTGATGGATAGTTATTTTGGTTCCATGAAAATTCAAGACATGAAGACAGAGGCAATTCAACAAACACACTTATGAAAAGCGATATAAAGTGATGAAAAAAACTAGCCTATAAACTTAACCCAACGTAACCACTTTAATCAAGTTTAGTTTCATCACTTTCCATGACTTTATATCACTTTTCAGAGGTGTGTTGAATTGCCAATATCCCGAGATTCCCGGTTATCGTTATTTCACATAACATTTTAATTTTAACTTATGATTTTTAAGTAGATGCATACAATCAATGTCCTTATACACAGACTACATATTTAATATTTTTTCTCGGAAATTCAGTTGATGTACGGCCATTAATTATTTTGTAGATAAAAATAAATAATTTGTTCAATTGCCAAAATATTTAACTGCTTCTACAATTCCTTGACTTTCGTGTATCGATTTTTCTTCAGTAGGCTGCTGGTTTTCAAAATATAATTAAATAAAATACTGAACGCCTTGTAAAGTAGCAGGTGCAGTGTATACTTTTCATATCTCTATTTTGTAGTATTGTCATTTGCCTCGAACCATCATTGGCTAAGAATAGAATGCTGAAACATTAATTAACGTGTGGTATAATGATTGCGTTATGTTCATTTTTACTGGAAACAATGTTCAGGAATCTTCTTATTCTTCCCAACCGTGAGAAATTTTTGGATTTTTTTTAAATAATAGTGTGTAGCATATTTGCAGTGGAAGAATTTATCGATAGAACCCTGCTCAGAAGATCATCAGCTGGGAAACGGAGGTTGGAGAAACCTGGTTTAGATCTGTTCTGAAGCAGCTACCAAGCCGGATCACCGCTCATCTTTTGGGGGAAAGTCTGAGGTACACGCTAGTGTAGCCATATTTCGAAAATATCATTTTACGCTTTTCCAAAAGCCAACCCTGAAAGTATTATTTATAACGTATTATAGATAGAAATATTGGTATTTTATGATTTTGTTTTAAAATCATTAATTCCCTTATTGACAACCCTGTATTATTTCAATTTATTTCATTTCGTGTTCCTAATAGACATACAAACTAAAAATATCTTCCAGTGCAACAATAATATCTTTTCCAATTACCAAGCATGCACAGCTGTTTTAAAAACAATTTATTAGTTTACATTTGGATTCCTATAGCCTGAATGTAAAATTTATTAAATTTAAATCATATTATTTTGTTTAATTGTTTTTTTAATCCATTTTCACGTTAAAAAAAATTCGGTATTAAAAGGTATTTGTACCGTAAATAAATAAATATATATTTAAAGCTATTACTGCCACGAAATGAAGAACCTGTCTGGATTATGACGGTCTAATCATTATTGAAACGAAGATAACTTATTGCATTTGAGTAGGTCAAGACCTTAATGTGAGCAGCTATTTTCTAACTTCTCCCTCTAATGAACGACGTAATCATCATAAGAATGATTATTTCCGAGAAATATTGAAAACAAAGCTCATGCAAAAATGTAGGCGAAAAGGCTACTCTTAAGATGAAGCCATACTAAATAATGCAAAATCATACAAAATCATGTAATTGTTTTGAAAATTTGATCGCTTAGAAGTATTATAGACGCTTCAATTAAAAAAGGTTAGAACATATCTGGACCCATAAAAATATCGGTAATTCTTTTATAAGGTCTATAAAAAACACTTTCAAGTCCAAACTCTCCTATTTATAAACCTCTTTTCAGATATGGTTGTATTGTTTAATGTGGCAAATTAAGTTTCTTTGATAATAATCGCAAAAAAAAATTAAAATTTACGCCCGAACTTCACAAAATAAAATACATAAGTAAACCAATAACATGAAATATTTTTAATACTGATGGCTTGTGCCATACATTTCAATATTCATTTCAACGAATTTATGGTGAGCATTGACGTCAGCACTAATAATACCAACTTGACAGTGTATTTTAATGACACGATTAAAAATTAACTTTTAAATATATTTTTTAAAACTATACGTTAAATATTATTTAATAAATGTATATATTCAGAATCAGCGTTTATTGGTCTATATATTTTTTTAAAGTCAGAATATTTTTACTGGAGTTCCTTATAATCGGCGATACACCGACGATACAACTAATAAATGGAGTAAACAAGCATCGAAATATGTATGATAAGAAGCAACTCCTACTAATTTATTATATAGTTCAATTAAACATTAATGAACCTAATGCAATTTTAATGATCACAATTTTAAGATAATGCCTACAACTAGTGCATGGTATATTATAATCATAATGCTAGCATTTCCGTGCGTATAAAGCTCGTATGAAGTGCGGGTATAATTAATCTCTTGGTGTTGTTCAACTTTTCGCAAAGCTTTCTCTCGAATTGCAAACATCATATTTATAACATTATAATGATGAATGTGAATGCAATATAATATACAAAGTCCATATTATGTTCAATAAACATAGCCTAGTTAAACATAGTTCAATAAAGCGCCCTTGAGGTGATTTTTCACAAAAACGGCGCTCTACAAATTGTCCAATTATTATTATTATTATTAACGCAAAATCAGTCTTTCGTTTAGAATCCGTTAGCATAATAGTGTAAATATTAAGAAGTAATTGGCATAACATATGTATAATGACGAGAAAGGAGTGGATTCAATAACATAAAAGGGGCATTATTGTGTACGGATATTAAATTATTAATGAACCGATGAAATAATATAGCACTATTCTGCCACAGGTCACCCCAAGTGTTTCTCTACGTTTGGTGACTTAGCAGGAATGCCCGGGTTCATAGGGTGAGGTTTGTCCGGGTCTTGGCGGCAGATGAGAGACCTGCCGGATCGAGAGACCGGTTGAGGAAGGCATGTTGACCTCTCCAGCCGGCGTCGGAGGGATGGATTCACATGTCCGTTACTCCTGGACACACTGACCCCCAGATTCCTACCCACCTCTCATACCTTTTTTCCTTCACAGAACTTCCTATCCTTCCCTTCCTTAAAAATACCCTCCACACAGCATATCCTAATATGATATAGGCCCTGCGAGAAATTATTTTCTTCGGGGCCTCCCGTGTGGAGCTAATGTAAAAGAAAGTAATTATATACTAGGGGGCTTACTAATTAAAGCGTTTTAAATTAAACACAACTAATAAACAACCAAGTATGGTAAATGGTTATTTATCAGAAGATGTGTAAAATTTAAAACACGTTTATTAGTAAGGGGATAAGTATTTAACATGCAGTATCGTATCATATCATAGCATATCATAAGCTATTAATTTGCCATTTACTAAAGAATAAGATCCGGTCAAAATAATTCAGTTGGTGATATTTTTTTAAATAAATTTATACGGTTACACGGATACATGGTTACACACTACTTTTATTGATATACAAATGTTATATAATTATTCGCAATCGACTCCATCAAAAATACAGCTTCGTTACACAATAACCTCCGCAAATGCGTGTCCAGATCGATTAGCCGATCTCCATCGGATAATGCGGAGAATTCAACGCGGACAATAGAGAACGTACGACGACATGTAACGGCAACGAATAACCAACTGAAATGGCGGGATGACGAAGTAAATAATATAGTACAGATTGTGTATAATATAAATGCTTAAATTTAATTAAGAATCTTTTACAGAATGATTATGTAAACGTGCAGATTTGTGGTCGCGTGATGGGGTTGAATTATTCTCTGATAGTCTTGGACTGTATCTGATTTCAACCTGATAAAACCGGAGAAATGTTCCAGTTCTTAAGCCGTATAATCATAGGAGACCAAATTTGTAGCAGCTCACATAGATCTCATATAAATCTTTTTTTATTTTTTTAAGAGTCCCAGCTGCTCGCGGCTGGAGCCAGTGAGTCTATTCCATCTCCAATTGGGATATGCTGTGAGGCTGAAGGTAGTGGGGAAGGAAAGGAGATGGGGAAGAGGAAGGTAGGGAAGTACCCGGCTATTCAGATCTGGTCACCAAACACGGCTAAAGCCATTTCAAGCAACGTTTCAATTCTGAATGGTGGTCTTACACTACGGCAATACTAAGAGTATCTTCCACTCCGTAGTATCTACCTTACTGTCATAGTGAGAAACATGATCTGAACGGTATTAGAAAGAGAAAATTCTTATATTATACTCCAAAATCCAACCATAGAAAAAATTTTATGTGCACTTCTATGAAAGCAAAGTTTCCGATAGCAATTTGAGAAAAACGTTTAAACTTTGGAGATTTTCTTTTTAATTATTTTTTTTAATAAACGACAAAAACGCGATGTGATGATGATATTTATAATATATTTGCCCAACAAAAATGTGTGTTTGTGTTTTTTTTCGCTATTAATAATTTAGGATTAAAAAACGTATTGTGTAAAAGAGTTTTAATATTTCAGAAATTATATGTTTATTTCTAATAAAAATTTGATAGCATACCCTATCACTTTACAAAAACATTTTTTAGTTTTCGGATACATTTAGAAATATTCCATTTAATTGGATATTATTGCACAGCGAAAATTTTCCGACCTTCTGACAAAATATGCCCGAGAACTATGGATTAAATTCCGTCCCGGTTCACGAATTCAATCCCTGTTTACAAGGGGGTGAATGCAGCAATGAAGCACTTATATTGTATGACGAAATGCCTTAAAATCTGAAGAATGGAGAAAGAATGAATGGATTTAAAAAAAGTTATCATGTTACGAGCAATGAAATGCAGCCATGTATACATATATTAGTTTATATATTACACATCAAATGTATTATAAATCATCTCGATAAATAATAATAAAAAAATAATGTCATGGTGTCATTCCAGTACCTAATACATTTTCTAAATAACAGTTTTCGAAATGCCGTTTCCGATTTCATAAATTGCAAATTTGAACTTGAACTTCATTTTAGCTAAAGTCACGTGGACAATATCAGCTCTATACATTATGTTTATACGTTCATACCGTTCATTGAAAACATATCAGAAACATGCAATTCTCTATAAATACTGTACGAAGCAATCAAAAATCCATAGAACCGTGCGAATACTTACATAAACACGATCCCAACGGTGGCTGGCATTTCTTCCGCATAAAATTTCCATCAAAATGTATTATTGTTCGAAGCCGTTCAGGCCGAGAATAATATCGGAAAGCAGGCGACATCTATGAACCGATCAGAAATTCAATTTCCATTCAGTGGACAACTTCGACTCTAATGCCTTGTAAATGGTAATTCGATTTGATTTCAGTATGGAGCTCTTACAATATATCGGCACATGTTTGACTCGAAGTCACGTTTCTTAAAAAGATAACAGAGTAGAACTGATTGTTATTTTAGATTACAGTTGTTATCGTCAAGTGTTTGTAGAAAGCGTTTTAAACATGTATACTATTACTATGTATAACGATTTATACTGCAAACGATGAAATATATCTTTATAAACAAAAACAAATTTGAAAAATATGAAAACAAAATCAACATTCAAAATAGTAATGTATTTTATAAGCCCCAAACGATTACCAAACAAATGCAAACCCACGGCATTTTTATTGGACCTCGTACTTTCAATATTTTACGGAAAAAAAAATCAAGTAACAACTAAACCACCTCAATACTTAAAAGACTTAAAATTATGACTTACGATGAAGTCATACTAAATAATGCAAAATCATTCAAAATCATATGTTTTTTGTGTAAATAAAGTATTAGGTCTATATAAACCCCTTTTCGGACATGGTTTTATTGTATAATGTAGCAAATTCAGTTTCTTTTGTAATAATCGCAAAAAAAAATTTATTTACGCCCGAACTTCACAAAATAAAACAAAACATGCATTTTCTCGTTGTTATTTTTTTACATCAATCGATACGGCCCGCACTAATAGACGTGTGGCTCCGCGCCGCTTGGTTTCGTGAAATCAATTTTGAATTTCCGTTTTATTACAATAAACAATGCGTAAATAAAGAATTAATGTTTTTACAGGTCTTTACGAAATCAACCTGTGAAAAAAATTCTCACATACCTATTCCAACCTTTCAGAAAGCTTTTTCTCAAGTGTTTTTAAACTCCTCCCGTAAAGGGTGAGAAATCCGATTTCGATTATTTCCTGGACTATTGGATCGCCTTAACAATACAGATGTTGAAACATTATTTATTTAATTTATATCACTTTATGTTTTTCACAAACTGGTATTGTATACACTTTTTGTACATTTAGACAAATATTAATTATAAGCTTACTGTTTCTGCTTTACACCGTTTGTTTCTTTTTAGATACAAAAATAAAATTTGCGCAATTACATCACCCACGCACAGGTTGCGCCTTTGTGGAATCCCCTTTACTCATAACATTTCATTGCATGTATATATTAATCAAATGTAAAAAATGGGAAAAATAAAGGAAATAAATTTAAAAAAATGAAAAAATACCAACTCATCTTAAAATCACTTATTTTCTTCGTATTTTGTAATTCTAGTTATAATAAAAGCAAAGGGAAGCGACCACCGCAGTCTAACACACAGGTAAGTTTGTGTTATTCTGCACCTGTGTAAGATTGCCAAGAAAGCAAAAATGTATTCAAAAAATGAAAACAATAACATTGTAAGATTTCCTTGTATAAAAATCAAAAAGAAATTCGCCAAGAGAATTATTCTGTACGACACACATTTATGGGGCATTAATTGAATTGATCCATTCATAGAATTGCCGAATGTCGAAAATCTAAGATTATTTAGACAAATTTAATTAGACAAACTGCTAAAAAGTAGTTTATCGGGACTTTTCGTCGTGCATTTGTAAAGTGTATAAAAAAAAAATAAAAATAAAATAAAATAAAAATAAAAACTTTTACATCAGTTTACATTATAAATACCAAAAAATCTTCCATTGAAATACCGGTAGAACAAGGATAGCATTCCCACCCGACGCCTGTGCTCTAAAGATTTCAATTCGTTCGTCAAGTTAGGAGAATCTACCAAACGTACCGTCCGATTCTGTACAGAGTCGAGGATTTTTTTCAGGAATTTTAGGGCTCCAAAACCAGATGTGGCTGCCAAATTCAACAGTGGGCGAACTTGGTTAGCAGTTGATCTGAGGGCCCTGTATAGTATGCCCAGTTTTTGAGAGGCTAACTTAACTCTGGCTTCGATGGAGCCAGAGTTAATTTGCAAGTTTTGAAAAAAAAATCCTAATTGCTCACAAGAAAACCCTACTGTGATACCAATTTCGAACCTAAGTATAGATAGTTTATTCATGGTTACAAATATAAAAATAAAGGATTCTATGGATTACCTTACTCTAACATCTCAAAGCAGTAATGTCTGAATATTATCATTATGTGCAATGTCATCATATCATTACACAGTAATAAAACAAGATAGCTGAACTTAACCTATAATTTGTGGCGAGATGTATAATGGATAGTATTGGATAACCTTTGAAGTATTGTACCGAGAATCCAGGAAGAATGATGACCTTTTCATTCAGAATAAACCAGAATCTACTACTGGACAAATGGAAAATTATCCCGTAGCTTTGAACAAAGATGGTTCAGAACAGATCAGACCCAACAAAGCTTGCAATCTGAACTGCATTCCAGCGTGGATACACTCTAGCATTGCACTCTTTGCATGTAATTTGCGTCCAACGTCTCGGCAACGTGGAGTACAAGGATCACACGCGATAACAGCTTCTCGAGAATGACGTTTGATTACTGACCAAGGCGATAAAGTTTTGACTTGCAAATTAAATGCACCTAATAAAAAGCCACAACAAATTTGCGTCACTCTTCGCAATCGTGGTGTTGATAATCGCCTCCTTTTCATAAGACATACTTACACCTTTTGTTGAGATCGCAGATCCACTCACAGGAAAAGTCGCCGGGAGGTTAACTAACTAACCATCACGCCGTTTCCCCGCAGGGGCAGGCAGAGAGGATGGATCGCCAAATAACTCGGTCTTGGCACACCTCTTTGCCTCATTCACATTCATACATCGTCTCATGCATACTCTTCTATTAATGTGGCTTTTGACATGGCCTGACTCAAGATCTGATCGTGCCATGACTTCTTCGACCATTCACATTTGCGTCTTATATTTTCTTACACTCCTTTCTTCGTTCATTTGTTCTACACATCCAAACCATCTGAAGTTATGTACCTTTCTTAATCTTACAAACGCTTGCATTATTTGCGGATCTCAACATTTCTCACATGATCATACGTGGTTTTACCACACGTACCCTCAGGGATCTCATTTCTACGGCATTCAGTCCTCTTTCATTATTTTTCAGCCAGTTCCTTACCTCACTGCCATACATCACTGTAGATACCAGCACTCCATTGTGGTATGCTAGCTTCGCTTCTTTGGACAGTTTTTTGTTAGCGCCGACGGTATCCAGTCCTCCAATAATTGAGTTACCTGCATTTACCCTCGTTTCAATATCTCTAGCGAGTTTTCCCAACTCTCGTAAACATACTACCCTGATACATTTAAAAAAAAAAAAAAAGAAAGACAAACATTCCCGGGTTACGAATAACCCAACAATGTTTGAAAATCTCCTACTACCACCACAGAAAGCCGAAAATGTTGCTTGTGTTGTGATGGAGGACTTAGCCAGCCGAGGAATCGAACATGCGACGCCCGGGTGGGGACCCAAGCGCTATGCCCACTCAACCACTGACCGGTCATAAACCTGCTTCAACTACTGTAAGTTAAAAATAATAAATAGAATCCCATAGAATATTCTGCGCTTCTAGTGCAAGCAGTTTCAGCAGATAAATGTGAAGATACCTGCTTACACACAACTGACAAAGATAATGTAAAAGCTTTTCTTATCGTAAAGTTAGGTTAATAAGTAATTTGTTGTCTAGTTAATGTGGCTTTTTGTTCACCGCAATGGGTGGCTGATTATCTCTGTGTTTTCTGGGATCCTGTTACGTGGTAACAAGCTTTATTGGTTGGTCTGACAATATCAACCGAGATTGCAACTTACGCAGCATTTTGCAACGGTACTTTCTAACTGAGATAATTAGGTAGATACTGTTAATTTTAAAGCGTAATAAAGATTGATAGAAAGCTTTTCCCACGTACTAGACCCTAGTACAGTAGACGCCGGTTAATGTAGTCGTGTTTGTGCCGACTGTTCTTGGGCAGATTAAGCGGTGATGGTTTAATGAGCCATGGTAATTATGAGAAGATTACTTGTACATGAATGTATTACCATAAAGTAAAGAATATCCCCACAGGAGAAAACAGGTATGAATTAGGGCCCGTCCATTATTCTATCTGGTAATAAAGATATATGTTTATTTAATCATTGAAAAAGAAGCTAAAAATAATCAAAATGAAGCATAAAATAGAACAATTTGTGAGGCGGTTATGGGTCACGCCCCAGGAACCATTTATTGGATAACCAACACCCCTGCCATAGGTCACCCCAGTGGTTTGCTACGTTTGGTGAATTAGCTGGGGTTCCCGAGTTTCGGGTCTTGGGAGTGGATGGCTGCCCACCAGCTGCGTGGCAGGCCAGATCGAGAGTCTGGTTGAGGGAGACCTTTTGATATCTCCAGCAGGATTCTCTCGGAACCTTGCCTTGCACCGCGTGGGACGGATGAAAAGTAATGCATATATGCTTGTACAGCGCGAACAAAATGACCTTTAGAAGCGCGCCAGGTAAAATATGGAAGTGCCATTCCTCCTCTATACGTATGCGCAAGTTTGATATTGTTGAAATCATCATGTAAAGATCATCTGTAAACATTGTTTTATCAATTTTATGAAATGTTATTTTTTGTAATTTTTATTATTCAATTATATTTAACCAATGATGCTTGTAAATACATGTTTATAGAATCTTTTTTTTTATTGTTAACTAATTTGTTCTTTTCTTTTATTTTCAGGTATGTCTACCATTACTCTACCAAGGACTCAAAGGAGTTTAAGGTTTGAGCTTTCACAATAATTATTTTTATCAAGTTTTTTTGCAACTTTGGGGCTATGTTTTCATATGATTTGAATTGTATATGCGATCCTATAATAGCAATCGATAATTTACCAGTACTTATCTGTTTCAGTACATGTGTGAGCATTTTTTAAACAAAACCTATAAAAAGATATCTCCTCGTTAATAAAGGATATAACTATATTTATATTTATATTCATAGTATATGTTTATATTTCTATCCATATTTATAGTTATAGTTTTTTTATATTTAAGCACGAGTAGTTTAAGACATGAGCGCGGTGTATATTCGTATTGTCGAATAAAATAATATGTTCTTAAAACATGTTTTAAATCAGTGAAAATAATCATGTTTGCACATAATTTATTACACATTGTAGTTACAACGTTGAAAAAAATCATATATTATTGCATACATAAATTATATCCAATATTGTTAATTTGAATGTAGTTTCTCTTATAAGTGTACTATGTATGTAAGTTCACACTTCTAAACACATAACTTCATCTATATTGTAAATTATATTGTGATTCCTCCTTCTTGTTATTAGGTTTTTATCACTTTTCAATACTAATAACTTACCTACTTATACTTATCTCATACTCTGTAAATCCAAATTTATTATATGTTACCAGGTTAATTCGGTAAATCCTAATTCAATATATGCTACCAGGTTACTTTTTCTATGTACATTGTCACAAAAAAATGTGTGTATATATATTTCTTCATTATACAACTTAGTTTCAGAGAAAATAGTTTTTTTTTGTTATGTAATTACATATACATTTCTTAAGGAATAATATGAACTAAACCTGTCAATTTGTCTGTCCTGGAATGGGAAACTTTCCTAGATGGATAGGCAAAACTTCCTAATATGTATTTTGTACTTTATTTTGTATCTATCTATAATAAATAAACTTTTATTACAGAGGAGAAAAAGTAATATCTAGGCTGTCTTATATATTATATAAACAATAGTAAAAATTGGATCCAAAGTCTGAAAATCGATAACATCAGTGGAAAAGCCGGTCGTACCTTTACAGATAATATTTTTTTTAGTTCGCTTTACATTTAACAATACATGAGCATGTATTTCAAGATTAATTTTAACTCCTATGAAGCTTGTATTTGTGGTTTGTCGTGGATTGAGACGGAATAAAATTGGAAAATTGGAAATGGGACCAATACCTGGGAACCCCGAGCAAAGGAAGACCTTTTTACAAAATTTAAATAAATTGAATATTTCTGAACATATTCTAAAAAAAAAGCTGTTTTTGAAAGGTGATAAAATACGCTTTCAAATTTTAGAATTAAAAATAAACATATAATTTTTAAATATAAAAATTTTGCATGAAAACATGAAAAGTTTTAAAAATAGCTCATCCCAGGTTTTTTCTAACTTAAATTGCTGATAACAAAAAAAACTTTTACATATTTTATTAGACAAATGCATTATAAACGTTATTGTCGCCTCACTTTTTTTTGTCTTTTCATATTAAAATAATTAATAAAAAATTCTCAAAGTTTCAAAATTTGTTTTCAAATTGCGATTCAAAACTTTGGTTTCATAAAGGTGCAGGTACATTTAACTTTTTTGATGGTTATTTTTTATATTTTACTATAGAGCGTATGTTTTGCCTTTCTAACACCGTTTAGAACATATTTCGCAGATATTTTTAGCCGTTTTTAAAAGTTGTTTCTTACATGCGTTCACACATTTATAATGAGAAAAAAACATTTTTGAGCAGTTTGCGCTTATATTTTTCAGAAAATTATTAAAAAATATTTTTTTTATTCTACTCAATCGAAACGATAGTAAAAGCATTAATTTATCCAGAGCTTATTTTTTGGTATTCTTAGTGCAAACCGATTCATAGTAAAGATTAATCGAAAATAATGATATCATATAAAGCTTTATTTTATTATTTATCAACAAAGGAACCATACGCAGTTCATTCTCTGTCATTATTTGGAACAATATCTCCCTAGTCCCTACTGCGCATACAATGTAAGATAGCGGGCATATCGAACGGGCAGGCTTTCAAGAAGTGCATTTTACAGGATGCTGTTCTGTTCATAACCTACCCCAGGGTCTCCCATCTATCCATGCAGATTCACCGCTACTTTATGGCCAGATCTGCCCTCCGCCGCAAGTAACAATCATCTCCAACCGCATTATTTAAAAAGACAGGAAGTTTTCAATTATGATCGGTTCCCGGTGTTTTATTTGTCAAATATGGCAGATTCACGATGGCCGGAAAACAAGTACAGAAAAGCGGTAAGATGGAGTTATTATATTTCTTGTACTTGATGACTTCCCATAACACAAGAAAGAAGTATATTTAATCAAAATAAAATACTTATTTTGTGTTTTTATTAATTTATTTTCACTTTGCTCAAGCATCATCTAGGTACAAATTAATACCAAGCAAGAAATACATGGTGTGTGCTTATATATAATTACAGAGGGAGATAACAAGATAAAAAATATAACAGACAGTAAGGATACATTTAAATCACCAATTATGATTTTAAAACTTTGTAATTATTTTTTTAATTATCCTATCCGCAGTAACTACAAAAACTATTTTAAAAATCTAAATACAATGTTTAATATTTGTTTTTGTTCATGGGACCTAACGAAATTATTCCACCTTAAATCTTTATGTAATACGCAACAATTTTCATAGCACAAGTAAGACACCTTCTTTATTAAGGCTGTATAATCACATAATGCAGTAAGCAGTACTAAATACAGGTTTCTATAAAGTTGGAGACTCCCAGCCTGGTTGACAGGTCACCATAGCAAACAGCAACAGCATTGGGAACCCATTTCCGAGTGTAGATTGGCAGAACAGGCCAAGAAAGCCGTCCAAGCAACACATTTCAACCAAGAACGCTTACTTCAGATAACAATGCTTTATCCAAAGTCATCTCGCTACAGTGCACTCGGTGGACAAAGAACTCCGGAGGATTCGTTCAATGACAGTAAGAAAGCTATCTCAAGATACCATGATTTGTGCCATTTTTGCAATAAAAATCAAAAAAGCGATTTTTTAATAATTTAAATAAAATAATAACTTTGTAAACACCACTTTTATTTTTTATACTTTATGCCGATCGGGTTTCGCTACAACAGTAGCTTCTTCAGGGCAGTACAACTAACTAACCATTACGCCGTTTCCCCGCAGGGGTAGGCAGAGAGGACGGACCGCCACACAACGCGATCTTGGCACACACTCTTTGCTTCGTTCACATTCATACATCGTCTCATACATGCTCTTCTACTACGTCCACGTTTCTCTCACGATCGTCCATGGTTTTACCACACATTCGCCTCAGGGATCTCATTTCTACAGCATCTCACAGTATAATCTCTACTAAAATTAATTTACATGTGTGTTATAGATAATACATGATTTAACCAAATGGGCTGGACTCCTCAAGTAACGGAGGAAGGAGGTATAGGTGTAGATGAAGAATTGGGAAGGGAACAGGCGTGTTCTTTGTCAATAGGGAACAATCTTAGTATGGGACTTTTATTTAAATTTAGTTGGTTATTAACTACCTTACTATTATATGACGCCGGCTGCCTGCGAACTTGCCAGGCTGCCGGTTGGCAGCCCTGCTTTTTTCTCATTTTCTAATCGACCTTTATCATATGCCACCATTCCCGTTCGTGTACTCGATGACGTAATTTTTTCGAAAAAAAACGCTGACTATTTCCATGGCAGCGCGGCTCCTGCCAAGAGGCGCACCGGCAGCCCAGCTTTTTTAAGGTTTTCTAAGTGTCCATTATCACTACAAAGTAGTTTCATCCGTGTACTCGATGACGTAGGGTTTACCTTTGTCGTCTCCTGGTCTATTAGTGTTTATGGCTTTCCTTAGTTCAAGTGCCAGCCTAAATCCGATGTTGTTTTTACGAATTAGTGTGGCTCCTGTATTTCTATCAAATTTATGGTCTTTTTCGATCAAGTAGTTTGCAAATTCCGAAAATCCAGAGATGTGTAAACATCTAAGATGTTCTTTGACACGGGTTTTTATGTTGCGTGCTATTTTGCCTATGTAAAAAAGGGGCAATCGCTGCATTGGAGTGAATAAATTCCCGAGTGAGATAGACTATTATCTTTGTCCTTACCGTTCATTAAAAGCTTACCTATATTATTATTAGTGTAATATGCTGGTTTGATATCTGATGGGAGGTTTTTAACGCTTTTTTGAGAAAAATTATTTATGTACAAGATTCTACGCCATTGATAAGGTTGATTATTATTACTTGGTATATTATTATTATGAGGTGGACTGTTGTATAAGAATTTACTTGTGGATAATTTTTTTTATTTAGAATGTTGTTGACTATATTTGGATTGTAACCGTTATTTATTGCGATTTTTTTGATCGTAGATAGTTCTAATGCAAAGTTGGTATTTGATAAAGGGACTGTAACCAATATGCGCATCATGGAATGGAAAGCTGAATGTTTATGGGAATTGGGGTGGTTTATATCAGTGAACGTCGGTTTGCGGTAGATTTGTAATTCAATTTTATTATTTTGTTAATGGTCATGATTGATAATGAAAGATCTAAAAAGTTCAAGGTAGAATTGGTTCCTATTTCTATGGTTAACTTAATTTGTTTATGGAAGGAGTTTATTAGTAGCAGGAAGGAATTGAGTTGACGCTCAGTTCCTAACCAAACTTCGTCAACATATCGCTTCCATACAAGCAAGTTTTTTTTAATAATGGTGAATTACAGTTAATAATAATAATAATAATAAAAGTTTATTCCAGAATGTATGCAGGGGTAGTGCAATGCAATACATTCCATATTTTGAAACAAAAAATGGGTTAATGTTAAAAATAAAGTAAATAAAACATATAAATAAATTTAAAAACAAAAAAAAAAAAACGAATAAGCATGAACAACATGAGAAAAATAATAATAAACAGTAAAATTAATTCATGCAGCTGTTTACGGAGGGTATTTTATCGTCTCCCGTCTCCAGAGGGCCATCAGGGGGGACTCCAACCAGGTAGTCATGGCGGTGATGATTGCATTCTTCGATTGGCGTAGTCTGCGCCATAAACTTCCCATGCGGTGGCGGAGAAGTGCTCGGAAAGTGTGCACTCGTCCCTCCAGGAACATTTCCGTAGCACTGCAGTATCTCGGTAGGCGGAAAAGTTGACGGTATGCGTTGTTGTAAGCAACCTTTAACTTGTTCCATTGGGATGCAGTGTAGTCAACCCACAGTTCTGATGTATACAGCGAGGTACAGAAAGCGTTGAACAATATTCTTTTTACTTTTGGGCTGCATAGGTAAAAACGTCTTGACAGCATACCCGCTCTAACAGATATCGCTCTTCTCTGCCTTTCCATATCCTCGATATCCTTAAGGTCGTCTGTGATGATGTGTCCCAGGTACTTAACGCTGTGATAAACATTCATTTTCCTGTCATCTAACCATACTGAGGGTGTTTGAATGGTTTCGTTTTTGTTTTTAAAAACCATAACTACTGACTTGGTAGTATTATATAACAGGTTATGGTTTTTTGCAAAGTTTTCACAAATTCTTAGTAACTTCTGTAATGCGCTTAGTGACGGTGCAAGAAGAACCATGTCATCTGCGTAATTAATGTTGTTCACACATACTCCATGTATATGGCATCCTATTTTCGTGGCATTAAGTTTTTTAATAAGATCATCGGTATACAGATTGAACAGAACCGGAGACATGCTTCCTCCTTGCCTTACGCCACTTTTTAAATAGAATGGATTAGACAGCTCCCCAGACCATTTCACAATATTTTCTTGTTGCGTGTGCCAAATTGAAAGAATCGCTATTACATCTTCCGGAACTGCTCTTTTCCTTAGTTTTTCCCACAGTGTATTATGACGTACACGGTCAAACGCTTTGCTTAGATCTAGAAAGCAGGTATAGATTGGCGTTTTCCTTAGTTTATAATAGCTGATGGTTTCTTTTAGGGAATATATTGCCATAGATGTTGACAGTGCAGGTTTGAATCCGAACTGGTTATCTTCTGTTTTTAGATGGTCTGTTACAACAACGGATAAAATTTTTTCAAATAATCTCGCCACGGCGGTTGAGAGTGAAATTGGTCGGTAGTTATTGATCACGGATGGATCAAGATTTGTTGATTTAATTATGGGAATAATTACCGTTTTTGTCATTTCATTCGGGATGTGCCTGTAACGCAAAATATTTGAGAATAGTTTTGCTAGGATGAAATGAATCGCTGGTCCAGCATACTTAATGTGTTCAAGAGCTATTGAGTCATGTCCTGTGGCTTTTCCTGCTGCCATTTCTCTTAAAGCTTTTTCAACCATACACGGAGTAATACTGATAGCGGTGGTACTATATTCAGTTTTCAAGCAAAAATTTATATCCAGAGATTTTTCTGCCGCTTCTTCACCCGCCATAGAGAGGAAATTACGAAATTCATTGGCGATATTTTCCTTTCCTCTTACTCCATTAACACAGAGAGGAGTTTTCATATTCGTTTTCAATTCTGAAGATGTTTTTTGCCAAAATTTATGAAAATCTTTATTTATTAGTGAGGTGGCAATACCATCCATTCGCTTTTGTATTTCTGTCTGTTGACATTTTTTCAGAGCTACTTTGAAAATCGTTCGGTATTTCTTCCTGTCTTCGGCAACCGGCCCTGAGAGCGGTTTTCCGGCTTCGAGCCATGAAAGAAAGGCGCGTCTGGATTCTGCGTATTTGGCTGCAACCATATGATTCCATCCCGGAATGTTTCTATTTTTTCGATTTGGGTTATTGAATGTGGTGGAGGCAGCATTTCGCAGTGCGTCTACAACATTTTTATATAGGGAATTTATTTGATTTTTGTGTGTTTCATCGGTTGATTTTTTATCAAGTTCTAATTGGGAGAAATCTTGAATTATGTTTAGAAGTTTGTTATTGATAGCTTCAGTGTATCTCATTATATCAACATTAGATTTCGGATTCCATCTAGAAGGATCAATTATATTATCATTACACGATTCCACAAAGGCTGGTAAAAATTGAAGGTTTAGATTTATAATCATTGGCAAGTGATCGGACCACACCGCATCATATAGTACATTTACGCTACTTATAGCATTTTCCAGTGCTTTTGTGACGACGCAGTGATCTAACCAACTTGTGGTGCTATGGGCATCACTCACATACGTAAAAGTATCACAGTTCATCAGCTTTGTATCGGCGCAAAGATATTATTTTCTAAATTGTCCATTAATATATCAGCGATTAGCGGCGATGTCGGTGCCCCCATGGCCAGGCATTCTTTTTGTTGATAAAAACGTTCATTGTATTGGAAATAGGTTTACATTGATAATTTTTTTTTTCTGTATAAAATTCACAAAATAAATAAAAACCACTTTGGGGCTTGAAATCGTGACCTCTAGACTCCGTTTACCAAGTGATTTGTATGCCTATTATCTATATTCGTGGCGATATTCAAATAAAAATAAGGCATACCAAAAATACGTACATTTTTGGCTCTTGGATTCTTCTTGAGCAATTTTAAAAAAGATCTTCATACCGATATACACAATTAGTTAAATAATGTCGATCAACGATTTACAAAGACACGGTGGTGAATAATTAACTTATTTTTTAAGTCAACACCGCACAAGAAATGGCTCCTAACTGTCTGGAGCCAGTGAAATTATGGCATCCCTAACTGGGGTATGTTGTAAGGCTAAAAGTAGTGGGAAAATGCAGAAGGTGGGGCAGATAAAGGTGGGGAAATGGTTATGATGGTTACCATATCGGGGATGGTTTCGAGAGGAAATTCTAAGTATCATTGTGAACTCGGTTACATAAAATAAGAGGAAAACTGGCAACGATGTGATAACCAGTGGTTACACATTTTGCATTTTTTTACGTTATCTCTACACAGGAGGTCCGGAGGAAAAAAAATTCCAACAGGGCCTATATCATATTTAAAGATGCTGTGTAGAGTACAATTAACAAAAACACAGTTTAAAAAAAAAACAAGTAAGTTATTTTGAAAATAGTGCCAGACGGTACATGGCGGACCGCACGTTATTTTAGCTGCACACTTAGGGGAAAAGCCGGTTGAATGGAGTTGATGTCTTAAGACCCACAAAGACCTAAGCAAAGAACCGCATGGTCACTCGAACCTTGACCCTAACCTAAGCTAGCACACAAAAAGACAGAATCTCGTAATTGATCTGCTTCCTTCTCACTTAAACATCAAGAGCGTACCAAACGTATAATCTACGATAATGTACATCACACTACAATGTATAATGAACGATGTACAACACGATATATCTAGTGTGTATCTACTCTAGTTGCAGACTGGAGTACCAGTTCTGTACAGTACATGGTACAATGGTGATGACGGCTTTAAATGCCAGCCGACTATGAATGTTGACGATGCTCCGGTGTCACTTAACATGATGTTTGTCATTATATACAAAGTGTTCACCGCCTCTGAACTTGAGAGAGATTTACGCATGGCTAACCACAAGAAAGCACTTTTACTTTGTTTTACGGTGAAGTATTTTTTAAAGAGTGATAGATACAACATGACCCAAATGTTATAAACTTTTCAGATTTTTTAAACGGCTGAGTTTTCTTCTATTTGGCAAAAGTGTTTGTAAACAGCCCTATTAACTGATTAAAAACTAATCAACTAAACGCCCGGCGCGTGAAGACTTATACTGCTGTCAAAATAGAACCAAAGCTCTTGAGTGTTACTCGAGTGTTTTTCGGGGTAACCTAACCTAACCAGTAGAGAAACTGTGTTTCGTTAAATAATAATATTAAATGTTGCCGTTTTGATAGTAGGAGTGGCGACTGGTAAGCGATTTGTCCTTGACAGGGCTATAATTAAGAAAAAAATATTATAAAAGCCTACTCCCTTAAGCTGATTTGTTCGATTTTCGGAACAACTCATATGGGTCTCATACAAATCTTCTCCCTTATTAGCATGGTTAGAAATATGATCTAAACGGTGCTATAAAGACAAATATAAAAATTAATCACAAAAATAATTCAAATGTGAACCTTTATGAAAACAAAGTTTCCGATCGCTATGTGAAATAAATGACCGATTTTAAATTATAAAATTTGAAAGCGTTTCACCAACTTTAAAAAACAGTTTTTAGTGTTCGGAAGTTTTCGGAAATATTCCATTTATTTGAATTTTATTGCAAAGCGGAAATATTTTGATCTTCCGACTAAAATATGCCCGTATGGCGGGGGGTTCATGGGCAACCAACCAGTGCATTGTAAAATATATTCATGGATCATATCATGATAATATTAGCGTACGCCGCACAGGGTGCAGTAAAACAATATGAAAAAGTGTAACAAAACCTAAAAAGTTCTCGTACCGTTGGGGCAGGTGTTTTTCAATGTTGATCCTGTGATCTTGACTATCTTTCAATAATATATGAAAATGACATACCTACCCAAAGGTGTGATTTTTCATTATTTATCAATCAAGAAAACAGATATCCGGTATATTTTTTTTACTCTTCAATGTAACTTAACATAAAAATTACATAATATTCAGCAACAATTACTTGTTACTATCTACGCATCTTACCCGTCTCTGTATCGATTCTTTTCTCATACAATTTTTCATTCTCACAGAAATTTCATGCAAAATTAAAATACAGGAAAACCGTCGTGTTACTCTCTCAGTATGGCGTTATTGTATAGGCTTGAACACTTACTGATTCACCATACACGTGGAATATAATGAACCCACGCTCTCTGTGAACAGCTTGCGATACAGGAGACAATTATGGAGATAACTGTATTAAAAATGTTTTATATCATAACTAACTGACCCGACGAACTTCGTACCGCCTCAGAATCAATAACTGTTGTGTTAATTTATTAGCTGAATTATTTTTTTTTAAGTTAAAAATTACACAATGAAGCAGTTATCTATGCGCAACTGTCCGTGTTTTGTTTTTGTCAGTATCAGTGATGGCGTTGTGTACGGATTTATATTTTGTGATTTTCTTACTTTTCCACTAACTACGGAAATTGTGTTTCATTTTATTTATACGTGTGAGTGAGATTTATTATAATTATTGTATTTTTCATTTGGAGGGGTACAGATATACGTTCACCGTTTGTCTCATTTTCGACTATTGACATTTAGTGTGTTCTCTTGGGGTAAAAATAATCTCGTTGAAATTAATGTTTCAAAGACCCAATCTTGTCTGATTACGTCTAAAAGGGATCGAAATGAAAATCTAGTCTCCTTCAACGGAAGCAATCTGCCGAACAGGTCCTCCATTGATATGCATGGTGTAACTCTAAGTGACCAGCTCAGGTATGGGGGCTCCATCGAAGCCAGAGTAAAGTTAGCCTCCCAAAAACTGGGCGTACTGTACAGGGCCCGCAGATACTTTAACAGTACACAACTGCTAACCCTGTACATATCGCAAGTGCGCCCCACGGTTGAATTCGGCAGCTACCTCTGGTCTCCTAAATACCTTAAAAATAAACTCGACTCTGTGCAAAAACGGGCGGTCCGTTTGATAGATTCTCGCATCTTAACAGACCGATTGCAATCTTTAGAGCACAGGCGTCGGATGGGAATGCTATCCTTATTCTACCGGTATTACAATGGAAGATGCTCCGAGGAACTAGCGTCATTGATCCCTTCCGCACCGGTGCATAGTCGGGAAACACGCCAAACGCGTGCCCAACATATGTGTACGGTTGACATTTGTCACATGAGAACGGGTCGTTTTTTCGACTCGTTCTTGTGTTCAACAGCTCGGCTGTGGAACGATTTGCCGGTCTCTGTGTTTCCTCCTTCCTACAACATGGATCTCTTCAAGACCAATGTTCATTCCTTCCTCTCCTCAAAAAGACCCTCCACACTGCATCTCAGATGACATAGGCCCTGAGGGAATTTTTTTTCTCAGGGCCTCCTGTGTGGAGTTAATGTAAAAAAAGGAGGGGCAGCATTATATTATGTTTAAGAAAAAATCAAAAAGTTTGATTTATGGTTTTTGGAATTCACTCACCATTTAATATCATATTTATCAGAATATTGCTGCAGCCCTTATAAAATAAAATTAAATTTTCCGATGTTTTAATAGCTATTCTGCTATTCGGGGCGGAGACAAATCAAACAAATCAAAGATCATAAAAATCGGTCCAGCCGTTATTGAGTTATAAATGGTGTAACTAACTCGAGTTTGTTTTATATATTAAGATTATAAAAGTGATGAAAGAAAAGGGAACATATTTTGGAGGGAGTATCACATTGGTCGCAACCTAGTTCATTTATTTTTAATTAAATTTAATAATGTTATTATTAAGTTCTGAATGTATTTTATTTTTGTGACAATCCTTTTTATTAAGTAAGCTACAAAATAGAGTTGGTGTACTGTCTCAATTATTTTCTCAGCAAATTGGTTTAACCGGTAATAAATTAATTCTGACGGTAATGCGCGTTTTCATCCCGCGACTAAATATTTCCGACAAAGCAGCCACCAACAAAATATCTACTCTAACTATTTATACATATATCGTTATAACAAAAAAAATTGGATAAAAATTATACAGAGAGCCTGTAAAAATAATAAATTATTGTTCAAAAGTAGTAAAATGAGACAAAAATAATACAGTTAAAAAATAATTTATTGTCTTTACAGGACGCCTGCATTATTTTTGTCCCATTTTTATTGTTAAGTTAGGATAGGTTTTAGAAGATATTTTGTTGGGGGATGTTTTATCCGTAGGATATTTTGTCGGGGATATTTTGTCGCGGGATGAAAAGTCGCGGAACCAATTTGGTAGACACCTTCAAAAAATTGAAATTTAGAATCGTAAAAATAAGTCGTCTCAAAATGGTTTAACCACAGTTTGAAAATGGCCTTGAAAGCGGAAACAGCTGTCACAAAAATAAAACTAAAATACTCGCAGAACTTAATAATAACATTAGATATTAAATTTAATTGTAAAAGCCCCTGGGCGTTAAATAAATAAATAAAAATGAAAAAAATGTCACAATAAAAAACAATTAAAGTTAATTTAAATTATATTAAAAACACAAAAACTATTAATAGTCCATTTAAGACTCTTGTAGAATTAATAATATTATGATTAAAAAACATTGCCCTACTTTGCATCGGCCAGCACAAAGATTTTGATAAATTCGTATGTAATGAGAGCATTATTCGTTTCGGTGGACCAAAATTTGTCATCTTCATTATTATTAATTGATTTCTGGTCTCTACATCTACACGTACGGTTATATAATCTCAGTACAAGAACGTAATTGATTAAGTATGTACACAACCAGCAGCACGATTATATTGGCAGTGCTTTGTTTTTATGGGACACTTAAATGTTTAATATCTTGACTCCAGATTACATTCCAGTGCATTGGAAACCTATTCCTAGATTTAATCAACTCTTACGTAGTCTCACGGCTTGATTACTGTAACGGCATCTAGGCTAGTCTTCCAAAATACAAAACTGACAAACTTCAATCCGTGTTTAATGCAGCGGCAAGGCTCATAACCGGGGTCTCTAAATATTCACACATTTCAGAACACCTTCGTAACCTTCACTGGCTCAAGTGCCCTGAAAGAATCCAGTACAAATTGTGCTGGATGGTGTTTAAATCAATCAACGAAATGGCCCCACCTTACATCTCTGAATTATGCGTCCCGGAAAATACCTGTCCAAGGCAATTAACCCTTGGATCGGCAACTTCATCTGCTATAGGCAGACTAATAGAACCCAAACGAAAGCCAAATACTAAGTTCGGAGATCGTGCTTTCGGAGTATCTGGGCCTAAGGCTTGGAATAGACTCCCTCCGGAATTAAGATGCATAAAAAGCCCAACAGAGTTTAGGTCCAAACTAAAAACCTACCTTTTCGGGCTCTCATACCCTTAACTTAATTTAAATATACCTATCTGAGAGTATCATACACTTGTATTGCCTATGATATGTCTTAATCACACTTTTCTTACTGAATTAAAATTACTCGAATCCTTACACATCAATCTGTCTCCCGGAAGATCAAATCCTTGTACTACTGCACCGCCCACCATTAAATGTTGCTTTTACTTTCCAAAATACACTCATTAAAGAATATATTACATATTAATATTAAAATATTTTCAGGATTAAACAACATGTGTTCACAATTATGTCCTCTGCGTGCGAACTCTATCTAAATTTCTTTAAATAGACAATAAACAGTGTTAATTTCAAGCGACCTCCCAGGTAAGTATGGTCCTGTATTAATTCATTTTTAGGCAGCATCGCGTTCATTGGTCAAAATATTGTACATATATTTTCGTATCGGTGATCAATGAACCGGTGTATGCAATTTTTAGCCATAAGTTGTTTTTAATTGTTTGTCTAGCTTGTAGTCTTTCTAGATTTAGGCATGTATGGTAAGTTTGTACAGCGCCCTTGAGGTGATTTTTCACAAAAACGGCGCTATATAAATCGTCAAAATATTATTATTATTATAAAAAAAGTGCACAGGATGTAGTATAACAATATGAAAACGTGTAACAAAACCTAAAAAGTTCTCCGTACCGTTAGGGCAGATTTTAACAAAATGTGTTTCACACAGCATTGACTATCTTTCACAAAATGATTAATAGACACAAAAGATTATATTTTTCATTGTTTATAATCACGAAAATAAGTACCCGATACATTTAACTTTTTAATGTAACTTAATTTAAGAAAGCAGATGAGCAAATTTCGATTACGACCCATGGGCCCCATGGCTTATAATCCGGAAAGGCGACCGCTGAGAAGGTTAAAAATAGTCAAAGGAAATAAATCGCCATGTTACTTTTTTATTTATATTAGCGCAGACCAGTGAAAATTACGTGATTCTATAATGCCAATTTTCAAAGAGACAATTAAAATAATTTTATTTTCAAATATCTGATTTTTTGCACTGTCAGTTGTTCAATTACTCTTAAGATCTAACCGGACAGAGTTTTGTCCATACAAACGTATTCCCCAATTTCCTCTCTGGATTTCGATAAAGTGCAAATATTTTTTTAAATACAATATAGATATCGACCACTAGCATGTCGGTAGGTTTTGCTTTTTAAAATGAAAATTTCTTCAGCGCCACTGTGATTTGAAACTCGATGAAACAAAAAAGCGATACTCAAAAGAGACAAACACATACATTCATAGGATTCAGCCAGCGAGACAAATGAGATGGAAAATTCGGTCTCCTCTGTGTGCTGTGCTTCGTAGCCTCCCCACTCTTAACACTTTTTGTTACGTTTTTTTTTTTTTACTTCTACCGCGTGTGTACTGCACATTTGTATTTTTTTGTTAAGTTACTTTTTACAGGAGTTTGGGACCCTGAAAAAAATTAAAATTGCCTGTTTTAAACACCATCAACAAACGTTCAGTATACAAACTAGACAATGTATTTTTAAAAAAGCAAAACGTACAGTCATAGAATATTTTCTTCAAATACAATTGGTAATTTTTTTTTAAATCGGTCCAGTTTTGAAGGATAAAAATGGGAATACATAAAACCTCGATTGTCAACCTATGGTTCAGTTGTCCCATTCGCTCAGTATTCGGGGGGGGGGGGTTTAACAGCGACAGTGACAGTAATTTTGAAAACCTATTATTCAAAATTTCTCGGCGACCTTAAATTTAAAGACAATCCGAGTTCTAGAGTTCATTGATCCAGAGTCACAAACACACAACCGACATTAATTACCTTGTAAGACAGGGAACATTTACCTTGATATCAAATTGACTGGAACAACTATACAGTTCCACGCCATTCAATATTAAATATCAACGTTTACGATTATATTCGTTCAATGTTTATATCTACCAGGAATCTGAATACTATAAGTGCGGACTAATATAAAGAGAACGGGTAAAACATATCAATTTTGAAGTAAAGTAAAGCTTTAACAAACCGCATTAGTTCGGGTTTGAATCTTGCAATCATACATAAAGACAGCTCAAATAAATTATGCGTTAAGAAAATGAAGATAATGTTGATAGTTCTTAGTCGAAGTATGATACAGTTAAAAATGACCGAATCGGATAGGAACACATTAGCTCAGTTGGTAGAGTTGCGGCCCAGAAAGCCGAAGGTCCTGGGTTCGAGTCCCAGTATTTTGCCCATATATTTTGCTGATTTTTCTTTTTCCAGATTTTCAATTGAGTTTCGCTAATATTGTCTTAATTTAATTAAACTTTAACAAACCCTTTGATACATAATGCTAATTCAAATGAACAATAGATTTATTTTTTTATATTAATTCATTTTTTAATTGTTTCCAGTTTCAAATGTCGATGACATTTATAAGCAAGCTTCCATTTAAAACTTATACACCGTATTTCATTACACTTTCCTGGAGTGCCAACAAATCTGTGGGTTATTGATTCTCATCAAATAAATAAATCGATCGAAGTGACGATTTACAACACTGATATACCGCGACACAGTGTGGGTTAAAACTTTACACCGTATTTCATTACACTTTCCTGGAGTGCCAACAGATCTGTGGGTTATTGTTGTGTATCTAAAAATCTTCCAGCTTTTAGAGACAGATGGCAGTGCTATGAGCTGTCTTTAGATTCCGCTAGATGGCAGGTAGTTTAGTTCCTGTGGGAACCGACAGAGGGTAAAGTAGCTTTGGGTGAGTGTTCACTGGAACCCTCTGTTCAGAATCCTTTCAGCCAGCTTCTAGTTAGGTCGACTAACGTGGTCACATTGTAATACGCGAAGTAGGTATATTATAATAAACGCAGATAAACCAAAGAATCTATTATTCCCAATAGTAATCTCCATCCATAGGAGAATCTGTGAGTATCAAGTAAATCTACATAACACTACAGGAGAACACTATAGTTATTAATTCTCATCAAACAAATAAAATATTTCATCAAACGATCAAAGTGACGATTTACAACACTCAAATAAAGCGACAAAATGTGGGTTAAACCTAGTATACCGTACTTTATTACACTTTCCTCGAGTGCCAACAGATCTGTGGGTTATTACGCATACCGTTAGGGAGTTGTAAGTTAGTTAGTTCGCAGAACATTACATTTTGACACGGTGCACTTAGGCCCTAATATCCCGTGACGTATAAACTACAGACTATGTGGTCAAGTTCATCTCGAACTAATTCTCCGAGAACATGATGAAGGGAACAACTCACTCATTACCTGGACTTACTAGTGCCATAAAAATAACAAGTTACTACAAGATAACGTGGATGTTATTTAAAAGCTGAAGTCCCCGGCGTTGCCCAGAATTTACGCAGAGTTTTTTGAAATCAGATTTATACAGACATTCAAGTGTCAAAATTCTGCTTTAAGAGGTGCGAAAATGGGGTGGGGTGATTTTACAAAAGCTCATTCATAAAGTGACCTTCATCTTGTTTAAAAGGTAAAGCGTACAAAATGTTATCAATCTCTGAATAAAACTTAAGATTTGTATAAAATCTAAGGCAGGCATAAACCTACCATAATGGGTGTCATAATAAGCATTTTACATTTACAAGACGATTTTTTTAAAATTTGAAATACGTACATATATTATATATATATACAGGTGGTGGAAAGGAAGAATGGCTAACGAGCCACACAGCTGGGAAAAAATGACTTTTCAATGACCATACGGCTGTACGGCGCTGAAGCCTTAAGCTTTGCTTGTTAGCCATTTTTCCTTTCCAACGTCGACTTATATTGTTGAAAAAGCGGGTCGTACGATCTAACGTCCAGAAAAACAAAGTTATTAATAATATAACTGAGTGATAATAAAACCCTGTAAGCTCGGTCGTTTTTCGACGTTCATGCTTTGAACGTTAATGCAGTTAGTACCTTAATATTTAAAGGCAAAATAAATAAACCAATCTTGCAACGCATAGAGCAGAGTTCAAAGTCCAGTATAATTTAAGTGCATGTCATCTTAAAATTATTATTAATAATGGCGATGTACTAAAGGTAAGTAGGTACTTAATTATTATGGCTAGAAGGCACCTAAGGTAAATGGGCTTTATGAAGATAATAATTCATTATCAACCTTTGAATATCGTAATAGCCAATAAGCTTATCCTATTCTTGTTTGGAAGGTTCGAATGACGATGCAATTATGACAAAGGGCACTCGATGTTGTGAAATATTTGTACCGCAAGTGAACACGAGTAAAAAGGGTGTCATTATTATAAAAAGTGCGCTTTTATCATTACAGTGACGATTCACGATTACGGTACCGTGACGGCATAAAAAAGGCAATAAACATATTCCTCATCACAATAAATAATGCTGCAGCTCTTTCAAAAGTTTTTTTTTAATAACTATATATTTATTATTTTTAAAATTTTTGTATAAAACATGTTAGGTATATATAAAAATAGAAATTATATTCGCAGTCCTCCTCACTAGGAGATCCTCTGCTGAGGGGGACTATCTTTAGATAAGTTTTCAGCGACTTCTATGGTTTAACTTCATGGCTTGGATAAGGATTTCCAGAAACTTCTACGACGATATTTTAAGCATACTAATAAGTTCATTTTCCGATAGTTCCTTCAGCCAACATTTAATATCTTTAATATAGATATTTTTTATTCAATTTGTTTGATACTAAGTGCGAGTTTGTTATATAACTTTACTGCTAAAAATTCAGAACTTCTTTGTTCAAACGAAGAGTTACACTTTGGTATATTAAGTATGTCTGTTTGTTTGGCTCTGGTTTTATGAGCATGTGAGGTGTCTGCCTCTGAATCATTTTTAGGTGATGTACTAGAATGTTTTTGGCATAGATTTTCTGTATGCTTGGAACATCTAACTGTTTAAAAATTTCTGTTGTTGACGTCCTTATGGGGACCTTTAGTATGGTCTTTATGATGCAATTCTGAATTACCTTAAGTTGTTTTATGTGTTTAGATGCTGCTGAGCCCCATCCTATTACTCCATATTCCAATCGAGAGTGGCATAAAGCATTATATACTCTCTTTAAATCCCTTGTTAACAAGATGTTGCGTAATTTTTTTAAGAAGTAGATGAGTTTTGTTAGCTTTTTTGAGGTTCGATCAATGTGTGAATTCCACTGTAGTTTTTCATCAATTTCAATCCCAAGATATTTAATACTTTTCGTTTGGGTTATATACGGGCAGGATCATTGTGGAAAATTATTTTGACATTCATGTAATTTGAGGGTATGCTCATTCGTTGGTTGTCCTCTTTTGTTTTTGGAGAAAGTTAGATATTTAGTTTTATTCACATTTAATGTAAGGGAGTTTACTTTTAGCCAGTTTTGAAGTACAGCCATACCATATTTCGCCTCCTTGTAGGTGCTTGTCCAATCTTGTTCGTGGAATATAATAACGGTGTCATATGCAAAGTTAATTACGAGTATGTTTCCATTGATGGGAAGATTCATAAAGTTATTTACATAAACCAGAAATATTAACTATTAGATACGCAATGTACGTACATCCCCCCCCCCCCCCCCCATATCATTATCATACATCTCTCTCAGACGTATAAAGAAAATAAAATGCAATTCCCGTCGCCGTAGTTAAGCCGTAATAAGATATATCTGTTTCCTCCAAAGGACAAAATTTAGTACTTTGGAAGATACAGTCATACGTATTTTGTGTGTCTCATCTTTTGTCGCACCATTATTTAATGTGTAAGAAAGAGCTGCCGCATTACAGCGATAAGAAACATATGTTTATTGCTTTTTTACGGTACCATAACCATGGGTGGTCACGGTAATAATAAAAGCGCTCAAATGCTATGCAATAATGATGTGGATTAATAGAGTAAATCTTTTGATAAAGTCATGTTTTATAGAGTTTGTATTTTTATTTATTTTTTTATTTATTTTTATTTTTTTAATTTTTTTTATTATTTTTTTTATTTTTATTTATATACATATATATTAAATACATGACAAAATGATACTTTCTCTGTCCAACTGGGAAGGATACCCGTTTTAGGACAGCCAAATTGTATATTTAGTTCATAATATTTTTAACAAGGGAATGGTTTCTTTCAAGATATCACAGGAATGAGCCTCTGTCGAGACAACTTTTGAGAATATTAAAATTTGTTTTCTGAACGAAGCGATGGTTTCTACATGTCTTTGAAAGAATCGCAAATATTTGTTTTTTTTCAAGGTCATTTTGAAGAACATTAATACTTGCATTTAGAGTGGATGAGTGGTTTCTTTAGTGATATCACAAGTAAGAGATTCTTTCCGAGTCATTTTAGAGAATATTAACGCAAGTATTGAGGTATTCGAACGAGCAATATTACATTCAGATCAACGGACGCTAAACCAAAGTTGAAACCAAAACAAAACTTAATTTTTGATCTTTCTATAATTAATTAGTAAATATAAAATACATATGTTAACCATAAGGTGTTTGTGTAAAATCAATATAAAATGTTTTTTTTTTCAACCGCGACTTTTGGGCCACGAGCAAACTTGGAAAAATTAAAGTACCTACCCGTATTTAAACAAATATGAAGGTTAGTATGTACTTAAAGAATAATGGATTGGGTAAAACATTATGTAGAAATAAAATCTTCTGGATTTTTCCTACTAAAAATGCAAACGGTAAAAAACGTGAGATTATTATACACGGTGTACGGAAACTAAAGCGGAAAACTGAGGAATCTAAATCATAGAGAAAACTTTTTTTCATTTTGACTGTTTCTTATTATTTTTTTCAAAACTTTTGGGTTAAGAAACTATTGTAGCCGGGTCTGAGCTAAAAAAAATCCAATTTATGAGTAGAAAAAATTACTTAAAATAATATTATTAAAAAGTACGCAAAAAAATCAAAAACACAAAATCGATTCTATGTAAATGCGTTGTAGATTCACCAAGTTTCCGTTGATACCACTGTTTTCCGGACACCGTATTTAAAGAGATTAAAGGAATGAAACTAATCTTCACTCAAAAAAAAAAAAATTACTTAATTGAAAACTTTTTTTAATATACGTACATATATGTTTTCACGGGTGATAGCTACTATAAAAATGTGCGGTAAGAAAACATACGTATATTTAAAAAAAAAACATAGAATAATTACAATCAACAAGAGTTTCTCCTAAGATAACTTTGTTGTGTACTTTATATAGACCTTGATAAGTCTCTGCTCTCCTTGTAATGGAAATGGCCGTAAAAGAACCGTTAGACCAGTTATGAGCAACCTGTGGCCTGAGAGCCCATTTCGTATGGCTTATTAGCCTCTTCGTACTTCCCACTTGTCTAAATAAAATATTTAAAAGTTTGCGGTAAGGCACAATTAAACAGTTTCTGTTGTTTTACAAAAAGGTTAAACGGAAAACTTCAATAGTTCTTCAAAGTTTTGATTCAATCGCTCAAAATAATAAGATTTTTTTTAACACGTATTCTTAGACAGAATTTAGTTTTTCTATCTTAAGTTCCCAGTTAATCATCTTCGCAGTGCAGCGGTTTTCTTTTAAAATTTGACGCATTTTAAAGGTTTTCCTTTTACAAAGTACTAAAAGCTTTCTTGACTAAATTCCGAATAAAAAAATCAACAGTTGTCCACAACTGAAAATAGGTAGTTTTTGATATGTTTTTAATTTCAGAATGATAAAAATCAACCGCATTTATTGGTTTGGCCTAGGAGACATGAATTTTATGCCTGCATCGCTTTCCATAATGGTTTTACAAAAAAAACTAGCTGGGGAACCCGGCTACGCTCAGGGAGTTGAAATGAGATTGAACTGTCGTTCGAACCAACGACGGATGTTCTGGAATGTTGTGGAATGCTCTCGAATACTCTCTAATTTTCTGGACTGTTCTAGAAATTTCTAGAATATTCAAAAGCACGCATTTCAGGTAAAAACGGAAAATGGATGGGGGATATGAATAGAGGGCTACCACAACATATAACTCCCTTGATCGTACCGGGACTCGATTCTGAGTTTGAGCGGCACGCACATTGCACACTTTCTTTTATAATATATTTTGATTACCATATTAGAAAATACAAATACGTTTGCGACACCACCGATACTATCCTCTGAGGTATGCGAACAAATTGAAATAAATTAAAATAAATTGTCCCTCCGGCTAAAAAGGTTGCTCATCACTGCGTTGGACCACGGAAGCTGTAAGATGCATTAAACCGCAGATTGCAACAGGAGAATATCGCGAGATACATAACTTCTTGTATTGTGGTCAATGAGATGTCTAACCACTCTTATACGACTTGGAAAATCGGTAACACGGTCATTATTAATTACACTACTAGTTCTGTGAACATCAGTAGGTACTCTTCGCCCGATTTGACAGCTCTAGCGCCAGAGCTCTGGTGGAATAAAAAGGTACTATCAAATACAGCTACCATGTTGACAGGATTGGTCGGACATGAGTATTTATAATAAATATATATATTTTTATTGACTTTCGAAAACAATTGTCAATTACAGAAACGATCAGAAATGTACCTAATGAATGAATATCGTTTGTAATATCGAAAAATTACGATACCTGACAAAAATTTCAATTCAATTACAATAATATAAATATGGTACATACTTTATCGCTTGTCTGAAATATTCCCTAGTCACAATTAGTTCCATTTTTGAGAATGACACTTACATTCAAAGCAAACCAAGTTCTAGAGTTCAGTGCACCGGAGTTACAGACAGAATCACAACCGAAATTAGAGTGTTTAAAATAATAATGCAAATATAAGAAGATTAAGTGAGGATGGTTTTTATTTTTGTCGTATAAGGTATTTCGTTGTTTTTGGAAAAGGAAGAGAATATTTCGAGCATATACCAAAAGCAAGTGAAAATATGATGTCCCCTGAATGCATGAAATAGGACAAGGATAGGAGAAGACTAAGAATAACAAAAGAGATTGTTATTGAAATAATTTATTGATTTTTTTTTATTCGTTGCTTTGATGGTTACATAATTTGGGGGGTTTTCGACCATCATGCCCGTGTTATGATAATTGAAAACTATTTTGCATTCATGTTTTGACTAGCAATTAAAAACCCGCTCAGCAGGTTTTTGCTGCTAGGCCATGCGGGCGGCTTTTAGTTCGGCTTCGCTCAGTTTGAGTGTAGGTAACTATTTTAAAAATCCGATAAGAACTGGTTTCAAAAATAGCCAGTCCCTCGGATCCACTGTGATCCAGTGACCAGTGACAGCTAGTCACCGAGTTAAAGTAACCGTGACAGGCAATGACGCCATATTTAATCTCTCCATATCCGGAAGGATACTTAAATTGTATAAATCCGTAGTAATTTTATAATATAGGGATGAAACGTCCACATGCAAGCTGCTGACGTAAGTGGCGACATCTTGTGACGAATTCTTGAATTCAAACCCGAATTACAACATATAGTTTTGTTTGAAATTCCACGTACACAGATGTTATTTGTGGCGCAACGCGCACGACGTGGCGTCAACGTGCACTCAAAACTGGGTTCTGAAATTCAACCACGCAGACACTGGGATATTAATAACGTTTGGTTGTTAGGAAAGAAGGTGGTTCCCAGAGGAAGTGATGTTAAGTGTAAGGTGGCAGCTACTTGCAGCAAAAAATTACAAAACCGACGATTCACACTTCGCTGGAAACACCAACACGCACCTACCCGACACCGGTGGTCATTAATTTCACATAATTTCATCTTTATTGGTTCCAAAAAAATGCATTACGACGAGAATAATCTGAAGGCCGATTATTTTATGCTTAATCATAATAAAACATAATAAAAGCTAAGGAGATCATAAGAATTTCTACAAACATGACCAAAGTTGAAGAAAAAAGTCATTAAATATAAATCATTTGAATTATAGACAATCAGATAATATAATTATAATATAATTATAATATAATTATAATATAACAGACAAAACAAAACGTATCTTAAATATAAATCAGACACCAAGTGTTGAATCATCAGCCAAGACGTTTTAACATCAAAGGTATTTTCAAAACCAACTTATAAGTATTATTTTTTTAATGGCACGATGATGATTGTCTGTTATTTTAAATGTAATATTGTGGTGTTTTTTGTGTTTATATTATAAACTGCTCATGTTTTAAAGCGCCTACTCTCAAGCAGGATTTCGTAGTGACAGGCGTAGGACATCAAAATTTTTAAATCTAGATTAATTAAAACATTATGATATGTGATATACATGCTTCTGTGTTATTAACTTAATTTTGCTTTGAAATTTTCAAAATTGTAACTGATGACTGTGCGAATTCAGACAATAAAGTGGGTATTTACCTATAATCATAAAATTATTGAATTAATATGTTTATATGTGAAATGTATATTTCTTTTGTTTAAATTTTTGACACATGCTTTTTCAAGTTTACTAACGGCGTTCATTCGTAAGGTATATTTCTGACGTATCTCTAATTTGTACAAAAAATATATATAGTTACATAATATACTATAAAGAAAATTGTAAATATTTGTTCTTAATCCCAAAGAAAACATTTTTAAAGTAATTTCAGCTTCACAAATCCTGCAACAATCATATTACCCTGTGATGTGTCACGGATCTGCGCATTACATGTAGCCGTTTAATAAATCACTTATATTTTGTTTTCTTTCATTTTTTCAAAATTATTACACCACATTTTTTTGAGCTAAGAAGTCTGGACGTGTTTATTACAACTTTTTTTCTATTCACCGTATAAACTAGCTTCCATGATGAGCTATAGAGCTTTGACATATTAATCTAACTCTCGAATAAGATCAATGCCATCTAGTTTTAAACTCATTTTCCCGTCAAAACGGGTAGTATTGTAGCTACCGACTACATTACAGATTAATCAAGAACAGTAGTTAATTATAATCATTGAAGTCACCATCGTGTTGACCCATATCTATAGAATATTCTGAGAATTTGATAAGGAATCGCCATTATTTCTTCAAGTACCTACCCATTAAAAAAGTCTTACTTTTATTTTAGAAGAGAACAGGCAAATAAACACATCTCGTTTCATTCCAAGGTAGACAGATTTTAAAGTTGGACAAAATACTGCGCTCGCGTTAGTTGTTAAAATACGTTTTTAACTTTAAATCATTTCTGATGAAATTACTGAGATTTAATAATATGTAAGTACACTTAAAAAAATACAAAACTGATTTTATATTATTTCTTGTTGAGTTGGCGTCACACTCAAAGTATAGGTTTCTCCATATACGTTTTCTTCTTGATGATGTACTTTTATATCAGATATGTTAATTTCAATAAAAAAATTGTCAACGGGAACTGGTATCTAACCGCAAAATATGGGTTAAGTATCGCCCAATTGGGAAACATTAGGTGATGTGATGGATTAAGGTATGTTTACTAAAAAATTGAAAGATACGAAACCATGAGTGTTAAAAACTAGGTAAAAATACATATCTTACGGTAATTATTACAACTAGGTAACTCCGAAATCAGCGTTTCGCAACACACTAAAAGCGTAACTCTATTTCCTTGTTCATGAATGTCACAAACAGAAAAGTCGTAACTCATTAGAATCATCAAGTTATTTAAATATGTTTTTGTGGATGTCTCCCAAAAATTGTAAAGTTTAATTCTATAATTAGGAAACTCTAGTTACCACAGGTGTTTTTCCATGTTTCAATTACGGGTTGTAGCCCTAAAATTTGTGGAATTGCTTAAGTTGCTTTCGTTGCATTTTTTGTCTGTAACAACGATGTAAGTCATTATAATAATAATAATAATATAAACCAACAAAAAACCAGAATGTATGCAGGGGTAGTGCAATGCAATACATTCCATATTTTGAAACAAAAAATGGGTTAATGTTAAAAATAAAAATAAAGTAAATAACAACATATAAATAAATTTAAAAAAAAAAAACGAATAAGCATGAAAAACATGAGAAAAATAATAATAAACAGTAAAATTAATTCATGCAGCTGTTTACGGAGGGTATTTCATAGTCTCCCGTCTCCAGAGGGCCATCAGGGGGGACTCCAACCAGGTAGTCATGGCGGTGATGATTGCATTCTTCGATTGGCGTAGTCTGCGCCATAAACTTCCCATGCGGTGGCGGAGAAGTGCTGGGAAAGTGTGCACTCGTCCCTCCAGGAACATTTCCGTATTTTTATATTTTTATATATTTTTATATTTTTAAAAATAAATACTTCAAAAATGATTAGCTTATTTGGAAAGTATTACGGTTCCCAACACACAAATCTGCGATCATACAACCGATTAATCATAAACATTACATAAAACAAAAAAAATATCAATACATTGGTAACCAAATGAATAGCCAGGTACTTCCTCACCCTCCTCTTTTCCATCTCCTTCAACTCGTTACTACTTTCAGTCTCACAACATACCACAATTGGGGATGCCGTAATCTCAATGGCTCTAAACGGGAACAGCTGGGACCAGGGACTTTTGTGAGGTATTCATGTAAAAAAAAGCTAATTTCAGAGTTACCTAGTCGTAATAATTACCCCATGATATTAAACCAAATATTTTAAAACAGATCTCTAAAACATTTTCTACTTCTAAAAAATAGCTATTATCCTATTATGCATCGAATTAAAAATAATTGAATCCAATTTAGTATAAAGTATTAAAAGCAAGTACAATGAATTGGAGCTTGCGTGCTCTCGGTAGGAGGAAAAATAAAGAACGGAAGGTCGAATAAATCTTCGAATCTCTTTAAATGAATGCCAAGAAATTCAATAACATACATAATAATTATCATTCCCGTTAGCAAAAGCTTTAACCAAAAAGAAATAACAAGAAAACATGGCTCCATCAACAAGGTAACAACTCATTTAATTATTTGCACAAACTGTCTGGCAACATTTAAAACTTAAAAGCTCTCAATTATCGAGGGTCTAAATTCGTGAATATTGCCGAACATAAGCCTTTGAGCTTATTACTGACACGGAATTACAGTTTCAAGAAAGTATTAAAGATTTAAGGTTCAGTTATTAATAGCAGAAGCCGTTGGAGTTAAAGCCATTGCGGTACAGGGAAGTCCAGTTTCAGTGGGTTGGATTCAGACTTTAACATAAAATAAAGCTCCATAAACGAACAGTTGCGGTTCACAGGCGATTTGACAATTGATCGAAAGCCAATTATTTTTTATCAGAATCAATTTGGTAGGCTCTTCTTCTTTCTTCTATGGCTGGACTGCAGTTGATGTCGAAGGATGGTTTATATTTGAAGTTGAAAGACTACTAAACAATGAATGTAAACACTTATTTGCACGTTGGTCGATGAGTACCTACTAATAAATATAAGATTTTCGTTATTTGTTTTTGGGGTGTTATGCTACTCCTTTAGCCAACGTTTCGGACAGCGTTGCAGTGTCCATCATCAGGAAAGATCCGGCAGATCCGACAGATGTGGATCCGACACGGCATAACACCCCAAAAACAAATAACAAAAATGCTTTTGGCCGTGAAAATCTAAAAATATATCAGTAGATTAGTTTTTCAGAGAAAATAGAAACACGTCACACTATTAAATTCATAGACAATACACGTAATATTGGTGACGTCTAGGCTTTCGAACTATATACGATTATGTTCCTAGCTGTTTTAAGCTCGACATTACAACCAAGCCGAGCTTATAAGCAACTGATATACCAGGTCTATCATACGCAAGTAATATCGGAAATGATGACCAGATGCAAAACATATTGACGTTTGTGCAATTTTAGGTATGTATTGCAATGTGAGCTGACTCCAATTGGCACTGGATATAAGGCCAAATAACTCTATGCATTTACAATTTAGCCATCGATATCGAGTGCAGTAATATTCTAATAAGAGCGGAATAATTCCTCGTTCGATGTTATATTATCAAGGTCAGTAACGGCCCTTCCTCGATAGACCGCCATTAGATTCTGATACACTTTGTATCGCTTCAAATGCCAGTGGTACAATGGCGTGTTGTTATCATAAAAGGAACAGAATTTACAACGCTCTACGGTTTTACAGCAGAAATAAATTTCACAAGAGTGATAGAATAAAAAATATCAATAAATTCATTGAATTCAGGGCATATACCTAGGTATCACTACCACTTATGGGAAACTATGTAGGTATATATTATTTATTAAAATGTAAAAAAAATACATATTTGTAATATATTTATGGTGAGATAATGATTTATTTTTGAAATATTTCGTTCCCTCAAATTAATAATAATATTTTATTTTATTATAATGTATTACAAAAACATGGTAAATAACACATTATTCCCAATGAGTTGAGAAAAAAAAAACTCATTACGGGAAGGACAGACACATATAAGTACATTTTACACAGATATTACACGTTTAAAAAATACAACATATTGAAAAGGTAAAAGAAAAGAAAAAATGCATTGTCAAGAATAGAGATTTTAGAAATACTTAGAGACAACCATACACATAAAAGATAAAAAACAAGCGTATGGAGGCGAGCGTAAATTTTTTTCAAACTGGTTTAAAAATATTTTCAGGAAATATTCTTTAAGCGTTTTAACTAATATTTTGTTATTTAATTAAATGAAGACAATATTCATTTAATTAAATATTATAATTTGAGATTTTACTAATAAAAAAAATGAAAAAAATATTTTGTTTTTAGCTACTGGTTGCTTTATTTCATTAGTTAATGCATTGTATTGTCGATTTGCAATGAGTTAATATCAAATTTAGTTGTGTGGGTAGATGATGCTAGGTGCATTTGATTTTGGAATGGTGTTTTGTGCTGGTGTATGTCTGAATTAAAGGCTGGTCTAATGTTAGTGTCTGAGAATCTACTCGTAGGTATGATTTGTAATATTGCACTAGTGATATTGTATTTAGGTAGAACCGTAAAAGGAAGTATGTTTGTCATTGAATATATATGTATGTTTGATATGTGTACCCGACGGTAGATGTTTTTTATATACACCAAGGTGTATTCAAATTAAATATAAATTATGTACTGGCAAATTGAAGAGTTCATGCTCTTGTCAATAAAATCGTATTAATAATTATTAGCAACTAGCAGTTAAAAACCCGCTTTATAAAAATCTTCACGTACGAAGATGGTTTTGCACAAGGCGCGGAGTTAGAGATGTACTAGAAGTTGGGTTCTTAAATTTCAACCGCACAGATGCAAGCGTATTGATACCATCAGATTTCTGAATGTATTAATTGTATTTTTTTAATCTGGGAGACATTAAAAGTGTGCTAGGCTGAAGATAACCATAGCAGGGTGAAACCGGTACGCTAAAAAAAAATACAGATGGAACAAATATATTACGTATATGGTCAAATGTGAATACAAATCAAATCCACACAGACACTCTTCTTCATATTAATAGATAGATAAAGATGAAAAGTCATCGATAAAATGGAAAATAATCTTTTCTAATATCCATATCCATCGACCTTATGGCGTGTTCGATTATTGCGATAAGAGGTTCTAAACTCTAACTTAAAGAAGATAATGATTGCAATTAAACATTGGGAATTCCGCTATCACCTTCTGTTATAAAAATATAAATAATCACATAGATTTATACCCATTGAACCAGTACTTAAAAGAAACAAAACGTAGGTCAAGCGAAAATAAATTTCATCCCACTTAAATAAAAAAACGAGCATGTAATAAAATGAGTTAAAATCGAAGTCTAAAAATAAATATCATTCAAGTTAAGCCGCGGCCGTTACAAGTTAACCGCTAGGTTATCGGGATCCCGGTTTAATCCGGATCCACTGCTTTGTTGGGATTTTATTTAACCTTCGGACGCGGAAGTGTGCCAGAACGGTCCGCGATTTCGATCACTGCTACCGGTCACTGCTACCGATCACTGCAACTGGTCACTGCAACCGGTCGCGGACATAGCTGACTCTTTCATATACAGAAATTTGTTTTGTATTTTTACAATTTAAATTTTAAAAATATTGTCATATTGAGTTTAAGATGGTTTACCGTAATGTTTAACTTTCGGAGGCAACACGGTAGGTGCAATTTTAAGCAGCTCAATTTATTTTGAATAAGTTTAAAAAATTTAAGCAACCCCCGACACAAAAAAGAGCTGATGACCTTGAAAAGGTCAACTAGTATAGATAAAATAAAATATCCACCATCAATACCGCTTCTAAGTTTACTGATTAAGTCGTTTATTGACGCAAGTGTGTTCGATTTTTTCCTAAAACCATATTAATTTGATTTCAGCTGATGACCTTGAAACTCCTGAACAGATTTTCATGAATTGTAGCTAAGAACCATCTCGATCACGTCAGCTTTCAAACAGTAAAACGCATCTAAATCAGAAGCAACGATGCCACAGACAGACAGACAGTCAGTCAGACACACAGAAAGTCAAACTTATAATATCGCTCCTTGCGTCGGGGGTTAAAAATAAAAACAAAAAAATATGTCCATAATTTTCCACTAATTATTTCAGCGGAAGGAAACATACAGAAAGTAATATTAAATAGGCATGCCACTTTAAAATTTATCCTGACGAAGGAGTTCTTCCGAAACCGGTTGACAATTAAAACGTATAGCGGTTTAAAATAAATCATTTTTACATAGTTCGTCCAGAGCAGCTTACTGTGTTTTAAAAAGCTTTAGAAAAATATAGAAAATCTCTTATTAGAAATGCAAAAAAAAACTGAAAAGTGGAAAACCAAACGTACAAAAAAAAAATCTGAAACATTATAACAGTTACTGAGGTCAATCACACAAAACTAAATTAAACTAATGTATATGAAAAATTAAGTGGGTACTTAATCGAAGGTGTTTGATGATCAATGATGGTACCGGTATGATGGTACCCAAATTGGTGAATAATTATAAACCACACCTATTGTATGATTAGCATAATAATGCTTTTAATACCGTTCATTAAAAAATAACATTTTAAAGCAGTGTCTATTATTCAATTCATTAATGCACACTTCAAGCTGCCTACATTTTATTTTTCACTTTAACAACGGTTGCTTCTAGCGTAAAATCACATACTAGCATTTAATCCAAAAATAATTAAATGCAGAATAAAAGAAACTGTGATTGTATGGAGAATCGTTCGAAGTGAAGTTCTCCCTTAATGATGCAACATCGGGTTTTTAATGAGCTACTTGAAATAAAATTATACACAATAATTGCGTCCTTCAAAGATGTTTAACATTCGGTAATCAACGATAACATGCAATAGAATAGATTCTCTTATGATAACCGTGCGCCGTTCAGTGTGTTTAACATACTTCTACTTTTATAATGAAAGCACTCCATGCAAAAAATGCAAAGGCGCATAGACAGCAAAACACAGATGAGATGAAATACATTTGCAATGCCAACAGTAAATCGGTGTATTAGAGTCGAGAACCACACGGGCGGCTACCGAATTACTCGGCAAAAAATCACGTAATTATGGCAATCTAAATCAAATACTGGAGTAGTAGTGATCTACAATTTTCAACGCTAGAAGAACTAAAAAGATATTTTGATCAGTAGCGAATTAGTAAAATTGTTTTGATTTGTCTCGACGGTTTAGTTTGTTAGGTAATAAATTGAGGGAGTCGCACAATAAAAGCTAGACAGCTCCACTGTAGAGGAAGCTCTCGGCATCGATTACAGAAAAATTCCAGGTGGCTTGGAATTGGCAGTATTGGAGTCATAGAATCGTGAGTCAGGATGCCAGCATAACAACTTCCTTGCAGAAATCTATCGGCAACTTCAGAGATAAGCTCTGTCTGACAGCTATGGAAAATAAACACAAAGGCCTGCAATGGACCAAGGCAACAATGGACCAACAGACGATATAATGCAAGATAGAGACGGCTGGAGGCGCTTTGATGAAGTAATGGCTTCTTTCGACGAGGAAAGGGATGAAAATATTTGCGAAACATAAAATGATGCGTAGCCGTCATTCGCCGCAATTCACTAACAATAATTTCTAGAAACTATTCCAAAACCATTAGAAAGGCCTAACCGTCTTGTTGGTCGAAATTTAAAAAAAAAATTACATAAAAAGTGTTATCAAAAATGCTACATGATTTGTGTTTTCTAAAATGAATTAATTTTACATTATATTAACCTATTTATACCTGGTAAGCTACGAGTATGATATGTAAAAATATTTTATACTTGCTTTACTTTACGGAAATAGGGTTTACTTTAGACTCAAGTTATCAGTTCTCATACTCACGAAAAATAAAGTGGTCGACAAAATGGGCGTCGAACGCCGGAATTTTCATTTGTGATAGATTTTCAAGGTGTGGGGATCTCTTCCTAGGATAAAGAAAACTTTGGAAGGAAGGTTGCCAACATTTTATAAAGAATATGGCACACGAATAAGTGGTTGGTAAATATGTAACGAATGCCGGCAGAATTTCTGTGTTTAAAAACGTTCGCAAACCAATCATGACCATGATTACCCACCAAATAAAAGTGGCTTACACTCTATTCCCTGTGGCATTCTCTACGGTTCTAAAATCCATACAATTACATAAATACATTATATGTTAATGAATTCAGCGTGAATTACCGGTACGGATAGATTATAATAAAACAAATAAAAAACTTTATTCCACAAATTAAGTGGAATAAAGTTTTTTATTTGTTTTATTATAATCTATTATAATGGACTTCCACCACGAATTAACAGTTTCAAAAATAGAAATATTAAAAACCGGTACGGATGTTCTTTGCATGAATCACTGAATTACACTCTGAAAGGCAAAAAGGTAATGTACTCGCCTGTACCACTCCAAATACATGAGAAATAATTGCATACTTGAGAACGGTAATGTCATTAGGCGAGAAGATCTACATAACTCTCATTCTAATAATATGCAAGTAATGAGTGCCTTGGTGAATACGAACCTTCGTATCTGCTTGTAGAAGAAGATTGACAGGTAATTCAATCATTTAATACAATTATGAATAATACATGCATAATTACAAATGGTGCAAGATCAGTCGTTTGATATTATTTACAGTTCTTCTTCTCTAACCTTATTCTGTATATTGTTGTGTTTTGCCTTCTTGCCTTTCTGTTTTGAGCAAAGATCTGCCAATCTAGCTCTCTGTCTTTCTTGAGTTTTTTTTTTTGATTTTGTCGATCCTTTTGCTTGTTGCTTTTCTGTCACCCTATTTGTCTTTTTCTTTAACTTGTACCTTTTTTCTGGGCAACGTAGGCCCACTTCTGTCAAAGATTTTTCCGATTTACCATGATAAATGCGTACTTACGTATAACGTAATGCATAAATCTTATTGAAGATATAATCGCTTTCAAATAATTTCACATTAACTGCATTATGCTTTCACTTGCAGTATTCAAGGAAAATAATATAAATTTTCTAAAACACGTGCATATTCTAAGAAATCACCAGCATAAATAACGCATGTTTGCTGTCATTAGTATTTGATGTCAAGATATGTATCGCATGTATAAAGACTGCTGTCAACGTACCATGCAATAATGTCATACCAATTGTAATTCCAATTCACAATATTATATTTGTAAACATGCCGCGTGCTAATGCAAGCAATGCATCTTGGCATAATATCCCATTTCGCTTAATAGTTGTGGTTATAAATTTTGTTCCATTTCCTTTAAAATCAACTAAAATTAGGTTCTAAGGTCACTCATGACGTAGTGCCGAAACGGTAATTTTGTGATACCTAAGTATGTCATGTCAATAAGGCTTGCTTTTTATTCCGTTTGATAAATCCACAAAACCAAAGCCAATAAAACCTACTATTTTTCCGATTTGCATTTAATTTATTATTGAAAGCTTCAAACGGTTTCCCTGGAAAAAGTCTTTTTTAAACTTTATAGTTTGACTAAAAAAAAGCTTAAATCCCTCAATCCACATTATGTAATTTTGTAGGTTAAGACATTGTACTTTTATTCTGTACTATTATTCCTGAATGTGGGGAAGAAAGTGCAATCCCACACAACCCATATTACAATATAAGAACATAGTTACATACAAGGATTCAAGTAAGAATATCATTATAAATAAGAATAAAAATAAACATAAAACAGAGAAAAAATGGCAAAAGATAAAAAGGAGAGTAGTATCATAAGAGAATAAATGTAATGTAATAATATAAGTAAATTCAAAATAAATTGTAATAATAAAATCATTTATTTAATTTTTTGTTTATATTCAATAATATTATTATTTAATTTATAAAAACCGTTTATTACAAAAAAGTTCTGCTATATAATTATTATTACGAGCGACAGTTGTTTCGCCTTCTGAAGGCATTATCAATCTGTGATTACAGAAAATACATTTACATCATTTAATTTCGTGAAAAACTTATTGCTTTTATCTTATTATATTATTTTCACGATAAGTACCTACCTAGAAATGATATAATTGTATCGTCTGTAAGTGGTTTAACAGTTTGATAATGCCTTCAGAAAGTGAAACAGCTATCACGAGTAATAACAATTACATAGCAGAACTTGTTAAAATACACTTGTTTTATAAATTAAAAAATAATTTTATTGAATATATAAAATAAATTAAAATTAAAATGGAGTTCTACAAAATAAACTTATAACAAAATCATGTGATGCTTATTGGTACATGGATCGAGAGTTGTTGGGGGAAATAACTTTCCCGGTGTTCTCCGATGCTCTATCTTGAAGTTAGATGGGATTTAATGACGAGGACATTTCTGGAGTTGTTGATCCTTCCCCTCAGTCCTACAACCCTGGTTATTATTAGAGCTGCAAATCCAGGAAGTGGCCCTTCCGTTAACATTGAGGATGCACTGCAGGGCCTGGGAAGTCCGAACATGCACCCGAAGCCTTTCCATGGTTCTCTTTTGGAAATTGTACATGGTTGTGTTGTTGTGTATATACAAGGTTGTACAAAAAGCTAAAAAGAGGGTCCTTTTCACCTGCAGACTGCAGAACTGAATTCTTCTACTAAGCATGTTATAATTTTACACGTAGTGCTCGTCTCTGCCTGTCGATGTCGTTATCATCCGTTAACTTATTAGTGATGACGTGCCCTAAATATTTGAGACTTCAAATTGAAAATAGCTTAAGCTTTGGTATCTTCTTGAATCATGTTTAAAAGGGCATCAATTGGTAATGACCATTTTTTTACTCCGTGAACTGATTTCGACATCACATCACACCCAAAAACAGTTATTCGCCACACAATAGTTTTAATGATTATTTAATGGAATCAAAAGTTTCATGTATATACATTCTACATTTTCAAGCATTGCTTTTTTTTAATAAACGACCAAAGTGTGCGAAGGTTTGAGAGTAATAAAGTGGAGTAAGAATGGTTGCGTGTCAGGTTATAAATTTGTAACGTTTTTTTCTGAGATCATTCAAAGTCAATTTAAAGAACAAAATTGAACACATTAATATATGGCGTCAAAGCTTGCAAACAGTAAAATACGAAATGTTCACATGTAGCAAAAACACTGTGAGTATAAATCATAATAATAATTACAATAAGATACTTTTGTTTGAAAAGCATGTTATCACATATCTTTAATATAATTAACCAACCGGTTCCGGTTCAACCTAAACCTTCATCAGGGGTGTATAAAACATAATATTAAATAAATTACAGAGTTGCAAAGTATTTAAAGATAAAATAGAAGAAAGAGAGAGAACATTTCAATTTGGGAGGGGGGCATGGGTACCGCCGCCCCGGGAACCATTTATTGGATAACCAACACCTCTGCCACAGGCCACAGGTCACCCAAAGTGGTTCGATACGTTTCGTGTCGAAGCAAGGGTGAGATTTTTCCAGGTCTTGGCGGGAGTGCGTCTATCCCTCTACCGTGTGGTGGGCAGGGTCGAGAGAAACCAGTTGAGGGAGGTATTTTATCCTCTCCAGCCGGAATCTCTCGACCCATCGCGATGCACCGCGGTTGGAGGGATGGATTCATACGTCCATCACTCCTGGACACACTGACCCCCATATTCCTACCCACCCCTTATACCCATTTCCTACCCAGAACTCCCTCTCCTTTATTTCCTTTAAAAAAAAACCCTCCACACAGCATCCCCTAAGATGACAAATATTTTATTTAATATGTTTCATACACCCCTGATGAAGTTTCAGGTTGAACCGAAACCGGTTGGATAATATACTAAAGATGTATAATAAAGTGGTATCAAACAAAGTTATTTTATTGTTATTACTGTAGTAAAATATGTATCACCAAAAACACTATCCAACGGTGCGACCTATCACGCCAATTGCATGTACTTTTCCGTCTGGAATTTCGAGGTTAATGAAAAAAAAATTCAGCTTAAACGTCGTTTCTATAATGACCTACGGGATTTTGAAATAATATTAATTTAACTGTACAAAGGACGCCATACAATTCTGAAGCAGGAAAGATTCGAACGATGGCTTCTGATTTTATAAAACTTGAACAACTTTTTTTTCGTCTGAAATTTCATGATAATCGTAACTATTTTTTTATCGGAATGTCTGTAAGATCATGAGATAAAGGGCTGTGAAATATCTATGTAAACAAGTAAGAAAGAAGCAAGTGCATTCTTCGTGTTTCAATCATTCAATAGAATAAACATTTCTAAAAAGAGTGTTGAATCTCGAGAAACGCCAGGTTACAAAACCAGGTTACAACGCCAGGTCCAAAACCTATAGCCAAATCGAAAAAATAACTGTATTTATGGCTTATTCCTTTCTCACCGAAGACTAAATTAATATATATCATATCTACATAATTTATCGTATCGGTATATTAACATGTCTAACGGATTTTATACAAATAGTGTTGATGATAATAAAATGTGTTATTTATTAAAATGTATAATATGTATTCTCCTGTCATAATATCGTAGAAGTATATTGACAAAAGATATATAAATCAAACATTTATAATAGAGTTAATAACGGATCACGAAATATTATGTTGAATTAGTTTATTCTGGGCGGTGGGTGAGCCATCGATAAAATGTATTTCAAATGATTGCATGTGGAGTGTAAATAAATTACACGTGGAGTGTTTTATTTTTATTTCAAATATGGTTCAAATTTGAAAAAATACAAGGTGTGACCGCTGCACCTTGGGCTCTGATGCATATTCGTCTCAAAATTGACTATAAAATTTATAGCTGAGGAAGCATGAAAATAGGCTGAATGTCGTAGAAGTGAAATCCTTCAGACGTACGTGCTGTGACACCGTGTATGATCGTGTGAGAATTGTGGATATTCGCAAAGAATGCAAGGTTGATGTAAACGTAATGAGTATAAGAATAAGAAAGGGACACTCAGATGGTTTGGGCATGTAGAGGCAGTGAACAAAGAAATGGTGTAAGGAGAATATATGACGCGAATGTGAATGGTAGAAGAAGTCGGTGACGCTCGAGGAACACATGGCACGATCAAGTGAACCAAGTACCTAAATCGGTTCATGTCAAGAGTCAAAACAACAGAACAGTATATAAATAAATACAAGGTAAAATGTGGCGTATGTGATGAACGGAGAAAGGGTGCAAGGAGAATGTATGACGTGTAAGTGAATGGTAGAAGAATCGGACACGTCCGATGAAGGCAATCAAGTGAATCGATTACATCGGGCCATGTCAGGAGTCAGAATAACAGAAGAGTATGGCGAGACTATGCATGCATATGAATGAAGCGAGGAGTATGTGCAAAGACCGAGTTGTTGCACAAAAATTACATGCTCAGTAAGTTGTACTCTTATATTAATATTGTAAAAATGTTTTAGATAAAATAGAAGATCTATTGAAAACAGCAATAACGGTAAAAGCATTCAAAATGGTAATGAAATGATAATTTTTTTTCTAATATTAAGGTTAATGCAATCTAGATGGAATTTTATTATTTATTTAGTGGATTTTTCAACTTAATGATTGGATGGTGTGTTTTCAGTGGTACCGTAACTTAATGAGTCCAAATTCTTGCAATAATTTGGTACTGAAGTAAAATACCGAAAAATAAAGGGTTAACGGTAACGGATGGTGCTGTTCTGATGCTGGGTTCACACCGTACATATTATATGATCTATTTCATAGAAATAAAGTTGAAGTCTAATGAACTTTGGGTTTCTATTGCGTAGAAAGCCTGTTCTCACTGATCTATTCTATAGATTCAATGAAATTAAATAGAACAGAAGAAGTTTCCGGTTATATTTAAGGATAAAAAATGTCTTTAACCTAACATATTTTAACGACTTTTACGTTAACTGCAGATCCAATTCTCTCGGGTGATAGCAGATTTTTCCTAAACCTTTAATTAAAGACTTTTTCGTTAAATACGATTCCAGTTCTCTCGGTGGGTAGCGAAAAAGTCGTTAATTTTAAGGCTGAGGAACATTCCTTATCCTTAAGTAGAACCGGAATCGCCCATCAGGTGGCATCCTAGCTTAAAAGCTTAGCCGTAAAAAACTTAAAAGATCGAAAAAAAATGCACTTCACAAAGTTTATATTTTGAAATTAACATTTAAATTTGAAACAAATCGGCGTTCATTTTTTTACATTAGCTCCACACAGAATGCCCTACAGAAAATAATTCCACTCACGGCGTACGTCATCTTTGGGGATGCTATGTGGAGGGTCTATTGGGGGAAAGGAAGGAGAGAAAGTTCTGGGAAGGAAAAAGGAACGAGGGGTGGATAGGAATCTGAGGAGTAAATGTGTATAGGAGTGTCGGACGAATGAATCCATCTCTCCCTCTGCGATGCAAGGCGATGTTCCGAGAGAGCCCTGCTGGAGAGGTCAAAATTCGTCAAAGGTGTTCCTCAACCAATCTCTCCCAATCCAACATGCCGTGCAGTTTGTGGCAGATGCATTTTTTTTCACATGAATACCGTACAAGAGTCCCAACTGCTCCCGTCTGGAGCTAGTGGGACTATGGCATCCCTAATTGGGGTATGTTGTGAGGCTCAAGGTAGTGGGGAGGGGAAGGAGATTGGGAAGAGGAAGGTGGGGGAGTTCCTGGCTATTCAGATATGGTCACCAAACACGGCTAAAGCCATTTAAAGCAACGTTTCAATTCTGAATGGTGGTCTTACACCAGGGCGATACTGATAGTATCTTCCACTCTGGAACGTGCCGCAAATGTACTATATATTATTATTAAATGAATAAATTGTGAAATAACACAAATTAATGACATAAAATTTATTTGCCACGCCGGGATTCGATCCCGCGACCTTCGGGTGCGAGTCAAATGCGTTACCGCTGGACTACCGCCGGCCGTCGTAATACCGCAAAGACCCGGACAAATCTCACCCATGAACCCGGGCACCCCTGCTAAGTCACCAAACGTAGCGAACCATTTGGGGTGGCCTATGGCAGAGGTGTTTGTTATCCAATAAATGGTTCCGGCGATACCCATACTCGCCTCCCAAAATGAACCAGAATTACACTCCCAGACCAACAACAGAAATTAGTATTTTTAATAATCCTGTAATGGGACCTGGGGTGACTGTGTAACAAGTTGTAGACCTTCAATTATTTCCGCTCATTGAACAATAATTTGCACGCCGCGGCCGGCGTCGCCAAAGCCCTATTAAAAAACGATCATAAAATTTACCCGTAATTATAATAAACTTTAAGATCTACCTTGAGGAGGAAGGCATAAAATTAAGACATTATAATTTAGCAAAAAATATAAGACAAGACGGGACAATTTACGTAAATACAGTTTGTTTTCCAAAACAGTGATTATAATTGTAATGGATCAATTGTAGCGTTCGTTGACCCCGGGGTTACGCGAATAGTAACAAAGTTTACCTTCTGCATTATAGCAAAATTAAAGATAATTGGTCTGGTGATGACATCTTCAAAATAATCAATGAAATACAAAGAGAATTCATTCCGCTATTCAGTTATATAAGACGACGTTAGAATCAAATGTTACATAATATGAACTAAATTCGCATTTCTACAAAAACAATTTTTTTTTTCTTCTAAAACAGCAAACTTATTTTGTGGCACCATTTTAATTCAAATTAATAAATTACTTTGTTTTTACCACTATAATTGATTATAAAAAACCGACATGTTTAGTTTCGTAAACCAAGCTTACTTCATCAGGGTTTTAATAAAACTAATTTTTAAAAATAGACTTAGAACATGGTGTCAATAGAAAAATAACAATCATAGACAATAGTAACAATGTAAAAATGAGAATGGGTAGGGACAATATGGAACAATTTAAAAGGAAATAAGTTTAATATTGGATCATTTAAAAACAATTTTTGATTATTAATAATTTTCAAATTTGCATTCACACTCTTTCTGATCTCCAAAATTTCAAGTTTATCTAACTGAATACCATTGACACCAATAGTTTTCAGTTTGATTTGTAATATTAATGTAATAAAAGCCTTTCCTCACCATAAAGAGAAAAGGCTCTTGTGTTTGGATTGTTTAGTATGATAATAATAATAATAATGATTTATATATATAAAAATTTATATCTATACCAAATTCTTGTAATATTCAGAAAACTGTTTCTGAAAAAATAAGAAAATATACAGATTTAGGAAATGAAATTAAAAGAATTTGGCATTCTCAGACTATAAAAATATTACCATTTGTTATTTCGGCTACTGGCATTATACCAAGCTCTCTCATTCAAAATTTAGGCGTATTAGATTTGTCAAAAAATTTGTACATAAAAATGCAAAAGTCGGTCATTTTAAATACATGTAGGATTACGAAAGATTTTTTAAATATTTATATTGAGGGATCAGTAGGATTTATCGGACCAGTTAGGATTTCATCAGAGCCGAACCCTCTGATATGAAAATATCTGGAGTCGGTGAAATATTTTCCCATTATGTTTCTGGTGGATTGACGTATTGTTCTTGTATTGTTTTATTCTTATATAGTGCAATTACATTGCGTTAATTTACTAGATATTCATTTGTGGAAAAGTGTGTGGAAGGGTTTAGTCTTTCATTTGGGAAAGATTCAACCCGGACATGAAATCTGGAGCACCGTAAAAAAAAAAAAAAATTATGTTTTCCTTTCTTTACAAACATCTAAAGATAATGATATCCTCACTGGGATTTCCCGTGCTGAGGATTTCATTTACATATTATAATTTAGTTATAAGAAATTAATATGAATTAGTTATAAACATATAGGTATCATGTAGTATTTTGTTAAATAATTAAAAATTAAATAAAATTGTGTTTTTTTTATAATTCTGTTCAGTAGATTCGGTTTTAGTCTGTATTTGATATCAGTATATTTTCTATTTCTGTTCTCCCTATATTTAGTATCCAGCTTTTTATTTGAGATTTAAATGTTATACTGTTGAAGTTTTTAAGTGAGAGTGATATTTCCAACGTCATAGGTTTTACAGACAATGAAAACGCAATGTTACATATCACTTTCAGCAACGAATGACTAAAAAATTATGAAGCTCCCTTGACACGGTTATTTTTAATTGCAGTGACAATATCAGGACGGAGTCATTTAGATACTCGCTTATACTTAGATTGCATGTAGTTGGCAATACTTTCTCGGAAGTAGTAGATGTGTTCAACTGCATGAAATATAGTTATAAGAACGTTATAAAAACATACCTCAAAAATATTAATCCTTGTCAGCATAATACTATTCTTTTTGAATTCTATGTAATTTAACTTGTGAAAGCCTGTGTAAACGTATAATTATAATATAAATAATTATTGTCAAAAACAAGGGAATAAAAATGATCTCATTATTATTAATAGAAAACTTCTTTAGCTCTGTTGTGATTTAAAACAAGATGAAACGAAAAATTGCGTCATTAAAAAGAGACGAACACATACATTTATAGGATTTAGCCGGCGAGAGAATGAGATAGTATAATCGGATTCCTCTTTGTACGGTTCTTCGTAGCCTATCGGTCTCCTGTTTGTGCGGTGCTTCGTAGTCTCCCAATTCTTGTCTACTTTAGTTTTCTGAAGGTTTCACTTTTGATTTTTTTAATAATAAGAAATCACCTTGAATTTCCATATCTTAACAGACGGATTTCAATCTTTAGAACACGGGCGTCAGGTGAGAATACTGTTCTTGTTCTACCAGTACTTCGATGGAAGATGCTCCTAGGAACTAGCGTCATTTATTTCAGCACCGGTGCATAATCGGGAAACATGTAAAACGCCCACAGAATTTGTGCACGGTTGACATTTGTCACATCAGAACATGTTTCTACCACTCGATATTGAGTGCAACGTCTTGGTTATGGAACGATTTGCCTGCATCTCCTAAAACTTGGGATTTTCACTCCATCCGCGGAATTTTTATTTTATTTTTTTATATGAATACTGCACAAGAGTCCCAACTGCTCCCGTCTGAAGCCAGTGAGACTATGGCATCCCCAATTGGGGTATGTTGTGAGGCTGAGGGTATTGGGGAGGAGAAGGAGATATGTAAGAGGAAGGTGGGGAAGTACCTAGCTATTCATATCTGGTCACCAAACACGGCTAATGCCATTTCAAGCAACGTTTCAATTCTGAATGGTGGTCTTACACCAGGGCGATACAGGGAGTACCTTCCACTCTGGAACGTGCCGCAAATATACTATATATTATTTTTAATGAATAAATTGTGAAATAACACAAATTAATCAAATAAAATTTATTTCGGTGTGCGAGTCAAGCGCTTTAACGCTGCACTACGCTGGCCGTCAAAAAAATTTTTTGACCTTCCGACAAAATAGGCTCGAGTCCTGAGGGGTTAACACCCTGTATACAGGTTAGTGTAATACGACTCACCATGATTACCATACGGATATCCAATGAATCTTTACGTTTATTAATTACCAAGCAATAACGTGATAATAACATGGTAATGGTCCAATAACTAGTTTATTCTGTCATTGCTTTCCGCCTGCCATGCTTTATGCGATATATCCAATGATGTAATGGTCGATACCGTTCCGTTGTGGTAACATAACAGGTTGGCGAGAATGGGTGGGCTGGTTCGATTCCCGCTAAGTGCATACGTTCAAGTGCAGCGATTGCAGTCTTAAACTACAATTATTATTAACAGAATGGCTTAAGTATGCGATATTTCGATTACTGATGATCACATATTGATTATACAGGCTTACTAGCTAAAGTACCCGGTGTTTCCCGGACCTAACGCAGAGTTTTTTGAAACCATATTATGAAGACAGTACTTTGCCTTTTATTTTTAACGTCAAGCGTGCGAAATTTCATCAAAAAGTTTCAAAATTCTGCTTTAAGGGAAGGAAACGGGATATGGGGTGGTTCATCGAAATCTCACGCAGACAGTAACTAACCTTCAACTTGTTTTGAATGCCAAGTGTGCAAAATTTCATCAATCTTGGAATAAAACTATCGATTTGTATAAAAATCAAATCCACGCCGATCGCAACGGACCCTCTTTATATAAATGGATGGATTGTTACATTCTGTTTCCCGGTATTCATCACATTTTTATAATGTCGTGTGTTCCCTTAACGTTCATGTGTTGAAATAAAACGGCTACATTTGGAATTTTTTCATTGTTCATGTTTTTCGATTTTTTCATTGTGTTCATGTTTCTTAAAATAATCTAGGTAAACAACAGTCGTTCGTATAAGAAGGGCAGTTGTTTTCCGACATGCTTTAGAACTTCAAAAAAATTAAAACTAAAAAATCTGTAAGTACCTGTAGAAACTACGCGGAAAGCAAGTCTTGCTATTCTGTCTTTCAAAATTTGGAACAATTTCATGCCCATTTAGCCCATTTCGCTTGGGATGCTATGATTTGTATGTGCCAGACTTCTACAGCCGAAGTCGACATCATGACTTATTTAAAGTACCGAACGGCAAACGGAACGTTTTGGCAAAGCATAGCATGACGAGGGGAATGGTGCTGTTAAATGAAATTGCAAACCATTTGGATGTAAGTGACTGTTCTTTATATATACCTTAAAAATATTATTGAATAATCACTTGCCTAAATACTGATAGGGTAACTAAATTGTACTTTAATCGGAATTATGCTGTTGTACAATAATAATAAAATAAATAATAAAATAAATAATAATAATAATAATAATAATAGCCGTCCGAGTATACATTTAGGCACAATCAAGTTTTAAAAATAATTCACCAAAGTTTGGTAATTAAACATAACTTGATTGACTGCCGTAATGTACCATATTATGAATATGAACCAAATTCATTTTTAGAAAATGAATTTTATAAAATTTATTATGATAAAACTATTCTGACAGACAGAACAATTAGTCATAATAGACCCGATATAGTTTTACATGACAAAATTAAGAAAATAACTTATATCATTGATGTCGCTATTCCAAATTCTTGTAATATTCAGAAAACTGTTTCTGAAAAAATAAGAAAATATACAGATTTAGGAAATGAAATTAAAAGAATTTGGCATTCTCAGACTATAAAAATATTACCATTTGTTATTTCGGCTACTTGCATTATACCTAGCTCTCTCATTCAAAATTTAGGCGTATTAGATTTGTCAAAAAATTTGTACATAAAAATGCAAAAGTCGGTCATTTTAAATACATGTAGGATTACGAAAGATTTTTTAAATATTTATATTGAGGGATCAGTAGGATTTATCGGACCAGTTAGGATTTCATCAGAGCCGAACCCTCTGATATGAAAATATCTGGAGTCGGTGAAATATTTTCCCATTATGTTTCTGGTGGATTGACGTATTGTTCTTGTATTGTTTTATTCTTATATAGTGCACTTACATTGCGTTCATTTACTAGATATTCATTTGTGGAAAAAGCTTAATTATGTTTCTCATATATGTTTCGAAATAAACATATATTTTTTTTATTATAAAATTTTTGCACACAAACATAAAAAAGTTTTAAAAATTGCTCATCTTACGTTTTTTCTAACTTAAGTTACAGATAATAAAAAAAATAATTAAAAAACATACATATTTAATTAGACAAACTTATAAAAAACACATATTTTTATCTCACTTTTTGTCGCTCTATTTAAAAATAATTTATAAAAAATTCCCGAAGTTTCAAATTTTTTTTTCAATTTGCGATTCAAAACTTTGTATACATAAAAGTGTACATTTTACTTTTTTGGTGGCTATTTTTTAGATTGGAATATAAAGCGTGGTATTTTTTCTTTCTAACACCGTTTAGAACATCATTTTCACTATGATAATAAGGGAGTTACAGCGTTTTATACGAGACCTATGTGCGTTGGGACAAATATGGTCTCCTGCCATTCTAAGGGTTAAGTACAAAAGTAAATAAAAGAAAATAAAAATTTGCATATAAACAGTAGGTACTTAAATAATAAAGATTTATAATTATAAATTTAGGTATCACGTAGCCTGCCTCACTAGGCTTTGCCTGTGTTGAGGCAGTAATTTTACATCAATTTATAATACTGTGAAACATACCTACACTTATATTAGATTATAATCACACAATAGATATGTTGCATTAATAAAAATAACATTGGTACAATAATAGCAATTAAGTTCGAGTCTGTAAGTAGAGGTAGTCTAAGAATTATTTTTATAATAGTTTTCTGTGCCTTTATGATTGGGTCTAGTGCTGATGCAGTACCGCCTCCCCATGCTATGATACCATACTCAATAATGGATTGACAGACTGCAAAATAAATCATTTTCAAGTGTTGTAGGTCGAGAAAGTTTCGTATTGTTCTGAAAAAGTGCATGGTTTTTCTTATTTTGTTTGCAATTATTTGAGTGTGAATATTCCATTTGAGATATGGATCAATTGTGAGGCCGAGTTACTTCATCTGTGTAGTGAGCTCAATGTAGGGACACTGACAAGATTCATCGAAATTTAAACATGTGTGTATTCTAATAGAGGCATCATCGTGAGGTTGACCTGTTATATTTATGCTTGATGTGACATATTTAGTTTTTTCGGTGTTCAATGTGAGCGTATTTGTATCTAACCACGTTTTTACAATGTTTATACCCGTTTCAGCTTTTTTGTATACAGCTAGCCAAGTGTCAGCTTCAAACAGTAAAACAGTGTCATCGGCAAAACTAACTATTTTCCCCTGAATATTAATGTTACATAAGTCGTTGATATATAAAAGGAACAGAGACGGTCCTAATATGCTACCCTGAGGAATCCCATAGTTAGAGGAGGCATGATCGCTAAGTGTTTTATTTACTTTAACTTGTTGCTTGCGATTGTTAAGGTAGCTTTTAAAAAAGTTAAGTTCGTTACCTGTAATACCAATTTTTATAAGTTTGTTTATTAATTTACTGTGTGATATTGTATCAAAGGCTTTGGAAAGGTCTAGAAAGATTGAAATACATTTTTTGCTTTTATCGAGGTTTTTGACAATGAAGTTAGTTACAGCGGCAATAGCGTCTGCGGTACTCATGTTTTCTTGAAACCCGTATTGGTTTTCTGATAATAATTTATGGCTTGCAAGAAATTTAACCAACTGAGCATTGACAATTTTTCAAATACTTTAGATAGACTGGTCAGTAGAGTTATTGGTCTGTAATTGTTTATGTCTGTCTTGTTACCTGTTTTATGTATAGGGATAACCATACCATGTTTCAGGTTTGAAGGGAAGTGTCCTTGACTTATACTAAGGTTAATTAGGTGTTCTAGAGGCAATGTAATTTCCATACACAGCGTTTTCAAGATCTTAGTGGTTATTCCATCAATCCCGGCAGAAGAAGTGTTTTTTAAAGAATTAATTATTTTTAGAATCTCCTCCCCTGAGACAGTTTGAAATTTGAATCTTCTTTTGGGAAATTGAAAGTCTGCTTCAGCAGGTAGAGCATTCCCACAATTTGGTAAACGAGAAGCAAGATTTGAGCCAATATTTGTAAAAAAGTTATTGATGTAATCCGCTACGGGCTTTGGGTTTTTTGAGGTGTCAATAATTTTTCCGTCAATACAAAGATTACTTATGTCCTGTTTGTCTCTGGTGTTTTGTGTATTTGTGGCTTCTCTTAGAATTTGCCATATTTTTTTGGGATCGTTATTACTTTCTTGGATTTTGTCTCTATAGTAGATTTCTTTTGCCTTTCTAATGACTTCGCCGCATGTATTTCTATATCTTTTGTAGATGTTTAGTGATATTATGTCGTAAGGATTTTCTTTAACTTTTTTGTGTAGTGCGTTTCTTCTACGAATGCAGTTGATAATTGAAAAGTTTATCCATGATTTCAAGGGTTTAAGTTTGTTAGGATTTTTTTTTGTTAAAATTGTGGTATTATTAATTAATTCATTTTTCAAAAAGTCAACAAAATAATTCCATGCATCATCTGAGTTTTGTATTTGTAAAAGCTCTTGCCAAGATTTATTTTTAATTATATTTTTTAAATTATCAAAATTAATATTATTGTATAGTAGAATTGACTGATCTCTTCTGTTTTTTGTGGTGTCGGATTGCAATGTGAATATTGTTGTGTAATGGTCTGTAATTGTTGATTTATTAACGATGCTTTTGTTTTGTTTATTAGTTTTGACCATTACGTGATCAATGCATGATGTTGATTCATTAGCTATTCTTGTTGGTGTATTGATAGTACTAATTAATCCATGAAACTCTAACAAGTTCAGGTAGTCGTGACATTGATGGTGAGGGTTGTCTGGAAGTATGTTGATATTTAAATCTCCCATAATTATTAAGTTTTTAGTGTAGGAAAGACTAGAGAGTATGCTATTTAGACTGTTAAGAAATGGTGTTATATTGCGAATAGATGGAGAGCGGTATATAGCTAGAATGCACAAATCATTATTATACATTATTTGCATACAGCTAGCGTCCATAATGTTTATTTCAGTTACAACTGAGTTTAGGTAATTTTTTGTGTATACCACAACTCCATCGTTCTGACTATCATGTTTTGACGAGTTGAAGGAAGAGTAGTGATTTATGAATTTTGGAGTGTAAATATTTGTCAACCAACATTCTGTAAGAATAATAACATCAAAGTCTATATTTAGGTGGTTAAGCTGAATCTGGAGTTCATTAAAGTTTTTATTAATTGACCTAATATTTTGGTGCATAATAATAGTGTTTTTTGAATTGGTTGTTAGGTATTTACATATTTTCGCATCTGATGTTACAAACAAATTGTCTTGATCACCTAATTCTTCGTATGTGTTATTAATGGTAATAGCCATACTATAATTTAATTACAACAAAAAAAATAGTTTGATTCCTTTAAATGAGAGCTCCACTAGTCCGTGGCCATTACTGGGGATTTCAACCTTTGATTGAAAGTGGTACAGGTGAATTATTGTTGCAGTTTGAAAATAGATGTAAGCAATATGATTCACTGAACTGAGGGGAATCGACCCAGTAAATAGTTCTACTAGTTTACTATTTTTACTCGTGTCAGTCTTTTGGGCTAAAGGTATTTAATGTATGCAAAGAATTGAAAACTCAATATTTTTAATAAAATTTATTGTCCAAACACACAATAAATTAACCAAAAATCCGGAAAATTTTAACTAAACTAAACATCATTTTATTTATTCATTCTTAGTATTTTTACAATACAAAGATATAGTATATTGTCCTTCACACTAGGAGTTCACCTGTATTGTAGTTGTAGAGAACATTTTTCAGTTGTAAATTATAAATTGTAAGTAGTAAAACAAAAAAAACAGTGGTTTTTGTTAATATAAAAAAGAGAAACAATAAAAATTAAAATATAGAGAAACAATAAACTATCAACGATGATTACACGCAGAGAGCAATTCGAGCGCTATTGTAAAAAAGCACTAGTAAGCAGATTTTATTTCCGAATACGATAGTGATGCGGGTTGCCTGTAGATGAAGATCGTCAGATCACAAATCACTGAAAGAAAAACACCTCTTTCCCGCTCCGCGCAATTTGGTTTATACCCCTCGCCAGTATGGCCAGGTCTACATTTTCTTTAGTATGCGTTCAATGTACTTATTTTTCAATATTTTAAAATAATATCTATCAGGAGCACAAAAGGCGTAAAGATAAATACTTGTTTTAAGTATTCGTGAATTTTATTTAACTTACCTAACCTGTCTTATTTTTATGCTGCAATATATGTGAAACTTATATTTTCGATATCAAAATACCTGTGTAAATTGTACCTATTATCTCCCGCCGCTGTAAGTTCCTCCCGTCCCAAAATGAGTTTTGTAATTCATCGGGATTGCCTCAGCAAGAAATAAATACAATTTATATACCTATTTTAAAAATATTAAAACTAAACTAATTATACCCACATTTTTGGCAGCTATATTTGTATAAGTCCAAATGGCCAAGTTGGTTAAGGCGCTGTGTTCGAGTTCCAGTTGCGACCGTTACCTTTTTATTTTCCCGTATCTTGTTCGGTTTCATAATTTGTTTTAATTTATTAGTATTATCTTCTTCTTAAATGAAATATTTTATGACATAGAATTAAATATGATTACATATTTATTCCCAGCGTACAAAACGTAGGACCGTAAAACATTATTTAACATTAAACCGCAAAGCGGTCTGTTTCTTTAATAAATTCTTTACACGCCACTATTTAGCAAACAACTTTATCATCTGATGTTATATAAAAATAGATAAAACAGTAATTACTCGTTGAGGCCCATTAAACAAGCTCGCCTAACGACCTGCGCAATGTTCAGGCCTACCCAACCGCCTACCTCTACGTAAATATGATGTTTGTCTATGGATCTATCGGTACCTACATAGATTAATTACAGACAAACATCACTTTTACGGTAAGGTTTGCTAGCCGATCAGTTGTGAATTATGAATAATTACCTGAGTTAAAAGGGTGCGTGGTAAAGGTATATACTATTCTCCGGGCATCACTTCACACGGTACCGTCATGACCCGATTAATGGCGGAAATTGCCGAACGTGGGTGGGTCTTTTCAGACTGCCGAGCGGGAAATTGCTTTCCCGCCCACTGACGCTTCTCGTTCCAACACTCATACATTTAAAAAAAACCAATGAAATTAGTTCCAATAAGGTTCCAATATTGCCAGATAAAATATGTATACAGGGTGTCCGGGGGTAAAGTGCATTTACTTCGGGAGGTGATTATACATGAAATTCCTACATTTTTTTCCATACAAAAAGATGTACCTTCTAAAAATCCTTAGTGTGAGGTACGATATTACGTGCTGAGAGCCTGCCGGGCACGATTGTGGCAGCATTGCATGGTTGTGCTTGGCCCGTATCGTAACAGCGGAAAATAAAGCTGGCCGCACAGGCCGGTCTAATTTTATTTTTTTACCACAAAACTACCCCTAAAAGTTGGAATTTGGAAAAAAGTCATTTCTCTTTTTTACTTATAATATCGTGTAGAATCACCTCCCGAAGTTAATGCACTTTACCTCCGAACACCCTGTATATTTGGGTGTACATAATATCGTGGGATAATTACTACATCTAGGAACTCAGAAATCAGAGTTTTTGAGTACACTAAAAGCGTAACTTTATTTCCTCGCCTATGAACGCCATAAACAGAAAAGTTGTAGCTCGTTGAAATCGTCAAATTATTTTAATATGCTTTTTTGGGTATCTCCAAAAAACGGTATCGTTTAATTTTATATTTAGGTAACTCTAGTCACCACAAGTATTTTTCCACGTTTCAATTAAGAAACTAGACTTAGCTAGTGTAGCACTAAAATTTGTGGAATTTCTTAATTTAATTTCGTTGCATTTTTGTACGTAACAACTAGGTAAATCATTCCATTTTTGTAAATAAATACATCAAAAATGAATAGCTATTTTCTTATTTCCAAAATATAAGCATTACGGATCCCAACACAAAAATCTACGATTTAACCATACAATATCGATTACCATCTCATAATTTAATTTTCCAATAAGGCTGATATTAGAATTACCTAGTTGTAGCAATTACCTCATAATATAATATTAGGTATCACATGTAGGAATGCATACGGAGTTGATTTATGCGGAACTTTTTTTTATGTAAACTCACAAGCATCCCGGCTGCTCCCGTCTGGAACCAGTGAGACTATGGCATCCACAATTGGGGTATGTTGTGAGGCTGAAGGTAGTGGTGAGGGGAAGGAGATGGGGAAGAAGAGGGTGGGAAAATACCTGCCTATTCAGATCTAGTCACCAAACAAGACTAAAGTCAAAAAGGAACAAAATAAGAAGACTAATAAAATCTTATTATACAATTGTAATCTTCAAGTCAATAAGTATCAACATATATGATGGACTACTTTATTTTATTTTATTTTTACTTTATTTTATTTTATTTTACTCAGTGCTTTATTTTGCCTGCATCATCGATATAGACTGTTTTGGTCGAAGGCATGTATTCAAAAATTCATAAGAGAGTTCATACACAATATACATGGTGTTAAAGGACGTAGGTACTTGACTCACTTTACCCAGTGATTCCTAACTTTGGAGTAAAAAAAATGCTAATGAAATTTTGATCTCCGAAATCAATACTTTTTTTTCTTCCACAAGTCATTGGAACTTCTCACTCAATGGACTGGTCACTCAGCTAAGTAAACGCCCAACCTCTCTCCGTAACCAATAGGTACTTACTACTTTTTTAATGTTTTAGGTTGAAAAAAACTTTTAAAATGTCATCGGTATTAAGTGTGTTTGAATCAGATTCAATCATCAGGCACGACACGAACGTACATTTCGTGCGCCGAAAGAGTCCAAAAGAAATTTATTTTTGCGTCTCTACGTATATTACCCCTGGCTATGCCCATCTATTTATTTTCAATTTTTTTATTATTTATTCATACGACTATATAAAATAATTTCATAAGTATACAAAATATAATGGTTATGTAAGGTAAAGATATTGTATTTCTTAGTCCTCCTCACTTAGGATTGATTGTTCCTTCGGTTCCTGTGCCGAGGCGGACTAAAATTGTTTGGTTATAAATATTTGTAAGAAGCATTAACTTTGTGGCTCGCCATAATTTGACGTCACCATAACCTCCTGATGTAGAGCCAGCCGCACCAATTTGTTGCTAAAATATCGATGTATTTTTCGTGCTAATAACGCTTTAATAAGGTTTTTGGCACTATTACATTGTTCCAATTGAAATTTTTTGCGGCCCAAAATGAAGTTTTAAGCTTTCTATGTATTTTTCCCAAGAAATGACAACTTACACGTACATTAGAAACACTAGATCTCATGGTCAAAAACATATCCAACAAGTAACTACTAACACAACATTTGGGCAAAAAAGCTTCTTGTATTATGGTATTAAACTTTACAATAAAATACCACTCTCACTTAAAAACCTCAACAGTATAACATTTAAATCTCAAATAAAAAGCTGGATACTAAATATAGGGAGAACAGAAATAGAAAATATACTGATATCAAATACAGACTAAAACCGAATCTACTGATCTGAATTATAAAAAAAACACAATTTTATTTAATTTTTAATTATTTAACAAAATACTACATGATACCTATACGTTTATAACAAATTCATATTAATTTCTTATAATTAAAATTTAATATGTAAATGAAATCCTCAGCACGGGAAATCCCAGTGAGGATATCATTATCTTTAGATGTTTGTAAAGAAAGAAAAACAATAAATCATTATTATTATATTATATTATTATGTTTTGGATTTTGATGGATATATTGTATTTTGTGAAATTAGAACTTTCGAGATATTAGACCTCAAACTCTCGATTGGGCTTTTGATTTATTGCTTGAAAAGTGCCAAGCGTACAGCCGCATTAGGAATTTGTTTTAGCAATCAATTTCAAAGAGTATATTTTTTCCGCACATTTCTCTGAAGATCTAATGCAATTGACCTGATTTAGATAAGTGGAGGGTGAGAGCAAAGAACACATATAGGTGTGTAGTCAGTTTATGCCTTCAAGCATTGAAGGTCGCGGTTTCACAATAATAGCAATTTTGGATACAGGATTACCGGTAAGAATTAACAGTAATAACTGCCCTCCCTCCCCCCCTCCATACCCTAAAATGAATGAATAAATAAATAAGGCGTAGTAACGCCAATTTAACTAAATTTATACAGCGGCTGTCCGCCCTCCGAGTGATATTTCCTGCCCATTGCCATTTGTTATTTGGACTATTAAATTTGTTAGGCGTAGATTTTACTTGTTTCTTCCGATCGCTCCAAATCCAAAGAGATACCTAACATTTCCAAGCATGCCTAATGATACATTCCATGTCCAATTATGTTCATAACATGTTCTCTATAAAATTAATTCTCACTTAATGATCACGGTCAGTGAATCTCGTGCTTCAAAACATATTCAGCTAATTGAATACATGTTACGCTGCGTATACATGCACGAACATGAACGCGAGCCGAGCCACGAATTATGGGAAAGGAACGAGGCAACCGCAAACGGCGCAAAACGATGGCTTATTCCTTTCCCGATTTGATTCGCAGCATTAAAGTATATTCGTATATTTACTCTGACTCGTATTCTTGATATTCTTGCAACAAAATACAGTTTAAAACGCCCACAATAAAATGCAAATTCCTTACTTTATCATAACAGCACTAAGGCAACCGCGTGGATAAGGAACTATATCTGCGTAAACTGGTCACAGATATAGTCACATAGTCACAAAGCTCAAAGCTTTTTGAGCGGGGATACCATACGGCGTCCGAAGGCATTATCAAACCTGTGATCTGAGCCACTTACAGACGATACATTTATGTATATCATTTCTATAATAGATATTTACCTACTTATCGTTGTTTTAAAAACCTATTGTTTTCATTTTATTACCTACGTCTTTTTTGATTTCCGAGTAAAATGACGGAAATTATTAATAGTTATTGTTATTACCTTTCCCAATAGTCACTCGAACTAAAAATGTCTTTCCCTGGCACAAAAATGTCAATACCAATTCTTTTATAAACTCCCTTATACCACGCATAAAAACCTTTGGTAACCAATATGAATAAGTGGTAAATATTTTTAATAGCACCGAAAGAACTTACAAAAAAAGCATATCACTTTTTTATTTAAAATAGTCATTACTTTACATTTTGTTACAAATAGCCTGATTTTAAATCTTAATTTTTAATCATATTAGCATGTTTACACGGTACAATTTATGTTTACACGGTATATAAAGGTATTTGTATCGAAAATAAAAAATAAACAATATTGTATTGTCCAGCGACACCGTCCCAGTTATTGACAGCTCTTAAAAAATCCGAAATACGGCTTTCACGTTCTAACACTAGTCATCGCCCATCGATTCCCTTCAAGTGGAATGTTCTGATCCCCCACTTTATTTAAGGCGACAACTGTTTGCTGACAAATTCGTTCTTAAATGTTTAAATTCTAAATGTCATCAGGTTATTCCCAGAGTTTCGTTGTTCAAAGACTCAACACATTCATCTACAATCAGAGCTCGAACTAAACCTCTTCCTGCCATCTGTAAAAATTTTCGCTCTCTCTCAGAGCTTCAAATTATCCAAAATGATCTTCTTCCACTATACAAATTAAAATATAGTCACGTCACCCTATTCCCAACAATTTTGGAAGGGATCGGCATCCTTAAAAGTCATTCCAATCTCCCAGCCCGTACTGTTAATAATATGTTCAATGACATTATTTCTTCTAAATGGCCCAACTCTTCTCTTTTATTTACTGATGGCTCCAAATATCCTGACTCTCCTAACTGTGGTATAGGTATTAACGTTTACCACAATAATTCTAATGATAGAATATTTTATTCAATTTCAAACCAATTTTCAATATTCTCTGCTGAGTGCATTGCAATAATTGAAGCACTCAAATATATAATCAAAAATAATTGTGAACATTCCCTTGTTCTCTCTGACTCTCTCAGTTCCCTCCAAAAACTTAAATCCTGTCCTCTTCTTCATCCTGATGATCACTTTGTATGCCTCATTAGAGTGCTGATAGCCTCCATTCAAAGCTCTGGAAAAACCGTAATTCTTGTTTGGATCCCTGGACACATTGGCATAGTGGGTAACGATATTGCAGATTCTTTGGCAAAACAAGGAGCGTCCAACCCTATTGTTACCCTCGTAAACCATATTCCCCTATCTGATATTTTTTCCATCATCAAAGGTAGATCCCGCAATGTTTGGACAGAGTATTGGAACATTGCCAGTCAATCCAAGGGAGCTCGCTACGCCTCAATACAAAGGACTATCCCATCAAAACCGTGGTTTCAAAAATTTCCCCATTTTTCCAAAAAAGAAATTTCCTCACTTATTCGAATGCGAATCGGTCATTGTTCCGTTCCTTCTCACCTTTTTAAAATTCACATTCTTGACTCCCCAGATTGTACGTTCTGTGGTCTAGATGTGGTCATATTTTTTGGTTGTCCCTCTCTAAATAAATATCCTCTCTTCTATCAAGCGTTATCTAAAATTGCCTCCCCTCCATTCAACATTTCATCTCTTCTAAGTCTGAACTCGACTCCAATCTTCCATATAATTCTGAAATTTGTACATTTAAATAAAATTAATATATAAATTCACCTTTCCCTTTCTCTGTAATTTTAAATGATGGCCTAGAACACCCTTGAAGGGTGAAAGCCAGAAATAATTAAAAAAAAAAAAAAAAAAAACACTAATGATCACATAGTTATGATAATTTTATTCCAAAATAGTCGCACGTAGACATTACTGACATACTAACGACGGAAGCATACATTAGTCAAGCTTCCAGATACTAACTTCAATACTTGTCATAATTATACGTGATGGATCATTAGTTTGAATTGTAGGTAGTATAATTATTACTAGGTGTCAAACATTAATGGTAGACAATGAAAAATAAAACCCATGCAATAATAAACTCTGACACCTATGATAGTAATGTACTGCATGGGAGGTAAGGTTGTACTATTATTTTTTACGTAGGCAGTAATGCGTTTCCGGTCCAGTCATCTAGTTAAGTTATGATGTATTGGTCGAAAGATGGTAAAAATAATGGCATGATGATCTACTTTAATATTTTATCGGACGATGTGTAAGGTACCCACAAAGATGTAGTCCCGTCATTAACGACGAGGAAAATAAGAATTTTATTAGCGCAGCATAAGCTGGGAAGTCCCAAATAAATCTAAATTAAAAATTCATTTAAAATACATTAATCATCCGTATAAACCATAGGTTCTCAACGTGGGCGATAACTTGTGGGCGTTTGAGACTTTCAAGGGGGCAGTAGAAGACCCAGAGAAAATTAGGGGGCGTTGATATGGCACAGTGAGGACGTGGCCAGGTAAAAAAAATATGGTCTAAAAAGATTTAAAAAAACGCCAATCACTAATAAAGCAAAGTAAACTTTAATATTGATTAATTTTTGTTATTACATGTTTTGTAATCAATCATTCACGTGTGCCAAAAATTCACATATTTCGCTAGTTCGGGAAGTGGATGAAAATTGATCTGAAAGATTCCATTACATTCAGACCTACATTAAATTGGATATGATTTTTTAATATTTTTTATTATATAATAGTATCATCTTACGTATATAATTATTATTAAAAATTGACACTATATTATCGCTAATACAAAAATGAAGGAGGTAGTAACCCGGTACTTACAATACAAAATAATTGCTGTTTTTACACGCTAAACAAAAAGGTATAACAAATAATTTAATATATTTTTAATCGAATTAGTGATTCCGTGACAGTCGAGTCCATTAAAAGAGTAACATTATTTAATAACATAGAAGGCTTGTGCGAGTGTAAATAAATACCAAAAAAATAATTCAAAATATCATTTTTTTAGTTACTCTCTTTATTTATAATTTTTAATTGTATGGGCAAGATAAAACGTGAAGTGACAGTTTTCTTCCAAATTCATTAAATAAGAGATCTGTGTTTTTTTTAATTTAGAATTTTCTGAAAATTTTCAACCATTTAATAAAATATGTATGTTCACGGCACCTAAGCTCTTTTTTTCAACTTTTTTCATGTTTGAAGCTTAAAATATTGCAATTTGTAAACACGAAAGTATATTTAATATCTAAAAGGTAATTTTATCTGGTTTCTAAAAATGTACTTGTAATTACGACATTTTCAAAAATAAGAAATATACAAGTCATTTAAAATTCGTTGGAAAAAATCCAAAATTCTTTCAGTAATTATTAACAAAACAGGTGTATACAGCAGATAAACCACCCCCTTGGGCAGTTTATATATCTTTCCATGAACATTTTTTTAAATTAGTGATGTTTTCATATCCGCGGTCGTTTATCAATTGAATAAAATTTTCACGAGGTTTTTTAGTAAGGCTGAAAGTGTTTCAGGAAAATATGTAATAAATCGGTAGAAATGCGGGATGCCGCGGCTTAAGGCGAACACTAACAAGTAATCCAAACTCATGTGTTTTTGGTTTGAAAATTTGATAGCTTAGAAATATTTTAGATGATTTAATTAAATACTACAAGTAGAACGCTTCTTGACTTTTGAAATTATCGAACATTTTTTGGATAGTCTTTTTATAAGCCTAGAAAAAATAAAGTATCAGGCCTAAAAAAACTGCTTTAAAATTCAAAATATACTTGCGATCGCCTTTTCGGTTATGGTTTTATTGTATAATATGTGGCAAATTAAGTTCTTTAGAAAATGATTGTTAAATATTTAAATATTTTTGCCTTTTGCAAAATAAAACACTTGTTGGCGATGTTTTTTCCTTCCATAAATGAAAACAGACAGCTGGTGTTAAGCGGGAATTTAAACCTTATCGCCATCTACATAACGAATTTTATGGTAAGCGGCCCTATTCCAAATGTTACACGAAGTGGTGCATCGCCCTAATAAGTAAAATTATTCATACATATACCTACTCGAAATGTTCACCTGCTCAAACATAATACACCCGCATTGGTGTAACGCCCTGCAAACAATATTTTGCGAATTCGATCGAATATATTTACTGACAAAATATGCTCATTAAAATACAAGAGGAATCAAACCTTAAAGTAAAAAAAGGAACCATGGAATACATAAGGATAGGTCGCTGATAGTTCCGTTGTAATGTTACCCATTTTCTCATAAAAAGATGCGTAACAGATGTATAATACGCGTCCAGCGTCCGGGATTTCTGAGCGTCCGATTTGGAAATTTCCCGTCCTTATTAAAAAAATCATATCTCCTAATTGTAATAAACTGCGGATAGTGTTAAAGAACCATTGAATGCACCTGTGTTTAACCGTTTATCCCATATTTGTAGGATTCATAAAAAAATTATAAAAAAACATTTTCACACTTGAATTCGTAGGTATTATTTACTTTAAAATTGGGGTACATAGTACCTATTTTAAAAATATGAAATATTATGAATTCTGTGTGTGTTGTCTACAGCCTAGTTGATAATCATAGATATAATTTTAAATTCGAACATGCATATTTTAATATTAACATAATGATCAATGATTTGTAAGAAAAATATTTCAATAATTTCGGTTCGCGAAATGTCAATAACAAATAATTTAAAAGAGATGCTAAAAAGATCTTGTTGAAGAGTGAAAATACTAAGTTATCTTTGTGATTAATCGAAGTATACAAAGCGCGGGAACTTTAGAAACAATTACAATAAATATTTTAAAATATCTCTTCAAATTGGCCACATTATGGCCAGTGAACACTTGAGGGTATTTGCTAACCTAACCTAACCTCAATACAGGCATTAGTCCTAGTGAGGTTAATTTATGTAAAAAAAAAAACAACAAAATTTATGGTGAGAATATATATAAATAAATAAATTTGCAAATTGGCCAAAATGTGGTCAAAAACGTTACAGTGGATATATTGAAAAAATATGATTTTACGCTTTACCCATGCTTGTCGACAATATTGTCTACTATCTACAACACTATATTATAAAGAGGTAAGATTTGTTTGTTTGCATTGAATAGGCTCCGAAACTACTGAACCGATTTGAAAAATTCTTTCGCTGTTGGGAAGCTACACTATCCCTGGGTAACATAGGCTATATTATATTTTTTTTAAAAATAGGCATCCTTACTAAAACTTCAATAATGTAACCCAAGGTGTAAAAAAATTACCTAAAATATTCTTTACATCGCGTGCGCTGCGAAAACTATTGATGATAGAATAAAATAATGTACTACAACTTTGTAGAACACATCATTATTTACAAAAAAGGTCGCGACAGCATATGTCTAACTATTATGGTTATGCCACAATAAGTATTATTTTATTTTAAAAATTTTATTAAAATGTCGCCGCTTGAAAAGGATCTTTATTTGTATCTTGGTTTTAATGCTTATCAAAATAAATTACTTCATATTCAAGACAGCTTCAATACCTTTATTTAACATTTTGAATTTTTCAATTCGGATATTTTATTAGAAAGATATCACGAGTTTACAAATGTTAGTATTAGAAAAAAGTTTCGGCTTCGGGCCGGGCGGGAGAAGAGTCAAGAAATGAAGTGCCAGGGGGGTTGGCGGGACGGGGGAGCGGGAGAGCAGTGGCGGGGAAGGTGGAACGCTGTAGGGGAACGCAAGGGAAAGGACACGCAAGGAGTAAAATTTTATTTATTTGAATATAGCATTGCAACGCATGCCGGGAAACAGCTAGTATTTAATATATTTGTTATTTATTTTCAGTCTGTACCTCTGCCGGATGGGTCCACATCTGTACTGGCCAAACCCACCAAGTACCATTACTATCCCCACAACCAGCACATCTACCTACTGCCGGAATGCGCCATACAACAGGTAAGCAATTATGTACTCAATAATAAAAATTCACACATCAAATCTGGGTTACTTAAATATAAAATTTAAATACAAAGAATATAAAATAACAAAAAAATCAATCTAGGTAATTTTTTTACTCTCAGGTCTTTTTAACTCCACAGGCCTCGGACATATTCCTACAGAAAATTTCCACTTTGCAATAAAATCTAAATAAATGGAATATTTCGGATTGTATCCGAAAACTAAAAACTGTTTTTGAAAGGTGATGAAATATGCTTTCAAGTGTTATTATTAGAAATAAACATAAAATATTCGAAATAGTTAAGTTTTTAACGCAAAAAAGAAAAAGTTTAAAAAATGGCTTACCTTAAATTTTTTTGTAACTAAAATTACTGATAATGAAAAAAATTAAAACACACACACATTTTGTTAGGCAAATATGCCTTTTTTAATATTTTCAACACACTTTATTGTTGTTTCATAAAAAAATAATTCATAAAAAAATCACAAAGTTTCGCATTTTTCTCAATTTGATGTCGGAAACTTTGGTTTATAGAGGTGATAATTAAGAAAAACTATAAAAAAGCCCAGAAATAAATAACAACAAAAAATAAATAAATAAATAATTTAGTAAACAAAATAATAGCACCTTTAAATCACCTTTGCTGACCATGTTTCCTTGTTATTTTGACTCCTCCCACCGTTATATATTATAAGACTACCACAAAAATATGGAAATGACCCTGGTATGTCAGTCGAAAGAATACAAATAAATTGTATTGTAAAATTTATATTGAATAAAAAAAAAGAATTCTTATAAGAAAATGTTTCTGCTTCTAGGTCTGCAATGCCGTGTACGTCCGCCTCAACTACACGCAGCCCTTGTGCGCATGCCCCTCTCGGCACAGGGACCCCTGCTCTGCCTCTCTCAACGCAGACGATCTGCACACCACACAACTCTCCACGGATTCCAAGAAAAAGGTGCATTTTGTAATTTATTAAGCTTGATGTAGTTATCTATGCAGTTGGGTTCATCGTTACTGCAGAACTGTAGACAAGAGGGCTACCAGTCCAAAAATGTTTCACATCCGTTAGTTCTTTATTTGACGCTATATTTAATTGTACTCCGTACAACTATCAACTATTAGGTGCATTCTTCCACATAAGAGTTCTTCAATCATCATAGGTTGGAAGTTTGGAAGCCACCTTCTGCTTTTACTCCACGCTTATCAATCATCTTGGTTTTCTTCTTCTCAAGTCGGTTCCTCATTGCTGAGGATCCGTGACCTCTACTCCAATTTCCATGGTCGACAAAACTCCTCCACTTGCGATTCTGGAGAGCTGCGAACACCGACGTACAGGACGCCAGTGATATTTGGTCATGGTCAGCACATTGGTGACCTTGCTCTGCTTCTTCCGCCTTCCACTTTGCCAGTGACTATGAAAGTCCTCAATTTGGTGAGCAACTTGTCTAAAGAATCTTAAAAAACGTTGAAAGCGGATCATTGAAAGCCTATTTTGGATGCCTATCTCTTCCATGGAATTCTGAGCATTTTTCTCCAGTACCCCATTTCGAGGGCGTCTATCCGCTTGGTTTTATTTATTTATAATATTAGTTCTATACAAAAGGCATTTGTTTCCCCCAGTACTATTTCATTTTTAGGGAAGTTCTGTGCCGTAATAGAGGGTGTGATGAGTTAGTAATAAATTATAAATAATATATTCTTACTCTTCTCTCGTTACTAGGTCAATCAGGGAGTTATTTGTCGTGTTTTCAGTTCGTTGATGGTCAATTTAGAAAACCACCAATACACTGGTGTTGAAAGGATGAGAACACAAAACACAGGGATATTTATAAATGAAACAATCTCTTTTGCTCTCAGAAGAAAGAGAACTTGGAAAGAGAGCTTGGATATTAAGGCAATTTGACTCCACGGTTCTAGAAAAAGCTTTATTTCTTTGTGGACGAATCTGGAAATTAATTTACTGATTTTACATCAATTTCATCTAAAGCAGATCTGTGAATAAACCAAAACTTGTAACAAGAATTAAATTAACTTTACCTATCGCACTGTTGCATCACAGTCTAATCAGAGAAAGTCGAAAACAACTGAATCGATTCCTTACCAATTTAACTTTAATTCTATTGATCTTACGGGGTTGAATTTTCAGAAAATCCATTGCATCACAATTTCTAAAATGGATGGGGGACAATTTTTTTAAAATGCAAAGGGAGGATGAAAATGTGTCATCTTTTACCTCATTTAGCCAATGTAAAATAATCAAGCATTATTATAAAGTTATTATTGTATTTTCAGTATGCTGCGAAGGCCATCACTTTAGTGAAGACATGTGAAGCAACTTCAGAAATGAGAGAATGCCGTTCGCCAAGAGATTGGTCTCTACTGGCCCTGCAGAACATCAGGACTGGCAAATCTCACTACCTGGTAATCTGCCGGTGTCCAGAGGAATGTGTACTAGGTTCGTAATTCATTAGTTCCATCTTTGACAGTACATATATCTACGGACAATTTGTTCACGTAATTTCTAATTATTATTTTATTTCTAGAGGGACCAATGTCACATGATCAGCCGACCTATGCCTCTGTCCCTGGAATCAGAGTTTACGGAATGATGTGTGTGCAGCCACAACAGAATCAGTACACATCACAATCGCAAGGTAAATAATCCATTCATTCTTTACAACTTTTGTAAAAATCATAAAAAATAAAAGGAGAATTTCTGACGCAAATGTGAATGGTAGAAGAAGTCGGGGACGCCCGAGGAAGACATGGCATGACCAAATGAATCAGATACGGAATAATAGAAGAGCATGTATGAGATGAAGTATGAATGTGAACGAGGCAAGGATTGTGTGCCAAGATCGAGTTGTTTGACGGTCCGTCCTCTCTGCCTAAACGGCGTGATGGTTAGTTAGTTAAAAAATAAAAATAATAATCTATTTTTATTGGACTAACTCTTGTTATAATAACTTTTGAAGGTTATACCCATAAATAAGATAATATTAACAAATCTAAAAGAAAATATGAAAAAGAACAAGACACAACTTTAAAAAGTTTTAAAAATATTGCTCACTTCACATTTTTTCTAACTAAAATTATTATTATTTTTTTAAAATTATTTATTAACCAAGATATTGCAATATATACAAAATACAATGTACATTTTATTTTTTGGTATATACCACCTCACTAGGCTGAGCCTTTTCCGAGGTGTGATTACTGATGATGAAAAAAAACACATATTTCATTAGAAAAGCGAATTATAAACATTATAGTTACCTCACTTTTTTGTTATTTCATGTAAAAATAATTATTAAAAAATTCACAAACTTTCTTTTTTTTTTAAATTACGGTCGGAAACTTTCGTTTCATACTTTTTAATTATTTTGTGGTTAACTTTTAGATTTGAATATAAAGCATTTTGTTTTCTCTTTCCAATAACGTTTAGATCATATTTCTAACTATGATAGTAAGGGAGACACAAAGATTTCTATGAGACCTGTGTGAGCTGGGACAAATATGGTCTACTATGATTAAGCAGGTTAAATTATAATTTTCATGTTTGATTTCCCTACTTTCAATTCATTTCAAGGTGGAAAATATCACCTTCTAGAAACCAAAACAATACATTCTACCAATATATTTTTCACACTTATTGAAGAAATACTAAAATAATCTGAAATAACTACATTTTGAAGAAAATTGCCATTTGTTGATCTGCACATTTCATAGGCAGAAAGTAAAATTTTTAATTTATAAAAGTTAACAATGGTTTGTTATTTCTAGGTTACAACAGTGTAACCTCCCGACCTGCAACCAGTTCCTACAAGGTCGGCTACTCTCAGCCGGGCTACAACCAAAACCAGGAGCCGAACATACGCTATCCCGAATACGCAAACCCGGGGGTCTATTACAATAGGATGGCAAGAAAAGTGAGGGAAACAGAGAGGGTGGAATCCCCGCCATTCCCGTGGGAGAAAGCGAGAGAGTTGGCACTGACGGCAGACTGGGAAAACTGAAAATAAATTATTTAAAAAAAAAAGAAAATCAAAAAGATTTAATAGCATCTCTTTGACGATGAGATGTATGTGACTAGCATATTTTAATAAAATTGTACGCGCATTACTAAAACTATCATGACATTATTAATAGGGATAGTTTCAATAATTATTATAATTTTTGATAAAACGATGTAGCGAAAGCTGCATTTTTTCTGTATACCTTAGACTGAAAAATGTAATGCTAATGATTCATTATAGTGTTTAAACACTGTATTATTGTCATTTTGAGCATGAAAAAGCAATGCTAAGGGTCAATATTCAGAGTGAGAAATATTTCTGAGATCCAGGGTTTTATTTGAATTTCGCAATTTTCAAAACATTATTCACAAATTTCTGAAAATCTTTTGTAACAACCCTGAATCTCAAGAGACGAATCTCACCGTAATGTGATCCCTTTATAATTAATTATATGCATGAATCCATAGATTTAATTTTATCTTAAATCTAAAATGTATGAATGCCATTGTCGCTAAAATGATAATTATGTGATTCTAACAGATTATGGTATGTAAGGTTATGGTTCTTTTTTGATCATCAAGTTTCACTAATAAGACAATGATATTACAAAACTTAAAGACACGTTGTTGAGATTTCAAAGTGGCAAGGAAAAGATACAGTAACAAGACACGGGTAACGTGAGGTCATGTGCTATCTCAAACCGAATTTATTTACATTATACGACGATAGCGCTTTTACAATGGTTACTAATAAACTAGTCCCAGTGAGACCTCGTACGCACGTCATTCATGATTGTCCTATGTCTTCTCACATGTCATGTATGAAAATGAAAAAGACGGAAGATACTAGAATGATGATGTCTTGTACGACCTCTCGCTGGGACTAGTATAATTATTAACTATTCGTTTGGTAATCTATGGTCCATTACGACACGAGCAATATTCTCCGTTTACTCAATATTCTCTGTGTTAGTAGTAGGAGATTTTCAAACTATGTCAGATTATTTGTAATCCAGGAATGTTTTTTTTTACATTAGCGTCACACACGAGGCCCTGAGTAAAATAATTCCCCTCAGGGCCTATGTCATCTTTGGGGATGCTGTGTGGTGGGTCTTTTTAGGAAAGGAAGGAGAGTAAGTTCTGGGAAGAATATGAATCCATCCCTCCCACTGCGGTGCAAGGCGATGTTCCGAGAGAGTATGGCTGGAGAAGTCAAAGGGACTCCCTCAATCATTCTCTCCCGATCCGGCCTGCCGTGCAGTTGGTGGGCAGAGTAATCCGCCACCAAGACCCGGAAAAACCTCACTCCATGAACCCGGGCACCCCTGCTAAGTCATCAAACGTAGCGAACAACTTGGGGTGACCTGTTTGTTTGTCTTTCTTTTTAATTTTAAGAAATGTAAGTGCCTTCGTTACTTGCCACATTTAATGAGAAATAACATTGTCTATACGTTTGTAATACCATTGTAATAAGGGGCTTATTTTCATGGTGAAGTCGTCTATTTTATATAAAGGGGATATCTGAATTAGCAAATTAAATAACTATGGAATGCTTAACGCAATCACTTGACATTATATTGTATGCTTATTTAGAATGCTTTCACATATTTTATAAAGGAATCATCCATTGATTTCACTTGCTAATAGAAAAATGTTTCGATACAAAAAAACATATTGCATTGAATGTAGCTTTTATCAAATGTGATATTTGTACTCACAGTTTCGTGTTTATAATCGTGGAATATCTAGATATTAATGCAAAAAATGTATTTTTATGAAAATACTGGGTATTTGAATTCAAAGTAGATTTATATTGTTTGGATTTAGTGTAACATAACATTTTGTAAACACTACAAATTCAATGACGAATATCTTTATCTTTGTAACTTATTTAAAAGTTTGGAAAGCATGTATGAATCAATCTAAATGTATGTTTTATAAGCAATTTTTTTAATGATACATGTATTTATTAGTATGATATAAGACGGCCTCTATCGTCATGGAGTAAGGCTCTCAACCAGCAATCTGATGGTTTCAAGTTTAAATCCCGGAGTGTGCAAATAAATTTTATTTGATTAATTTGTGTTACTTCACTATTAATTCATTAAAAATAATATTTAACATATTTGCAGCATGTTCCAGACTGAAAGATACTCTCTCAGTATCACCCTGGTGTAAGAACAACATTAAGAATTGAAATGTTGCTTGAAATGGCTTTATCCGTGTTTGGTGACCAGATCTGAATAGCCAAGTACTTTCCCACCTTCCTCTTCCACATATTCTTTCCCTCTCCACTACCTTCAGCCTCATAGTCTCACTGGCTCTAGATGGGAGCATTTGAGAATTTTGTGCGGTATTCCCATTTTAAAAAAAGTAGAAAAATTCAAAAATTATTGCAAAATTATTTATTCATCTTAAAATACTATTTATTTTATTATAAATTATTCTAAAATGATATACTTAATGCGTTTATTTTTATTTTTTGAATGTCATAATAACAAAAAATTATTTATTGGTAATATTGAGGAAAAAAAAAAACAATGTGTTATTTACCTAATTATTTATGGCATGTATTTATTTAGAATAAAATAAGCTTATTCATCATACTAATATTGAAAGAAACTATTTAATGTATTTATTATAATATTGTCATTACTTACTCTAAAAATAACATTAATTAAGTTAGAAATATAGTTTTAAGTAAATAATACTATAAAACCCATAGATTAATAATAATAGTACTTACATATTGTTTTATTGGATCATTATCAATAATGTTGTGATGTAAATAATAGTTAACCATTAAAAAATGTATTTAAATCATATTATGTATTGTCATGAATGCTTGTATACTTTCAAGTACATAAGTAAACATTAAATAATAACTTGTGTTGTCATTCCCCCTTTCCATTCAAAAACAAAAATCAGTAAACTAATCTTAGTGGAACGTTTGCGCGGCACATTTCGGGCCGTTTCATACAAATCTTCATTATTTGGAGTTGGGATCAAAATACCCAACCAAACTGAAAAATTATGTTTGTAATCAAAAGGTATGTCAAATATCTAGTACGGATGTGAGCATAGACATACAAATAACTAGACGAGAACTTACAGATGAGGGGTAAAAACCAACTATGGCGGGGCGAAGAGAGGAAAGAGACTTGTGATTCGCCAGTAAATCAATCTAACAGTATATAGGCACCTCGCACTATAATATCACTATTTAGTTCTTGATAGTAAAATCTGCTTTTGAATGAATAGACCTTTTTATATGGGAGCGCAAATTGCATGCCACGGTATGAACAGATGTGTAAAATCCAAATTCGCAAAGTAAGGTTCAGAGTATTTTCATAGTGGAATATTTTGTTGCCGTAGACACTTTTACAAATGTTTCATGATTTACTTAACCCAGTAAACAGCGGCTTTGTGTTTCGCGTTGCTATGTATCTCGATGTCTAAGTATGTGTTTCATAGACATACAGCGTCCGTGCCTAAAATGTACGATGAGAGCACGACACTGGTCCGGACACGCCCAACCGGTTCCGAAAAATGGTTCCAATGGGAGGGGGAAATAACACGTTTTGTAACACATAAGGGCATGTCCATATATTTTGTACGTCCGTGGATGTGAGCTACTTTATTTAATTTTGCTTTAAATTATAAGATATAGGCCATTTAAGATTTTAATGTTTCATGATTTTAGAGGCAACTTGGGCAATTATTTGTGAGTTGAAAATCCGGAGTTGAAAAATTATTGATTGGTAGCTAGGTGTTGGCCCATAGGACACTTACTCCCCAGGAGTGTGGCCCTTAGGCTAAAAAGTTTGGAGACCCTGAACTAGACGATTTTTGACTCTGTAAAGCAGTCAATCTGATAGGTCAGGTATTTCTGGACAGATTGCAATCCTTAGTTTCAGGTGGGAATGTTGTGTTTATTCTACTGAAAAACCAGGATGCAACCAAGACGCACTGAAGAACCAGGGATATTGATCCCTGATGTTCATTATCTATAATGTTAATCCGAGAATCATTAACGGGGACTGTTCAAATATCAAAAAATTTAAATGACGCTGATCGTCAATTTTATGGACTTAAAAAAATATGGAGTTTAAAACACCCTAACCTACGTTATACAAATTGCTGGCAGGTAAAAACACGGAATCAATTAGCTATTTAGCATATCAAAATGAACCCCTAGAGGCCTACATTTGCAAAGTTGAAGAATCGTGCCCACACACGGTACAAAAGTGCTTACCTTATTCATTCATTTTACCTTTGGATATAATCTCTGCTGGGTTAAATACAGACAAAATTTAAATATCACTTCATCAAGTATGATGTTGTCTACATGTTGGCTTTTGTTGCATCCGAAACTGTTTCCGAATTACAGCTTCAGATGCACTTGGAAATGGACTGTAAATATTAAAGGAAATGAATAATACAAAACGAAATGGTGTTTACTGGAATTGGATAAGGAAGATGGAAGATGTACAACCAATCACTTACCTCTGCGAAGACGCACACAACACAATTATAAATATAATTATCTAGAGGTAATTATCGCCATAACACAAATAAGTATAAAACGATCTCGATAAGGTCAAAAATCTTCTTTTAGTTCATAAACGATACTATGAGCACGAACAACCAACAAAAAGCTTCCAATGTAGTCTCAAATCTTCTTCCGTTTTTTTTTTCAGAAACAAAAGCACTTGATTTCACCCTTTTCATTGTTCCATTATCAAATGCTTTTCCAGCAAGGTGATATGGTTAGGAAGGGTAGGTACTGGATAAATGACATCCCAGTAGGAACCATGCATATCACCATTTCAAAACCACAAACAGCTTTAATAAAAATGTATTTTTATTTATTGAAGTTTCTTGCCGGCTTAATAGACATAATAATCACAATATTCGCAACTTAACTAAAGACAGCCTGACAAAGAGGGAGACAGAAACCAAGGGGTGATGCTTTGAACTTGACTTACCTAACACTTGCGCCTTGGCGTTGATATGGCAGGAATACATGGCGGCCATCAGGCGTTGTGGCTGCGCCTGGAAAGCTCTCCTGCAACCTTCCTTCACAGCTGACATTATTTGTCCTGTCAAAAAACAAAGCAATGTTCACTTTCCGTATGGAATACTGGCGAGAGAGCACCATTCAGAATCAAAGAGTTGTTTAAAATAGCTTTAGTTTTATTTATTAACACACTTCAGCCGGGCTAAAACAAGGAACCCGATCGAGAAAATGGAATATATTTTAAACCGTTATATCTTTAAAAATAACACTGCATTTGAATAAATTTTTTTATATAGTTCTCACCATACCCCAACCAAATATTTTGTCCAAATTTATAGTCTACTTTGTAATAGAACTCCATAAACCGAAGTTAAATATGTGCTATTTTATTACAATATACAAAAAAAATTGGTTTTCACTTTGGTTCAAGTCATTACAAAAAAAGAACAATTTGCGTATCTCCAGTGCCAAAGTTTAAGTTTTCTTTTCTAAAATATTCTTCCACACAAAAGGCAAGGAGAAAAGAAGATTTCCCACGTCTTATATCACATATACGTATATATTTATATTATTTATATGTTTTATATTTATAAATATATTTGGGACCCTTTCAAAGAGATTGGTATGCAAAAATATTTTACAGCAATGCTTTTCCAGGCATTCAAGTAGGACCAGTAAGGTAAGCGTGGCTAAGTGAAAAACGTGTTTAGAGTTAAATACAGTAGTTTACTGAACCACACAAATCAAATAGAGCAGTAAAATTGGACTAATGGAGCCAAACTACCCGAGGCTTTGCTGTACCGATATCAATATATTAAATAAGAACTAACCTGAGAATGGTCCGTAAGGCTGGCTGGCAGCAACTGGATCTTCCTCTTCCTTGGTAATACTCCATTCCTCCACAGCAAAAGCCACACCCATCATTGGTTCCTCGCACAAGGGGCCTGCCAAGGTTGCCAGTTGGAAACCGTTCAAAAAACTATTTGTAAAATCATCGCGCAAATCTTTCTCTGCATCTTCTTTGACGCTAAAATCAAACAGGGACTTCTTGTAGTCTTTGGTTCGATTCAACAAAAGATTCGGTCCACACTTCCTAGGGCCTGCAGACCATATTTCTTCTACAGCGTTATTCCACAAGGGGCCAGCAGCTTCAAAAGCTGCTTTCAAATCATTTTTAAAATCTTCAATAGCTTTTAAAGATCTATCGTTCAATGTTCCAATTATCGAAGTTTTATCACTGGTTGAAATAGGTATACCTTCATCAGCTACACTCAATTTTTGTACATCTTTCTCCAATTCATCTTGTGAAACTTTAGAAGGTTTGAACGATTCTAAGATTTTCAATATGTCCGCGTTCTTATCTAACAAGTCTGTTACACCCTTTGGGAGTGGTAAAGCTCTGATCTTGATAATGCACTGTTTGTTGGGAGTCTGCAATGTGATGATCTTTTGTCTTTCTTGCTTCTCGTTGATTTCTTGCTGAACTGTGGTCACATTTTGAATGTCAATATCTTCGTTGACCATATCAGTTTTAGGCGGTTCAGAGATTGTCTCCTTAAAAGGCACTATGGGTTCAGATGCAGTCACTGGAACTTTTGCATATCTTGTACTAAAAAAAAGACAAAACCAAATACATATTAAACAACCTAATTTCCTTGGTGAGTTTGTAAAAGCGTGAACTTCCAAAAATTGGTAGATGTATTGAGATAAATATAAAAAGAATCTTTTAAAATCCAGACAAGTGATTTACCGCTGCGGGCGAGAATTGCCTGTCAGTAATGTAAAATTTTATCCATCGAACAACAGCCTTACCTATCGGCAAGGTAAAAACAGTCTTTCTTGCTGTGGGATTTTGTACCTCAAAATTTTTTTTATTAATATATTTTATTCGCTATCAAGCAAATAATATATCCTAATACGTATGTATTATTCTATCCAGTAGTTTCACTTGCCAACACATTTATTTTATCTGCGAACAAGTGCCATTATGAAATCATCATCGAACTTGCAATGGTCTTCTTTAACACTTGCAAGCGTCAAGCGTGCTTCAAAATAAATATTCAAAAACAAAACCTATTTAGTTTTATGAAAATGTAATAAAAGAGATTTCTTTACATATTTATGTATTTGATAACTAGCTGAAGTCCCCGGCGATGCCCGGGCTTTACACAGAGTTTTCGAAATCAAATGTAGACGGTGACCTTCTTCTTGTTTTGAGGGTCACATGTGCAAAATTTCATCAACCTTGGCATAAAACTGTAGATTTGCATACAAATCAAATCCACACCATCTGCTTGCCAGCCAAGTAAGCTATTACTAAGCTAGACTCAGCCCATACACGGCGGGTTGTGCGCAAAATATGTTATTTTTCATGGGCAAAAACAAGTTAGTTATTTTCTTTTGTAGAATAAAATTAAAGTTCATTTAGAAAAAAAAGTACCATAAATCTTCCAGACATCTTTCTAAGTGAACTTCTCCAGCAGTCAAAAGAACGTGTTCTCCTGTTTCTTGCACCAAGACTTGTACACAAGCATCAGCTTGGTTCAATAATCTCAACCCTGAAATACATAGACAATACATTATTAATTCATTTTGTTTTGAAGAGTTTTATTCACAATGTACATTTGTTACTTAATTTTATTTATCCGTGTCATTCACTAGCGTTCTTAAAACTAACTTAAAAATTATACATACAGAAATTAATAGATATATTATTAGGTGAGGGTAGTGTGAGTGGTGATTGGGTGGAGGGGGGGGGGGGGGCAAAAGAGAATGGTGAAACAATTCAAAGTAACAAGGAAACATGGTCCACCGAGGTAATTTATAATTCTCAAATGGTGAGCTTTGAGTTCTTGGCATCATGAAATTTTGAAAAGAGCAACTATTTTTAGCCCACAATGTCATTGCATGACCTATTTAAAAATTGCCAGATTGTTTTGGAAACCTCAGGTGAAGGTGGAAGTTACAAGTTCAAAAAAAAAATAAGTAATCAATCAATACTTGTAGAAAAATCAACAGATGTCACACTTTACAATAAAAATTGATATATTTATCCAAGACTTTATCTAAATTATCTACAATTAAATTCTTGCAGAATCTTGCAATCACATATGAAGATAACAGCCAAAAAGTATGCATTAATAAAATGAAGATAATGTTGGTAGTTCTTGGTCAAAGTGTGATACAGTTAAATATGACCGAAGGGGGATAGGGTCGGATTATCTCAATGGTAGAGCAAAACCCCGGCAAGGCTGAGGTCCTGGGTTCAATTCCTAGATGCGACTGAATCTTTTTACGATTTTTCTGTGTCACATTTTTCGTTTAAGAGTAGGTAGTTGTTAATACATATAATCTTCAATGATTAAATATTACAATATGAGGTTTCACACTGTAAAAATATTGAAGAAAAAAAAAACTGTTGAAACAAAGGAGAAGCTGGAATAGTAACCACTAGTCAATAAAAATTTATAACTGCATATGTACCTGTATTACCACTTTACCAATAATGAAGTCTAGTAAAACATAAATATGTTATGTACCTTTAATAAGCTTGGGCATATCAGAATGATTGTTAGTTTCCACTGCGACCCTCACAATGGGCACAGCAAACATCTGCATCTCGATAAAGGACGGGCAGAACACAGTTGTACTCAGAGTGGCCGTTTTTAGAACATGTTCTTCCAAGCCACCGATACCTGCAAATGAAAATGAAATAATGGCAGGTAATCCGGAAAACTCATTTGCTGTGGATATCATTTGCTTGAGATTTAAAGACATTTTTAAACTTCTTCTTCTTCTTTATGTGCCTTATCAGGTCCCCCCGACGTTGGCGATCACTCTTGAAAAGGTCTCTCTGTCTTGCGCTGCCCGGAATAGCTCCTCCACACTTCTAATGCCGGTCCACTCTCGTATGTTTCGCAGCCAAGACATTTGTCTCCTACCAGGCCCTCGGCGACCCTCTATCTTGCCTTTCAATATTAAATGGAGCAAGTGATACTTCTCCCCTCGAAGTATATGACCCAGATATGAAATTTTCTTGATTTTAATTAATGTAAGCAGTTCCCTATCTGCTCTAGCCCGCCTGAGAATTTCTATGTTGGTGATCATGTCGGTCCATGGGACCTTGAGCATTCTCCGGTGAAGCCACATTTCGAAAGCCTCTAACCTGTTCATGGTATTTATTTTCAAGGTCCATGTTTCACAACCATACAGCAAGACCGACCACACATAACATTTTAGCATTCTCTGCCTTAATTTTAAGCTTATATTGTCATTGCAGAAGAGGGATTTCATTTTTATGAATGCAGTTCTTGCTGCTTCAATTCTGCACCTAATCTCTATATCTGGGTCAAGATTCTCCGTGAGGATACTGCCGAGGTATCTAAATCTCTCCACCTTTTCGACATTACAACCATTTAACTGAATCATTGATCCAGAGTGATCTAGTCGTCCAAAAGTCATCCATTTAGTTTTATTGACGTTGATTGTTAGGCCCAGTTGCTCACCAGCATTATTAACAAGATCTAATAGGTCTTGGAGGTCACTGATACTGTCAGCTAGTAATACAGTATCATCTGCATATCTTATGTTATTAATGACAACTCCGTTGATCTTGAGACCCTTCTGGGTATTACTTAGGGCTCTTTTGAAGACATAGTTGGAATAAAGATTAAATAATAGTGGCGACAGGATACATCCTTGTCGTACTCCACGCTGAATGGCGATTGCATTAGATCTCTCATTCCCATGTCTTATTTCTGCTGTTTGGAACCAATACAGGTTTTTAATGAAATTCTGGTCTTTGGTGTCAACGTTACAATCCGCAAGCATTTTCATTAGGTCAGCATGTTTTACCCTGTCAAATGCCTTTTCGTAGTCAATAAAACAGGCAAAGACTTCCTTTCTTTGGTCACGACACTTTTGCAATAGTACGTCGACAGAAAATAATGCTTCACGCGTACCGAACGCATTTCTGAAGCCAAACTGAGTGTCATCTAAGTCCTGCTCGCACTTATCGCGTATCCTGGCATGTATTATTTTAAGGAATAATTTAAGGACATGACTCATCAAGCTTATTAATCGATAGTCACTGCACTTCTTAGGGTATTGTTTTTTAGGTAATGTCACGAAGGTGGATTTTAGCCAATCTTGGGGTATATTCCCTGTGTCATATATAGAGTTAAATAACCTCAACAGGTAGTCAACATTTTCATTATCAAAGAGCTTCAACACCTCAACTGGAATATCGTCTGGTCCGCACGCTTTTCTATGTTCTGAAGTCTTTATCGCATGAAGAATTTCTGATTTTAAAATCGATGGTCCATGCAATTGATCGTTAGGAATATTAATGTCAGGTCTAATATCTTTGAATGTATCATGAATATACTTTTCCCATGTTTGTAAAATATCTTTTTCATCCAATATCAATTTATTGGAATCGTCAACTAAACATGATGGAGTAATTCTTCTAGAAGTGCCTGTAATTTCCTTCAATTTTTTGTGAAGTTTAAATGCATTGTGACTACGACTGTACGACTCTAGTTCTTCACACTGTGACTTCATCCATTCTTCTTTGGCTTTTTTAATTTCACATCTAATCGTTCTTTGTAAGTTTTTATATTGTGTCTCATTATGTTTATGTTTACGTCTCTCATCCATTAAGTTCAAAATGTGGTCAGTCATCCAATTCTTTTTTCTAATTTGCTTATCAGCTTTCAAATTTGTATCACAGGTTTCACATATAACTGACTTCAGGTTATCCCACTGTGTTTGTATTTCTATTGATGGATCACGAGGGAGTACTCTAATATTATCGTTCAAAGTCTGAGATACCTTATTTCTGACCACTTCTTCTTGGAGTTTCGAGATATCCATTTTAATTTTGTTTTTGGGCTTTTTTATTTGTTTTAAGCATAAAACAATATCGGCAGTTAACAAAACATGGTCAGAACCAATGTCCGCACCAGGGTACGTGGTGACTCTCTTTACAGAGTTCCTGAATCTATGGTCTACTAACACATAGTCAATTTGGTTCCTGACAATATCATAGATTGTTCCATCCTGAGGTGATCTCCATGTATAAAGCCTTCTTTTCGGGAGTTTAAACCAAGTATTTAATACAACCATATTTTTATCCTGGCAGAATTCATATAGTCTATCACCTCTTTGATTGCTTATGCCTAAGCCATATTCACCAACTATATGAGAGCGGCGACCTTCACCAATTTTGGCATTTAAGTCTCCAATGACAAAATTGACTTCTCCTCCTTTCAAACTTTGCAATGTACTGGCTAGTGAGTCATAAAAAGATTCCACATCACCATCATATCTCACTTCCGCTGTTGGTGCATACACTTGAATAATATTAATGTTGATGGGTTGACAGTGTAATTGTAATAATATTATTCTGTCCGAGATGGGTACAAAATTCTTAACAAATTTTACATACTTCTCCATGACAAATATAGCAACTCCGTTTCGACGATTTTTGTCCTGCGGGTCACTTCCTGAGTAATATAGATTTCCCTTCTCATGTTGGTGTATGCCGCTGCCAGTCCATCTCAGTTCACTAATTCCAAGAATATCCACTTTTAATCTTTCCATTTCCTGTATCGTATTATCCAATTTACCGCTGTATAAACTTCTAACATTCCATGTTCCTAATCTTATATTTGAATTCACTATTTTGAGCCGGGAGATTCTTCGCACCCCTGGCCCATTTAAGGGCCGCCCGGGACTCGGGGCCATTGGTTGGTTTCTCTCCATAGTGATTTGCTGGGAAAATATACTGGAGTGGTTTCCCGTTGCCTTCTCCAGGGATTTTTCTGTAGGGGTTACCTTCCCTTAGCTGAGCTGATCCGGTTTTATGGCGCCGGAAACTCGCCATTCGCCCTCTCCTTATCTGCTACGACCACGATGTTAGGGTCAGTGGTCATATTGCCCGGGACTCGCGGGATCATAATGACCACTCTAGGACGCTAAGGAGTAGGACTTACTGGAAATGTTGCTGATGTTATTGCAAGATGGCGTATCACGGTATTTTATAGGCCCACATCCCCCAGCAGGAAAATGTTCCACCGTGGCCTTTCCAGTCATTGAGCCCCGTTAAACAATGGTTGATAAATATGGTGGTTGGAGTCATGGATTTATTCAATAATTTATTTATTTATACTGGGTTTTACAGATGTTTACATTTACATGAGAACAATCCAGTTATAAAACTCAGTTATTACACAATTATAAAAATCTACAATTACGTACAATTAAATACAAATAAATACAATTAGAAAAACAAAAACATCACAAATAAAAATACAGAATTATATACAAGGTCACTCAAGTAACACATTACAATGAGTGGTAAAGACATATGAAATACGCGAGCATGCATAGAGACAATTCACACAATACACAATTAGTTAGTACTTTTTAACAGCGCTAGAACTTTTTTTTTAAATCTGTACAAATTATCAACGAAAATATCCACATCATCTTGTTATACAGTCGACACATCTGGGTCAGAGGGCTGAAGTAGGCGATATTATTTTTAAATGTATTAATATGAAAAATGTTATGGCGTCTTAAACAATGGGAATTGGGGACATTAATTTTAATGCTGTTAATAATAATTATTATCAAGATGACCGATATAATTTAGTAATTTAGTATCAAGATGACCGTGAATAATTTTATGTAAACATATTAGATCAGTCAATTGCCTTCTAGTTTTAAGTGTATCAATCTTGAAGTAATCACGACGTACATCGTATGATCTGAGATGGTCGTGTAGTCCACATTTGAATGAATTAAGAATATGTATATAAAAGCAAAAGTAATTGAGAAAAAGGAAGACTTTTTCCTATGAACGTACGCATCTAAGCATACACGAAAAATAAGTTTTGCTGTTTTCAGAATGGCGGCTTACCACAGAAATAACAATTTTCGCAGAGTTAAAATATTGAAATGTGAGGTTAACTCAAGTTTTGAAATATGTAGTGCTTATTTGTATTTTATTGCTATTAAAATAGCATTTTGCTCACATTAGACTATAATTATGATTATAACAGATTCCAGAGGCATTAACAGTCTGATAGAACAATGTTTATTTAAAATATGAGAAATATTTATTGGTTTTTATTTTGTATTTTGAAGGCACAATCCACTATTTTCTTAACTTTTTATCACTTGGAAACTAATGTCCAGACATCCAAGTATACCAGCGCCAATGGCTGATTCGAGCATTTCAGATTACATGCCATCAAAGAGCACTTATTTTTCAATAATGTTGAAAATTAATTTAATAGAAAATATAATCTTACCTAAGATGTTTCCAGCTGGAACCTCTTCCAATTCTTCTAGTTCACGGCCCATAAGTAAGTAGAGATGATTAACCCTAAAATAAAATCAAAATAACAAAAGTTTTAATCTACGGGGAAAAGGAAAAACTTTTAAAAAATCATAACTATTATTCCATAAACAAGCATTATTAATCCCAATGTATAACTTACTGGACTTTTGTGATGTGTTGATTAGTCTTCAAATCCTTCAGAGTTAGAGTTGAATCAACTTCCAAGTTCTTCAAATCACCTACAAACTTGTTAGGATCGTGCTTTGGTCCCAGCACATACAGTTCACAACCTTTCTTGAGGGTGCCACTAAATATTCTCGCAAACCCAACAAAAACATCATCATCTAATTCAATAATCTCTTCTTCCTTCTTGGCTTCAGGTAGTATAACTGAAGAATCATCTAGTGAGACATAGTCCGGAGCATTGACTTGGTTCTGACGTTCTATATGTCTCTGACGGGCTATTTCCCTTCGATGTGCTATTTCGTCAGCTGTCAAAGGCTTAGCTTTGTTCGCAGGCAGACATTTACGATCAACGGGAAACATTTTAGATATGTAAACAATAACTGGTCGGGATTCCGAACTGTCACAAGCCAAAAAGTCTTTCTTTAATGCCTGTGTTTCAGGAAGCAGTGAATCAAAACGCCTGTTTTGTAAACACATCAGTTTTTCTACCTTTTCTTCGGTGATTTCTTTAGGTGATGGAAGTTTGAGGCAAACCATGTCCAAGACAGCGTCGGACAATGGAAGCCACTGGGACATCACAGCTTGCAATTGAATTTTAGAGTCGCGATGCTTCAAATCCCTGGCAGTTAGATTGATTCCTATCTTCTTTGTGATGGCTTCCACCTTGTCCCTTTCTTTCCTAACGAATATGGTATCGTACAGGGACCAGATGTTCTCTAGGACCAGCTGCACAAACACCGGTTTCTTGGCCTTCTCTTGGGCTCCTTTCATAAACCTTTTGGTCTTGGTATCCAAGTAGAAATCTCCCCAAATAACTTTCTGAAGCAATTCTTCTTTTACACCTGAAAATATTCAAAACAAATAAAGTTAATTTTGCTTAATACACATAGGACCGTAGCATTTTGTCGTAAATAAGCAACTCTCCCAAATGAACAAAATTTATTGAGCTTTTTTTAAATGAATACATACTTATATACAATACAACAAGCTGGGTTACCCGGCTTTGCTCAGGACAATTCGAGAGAGTTCTGAAATGTTCCACAATGTGCTTCCGGATTCCCTAAGCCCGAACATTCCACGACATACCCCACCACTCCTTCCTGAACTTTCTAGAGCTCTATGGAACCTTCTAGAACTTTCCGGAAGACTGTTCTAGAAATTTTAAGAGGGCGAAACTTTCAGCCCTTACATCTTCAAAAGCATGCCCTTTAGGTAAAAACGGAGTATATCTCAGGGGGATCGAGATCCACTACACCATATAACTCCCTTGATCGTACCGGGACTCGTTTCTGAGTTTTTGAGAGCCGCAGGTTTTTTTGGACTTTCTTTTATAATATATATTGATTATTCAAGTTCTCTCGAATGAGTTTTTAAATTTTTGAATAAGCTAATTATGTAAATATAATTATATACTAACTATTTATAGGTAGGTACATTTGAATATGAAAAATAAAATAATCAAAGATAGGTAGGAACAAAAAAAAATCATTAACTAACAATGATGTGTTATAATAACATTAACCTCAATAATGACTTCGTACACGCACTTACTGCGAACTGAACGACTTTACGCAAATGAATAATGGCAAATAGTACGTACCGCAGGCTCGCTCTTAAACTAAAATTAATTTTTAATTTACTTTGACACGTTTTGCATCAACTTCAGATTGGAATTTGTCCCAATTAAAAGGAATGGTGTCCCAGATAACCGAAGTATCAGTATCTTTATTTGGTTTCTCTTCCTCTGGTTTTGTCCCAATTAACCTGCTGTCTAATAAACCGGTGTATCAATTTAGCGGAATCGACTGTTAAAATTATTATTTTAAACAATAACATTCAACATAGCAAAAAATAAGGTTCTTGAGGTTTAATGTGACGGCCGGCGTAGCGCAGCGGTAAGACGCTTGACTCGCGCACCGAAGGTCGCGGGATCGAATCCCGGCGTGGCAAATAAATTTTATTTGATTAATTTGTGTTATCGCCCTGGTGTAAGACCACCATTCAGAATTGAAACGTTGCTTGAAACGGCATTAGCCGTGTTTGGTGACCAGATCTGAATAGCCAGGTACTTCCCCACCTTCCTCTTCCCTATCTCCTTCCCCTCCCCACTACCCTCAGCCTCACAACATACCCCAATTGGGGATGCCATAGTCTCACTGGCTTCAGACGGGAGCAGTTGGAACTCTTGTGAGGTATTCATGTAAAAAAAAAAAAAAAAAATGTGTAAAAGGATTATGCTAAACAATAGTTGATGTTGACTGTCTGAAAACAAAATGTAAATATTTCCAGTTTTTTTACCATAATCAACACCAAAAGAGGAAGAAAACTGAATATAACTCTTACCCAACTTCTCTGAAAATAATTTGGCAAATTTAGCCACTCCGAACCCCCAGCCATCGATAGCGCTTGCAAACACCACATTCCCCGACTCTGGAGTGAAGTATAAATGGGAGTCATCAGCGTCTTCCAGAGCAGAAGTCCAGTTGTATGGGGTCTCTGAATCGTTACTTTCAGACTTTTTCTGCACAAAGAGAAACAGAAATAATTATATATAAAATAAAAATTATTAATCAATCGTAGAAAGGCAAGTGTTTGTATTATTTAACCCCTCAGGCCTCAGCCATATTTTGTCAGAGGGTCAAAATATTTCCGCTTTGCAATAAATTCCAAATAAATGGAATATTTCTGAAAGTATCCAAAAACTAAAAACTGTTTTTGAAAGATGAAAAAAACACTTTAAAATTTTATAATTCGACATACATAAACAAAAAAAAAATTTAAATATAAAAATTTTGAATGCAAACACAAAAAAGTTTTAAAAAGGGTTTTCTAACTAAAATAATTAGATACTGATAACGAAAAAATAAAAACACACATAGTTTATTATACAAATGTATTATAAACGTTATTGACACCTCAGTTTTTGTCGCTCCACGTAAAAATAATTAATAAAAAATTCCCAAAGTTTCATAATTTTTTTTCAAATTGCATTCTGAAATTTTGGTTTCATAAAGGTGTTTGTGACTTCTTTTGTGGTCAACTTTTAGATTTGAATATAAAGCGTGGTGTTTTCTCTTTCTAACACTGTTTAGATTATATTTCTCACTATGATAGTAAGGGGGGGACAACGATTTCTATGAGACCTATATGAGTTGTTAAAAGCGAACAAATTAGCCTGAGGGGTAAAATCTATTAGTAAACGTATGTACTATCTTTACAATGATGGATTTTTATGAAGGTTTGGTATTTTATTCTGGGAATGGAATCTAATATAACCGGCCTGTAGATAAAGTTATAACTCCTCTGCAATAGCGGATGTCAATAATAATGAGTTATTACTACAATTCATTTTATGTCTTACCAGGTCAGTGTTGTCTTCTTTTTCAAAGATGTCGGACGTGAACAGTTCTCCCAGCACGGCATTCACCTGCTCCAGAATTTGCGTCAAATGGACATACGCATCGAGGGGGGACAGTTGTAACTCCAAGATGAGACGATCTATCTTATTTAGAACTAACACGGGTCGGATGTTTTCTAAGAATGCTTGCTTCAGAGAAACTCTGGTTTGTGGGCAGACACCTTCCACTGCATCGACCTACAAAAAGTAAATCACATCTCAGAAATAATGCATAAAATTGTCCATTTCATTAGATGGCATAGAGCTGCTTAACAATACATATATGGACATTATACAAAAAGCCATGTATCTTCTTGCGAGATAGAAAGACTAATGAGTGAATTAGAAACAAGACAAAGGTAGCTGACATTAGTTATATAGATTATATACTTCAAACTTAAGTGGGACCGTGATGGGCGCGTGGCTAACGGATGACTGTTATAATTTAAGTATTGGCATCGGCCAAGAATTGAAAAAAATGGAGGTATTTTGGGGAAGCCTGCTTATAAAGAAGAAAAATTATTAACCATAAGTAAAACTTTAACCTAACCTAACACCGGATGTAATATGTTAAAAATATACAAAACATAAGTGCAACCTCTCCTGAAATATGCTTTCCAAATATGGAGCCCATATTTTGCAAAGGATATAGATCTAATAGAGAGAGTACAGAGACAATATATAAAAATACCAAGAGCTTTGAAAGACCTGCAATACGAAGATAGACTTAAGGAACTAAGATTACCAACATTAAAAGAAAGAAGAGAAAGAGGTGAAGAGAGGAGACTTTCAAAATTTTATTTGGACATTATAGTTGCTCTGGCATCGAAGAAATCTTCACCACCAACAAACATGTAAATCTCCGTGGACACATAAAGAAATAACAAAACACCTTTTGCTCCAATCCAAGGAAACACTTCCTTGCAAATAGAGTACTGGAGGGATGAAGCAAACTTCCACAACATGTCATCAGTTCTTCTAATACAGATCGAATTACACCTGCCAGTGTTCATAGTATACCATATTCTATTGTTCGGTCTCAAAGCGATTTGGAGAAAGAAATTGGCCTCGACAATGGTGACAAAAAAGCGGTAAATTGATGGTGTTTCCTTCTTTATATTGATTATTTATTATATCTCTTATTATACTTGCACTTGTATGTTTGTACTTACACACTACGGGGGATGTGTGGGATTTCCCACATTTCGGAATAAATACATTATTATTATTAAATTAATCTAATTTCTTACCACAATGATAGCGCCATCACAAAGACGAACGGCCGTTGAAACTTCACTGGAAAAATCAACATGGCCGGGCGAATCGATCAAATTGATCAAATATTCCTTCTCAGAGGCGAGGTGAAGTAGAGAAATGCTGCTGCTCTTCATGGTTATCCCTCGCTTCTGTTCGTCGGGCCGGCTATCGAGGTAGCGCAGGCTGCCCACCGACTTGGCCGAGATGATGCCGTTGCTCGCCACCATGGAATCGGCCAGGGTCGTCTTCCCGTGGTCCACGTGTGCCAAGATGCAGATGTTGCGCACATTCTCCACTACCTTCTGGAGTTCGCCGAGCTTCGACGGACCGACTATACGCATGATGGTGAAGAAGTCTCTGAAAAATAATTTAAAAAATGAAAATAACAAACATAATACACGGTTGACATTATTGTCACATTACCACCGATCACAGTATCACATTTTTGTGCTCAACAACCCGACTATCGAACGGTTTGTTAAAAAAACATCAGGTGAAAATGCTGTCTGCTGAATGCTATTAGTGTTTCAAATGAAAATGTTTCGTAGAATTAGTGTTGTTGATCACATAGGCACCGCTACGCAGTAAGGAAACCCGCGCCCAACATTTGTTTACGGTTGACATTTATCACAAGAGAATGGGTGGTTACGTCAACTTGTTCTTGTAAAACAACAGTTTGGCTGTGGAAAGGTTTGTCAGTTTTTGTGTTTCCTTTGTCCTACAATTTGTGTATTTTCAAGACCTAGGCTCACTCCTTTCTTTCCTTGCCTTCCTAAATCCCTAAATAATCCCTAAATTGTCCTACAATTTGTGTATTTTCAAGACCTAGGCTCACTCCTTTCTTTCCTTGCCTTCCTAAATCCCTAAATAATCCCTAAATTGTCCTACAATTTGTGTATTTTCAAGACCTAGGCTCACTCCTTTCTTTCCTTGCCTTCCTAAATCCCTAAATAATCCCTAAATTGTCCTACAATTTGTGTATTTTCAAGACCTAGGCTCACTCCTTTCTTTCCTTGCCTTCCTAATCCCTAAATACAGGCCCAATGGAGAGTAGAGAGTAGCTAGAGTAGTAATAGTAGGAGAGTAGCTCCCTCAGAGCCTTATGTGTGGAGTTAAAATAGAAAAAAATAATAGCAAATTCATAGAATGTCTGATATAGCATTACAATTAATTGAATTAAAGTTGGCTCTAATAAAAAAAAAATGGCTTTAGAAATAAATAAAGATCACAATGCAATAAATGCGATGTACAGGTTCAGCTGGAGTAGGCTCTTGAACTCGGAAGCGGATCCTATTCCTATTCCTTTTTCAAATCGACTACTCTCAGAGAACCCGGTTCAGGACTTAGACCTAAACCCGGAACTCAGAGCTGGATCCGGAACCCGAATGCCTTCGAGATAGTGCAGGTTCTCGTCCGGGTTCTACCTGGGTTCGGCTACGAAGTCCGGCTCCGGCCGAACTCAGAACTCAGTACTCAGTCCGTATTCAAGAACTCGGACCCGGAACCTGCTCTTAGAACTCAAATACTTTTAAAAGGAAGTACGTCCCGGAGGTCTCCGGCAAAATGCAGAACTCACCCATCTCTAATGTCAACCATTTCTTTCTTCACAAATAAACATGACAAAATGATAGTATTTTTCATTTCAATATTACAGGGGTCTCCAAATTACGGCCTGCGGGCCACATCCAGCCCGCCAGTGTCATCAATCCGGCCTGCGAAAAGCAAATTTTGCACCCAATTGGCCCTTGCAACTTACTGGAGTAAGTATCATACTTATCATTATGGCCCTAAGGATGGAAAGTTTGGAGACCCCTGGCCTAGTAGATGCAAAAAACAGAGAAGAAATAAAACAAAGTGAATTATGATATTGTTTAATTCTTTTTCATCTTTTATAATTTACTTATGTGTATTTTAAATTTACTTTTTTACATTATTTAAATATTTTCATTTCTAAATTTGGGAAAATAAGAGTGCAGAATTCATTTCCACTCTTATTTTTAAATAACTCTTGGTTTCATCATCGGAAAATATACAGAAAAATTGGACACAGCGCACTTAAAAAAAATACTTTGTATCAATACTGACTTAATCATTCCACTCAGCAACCATGTTATAATTTTTTGAGTATTTTATTTTTGGCGGAGTTTCTCATTATTTTAACAATAATCCATTGAAAAATGTTATGGCTTTAAAAAAATATGTTCATATAGACTATAGACCAATAAACGCTGATTCTGAATATATAAATTTTATTAAATAATATTAAACGTTCAGTTTTAAAAAATATATTAAAAAGTGCATTTTTAATAGGGTCGTTGAAACGCGCCGTCAGGTTGGTATTACTAAAAGGTTTAGTGGTGACGTCACTAATCACTGTAAAGTCATTGTACGGGAATGTAGGTATGACACAAGCCATCGTAACAACATTTCATCTTATTCGTTTATTAACTTACTGTTTATAGAGATTTAGTTGTTGTGTTTATTGAAACATTATTTAGGCCTAAATAATTTAGTTTCAAAAATAGAGGTACCTCTTATTAGTTTATCTCTATTATTGAAAATATTCAAAAACTACTGTACAAAAAAAATAGTAATGCGCTACTTCTAGGGAGATTCCTTCGAACTCCAAATTTCAAAACGGCGGCGAGTCGAACAGCTGATTGCTCGATCTTATAGTAGATGACGTGATTGATGACGTCACACGATCCACCATAGGTACGGCTATTTTCGGGGGATCTTGAAAAATGAAAACTTTGAAAATTATTGTAACTCAATTGTTATAACTAAACTCAACTCAACTCAACTCAACTCAACTCAACTCACAACAACTCATAACAACTCACAACAACTCATAACAACTCACAACAACTCGCAACAACTCATAACAACTCATAACAACTCACAACAACTTATAACAACTCATAACAACTCATAACATCTCATAACAACTCACAACAACTCACAACGACTCACAACAACTCACAACAACTCACAACAACTCACAACAACTCACAACAACTCACAACATCTCATAACAACTCATAACAACTCACAACAACTAACAACAACTCATAAAAACTCATAACAACTCTTAACAACTCATAACAACTCATAACAACTCACAACAACTCATAAAAACTCATAACAACTCTTAACAAGTCATAACAACTCATAACAACTCATAACAACTTTAAACTTTCGCTTAAAGATATGCGTTTCATAGCGTTTCAAATTTATATAGATTAAGAGTTACATATTCGTAAAGAAGTTTTACTTCAATTAGCGTTCGCATATGATTCTTTTTCGTAACATATTCATCATTTTACCCCCAAGTGTCGAGCGTGCATAAAGAAGTTTTACTTTAAAATTGAAAATTGGACTGGTGTTCTCTATTGTTCCGTAGAGAGAACCTAGTTCTATTTTGTGAACTTTATTACCAGAGCTAAGTATTTGACATCTTATGGCATCTGGAGATATTAATGTTGGCAATAATTTATTCACCAAGGTTTTCGTTTCAATGTCATTTTCAGACTTCGTTCCCATATTTTCTAAAATCTCTTGGTAGATCTTATCTGTTGTACATAATAGGGGAGATTATCTGACCATGTTGCATTGGCTGTGATGTTCACACTCCTCACTGCACTATTCAATCCCTATGTCATCGTGTAGTGCAGCGTTTGGGAGGCGGATATAGGTACTGCTGCCCCGAGAAACATTTATTGGATAACCAACACATAAAAGTGGTTCGCTACGTTTGGTGACTTAGCAAGGGTCCCCGGGTTCATGGGGTGAGGTTTGTCCAGGTCTTGGCGGTGGATGTGTCTGCCCGCCAGCTGCGTGGCAGGCCGGATCGGGAGAGACTGGTTGAGGGAGACCTTGTGACCTTTCAAGCAGAACTCTTTTGGAACACCGCCTTGCACCGCAGTGGGAGGGATGGATTCATATGTCCGTTATTCCTGGACCCACAGACCCCAGATTCTTACCCACTCCTCATACTTTATCTTTCCCAGAACTTCCTCTTCTTCCTTTCCTTTAAAAAACCCTCCACACAGCATCCCCAAAGACAACATATATGAGGGAAAATATTTTCCTCAGGGCCTTCTGTGGGGAGCTATTGTAAAAAAAAAGTGACCAAGCCGAGTGGTTCCGTTGGCATCACTTACATAAGTGAATGTATCAGAACTTAAATGCACAATATCAGTGTATATATTCTCTTTATCGAACCATGTATAGAAAGTTCACATACAGAAAGAGACCGCGGATCTGCATAAAATCTCCTATAATAATTAAGTTTTAGTTATTATTTATAATCTATGTATGGCTAACCCGATATGGGCATGAACCTAATATGGTAGTAAAGAGAACTCAAAAAATTGTGATTTGTAAAAATAGTTGAGTAAATAAAAAAATATTGCCGTTATAGAGTTATACAATTAGAAGCGCTATTGCATACTAATCTCGTTGAAATCAATGACGTTATATATTATAAATAGACTCGCCATAGTCTCACATACTCATAATATACATAATGTGGAAAACAAGCAACACTCTTTTGTTTTCAGCGATTTTCAGTATAATTTCTAAATTCAAAAGTTTATTCCCGTGTGATAAAGATAGACAATCAAAGAATGTGTGTATGAATGTCATAGATATATGGGCGGGCGGCGTATTAATTTCTTCGCCGAATACTGCTTTCACATAACGGGTGTGACTGAGATAACAAGATACTCTCACTCGGTTACACTATGCACAGGGAAGGGTAAAGGCGGGTAAAACGAGAAACACGGGCAAATATTTTTATATTTATTATATGAGTTATCCATTAGTAATACAATAATGGTACTAATATAGTAGTATTGTAGAGTACATATTTTATTATACAGTACAGGTTATGGGTTCAAATGTGTATACAAATCTATACAGATTAATAACACCTGGGACCGTACTACTTACAATTTTAATCAACGACATTATTAAATTAATGTACGCGTTACCCTTTGTACGTTTTACCCCATCTTTCCAAATGGAATAAAAGGAATGCGGGACGCTGTGTGAACCGACCTACTGTTAGCAGGTTGTCCTTGTTATGCTTATGTCACTTTGTGATGCAACGTTCGCTGTCTTCTTTTCTCAAGACCCTCTAGAATAAAAGGTCCGGATGCCTGTCGGATTTTGATATGTCGAGCTATACAATAAATACGATAGGGCAACGACAGCTTTCAAATGGTGGCGATTGTTGTCAATACTTGTTGGAACTGCTGATTTATGTGTTGTTGTACCGCAAGCAAACAAATAAACAGAGTGTTTAGGCTGATTAGTCTATTTTAAAACAGTAAAGTTTACTTAGCAACAGTAAATGGGTAAAGTTCGGTTTATGGGCGAAATTCCTAAAAAATAAAACTAGTTATTTTTATACTAACTTTGGGCCGGGGAATCCGAATCTGAAAGAATTAGGTTGGGGCAAGCAAATATAAACTGAATTACACGACTTTAAAATTTTCGATACACAAACAATCTGCAATGAATTAATGACACATCTTTTTATGGGCGATATTCCGAAAGAAGAAATTTAATTATCTTTATACTAACTTTGGGCTGGGAAATCCGAATCTGAAAGAATTAGGTTACACTCGGCAATATTAACTGAGTTAAACGACTGTACAATTTTGAATTCACAACAATATAAAAGGCCATTTTGGACGCTTTCTGACAATAAATATCGTAGGAAAAACCAAAATATTACATATTAACATATAAAATTAAGTGTTGCCATTAAGCAATAATATCAATAACGTAAAAAAACATGTTTATTTATTTCAGTAATTATTTTTTATAAATTTTATTCACTTTTGTATCACAAACCATGTTGCACAAACCTAACTTAGCCGCTAAACTACTTGAAAACTGGGATGTTTTCTTGCCTTGACGCGAGTAGGCGCTACGAAGGGGGCACTTTCTTTTCTATCACAAACCATGTTACACAAACCTAGCGTAGCCGCTAAACTACTTGAAAACTGGGATGTTTTCTTGCCTTGACGCGAGTAGGCGCTACGAAGGGGGCACTTTCTTTTCTATCACAAACCATGTTACACAAACCTAGCGTAGCCGCTAAACTACTTGAAAACTGGGATGTTTTCTTGCCTTGACGCAAGTAGGCGCTACGAAGGGGGCACTTTCTTTTCTATCACAAACCATGTTACACAAACCTAGCGTAGCCACTAAACTACTAATACGGCCGTTGAGATAGTCATAATTCATCAGGTTAATGTGAGTTATGTGATGAATTATCATGTGAGGAAGTATCAAGTCGAAAGTTTTACGTTATTGATATTATTGCTTATGGCAACACTTAATTTTCTGTAGTTGAACATAAAATATCTTTGGTTTTTTCTATGGCATTGTTGAGAGCGTCAAAAACGTCAAAATTACCTGTAAACTGTGTATGAATTCAAAATTTTGCAGTCGTGTAATTCAATTTATATTTCCTTGCCCCAACCTAATTCTTTCAGATTCGGATTCCCCGGCCCATAGTTAGTATAGAGATAACTAGTTTTATTTTTTAGGAATTTCGCCCATAAACCGAACTTTTTCCCAGTAAATTGGCTGTTGCACGTCCAGACCCTTTACTTTAGTAGGCCTTGAATTTTCTTTAATGACACGTAAAACCGCGGGCGGGAAACATGAAAATTAATTGTAATATTTATAATAATTGATAATAATAAGTAATTTGCGTGTACTTACAAATGAAATGTTCTTCCTTCGCCTTTACGACTATGTGTAATTGAAGCATTTTCTCATCACACAATAGGGCATTTTGGAGCTTTGCAATGCAATTTACTTAGGTACTGGTAAGTGCTGGTAAGACACGACCATACACGACGCGTAGCAGTTTAGTACTAAAGTACTAGAAATAGAGACCGGTACAATTGTCTTGTATTTGGCTTCCCACTTTGAGATTTCTACCCCGCGTCCAGTATTAACGCCATTGGTCGAAATGTGTTGATATAGCTAGCACTAGCGATAATCGGTTCACACTGCGTGTTGACCGGATTTTGTTTCCGGTCGGTCGGCATTGGTAGCGTTGGAGACCAAATCGGATTAGTTGGACGTATAAAAGAGCAACCTATCTCTCCTGCCTCATGTCTCATCTAAATATAATAATCAATGTATTACGCACCTTAACTCCAATAAGAAACTAATACGGTTTTGAAAAATACGTAACTTCTGTACTCCACGTTTATCAAAGCTAGACGAAATAAAAAATTTTAAAATCGATCTGTGCCTTCGTTATGTATTCACAAAAACACCTATACATATCAAGTCTTAGACATAAAAATCGATTTAGGAATAATTATTGCACTTTCACTCGAGCTAAAGGAAAAGAAATCGTAATAATATCCAAAAACATGGAGGAATTTTCGAAAAAAAATATTCTACATCACTAGTGATGAACAAATAAATGTTTTATAATTACCTTTAATCGATTTCTCAATGATAAACTATTGTTTTCAACAAAACAATTCAAACGTCAAGTATGGTTAAATACAAACGTCAAATCAAAATTTCACAATAGACGGAAATGTCAAAAGCACGCACGTTTCGGTATTGCCATCAGTCGAAATCCTGAACTGAATAATATTATCGAATTGCCATAAATACAAAAATTTATACCCTACTGTTTTAAAAACACCACTTTTAAAGGTAAAAATAAAGTTTCTATATAGCAATTATTCTGACGTTTATTAGGTTATGTTTTTGGTTATGTATTGGTTATTGGTTAACATTGGCTATGTTGTAATAATCTTTGTGAAAGAATATACAATTTGTTGATATTCTATTAAAATGGCAAGATTCGTAGCAAAATTCAAAATCCCGCAATTTCAACAGAAATTGGTTCTTCCTGAGAAATACAAAGGAACTTTCGTGGAAAAATGGGCTACCTATTGGAAAAGCCTTTACGCCGACTATCGAGGAATGGTGACTGACGTCGTCGTGGAAATGCAAGAAAAACCCAGAAAGGCACTCTATATAACGTCAGGAATAGCTGTTGCATGGCAGCTTGCCAAACATAACCCTGATGAATCCGACTTCAAGGAAGATCTATTACATTACTCCAATGAGCTGCTGCAAGTAAGCGAAGAATGTCAGAATCCGCGGACAGTACAGCATTTTAAGTACTTAAATTCGTGTTACAACCACAATGTGTTACGTGTTGCTAATTTGGGAGTAGCCTCACTTCTCTGGGTGGATGACTATGACGATGCTTGCGATGCATTTAAAACTAATTGTGAATACACCCAGCCGAGCTACTTCTCTGTCCTTCAGCGGACGGTGGACATTGGATTTATGGGAAAGTGGTGGAATATATATAGAAAGTATCAGAACTTTGATGTTAATTTATAAATAGGATTAAAACTTAGGAACAACTCTTAAAATTCTTACTTCTGTATAGCCACAATTTTATTTAATTTGTTATTCACATTTTCTTTTAAACACCCCAATAAAATCATAATGCAGTATAAATGTATAGTTTGTGTGTAGGTACATTATCTTGGAATTTTTTTAACAGATTGTAACATTGTGAAGTCATCTATTATGCGATTGAACATTTGCAACGATCTTCCTTTTTTTCGACCATCCGTGGAGCAATGCTTTTCTTTGCTAAAATGTAATTCTTATTACATTGTTATTAAATTATATGACATGTTATTCTTGTTTTATTAATGTATATCTTAGTTAAGATTTTTTTTCAATCATAAAAAAAAACAAGGCTTCAGTTTTTTTTAGAAAATCTTTTTTATTTTTCTCTATTCCCATTATTTTTACATACATAATTTTTTTACTTACTAAATATGGTAGTATATAAACATAACATAGTCTCTTTCAACGGAATTAATCTTCCCAATAGGCCTTCCTTTGATATGCTTGTTGTAACTCTAAGTGACCAGCTCAGGTATGGGGAATCCATTGAAGCCAGAATTAAGTGAGTCTCAGAAGTTGAGTGCACTTTACAGGGCTCGCAGGTACTTGAATAGCACATATCTGCTAACCCTGTACAAATCACAAGTGCGCTCCATGGCTGAATTTGGCAGCCACCTCTGGTCTGGAGCCTCGGTCTCGATTCTGAAGAAGCAGGTGGTCCGTTTGATTGATTCTTCTAACTTAACAAACTTTAGAGCACAGGTGTCTGATGGGAATGCTGTCCTTGTTCTAACGGTATATCAATGGAAGATGCTCTGAGGAACTAGGGTCCTTGATTCCTTCAGCACCGATGCATAGTCGGGAAACATGCCAAATGCATGCCCAACATTTGTACATGGTTGACAATTGTCACACTAGAACATGTCATTCTTGGTTTCAACTGCTCGGCCGTAGAACGATTTGCCAGCCTCCATGTTTCCTCGCTCCTACAACTTGGGTCTCTTCAAGACTCAAGTTCACTACTTCCTTTCCACAAATAGACCCTCCACACAGCATCCCCAAAGATGACATGGGCCTGAGGAAGGAAGAGTAATGTAAAAGTAAGTTTATAAATATAAGACAGAGTAAGTACTTTGAACCTGTTAAGTCACTTTCTGTTTGTGGGTAATATAATGAAAAATACATCAACAGGTACCCAAGTATAAATTTTAAAGTTACGGGGTGAGAATGTATGTATAGTATATATGTATATGTAATTGTGAAATAAACTCTTCATTTACTCTTTTCAGTACAGTAACAAACTAGAAAATAATATTAGTTTTGAATTTATGGTAGTCCTTTAGTTAAAATGAAGATTTCCAGGAAAAGTGTTTCAAAAACTGAATCATTCAGCCATAACTTTAATTTTTATAATATGGTAAGAATTTATTACACCTAAACATTTAATATTTTTACCTCTAGCATGACTAACGTGACCAGATGTCCCGTTTTTTCACCGGGACAGTCCCGTTTTCAGGCAGCGTGTTCCGGTGTCCCCGAACACAGCTTCGGGATGCCAAAATGTCCCAAATTTTCGAAAAAAAAAGAAACTCGCAGCAGAATATAATAAAATATAAAAAAAGCATGAAAATAAGAATCCTGGCGGAAGAATCTAGTACATATATGAAGCCGTGGGCATGTGCAATAAAATAATTCAGTATTTTTATTGCGCTTGCGCATAAAATTTCATAATGCATCTGACCGTGGAAAAAAGATATCTGACGAGAAAACATACTCTTAACTCCTGGTCTCAAGTTTACAGAGTTTTCAAGTAAACTTATTAGTAATTACGTTTATTAGTAAAAAAAAAATCTCTTTTCATTTTGAACAAGGTCCAGAATTCCAATAGTCCATGCGATTAGTAGCTCCAAATGAATAAAATTGTAATCTAGCCTCTTTTGTACAGCTCTCTTAAGGCGATTTTTCACGGAAACAGCGTTATGTTAGTTGTACAAATTTATTATTACTGTTACCCGCTGCATGGCGTGTCGGATCGAGAGAGACTGGTTGAGGGAGGCCTTTTGACCTTTCCAGCCGGACTCTCTCGACCCATCGCCTTGCACCGCAGTTGGAGGAATGGATCCATATGTCCGTCACTCTTGAACACATTGACTCCCAGATTCCTACCCACCCCTCATTCCTTCTTCCTTCCCAGAACTGCGTATCCTTCCCTTTCTTAATCATTTGAGTGCCGATTGTCATCCGGGTGACAATATTTCAAGCATATGCGGCCACATTCGGCACACAACAAGTTAAAAGACCCTCCACACAGCCTCCCCTAAGATGACATAGGCCCTGAGAGAAATTATTTTTCTCAGGGCCCCCCGTGTTGAGCTAATGTTAAAAAAGTACCTACCTAGCTTTTTGGTGTACCGGTTTGGGGGAAAAATAAATGGGCACTTTAAGCATGACCCATGTATTATCACTAGAGACCGGATTATATGCATATTTAGACCCTTTTCAGCGGTAGTTGCATATTTTAGCAAAAAAATTGAGATCTTGCATATTTACGCTCGATCTCGTTCATCATTCAGATGCCTCACATAGTAACATCAAGGGTATTATCAATGACTTCGATAGTGCAGAGGCTTTGGCAGTTTTCCAGCGCAAAGAAGCGTTTGACGATGCTGGTATTAAAAAAAACCTAGCTATGATTAGCATTCATTTCGCCTACATACCTGCAAGTATAAAAACGCTTAAAACTCATGGAATGAACGAATGAATCTAATCAGGTTATGAAGAAAATTCGCCTTATATATTCCTCGTTGTCAAAGCTATTTTTTTTCTTCTTTTTTTTTTATATAAATACTACACAAAGTCCCAACTGCTACCGTCTGAAGCCAGTGAGACTATGGCATCCCCAATTGGGGTATGTCGTGAGGCTGAGGGTAGTGGGGAAGGGAAGGAGATAGGGAAGAGGAAGGTGGGGAAGTACCTGGCTATTCAGATCTTATATTCCTATCTCATATTCCCGAGTAAACTCAAAGAAAAGTTTGAAAACTTACTGAACAAAAACCCAGGGTTTGAACCCTTGTGCCAAATTGATAGCTTTATCAACGGGGCTGGTGACATTGTGCCCGGCACAATAATTTCAAAAGTCGCACGCAAATTTAAATTCTGTCCAATCACATCAGTAGACGTAGAACGCTCCTTTTCCGCTTACAAAAATATATTAAGCGATCGTAGACACAATTTGTCTGCAGAACATTTAGAACAGTACTTAGTCATTATACATTTTTAGGTAAATTGTAAATTTCATTGTTAAATACATTTTGTATATCTGATAATTTCGAAAATACGATTGTTATCTAGATAAGTTTTTTTTTTTTTTTTTTTGTTATCGTTGAGAACTAATAGCTTACTAATATAAAAATACGAATTCCTGTATTATTTCATGTTGCTTATTTTGGCCCTTTTTATGGATTTTCGTGCATATTTTGGTTATTTTTATTGCATATTTGCATGTATATTTTGGACTTTTTTGTGGCATATAATCCAGTCTTTACTTATTATCTAATGATACTACTATTTTTTTTATTTCTCAGAATGTTATTTTACTGTATTTTTTTCTTTCTTTCTTGTGTTTCTTTGCTTTCGATTTTATTTTATTCTATTTTTATTTTTTACTCTGTTCCATCTTATATACCTATACCTATCTATGTTTTCAATATATGTTACTCTTTATGAGATGTGTGTGGGATTGCACTCACCTCGCCACATCCTGGAAAAAAGACCATTATTATTATTTTTTATGTGAATACTGCGCAAGAGTCCCAACTGCTCCCGTCCGGAGACAGTGAGATTTTGGAATCCCCGATTTAAGGTAGCTGATAGTGGGGGGGGGGGGCAAATATACAATACATTATTTTTAATTAATTGTGAAATAACACGATTTTACACGTCAATGTACATACTGTGTGCATAGTCGTAAATATATAAACCAGTTAAATATTAAGGCTATCATGAAGTTTGTTTTTATAAAAAGTTTTGAAAGAGTTCATGAAACCAGATTTCACGCCGGACTGAAGCATTGAAATTAGTATTTTTGAGGTCGATGTCCATGAGAGTATAACTCTACGAGATAATTCATTGTGTACATTTATATAGTAATATAAAAATGTATGATTTTATAGCAAATTATAGTGTTGACTATTAAAACTTAACATTTTTCGTTGAATAAATCTATTGAAAGGGCTAAACAATAATCAGCAAGATTTTTCAAATTCTATGAAGTTCTTACGTAGTTACTAAAAAATGGTTTGATTTTTTCAAACGTCGCACCGTTTATATTTTTTTGCCGTGGCAGCACTGCCATTATGGCCGCTTGAAATTTCTTTTAGGTTATCTACCGCGGACTAAGGTTGGTGTGATTCCGTTGATCTTAATTTATCCAAGTAATCAGTTTCTCAATAAGTTTTAGATTCGTTTCAGACGATGAATTGATTTTCTGTGCCATTAAAAATATAGATATTTCGATACAAATAGTTGTGTGTTGTTATTTTATCAAGTCTTTAAAATGTTTTTACATTTTGACGTTTCGTTTTTAGCATGGTTTCCGAATCTGAGAACAAGGCCGACAAAGTCGATGGGCCGAAGAAGAGGAAGATAAGGTATGAAGTCGCCGTGGGTCTGGATCGAGGCCACAGGACCACCAAGCTGTCTGCCGGCAAGAAGTCCGCCGAAAGGAGTGTCAAAATCAGGCCCTCCAGGAGGAAGGGGGTAAGATGACGTTTTGTTATGATCAGCCCTATTTCATCTTACCGTGTTCACAAACTTGCAAGGTTTCTTCTGAATCGCCTCTTCCAATCCCTGTTTCAATTCCGTGGTTGTTTGGTTCCATTTGATAAGCAATTAACATGGAACCTTTCAGTCAGACATCTTCCATTACTCTTTTCTTCTCACGGATTTGTACAAATGTAGTTACACCTTTATGAAAGTTTAACTTAGATTTGTAGCATTGTTGACAACCATTAGTTTCGCACCAATACTTTGTTCTTTGTTAGTGCAAACATATTTTTTTTAACTCGGAAAGTGCTATGTTATTTCTGAATACTGTGAGGATGTGAATTTGGGAGAAGTAAAATACTTTTATAATTTACGTGCGAAGCTGAATTTTGTGATGATATGCCGTTCTTTCAGCTTACTGCCCAAGTGTCAACCGAATTATCAAATAATCAATGCCCGGACGCCATTTATTCATCTGACATTATTGTCAGTGTTATTGTAAATGTATATAGACAAGTATGAGTTAAATTTCTCACTTTTCCATTCTCTTGTTAATTTGGTTAGAGATAACTAAACAGCGCTCTACTAAATTTTCCTATATTGTATGCGTTTGGTGTTGTAGGACCACGCTATCTTGTTTACAAGTGGAATATTAATGCCATCAGTTCAAACACAACAACAATCCAGTTTTTCAAGTGCAATTTAGAGCTTGTTTATAATGTTAATAAATCAGTTTTTGTTTGGTTTTTATCGTCTACAAGATATACAAAATAAATCTTTTGTTTGGCAAACCTATTAAAGTTTGTTTTAACAAAACCTTATTTAAATAGGTAATTCAGTTTCTTAATTTCCAGTTATTTTCTGTGACTGCTTTCAGGCATTTTACTGTATGTTTGTAGTGTAATTATCATACCTCAACCTAATACTGGTTAGAACACTCTTGCGTGATGAAAAGAGATAAAGCTAATTCAACACTTTATTTAGTATTTTAAAAAATCTTTTCCCGGAAAGTTTTATAATATTTTTGCAATAAAGTTCTGCTAGCTTTTTATTCTTAGGACAACTCCCCATTTTTTTTAGCTCTCACACAGATCTCTTTAAACTCACAATTGAAACTCCCCCAGACCTAGCAAAACTTTAAGAAATAATAATAAAACAATTTTTGTGAAGTCTGTCATTCCTCGCCAGTGTTATAAATCTATTTTGCATTATATTAATTAATTGCTAACAATAAATTACTTTATCCTCAATGATGACCAAATGCTAACATACGTAATTATATGAAGCTTGAATCAAATCTGTTTTCATACCTTTGTTACTTATTAACCCTCTGCATTTCCTGGTGAAATTAGTTACCAAAAGTTAAGCCCAGAATGGTGTATGAGACCCGGCGATACTTAATCGATTTAAAAAAAAATTGTATACATCTTTTTGTATGCTAGTCTCACACGAGAGCTATACTCTCGTAATGTTTATGGGTTTGTTTATATCATTAGGCCAAGCTCGCCATACCTCCCCATTGGGAATGTATGGCGGGATGTATGTATATATTTTTTTCATATGAGCTCAACACAGGAGGCCCCGAGGAAAATAATTTCCCTCAGGGCCTATGTCATCTTTGGAGATGCTGTGTGGAGGGTTTTTAAGGAGAGAAGAGTTCTGGGAAGGAAAACGGTTTTTAAGGGGTGGGTAGGAATCTGGGGTTCAGTGTGTCCTGGTTAGTGATGCAACGGAAGTATCTTAACGGAAGCAGAAATGGAAACAGATGTCAAAAGTAAATCTTAGCAGAAGCGGAGGTGTTAATGCTATGAAGAAAAAGCACTTTTTTTTTTTAATTTTTGTTTAATTAATTTTGTATTTTTAGTACTCAAAATTAAACCGAGGTAAATTTTATTTATTAAAAAGTAATTCGGCTGCTTTTACACCTTTGAGTCTGTTTCGGTGTTCTTCATATTATATTAAACCAGCTCCACTAAATAATTGTTCACTAGCTACACTGCTAGGGGGAGCTGATAAGTATTGGCAACAGATGGGGGTATTTGTGCGCATTTACTTTCCACCACATAAGGGGATCCCCCCCCTGTCCAGTCTTCCACGTGCCCCCCACCCCCGCGCTCCTCGCTGTATTCTTCGTTTAGAGTTCTGTTATAAAGTTTACGGAAACGGAAGTGAAAATACTTTGAAACTTCTGCAGAAGCAGAGTTCTGTTGCAACCCTAGTCCTGGTCATCCGCCTCCAAGACCTAGACAAACCTCAAAATAATGATAATAATAATTATTGGATGATTTTTTCATCCCATGAACCCCGACACCCTGCTAAATCATCAAACTTAGCGAACCACTTGGGGTGATCTATGGCAGAGGGATGTGTGGTGAAATAGAGATTGTAACTAATAAGCCCGCATTATTACACTTTTAACTCGACCCAGTTATATCCTAATGAGACAGGCATTAAAAAACCCAATTTAAATATACTTTTTATAGATAAAAATTAAAATATACAAAAAACTCCTGTGTGAGACTAGCTTTATAAATAAATACAACATTTCAAAAAAAAATTATCCTTTATTCGCTAAGAATCAAAATCAAACCCTCTAATTTTTATCTAACAAAGATGTTATGTTACGCTTTTTTGTAATTGCATACAACTTTAAATGTAATGAAATCATAATGACACATTGTGTTGTGCAGGAACCATTTTCAATATTTAAATTTGCAAATTTTTGCAGAACTTTTTTTTTTTTTTTACTCATTAGCTCCATACAAGAGGTCGTCTTGAAGATATAAATATAATAATTTCCCTTATGGTCTATGTTCTTTTTGGGGATGCTATGTGGAGGGTCCTTTTAAGGAGAGGAAGTTCTGGGTAGGAAAAGGGTATGAGGGGTGGGTAGGAATATGGAAACTTGGGTCAGTGTGCCGAGGAGTGATGGAAGTACAAATCATGGTCAGTCCCGTAGTCGTTGTGAATAGTGCAAATCTTAAAAATAAATTTAACTTAAGAAAATGATAATCACACTTCTAGAAAACTAAATAAAAAATATATAGCCACTCGCAAAATAACTACATTCTTCGTGTGCCTGGTAGGCCAAACCCACGCGGACTTCGGTGATGTATGCTTCCGAGGGTAGCATGGGAGAACTAACTTCTCTTCACTTAATGCTAGCATGACTCATTAGCGGCAGCTACTGAAACACATGACATTCTCACGCATTATTTGAGCTGTTTTCAAATGCCCCGGGTCTGTCAGACCCTGCTGTGCATGCGGAGGGTTAAGGAAAAACATGTTGCCAATGGGCCCGTTCAGACGTTTCGATTTTTGTTGATCCACTTTTATTGAACGTTAAAAGTTGAATGAGATTATGTTCACACGTTTCAATTTAAGTAGAACCGAATTTGAGATTCAAGATGGCGTCAACTGAAATTGTCAGTGCGTGCGTCTTTCTGATGTTCTGCGGGATGAGCTCGAGATTATGAAAAAGCATAAGAAACTTCATATTTGGGCGAGAAAATGGATCATGAGAAGGAGTGAATTAGGCGCATCCAACACAATTTTGAAAGAGATGGCCCTAGAAGACTCCGAAGGATTTAGAAATCACTCGAGGATGACAGAAAAACAATTTGACGAGCTGCTTGCCAACATTTATTTTATTGATTTATTTATTAATCCTAGTTCCTTCTTGTACATCGTTCTAATAGTTTTTATTTTATCTTTTACGTCGGTCGGCGTCAGTACCACAATACCCATTTCAAAAATAATATTATTTATCGCAGTATCACGGGCATTTCTATTTTTGTATGCTTCTTTCTTTTGATCCCAAAGACAGGGATGGCTTTGGTACAGATCCAAAAACCTGAACATCAAATCATCCGACCATTTCAGATATTTTTTCGTTACGGATTCCATGACGGTAGAAACAGGGTAACACGTTTGACGTTTACTTTTGCCCGCGAAAAAACCCAAGCGAGTGGAAACATGTGTTCATACTCGTCGATTCTCTATGAAACTTGATCGATGAGTCATACCAAGATCGCGATGGTCATACTTGAACGTCAAAAGTAGACGGGCTTTCAACTTTAGCTAGTCAACAAAAAACTTGATCAACTTTGTTGAAAAAGTGTTCACACATGTCAATTAGCTTTCAATTGTCGAGTTGAACCGTGTGAACCGGCTAAATGTCACATTATTTGTTGGTCATCCAAAACTGAAATCCGTCACTGTTTATCCATTTATTATGTAGTCCTAGTGGCGATTAGTTTCCATGTCTCACCTTAGCATTTTGTAATTTCTAGATGCTGACCAAGCACTCGAAGTTCGTGCGCGACCTCATCAGGGAGGTGGTCGGCCATGCGCCCTACGAGAAGCGCGCCATGGAGTTGCTGAAGGTGTCCCGCGACAAGAGGGCGCTGAAGTTCCTGAAGAGGCGCCTGGGCACACACATCCGCGCCAAGAGGAAGCGTGAAGAGCTGTCCAACATCCTCACCCAGATGAGGAAGGCTGCCACCACCGCTCACCACCCTAAAGCCTAATTTCATATGTTTAATAAATGGAAACCTTAACAAATGATTTTCTTTTATTTATTTTATACTAGCAGACCCAGCTACACATTGCTGTGGCTAACAAAACACAACGCCCACGCCATTACCTAACCTTTATAACCAACGCCATCTGTTAAATCAAATTCACACCGGCCGCTTGCCAGCCTGCTCCCTTTATTTGTATATTTCAACCAATTTACACACAACGTTGGCAAATTATGTACCTCAAAACCTTCCTCATGAATCACTACTGGTGAAAACTGTATGAAAATCCGTTGCGTAGTTTAGAAGATCTAAGCGTATGGACAAAAGCGACTTCTTCATTTTATACTATGTAAAGATTATAACATCCAACTGCCTTATATTCCTTCTCCATTTAGTGGCAAACCTGAAAAAATAATTTACCTAATCTTTATGCATAAAAATGAGTTTCTTTCTTTTTTCCCGTATACATTCATAATACCATTATGCTACGTTCAGACCAGCGTATCAAACATAAAAGATGATAGCACGCCACATATCGCTCTCCATACAACCCCTTCAGACCGTTCACACTAAGCGCTTTGATGTGCACATCAACCATAGACAATGCACATCTTACGCCGTAACCGCTCCGGAGGCGATATACGAGCAGATAAGCACCCCCCTCTCCCGCCGAAAATAGGAGTGGGGGTCATTTTAATTACGGAGCTCCCAACTCAGTTCCGTGTCCCATCAAAACTCAAATCATGAGCGGCGTTGCTTGAGAGAAGCTTCTAGTGTTTTCATTTGGGCAATTTTTTGCTTTGTGGGGATTTCGCGGAATCCGGGTGCTAACCTCCTTTACCTTCAACACTTTTGGAAATTGACGCGAGGTCCATCGGCATGTTAAGCCAAACCACTAAATTTCGACGAACGAGTGACCGAGACCCGCAGCTTGCATACAATCTAAAAAGTTTATAAATAGTATTTGTAATTATATAGTTAATATGCGGAAATGTTTAGTGTGTTCATCGCATTTGATTCATCATGCAGAAATGGTATATTACACGGTGTTCAGTCACAATGTTTCAATACTACGCGTGCATTTTTGTGTACGAAACCTAATGTTGAAGTCAAAAATGGATTATCGACGTGGCTTTACACCAACTAATATGCAAAGGTAAGTTCAATATTAATACTTATGAAATAAGTATCAATTTTTATGCAAATGTCAATAATACTGGGGATTTCTGTCCATAACCTCAATCTTTGTTAAAAACAGTGATTTTACAACTGTAATGAGATTATAGCACTAGTACAACGCATAGTTCCGTAGTGTAGCCATTTTTGACAGCTTTTTGCTGTATAAAATAATACGTAAACAAAACAATAAAATTGTAATGTATTTATTTATACTGGGTTTTTACAGATTGTTATCACACATCTGAGAACAACTCAGTTCATTATACAAATAAGACAAAATAGGTAAAAATTTATATAAAATCAATCAACCAAATTATTCAATGTTTAATTTTGAAACAGTTTAAATACAAATGAGATAAAATAAAACAAAAAAACAGTTAGAACTAGAAAATTTAAAAAATACATAGTTTCCTCAAGTGACAATTAATTAGAGAGGCAAGACAAGAGACATGATTAGAGACACAAATGATACATAATAAATTAGCACATATTTTTCAGTAATCGCACAGCATTTTTTTGAATCCATATAAATTATTAACAAAAATATCTACCGTCTACTTCACAGTGTGGACAGCCGTTTCAAAACCAATGCGGCTAATTTAAATTTAATGCCATATCTGGTATGTATTACTAAAAATTATTTTATTTTCAGGACCACCCTAACCCTACCCAGCTGAGCTGAGCGACAACATAACCAAAAACATATAATATATACTTCAATATCATTGTTTATGGAGGATGGATTGTGCAGACTACAAAAATATAGAATTGAAGGAAGAGGCATGGATGGAGGTCATCAAGGAATGTGATTTGCCAGACGGTATGCACAGTTTATTTTCTAAATATTTTTTAACACTGAATGCAAGTCGATTTATTTTAGCAATTACAAGCATGTTATTTAGCATTTTCCACATAAATCCGGCCCTGAAATAGGTGGAGCCTTTATGACCACGTGCTAGCCATCAATGGCTCCGACACAATGGTCAAATTGATAAATTTCCTTGAAGTCTGTAGCGACTTTTTTCCACTCATCTTGGGTTGGTTCTGCCATTACCTGAAATTATTTTTAATTATTTATTTTCATTCTGCCTGACAGGAGATTTATTTCAGACTTGATTATATTACATAAAGTCATGATCAATATATATTCTCTCATAATCTATGTAAAAACCCAGCTGGGCATAAAGTCAAATAAATTACTATCGGCTGGAGATAGCATCACATTCCTCTTTTATAATTTCTGAGACAGTTCTGCCAATCCTATAATTGTAGACAATTCTCGTGAAGCTATCGCCTGTTGCCAAGTACCCGTAAATTACTTAAGGTTTTTTTTGTTTTCAGTGAAAGAGGCCAAGTGCCTCTGGAAGAAATTAAGAGATGGCTTCCGGCAGGCGAACGCCAGATCTAAAACGACAACAGGACAAGCAGCGTCACCAACTGCAACAAAATGGAAATGTTTTCATTTAATGGAATTCTTAATACCAACTTCACTTCAAGCATGAAAGCACATACTTTTGAAAAAATACTCCAGGCTTTCAGCAGCTTCCTGGCAGGAGGCTCGATTATATCGTCATCTGTATCTATCAGGTTTTGCTCCAGTTGTGCATTGATATTACTTTATCGGTCTGTTTGCCAACGTCGGTAAAAGGAATTCCATAAGATGGAAATATTTCATTTAATTTTATCTAGCGTCCGGATAATTTCAAGTACATTTTCTTCTCGAGCCCTAATAACTACATAATATTAGTTAACATTTTGTTTTTTCCAGCCTCATTATTGATGAAACACGGTAATCAGACTTGAACCGAAGCAATTTATTATTGTAAAACAAAAGCGTGTAGGTACACTACAGATCCTAGATGTTGGTAGTTTAAACATTTGAATTATTTTATTACCATGGTTCAATCAATACCACCACTTAACAAAATAATACAAATAAGGTAAACAAAAGCATGGAAAGTACACAGAGCTTCCATATAAGATCCTAGATGGCGGTAGGTAACTTTATTATTTTATTATCAAAATTCAATACCACCACTTAACAAAACAATACAAATAAACCAAAAACAAATACTAGGTATGCAATACTATACCCATCTTGTTTATAAATTTATAATGTTTTATTTTACTTAAACTCTTAGTTAGCATATCTGCTGGCATTTCAGAGGTATTTAAATATTCTAAATTAATTAATTTATTTGCAACAGCCTCTCTTATGAAATGAAATTTGACATCGATATGCTTACTACGTCTATGATGAATACAATTTTCAGAAAGTTTTATAGCACTTTGGCTGTCATTATATAATGTAATAGGTTTATTACCTCTATTTATTAGTTCATTAGACAGGTTTTTCAAGAATATAGCCTCTTTACTTGCTTCACAAGTAGCCATGTATTCGGCTTCTGTACTTGATAAAGCGACAGTTTGTTGCTTCCTACTTTCATGAGATATTAAACAACCTTCATAAATAAAACAATATCCAGTGTATGACTTCCGATCTAAATTATCAGATGCAAAATCTGCATCAGCGTAACCAACTATGTCTAAATTTTTTTTTTTGTACATTAGACCATAACTCTTAGTAAAATTTAAATATTTTAACACTCTCTTGGCATGCTTCCAATGTGTTTCAGTGAAACAGTTATTAAATTGGCTTAGGTAACTAATACAATAAGAAATATCGGGTCTGGTTAAAACAGAGAGGTACATTAAACTGCCTATAAACTGTTGGTAAGGAAACTTGGAATGTACATTTTCTCCTTTTTCAAATTTTAAATTAGTCTCCATAGGTGTCTCTACATTTTTCTTAGAATTCTCTAAACCAAATTTACATACTAACTTTTCTATAAATTTCTTTTGACTAACGAAAATATTATTTTTCTGTATTTTAACATCCATACCTAGACATTGTCTTAATTGACGAAGTAAATTGACGAAGTAAATTGACGAAGTAAATTGACGAAGTAAATTGACGAAGTAAACTGATGGGACGCGTGAAGCTAGAGTCGTCATATAAGGCCTTCAAACGCTTCTATACACCTTGTACTGTTTGATCGTTTTTGATGTGAACATAAATTGAGGGGTCAATCGTCATAATAAGTTTAGCTTTTGCCTTTTTATCATCCAAACTTGTACAATCGGATGATTCTGGCTTGTGAATATCGACACCATCCGACATCAAAAATTGTTCAGCTGCGAACGACCATTCATCAAAATTCTCCGGACCTTTTAAGCTGAATTTTTCTTCTCTAGCCTTCAAAACTATGTTATATTAGTGTACATTTTGTTTTCTCTAGTCCCAGTATAAGTGTTGGTTAATTTAAATTATATTAGTATGTTTACAATTGTTTATAATCTTTTATTCTGTCTATAAAAGTATGTACATACTTGTACTGTACGTAAATAAACAAGATGTTCTGCTGAACTTTGATCTGAAGACTGAAATAGATATACTTTTCTTTTAGTATTTAATGTTTGACAGAATTTGAAATCTGAAGACTAAAATAAATATATTTTTTTTATTGTATTTACTGTTGGACAGAATTTGTTATCTGAAAGCTGTAATTTTCTTCTCTAGCCTTCAACATTATGTTATATTAGTGTACATTTTGTTTTTTCTAGTCCCAGTATAAGAGTTGGTTAATTTTAATCATATTAGTAAGTTTACGTTAATCTTTTATTCTGTGTGTATGTAAATAATTGTACCGTACGTAAATAAACAATATGTTTTGCTGGACTCTGATCTGAAGACTGAAAGAGATATATTTTTCTTTTAGTATTTATTGTTGGACAGAATTTGTGATCTGAAAGCAGAAATTTTCTTCACGAGCCTTCAAAATTATGTTATATTAGTGTACATTTTTATTTCTCTAGTTCCATTATAAGCATTGGTTAATTTAAATTATAATAGTATGTTTTCTGATTCTGTTTATTTATTCTGTGTATTTAACAGCACTTAAATAAATAATATTCTTGACGAACTCTTGTGTTTTTATTATTTTGGGAGGTGTATCTTTTTAGAAGGTTTAAATATTACTTTATTTCGCATACCTATAGCAGACAGCGAGTCTTTCTTGAATACTTAATGTCATCAAAGTTAAAGATAATCAAAAACATATGGGGCATCCATTAATTACTTGAGCAGTTTTTCTTCCAATCTAGACCCACCCCTCCCTCGGTGAGATAAATTTGGGCCAATTCGTTTATTTTTCAAGTATCGTGAGATTTTGTTGGGAGAGGGGTCTCCCCGTTTATGCTCACATAATTAATGGATAACCCCTAATACATACTTCAATATTATTTTAATGATGTCATCATTAAATATGATCAATTTTAAATATGTGTTGCAGCGTGCTGTACTAAAATGTTGGATTTCAATTAAACTAAATAAATTTATACTAACAAACTTAATTTTATTTTTTATACAATGTCCCACTTGCACATTTGTGTTTTCACGTCACCCTGGCCCTGGTACTTACCTTAGTATTTAGTATAATATTATCTGATAAAGTTACCGGCTGCTGTGTTTTTGCATTTGGAAAGAACTTACATTATTTTTAATCCTCTGGATTCCAGCAGTTGACACCATGTGAGCACCTAACAATGAGTGCTAAAAGATTCCCTTGTTTATGTAAAATGCATACAAAGGATTACAAAAACATAGAATTGAAAGAAGAGGCGGAGGCACTAAGAGTGTGATTTGCCAGACGGTAGACATGCATAGTTTATTTAAAAAAAAATCTGTTATAGACTGTAGGAAACGCTGAGTGGAGGGTATACAAGAGACCATTTGAGTGTAGTCAAACTGAGAAAACTGTTGGAAAAGTGTAAACTTAAAAATGGAAGATGCTCCGAGGAACTAGCGTCATTGATCCCTTCGGTGCACAGTCGGGAAAGACGCCAAACGTGTGGAAGAAGCGACCCATTCTCATGTGACATTTGTCACATGAGAATGGGTCGCTTCTTTGACTCGTTCTTGTGTTCAACAGCTCGGCTGTGGAACGATTTGCCGGCCTCTTGTTTCCTCCTTCCTACAAAATGGGTCTCTTCAAGACCAATGTTCATTCCTTCCTCTCCTCACAAAGACCCTCCACACAGAATCTCAGGTGACATAGGTCCTGAGGGAAATTATTTTCCTCGAGGCCTGATGAATCATTTATATGAAGATCTACATAATATATCAAAATGGTTGAAGAAAAATAAACTAAAATTGAATGTACCTAAACAAAACTAAATGTATGAACATTGGAAAACGAGTACCTAACGCTAACAAAAAAAGACATATAGATAGACGGTGAAGTTTTGAAAGAAGTATTTGAAAATAAATATTTGGGAGTAATAATTGACTCCATATTGACTTTCGCTCAAAATACAAAACAAATTATTAAAAAGATTGCCAAAAAAATTTTGCTGTTGGGAAGAATAAAAAGATTCATTGACACAGTCTCCAGTAAAAATGTGTACAACGCAATCATTGTACCACTCATAAGTTCCTGTAGCAGCATTCTATTCTTAGCCAACGACGGACTAAATGAAACAAATGACAATTCTACAAAACAGCTGTGAGAACTAGGTAGGTATATTGAAGAAAAATAGGTACACTTCAGTCAAGAAAATGTTGAAGGAGTTAAACATCTTGTCATTAAAACAAATTATTTACTTCAATACTATATTGTTTCTACAAAATAATCAATGGCCATACGTCTATTGAATTCCTAAGAAAATTGATAAACTACAAAGCAAAAGTATAGAAAACGCGCGAATGTCAGCTGTCAAATTGTCAGATCTAGTACAAAATCTACAAAGAAATGGTATCTCGCGGCAGTTATCGAGCTGTCTAAATTCATCTGACCCCCTCTCCTACCACAGGAAGAAATATTTGATAGGCTCGTGTGAACGGCATAAAATATAAGCGCTCGCGGCTGAACAGATATCTGCTCGCGGTTGATGCGTTAATGTGAACGGGCTTTTAATCTGGTTACAAAGAAACTGGCGAGTGAAAAAGCATGAAAAATGTATGTATTTCATATAGTTTAGTGGCAGGAAGGGAGGGTTTGCAAAGGGGGGTAAATTTAGAAAATCCATTCTTACAAGTACTGCTCAAGCACATCTGAAAACCTTTTAATTTATTTGTAAACACACCAGGGGAAAAACGAGAAATCACTTCTATAAACAAAATTAAAACACTTTCTTTGAGCGGTCTTGCAAAGCGTACTGGGTACTCGCTTGTAATAATATAAACACTGCTGGCGAGATTGAATATATCAAAATGAAGAACTGAGTGTACACGTACAGTTTGGCAAGAAAGTGTAGAAAATAAATGATGGCGCCACGATCGTTTTTTAGGTTTTAAATGGCAACACCAAGATGGCTCATAAGACAATGAATATAAGTTTTAAAAAACACTTCGTTCAAAATGCATATTTCATAATGTATTTGTGTTCTCAAAAATTTTGCAAAAAAAACTATAATTTAATCGAAGTAAAATTACAATTTACTATAAATAAAATAACACAAAACAAATTATAAGTGGGCTTGTATTTCGTTATAAGGTAATAATAATAATATATAGAAATTTAGGAGGTAGAGGTATAGTCAAAATAACATCTTTAAAACATAATCAGGTAGAAATGCTAAGAATTTTTTTTCCATAGGAAAGCTGATAGTTCAGAAATGCATAAAATAATTTGCAAGGCAGATAGAAATATTTCGCCATTAAATTTATACGACGAGAATGCCAGCATTCTTATAAATACCAACCAGGAATTATTAGATTCCTGGTCAAATAAAATTCTTCACGCAAAACACTTCAATTATTTCAACCAAACATATGTTGACAAATTTTCGTCAAACAAATGGTTGAGTATTGGAGAGTTAAGCGCAGAAATAGAAGGCTTTATGCTTGCTATTCAAGATAGAGTCATTGATACTAAAAATTATAGGAAGCATATCATCAAAGATGCAAATCAAATTGATGATTTATGTAGAAAATGTTTGGCTTTTCCGGAAACTATAGAACATATTATATCGGGATGTTCTGTATTAGCGCCGTCCGAGTATACATTTAGGCACAATCAAGTTTTAAAAATAATTCACCAAAGTGTGGTTATTAAACATAACTTGATTGACTGCCGTAATGTACCATATTATGAATATGAACCAAATTCATTTTTAGAAAATGAATTTTATAAAATTTATTATGATAAAACTATTCGAACAGACAGAACAATTAGTCATAATAGACCCGATATAGTTTTACATGACAAAATTAAGAAAATAACTTATATCATTGATGTCGCTAATCCAAATTCTTGTAATATTCAGAAAACTGTTTCTGAAAAAATAAGAAAATATACAGATTTAGGAAATGAGATTAAAAGAATTTGGCATTCTCAGACTATAAAAATATTACCATTTGTTATTTCGGCTACTGGCATTATACCTAGCTCTCTCATTCAAAATTTAGGCGTATTAGATTTGTCAAAAAATTTATTCATAAAAATGCAAAAGTCGGTTATTTTAAATACATGTAGGATTACGAAAGATTTTTTAAATATTTATATTGAGGGATCAGTAGGATTTATCGGACAAGTTAGGATTTCATCAGAGCCGAACCCTCTGATATGAAAATATCTGGAGTCGGTGAAATATTTTCCCATTACGTTTCTAGTGGATTGACGTATTATTCTTGTATTGTTTTGTATTTATTATCTTATATAGTGCACTTACATTGCGTGAATTTACTAGATATTCATTTGTGGAAAAGTGTGTGGAAGGGTTTAGTCTTTCATTTGGGAAAGATTCAACCCGGACATAAAATCTGGAGCACCGTAAAATAATAGGATGGGGCACTATAGGATGGGGCGGTAGGTATATACATATACAAATCAAAAACAAACAATTTTTATAGGGATCACTAAAATTAATTATAAAAACAACAACCTTACTCATATTCGTCAGAACTTTTATTCAAACAATTTAAGGTCAGAAATTTAAGTGCATTATACTTTTATAATGCAACATTAAAAAATTTATAAAGATAATATTCAAAATATAGTTGAACCCTTTAAAAATAACAGAAATCTTAGGCAAACATCAATACTTCCTACTCCGAAATGTAAAACAAACAAAAGGACAGTTAAATCATAAATATCTCGGAGTTATTTTTTTTTAATTAACTACCTGAAAAAATCAGAAACAGGAACAGTAATTTAAAAAGATTTAAAACTCAAACAAAACAAAAAAAAATTAAACCAATATAATAACCCCCTCCCCCCCCCCATATACACGAGTCCTACTTATTTATGGGGGTAAATCATCCGTCCGTGCCATTCGTCAAAAAAATCATTTTTTTACATAGTACGTAAAGAAGTCCCAACTTTAAGAATTTTACTAACCGTACTCAAAGAAGACATTGGATTTGATGGTAGCCGGGAAAATTTACGAAAAATTTTGCATTCCATTGGCTTTGTTTATAAAAAAGTGCAAAACAAACAGAACTGCACTTATTGAAAAAAACAAATATAGTGGCTAAAAGAGAGCATTACTTAAAAATTAACATGGAAATCCGAAATTTACCAGAAGAACTGCAAAAAAATATAATTCACTTAGATGAAAGTTATATCCATTCATCCTACAAGCTAAAGAAATGCTGGCAATCTATATATGTGACTGGAGTTCAGCACGATATTTCAAAAGGTAAGCGCTGGATCATGGTTCACGCTGAAAGCCAAATGGGTTTTGTCCCTCATGCTTTTTTCCTTGACGATTCATCTTACCGTTGATTCAGATTTACCTGTGTGGAAAATATCATTAAAATTATTATTCTATAGAAGGGAGTTTAAAAAACACACTAGATAATATTCATTTAGAAAGAAAGACTGAGAAAACTAAGAAAAAAGTAACTTTTCTATGAGTTTAAAGAAGTTGCATATTATTATTATTTTTTTGTTAATTGAGTTATTCCCTTTTTCTTGTGGCCTAATATTAACTGTCAAATGTAAATGTCAAATTCGGATTTTTAAACATAACCTCAAATCAGATTGTAATGGTTATAATCGCTCGAAAATTGGCATAAACCTTGTAATACTAATGAAATTCATTAAAAAACGATACTACGTACCAGTCATTTCTGTAGTTCGTTTGTAAACATCTTTCAGATTAGGCATAGGAGCGTCTTCGCGCGATAATCGGCTAGGCAGCGTTGAAAACCCAGTATATAACTTCTCTTGCACCACTACGTATTGGTTTGTTCATTTTTATTCAACTCAAACAATGCACAGGCAAACAATGATAAAACAAACATTAAACGAGTGATTTTCAGCGTTTTCTACACTTTTTAAGTCAGTAAAGCCAAGAGCCATACGAAATGTCATTGACGAAACGAATATTTCGATGTTACCATAGTTATGAAAATTTTTAGTTCCAAAATAATAAATTTCTAGACTTAATTGCCAAACAATACTAAAAAATATTGGAATGTGTTGGTTGACTGGTTTATTTATGGTGTTGGTCCTCATGGATCTCTATTATGACAATTCAGACCTTTATGTTATAATACATTTGACATTCTGATAGCAATATACGACACTAGCACATCCTAAAGGTGCGAGTTCTGCTTGTTGGTTTTCTTTCATGCAATTAATGGATTTTGTGTTAGGTGTCCTTACTGCTTTTTTGTTCACACCTAAAAAAAATTTAAATGGATATTATTTGACTGACCCGCCATCGAGTATTGTATAAATTCAACTGCCGGCATAAATAAACTAGTCCCTAGCGGCCAGCATTGCCAGTGAATATTACAATATACTGGAGTTGGGTGTATTATCAATATTCCAGGGTATTTGGACTACATGTTTGAGATTTCTTGGAGATCTAGGAGATGTCTAGGAGGTATTGACTAGTCCCAATCATCTGGAGCCAGTGAAACTGGCATCACCAATTGGGGTACGTTGTGAGGCTGGAGGTAGCGAGGAGGGGAAGTACCTGGTTATTCAGATTTGGTCACCAAACAAGTCTGAATTATGGTCTTACAGCAGGGTGATAATTAGGGTATCTTCTACTCTGGAATAGGCCGTAAATATACTATATATGATTTTAAATGAGTAAATTGTGAAATAACACAACTTAACCAAATAAAACTTTCTCGTGCTTGTTGGGATTTGAATCTGCGACTTCCGGATTGCTAGTCGAGAGCCTTACCATGGAGGCCTTCCAATTCTGTTTATTGTGCATACAACATGTATACTTTCCCACATTTCTCCTCCCCGTCTCCTTCCCCTCCCCTTCAGTCACACTACATACCCCAATTGGGGTTGCCATAGTCTCACTGGCTCCAGACGAGAGTAGCTGGGACCCTTGTGAGGTATTCACATTAAAAAACTACACTTCCGCCTTTTATCTTGGTTTTAACTTAATAATTTGTATAGCGCCGTTTTTGTGAAGATCACCTCAAGGGCAGGAAGGTTGTTTTTATGTTATATGTATTGTTATTATTCTATGAATATTTATGTTACTTTTATTAAATCTTGACAAGTTTTAAGTACCTATTATTTTAAAAATTATGTTTGGTATTATGAACAGTTTTGCTGACAAGGCTTTTGAAGTATTCCTTCCTCCGTGGTTTACACTCTTCGTAAGACAAATAATATTTTCCCAATCATTTTCTCAGAACTAGGGTTCTTGGTCAGTAAAATTTGGTACAATAACCATAATAACTCATTGAAATTTTATTGAGGTCCCTGTCAGCTAAACCAGATAAGATATATGTAAGACTAATGGAAATGCAATTGATTATTCCCGAAAAAATATCCTTTTCCTTTGTGTGCACTTACAAAAATAAAGTAAACATTCATATTTTGTGTATTATTTTAAAAAAGCACATGGACAGGGCAAGTTCGCTCTCTGTGTAAAAATACCCAGTCAATAAAAAGTTGCCGCCAAAATTTAAAAAAAATAGCATTTCCGTTTATAAAATTACCGACCATTATTATTATTTATAAACGTACTCCCTTACAGAGATATTTTTCTAATAATAATATTTCGTTATCGTTCCAATATTATGACAAAATATAAATTAAATGTTGAATGAACAAATTTGAAACTGCTTTCGATAAAAAAAAGGGGGTAGAGATCTACGATCAGGGCCGGTCTTGAACAGGCACAATTGTGGCAGTCTCGGCAGTCTTGGGCAGTCTGTTCCAGGCGCCGATATTACCTGACACCTAATGCATTGCCCTTGAGGTTTTTACTAGCTCCAGGCGCTATTTGGCTCAAGGCCGGTCTTGTCTACGATTTTAGGCAAGCGTAAGTGAGACGGAACTCTGGGGGGTTGGGCTAACTAAATGGAGCATTGGTTTCCATTCAAATTTATATGGCAGGCCCTTACCTAGCCGACTGAGTGTCACCCCCAAGAGCACAATTCTCTAGCCAATTATTTTTTTTATGAAGTCGAAATTTGCGTTTGTAAACTTTAACGGGGGGGGGGGGGTCAGGGGCGTAGCGTGGGTATCGGCCGCCCGGGGCGGGGAAAAATTTTGCCGCCCCCTTATTTGGGTACTTCACGTGCCGGGTAAGGTGGCGGTTTTTAAAAATCACATTTGATGAGTATTTTTCCAACGAAAATCATGTTTATAAATTCTACTACAAAGTTTATAACTGCTGTCGGAAATCGAAAATCGAACTTGTACACCGTGTTTAGAACGCAAGGCAATGGAACTACGCACGGAACAATCAATTTCTCAGAATTTTGCAGCATTTGGTATGCAACTTTTCAAAACCACCTTCGGGCAAAGACACTCTAAATACATAGCTTGCAAACTATACAATACACTACCAACTACGATCAGACAAACTGACTCCTTTACAAAATTCAAACAAGATATTAAAAAATGGATTATAAGTATTGGACGCCTCACTATTACAAACATCTGTAAAATAAATCACACATAGACAAAAATAACTATGCACATACAACCTAACCCATATAAAATAAATGAAAATAATGGAATCCTGTCAAATTGACCTTTAAATAGATTAGGCTGAATTTACTTCTCTACTTCATCTCCAACATTTATAAAATAACCCGCTTTAAAATATTTATCACCCTTCCAATCACTTTTCTGTTTTAATTCTATTCAAAGTGATATGTATTTTACCTTAAATATCCTTGTAACTACAATATTCATTTATATACCTGTACGCCTGTCTCGACACAGGTATACCCTAGTGAGACAGGCATATACATAAAACCATTGTAATTATATTTTATTATAGATAAATAAATAAAAAACTCAAATGTAAAGCTTCACTCGGTACACGATGAATCTGCAACTCATTATTTAATTTATCTTTGTATTCAGAACACAAAATCAGTTTGTACGAGGTGAATAAAAACTACACTCAGAATTAGAATTTGTTTTTATTCTGGCATTAAATAAATTGTCTAAAACTAGAATTTTATAACTGCACATCGAATAAGAGAATTTTTTCCTTCAAAATGTGTCAGCAGTTGAAACCACGACAGAATATTTACATTTTGAACACAAAACTGGTTCAAAATTTTGAAAAAAAAAAACTCTTAAAAAAGGACTAGTGATCCCTATTTATAAATCCGGAGACAAAATGGAAATAACTAACTATAGACCAATCACATTGTTAAACTCGCTATCAAAGATTTTCGAAAGAGTACTAAAAAACCAAATAATAAAATACCTGGAAGAAAACAAATTAATCTCGGACAAACAATATGGATTTAGAGAAAAAAGAAGCACAAAAGAAGCTTTGGCAAGTACAATAGATTATATACATAGCAACTTAGATCAAGGGCTTAAATGCATAGCGATATATTTAGATTTAGCTAAAGCCTTTGATTCAATCTGCCACAAAACACTTTTTAAAAAATTAGAAAATATGGGTATCAAAGAGAAAGAACTCCAACTATTGAAAAGTTACATGAGTGACAGAACACAACAAGTCAAAATTAACAACCATACTAGCAAACCACTGCCGATTACACACGGAGTTCCACAAGGAAGCATACTAGGGCCCGTTCTTTTCACCATTTACATAAATGAACTTTGCAGTATGGAAATAGACGGTGAAATAATTAGTTACGCAGACGACACAGTTCTACTCTTTAAATCTAAGGATTGGAATAAGGTATATAAGATAGCGAATCTAGGAATCACGCAAGTGAAAACATGGCTAGACTCTAATACACTTACACTAAACATATCGAAAACAAAATTCACAACGTACAGCATAACAAACAAGGGACAGCCAAAGAACAATACAAACACCATAAAAATACTTCTTCTTCGATGGCGCTACAGCCCATATCGAGCCTTGGCCTCCTGCAACAGTCGCCTCCAACTCCTCCTGTCCTCAGCGGCTGACTTCCAGTTTGGTACCTGGAGAAGCTGTGCTGCATCCCCTCTTACCTCGTCTTCCCACCTCAGTCTGGGTCTTCCCACTTTTCTCTTTCCACCTGGGTGTCCAGTCAAAATTCTTTTTGGGACGCGTGTATCCGGCATTCTCTGTACATGCCCAGCCCATCTCAGCCTGAGGAGTCTCATATGTGCTGAGATGCTAGGGGCCTTATATATGTCATACAATTCTGTATTGTGCCGGATGCGCCACTGTTCGCCCTCTTTCACGGGTCCACATATTCTTCTCAGCACTTTTCTTTCAAAAGTATCCAGCATTTCAGCCATCTTTGCCGTCAGTGTCAGCGCCTCACATCCATATGCCAATACCGTTCTCACAATGGTCTTATATATGGTTATTTTGGTTTTTCTGTGGACACTACGTGACTTAAACACTGGCAGCAAAGAAAAGTATGTTTTGTTGGCTGCTGTGATTCTCCTTCTGATTTCTGCTGGGTCCTCATTGTTCTCTGTTAGACTGGAGCCCAGGTAGGTGAATTGATCGACCATAAAAATACACGAATGCATAAACACCAACATCTGCGATTGCCCTCCTCTAGAAAAAACAGAACAAATAAAATATCTAGGAATCATAATTGACCATAATCTTAGATGGACACATCATATCAAACAAATCACAAATAAACTCCTCAGAACAATACGCATTTTCCTAAACATAAGAAACATATATAAAATAAAACAAATGAAAACAATATATTTTGCACTTTGCCAATCAATAATAGAATATGGAATAATTGCTTGAGGAGGAGCAACAAACGCAGCTATCGATCAAATAGAAATAGCCCAGAAAACGATCTTAAAGGTAATACTTAAAAAACACAGACTAACCGACACAGACCAAATATTTAAAAGTTGTGACGTACTAGACATACGCCAATTATATGTAAAAACACTACTAAACTACATTTTCGACCAAAAAAACAAACTCCAACAAACACAAAATATCACTAATAGACCGGTTAGACAAGCGTATAAAGAAAACATAAAAACTCCGACGGTAAACACCACCTTTGGACAAAGACACCATAAATACCTTGGTATTAAAGCATTCAACAGTCTTTCACTTGAAACAAAAATTGAGGAAAACAAAAATAAATTCAGACACAAAATAAAAAAATGGATTAAAGAACAAAAAAGACAACATTACCAAAAAATTTTAACATAAAAGAATAAAACATATGCACTCAACACACAAAATAAAAAAAAATGGATTAAAGAACAAAAAAGACAACATTACCAAAAAATTTTAACATAAAAGAATAAAACATATGCACTCAACACACAAAACCAATATAAAATACGCAACACTCACAAACACACAAATCATAATATATGCCGATTTTCATTTTCATTTAATTTCATTTAATTTTATTTCTTTTAGTTTGTTAATTTTATTTTAATTTTAAATCTTTATTTTAGTTTAAATTTATCTTTATTTTAAATGTTTTTACTGATTATGTATAAATTCTATATTGTAAAATGGGGGCCTCAGCACGGGTACACAACCCAGTGAGGCCAACATTACTGGACTATAATATGAAAAATTGTAAAATAATGTATCAACAATAAAAAAAATAAAAAAAAATTATATCAGTATGCGGCGAATTAAAACTACACTCAGAACGTGAAAATGGTTTCTCTTTGATTATGACAACACATACATATGTAGTCTTCAACTAGAATTTCATAACTGCACTTAGAATAAGAAAATGTTTTCCTTAGAAATGTGTCAGCAAATCCACAACTGGAAATTTACATTCTCAACACAAAATTGGTTTAAATTAAGTTATCTTTAGCACCGTTGTGTTTTGAAACTCGATGAAACGAAAAAAAAACGACACTTAAAAAATGCAAATACATACATCTATAGGATTTAGTCTGCGAGAGAATGATAGTATAATCGGCCTCCTCTTCGTGCGGTGCTTCATAGCTTCCCCACTCATGGCTACTTTTGTTTTCGGAAGGTTTCACTTTTACCGCGTGTAGATAATATATACACATATAAAAACAAGATTGTTATTTTTCTTTTGAAATTGAATTAAAGGAATTAATATAAGGAATCAATTCAAAAGGCCAGGAGTATCAGACTGAATCGATTCACTCCTGGGAATGAATCTGCCCATGTCTATGATGAACCCATGCATTTTAAAAAAATTACACTTGATTTCCACTTAATTACTATTTATTTTATTTATTAATTTTCAACGCCCTGGTGGGCTTTTACATTACATGTTTATAATACAGAGACAGGTTTTTAAAAACAAAAGATAAACTATAAAAAATAACTAGTACACGTCATAAAGAGTATACAGATAAATTAAGGAAAGATAATACATTACAATAAAGGAGAAAGTTGTAAGTTGTAAATACATGACAAAATGCAAGATACAAAAAAATAAAATGGTAACAAGTTTTTACATTGTGGATTAATATAGAATTATACGAATAAATGCATTAGCCCATATGTGATGCCCCTTAAATATCAAAATATTCTACATAAAAGTGTCGTTCAGGTATTTCTTAAATAATGGTGAACTTGTGTTAAATACATCGATATTAGAGGTGAATTTGTTTCCTATTGGAAACAACTATTTATGTTGGGGGATATGGAAAAACACAACAGGTTCTTTAGTTTCAGTTATTTAAATAATTTATGCGTTTTTCCTAAACTTCAAACTTTGATTTAGAAAAATGGAACTTTAATGCATCTTTTACCATGTAACCCGACATAAATAGTTGTTTCTTGTAGTAATTGTTAAAATATATCATAATAACAATATTTTTTGCGTATTAGCTAGTAGCGGAATTCGGCAACTTTAACTAAAGGATAATGTTTTTTTTTTCCATTGAGTCCAATAAATTTTATTCTGAGATTATTATTTTTTGTATAGGTACCATCAATTTAAATAAAGTTACATAAGTTTAAATAAAAAAACGTTATGCCTCTTCACTTTTTTCGCTTAGGTAGTTTGTGAACGTGAATTCACAACTTTATTTTTGTTAATAATAATTTCAACAAGATTCAGAAATTTTAAATAAATAAGAGTTTTTTGACTTCTTTAAATGGTCAAATATATATAATAAATTATTTTTCGTGGCAGTTGTGTGCTTCTTTTGTGAAAGTAAATATTATATTAAGTAGATACTTAATCATTTTGTCTGGTAAAATATATTTAGAAACGGCAACACTTTCTTCTATTGCCTGTCAATTAGGACGCCCGATTTCAGGTTTGGAGCGCACGTTTTGATTAGCAAGTGTGTGACGAGGGCTATGCCCTTGTATTCTACCCCAGTGCGTGCAAAAAGCTTGTTGAGGCCTAACCATAACCCGGCGGAACCACCAGTTCTTCAATCCAGAATGCCGAACATCAAAGTATTCAGCGGTACGTCTCACGCAGACCTTGCTCAACGCATTGTTGATCGTCTAGGTATCGATCTAGGAAAAGTGGTAACCAAGAAGTTTAGTAACTTGGAAACATGTGTAGAAATAGGAGAATCTGTGCGCGGAGAGGATGTTTATATTGTTCAGAGCGGGAGCGGCGAAATCAACGACAACTTGATGGAACTGTTAATAATGATTAACGCATGCAAAATCGCTTCTGCTTCCCGCGTTACGGCTGTGATACCCTGCTTTCCTTACGCACGTCAGGACAAGAAAGACAAGAGTCGCGCTCCGATCTCCGCGAAGCTCGTCGCCAACATGCTCTCCGTCGCCGGGGCTGATCACATCATCACCATGGACTTGCATGCTTCGCAAATCCAGGGCTTCTTCGACATCCCCGTGGATAACCTCTTCGCAGAGCCGGCAGTGTTAAAGTGGATCAAAGAAAACATCATGGAATGGAGGACTAGTATAGTGGTGTCTCCTGATGCGGGTGGTGCTAAGAGGGTCACATCAATTGCAGATAGACTCAATGTGGAGTTTGCCTTGATTCACAAAGAGAGGAAAAAGGCTAATGAAGTCGCCTCCATGGTGCTGGTGGGAGATGTGAAGGACCGTGTGGCCATCTTAGTAGACGACATGGCAGATACCTGTGGAACCATTTGCCACGCAGCAGAGAAGCTGCTAGAGGCAGGCGCCACAAAGGTGTATGCCATCCTGACTCACGGCATCTTCTCGGGTCCTGCCATTTCCCGTATCAACAATGCTTGCTTCGAGGCTGTGGTGGTCACCAACACCATCCCACAGGACATCCACATGAAGGACTGTTCCAAGATCCAGTGTATCGATGTGTCTATGATGTTTGCCGAAGCCGTGAGGAGAACCCACAACGGCGAATCCGTGTCATATCTCTTCTCCAACGTTCCATATTGAAATTATTAGTTGGTCATTTTGTTAGACGGTGAAGTAGCAATAAAATAATCTTACGCTACTGTTTGCCAATTTTTCCTACTTTTCTCATTTACTTAGTTAATTTTTCCTTTTTTATGAACTTGGGTATCTATGATTTCAACCATGTTGATCTGCCTAATCATAAGTGTAATGCAATTAAGAACTCCTTCTACTTGTTATATTTTTTATTGAAAATAACTTTACGTTGTATATACGGTGCGAAAGAAATAAAATGAATTCCAAAAGATTATATTCTTTAAAAAACAATGCACCTCGATATTGATATGCATTTAAAAATAATTATTTACAAAACATAATATTTTTGTATGTATTCTTGAAAAAATAATGTTTACACTAATTCGAATTTGAGAAAAATTTCATGTTTTGTTATTGTGCATTTTGTTAGTAACTTGTTAGCAAATGCTTATGTTATGTATAAAGGGTATACAAATAAAATGCAACAGAAAGGAGGATATCTCAATAAACATGTTTTTTAATCTAAATAAATTGTTTTCAATATGACTTGACTGGTGTAAACAATTACTAAGATATGAATTTCTAAATATTTTCTTCACGAATTTGCTGTTTGATGATTTTTTCAATGAAAATAACTTTTACTTGAAGTTATTATTTATAACTACATCAGCATACAACAACAAAAAGTTATCTTATAAAAACAATGGAATGCATGTGAGCTGTTCAACACAGGAAATGAGAAGAAAAAAGTTACCTTTTTGTTTAATTTTTTTGTCTGAGAACTTCAGTACCTACCGGGAATAACATCAGTGCAGTAAATGTGGTGGTTTTATTTTGACAACAATGGTTGGGGTCCATTTTAAATATATTGTTATAATTTTCGTTGTTAGTTTTTGGGGTGTTATGCCGTGTAACACCCCAAAAACTAACAACGAAAATGCTTTTGGCCGTGAAAATCTAAAAACTTATCATATTGTTATAATGCTTGAGTAAAAATAACATTCTAGCTTTTTCTGCAATACCCTGTGCCAAAAGCATCTAAATTAGAGGTGTAATCAGAAAGCTTTATTTCATCATTTATTTTAATTTATACACTGTGTTATGGAAAAATTATTTCAGCACTTATGGGAACACATTTTAGAATGTTATGTTGTGATACTAGAGTTTCTTACATATTAATGTTTTAAAATATCTTAGTTCATGGACAATTAAAACTTGAATGAACCTGAATAATTTTGCTTACACCGCTTTTTAAACTAGTTTTCGACACAACAGTGCATTCATGGACATTTTCTATGGTACCCCGTTCTAAGGACACATTGTACAGTTTTTTTTTACATTAATTTTTTTTACAAAGTTTTTTTTACGTTAATTACATGGGCAGTTTTTCTTCCAATCTAGATCCCCCCACTTGGTGAGATAAATTTGGGCCATTCGTGGCCTTTTCGGCCTTCGGCCTATTCTTTTCAAGTAAAATAAGATTTTGCTGGAACCCCCCCCCCTTTTGAGCTCACGTAATTAATGTATGCTCCCTTAACACATTTAATTTTGAAATGTTGTCAATATTGTTTTATTTTGTTGTTATGTTTAATGCCCTGATAAAGGCGTGGTTGTATCACAAAATTAGTAAGCATTTTTATTAAAAAGTGGTGTACCTACCTACTCAAAGTTATGATGTTTAATAATTGTGTTCCATCACAAATTTCCTAATTTTCAAAATGTCTTTTTGGAATGACTGGCATGAATGGCAATGATATAACAGCACTCAGATAATTAATTAATTTCATATTGTAAGCTACGTTTTTATTGATAAAGTATTTCTGAAACGTGTGATTGCTTTTTTAGTCTACTTGTTTACAAAGGATTATCTCATTTGGCAAACACCAGTTGTAATAAAGTATGTGACGTAAATACGTCAGCTGTGCATATTATATTACGTTGTTGCAATGTTTATGTCATAGATTTGCAAGACTGCCAAGCCAAGTCATTTATTTGAGTGCTAATTAATGTTTTGACGTTTGTCCTGAAAACTTTACCTTTTCAAACGCAAAGAGATTCAATTTTAATAAATTTGATTCTATAATAATTATTGATTAAAAATGTACAACCAGTTTTTTTTTTTAACATGAATACCGCACAAGAGTCCCAACTGCTCCTGTCTGGACCCAGTGAGACCATCCCCAATTCGGGTATGTTGTGAGGCTGAAGGTAATGGGGAGGGGAAAGAGACAAGTGGGAGGAAGGTGGGAAGGTACCTGGTTATTCAGATCTGGTCACCAAACACGGCTAAAGCCATTTCTAGCAACGTTTCAATTCCGAATGGTGGTCTTACATCAGAGCGATAGATACTAAGAGTATTTTCCACTCTGAACGGTGCGGCAATAATTAAACTATATATTTATTTTAAATAAATTAATTGTGAAATAACACAAATTAATCAAATAAAATTTATTTGCCCACGCCGGGATTCAAACCTGCGACCTTTGGATTGCGAGTCAAGAGCCTTATCTCTAGACCACGCTGACCAGTTATTTTAATATAACTTTTTTTATGTATACACGTTTATAATTTTTCTTACACTTTTTTATTTATTAATGACCGGACCGTTTTCACCTTATGATAGGTGTCTTCTAACTGATAAAGTGTGTAGAAGATTAAAAGTTTATTTTTCTGATTTCGATCATTGTTCTAAAAATATGTAATTTTAATTCATAATTATTGATTCATTTATTTTTATTTATAATTTATTGATTTGAAAAATCATCTAAAACTGCACGTTTAGAAATGGTTCCAACTGCCTACAATGTCATTATGACATAGGCCGGTAATTCGGCTGTCACCGATGTTTCCCGGTGTGACGTCAACGCCGCAGAAATACGAATAAAAAAATACAAGTCATTTTGGCGGCAAATCGAAAATGGCACACTTTAAATCGTTTTAAAAAAAAAATTTGTCGATATAAAAATAATTTAGAAACACCTTTATTTTCTTAATTTAAAAAAAAATAAAAAACTGAAAATACCCTATTTGAACTAAATCTGTTTATGTAATGTATTACATACGCCCTTGAGGTGATTTTTCACAAAAACGGCGCTCTACAAATTGTCCAATTATTATTATTATTATCACCTTTGTCAGCAATGAGCGCTACTGGCTCTTATACAATATAGCTCATTGATTTATGACTTTTTTATTGCCTATATGTCCCTCCTGGTGGGTTTTTGTGTTGGGTTGACTGAATCTATGGGTTATTTTTATTTGTTATTTCTGTTTCTTTTGTAGCTCTCTGTCTTGTTTGCAAAGTGTATTTTATAGTTGTTTGTTGTTTTGTTGTTTTGTCCTATTTTTGAGGATAGGACAACTACAAAATACAATTTGTGCCCAAGAAAAGAGGCTAAAACAACTTTAAAATACATTTCGCAAACAAGATGGAGAGCTCCGAGGAAAAAAGACAGAAATAACCAACTGTTAAAAATAAAGCTGACAACATTGCTATTGTAATAAAAATGTTTAAAAAACTCATAGATTCAGTCAACCCAACATAATTTAACCCATTTCCTAGAAGGTACTATTCAAATGTAATAAGGCCACTCCTCCAACAATAAAACAAAATTGGACATATATGTTCAATATTGGACAGAGCCCAGTATGCTCAAATTGTATCAGTCTGAAGGTGCCTGTCATGAGTAGAAACCGAGTGGAAGAAATTTATACAGATTTTTTAATCAATAAAGTCATATTAAAATGTAATTCCCCCACAAATTATCTCAAATATTTAAGTTATGTTTGATGGACTTCTCAAATGTTTTAACATTATCTATGTGACTTTATGCGATCCATCCCCGTATGCGGATGTCACATGTAATTATGAAGTCTAACTAAAACACATACATTGTGTTTTAGTTAGACTTTCAAATTGAAAACATTGTTAAAATTTCAAAAATGATCAGTGGGATAGATTGGGTTATATAGGCCAGCATTGAAAAGGTTGAGAAACATTGATAAATTTAACCTTCATATTTGTATTTTGTTCACTTTTATTGATATCTGCTGAAATAGCATGACTATCTCCCTCATAATAATGCCATGACATGAGATGGAAATAACTTATTGATCAAACTAAATTGGAAGTACTTGTCTAAACCAGAGGTATTTAACTTCAACTCGTTCAAAAACATTAACATTAATTTATGTATTTAAATTAATAGAGAAAAAAATGACTACCTGAAATACAGTTTTAAAATTAATGAATTATTATTCTGATGTTACGTAGATCTTTTTACTTGTTGGCATTTTATTTTGAATTAACTCTCACCATTTCATCACAAGGGTTCACTGACACCCTTTCTTGCCCATGCAATCTACTTGTCCAAACCATTTAAGCATCCCTTTCTTAATCTTGTTCTTTACCACTGAATAGATAATAAATGCCTTCCATGTAGATTTGAACAGAAACCAATGTCGCCACTGACTTCGAATCTTTTGGTTCGGGCCCATTTAGCACATGCTCTGTCTCATGTAAGAGAAAACATGATGCATGTGCCTGACATCATGTATCGCCATCCCATTTGATTGAGATGAAAATTTTATAATGACGATGAAATACAGTTCTGTATTTGAATCTGCAAAGAATGGTCAAACTTTTCATCACGGAACACAATTATGTATTTGAATTTGTAAAGAATGGTCATACTTTTGATCATGAAACACAGTTCTGTATTCGAATTTTTAAGGAATGGTCAGACTTTTGGACATTAAACACAGTTCTGTATTTGAATTTGTAAGGAATGGTCAGACTTTTGGACATTAAACACAGTTCTGTATTTGAATTTGCAAAGAATGGTCAGACTTTTGATCATGAAACACAGTTCTGTTGAATTTACAAGGAATGGTCAGACTTTTGATCATGAAAACATGCCCACATTGCATTTTTTGTGTTGTTAGTCTTTAATCGGTGCTCATTGCACTTACATTACCTACATTCTATTCATTTGGACTTCTGTAATAGGTTGTACATTTTAACATTTTGTTTCCAGTGGATATTCATACATACAGAGCATTAGTATTTTTTTAACCTTTTAAATGACAGTAGGTAGAAGTGTAGCTGTGCACAGCAGGCCGTGAACTTTTAATCAAAATAAATCATTTTTACATCTTATTTAAAAATAAAATTAAAAATTAAAATCATCCCAATAGATGTCTCTGTGTGTTCCATATTTTAAATTAATAAAAAATGGGACATATGTATGATACAGAGGCTCAAAAAGAGCGAGAATACTCTCTATTTTTCTATGGCTGGCCTGCTGGGCACGGCCAAGAATGCGAGATATCTCGCTCTTGGCACAGAAGCGGTTAAGGTTGTGCACAAATCTCTCCTCTGTCTGTCTATTCGATGGTAGCATGGACGTTGCTGATAAATAATTTTATTATGATGGAAACATTCTTCTCAGATATTATTTGCTTATCGGCTTCATTGAACTCATTTATTTCTTATCAGTGAATAAATATGTTTTCCGTTTCACTTATTGACGCATATTATCGTTTGCAGACTAGCCAATCAAAACAATTATTTTGATTCCACTATTTCCTCGGTCAACAAAAATATAAAAGTTGGATACTACTGTCCTAATTTGTACCACATTTTGTATTTGTATTATATGGCTAACTTTTACTGCGTCTATCTTTTACATTGGTATAATTATACCGGTTGTTACCAGTTGTTGTCTGTAAATCATTTAACATAATTATTGAGAACCAGGGCCGGCACAGAGTGGGGGCAGTTTGGGCTATAGCCCGGGGCATTGTATAATTTTTAGGAGTGGTCTTTTTATACTACTTTTACTTGATGGTAATCTCCTTTCAAGTTTGCAGATTATATTAAATGAATTTGCAAGCGTTGAGAAATTTGAATAATAGGTACTTTACGAAAATGTTGCTGTCTCTGTCTCTGTTACCTCCCGAATACTGAGCAAAAGGGACAACTGCACCTCAGGCGGATGAAACCTAAATAAAATCGAGGTTTTGTATTTTCCTGTTTTTTACTCCAAAACTTGACTGATTTATAAGATGTTTTTAAACATTCAGACGAGAACTCCTATAAAAAGTAGAGACATGCTTAGTGGTTGATAACTATACTATATTAAAATTTTTTTTTTTTTTATTTTTTTTTATTTGAAATATACATATATATAACAGATTTACAGAAAGAAAATATTTGGTTCATAGAAAAACTAATTACAGATAAAGTTATTTCTTGTTAATGAATCTACCCAATTTAAAAGAGAAAACATTTCTCGTGTTTGAATTGGGGAGTTGTGCTATTATAGAAAAAGATAAAGAAAAAATAATATACAAATATATAATCTTTTTTTTTAAATTAAGAAAATAATCTTATGAATGATAACAAATATTGATTAATAAATTTACTGACATAGCAGTTACTAAAATAGATATACATGTTGTATAGATAATTAAAAGTAAAAATAATATTATTACATTTCTCGTAATAGGTAGGTGTTAGATGGTAAGTACATATAGTTGATTCTAACAATTGGATTAGCTGATAATAATTGCAGGAGTAGGTACATAATGTTAAGTTACAACAATAATCGCTACATTTCAGTTCAAATGCTGATGAAATATTTTAAGAGGATATGTGCAAATGAGAAGAATACATTAATTTATAATTTTTTTTTTTTTTTTGTTAATTAATGAAGGAATTAAATGATTAATTTTGAACTAAAGTATCAAATATCATAATTAAGACTTGATCAATTACTACTAATGGGTACAAATTCGTTCTGTGAAATTAAAATTTATAATTTGTGTTGGGTTGATCTAGTAGTTGTTTTATTTGTGATTTAAAGGCTTTATAATTTTCTTCAGATTTGATTTTATATGGAAGGGCATTAAAAAATTTTATACCTTGATAGGTATAGTGGTGTTGAAAAGCACTAGTTTTAATTTTAGGGATATCTAGGTTGCCACGTGATCTTGATCGGTTACTTATTTTTGTGATTTTTGTTGTAGTTTTGAAATGATCTTTGTGGATTTGCAACAGTGAGTTCTTTTTGAAAATTTTGTTAAGACTAAGAACCCTAAAAGAGTCAAACAGCTGTATTGTTGGAAATATAGATGGTTTTCGTGTAATGACTTTTAGAATCAACCTCTGTACCCTTTCTACAGGTTGAAGGTTAGTTTTAAAAGTTCCCCCCCACCCGATTATACCATATTGTAGAATAGATTGAGCAAGAGAGAAATAAATAGTTTTAATCATACTAGTATCAAAATCCAGGGAGGAAATAGAGGAAATCCACACAAATGATGTGTGGATAAAATGCTGTCTGTGATTCCTCTTTTAAGTTTTAAAATTATTTATTTTTCTATATTCATTTATTACCTGATCTTATGAGGAACATGTCTAGTTGTTTAGTAGTCGAAAACTATTGAGCTCAGTACAATAATGAACCATCAAATATCTATCAAAAATGCAAACAAATTTAATAGATTTCTTTGTTTTAACCACATTTATTGTTTATAAAAAATCAACAAGTTTCATGAGCGATGCTCACTTCCTCAGGGTTTACTTAAAAGTAAGTTTTAAGTAAACCCTAAGGAAGTGAGCATCGCTCATGAAACATGTCAGTTTTTTATAAACAATAAACGTGGGTAAAACAAAGAAATCTATTAATTTTGAATTGAAATGGTGCCACAAAATAAGTTTGCTCCGAGTGGGCAAATAGTCAGGTTACCACCCGGGCGTTGTGGGTTCAATCTTCTGCTTACTAAGCCCTCCATCTTAGCACAAGCAATATTTTCTGACCAAAATTTTTAACTATAAAGCAGTGGCGGTCCCTGAGTTTTCAGTGAGCTAGGGTGCTAAGATTGAAAAATACGACATTATTGATGTTGTAGCTGAAAACGATTTTTTTTTTTCAAAATTTCAACTTTTTGTATGAAGACATGCTGAAATGTGGATGCGACCCATCCCCAAACTGAAAGAATCCTGAAAATCTTCATACAAAATATTTAAATTTTGAAAAAAAAAATAATTTCAGCTACAACGTCGTATTTTCAATCTTAGCACTCTAGCTCACTGAAAACTCACGGACCATCACTGATATGCAGAGAGGATGGATCTCCAAACAGCTTGATCATGGCACTCACTCCTTGCTTTATTTACAATCATACATACACCTCTTCTGACTCTTGACATTGCCCGACACAAGTATTTCGTTCACTTGATCATGCCATGTCTTCCTAAATTCTTCTACCATTCATATAACATTCTAACCTACATGGTGGGTGGTTTGGTATATTTATGCCTACATGTGTTAAAATAAATGACACATTATAGTAGAGTAGGTTCACTATCTGCAAATTGGTAATTTCGTTGAGTTGATTATGGTTTTTTTATAAATTCAAATAAAAGATTGTTTTAGTAAATGGGAAAAACCTGAAACCATTATTGTGTTCACAATCATTTATGACAATACCAAGAGGAATTACACATAAAAGCTTGTTGCCATAAATATACTAACCCCTTGTTGCTATAAAGTAACACTTGGAAATAATATTGCGCAGAAAAATTACAGAATATTATAATTCAAATTTTGACAAAGACAATTATTATTAAAATAATTTTATGTTAAAATATTATATTACAAATAAGTACCTTCTTTATCATTGGTCTGATTTTTTCAAACAATTTAAAGCAAATTGTATTCTAAAAATCATTTTCATTGAACACACCACAGAAATAAGTATTTTTGATGGCACATTAATTATTAGGTAGGTTTTAGAAAATTTAAACCTTTCAAAAATAGATTGTATTAATAACAATAATATTATATCTGATTAATTCGGTCCTAGATAAAAATTATAAATGTAATGTGTCATAATTGTCAAATATTAAAATTTACTTTGGGCCGGCCCTGTTACGTTCCTTTTTATCAAGGTTTGTCTTCAGTTCGTATCTGCATAACAAATTATGTAAACTGTTCATAAGGAACACGAAAAATTCATGATTTAATCATCTCAATGAATTATTACTTGAAGGATACATAATTTATATGTGTAAGTATCTTTGGCAATGAATTGTTTCAAATAGACCCATCAATTATACCGTAGCTGAGGATATACGGGGTGTAGCACGTACCCGAAGGATTTTAACCAGCGATTCCTGAGAATATTTGGAGTAAAAAATGTCATTTTACTGTCGGATGATATATTTTTCAATTAAAAATATTGAAAAACTCACATGACGCAACTGGGTATTCGGCGTGCAGCACGGTAACACATGAAACAGCAGACTTATCACGTGATCCTGTTGCGACATGTTGGAGTGTAATCAGTGTCGATGTGTGATAAATTTTTATTTTTTTATTTAGCATGGTAAGTACATGAATAAAAGTATTAACCTTGATGCCGGTAACTTGTCATCGTTTCTGAGCATGACTGCAGATCGCCAACGAAAAAAAGACAGTTCACAATGACTAAGCAAAATGTAAGTGAGCCATTAGCAGTCGTGCTCAGGATCTATGACAAGTTATCAACATTAACGATAAATCCCATATCGGTCACCCGTCTTAGATACCCTATAGGCAAGAGTTTAAAAAAAGGTAAATACACAGAACAATGGGACACGGCTAGTAATAATTTTAAAATCAGTTAGATAACAATGAGAAACAACTATTTTAGTAACCGAAAATGGAAAAAATGCTAGCCATTTCGTTAAAAAAAAAAGGATAATTTGAGATCTTTTCTTCAAGCGAAGTATTGTCATAATATTAAAATATATTTTTTAATTTAACCCAAACATTTTGGGGCACGGGTATGGGTTCCGCCGCCTGTGTACCATTTATTGGATAACCAACACCTCTGCCTTGGGTCACCCCTAGTGGTTCGCTATGTTTGGTGACTTAGCAGGGGTGCCCGGATTCAATGTGTCTGCTCACCTGCTGCGTGGTGGGCCGGATCGAGAGACTGGTTGAGGAGGTGTTTTGACCTCTCCAGCCAGAATCCCTCGACCCATTGCCTTGAACCGCAGTTGAAGGGATGGATTTATACGTCCGTCACTACTGGACACACTGACCCCCAGATTCCTACCCACCCCTCATACCTATTTCCTACCCAGAACTTCCTCTTCTTCCTTTCCTCAAAAAACCCTCCACACAGCATTCCCTATAGGCCCTGAGGAAATTATTTTCGTCATGGCCTCCTGAGTGGAGCTAATGTAAAAGTAATGTAGTTCGAGTAAAACATTTTTTTTACTTAAAAACTTAAAAAAGACTTGACTTATAAAACTTTCACATCATAAACAATGGCCGCCAAGTGAACAATTGGTTTTAATTTGAACAAAATAACTATTAAAATGCATTTTTTCAGTTTCCGGAAATTGATATATATTATTTCTCATTGTTCTCTAACTGATACAATAAAATGTGCATATCAACCGTGTCCCACTTTTCTGCATATTTACCAAAAACAAATGTTTTGTTTCAATAACAATGAAGTGCGATATTGTAAAGCATTTGATTGCTTTTTTGATAGATTTTATTGACTATTGGAAAATATTTGTACTTATCAGAACTTGATTATAGAATAATGTAAAATATATTATATACGTGCGAGTACCGGCATGCGTTGCAGTGCCACTCAAAGAAAGAATGTGTTTATGTTTTTTCTGCTTATTAATGTGTTTTTGGATTCGCGGGTATATTTTTCGTTTTTCCATCTGGTATGTACACGAATAGACGCGAGAACAGGCCACATACAGCTGTCCGTGTGAAAGGCATGCATTTTCTAAATTTACCCCATGCTATCCTCTGTAACTACTATGTTTCCTTTGCAATCCCTCCCTCTGCCTCTTCGTCGTCCCCCACCCCACCTTCACCCCTCCCTGCGTGTCTTTTCCCATGCGTCCCCGTTCCCGCCTCTGTTCCCCTCCCGTGTACACTTTCCCTCCTGTGTTCCCCTTCCACCTTCCCCATCTCTCCCCTCCCGGAATCCCCTTTCACCTTCCCCGCCTTTCCCCCTCCCTCGTCCCGCCCCTGTGAACCTTCCCCCCTCTCCTTCATTCCCCTCCTTTCTCCCCCAGATTCCCGTCCCCCTCCCACCTATTGTAAATTCTTTATACAATTTTATAATGCCCGAGCTCACCTTTATATACATATAGAAACCTTCGCGGGTATGCGCACAAAAAATCACCAAAATTTTATCGCAATCGGATGGTTTTGAAACGCTTAGGGGCAAACAAAGAAACATTAACAATATTAAGATAAATTAATAATAATCAGTTTTTCATGATAAAAAAAGCCATTTTAGAGTGTTCTGATAATGCATAAAAGCTTTACCAGGGAGATAAGCTAAACGGACACATGTCGGACTAGACATGTTTTTTAATTATGTTAATCATCATTCATTATCATCATTCACATAGATGAGTTTGGGTATCTGAGCAGTATGTTTACGAGAGATGGGAAGGCAGAAATATTGAAAGAAGGGTAAATGCAGGTAACTCCATTAATGGAGAACTGAATGCCATTGGCGCTAATAAAAACTGTCAAAAGAAGATAATCTAACAGTCCACAATGAAGTGCTGGTACCTACCCTGATGTATGGCAGTGAGGCATGGAACTGACCGACGAAGGATGAAAGTAGACTGAATGCTGTTGAAATGAGGTCCCTGAGATACAAGTGTGAAAAACCATGTATGATCGTGTGAGAAATGTGGAGATCCGCAAAGAATGCAAGGTTGATGTAAGCGTAATGAGTAAGATTAAAAAAGGGACCCTCAGATGGTTTGGGCATGTAGAGTGAATGGGCAAAGAAAGGTGTGTACGAAGAAAATAGTATATGATGCAAATGTGAATGGTAGAAGAAGTCGGGGACGCCCGAGGAAGACATGGCACGATCAAGTGAATCAAATACTTGAGTCGGGCCAGTCAAGAGTCAGAATAATGGAAAAGTATGAATGAGGCAAAGAGTGTGTGCCAAGACCGAGTTGTTTGGCGGTCTGTTCTCTCTGCCCACCCCTGCAGTGAAACTGCGTGGTGATTGGTTTGTTAACTATTTTCTAATAAATTAAACCCTTATAGAATCCAGTACCTTCCTACATCACAGGCAGTGCCAAAACATGCGTTGGATGAAAATCCGTTAAAAGAAGATGAATACTGATTTTTTCTATCTGGTAATGATTTGATCTTGTAACTGGCAACTTGGAATTTCTGGCAACTGACTGGTTTATTTATGCTGGCAACACTCAGCTCTCCTGTTTAGGAAAAATGGATGACGAAGATATAAACGAGATGGAGATAACCGCCATGTGTAGAATGCTTCGATTATCCGAAGGTAAGTTGCACTTTATTAATATTTTAATGTAACAAAATAGAAGACAATTTTTCACTTTATCCATTGACTTTTAAAAAATATCCCTAAACCCGTTGGACTCTCGACTGCCGCCGGAAGAACGGTCACTTTTGAGAGTTGTCATGTTGTATTGTATTCATCCGCAAGACCTTGGATTAGTAATAATTTGACAGCTCCTCCCAACCCGTATTTCGCCGAATTGTTTACCAATGTATTTGAAATAATCATGTCATCCGCCTTTGAGGGTAGGAATAATTAATATTATGACAGTATGGTCCTTTTAAAACTACGCAGTATGCAATGTACACATGTTTACCACGCCAGCTGTTATTTTGTTTCTTTTGGATGAAATCGTAGTCGTTCTTTACATTTTACAGTGGTTGTTCAAACTGCAGAATGTATAAATCCCTCGTAGACGACATCAATCCATAATATTTCACATAAGAAAACCAAAATCATGATTATTTGTGCAATTATTTTCATTACAAACATGGCAATAACTTGTGTACACAGTACACTTTTTCCCTATTATTTAGGATCTAAATTTTAGGTGACCTGTTATTTTTAAATTTTCTTTTCTTCCAGGGCGCCCATACGAAAAAAATGAAGATGGAATACCTATCAAGAAGATACATGTCACTAATTTGCATTACAAGGTACATATCATGGAGTAATCGCCACAACTAGCAACCTAATTCCGATTCAGCATATTAAAGTTGCACACAAAAACCAGACGTTTATTTCCTCGCCCAAGTGTGCCACAAACAAGTAATATTATGGCGAGGAAATAAAGTTATGGTAATTATCGGTTCGGACTGGACACGCTTATTACGAATAATTTTTAGAAAAAAACTTCAGATTCGCCTTAATTACTATAAAAGGAAACTTTTTGGCTTGGGGGCGGCGGAAAATAATGCATTTTAATTTTCAATTGCGTAAAATTAAAACTCACTTCGCGAACCGATCGGTGACTGTCAGCGGCCATTAGGCACGTCGCTTTTATGTTGGTATCACTGATACATTGCAAAGAACTAACATTTGTTTTTATTTCACAGACAATCAATCATAATTACACAAACCCGCTAGACAAACCCTGCTTTGCCAAACAAACCATTCAAAACCTGGGATGTTTTTTTTATAGTTTGATGACATGCAGCTTTCGTGTTTTTACGTATCCCACGAAGTTGGCCACAGTAGTATTCAGTTATTTGCAATGTATCAGGGATACCAACATAACAGTGAAGTACCTGATAGCCGCGATTTGACATCGTGTAGATTCGCGAAGTGAATTTTAATTTACGCAATTGACAATTAAAATGCATTATTTTCCGCCGCCCCCAAGCCAAAAAGTTTCCTTTTATAGTAATTAAGGCGAATCTAAAGTTTTTTTCTAAAAAAATATTCGTAATAAGCGTGTCCAGTCCCAACCGATATTTACCAAAGTTATTATTGTATGTGTAACTCAAAAGTGTTGATGGGTAAAGTTTGGTTTATGGGCGAAATTCCTAAAAAATAAAACTAGTTATTTTTATACTAACTTTGGGCCGGGGAATCCGAATCTGAAAGAATTAGGTTGGGGCAAGCAAATATAAACGAATTACACGACTTTAAAAATTTCGATACACAAACAATCTGCAATGAATTAATGACACATCTTTTTATGGGCGATACTCCGAAAGAAGAAATTTAATTATCTTTATACTAACTTTGGGCTGGGAAATCCGAATCTGAAAGAATTAGGTTACACTCGGCAATATTAACTGAGTTAAACGACTGTACAATTTTGAATTCACAACAATATAAAAGGCCATTTTGGACGCTTTCTGACAATAAATATCATAGAAAAAACCAAAGATATTACATATTAACATATAAAATTAAGTGTTGCCATAAGCAATAATATCAATAACGTAAAACTTTCAACACGATACTTCCTCACATGATAATTCATCACTTAACTCAATCGCGTAACTTGTACTTATTGGTGTACTTCTGCCAGTACCCCTTTTTATTTTAGGTTCCTTTAGGCATTATTAACAAATAATTGTTTGTCGATGCTGCAGTATATAAATTCCACTTAAACAATCAACATACATATGAATTTCCAGTAAGCATAGGCACAATAACCACCAATCAAGTAGTTTAGCGGCTACGCTAGGTTTGTGTAACATGGTTTGTGATAGAAAAGAAAGTGCCCCCTTCGTAGCGCCTACTCGCGTCAAGCCAAGAAAACATCCCAGTTTTCAAGTAGTTCAGCGGCTACGCCAGGTTTGTGTAACATGGTTTGTGATTAGTGATGTAGACCCGGGAATATTCCCCGGGGAATATTCCCGGGAACGGGAATATTCTCGGGAATATTCCCCGACCTGAAATAAATTCCCGAAAACGGGGAATTTATTTAATTTTTAATAAAATGGTTTCTACACTTCTCTTGGATGCTTTATTGAGAGTTGGCAGTTATCTAAGGGGACATCCCTTGATGTAGGGACTTCCCTACCACTTATGCCCCCCCCACCCCCCTTAGAGAAGTACCTGCAGACCAGGGTATCCCATGTAGGGATTTCCTCAGGGTCCCATGTTTATCCCAGGACAATTTATTTTTATTTAAAGGAGTGTTAATTCACTCGCGAATTCACATTTCAGTATATTCACTATACCTTTGGTATTTATTTGAATATTATAAACCTTGATATTATTATTATCATATTATAGCGGGCCACGGAGAGATCTTTTAGCACGTTTAGTCACATCCATACAAAACGAAGGAATCGTCTAACAACTCAAAGAGCAGGGAAAATAACATTTGTGGCACACAATTGGAAACTTCTTTCCTCTGAAAGTGGCTCTCAAGCTGCTTCCAAGAAAACCCTTTCTTCCACGGATGAGCAGATTGCGTCTGCTTCGCATCATAACGTTTCAAACTTATCTGGTACTCGCAAACGCAAACATCCAATTGACTGTGCCGAGGAAGAGGAAAACGTAGATAATCCTGAATCGGCAACAACTTCGTCCGGGTCGGATGAAGAAGAAGAAGAATATGAAGATGAAAGTGGAAGCGAAGTTGATAGTGTCCAATCAGTATCATCAGATGAACAGTAACGATCTGTGAAGTTGTGTCATTTTTACAGTTTTACGATATTTTTGTTGTATGTAGCCTACCGTACACTAATAGGTAATAGCGTAAAGTGTATAGGCTACTAATACTGTACATACAATAGAGATACTACTCAATGTAAAATAATTTTGATCGGTGCTTTTTTTTTTTTTCTCTTGGATCCTATTCCCATATATATTGGAATAGATTTGACTTTTTATGGATCTATACTGCTAATATGTACCATATGTGTGTATTTTTTTATATTTTAGTTTAAAAATATTATTCTTTTTGAGGTATTATGTTGTTAAAATCAAAATTCCCAATATTCCCCGTCCAGGGGAATATTCCCGGGAATATTCCCAGGAATATTCCCCAAAAATAAATTCCCGGGAATTTATACATCACTATTTGTGATAGAAAAGAAAGTGCCCCCTTCGTAGCGCCTACTCACGTCAAGGCAAGAAAACATCCCAGTTTTCAAGTAGTTTAACGGCTACGCTAGGTTTGTGTAACATGGTTTGTGATAGAAAAGAAAGTGCCCCCTTCGTAGCGCCTACTCACGTCAAGGCAAGAAAACATCCCAGTTTTCAAGTAGTTTAGCGGCTACGCTAGGTTTGTGTAACATGGTTTGTGATAAAAAAGAAAGTGCCCCCTTCGTAGCGCCTACTCGCGTCAAGGCAAGAAAACATCCCAGTTTTCAAATAGTTTAGCGGCTAAGCTAGGTTTGTGTAACATGGTTTGTGATACAAAAGTGAATAAAATTTATAAAAAAAAATTACTGAAATATGAACATGTTTTTTACGTTATTGATATTATTGCTTAATGGCAACACTTAATTTTATGTAGTAATATGTAATATCTTTGGTTTTTTCTATGATATTTATTGTCAGAAAGCGTCCAAAATGGCCTTTTATATTGTTGTGAATTCAAAATTGTACAGTCGTTTAACTCAGTTAATATTGCCGAGTGTAACCTAATTCTTTCAGATTCGGATTTCCCAGCCCAAAGTTAGTATAAAGATAATTAAATTTCTTCTTTCGGAGTATCGCCCATAAAAAGATGTGTCATTAATTCATTGCAGATTGTTTGTGTATCGAAATTTTTAAAGTCATGTAATTCGTTTATATTTGCTTGCCCCAACCTAATTCTTTCAGATTCGGATTCCCCGGCCCAAAGTTAGTATAAAAATAACTAGTTTTATTTTTTAGGAATTTCGCCCATAAACCGAACTTTACCCAAAAAATTGTCATACTCCTTACTGATGGGTTTTAGAAAATAATATAACACTCTGACCTACTTTATCTTTTCATACATTGTAAGATCACACTCTTTATTATAAATGAATAATCCCACACTTCCAACCACCTCTCTTTTTTATTGTACTCAAATTAAAATGTATTTAACCTTAGCATTTATGTAACTATGTTTGTATACATTTATATATCTCTACGCCTCTCGATACAGGTATACCCTAGTGAGAGAGGCATATAAAAATCACATGTAATAAAACTTCATGTAGATAAATTAAGAAATTATACTTTTGAATCTAAAAACCCATACTAACACGATAATTACATTGTAAGGTAACCTTTTCAAGGTTCTCCATGATAATTCACCAATTTTTTTTATAAGCAATTAATAGCTATAATTGGTCGTACTAAATTTAAGACACAGATCACTTCTGCTGTAGGTATGTGCCCTTTATTTGTGCAACATAAATAATGTGATGTTTTGCCTTCCTTTTGAATGGGGGTTTTAATATACAAATATTTCATTGCAGATGACAAAACATGATGTGTTTAGTGCCTTCAAACGTTTTGGGTTTATAGTGAACCTGACGATACATTATAATAAGGAGAAAACGGCGCCAATTTATGCCTTCGTGACATACGCAGAGGTAGCACAGGCGAGCCAGTATGTACTTTTATTTAATTCATTACATAGAAATAGAAACAGAATAAACCAAATGTAACCATAGATAAAGACACATTAACCTTTTAAATGCCAGTAGGTAGAAGTGTAGCTGTGCACAGCAGGCCGTGAACTTTTAATCAAAATAAATCATTTTTAAATCTTATTTAAAAAAAAAAAAAAAAATTCAAAATCATCCCAATAGATCTCTCTGTGTGTTCCATATTTTAAATTAATAAAAAATGGGACATATGTATGATACAGAGGCTCAAAAAGAGCGAGAATACTCGCTATTTTTCTATGGCCGGCCTGCTGGGCACGGCCAAGAATGCGAGATATCTCGCTCTTGGCACAGAAGCGGTTAACCACTAGGACCTATAGGAGGCGTCTACTAATATCTACAGGAATTCCAAAAACTGAACAAGTGGGACTAATATCTATGAGAATCCATGTTCTGACTAATATCTATTTTTTTTTAATTTCATGACAATATAAGATAAAGTAAAATTACACAATAAGTAAAAATACCAAGTTATGTGGTTTGTTTACAGTCCTCACTAGGTTTTCCTGTTCCGAGGCGGACTGTATGTTGCTGAATGGGTGCTGATCTTTATTTCCTCATCTTCTAGTTTCTTGATTATAGATAAACAATGTAAACAAAATAAACAATAAATAAAATAAAAGTATTGGTTTGTTGTCTGCAGGTTGCATTGGGGTTACTTCATAATTTTAATGATTTCCTCATCGTCCTGTTTACTTACCCATAATTTGATATCTTTTTTAAACTTTTGTATCTCCATGGTGTTCTTAGTTTCAATTGGAAGGGCATTATATAATTTTGTCGCATGGAAATTATGGTTTTTCTGGCCAAAAGATGTATTTAATTGCGGGATGTTAAGTACTTTTGTGGATTTCGACCTTGTAGTGTAGGTGTGTTGGTCCACAGGGTATTCATATTTTTCTTTAAATTTGAGTAGTGCATTTTTTGAGTATAATTTAATAATGCTGAACACATTAAAGTTTTTAAAGATTTCTTTTGATGGAGTTTTTATGGGTACTTTTATGATTGTTTATACGAGGTATGTTCTATACGAGGTATGTTGGAACAATATCTATGGGAACCAAAGTGAGGATGAATATCTACAGCTCAAACTGCTGACTAATATCTATGGAACAGGTGATGTCGACGAATATCTACAGCACTGGCAGAGGTCGGGTTAGGTTAGGTGCTCAGCTGCCCTCTGTAGATATTAGTCCCACCTACGCTCCATAGGTATTCGTCACCACTGGGACCATCATAGATATTTATCCGACCTTAGCTCTGTAGATATAAGTCTTCACTCTGAAGTTCATAGATATTTGTTCAACATATGAGCTGTAGATATTTGTCCGACATACAGGCTGTAGATATTAGTATCTGGAGTCGGACCCATAAACTAGTTTTCAAGATAATTTATTGTTGCCAGACATTCATGTGATGTAGGAGGCGTACCCGACTTATTAAAAAGATGAGCATTGAGAATAATTGCTGGAGTACCAGTGTGAATACATTATGGCCACGTCAACTTTAGTTTCTAACTAGGCAGTTGCCTGTTCTATAAAACTAATGATTCATTGTTATGCGGATGACGGTAAAGTCCATGATAGCTTTTTGTTTGACAAGCCCCCAAAGGGTGCACAAACTCTGATGGCTCGGAGGGCTTTGAAGCAAAGAATGGACGGTCACCTCGAGAGTGTTTTCTCTTGGGGTAAGAATAACCTCATTGAATTTAATGTTTCAAATACCCAATCATGTCTGATTACATCTTTTTTTTGTTTTTGTTTTTGAATGTTTATTTAGATGTATGCAAAAATTTTTTCATACATCTAGTAAAAAAAAAATATAAACAAATACAATTGATACAGTTACATTTTTACAAATACAATTTAAGTGGAAAAAAAAAGATTACAAAAATAAAAATAAATTTTGAGGAAACAGATATGAGAATAATATTCGAAAGATTTTTATGAATCAAAAAACATTCTTCACATATAATGCACACATCCTACGAAAAGTGCTAAGACTTGAGGCTTCCTTTACGGCATTTGGCAGGCTGTTAAAAAGTTTTTGTCCTTTATAAAAAGCGCTAAAAAGGATTGAAATGAAAATCTAGTCTGCTTCAATGGAATGGTTTTTGTCCTTTATAAAAAGCGCTAAAAAGGATTGAAATGAAAATCTAGTCTGCTTCAATGGAAGCAATCTTCCGAACAGGCCCTTCATTGATACGTTTGGTGTAATAAGTGTCCAGCTCAGGTACGGGAACTCCATTGAAGCCAGAGTTAAGTTAGCCTCCCAGAAACTGGGCATACAGGTACACGTACAGGGCCCGCAGATACTTTAATAGTACACAACTGCTAATCCCGTACAAATCGCAAGTACGCCCCACGGTTAAATTTGGTAGCCAACTCTGGCCTGGAGCCCCAAAATACCAAAAAAAAAACCGTGACTGTTGTTCAATCTTGAGAATTTTAGCCACCAGTTTGGCAAACACTTTTACTGTACGCATTCCTTGTCAATTGCTACAGTTTCAACAATTGCAAGAATATTTATGAATCGCGATGGTCAGATCGAACCAGACTATCAATTTTTTCGATATTGTCATCCGTTTTCATCTCCAATCATCTTCAAGGCCTTCTCGGTCATCTTGAAAATGCTTAAACCACTCAAAAACATGTGCATGCGGTAAATATTCATTACCATACACTTCTTTCAACAAATTTTAGATTTCAGTAGCAGTTTTCCAAGTTTCACGTGAAATTTCACAACAATTCGTTGCTCTATTGTTACACTTAAAATTTTACCGACGAAACATAAAACAACTCTAATGCGAACAAAGGCTATGGCTCTACGGATTTATTTACAGAAGCAAGAGGTAATGCATTCGAAAGAGAAGGCTTCACACTAAATAGCTGTCGGTGGCTGTGGCTTGACGCAACCTTACTTCTTCGTAGCATCGTCAGTCTCGTTATTTAATAGCCACACCTCATATTGTGTTATTTTCAGTGGCGGTCCTTCCTTCAGGTCAATTGGTCAAAAAACAACCAAAATTGATGACAGTAAAACATTGTGAAATATCATATAAATTGTTTTGATTTGCTAATCAAAACAACTGATATTATTCTAATGTATTTAAAATGCACCGCGAGATAGCCGGCAGCGGCAAGCAGTGACATCTAACATCTTAAATGGAAACTTTCTTTCCCACGCACTATGATTGGCTCGTTCAATTTTTCAAATGTCGCAATATCATGTCTTCTGTCTCTTTTATGAGCCAGACAAAACACGAGATGGCACTATACCGCTTAGAAAAAATGTTTTCGGTTTCTGAACAGTTTGGGTCATCGCCGTGAGCGAGAGAAAGTATGATGAATATTATGCGTCTGAAAGAGATGGTTTAATAAACATAGGTTGATTTTGCATATTGTAGGCTTGTCGCATGAAATAATTTACTATATTAAATGTAATTTGACTCTAAAACTCATGAAGTAATTACAAATGAATATTTATTATTTTTTATTTATTTAGTACAAGATTAATAATTTCCATACATAATTTATTAAATGTTTTGACTGCCCAACTAGGAGGATTCCCGTATGGATATTATCGTATTTAATTTAATTCGTAATATCAATTTAAATATGATAATATCCATACGGGAATCCTCCTAGTTAGGCAGTCAAAACATTTAATAAATTATGTATGCAATTGTATAATCTTGTACTAAATAATTAAAAAAAATAATAAATATTCATTTGTAATTACTTCACGAGTTTTAGTGTCAAATTACATTTAATCATAATATCATTTTTTTTAAAATGACCTTCCACTTCTGAACCCCTGGTTATTTTCTAAGGATATTTTGTTATTTTCTTGAAAGATTGTGATCTTATGATTATTGGTTTTTTTCCAGGGCCCTTATGTCTAAAATTGTTGTTAAGGGGAAGAGATTAATAGTTTCCCCAGCCGATACGTGGCACCAACCCAAGGAATACAAGAAAACACATAGTACAAATAAAGGTGAGTTTCTCCACAGTTTTCACAAAGGTGTACATTTTAATTATTTTGTGATTAACTTTTTGACTTGAATATAAAGTGTGGTGTTTTCTCTTTCTAACGCCATTTAGATCATATTTCTTACCATGATGGTAAGGGAGACGCAATGAATTCTATACGATTGTTCCCAAAAGTGAACAATTTAGCCTAACTATGAAAATAAGCTTTGATGATTTATCGTGTTCCATTAATGCTCTGAATATTTATTTTACATTTGAAAAGATACTTGAAGACATTAGCAATGTGTTTTATTAAATAGATTTTAAAGTCCTTGTATGATTATCGTAAAACAATAAATTAGAATGACGATACAAAGGCCAGCATATGTGACAGAAGTGCTACATGCATTTTGTCGCACATAAAATATTAATAAAATGATTTATTTTGCAGAAAATGGCAAGCAGACTGATAATAACCTTCCAAGCTGTTCTCAATTAGATAAACAAAACCAGGTAAATAAATTGAAATTGTATAATTATGTTGTGTTATTTAAAAAATAAATTACTTATTATATTATTAAGAATGTAGTAATTATTCACAACTAAAAAAATTATAAAATGATGGTAATGCAAATACATTCTTAGATCTTATCTTTTGTACATACTTCTCGTCTGTGATAGTATGATATGTGTAGAGAGATTACTATCAAGTATTTTATCGTTTATGATAAGTTATATTTTATAATAAGGAATTCCTGTCAATTTTTTTTTTTTTACAAATTTGATTTTATCCTAAAAATAATTTTCAAAACTTTTGAAAGCCCACCAAAACGATTGAAGTGCGACAGTATAATTAAAACTGGAAATAATTGACCTTTATAAAATACTAGCAGACCTGGACACACGTTGCTGTGGCTAACGAAATACAATGCCATGCCATTACCCGACCTTTATAACCGACGCCATCTGTTAAATCAAATCCACACCACCCGTTTGACAGCCTGCTGCCCACTTGCCAGCCCGCATCCTTTATTTATATATTTCAACCAATTTACACAAAACCTTGACAAATTATATACCTAAAAACCTTCCTCATGAATCATGAATCACTCTATCTATTGGTAAAAACCACATGAAAATCCGTAGTGTAGTTTAAAAGATCTAAGCGCACAGACTGCGGGAGCGACTTTATTTTATACTATGTAAAGATATTATGTTAATCTTATGAAATTGAAGGAATATTAATCTGGAAACGCCCATGCACAGCGTGCAATAAAGCACCATAATCACCGGTTCCGTACGGGACCGTTGGTCTTTGAACGACGTGAATTCGCAGTCCCGTACAGAACCGCTGGGCGTCTAAAGGTTAATAATTATTATAAGTCTTTTTTTTTTAATCTTCGACGTAGATAATATCAACAACTCTCGATGAAAATATGAACAAACTCAGAAAATAAAAAAGGTAACAATCTTTCTGTGGTTAATGATTTTCTCTGTCTTTCTGTTTCATGTTTTCATTGACAGATTTTTATATAACCTTTATCAATGATTAAATATTTTTATGTTTAAAAGCTTCAATAAATTATCCCTAACAATAAAATTGTTTTTTTTTTTATTTTTAATAGTTTAATTCATTCTCTTTTCTGTTGACAGGCCAGTGTACCGGAAGAATCGGACGGAGAATTAAATATGCTGGATATTTTAAACCACGATTGTATCATGAAGATATTCTCTCACTTGCACATTAGATATTTAATAAGGTCTGAAAGAGTCAGTAAAAAATGGAAATCTTTAGTAGAAGACAAATTACAAAGTGAGTACAATTTAAATAAATATATTTTTTAAATTTAGCATTAGCCCCCATTAATGTTTCGTCACCTCATTTGTATAGGGTTCTAACTGGCATTTTTTTTTAAAATTACCTTTGAATGCCAAAGCATTTCTTTTGCTTATTTCTAAGCCCCAAATAATTTTCATAACCATCTGTGTTGTATTTTCAAAGATATATTATGTATGGCAAAGTTCTAACATCAATCATATCAATAATTATTAATTTTACAAGATTCCACTTACACATTGGCATAGCCAGGGGGGGTGGCCCGCCCCGGGTGCCACAAGATGAGGGGTGACACCCGATCGTGGCTCCCCGAGGAGTGCCCCGAAACGGGAGAATTTTGTGTCTTACAGTCTTTTTATAGGCGCAATTAGCTTTCCTGAATTTCTCCATAGCCACCCCCCCCCCCAGGATCGACCATTTGACTTTGAAGTCGAAATTTGCGTTTTGAATTTCTCGAGGTGAAATTTAATGGGGGGGGGGGTGACACCACCCACTGCACTTACACTCTCTATTTTGTTTGTATCGGACGTTCGCTACTTTGGTTGGATTCACCTTACCATGGTTTCAAAGTGTGCAAAGTTGAATTTTTATAATCTATTTAACAATTTTAGTTAGTATTTTATTTTATCATATTTTAATGGAAAATATTTAAATAGGACGTGGCCCTAGCTTGGAAGCTTGGAATTGCATTAGGGATATGTAAATAGAACCTTGTGCTATGAATTATTATTTGCATATGGTTCTATTTGTAAGTTTAGGTGTGTTCTAAGTGGTAAATATTTTCCTTTAAAATATATTCAATTAAAATACTTCACACAAGATTCAACCTCAAAATCGGAAATTGGTAAATAGATAATGAGAAATCGTCTTCTCAAACTTTGACACCTCATATCTCAGAACAAGGTGAAATGAAGTGAGAATCTTATCCCAAAGGAGTGGGTTTGTTTATCAGTTGTGTAAAATTTTAAACAGATTTATTGGTAAGGCCTTGATTTATAAAGTCCGAAAGAGTCAGTAAGAAATATAAAACTTACAAGACGAATTACAATGTGAGTTCAAACATTTCATTTGTTATTTAATGAATTTCTTTCAATCTGCCCAGGCATGAGGACATTCAAGACATCCTACTGGGCCCTAGACTCCAACAACATCCCGCTAACGACCAACACCTTGCGAACACTCCTCCTAAAGTTTGGGCAGAGCTTGCGGCGGCTGCATCTCGACTACCAGTGGTCCGTCCTCAACGAGAGAACTCCTCAAATCATCTCCAAGTGCTGCCCGAACCTCACGGAAATAATCTTATCTGGAATCACCGCACGCAACTGGCGACCGCTCTTCGAAAAGTGCACCAAGCTTAAATCGCTCTCAATTTTAAGTTGCGAAGAACTGGAAGATAGGGATTTCGCCTACCTCAAAAGCCAGCTTGAAGAGCTGACGATCGTTCAAAGTGACGAACTCGTCGGGAAGTTTTTGACGATGATTGATGTCTCGCAGTTAAAGAAACTTATCCTGAGTCAGTGCTCGTTGGACGTATTGTCCAACACATTTGTGGACGTGTTTAAGAAAATGAGTAATTTGAAAACATTGTGCCTTGACTATAGTGCGTGTTTTTGTGAATCAGATATGAATGTTTTGCTGGGGCACGTTCCACAGCTGACGGAGTTGTCCGTTTGTTATTTCACTTCCCTGCAGACGTTGAATTTGGAGGCCATCGCCCAACTGAAAGAGTTGCGTGTGCTTCTCTTGGCCAAGAACCTCTCCCTCAACAATAACGCTCTGAAGGTCATTGTGAAGGGATGTCCATATCTGCATACTTTGGATATCAGCAACTGGAGATCTTCTTCGTCTTCTGGTATTCTATTTTTATTATTTTTGCAATATTATTTTCTTTGCATTAGCTTACCCAGTGGAAGATACTTTCAATGTTTCCCTGGTGGAAAGTGTGGCACTAATTCTAATTTGCACAAGGAAGCATGAATGGCAAAACGGTATTTCAAACAATCTTTTGGCTTTTTTTGTTGTTAGTTTTTGGGATGTTATGCCGTGTTGCGCTACCTCTTTCTATAACGTCGGCTATAGAAAGAGGTAGCGCAACACGGCATAACACCCCAAAAACTAACAACAAAAATGCTTTTGGCCATGAAAATCTAAAAACTTATCAATCTTTTGGCTGTCCAATTGCAAGGCAACATATCAATTTCATCTTCCATTATGCATACATAAATATTAAAAAGAAGCTCTGGAGCAACATAATATAATTGAAAACAATATTAGCGACTCTCACTTGAACATTTGAAAATGAAAAATCAGAAATAGATATGATCACATCTAGGAATTGAACTTTGTCTTGCCGGGGCTCTGCTCTACCACTGAGCTAATTTAACCTTTTGGTCATATTAAACTGTATCATACTCCTTCAATCTTTGACAAATCACTTTGTGGCATCATAATCAACTCAATCTAAAAACAAATCTTTAAATCAATTTTAATTTTATCCTTACGAAGAAACCATTGGTTTTTTTTATTTATTTATTGATTAAAGCCATTTTCGGGGTTTTGAAACATGTTGATAATTTTGATTAAGTAAGCGGTATTTTATTTTGTAAGTGATTTGATTTTTTTTCATTCAAGTATCATAATTCGACTAAGAACTACTAATATTATCTTCATTTTTCTTAACTGCTATTTTTTGTTTGTTTGTTTGCAAGATTCTTCCCGAACTAAATTCAATCCAGATAAGTGTCTTGGATAAATACATCCATTTTTTTTTTTTTTTCAAATTTTGCAAATTCACTTTGTGGCACCATTTTATTAATTGAATTATTAAAACACTTTGTTTTTACCACAATAATCTTTATTTAAAAAGTCGACATGTTTCGAGAACGATGTTCTCTTCATCAGGACAATATATGTACTAAAACTAAATTATCAAGCATAGAAAGACTGGCGTGGGTGGAAATGAAATTAGTTGGAGGGGGGGGAGAGGGGGGGAAAGAGGAGGAGCTTAGAAGATAGACAGGGGGGAGGGGGTTGCTTAGAAGATCATAGACAAAATTACAATGGAAATATGTTTAAAATAGGGTTATTCACAAAATTAATTTGGTTATTAATAATATTTAAATTACTATTGACATTTTTCCTAATTTCTAATATTTCTAAAAGATCTAATTGAAAACCACTAACGTTGTTAGTATGTAAAATTTTAAAACCCGTATTTATATCAAATGAATGGTTAAATTCAATTAGATGGTTAAAACTTTAGTTTAGGTAAAACTTGCAGAAATTTTGAAACGAGGATTAAGGAACACTTGAGATGTCTAAATAGCAATAATTATTCGGAATTTGCTAACCATCTAATTGAATTTAACCATTCATTTGATATAAATACGGGTTTTAAAATTTTACATACTAACGTTAGTGGTTTTCAATTAGATCTTTTAGAAATATTAGAAATTAGGAAAAATGTCAATAGTAATTTAAATATTATTAATAACCAAATTAATTTTGTGAATAACCCTATTTTAAACATATTTCCATTGTAATTTTGTCTATGATCTTCTAAGCAACCCCCTCCCCCCTGTCTATCTTCTAAGCTCCTCCTCTTTCCCCCCCTCTCCCCCCCCCCCCCCCTCCAACTAATTTCATTTCCACCCATGCCAGTCTTTCTTTGCTTGATAATTTAGTTTTAGTACATATATTGTCCTGATGAAGAGAACATCGTTCTCGAAACATGTCGACTTTTTAAATAAAGATTATTGTGGTAAAAACAAAGTGTTTTAATAATTCAACATCCATTTTTATTTAATTTTGTTGTTTTATTATTGTTTTATTTATTGTTTATATTTTATTGAGATTTACTAATTTTGTCATCATTAAATATTACAATTTGACATTTTTATCATTATTCCAAAAATAAATAAGTAATATTTGCTTATTTATTTATTAAGACATACACAGTATGTACACTATAATACAAGTTATAAAGTATGTTAAATTAAGTTCTTACATGGTTATTTATGTATGTCATTAGTTAATTTCGTCTGACATATGAACGGATCTTAAGACTTAATTAGTGAATGAATGAATAATTGTAATAAAAAGGAAGAAGGGGGGGGGGGGGGGAGATAAATAATACTATTAGTTACATAAATGTATGGAACCATGTTAAATGTTTTTAAACCAAATGAAGAAGTAGTGAAGTGAATGTTTTAAATCCCCAATGTTGATAACCGAGAATATTGTTGTTTCAGAGGTGACGGATGAGGGCCTCGGCTACGTGTGGAAGCTCCCTAACTTGGAGGTGTTGGGGATGAGTGCGCTCAGCGTCACCGACCGGGCATTTGACAATGCGGGGATCAACGAATGGGGTTCCAAGTTACGATCGCTCGTGTGTCGCCACAATACAGAAATAACGAATGCAGCCCTTGTGAGACTTGTACAACTCTGCCCCAATATAACTGTAAGCTTATTTTTGTACTATGAAATGTTTTCTTTCTTCTTTTTTTTGTGTGAATATCACACAAGAGTTCCGACTGCTCCCAACCTTCTGGAGCCAGTGAGACTATGGAGTATAAAATTGGAGTATGTTGTGAGGCTGGGTAGTAGCGATGTGTCGGTTCAGCTGGAATGGGCTCGTGTGATCCGCTCCTTTGCGGGAAGCGGTTCCTACTCCCACTCCTTTTTCAAATCGACTACTCCCAGAGAACCCGGCCCAGTACTCGCATCCAAATAATGTTATCTTGGTATAATCAAAGGGTGAAGTGCATTATAAAATAATAGGTTATAAGATAGCATCACAGCTTACAGCTTATGTACTTATTTAAATTCTCAATAAAAGCCGTGTAATGTACCTACATTGCACGGGTGACGGGTCCGAGCCCTCATGCGGGTCTGTCCGGCTCCGGGGTTCTAAGTTCTCGTGCGGGTTCTACGAGTAGGTCCTGGCTCCGAGTTCTTTGAACCCGTGCGTCCCGGTTCGGTGCGCCGCAACAACACCCAGTGCTCAGTCCGCACCTAAGAACTCAGACCCGGGACCTGCTCCTAGAACTCGTGTACTTTTAAAAGGAAGCAAGTCTCGGAAGCTTCCGGCAAAATGCAGAACTTACCCACCTCTACTGGGTAGTGGGGAGGAAAGGAGATGAAGAAAAGGAAGGTGGGGAGATTTGGTCACCAAATATGGCTAAAGCTATTTCAAGCAACATTTCAATTCTGAATGGTGGTCTTACGAATGAATTGTGAAATAACTCAAATTAATAAAATAAAAATTACTTGCGCACAACCACGGAGGCTGTATTGAATTGTGAAAATAAGTTATAAATGTGGTTTTTTTTTTTTACTTGATTAGTTGTAACTAGTTTGTTTTTATAAGTATTAAGTCGGGTACGCCTTATATGTCATTACATATGTCTGGTAATATTGTAGGTAGCTTGAAAACCAGCTTATTGGTCTGAGTGGTTAAACATTAAAATAATAGAGTAAAAAATCTTGTGAAGAATGTAAAAATATTCACTAAGCACTGATGCAAATGTAACTACATAGTAAGAAGTACTTGATAAAATATGTCATTGAATAGAAAATCCTTAGAATTTTGAACTACAGGGTTTAAAACAAAAAAAAACACTGTTGCCAATTTATATAAGTCCTTTCGACTTTTAGGCCCTAGAGAGGCCAATAGGATATTAGGCAGATTTTAATATAAAATGCGGTGTTTTCTCTTTCTAATACAGTTTAGATTGTATTTCTCATGATGAAAGAAAGGGAGACACAAATATTTAAATGAAACCTATTGGGCTGTTCCCAAAGTGAACAAATAAGCCTGAGGGGTTAAGAAAGAATATTGGTATTATTTGATCAATTTCACCTAAAGAAAGAAAAGATTGACCATACTTTGGGCTCTCTGACACGCCCACAGCACACTTCTAATGATTTATCTCTTTGGTGCCTTCAGTAAATACAGGATTGAGTTAGTTTGATTTTGAATGTTTTTTTTTGTGAATTATTTGTTATTTGAACATTGCATTTCATGATTTTAGAAAATAGACGCCTATGGATGTCTAAAAGTAAACGAGGAGTTTGTGAAGACGGCTAGCGAAGCCGTCATGCTGCACCCGTACAGAACTGAAAAACTTTTGGTACATATAGCCCACGTTGAGATGCTCACCGAGAAATCCCAGGTACTTTTTATATTATTGTTTTAACTCTACTGGCAATACCAAGGCATTTTAGTTGTACCTAAATAACCTAGACAAAATTCATGCACCTAACCTACAAATGTAAAAATATAACTTTGGAACCCCTGCATCATTATTATGTATTGTTAAAAAAATTATGTTTCTGAATCCTCTTAAGAAGTTCCCTCTTAAGAAGTTTGGTTTTTTTGGTCCCTCGGCCCAACATTGGCCCAATTTTTTTCAAAATATAAGGTTTTCGTGCTTAAGAAGTTTGTTTTTCCGGTTTCTTGGAAAACTTCTTAAGAGGGTTTCACTAACAAACAAAAATTATTTTATGTAAATATTTTTACCATATCTATTTTTTAAATTTTTATTTTAAAGTTTATAATCCAGCATGACTCGGAGGGTAGTGCAATCCCAGTCTACCCATATTACATAAACAATCTAAAAGAAAAAAGAAGTAAAATGTGAATTCATATTAGGTAGGTACCTACATAATTAAAACATAAAATGAAAATAAATTTCGTCACATAAATAACAAAAAATTTATCATAAAATTAAATTAAACAGAATTACAAATAAAAATATATTTTAGGATCGTCTATCAGGGAGGTCGCCTCATCATCTGCATCCATCACTCATTTAGTGGGGAATTGAGCCACTCGGATGCAGCCACGACAATGATGTCGGTTGATTTTTCCGACTTTTTAGAATTGTACAAAAGTTATGAGAGTTTGCGTAATCTTCACATATTTGCACAAGTCGTCTCATCGCTTAAATCGAAGGTGGCAGCAGTATCATGTCATCTGCGTAATTAATGTTATTGGCTTGTCCGCAGATATTCAACTCTTATAAGAGGTCGTTAAAGTACACATTAAATAGAGTGAATGGAACTATAATTGTATGGAAGCGGCATAAGCATTTCGGGACGTATTAAACCGCCAAAACCCGTGTAGCTGTCTCCATTTTTGGCCGGCGAGAGGAGGGGATAGAGACGGGGTAACCGCTCAGCGAGCGGGGGGAGGGGGAGCGCTCTACAGAGCAGGGCCGAACTGGTAATGGGCTTAACATTATTTAATTTATTTTTTAATTAAAAAAACTCTTGTCGGTTTTTTTTTCATATTTTAGGCGCAAAATATAATACCCATTACTTATTTGCTGAACGAATTTCTTTATCAAAATTAATAGTTTACTTAGTTTTAACCACGTTTATTGTTTATAAAAAACCGACATATTTCGTGAGCAATGCTCACTTCCTCAGGGTTTACTTAATTTAAAAAAAAATTAAATGAAGACAATATTAGCGAAACTCAATCAAAAATCTGAAAACAAAAAAAAAATCAGAAAAATAAATGGGAATATCTGGAAGGTTTTACTCATAAAGTTAAATATAAAGAATATATCCTAGACTTGCAGAAAATTCAATAGATGTCGTATATTAAAAATATATCCAGACACTTTTAGACCAGGAGACGACATAGGTAAACCCTACGTCATCGAGTACACAAATGAAACTACTTTTTAGTGATAATGGACACTTAAAAAACCTTAAAAAAGCTGGTCTGCCGGTGCGCCTCTTGGCAGGAGCCGCGCTGCCATGGAAATAGTCAGCGATTTTTTTCGAAAAAATTACGTCACCGAGTACACGAACGGGAATGGTTTCATATGATAAAGGTCGATTAGAAAATGAGAAAAAAGCAGGGCTGCCAACCGGCAGCCTGGCAAGTTCGCAGGCAGCCGGCGTCAAAGTGGGGTAAAAAATAGTAAATTTTACGTCATCGAGTACACGAATGAAACTAAGAATAACTATAGTCCAGATCATTCCGTTTAAGAATTTCTTGGTCTGCCGACCAGCAGCCTGGCAAATTTTTGTGTACGATTATTTAAAGTTTTTTTTTTTTTTTTTGGCAATGGCGGTTGAACATAGAAAATTATAAAATGTATATTTAATAAGCTATGTTTAAACACTTACATTTGAAAGGTAAGACTGTCTTTCTTCTTAAGGTCTTCATAGAACTACTTTTACACAATTTTACGGCGCAGTGGACCATTTTTCTATGTTTTATGAACGTTTTACTCTATACGCAACCGAGGTGTAAAAGCCAATGTCAGCCGTCTAAAAACATTCAGTAAAATTTTTGAAAATGCATACTTTGGGCCGGTGGGCACACTTTACATGCCGTCTCTCTAATATCCATACTCTTATAGTGAGAGACATATTTCCCCCTTGCCTGACTCCGCTTTTAAGGAATAAAGGTCTTGAAGAAGCTCCTGCCCATTGAATGTGATTTTCCTGTTGTCCGTACCAAATAGCCAGCATGTTGACAAATGCTGCTGGAACATCTCGCTTTATGAGTTTTTCCCATAATAATTGATGGGAAACACTATCACTTGCTTAGGTCAAGAAAACACCCATATACTTTGGTTTTTCTTTTTTTGTAGTAGGCTATTGTTTGTTTCACTCTATAAATGGCCATATCGGTTGATGAGGTTCTCTTGAAGCCGAATTGGTTATCCAGGGTAAATAGTTTCTCTTTAAAGTTTTACTAACGCGAATAGGATTTTTCAAAGAGTCTCGAAAGCATTATCGCCAAGGGGATCAGTCGGTAATTTCCTAATACCGATGCATCCAGCTGATTGGATTTCAGGATTGGTACGATAATAGTTTGGCTCATGTCCTTCAGCATGTGTGTGTGTCTTAGGCGGCTCGAGTACAGGGCGGCTAGAAAAGTATGAAGTCGCTCTCCTGTATTAAATGACAAGATTTTCATAAAATTGTTTTGTGCAGAATAAATTCCGTTTTTGACGAAGCGCATTATTTTCACAACAGGGATCCACTATATTTTAAGTCAAGTTGTAATGGATGTTCTTTTGGTTGGGTTTTGTTTCCAGGAAGTAATTAGGAATATAAAGTGCCCGCTGCTGAGTATAGAGACCACTGAAGACTTCCTGGACCCACTTCTTCACTCCTACAAGAACTGCTGTGACTATGAACTCCGAGAGAGCTTCGAAGACCTGCACTACTCCTTCGAGGATCTATCAGGTATGTTCCGTTGTGTAAAGTTCTACCTTATGGAATAGCAAGGTTCCATTTGACACACCAATGCTATGCAATAACGGGCTCTAAAGGAAGCTACTTCAAAGCTTATTATCTCATAACAGTGGCCAAAATGTTTAAAAGTTGTTGTTTGTTCGTCTAATTGACAGGTTGATTTCTACTGAGACATCACCACATATGCGATATGTATCACCACATATGTGATGCCAGTGAAGAGCACTATGAAAAATTTATCAAATATGTAGACAAAAAGATGGATAAAATAAAGCAGAAATTCTTCAAAAAAATAGAACAAGAGACATTAAACATAAAGAAAAATCTAGAACATGAAATTTTAGAAATAAAAAAAAAGTGTAGATTTTATAAGCCAGCAATATACAAAATAAACAAAAAAGTCGAAATTTTAGAATAAGCTAACAACATTGTGATTGTGAGAATAACCAGTTATTTTTAAACGGTATCATCACATCATATTCACAAGAAATGACAAAAAAATTGTACATCAATATCTGTTAAATGAAAACAAAATTGAAACCGGCTCCAATGTTCGTGATTTAGGGGTGATTCTCGATAGTAAGTTACAATTATCAATGCCATATCGATCAAATAACAAATAAAGCAGCTAAAATGCTTGGTTTCATCGTAAGAAATACAAAAGAATTCACAAACACTGTAATTATCAAACAACTATACTTAGCGTATGTATGAAGCCATTTAGAGTTTGCGTCAACTGTGTGGTCTCCATTTTATGCAGTACATATAAACAAAATTGAATCGATTCAGAAAAAATTCATAAAATACTAACTAACTAACCATCACGCCGTTTCCCTAAAAAAATAAATTATTAATTAATTATTTATTTATTAATTTCCTTATTCATAAAATACCTTTCTTACAAATCGCACAATCGATTTAATAATTATCTTGATGCAACAAATTTCTTCAAAATTGATGCATTGAGTGTACGCAGACAATAGAGAAGTCCACTCCAATTTTTTTTATTTTTTTTTATAATGACCTTCTAACTTAAATGCATTGACTGCATTTTTTTTTTTTTTTTAGAGTTAGTTTTAATAGTTAAAATAATTGTCAAAGTTTCAATTTTTCAAGGTCCCTCAAAAACCCGCCAAATTTAAGATGTATTTTGTGACGTCATCAACAGTTCACCTACTTAATAACGATACGCATTTTTTCATTTTTATGTTGGTCTCCCTGAATCTCACATAGATCTATCTGCGCAGGCGCCGCACAATGGTTTTACTAGTATGGGAGAGTTGGAAACAATTCGAAATTTCAAATTGCAGAGATCACTAAATTTTGTTTCTATATCTTGACACCACATACAGCGCATCTTTCCCCATACCACCAAACTCATCAAAACGTTTCGTCACTGCGTAACACGTCAGCAAAGAATGACTTCCCGAGCAGTCAGGACGTTTGTGTGAAAATGCAACGTTTGTTATATAACATTTAGGGACTAATAACTTTTTACACCGCTTGCTGGCAATCTTTTTTCAACATGGATCCAATACCTTTGGGTGTGTACTAAAGATGTAAAGTATTTTTTTCATATATTTAATATGACAAATTAAAGATTTCTTTTTTAAAAAACATCTCGTGAATTAAAAAAAAATACGACGATTTCTGAAATAGTTAAGGTTTTAGTTTAATATTCCGTAATAAAAAAAAAAATCTTACGTATTTTTGCGTCTCTACGGCCCAGTAATTTTTACGTAATTTACTTACTGTAAAATTTGAGTGCTTCATAAATATCATTATTGTCACAGGTTCGGTTTCAAAGGATTTTTTCTTCAGACAAAAGGAGTTATTTGACATAGTGATGAACTCAAAGTGTCAACAGATGGAAAAAGATTTTTATATTTGAAAAAAAACTTATAAACCTCACCAATTGCCTTAAAGAGGGGTTGGTTAAACTCCGTAAAAAGATCGCGGGCTTCAAATTTTGCTTTAAAAAAAGACGGAAAATTGCTCGTCGAGATGAAGCTAGATTTATGATGGAAAATAAAAAAAAGTGACTTGAGACTCCGATTGGTTTTATATTGCACGCGATTTTCCCTAAAAACAGCACGTCGTGGTCAAAAACACAATTTGAATGTAGTTCTGACCGATCCAAGCGCTTGAAAACCGAAGATCTTCGGAAAAGTGCACCACTTTCTCATTTGGCGTTTGAGAAAGAGGTGCACTTTTCGGTCAATCGGTCGCATCAAAATTATTAGAAGACATTATTCTAGGCGTTCATCTTTTAACAGACAAGTGTACAAAAAATTTGAAGATAATCGCTCTTCTTAAAAACAGATGTTCATTAGGACGTGAGAGGATGCGATTATTCTAGTATTTTTATATCTTCAAGTGTACCTACATATGCGATTAGTTTGCAAGAAGTCTGACTATTGTAGCAAAATCCTTGCCCATCGTTCACCAGATATTGCCGCCCGATTAAGATTATCATAAGAGGCTCCGGAAGCTCGGAAGAAAGATTTTTTAAAATATCGCGAAAACTATACTAGAAAATGTTCTAGTGAGAAATTTAATGAGGATGTTTTTAATTTAATGTTAGTTATATCTGATCCTGTCATAACTAGTTACAGGTAACCCCCAAATAAACAATTAAATCTTTTTCCTAAAGAAGTTTTCGATTTAATATTTCCCCCGGATATTCATTATATACATATCTTTGGCACCGACGATGATGAAGATTGTTCATAGTCTGCATCAGAATGTTGAAAAAAAAAAAAAAATAACTCGGCCTTTATTTTCACATGGATCTGGATATAAATAATTTCAATTTTAAGATTTAAAAAAAAAAAAAATTCTTGTTATTAAAATCCAGTAAAACTTACTTAAATCAAATATTCTTATTTTTTGTAACCATACCGAAAAATAATATCACTTTTTTTCCTCGTTAATCCTGCCTGTGAATTGTTTCCAACTTTTGGAGTATTCGGAACCACTGTGCGCCGCCGGCCATCTTGTTGTAGCCATCTTGTATAGCGAGATCAAGTACAAAATGACATGATGAATTATGCTTGCAGTTAATTTTATGTTTAAGATAATTTTCGTTTAAATGATCAATTCACTGTGATATTAGTGTAATTCAACATAATTACCAATGCTAGCGTTAATTTTTTTTTCAGTTTTAGTCCTTTAAATAGTGTTTTGGTGATTTATTTTCATTTTACAAAAGATTTTAGGTTACGTCTGAAATTTTTTTTAATGACTTTTCCGCGTGAATTTAACCCAATAGCTGCCCAGACAATATACTCTGTCAACTATGACGCGCCAAGCTATTTCAGTCTTTTTCAAGTTCTCAATTAAATTAATCTTTACGGCATTCCCATTGCCATTGAGGGCTTTGTTTATATTAGACACTCATAACTGATATCTTTACTACATACTTTATAAGATATTTGAATCCTTGAGTGTGTCCCGTAACGTATTTTTGACATAAATAGTAAACACCATCAGAATAATTGAGTGCGGTGAACCGGCCATAGTGCTGACTCACTAACACAAATAAACAAAGAGATATAAGATAAACACTCACATGTCATTATGGAGTGTATCGAGTTCGGCAACGATTCTCCAACTTTTTTCACATTTTATATTTGATATTGCACTAGATTGTATTACATTTTATTTACACAATGTTTTAAAGATTTAAAATTAATATTCTTTTTTCTCGTGGAATATTGTTGAGCATGGCCAAACACATAACGGTACGTTACATTCGCCACACATGTACTTCGTCGCTTTTCTTGTTTTTGGTCTAAGTTTAGTGTTTGAGCAAACATAACAGTTTTTATAAGGTTTTTGGGTTTTTTCCTTTGCGGGTATTGGTATCGGCATATGTTTTACTAGCATTTTGGCAGATAACCGTAATGGCACATCTTGTGACGAACATGGACCAACTTCAGGGTGCGATGGAGCATGATGTTTTTCTAATAATTGTCTTATCACATTTAATTGGAAATCAGGAAAAGTAATGTTTTTGGAACTAACGGTTTTGTGCATAATGTACGAATTCAGTAAATATAAATCGATTAAATGAAAGAAAACTTTTTTGTACCACTTAATTGATTTTCTAAGGGAATTTACACTAGTTATCATCATATCCGCTTTATCTACTAAGCCCATATTTTTATTATAATCTTGAATACAATTTGGCTTCGAAACTACTTCTCCAGTTCTAAAATTTATTTTCCCAGTTGGAGAAACTTTATCATCATGAAGCGTCGTTAACATGTGAATTTCTCTTTTGTCGTGCCATTTTAATGCCATCAGTGAATCGGAATACTGAGAAGTAATTTCCCCTTTCTTCAATTTATTAAATTTTGGCATGTTTTTACGGTTTTTTCGCACCGTTCCACATGCGTTAGTTTGGTGGTCATGCAAAAATTTAAATAATATTGGACTAGTGTACCAATTATCTACATATAATTTGTGGCCTTTACCGAGGTAGCCATTTAACATAGTGGTGACAACAGCCCCTGAAGCCCCAAGACATTGCTCGTCAGTGACATCCGTCCCATCTCCACAATAAATAATTATATCTAAAATATAACCTGTCTTCGAGTCGCACAAAACAAACATTTTTATTCCAAACCGATGGCGTTTGGATGGAATATATTGTTTAAACTTAAGACGTCCTTTGAACTCTATAATGCTCTCGTCAATGCATAGATTTTCGTATGGCACCATTGTTTCCTTGAACATTTTTCGAGTGTGATTGACCAGAAGTTTAATTTTATTTAATTTGTCACCAGCAATTTGTGAATCAGGGTCTGACATATGCAGCATACTCAGCAATATCTGGTAACGATTTCTTGCCATCGTCTTGCCAAATATTTTACTTGTCAGAAGGGGATCTTTCGACCAATGCTCTTCTATCGTGTGGTGCTTATTTCTGGTCATAAGCATTGTCACTGCAATAAATATGTAGAGTTCATTAACTGATGTATCTTTCCACCTGCGAAGCCGTGAATGTTCAGAAATAACTTTATTTCTAATAGTTGCTTGATAATATTTGTTTGTCTCCTTGACAATTTCGGCCATTATATTTGTATTTAGAAAGTGTTTAAAAAAATTTATTTCCGGGGAATTTTCTGATAATAATGGGGTCGCGATTATTCCAGATGGAAAATCATTAAATTCATGGATTATTGGTTTAAAATTTCCGGAATTCACAGTCCAATTTCCCGACGAAGTTCTTTGGGTAACTTCAGTCTCCATAGGCTCATCTTCATTGTCACTAAGTTGCGTTATAAAATCCGAGTCATCATCACTTTCCTCAATTTCGGAGTCAATATCGAGGACGAATTCTCTTATCTCTTCTTCACCGAGATTGCGTCTTGACATATTTAGGGATATTAAAAATAAAGTTTCAAAAATGATTGTATAAAAGTACACACGAAATGAAATATCAAACTAAATTAAAAAAAAAAACACAAACTAAATTCTCAATTCGGGAATAAAAACTCAAGTCCACATCTCCGCCGAATATGAAAAAAACTTTTAGAACCACACCACAGAGAACGCAATAAGAACCACGTGACATACACACACACGACGCTGCGATGGCGGGAGAATCAAACGACTGCGCCAAGAAATCTGTTGACCTTTTTTGGATGCTGATTTTCATAGTATAAACAATTTAAATTATCATATTTTACAAGAGATGTCGCTAAGAAACAGTTCATAATATTTTACAAAATAATATTTAGCCCCATCTACCATCAGAACTTAGAAATATCATCCTCGAAACATTCATACTGGCGATTTACGTGATACGGCGTAAATGGCAGTTGTGGCACGGAACGTTCGTACGCCGATCCGCGTAAATGGCAGGGATTGGGTTAATAAAACTTCTATAAAAGTAATATTATTTAATAATGTAAAAGCCTTATGCATGTGTAAATAAACACAAAATAGAGAAATCAACGCATTAAATTGCGTAAAATCGAGTCCAAGATGTCATATTTTTCCAGCTATTTTTTCGGAATCATTAAAATATTTTTTTATCCTTTTTAATTGTATGAACTAGATAAAAAGTGAAGTGACAGTTTTATTCCAAATTCATAAAGTAAGAGGACTGTATTTTTTTTTAATTTTGAATTTTTCTAAATTTTTCGACCATTTAATAGAATATGTTTACTGTCAGCTGTTTTTTTTTAAAGTTTTTCATTTTGAAACTTAAAATTACTACAATTTTCAAACACGATCGTATATGTCAGATACAAAAATCTAAAAGGCAATTCTATTTAGTTTCTATAAAGGTATCTTAAAAAAGACATCTTAAAAAATAAGAAATATATAGAACATTCGTTTGTGCCATACCTAAATTCCCATACAAACGACGTACCTGGTTTATTTATGTGACGTACAGTGATTACCATCGTGACGTCACCACAGAGCATTACACAGGATACCAACTTGACGCTGTGTTTTATTGAGAATATTAAAAATGCACTTTTTAATATTTTAAAAAAAAATGTACGTTTAATATTATTTATTAAAACTTATATATTCAGAATTAGCGTTTATTGGTCTATATGAACATATTTTTTTAAAGCCATAATATTTTTCAGTGGAGTTCCTTATTCTCAGATGCGATGTTGCTATATAAAATCGTAAATAACATAACCGACTGTCCTGAATTATTGAACAGAATAGATTTTAAAGCTACGTGTGTTCGTGTAATATTTTTAAGGAAAAACACTGTAAAACAAAGTCAAACCAAAATGCTTGAAGACTGTGTTCAACGTATAATAACATTTTCTCTGATATAGATATCTTCAATTGTGACGAAAGTAAATATAAAAATTCTATCAAAAGTGTATTAAAATGTATTGAATGAGTACAAAACTGCTTAAATGTAATGATATATTATGTACTACCTTCTACCTGTTATAACTATGTAATATCTTTTAATTTACTATCTTTTAATTTTTGTAAGATTACTGTTTAATTTCTAGATACACAATGTAATAGTATAATGAGGAAATCTATAATTGGTTTCTCAGTTAGGTAAATTATACATGTATAAATTAATCATTATTGTAAACTGTTGATTTCCCTAAAATAAAATAAATAAATAAAACATCAAAGAAATCAGAATCAATAACTTAGAGGTCCGACTGGCTGAAATTGAATAGGTCAGTATGAGCCTCAACTGGGCTGAGTTTGCGGGTGTAATTACCCTACCGAATGAATAACCGCTGGACACCATAAATAGATAATTTAAGGAGATACAAATTAATGTTGAACCACAGAAGATAAAAAGAATAATCAGGTATCAAGATCGTTCACAAAAAATGGAGGGCGGATCTTACAGATATAAAGTTCAGCTTCAAGATGAAGCTCAGCAGAGAGTTTTGAATTCCCGCAAGAACGCTAAAGAGAAGAATATATTTGTAGGCGAACTATTAACACCTTACTTTAAAGAGCTGTTGTGGAAGACCAAACAAAAAGCTAAAGATAATAATTATATGTATACTTGGTTTAAAAATAATAAAGTCCTCACAAAAAACAAACTCTGACCATACTTCAAAAATAATAAACGTTAAACATGTCTGCGACTTACAGCTCATAATCTAATTGATTACATTCTTTTTAACTGTCTACTGTATAGGTGACTCCATCTATTACAAATGGACTCACTACTAAATATTGATTTTGAACCACCCTATGACGAAGAACATGTATTCAAAAATTCTCAAGATTCCAAAGTATTCCACACAAATAACTCTTTAAATGTAATATCCCAAAATATAAGAAGCATTCGCAAGAACTTTGACAGTTTTACAGTTCTTTTACAAGACCTTGACTCCCACTTTGATATAATAATTTTAAGTGAATGCTGGACAGACGAATCTTACACCGACATCTACTTACCTGGATATTCGACATTCCACACTACTACTAAACTCAACCAAAATTATGGGATAATTATCTTCGTAACAGAGGCGCTGAATCCCTTTATCTCTGAAATAAACTTAACGGAAGCAAATTGCATCAAAATATCACTAGGATCTGATTTATCTGTATTTGCTATTTACAGACCTCCATGCTTTAAAAATCTTACACCTTTCCTAAATTCTCTACAAAAACTTCTGGATGATAACATAAACACCCAACAACTCATCTTAGCGTGAGATCTGAACGTAAACATTCTGAATTGCAATCCGAAAACTAAACTCTTTCTTTTCATTACCGTTTCACGCATGTTTATTCCCTATATTTGCCCTTTTATTCGACTTGCCACACTTTCTTTCTCTACTGGCAACACTGTAGCGACGCAGGTTTCAGGTCACGTGATGTTTGTGTTCATATGACGCTGTTTTTTCACTTTTTTGCATTATTTCCAGATGGCATGAACGACGAATATGATGACTATGGTTGGGACGCTGACGATATGTTCTACGATGACGACTCAGATGACAGCCTCCAGAGCGTGTTTGAGGCCTTCCTTCCCGTGTTTCTGGTCCCGGGCTAACTCTCCGCTTATTCCAAAACATCACTTGCTGCGGGAAACACATCCCCAAACAATAACCGCATTCTAAATCTCTAAAATAACAGTTCAAACTTATATACTGTGTAAGATATCTTGCTTGTTACATATTGTTAATAGGTTCCGCAACAAAAACAGAACATTGAAATGAAGAAAAAAAACTAACTTTTTATTTTATTGTGTTCTGTTTCATCCATTTACCGTGTTAATAATATTAAATTATATTTTCTTAAATATAACAATAACAATAATATTAGTTAAACTGAACTCTCAATTTTTTCCATTTTAATTTGTTTTTATAAAGGCGTCGATATAGAATACACGGTGCGACATCCTTTGTGACTTAGTGGTGAGAGCTGTAACTATCGTCAATAAATCATTAATTTTTCATGAACTGGATAAAATGCATTAATTTTTGCAGTAGTAAAGTTGTTGGAATGTTTTATCGGATATCAGAATTAAAGCAAAATCAAAATATGTGTATGCCACATATTATGTATTTATAACTACTGAAAATTTCATTTTTACACCAACCAAACAATTTTTATTTTTTAAATAGGAATTACAAACCGCTTGTTTTTATTTTATTTTTTAATTAATATTCATCATTATTGAACCGGGGGGCAATACATGTAACCGCCTGAATTTTGATCGTTTTTCAGAGGCTTAAGGGAAGGAATTAATTAATCGTTTTTAAATTCAGTATGTTTATTCATCATATATTAAAATACAAGAATCAGATTTTTTTTTTCAAAATGGCCGCTGTAGTAACTTATCTCCTGAGAACCTCACGGCGAAAGGCATCAATCGGTGGGATTTTTAGCTTCAATTTTTGATTTCAGTTTGCTGTACAAACTGAAATCAAATTTTTTGGTTTGAGCGTGTTCATAATGCGTCGATGACACAGGGCGAGTTTACAAGCTACTATCTCGGAAATTCACTATCTGTTAGTAAACTCGCTCAGTGTCATCGTGTTACTTGCTAACTAGCAGATTGTTGACAATCCACGGAAAAAGTTGAAAGGTCCTCAACTTTACACGCTACAAGCCGACTCGTGATTGGTTTATTTGTGTTTCCAATATGGCTGCCAAAAACCAGCTGATTTTGACTGTCAACTGTCTGAAGGATTAGTTCACGTTATTTCCGCTATTGGCGCTAGCAGCTACGTGCGAGTCCAGTTTCCTACAAAAATGTCGCGAGCTACTGAGCGAGTGGACAGTTTTGTGTGTCATCATGACAATCTCACTCGCCGATTCACCCGCTTTTAAATTTAGTAGATAGTAGCTTGTAAACTCGCCCTGTGTCATCGACGCTTAAAACATGTATCTTTTAGTTGAACCAATAAAAAAAATCATTAATTGGCACGCCTCAGAAAAAAATCTGATTTTTCACCCTTTTTTATGTTTTTTTTTTTTTTTTGCATTTTTGAGGTTCAACTAGAAGCTAATACTATAGAGAAGACGTGTGCCAAATTACATCGGTTCGGTTTGAGAACTTTTTGTGTTATCTTGCCCGCCAATTAAAAAAAGTAGTTTCGAGAGGAACGCGTGTAAAGTTTTGACACACACTATGATTACAGCGACTTACCAACTATTCAGCGATTCCAGGGCCATACAGATGTCCTTCGGTGCGTTCATAGTACTCGTTTTCTTAAGTTCTTATTGACACGCTGGACAAGCTTTTTGGTCGTTTTGGCGATTTTCTCGACTCACCCTTTGGTTCTTTTTTTTTTTTTTACATGTATCTTCCCCTTACAACTCTACCTACTAGTATTTTTTTATGTCATGTTTTTTGAAGATTTTTTAAATGTCTCAATTTAAAGTTGTAAATGGCGGGGCGGAGTAGTATACAATTCAGTTGTCCATGGAGTGAGTTCAGAACTTGATCAAATATTTATATTGGTGTTAGGTTATTTTGGTTTCATGATCATTTTTCAAGAACTGTTAATTTTATGTACGCTGTATAAAAACAAGAAAACTTGTGACAATTCAGATATATTTTTTAAAGTTTTTCCATTAATTTTAATGTGTAATTTTTTCTGCAAAGGCTAATTTCATGTATTCTATATCTATGCGAATAGATTTTAAACTTATTTTTGTTTGTTTTTAAAATGAATCTCCCAAAACCTCTGTTTTCATTATTTTATTGATTTTTAGTTTTTAGTTTCAATGGTTATTAAGTTTTCCCTGTCAGTTGTCTGCCATAAAGTAATATTGTTTAGTTTTATTAGCACCAGTTACCAAACTGTATTTATAAACATATACTAACTGAATGTGGTTAAATTAAGTTTATTGTTTATGGAAAGAAGAAATTGAAATAAAATTATTTTGAAGCTTATGTTCTGATTTTATGTTTCATTTCGATCTGATAAAATACCCTGTATTACATAAAGGCAATGACGTTACAATATATAGACCATGACGACCGGCGTGATCGAGGGGTAAGGCTCTTGACTCGCAATCCGAAGGTCGCGCATGGGCAAATAAATTTTGTTTAATAAATTTGTTTAACTTCACAATTAATTAATTTAAAAAATAATATTTAAGTAGGCAAATTCCAGAGTGGAATATATTCTCAGTATCGCCCTTGTGTAAGAACACCATTCAGAATTGAAATGTTGCTTGAAATGGTTTTAGCCATGTTTGGTGACCAGATCTGAATAGCCAGGTACTTCCCCACCTTCCTCTTCCCCATCTCCTTTCCCTCCCCATTACCCTTAGCCTTACAACATACCCCAATTGGGGATGCTATAGCCTCACTGACTCATGGAAGGGAGCAGCTGAGACTATTCACACAAAAAAAAAAAATAATACGTATAGAAGCACTGTAGAAATCTCAAAGAAGCAAGTCAATTTGTAGTGCCTTCGATTTCATAGTTTAAGTGCTAAACTGCCACTTGTTGCATGAGTTTGTGTGTTACCTCTAAGTAAATTCCATTAAAGAAATGTCAAAAGCCAAGGAATAACATTTCATTTGCAGTAAGTGCACGCAAATTACATCGAAATTATCATTGATTATTATAAATAATACAGTTGTTTTCCACCCAATGCTAGGCCTTAGAGTACAGTAGTTACCTTAGAATTACGAGGTCAATGCTGTCGTTAACTAAAATTTACTGTTTAAAATAGTCTAAACACTCTGTTTAATTTATATGCTTGCGGTGAAACAACATACAAATCAGAGAAGTAACAACGAATACAACAACAATCTCCGCCGAAACATAAAGAGTGTTTCTTACTTGCCACATTTTATTTCTAAATAATAGCAAGTCTTGGTGTATTGTATTGTAATTGAACAAAGGGATAAATAAATACTTGAGGAATCGCTATTTGGGTTCAAAAAATTATACGGAGAATTGCAATCAATAACTGAACCAGATAAGGCAGATACGTTTTTTAGATTTTCACGGCCGAAAGTATATTTGTTTTTGGGGTGTTATGCCGTGTTGCGCCACCTCTGTTTGCAGTGTCCGCAACGTTGGCTAAAGAAGGAGGTAGCGCAACACGGCATAACACCCCAAAAACAAATAACGAAGAAAAAAAAGACAAGGCAATTCACAATAATATGGACTAGTTTAATGGCTCATGAAATTTTAATAGAACTTCATAATATTATCACAATCAGAAATATACAAGGTCATTTTTATGAGCTAGTTATTAAAAGAAATTAATATTAAAAAGTAACAAAATATGTAATGTAGATATGTACTAGGTAAAACACAAAAATAAGTATTATTTAATAATAATTCATGCATTATTGGAATATAAAAATATCACGAAAACCTACAACTAATTAATATAAAAAAAACAATGTACTAAAGTTAAAATTAATGATAAGTTAATTTGTCACATCGGGTTCCCATTCCGGCATCAAAGGTACGAGGGTCGATCAATAAGTACCCATATTAGAATTGAAGATGCAAGTTTTCAACAATTTTTTTTCAACTTAATTCCCTTTCAGGTCAATACACTTTTTCCAATGTTTCCGCCATTTCTTTAACCCCTCCAAAAATACGATCTGTCAAACCCTTCAAAATGCATTTCTGTTTCGGCGATAACCTCCTGACGTGAGCAGAAGTTTTTTCCCCCGAGCCATGTTTTCATATTGAGGAATAGAAAGAAGTCGCAGAATAGATGGTACGGCAGCAATTCGTAGCGCAATTCATGCAATTTCACCAGGACAATTCCAGAAATGATCCCCTCGACACCGATGCATAGTCGGGAAACACGCCAAATGCTCGTCCAACATGTGTACACGGTTGACATTTGTCACATGAGAATGGGTAGGTTCTTCAACTCGTTCTTGAGTTCAACAGCTTGGATGTGGAACGATTTGCCGAACTCTGTGTTACCTCTTTCCTACAACATGGGTCTCTTCAAGACTCTTCTTCTTCAACCCTCTTCAAGATCTTCACTCCTTCCTCTCATCAAAAAAACACTCCAACAGCATCCTCAAAGATGACATAGGCCCTGAGGGAAATTATTTTCCTCAGGGCCTCCTGTGTGGAGTTAATGTAAAAAAAAAAAAATATGACATAGGCCCTGAGGGAAATTATTTTCCTCAGGCGTCTTGTGGGGAGTAAATTTAAAAAGAAAATATATATGAATGTGCTGGTGTGTTATCCACAGTGAACAATCACAGCACTCGTCAGACCAACACTTAACTTTTCAGGTAAAGTAATGACTGTTGTTCTGTACGTCACCTACGGCCTCTACTACTTTGCGCACTTTAGTTCGGCAATCATCAAGAATCGTGTCATGGACCTTTACAATGATTTCCTCAGCAACCACGTCTGCCGGGCAGCCTTGCCGCTCCTCATCGAAAACAGATGTACAACCATGTTTAAATTCGTTGAACCAATATCTCACGGTTGTCATAGATATTGAAGGGTCTCTAGAGGCAGCATCCAACTTTGCATTTATTTCTTTGCATGTTTTTCCATCCAAAAATAAAAATAAGAATTGATTTTGCTCTTTTACCATTTTGTCGAGAAACACCTGTGATAAAACTGGCTGCCAAATAAAAAGTAATCTATGAATCAGTCTGAAATTTTTTATGGTGTCGTTTGACAGATGGCAGTACACGATGGTCATGACAACTTCAGCGACGCCATCTCTCTTCAAACGCAGATACTTATTGATCGACCCCCATATAATCCTCTGCTAGCAAAGTCCACCATCATTACGCAAGCAGCATTTTGTACTTGTAACGTAATGTTAGTAGAGATTTAAAATATTTTCAGGCCATTTATAACCTGGGAATGTTTTTTTTTTTTTTAAAGATAATAATATCGAAGTTTTACGCAAAAAGATTAACCACATTGAATTTCAATAAAAATAAATTTATTAATAAAAAGAATTCACTATTCATGATATATCATAATACAAAATAATATGATTGAAATATTTTTTTATTTTTTATAAGGCTGCCTTTACACACGTAAGTTTTTTCCTGTAATTGATCCACGTATGCGAGTTATGGCCAAATTACCAATGTAAACGACACCAAAAGTCACTTACTGTAATTTATAGCAAGTTGCAGAAGTTGTTCTAGCGTAAATTTTTTGACAAGTCTAATGACGGTTACCATAAGAAATAGTACCAAAATGCGCTGTTGTGAGATGTCAAAAATAAAAGATAGTTGTTTTCATAGGATGTTTTTCCGATAAAACTAGTACATATTTTTGTTATTTTAACTAAAATCTGATTAGGTAGTGGATAATTAGGCACATTATTATCTTCCGAAAAACAATATAAAAATAACACTACATAAAACTCAAATTAGCACTAGGTACCCATGAAAAAAAATTTAGACGGAAAGAAACTTTTCTGATGACAAAAACCGAAGAGGTATCATTTATTTTTCAGGTGGAAAAAAGTTTTCTGAAAATGAGCATCCTTCTATTTAATTATCGGTCCAATACTTTCTAATCTCAATGTTTCTGTTTATAACATTACGTATTTGAATTCGAAGTCGGTTGCTGTCAGGTGGCTGTCATTCAGATAAAATGAAAGAACTTCATTAATTTCCACCTTTAACGGAACAAAAGTGTGTGGAAAATTGTTTATTTCAAGCCAAATTCTATTTCATCACTTTATTGGGGCCTTTTCGTCTTTATTGACAAAATCACATAAATTTGACAGCAGCAGATCGTTGTTGACCGGAAGCCATCTTACTGCAAATAAATTTACAGACGTAAACGGTTGCTATGAGCCCTTATATAAGTTGTACTTCCGAACAACTTCCGTGAGCAATTATCATAAGTCGGATGCATATGAAAATGCTCCTGTGAGTAATTTGTCAGAAACTCAAGTCGCAAATTTTATTTATGAGTGTAAAGCTAGCCTTATAAAGTACATTTTCCCGTTTCTCAAAAATCCCACTTTGTCGCGTTGGAAGTCAAAAGAGCCCAAGCACCAGGTGAATTAAATTGACAGGACAGCCTAAATGGGATTCACGTAAATATCTACCTTGGTCCAGTGTTAATGTACGGAAATGCGAATCAAATTAGAATTACGACAGATCATTGAAATTATCGAGTAAATATATAGATAAAAATTATTAATGATTTAATTTATATTATACAATTAAAAAAGCAAAGACAAAATATTGAATTTTTATTGCCAAAAACTAATTTCAGCTGTCTGTGAGTTGGTCAGTAACATGAAATATTCTTGTCTAATGATTAACATCATTCAATTTCAATGAAAATTTAATTCAAAATTATTGAACTAATTATCATATCAGACAATTGATAAAGTAGGTACCAAAATAATGTTATTAATAAATAATTCTTTATTTGAAATGTGTATTTTTTTTTTCTAATGTGCGACAGATGCTTATATGAATTGACCCGTTGTGCACCACAGTAGCCAACAGGCACGAAAAAAAAAATCTTGCATGTAAAAAGCTGTTCTGTGGAAAATACTTACGATATATAATATGTAGTACTGTCATAAAAACATCATTTGATATAATGTAAGGTTTACGTATGATGTAAATTTTGCATTGGCACACCAAGGGTTAATAGAGTGAAGATATGTTACTGAGACAACGGTCGTGGCTTCACTGAACTAGGTCCAGCGGACATACTTCAGCAGGTCGTTCATATACATATTCTTTGAATGGCTATCCTTTTCATAAGCAGTATTACATTTTTTATTCGATTAGTATGAATATAACGAGTCTTGTATTTTACAATGTCATTGGATAAAATCAGGTCCTTTAAAATTAGATTAAATTTCTATCTCGGAACAGGCTCAGCCTGGTGAGGTGGTTAATATAAAAAAGTATTTACATATATTCTAGTTAATAAAAAAATAAAATTAGCAAAACTCTATCGAAAATCTGAAACAGAAAAATCAGAAAAAGAAAGTCACATCTACGACTCGAACCCAGGACCTACTCTTTGCCGGGGCGGAGCTCTACCAACTGAGCTAACGAGTCCCTATCCGATTTGGTCATATTTTACTGTATCATACTTCGACCGAGAATTATCCACATTGTCTTATAGTAGCCAATAAAAATACAGAATAGAATAGGGACACATTAGCTCAGTTGGTAGAGCTCCGCCCCAGTAAGGCGTAGGTCTTGGTCTGGGTTTGAGTCCTAGATGTGACCGTATCTTTTCTGATTTTTCTGTTTAAAATTTTTGATTGAGTTTCGCTAATATTGTCTTCATTAATTAAAATATTACAATTTGAGGTTTTACTCAATAAGTAAAAAAAAAATTTTCAAGTTTACTAATATTTGACAGGTTTTCCTTTTGAAAGGCAATGTTATTTTATAAACACTTTCAGCTTCACAAATCCACAATTATAATTTCCAGATTATAATAAAATATATTGTGACGTTTTCTAATTTAAGAAACTAGCAACATTAAAAAATATCTTCCTTAACCCACCCAAAGACGTTGCCCAACCAGGTGGCGATGTAGTCCTCCGTTTTGTACACAGTACAACCAGCAGATCCCATTATGTACATAACAAATGTTCCAGCATAAATTTTAAATTCAATATGGAACTAGTTGCCTACAAAATGCTGCTTTTGTTACTGATGTGATATTTTGGCGATAAAAGTAATCTAATGGATGTGTGGTGCTCAGCCCTCTGAAGACGGAATGCTCACAATAGATAAATAAATCAGTCCAACATGAGTTCTTGAGACTCTAAAACTTCTGTCTTGACAATGTTACCGTGTTGATCGACATCTGCGATAGATATCTCTATATTTTTTAATTGAGGTAAAGAGTTGGTGCTGCAGGCATCCGTTTCAAAGAGGGGAATGTTTTTAACGTCTGGCGAATCGTTGCCCTTGACGGAGGGTGGAAGTTCTTCCGTTTCTTTGATGATTTCCTGTTTAGAAGCTTTCTTTTTCTTGGAGGGTTTGGGGCATACTTTTCTTCGTTTGCTAACTTGGACACACTCGTTGATTTCCACATTTTCCTTGATGGAAGTTCCTTGCATCGCTAAGATGGTTTCCATGCTTGTGGATTCCTGATTGGGTAGCAGGACTACGAAGGACGCTGGTTTTTCGACGGAGGCAGTGGCACATTGGACTACTTTGTAGTTTGCATCGCTGAGTTTGGTTACCTCTTTTGATTTAACTTCTGTTGATTTGGTAACTTGAGATTCACAAAGTCTATAGATTCCATCTTCTCCTAGAACATATCTGAAATAGAAAAGAATAGCTATTAGGTACATACATCTGTACGAAGGATTTACAAAAAACAACAGCTTTATCCCAGTTGTAATAATAATAGAGCACAGAAAAGAACTAATTAATGTTTTGATCTAAAGACATGTTTTAGGGTTAGCTTTCGCTTCAACAAATTATGTTACTAACTAACACACAATTCTACTCTAGATCTTCTAGCTCCTCATCCCCAAGGGTTATCTCTTCTCTCACTCGTGGTGTGCCGGAATATGTTTCTAAGCTAACGACAACACACAATTCTACTCTCGAGAGAAAATACACACTTTTACCCCGAAATTCCTAGCTCCTCATGCACTAGGGTTATCTCTTCTCGATCACTCGAGGTGCGCAGGATTATGTTTCTAAGCTAATGACAACACACATTTCTACTCTCTCGTACCTCCTCATCCACAAGGTTATCTCTTCTCGATCACTCAATGTACGCAGGAATATGTTTCTAAGCTAGTGATAACACAATCCTACTCCGGTACTCCTAGCTCCTCATCCACTAGGATTATCTCCTCTCTCATGCGAGGTATGCAGGATTATGTTTCTAAGCTAGTGATTACACACAATTCTACTCTAGAACTCCTAGTTCCTCACCCACAAGAATTATCTCTTCTCTCACGCGTGGTATGCAGGATTATGTTTCTAAGCTAATAACAACACACAATTCTACTCTAGAACTCCTAGCTCCTCACCCACAAGAGTTTTCTCTTCTCTCACGCGTGGTATGCAGGATTATGTTTCTAAGTTAATAACAACACACAATTCTACTCTAGAACTCCTAGCTCCTCACCCACAAGAGTTATCTCTTCTCTCACGCGTGGTATGCAGGATTATGTTTCTAAGCTAATATGTAACAACACACAATTCTACTGTAGAACTCCTAGCTCCTCACCCACAAGAGTTCTCTTCTCTCACGCGTGGTGTGCAGGATTATGTTTCTAAGCTAGTGATAAACACAATTCTACTCTAGAACTCCTGGCACGTCATCTACAAGAGTTATCTCTTCTCTCACGCGAGGTATGCAGGATTATGTTTCTAAGCTAGTGATAACACACAATTCTTTTGTAGAACTCCTAGCTCCTCACCCACAAGAGTTATCTCTTCTCTCACGCGTGGTGTGCAGGATTATGTTTCTAAGCTAGTGATAACACATAATTCTACTCTAGAACTCTTAGCACGTCATCTACAAGAGTTATCTCTTCGCTCTCTCGTGGTGTGCAGGATCACATTTCTAAGCTAGTGATAACACACAATTCTACTCAAGAACTCCTAGCTCTTCACCCACAAGAGTTATCTCTTCTCTCACGCGTGGTGTGCAGGATTATGTTTCTAAGCTAGTGATAAACACAATTCTACTCTAGAACTCCTGGCACGTCATCTACAAGAGTTATCTCTTCTCTCACGCGAGGTATGCAGGATTATGTTTCTAAGCTAGTGATAACACACAATTCTTTTGTAGAACTCCTAGCTCCTCACCCACAAGAGTTATCTCTTCTCTCACGCGAGGTATGCAGGATTATGTTTCTAAGCTAATAACAACACACAATTCTACTCTTGAGAGAGAACTCATAGGTCCTCATCCACTAGGGTTATCTCTTCTCTCTCACATGTGGTGTGCAAGATTATATTTCGATGCTAGTGATAACACACAATTCTACTCTAGAACTCCTAGCTCCTCATTACAAGGATTATCTCTTCGCAGTTAACAGGATTTTACAATCACTGGTTGGGACTCTTGTGCAGAACTCTCATTAAAAAAAAATTAAAAAAATAACTCAAAGATTCGAATAAGGAGCTTATCACATACCTTGAGTGTCTGAAAGCTCACTCAAATTTCCTCACAATAACAAAATTTGCTTCAGTAAAATTAATTAATATAAAACAAGACCATACTTAAAGCGCACAGCGCCCGGAGGGGTGGAGTAGCCATGCTTTTTGGTGAGGTGACAGGTGAGAGCGTGGCCACGTGGGTACTGGCGGGCGCACATGTGGCAGGCGTACATACGGCCGTCTTTGAAGCCGATCCAATCAACGTGCGTCTTGTTATGACGGTTCAGGTGTCTCTGCAGCTCACCATCTCGCGCGGTCCTGAAACCAAATTAACACACATATTTTATTTGTTTTGCTATTGACAAATCTTGCGCTAGTGTGTACCATTTGCATTATATGAGAGCTACATATTATTTATTTATTTACGGACAAATAGTCCATTAACAATATAACAATATCACGAATAAAAAAAAGAGATGACAATGAAAGGAGAGTGCATATATATAGTGCACCTAGAACACGCCTCACAAATTTGGAATCCAAGATATATAACATATGTTCATAGAATAGAACGTGTTCAGGAAAAATTTCTCTCTCTTCATAAATTTTCGGTCGTTTTATGCATTCCAATCAAATGAAGATATTCGTCAATTCTTTAAAATCCCGAAATTAAATTGTAGGAGAAATATTTCTGATCAATTGTTATTGTACAGAATCCTAAATAATACGATATCTTCCCCGTATCTTTTACAAAAAATAGATATTAGAGTTCCTGGTCGCAATGGCAGAAACGTATCCCTTTTTTATAACAGCCGCTCCAACACCAACTATTTACAAAATGAATTCATACATCGAGCCTGCCACTATCATAACACACACCTCACATATACAGACATCTTCAATATAACTTTCAACAAATTCAAAGCAACACTATCAGATAAATGTAATGCATCACAACACACCACTTAACATCCATATTTATATTTATTTATTATATTATTAATCAGATTCCTTTTCCTAATTTGCAATATATTTTCATATTCCCTAATCACATACAAATCATCCATATACTCCTATAAGATCATAAGCTTACCCTTTATTGTGTTTTTCTATATTTTATCATGCATATTTAAGTATTTAGCTTCTCCTAACTATTTTTTTTTCTTAGTTTTTCTTTATGTTTAATTTAGCTTCTCTTAACTATTTTTTTCTTAGTTTTTCTTTATGTTTTTCTTGTCAGCAAAAAAAAAACAAATTGTATCAGCGAAAACATGTTTTTAGGCTTACTGTTTTATTTTAGCACTCTTTATTTTTATGTATCTTTGTAAAGCTGTTTGTTTTCCAAATAAAGATATTTACGGTGCTCCAGATTTTATGTCCGGGTTGAAAGACTAAACCCTTCCACACACTTTTCCACAAATGAATATCTAGTAAATTAACGCAATGTAAGTGCACTATATAAGAATAAAACAATACAAGAACAATACGTCAATCCACCAGAAACATAATGGGAAAATATTTCACCGACTCCAGATATTTTCATATCAGAGGGTTCGGCTCTGATGAAATCCTAACTGGTCCGATAAATCCTACTGATATAAATATTTAAAAAATCTTTCGTAATCCTACATGTATTTAAAATGACCGACTTTTGCATTTTTATGTACAAATTTTTTGACAAATCTAATACGCCTAAATTTTGAATGAGAGAGCTAGGTATAATGCCAGTAGCCGAAATAACAAATGGTAATATTTTTATAGTCTGAGAATGCCAAATTCTTTTAATTTCATTTCCTAAATCTGTATATTTTCTTATTTTTTCAGAAACAGTTTTCTGAATATTACAAGAATTTGGAATAGCGACATCAATGATATAAGTTATTTTCTTAATTTTGTCATGTAAAACTATATCGGGTCTATTATGACTAATTGTTCTGTCTGTCAGAATAGTTTTATCATAATAAATTTTATAAAATTCATTTTCTAAAAATGAATTTGGTTCATATTCATAATATGGTACATTACGGCAGTCAATCAAGTTATGTTTAATTACCAAACTTTGGTGAATTATTTTTAAAACTTGATTGTGCCTAAATGTATACTCGGACGGCGCTAATACAGAACATCCCGATATAATATGTTCTATAGTTTCCGGAAAAGCCAAACATTTTCTACATAAATCATCAATTTGATTTGCATCTTTGATGATATGCTTCCTATAATTTTTAGTATTAATGACTCTATCTTGTATGGCAAGCATAAAGCCTTCTATTTCTGCGCTCAACTCTCCAATACTCAACCATTTGTTTGACGAAAATTTGTCAACATATGTTTGGTTGAGATAATTGAAGTGTTTTGCGTGAAGAATTTTATTTGACCAGGAATCTAATAATTCCTGGTTGGTATTTATAAGAATGCTGGCATTCTCGTCGTATAAATTTAATGGTGAAATATTTCTATCTGCCTTGCATATTATTTTGTGCATTTCTGAACTATCAGCTTTCCTATGGAAAAAATTTCTTAGCATTTCTACCTGATTATGTTTTAAAGATGTTATTTTGACTATACCTCTACCTCCTAAATTTCTGGGTAAATTAATACGTTCTATAGCTGAATTTGGATGATGGCAATGAAATTTAGTTAATGTAGTTCTAATTAATCGTTCTAAGCTATCTAAATCTGTATTAGACCATTTAATTATGCCAAATGAGTAAGTTAATAGAGGTATTGCCCAAGTATTTATCGCCTTTACTAAATTTTTAGCAGATAGATTGCATTTCAAAATTTTTCTGATCCTAGTTTTAAATTTAATCCTAATATCATTTTTAATACTAGTATGATCTAATCTATTTGATTGCGGATATCCTAAATATTTATAAACCTCACCCCCTTTCATACTTTCAATTTTGAAATTTCTAAATATACCCTCGTCTCCATCTACAATTTTACCTTTCTCTATATGGATCGTTCTACATTTATCTAAACCAAAAGTCATTTTAATATCATCTGAAAAAATTTTAACTACTTTAATCATTTTCTCTAAATTTGGTTCAGAATTCGAATATAATTTTAAATCATCCATAAATAATAAATGAGAAATTATATTTCTCTCTCTAGTATTACCTTTAATTTTTATTCCAAACTTGCTTTTAATTAACATTTTAGATAGAGGATTTAATGCTAAGCAAAACCAAAGAGGACTCAATGAGTCTCCTTGAAAAATCCCTCTTTTTATTGAAATGCCCGGTACTATAATTTTCTTATCTTTCAAATTCAAAAGCAAATCGGTATTCCAAAATGCCATAATTTTTTCCAAAAAGCTAATAATAATTGGGTTAATTTTGTATATATTTAAAACTTTTATCAGCCACGAGTGCGGGACACTATCATAAGCTTTTTGGTAATCTATATAACAAATATGTAAATTACGTTTTTGGGTTTGAATCTGTTTTAGAATTACAGAATCAATAACTAATTGTTCTTTACATCCCATATGTTTTCTGCGACAACCTTTTTGTTGTTCAGATAAAACATTTTTTTCATCTAAATATATATGTATATTAAATCTGTCAAGCAAGAGGTTAAAATTTTATATATTGTCGGTAAACATGTAATGGGTCTATACTGAGAGGGATTATTTATATGTTCGCTTTTAGGCAACATATAAGTAATGCCCTTAGTTAGAAAATTTGGAAAATTTTGAGGTTCTCTGACAAATTTTGAAAGATTTTTTGCCAAAAGGGGATGTAAAGTAGTCAGACGTTTATACCAAAAATTATGTATCCAATCGCAACCCGTGGCTTTCCAATTATGAGTATTTTTTATAATTTTGGCTAACAATTCAACCGATATATCAGAAAAACTCATTTGTTCAATGTCTGAACAATTGAGTTCTTCATTTTCTATCCACGGACCTGACTCATTATGTTTTATATCTTTACTCCAAATATTTGTCCAAAAATCGCGCATATCTGATTCAGATGGCAACGGATTATTATTATTCGAAATAATATTTTGTTTATCGTCAAGTTTGGAATAAAATATTTTCTCATTTTTCTGAAATAATCTATTATTATTTTTTTATTATACGTATAATTATATCTTTTTAACCTACTAGCTTTTACACCTAATTTTTGTTTTAACAAATCTAATAAATCATTGATTATATTTTCATTATTATTACTACCAATGCTATAACCAAATTTTCTCCCAATTACATCTACATGTCTCAAAATATTCCTACTTCTATTTCCATTTTTATATTCTATTACTCTAGCTATGCTACTTCTTAAAAATACTACATCATTTTCTAATCTACTCTGCCATTCTGGTTTTCTATAATTATATGATCTATCATCAGAAGACGTTAATTTAACTCCTAACTTATTATATATAGTGATAGCACTAGCATACACTATTGTATGAAGATCTAAAAAACTAATGTCATCAAATATAATTTTTGGTAAAATTATATTATTTAATTCAGAAATTAATTTAGATAATTTCTTTGACGTATGTAATTTTGGTAATTTTGGTCTAACTGTGGGCTCTATATCTATATATCTATTTATATTATTATGAAGTAAGTTAGCTAATTCTATAATATTTTCATCTAGTAAGTTTAAATTTGCAATGTTGATTTCCCTAAGATTATAAATAACGTCTAAGTTATTTGAGTCTACTGTAATATCATTGGATTCTTCGACTAGAATATTATCTGAACTATCTACGTTCAATGTATCTGATATAACATTACTACTCGTATTAACTTGTTCTAAATTATTTTCTAATTGCAATCTATCTGCTACTTCCTTTTTTATCTGATCTAATGTTACTACAGGAATTAAATTATTTTTGAAAATTGCCCTCTTTTGGTCTGCTAATCTTTGTTCGTTTACTTGGGCAATCGGATAATTTTGTGAGAAAATTAAATGTAATTTTTTCCTATACAATAACATATCTGTTTCTAAGTTAGTTACATAAAAATATGAACGAACGATGAACATATTGACATCGTTCGTCCATTTCATACGCTGCCTAGGAATACCTGCTTTTGTTTTTGGTGGTCTCAGACTATCATTGTTCATCTGTGTAGATGACAATGATAGTCTGAGATTATATTATTATTATTATTATTATATGAAGAGCATTGACAAAATACATATAATATAAAAGTACATAAGTAGTTGTTTATGTAGTCATTATGGTTTAAAAGACATTGGTTTAAAGATTTAAGGACATTTTCTTTTAAATAATAGAGTGGTTGGAGTGTCAAGGAGATATTAAAACAATGAATCGAGAAAAAGAAATGCAGAAGTAAAACTAGAAAGCAAATAGAGCTGGTGGGTATTTATCAACCTTTATTATTATTATTTATTTACCAACATTTAAAAAAAAATAATATTGATAAGTATGAGATTTTTATTTTTTACATTAGCTCCACACTGGAGGCCCAGAGGAAAATAATTTCCCTCAGGGCCTATGTCATCTTAGGGGATGCTGTGTAGAGGGTCATTTTAAGGAAAAAGTTACAAGAAGAAAAATATAAAGGGTGGGTAGGAATCTGGGGGTCAGTGTGTCCAGGAGTGACGGACGTATGAATCCATCTCTCCCACTGCGGTGCAGTTAGTGGGCAGGAGCTCCCTTCGTAAGACCTGGAAGAAACTCACCCCATAAACCCGGGCATTCCTGCTAAGTCACCAAAAGCAGCGAAGCACTTGGGTTAACTTATGGCATGGTTATCCAATAAATGATTCCCAGGGCAGCGGTACCCATACACACCTCCCAAATTAGTTGGAGGGTCCAGAAGTTGTTAAAAAAATAATTGAGAAATATAAATGCAAAAGTAATAGAGAAAAATGAAGACTTGGTTTGTTTATAACCCATAACCTATTTCAAGACGGCTCCATAGCTCGCTCCGCCATTAACGTTTGCCGTGAAATCCCATTAACATTGATAAATATTGACAATTTTTGTTGTGTTTCGAGCTTCCCATGCTCGACGGAAAACATTCCATAAACATCTCATCCCGGGAGAAGCGGGAAGGCAGGCAATGCGGTCGTGTATGGAGAATAAATGGAACGGCTTTTTGTGGTTATGTGCAATGAGCGAACATAATCACGAGTTTAAAGTATTATTATACCTAAATATAATATAATAATAAAAATATTTGATAATAAAATTATAAAATATCAAATATTAACATAATTATTCTGTTTTTGACGTAAATATTAACGCACTGGAAATTTTTAAAAGGTAACTTCAGGTGCTGCAATAATCGATATTAGTCGGAAATCTTTCCGGATAAATAAATATCTGTGTTTTCTTCCTGATGTGGCATCTTTTTTCATCAGAACGCATTTTAACATTTACGTAAACGATAAACGTCAAACGTCAAGTTTTTTGGTATTATGTCAATTTCGCAGACCTAATAATTATGATTTTAAATTGTAAATAAATACTGTCATAATGGATGATTATTTCTTTCGTGAACTCACTTGTTAAAAAAGTCTATTAATTTATAAATCAGTTTTAGAGACATGGGAGAAATTGACCAATTCAAATCAGTATTCTATTTTTGAGGCTACGTAATTATTTACGCACTCTAAATTCTTAATAATAACTTTAGGTCGTGCAATAATCGATATTAGTTGGAAATCTTTCCTGATAAATAAATATCTATTAAAATATCTGTGTTTTCTCCCTGATGTATCTCTTTTTCATCAGAACGCATTTTAATATTGATATAAACGCCAAAAACGTCAAGTGTTCATTGCGTACGCGTGGACAGGTCCGTACCCCAGACCACTTGCCAAATTGTATGAACCGCGCGAACTTCACCCCAATCTTAGAATCGTGTTTAAACAAACGGAGGACATGGAAAACAAAAAATGTTGATGTGATGTTTGAGGGACTGTTACGGCAAACGTTAATGGCGGAGCGGCTTTGGACAGATTGTTTTCCTATGAACATATGTATTTACAGATGCAGCAAAATTTGAGAAAGTCATATTCTGAGCTTTGAACAGACCCAAATCTTTACAGAACATGGGGCATTGAAAAGTTACCTTCACAGATTAAAAATAATTGACAATGACACCGATCCATGCTATAAGCCACGAGGAATTATCACCTCTTCTAGTGGATCTCAACACCTAATAAATAGATAAATTACTCACGCGAAGGGACAGAGGTGGCACTTAAAAGGCTTCTCCCCGATGTGCGCGCATTGGATGTGCCTGCTAAGGCAGCCGGGCGTGGTGAGGGAGAGATCGCAGAAGTTGCACTTGTAGGACTTGCTGTGGTAGCGCTCGTGGTTGCGCAGCAGTCGCTCGTTGTAGAATAACTTGTTGCAAGTGGCACACTTGAAGTCGTTGCCTTGTGTCGTCTGCAATCAAATATTTATTATTTGTAGAATAACTATTGCGAGTATTTATTTGTTTATTTATTAATATATGTTATCCTATGCATAAGCTACCAAGAGGATGATGAAATGCCCTTTAATAATAATAATGTTTATTTCAGCTGAACAGAGCGGTGGGCACAATACTCTGTCTGCCTTAGGGGGCATCCATTAATTACTAATTACGTGAGCACAAACGGGGGGGGGGGGGGGGTTTAGATTGGAAGAAAAACTGCACACGTAATTAATGGATGCCCCCTTATTAAATAATACATATAAATGAATAGGTAGGTATATAGCAGTGGCGGTCCACGAGTTTTCGGAGCTAGAGTGTTAAAATTGAAAAATACGACGTTATTGATGTAGCTGTAGCTGAAAATGATTTTTTTTTTCAAAATTTCAACTTTTTGTATGAAGATCTTTCAGTATGTGAAACCCTGAAAGAATCCTGAAAATCTTCATACAAAATATTGAAATTTAAAAAAAAAAAATTCATTTTCAGCTACAACATCAATAACGTCATATTTTTCAATCTAGCTCACTGAAAAAACTCATGGACTGGCCACTGGTAAAGAGAACAAATAAATAAGAACAAAAAAACAAATACTCAAAAAGTAATACAATTAAATAATTTTTAAATTTATAACATCAAAAGTACCAATTCTAACAAAATGAACACTTGTGTTACAGTGACTTACGCAAAATTCTCCGACGGTCTGAAATAGATTGTTTTCTAATTTCCGATAGCTGACCCGTTCCGGCCATTCTGTGGCGCATCAAAGCAGCGAACCCATGCAAGAGCTCTGCGTTGCCAAGGGAGGCCGAACAGCCCTCTGTATTTTATTTTTTTTACATGAGCTCCACACAGGAGGCCCTAAGGAAAATAATTTCCCTCAGGACCTACGTCATCTTTAGGGATGCTGTGTGGAGGGTTTTTTAAGGAAAGGAAGGAGAGGAGAGTTTTGGAAAGGAAAAGGGTTTAAGGGGTGGGTAGGAATCAAGGGTTAGTGTGTCCTGGTCATCCGCCTCCAAGACCTAGACAAACCTCACCCCATGAACCCGGGCACCCCTGCTAAATCACCAAACGTAGCGAACCACTTGGGGTGACCTATGACAGAGGTATTGGTTATCCAATAAAGGTTCCCGGGGCGGTGGTACCCATTCCCGCCTCCCAAATTGCATGTATGCATGGTTATACTGAACTCTGACATCTTGCGTACCTTGTCACTACTGTAAACTATGGACAAGGAACAAAAAATATGTAATATATAATTTGGGAGGTGGGTATGGGTACCGCCGCCCCCATTTATTGGATTATCATCACCTCAGACATAGGTCACCCCAAGTGGTTCGCTATGTTTGGTGATTTAGCAGTGGTGCCCCAGTTCATAGAGTGAGGTGTGTCGGGATTTTGGCGGGGGATGCATCTGCCCTCAGACTGGATCGGGAGGGACTAGTTGAAGGAGATCTTCGGTAAGACTATCTCAACCCCAATCCATTGCCTTGCACTGCAGTGGAAGGGATGGATTCATACGGCCTCTGTTTCCTCCCTCCTACAACATGGGTCTCTTCAAGACCCATGTTCACTCCTTCCTTTCCTCAAAAAGACCCTCCACACAGCATCCTCAAAGATGACATAGGCCCTGAGGGAAATTATTTTCCTCAGGGCCTCCTGTGCGGAGTTAATGCAAAAAAATAGGTGGATGCATCTGCCCTCAGACTGGATCGGGAGGGACTAGTTGAAGGAGATCTTCGGTAAGACTATCTCAACCCCAATCCATTGCCTTGCACTGCAGTGGAAGGGATGGATTCATACGGCCTCTGTTTCCTCCCTCCTACAACATGGGTCTCTTCAAGACCCATGTTCACTCCTTCCTTTCCTCAAAAAGACCCTCCACACAGCATCCTCAAAGATGACATAGGCCCTGAGGGAAATTATTTTCCTCAGGGCCTCCTGTGCGGAGTTAATGTAAAAAAATAAATAAAAAATACTCCTGGACGCACTGGGGAATGTTGTTATTAACGACGGACGTGTAAAGTGAATATGGGTAAAAAATACCCGGTAGCGACGATCCTTGTTCCATTATTTTTCGATATGTTTATGACTAATAATGTTCACCCAGTATAAAGGTATCATTATTTTTTAGTATTTTAGGAGTGTAGTTTGTTTTCGATACCGATCTCAATTTTGCCAAATTTGTATGAAAAAAAATATATTATTGTTGATTTTTGTAAGATTACTAAGAAAAAAATTATTTTTTGATTATTTTTTTGGATAAACTCTCAATACAAATTAATAAACATTAAAACTCGCATTTGTAGTTTTATTTATGAACAATAGTACCCATAACACAAATACATTGTCAAACATTGAAACTCAAACGTCTTTTGAAAATAACGGCAATTAAACTCTGTGGTATTTATTACCCGGTAGCGAGTGTTCATGTTCGTAAATACCTAGCGAGTACCGCCGGGTTAAAGTTTTTCCTTTTAATCTTAGCCAGCCATTTATTTTTTATTTATTTATTTATTAACGCCGATTAAAGCGGCTTTTACAAAAGAATTACAATTATTTTACATATGAATACAGAATATACATAGATAAAAAAACATATAAATATAAATATAAAATACATAACAAAATAACAATAGAAATTGTAGTATCAACATAAAAAAGTACAACGAGTAGGTTATTATAAATACAATACAACATATTATAAATCCCGGATAACATGTATTAAGAAATTAATACTTTAAAACTGTATTTGATTATAATCAAGCTGAAAAGCGCTGACAGACAGTTTTAATTAAGTAGTGTTTGTATGAGGTTAAACCAGCAATGTTTATAGATTCATCCAAAACATATTTATTTCCAAGTACATGCAGGCGATTCATTATGGAATTGAGTTCAGCGTTAGATCCTGTATTGTTGCAATGATAAGGTAATTTGAAATGAACTGATCGACTAGGTACATGGAAACATATTAACGAAAGAAGTTCAGGGGAGTTCAACAGGTTGGTAACGATTTTAAATAAATAAAATAGGTCTGAACAAATTCTTCTTTCTTTTAATGTATCGAGTCCCAATAATTGTAACAAAGAGGGGTATATAATGTTTTCGATGAATATTCCCAATTTAAAATTAATATAACGTAAAAATTTATGTTGGACTCGCTCAAGGGAATTCTCATGTACACTGTAGTAAGGATTCCAAATGGTGGAGTTAAATTCTAGTTGGCTTCTAACAAGTGACACATTATTAAGTATAAATCAATTGATGATATCAATTCTAAACTTCAAACCTCAATATTTTCATTGGACCTGATATGTACATAATTAAATATTTAAAAAAAAATGAAGATAACTTTCTTAACCTGTCTCTCGCAGTGATCTCTGTATTTGGTGTTGGTGGCGAACATAGCGCCACAGTTGGCGCACGCCACGCACTTCTCGTTGGTGTGGACGCGCATGTGGGTCTGGATGCTCCCTGCCTTAGCAGTGCGGTGCTTGCAGCCCAGCCAGTCGCACGCGTACATGTGTTTGCCAATGTCCGTACCCAGCGAGTGGCTCTTCACGTGGTCGAAGAAGTTCTGCTCAAACAGAATTATTCATATTAATTTATAATAATATTTATAAATGAGAGATTAAGCTGTGATAAGATTAAACTATATTAACCACTCCGATCTATCGCGAATATGCACTTTTTACGTTTTAAACGACATGTCAGATTTACGAAAATTTTGTGTTATTACCGCTTCACAATTCAAGCTCTATCAATGAAACATTTCTGAACGTAGCCGAATACTAAAAACTGTTTTTGAAAGGTTACGAAATAAGCTTTCAAATTGTTATACATATTACAAATAAATATTAACATTTGTAAACATTAAAAATTAGAATTCAAAGATAAAAAAAAGGTAAAAATGACTCACGTGATGTTTTTATGTGAAAACGGTACTAAAATCATAGATTATGTAAAAAAAACAATACTTATTCTATTGTATAAATGTATAATAAACAATTTAGTAAACTCATTTTTTTATCATTTCATACAAGAATATTTAATAAAAAAATAACAATGTCAAACGGCGGATAGGCGATTTGGCGGTCTACCATGTATCTGACAGAATAGGTCTTTTTTTGTATTTCTATGGAGAACTTGAATAGTGATTGGTAGCTTGATTTATTATGGAGCTTCTATTTTTTGTTTTAGGGATGTCACTAGAACAATAACGGAGTTATAATGATTTCTGTGGAAACATACGCGTTGACGTTAATACACGCTTATTGTACTTGACTGCTATAGTCATATTAACGTGTACTAGCTTATGCCTGTTGCAAATGCAACTAACGGGTTAAAACTAACTTGACTTACTAACTAACAGAAAAAAAATTCATAGTAAGCGGGTAGGTACCTACGGTTAAACAAACAAATATATATAAAGCCGCTCACAGGGCCTAGCAGCAAAAATCTGCCATCCGTTAGCATATAGACACCATTGTAGGCATGCACACATCAAATCCCCAAAGTTTCATCGCAATCGGATGAACGGTTTAGCAATGCGTAATTTCATGATGCCAGAGCTCACTTTTGTATACAGAAACCGTCGTGGGCATGCACACATCAAATCTACAAATTTTCATCGCAATCGGATGAATGGTTTAGCAACGCTTAGCGGTTAAACACACAACTATGTATAAAGCCGCCCGCAGGACCTAGCAGCAAAAACCTGCCATACGTTAGTAAATAAACACCATTGTAGCCATGCACACATCAAATCCCCAAAGTTTCATCGCAATCGGATGAATGGTTTAGCAATGCGTAATTTCATGATGCCAGAGCTCCCTTTTTGTATACAGAAACCGTCGTGGGCATGCACACATCAAATCCTCAAATTTTCATCGCAATCGGATGAATGGTTTAGCAACGCTTAGCGGTTAAACATACAACTATGGATAAAGCCGTCCGCAGGACCTAGCAGCAACAACCTGCTATACGTTAGTATATAAACACTATTGTAGAAATGCAAACATCAAATCCCCAAAGTTTCATCACAATCAGATGAACGGTTGAGCAATGCGTAATTTCGTGTTGCCAGAGCTCACCATTGTGTACAGGAACCATAGCAGTCATGCGCACATCAAATTCCCAATGTTTCATCGCAATCGGATGAATGATTTAGCAACGCATAGCGGACATACATACAGCCAAACATTTTTTTGATTTTTATATATATAGAAGATAGCTGGTACCCGGCATGCGTTGCGAAACCATTTAATAAAGAAAATGTTTCTACCTGCGTGTCCTTTCTCATTTGTTCCGATCCCCTTCCCTCCCCCTTCCTCACCAGCGTCCTCTTCCCCTTTCCACTCCGCCTCCCTCACCTTCACTCACCCCACTTCACTCCTAGGCTTCTCCGTATCGTAAACCCCCTCCCGAGTCCCCCTCCCCCCTCCCAGGTCCCCCTCCCCCCCCCCTTCCTGTTTCCACCCCCCCCCCCCACCTGCCGCCTTACATACACTAATTCCCGGTATATTTATTTTTCAAACAGCTCGCGCGCCACCTATAATTTTTTTTTTTACAAATTTCGTAATGCCAGAACTCACCAGTAATTTTATACAAACCTTGTACTAACAATAACGAACACAACAAAAAAAGAATTTTTCAATTTGTTGCAGTCCTTTGGAAGTTATGAGCGTACGTACATTTTCATACAAATTTTATAATGCCAGAACTCACCAGTAGTTTTACTGCTTAAAATAAAGCGCTATATGAATTTAATAGATACTTTTAAAAAAATATTCCGTTCAACTTCGAGTAATTTCATTGTAAAATTAGAAAACTAATACGTATGCAATATAGTTGGATGATATCGAGTTTTTATGTGCAGATGGGTACCTACCTAAATTCCGAGTGCAAAAAATGTGAGTAAAACAACACAAATTTAGGCTGGGTTGTTTAACAAAATTAAAAATTCTTCAATTTTTCAAGTCAATTTTAACGTTCTGTAAAAGTTCGGTTCGAATTCTATTCAAGTTCTGTAATTATTTCAGTTTTATGATGCAACTGGCATTTACTGATAAAAAAAGAGAACTTACACAGAACATGAAATTAACTAACGTAAAAAAAATGTTAAATTATTCAGTATCGGTGAAACAACATTACCTTAGTAAATTAAATTGCATCAAAAACCTAAATAATTGTCTATCTACCCATTCCGGTAGGTACCGACGCATTTCTTTACAAAAATCCGGCAATGGTTTTGCTTTTTTCATCATATTTGCAATAATACCGAGATAAGTAGGTACCTACCCTGAATTAATAACATTTCAATTTGGCCGGTAAATATCCACCCTACTGAAGTGAATCTATGGACACCAATTTTCTTGTTTTTTTTGGAAAATTTTATAGGTTTTTCGACGACCCTGAACTTTTTTACATGGAACGGACACAAAATTTTGGTGTTAAAAGTTGCCTAATATTGCCGGGTACCGTATTTTTCAAAAACATCCAAGCTGGAATCGTTTTTCCGGCCGCAATGCCGTTTCCCGAAAAACAACAACCCAAACCGCTGAGAGATCCGTTTTGTTTTGACATCTCGGGTAACTGATAACTGACCTGTATCAACATTCTCTCTAGTATTTTCCATTGCATTGAAACTAAGGCCTAATTTGTGGTTGTTTTTTTTAATGCGAACCTGTCGGCAGGAACTATAACTGAGCCGAATTGGTTGATTTAATGAGAAGTTCCAGTTTTCGCCGTTAATTCGTATGAGAGAATAAATCGCTAGCGACGTTTTTTTGTCTACAAAAAACTCTATTTCCGCGATTGAATTTCACCTCCTCAGTAAACGGTCTCTCAGAAACAACTGCTAGTGTCAAACAAATTCAAAGGATTGTGAACTTTAAAATGTTCCGAAATACCGAGCGCCGAGGTCCATTCTCGCTTGAGAAGACCGGCACATTTTTTGGCTGAATTTTTCCCATACAAAGGGTGTGCCGCGGGCCTTTGAGGGAGAGTAAACCTTCAGGTGTGCGAAAATCAAACTGCCTGGTGGTCGTTTTGGCGTGCCAGCGGCATTTTTGCGTCGCCAACCCAAAGTGAACCTTGAGGTCGGTGAAACGCGAGGGGCGGTGCGGTCGTTTTTCGCATCAAGCGAAAAGTGAGTTTTTCGAAAAACTGAGCATTAATATATAACTAGCTTATGCCTGTTGCAAATGCAACTTATGGGTTAAAACACTATGCGATTTGACATGTGAATGTGGATGAAGCGAGGAGCGGGTGTTTAATTAAATATATGAAGAAAAAACGACGTTTGAATGTGGATAAGGCGAAAAATTAATTCATACTTTCAGTACCTACTCACTGACTGCACCAATTTATTTTGAGACAGCTTTTTCCCGTTGCAAGCAACTAACGGGTTATAACATAAAGCGAGGAGCGGGTGTTATATTGAATATATAAAGATAAAAACTATGTTTGAATGTGGATAAATCAAAAAATAGTTCCTACTTTCAGTACATACTCACTGAGTACATCAATTTATTTTGAGACAGCTTTTGCCCGTTGCAAAACAACTAACGGTTTAAAACTAACTTTACTTATTAACTAACAGATAAAATATTATTTCATAGTAAGCGGCTAGGTACCTACTGCCCTTATTGTGCTTTTCCACAAAATCGACGCTATAAAAATGTATTATTCAGAATTTCATAAAAACTAAAACTTTGATTTATCGGGACGAAAAACATTACAGAATAAATATTATTTTATAGTAAGCGGGTACGTGTTTAGTAGGTATTGTTTTTAATTTCTTACAAAATAAAATTTAATTTATCGGAGTTAAATAATAATAGAAAAAATATATTTCATAGTAAGCGGGTAGGTACCTACTGCCCTTATTGTATTTTTTTACAAAAAACATTATAAAAATGTGTAAATCAGAATTTCCAAGAAACTTTGATTTACTGCAGTTAAAAAAATTACAGAAAAAAATTATTATTCATAGTATTTCATAACAACTCACAAAAACTCATAACAACTCATAAGAACTCATAAGAACCCATAAGAACCCATAAGTACCCATAGGAACCCATTAGAACACATAATAACTCATAAGAACTCATAAGAACACATAAGAACCCATAAGAACCCGAAAGAACCCATAAAAACCCATAAGAACTTATAAAAACCCATAAGAACCGATAAGTTTCCATAAGAACCCATAAGAAACCATAGGAACCCATAAGAAACCATAGGAACCGATAAGAACCTATAAGAACCCATAAGAACTCATTAGAACTTATAAGAACCCATAAGACCTTATAAGAATCTATAAGAACCCATAAGAACCCATAAGAACCGAAAAGAACCCATAAGAATCCATAAGAGCTCATAAGAACCCATAAAAACTTATAAGAACCCATAAGAAGCCATAACAACCCATAATTTGCATAAGTACCTACTCATTTTGGCAAAAAAAAAATTAAAAAAAAAAAAAAATCTTCAATTTTAACGTTCTGTAAAAGTTCTGTTCAAATTCTATTCAAATTCTATAATCATTTCAGTTTTATGTTGCAACTGGCATGTACAGATAAAATAACAGAACTTGAATAGAACTTACACAGAACGTGAAAATGAACTTTAAAAAAATGTTGTTGAATTATTTAGTGTCGTGGAAACAACACAACCTCAGTATTGCATTTAAACCTATTGTGAATTTGCCTTAAGTAAAACCTATTGTGATGCTGCCTTAAGTAAAAATTTCCACTTCAGAATGTTCTATGGCCACGCGTTTTATTCATTCAGAACTCATCAAATCCCCAAAGTTTCATCGCAACCGGATGAACGGTTGAGCAATGCGTAATTTCGTGTTGCCAGAGCTCACTATTGTTTCCAGGAACCAGGAATCCCCCCCCCCCCCTTCCTCACCAGCATCCTCTTCCCCTTTCCACTCCGCCTCCCTCACCTTCCCTCACCCCACTTCACTCCTAGGTTTCTCCGTATCGTAAACCCCCTCCCGAGTTCCCCTCCCCCCTCCCAGGCTCCCCTCCCCCCTTCCTGTTTTCACCCCCCCCCCCACCAGCCGCATTACATACACTAATTCCCGGTACATTTATTTTTCAAACAACTCGCGCGCCACCTATAATTTTTTTTTACAAATTTCGTAATGCCAGAACTCACCAGTAATTTTATACAAACCTTGTACTAACAATAACGAACACAACAAAAAAAGAATTTTTCAAATTGTTGCAGTCCTTCGGAAGTTATGAGCGTACGTACATTTTCATACAAATTTTATAATGCCAGAACTCACCAGTAGTTTTACTGCTTAAAATAAAGCGCTATATGAATTTAATACTTTTAAAAAATATCCCGTTCAACTTCGAGTAATTTCATTGTAAAATTAGAAAACTAATACGTATGCAATATAGTCGGATGATACCGAGTTGTTATATGCAGATGGGTACCTACCTAAATTTTGAGTGCTGGTACTTGCATACATACGTAAAAAAAAAACACATATTTAGGCTGGGTTGTTTAACGAAATTAAAAATTCTTCAATTTTTCAAGTCAATTTTAACGTTCTGTAAAAGTTCGGTTCAAATTCTATTCAAGTTCAGTTATTATTTCAGTTTTATGATGCAACTGGCATGTACTGATAAAATAACAGAACTTGAATAGAACTTACGAAGAACTTGAAAATGAACCTTAAAAAAATGTTGAATTATTCAGTATCGTTGTACAACAACCTAACCTAAGTATTGCATTTAATTGTGTAGCTACGTATTCGGGTAGGTACCTCCGCATTTGTTACTAAAATTCCGGCAATATTTGCTTTTTCATCATATTTGCAATACCACTGAAATAAGTACCTACCCTGTAGGAACATATTTAAACTGGCCAGTAAAAATCTCCACTTCTGAAATCTATGGCACGCGTTTTCCTCATTTTTTTGGAAAATGTTATATGTTTATCATATCCTCATGAACATTTTTTCATGAGACGGACACGTAAAATTACTGTTAAAAGTTGCCTTATATTTCAGGGTACCGTATTTTCCAAAAACATCCAAGCCAGAATCGTTTTTCCGGCCGCAATGCCATTTCCCGAAAAACAACAACCCAAACCGCTGAGAGATCCGTTTTCTTTTGACATTTCAATTTGCTGTTGAAGCGCGGGTAAATCTAGCGCTTTTGTATTAGGTACTTACCTATACTATATCATACACAGACAGATAATATTCCATAATTATATTTTTTAAACAGGCAAGACCGATGCACAAATTTGCACCAATCCTGCGTAAATTTAGGCCCTGTCGAGCTATGCAATTTGAAATCCGCCATTAAAAAAAAAAATTCTTCATACAAAACCTATTAGGGCGGGGTCTGCTTTTTTTAAGGTGGTAGTGGATTTTAACGCCATCACGACTCCATCTTCAGTGTTGCAAAGTTCGAGAAAAATTATAAAATTTTAATATACCAGCCGATTTTACAGGCTGCAAACGATTTGCATTTATCGATGAAAGTGAATTTTTCGCAAATGTCAGAAAAATGTCGAATTTGAATGCAATATTGTGAAACATTTTAAAGGGGGAGCTAAACATGTTTTGGTTTTAAAAGTTTCTAAAACTTGTATTGTTTATGTTTATTAAAAAACATCTCCGCCGGAAGGTGTACTTTTAACGCAATCTTTAATTCCGTAATGCCCCTATAAAATGTCAATTTTTCTCAAGAACTTTCTCGAAGCCGTTTAATTAATTAGAATAAATTCCTAGCAAAATCAGTTTTGTATGGGAAACTAACTTTTTTTTACTTCCCTTCTCGATCCGACGTTTTTAAAGGGGCGAACCTGTCGGCGGGAACTATAACTGAGCCGAATTTGTTGATTTAATGAGTATTTCCAGTTTTCGCCGCAAATTTATATAATTTTCGCTCTTAAAATGTGTCAGTTCAATTTTATGTGAGTTTCCTCTCTAGTCTATTTTTTTTGTAAAAATCGTGAAGCTAGCGTATTTATTTAAATTCAGACGAAGCTGCCATTTCAAACGGATGAAAATAGAACTACAACAGTATTCGATAGACATTTGATTTTTTCTAATGTGAATAATCCATACTTGTATTCCGCACCGCTAGAAGTCTCCCGTAAAGTTTTGGCAAACATATTGATAACGATGAAAGATGATGATTTCCCCTAACAAAAAAGAAACAAAAGCTAGTGGCTGGAAAATAATCGACTCTTCGAAGGATTGTGAACTTTGAAGCGTTCCAAAATAGCGAGCGCTAATGTCCATTCTCGCGTGTCAGCCGAAGGGACAATTCTAGACTTCAAGCCAAAGAGAACCTTGAGGTTGGTGAAACGCGAGGGGCGGTGAGGTCGATTTTCGCATTAAGGAAAAAGTGAGTTTTTTGAAAAACCAAACAATACTATATAACTAGCTTATGCCCATTGCAAATGCAACTAACGGGTTAAAACTAACTTGACTTACTTACTAACAGAAAAAAAATATATTTCATAGTAAGCGGGTAGGTACCTACGGTTAAACATACAAATATATATAAAGCCGCCCACAGGGCCTAGCAGCAAAAATCTGCCATACGTTAGTATATAGACACCATTGTAGGCATGCACACAACAAATCCCCAAAGTTTCATCGCAATCGCATGAACGGTTTAGCAATGCGTAATTTCATGATGCCAGAGCTCACTTTTGTATACAGAAACCGTCGTGGGCATGCACACATCAAATATACAATTTTTTATCGCAATCGGATGAAAGGTTTAGCAACGCTTAGCGGTTAAACACAGAATTATGTATAAAGCCGCCCGCAGGACCTAGCAGCAAAAAGCTGCCACACTACATACACTAATTCCCGGTACATTTAGTTTTCAAACAGCTCATGCGCCACCTATTAAATTTTTTTATACAAATTTCGTGAAGCCAGAACTCACCAGTAGTTTTATACAAACCTTGTATTAACAATAACGAACACAACAAAAAAAGAATTTTTCAAATTATTGCAGTCCTTCGGAAGTTATGAGCGTACGTACATTTTCATACAAATTTTATAATGCCAGAACTCACCAGTAGTTTTACTGCTTAAAATAAAGCGCTTTATGAATTTAATACTTTTAAAAAATATTCCGTTCAACTTCGAATAATTTCATTGTAAAATTAGAAAACTAATACGTATGCAATATAGTTGGATGATATCGAGTCGTTATGTGCAGATGGGTACCTACCTAAATTCCGAGTGCAAAAAGAGTGATTAAAAAAAAACATATTTAGGCTGGGTTGTTTAACAAAATTAAAAATTCTTCAATTTTTCAAGTCAATTTTAACGTTCTGTAAAAGTTCGGTTCGAATTCTATTCAAGTTCTGTAATTATTTCAGTTTTATGATGCAACTGGCATTAACTGATAAAAAAACCGAACTTTCACAGAACGTGAAAATGAACTTTAAAAAATTATTAAATTATTCAGTATCGTGGAAATAACATTACCTTAGTAAATTATATTGCATTAAAACCTAAATAATTGTCTAACTACCCATTCCGGTAGGTACCGGCGCATCTCCTTACAAAATTCTGGCAATGGTTTTGCTTTTTTCATCATATTTGCAATACTACCGAGATAAGTAGGTACCTACCCTGAATTCATAACATAATTTGTACTGGCAGGTAAATATCCACCCTACTGAAGTGAATCTATGGATTTTCTTGTTTTTTTTGGAAAATTTTATTAGTTTTTCGGCGATCCTGAAATTTTTTACATGGAACGGAAACAAAATTTTGGTGTTAAAAGTTGTCTAATATTGCCGCGTACCGAATTTTTCAAAAACATCTAACCGGGGATCGTTTTTTCGGCTGCAATGCCATTTTCCAAAAAACAACAACCCAAACCGCTGAGAGATCCGTTTTGTTTTGACATCTCGGATAACTGACCTGTCTCAACATTCTCTCTAGTATTTTCCATTGCATTGAAACTAAGGCCTGATTTGTGGTTGTTTTTTTAATGCGAACCTGTCGGCGGGAACTATAACTGAGCCGAATTGGTTGATTTAATGAGTAGTTCCAGTTTTCGCCGCAAATTTATATAATTTTCGCTCTTAAAATGTGTCAGTTCAATTTTATGTGAGTTTCCTGTCTGGTCTATTTTTTTGTGAAAATCGTGAAGCTAGCGTATTTATTTAAATTCAGACGAAGCTGCCATTTCGAACGGATGAAAATAGAACTACAACAGTATTCGATAGACATTTGATTTTTTCTAATGTGAATAATCCATACTTGTATTCCGCACCGCTAGAAGTCTCCCGTAAAGTTTTGGCAAACATATTGATAACGATGAAAAATGTTTCCCCTAACAAAAAAGAAACAAAAGCTAGTGGCTGGAAAATAATCGACTCTTCGAAGGATTGTGAACTTTGAAGCGTTCCAAAATAGCGAGCGCTAATGTCCATTCTCGCGTGTCAGCCGAAGGGACAATTCTAGACTTCAAGCCAAAGTGAACCTTGAGGTTGGTGAAACGCGAGGGGCGGTGAGGTCGATTTTCGCATCAAGGAAAAAGTGAGTTTTTTGAAAAACCAAGCAATACTATATAACTAGCTTATGCCTGTTGCAAATGCAACTAACGGGTTAAAACTAACTTAAAAAATTCATAGTAAGCGGGTAGGTATCTACTGCCATAAAGGCATGGTAGGCATGCGCACATCAAAACCTAAAGTTTCATCGCAATCCGATAAATGGTTTAGCAACGCTTAGCGGTTATACATACAAATGTTTATAAAGCCGCCCGCAGGGCCTAGTAGCAAAAACCTACCATATGTTAGTATATAGACACCGTTGTAGGCATGCACACATCAAATCCCCAAAGTTTCATCGCAATCGGATGAACGGTTGAGCAATGCGTAATTTCGTGTTGCCAGAGCTCACTATTGTATCCAGGAACCAGGAATCCCCCCCCCCTTCCTCACCAGCATCCTCTTTCCCTTTTCACTCCGCCTCCCTCACCTTCCCTCACCCCACTTCACTCCTAGGCTTCTCCGTATCGTAAACCCCCTCCCGAGTTCCCTTCCCCCCTCCCAGGTTCCCCTCCCCCCTTCCTGTTTCCACCCCCCCCCACCTGCCGCATTACATACACTAATTCCCGGTACATTTATTTTTCAAACAGCTCGCGCGCCACCTATAAATTTTTTTTTTACAAATTTCGTAATGCCAGAACTCACCAGTAATTTTATACAAACCTTGTACTAACAATAACGAACACAACACAAAAAGAATTTTTTAATTTGTTGCAGTCCTTCGGAAGTTATGAGCGTACGTACATTTTCATACAAATTTTATAATGCCAGAACTCACCAGTAGTTTTACTGCTTAAAATAAAGCGCTATATGAATTTAATAGTTTTAAAAAAATATTCCGTTCAACTTCGAGTAATTTCATTGTAAAATTAGAAAACTAATACGTATGCAATATAGTTGGATGATATCGAGTTGTTATGTGCAGATGGGTACCTACCTAAATTCCGAGTGAAAAAAGAGTGAGTAAAAAAAACACATATTTAGGCTGGGTTGTTTAACAAAATTAAAAATTCTTCAATTTTTCAAGTCAATTTTAACGTTCTGTAAAAGTTCGGTTCGAATTCTATTCAAGTTCTGTAATTATTTCAGTTTTATGATGCAACTGGCATTTACTGATAAAAAAACAGAACTTACACAGAACGTGAAAATGAACTTAAAAAAATTGTTAAATTATTCAGTATCGTGGAAACAACATTACCTTAGTAAAATAAATTGCATCAAAAACCTAAATAATTGTCCAACTACCTATTCCGGCAGGTACCGGCGCATTTCCTTACAAAATTCCGGCAATGTGTTTGCTTTTCTCATCATATTTGCAATACTACCGAGATAAGTAGGTACCTACCCTGAATTAATAACATTTCAATTTGTACCTACTGGCCGGTAAATATCCACCCTACTGAAGTGAATCTATGGACACCAATTTTCTTGTTTTTTTTGGAAAATTTTATAGGTTTTTCGGCGACCCTGAAATTTTTTACATGGAACGGACACAAAATTTTGGTGTTAAAAGTTGCCTTATATTGCCGGGTACCGAATTTTTCAAAAACATCTAACCGGGGATCGTTTTTTCGGCTGCAATGCTGTTTCCCGAAAAACAACAACCCAAACCGCTGAGCGATCCGTTTTGTTTTGACATCTCGGATAACTGACCTGTCTCAACATTCTCTCTAGTATTTTCGATTGCATTGAAACTAAGGCCTAATTTGTGGTTTTTTTTTTAATGCGAACCTGTCGGCGGGAACTATAACTGAGCCGAATTGGTTGATTTAATGAGTAGTTCCAGTTTTCGCCGCAAATTTATATAATTTTCGCTCTTAAAATGTGTCAGTTCAATTTTTTGTGAGTTTCCTGTCTAGTCTATTTTTTTGTGAAAATCGTGAAGCTAGCGTATTTATTTAAATTCAGACGAAGCTGCCATTTCGAACATATGAAAATAGAACTACAACAGTATTCGATAGACATTTGATTTTTTCTAATGTGAATAATCCATACTTGTATTCCGCACCGCTAGAAGTCTCCCGTAAAGTTTTGGCAAACATATTGATAACGATGAAAAATGTTTCCCCTATCAAAAAAAAAAACAACTGCTAGTGGCTGGAAAATAATCGACTCTTCGAAGGATTGTGAACTTTGAAGCGTTCCAAAATAGCGAGCGCTAATGTCCATTCTCGCGTGTCAGCCGTCGGGACAATTTCCTTCGAACAAAATTGAACCTTGAGGTGTGCGAAACTCGAGGATCGGAGAGGTCGTTTTGGCGTGCCAGCGGCATTTTTGCGTCGCCAAGCCAAATTAAACCTTGAGGTTGGTGAAACGTGAGGGGCGGTGAGGTCGATTTTCGCGTCAAGCGAAAAGTGAGTTTTTTGAAAAACCAAACAATACTATATAACTAGCTTATGCCTATTGCAAATGCAATTAACGGGTTAAAACTAACTTAAAAAATTCATAGTAAGCGGGTAGGTATCTACTGCCATAAAGGCATGGTAGGCATGCGCACATCAAAACCTAAAGTTTCATCGCAATCCGATGAATGGTTTAGCAACGCTTAGCGGTTATACATACAAATGTTTATAAAGCCGCCCGCAGGGCCTAGTAGCAAAAACCTACCATATGTTAGTATATAGACACCGTTGTAGGCATGCACAGATCAAATCCCCAAAGTTTCATCGCAATCGGATGAACGGTTGAGCAATGCGTAATTTCGTGTTGCCAGAGCTCACTATTGTATCCAGGAACCAGGAAACCCCCCCCCCCCCCCCCTGCCTCACCAGCATCCTCTTCCCCTTTCCACTCCGCCTCCCTCACCTTCCCTCACCCCACTTCACTCCTAGGCTTCTCCGTATCGTAAACCCCCTCCCGAGTTCCCCTCCCCCCTCCCAGGCTCCCCTCCCCCCTTCCTGTTTCCACCCCCCCCCCCACCTGCCGCATTACATACACTAATTCCCGGTACATTTATTTTTCAAACAGCTCGCGCGCCACCTATAATTTTTTTTTACAAATTTCGTAATGCCAGAACTCACCAGTAATTTTATACAAACCTTGTACTAACAATAACGAACACAACAAAAAAAGAATTTTTCAAATTGTTGCAGTCCTTCGGAAGTTATGAGCGTACGTACATTTTCATACAAATTTTATAATGCCAGAACTCACCAGTAGTTTTACTGCTTAAAATAAAGCGCTATATGAATTTAATACTTTTAAAAAATATCCCGTTCAACTTCGAGTAATTTCATTGTAAAATTAGAAAACTAATACGTATGCAATATAGTCGGATGATACCGAGTTGTTATATGCAGATGGGTACCTACCTAAATTTTGAGTGCTGGTACTTGCATACATACGTAAAAAAAAACACATATTTAGGCTGGGTTGTTTAACGAAATTAAAAATTCTTCAATTTTTCAAGTCAATTTTAACGTTCTGTAAAAGTTCGGTTCGAATTCTATTCAAGTTCTGTAATTATTTCAGTTTTATGATGCAACTGGCATTTACTGATAAAAAAACAGAACTTACACAGAAAGTGAAAATGATCTTTAAAAAATTGTTAAATTATTCAGTTTCGTGGAAACAACATTACCTTAGTAAATTAAATTGCATCAAAAACCTAAATAATTGTCCAACTACCCATTACCCATTCCGGCAGGTACCGGCGCATTTCCTTACAAAATTCCGGCAATGTTTTTGCTTTTCTCATCATATTTGCAATACTACCGAGATAAGTAGGTACCTACCCTGAATTAATTACATTTCAATGTACTGGCCGGTATATCCACCCTACTGAAGTGAATCTATGGACACCAATTTTCTTGTTTTTTTTGGAAAATTTTATAGGTTTTTCGGCGACCCTGAACTTTTTTACATGAGACGGACACTTTATATCGTTATCAAAAGTTGCCTTATATTGCCGGGTACCGAATTTTTCGAAAACATCTAACCGGGGATCGTTTTTTCGGCTGCAGTGCCATTTTCCAAAAAACAACAACCCAAACCGCTGAGAGATCCGTTTTGTTTTGACATCTCGGATAACTGACCTGTCTCAACATTCTCTCTAGTATTTCCCATTGCATTGAAACTAATGACCGAAAAGATGTCTCTTGTTTTTTATGCGAACCTGTCGGCGGGAAATATAATCTAGCCGAATTGAGTACTTTTATTTGAGGTTCCAGTTTTAGCCGCTGATTCGCCTTAGTTTTCTGTGAATAAATCGCTAGCAAAAATGTAGGCAACAAAAATGCTTGATTTTTCAAAGTACTGAAAAGTGTCTGAATCGAAATCAAGCTAAAATGAACCTCGAGGTTGGTGAAACTTAAGGGGCGGTGCGGTCGATTTTAGCTTGCCAAAAAAAGTGAGTTTTTGAAAAACTGTGCAATACTATATAGTACTAGCTTATGCCTGTTGCAAATGCAACTAACGGGTTAAAACTAACTTGACTTACTAACAGAAAAAAAAATATTTCGTAGTAAGCGGGTAGGTACCTACGGTTAAACATACAAATATATATAAAGCCGCCCACAGGGCCTAGCAGCAAAATTCTGCCATACGTTAGTATATAGACACCATTGTAGGCATGCACACATCAAATCCCCAAAGTTTCATCGCAATCGCATGAACGGTTTAGCAATGCGTAATTTCATGATGCCAGAGCTCACTTTTGTATACAGAAACCGTCGTGGGCATGCACACATCAAATCCTCAAATTTTCATCGCAATCGGATGAATGGTTTAGCAACGCTTAGCGGTTAAACATACAACTACGTATAAAGCCGTCCGCAGGACCTAGCAGCAAAAACCTGCTATACGTTAGCATATAAACACCATTGTAGAAATGCACACATCAAATCCCCAAAGTTTCATCACAATCGGATGAACGGTTGAGCAATGCGTAATTTCGTTTTGCCAGAGCCCACTATTGTATACAGGAACCAGGAATCCCCCCCCCCCCCTTCCTCACCAGCGTCCTCTTCCCCTTTCCACTCCGCCTCCCTCACCTTCCCTCACCCCACTTCACTCCTAGGCTTCTCCGTATCGTAAACCCCCTCCCGAGTTCCCCTCCCCCCTCCCAGGCTCCCCTCCCCCTTCCTGTTTCCACCCCCCCCCCCCACCTGCCGCATTACATACACTAATTCCCGGTACATTTATTTTTCAAAAAGCTCGCGCGCCACCTATATTTTTTTTTTACAAATTTCGTAATGCCAGAACTCACCAGTAATTTTATACAAACCTTGTACTAACAATAACGAACACAACAAAAAAAGAATTTTTCAAATTGTTGCAGTCTTTCGGAAGTTATGAGCGTATGTACATTTTCATACAAATTTTATAATGCCAGAACTCACCAGTAGTTTTACTGCTTAAAATAAAGCGCTATATGAATTTAATACTTTTAAAAAATATCCCGTTCAACTTCGAGTAATTTCATTGTAAAATTAGAAAACTAAAACGTATGCAATATAGTCGGATGATACCGAGTTGTTATATGCAGATGGGTACCTACCTAAATTTTGAGTGCTGGTACTTGCATACATACGTAAAAAAAAAACACATATTTAGGCTGGGTTGTTTAACGAAATTAAAAATTCTTCAATTTTTCAAGTCAATTTTAACGTTCTGTAAAAGTTCGGTTCAAATTCTATTCAAGTTCAGTTATTATTTCAGTTTTATGATGCAACTGGCATGTACTGATAAAATAACAGAACTTGAATAGAACTTACGAAGAACTTGAAAATGAACCTTAAAAAAATGTTGAATTATTCAGTATCGTTGTACAACAACCTAACCTAAGTATTGCATTTAATTGTGTAGCTACGTATTCGGGTAGGTACCTCCGCATTTGTTACTAAAATTCCGGAAATATTTGCTTTTTCATCATATTTGCAATACCACTGAAATAAGTACCTACCCTGTAGGAACATATTTAAACTGGCCAGTAAAAATCTCCACTTCTGAAATCTATGGCACGCGTTTTCCTCATTTTTTTGGAAAATGTTATATGTTTATCATATCCTCATGAACATTTTTTCATGAGACGGACACGTAAAATTACTGTTAAAAGTTGCCTTATATTTCAGGGTACCGTATTTTCTAAAAACATCCAAGCCAGAATCGTTTTTCCGGCCGCAATGCCGTTTCCCGAAAAACAACAACCCAAACCGCTGAGAGATCCGTTTTCTTTTGACATTTCAATTTGCTGTTGAAGCGCGGGTAAATCTAGCGCTTTTGTATTAGGTACTTACCTATACTATATCATACACAGACAGATAATATTCCATAATTATATTTTTTAAACAGGCAAGACCGATGCACAAATTTGCACCAATCCCGCGTAAATTTAGGCCCTGTCGAGCTATGCAATTTGAAATCCGCCATTAAAAAAAAAAAATCTTCATACAAAACCTATTAGGGCGGGGTCTGCTTTTTTTAAGGTGGTAGTGGATTTTAACGCCATCACGACTCCATCTTCAGTGTTGCAAAGTTCGAGAAAAATTATAAAATTTTAATATACCAGCCGATTTTACAGGCTGCAAACGATTTGCATTTATCGATGAAAGTGAATTTTTCGCAAATGTCAGAAAAATGTCGAATTTGAATGCAATATTGTGAAACATTTTCAAGGGGGAGCTAAACATGTTTTGGTTTTAAAAGTTTCTAAAACTTGTATTGTTTATGTTTATTAAAAAACATCTCCGCCGGAAGGTGTACTTTTAACGCAATCTTTAATTCCGTAATGCCCCTATAAAATGTCATTTTTTCTCAAGAACTTTCTCGAAGCCGTTTAATTAATTAGAATAAATTCCTAGCAAAATCAGTTTTGTATGGGAAACTAACTTTTTTTTACTTCCCTTCTCGATCCGACGTTTTTAAAGGGGCGAACCTGTCGGCGGGAAATATAACCTAGCCGGATTGAGTGATTTTATGAGTAGTTCCAGTTTTCGCCGCAAATTTATATTATTTTTCGCTCTTAAAATGTATCAGTTCAATTTTATGTGAGTTTCCTGTCTAGTCTATTTTTTTTGTGAAAATCGTGAAGCTAGCGTATTTATTTAAATTCAGACGAAGCTGCCATTTCGAACGGATGAAAATAGAACTACAACAGTATTCGATAGACATTTGATTTTTTCTAATGTGAATAATCCATACTTGTATTCCGCACCGCTAGAAGTCTCCCGTAAAGTTTTGGCAAACATATTGATAACGATGAAAAATGTTTCCCCTAACAAAAAAGAAACAAAAGCTAGTGGCTGGAAAATAATCGACTCTTCGAAGGATTGTGAACTTTGAAGCGTTCCAAAATAGCGAGCGCTAATGTCCATTCTCGCGTGTCAGCCGAAGGGACAATTCTAGACTTCGAGCCAAAGTGAACCTTGAGGTTGGTGAAACGCGAGGGGCGGTGAGGTCGATTTTCGCATCAAGGAAAAAGTGAGTTTTTTGAAAAACCAAGCAATACTATATAACTAGCTTATGCCCATTGCAAATGCAACTAACGGGTTAAAACTAACTTGACTTACTAACTAACAGAAAAAAAAATCAAAGTAAGCGGGTAGGTACCTACGGTTAAACATACAAATATATATAAAGCCGCCCAAAGGGCCTAGCAGCAAAAATCTGCTATACGTTAGTATATAAACACCATTGTAGAAATGCACACATCAAATCCCCAAAGTTTCATCACAATCGGATGAACGGCTTAGCAATGCGTAATTTCGTGTTGCCAGAGCTCACTATTGTATACAGGAACCAGGAATCCCCCCCCCCTTCCTCACCAGCGTCCTCTTCCCCTTTCCACTCCGCCTCCCTCACCTTCCCTCACCCCACTTCACTCCTAGGCTTCTCCGTATCGTAAACCCCCTCCCGAGTTCCCCTCCCCCCTCTAAGACTCCCCTCCCCCTTCCTGTTTCCACCCCCCCCCCACCTGCCGCATTACATATACTTATACCCGGTACATTTAGTTTTCAAACAGCTCGCGCGCCACCTATAATTTTTTTTTACAAATTTCGTAATGCCAGAACTCACCAGTAATTTTATACAAACATTGTACTAACAATAACGAACACAACAAAAAAAGAATTTTTCAAATTGTTGGAGTCCTTCGGAAGTTATGAGCGTACGTACATTTTCATACAAATTTTATAATGCCAGAACTCACCTTAAAATAAAGCGCTATATGAAGTTATTACTTTTAAAAAAATATTCCGTTCAACTTCGAGTAATTTAATTGTAAAATTAGAAAACTAATAGGTTTGCAATATAGTTGGATGATATCGAGTTTTTATGTGCAGATGGGTACCTACCTAAATTCCGAGTGCAAAAAGAGTGAGTAAGAAAACACATATTTAGGCTGGGTTGTTTAACAAAATTAAAAATTCTTCAATTTTTCAAGTCAATTTTAACGTTCTGTAAAAGTTCGGTTCAAATTCTATTCAAGTTCTTTAATTATTTCAGTTTTATGATGCAACTGGCATTTACTGATAAAAAAACAGAACTTACACAGAAAGTGAAAATGAACTTTAAAAAATTGTTAAATTATTCAGTATCGTGGAAACAACATTACCTTAGTAAATTAAATTGCATCAAAAACCTAAATAATTGTTAAACTACCCATTCCGGTAGGTACCGGCGCATCTCCTTACAAAATTCCGGCAATGGTTTTGCTTTTTTCATCATATTTGCAATACTACCGAGATAAGTAGGTACCTACCCTGAATTAATAACATTTCAATGTACTGGCCGGTAAATATCCACCCTACTGAAGTGAATCTATGGACACCAACTTTCTTGTTTTTTTTGGAAAATTTTATAGGTTTTTCGGCGACCCTGAACTTTTTTACATGGGACGGACACTTTATATCGTTATTAAAAGTTGCCTTATATTGCCGGGTACCGAATTTTTCAAAAACATCTAACCGGGGATCGTTTTTTTCGGCTGCAATGCCATTTTCCAAAAAACAACAACCCAAACCGCTGAGAGATCCGTTTTGTTTTGACATCTCGGATAACCGATAACTGACCTGTCTCAACATTCTCTCTAGTATTTTCCATTGCATTGAAACCAAGGCCTAATTTGTGGTTTTTTTTTTAATGCGAACCTGTCGGCGGGAACTATAACTGAGCCGAATTTGTTGATTTAATGAGTAGTTCCAGTTTTCGCCGCAAATTTATATAATTTTCGCTCTTAAAATGTGTCAGTTCAATTTTATGTGAGTTTCCTGTCTGGTCTATTTTTTTTGTGAAAATCGTGAAGCTAGCGTATTTATTTAAATTCAGACGAAGCTGCCATTTCGAACGGATGAAAATAGAACTACAACAGTATTCGATAGACATTTGATTTTTTCTAATGTGAATAATCCATACTTGTATTCCGCACCGCTAGAAGTCTCCCGTAAAGTTTTGGCAAACGTATTGATAACGATGAAAAATGTTTCCCCTATCAAAAAAAAAAACAACTGCTAGTGGCTGGAAAATAATCGACTCTTCGAAGGATTGTGAACTTTGAAGCGTTCCAAAATAGCGAGCGCTAATGTCCATTCTCGCGTGTCAGCCGTTGGGACAATTTCCTTCGAACAAAATTGAACCTTGAGGTGTGCGAAACTCGAGGACCGGAGAGGTCGTTTTGGCGTGCCAGCGGCGTTTTTGCGTCGCCAAGCCAAATTAAACCTTGAGGTTGGTGAAACGCGAGGGGCGGTGAGGTCGATTTTCCCGTCAAGCGAAAAGTGAGTTTTTTGAAAAACCAAACAATACTATATAATATACTAGAAGTTTGCCCGTTGCAAAGCAACTAACGGGTTAAAACTAACTTGACTTACTAACAGAAAAAAAAATATTTCGTAGTAAGCGGGTAGGTACCTACGGTTAAACATACAAATATATATAAAGCCGCCCACAGGGCCTAGCAGCAAAAATCTGCCATACGTAAGTATATAGACACCATTGTAGGCATGCACACATCAAATCCCCAAAGTTTCATCGCAATCGCATAAACGGTTTAGCAATGCGTAATTTCATGATGCCAGAGCTCACTTTTGTATACAGAAACCGTCGTGGGCATGCACACATCAAATCTACAAATTTTTATCGCAATCAGATGAAAGGTTTAGCAACGCTTAGCGGTTAAACACAGAATTATGTATAAAGCCGCCCGCAGGACCTAGCAGCAAAAAGCTGCCACACTACATACACTAATTCCTGGTACATTTAGTTTTCAAACAGCTCATGCGTCACCTATTAATTTTTTTTATACAAATTTCGTGAAGCCAGAACTCACCAGTAGTTTTATACAAACCTTGTATTAACAATAACGAACACAACAAAAAAAGAATTTTTCAATTTGTTGCAGTCCTTCAGAAGTTATGAGCGTACGTACATTTTCATAAAAATTTTATAATGCCAGAACTCACCAGTAGTTTTACTGCTTAAAAAAAGCGCTATACGAATTTAATACTTGAAAAAAATATCCCGTTCAACTAAGAGTAATTTCTGTAAAAGTTCGGTTCGAATTCTATTCAAGTTTTATAGATATTTTTGTTTTATGATGCAACTGCCATTTACTGATAAAAAAATAGAACTTACACAGAACGTGAAAATGAACTTAAAAAAATTCTTAAATTATTCAGTATCGTGGAAACAAAATTACCTTAGTAAATTAAATTGCATCAAAAACCTAAATAATTGTCTATCTACCCATTCCGGTAGGTACCGCCGCTTTTCCTTAAAAAATTCCGGCAATGTTTTTGCTTTTTTCATCATATTTGCAATAGGTACTACCGAAATAAGTAGGTACCTACCCTTGAAATCAATTACATTTCAATTTGTTCTGGCCGGTAAATATCTATCCTTCTGAAGTTAATCTATGGGCGTATATTGTCGTGTTTTTTTTCGAAAATTTTATAGGTTTTTCGGTGACCCTGAACTTTTTTACATGGGACGGACACGTTAAATTGTTATCAAAAGATGCGGGATGTTTTCGAGTACCGTATTTTTCAAAAACATCCAAGCCGGAATCGTTTTTTGGGCCGTAATGCCGTATACTTCAAATCAACAACCCAAACCGCTGAGAGGTCCGTTTTATTAGAGTAAACATATGACATTTCGGATACTGGGCTGTCTCAACATTTGCTGTTTAAGCGCGGGTCTTTTGTATTAGGTACTTACCTACTAAATTATACACAAACAGATAATATTCCATAATTATATTTTTTACACAGGCAAGACCGATGCACAAATTTGCACTAATCCCGCTTAAATTTAGGCCCTGCCGAGCTATGCAATTTGAAATCCGCCATTAAAAAAAAAAATTCTTCATACAAAACCTATTAGGGCGGGGTCGGCTTTTATTAAGGTGGTATTGGCTTTTTACGCCATCACGACTCCATCTTCAGTGTTGCAAAGTTCGAGAAAATTTATAAAATTTTAATATACCAGCCGATTTTACAGGCTGCAAACGATTTGCATTTATCGATGAAAGTGAATTTTTCGCTAATGTCAGAAAAATGTCGAATTTGAATGCAATATTGTGAAACATTTTCAAGGGGGAGCTACACATGTTTTGATTTAAAAAGTTTTTAAAACCTGTAATGTTTGCATTTATTAAAAAACATCTCCGGCAGAAAGTTTATTTTTTACGTAATCTACGATCCCGCAAAGCACGTTTAAAATGTCATTTTTTCTCAGCAAAGCCATATAATTAATAAGAATAATTTCCCTAGTAAATTTCGTTTTGTATGGAAACTCGAAATTGACACGCGAAAATGCCAATTTTTTTGACCCGGCGCACCTGGCGGCCGGAAATAGAACTAAGTCCAAAGGTGAGAGATTAAGTTAGAGGTTCTAGTTTTCGCCGCAAAATTTGCCACATTTGTCGCTGTTTATTATGTTTCAGCTCGATTTATGTGAGTTTCCTGTCTAGCGATAATGGTCTCTGCGTTCGGTGAAACTCGAGGAGCGGAAAGGTCGTTTTGGCGTGCAAGGGCCGTCTTAATCGACTTTACCCGAATGTGAACCTCGAGGTTGGTGAAACTTAAGGGGCGGTGCGGTCGATTTTGGCGTGCCAGAAAAAGTGAGTTTTTTGAAAAACCAAACAATACTATATAACTAGCTTATGCCCATTGCAAATGCAACTAACGGGTTTAAAACTAACTTAACTTACTATCGTACAGAATAAAATTATTTCATAGTGCGCGTGTAAGTATTTGGAAGGTACGTTGTTGTTAATTATTCACAAAAATGACGCTATAAAAATGTTTTATTCAGAAGTTCTTAGAAACTAAAACTTTGATTTATCGGAGCAAAAAAATTACAGAAAAATATTTTTTCATAGTATGCGGGTAGGTACCTATTGCCCTAAGTGAGATTTTAAACAAAAACGGCGCTATAAAAATGTATTATTAAGAATTTCTAAGAAAAAAAAACTTTGATTGACTGCAGTAAAAAAATTACAGATTTTTTTTTCTTCATAGTAAGCGGGTAAGTACCTATTGCCCTTAGTGAGATTTTAAACTAAAACGGCGCTATAAAAATATGTTATGAAGAATTTCTAAGAAAAAAAAACTTTGAATTTTTGGAACAAAAAAATTACAGAAATTTTTATTCTTCGTAGTAAGCGGGTAAGTACCTATTGTCCTTAGTGAGATTTTAAACAAAAACGGCACTATAAAAATATATTATTAAGAATTTCTATGAAAAAAAAACTTTGATTTATTGGAGTAAAAAAATTACATCAAAAATATTTCTTCATAGTAAGCGGGTAAGTACCTATTGCCCTTAGTGAGATTTTAAACAAAAACGGCGCTATAAAAATGTATTATTAAGAATTTCTTTAAAAAAAAAAACTTTGATTTATTGGAGTAAAAGAATTACAGAAAAAGTATTTTTTCATAGTTAGCGGGTAAGTACCTATTGCCCTTAGTGAGATTTTAAACAAAAACGGCGCTATAAAAATATATTATTAAGAATTTCTATGAAAAAAAAACTTTGATTTATTGTAGTAAAAAAATTACAGAAAAAATATTTCTTCATAGTAAGCGGGTAAGTACCTATTGCCCTTAGTGAGATTTTAAACTAAAACGGCGCTATAAAAATATGTTATGAAGAATTTCTAAGAAAAAAAACAATTGAATTATTGGAACAAAAAAATTACAGAAATTTTTATTCTTAATAGTAAGCGGGTAAGTACCTATTGCACTTAGTGAGATTTTAAACAAAAACGGCGCTATAAAAATATATTATTAAGAATTTCTAAGAAAAAAAAAACTTTGATTTATTGGTGTAAAAAAATTACAGAAAAAATATTTCTTCATAGTAAGCGGGTAAGTACCTATTGCACTTAGTGAGATTTTAAACAAAAACGGCGCTATAAAAATATATTATTAAGAATTTCTATGAAAAAAAAAACTTTGATTTATTGGAGTAAAAAAATTAGAGAAAAAATATTTCTTCATAGTAAGCGGGTAAGTACCGATTGCCCTTAGTGAGATTTTAAACAAAAAAGGCGCTATAAAAACATATTATTAAGAATTTCTAAAAAAAAAAAATTTGATTTATTGGAGTAAAAAAAATACAGAAAAAATATTTTTCATAGTAAGCGGGTAAGTACCTATTGCCCTTAGTGAGTTTTTTTTACAAAAACGGCGCTATAAAAATGTATTATTAAGAATTTCTCAGAAACTAAAATTTTGATTTGAAAAAATATTATTTCATAGTGCGACGTTAGGTACTTGGAAGGTACGTCTTGTAATTTTTCACAAAAATGACGCTATAAAAATGTATTGTTCAGAGTTTTTTATAAAAAAAAAAATATTTTATTTCCTTAAACAAAAAACAGAAAAAATATTCTTTCATAGTGCGCGAGTAGGAACCCAACGTCCTTATATTCATTTTCACTTAAACGGCGCTATAAAAATGTATTATGCAGAATTTTGTTTTCAAATAATCATTGTAAAAAAGCTCACATTATTATGTATTTGTATAATTAATACGAATTCTAATGTTGAGTTGGACGGAAACTAATTTATTTTTTTAATCATTTTAGCAGGTACCTACCTATTTCATTATTGGCAGACATACTCATTAGCGCAAAAAATAAGTTTAAAAAAAAAACTATAAATTTTTCATTTAATTAATCCGCCCAATGATTAACGGTTTTTTTTGGGTAAGGGCGTGGCCCAAATAAAATCAGCCAATCGGGAGCCTTAAATTACATTCTGTGTCTACAAAGTATCTGATAGGCTGGACGTGTCCAACCAATCAGAGAACCCACATTAAAATTGTGGAAATATGCAGGGTGGTTCACATTCCAAATAATAATTTTAAACAACAACAAAAAATTAAAATAACTATACGTTTTTGGAAAAACTTTTTTTTTTAAACTTTTTTTTTTGGAATTGATATTTTTTGTATGTCGATCTTTTGAATTCATAAAAACACGTGCTGTTTTCTTAACAAATATGTATTTTTTTATGAGAAATGTATGAAAAACTAAAAAAATATTCACTTCTTAATTTGAGATATGAATCTGCCTTGCCCAATCGTTAATGCAAACGCCCGAATCGATTTTCTGAAAAAAAAAATTTTCAAAAAAAAAGTCTCTATTATTATTAAAAAATTTATTAATAATTTTTCCAGCGGTCTTTTATAATCCACCCTCAAACCAACACCATGAATTTGAAAATCGTTCTAAAAATGAGCCAACAACAACAAAATTATAGCACTATTTTTTGCTTACGTTCGAATCTCCAATATAATCTAAATTTGAATTTTGCTTAAGAAATGCTGTAGTTCTATTTTCTGCCGAGCGGCGGCTCCGTGAAAAGTGTACATTTTTTTAAACATTAGTTTCCAAATATGGCTTTTTACTCGTTTTTTTAGCAAACGTCAGATTTCAAACGAATATCCCAACGTTGTTTTTGTGAAAAGTGATAAAACCGATGGTAAATAAACGTTCTGAAAACTCTCGTGGACGTAATTTTACAAAATTTTGGCTTCCAGGCGTGATATTTTTGAAGATATCGCGTTTGCGAGTCGGCCGGCGAGAAAATGAAATATAAATGGATCCCGGTGTAACTGACCTTGGTTAACAGTCTCAGAAACAATTGCTAGTGGCTGGAAAATAATCGACGCTTCGAAGGATTGTGAACTTTGAAGTGTTCCAAAATATCGAGCGCTAATGTCCATTCTCGCGTGTCAGCCGTCGGGATAATTTCCTTTGAACAAAATTGAACCTTGAGGTGTGCGAAACTCGAGGATCGGAGAGGTCGTTTTGGCGTGCCAGCGGCATTTTTGCGTCGCCAAGCCAAATTAAACCTTGAGGTTGGTGAAACGCGAGGGGCGGTGAGGTCGATTTTCCCGTCAAGCGAAAAGTGAGTTTTTTGAAAAACTGAGCATTAATATATAACTAGCTTATGCCCGTTGCAAATGCAACTAACGGGTTAAAACTAACTTGAATAACTAACAGAAAAAAAAAATTCATAGTAAGCGGGTAGGTAACTACGGTTAAACATACAAATATACATTAAGCCGCCCACAGGGCCTAGCAGCAAAAACCTGCCATACGTTAGTATATAGACACCATTGTAGGCATGCATACATCAAATCCCCAAAGTTTCATCGCAATCGGATGAACGGTTTAGCAATGCGTAATTTCAAAATGCCAGAGCTCACTTTTGTATACAGAAACCGTCGTGGGCATGCACACATTAAATCTACAAATTTTCATCGCAATCGGATGAATGGTTTAGCAACGCTTAGCGGTTAAACACAAAACTATGTATAAAGCCGCCCGCAGGACCTAGCAGCAAAAACCTGCCATACGTTAGTAAATAAACACCATTGTAGACATGCACACATCAAATCCCCAAAGTTTCATCGCAATCGTATGAATGGTTTAGCAATGCGTAATTTCATGATGCCAGAGCTCACTTTTGTATACAAAAACCGTCGTGGGCATGCACACATCAAATCTTCAAATTTTCATCGCAATCGGATGAAAGGTTTAGCAACGCTTAGCGGTTAAACATACAAATACATATAAAGCCGGCCGCAGGGCCTAGCAGCAAAAAAATGTCATACGTTAGTATATAGACATCATTTTAGGCATGCACACATCAAATCCCCAAATTTTCATCGCAATCGGATGAACGGTTCAGCAATGCGTAATTTCATTATGCCAGAGCTCACCATTGTATGCAGAAACCATCGCGGGCATGCGCACATCAAATCCCCAAAGTTTCATCGCAATCGGATAAATGGTTTAGCAACGCATAGCGGACATACATACATACTTACTTGCAAATATTTTTTTGATTTTTATATATATATAGAAGATAGCTGGCATCCGGCATGCGTTGCTATACCATTTAATAAAGAAAATGTTTCTACCTGCGTGTCTTTTCTCATTTGTTCCAATCCCCTTCCCCCCCCCCCCTTTTCCTCACCAGCGTCCGCTTCCCCTTTCCCCCACTTCACTCCTACGCTTCTCCGTCTCGTAAACCCCCTCCCGAGTTCCCCTCCCCCCTCCCAGGTTCCCCCCTTCCTGTTTCCACCCCCCCCCTGCCTCATTACATTCACTAATTCCCTGTACATTAAGATTTCAAACAGCTCGAGCGCCACCTATTCAATTTTTTTTTACAAATTTCGTCAAGCCAGAACTCACCAGTAGTTTTATTCAAACCTTGAACTAACAATAACGAACACAACAAAAAAAGAATTTTTCAATTTGTTGCAGTCCTTCAGAAGTTATGAGCGTACGTACATTTTCATACAAATTTTATAATTCCAGAACTCACCAGTAGTTTTACTGCTTAAAAATAAGCGCTATATTAATTTAACACTTAAAAAATATCCCTTTCAACTTCGAGTAATTTCATTGTAAAATTAGAAAACTAATACATATGCAATATCGTCGGATGATATCGAGTGTTTATGTGCAGGTAGGAACCTACTTATATTCTGAGTATAGGTACTTGCATACATACGTAAAAAAGAACTCATATTTAGGCTGGGTTGTTTAACGAAATTAAAAATTCTTCAATTTTTCAAGTCAATTTTAACGTTCTGTAAAAGTTCGGTTCGAATTCTATTCAAGTTCTGTAATTATTTCAGTTTTATGATGCAACTGGCATTTACTGATAAAAAAACACAACTTACACAGAACGTGAAAATGAACTTTAAAAAATTGTTAAATTATTCAGTATCGTGGAAACAACATTACCTTAGTAAATTAAATTGCATCAAAAACCTAAATAATTGTCCAACTACCCATTCCGGCAGGTACCGGCGCATTTCCTTACAAAACTCCGTCAATGTTTTTGCTTTTCTCATCATATTTGCAATACTACCGAGATAAGTAGGTACCTACCCTGAATTAATAACATTTCAATGTACTGGCCGGTAAATATCCACCCTACTGAAGTGAATCTATGGACACCAATTTTCTTGTTTTTTTTTGGAAAATTTTATAGGTTTTTCGGCGACCCTGAACTTTTTTACATGGGACAGACACCTCATATTGGTATCAAAAGACGCGAAATGTTTTCGGGTACCGAATTTTTCAAAAACATTCAAGCCGGAATCGTTTTTCCGGCCGCAATGCCGTTTCCCGAAAAACAACAACCCAAACCGCTGAGAGATCCGTTTTCTTTTGACATTTCAATTTGCTGTTGAAGCGCGGGTAAATCTAGCGCTTTTGTATTAGGTACTTACCTACTATATAATACACAGACAGATAATATTCCATAATTATATTTTTTAAACAGGCAAGACCGATGCACAAATTTGCACAATTCCCGCTAAAATTAAGGCCCTGCCGAACCACACAAATTGAAATCCGCCATTAAAAAAAAAAATTCTTCATACAAAACCTATTAGGGCGGGGTCTGCTTTTTTTTAAGGTGGTAGTGGATTTTAACGCCATCACGACTCCATCTTCAGTGTTGCAAAGTTCGAGAAAAATTATAAAATTTTAATATACCAGCCGATTTTACAGGCTGCAAACGATTTGCATTTATCGATGAAAGTGAATTTTTCGCAAATGTCAGAAAAATGTCGAATTTGAATGCAATATTGTGAAACATTTTCAAGGGGGAGCTAAACATGTTTTGGTTTTAAAAGTTTCTAAAACTTGTATTGTTTATGTTTATTAAAAAACATCTCCGCCGGAAGGTGTACTTTTAACGCAATCTTTAATTCCGTAATGCCCCTATAAAATGTAAATTTTTCTCAAGAACTTTCTCGAAGCCGTTTAATTAATTAGAATAAATTCCTAGCAAAATCAGTTTTGTATGGGAAACTAACTTTTTTTTACTTCCCTTCTCGATCCGACGTTTTTAAAGGGGCGAACCTGTCGGCGGGAAATATAACCTAGCCGAATTGAGTGATTTTATGAGTAGTTCCAGTTTTCGCCGCAAATTTATATTATTTTTCGCTCTTAAAATGTATCAGTTCAATTTTATGTGAGTTTCCTGTCTAGTCTATTTTTTTTGTGAAAATCGTGAAGCTAGCGTATTTATTTAAATTCAGACGAAGCTGCCATTTCGAACGGATGAAAATAGAACTACAACAGTATTCGATAGACATTTGATTTTTTCTAATGTGAATAATCCATACTTGTATTCCGCACCGCTAGAAGTCTCCCGTAAAGTTTTGGCAAACATATTGATAACGATGAAAAATGTTTCCCCTAACAAAAAAGAAACAAAAGCTAGTGGCTGGAAAATAATCGACTCTTCGAAGGATTGTGAACTTTGAAGCGTTCCAAAATAGCGAGCGCTAATGTCCATTCTCGCGTGTCAGCCGAAGGGACAATTCTAGACTTCGAGCCAAAGTGAACCTTGAGGTTGGTGAAACGCGAGGGGCGGTGAGGTCGATTTTCGCATCAAGGAAAAAGTGAGTTTTTTGAAAAACCAAGCAATACTATATAACTAGCTTATGCCTGTTGCAAATGCAACTAACGGGTTAAAACTAACTTGACTTACTAACTGACAGAAAAAAAATCATAGTAAGCGGGTAGGTACCTACGGTTAAACTACAAATATATATAAAGCCGCCCACAGGGCCTAGCAGCAAAAATCTGCCATACGTTAGTATATAGACACCATTGTAGGCATGCACACATCAAATCCCCAAAGTTTCATCGCAATCGCATGAACGGTTTAGCAATGCGTAATTTCATGATGCCAGAGCTCACTTTTGTATACAGAAATTGTCGTGGGCATTCACACATCAAATCTACAAATTTTCATCGCAATCGGATGAATGGTTTAGCAACGCTTAGCGGTTAAACACACAACTATGTATAAAGCCGCCCGCAGGACCTAGCAGCAAAAACCTGCTATACGTTAGTATATAAACACCATTGTAGAAATGCACACGTCAAATCCCCAAAGTTTCATCACAATCGGATGAACGGTTTAGCAATGCGTAATTTCGTGTTGCCAGAGCTCACTATTGTATACAGGAACCAGGAATCCCCCCCCCCTTCCTCACCAGCGTCCTCTTCCCCTTTCCACTCCGCCTCCCACACCTTCCCTCAGCCCACTTCACTCCTAGGCTTCTCCGTATCGTAAACCCCCTCCCGAGTTCCCCTCCCCCCTCCCAGGCTCCCCTCCCCCCTTCCTGTTTTCACCCCCCCCCCAGCTGCCGCATTACATACACTAATTCCCGGTACATTTATTTTTCAAACAGCTCGCGCACCACCTATAATTTTTTTTTTACAAATTTCGTAATGCCAGAACTCACCAGTAATTTATACAAACCTTGTACTAACAATAACGATCACAACAAAAAAAAGAATTTTTCAATTTGTTGCAGTCCTTCGGAAGTTATGAGCGTACGTACATTTTCATACAAATTTTATAATGCCAGAACTCACCAGTAGTTTTACTGCTTAAAATAAAGCGCTATATGAATTTAATACTTTTAAAAAAATATTCCGTTCAACTTCGAGTAATTTCATTGTAAAATTAGAAAACTAATACGTATGCAATATCGTCGAATGATATCGAGTGTTTATGTGCAGGTAGGAACCTACTTATATTCTGAGTATAGGTACTTGCATACATACGTAAAAAAGAACTCATATTTAGGCTAGGTTGTTTAACGAAATTAAAAATTCTTCAATTTTTCAAGTCAATTTTAACGTTCTGTAAAAGTTCGGTTCGAATTCTATTCAAGTTCTGTAATTATTTCAGTTTTATGATGCAACTGGCATTTACTGATAAAAAAACAGAACTTACACAGAAAGTGAAAATGAACTTTAAAAAATTGTTAAATTATTCAGTATCGTGGAAACAACATTACCTTAGTAAATTAAATTGCATCAAAAACCTAAATAATTGTCCAACTAACCATTCCGGTAGGTACCGGCGCATCTCCTTACAAAATTCCGGCAATGGTTTTGCTTTTTTCATCATATTTGCAATACTACCGAGATAAGTAGGTACCTACCCTGAATTAATAACATAATTTGTACTGGCCGGTTAATATCCACCCTACTGAAGGGAATCTATGGACACGTATTTTCTTGTTTTTTTTGGAAAATTTTATAGGTTTTTCGGAGACCCTGAAATTTTTTACACGGAAAGGACACAAAATTTTGGTGTTAAAAGTTGTCTTATATTGCCGGGTACCGAATTTTTCAAAAACATCTAACCGGGGATCGTTTTTTCGGCTGCAATGCCGTTTCCCGAAAAACAACAACCCAAACCGCTGAGAGATCCGTTTTGTTTTGACATCTCGGATAACTGACCTGTCTCAACATTCTCTCTAGTATTTTCCATTGCATCGAAACTAAGGCCTAATTTGTGGTTTTTTTTTTTAATGCGAACCTGTCGGCGGGAACTATAACTGAGCCGAATTGGTTGATTTAATGAGTAGTTCCAGTTTTCGCCGCAAATTTATATAATTTTCGCTCTTAAAATGTGTCAGTTCAATTTTATGTGAGTTTCCTGTCTAGTCTATTTTTTTGTGAAAATCGTGAAGCTAGTGTATTTATTTAAATTCAGACGAAGCTGCCATTTCGAACGGATGAAAATAGAACTACAACAGTATTCGATAGACATTTGATTTTTTCTAATGTGAATAATCCATACTTGTATTCCGCACCGCTAGAAGTCTCCCGTAAAGTTTTGGCAAACATATTGATAACGATGAAAAATGTTTCCCCTATCAAAAAAAAAACAACTGCTAGTGGCTGGAAAATAATCGACTCTTCGAAGGATTGTGAACTTTGAAGCGTTCCAAAATAGCGAGCGCTAATGTCCATTCTCGCGTGTCAGCCGTTGGGACAATTTCCTTCGAACAAAATTGAACCTTGAGGTGTGCGAAACTCGAGGACCGGAGAGGTCGTTTTGGCGTGCCAGCGGCGTTTTTGCGTCGCCAAGCCAAAGTGAACCTTGAGGTTGGTGAAACGCGAGGGGCGGTGCGGTCGATTTTCCCGTCAAGCGAAAAGTGAGTTTTTTGAAAAACCAAACAATACTATATAACTAGCTTATGCCTGTTGCAAATGCAACTAACGGGTTAAAACTAACTTGACTTACTAACTAACAGAAAAAAAATTCATAGTAAGCGGGTAGGTACCTACGGTTAAACATACAAATATATATAAAGCCGCCCACAGGGCCTAGCAGCAAAAATCTGCCATCCGTTAGTATATAGACACCATTGTAGGCATGCACACATCAAATCCCCAAAGTTTCATCGCAATCGGATGAACGGTTTAGCAATGCGTAATTTCATGATGCCAGAGCTCACTTTTGTATACAGAAACCGTCGTGAGCATGCACACATCAAATCTACAAATTTTCATCGCAATCGGATGAATGGTTTAGCAACGCTTAGCGGTTAAACATACAACTATGTATAAAGCCGCCCGCAGGACCTAGCAGCAAAAACCTGCCATACGTTAGTATATAAACACCATTGTAGACATGCACACATAAAATTCCCAAAGTTTCATCGCAATCGGATGAATGGTTTAGCAATGCGTAATTTCATGATGCCAGAGCACACTTTTGTATACAGAAACCGTCGTGGGCATGCACACATCAAATCCTCAAATTTTCATCGCAATCGGATGAATGGTTTAGAAACGCTTAGCGGTTAAACATACAACCATGTATAAAGCCGTCCGCAGGACCTAGCAGCAAAAACCTGCTAAACGTTAGTATATAAACACCATTGTAGAAATGCACACATCAAATCCCCAAAGTTTCATCACAATCGGATGAACGGTTGAGCAATGCGTAATTTCGTGTTGCCAGAGCTCACCCCCACTTCACTCCTAGGCTTCTCCGTATCGTAAACCCCCTCCCGAGTTCCCCTCCCCCCCTTCCTGTTTCCACCCCCCCCCCACTTGCCGCATTATTAATACACTAATTCCCGGTACATTTATTTTTCAAACAGCTCGCGCGCCATCTATAATTTTTTTTTTTACAAATTTCGTAATGCCAGAACTCACCAGTAATTTTATACAAACCTTGTACTAACAATAACGAACACAACAAAAAAAGAATTTTTCAATTTGTTGCAGTCCTTCGGAAGTTATGAGCGTACGTACATTTTCATTCAAATTTTATAATGCCAGAACTCACCAGTAGTTTTACTGCTTAAAATAAAGCGCTATATGAATTTAATACTTTTAAAAAAATTTCCGTTCAACTTCGAGTAATTTCATTGTAAAATTAGAAAACTAATACGTATGCAATATCGTCGGATGATATCGAGTGTTTATGTGCAGGTAGGAACCTACTTATATTCTGAGTATAGGTACTTGCATACATACGTAAAAAAAAACTCATATTTAGGCTGGGTTGTTTAACGAAATTAAATTTTTTTTAATTTTTCAAAACAATTTTAACGTTCTGTAAAAGTTCGGTTCGAATTCTATTCAAGTTCTGTAATTATTTCAGTCTTATGATGCAACTGGCATTTACTGATAAAAAAACAGAACTTACACAGAACGTGAAAATGAACTTTAAAAAATTGTTAAATTATTCAGTATCGTGGAAACAACATTACCTTAGTAAAATAAATTGCATCAAAAACCTAAATAATTGTCCAACTACCTATTCCGGCAGGTACCGGCGCATTTCCTTACAAAATTCCGGCAATGTGTTTGCTTTTCTCATCATATTTGCAATATTACCGAGATAAGTAGGTACCTACCCTGAATTAATAACATTTCAATTTGTACCTACTGGCCGGTAAATATCCACCCTACTGAAGTGAATCTATGGACACCAATTTTCTTGTTTTTTTTGGAAAATTTTATAGGTTTTTCGGCGACCCTGAAATTTTTTACATGGAACGGACGCAAAATTTTGGTGTTAAAAGTTGCCTTATATTGCCGGGTACCGAATTTTTCAAAAACATCTAACCGGGGATCGTTTTTTCGGCTGCAATGCCGTTTCCCGAAAAACAACAACCCAAACCGCTGAGAGATCCGTTTTGTTTTGACATCTCGGATAACTGACCTATCTCAACATTCTCTCTAGTATTTTCCATTGCATCGAAACTAAGGCCTAATTTGTGGTTGTTTTTTTTAATGCGAACCTGTCGGCGGGAACTATAACTGAGCCGAATTGGTTGATTTAATGAGTAGTTCCAGTTTTCGCCGCAAATTTATATAATTTTCGCTCTTAAAATGTGTCAGTTCAATTTTATGTGAGTTTCCTGTCTGGTCTATTTTTTTGTGAAAATCGTGAAGCTAGCGTATTTATTTAAATTCAGACGAAGCTGCCATTTCGAACGGACGAAAATAGAACTACAACAGTATTCGATAGACATTTGATTTTTTCTAATGTGAATAATCCATACTTGTATTCCGCACCGCTAGAAGTCTCCCGTAAAGTTTTGGCAAACATATTGATAACGATGAAAAATGTTTCCCCTATCAAAAAAAAAACAACTGCTAGTGGCTGGAAAATAATCGACTCTTCGAAGGATTGTGAACTTTGAAGCGTTCCAAAACAGCGAGCGCTAATGTCCATTCTCGCGTGTCAGCCGTCGGGACAATTTCCTTCGAACAAAATTGAACCTTGAGGTGTGCGAAACTCGAGGATCGGAGAGGTCGTTTTGGCGTGCCAGCGGCGTTTTTGCGTCGCCAAGCCAAAGTGAACCTTGAGGTTGGTGAAACGCGAGGGGCGGTGCGGTCGATTTTCCCGTCAAGCGAAAAGTGAGTTTTTTGAAAAACCAAACAATACTATATAATATATATATATATATATATATATATATCTACTTACGTCGCTGAGTGGTTAAGAAATTATATTTTTAAGAGTGGCAGTAGGAGAGGAGAAAATGGGATGGAGCAATAATCTCAATGATCCGAAATGTGCTTTTCTTTGAATCCCTGCTATTCTATTCTTTATAGAAAATTCCCAAATAAGGAGACTTGAAGAACGACTATCGCTTAACCACTCAGACTAATTTGTTTGCTTTTTGGAATAATTCATATAGGTCTCATAGAAATCGTTGTATCTCCTTTACTAACATGGTTAGATATATGATCTAAACAGTGTTAGAAAGAGAAAACACCACGCTTCACATTCATATCTAAAAGTTAAGCACAAAATAATTAAAACGTATACATTTACGAAACCAAAATTGCCAACCACAATTTGAAAAAAATTAAAGAATTAAAAAATTTTTTTTTTTACATAAAATGGTAACTAAATAAAAACATAAAATCACCTTTCAAAAACAGTTTTTAATTTTCAGATGCGTTCAGAAATATTCCATTTATTTAGATTTTATTGCAAAAAGGAAATATTTCGACCTTCCGACAAAATAGGCCCAAGCATGAGGGGTTAAAATACTAAGACCAATTCCAGAGGGAGAGATGTATTATTGTGATATTACATATAATAATTTTATTTCCTTTCAAAGCATTAGAAACTAAAAATTAACAAATTCGTGTTAGGTAGTGACATTGAGAGAATATCTGTATTTTTTTAACAGGGTTTAAAGACAACCCGAAGTTCAACAAAATAGTGGATTGTTATCTTGTTCTAACTTTTATTATTGAAAGGTTTTCCCAGTTGAAGTTCTTGGTTTGAGCTGTATTCTAACTGAGCAATGTAGATTCTAGTACAACCACAAGAAATTTTCAATAGCACGTAAAACAGGTTTACAACAGAAGATGGCAGAGGTTCTTACCTGTATGCAGTTAAAAGTTAACCCACATCCGGCCCACTGGCAAGTGAAATCGAATTTCAGCGCTGGCAACTTATTCCTTTGCACCGAATCAGCGACGCAATGCTGGATGCAATATTGATCTCGAAAGGCCTTTCCCACGGCCTTTATCCGAGTGTGGTAAGTGTGGTACTTGATGTGGCGGGTTATTTCATTGTTGTTGTCTGTTTCAAACCTGCACAAGTCCCATAGACAAACGTACACACCTAGAAGAAGGAATTATTATTTATAGCTTGACAGCTAGAAAAATATTTTCTGTGGTTTTGTCCGGATTGAAGAGCAGATGAAAGTTAGCTTTCCCAATTTAATATAATTATTATTTAATTAGCATGCAGCATTCTACTGATGTATTCATATCTGCCAAGCGATTCTATATCTTTTGTGGTATCGTTATCGAGATAACGGACGTGATCTCTTGTCAAATTTGTGTGACTTTTACATATTTGGGATGGTCCGATGCTCTGTGGGGAACCCGCTTGCACAGCGCGGGTGTAAACTGTGCGATCTAAACTTTAAGTTTAGACTAAAGGATTTCAATACTTCGTTTGTGTGAAAGCACTATGAAACCAATACATAATTTTACTTCAATGGCAAGCCAGAGACATTTACTATCACTATTTTATGTAGATCGGTTTAAACACGAATTCCTGAAAGTATGCATGATTATTTATTCATTTAATATATATGTTGTACATAGAAGAAGCAAATAAATCACACAAATCTGACAGGAGATCACTTCCGTTGTCTCGATAACGATCCTACAAAAGATATAGAATCGCTCGGCTGATTTCACAATAAGTTCAACAGTATTGAGTTATTTTAAATTTTAAAAAATATATCATATTAGAATAAGTTAACAATAATAATCTAAACGAAAATATGAAAGAGAACAAGACACAGAAAAACAGAAAAAGACAATGGTCGCAACTGGGACTCGAACCCAGACCTCTCCGTCTAACCGGGACGAGCGCGTTAACCAATTTCGCTATTGCCACCTTCTGTCAAAGCTGTCATATTTGTCAATCTCATATTTTCAAATTTCAGAATTACATTATTATCAACTAATTATTTTTCTCCATATTACGGGCAACTAACCTTTTTATTGGAAACAATCATTCTAAGAATTGGTTTGTAACCTGGATAGCGTCTCGGATAGATATCGAGACGCTATAGATAGAGATAGTTCGAGTCCCAGTTGCGACCATTGTCTTTTTCTGTGTCTTGTTCTCTTTCATATTTTCGTTTAGATTATTATTGTTAACTTATTCTAATATGATATATTTCACTGATGGGAATAACCATCAAAAAAAGTATAAATAGAAAGTTTTTCTTATAAAAATTAAAAAAATATGGTTATTTTTTTTACACATTAGCTCCACACAGGAGGCTCTGGGAGAAAAAAAAATCCCCTCAAAGCCTATGTCAACTATATGTGAAGGGAAGGGAAGGAGAGGAAGGAAAAAGGTATGAGGGTTCAGTATGAATCTGGGGCTCGATGTGCCCAGGAGTGACAAACAAATTAATCTAACCCTCCCACTGCAGTGCAAATCAACGGGTCAAGAGAGTCCGGCTGGAGAGGTGTAGGTTAGGTCTCCCTCAATTCGACCAGCCACACAGTAGGCGGGCAAACGCACCCGCCACCAAGACATGGACAATCCTCATCCATGAACCCCGCTAAGTCCCCAAACGTAGCGAGCAACTTGGGGTGACCTATGGCAGGGGTGTTGGTTATGCAATAAATGGTTTCCGGGAATCGAATTGAGCTTTAAATTCATCAATGAAATGATGTGGAAGTTTGTTCCATGCAATTGATTGGATGCAAAAGGTGTTTGTTAATTTTTTTTTGAGTATCCAGAGAGATTTAAAATTTTGTTGGTGGTGAAGATTTCTTGGATGCCAGAGCAACTATAATATCCAGTATGAAAAGCAAAATAAGGATAGGTAAAGTTTTAATACGCCATTTAGATTGTGTTTACTTACATCTCCCATCTTCGTAGGACTTGATGACAAGTTGGGGGATGTGGGACTTGACGTGCTTCTGGAAGTCGGGATACTCCATGGCGTTGTATCGGCATCCTATCCACTCGCAGTCCAGGTACACCTTGACACCAGGCGGCCTCCTTCCTTTGCTCTTTGGAACAGTCTGTCATAAACACCAAACATACAAACAATTACACATTTTACTATCTTATAATAATAATAATAATAAGCCTTTTAATTCTGGTCTTCGGTCAGGTATACTAAGCATGTTCTTGTTTGTTTATAATAAATCCCGAAGCTCAGTTTGCCTCTTGGCATAGGCCTCCTCTAACATTTTCCACTGGGACCTGTCATGCGCAACTTTTCTCCATTGATTTCCAGCCGTGAGTTTTAGGTCGTCTTCCCATCTTATTTGTTGACGTCCTCTACTTCTCTTGCCATCTCTTGGATACCAGTCAGTGACATTTTTACACCATTTGTCTTGTGGATCGCGGATCATGTGACCTGTCCATCTCCACTTTTGTTGGTCTATTCTGGCAATTAAATCAGCAACTTTGGTTTTCTCCCTTATTGTGCTGCATCTCACTCTGTCCTGTTTCCTTATTCCTGTCAGACTTCTCTCCATGGCTCTCTGGCAGCGTTCCAACTTTTCTCTGTGGCGTTTGGTGAGTGCCCAAGTTTCACATCCATAGGTGATGACTGAAAGTATGCATGTGTTGAAGACTTTCCTTTTTATTTGCATACTTAGCTCATTGGATTTCAAGATTTCTTTCAAAGACCAGTATTTCTTCCATCCATTTGCTACTCTTCGCTCGATTTCTTTAGTGGTTTGATCTTTATGAGATATTATCTGTCCTAAATAGATGTAATCTGCCCCATATTCGAGTGGTTGATTGTCAATTAGTATAGTTACTGGTTTAGAGTTTGTAAGCAATTTTGTTTTATCTTTGTTCATGCATAGGCCGACTTTCGCGCTTTCGTCAGTTAGCGATTCTATCATTTTCTTTAGGTGTGATGGGTTTTCCTCAAATAGTACTATATCGTCTGCAAATCTTAGGTGGTTCAGTTTTACACCTTGCACGTTGATACCATATTTTTCCCAATCTAGTTTGCGGAAGATACTTTCCAGAGCAGCCGAGAACAATTTTGGTGATAAAGGGTCTCCCTGTCTTACACCTCTCTCAATCTTGAACTTTTTTCCCAAGGTTTCTAGTTGGATCCTCGCTTCGCAATTCGAGTATATCTTTTTTATAATATTGATGTAGTTTACTATCTTGGGGTAAAGTTCGGTTTATGGGCGAAATTCCTAAAAATACAAACTAGTTATTTTTATACTAACTATGGGCCGGGGAATACGAATCTGAAAGAATTAGGCGGCGGCAAGCAATATTAACTGAATTATACGACTTTAAAAAAATTTTTTACACACATAGGAAAATGGCCATTTTGGAAGCATTCTGATTCCTAGAAAATCAAACTAGTTATTTTTATACTAACTTTGGGCTGGGGAATCCGAATCTGAAAGAATTAGGCGGCGGCAAGCAATATTAAATGAATTATACGACTTTAAAATTTTCTATAAACAGACACAAAAATTGACACTATTGAAGTCGCAAGAAAACATAGAAAAAGAATAAAGATGTTACACCACATAAAATTAAGTGTTGCCATTAAGAGTGTCTTACCAGCTAATCATTATTCTGATTCCTGCGCCAGCGCTCTCATATCAGAGCTTGTTAGCGGAAGTTTTTGGAATTAGATAACGTTCCGCTGTAAACTGGCTTTTGTGTATCGCGCGGAGCTAGGGCGGCTACATTGCTACGGTATGCTTATATTCTAGCGTCCAGAATTTTAATTAGTAGTAGTTATTTGTAATTTGTATATCGAAGTGCATAAACATAAATAGATACAAGTAAAATGCGTAAACACAGTAGGTATTAAATAGATACCTACATGAATAAACAATGTGTTAAATTCTTTTTAATATTTTGGTTTTTTGTTTTTTAATTTTATTTTACGGCCATTAGAGCGAAAGATATCTCAGTATCGCCCTGGTGTAAGACCACCATTAAGATTTGAAACGTTGCTTGAAATGTCTTTAGCCGTGTTTGGTGACCAGATCTGAATAGCCAGGTACTTCCCCACCTTCCTCTTCCCTATATTTTTACCCTCCCCACTACCTTCAGTCTTACAACATACCCCAATTGGGGATGCCATAGTCCCACTGGCTCCAGACAGAAGCAGTTGGGACTCTTGTGCGGTATACTTATGAAAAAAGTGTAATATTCAGTTGGATTGTAAAAAATGTCTCATTTTGAAATATTTATTCGTATGCACAATTTTTTATTTTATATTTATCTGAATACCGCACAAGAGACTTAAATGCTCCTACTGGAGCCAGTGAGACTATGACGTGACTATGGGGTATATTGCGAGGCTGAAGGTGGTGGGGGAAGAGGAAGGCGAGGAATTACCTGGCTATTCAGATCTGGTCACTAAACAACATTTCAATTCTGAATGGTGGTCTTACACCAGGGCGATACTGAAAGTATCTTTTACTCTAAAACGTGACGCAAATATATTATTTTTAAATTAAATAATTGTGAAATAACCCAAATTAGTCAAATAAAATTTATTTGCCTATGCCGGGATTCGATCCCACTACCTTCAGATTGCTAGTCAAGAGCCTTACCCCTTGACCACGCCGGCCGTCAATAGGTAGTATCAGTAATTTGGAAGGTACATCCACCAACTACATGGAAGGCCGGATCGGGAGAGACCGTTTTTTTTACACTCGCTCGACACACTGCTTATCTCTTCTTTGGGAATGCTGTGTGGAGGGTCGTTTTAGGGAAAGGAAGAAGAGGAAATTCGGAGAAGGAAAGGGATATTAGGGGTGAGTAGAAATCTGGGGGTCAGCGTGTCCAGGAGTGCGGATGTATGAATCCATCCCTCCCACTGCGGTGCAAGGCGATGTTCCGAGAGAGTAAGGCTGGAGAAGTCAAAGGGACTCCCTTAACTTTTCCAGATCCGACCTGCCATGCAGCTGGTGGGCAGACACATCCGCCGCCAAGACCTAAACAAACCTCACCCCCTTGAACCTAGGCACCCCTGCTAGTCACCAAATGTTATGGACCATTTGGGATGACCTATGGCAGACGTGTTGGTTATCTAATAATTGGTTCCCGGGGCGGTGGTACCCATACCCGATTCTCGTGTTTATTATTTTTCCATCAAAATTATTTATGATTTGTCAATAATGTCTTAGTAAAATAAGTATGTAATAAAATCTGAAATATATTAGTTTGTAAGTGTGCAAATAAATAAACAAACGGACCAATTTTCGTCAAGAAACACATGTACGTATATATTTTTAAATAATTTAATTTATCTATTTATTTACGCAAAAATAGTCTATTAACAATAAAACAATAACACGAATAACAAGCGTGCATAAAGGCACGACCCACCTAGCAATCGATCACCGTTCGCATCGATTACCGTTCGAAGGAAATTTTTCGTAACAATCACCACTTTTCGTAACACATTTACCAGCTTACCCCCCAAGTGTCGAGCGTGCGTAAAGAAGTTTTACTTGAAAATAAATATTTTGGAGCAGTTGGGACTCTTGTGCGGTATTCACATAAAAATAATTTACAATAAAAAAAATTTCAAAATTATAAAAATTTTATCATAAAAATATTCAATGAACATGAAATTTTGCGTTGGGGCAACCCTATAAATTTTACAAACATGAAATCCTATTTATTTTGCTTCGTTATTCGTTTGAAAATGTTGCGATGTAGAGCGCCGCGAAGACAACCGCCAGTGGCCGCAGTTGCGGTCTGAATGAGCGCTCTCGATTCGTGTTTTCGTTGATAAGAAAAATTGTGAAACGCGAAGCTGTAAATTAATTAATATTAAATACACCCTAAAATTATTTTTCCATTAAAATTATTTATGATTTGTCAATAATGTCTTAGCAAAATAAGTATGTAAAAAAATCTGAAATATATTAGTTAGTAAGTGCGCAAATAAATAAACAAACGGACCAATTTTCGTCAAGAAACACATGTACGTATATATTTTTTAATAATTTTATTTAAACTTAAATTAAAATTCTGACAAATAATTTTACCAGATAATGTATTGATTTATTTTACTGCATGATTATATGATTTGAAATTGGTGTTGTATAATACATGTACTTTTTTGAAAATATAACAAATCTGCCAACGACCTATGGTATAACCTTATTATACTTAAAATAAACATTTTTTCTCAAAATTTTATCCATACCTTTACTAGATAAAAGAACAATATTTCAAAATCAATTTATAATTTTTTGTGGAAACGAGTCAATAAGTCTAAACACTGATTTAAAAATGACATATTTCTGGTTTCTCTGGTAATGTCCTCTTAAGCAGTAATATCAATAACGTAAAATAACATGTTTATAATTTAAGTACTTACTTTTTATAAATTTTACTCACTTTTGTATCACAAACCATGCTACCTAAACCTAGCGTAGCCGCTAAACTACTTGAAAACTGGGATGTTTTTTTTAATTGACGCGAGCAGGCGGTATAAAGGGGCACAAACCATGTGACACAAACCTTGCGTAGCCGCTAAACTACTTGAAAACTGGGATGTTTTTTTAAATTGACGCGAGCAGGCGGTATAAAGGGGCACAAACCATGTGACACAAACCTTGCGTAGCCGCTAAACTACTTGAAAACTGGGATGTTTTTTTAAATTGACGCGAGCAGGCGGTATAAAGGGGCACAAACCATGTGACACAAACCTTGCGTAGCCGCTAAACTACTTGAAAACTGGGATGTTTTTTTAAATTGACGCGAGCAGGCGGTATAAAGGGGCACAAACCATGTTACACAAACCTAGCGTAGCCGCTAAACTACTTGAAAACTGGGATGTTTTTTTTAAATTGACGCGAGCAGGTGGTATAAAGGGGCACAAACCAGACGACGAAGATGTGTTTGATTTATAAGGTATGTTCGATGATATTATTGTTTAATGGCCACACTTAAATTGTTGTTTTTCTATGGTTTCTATGGTTTTCATGTGTCAAAATGCTTTTGAAATGGCTGTTTTCTTATGTGTGTATTGAAAATTTAAAAGTCGTGTAATTCAGTTAATATTGCTTGCCGCCGCCTAATTCTTTCAGATTCGGATTCCCTGGCCCATAGTTAGTATAAAAATAATTAGTTTTATTTTTTAGGAATTTCGCCCATAAACCGAATTTTTTCCCTATCTTGCAACTAGGTAAATAAACAATGATCTTGGAATGACTAACAGCATTATCTTTGTGACAAAGAACCAAAATAATTTCTGCTGTCAATTTCATAACTATTTTTTTTTTTAATTTTTATGTTAAGTCAGATTTTATTTAATAAAAATCCAGTGAAATTTAACAACAACAATTATAATAATGCTCTTGAGACATTAACACAAATTAGAAAAAGAGAAATTAAAGACTTAGGCATCACTTTTCAATCAAATCTTTCACATTTTAATCACATAACGGAAATCTCTAACAAGGGCTTAAAAATGTTGGGATTTATAAAAATTGTCATTAACAACTACATAAGTAGTTTAGCAGGTTAATAAATAAAAAAAAGATTTAATAGAATTAAACATTAATAATGTACCATAACTTTAACAATGCAAATCAACAATAAAAAATAAAAAAAACATAAGTCATAATTTTAATGGGAGGGATGTACTTGATGGATTGACAGCAAATTATCAATATTTGGCTTCAGTTTTTGTTCTTTACTATCGAAACCAGATAAATTTTCGTAGACCCCCACTTACAACTTGTGAACCCTCATTTACCACCAATGTACACCCTGTTGAGACTCCTGTGGACCCCTGGGGGTCCACCTGGACCACTTTGGGAATCACTGATTTACATGCACAAAATAGGTTATGTTTGGGTTAAACAAGTAATTCGGATTGAAACTTTCACAAACCTTAATTCATACTAAAAAAATCCAAAATGGCGGCAAAGGGATGGTTTATAATGAAATTATTGAACTTTCATTGAATAAAAATGTAGTTTTAATGCATCTTTTACCATCTTTCCAAAAGTAATAAATTAGTTGTTTCTTGTAATAAATAAGTTGAAACAAAGTGTAACTTCCAGTATCCATGTCTATTAAAAGTGGGGCGGTTATTTAAATATTTACTCAATAATTAACCCTAGTAACTGGTAACATGGTTAGCGGGAGCAAGCTAGATGGCGGCAGAGCAACCGAGTATAAGTTAATCCAACCCGTCGGTGTACAATGTTTGGTGTTCGAGCCTAATCACGCGCCGGATGACTGAATTTGACATATGAATACTGGCGAATCATAGAGCTTGATTTTGCGCTTTCAACCAATAAAAATAATGGCAGATTATACAAGTTGTCGGATAATCGAGTGTCAGATAACCGGGAGAGTACTGAACTACTCTATATTTGACCCTGGACATCCCTAGTCAATTGACTGATAGTTCTTGTTGACAACATGTTTAAATTATTACCCAAACTGTCTTGAAATCGGCTACTAATCTGCACGAGTTAGTATTGACGTTTGCTTACTTTTTTAACACTTTCATCTGAGTCACAATCTGAAAATTTTCTTTTCAAAGTTCCTTCCTCCGAATCTTCTTCGAATTCGCCGTCCAAAACATCGAAATAGTCCTCGGAAGGAATGGAGGTTTGCACCTGAACCCAGTCCTTTATACGCGCTATTTTTTCGTTCCTTGTTACAATTTGGGTGAGTTCTACTACATTTTGTTTTGATAAACCAAACCCTGGGGCAACAGGACACTCTATTAATACATCGGTATCTACTTCACTATTCATTTTGTATAAAGTATTAACTCCAAAACAAGTTGGACACTTTGATTTTTATTTCAGAAGTTGGCTGAATTCTATACAGTGTACTGTGGCATTTTCAAAATGTCAATAGCATGTCAATAGAAACAAATTTCTAAGCAATGAAAAGTGACAGTTAATTTATCTATGCATTAGACAACAGTCGAGTGGGTGGTTTGGTATATTTATAAGTCGAGTACTTACTTGGTAGGTGGTAGGTACGGTATGTTTGGCATTTTTTTCCCAGCTTTCAGTCTACTCAATTTTCAGCTTTCAATCAATAATCTCCACCAGTACTCTCTCGGAATATCGCCTTGCACCCCAGTGGGGGGATGGATTCAAACATCCGCCACTCCTGGAAACAGTGGAAACACTGATCACCAAGTTCCTACCCACTCCTCATACCCTTTTCCTTTTCAGAACTTCATCACCTCCTTTCCTCAAAAGAACCCCCACACAGCATCCCCAAATATGACACAGGCCCTGAGGAGAATTATTTTCCTCGAGGCCTCCTGTGTGGAGCAAATGAAAAAAATATATACATTTCAACGAAAATTTATATTTTTACCAACTTAATCATACATTCTATTTGGGGTGGCTACTTACGTACCTGACTTACTTTAACCAGTGATTTCTGACAAAATTTGAATAAAATAAATGTGAACGAAATTTAGGTCTGAGCATTTGAGGTGTGTTGTGAGGCTGAAGGTAGGGCAAGGAGATGGGAAAGAGGAAGGTGGGGATGAACCTGACTTTTCAGATCTGGTCACCAACATGGCCAAAGCCATTTCAAGAAAAGTTTCAATATTTCAAGAACATATTCCACTTTGGACCGTGTCACCAATATACTACACATTATTTTTAATTGATTGTAAAATATCACAAATTAATCAAATAAAATTTATTTTAACCCGCGACCTTCAGATTGCTAGTTGAGAGCTTTACCCCTTGACCACAGAGGCCGTCAAAAGAAGTAGTTTTAAGGTGGAAACATATTATTATAGTTAAGAATTGAAAAAGCATTTTTTTTTATTTTGATACAGAATTTTACATTTCATAGTATATATAATCCAGTAATGTTATTCAAACTAAAAATAAAGATTAAAAATTAAAAAAAATAAAAATATATGCATATACATATATGTATACATATATTAAAAAAAAAAAAAAAAAATCTGCATATTATATTATGATTTGTGTGTTTATGAGTGTTGCGTGTTTTATTTTGGTTTTGTGTGTTGCGTGTATATGTTTTATACTTTTATGTTATAAAATTTTGTTAATATTGTCTTTATTCAAGAATGTTTTTTTTTTTAAGACAATATTCCCAGGTTATGAATAACTTGACCATATTTTAAAATCTTCCATTACCACCACAGTAAGTAGAAAATGTTGCTTGTGTTGTGATGGAGGACTTAGCCAGCCGAGGAATTGAACTTGCAACGCCCGGGTGGAATCCAAAAGGTATGCCATCTCAGCCACTTGATCGCGCCATGTCTTCCTCATGCATCCCCGGCTATTTCTATCATTCGCTACTATATCCCATATTATTATTGCACACTACATTATATCGACTTTAATTTGTCTTATACGTACAAACATAAGTGGGAGGAAATTAACTTAGATTAACCAAAAAATAATATCATAATATAGTGAAAAGTAAAAGAAATCACTCCTTTCGGACTTCAACTGGACTTCTAGCTATTTTTTGTCTAAAGCAATTTATAGAATGACAGATTTTGAATGGTGGAATCAAAAAAAATATCAAAGTACATTATTATTTATAGGAGAAAATAGCCTATATATTTCCTAGCCACTCTAGGATACGAAAATTTATGAAGAAATTTTTATCCCTGAATTTCTCTAGCCACCCAACCCCCTCTGATTTTCCTAGTTTAGGTTTAAGCGGGAATGTAAATTCCAAGATGGCAACACTGGTAAATAAATCTTCTTCAAAACTTGGGGCAAATTAGGGGTTGAAAAAAATAAATGATTTTAAGTTTTAGAGAATGAATTCTCTATCTCATGGATCTCAAAAAACTTTTTGAAGTGAAAACTTCTTTAGCAACGTTGTGATTTGAAACTCGATGAAATGAAAAATAGCAACACTAAAAAGAGACAAACACATCTGTAGGATTTAGCCTGTGAGAAAATGAGTGTGTCTCCTCTTTGTACGGTGCTTCATAGCCTATCTGTCTCCTCTTTGTGGGGTGTTTCGTAGCCTCTCCACTCTTATCTACTTTAGTTTTCTCAGTTACCGCGTGTGAACTGCACACTCTGATTTTTTTTTAACATTATTTACATTTAAATATTATTATTTAAATGAAAATGGTAATATTGGTGGCTTCGGTGTGGAAGTACATAGCATATCTTTTTAATCCATGAATAGCTGTTGAATTAAGAAATTACTGAAAACCGCTGAAAACAAAAGAGTGTTGCTTACTTGCCACATTATTTTGCGAGTATGTGAGACTATTTATATAACATCATTGCCTATATATGTATATGTTTGTCTCTTTTTAGTGTCATCATTTTTCGTTTCAAATCACAACAGTACTAAAGAAGTTTTCACTTCAAAAGCTTTTAATCAATAACTAAACAAAATACCTCAGAGAAGGACTCTGCATACTTATCCAAATACATACCGAGCATTCTGTCCAAACGGTTAAACAAAAATGGCGTTACATCAGAGGGTTTCTATGGTTATGGCTCCAGTTTATAATGATAAATGTTCCATCTTGGCTGCCATTTTTGTATAACCGTTTGAACAGAATATTTTATTGGGATGCCAAGAGAGTTAGGGTATTTTATTTAGTCATTGCTTTTATTGTGTTTTTATTTGTATGGCTTTTAATTCAAATTTTTTTATTTTCTTTTTTACTCAAAATCCTTTTTCCCTTTCAGAAGACAGTTATTTGGTTAAAAAAATAGGTAGAACTATTTTTCATATGTCGACATTGAAAAATTAAAAAGGGATATTTTTAGGTGAATTCAGTTTCATCAGGAAAAGAAAAAACATACACGTAAAAAATAAATTTTATTATCAAACCAAACATATTTTTATGTACATACATACATTATCATAATTATTTATTTTAACAACCAATCATTTTATACGAGTATGATAGAAAATTTTAAAGGTGATTTAATTATGATTTCTTAAGAAGAGTGATCAGTCTCTCGGCCTCCCTGAAGCCGCTCTCTACGGCCCCGTGGGCGGTGGAGTGATGATGGAGGGACGTGGCCTCGCCAGCAAAGCAGACTACGGGGACATTGTCTTCGCTGAGGAGGGGCTCGCTGAGGTCTGCGGCGCCGCACTCCACATACTCCGTTTCGATGCTCCTGTACGAGTATGAACCCCTGGCCAGCGGGTTGGAGTACCAAGTAGATCTGAAAGACACAACATAAATAGGTAATTAATTAATTATTTTATTTTTATATTAACCCTTCAGATGTAGTAAAAAAATATCTGAATAATCAACTATTAATGGCATTACTAAATTATGTCAGTTTGGGGTGAAGGCCTTCCAACGTTGCTGCCTTAAATTATGGTAGCTCGGACGGAATGGGTTAGGTATTGAATTAGATTGATGATGATAGCAATGTTCATAATGAATACTAAAAAATGAAATAAAAATACGTGTTCATACAACTATAATCAATTTAAAGTAGTGAAAACTCCAATTTTTTTAATTTTTGTGAATAAATCGTTTTGTATGAACTAGGATTTTTTAATGCTGGCAAGGTTTGAAGAATCGCCACACCAGCGCGTGCGAATGGAATTGCAGATTTTCAATGACCATATAGTTTGGAGAACTAAATTTATTCTGATTTGATTGTCGCCTGCAAATAGTTCTTAGTTCCTAGATATTAATTTAACCTCCTTGTTTCAAGCCTTCTGATAAACTTAACGTTTGGAATCTATGTGATAAGTAAATAAAGTTACCTATACAGTTTTAAACATTCAACCTTTTTAATTTATACCTAATAACATAATTTTATCCACATTATGTAGTTTGTTTACATTGAAAATTATTGCAATTCGTAATGGTAGAATCACTAAAGAGATAACTTGTAGAAGTGGGTGTGTTCATGTCCAATTTTTTCTTCTGGTGAAATTATTCAAATACTTTTATCAACTTGATTGGCCTATATGGGGCTTAGACGGATGCCACACGCAAAGATAAAAGATCATTGCATGCACAAAAACCATACAATCCCATCAGACCTGTTACACCTGAGCAGTTTATGCACTAGAAGCTAAAGTTATACGCCGTAATCTGTTGTAACCGCTGCCGAGGTGATATGCGAAAAGTTATGCGACCCCCTCTCTTCCGTAAACAGGAGAGGGGGTCATTTTAATTACGGAGCTGACTAAACGGGCAGATGACAGCTGTAAAGTTGACAGATTCAGTGCATAGAAATGGCATTTCGTGGCAGCTCTCTAATTCATTTGACTCCCTCTCCAAGCGTAGGAAGAAATATTTGATAGCTTTGTGTGACGGTACAACACATAAGAGCTTTTATCTTCGCGTGTGGCACCTACATTAGGAGCCGAAAGATCTTATGTAAGCTGGCAATATCAATTTTCTGAATAAACGATAATCTAATATTACCTGATGACTTCCTTCGGCTCGGGAATGTCGTAAGCCTTCCCGAAGAAATGTTTCAGCAGAGCGTAGACCCTCTCCAGCACCTCGTGCGTGGAGTGAAGTTCCATGTCCTCGGCAGCGGTGCCGGCCACCATGCCGCAGAGCACGTTGGGCTGGTAGTCGATGGTGGTGAAGGCGTACACCTCGGTCAGCCAGCTGTCCTCGCCCACAAACTTCTTCTTGTCCTCTTCCTTCCACAGCAGGCCGAAGTGCGTCTGTGTCTCGGGCCACCAGGCTCGCGGGAAGTGGATGTAGATGTTGTTCATGGTGCACATGGCGAGAGCGCGGATTGAGATTATTTTAGCATCGGGGAGGCAGGGGGTGAACAGTGTCTCGTATCTAAACAAAGAAAAAGAATAATTTTTCAAATAAGCATATATTTTATTTTTACATTTGCTCCACACAGGAGGCCCTGAGGAAAATAATTTCCTTCAGGGCCTGTGTCATATTTGGGGATGCTATGTTGGGGTCTTTTTAGGAAAGGAAGGAGAAGAAATTCGGGGAAGAAACAAGGTATGAGGTAGGAAACTGGAGGTCAGTGTGTCTAGGAGTGACGGAGGTACATAATACGGGCAAGTGCCTAGTGCGGTAGTCGAAAAACCTGTACACACAAGTTATTTCATAAATAAGGAAAAAAAATCTATCCCTCCCACTACGATGCAGGGCTATGTTCCGAGAGAGTCCTGTAGAGGTCAGAGGTCTCCCGATCCGGCCTGCCACGCATTTGTTGAGAAATCTCACCCCATGTGCCCCTGGCACCCCCGCTAAGTCACCAAACATAGTGAACCACTTGAGGTGACCTATGATTGGGGTGTTGGTTACACATACCCACCTCACATATTGAAATTCTCCAAATATTATAATCATCTAAAAAAGTTTGTAAGATTCGCACTATTCCAATGACCTTGGTGGCAGAGGGGTTAAGAGTTTGGGCTATGAATCTAAAGGAGGCCGGTTTGAATCTGCGATTTTTTTCAACATAATATATTTTGCAACAAAAGACATACCACTCATGCAATCCAAACAAACCACAAGAGTGAAAATCGCAATTTTGAGTTAAAAATGCAGATTTATCCGTGAATAAAAACATATCTTCTTATAAAAATGAATAACTGTTTTATACTGATTACATCTACATCACTACATCTGCACATTGTTTCATTTTTAACAAATATTTGAAAATTCATCAAATTGTCTCCAGACATTATTCTCTCAAAACTTGAGAAATGCAGATGATAGGTACGTTTCTTTTGCATTACATGCTTTCTACACGCCATATCAAACTGTTTTTTTATAAACGAGAGGGTTTGTGGTGGGCGGGCAGCACGGATTTGATTTTTACACAAATGTACAGTTTTTTTCTGAAATGAAATTTTGCACTCTTAACCTTCAAAACAAGAGGAAGGTCACTGTCGACATCTGATTTCAAATATTTCAAAGACTTAAACTAGTTAGTTATAAAATGATAATGATAAAAAATTTTCAATTAAAGAAATTATTTTTTGGCCATTTTGGAGCGTAAGATTTGAAAAGTCATATACCATTATATATTAGTGCAGACCTATGAAAAATCACGGGGTCATTATAATTTTAGCATTTGTGAAGCTGAAAGGGGGCATCCATTAATTACGTGAGCAGTTTTCCTTCCAATCTAGACCCCCCCTCCCCCTCGGTGAGATAAATTTGGGCCAATTCGTATATTTTTTTCAAGTAATGTGAGATTTTTCTGGACCCCGCCTCCCCCGTTTGTGCTCACATAATTAATGGATGCCCCCAAAGTATTTATAAAAAAAATATTTGCCCAAGAGAACACAAGAAATTTACAAATTTACGTGCTGAATGTTTGTAAATTTGAAAAATTATGACAAATATAAAATGACATTATAAAAGTTCAAGACATGTTCAATCAAACAATGACCGCTTATGAAAAGGGTAGCCATGCAAAGAACATATATTTGGACAAACCGCTAAAGTATGAGTTGTATACATAAGTTATATACATATATAGAAAAAGCTCACCTTTCTTTAAGGACTCCCATCGAGAAGGTGACTATGACATGGCGAGCTAAAAACACGCTACCGTCTCTACAAGTAATATTGACTAAAGAACCAGCGTTTCCTCCAATTTTCGAGGAGCCCCACTTTATATTCATCACTTCTTTGTTTAGGAGAATTTCAACGGGGAGTGCTTTGGACGGATCGGGGTATTTTTTCTGAAAAATTAACGAACAATTGGTTGTTAGGTCAAACATATATTATCAAATCCTTTCCTTTTATAATATTAAAAACAGTAGGATGTTTCGGTCACAAGATGTTGTTTGATAAGTTTGCAAATTTGAAGAGAAAAAAATCAGTCCGTAAAAACAAAAGAGTAATGGTCGAGATGATAAAACAGGTATCTACAAATATCACTCTATTAAATGAAGGAAGATTGTAACTATGGTAAAACAGGAATCTGTACATAATATTGTTCTTTTGATGAGTTGTTGGCTTGTCAAGCACATAATTTTTAATGTTTGTGGCAAGCCTTTTGACCGTCTCCAATGCTTGTTTGCTACTTGTCACAAGCGTTGCGCAATAATCTATGTGCCGGCCGCAAATTTAATGTAAATCAAATTTAATAATGTTATTATTAAGTTCTGCAAGTATTTCAGTTTTTTTTTTCATATTATGACATTCAGGGCCATTTTCAACTGTAGTTAGGCCACGTTTAGACGATTTATTTATATGATTCTATTTACCCTGCCCAATTTCATATTCCGTGGAGCCTAAAATAATTTATTACTGGTAATGATAATGTAATGTTTTCTTAATTGTTTAATAATGACGTTACCGCTACTGACTTATTTAAATGTGATATATTGTTTAGGTCTTGTGAACATACTTAGAATTAGGTCATAAATAATTTTCGTTACTTTATTAAAAAATGTACTATTATAATATTAAAATTTATTATAACTTAATATGAACGGCAATATTTCATGGGAATACTGAGAATGCCCAAGGCATAAACAAAGAAGTACTATCACCAAATGCCTCTGGTTTTCCAAAGTAGCTTGATGCGCGCATCAAGCGGATAACAAATTTACGTGCTTGCCGTCAAGCTACTTGATAGTCTCCGAAGAAAATGGTTACCACGGTGAAGTAGGAATCTATTAACATTGAAAATTAAATGGAACCACAGAGACATCTGTTGACAATATTAGATGCTGGTATTGAGCAAAATCTGGATATTATAATTATTATTTTGTTCAGACCTTAAATTAAAAACAATTATAAGCCTTGTTAGTGTAAAATGGCAGGTTTACTTCTATACCCCTCACATGGCTTCATGTAGAAATTTCCCCAGATATCACATTGAATTGTGTGCAAGTCGTTTAACCCTAATTAAGTGCTTTTTGCCCTCCGAGACTGTCTACCGAGACTGTGGACCGAGGGGTCCAGCAAAATCTCTTGGTCTTTGAAACATTAAATTTGACTGGGTTATTCTTACTCCAAGAGGAAACCCTCTCGAGGTAACCTTCCATTCTCTGCTTCAAAGCCCTAAGAAGTTTGTGTATTGAGGGCTTGTCAAACATGTTACAAACACTTGTATGGAAATTAAAAAGTATGTAATAATAATATTGTTATCCGCCATTAGAAATAAAATAAAAGTCACAAGTTTTTACCAGTAAAATATCAAAGACTGTTTTGAATCCTTTGTCTTTCCAGTTGAGCCAAACTTCGCCATTGTTGTCCCAGGACTCTTTAAGGCTATTGAGTGATTTTTCCCTTAGCTCGTTGGATGAAATTTTGGCTTGTGTGCTCTTGATGTACCAGTCTAGCATTTCTCCAGCGATTTCCTTGTCAACGGAGAAATTAATGGCCTGCAGTTGTCTAATGTACCTGGGAAAGGAAGAAAACTGTTAATATCATTTCCATAGTCACGCCTCCACCTTCACTTTGACACCTAATATATGTTCATGGAGGAAAGTACGTTGTTCCCAAACTGGTCAGCTTTAGTATAAAAAATAAGTAAACTTTCGAAATCACTATCACTAATCCCTAGTCACACCTCCAACCCCACCTCAATATATGTTCATCGAGGAAAGTACGGTTGTTCCGAAACCGGTTGGTATTAGTATAAAAAAAAGTATTAATTAATATCAAAGATAACTAACTAATAAAAATAAAAAAAATGAAATGGTGCGGGATTTGCAAACCCAACTATGTTATAAATGTGTTATGTTAAGAATTTTATTTATTATTGTTCTTTTTTAATATCTACTCTCAAAGCCAATTATTGTTTTCTAAAATTATCAATGCTCTTATATTTTCTACGTCAACAACAACTATTTTAATGCATTTATATTTCTGACTGTCAGTCTCCTAGTGTAATGCCCTATACTAAAGGTTACCAAACTTTAGTACAACAACACATTTAATAGAACGACAAACTTTAACAAACAACTACTTTTAATTTTATTTGTGCCAACCTTCCTTTGCCTGTGTGGAAAATCCACATTTCTAGTGCCATATAACTATATATGTAAGTATAAAATCAAACAAATACTAAAACAACCTGGCCGAGACTGGTTAAAATATATAACCCCAAAATATACCAACGCACTAGTGATGGTATGCCATGAAAATTAGAATTAGAACTATGTATTAGAAAAAAAATTATCAGATTTTTTACGAATATCGGTAAATTTCAGCTGAATTCAGTAGATTTATCAAAAATATCAGTAAATTTTCTATAGGAATGGCATCACTGCGATGCGAGCAATGGAAAAAGCAGCCTTTTAGCAGCATTTTAAAATTAATGCAAACATGTTTGTTAAGTTTTATCAACCCTGCAAACACAGCTTTAGAGTTCTTTTAACTCGTTTACTTAGTCCCAGTTGGGACTACATATTCGTGTTTAGTTCATTTACGTTCTTAAACAATAAAAAATGACTAAATCGTTACTTACTCAGCCTTAACATAGTCAACAATGGCTTCAGTCTTCATCCCATCGATTTTTTTGGCATCTTTTATTATGGACAGGAGCAGTTTGTGATATTTGTCAGTAATCTCGGTTTCCAAGATATCCCCGTTGGAGAACACGTTGGCCTTATGGGTGGCGGGTTTAGCCAGCACATCCAAATCCTTGACAAGTTGAAATACGGCGTTGTGTTTGTCTCCATTGCACCTAGAATTAAAAAAACTAATATAATATGAAGGTTTCCCAGATTATCATTGTGCCACCGGTAGACTTTTTTTTTAACTTCTCTCTTATTGGATGCAGGCTATTATCAGGGCAGTCTTCACATTGCCGACTGCAGCCCAGAATTGCACGTGCACCAGTCTCTTAGGTTTCAAAGGCATGAGTTGCAGTGCTTTCTTCTGCTATGTCTTCCGTCAATCGGTTAGGTCATCTTTATTTTGATGATGATGTGTCCAAAATAAGTACAATTTTTCTAATTTAGGCTATTCAGTGAAGAACTTATAAATTTGTTAGTCTATTGATCCAGAGTATTTTAAGGGTGCGCCTATATAATCAACAATTCAAGAGCTTCAATCTTCCGTGTCAATGTTTAGTTTAGTATACTGTCATCGCCTCTCACCGAAGATATCAAACAACAACAGGTTGAAGCAGCCAGCGAATTTTGGTGGCAACGAATTCTTAGACTCAATTGTGACTGGGAATGAAATCTAGTTATGTTCGTTTTAAAATTCTCTGCACCATTTGCGCACGTTTTTCGCACTCACACACTGCTTTCCATACCCTCCATGTAACTGAGAATAAATGTCCACCGGGGTTTCGTTCTTTGCACACACAAACGAATTATAGAGCATAATTCACACCTGGCGGACGTGGCGAGTGGAAGCTCTATCGTGAACGGCTGCCACGCTGAGACTAAGCAGAGTGCAGCGTGGTGGGGATTTGGTGTGGGGGAACCAGGCTATAAGCCAGTGTTGCCGGATCGTGCGTAAAATTGTTTCTCACAACTGCAACACCTTGGAGACCTCATTTTACAGACAGCCCTCTTAAATACAACTCTTGTACTAACTCGCGTTTTTATTTCGATTCCTCATATGATTGTTCATACAAATAAAATATTATACATTTGAATCATCAATGTAGTTACTTATTGATTTCACATCATTAATATAAATATATTATATTATGAAGGTCCCGTCAATTATAGAAGAATGGAAATTTTCATCTCAATCTTTTTACCTCAAACCTGATGTATAGATAACGATTGTAAGTGGCATTTTTAATATGAAAATGAAAGCACATAAATATTATAATACGCAAGCTCGTAAGGCTTGTTCGGACTAGGTTTGGTTAATCGAGTGGTGAATTACTCATCACTTGACTGACTAAAAAGTGTTCACATTACGGTCGAGTAGAGTACGGAACATTAGTGAGTGGCGCATTGGAAGATAAACGGGCTGCAAAGTAAATAGACTAATTAAGCTGATTGTAATGGATATTTTAAGAGGCGGAAGAAGAAATTAGTGAAATGAAAGTAAATAAACTATGGATACGTAAATGGATTAATAAACTAGAAAAAATAAACTATTAACGAACTCTTCTAAAAAAAACGGGTTCGGACTTATTTAGTGGTCGAGCCAGTGAGCATTAATTAACACATGGTGGGGGCGCTACTTGCCCGAAAAAATAAAACAAAATGAATTGAGTAATAAACAAATAACTAAACTACTCTACTAAATTCATGGTGTTCGGACACGTTTAGTTAGGGCCGACTATTTCAACAGAAAGCTAAATTGTGAACTAAATTTAAAATTTAACTGTCAGTTAAAGCAACAAGTATATGACCTGACGGGCTATTCTATATCTTTTGTTGGAACGAGATAGTTCTCGGCCGAGATCTGCTGTCAGATTTGTGTGATTTTATATGGCTGTTATTTGCTTTTTCTATGGGCCGATGTCAGAATTTCAGCTGTGAGCTGTCACGTATTTTAGTTTAGGTTATTTTAAACACGAATTCACGTAAGTATGCACGATTATATTTATTCATTTAACAGCCTTAGAAAATCACACAAATCTGACAAGAGATCTCGCCCGATATCTATCTCGATCGAGAAGGATATCGGGTGAGATCTCTTGTCAGAATTGTGTGATTTTCTAATGCCGCTAAATTAATGAATAATCAAGCATACTTGCATAAATTTGTGTTTAAAACAACCTAAACTAAAATATGTGACCTGAAATTCTGACATCGGCCAAAGAAAAAGCAAATAAAATCACGCAAATCTAACAGCAGATCTCGGCCGAGAACTATCGCGTTCCCACAAAAGATATAGAATAGCTCGTCTGGTGCTGTTTCCGATGTTTTTTTGCTAAAAAAATAGTTTTTAGTGTGGCCAGTCTAAAAAGCAAAATGTTTCTCGAAAAATGCACCACATTATCTATTGGTGCAGCCACACCATAAATTAATTTTGTCAAAATATAGTGCTGGATTTTGTTTCGCGCCATTGTAGGATCAGACACCTTTTTCCTATAAAAATATTTGTATGAATACTTAAAAAGATCACCTAATACAATATTACACAGAAAAAAATATAATTTACTCTTCAGTAGTTGTAATATCTCCTTGAATTTCATGTGTCACAAATTTTTAAATTGTGTCACAAATTACGAGATCTTTCGACATGCGTTACCGCGCCACAAATTCGGGATCGTCTCAAATAATCATATTATTAACACGGGGTCGAAATTTTTTTGGTTTTTGCTGCCAGACATACTGGATGAGGAATTCGACGTAACATCATCTATAATATTAATAATCATGATTAATAAAAATTAATGTTACCTCCCACAGAACTGTCTAATATATCAAAATGGCGGAGTAACTCTAGAGTAATTATCAATTTTCGGAAAGTAAAAGCAAAATTTAAAAGTGATGTAAATATAGGCAATTAAATTGATTGAAAAATGCATTTTTATGATATTTAACTGTAGCAATTTCTTTTAATCTTACTTTTGCTCTAGCAACCATTGAAACAGATGGCCCTTACTAAATTAATCGCTACTCGACTAAACTACTAGCCTAGTCCGAACGGGCCTTTAGCCAGAGGGCACGGTTTATTTGCATACATATGTGCACGTAGCAGCATATAGGTTAATGAAGACACCGTTAGATCATTAAACTGCAATTACTGACTACTTTGAGTCTGTTATTTAGCTCTTCTACCATGCTAGAGAGAAACAAAAAGAAAATGAGAGAGAGAGAAAAGAACATATATCTCACTAATAACAGATGCAATTAAATAATGAAATAGATCTATGTATAAGTGTATCTTGTTATTCTAATATTAGATACCGATCACTTGTTTTGTCGGTGTTTCCTCAAATGTTTGAGAAAATATCAACACAACATAATAAAATTTAAAATTTGTAATTTGTAATATGCAAACTAAGTAGTAATTAAATATAGGAAAATTCTATAAAATAACACCCATTTGCACTAAGAAGGCATATTTTATAGAAATCGTGCAAATTATTACAATTATTAACTTCTTTTTTTTACCACACAGGCCCTGAGGAAAATAATTTCCCTATGTCATCTTTGAGGGTGCTGTGTGAAGGATCCTTTTGAGAAGAGGAAGGAGTGAATATGTAGTAACAGCCAGAGGCGGCCCCTGCCTTAGTGCATATGTGCAATGCACTGCCTATAAATGAACTAATACCGCACTGCCGAACATCGACAAACATCAGAAGTATAAATTCTTACATCCACTCACGAAGAATTCCCGCCAATTCGTTGTAATATCCTACTAAACTTTCGTACTAGACTCCGGCGCATCCGAATAAGCAACGCGTGCATCTTTGGTTATGCCGAGACGTGACGTCACATTGTGTGATATTTCTACTGGGACAGTCTACAGAGGCTAGAAAGATGAAATGAGCAAGACAGGTAGCGACCCATATCGGAAATTGACGTGTTAGAGTAGTGAAGATATATGACACACGCGTACACTAGCGGAGAGGCATTCTGATTTATGACAAAACCTTAAACATGCGTGATATGGTGCCAAACGTTTGGAATGAATTAGTTAGGATTAACGAATTTACAATTAATTAACAATGTTATGTATTAGCGCTACCAGCGCGCCGGGCATGTGAAATCAAGATTTTGGCAGATCACTGATCAGTATTGACATAATTTTAATGGTTTTCGCTAGTTTTGCTTTGTAAAAAACTTAGATATTTAAAAATGAGTGGTAATATGGTGAAGGCTGCCTAAACATAATTTCCAAAAATGAACATGCTCTCACCTGTGCCAACTGCAATAACTCATTCCACAATCACTGCGTCAACATCTCGGATACCAATTTCAAAAGAATGGCGGTTAAGAACAAACTAACCTGGAACTGTCCAAAATGTAAAAGTAGACCCAGCTCACCAAGTGCGTCATCCGGTTTAGAAGCTGATGCCCCGTATGTTCGCATAACGAAACACTTTGACACTAAAATATACAAAATTAAAAAAATGTTCGAGGAGGAAATCAACGACCTTAAGAGGAGCAACGAATTCATTGGCAACCAATATGAAGACTTAGTCGCGAGTTTCAAACACATGCAAGATCTGTCAGTGACCGGTCAGTGGTTGAGTGGGCATAGCGCTTGGGTCTCACCCGGGCGTCGCATGTTCGATTCCTCGGCTGGCTAAGTCCTCCATCACAACACAAGCAACATTTTCGGCTTTCTGTGGTGGTAGTAGGAGATTTTCAAACATTGTTGGGTTATTCGTAACCCGGGAATGTTTGTCTTTCTTTTTAAAAAAAAAAAAAAAAAAAATCTACAGAAAGAAACAAAATTTTTGCGCAAGGAAAACGAGAAGAAAAACAATAGAATCTCCAGCCTTGAAGGAAGACTTGCTGAATTAGAGCAGGAGAAGTTTTCTGACTGCGTGGAATTGGCGGGTATGGAGCTACAGCCGGGCGAACAACCGACCGAAGCTGTACTACGGGTAGCCAGCTCGCTGGGACTGCCCCTGCTACAAGAGGACATTCGCCTGGTGACCAGGATCCAAGATCGCCGACCGAACACCCCCAATAAACTACATATTTCTTTCCATAACCAAAAAAAAAGGGAATCATTACTTTCATTAAAAAACACGGCCAAAACATTAACCTCATCACCAATTTACATCAGCGAAGTGCTTTCGCCCTATTTTAAGGAGCTACTGTGGAAAGCTAAGCAAACGGCCAAAGATATGCTTTTCCAATTTGTATGGTTTAAATCCAGTAGACTGATGGTACGCAAAGGACCAGGTGATAAAATAATCCGGATAAACCATGAAAACGATCTCAAAAAAATGGGGAGTCTTTCATAAACCATTGATCAAAATAACATTTCCTAATCTACATAATATTATAATGGATTCTCTACTTAATACTAATCCAAATAACTCGCAAGACTATCTACTGTCTACGAGTGTCCAACTATTGTTAAACTTGCAATCCAAAAATGGATTTTATTACAAATTATAGAACGTCAAATTCAAATTTCTGTAAAAATGTACTACGATCTAAATCTTTCTCTCTTTTAATCCTACAACAAAATATTAGGTCCATTTCTAAGAATTTTGATGAATTTCTGTTACAATTTCATAATATTGGAACCTCTTTTCATATTCTCATTCTTACTGAATGTTGGCTATCAAATAACTATATACCTAAAATTATGAAAGGATATGACCATCACAGCACTTCAGTGCATACAAAACAAAATGATGGAGTTGTTGTATATACTAGATCTGACATAATTGGTCTATCTGTCAAAGAAATCCAAGTCAGCGGTGCAAATTGTTTACAAATAAATTTCAACAACGACACATGTATCTTAGCAGTATACCGTTCTCCATCCTCTTACAATATTTTACCTTTCTTAAAATCGATCAATAACTGTTTAACTGATTTATGTAATATTAAGAATTGTACTATTGCTGGTGACCTCAACATAAATATTCTGCCCACAAACGAACATCCGCAATGCCAAGAATACCTAAACACACTCTCATACCATGGATTCCAAAGCACCATAAACACTCCTACACGTGCTGTACTGGATTCCATCTCATGTATTGACCACCTCATGGTCAAATCAAACTACCCAATAACATCTATTGTATACGAATCTACACTAACTGATCACTATACCACCATACTTGCCATACAGTTATACAACCAGAAAGACAAAAAACAAAAAAACACAACGAATATAAAAAAAATTAACTATGATGGAATTCTTCATTCGCTAAGGAGTAAATCATGGTCTGAACTATATGAAATTACAAATCCAGATGATGCCTGGACATACTTTATAAATTACCTACAAACTACCATTAGCCAACAGACTAATATTACTATAAAGCATGTTCCAAATAACCTCTTACCAATTAAGCCATGGATTAACCACACTATTATTAAATCTATCCGTAAACGTAACAAGCTCCACAAAAAAGTTATTAGCAATCCTTACGATATACAACTTCAAAATTTTTATAAAAGATATAGAAACATATGTACCCAAATAATAAGAAAGGCCAAAGAGATATATTACAAACAGAAAATAGAAAATTGTAATAATGATCCTAAAAAAATTTGGAAAACACTTAAAGAAGCCACTCATTCTCTACCTAATCCTGTAAATGACTTGAAACAACTTACTATAAACAATAAAATAATTAGTTTTTCTAGTAATCCCAATATTATTGTTAATCACGCAAACAAATATTTTTCAAAAATTGGTGAAGAACTCGCAAAAAATATCGGTGAAAGTTCTATCAATTCTAGCACACAAGGCTGTAATACAAAATGGCCCATTAACTTGAATTTTAGTCTAAAAAATATTTCGAATGAAGATACTAGAACGATCATAAACTCATTAAAGAACTCATCTTCAACTGGCTTGGACGACATTTCAAATATTGCCTTAAAAAAACTTTTACCAGAAATAACCATTCCCCTTGCAAATCTCATTAACTTAAGTATCGCAAAAGGCCAATTCCCAGATAAACTTAAACACGGAATCATAATTCCAATACATAAAGGAGGTTCTAAAGCGGATATAACTAACTATCGTCCAATAACATTACTAAATTCACTATCCAAAGTCTTTGAAAAAGCAATCAACGTTCAATTGGTCGAATACCTTGAAAAAAATAATATATTATCCCACAACCAATTTGGCTTCAGGAAAAATAAAGGCACCTCCGATGCTATTGCAACAGTTACCGACTTTTTAAATGAAAACTTAGACAAGGGATCAAAATGCATGGCAATATTTCTAGACCTATGCAAAGCATTTGATACTATCTCACATTCCAAACTAATACAAAAACTATCAAACATTGGAATAAATGGGAATGAACTTAGTATTATCTGTAATTACCTTTCAAACCGTAGACAAAGTGTTAAAATCAATAACTACCTCAGCAATCAATTGCCAATTAGTTTTGGCGTGCCTCAAGGAAGTGTTATGGGTCCCACTTTATTCCTAATTTACATAAATGAACTGTGTAATCTACCAATAGATGCCAAAATCGTAAGTTTCGCTGATGACACGATTCTCCTCTTCAAATCAAGTAACTGGTACGATGTTTACATAAAAGCAAACAGGGGCATAGTTATTGTTAAAAGATGGTTAGACAATAATACACTAACAATGAATGTGTCAAAAACCAAATACATTGAGTTTAGTATTAATCCGTCCCTAAGTAACCCTGAAAATAATATTCATATATGTGCTTGCCCCCTGTCAAATGCTAATACATGTGATTGCCCCTATCTAGAACGTGTTACAAAAATCAATTACTTGGGTATTATTTTTGACAGTAATTTAAAGTGGAAAGAACATATTATCACTACAGCAAACAAACTTAGAAAATCTATATACTTCTTTAGACAAACTCGTAACTTTATTAACTTGAACCAACTCAAAACAATTTACTATGCACTATGTCAATCTCTAATCGAGTACGGTATCATAGCCTGGGGAGGAGCAAATGCTGCTGCCATTGATCCGATCTCCAAAGCCCAGAAACTAATTATAAAAATTATTCTAAAACTACCGATCACAAGCAGTTCGGATGAAATCTTTAGGAGAATCGGTATTTTGGACATTAGGCAACTTTATGCAAAAAATATACTAACTTACCTATTCAAACATAGAACTGTTTTTGACAATATCCAAACTGTTCGTGATACGAGAACCAAAGGGCAAAATCTCTTACTTATCCCTTTCGCCAAAACAACGTTTGGTGAAAGAAACTTCAGATACTTTGCAACTAAACTTTATAATACACTTCCACTGACCATTAGACAGCACACTAATTATGTAAAATACAAATCAGATACCAAGTCTTGGATCACTAGCAAAGACAGATCATATATTAACAATATTTTTATAACCTCCTAGTGCATGCTTTCCCTTTGGTACAATGCTGATTGTCCTTGTACCTTTAAATGTATATAACATTGTTGTTGTTATCCTTATTCTTCTTTTTATATTAAACTACTTATGTTAAAATGCGCCTGCTCTCAACACAGGAATTCCTAGTGAGACAGGCACAGTACAATCACTTATATAACTTGATAAATAAAGATTATAATAAAAAAAAAATTTAAAAAAATGAAAACATTGCGATTAACGTTGATGTTTTCAAAAGTAACCGAATTTAATTTGAGAATAAATTATTTTTGAAAAATAATGGCCCTCCAAAACCATTGCTGAATATAATTCAACTTTGTAAGGTTAAGGAAAAATTCGGTGAATAGAGTTTTAAAAACAAAGTAGGTATTAAATATTCGAAAGCATTTTGGCTTTGTGAATGTGATCGTTTGAACACATGTTTGTTTTTCGTTTACAATTTTCGGGGGTGATAAACCGTGGAGTGAAAGTGGTGTAAATTGAAAATGATAGCCCTCATTTTACTCATAATCCCAAGCACACATAAATAACGTATTGCAATTTAGTTTGTTGGGTCGAGTTGATAGGTATACGATGTTTTTTTTCGCGAATCTGTGAATCAATTATATTTCCCATATTAATGTTACCATTTTTTGTGAAGTGCCCTGCTGGCAAATTTTGTCACGGACCGCCTCTGGGAACAGCCGAGCTGTTGAACTCAAAAATGAGTTGTAGAAACGAAACGACCCGTTTTAATGTGACAAATCCCAACCATGTAATAATGTTGGTGAGGGGTTTGGTGTGTGTTTTCGACTATGCACCAGTGCCGAAGGGATCAATGACGCTAGTTCCTCAAAACATCTTCCATTGAAATACTAGTAAAACAAGTACATAATATAATAATAATCGAATTTCAATAAAAGAAATTTATAAGATTCTAACAGAATTTACATTGTCTAACAAGTTACTAACTGTAGTATGCACCTTTCCCTTCAATTTATCTGTTATACTGGTCCCATCTGTTATACTCTTCCCTCTTGCGCCTCGTATCAAAACAAAAGAGACAGAAGATACTATAATGATGATGTTACATAGAATCTCTCGCTGGGATTAGTATATACCAAACACTATAAACGTTTTCCACTCAACGTCAATAAAAATAATTATGTACAATCATAAAAAATACTTACATAAAATTTTTAAAATAACATTTTATTTCAATCTTACTTCTACAAGAAAGAACTATTTATGTCGGGGGGTATCGTCAGAGCACATCACGACACAACACGTTAGACAAATATAAATCAACCTTTAGTGTATTTTATTTAGTCATTGGATGAAACAAAGTGTTATTTAAATAATTTGTCAGTATTAAAAAGTAAGCGATGTAATGCTGCATATAGCCGAGCCACGGATAAAACAAAGTCGGGTTAGTTGCACCATTTATAACTCAAGAACGGCTGGACCGATTTTCATGATCTTTGATTTGTTGGATTTGTCTCCACCCCGAATAGCAGAATAGCTATTAAAACATCAGAAAAATTCTTGAAAAAAAAATTATTAATAATTCTTTTCATCCTACATTTTGTATGAAACGAATTCTCAAATTTTGAAAGAGCTGCAGCAATATTTTGATAAATATAATATTGAATAGTGAGTGAATTCCAAAAATTCAAAAACGTCAAATGTCAAAATGCTGATTGTTTTGCTATTGCTCTTACATATAATGCTGCCCCTCTTTCTTACACACTAAATGTCAATAGTCTAAAATAAGACAAACGGTGAAGGTATGTCTGCGCCCCTCCAAAGGAAAAATACAATAATTATAATAAATCTCCCTATATAATCACACATATAAAGAAAATGGAACGCAATTCCCATAAGGAAATGGAAAAGTAAGAAAATCACAAAAAATATAAATCCGTATGACGCAACGCCATCTCTGATTCTGACAAAAACAAAACATGGACAGTTGCACATCGATAATTGCTTCATTGTGTAATTTTTAACTTAAAAAAAACTGAATTTAATTCAGCTAATAAGTTACACAACAGTTATTGATTCTCAGGCAGTACGAAGATCTCCAGGTCAGCTAGTGCTGCATATAGCCGAGCCACGGATTATGTGAAAGGTTGCCATTGCTTCGTTCCTTTCCCATAATTTGTGGATCAGCTCGCAGATTTCACTCGCATGTCTAAGAAAGCTGTACCGGATAGTACAAAGTTTACTAACCATTGCCCTCCAAGATCCACAACGTTGTCAGCAAATGGAACAGTTTTGATCCTTCCTCCGATCCTGTCATTTCCATCCAGGCCGAGGACTTTTAATCCTTTTTCGACGAGTTGACTGAGGGCAGCCACCCCTGCCGCCCCACAACCCAGAACTATCACATCGTAAACTTGCCTAAAAATTAAACACAAATTTCAAAACGTGTTGTAAACATTGAGAAAATTAACATGCAAACATAATAAATAAGTAATAACAGTTATTGCCAATAATTTCGGATTGGTTGCAGAGGTTAGCACGAGTTTCGTTAAACATATAAATAACGTATCAACTATGTATTTGATTACAAATAACTTGGGAGATGAATAGGAATTAGAACATGATAAGTATTTAGGTAAGTTTATGTTAGGTTGTTTACAATGACTTTTCGGAAAATGCTCTGTGATCATCTGCGATACGTTTTAAATGGAAAATTGTTAATATCTCGCTTATCCACCGGTAGTACATACATTTCAAATGTTCGAAATAAGATTGGCCGAAGAACTCATGAGAAATCACCGTATTTTTTAAACTGTTGATAACCTAAATACACACGTTTAACATGGAGAGAGTTTCGCTTTGATTGCTTACTTAAAATTAGCGATAAGTAAGATTATTCGGTCAATCAAAATCACTTTTCGAGAGTTTTCATTATCTTACGAGGTCACTAGAGTATTATTTGGTGGTATTTGGTGTATATTTTGATTTGACGTTTCACAATCGACAAATCATGACGGCCGCGCACAAAGTACCGAAACAATTCGTATGTCAAATTCCTCCAATGTCTATGACCGTATCGAGAAACAACCGCGAAACACGCGCGGTCTATTCGAAACTCAAATTATTCTGCCAATAAACTTACTCTATTCAAATAATGGCGTTAGATTTAATTTGAAAAGAATAAAGCATGCATTAGGTTAATAGGTTTTATAATATTATAAATACATTGTAATGATGTTTTTGATAACTGGGAACTCACGTCATTTTGTCTGGTTATCTCGGCGGACCACGGAGGATAAAAATACTTCAGCGGTCAAGAAATTCACTAGCAGTTTATTAACGTATGGGCTAACTTCAGCGGCGTTCGTATAACTGTTGACTCTTTTAGATAACTGGATTATTGCCTTGGGTTATGCTTTATAGCCTCGTTGATAACAAATTGATATTAAATTCATAAACACATCCCGTAAACTGTAAATAAAACTAGAAATCATTAAAATCCAAATGTTCAAGCGTCATCAATTCAATAATACATCAAAATGTTTGTAAATAAAAAAAATACATGATAATGAACTGTTTCTATAAATGTTCACTGAAGAGTTATTTTTCTTACTATAAAATACACAAATGATTTAATTACAAAATGATTTGTGCAGATAATTATTAAAGATACGTGTAATCATGTTATTAAAACAATTCATTTGTTATGCAATGTTTTTATCCGTGATAAGAGTGATAATAAAATATATAAAAATTAGATTCGAATAAATACACAGGTAACCTACTCACTTATAAATATATATCGGGGAACAAGGAACGAACATGAAAATATGACTCTAATGTTGAACAGATATCGATTTACTGAAACTAAAACGATCTCTTCCCACTTTACATATTTTTGTATCAAACGTAATGGGTTTATTTACTAAAAATACTAATTATTATTAAATTCTTATATTTGGTTATCGCGGCTGAATAATCAGTATTAGTCGTTCGTTATTTTTACGTCACTATTTGCGAATAATTGTTTACGGACACGAATCACGCACGTGAATGACACGCCTGAATGTAATCACAAGCACGAAACTATTTTAGTCGTATCACCACCACTACACTATAATAATATGCATCATTTGAATTAAGAACACGGGAATAAAAGCACACACACATGAACAGAATTCTCGCGGCTCGCAAGCGCGAGAAAAAATATTCCATTCGTCATCAGGGGTAACAAACCTTCGTTCGTTTCTTGACCTTTTATATCGGATTTCACATTAACAGCTAAATTGAGTTTAATCCTGACTAATATTATAAAAGCGACAGTGTGTTTGTTTGTTTGTTTATTTGTCCTTATCGCACGTCGCATCGACCTCCGTGGTCGATAGATAATCCTCTCGACTAACAATCCGAAGACCGCGTGTTCGAATCCAGGCATTAGCAAATAAACTTTATATGAATTATTTGTGTTATTTCACAATTCATTGATTTAAAATAATATGTAAGTAGTGTATTTGTGACTATTTCCAGAGTGGAAGATACTCTCAGTATCTTCCTGGTGTGAGGCCACAATTCAGAATTGAAACGTCGCTTTAAATGGCTTTGGCCGTGTTTGATGACCAAATCTGAATAGCTTTCCCATCTTCCTCTTCCCTATCTCCACCACCCTCAGCCTCACAATATACCCCGATTGGGGGTGCCATAGTCTCACTGACTCCAGACGGGAGTAAAAGTGCGGTATTGTGCGGTATTCGCATAAACAAATAAAACAACGGAGCCACCGACCGGCATGATTTTATCCATAGGGATAGTTGGAGGACTGGGAAGTGACATAGAGGCCACTTTTCATTCCGGAAAAACTTTTCATCCCGGAAAAACATTTCAATCCCGTGGAAAAAAATTTTGTAGGTACAAGAATTCATTATTTTATTTCATCTCAGTTTTATTTTAATGTATTTCAGTGTATTATTTCATTTTATCTAATTATTCAATTTTATTAAATTGTAAAATGGGGACCTCAGCATGGATAAAGCAACCAGTGAGGTCCACATTACCAAATAATATTAATTTATTGTATCAAATAAAATAAGTTCTCTCTAATATTGTGCGTGCGAAGGCGCAAGTAAAAAGTTACGAAATTAAGCGAAAATTGTGAAAATCTTGTAGGTATATAAAACCAATAGTTGTTTGTTTGTTTGTTCGTATTTTATGCGCTGTCATACCGTTCATGCGATTACGATGAAACTTTGGTGATATGTTGTGCGCTTGTCCGCGAAGGTTATAGGCTATATATGTATATATAAAATAGTAAGCTCTGGCGTTATGAAATTTGTGTAAATGAAAATGTGAGTATTTCACTTATTTTAGCGGCAGGGAGGGAAGGCAGGAGGAGGGGGTAACGAATGAGGTGGGGTTCGCAGGAGGGGTGACGAGGGAGGTGAAGGCGGGGAAGATGGAATAGGAACGCGGGAGCGGAAGGAGACGCGGGAGGGGAACAGGGGCGCATGGGAAAGGACATGCAGGGAGAAGCAATTTATTTATTTGAATGGCATTGCAATGCATGCCAGCTAGTAACATATATTTTTAAGAGCTTTAAAACAAGCGTTTAAGGAAAATATGGAATAAACCGCTAGAAATGCGGGAAGCCAGGCCTTAATTATATTATTTTATGAGGTGGCGATCCAAAAAAACAACCAATAAATAATTGTACGTGAAAATCTTAAATCACAACAAAACGTCAAAGGCATAACATTTAGAAATTCAAGATAGCTGGAAAAGAAAATATATAATTTACGTAATTATTTTTTGATAAGTTACTTTATGGTTGTGTAATGTGCCTCTAATCCTCTACAAAAATCTGTGTGATTCCTAAATATAATAAAAAAATAGATACCTACCCATGCGATGCAAATACATAAACATAACATCGTGTCACTAGTGTCCAGAGGTAGGTACTACTCCCAGGACGTAATTGGACAGGAGAAATCAGACATTCATGATAATTTATATTTAGAATTGTGGAACATTTTGAGTAAGGTGAAATTATCTACCTGTTAGTTGTTTTACTTTCTGGGATTGGTATATTTATGCTTTCTGGGTAGGAAAAGGACGCATAACAAGCTCACTGAAGGCAGGCATAATGATGTCTCTTGTCCAATAATACTTTCCGCTTTGCACTGATTATAATTTTCATCACCAATGGTAATTTTGAAGGTTTTGTACGTAAATCGTAATTTTATCACCTGCAGTAAATATATTGAGCATAGAACACTACTGTCATGTCGAAGATTGTCACTACACGCACTGCACTGACCATAAATATACCAAACCACCCATGCATTGACCTTGTGATTTCACGTATGTAGGTGTGACACTCGGTCGGGTGGCACCCCCCAATCGGGTGGCACCCGGGGCGAACCGCCCCTCCCGCTACGCCACTGGATGTGGGTATGATCTAGGAAAAGGACAGGAATACACAACGGTCTGGATTAATTCATAATAATTATACGTTGGACATTAGAACAGGAAAATCGATTGGACATCCAGCATCCAGCGGTATTATTTGCTTCTCAAAGCTTATCACTCGTATTATGTTGAACTACTTAGAATCATCCGTCATTATTGTTTTAGCTAATAATTTCTTATTTTTGAAATGAAAATAAATCAATTATTATAAGCAATAATTATTAGCCTGAAACACTCGTCAACATTGAAAAAATCTCCCGAGAAAAGATAAATGCCGCCGACGGGACTTGAACCCGCGTCCTTCTGATATCCGGTCAACTGCTCTACCAACTGAGCTACGTCGGCTTATCTCCCACCCACCAAATAATTCAATATATACTACAGTACCTAATTGTTGAATGAAAAATTAGTATATATTGAATTATTTGGTGGGTGGGAGATAAGCCGACGTAGCTCAGTTGGTAGAGCAGTTGACCGGATATCAGAAGGACGCGGGTTCAAGTCCCGTCGGCGGCATTTATCTTTTCTCAGGAGATTTTTTCAATGTTGATGAGTGTTTCAGGCTAATAATTATTGCTTATAATAATTGTTACCCTTTGTGCTATGCATAAAAATCTTGTCTTAAACATTAGTTTACCAATTTAAAAAAAAATAAAAATAATAATAATAATAGAAAATAAATCATTTTGCATGCATCACTATTTAATGAAAACCTTATACTGATTTATGTATTTTCATTAAATTAAAATAAAATGAGACCACAAAGTTAATTTGTGACTATTGAAGAAATAATTCTTCGGTTAAAAACCACGGTTTCTTATTTCTGAAGAGTCATGTGGTACCTAATCGGTCAAGGAACTATTAAAACAATTTATTCTGGGATTTAAAAAGCTTCTGGTTTATTTTTTACCAGTGACAGTCTCGTAAGTGTATCGCCATTGGGCACCATTATTTCCTAGGCACTTCTCATTGACTAGAAAAATACGCTAAGATCTTTTCATTTTCAACTCCTTTTCAACACCTTTCCTAGTGCCTAATAAAAACTATAAAAATCAATTTATTAGATTGTCGCGTTACTATTAGGTGTTGTATCTCTGGGTTTTGGTACTCTGGAGGGGATTAAAAAATATGGAGAGAGTGAGGGGGTTAGTATATTTATGGGAGTGAGCTACAAACTTTTTGGTTGGCCGGCTATTTGTTAGGTAGCTATTCCCATAAATATACCAAACCATCCATGCTATTCCATTTTATATTTTATGGGAATAGATTGAGTGGTATTTATAGAAGATAAGATCGTCCTGGTGCGAGACCACTATTCAGAACCTAAACAATGCTTGAAATGACTTCAGCTACCCATATCAATCAGTGTTGCCATCTTGGAACCTACATTTCCCCTAAAAGTAACAGGAAAATCCTTCAGAATTCCGTCAAACTCTCAAAAATGTGTCCCCAAATTTTCGTATCCTGGGGTGGCTAGGAGATTTTTTTAAATATATTTTTATTTATTTATAAAATACATAGGTACATATAACCGATTAAAAGGAACATAAATAGTTCTTAAAACTAAATACAATACATTAATTTATTTTTAACGAAACTACCCAACTCAATAGAGAAAAACCTTTCTCGTGTTTGAATTTTGGAGTAGTGGCATTAGAAAGTAGGTACAGAAATTATATTATTACAAGTAATTATATTAGAAAATATGTAAAATTATATACATGAAGAAGACAAGACGACATAATGAACTTGAATAAAATAAGAGTTAAAATTAGATACACAATATAGATAATACAGGCATAGATATTGCAGAAATAAAAATAATATTATTGCATTTACTTACCTAATAGGTAAGTAGTAGGTGGTAGGTATAACAATTATATTTGAAATGGGCGAGCTGACAATATTGTAAAAGTAGATATATAGGCTATTTTCGCCGATAAAATTATGTAATCCCGTTAGATACAAAATTCTCCCGACTCGAGAGCACTCCAATCCGCCAGATTAGTGACTATATTTGGAAAGCCACCTACAAATAACTACTTTCCATTTTTGCCTTTTTACTTTTCCATCGCTTTTATTTTCTATCTTCTATTCGTCTAAAAATATTCACTAAATTGGTGGTTGAATGTTCCACCTTGATTCGGAAAAGGCAACTGCCGTGCGATGGTAAATTAAACAAATTTTTTGATAACTAATAATTCGTGAATTTGGGTTATCAACGTATTTTTTCCAGATTTTTGCACCCATGCACACCCATGACTTAAATTATAGGACCAACTATTTTTAAATGTCTTTAATAATTGATTAAAGGTAGCGAAGTCCTGTTTTGACTCGACCACTTTGCATTTCGTTTGTCTGTAAATTTGTTTGTGTGTTCCGTATCCGGTCAATCCCGTCAAGGTTCAGCTGTGTTTGATAGTACGTAGATACTTTCCTCTCAACCGAATACGTAACGAAAAGATTAAAGTACTTAGTGGTATTTCACGCTTGGGGAAATTGCTCCCGCATCCCACTTATTCCGTACCCCCATGTCACTTTACAATATAAACAGACTAGAGTCAAGAGCTCAACAGAGCTCCCTTTCCTCACGATGTGATATTGCGAGCTGTCAAAGCGGAGTAATCAACATTACGCGAAGTCTAATGTTCGCAGAACTACTGTTATAAAAATAGTTTAGGTATACCTAGATATCGATTATGATAAAACATGCTTTCGATTATGTAGGTTTTTATATGTATAATTTTATTGATGATCTAAACAAAATGGTCATGGACGGAACAACAAGCAACATGTTTTCAATAATCTCTACCATAATTCAAATATGTATAGGGTATTTTTACCGGTTTTTTAATCTCGAAAAAAATTACGACGAAGAAGGCATTTTTAATTTATTTTTATGTTGATGTTCCATTTATGATTTGCCTCCAAAACGATAGTTCGTTTTTGTTCGTTGTTGGCGTTGTTGACGTCCCTCCCGCGCGTTCGGTGACAGCCGTCTTACCAGCCAGCAGCATTTTCTACGTCATAATGACGTTGTAGTCACTTGGAACCATTTCGAAATGTGCGGTTTTAGATCGTTTTTAAAATCAGTAATTATGAATGAAAATATAAAAATTAAACACTTTTAAGGATGATCTGAATCAGAAAAATAAACTTCAAATCTTCCGCAAATTGTTCAAGGTTTGTGAAAATTCCATATTATCTCGACTATGACGGAAATCCGCCATAAGGGTATGCCAAACTGATTGAATACAGGCTGTTGGCAAGGGGCCAAAAATTTCGCTAGTCTTGATATTTTATTATAAACTGTTTTTGAAATTATTTTAACTGATTTTAAAAACTAGTAGACCTGTTAACAAACTCCCGCGTCCAAAAATTATTTTTGTATTTTTTTTCTTATTTAATTAATCAGAAACCAAAATTACTCTAAAACTATAAGATTTTTAAATACCTACACACTGTAGGTATATTATTTTACGTGACATTTTAAAAATTATATTTGTCCAAAGAAACATCACTCTCAACTATTTTTTTTAACTTTCTCCGGGCAGGTACCTAGATACCATAATATTGAATAAAATGTGAATAAGAAAATCCAAATAAACACAACAATTTCGCGGTTGAAAACTAAATTTACCGGGACTGAATATATGGAAAGCGGGAGGGGGGGGAACAGTAGCGGGGAGTTGGGAGAGGGAAGGTGGAAAAGGTGGAGTAGGAACGCGTGAGGGAAGGGGACGCGGGAGAGGAAGGGGAAAAACAATTTATTTATTAAGTGGCATTGCAACGCAAGCCGGGAACTCGCTAGTATTAAATATTAATTTTATATAATTTAGTAATTCTAGCTTTTCTGGACCCCTGGTAGTAAGGCCCTGCCTGTCTGCCACATACAATATTAGTCCAGTCGATCACTTAAAACATATTTCCTATTGCACTATCTCTTCCATTAGTTCTATTAGTTTACAACACCGAAGAGATGTATCGATAGAAAAGTGAGTTGTGGGCGTATCAGTGTGCCCGAAGTAAGCAAAATTTTCCTTATTTCTCAAATATTTGATTATACATTTTCAAATGCCGAAATTATTCATTTAATAAAAAACATTTTTTATTATCCTCTCTGAGCCTTGAAGTCGAAAGCACTTAAGGCTCCGTAGTAAGCGTTCAAAAAGAAGAAGAATATGGTTTGAAAAGGAGATATATAAATACTAATGTTAGAGGTAGCGCTCTAATATTAAAAAATATATATTTAAGCGAACATTGTGAAAATGTTTAATAAAACACGACTCGTGTAAAACAGAGCAAACATTTCGTGGGGAATGTTTAAAATAGCATTTAAAGAAACACTGTGAATTTTTTCATACATAGATAGAACTTGTAAAATAACTGAAAAAACGTAGGTATTTATAATAATTTTCGGAGCACACTTTGCGATTTTTTTCTATCGAGGGAATTTCATTTAATTTCCGTCTTGGCGTGGGAAATTTATAGACATTATCTTCAAAAATAACATAGGTACATTTCACTTAAGTGTTCAAGGAAAAGAGGTAATAAATCGGTAGAAATGCGGGAAACCGTAATAAGCGTTCAAAGCAGTGGCGTAGCGCGGGTGTCGGCCGCCCGGGGCGGGGAAAATTTCGCCGCCCCCTTATTTGGGTACTTCAAGCGCCGGGTAAGGGGGAAGGGGGGGGTGGGTGTATGTGGAAATACTATTATTTTATTAGGACCTTTTTTATATATGAGTCGATTTTTTTAATAATCACATTTGACGAGTATTCTTCCAACGAAAATCATGTTTATAAATTCTACTACAAAGTTTATAACCGCTGTCGGAAATCGAAAATGGTATCCATGTAAGAGGATTTCCCATCTCGAACTTTTACATCGTGTTTAGAACGCAAGGCAGGTTTTAACTTAGATTTTTTTTTAAAGTGATACCTCACAAGAGTCTCAGCTGCTCCCTTCTGGAGCTAGTGAGACTATGGCATCCCCAATTGGGGTATTTTGTAAGGCTGAAGGTAGTGGGAAGGAAAGGAGATGGGGAAGAGGAAGGTGGGGAAGTACCTGGCTATTCAGATCTGGTCGGCTATTCAGATCTGGTCACCAAACACGGCTAACGCCATTTCAAGCAACGTTTCAATTTTGAATGGGGGTCTTACACCAGGGATTGATTGATTTAAATAAAAGTTACACACGGAACAATCAATTTATCAGAATTTCGCAGCATTCGGTATGCAACTCATGTGTAAACTTACTCGGTACACGTTGAATCTGCAACTCGTTATTCAAATTATCATTGTATTCTGAACACAAAACCAGTTTGTATGAGGTGAATAAAAACTACACTCAGAATATGAATTTTGTTTTTATTTTTATTCTGGCATTAAATAAATAGTCTGCAACTAGAAATTTATAACTGCACACCGAATAAGAGAATGTTTTTATTCGAAATGTGTCAGCAGATGAAACCACAACTGAAATTTTACATTCTGAACACAAAACTGGTTTAAATTATATCTGTACAGGGGTCGTCCATTAATCACGTGAGGCTCGAAAGGGGGGGGGGGTCTAAAAAAAATCACGAAACATCACGAGGGGGGGGGGGGTAAAATGAGATATCACGTGTATTTATTTTTCATTGAACGCACGATTTGTAAAGGTGACCGTTCTATACTTCGTACTAAAAAAATACACGTGATTTTGGGGGGGGGGGGAGTTAGCCTAAAACCTCACCACATATCACCAGGGGGGGGGGGGAGGGGGTCAAAAAGTTGCTAAAAAACATCACGTGATTAATGGACGACCCCATACGGCGAATTAAAACTATACTCAGAACACGACAATGGTTTCTCTTTGATTCTGGCAACACATACATATGTAGTCTTTTACTAGAATTTCATGACTGCACTTCGAATAAGATGTTTTCCTTCAAAATGTGTCAGCAGATAGATCCACAACTGGAAATTTACATTCTTAACACAAAATTGTTTTAAATTAACTCTGTATGCGGCGTATTAAAAGTACACTCAGAACATGCAAATGGTTCTTCTTTGATTTTGGCAGCACATACAGAATCTGCAATTAGAATTGTATAACTGCACTTCGAATAAGATAATGTTGTCCTTCGAATTGTAATTTGAATTTTACATCATGAAAACTGGTTTAACCCTTTGAATAATAAGAAAAAAATATATATAAACTTTTGCCTGTTAAGGTTTGCGCACTAAATTCCCGGTTCTTCCCATGCATTTTAAATGATCCTTTTTATTGTTTTTTTTTACCCTTTTGCAATAAACAAAATTTTTTCTAAAATCTAGATAAAATAATTATTCCAACGTGCTTATTTGAACATTTTTGTTTCTAAACATTAAAATTTTGATACTGGAAATGTAAATTGGCTCAAAAATACACACCTACTAATATTAGAATTAAAGTACCTACCTAAAATAGAATAAACTTAAAATTTTAAAGATTCTTTTTCTTAAATTTTTTTAATAAAACCGTCTCTTCAGTTATTTTCGCATTCGTGCAATTTTATTTTAAAATTAAATGTGTGGGACAATTTGGGTCTCTGTGAATAGATGGGTTAAATTAAATGTGTATGTGGCGAATTAAAGCTACACTAATAAAATGAAAATGTTTTCTTTTTGATTCTGGCAGCACATATGTACATAGTCTGCAATTAGAATTTTATAACTGCACTTCGAATAAAATAATGGTCTCTTTCGAAATGTATCAGCTGATGAATACACAACTGAAATTCAATCGTTACATTCTGAACACAATTCTGGTTTTAATTAACAGTGAATTTGTTTTCTAGTTCCCAGCTTTAATCAGGATTTCTCTCATAATATGCGTACGGTTTTCCTACGAATTAGGAATTTCCAAAGCAGCTTAAAAAAATATTATTGACATTTATAATAAATAATGAAAGAAAGAGTTGGATTCGTAAACGAAAGTATCGTAGAACATTTTCAAATAATTATTATACATTAAAAAAAACTTACTTTACTCCCCACACGCTACCCCACTGAGATACAACGATGTTTACATTATGTTTCTCTCTAATGATAATAATTATTTTCTTAAATAATTTAAAAACATTATTGTGAAAATTTGCCGCCCCCGCCACCCTCCACTCCCCCCCCCCCCCGCGTTACGTCACTGGTTCAAAGTAAGAAGAATATGGTTTGAAAGGGAAATATATAAATACGAATGTTAGAGGGGGCGCGCTAATATTTATTTATTTTATACACTTTACAAATACAAGACAAAAAATCCCGATAAACTACTTTTCAGCAGTTTGTCTAACTGGTTCTTTAGTTTAAAGATCTTATTATAGTGATTTAATAGTTACATTTTACAATTATATAAAATAAATTTTAATTTTTTACAGAAATATGGAAAAAAATAAATTTTTGAAAACATAAATAACATTTTTAAAGTCTTTAGAATAATATGTCATTGTAAGCTAATACAAATTAATTCTTTCCGTAAGCCAAGTCTTCAGTAAATTCATCAATTGTTTGTTTTGGGCACAGTTTATAATTTCAGCAGGTAACATATTTAAACAACTGGGAATCATGTAATTTAACTTTCTTTGTCCATATTTATTTGTATGCTTGGGTACAATTAGCCCTTCATTAAAGTTAAAACGAGTATTATGGTTGTGTTCCAGCCTGTTTATATATGTGCTGAAATATAATTTTTACCACAGAATTGCTCTCACTGAAGACTTGAGACTCTGATAAAAGTATGGAATATTATGCCTTTGTTTGTATAAATTTTTTTCAGATAATAATTTAACCAATGAATTAAAAAAACGATAATAATATATAATGTAACTAAGCGAAAATTGTGAAAATATTTGTGAAAATATAGATACTATCTTCAAAAATAACTATATATAAATATATATATTTTTTAATTTTAAGTTTTCAAAAGAAATATCAAATATGTTATAAATCGGTAGAAATTCGGAATGCCGGGACTTGGGTAAATTTGCGTCATCAGTTTTCTTTCAAATCGGTTTAGTTCACACATCTTGTAGTTATAACATGTTCAGTATATTGCATCTACGGTTTAGGCAGTGGCGGCCAGCTCTAAGGTGCGGAGGAGCGCCGCACTCCCAAAATATATCTATTAATTTAAATCTAATCTAATTAATTAATTTAAATCTAAAAATCCCGATCGCCAAAAAACATACTTATTTCCGACACGCCTCATCACAGTTCACAATATACTGTTAGCAATAATAAAACGCTAAGTTAATATTTGTGATGAAATATATTGTCTCCACGTTAACTGACAATAACAACATTCAAGAATCAGCAAGATTATGTTCCGCAATCCGCAATCCGCCATTTGTAAATCCAGCCGGCGCCGTTCGTGTTGTAGGTAGTTCTTCTCCATTGCCGCCAGCCAGGTAGTTCCCTTCTTTACCGGCCGCAATAGCTGGTGTAGTTTCCTTGTTGGCCGCCAGAGGCGATAGCAGTACCTCTGGCGGCAGATGAGCGGCAATATTTAAATATGCTGCTAACACGGCCATACTGACCACTGCTTTGACCTCAAAGCAGGAAGCTAAAAGAAAAGAAAAATTTTGGAGGGATTGAAATTTTTTTCAACCCCACAATGGTACTGACAAACAGATTACCCTGCTCGCCCTTCCTGACCATTGCAGAAATTTGTTCATCCGGTCAATTCCTCATATTTTCATATGCGACCATCACTCTGTGAGTGCTGCCATTGGGTCACCCACCACGTCAAAACGATCGTTCGGCAAGACTTCTACCACCTTATAAGGCAAACTCCGAAACCGACCTTTCAACTTTCTGTACCCCGGATTTCCCCCAGAAATCCGTATCAAAACTGTATCACCAACGCGATACGAAGGTTTGATTAACCGTTTCGCATTGAATCGTTTCATCTGCCGCCTTTGATCTGCATCAAAAAGCATGAATCGGTTTGAGTTGAACCGTTTCATCTGCCGCCTTTGATATTTATCAAAAGAACCCTTGTCTCAGCACGTAAGCTTGCCTGCTACTCACCAACTTGTGAGTTTATGAATCGGTTCGAGATGAACCGTTTCATCTGCCGCCTTTGATATTCATCAAAAACCCGTGCCTCAGCACGTAAGACCATAAGGCCCTGCTACTCACCAACCTGTGAGTTTATGAATCGGTTCGAGATGAACCGTTTCATTTGCCGCTTTTGATATTCATCAAAAGCATCCGTGTTTCAGCACGTACGACCATAAGGTCCTGCCACTCACCAACCTGTGAGTTTATGAATCGGTTCGAGATTAACCGTTCCATCTGCCGCTTTTGATATTCATCAAAAGCACCCGTGTCTCAGCACGTATGACCATAAGATCCTGCCACTCACCAACCTGGAGTTTATGAATCGGTTCGAGATGATCCGTTTCATCTGCCGCTTTTGATATTCATCAAAAGCACCCGTGTTTCAGCACGTAAGACCATAAGGTCCTGCCACTCACCAGCCTGTGAGTTTATGAATCGGTTCGAGATGAACCGTTCCATCTGTCGCTTTTGATATTCATCAAAAGCACCCGTGTCTCAGCACGTATGACCATAAGGTCCTGCCACTCGCCAACCTGTGAGTTTATGAATCGGTTCGAGATGAACCGTTTCATCTGCCGCTTTTGATATTCATCAAAAGCACCCGTGTCTCAGCACGTATGACCATAAGGTCCTGCCACTCACCAACCTGTGAGTTTATGAATCGGTTCGAGATGAACCGTTTCATCTGCCGCTTTTGATATTCATCAAAAGCACCCGTGGCACCCCAAAAAGGTACGCCATCGCCAAAATTGTTATGATGACAACTTTCGTGCTTGTTTCTGCCTCTGCCTCTAATTGGCAGTTTTTTCATGAAGCCATCCTGGAGAGTAATAACACGCAGCATTCCGTCCACGCTCTTCACGAAAGATCATAGTAAATTGATCTACCTGCTGAACGCAACTGCAAAAGACATCTCCATTTTCTAAAAACCCCGGGCTAACATATCACATCGCCCAGTATCTCATTTTCCAACCAACATTTAAAATAGTTTTTCACATATTTTGTGATAACATTCCTCTTCCATGGAAACCAGTATTTGTCCCGGACGGCAGCCAGTGTTTGATTAACACCTCGATGTCCAATCTCATCATGAAGAATCCAAAGAACGCCACACCTGACATTTCTAGGGGTTCACCATTTAGAATATCTTCGAACCATTCAACATCGAATCATTTTGATTATCTCCGAATCATTTCAAACCACTTTGAATCATTTCGATTAACTCCAAACCATTTCAAATAACTTCGAACCATAATAGGTACTAGGTTTTGACATAGATAGTCGGCATAATTGTAATTCAACATGATTACAACTTCTTTTCGCCATACATAAACGGGCTTTCATTTTCGCAAACATATTTCCTTTTAGTTATTGCAATAAGGCATCTGCGATGTCCATACTCAAAAGCAAATCACCATATTGATCCCTTTTTGTCAGCTAGACGCAGTACCGGATTATCCCTAAGGCAGAGTAGGCAACTGCCTAGGGGCCCCGCATCGGCTGGGGGCCCCGCGCCCCAATAAAAAATAACTTTCGTCAACGGTTCGACTCACAATTAGTGAGCAACTCCGTCACACTTTTGGAAAAAGTCAGCTTTCAAGATGTTTTAAATATTTTAATTTTGTATTACGAACATTTATAGGTAAATAACATTACATGCATTAAACAAAACAACAAATTATAATAATTAGGTTATAACCCAATAACTTTTCACATCACGCACAAATAATAAATAAAAAGTCAATAATTAAAACAAATATTTTAACATAGTTGTATTTTACTTTATTTTCCATCGTATCAATGGGGATATGATTATAGGTGCCGTGTGTGGTTTATATTGACATTTGTTTTGATTTTTTTTTGCTTTTATTTCTAATGTTTAAAATATAAATGTTGTACAAGCTTTAGTGTGCACTACCTATCTGCTTGCTAAAATTCTTTGTTCCTCTTCATATCAAGGTTGTCTGTAAGAGATCACTTTAGTGATAAGACCGCTCATTGTACTATTGTATTCGTTTAATTTTTTTTATTGAATGGGGGTGAAGGCATACCTTCGAAATGTAGTAAAAAAACAGATTAATTATGAATAAAATTACGTTGTGGTAGAAAAAAAAAGTTTGGAAGTTAGAAAAGGGTAAAGTGCAGAGGCGGACTAAGCCCCGTCAGATGCCCGGGGTGGAAAAGCTGGATGAATCGCTCCCCCCCTCCCCCCCCCCCCTTTTTCTTCAGTTCACACGGGCTTCTGACTCTGGGGGGGCTCCAAACGCCTCCATGTTCCTTTGAACAAATCCTAAACAAGGCTTTAAGGCACCAGGCCACTGTAAAAAAATTGTCATTTTTAAAAATTAATTTTCTGAAGATGCATTTGTTAATAATGCTCTCACCAAATGTTTTAAGGAAATTCAAAAAAAAATGTCGGAGATACCTACAGCATATTATATGAAACCATTTTAAACAGTTTGTATGTTGAATTAACATTCAGCAAAACTTTGAACGCGTTTTTCTCAAAACTGCTTTTTTCAACACGGTTGACAACATATTAAAAAAAATACATCTGATTTGCATGTACTAAATCTTAAACTGTTAGTAAATCTAGTCAGTATGGCACCACTTAGGGATTTTTTTATAATGGGCCCCCTTCTATTTTTTTTTATGAACAATGAAAGTTTTCCATAAAAAATCGAAATTACAATTCGTTGGTCCGCTATTTTTCCTTATTTTTAAACAAAATTCACCTACGTGGTGAAATAGACACTAGATTTTCAAACAGTTTAAGACCTGCAAATCGGATGTATGGAGGTTAAAAAATATGTTAACAAAGTTTAGAGAAAAACACAGTCAAAGTTTTGCTGAAGGATAATTCAACATACAAACTGCCCTGAAAAACCTACGGTTGTAGCGAAACCCGGTCGGCATAATAAAAGTGGTGTTTTCTAAGTTATTGTTTCACATAAAATGCTGTATCTCCGTCAATTTTTCGAATATCTTTAAAACATTTGGTGAGAGCATTTTTAACAAATGCGTCTTTCAGAAATTGAAATAAAAAAAATAAATTACCAAGAAAAATTTTTTACAGTGTCCGCCTTAAGTGGGAATCACCAAAACAAAACCGGAAATATGTCGTTTTTAAATCAAATTTTAGACGTATCGACTCTTTTTCTCCACAAAATTATAAATTGATTTCGAAAGACTATTCTTTATCTAGTAAAGCTAAGTTTTAAATTTTGAGAAAATATGTTTATTTTTAGTACATTATGGTTTTACCGTAGGGCGTTGGCAGATTTGTTAAATTTTCAAACAAAATTTTGTATTATACAACACATATTTCAAATTATATAATCATGGAGTAAAATAAATCAATAAATTATCTGGGAAAGATATGTTTCAAAATTTTAATTTTAGTTTAAATAAAATCATTAAAAAAAGATATGCGCATATATTTAAAAAAAAAGCATTTTTATTTTGCTTAGACATTATTGAAAAATTATAAATACGTATGATCAAAAAATAATTAGAAAAGTACATAATTTGAATAGTTTTATCATCACGAGTTTGAGCATTTTTGAATTTAGGTATTTATCAAAGCAAATATTGTGAATGAAATAATATCGATATTGAGCTATTATGTTAAAATGCTGGTATGGAGAATAATGAATTTTACTCATCGGAACCGCCCTGTACAGTTGCAAGGGTACGATCGCAAGATCATCGTTCGACGAAATTTAAATTCTCGGCCGTTGATTAAATGTAATGAGCTTCCTGCAATGAGTTCAGTTTTTTTTCTTTGGTTCATTGGGAATAATGTGTTACTTACCATGTTTTTGTAATACATTCTAAATAATTAAATAAAAATGGCATTAAAGCCTTGTTAAGGATTTGATAAAGGGGAAGCCCCCGAGGACCACAGAGGCCCGGGAGGAGACCCCCCCCCCCGTTAGTCCACCATTTGTAAAGGGGCCCCGAGACGTGCATTGCCTAGGGGCCCCGACATGGTTAATCCGGCCCTGGCTAGACGACTACCAAGATTTTGTCATCGCCGCGTAAACTTTCAGCATCGTAATTTTGAAACATTTTGAAGTTCCGAAGATTTCACCAATTGCCATCAAAAGATCATATGATCATATCCATCGCTATCTTCTGGCCCTGAAGTCAGCTTTCCTCAGATTACGCGCCCAGCGCAATGCCGGCGACTTTATTTGACAGTCCTTTGTTGACATTTTTGACAAATGTCTTCGATCATCAAATTAGGCTCACGATGAAAAACGCGAAAGGGAAAGGTCTTTTTGACAAATCCATTGAACCACAAATGAGTTTTCAAGCACCAAATTAAAATTTTCAATGCGTCCTTTCGGCGGGAACACGACCCACGCCATCATCACGACAGCACAATAATACATCTGTCATCACTGTAATTACGCGGCATTTTTACGTAAATTCACAACAGAAGTCCAAACATTTCACATATATTCAGAAGTCCGATACACAGATTGTCACTAAATCACCGGCATCAAACATCAAACACAGTAAATAAACTCGAGAGACGCCATGATGGCCGCCGTTTGTATACAAAACACGAGTTTTTGTCAGGTGAACGAAACAAAAGCAAATAAACACTTGCTTTTACGAATCCTACTTATGATGTTAGCAATAATAAAACGCTAAGTTAATATTTGTGATGAAATATATTGTCTCCACGTTAACTGACAATAACAACATTCAAGAATCAGCAAGATTATGTTCCGCAATCCGCAATCCGCCATTTGTAAATCCAGCCGGCGCCGTTCGTGTTGTAGGTAGTTCTTCTCCATTGCCGCCAGCCAGGTAATTCCCTTCTTTACCGGCCGCAATAGCTGGTGTAGTTTCCTTGTTGGCCGCCAGAGGCGATAGCAGTACCTCTGGCGGCAGATGAGCGGCAATATTTAAATATGCTGCTAACAATACACTCGGTTATAATGCATGCGTAATATAGGTGACTACTGGACTGCGCGCGTAACAAAGCTGATCGTTGTGTGCCTATATTCAGAGTGGTGGTTCATTTTGCAAAGCGATCACAGGAGTTCTTCTATAATTCTATAATGAGCCAAAATCCTAGGTAGGTTGAATGCTTTGCAAATTTTACGAAATCGCGGGTGACGATCCAAAAATTTCCACCACATCAAAAGGAATGGTTCGTTCTGTAGCATGTTAAAAGGGGACACGTTTGTGTCATATTATTATCCATATCGTGTCTTTATTTTAATATCTACTCTTTTTCATGCTATGTTTCACTCAGCATCGACCAACGACAGCATAACAACATAAGCATTGCGGACATTATTTGTTATGAGTTATGACAGTATATATTTCATTGGAGTTACGGAGCGTAAGGAAGACTTTCGGATGTGTGATAAACTGAACGATTTTTTAACTCGATTTTCGTGCCAATAAGTATCTACATACAATTTTCTGGATAGGAGTCAACTGTTATTGAATTTGAATTTACAATCGCGGCGACTTTACAAATGGTGATGGATCAATATTTATTTTACTAGAACTCTTTTAAAATAATGGAATATGGAATGCTTTTTCAGTGAGTTGTTCCTCACAATCCTTATGACATCTGTTTAGATTGAACGATTAATAAATAAAATTAATTTAGACTCAATGTGTTGCATGTACCCAGAGATAATGGAGGATCGACCTAATTTACAAATAGGTAGGATTTTTTCATAATTGAATTTATTTTAATTAGAGTAGGTAGGTCCAAGATTTATGGGATATCTCTATGGGATGTGTGGGATTGCACTCACCTTCCCACATCTTGAAATAAAGACCATTATTATTATTATTTTAGCGCACCACCTATTTTTATGAACACCAGCCGCCACTGGTTGTAGGTAGATGTTAAAAATCCCATTATAAATTAATTAATGTAAAATGATTTCCATGATATAGGTAGTAAACTCGTAAACTATTCCCAGCGACTTTATCGACGTTCGTCCTCTTCCTTTCCCTTCTCTCGCGTCTTATTTGAAAACGTAAGAGATAGACGATACTAGTACGATGATGTCAAATATTATGATCTCTACCTGGGACTAGTGTTCTATCAATGGCGATTATGCTATTCATTACCTGTAGATTGGCACAATGCTAATACATTATGAATACTTATATTTTATTCCTTAATTATACCTTCGTATTATTCTGCCGTTGAGCGCTCCGTTGCAAGATATTTTCTTCTACATATGCGTCGTTTATGAGAACGAGAAGCAAGTCGTATTTTATGGCAAGTACGCCTATCTATACATATACAAGGTATTAAATTATGTACTTGACATAGCCAGTGATTCTTGAAATTATTTGTTGTAAAAAATGTAAATGAAATTTTGGTCTCTATGACTTAACAAAAAAAATCCACATGACATCACTAGGTGGTAATAACCAAACAAACGTTCACCGCAACCTTTGTCCAATACCTACTGATTTTTTTAATGATATGAACCAAATTTCATTAACTTTTTTTACTCCAAATAATGTCAGGAATCACTGGTGAAAGTAAGTAGGTACCTATGTCCCAAGGCGGTACACAACCCTAATATTTTTTGTTTGCTAAAAACATACATTTTAATAATTTCCGGCGAATTCGTAACCATAATAACTTCTTTGTTCAAATAGAACAGTGGGAATGTAAGTTCTTTGTATTTAAGATTAATAAAAACAATACCTTACCATTAATATATTTTACGTACAACGATTTTAAAACTTTATAACCCGTTTTTCAACTACAAAGTTAGCGGTAAGCACCAGCTTTTATTTTTCAATTAATAACCTCGAGAGTGCGACGCATTTTAAATATTTGTAACACGTTCTTCAGAATTAATTAAAATGAACGCTGCGGAAAGGTCGAATCTCCAGGCCTGCTCGGGTGAATTCGACCGTATTTCCGTCCAATACGCCGTGCCGCTGGCGCATATTTGTTTACACCACGGACGTACAAAATACATGGACTTGCCCTTACGTACTAAAAGGCGTGTTATTTCCCCCTCCCATTGGAACCATTTTTCGGAACCGGCTGGGCTTGCGAGAGCCCCGCGTTAATCTAAAAAATGTGACGTCATCATTCTTGTCCGGACCAGTGTCGAGCTCTTATCGTACATTTTACGCACGGACGTTGTATGTCTATGGAACACATACTATGACATCGAGATACATGGCTACGCGAAACACAAAGCCGCTGTTTACTGGGGTAAGTAAATCATGAAACATTTGTAAAAGTGTCTACGGAAACAAAATATTCGACTATGAAAATACTCAGAACCTTACTTTGCGAATTTGGACTTGACACATCTGTTCATAACGTGGCAAGCAATTCGCGCTCCCATATAAAAAGGTCTATTCATTCAAAAGCAGATTTTAATTTCAAGAACTAAATGGTGATATTATAGTGCGAGGTGCCTGTATACTGTTAGATTGATTTATTGGCGAATCACAAGTTTCTTTCCTCTCTTCAGTGACGGTTATTCACAGGGGGACAATGGGGACAGTCCCCACCAGTTACACTCAAAAACTACTAAAGAAAATAACAGTCGATGCTTTGTCTTCACCAAAATGAATGAATTCTTTAAACATAAAAGTAATTAGCATTTGCAGAAATAAAATAATACAATTATTCCGGATTTTAAGACCCTACGAGCGTACATCGAACAATGTACGGCGCAAAAAACAGCGGGTCTATTTCTCAGTACGCAGAATCTAATGCGCACTTGGGGGACAATCCGAACTATCCCTATACTTTACTTGCGTTGTTTCGCGATCGTATGCAACTGCGCATGCGCAGTAGTATGTGAATTCAAATACCCGAGGGGACAAACCTTTGGATTCCCACAGAACCATTTGTTTGCGAAGTTACTGGCGGGAATCGGTCGCGTTCAAATTAGTTTGATAATAATCTTGCGAGATAAAGCTTTATTTTTTATCATACTATACTGTAAATTGGCATATATCTATAGACATTTTATATTATTTTGTATTAAATATATCCGAATAGCATGATTAGACCATAAAAAAAAAATTATGTTATATTCTACGGGTGGTCAGATTACGGTACAGTACGTAAAAAATGTCGATCCCCGCCACTAAAGAAGTGCTCGAGCCGCCACTGCCTCTCTTCATCCCGTTATAGTTGGTTTTTACCCCTCATCTGTAAGTTCTCGTCTAGCTATTTGTATGTCTATGGTTTACACGCTTTCTTCACTTTATTACGTCGTTAAAATCCCCACATTATTTGTCTTCCTCTTCTTTTCTTTGATGAGCAAATTCGACATTAGATCATTCTGTATATTTTTTTAGAGTATATTGTCGTCTTAAGCCGCCGCTACCCGAATTTCTACCGATTTCTTATACATCTCCCTTAAACATTTGTAGTTTTTAAGCTCTTAAAAAATATATGTTATTTTTTAAGATAATATCTAGACGCGTTCCACGCCGAAACGCAAATTATACGAAATTCCCTCGATAGAAAAAAATTGCAAAGTACCTATGCTCCGAAAATTATTATAAACACGTTTGTTTCAGTTATTTTATATGTTGTGAAAAAATTCACAATGATCTTTAAATGATACTTAAGACGCCTTTCACAAGATTTTAGCTATTTTAAACGAGTCGTGTTTTATTAAACATTTTCACAATTTTCCTATCGATTTTATCGCTTTAAATATTAGCGCGCTCCTCTAAAATTCGTAATTACATATCTCTCCATCTTCTTCTTTTTGAGCGCGACGCCCTAGGTACATACATATACACTTACTAGGTACCTTTACCATTTTTCTTTTTTTTCTTCTAATTTGGGGGTTTTTCGACCACTATGCTCCTTACCTAGCATGGTGTTACCTTTTCAACATACTTTAAAACATAATGCAATTGGCTTGTACGACATAATACCTATTGTATTCCAAGGGCGGATCCAGGGGGGGCTCATGGTGGTCATGACCCCCCCCCCTCCTGGGCTAGGTCCAGGACCTAGGTGGACCACTAATTAAAATTGCTAAACATAATGTTTTTGTATATTTTTTGTCACAATATAGATTTTATTTAAGTACTTAATAAAATACCTACTTTTTACTTGTATTTATTATTATCAAAATTAAATTATAACTTTTTATGACTTGACCACGACTATGTGACCCCCCTGGCGCCAAAGCTGGATCCGCCCTTGTTGTATTCATTAGGTAATGAAAAGAAAATCGATAGAAGTATGAACTTCTTTGATCTGTAACCACAGATTGTTGAAGTTTGAAAGAAAACTAATCTCGACAGAAACAAATTAATTATCATTTATCAACAGATATAAGAAAATTATTGATAAATTTCACCGGAAGAAAGTAACATGTAGGGTACCTAATTCGCAATGAATTTTTAAATTTAAATCGTGGAATAAGTATATATATATATTGTTTACGAACTATATGCATTATAATTTAAAACTTACATCATTATTTAAAGTTACTTACCCACATGGCATGATCGGATGTTCCATAACATCCATAAGACCAAAAGTAGGTAATGTAATGTAATGACAGAGGTTAAGAAAATATTATAAACAAGTCTTGTTGATAGTCAAACTACTAATACGTATAACCAGTGATGACATGTTCCAAAAATGAAAAACCATGTTTCAAGGATAAAAAAAAACAGTTTTCAGAAGCTTTTTATGAGGATAAGAGGATATAAATATGAAAATAACGGTATCTAAGTAAATAATCTGGTACGCTTTATTAAAAATAATAATTTTGTAACATTTCTTTGAATAATTAATAAGGTAAAAAAAAAATATAAATAATTATTTTATTTTTTTATGAAAGAATTTTTACTTCAAAATGTAGTTTCTTTACTTTTATCAAGTTTAATTCGCAGTACCTACTTTCAGAATATAAATTTTTTAAAAAATAATTAAATGTAAGGTTTTTCAGGTCGATAAGGGAGAAAAAATTCCCCTACAACTCCAATTTTTTTTTTCTTTTCGCTTTACAGTAGTTTGCATAGGTACCTAATTAAAGTTACCTGCATGCTACCTATTGGTGTCTTTATATTAATGTATTAATATTACTTATCGACAAAGTTAAATTAGTTAAAAAGAGACATTGTGAACCCGTGCTGAAAAGTTCATGATACTTCATTCGTTTCATTCCTCATTTCAGGATTTCTCCACGCGACCATTGTTAAAAAAAGCTTTCCCACTAAAAAGTACACATTTTTGCTGACCAGTAAAAAAAACATGTCTTGTTGGACACAAAATGACCCAAAAACCACGAAAATATGGTAAAAACCAATCACATGGCAACATGTAATTGCTTGCAATAATAGTATTGTTTTATTATTTCCTTTGCTAATAATTGCAAACCGTTTCTCAAATGTTTTAGATTTACGTCGATAGGTGTCATTGTGATACGGAAAATAAAATAAAAACCGATAAAAAAATATTGTAGAATGTTGTAATGTTGTTTGATTACTACTTTTGGGAAATATAAAGATTTTCCAACACTTTCCTTGAATAAAAAACGCTATTTAATTATTTAAAATTTTTGCTTTTTTTCCTCCGGAAAAACTTTTTTTATGTTTATGAATACCGCACCAGAGTCCCATTTGGCCGTAACTGCCTGGAGCTAGTGAGGCTATGTCATCCCTCATTGGGGTAAGTTGCGAGGCTGAAGGTCTCCACTTTTACGTTCGGCCCCGAGGAAAATAATTTCCTATGTTTAATATTTGTCATCTATATAGGATGGGGAGGAAGGAAGTAAAGTTTCTGGCTATTCAGATCTAGTCACCAAACAGGGCTAAAGCCATTTCAAGCAATATTTCAATTCTGAATGGTGGTCTTACACCAGGGCGAAACTGATAGTATCTTCCACTCTGAGATACCTTTTGAAAATAATGGTTTTTGAAGCGTAGGAAGCTAGGAAGTCTCGCAGAGTAACTAAATAATGAACACATCGAGCCGAAACTTTAGATGGGGGACCCCAGTCTGGGACCGATTTTTATTTTATTTTCTAACAAACGCCACACAGGATGCCCTTTGGGGATGTTGTGAAAATGGTACACATTCAGGAAATAGGACTCGGAAAATGAGTTTTAAATGTTTCCGTTTCAAACAATACAAAAATATTTCCGTTTAGGGATTTCAGGATTTACCAACTGAATCTTCCGAAAAATAAAATTCGAAAGCATTTATTGGTTTTCTTTTCGATGTAGGAAATGATTTCGCCTGCGGCGCATTTTTCTTTTGTTCTCAGTGTAATAATTCACATTTAACTCCCTACATCCATACCGCAAAGCCATGCACCAACTCCAATTGGGGAAAAGTATAGAAAAAATTCGCCTGCGACGCTTTTCGATGTCTTTGAGAGTGTTATAACCAATATTCCACTCTCGTTACTTCAGTCAGTCCAGTTGGTGATGCAATAGTTCCACATGCTCCGAGGTAACCGAGGAATTTGTACTAATGAGCGGTAGTTACAATTTTGTATATCTTTGTAGGTAATCTAAAAATTTAAAAAAACATATTTGTTCAATATGACATTTCTAAATGCAAAAGAATATTTTCATATTTAAATTGTGTAATAAATAATTCAAAATGATAATAGCGGTGTTTACAATTTTTTAATTTATTTTTCACTTTCCAATGCTTATTTCCAAATAACGATTAGGTGTAGGTAATAGCACTATCTTTAATAAAACTTCTTCGATAACATTATGAGTTTGAGGAAAACAAATTTAGTTTGTTGTTTTCTAAAAAGTTTACGGCTTTCAAGGAGGCCCCCAAATTCATTACGCCCATCAGCCCATGACCCCTTCAAGGCCCATGAAGGCCGTGTCAGTTGCATGTAGGTAAATATTTTTAGTTTGTTCTGACTTCTTCCTTGTTCTTTCCCTGTAAGCTCTATAAAAAAATTAAGCTGCCCTCTGGCTTGAAGCTGGCGTCGCCCATAGGTGGTAATAATTTCGTATAAATAAGTGGTCTCGCAGGTGTTAATTACAATTAACTAATTAACATATAGAGCTGAAACTTTTAATTGTAAAATGGTACTTAAAGATTTTTTCCTTAGATTATCTAACTAAAGTAAGAAAATCATCGTAGGAAGGTCGCTGATGAAACCGTAATTATTTACAAGTGTTGAACAGGTCAAGCAAAAAATTGAATTTGCAAATAAATGTATTAAGGCGATGATTGGAAAAAGCGAAAGAATTTTTTAAAAGACTGCATTTTAACAAATTTAAAATTATGATTTTCGGGTAAAATCGTATAAAGTTTCGCAGAAAATAAACTTTAAATGCCATTTTTTTGTCAAATTTAAGGTCATGTTAGTTTTGTATGTGTTTAAAAAAAAAACAATACACTTTATTTAAAAAAAAACTCTTTTTAAAATGCATACTATATCACACCATTAAGTCCACCTTGTGTGAAAACAACAATAATGTTGAATTTATATTGAAAAAGCGCGTTTTTATTCACGTGACGGAATGAATGGTGAATTGTCCTATATAATTTTATTCTATTCGGCGTGGTGTATTTTTATCAATAATGCATATTAAAAAAAAAAACAAAAACAAAAAAAAAACAACAACAAAAAGTACCTATTCAAAAATCTATGACAGTAAAAAGTAATTAGGTTTCCCAAGTAAATAAAAATCGGAAACGTTTATCCCAGACACTATACAAATATATTCTTTAGAACAGGGGTGGGGAACCTGCGGCCCGCGAAGCTTTTTGGTGCGGCCCGCGAGCACTTTTGGTGCGACCAGCTGAAAAAAAAATTTCACTCAGAAAGCGTGAAAGGTTTTTTCAAAGTTTTTCAGCTACATTTTAAAGTTATTTTTACTAAACATAGCTGACAGGTATGTGCTTACGTATGCACCTATGACCTATGTTTTTAGAAATCAGGTAGACACAAATACATACGTGATCCAACAAACTTTTTTAGTTTTATTTTAATTTCTTATTATTGTACGATAAGTAAATAAATATCTAAAAAAAAATCTCAGTAGGTATTGATGACAATTCTATTTGGGAAGGAAAAAATATGATGTGCTTTCTCTATATTGATACACTTCTGCTATAAATAATAGTTAAAAAAATATATTATTCCATACAAACTTTTCTAAATAGTAAAATAAATATAAAATTATAAAAAAATGATTGCAGCCATTAAATTTTCTGTAAAATGCAGGAAAACCATTTCTAATAATAAATAAGATTACAAATACAATCGTGTTATAATATCCATCACAATACAAAAGTTAAAATCACTCTTGTATGCATAATGCAAATTCCTGTTGCGGATTCATTTGATAACGCGAATCTAAGGAAACCATCCATGGGTTTCTAGTGCAAAAATCGGAGGAAAACCATTTTCGTGTTCTGGGTGTAGTATTAATTAAAGCTGGGGACTCGCACGCAGATTCACTCTTAATTAAAACCAGTTTAATGTTCCGAATGATCTCTCAAAATTCCAGTAGCGGATTTAACTGCTGACGCATTTTGAAGAAATCCATTCTAATATTTCGAGTGGAGTTAAAATTTTTGTTTAAAACATATTATGCTTCAAAATTAGTAATTGGTATGAAAAGCATAAGCATATTACGAGAGTACTAATTGAAGCTGGGGAAACGCATGCAGATTCACTCTTAATTTAAAACCAGTTTTTTGTGTTCAAAATGTAACGATCAAATTCCAGTCGTGGATGCATCTTCTGACACATTTTGAACCAAACTTTTTATTCGAAGTGCAGTTATTAAATTCTTATTGTAGACTATGTATGTGCTGCCAGAATCAAAGCAAAACCATTTTCGTGTTCTGAGTGTAGTTTTAATTTACCGCGTACAGATTTAATTCAACCAGTTTTGAAGTTCAGAATATAAAGATAAATTAAATAATAAGTTGCAGATTCATCAAAGTTTTACATTTGTGTTGCACACCATATGCTGCAAAATTCTGAGAAATTGACTGTTCCTTGTGTAACTATTATTTAATCTTGTGGACTCTTACGCAGAACAACCTTGTTAAAACATATCTCTTGTTCTATACACGATGTAAAAATTCGAGACGCGAAATTCTTGGCTAACGCAATTCAAAGGATACCTTCCTCGATTTCCAAGAGCAGTTTTTTTCTAGTTGCAGAATTTGTGTAGGTATATGATTTTTTATTGGGAGAATATTCGTTTCATGTGTTATAAAAATGCGGTATACAATGACGTCATAATAAAAAAAAATGGATTTCTAACTCCCCCCACCCCGCCCGGCGCTTGAAAATCAATGTGCGGCCCGCGGATGATATCAGAAACATCCAAATGGCCCCTGACGCCAAAAAGGTTCCCCACCCCTGGTTTAAAACTTTGCAACCTTTCCAAAAGATAGCAGTCAAAAAAAGGGGAAAAATAGTTGAAGATAATATTGTTAGTTCTGAATTTGAAATATGAGATCGAAAAACATTGCGTAAAATTATTAGATCCCAATGGCCGTGTTGGTTGTGGCGTTTTCCCGGTATAGACAGATTCTAGGCTAGATTCCCAGTCGCGACAGTTTTTGTTTTTCTGTGTCTTGTTCTTCGTCACATTTCGTTTAGATTTATTAGTAATATCTTCTTCTTCGGTGATTAATATTAAATTTTCGTAAAATATTCAAAAGGTATGAAAAAATTGTCATTCCAATAAATTAATTACCTTATCATAATTTTTTTTATTTAAAAAAAATATCGTCACAGAAGTTACTAAAAATACCCTACCCAAACCGTGAAGTTGAACCATATAGTCAATGAAAACCCTCTGTCCAAAACCTAGTTCGCTTCGAGGAGGACAAAGAAAATATTCTATATCTGTTTTTATATTTATAATATGCCTAGTATCTTACATGTTATAAACTAATTAAAAGGTAAAAATTACATTCAAAGTTATTAATAATATAATAAATAACATTCAAATAATATTAATAATAATTTTTTTAGTATTTATATTGCGGGATCAGTAGGATTTATCGGCCCAGTTAGGTGTTCTACCGAGCCGAACCCTCTGATATGAAAATATCTGGAGTCGGTGAATTATTTTCCCATTTGGTCTCTGGTAGATTGACATGTTGTTCTTGTATTGTTTTGTATTTATTATACTTATATAGTGCACTCACATAGCGTGGATTGACTAGATGATAATTTGTGGAAAAGTTTATGGAAGGGTTTAGTTTTTCCTGTGAGGAAGATTTAACCCGGACATAAAATCTGAAGCAAAAAAAAATAATACAATTGAAGGTAGAGGTAAATTTTAATGATACCTAAGTAGGTACCTACGTCTAATCTAACAGTCTTCTTCATCAGTACCTACGTTTAGCGTGTCCAAAATCCATATCATCTCCGCATAAAATCTTAAAATAAATAATAAGATTTATGATTTTTCCACAGATGTTACTTTTTGCAGTCAATGATTTCTCTTCAGAAAATAATTTTTAGGAAGAATCCAAAAATTTAAATCGGTTCGGCGGAATAAATCCGGCTTTCAAAGTCCAACCCCGAGTCTTGAATCCCATAAGAATGGTGAATTTTCCACACATTTTTCACACATTTTTTCACTATTTTGTCATTAAGGCGATCCACTAGTACCTACAGGAAAAAATCGAAATCGAAATTCACGCCCCTTTTTGGGAGGAGTTTAAAAATACTTGAGAAAAAGCTTTTGGAAAGGTTGGAAAAGATTTTTGAGATTTTTTTTTTACATGTTGATTTCGTAAAGGCCTGTAAAAAACATATTTTTTTATGCATTGTTTATTGTAATAAAACGGAATTTTAAATTGATTTCTTGAAAACAAGTGGCATGGAGCCTAACACGTCTTTTCTCCGCTCCGTCCGGAGGAGTAGTGACAGAAAATAGGGGCGGCTGCTAGTCGTTCTTCGGTGGACGGTATAAGGTTTGATATTACAAATTTTCGCCGTGATGTCAAAAATAACAACGCGAAAATGCATATAATATTTTTTTTGTGAGGTTCGTGCGTAAATTTCAATTTTTTTTGCGATTATCATAAAAGAAACTAAATTTTTCACATTAATCAATAAAACCATATCCAAAAAGAGGTTTATAAATAGGAGAGTTTGGACTTCAAAATGTTTTTTTATACACCTTGTAATTTTTTTTCTAGGCTTATTAAAAGACTTGTAAAAAAAATGACCGACATTTTTAAGGGCCAAGATATGTTCTACACGAAGTATTTAATTGAAGCATCTATAATACTTCTAAGCGATCAAATTTTCAAAACAAAAACGTATGATTTTGTATGATTTTGCATTATTTAGTATGGCTTCATCTTAATTCTTCTTTAGAACATAATAATTTTATGTAAGAATTCAAAATTTCAGTCGGTTCGGCGCCATAGAGCCTGAGAAAACGGTTATTAATGTTCGACCCCTAGGCTTGCATTAAGACCAATAAATATTAGTTCGAACGGTTCCACTAGGAGTGCAATAAGAAATTAGCAGATGAACAAGTATACAGCTTCTGCGGTGAGTACCTCATCTGATATGCCCTTCATCCCATTACAGATCAGACATCAGACTAGCCGGCATCCACCATCAATCACTACTTTACCTTCGTTTCCACCATGCTATTGCTAGCCCCTACCTTATCACAAAGGCGTGCCGAGTGTTTCTTGTGAAAATGAAATTCCTGCGATAGATAAGAATCGCAAAGTATGCTCCGAAAATTATAAAAACACATCTGTTTTTGTTATTTAACATAAACTGTAGTAGAAATTAAAAAATCAACCCGTAAAAACATTTTTTTTACTATATGTATAGCATATATTTACCCAGCAGCATAAAGAGAAATTAGAACATAAATACAGCACTAGATTCACGCGCAGCGACGGGTTAATAGTTCCGAAATTTTATAATAAGTACGGACAGAGAACGTTTGAATACAACATACCGAAGATATTTAATTTATTACCCGACACTATAAAGCAATGTAATTCTATGAATAAAGTTAAATATGGTGAAAAATTGGATACCGAAAAAAAAATTATATTGATTTGTATGAAAAAATGTTGAATCTGTAGATATAAGATGTAAAATTATAACTTTTAAAATGTATATGTAATTTAACTATAAGTACCTGTTAACAAGCCAATTCAATTGGCTCAGCAGGACTTGTTTGTGATTTATATTAACTATTCATACAAGGATTAAACCTTCCTCGCCCAAGGGACTGGCTAAAATAAATGAACAGCGCTAACGGCGCTAACACCTAACACAAATCCCAATTGGATGGAACCGAGATTTCAGATGAATACGTATACGTCCACCTCTGGTCCCAACATCTTTTTTTGATTTTTCTGTTTCAATATTTTCGGTTGAGTTTCGCTAATATTGTCTGCATTTAATTAAATATTAATAAAATGCGTTTAACTTAAATCTCAAAAACTTTTAAATCTAAAGTTTTATTAGTATTTTATTTGACTTTACTTAATTTCGTTTCATTTTATAAAATTGTTAAATGGGAGCCTCGGTACGGGCGAAGCACATTAAAAAAATGTTGTAAAATAAAGATATTGAATCAAAAAATTTAAATTAAAATAAATGTTATTAATTGGGAAAAGTGACGGCACGCCGCTGGCCCAGCCTCCCGCCCGGTCCATCCGCATCTAGCGGCAACGGCAGAAACTCTCGCCTCGGGCACTTGACATATTAAAGCAAGTACCACATAAAAGCTCGACTTACTATCCACCTCGTAAGCTGGTTCTTTCGACCCGGTCTCGGGAGCCAAAGGGGGACGGAGCGAAATAATCCACTCTTTTTTACCTCGCAACTTGTTTCTTGTTTCTCAACGCACCGCGCACTCGATACTCACTACCTGCGAGAAAATAACACACACCTATACACTACACAGCCAACTGCAACCAACAGCGCCAACCGCCAACAGTGGGCAATCGCCCAGTCGGCGGCCGCCCGCCAATAGAAACGAACATCCGTACTACTCCGTTGCACACAGTCAAAATATTTTTATTATTTATTTACGTTATTTGAAAATGCCGCGTGTGTTTGTCTCTTACGATTCTGGAAGCCAGTGACTTCTACCCACTTGTAGATCCACCCGGGCAGGTTTCCGGCAAAAACGGTGCCGGCGAACTGTTTGCACCTGCGAAATCCCCTTCCAATAAATGCAGTGGTGATTGTGATGTGTCAGAAGTTAGTGTACTGACGAAAGTTCAACCGCGATGAAAACAACATACGAAGCTCGCAACGGTTTCATTCAAGAAGCAAGCTTTGAAAAGCTGGCGAAATTACATTAATTGCACTCTCAAGGTAACAGTAGCTAATCTCATTACATCGCAGAAAGCGGGCATAGCAGTGTTTTCTTTTATATCTGTGTAATTGCAATAAGTTAAAACGAATATTTTTAGGTCAACTCGTTTTATTATAACAGTGCCTGCATTCCCCGCGCTATGGAATAGCTCACGTCTAGGATGGAATGAATTCTGCTTGATTAGCGCTTCGGAGTATGGAGGGAGCAATCCTGAAGGCCCCCGGGGGATGGGGGCCAGGAGTGCTGTAGGCCACAGGGAGGGCGGAGGCCCTCCCGGAGCAATATACACGTCGGCTACGAGCTGTGTACCCCCATTGGAATCTACCGCGACTGACGATTGATCTGATGGCCAGGACAATATAATTTAAATATGGTATTTGAGCAATTGGGTGATAGATCTTCTTCAATTAATACTGCTCCATCGAAGCCCATCCTGCACACTGGGGAGTGCGCGTGATGTTGAAGCATATTCTGAGCACTACCCCGGCAAACGGGTCCCTACCCAACGGTCGAGTCATGGCGGGAGTGGCGGGTACGGCCAGCGCGGCCAGCAACAGGCCCGACAGCGCAGGAGACCGCCACGAGAGGGAAGTGCAGTCCAAGAACGAAGACAAGAGAGAATTTACCAAAATCGACTCCAAAGATGGAATGAACGCGAGACTAGAGGGAAGAAACGAACCCCCAACGAGAGAAGTGGCGAGCGGCAGAGGGGATGGACTAGGAGTCAGGACCGATGCGAGAGGAGATCTGAGAGAGAGAGAAAGAAATGAAAGGGCAGAGCACCTTTACAGAGACACCTCACTATCAGGCAGACTCGATTATTCAACGCGAGAAGCTCACGGCGGAGACGTATCTCCGAGAGAACTGCCGAGCAAACCACCAGATTCTAGAAACGATCTACCATCGAGAAATGTTCTGATTAATCGGATAGAGTACCATTCGAGAGAACCCCCGACGAATGTTTCCGCGCGAGATTACCGCGGAGAGTACAGAGGCGACATCACCCCGCGAGAGCACGCTAATAAAATGGAACAGTACGGACATCACAGGTATCAAAACACGGGAATGAACAGATCCAGGGACCCTAACCACAGTCAGTTAAGTGTGAATGCGGTCCAACGGCTTCCGCAGCACCAGCCATTGAACATTTCCACGTTAAACTCTTCGAAGCACTCTCTCGGAGGTACTTCCAGTAGCGCGAGCCCAGGTGGACGAGGACACAAGTACCCCAACGGAGGGCTCAACATATCGCGAGTAACGACAGGTGGGCGCGGCGTAGGGGGAACAGGGGGCTTCGCCACCCTGACACCTGCCAGTCTAGTTCCCGCCAACGTGTCCAGGTTCATGAACCGCTCCAAGGAAGTGGGCATCAAAGAGATGTTAACATCCCTTGGCTTGTTGTGTTTGGTCAGTCTCCTGCTCGCCCTACTGTCTCTGATATTCCTGCTGAAGATATCTCCCGTGACCTCCACGGACATTCGGGAGCTGCTGCGAGCCGAGCAGCTGTCAGTGATAAGTGCTGAGGAGTACGTGGTGGTGTACGAGGTCACGTTAGCCCTTTGCGCGCTGACCCTGTCCCTGAACTTGTGCTGTCTCCTGGTGTGTGCCATACAATTCTTGTTCGCAGTAAAGTTAGTGAACTCGCCGAACGGAGGAGGTGGCAGGTGCGTAATTTCCGTTAAATTTATAGTCAATTAGGGGGATCGCTTTTTGTGACTCTGTATAAATATTATGCGCATGTGTGTTTGTACATATTATTAATGTTTTTTTACAACTGAAATTTTACGTTTCGTTTATTTACAGGTGTGAATCGAATACACCTACATATTATATGTATGTATAAACTTTAATTCTCCATTATTACTAATTCATTGATTCATAATAATATAATGATGTCATTTTTAAGTGTGTTTTTGTTTTTCACGAATCTTGTCACAAACTCTACAGTTAGGTACATTCTTCTTTAATATATGTTATAATGATTGTAAGCATGAAATTGTACCTGACCTTCTAGGTCAATGTAACTGACAAGAAAGTCAAATCAAGTGACTTCAAAACGAATTAATATTATAACGATAACTTTGGAATTTGACAACGGTCAAAACGATATCCAAAAATCACCGGACAATCGATAAAAACAGTCCCGCTCTTAGGTACCTTTGATCCATCATAACTCATAACACAACAGCCAGCAAACATATATTCGCATATCCAGCCAATACATATACACATAAATATATGTGGTATTCCTCAGTCATACGCCGATCGGTGTTTTGGGTTAGATTTGATCCAATTTATTATACTTGTTTTGTAACTTTTTCGTGGTAAAAACCCTCGGTTTTAATTAGTCCCTTGTAAACCTTTTACGTGGTTGAAAATGTATAAACACCAGTTAATTAAATTAATTTTAACATTAGGCACATTTATTATGTTATATAAAACCCTTGTCAGATGCCAACTTGAATATAACTCTACGTTATGGTCTCCCTTTTTCAATATTTATTCAGACAACATTGAAAAGATACAACGGAAGTTTCTAAGGTTCATAAACTATAAATTGCGTATTCCTATACTAAACATTGATTATAATTACCTCCTGGATAAATTTTCTCTCTTGAAACTTTCAGAAAGAAGAATAAGCACAGATTTAATACTGTTACATAAAATACTGCATTATAAAATTGACTGTCCAGAATTACTTCAATTTATCAATATCCATGTACCCAAAAAATCATGTCGACATTTATTACCCTTTTACTTCAATAACACCAAGACACTAGCTTATCAAAATTCTCCGTTTCCTAGACTTCACAGTCTCGGAAATAAATATTCTAATCTAGGTGATATATTTCATCTTAAAACCAATCAGTATAAATGTTGCATATTCTATCACTTTTATTCTTCTAGACACAAATAGATTTACATAATTTCTGCAGTTTTTTGTTTATATTGAATGTGAGACTTCTTATCATTTTTACATATGTACTTTTTATTTTATTATGTGGTTTTTTTTTTATATTGTATTACGTATTTTCTTTTCTCATTGTATTATATTTTCTTCATTGTTTTTATACTCAACTTATAAACTATATTGTAAAAGCCCATCAGGGCGTGTAATAAATAAATAAATTACCTTATTAGTTTTTAATAAGCTTGTAACTTATCAAACGTAGCCACGAATAGCAAAATATAACAAATGAATATTTGAAATAACAATCAGCGAGTTCGATACCATAATAATAGCTTTGTTATCGGGTACGAGGTTTGATCAGGGATAATAAAATGTTTCTTGTAAGTTGCGGTGAGTTCGTCGATACATTAGTTTTGCTCATATGATTGCAAAACAGTATCGTCGGTTATTATGGAATTATGTTTCTGTCATTCCATTGTCTTCTGCTTGCTATCTTTCGTCTAATGAATGCACCTTCTTAGATTGTCATTACAAATTCTTCAGACTTACTGATGAATCTGCCTGGATTGATTCCAGATGTATTTTCTGTCATATTTTTCCAAGATCTGGAAGAAACAGACACTGCCTTTATCTGCAGATGAAAGATAAAATATTGTGATCATGCAAATTATTGTGGTGCTTTCCTATTTTGCAGTGGATAATCAATCTTGTGAGGAGTATAGATATTTGTGACTTTTTTCCTTCTTCCTGGATTAAATTTTCCAGAGTTTGATTTCTTTGGTGAATTTTTCAACCTTCATCCATCATTAACTGTACAAGTACAATTCGTCTTCCATACTACTATTTACTTCCCTGCAGGGACATTCGAGGATCTAGAATAGTTCAATGTAAATGTAGCTTCCTATAAAATTTGTCCTTCAGAGCGTCATGAAGCGACTGATACCCTCTCCAATCGAAGGTTTGGTATCATTAAGGTATTCTTCATCCTGCAGGAAGCAATCTGGAATAACTGCATTCGCAACATATCAGCCACGTAGATTTCGATGACATGACGAGTTTGCGGTATCTTTCTGCATTACGTTTTTGGTCAATCTTACCCTGGATCATCTTCCTGTATAATTTAGCTTCTTGGTTTGCAGCTTGCATACAGCAACACTGTTGTAATCTAAACACGTATGACTTTCACCTGAGCCTATTTTAAATCTTTCAGCTTAATTTTAGTGTACAATGATAAGCTTATTACCAGTTTATTCTCTTTTCAATATCCAAGTATCTCTGCAAGTCACTGATGTCTCAAAAGACAGCAAGATTTTGGTTTATCTTCTGAAACTATCCCTCATAAACATTATGTAGGCGTAAAGAATGCTTATAGTTAGTATTTTCTCCCACATGCTTTCATCTTTGAACCATTTCTCTTCAACTTAAGAGGCTTACATTAATATTTATGAGTATTCATCTGTCTTGTATTTCTTGTCATCTGATAATTGATTATTCATTGGGGGGGTTACTGATAAATAGTAAGGAAATTTATAGGTAATTAATCAATATAAAAAGACAAACTTATTGATGCCCTATTTATTCAAACGTGACATAAAAATAATAATAATTAAGAGCCGTAATTTTTTTTTTTATGAATACCGCACAAGAGTCCCAACTGCTCCCGTCTGAAGCCAGTGAGACTATGCCATCCCCAATTGGGGTATGTTGTGAGGCCGAGGATAATTGGGAGGGGAAGGAGATAGGGAAGAGGAAGGTGGGAAAGTACCTGGCTATTTAGATCTGATCACCAAACACGGCTAAAGCCATTTCAAGCAACGTTTCAATTCTGAATGGTGGTCTTACACCAGGGCGATACTTAGAGTATCTTCCACTCTGGAACGTGCCGCAAATATACTATATACTATTTTAAATGAATAAATTGTGAAATAACACAAATTAATCAAATAAAATTTGTTTGCCACGCCGGGATTCGATCCCGCGACCTTTGGTGTGCGAGTCAAGCTCCTTACCGCTGCGCTACGCCGGCCGTCAATTTATGTTATGTAAAACGGTCAGTGTGTCCAGGGGTGACGGACGTATGAATTCATCCCTGCCGCTGCGTTGCATGAGGATGGGTCCAGATCCAGATAGGTCAGCTGGAGAGGTCAAAGGATCTCCCCAAACCGGCCTCTCCCAATCTGGCCCGTCAGGCAGCTGGTGGGCAAGCGCATACGTCGCCAAGATCTGATGAACCCGGTTCACCCTCACTGAGTCACCAAACGTAGCAAACTACGTTGGGTGACCTATGGTAGAGTGTTGGTTTTCCAATAAATGGTTCCCTGGTTACCCATACCCGCTTCCCAAATTGAAAAAAAAACAGATATCCACCAGTAAGTACCTAATTCAGAAATAACCAACAAGTGGGTACCTCGAAACTTCTAATTATAAGCTTGCACGAAAACAGCTTAAGGAAATCCAATAGTCCAGGAAAAGATAGAAATCGGAATTCACACCCCTTTATAGGAGGAGTTTAAAAATACTTGAGAAAAAGCTTTTGGAAATGTTGGAAAAGATATTTGAGAAAATTAAACGTTAATTTCGTAAAGGCCTTTAAAAAACATTCATTCCTTTTTTACGCATTGTTTATTGTAATAAAACGGAAATTTAAAATTGATTTCACGAAACCAAGCGGAGCCTAACGTCTGTTCCCCGCTCCGGCCGGGGAGGACTGACAGAAAATGGGTGTGGCTAGTCAGTTGTTCTTCGGTGGACGTTATAAGGTTCACTCTGAAAATCCAAGCCAAGATATATTTTCACGCAGTATTTAATTGAAGCATCTATGATACTTCTAAGCGATCAAATTTTTGAAACAAAAACATATGATTTTGTATTTTTTTGCATTATTTAGTATGGCTTCATCTTAAGTTTCTTTTTTCACGTAGCACCACTAGAAAGAGTTAATATCTTATGTAGTTTTGTATGGTCTCCGGGCTCCGGGCAGAATGTGACAGGTCTCCATTAAGCATGACACTCTTCTCATTCCTGCTTTCCTGAGCAGATCAAAACTCGTTTACCACAATTGAATAGTGTGAGATCAGATTCACTTCCTCGTTCCTTCCATTGTTAGTGGCTTGCTGAATACAGCACACATTCAACAGCCCGCAGTCGTCAAGTTAGCGGTCGTTGACGCTGCTCATGCCGTAACCTAAATCCTAACCTATGGCGCCAAGATCTAAAGATATGTTGGTCACAATCATTTAATCATACTTGGCTTATGTACTAAACATAACCAGGAATTATGCGTATAAAACAGTTACCATGCAATTTAGGTACAACAAAACTTCAACAATAAATGTTTTGAAAACAGTCCATCTTCTTTAGGTTTTTATCTTTTACATTTGGGAGGCCTTTATTTAATAACCAACACCTCTGCCATAGGTCACCACAAGTGGTTCGCTACGTTGGTGACTTATCAGGGGTGCCCAGGTTCACGGGGTGAGTTTTGTCTAGGACTTCGGAAGCTTTTGCCAACCTACTTGTAGATACTGGTTGAGGAAGACTTTTTGATCTCTCCAGCCGGACTCCATCCTCACGACCCATCGCTTTGCACCGCTGTGGAAGGGAACGATTCATACGTTCGTCACTCCTGAACACACAGATATTTTTTTAAAAGAAAGACAAACATTCCCGAGTTACGAATAACATGATAATATTTGAAAATCTCGTCACCACCGTTAGCGGAAAACGTTGCATGCATCGTGATGGACGACTTAGCAAGCCGCGGAATCAAACACGCGACGCCAAACGCGATCCTAACTCCTAAATTCCTACCCACCCCTCATTCCTTTTTCCTTCCCAGTACTTCCTCTCCCTGAAAAAGCCCTCCACATAGCATCCCCAAAGATGACGTGGGCCCTGAAGTTTTTTTTTCTCAAGGTATCTTGTATGGAGTTAATGCAAAAACTCTGGGCGATCTATTGCTGACGGAAATCGAAACATGCATAAAAGATAACAATAGCTAAAATGTGCATTCGAACTAAACAGGGCCCTAAACCTGAATAATTGACCTAATCCTATAATATATGCCTGGTCATAATATTCAAAAGTCATCATAAGTCATAAGTTTATGGTGGCATTTGAGGTGAGAATAAAGGTTTCAAATAGCGAATATCTCGATTGTGGTAAAACGTAAAATGGATATGCAAATTTATTACCAAGTGACTTTGGGATGAAATTACGTTTAGAATTTTATGGGAATCTACTACTCGTAAAATGCATTGGAAGACACGGAATAATGCCACCGCGTGTCAGTTTTTCCTTACGTTCTGTTTATTACCAATGTTCTTTTAATGAGTGTTGTAAATTTCAGTTAGTTATTCTATTCAGTATTGTTTTCCGTCGATTTTAAAGCAGTACTTACCCATTTCCTCGTTTTTGTTTTGACTAATCAATTGGCCTTTCTTTAATACAATCATGACGTTTTAACCTTGGCCCTAAGTAAGACTGTAATGTTATAGTTATTAGTTGCAGTAAAATACGTTTTCTGCCAGTTTTTCTTTACGTTCTGTTTATTACCGATGTTCTTTTAACGAGTGTTGTAAATTTCTGGTAGGTATTCTATTCAGTATTGTTTTCGGTCGATTTTAAAGCAGTACTTAGCAGCACTTAGCCTTTAGTTGTTTTTGTTTTGTCTAATCAATTGGCCTTTCTTTAATAAATCATGACGTTTTAACCTTGGCCCTTAGTAAGACATTCGTGTTATTTTTATTGGTTCTGTCAGTTTTTCTTTACGTTCTATTTATTATCGTTGTTATTTTAACGGGTGTTATAAATTTCTGATAATATTGTTTTCAGTCGATTTTAAAGCAGCAGGTACTTACCCATTTCCTTTTTTTGTTTTAGCTAATCAGTTGGCTGTTCTTGAATACAATCATGACATTTTAACCCCGGCCCTAAGTAAGACTGTAATGTTATAGTTATTAGTTGCAATAAAATAAGTTTTTCTTTACGTTCTGTATATTACCGATGTTCTTTTAACGAGTGTTGCAAAATTTCTGGTAGGTATTATATTCAGTACTGTTTTTGGTCGATTTTAAAGCAGTTCTTACGCACTTCCGTGTTTTTGTTTTGGCTATTCAATTGACTTCGCTTAAATACAATCATGACGTTTTAACCTTGGCCCTAAGTAAGACTGGAATGTTTTTGTTATTAAGTGCAGTAAAATACGTTTTTCGTGTGAAAATGTTCTGTATTCTAAGTCCCGCACTATCGCCTTTGAAAAGGGTATCTAATTATCTATGCTTTTGAAGTTGAGTGTGTACAATGTTTTGAAAAACTGTGTGAAAATGTCTATGGAAATGATTCAAAGAGTTGAGATAATTATAGAGGCATTATAAATATCTCAACTCACGTTAAAATACAATGCGTGTTTTTCATTTGCCGAAAAAAATGTTTAATAAAATTATTTAAAAAAATTGTCGGGTAGGTATTTCTCAGTCTCCACAAAAACATGTTTTTATTATACTGTGTTTATTTTTAGTACGAATCGATAATATTTTCAATATACAAGTGTGTTTGGATTGATAATACACGTTAGCAATAATAATACAAAACAATTTGGGAGGCGGGTTATTGGAAAACCAACATCCCTGCTATAGGTCACCCTAAGAGGTTCGCTACGTTTGATGACTTAGCAGGAGTGCCGGGGTTCATGGGGTGTGGTTTGTCTTGGAGGCGAATGCGTTTGTCCATCTGCTGCATGGCAGGCCGGATCGGTAAAGATTGGTTGAGGGAGACCTAACCTAGACATCTCCAGCCGGACTCTCTCGACCCATCGCCTTGCACCCCAGTGGGAGGGTGGATTCACACGTCCATCACTCCTGGACGCTTTAAAACCCCAGATTCTTACACATTCCTCATAACTTTTCCCTTCCCAGAACTACATCTTCTTCCTTAACCCTGAAAATACCCTCCACACATCACCCCAAAGATGAAATAGGCCCTGAGGGTAATTATTTTCCTGGGGGCCTCCTGTGTGGGGATAAGGAAAAAAATGTACATACATGTACATAATATTTATTGTAGATACACTATTAAAATAATTATGAAATGTGTATTTCACTATTTTGCTTTGCCTCATTATGTTGTTTACCGTAACAATGTTATAATTTAAACAATTTAAAAAAATGCGTAAATTTTGGGCGTGAACAGAGATTATTATATTTTCAGAGAGAAAACTTTTTTTTTCCAATGCATTTATTTTTTTTGTAAGCATGTCTATTTCAACTGTTTTATTACTTAGAATTATTATGGCCATTGTTATTATGTTCGTGGGTTCGATATGCAGATTGATTTCGCGTGTTAATTTAAAACAGGGTGAATAATTACGATCGTTTGAAGGTATAATCTCGACATCAAGTGCAATTATGCTTCTCAGTAAAGAAACATTTGCTGTTAGCTGAGAGCCCATTCATAGTTAATTTACATTACAGACACGCTCACTTGCTTTGGTTACAGCCATCTGCAGATTGCACTTTCCCATGGAAATCAGAATTTGTTCTTCACGCAGAAAAAAGTGATGACAATTCATGGTTCTTGCTTATTTTTTTCTTTATTCATTATATATAAAATAGGGTTACATCATTAGTGGATTTTTCGACCACTATGCTAGGCTAATGCCCGTATTATGGTGGTCGATTTTACATAATTTAGTGCAATAACAATCAGACGTTCGTGTAGTAACTTGGTCAAGAGTGCATTTGGAATGTATTAAATAGGTACAAAACTGTATAAATATATTGACATATATTTTGTACTACTTCCCTCCTGTTATAATAATGTTTTTTTTTTGTTGCAAATGGTTGGTTGGTTGCAAATGTATTCTTGGTTACTGATAAATGGTTCCATGACACTTGATCCATCGACAGTTGACTCCCCGGCATACTTATATACAATACGCGGTCGGTTTAGGGAAAATACGGTACACCTACTTACATAAAACATAATTAAGTGTCTCCGAAGAAGTTTGCAGAAAAAGGTACCGCCGAATAACAACATAAAACGTTTTTTTAATGTACTTAAAAAAAGACAAACATTCACAGGTTGCGAATAACCTGACATTATTTCAAAATCTCCTACTGCCACCACAGTAAGCGGAAAATGTTGCTTGTTTCGTAATGGAGGACTTAGCCAGCCAAAGAATCAAACACGAGACGCCCGGATGGGACCCAAACACGATGCCAACTCAGCCACTGACATATTTTCAATTTTAAAAAATCACCTTTAAGACGATAATTTCCCTCAGGACCTTTGACATCTTTGGGGACGCTGGGTGGAGGTTTTTTTAAGGAAAGGAAGGAGAAGAAGGAGAAAAGACCAAAAAAAGCTTTGAGGGGTGGGTAGGAATCTGGGGGTCAGTGTGTCCAGGAGTGACGGACGTTTCAAATCATCCCACCCATTGCGGTGAATGGTGATGAGTCAAGAGAGTCCTACCGGAGAGGTAAAAAAGACTCCTTCAACAAGTCTCTTAATATAAGATAACAGTGTTAAATTCTGTGAAATAAGTTTTGATACGCCGAAAGTCACAGTACCCACTTTGAAAAAATCATTGTATTGAACAAGTTTTACTGATAAACATCTGAATGACCCATATTGAAATATAGTATCAGATGAATGAGAATTCTATAGCTAATCGTACCTTAACGACCTTATTTTATTTCATTTGCATGATAGTAACTAGATACTATCTTGTTCTGTGAATTATGTTCATTGATTACACGTCTGCCCTGATGATGGACACAGTAATTCTGTCTGAAACATTCGCTAAAAAATGGGGGTAGTGCAGCACGTCGTAATAACCCAAAAATAAATAACGATAATACTTTTGATCGTGAAAATCTCATATTATATCATCTATGTTCATTTATAGTGTCAATCCGAAGGTCGAGGGTTTAAATTTAAAACATGGCGTGCCCAAATAAATTTTATTTTATTAATTTGTGTTATTTTACAGTTTATAAATTTTAAATAATGGATAGAATGTTTGCGGTATGTTCCAGTTTTCGAATATACGCTCAGTACCGCCCTGCTATAAGATCACCGTTCAGAATTGAAACGTTACTTGAAATAGCTTCAGCCGTGTTTAGTGGCCCGATCTGAATAGCCAGGCATCTCCCCCCCCCCCCCCCTCCTCACTACCTTCAACCTCACAACATACCCCAATTTGGGTTGTTATTATGTGATATTCTTACTGGCTCCAGACGGGAGCAGTTGGGTTTCTTTTGCGGTATTCACATAAAAAAATATGATAAACAATGTTTAAATATTATGAATGATATACCTTTACTTCTAAAGGTAAAAGTGACCATTTCGAATGAAGGCAACATATTTCCTAGAAAACTTTCCGTAAAAAAACATCCTTCCATAAAAATAGTAAAACAATTATAACTTTCGGACAGGTATAATTATGGCGCCTAAAGGCAATTAACATTTACGACGATTTGCCATTGTTAATATTTTTACTTCCACTCGCTGTAATTTCCCACCATTCATACATACACTGTGTGTACTATTTTTTTAGATTAAGCTCCATTCGTTTTCGACTTACAAGTTTTGGGCGATTGATTTTTTGATATCTTGGTTTTTTATTGTTTAAAACAATATATTATGGTGACCAGAAAAATGAACAAAGTGGCACTTCATCACTCATTTGAAAAATTCATTAAAAGTTATGAAAACAACCAAAACAAAAACTAGGTGAAATAGGTTACGTCATGTTTTTTTTCATTACTTTTAATGACTTTTCGAAGGGGTGTTGAAATACCACTTTGTTTAGTCGTCATCTCGTATTACAATTATTATAGACTATTAAATAAAATACTGGGAGTAGAGGCACAATCTTAAATTTAGCATAATATGACAATTAATTTATATAAGAAGAACGAGGAAGAACATCCCTTTTCAGGCTCAAGAGTTTCTCTTTTTTCATAAGGTATACACGACCAATGATGTAATATTTTGTGTAATATATACCTATGTATAAATATAACTCATATTCTTTATATTACAATAAATAAAACAGTGAAGCGCCAAGAAGAAGAAAGATGTAAAGAAAAAAACGATGTTCAGTCAAATCCTTTCATGCGGTCTATACTAAATTTTAATATTGACCTATTAGGTTGCCATGTATACCTGTCGATTGAACAGAACGACAGAACTCCAACCTCCTTCCCATCCTTAGAGCACGTTTTTCAAGTCCTCCAGACAGGAGTGCCCCTGGCTGGGGTGGCACAATCGTATCGTATCGAAAATTCTTTAGAGGAGACGCATCGCTTTTCCACCCCGTTCTAAGTAACATGAGTTACTCCTTCGGGCTCCTCGCTTTCAAGGACTCTAATTTTATCAAAGAAAGCTACATGTTGAACGAATCCAGAAGAGTTTCAATGACAAAAATTAGTTGAATGGAAGATAAATAAGTATGTATACAGACAGATAAATGTTCAATGATGGATGAAATCAAACTCTGGAAAATTTAAGTCATAAAAAAGAGAAAAAACACATATGTATATCAAATACATCGATAAACATAAAAATTATTGATAAAATAAGAAGACAAATAAAATTACCTCAGGTGGTGCAGAAACGAGGATCCAGTAGCCCCATTTTGGGGAGGGAGGCAACGGTATAATATAACAATAAAATTGTTCATAAAGAACTGCCGAATCCTCTAAAATTTAAGCCTATGTTATCTGACCATCTTCATTATTTCAGATAAAAGCTCCGTTTTTTTTGCATAATTTTCACGGATTCTTCTTTGTCGTGGCTTTCTAAAGCTGTCTCTGTTTACAATTTTAGTCACGGTCATGAACACCGACCACATTTCACCCCGTGCAACAATTCTCTCACCTGCCAGAGCTAGACTGTCTGTTTCTGTTGACCTATTCATCTTATCTACCAGTTTTCTGACGCATCCACTTACTGCATCGATTTACAAATCTTTTAATCATTTACAACTTTGCAGTCGCTTCGGTGGTTGCATTCTTGGATGTCGAGACTTGATAGTTATTTTTTATGTTTATGACAGGGAATATAACTTCAAAGCGAATAGTATTCCGAGCATTTAACTGTTTACGATGCCATCCGTATCTCGTGACTTGTACTTCATTAAAATGAACCAGCTTGCGGCCTAAACATTGGACAACCATTTCCAACTCGGAACGGATCTAATCAAAAACGAATCTTTTATATTTCAATATTCTTTTATGCTATGATTAATTAACATCAGGCCCATTGTATGGTTCTACAAGACCGTTATTACTGTTATTAGTAATCTGCATGGCCAAAAGAGAAACGTCACTTTATCTAGGTAAGAGGATAAAAAAATGTAAAAAAGCCATCATGGATTTGACTTTTATTTAACTAGATACTTAGACGCTGGAAGAGGTGCAAATATTTTGTAACTATAATACTTATTGTTTGCTACTGGGTCTTCAATAGCATATTATGTGTTTGTGTGGGTAAATTATAATTTGTATTGTCAGTAAATTTATTTGTAAGAGATCCTTGCCCTGAAGCGTCCGACAACGCTTCGCCGCATTTTGAATTAAATGCCATAATAAAATATGTCCGTAATTAGTGGTCAAGTTGAAGTTTTAACTGTTACGTACTCTTGCATCACGGCCCTCGTTTCATTATGCGGGCTCGAAAACACGAAAGACCGCTTCTGGTAACACTGTTAGAATCTGCGTCGTCTCTCTTGGGCGCGGCGCTCAATGGGAGATAGAAACATTGACACCTTTCCTAACTTGCTCGTGGCGTAACGCAAGGTTCTGCCGTGGGTCCGGGCTCCGCACTCCGGGCCCGGGCTCCGGATGCCACGAGACGATGTGGACCGTTACTTTACGGGGAAAGATCCGATGGCTTCGCCCATTTGAGATGAAGTGTAGAGAATACAGGTTATGCGGGTTTTAACAGGCGCTGGGTGCCCGGCGAGCTGCTCGCTGCCCGCAGCTCCGGAGTGACATTCTTCACAGAATATGAAAGAATCAAAACGGACTCGTTTTAGCAAAAGGAAACCGTGGCGATACGGGGGGCTTGGGCTCGGACAACTTCACCTCTCGGTCAACACTCTCCACTGTCAGTGTCAACAAAGCTTTAAGTTATCGTCGTACTCTTTCACAAATCAAAATATCCCAAAAAACACAAGCTTTACCACGTGTTAATGATGATAGTTTCATATATAACTATTATGTTTTTTCTATTCACGATTTTAAATTAATTATTTTTAAAAATTATCATGCCATTTCCTCGCGGGAGCAGGTGGAGCGGATGAAAAGTCTAACAACTCTTGTCTTTCTCACACTCTTTGTTTCATTCACACTCATACTTGATCATGCCATGTTTTCCGGGAGCGTCCCTGAAAATACTTTTATTTTGAAATAGTATTTTACCAATCTATAATGACATCAATCTGCCGAACAATCAGCAGGCCGAACAATCAGCACAAGACAGGGACGTATGGAGGAGCCTTGTCGATGCAACGGGTCCCCGACCCGAATAGGACAAGGGAAGAAGATGATGATGATGTATAATGACATATTTTCCTTCAGTATTCTACTCTAACCTTCAACCTAACCAATCTCTAACCTATACCAGTGTCATTATAATATTTTCATCTCATTTTCCGGTTTTCGCTCCAATACTCCATTATATAAAAAAAGTGTCTTCGTTTAATCCATTTTAAAAACAGAATACCTATTTTCAAGCGCAAATTTTTATTCATATTCGAAATTAGGTAGGTTTATCCCGAATAGTTTAAAATCATTTCTTCAACCAACCCATTAGAACGTTCTTAAAATCTCACTTAAAATCTAATCTAGGTATGTACGAGGTTTACAAAAAAATGATGTGGTTATGGTAGCATTGAATAAATTTAAGTGCCCACCGTGGTAAAACATATTATAAAACTAATAGACGAAAAATACTTATATGGCTTCATGGTGCGGTGTTATGGAGTAATTCCGTTATTGAATAACTTTAAAAAATAATCAAAAGGTTTAATTTTATTTCTTAATTCTTCGCTACCGACCTGTTTCAATAAATAACATTTCTTATTGGAGGGATTTTTTAAGAATGCGTTTCTTTATAATGAATTGGTCGTTAATTTAATAATTTATTGACCTAATCAGATTTCAAACCAGTTTAGAAGCATAAACAATTAAATACTGTAGGGAAGGTCAACTTTCACATCGTCCAAGTTGGACTGCATCCTTGAATAGGTACTACAAACGTCTAAAAGAGAGCGCATCTATTATAAACGCAGCGTGAAGTGGTATGCACTGCAGCATGTGATTGTGCAGCTATGTGTTAATAGTTGATAGATAGTGTTGTATGAAGCAATGCAGTTTTTGTAAACGCCCACTCTAGCGCCGCATATGTTTCAAGATCAGATAACTTGTAAACTATTGTAAATCATGACCGCTAATCCAAAAAAGAGTGATCCCAAACATTCAACATTATTTAGACAGAAAATGGGCGTTTTGGCCGCGAATAGAGTTTGTTTACCTCAGTATTATTCATGACGCAACTATGAGCGGAACACCAGTTATGAAATAATATATACGTTGAATTAGAATTTTAAATTAAAACGAATCTTTTGATTGACGAGATAAATGCGAACGCTTTGTTGTAAAAATATTACAAAGCATGTAATCTGCATGAAATCCGCTATTTTTCGACTTTTTTGTACGAGTTTTTACTATAACTCTGCATGCTTTAGAGATTCTCGTTATAATTATATATTGAGTTCATTCATAGGAAAATACAAGGAGTCCGTTGTTTTAGATTTGGGATCTTTTCACACTAAAGATGTTATCTTTAATGAACTAAAGCCCTGTTCTTAATGTGCCGTTAACTAGTGTTTCCTCTTGCTAGTTAACTCTTAATACGAGAGTTCAAGTTCTAATTCACATTCGTTTATATGAATGTGAGTTTGAAGTGTTTGAATAGGTTTTCTATTAGAAAGAAGTCTTTGTCGATGTAGTGCGGGTAAACTAAGTACTTAAGCTATTAATTGTGCGTAATGTGCGTATGGTCTATGTCTATAGTGAAACAAAATAGTTTTTTTTTAAATAAAAAGTAGTAGTAGTACTTTTCACTACATTTCAATTGTGTTTATTCACGTTGAATTATCTGTTTAGTTTTTTTCCAAAGCATCTCCTATTATTATCCGTTCCGTTACATTACATACATCCATTTCCCAATAATTGTGAGTTTGCTTTAGTTGTACTTATTGTTATTAAGTTTTTGTAGGACTCTATTTGAAATTTTTTACTTCTTTTATACATATATTCAATAATATTATTATTCAATTTATAAAAACAGTTTATTTATAAACTAGTTTTCATATGTAATTATTATTATGCGTGACAGCTGTTTCGCCTTCTGAAGGCATTATAAATCTTTGGTCATACCACTTACAGACGATGTATTTATATTATTTCATGAAGCAGAACTTGTTTATAAATAAACTGTTTTTATTTTTTATTATTATTTTTTTTCATTTATTTATTACTGAAGATACATTATTTATACAGCAAAAATAACATATAAAATATAATATTAATAAAATAACCTTTTTTTGATACAAAATAACCTTTTTTTGATACAAAAAAAACTACATAATAAATTTTCACTGATTTTTATAAATTGAAAAATAATATTATTGAATGTATAAAAGAAATGTTAAAAAAATGCTTTAGTTGTCTCCAAACTAAGCGAACCGCAGCGCTTTTGGGGTGATTTTTCACAAAAACGTATAATATTATAAGTGTTATTAGACATATATTCTTTGTTAGATGGTTTTCAGCAGGTTTAGTGAAGTAAAGAAGTAAATGGATTATAACTGCAAGTCAAATGTAGTTTTCTTTACTGTATAAAAGGTTTTGTGCATCTTATATACTGAACTTTGGACGGTCAAGTGCATTCCCAAGCTTGTCTTTTTAATTAGAGCCCATCCGTTTAAGTACACACAGGAAGGACAGGTGCTTTTAGTTTGGACATTTACCTGGTTGGGCAAGACAAATTGCCTCAAATTCCAGGAGTACCTACTAATTTTTAAAGTTTTTGATCTTAGATTTTGAATGATCTTTCTACCTTTAGTTTTACCATAAACTTTGTTTATTTTTCTTAGCAATGTTACATTTAAATCTGTAATAAGTCGGAGTATGGTATGTCATGTTTGAAATTACGTTTATCAATTTAAAACGTTCGATAAATTTACTCTGTAGATATATCGAAAAATAATCTGTTCACTGGTTAGCGAACCAATTTTGTTTCAGGTGGAGTTAACATACTTATAGTCGTATTCCAAAAATCAGGGTGTGCAATTCATACGCGGTACAAGTGAAACGTTCAGAAAACTAAAGTAGACAATAGTGAGAATGCGTGGAAGTACTGCGCAATGAGGCGACCGATTGGCTACGAAGTACCGCACAAAGAGGAGACCGACTATAATATCTCATACTCTCGCAGGCTAAATCCTATATGTGTTTGTTTCTTTTTAGTGTCGATATTTTTTATTTCATCGAGTTTCAAATCACAACGGCGCTAAAGAAGTTTTCAATTCAAAAATAGGATAGCAGATACTTATTGTGAAATGACCAGTTTATCAGTTATCATATTTTGCTCCCAGAGTTTTAATTCCCGGAGTAAAGATTTATTCAAGTTCATTCTTAATTCAGTTGTACATCAAATGTTAAAATTTTTAATTAAATGCCATAAAATTTTCTCGATTTTAAAACTCGATGGTTTGAAGCCAAGATATTACATCTCCCCTTTTTGGTGATAATGTGTTATGTTATGAATAAATTACAATCTACTAAGAAAAACCAGATTTAAAAAAAAAAACAAATCCTTTATGTGGTCCCTAAACCATTCATCCGATTGCGATGAAATTTTTGTGATTTTTTGCGATGGTTTCTATATCTAAGAGTGAGCTCTGGCGTTATGAAATTATTTCCTATGCCGTAATAACGTTACTTCATCCGATTGCGATGAAATTTCTGTGATTTGTTGTGGGCACGGCCGCGAATGTTTTATATATAATATGGAGTTCTGGCGTTATGAAATTTCTATACAAAATTTACTTTAGGTGTCGCGTGAGTTTTTTAAAAACTGAGTGTATTTCCTATAGTTTAGCGGCAGGGAGGTAAGGTGGGAGGGGGAGAGGTCGCGGGAGGGGGACGAGGAAGGGGGGAAGGTGGGGAAGGTCAAAAGTGAATGGGAGAGGGGATCGCGGGAGAGGAAGGGGGTGCAGGAGGGGAAGGAGAGGTGGGAGGGGAACGGGGATGAATGGGAAATGACACGCAGGTAGAAACAATTTATTTATTTAAGGGCATTGTAATCCATTAATTACGTGAGCAGTTTTTCTTTCAATCTAGACCCCCCCTCCCCCTCGATGAGATAAATTTGGGCCAATTCGTATATTTTTTTCAAGTAACTTGAGATGTTGCTGGACCCCCCCCCCCCCTTTTGTGCTCACGTAATTAATTGATGTCCCCTAACGTGTGCCGGGAACTCGCTGGTTACATATACATATTTGAAGAAAAAAAAAAAATCTTAAGTAATTAAAATTTTTAGCCTTATCTCTAAATAATGGTTATATGAAAATACGGTAATATGAAAATAAAATACATTTGCGTTAAGCCATGGTCAATTCTTTAAAAGAGATTTGTTTTAATAGTAAAGTTGTCTTTGAGCTTAGACAAATTAAATCTGAAGATGTTTCGACGGTTCCATGCCAACTCAGAATGAAACCAACTCAGAAACACCTCAGAACGGTCATTAAAAGCCATGAAAAAATAATTTGAAACCCTAACCTAACTTAACCTTTTCAGCCAATTTTTTAATATTTTTTTATCATCACTCTTAATGACCTTTCTGAGGTGGTTCTGAGTTGGTTTCATTCTGAGTTCTCCGGTCACCGTTCGACTACTTAGACACAATAACAATGTTTCATAATATCAGATGACTATTATTCTTGTCATAATGATTCTCTCACGATATTAATAAACGGTTTGCATTCCGAGATCAATTCCACGTTATTCTGTGCATTCTGTTCGTTGAACCGTGCTGTTTACTTTCGTTTTTTGACATTCAAATACCGTAACTTTGCAGGTATTTAGTCAGTGTTTTGGTTAAATGCCACACTGTCACGGCATGTCAGTATTTTTTTTAATGTTCTGATTGTTATCAGCAATCAATAGAGAATGCTCGTCGTATTAAATATGATGTAAGTCGTGATGACCGAAAACACTGAATACTCAAAGTAGGAATAGGAATCCCTAAAAATGATATTTTAGTATAAAGGACAAACCATATTTTTAGAATGTTTTTTCTAATTCTATCCAAGTTTAAATTGGAGGTTTTACTCATTAAAGTTATTTAAAAAATTAATAAAAATATTCATCCTAGACTTGCAGAAAAGTCTAGATGTGGCACATTAAATTAAAAAATGGATATATTTATCCAAGACTCTATCTAGATTGTATTTAGTTCGGGAAGAATCTTGCAATCACTCATAAAGATAGCATACGATACAAATATGCGTTAAGAAAATGAAGATAAAGTTGGTAGTTCTTAGTCGAAGTATGATACAGTTATACGACGGAAAGGGATTAGGTTTGAATTAGCTCAGTGTTTAGAGCAGAGCCCAGGCAAGACTAAGGGCCTGAGTTGAATTCCTCATTTCTCTATTTCAAATTTACGTTTAATAGCCGCTAATATTGTCTTCATTGATTAAATATTAGAATTTTTCCCATTTGAAAAAAAAAGTTTCTCAGAAAAATGCTTTTTGTAATGTATTTAAAAAGCTTCTAAGTGATGCCGTCAGATGCCAGTAGGGAAAGTGCTTCTATCGATGGCCGACAGTGGTACCCGAGTAGGTGGGTGCCGCCGGGACTGGCTCTGGCCAGCCTACGAATCAGATTTAATTAACCACTAGAATAGGCAAGTCGTGTGACTTGCAGCATTATTATTGTAAATACGTAAACTCACAATAAACCAGTTGTTATCAAGAACCTAAAGTTATTGATTAGTCCCCCACAGAACTAATAGTGTTGAATGTAAACAATACCCAACATTACACATGAATGAAAATAAAAAATAGCAGCTAGTACCTATATTCGGACAAGACTGTTTTTCTGGAAAAGCCTGAAATTTGAAGAAATTAATTTTACAGAACTCTGCTATCTAAATAATGATTTATCACCATCTCTGTACACACAACACAACATTACTAACAACGATAATTTTTTTATTTTTTTATTTTGCAACCAAAAGTGCAACCAAAAGGGTTTATCTTCATAAATTCATTTCACAACATATTTACACCTTCATTAATACAGGAATATTATTGTGCAGTCGTAAATAATAAGAACGCGCCGTTTCAGTTTAACTGGCTTTAATGAGAGTGCGATGTAAAGCGTGCAGTGAATTGCACCCAGTGAACTCGCCACATTAGTTTCGGTGAAAGCGCTGCTGCTGCACGCTGCAGGCGGCGTTTGGCATTCCCTGGATGCTGAATGCTGAACGCTGAACCCTGGAAGTTGAACGCTTCGCTGCGATTGTTTGACGCATCATTATTTTTAGACTATTTCAATAGTCTGAGACTGAAGGCAATTGCGCTTTACGCGTCCGATGAGTATTAGAGACATTTCTGTGATTATATCTAATGACAGGATTAATTCTGTGGTAGATTTTAATGATATTGTACAGTGCTATTAAAAAAGCTCACTTGCTTTAAATAATATCAATAATTTTAGACTCTCTTTAGCCTGGCGGAATTCTATAGATTCTATATTAGATAAATCTATATCTATAAAGGTACATACATCGATCGTCCAGTTGATTAGTCAGACATTTCCTAAAAATCTAAATTTGAGGTGAGTATGCAGTTATATGTAAAAGTACCATTCTCAGTTTACTTAAAAACACCACCAAATCAATTTTAATGTAGACAAACTTGTAGTCAAATAAACAAACAAAAAATGTTTTCTAATGTATCGGACGGTTATTTTGTAAAATATTTAAAGTGTAAAACACAGACCCATGTAAATAATATTTGATGTATGGCAAGTATTGGAATATTGCTTTCCTCGTTATCTTAAAACTTAGTATTTGGAGATATCTGCCTAATCAACTGGATCATCATAAATCAACGATCGATATACCTATGTCCTATATATGTACCTCTTACATCAATTTTATTTTACGTCACTTTGGTTGGACAAGGTTCTAACTTCACTTTACCTTGTCCTGAGATATGAGATGTCAAAGTTTGCAAAGACGACTTCTCATTATCTATTCACCCATTTCTGATTTTGAGGTTCAATCTTGTGTAGAGTATTTTAGTTTAAAATATTTTGACGGAAATAATTTAAATATAACGCATACTTACCGTTTTTAGGGCCTAATAGTTCATTACACAAGGTTCTAACTGCATTTCCCTAATGCCATTCTAAGCGCCACGTCCTATTTAAAAAAATTCCTTTAAAATATGTTAAACCAAAATACTTTACACTTTACACAATATTAAACTTCAAAATCAAAAAATATTTAAATAGGTTATGAGAATCCGTTTTTGCAAACTTTGAACTTTGACACATTCAAAATATGGTAAGGCAATGATAGAACCTTGTCCAAGTTGAACTGTCCAACCAAAGCGACGAACTATACTGTGCATCGTAATGTAACAATGATCAACTATCAGATACAAACAAAATAAAAATTGCAAAAGGTTCAAAGTGTTGATGAAAGTTGTAAAATTTAAAAAAATCTTTAAAAGCTTGATGCTAGAATTTCGTCATACGAATGAACGTCACAGAAATGTAATAATATCCAAATAAAGTGATGTTGATTATTATTATTATTTAATTACTCAAACGAACTATTTTATTAGAAAACAAAATTCGTTTTTATTGTGATCATTTTTTCTGTACTCGTGTTTAATACAAGGGGCACAAATTAATTAAGAGCGCAGTTTTTCTTCCAATCTAGACCCCCCCCCCCCCCTTGGTGAAATAAATTAAATTTGGGCCACTTCGTAATTCTTTTCAAGTATACGTGAGATTTTACTGGACCCTCCCCCCCCCCCCTCCCCTTTTTTTTGTTTAATTATTTTAAATGCTCTTTAATCCTGTTTATTATTTGTCTATGTTTTGTTATTTTTCTTTTGACACCATGTTCCATGTCTATTTTAAAAAAATAGTTTTATTAAAAACCTGATGAAGTAAGCTTGGCTTACGAAACATATCGGTTTTTTTATAATCAATTATAGTGGTAAAAACAAAGTCATTTATTAATTTTAATTTGAATAATAATTGATGTTAGCATATTACCGCATGGGTTCTATATAATTTAAATAGCATATTTAACTTCATGACTGATTACCGTTATACAAAAATATTATATAAATATATCACATGTTTATAAAAAACCGTTTGGGCGTATATTAATATAAATAAATAAATAATATTGTTCTCAAGGCAAAACGAATCTTTCAGTATAAATAGTTAGTAAAAAAGTCTCTAAGCTGTTAATTAACCTGCATTCGTACCACAGTGAAATAATTTGCATAAATTTCATAATGATCGTAACCTGATACCTTATCGGTTTAATTGTCAAACAATTTTTTGTTTCACGGTCAAAAAAACTTGAATTGAAAAACTTGAATTAAACTAATTGAATTCCCATGTTATTGCCTAACCTAAACACGTAAATAACCTTGACAATTGAACATTCTATACCGAATTTGTGAGTAGCTGATTGGGAATTATAATGTGTGCCCTGCTTGTCGATTTTTAAACGACTTCGAAAAGGAGGAGGTTATCAATTCGACGGTATTTTTTTATTTTATTTTTATGTTTGTTACCTCAGAACTTTCGATTGGGTGAACCGATATTGATAATTCTTTTTTTATTAGAAAGCTGGTGCTTCCCTTTTGTCCCTTTTTAATTTGGTCCAGTTCTGACAATGGGATTCATGAGAAAACCATATATGTCTTAAATTTGCAATAAGTATGTGCGCGACAAAGATTTCGATGATTCTTTTTAAACGACTTTGAAAAGGAGGAGGTTATCAATTCGACGGTATTTTTTTTGAAGTAAAACTTCTTTACGCACGCTCGTCACTAAAAATCAAAAAATAATCGTACAAAATTTTTTTTTTACTTTTTAGTGCATTTTTTGAATTCGTTTTTTGTTTTGTTAAAATTTTTGTTTTTTAATTATGTGTTTAAGGGGATCTTACCGCAATCGCAGCATATTTGCAGGTTTTTGATGCAGTTTTTAGAAAATTTCAATATTGTTTATTAGAAAATAAAATTATGTTTTGAACAAATAAATTATTCTTCTAAATGGTGAAACAACAAATCGTGTTAAAATGTTTAAAATAATTGCGTAAAAAAATATTTATGGAACCTCTAAAAATAGCTTAAAGTTCGATTATATCCTTTAATTCTAAATACAGGAGAGTTATAAAAATATACATTATCACCACATCAATGTTTTCTAAACGGCTGATAATAAAATAATTTTAAAAAGCATAAAAACAATGCTTATAGAAATAAAAACCGTTTTTCTATATTACGATATCCTCCCGCCATAATATAAAGCAGGAGACGAGTTGTTTCTCATTACAGTGTTACCGAAGCTCCCGATTTTTCGGGAGATCTCCCGATTTTTCACTTCATCTCCCGATCTACCGGAATGGCATCAAAATCTCCCGATTTTTCGAAGTTCTGAGCGAATTCGTTTCTCATCGATTCTTCGTCCGCTCAACTGGCAACTAATTGTGTATGGTTAAAAAAAATTCTTAAGATTCGGGTATTGACCACAGTGGCGGCTCTCCTCTTAGGACAATGGGTGTTTGACCCCCCAAAATTATAAGATATAATAATACATTTTTACGGATAAAACTGCTTAAAGCATCGAATTGTTTATTTGAAATGAATCGCGAAATAACGGCAGGCTAGCGGCGACATAGACGAGCAGTGACATCTATTGCAAAAAATGGAAGCTCCCATTCACACAGAATTCCCTGGGTCAATTTTGGCAATGCCCGATCTTCTCTCTCTATGCGCGCCATACAACAAATGAGATGGCACTATGGTCTTCGCCTGGAGTTGATATTCTCCCGCATAGGTAGTAAAGAAATCCTAACTACGCTTGGGTTATGTCCGTGAGGGAGACACCATTATGAATGTTATGTGTTGTTGAAAGAGATGGTGATATAAACATAGGTCGGTTTTGCTTTTTGCACGTATGTCTCGCATGAAACAATGGTTGTTTTTGTATTGAACAGTTCGGGAGAGATTTGAAATAATTATTCACATTGTTATTGATGTAATTTGCAACATTTCAATTTTAATTTGGTAGTACATTGGGAAGTAGATCTTTTCAAAGATTATTTATTATATTATTATGATCAATTTTCAACAGACATGGAAAACAGCTTGATTTAAAACAATTTTTGTTTTATTTTTTTTTATACTATAGGTATTAGGTACCGGTGCCTATTATTTCTATTAGCATAAGTTAACAATAATAATCTAAACGAAAATATGAAAGAGAACAAGACACATAAAAACAAAAACATTATAAAATAATAAATTATAAAAATAAAGTTTTTCTTATAAACATTGAATATTATTTCTAATCTAATTTTGTTTTTAAATTTTGGATACTTAGGTACTATTGGTGTGCACAACTATATGGAAAAGTGCCATCTTTAAAATGATGTGCCTTCAAGTACCTACATGTATTATGTAGCGACTTTGCAATTTACAAATAATACCTATGTAATTTGAGTTGCGGATTCATGACCCTACCTCTCTTTAAATTGATTGATAATAATGTATCGGCATTTTTCTCAATATCAAATAAAGATTAATCACTTTTTTTTTCAAATGACCTTCCACAGCTGGAGCCCTAGAGCCGCCTCTGATTGACCAGAATAATTACAAAATACCGCAATCTAAGCATACCTCCGTTATAGACCCATGCAAACCGATCATCTATGAATTATGAGGTGGAATTAATAATTTATTACGTAACGCCTCTTCGAATCAGAAGGTTTTTCAGTACTTTATTCTACTAACTTTATATATATATATATATATATATATATATATATATATATATATATATATATATATAATTATGACCACCTCAGACCCTGATGCAAGCGCAGGTACGAGTAGAAGTATTTCTAAAAATGAAATATTCCCAATATTATAAAAAAAAGTGGGAAATTGGCCTGCTCCTACTAAAAAGGTTCAACGAAGACACCAACGTTGTCTCTGGAGGAGATGCACTAACAAGTAGCTCAAACTCTTTTCATGTCCTGACTGCAACTATTTTCCTCCTCGAAAAAATAACTAAAACGGCACTTGGTAACTAATAGTGATGAAAAATCTTTTTCATGTCCCGACTGCATTCATGTTGTACAAAGCAACTTCTTAAAAATCATTTGCTGACTCACAGTGACATAAAACCGTTTACATGTTTCTACTGCGATTATTCATGTTGGTTCTACAAAGAGGCACAAAAAAACCATATTTACCTACATTGAACAAAAACCATTTTCTTGTCCCAAATGCAGTTATACAAGTTCTCAAAAGGAAGATTTAAAAATCCACAGTATAATTCACGGAAGAGAAAAACCTTTTTCATTTCATGAAACTGCAACTATTCGTGTTCTCAATAGGGATATCTAAGAGAAGTCACTTGCTGACTCATGTAGAGAAAAACCTTTTTCATATTCCGGCTGCAACTATTCTTGTACTACGAAGAGAAATCTAATAATGTCATGTTTACCCACAATGGAGAGAAACCTTTTCATGTCCTTACTGCAACTATTCTTCTTCGCGAAAAAAATTAAAACGTTATTCATGCACTACAAGACGGTATCTAAAAATTCACATGTTTACCCAGGGTGGAAAAAAACCTTTTTCATGTCCCATCTGTAATTTTTCATGTTGTACAAAAGAATTTCTTAGAAATCATTTGCCGACTCACAGTAACATAAAACCTTTTACATGTTTCTACTGTGACCATTTACTATTAATGTTTCACAAAGAGGCACCGAAAAAATCACATGTTAATCCACAGCGGACAAAAATCATTTTCTTGTCCGGAGTGCAGTTATTAAAGATCGCGAAAGGAAGATTTTTGCAGTTATTAAAATCCACAGCGCGATTCATAGTGGGGAAAAGCTATTTTCATGTTCTGAGTGAAACTATGCATGTACTACGAAGATAAATCTAAAAATATTTCCCATTGTGGACAAAAACCTTTTTCGTGTCTCGACTGCAACTATTCATGTTCTCAAAAGGGACGTCTAAGAAAGCAATCGCTGATTCACAGTGGAGAGAAACCTTTTTCGTGTCCTGACTGCAAATCTTCATGTTTTTCCTTTGTCACGAGAGCCTTTATAGGCCAAGAACAGTTGATGATGTGAATATTTCGCTTTTGAGGAAATTCTTGTAACTCACTTTAACAACACTGACTACAGCAATTTTTGTTTATGCGTATTTCGTGCTTAAAACACTAACAGTCGAGGGATTCTCTGTAAAACATAAACGAAAAGGCCTGTCAACTTGAGCATTCCCTAGTTTTTTTATTTAAATAAAAACATGTTACGTAACGCGTTTTTCGAATCCCCCTCCTAACAAGACCACACCCCCCACCCTCCTAATTTGCGTTACGTAATACTTGAACGGCCCCCAAGGTCAAGTTTCACAAAAATTTGTGCCGAGTTTCCAAACGTAAAGTAAGTCCCCGTTGAACGTTAGGAAAAATTGCGTTATTCCATGGGCAACAATAATCGTATTGATGGCGCTGCTTATGGGTTTTTTCATTTGTTGTTAAGGTTCTGCTTCGGAATAATAAAAGGGATTCGGAATGAATACAAGGGATGAATTTTATTATAATAATTCTAGTCATCTCCCGATTTATTCAAAATTCTCCCGTTTTCTCCCGAATTCTCCCGATTTTTAGGCGAAAATTCCCCCGATTTTGAAATTTTGGGTTCGGGAACACTGTCTCATTAGTATATGAGATGCGTTCACGGTGGGAGGACGTCAAATTTTGCAAGAAATAAATACGTAAATGTGGTGGCACTTGAGAAAAGGGGTCACACTAAAGGCTAGCCATTATGTTATCGTGTATTATTTCAGAACCAAGTTGACTTTTTTACTCGAAATTCCATTTCTCAGCCGTTTGCTACAACCAGCGGCATATAATGTTTTAGAGTGCCCCTTCATCAGAATCGTAATCCTAGTTTTATTTATTTACGCCCTAATGGGCTTATATATAAATTTCTAATTATAGTTATTTCAGTTGTAATAATGGTATATCGAATAAATTATGGTAAAATAAAACGAGTTATAAAGTTATAAAAAGTAACAAAATTGTAAAATAGGTTTGCAAACAAACAAAAAGAAGTCGACACACTCCTAAAAATTAAATATTAACGAAAAAAATTGTTGAAACCCATTTTATACATAACATGGGAAAATAAAATAAACAATAAAAAAGTGTGTGCGTGGAATCCACGCGCGACGTGAAACTTCTTGTTTATTTTTAAAATTCGATTTATGCGAAATATATCGTATTTTTATGAATTCATTCCGAATAGGTATCTGAATTAAGGCTGGCCGCGACGAGATTCTGCTGCGAAAAATTCGATTTACCTGAAATATATAGTATTTTTTATGAATTTATTCCGAGTATTTTTTATTTATTTAATTTAATTAGGACCGGTCGCGAAAATTTGATTTACGCAATATATATCGTAGTTTTACGAATTTATTCCGAATAGGTATCTTCATTAAGGCCGGCCGCGACGGGTACGGCCGCGAAAATTCGATTTACGCGAAATATATCGTATTTTTATGAATTTATTCCGAATAGGTATCTGCATTATGGCCAGCCGCGACGGAATTCGCTCCTGAAATTCGATTTACGTGAAATATATCGAATATTTAATGAATTTATTTCGAATAGGCATCTGAATTAGGGCTGGCTGCGATGGGATTCGGCCACGAAAATTCGATTTCCACGAAATGTATCGCATTTTTATGGATTTATTTCGAATGGGTATCTGAATTAGTGCCGGCTGCGATGGGATTCGGCCGCGAAAATTCAATTTACGCAAAATATATCGTAGTTTTACGAATTTACTTCCAATATTTAAATTTGAAGAGCCGGTCGAGGAGGTTATAAGCCGCAAAATTTTGATTTACATCGCAGAAAAATGCGATGTTTTTACGAATTTATTTCGAATATCTGTATTTAGTGGGCCGGTCGCGACGGGATTTGGTCGTGAAACTTCGGTTTATGCGAAATTTATCGTATTTTTACGAATTTACTTCGAGTATCTGAATTCAAATGGTCAGCTGCATCGGAAATAGACTGCAAAATTTCGATTTACGCGGTAATATATCACATTTTTATGAGTTTAAAGGGATGGCCGCGACGGTAATCGCCAGCGAAATTTTGATTTACTCGTAATATATCGTATTTTTGTGAATTTAGTTCGAATAGAGGGCCGCCCGCGGCGGTATACGGCTGCGAAAATTCGACTTACCCACGGAATAAGTCGTATTATTACGAATCAATTCCAAAGAACCTACCCGAATTGGAATTTGCGGCCGAGAAATTCAATTTTCGGCGCTTGTTTTTTTTCATAAAATTTTTAATTACGTGGGAATTCGTTAATTCGAAATTTTATTTTTGATTACCCCTTGGATTTCGAGTTCTACTGTAATAAGATTATTTTTAGTATTCCTAACTGATATAATAATAATTTATGGCGTTTATACAGGGTATATATATATATTAATAACATATTTAATAATATTGACTACCAGAAATAAAAGAAAGATTCTTTTTTATTTATATATTTATTCAATTTTTCTGTGTTATTTAGTAAACTAAACAATAATCTTTTTTAACATGGCAGTAGTTGTCGTGCAAGGCTGCAGAAAACCATGACAAAACTGCAGCGACACTCACTCTATTTTAACAAAAAGAAATATAATAAAAATAATTTATTCCAGAACTAGAGAGTTCCCGGCAGAGCTCGCTATTATATACATATAGAAACCATCACGGGCATGCACACATAAAATCACCAAAGTATCATCGCAATCGGAGCAACGCATATTTTCATGATGCCAGAACTCACTATATATATAGAAATCATCGCGGGCATGCAAACAACAACTTACCAAAGTTTCCTCAAAATCGGATGAACGGTTCATTTACGCATTTTAATGACGCCAGAGCTCGCTATTATACATAGAAACCATCGCGGGCATGCACATATAAAATTCCCAAAGTGTCATTGCAATCAGATGAACGGTTAGCAACGCATAATTTCATGATGCCAGAACAATCGGATGTAGTGCAATGCTATCCTCAGAGCACGTGTTCCACTCCTAACAAACAGTGCCCCCTGGTGTACCGGTCTCACCGGGACAGGAGTGCTTCTGGCTGGGGTGGTACAATCGTATCGTATCGTATGATCCTTATACTAATAATAATGTAACTAATTTCTACTAAGTAAAACAAAAAAAAACTAAGTAAAAAAACTCCCATTAATTAAGAAATGTATTGCCATGGCCAATCAGAACTCAAGAAATTAAAACCAAAATTTTGTATTTTTACATAACTCCCCTTTAGCAATGTAGGGTAATTATTGTATTAATTACCAAACACTGTGTACATAAAAACCGTTCACTCTCACATTAGCGTTGATTTGTACACACACAGTTATAATATATGTGGCTTGACGTATTTCAGCCTATTGCTCGCCATATATTCCAATAAGGAATGTACGGCGAGCGATATGCCGAAATACCCCACGCCACGTATATTGTAGCTATGTGTGTGTACACAGCTTAAAGACAATGAATTCTCACACATACTTGCAAAACGTGCACCTGCCACATGAAGTTCGTGCTAACGGTTTCGGAATTGGAACGCATACTCAAGTGAAATGTTATATTTTAAGTGTCTGGAACAAAATGGCAGTTGAAAAAATACAGTTTGTCAAATTTACACCAAAAAAGAGAATTTTCGAGTACTTACTGTTTTTGTAGCTTCCTGAGATTATTGCAGTGCTTCAAGTGATTGGGTATTCTATTTTTAGAGCCATTAACAAAGCTTTTCGATGGCATTTTTTAAATATATATGCTAGCAAACAAGGAGCGTATAGTTTTGTTACTTGCCGACGGGAGATTCTAGCCCGGAATGAATGACGAGCTGTGAAATGTGTTATAATTTGGTAAAAAAGGAAGTATTTATTTAATTGTTAAATTCACAGATATCATAACGAGAATAAAAGGCCGTACTTTTATAGATGTATGTATTATGTATATATTTTAAATTAAAAATATTGTATAAAATCATTATTAATGCGATAATCATAGACTGAAGTTTTAAAAGCGGGTTGTATGGTGTATCAATGTTTTTATTTTTCATGGTCGAATGCCTACATCAATTAAAAAAAAAAATAAGCAGATTGAAAAGTAAAAGTCCATTATTTGGTAACAAAAAATATCAAGACTGAGAATGACACACGAAAGGTAGTATTAAGCCGTTTTAGAGAGCCGTTTTTCAGCAAATTACAATTCTGCCACTATAATATGCTCTTAAACGTTTCATGTTCGAACCTTACTCAAGGGCACTATCTAGTCTATATTTCTTAGCTGCTCTGGCTGACAAGCGCGTAGCGGCCGCTGCGTGTTCCCCGTTCCAACTTACCCACTCCATACCTCTCCACCCCGAAATATTATTTCGGTTTGCGTAAATTACCCCTTAATAAATAGGTGCACAAAATAATTGGGAATTGAAATACTTAATTGGAATTTTATAATAGAAAAAGTAAGGGCCTTTTTTAACAATTAGGTTGGGAGAATTTGAACAATTGGGTATTTTCACTAACTATGAATACTGTTAAAAATGTAGGGAAGATTTAAAGTTTGTTTTTCTGATTATGATCATTGTACTAAAAATGTGTAATTTTAATATTTTCATTATTGATTTGAAAAAAAAACCGCACATTTTGAAAAGGTTCCAACTGGTTACTGTGTCATTATGACAAAGAAACCGCCACTATCAAGTTGGATAAAGATTCTAAATGACATTTTTTTTTAAATGAGCTTTGAAAGCAAAACCATTTATTTTGGTCATTTCTACAACCAAAATAATTTTCAGAGCCGTGAGCCGTGTTGTAGGTATTTCCGTATATGATTGTATGACCAAATGCTAATATCGAGTTTATTCCGTTATTTTACAAGGTTCTAACATCACGTTGAACCTTTTGCAATTGTTATCTTGTTTATATCAGACATTTAATCGTTTTTTCGAGGCGCAGTATATAAAGTTCGTCACTTTAATTGTATAGGGTTCTAACTTCGCCTTACCATGTTCTGGAGTGTCAAAGTTTGTAAAGACGAATTCTCATAACCGATTGAAAATTTTTTGGTTTTGCGGTTTAATATTGTGTCAAAATGTTTTAGTTTAACACATTTTTAAAGAAAATATTTATTTAGAACGTGACCCTATCTTGGAATGGCATTAGGAAAATGTAGTTAGAACCTTATTTCCTAGTTGGTGGCGTATGATTCTATCTGCGCGTTTTTTTTTATATATTTAAATATTTTCCTTTAAAATACGTTAAACTTAAATAAACTACACAAAATTCAACCTCAAAATCAGAAATCGGTAGATAGATTATGAGAAATCGTCTTTGCAATCCACCTCATATCTCAGAACAAGATAAAGTGAACCCTGTCCAACAAAAGAGACAATTTGCTTCCAGTCCTCAAACCTATCATTTTTTCAACAACCAAATAATATAAACTCATGATGAAAGAGACAAGGGCCTTTTTGGCCCGGAGCTCGGTACGCCATTACATCAAAAGTTAAAACTCCCTTATCGTGCTCCAGTTGTTTTCCACCGCTTCTTCGGATCTGCCAGAGGCTGTCGCTTCCACTGGAGCACAGGTGTCCATGATGTCATAATTTTCGGGATCTTGTCTTCTGGTATATTTTCAATATTTTTAGTCATCTGCAGTTATGAGACCTACAGAATATTACTATGGCTCAAGCTCTATGAGATTTCCCAGATCATTCAAAGACTGTTAATTTAATTTCGTTTCTTCGTTTTGTGTTGTTACCACGTTTTACTACTTCTTCATCTTCTTCAATTGCGTTACAGCCCATTTCGAGCCTTGGCCTCCTTCAGGATGAGCCTCCACCGCCCTCTGTCGTTGGGCGTCGTCTTCCAATCTGCGACATGGAGTAGTCCCCTTGCATCCTTCCTGACATCATCCTCCCATCTCAGCATAGGTCTGCCCGCCTTTCGTTTACCTCTCGGGTGTCCTATTAGAACCTTCTTCGGTACCCGTGTGCTTGGCATTCGGTGCACATGTCCTGACCATCTTAGTCTTTGGAGCCTTAAATGGTTAATAGTCTGGGAGCTTGGTAGATACCACAGAGTTCATCTCGTTTCACTACAACTGTGACATTCTATCTTAACGAAATATTTAATTCATTTTACTTGTGAGGCCTCATAATTTTAGCCGTTAGTTTATTTGAGATAGTATTTTTTGCAAAGAGGAGCTGAGTACGATACAAGGACGATTTTGTATAGAATTCTTCACAAAAAACCTCAACCGTTTATTTTGACCTTTATCAAATGTTTACTGGCAAATAAACTTGCACTCAATGGAAAGACCGTTATTTTTTAATCTGATAACAATATTATTACTTGGAATTCCGATTAACAGGATTTTTTAGGTTGGTTTCAATACATAATACTCGTACGATATACTACTCGTGGCTTCGGTTAAAATGACAATAATTTTAACTTGCATTCTGAAGGTTGCGGATTCATTCTAATCCAGGCATGGGCAAGTAAATGTTATTTGATTGTTTTGGGTTATTTCACAGTTCAATAATTTAAAAATAATGTAAAGTATATTTACGACACGTTCCAGAGTAGAAGATACTCTCAGTATCTTTTAAAAACATAACAAACATAATTCAGTATAATACATAAGTAATTTTACGCCAGCTCGTGCTAGGTAGGTTCCAGCATTTTTTCTAAGAAACCGTTGAGTTGGTTCAGCGGCACCCTTATAAATTGGGAACATTTTAAAGGCGTCATTCCAAGGTAAATTATTCGGAGGGGTCTTTTAACCTAATTCGAGAGTCTTCCCCTACTCATAAGGTTAGACCTTCAACCGTTCTGTTAAATCACCTGAGGTATTATTTAACTACCCTCATTTTCATTTCAAAGGGATAAAAAAAAACACATTCCATCAAATAACATGACTTAAGCAAAATCTTAAAATGGTTTGTTTAAATTTTTTTTAATGTGAAGGAGATGCCTATCGGAGATAGCATTCCATATTGTTTTTTTTTAAATATTATATTAGCTCCAACCCCGTGAAAAATTAGGGATGTTACAAAATACTTATCCATTGCCTATCAAAAACATTTACTAATTTTTTTTTTTTTTAAATAATATACTTTTTTGTTCGTGGACAAAGAATTACAGAGACGATCAGAATTACCTTTAGAATTTTCAATCGTTAGTAAACTAACATTAGTGATTCAGATTTAGGTACCTATGTCAAACATTTAAACAAAGAAATACTAATTTCACGTAAAGAATTATTGATTCTCTAACATCATTTCGATACCTCATTTTTCGCTGGTTTGATGTGATTTACGCTATCAGTTCCAATTTTGAAAATAAAATGTTTATTTAAGATGAATAATTTTACGCATTGCGCAGGGATAAATCACGCATGATTCTATTTTTTAATGTTATTACCGCACAAGAGTCCCAACTGTTTTACACCAGAAGAAAAAAACTTCGCCAAATTTGCGAAGGTCAGGCACAAATATAGTTTTGCGAATCATTTTCTAAAGAATTTAATTTGCCTCATTATACAATAAAACCATAAAAGAAAAGGGGTTTGTAAGTAGGAGATTTTGAATTTTAAAGCCGTTTTTTGGGCCTAATACTTTATTTTTTCTGGGCTTATAAAAAGACTGACAAACAAAAAAAGAGATTATTTTAAAGGTAAATATGTGTTCTACTCGCGGAATTTAATTAAAAGCATCTAACATATTTCTGGCGATCTAATTTTTGAACCAAAATCACGAGATTTTGCATTGCTTAAAAGTCCATGTCATCCTAGAAAATTCAAGCAGATAATGCTGTGCAAATTTCATATAGCCAGAGTTAACCGTCCTATAGTTTTCGTGGCAATATAGCAGGTTTTCGAATGTTTGTTTGCAATCAAATAATAATAATAATATTTTGATGACTTGTATAGCGCCGTTTTTGTGAACGATCACCTCAAGGGCGCTGTACAAATTTATAATACATTTATACAATCTTATTTTAACTATAGACAACAACAATTTATGACTAAAAATTGCATCCACCGGTTCATCGATCACCGATACGAAAATATATGTGCAATGATTTGACCAATGAACGCGATGCTGCTGTAAAAATGCACTGTACAGGCTGAATTATATACAAGACCATACTTACCTGGACAGTCACTAGAGATTAACACTGTTATTGTTTATTTAGAGAAATTAAGACACAGTTCGCACGCAGAGGACATAATTGGGAACTATAATATAAAATATGTTCTGTAATGAGCGTATTTTGAAAACTATATAATAATTATTCTCTGCCAATTACTAACCCATTTAATGGTCAATCAATTTAGTTCCTAGTCATTGCTGTATTTCTTTAGACAACATCCAACGGACAATCTAACCTTGAGATATTTTCGCGTGTTATAAAATGTGAAACATATGCCTTCTATTGGGGCGCAGTTTTATAGTCCCGGTAAGTTTCGTTGCCAAAACAATAAAAAAATTCGCGTGCTATTTTAGTATCCCTTAGTTGATAATAAAAAAGCGATATGTTACAGTTAAAACTCGTTTTTAGTTATAACGCGTTTTCTCTAATTAAAACTAGTATTTACTAACTGACTTTGTTAAAACTGAAATTGGGGTTTGAAAATACAGATACTCTTTATTAAAACATTTTTTTACTGTTAATTACAAACCTAACCTAACTTAACTGAATCTAACCAAACCTAACCTAACCTAATCTAACCTAACCTAACCTGATGTCACTCGACCAATCAGAATAAAGCACGATGAACTTTGACATCGGTTGAAACAGTTTTAGTTGAATCATTTCGAGAAAACACGTTTGGTCTAGTAAGAACTAGTTTTCACTGATATTCAGCATAAGCAGTTAATTATATATAGTGCAATAAAAACAATTACATAGTGAAAACTCTAGTTTATACTAGAGAAAACGCGTTGTAACTAAGAACGGGTTTTAACTGTAACATATGATCTCACCTGAATATTTGTTAAAATTATGAAATAAATAAAAAAAAAATCTTTTCATGTTACGGCCTCCGTGGTCGAGGGGCGAGGCGATCCGGGGGTCGCGGTGTCAAGAATGTATCGAAACAGGAAGCAAATAAATAAAATTAAATAACAAATATACATTGTGAATAAAACTCTTGAGAACGAAATGTGAGGTATTTTATTTAAACTATTGTTGAAATACGCGGAAACCGTGATAATATAGGTAACACTATGTGTCGGTACACTCGTACCTGTTCAGTACTAGTATCCTATATAATATAGGTAATATAATCTTTATATGTGATACCTTCTATATACCTGTATTTCTGTTTATTACTGAGATTAGCGATTCTTACAGAGTCGATCACGATTACTTTTATAACCGCCATGTAATTCAAAATAAAACCGTTTTAAAATACTTTTTGCGTTCACTGAATTCCCTCGCTTTTAAAACGACTTCGAAAAGGAGGAGGTTATCAATTCGACGGTATTTTTTTTATTATTTTTTGTTTTTTTATGTTTGTTACCTCAGAACTTTCGATTAGGTGAACCGATATTGATGATCTTTTTTTTTATTAGAAAGCTGGTGCTTCCCGTGTGGTCCCATTTTAATTTGGTCCAGTTCTGACAATAGGATCCATGAGAAAACCATATATGTCTTAAATTTGCAATAAGTATGTGCGCGACAAATGGACGAATAACTCAATATTACGCCAACAGATTTCGATGATTCTTTTTTTGAAGTATAACTTTTTTACGCACGCTCGTCACTAAAAAAAAAAAAAAAATTTACAAAACAAAAAACGACATCAAAAAATGCACTAAAAAGTAAAAAAAATTATTTCGTATTATAGGTGGGATGTGGAGATCTTGGCTGATACCGACTCCAAAAATAACAATCGTACGAAATTATTTTTTTACTCTTCAGTGCATTTTTTTATGTCGTTTTTGGTTTTGTTAAAATTTTTGTTTATTTACAATAACAAACGAATTCCATAATCTTCTCGAAAATTTTCAGTAAATTTGTTGGTGTTTAAATTTTGGAGTGTGAAATTATTTGGAACCGAGGCTCCCTTGGGAAAAAGGAGACCCTAAGGAGAGGATTTAGCTGTGTTTAGTGACTAGATCTGAAGAGTTTCTTTCCTCTTCTCCTTCCCACTTCAATCAGCTTCAAACCCAATGCCGTATGCCAATGCCGAGATAACAAGGGCCGCAAATTTTAGAGAGCCGCATTTTTGCAAAACTCTAAAGACTATGTAGTTTAAATTTTGTGCACAAACTTATACAAATAAAAAAATAGTAAGTTATGACTACCACAACCACAACACTCGCATTAGCCTAGTATGGCAGTTAAAAAAATGACAAAAATTGTAACTTATAAAAATAATTATTCGCAGCGTTCAAAATAGAGATGGCGCTAACTCGCATTCCGCAACATCCAGAAGGTCGATAGACTTGTTTTTTTAAATTTATTTAACAATGTTATTATGAGTTATGAGTACTATTGTGACAGCTGTTTCGGCTTACAAGGCCATTTTCAAACTGTGGTTAGACAGACATCTTTGACAAGACTTAATTGTGTAACTCTAAATTTCATTTTATAATGTGCCTAAATATGGCCTAAATTGATTTATTACCTGTTAAACCGATTTACTGAGAAAATGATAGTGACAATAAATTATCTATTTCTTCACTTAACTTTTGAGGTTGAATCTTGTGTAAAGTAATTTAATTGAACATATTTTAAAGGAAAGTATTTAAATACGACTTATACCTAAACATGCGAATAGAACCTTGTCCAACCAGTGAAGGCATAATAATTCATTGCACAAGGTTCTAATTACATTTTCCTTATCCTAGCTAGGGCCACGTCATATTTAAATATTTTCCATTAAAATATGATAAACTTAAATACTTGAACTAAAATTGTTAAATAGATTACGAAAATTCGTCTTTGGAAACTTAGAAACCGTAGAAAATGGTAAGGCGTAGTTAGAACCCTATCCAAGTGAAGTGACGAACCATAATGCGCCTCGTATTAAGATCAACTGTCAGATACAAACAAAATAGAGAGTGTAAGTGATGATAGAACCTTGTGAAATGAATTATTATTGAAAATGCTTGATGTTAGAACTTTGTCATACACATATCTACGAAAATACAACACAGATGGTTCTGAAAATTATTTTGGAAATAGAAATGAGCAAAAAAAATGCTTTGGCATTCAAAGATCATTTAAAAAAAATGTCAGTTAGAACTTAGAACCCTATCCAAATGAAGTGACGATTTTGCGAGAGGTGCTATGTAATCTGTTTTCCCAATATTTAATGTTGATGTGTTCTTAATTGTTTAATAATGTTGTGACTATATATAATGATATGGACTTGTTATCTGTGGTATACAACATGTCAGCAGTCATTAAGAACTAATGAATATTAAATGGAATGAAAATAATCAACTTTACACCGCATACCTCAAACATTAAAATTCATTAAAAAGGTGTATTTGAGATTTTTATTGCTAAACATGACTTGTGTCATTTTGAAATTAATAGGGGCGGAGGGGGGTTTATTTTGCCTAGAACCGGTCGCTACCCAAATACGGCCCTGCTCACACCATTCTCCAAATCCACTCGCTACTAGCAAATATAATATTGTATCGGTGATTCAACCCAATATTGTATTTGTTAGCCTCTCTTGATAGATTTGAGTTTGTTTATGGACAAAATTTCAATTTATTTATTTTAACGTTACAAAATTAAAATTTCAAAGCGTTTTAATAGAAATAAAGTATTAAGATTCAACAGATTTAAGCAATTTATACATCAATGAAGCACAATCACACTAACAGCAACAAAGTTTGTCGTCTGAATTGTGCTTCATTGATGTTAAACATATCAATATTCGAAGTAATTCTATTTAACAACAAGACAGCTCTCCCGACTGGCATAACCATTGGCAAGTTAGTTCTGCAAGCCGGGAGATAAAACAGTCAATACTGTCGGTGACGGAGATAACCATCGGGAACATTGAAACTAATGCTCTCAACTAATTAAAACTATTTATTCATATTAGTATTGGGTATGTTCGGGTGCAAACAATTTATTCATCTTAATATTTTAAAGTAAAACTTGTAAAAAGCGCTTAACCGAAAAATAATTTAACTCGCGCCATCTATGAACGAGTAGATTATGAATCAGATTATCACATTTTTTTGCATTAGGCCCTGAGGAAATTAAATCCCCTCAGGGCCCATCTCATCTTTAGGGATGCTCTGTGGAAGGTCTTTCTGAGATAATAAGTTCTGGGAATGAAAAAAGTATTAAAGTTGGGTAGGAATCTTTGGGTCAGTGTTTCCAGGAGAGTGACGAACGTATGAATCCATCCCTCCAACTGTGGTGCAAGATGACGGGTCGAGAGAATCTGGCTGGAAAGGTCAAAAGGCCTGCATCAACCAGACTCTCTCGATCCGGACTGCCACGCAGCACCTCACCCTCATGAACCCGGGCACCCCTGCTAAGATACCAAACGTAGCGAACCACTTGGGGTGACATATGGCAGAGGTGTTGGTTATCCAATAAATGGTTTCCGGGGCGGCGGTACCCATACCGTTCTCCGAAATTGACTATCGAATTTCAACTCGTGTGCGATACCACATAAAATAATAAAAAGTTAGAGAATATAAAATATTACATAATTGAATACCATAGATATAACCATTTTATCCGAGAAGCCAAAATCTACAAATTTAATCATTCCATTTTTTTGTCGAGGATTTATTATTATGTTCAATGAATTATCATTCTAAACTTGATATCAAAACTATTTCTCTTTAAACCGGTCCTGGACAGGTTTTCCAGCTCTCGTCACCGTTTCGTAATATCATTACGAGGCTTACGTTATCCATATCAAAATTTGCATAAATATTTAAAGTGTTCGCGGTCATCAGCACCGAAAAATGCAGCTTTCGACCCTAAAATGATCGCAGGCTGAGACTTGTTCTCAATCCATGTGGATTTTTTTACCACATTGACGAGGAATACATCATCGCATCTCTGTATCAAATTAGTATTTCTGAAGTTCCTTAGGCACGACTCAAGCATTCCTAATGTAGATTTTTTTTATTCTTAGTATTTAGATGATCTGAGTCATTTCTGATTCTGATTAGATTTAATGGATTGGTATTTCCAAAATAAAATATCATAGTAGTTATTTAAATTTTACGAGTTGACTAATGAATTGATTTTAACGTTTTAGAGTTGATTTGAGATTTTTGCGGCCAAAAGTATTATCATGATTTATTTTTTGGGATATTATGCCGTATTATGCTACCTCCTTCTTTAGCCAACGTTTCGGACAGTATTACAGTGTCCGTCATCAGGGCGGATGTGTAATGTGATGTATAATTAATTATATACGATAATTTTTTTTATTTATTTGAATACCTCACAAGAATCCCAGCTGCTCCCCTCTGGAGCCAGTGAGACCAATGCATCCTCAATAGGGGCATTTTGTGAGGCTGAAGGTACTGGGGAAGGGAAGGAGATGTGGAGAGGAATGTGGGGAAGTTCCTGGCTATTCAGATATGGTCACCAAACACGGCTAAAGCCATTTTAAGCAACTTTTCAATTCTAATGGAGGTCTTATACCAGGGCGATACTACGAATATCTTCTACTATGTATCGTGCCGCAAATATACTATATATTATTTTTTAAATTAATTAATTGTGAAAAAACACAAAGTAATCAAATAACAGTTATTTGGGCACGCCGGGATTCGATCTCTAATTAACGTATTACTGTGGGGTTAGTTTCATTATAAAAAGACATACTAAAGAGCGAAAATACTTGAAAAAAATCCAAAAACGTAAAAAAATTGTTCGCATGTCTCTGTTGTATAAAATCATTGTATAAAATAGTTAAGTATGAAGAACAATATCGTGCAATAACCGATTTATCAGATAATCTTATAATTCAATTTTCCAACAAAGCTGAATTCAGAGTTACCAATTTGTAGTAATTACCCTACGATATGAACTTCCTATAAAACTTATTATTTTGCGAATAATGTCATGAAATTCGTGCCACATATCCACAACTTAAAAGCTCCATAGATATTATGTGAAAGATAACCCAATACCAGACCCAACCTAACTTTCATTCCCAATGGAGTTGTATCTACCATCTGACACACTTAAGTCCGCATTTTTTAACCTCTAGCCTCAACACATACATGTCCACCGATATAAAAGCTCCCGTATGCAAAGAATCTCTGGTATGTTCGAGAAAACCGTTACGATTATTGCAGTTAACTGTGAATTTGATTCATCGATGGAATTTTTGCGCGCGTTTTCGAAACACTGTCAAACATTTAAAGAATGTTGCCAGTCGATACAAAGGTATTGAATAATTAATAAAGGTATTGAATAGTTAAAAAAAACAGGAAATCGCTTCCAAGGAGTGGCCACATCTTAGAATTTGCCGATGAGTAGGAACCGAATTTACTTTGAATCTGGACCTGGATTATATCTCAGGGCTATAAAATCTGTAAAGAAATTATTCTTTTACGAATGTTTTTTAGTATTAAATTCATCTTAAATGGATTTTTGTAACTTCAAAGTGTTATTATTGATTTATTAACAATTTTTCTGAGCTCCAAAAGGAGAACCAATCTGATTTGAATTAAACACCAACGCATAGTCTTCCAAGAAAAACATGAATACCTAAGTTAAAATATAAAACCTGCAGGTACGAGTATTTACCCTGGTTGTGTGTACTCGTTTAATTTAAAACTTGTTTTGACTCATGGGGATGAGAAGGGGTTCTTTTTTCAAACTTTTCTCTGGTCTGTGGTTCCGATACAGATTTTTACTTATAAATTAGCAGATTTTTTGCTAAAAATGCGAAAGTTCGTAAATAAGTATCCCCATTAGTATTTGGTTAGCAATTTTTTTGACAGTGACGGATAATATTGAGTTTTTATTTATTTATTGGCTCGCCAACAGAATACATCACATTATTACAGTAATTTACATTTAAGATGTGGTTATGATGATGATTCTAATTTTACGTGAGCACATAATTCATCTCAACATTCTTACAATAAGTAATAATAAATTGAATTATAAGTTCAGAGTAAGGAGTACAAGGTAATGAGGATCAAAATCAAATATTAGGAAATACATACATACATATTTACATACATATATTTATATGCATTCATATATATTTATTTACAGTCATATACATACATGTATATGTATGCATATGTACGGCTGTACGCATATATATGCATGTATGTACACACAGACGCACATTCGTGTACATACTTACATACACATTTTATGCAGTCAATGCATAAAATTAGGTGAAAGATACAATAATTACAAAGTGGCTCTGAGAGAGAAGATCTTCAGATATATGCAAGTATAGGTAAGTTCCTTCTGAAGGTAATGATTGAATTCGAAAAATTATCCAAGTCTTGGTGATTGCAGTATTTATTATTATATAGGAGTCATTCTTGACATTGGTTTGAAAAAACTTGTATTCGTACGATATGTAGCAATCCAAAAGGTCTCAGGGTTTCTCGTGAATTTCGGCCTTATATTATTATTAATTAAAGATGAATCATACATGGTTTTAATGATTTTAAACAGAGAGATTATATTTGATATGTGTCTTCTTTTGGCGAGTGAGACTTCTCTAAATAAAGTAGTATTTCAGCATAGTTAGATTTCGACGTACTTCAGATTGAGTATCATATCAAAATTTTACTAATATAAATTGCAAAATGAATTAAAAGGGGGCATAATTAAATTGATGACTTGCCTTAGATTATAATCAGCAGGGATGGGTATGGAATGTCCATTCAACGTCCGTCCATCCGCTGAATGAACACATTATTGATTTTAAAAGAGGATATGACTTAATAATGTAGTATTATATTACCGCCAATTAATTACCCCGATTAACCCAAACGGGAAATATTAAAAATTACTGTTAAGATGAGCAGATAAGTACCTACTTTTAAAATAATGCATCCTTTCAACGTTCGCAGAGGTTACTTAAAAGACCTTAGAATTTTTGAATGTTCGTGATTATTAAATGAACGGAAATATATAGGCTTACAATATACTATTAAGTTAGGCATCTGTGTAAGTATTTTTAACTCACAAATTGTAAGTTTCCTGACTAGGTAGTAGATATATCATTATTCGTAGATGAATCGTGTACATAAGACAAATGACTTCCTTCGATTTTTACCTTCGTAACTATGTGAGCTTTATCGCAGCCTTGTTCTTAATTTCTTAATAAGAGACTTCTTCACCTTGTTTGGTTCCATCTGAATTTTTTTTCAAAAATGACCTTTCATTGGAAAAAAAATTCTTTTGCTCATTTCTGCAACCAGAATAATTTTCGGAGCCATCTGTGTCGTATTTCCATTGAAACTTGTGTGTTGAAGTTCTAAAGATTTCGTTTATTTTGCAAGGTATCATCTTGAACCTTTTATAATCACCATCTTGTTTGTATCTGACAGTTGATCTTTGTTGCGATACTCGTTGCGCCATTACCACGTTGTGAGGTGCTAAAATTGGCAAAGACGATATCTAATATCTATTCACAAAATTTTTAATTTTTTGGTGTTGATTGTTGTGTAAAATATTTTAATTAAATATATTTTAAAGGAAAATCTTTAAATAGGACGTTGCTCTGTCTTGAAATGGCATGGGGAAATGTAGTTAGAATCTTTTGCTTTGAATTATTTTGTCCTAGCTGGTTGCAAATGGTTCTTTCTGCACGTTTAGGTATACGTCATATCTATATATTTTCCTTTAAAATGTGATAAACTAAAATGCTTTACTAGCTAAGATTCAACCTTAAAATCAGTAATTTGTGATGATTAGAAATCGTCTTGCAAACTTTGACACTTCATATCTCAGAACAAGGTATAGAACACGTCAAACTTAAATGCAGGCTTGAACATCATACGGTCCATTCTCGCGAAGTTACTGACTTTACAATGAACGTAAGCGAAAGAGAAAGATGCGTAAAAACATACGTGCGACAGAGAAAGGCGTGGGCGGGGAGGCATGCCACTTTTTTTTAATCTTAAACTCGCCTATTGCGACCTTTCTGAATTATGAGTACTATAAGGTGAAGACAACCCTAACCAAAGTGACTTAAAAGCAAAGTAAAGCTTCTTAGGCCTGATGTTTTAATCAATCAAATAAATTCCCCCCCCCCCCCCCCCCCCCTCTACGGAAATTGTATCATGTTTTCATTCATTAAGGTACATCACGGTAACTCTGAAACATAATATTAATTATTATTCATCCTAAAGCTACTTGCTGCCCAGATGAAGTCCCCTTTGTTGGCCCTGTGTATGCAGGATTACTTAAAATACCCCTCCCCCCCAAAAGATTTATGGTTGATATATTTCTTTTGTACTTGAAATTTTGTGTGTTTTTTTCTCTTATGATATGTATCATCCCCATTTATAGCAAATATTTGTAAGGCATACCTTCTGGAAAAATTGATCATTAGTAAATCTTACTGTGGTAAATTGCATCTTCACTGGTCAGACTGAATAGGCAACTGCATTCTCTAGCTGTTTTTCCAACTCTACAGCCATTTAACGACCAAAAGGCCTTTATCTCTTAATCTGCAGTATGTCCCTGCACCAAGAAAGCCAGCATTTTATGTTCAACTCAAACGTAATACCGTTTTCGTTTGCAAAAACTGCCGCAGAATCCCTCGCTCTCTTTCTGTCATCGCAGGTGAGTATACAGGTTTATGAACTTCCAGGGAAAATCAACTACCACTGCAATCGCGAATGGCGTTACCAACAGGTATAATAATGTTGAGTTGAAAAAGTATTCTACCGTTGCGTATCAGGCCTTAAACATTGATGTGTGTGAGATTTATTGTTATTAAACGGTTTTATAATGGCCTCAAAGGCTGGAACGGTTGTCACGAAACAAGACAACACAACAGCAAGCGTTATTTAAGAGAGTATAACCAAAGAAAACCAGAAATATGTCATTTTTAAATCAGTGTTTAGACGTATTGACTCTTTTCCACAAAAAATTATAGATTGATTTCGAAAGATTGTTATTTTATCTAGTAAACGTATGTTTTAAATTTTGAGAAAAAATGTTTATTTTTAGTATAATAAGGTTATAACTTATAACATAGGTCGTTGGCAGATTTGTTAAATTTTCAAAAAAGATTTTGTATTATACAACACCCATTTCAAATCTTATAATCATGCAGTAAAATATATCAATACCTTATCTGGTAAACGTATGTTACAGAATTTTAATTTTAGGTTAAATTAAATCATCAAAAAAATATATACGTACATGTGTTTCTTGACGAAAATAGGTCCGTTTGTGTATTTATTTGCGCACTTACAGACAAATATATTTCAGATTTTTTTGCATTCTTATTTTGCTCAGACATTATTGAAAAATGATAAAATCTATGATCAAAAAATAATTGCAAAAAGTATATAATTTTAATAGTTTTATCAACACGCCTTACAGCGTTTTTGGATGTAGGTATAAATTAAAGCAAATTTGGAATGAAATAAAATCGATATTGATTTATAATTTTAAAAAGCTGGTACGGAGAGTAATTCATCTTTCTCATTGGAACCGCCCTGTACGATCGTAAGAACATCTTTCGACGAAATTTGGATTTTCGGCCGCTGGCTGGTCAAACGCTCTTAATAAGAATTTATAACAAAATCAGATTGTGCGATTCACACGCGATAGAAGTGAAATCTTCAGAAAACTAAAGTAGTCAAGAGTGGGGACCCTACGAAGCATTTTTTTTATCAATGTGAAGGATGATTTTTTCCATATTGTTGTCGAATTTCAGTACACCATTTCCTATACATTTGGTCTTTTATTAGTATTTGTGTTTTCTTCTTCGGAGACGCTAGATGTCGCTTTCTTTTGTGTTTTCTTTTGCCTGTTCATTTTTAAGTGGTTTGAAGATTGTATATTGATTTTACAAGAATAAAAACATTCATAGATTATATAAGATTCGATCATTGGTTCACTAAATGTCTGCAGAGGTTCATTTATACCACTACACCAAAGGAGAATTGCGTGGGACTGTGGATTTATCGTGTTATATTGTAACAGAGTACCCGTGAATTTAATAAATATTTTATTGCTATCTCATTCTCTCGCAGGCTAAATCCTATAGATATATGTGATTGTCTCTTTTTAGTGTTGCTCATTTCCGTGTCATCGAGTTTCAAATCACAACGGTGCTAAAGAAGTTTTCAGTTCAAAAATAATCATATAGTACGGCGTTATACACACTAAAAAAATACGAGTGTGCTTTTAGCCCACACGACTGAAGTAAAACTTCACTAACTCATAAAAGAAGAGAGAAGAAAATGTCCGCGCGCACTGCTCTCTCTTGCTCCTACAGTGTGATATAGACAATAGGCCTGCACTGTGTCTTAGATATACGAAACGTAACTGGCTATGAGAGAAAGAGATAAATAAAATGTGTGCTCGCACCTCTCTCTCTTGCCCCTACATTAATATACGAAACTTAACTCTCTTTCTTTCTGTCTTCACTAACTTATATCTCCCTCTCAACTTTAGTTCGCCTCGCCCGATCACAATTTTCGTAACGTTCTCGTCACGCATTCACCAGCTTACTCCCCAAGTCAAGCGTGCGTAAAGAAGTTTTAGGTACTTCAATAATAAATACCGTTTATGACGTTAAAAGCTTTATTATGTTTTTTTTTCATTTTGGAAATGAAAAGTTGACGATCCATTTCCGTTAAACAATGTTAGTGTCAAAGTGACCATGGATGCCTGTCGGCTTCGCTTCAAAGGACGAATTTAATGAGCAGTCAGGATATTCCTGTGTAGAGGAGATGAATGCTTTGACAAGTTAAATGCAATTAAAGATCTTTTCCCGTGTGACCTAAACTCAGCAACTTTTATACTCCAGTTGAGGACAGGTTTTATCAGCGTTAGGGAATGTTTAACAAATTATCTTCTTCTTGAGTCGTTGCAACATCGCGAAGCATCGTGGTCCCTTGGTAAACCAGGATTTTCCACTCCTCATGACCCTGCGCTGCACGAAGAACTGCGGATACCGACGCACGACGCGCGACGCTGATGCTCCGGATGCCTAATAATACTTAAATCTCTCCGATGTTTCGATGATCTTCCTCTGACTATGAGCTTTTCCAGATTCGAATTCTCAGTTTGACGAACAACATGTCAAAAGTATCGTAGAATATGTGAAATTTTCTACCAAATAATAGCGACCGACCGAAACTAGATTTATAGCCGAAACCGACAATTATTTAAACTAAATTAAAAACCCGCTCCGCAGGTTTTTGCTGCTAGGCCCTGCGCCGGCTTTTGGTTCGGCTTCGCCCAGTTTAAGTGTCAGTGACCATTTTATAAATCCGATAGAAACTGGATCCAGTGACAGCTAGTCACCGGGACACGGGACAAGGTAACCGCGACAGGCAATGACGTCATATATAATATATAGACGCGTGGTATTATTATTCGCAACTGCCAGTTACAATGATAATCATATTACCATCAATCTTTCCATACCCGCAGAGATTCACGAAATTACAAATCCAATAGTATCTACTCACACCTGCCAGCCGACGCTCCTCACACTAGCTGTTAACATATGTGGCGCCATCTTTTGGAATTATTGGCTACTCGCTTGAATTCGGTTGTATCACAAAAGTAGCTTTTTAACAAACTTCAAGTACGAAGATGGTTTTGCATAAGGCGCGGCGTCAGAGATGTATTCGAAGTCGGGTTTTTACATATCAACCGTACAGTCGCTAGGCTAGGCTATTAATACTCAGATAAATTTAAAAAAAAAACACTGTACTCTAATCCCAAAACTTGGCGTTGTATAATCGGTTTATAACATAACGACACTGATGTACAAATCTTTACTATCATGAAATTAAAATTGTGAAATAATACACGGAAAGATAGGAATGAATTCTAAGATTTTCATACGTTTTTTATTACCTGTGTGACTGCATCGTTAAACCAGTAATCTTAACAATACGCGTGTCCTATTTGCCGAAGCATAAACATTATTTGCATTGTGTGACCCAATTCTATTGTATTCTGATATGGCAAAGGCAATATTGCACATTCAATTCAAATCTAATCATAGTTTTGCATTTATGTTTTATAATAAAGATCGTCATTGAAACTCTTGATTTGAAACCGAATGATTTGATGTAACAAATAACAAATGAAATAGTTGATAGTTTGTATTCAGGGGAACACTGTTATTAAATTATTTTTGTGCATATTAAGCAATCGAGGGAAGTACGAACATAATGAGACACTGTACCTACCATCTACTGCTGACAATTTAAAGCACCATTCTGAAGTAAACCACTATTTTATTTAAAATTCCTTTATCAGGACACAAAATATGCGTTATATATAGGCATTCGGATTCCACTGCGTTCAGTGCAGAAATTCTGAGACTAACACGGAGTCAGTGGACATCTTCAATTTATCACTAAACAAATACAAGTGATTGTTACTGAGGCTGTTACGCGTAATACCGTATTTAAAGATATCTGAATTTTCAAATGGTTTCGTAATTTTAGTTTTAGAACCAAATAATGTATTTGCTTTGTTCACCATTTATTTAGTGTGTGAGCGCAACACCGATTGCGGTTACTTCGTTCCTTTACCATAATTAGTGGTTCGGCTCAACAACAACTGTTGCACAACATAAGGTGATTTCCAGATCTCTGATTTTTTTTTTTTTTAATCTTTTTATTTATTGCTAGGGCAATCCCGACGAGTTACACAAACCCATCTTAATACGGGAGGAACTTACAATACATAGTGGGAGGTAATAGGTATAATTTTATATACTCGTAGGTGTTTTCTTATTTTGATCAAAAATATCAGTTTCACATACAAGACAGTACAAACATTAAAAATAGAGGCTAGTAGAGCTGATTAAAAATACAGGAGAGAAAAAAGAAACAAGACACAACAAAATATTATAAAAGAAAATGATCTATTTTCATGTTCAAAAGTTCTTTAAAAATGTTATTTTAAAGCGTTACTTTGTTTTTTTTTATTATTATATTGGTTGTTTTTATTCATATATGGAAGACAATTATACAGTGTGTAGGCAATATAGTTCAGAGATTTTATTTATTTATTTACTTACGCCCTTTTTCGGGGATTTTACATATACATTCAAAAATTACAATAAAAATATAAATACTATGCATTTCTTTATACATAACTGAACTGCTTCAGTAACAGTATTTTGTATTTTCTTAAAGATACATTGAAGATGTCCACTGACCTGGTATAATTATTTCCCTCCATTAGTATTCTTGGCAAAGATGAATACATATGATAGTTAGTTCCAGAATTTACGGAGTGCGGATTTTATTGTTATTTCGAGTATTGTGGTGTGGATGTCTTAATGTTAGTGTGGTTTGATTGTTTATCTAATGTTACATAGGATAGTTTCTTTGAATTAAGTGGATGTACATTATATATATACGTATATGTACTAAAATTATCTACGTAATTTCTCCCCAATCTTTCAACAACGGACCTAGATACATGTTTTTACATTACCATACATTTACAGAATGTAGAATTTGTATATATATATATACTCTCTACCCTATACTCTCTGAACTAGTGATTAAAAATCGAATAAAAGAACGTTAAGTACCGGATTTCCACTCTCATAGGCCATCATAGTTTTTTTACCCTGCCATTCCTTACAATCATAATTATTATTTAATGGAGTTGTCTATCGATCTTTGGGGCTCCAGACTTTGTGCAGAAACGGGCGGTACGTTTGAAAGATGCTCCGAGGAATTAGTTTCATGGATTGATTCCGCACCGATGCAAATTCAGAAAATACCCCAAATGCGCGCCCGTCATTTGAATATAATTACTTAACATTTGTCACAAGAGAACGGGTCGTTTCTGCGACTCGTTATTGAGTTCAAAAGCTCGGCTGTGGAACGATTTGCAAACCTCTGTGTTTGCTCCCTTTTACAAAATGGCTTTCATCAAGACCCAGGTTCGCTCCTTCCGTTCCACCAAAAGACCCTCCACACAGCATCCCCATATAGATGACAGGACCTCCTGTGCGAAGTTAATGTTTAAAAAAATCCAGAACGGTATAAACGAGGTGTGATATATTTGGTAAAACCTAGAAACAAACAAACCGTAGGGGGCATCCATTAATTACGTGAGCAGTTTTTCTTCCACTCTAGACCCCCCCCCCCCCTCCCCCTCAGTGAGATAAATTTGGGCCAATTCGTATATTTTTTTCAAGTAACGTGATCTTTTGCTGGACCCCCCCCCCCGTTTGTTAATCCCTCTGAGAGCTTATCCACACTATAACGAATATTCAAACATAAATACATAAATATTTAAAAAAAAAACCAATAGTACTTATCCGATATATAGCCACTATTTATAGGTTCGAGTACCAAATAGTAAACTCCGACTTCATAAATAAATAAACCGTAAATCGAAAAAATACGTCATCCTATGGATAACCTGTAAAAAGGGTGGTGAAACACCCCCTTCTTCGGGTTACTAAAGTTTACTAATTGAGTTCACGCTTAATTTAGTTTTTGCATAATTTAAGCAAGTGGTGCATTTTCTATTAATTAAATGAAAAAATATTATGAATTATTTACGAGTTTATGCTTTTAAAATCAGGTTTAAGATAAGTAACCCATCAACATTACGCAACTGCTTTTAGTGGTTTTTTTTAATCCCGATAAGTGGTTAAACACGATTTCGAGAGGAGGATCTAATTAAAATTTGAGACACGTTCATGGTTTCGTGAAGTTTCAAAAGTGACTAATTGAATAATATTATAATTTTTAACGTAATTACGTGAGTTCACCTGCACAAGTCACTTACAAGTAAAAATCTTACTTACATTTGAACTGAAATCAATTGTAACCTTCTTCAATTCGCTGCCATCCTTATGTATGATTGCAAGATTCAAACCCGAACTAAATGCTATCTAGGTAGTATGTTGAATAGTGTCCCAGATGTGACCGTATCTTTTTATGATTTTTCTATTTTCAGATTTTCGATTGAGTTTCGATAAAATTGTTTTCATTTAGTTAAAATATTAAAAATAATTTGAGGTTTTACTTACTTAAAAATAAAATTAAATATTGATCCTAGACTTGCAGAAAAGTCAATAGATTAAAAATAAAAATGAATAAAAATTGTCCAAGACACTCTCTATTTTTATTAAATGAAACAAAGGGTTGTTTTCATAAAATTTAATAATTATTTTTATTTACTAGATTTCTATAAAAACGCATTTTTTAGTACGCCTTGATTTTAAGTTCGCTTGAACGGTGCATTCTGATAATAATAAAATATTTTATTACGAACGTGTACCCGGCTTACGTTGCAAAGCAACTCAAAGAAAGAAAGTTCGTTCCTCTCCCCCTAACTCCTTCCCTGCCTGCCGCTTAACTACATGAAATACACAAAATATTCAAACATCTTGCACGCCACCGATTTAAAAAAAAATGTATTCAAATTTCATGACGCCAGAGCTGACTATTAGATATATATATATATATAGAAAAAAAGTTTCATCGCAATCGGATGAATGGTATGAGATATAATTAGGGACAAATAAGGAAATTTTCATTTTTACATACATATGTAGATTTCCTCATTAGCCGCGAAAAATCATGGGATTGTCAGAATTTTTTACAAATCAGTTCCGATTTTGAAAAAGCCGACTATAATAATTTTCTGTTAAAAATATTGTATGATGTTATTGGTACATACCTACTTAATCGCTTGTTGAATTTTTCACATGATGATGACACACAATTTTTGAAAATTATGACACACAATTCAAAGAAAATTTGAGTTCATTGAAACAGAGTTACGCAGGAAGCACAGGCAACCGAATTTGGTATTTTTGGATAAGTGTTGGGAAAAAACCAAATTAAGTAGGTTAATATATACAGGACGTCCGGGGGTAAAGTGCACAAACTTCGGAAGGTGATTCTACGTGATGGTAGAAGTAAAAAAGATAAATAACTTTTTTCGTAATTCCGACTTCTTTCCTTACACAAAAATATTTTTCCATATAGTTTTTTCCAAACAAACAATTCAACTTTGTTACCCGAAAACTACTTTAAAGCATTCGAATTTCGAAAAAAGCTTTTTTTACTTGTACTATCATGTGGAATCATCTCCCGACGTTTGTGCACTTTACCCCCTGACACCCTGAATATAATGTTTTTTTTAGTTTATCTACGACCAATAATACGAAGCCTTTTTATAATTTGAATTTGGGGGCATACATTACATACGTGAGCTCAAAAAAAGGGGGGGGGGGGGTCTAACAGAATCTCACGTTACTTGAAAATAATATACGAAGTGTCCCAAATTTATCTCACTAACGGGGGGGGTCTAGATTTGAAGAAAAACTGCTCACGTAATTAATGTATGCCCCTATTCAATATTTTTTAAACCTAATTACCGATCTATAGATATATTTGCTTTGTTCAAATCCAATAAAAAAACTTCTAATCGGCAATAAGATTAACCATGATGTTATATTTTTATTCGATCTATTTAATCCGATTAGAGAAGATTACTGAAATATTTGGTAAACATTATTGATCAATGGCGGCGACTTCCGTGTTCGGGGCTCTCAACTAGCAATCCGAAGGTCGCGGGTTCAAATCCCGGTGTGTGCCAATAAATTTTATTTGATTAGGTTGTGATTTTTCGCAATTAATTATTTAAAAATATTACTTGGTATATTTGCGGCACATTTTTTACTTTAAATAACCAAACACAAGAGCCTTGTCTCTTTATGGTGAGGAAATGCTTTTATTACATTAATATTACAAATCTGTTTAATATGTAAACAAAAATGTATAATTATTATAAAAACAAACAAATATTAAATAAATAAAATAAAAAAATTTAAAAAAATACTCTCAGCATCGCCCTGGACCACCATTCAAAATTGAAACGTTGCTTGAAATGGATGTTGAAACGTTGATGAAGCCGTGTTTAGTTACCAGATCTGAATAGCCAGTTACCTCTCCTTCCCCTCCCCACTAGCTTCAGCCTCACAACCTACCCCAATTGGGGATGTCATAGTCTCACTGGTTCAAGGCGATTGGGAGTAGAGAAGAACTCTTTTGCGGTATTCACATTAAAAAAAAACTATTATTATAGGTAAACGTAGTCCTGCGAATCGGACGAATTCCGTGAATCGGACGAATTCCGTGAATCGGACGAATTCCGTGAATCGAATCGCCGAGAGTGTAGAATAGGCACAATATAAGAACACTTCCAAATAAATTTGTATGCACTGAATCTTATATAATCTCCTTATCTTAATTGCATATTTTCTTATCTTAATTACATATTGTGTGGTGAGGACATCCGCGCTACGCTATTTACTTAGTTTTCCGTAATCTCAGCTACATACCTTGCCCCACAACCCACATACTAGGAACAAGGCTATTGAACAGAATTCCCATCTAAACAAATTATAGTTCTCCATTGTCCATTTTTGCACAGAAGTTGTGTGTGAGGTGTGATATCCAATACGGGATTTACGATTTAAGGTGGTTTAAGTCTGTCTACATATTACCTGTGCACGAATTAACGCCGTACAATGGCCGGGCATGAAGTTATAATAAATATAATTGAATTAATGTGACTTCTAAGCGGCGATTTACACAAAGCCCTTCACCCAGAAGCCATACTTTAACATTAAACTCTGGTCTAGGCTTTTGCTTTGGCTTTATACAAGACACGCTATGCTGACAGGGTAAATATATTATTTGTAGGTGTTTTATGTACGAATTTATCGGTATTTTGAATGCCGAGAAGCAAAATCACACCTTCACGTTGGCGTGGGTACATAATACATTTATTTTACTAATTAATATTTTTAGTTGTTGCGCCAATCAAGAGAGGCATATTTGACAACAATCGCCATGTATGTTTAGTATATTTGACAAACTGTTGGACTTATTTACCTACTCGGCAAATATGGCCAATACCAAACACGCGTTTCTACGTACATCAAAGCTGTCGGATAGAAAAAAAAAATTCGTCTTCGTGGTGGTCAATTTTATTAATCGGAGGACCAATTTATCCGTTTTCAATAGGTTCGCTGGCCGCAGGGGATAGTGTACACACAGCATGACATGGTTAACTTTGCATTCTGTGGTGTTGCAAACCATTTTTGCAAAATTATTGTGCGAAATTTTATAACTCCAAGACCAAACTAATAAATGTGTTCTGAAATATTCAAAAACACAATGAAAAACACTTTGAACAACTAATTCAAAATAGACAGACAAAAGTTTGTCACGAAACCCTTCTGTATTTTGTAATACAGATTTTGAAAGCTTTAAATAATCGATTGAAGGTGAAAAATTTTCTACTATTAAGGTTTACCCTCGAATTTCTGTCTTTTAAGAATGTGTAAAATAAGCTTATTATTTTGAGCGGCTAATTCAAAATTATAGTAATAATTATTAACATCATACTGTTGCGATAATATTGATCTCTGAATATCAAAAATATTCATGTTTTACTATTTGGCTCCACGTGTGGACGGTCGTACTTGCCTTTATTTATGTGTATATTTGTTTTAACGTCAACTATTGCCAAATACAACCAACATGCAATCACAAATACGCAACGCCAAGTGAAGTGCCACCAAAACAATCTGATATTTTTTAATCATGGATTTGCATAATAATGTTCGGACGGTAGGTAGAAGGTAGAATAAAGACAATATACCAAAAGATGTTGCGCCTTTGTGTTTCGGCCCTGACCCCTTCGCTTTGTTAAATAACTAATCAAACATACGGTGTCAGGGTTGAACTGGAATTTGCGAATGATTCTCGTTACAGGACTATTATTAAGTTAAACAAAAGTTCTGAGATCAGTTAGGAGATTACCAGCCTCTATAATAATAGAATATCTATTTCCACTGCAATTATCATACAAGTAGGTAGGTACTTCATCAGCCTTCTGTCAAAAACATTTTCCAAACAGAAGACTCTCTCAACGTCTCTAGTTTTGCGGATTTCGCAGAGTTTTGTTCACAATTTACAATGTACATTTGTTACATAATTTTAGTTATATGTTACTGGTTTCGACATATCCTTGTCATTCACTAGCGTTCTTAAAATTTTAAAATTAAACAAATACATAAGAGATACGATTTTATTAGGTGAGGGTAGTGGAGTGGTGATTTGGGGGTAGAACGGTGGGAGGAGTCAAAATAACAAAATAATATTTCAAAGAAACACGGTCAACTAAGGTAACTTAGAAGGTGTTATTATTTTGTTTACTAAATTAATTTTTGAATTATAATTTTTTTTTATTTCCATGGTTTCTAAGGCGCACAAATTTATATATATTTGTGTTAATATTTTAATGCTTTAACTTAGATTTTTTTGAATGTGCATATCAGTTTTTTCGAATTTATTATAAATGCCATTGTTATAATTTTTTTAACCTGGAATTTGTGTAGAAAGCTGGAGAAATGAGATCTGGTAATGTGCGGGATATTTTTAAAGAAAAGTCGCCTATATAAAGTTTTTTTCAATATATATATTGTTGTTATTATTTCCACTATAAATGTCTTTTTTATGAAATTTTTTGCTTGTTTCTTATTATGTAAGCTGTTAATTAAGTCAGGTTTAGATCCATTGTTTAGGGCTATTTGTTAGGCCGAAAAGTTTTACCTTTGTTTCAACCCCTGTGTCCTTCAGCAGAGTAGGACATATGATGTTTAAATACAATCTTGTCATAATTATATTTTTTTTGCGTCCATTTTCGGGGCTTTTACATGTGACATTTACAAATTATACTGTGATTAAATAAAATAAATTCTTTATTGTACATAACTGAACTGCCTCAGTAACAGTATTTTGAATTTGTTTAAAGATAAATTGAAGATGTCCACTGACTTGGTATAATTATTTCCCTCCATTAGTATTCTGGGTAAAGAGGAATATATACGGTAATGAGTTCCAGAATTTCTGCACTGAAATAAATCCGCACTTCCAGTATTACGTAGTGGAATCCGGAAACTTATCAATTCAAGCAATACCGGACTATCAACTAAATCATTTAAAATTTTATAAAGAAATACCATGTCAGTGAAAATTCTTCTGTCGGACAATTTGATCATATTCATAACATTTAAAATAGTGTTTTAGTTCAACATAATTGCTGGAATACCCATTTTAAAATTTATAAAACGTAAGAATTTGTTTTGTATTCTTTCAACAGCTTGTACATGTATATTATAATATGGGTTCCAGACGGGAGAATTATACTCAGGTTTACTTCTAACATATGCAAAAAATAACAGTTTAATACAAAACTTTATATTAAAAAAATTTAAAAATTAAAATTTAAAAAAAAAATACTTTTTGTTAAAATTTCTAGTTAGCCTAGTTATAAATCCCAACATTTTTAAGCCCTTATTAGAGATTTCTGTTATGTGGTTAACAAATGACAGATTTGATTGAAAAGTGATGCCTAAATCTTTAATTTGTGTGAATTTGTTTATTTGTTTATTTGTTTATTAGGATATACACAGTACATAAGTTTACAAGTTATAAGTAATATTAAATGAAGTTATTACATGATATAGTACCTATTACGTAAGTCCGTAGAATACGTAATGTCTCGAGAGTATTGTTATCAATGTTGTAATTAAAGATCACTGGATTTTGTTATGTGAGAAAATCTAACTAATTGGCATTTTGAGATATTTAAATAAATTCTATTTTCATTACACCAAATTAACAATTTGTTGATATTATCTTGAAGAATGTTGCAATGGTAAATATTTTTAATAATTCTAAACATTTTGAGGCCATCGGCAAAAAGTAAGAAAAATACATCATGAAATATTTTTGTTAGATTAACATTGAGGTAGTATTAATAATTGATGGTGCTTTTTTCTGGTCTCTAATCAATTGTTTTGTTTTTCATCAAGAATACATCTACCATGGCTCTCGTTTGAGTCCATCTTCGTCGATAATGAGACGTTACAAGCGATTTTAGTTTCGTTTTATGTTTGATCGCCAAGCGTGAGCAAGCATATTATAAATTTAATTGTGTGCATTATTGATTGAGCACGCGTGTTCAGAGATACTAAGATATCTTATTTTATTAATGTGTTAAAGGCTGCCTGTCTTAATCTCATTCTTCGTTCGATTTAAGTGTAAGGTTTCTTTTCCAACAAATACCATTTTTTTAGAAAATAGGTACATTAATAACAAGATGCGTAGATACGTCTGGAAAGTTCTGCTACATTCTGGACATTTATCGAGGATAACTAGGCAAGGACTTGAATTAGGAGTTGTAGTAAGCTAGCAGGAGATCAGGACTTCAAGGTTGTAACGGCTGGTGATCATGCTAATAATTATGATTTTTTTAGATTTAAGTCTGCTATAATTTAGAAATCATAAATGCCTCCAGCACTTTTATTGAACTTGGGTATGATTTGACCTAATCACTTACACATCTAGCATTACTGATAAATTTGCTACATACCTAAGATTTCTTAATGCAAATATGGGTCTTGGTGGTACATACTTGTATTGCTTTTTAAAAAAATAATATATTATTTACTCCAGTAAATTTCAAACTAAAAAAGTAGAAATCCATACCCTGTGGGAACCCTTATATCTTTTGCAATATTACACAGTTTCTATCGGTTCTTTCGCCAGATTGCGAAATAACCAGCGCTTAGTAATGTTTATCAAAAACAACGGCCCTGAACTTCGTTTATGAAGTTATAAGTGGGTGTTACTAATATCCTTTATAGTTTCGGCCCAAACTAAGCTTGATAGAGGTCACAGTATAGAAACCGTCATAAAAATATTGTGAATGAAGCGAGAATCGGTACGAATTTAAAGATATTGTCAGGTGATAACAAGTCTTAACAAAAATATGAGAAGTGTCCATTCAAAACAGATATAACGATACCCACACAAATTTGTGTAATGTTCATAAATTGTGTATTCTAGTCCCAGAGAGAGATCGTGTGCACGTCAGCGACAGCGGCCTAAAAGCCGATCATAAAAGTCTTTCTTTTCCACAGGTCAAGACAGAAGATACTAAAATGTCGAATGCCTATAGATGATTTAGAATTTAGATGATATGATGAGCGAGGAAATTATCTTTTGATTTGAATATTTTTTATGATACCTATTGAAAGTTATAAAAGAAAGCAAAACATAATTTTTTTTCATAAAACGCACATAATGGGTGCAAAATTCGCATAAATGAGGTAGACATTTAACATTAATCATTTTAATAGTTTAATATAATTTTACCGTAAAAATTATATGATATTAGCGTTTTAAAGTTTATAGAAGTAACTGTCCGGGACGACTTATTTCTACATGTGTAACACTTCAAATTGAAATGAGGACATTATAAAAACTAAGCTGACCATCCAATTTTCCAAATTAAAATTTTTAGAACACTTATTAAAATATTAATTATATTTTTCTCTTTTTGTCTTATTGTGAAATTTTTTTGTTTGTTGTTTTGTAAAATGCAACTTATTAAACATAATTATTTCTTCAGATATACGTTCGACTGAATAAGTAAAATATGTTCATACGAATAAATAAAATTATTTTGCTTACTGGCGTTTTTATTTCGATTGATTCCAAGTATTTATTAATACATGCAATCAAATAAAATATCTGAATCATCGATGTAGGTACGTAGTGAAATTGCGTTATTAATATTAATATATTATACTGTAAAGGTCCTGTCAATTGTTGAAAAATTGCCACTGTCACCCATCAATGTTATAAGAAGTAAGCAAAGACGTACGTTCCTTTCGAATGCTCCATGATGACGTGCGTACGAGCTCTGTCTGGGAATACTATATCAATTAGGCGTGGTGGGGAAATGGATAGCGCAGAATAATAAAGAAAACGATACCCAGTGTCGGGTAACAAAGCAAAACTGCTGTAGGGCTTCTACCTTCTGCGGTTTAGGGTTCATAGTCAATGCAATTTTATGTTAATCTTTCGATGTGTTATAATATCTGCTTTACTGTTCTCTATATACCTAGGAATATGGTGTAAATGGGTCTCATATAGTTCGATAAGATCCACCATATGGACTAGAAAAATATAATATCTGGGAGTTAATAATGCTAGAAGTGGCTATTTCAAATGTAATACTTTGATTTAGGTACCAGAAAGTATTCTAAAACCTCCCGTATTTGAATAACGACAAATGCTCTATGTTGATGAAATTGTAGCCTATCTAATGTAAAAGTCAAAATTTTGATTTAGCATGTTTTACGCCAAGAAATCGATGAACAATCTTCATCCCTTGGCAGTTCTGAAATTTGACAGATACTTCCAATTATAGGCTGTCATCTCCAAAATCTTCTACTGCTTGCAGACAATCTAAACTTATTATCGTGATTTTTTTCTATGATGTCGGACTTTGTAACGCTGTTCGAAACTTTAACTAAAGAAGGAGGTAGCGCAACACGGCCCAAAACCCCAAAAATAAATCACGATAGTACTTTTAGTGTTAAAATCTCAAATCATGTCGAACTTAAGCTAATAATCAACTTTTCTATACAATAAATTTAATTTTTTGTATTTCTTGGGCATTAACTATGTAACAATTTCTAGACATTTTGTTTTGAAGAGTTTTAATTTTCAATGTACATTTGTTACTTAAATTTTAAATTTTCTTTTGTTTTAAGTTTGCTCGTGAATGACACGGATGTGTCGAAACCGGTCGCAGAAAATTTAAAATTTAAGTAACAAATGTACATTGAAAATTAAAACTCTTCAAAACAAAATGACAGTAAATTTAAGTCTATAAACGTAAATTTATTTATTGTTAGAAACATGTACAGGGTAACAATTAGATATGTTATTAAAATTGCCATTTGGGACTTGCATAAATATTAAAAATGTTCACAGCATGCGTAAGTCAAGGTTTAGTTGTTACTAGGTGAAGATGATACTAGTGAAATAACAGAAATATTAATAAGTAAAATAGATTATAAAACATAGTAAGTATCCAGTACAGAGAAAGAGGAGAAGGAAAGAAAGAAAAGACAACAATAAAGCATAATAAACCAATTACACGAGTTTTAGTTCAAATACTTCTATTTGCCATGACGTCTTAATTGCTTATAGCTAATAAAATTAGCATATGATACACACTTACCTTAAATATACGATACAAACTAATGAGAATAATATAATGAAATCACAAAGCAGTGCAGTTATTACAAAATTTATGCGAGTGTTATTTAAACGCTCTCGACTGAAAAAAGCGCATCTTTTGTCAAATGGGTTAATATTTTGCTTTGGTCAATTTTTCGTTTTCAAATTATTCAAACAGAGAAATCAGGAAACCTGATTTGTGCGAAAAGTCTGGCTTCCCAATGAAAAAGAGGATCATTGACTTTAAACAACGTAATTTTGCATACTTGTCCCAAGTCCTTGTGTCGATAAGTAAATACTGGCATAAGCCTATTGGATATTGGAAATCCTTGACGAGCTAAGCTCTGACCCTGAGGGACTGCTGACTGTTGACTATTGAGTGGGTTGGCTTGGTATCTTGGTAATACAATAATGTATGCAAGTTTAATAGCGCTTCATGGGTCAATTTGAATAACAGAGAATTACTGCTAGATACCTTATACGCTTTGTACAAATCCAATTAAAATATATTCCAACCCATTGCTAGAACGGAGAACATGTAATTGTGTAATGTTTCACTGTAGGGTGCACTTGATCACTTGAATGATGAAGGAAGGACCTTAGCGAACGCCGAAGATTACGTTTTTGGGCTAATGGATTATTTTTGAAGTAATAATAAATATGTTGTTACTCAAATGGACCAAGATTTAAAAAAACACAAATTGACCTCCACTACAAAAAAGTCACCAGATCTCCCTGTTTCCCAGGCTCTTTTTATATGGCAAATTTGGGCGAAGCACACTATTAATGTTTGGACCTAAAATCCAACTTTTTCGTTTTACTTTGGGACCAAGTTTTTTATTCATACGCCATTATCATATTTTTTAAAAACTTCATTTTGCGATTGGGACTAAAACTGTCATTATGACTAGTATTATAAACTAAAATAAAAGTGGTGCCCCAGATTTACAAAATATTATATATTGTTAAAAATCTGCTTTAGATAATTGATGTTATAACAATGATTTTACCACGAAAACCGCCTTTAGCGTAAAGCACCTAAATACCTAACTAGCAAAAGTAGATGTTTAGTAATTCGTAATTACGTTTGGTGAATTCATTAACGTTAAATTCATTATCAATTCAAGTGCTGACACATCCTTTCAATTAAAGTCATGGTCAGAACAAATAAAAACTAGCCCACACCATAATAAATGTCGAGAAACCTATGACTGATTAGTTTTTTATTGGAGAAGTAAAATTAAAAACGAATTATTCGTTATTCAATGTGGTACAAATTGGTTTCAGATGAATCAAATTAAATATGACTGGACATCAAGCACTTATACTTTTATTTTAGTAAATGAGCGTTTGAGAAACAATGCTTGTCACCAAATATTGGGAGGAAGACAGAAGAGATTGAATACACAACTTTGTCCTGTTACACCTTACTTCATACAAATTCTTAATCGTTAATTTCTCTTCCATTTTTTTCGACTCTTGACTTTTGACACAACCCAACTCAAATATTTGATTTACATCAATCGATGTATTCCACGGATATTCTTCACAATCATCAACCAACAAGGGCGTTTGGATGTTAAAAATAACACAAAAACCAGAATTATTGATTCCAAAAATTGGGTTGTGATAGCATTTATCATCAAGCATTTATAAAGAAATTCCATTATCTCGTGCATTGCATTTTACCCTTTGTTGGTCTGCTTGGAGCAAATTTGTCTCCCAAGATATTATTATAATGCTTTCCAAGCGAGGCAACGGAATTAGATGGTGAGTTTTGATACTACTCGTTAGTGGGTCGAATTATTCGACCGTATTTCTTTATTTATTTCAACGCCATAAAATGGCTTTTACAATCCGGTGATACATGATACATGATACACAGTGGTACACAGGAGGGTAATTATAATGATAACAAAATAAGAATGATACGTGTGATAACAACTAGTATTTAGTTATAGGATACAATTATGTATTACAACAAAAAAAAAAGGATATGAGCTCGTATAGAGAATACTCATTTTATGCAGAATAAAAATAAGTAAATAAAGGTGACTTCTTAGAAAAATTGTTAACATCAAGTATAATATAATTTAATTCTATTTGAACATATCGTTGGATTCCAGGAATTGGCTAAAATGTAGTACATGATATTATTGTTACCTTCAGTTTGAAATGACTGAAGTTTGAAATGAATACAGGTACTGCTAATTAGTTCTGCTTTTCAGGGCTGTCAGTTACAGATTCAATAATAACTTTGTTAAAAAAATAATCATTTTGAAAAAAAAAATTATACATTTATTAGCTAACACTTAACTAGTCTGCTTGATAGTTAATATAAATGAAGTAAGTGCGTAGTTTGGAATCTATAGTAGAGTATGATATAGACGCCGTGCAGATGAACACTATTTTACCTAACATTGATTATTGTGATTGAGGTATGATATTATAGCCTTCTTATAACTATATTCGGTGCAGTTGAACACATCTACTACTTCTGAGAAAGCATTGCCAACTGCATGCAATCTAGGTATAAGCGAGTATCTAAATGACTCAGTCCTGATATTTTTGTTGCAATTAAAAAGAATTTTGGATCGAGTAGTTCTAGTAGGTATGTGAAAGGTAATTAGGTTTAATAAATCAGGACTGTCTATTATACCATTAACAATTTTAAAAATAAAAGTCAAGTCAAAAACAAGTCTTCTATCTGAAAGTTTGAGTAAGTTTAATTCTTTCATCAAGTGATTGTAATTTATTGATTCTATTGGTAGACCAAGTTTATAGTTAATGAATCTTAAGAATTTATGCTGAATTTTTTCAATGGAATCGGAGTGGATTTTGAAGTGAGGTGACCATATAGAAGAATTATATTCAACTTGACTTCGAACTAGAGAGGAATATAGGATTTTTAATGTTGAAATGTTTTGAAAGTCTCTGCCATTTCGCAGAATGAAGCCTAGCATTTTTAATCCTTTATTGGTTACTGTATTTATATGTGAAAGAAAGTTAAACTTGGAATCGAAAATAATGCCAAGATCATTAATCTCACTGACAGAGGTGAGGGAAACATTGTTAATATTATATTGATAGTTAAGGGGTTGATTTGTTCTGAAAAATCTTATTATCTGGCATTTACTTATATTCAGATAAAGTTTATTAGTTTTGCACCAATCTTGTAGTTTATTTAAATTTAATTGAATGTGAATACAGTCATTTATCGTTTTTATAAGTTTAAATAGTTTTAAGTCATCGGCGAAAAGCAACACTTCAACATTATTATCAAAAACAGTGATGATATCATTTATAAAAAGTAGGAACAGTATTGGGCCTAGATGTGACCCTTGAGGCACACCGCTAGTCGCCATGAATTTGTGTGATAGGTAAGAGTTATTTTTTACTTGGAGAATTCTATTGGTTAAGTAACTCTTTATCCATTCCAATAGTTTACCCTCTATTCCCATTTTACTAAGTTTATTGAGAAGAATTTCGTGGTTAACTTTGTCAAACGCTTTGATGAAGTCTGTATATATTGAATCGACTTGGGATTTATTTTCAAGCGAACATGCTATAAATTGTTCGTACAAGGAAAGATTTGTCAGGGTGGATCTGCCCGGCATAAAGCCATGTTGATTAGGTACTATGATCTTATTAATATGTATGGAGATTATGTCAAGGATAAGTTTTTCAAACAATTTGGGGATAGTTGAGAGCATGCAAATGGGTCGGTAATTAGTGACATCATGAATATCTCCCTTTTTAAATACAGGTGTTAGATAACAGTTTTTCCATAATTCGGGGAAGCAGCCAGAATTAAGTGATTGGTTAAATATTTGACATAGTGGCTTGGCTAGTATCGATACACAGTTAATTAGAAAAGCAGGACTAACTTTGTCAGGACCAGCTTTTTTCTTTATGTCGAGTGATTTTATTTTGCTTATAACATCTGGAACATTAATATGTAAAGCGGGAATGTGGACCAATTTCTTTGGATGAAAGGATGGAAGTTGAACATTTGGGATATCCTTATCGTACACATTTTTGAAGAAGTCAGCAAAAAAATTAACAATGTCATTAGTATCACTACTACTTTTCCCTTCGAAATACATGTAAGTAGGTATGCTGGGTTTATTCTTTCTCAGTGAGTTTATGTGCGTAAAAAAGTTTTTAGTATCTAGAGAAATAGACTTTTCTGTGTTAAGTATGTATGTTTGATATAATTTACTGGCGAGTATTTTGCAGTCGGTTCTATGTTTATGAAATATTTTGTAGTCTGAAATGGAGTTGCTCTCTTTGAAGTTTTTGTGCCAAATTTTTTTGTTTTTTATTAAGTGCTTTAAGTCTTTATTAAACCATTTGGGGAACTTTGATGGTTTGAATTGAGTAGAGGGTACGTATTTTACGATAGCCATGTTGATGATGGAGTAAAAAGATTCTAGGTTATGATTAACATTTGTGTTTCTGTCTAAAAAGGACCAATCTGCACTTTCTAAGTATTTTATTATAAGTGGATAATCTGCTTTGGCAAAATTGTGAGAAAAATTAGGAACAGTGTTAGAGTAAGTATTGGGAAAGTTGTTCGTAATGGTTATGTTTAGGGGAGGGTGGTGGGAATCTATGGGGAGAAGAGAGTCTATGGATTTACTTAGTTTTACTGAGGAATCACTACAAAATGCAAGGTCTAATAGGTGTTGATTAGAATTATATACATTATTAATCTGTTTAAGACCTAGGAAATTAGACATATTTATAATTACACGAGCATTAGCAGATATGTTAACATGAATTGTTGGATTATTACTAAGGGTAACCCAGTCTATATTGTTTGGAATGTTGTAGTCACCGGTTAGCAGTATTTGGAAGACACGCCATGACGTATCGTAAATAATATTCTACCTAGCCTTGATATGTCGATATCGACACTACTTTCTTCGTTCATCAGCTGTTCTTCTTCTTCTAATCATCTCAAGACCATTTCGTAATCTTACTCATTACATTTAAGTCAATCTTAATTTTTTATTCTAGTGTCACTAATAAGTTAATAATATTCTATTAGGAAATGATAGGCGCCTCAGTACAGGCGTAAGAGCTTTAACTCTGAACCCATAAGATACTGTTCGAAACCCAGCGAAATTTTAATCACTTGGCCGAAATGCATTTGAAATAGCTTCAGTTATATCCAGTAACAGATCTAAATAGCTAGATACCAAAAACCCTTCTCTTTCCCTACTTCTTCCTATTTTCCAGACGTATCTCAACATCTCATAGATTGCACCATTGGTCCACTGGCTTCAAACAGTGACAAGAATCGCTTGCCTCATGTTCAATTATATATCGAGTGTCATTGCTGAACATCAAAACATCTACATATATGTGCCGGCAGATGAAAATTATACATAAATAACACCATGTATGGTCAAGTGTTGAACGGTACTGGAACAACATGCGGACGAAGTTGGGTAAAACAGTTAGTTTAATGCGGTTATGGGAGGACCTGGTTTTAAAATTTGCTTCATTATTCATCTTGTCTTGCCTTCTGCTTATAATAATATCCAGAAAGTTTATCGCAGCCTTTTTGGTCAGGTCAGTCTGGAGTAGGATATTGATTCCTTTTTCGGAATGAGAAACCTAATGGTAAAACTTTCGGGGTTGTCTGTCGGCAGACGAGTGATTAGTCTGTTTCTTTACCAATTTATGGGAAATGGTCCGAGTGTAACAATTATTATGAATTATTTCTTGGTGGATCTGAACGAACGACTCATTCCGTGTTGATGATTTACCCCGTTTTGTACATCCTTCTTCTGACAACACGGGTCTTTTCAAGAATTTTAACAGGTTCACTGTTTCTTTTCCCAGGAAATATCCTTCGCACAGCGGTCCCATCACAAATCAGAACAGTAAAAAATCAACACATTTTCGATAAAAGTCATTCAAAACTGGCCTATAATCCTTACCTAACGTAACCTAGATTTTACTGTCTCCTGAGTTGTCCGGTTACCCTCACAGCAAAATATTGTGAATTTTATTATGCTTATTCTTCTGACGTCCAGATTTTAAAACAGGCCTCTCTCAAATTTGTCCAGGTTTGCTGATACTTGGCGACTCTTTCATTCAAAATCAGGTATTCAGACTGTCAGGCTATTAATACTATTTGATGATAATATCGTCATTTTGTCTGAATCAGATGAAGTCATTTTAGAGATTAAGTCCAATTATTACCGCGATGAGGCGAAATAAGAATTGCCTCTCATAAAGGCGTGTGTTGAATATTTTTATTGCGATCACATTTGTTGATGTAAATAACGCGCCAATTTTTATTGTTTACGTCAAGATATTTTAAAAGATTTAGGTATTTTGCTGACGGAAACTTCCCACGTTATTCTAAAATAAATGGACAGTAAATTTATTATTCGCGGTGCGTCGGCAAGTTTTAATGTTTTGTTTTGTTTGGATGAAAGTGAATCGGGTTCTGTTGAGAACATTGTTTGCATCATAACCTGGTAACAAAATGCTCTTCGAAGGTCAGGACATATCTTGAATACGTTATTGATGTAATTTGTACGTATTATGCTAATTATGCTATTTATTTAGCATCCATGTTTGGATCTTAGGGGTAACGTAATACCTTAATTATTGTTAGCTAGGTTTAAATGTTAAGATTTTCAATATCATTTAATCTTAATTTGATTCGTGAATTGGTGTCTACTTTTTTTTTTTAATCCTTTATTATTTATTAACATTTTTTTTTACATTCTTCAATTAAGTCCCGTTTAACTGATTTAGATCAGTTTGTCAACTGGTTCTTTTGACATTTACTTTTTTTTTTAAATTGCGACAGGAAGGTTTATAAAATATACACATTATACATAAAAACACATATATTTTCCAATACTACAATTGAATAAAATATATATTAAGTGAAATATTAATAAATCAATAAATTGTTAATTAAACATTACAAATTTTTTGAAAAATTATGTTTTTATAGAAGAATAGAAGCTATATCTATATATTTTCTCTCTCCTGCAATACCTGTTTTTGTTCAAATCTAAATCTTGTATTTTTCAATTCTTTTACATATGAGTCGACATTGTGACATGCGAACGGGTCGTTTCTACAGTTCGTTCTTGATTTCAACAGTTCGGCTGCGGAACGGGCCTTTTTTATGTGAATACCGCACAAGAGTCCCAACTGCTCCCGTCTGAAGTAGCGTTGAGTACCTAGTACAAGAGGCACTTCAAATGTCCCATACAAGAACGTAAAATGTCCCGCCACCTCACAAAATGTATTGGTACCAACTCTTTTTCTTTGTACTACTACAAATTTATGAGGTGGTGAGGCGTGAGGTCGTTGGTGTGGTGCGCTACATGTCATGTCACGTATGTGACAAATGTATGAGGTGGTGAGGCGTGAAATGGTTTCTGTAGTGCGCAACATGTCGTGTTGCGTACGGGACAAATGTATGGGGTGGTGAGGTGTGAGGTGGTTGCTGTAAGGGGGCATCCATTAATAACATGAGCAGTTTTTCTTCCAATCTATACCCCCTTACCCTCCCCCCTCGGTGAGATAAATTTGGGCCAATTCGTATTTTCTTTTCAAGTAAAGTGAGATTTTGATGGACCCCCCCCCCCATTTGTACTCACGTAATTAATGGATGCCCCCTAATGTACTACATGTCATATGGATTTCGTCCCACTCTATCACCCTCAACAAACCTAATGAATCTCACCACCTATATTAATAAATGATTTGAAAATTTTGTACATGTCGATGTGATTTATACAGACTTCGAAAAAGCGTTTGACAAAGTCGACCATGATATTTTATTAAAAAAATTGTGTGACTTCGGATTCTCTCAGGATTTTCTCGCTTTCGTAGCTAGTTACTTACACAGTCGTCGTCAGTATGTCAGTTACGGACTTAACGGACACCAGCTTTCTGACGAATGTAAAACTAACTCCGGGATTTTCCAGGGGTAGAATCTAGGACCTCTCCTCTTTCTTTTATTCATTAATGATATAGGCAAGATCATTAACCGCTTAAAATATCTCCGTTTCGCTGACGATATTAAACTTTTCAGAGCTATTAAAAGTCATATAGATATTTTATTCTTCTGCAGAATGATCTTGATTCTCTTGTCAAATGGTCGGAATTGAATAACTTACCTCTCAGCATCCAGAAATGCAGTGTCGTCACATTAACAAGATTCCAAGACACATTTCTATTCCCATACAACACGAATAAAATTATACTAACACACAAAAACGAGATTCGAGACCATGGCGTGATTTTTAAGCAAATCTCTCTTTCAAATCTCACATATCCGACATTGTCTCCCGCGCCAACAAAATGCTCTTATTTGTTTTTCGTAATGCGAGATCATTTACTAATGGAATTGCAATACGAAGAACATATGAAGCACTTGTCCGCAGTATCCTGGAATACAGCTCCATTATTGGGGCCCCCTCTGAACAAAACCATATCATAGAAATAGAAAAAGTACAAAAGAGGTTTATGCGTTACCTGAATATGAGGGAATATACATACTACTTATTCCTGTATCCATCGTTGTTTTTAACAGGAATGCTCGATCTTAACACCTTAGAAGCCCGCCGAAAAATATTTTTGGGGAAACATTTTTTCAAGCTGATCTCCAGTACTGTACTGAATCCACCTATGTTGAAGGAGATTAACCTATATCTCCCTAACATGTATACTCGTGGGAGATCCCACGCCCTTTTTTATGCTCCGAAAGCGAGAACTTCTTCCTTTCAAAATGCGCCATTAAACAGAGCAATTCAACTGCTTAACGATTCTGTATTGAGCATCGACATCTTCAATGTTATCTATAGAGAGTTCAGTAACTATCTTTTGACATAAGTCTCAACATAGTGAAACTGCCCCCTTGGAATTTTTTCTCTTAAATTTTGTAATCTTCTCCGTAATAATTTGGTGTGTAACTGTTTTATGGAGAAGCTGAAAAAGTAAAAAAACAAATAATACATAAATATCACGTATGGGACAAATGTATGAGGTGGTGAGGTGTGAGGTGATTGGTGTAGTGCACTACATGTCATGTCTCGGATGGGACAAGTGTATGACGTGGCTAGGTGTTTTGTGTATTGTATGACATTTTTGTATTAGAGCCGTGAGGTGTGAGGTGGCAAGGTGTTTGTGTATTGATGATATTTTTGTATTAAAGCCGTGAGGTGTGAGGTGGTGAGGTATTTGTGTGTTGTATGACATTTTTTTTGTAAGAGCCATGAGGTGGTTATGGAATGTGCCGTTGATTATGGGGATTTATAATATATGGAACGCAAAATACCTCAAAAATGTGTTGTTTTAGTACCGTGGCGTACGGTCCTAAACAATTCAAATCCACAGTGACTTAGCTATTCCAATCACACGGGGGATGGAGGGCTAGTGAGTGGGTGGTGGTTAAAGGGGAGGGGGATTTACAATTAAAAATATTTTTTTTAATTGTAAATTATTGTTAAGTGAAAATCGCACAAGAGTCCCAACTGCTCCCAAGGGAGGGAGGTTGAGGGAGAGTTGATATGAAGTGGAGGGGTTGGGAGGGTAGGCCTTTTTTTCTAGTTTTTCACCTTTTCAAAAACGTTAATTTTATACGAACAGCTTCAAGCGCAATAGATTAGACCAAATTACCTGGAGAATGTTTATCAATATTTACTTCGTCTCGGCTGAGTTACACATGCATTTAAATATTATTATGTTACACCACTAGTCCAGGCAACGAAGACAAAAAAACATCAAATAGCGGAAATAATTCGAGTAGAAGCCAATTTTGGCATAGTTGTAAAGGAAGGTGTCCTTAACAACATACTTAAAAATATCGGGCGGTGGGGGGTGGAGTTAAGTGGGGGGGGGGGTTTAAAGGTCCTTTTTTTCAGTTTTTCACCAATAACTTAAAATCACTCGCAGAGATATAAAACCCGACTAAATTCTTAAATTTCAACCCTACAGTCGCTGGGCTAATATAGCTACTGTCAGATAATTAATAACACATAAATTCCTTCATTATTATCCAGAAAATCAGAAGAATCTATCTTTAATCCTGGGAATATAATACCAGTTCCCAGTCTCCATCGAGCGCAACAGATCTCCTTACGCTAAATATTTCGCGGTATAAAATAACCGCAGGACTATCTCCTTATATTATAATCGATGTTATAATGGCGAGCCTTAGTACAGCGACATGATTCTTTCTTAAAACCTGTTTTTGAGAAATAATATAAAATAAAATAAACCTCCGGAATGTTGAAGGAGAACCCGTAATAAGCACCCCGGTGGGAATACTCGTACTTGATGATAGAACTTTAGGTGAAGCGACACTACGATGAAAGTAGTTGATTATAGACAAATATTGTGGTATTTTTGCTTTTTCCCCAAGAATTAAGACAAGACAAGAATTCTGAATTTACTGGTAATCTTAGCGAATTTTTATTTTATTTTCATAAATCGTTGAATTACAACATCCGCCCTAATGAATTTTGTTAAAAAATTAGGTGTAAATGCCATCTGATGTGGTTTCTCACAAGGAATGCAATGCTGTTGTTTTTATTTCCACAAGTCCTCTAGTTTCTTTATATTTTCTTCAAGTTTTGGAACTCAACGATTCATATATACGAATTACATTTTAAGTCTCAATATCTTTGCCGTCATCCATTCTTTTTCAATAAAAAACCGCGACTTTTTTCTGTGGAATATCAAAAAAGGAAAATAACATCACTTTTGTTACTTCCACTACTAAATTAACGCGAAGTTCGCAAAAAATGTCGTGAAATTCACCGAAAAATAACACAACTTCCCAACAATATCGCGAAATTCACCGAAAAATATTACAACTTCCCAACAATATCGCGAAAATCACCGAAAAATATTACAACTTCCCAACAATATCGCGAAATTCACCGAAAAATAATATCACCTTTCCCAAAAATTTCGTGAAATTCACCAAAAAATAACACCACTTTTCCCAAAAAATATCGCAATTTTTTCAAGTCCCAACACAACAGACATGATGTGTAGTTTTTACAGCCATTGATTGTGTGAAGGCAAACCCGTGGGAGGATGGTCAGGTGACTAATGCAAGCAAACATCGGGAGTTATCCTTCACAAAAGGTACTGTGTATTTAGGATCACAATTCACTCACGATTATTATAACAGGAAAGTGAACACCTTATTGTTTAGAGGGGGCTGTTGTTGAATGAAACATTCCTCACTTTTCGTTGCATAGAATTACTAGAATGGTTTATAGTTAGATAGATACCTACAGATCTACCCCCTAGGAATAAACATGTTTTAAATTTTACAAATCTGATAAACAACCTTTCCACAGTTGTATAAAATTTTAAATGCATTTATTAAGTAATGCGGCTAATCTCAGTGGACCATCTATTTATATGTATATACCAATATTTTCTTTATAATATTCACTTTATTTATTTTTTATGTGAATACCGCATAAGAGTACCAAATGTTCCCAACCGTTTGGAGTCAGTGAGACTATGGCATCCCCTGTTGGAGTATGTTGTGAGGCTGAAAGTAACGGGGAAGGCAAGGAAATGGGAAGAGGAAGGTGGGGAAGTGTCTGGATATTTAAACACGGCCAAAGCCAATTCAAGCAATGTTTCAATTATTCTGAATGGTGGTCTTACGCGATACTGAGAGAATCTTCCGCTCTGAAACGTGCCGCAAATATACTATATATTATTTTAAATGAGTAAATTGTGAAACGACACAAATAAATGTACTTACTTGCACACGGCGGGATTTGAGCCCGCGACCTCCGGATTGCTGGTCGAGAGCCTTACCACGGAGGCAACATATCATTGATTTTCACGCAAATTAATTAAACAATTTTGTATTATTGTAGAAAGCAATCACTTTGTGGTTTGACATATTTAATAAAATAAAATACTGTTTTGTTTAAAACCACGAGTTTTATTAATTTTTTGAACCGACCGGTTTCGCTTTACTCAAGCATCATCAGGGTACAAATTAATACTAAACAATAAGTCATAATGTGTGCTTATATAAAACAAAATATAAAGGGAGAAAAAATTTAGAGAGAGACAAAATATAGAGGGAGACAACATGATACAAATATAACAAACACATCGACGGCCATAAAATACATTAACCTAAGTTCGCAAGTAATGGAAAAAACCGAAAGATAATTATGTGACTAATGGGTTACAGTAATAAATTTGGAGGAACAAAGCATCAACTGACATGGTGGTAAGGAAAAAACTCGTGGTTTTAAACAAAACAGTATTTTATTTTATTAAAAAAATTTGGTATTATTTATTTCTTTTTTTTAACATCATCATCATCATCATTTTCACCATCATCAATCAACCCTATCAATAGTCTTACAATCCTTGGAATGTCCTGGAAGAGTCTTCTAAGAAACGCCTTCAATCATGCTGGTTTCCTGATGTCTCTTATGCCCGATGTTGCGGTGTTCGTCTCCACACTTCAAGCTACTCTCAACACTCCTTCATCCTCCAGGATTCAAAAAAAGTTTTAATTATTCATTGTATATTTTTTATGATAATATTGTCATACTTCCTGGGGCCAGGGTGATACCGGAGCCACGTTGGGTCCAGGGTTATACTTCTGGTCTCCAGAAATATGTCCCTCCCGGGGGGGGAACAAGTGTTAAGCAGGCCCCCCGGGGGCAATATGCCTCGGCTTGGAAGGCTCAGCTCAGGGTAGTAGGGCTCCTCCGAGGCTGTCGATGGTTGACTCCAATGAAACAAGGTTTAGGCACAATTCAAATGTATTCAATAATGCAAGGGTGAACATTACAGGCAACCAGGTAAGCTGTTTAAGGCCTAGCATAAGAGAGAGAGAGAGGCACTAGAAATACTACTGAATTTAGGCTCGGAAATACTATAAGAGGGTTTAAAATCTCACGTGGCGTCGTACGGATGCAGGCAGCTTCCTACGAAGTGGAGAGATCTAGAGCAAAGCTCATAGATCGGGTGCAGGAACGATGCGGCTCGGGGTGCGTGGGCGGCTTCTCGGCATCATGGTGGGCGGATTCGGTCAGCTTACCGAACCGGTGGGTGATAACGGTGAATTAAACGGCTATCGGCATGGTAGGCGGATTAAAAGCCGTGCGGCCAGGGCTGCCATGGTATAAAGTAGGCGGCAGTAGGATTATACAGGCGTCTGTCGTGATATCGCCATACTTGAATCGTAGGTGAAGGCTTAATTAGCCGCGTCGAAGGGTGGCATACTGCCCGACAGTACGTAGTAGTGCGTACGACCGCTCGCGCCGTTGTCTGAAATATGTCTGTTGCTTCGGTGAACGGTGGCCGGAGTTCTCTGTCCGTGATGAGCGAGACGGAAGACTCGAACGTGTGCCCTATAAGGTAATGTCTTCTGCCATTGGCTGGATTTCGCGCCGTGTAGCCATATATGGTAATGTCTTCTGCCAGCCTGAGAGGGACAGCAATAATCACGCGAGAATGTACATGTACTGAGCACGTGACACACAGCTGCCTGCCGCTTGTATAGTATGTTCGTATGAATTATGGGCAACCATAACACTACCCTCCTCCCCCTGAAAAATGAAGGGAAAAGGCAGCGAGGCTGATGCAGGGGACCACGACCTTCCATACAGCATGTGATGCGATGATTGCCACAATGTGAGGTACAGAGCTACCTCTTCACCAGGATTTAAACACTCCCTACCTAAGAGCCAACAAAATTTTAACTACCTGTGAGCCAAGCTAAAAAAAACTAGCAATAAACTGAACAAAGGTTGCCAACTCTCTCAAGAAATTAAAAAAAAATGTGACGTACCTAGTGCGATACAAGACACGCTAACGAAGGTGCATGAAGAAATAAAGAAAACATGACCCTTCCGAGAAGGATTACTACCATGTAAAAATCTTAAAATTAGACAAAAAATTTCCAACCCTATTCCTGTTATGGAATATTGTACGCTGACCAATGTCATGAAATGATCGAAACCAACTCATATTCGCGTCTTACAATAGAATTCTTAAAATTATACAACTTTGTTTTTATACACTTTATTCCTGTTATGGAATATTGTACGCTGACCAATGTCATGAAATGATCGAAATCACTCATATTCGCGTCTTACAATAGAATTCTTAAAATTATACAACTTTGTTTTTATACACTTTATTCCTGTTATGGAATATTGTACGCTGACCAATGTCATGAAATGATCGAAATCACTCATATTCGCGTCTTACAATAGAATTCTTTTTTTTTTTAAATTATACAACTTTGTTTTTATACACTTTATGCTATTTTCACAATTCAATTCCAACCCAAATGTTAGTTTCCCGCACTCTCAGCTTGTCATGGTTTGTCTGGTTTGCATTTAATTATCAGGCATAAACGACCATCCTCTCATGTTCGCATATAATTGTAAGGTAATGCTACAAAACCTATCATGAATATTAATTTTCAGGCATAATATGAATCCTCTCATGTTTTCTCGACTCACCCTCGGTGACCCGTACAGCGCTGTACTTGGTATACTAGAAATATACCCTTGCCGCAACGACATAGACAACCGGATAGATCCCTTGGAATCCTCACGGTGAACTTGCGTTCGACGAAACCACATAGGACACCCTCTAGGTGTTCCCACCAAAAAAACCAGACGAACCGTAATGACCATAAGTGCAATTACATTATTCTCTAATAAGAACAATACGACCCGAATGACATAGCTTTATGACATTACCGAGCTAATTTACTCAACTGGGTGCATACTCTTAAATCTTCTTACTACGAGAAGTACTACTCCTTATTTGAATACAGTGATATAGCAAGTTACAAAACACCGTACAATTGCGTCCTGATATGGCAAGGACTTTACACGCTGGCTTACCATATTGATACCGAAGTAATCAATTACGTGTTTACAAAATATTTATATAGTAATTTAATTAATTACATTTATCATAATTAAAACACTTGAATATACATTTGTTTACCCACCAAAAACTCTATGTGTGTGTGTACAATTTGTTAAATAACTTTCAATTCGAGTTTGTTTCAACTCAACTTAAACTCTCAGGGTTTGACTACGTAAGGAGAGAAGAAGGAAAAAAAAAAAAATTAAAATAAATAACAACAACGCCACGTATTTTTACCAAAAAATACGAAAATTTAATACTACCGACAATGTTATTAGAAGAGGAAAAAAATTTTTTTTTTAATTGAGTAACGAATTTCTTCCTAACACCGGAATCATATATACTTCCATTGTTCGGAAATTCGCGTTTCCAACAATCCTTCTGCTCTAATTCTAAGGAGTTTAGCCATCCTATCACGCTTTGGATTATAGTTTACCTGCCGAATGACACGTTAGGTCGATACCCAAGTTCCATCCTATCGGACTTGTAACAGCTCTATAATACCACACAACGAGTAACCGTTGTTATATGATCGCGGAAGAAGGTTAAAATTCGATACCACCACAACCTATGTGAACCGAATAGTGTTGTCTATTGGGCCTATTCTGATAACAAAAATGTGGTAATATAATTATTACATTGCCTTTTCATCGTGAATTCACTCCAACATACGCTAGAATTGAGACATACCCCGTTAAGGAGTGGGTAACTACCCGATTGTGAACGTTTTACCGCCCCAATTTCTCCTATATCGCAACGTGTGAGATGTCCAATACCATAACGATTTAACCTACATGTGAGAATAATTCGACAATGAAAGAGATTGAAAAACCCGAAAAAAAAAGGACAAAAAATAAAAAAAATTATAATTGAAATGATATTTTCATTTATACATGACCTTATATTAATATATACACAAGGTTATTTACAACCATAAGGTTCCTAAGTTTCTTACTACTCAATGACCTACCCCAGTATGATGAGAGCTAGGCGCCTTTATACCTACCACTTGTACAAGAATTTTCTTATGCCGTCTCTTGCCAACGAAAAGAAAAGAATATGCTTGCATATTCTTTCATTGCATCTAAAATTAAGTACTTTTTAGAATGCAAATTGTTCCACGAAAATAGAAATTAGGTCTCTACTTCGGTCCCGGGCAGGATACTGAATACCTAACGCAGTTTTTTCTAATGAAAAACCTAGCCTAATTTAGGGTTCCTTGAACTACGCCCTCAATCAGTGTATCGTGTCGTGTTTCTTAGACGAATTTATATACTTAAGTAACCATATTCATATATAAATTTAAAAAACATTTTTTTTTTTTTTTTTAAAAAAAAAAACAACCTAAGTGGCTACGCACTAGGATGGAAAAGTAATAAATTATTACTACCAATAATAGTCATTACAATAAATGAACTAAATATCGCATCAGTAATTTCACTAGTGTAAGGTGAGTTACCTCTTTTTTTTTATAATAATAACAATGACAACACGTCTTCACGTGCAGACATACCGGCGTCCCGGATTGTCAACACTTGTGATGACGATCCATTAAGAAAGGAATTGTATACTTCTCTAATAACAAAGGTTAAGTTATATGCGTTATAACCTCGTACTAACCACTAGGGTTCATGACGTCCTAGGGTTGTACCTAAGGGGTAATAATTATATCTCAACTAATAACCGGACTAATCAGAGAAAATAACAACAAAACATAAATAAAAACACTTATAAGGTTGCAACGACCGGGGTGTCACTACCCTTTTTTACTATGTCTTTAATGTGGAATTTACCGACAATTTTTCCATTTAAATTCTCTAGTACATATACCGTGCTAGAGATTTTTTCCTTTATTCTGTTTTCTACAAAACGGGGTGCTAGTTTGGCTGAAAAATATACGCCTGCCTTAGATTGAGGGAAGTTTCTTCTCCAAACTCTGTCTCCGATTTTATAGGATTCCAACTTGTGTCTAGTGTTATAACGAAAAGCACTTTGTTTATACGCGGCGGCGAGTGAATCGCTCACCTTGTCATACACGGCTACAAGTTCTTGTAGTTTATTTGCATAATCCACTACCGTATCTGGTTGTGTGTTATTTTGACTAGCACCCGGGGAGATACGCCAATGTGACGTGCCATGCACTGTCTGTTCAAAGCCGTGCATGAGGAAAAACGGGGTGTATCCAGTAGTAAGGTTGACCGTATTATTAATTGCTGCTTGTACCGTTCTGACGTGCTTTGACCACTGACGGTGATCGTTGCCCACCAAAATAGCCAACGAGGTTCCGATGGTTTGGTTATAGCGCTCTACCGTGTTGTTCATAGGAGTATAGAAAGAATTATAAAATACATCAGGAACGCCGTATTGAGACAAGAAGGCTTTAAAAGCACCTGAAGTGAACTGGCGACCGTTATCAACTATGAGTGTTCTAGGTACAGAGATTGGTAAAAATATATTGTATTCCAAGGCTTCTATTATGGTTTTTGCCGTCGCGTGGCGTAATGGGAATAACCAGCAGTACTTAGTAAAAACGTCTACCACGCTCAGAATATGAAAGTTTCCGTCGTAACCTTTCGGAAAGGGACCTATCAAATCTACGCTAAGACTTTGCATAGGGCGATCTACGTTTTTGGGGTGGGACATATGACCTAAGGCTGGCTTAGTTGAATGTTTATAAGCCTTGCAAATATTGCAATTGGACACTAATTTTTTTACATCGTTATACATTCCGGGCCAGAAATTCCTTAACGATAATTTTTTAAAGGTTTTAAACACACCTGGGTGTATTGCTGTGGGTGAATTATGACATTCCGAGATTAAGGCCTGTCTATCCTCTACCGGGGATACTAATTTCCATTCGTAGTCTGTATGTAAGGAAAAATCAGCTTTACAATGCTTATACAACCTATTACCTTGTATTAAGAAATTAGGACTAGCTTGTGGGTTATTGGCGCACTTATTATACAGCTCTGAGTACCACTTGTCTTTAGAGCCAGGCGTGCCAAGTAATGAATTTAATTGGGTAACTTCAATACGAGATAGTACGTCTGGAACTACATGAAGGGAGCCTTTACGGTGAATTATGTCAAAATCGAACTGAGACAAGCGTGTCCCCCACCTGGCAAGTCTACCTGTTGGATTCTCGAGTGACATAAGCCATTTTAAACTTGAATGGTCCGTGACCACTGTGAATTTTGACCCTTCGACGTACGAGCGAAAGTTGTATACGGCGTCGAGAATGGCCAATAATTCGCGTTCAGTTGTACTATAGTTTCTCTCCGTTTTAGAGAGTACTCTGGAGTAATACGCGACGGGGTGTTCTGCGTCCTCAAATTGTTGTGAAAGGCACGCTCCGATGGCGAAATTGGAACTGTCACATTGTATTATAAAGGGTAACTTAAAATCAGGGCAGCTTAGTACCGGCGCTGAAATTAAGGCATTCTTCAAGGCGGAAAATGATTTTTCTATCTCCTCATTCCACGTAAAATTAGGTAGGTTCTTTTTACCACCAGTTATGTGAGTTAAAGGGGCTGCAATATTTGAAAAGTTGTTGATAAAACGTCTATAATAACTGCATAATCCAAGGAATGATTTTACCTGTTTTGTATTCTGAGGTCGGGGGAAATTTTTGATAGTATCTATCTTTGCCGGGTCTGTTCGGAGACCTTCCTTGTCCACTACGAAACCTAAATATTTGAGTCTTGATTTACAGAATTCCGACTTTTCTATATTTAATGTTAATCCGGCGGCCTTTAAAATATTACAAACCTTTTTAAGGAGTTCAATATGTTCTTCAAAGGTACGTGAGATAATTATTAGATCATCTAGATATGCAAAAAGGTTGGGTTCGAATTCTGGACCAAATAAGGTGTCCACGAGGCGTTGCAGTTCGCTAGGAGCATTACGTAGCCCGAAGGGTAGTCTTACGAACATGAAGGTACCCCTACCTGGAACTACGAAACTAGTTTTCTCACAAGACGAAGGGTGCAAGGGTATCTGCCAGAAAGCTTTAAGCAAGTCCAAGGAAGTAATAAAGTTTGCATGCCGTAAGTTATCAAGAATACGATGAACGTTTGGCAACGGATAAATTTGAGCCCTTGTAACAGCATTGAGTCTTCTACTGTCCAAACAGAACCTAGCTGTTCCGTCCTTTTTGGGAACTAAAATAACCGGGTTTGACCAAGGAGATTTACTTTTAACGATTACGCCTAATTCCAACATTTTATCCACCTCACATTCTAGCTGTTTCAACCTTACTGGTGACAGGGGGTAATAACGTTGTTTTATTGGGGTTCCTTCGGTTTCGATAACATGTTCGATCAAATTAGTTTTACCTAAACCGCGTTTAGCAAAAGATATGGATTGAAATTCCTCTATCACATCACTAAGTGTTTTTAGTTGCGCGGGTGTGAGATCGTTTTTTGACCTTACTACGTTAACTTCTGAGATGGAAGTATACGTAATACTTTGATTTGCTGTAAATAAATTTGGAGCTATGTTGAATTTTTTCCAAAAATCCACGCCTAAAATAATTTTCCGGCCGAGCGAAGGTATCACTACAAAGTCTATGGTCTGCAACTTATCGTTATAAACTACTGGAAGTGACAGCTTGCCAGAAACTTCCTGTCTCTTGTTATCTGCTGTAGTAATTACCAGATCACAAGGGGACAGCGCACGAGACGTGAATTGTTTGTGCAAATTCCCACCTATACAAGATAGTGACGCACCCGAGTCTAGTAAACCTGATAAAACACGATTTTTAACTTTGAATGTGACATGTGGCCGGCCATCTCCGCTACACTTCACATTCACTGCCTCGAGTGGATCGGTATTCAGAAAAACCTTCACGTAACCTAACCAGTCATTCCATTCCTTTTCGATTGTCTCTGCTGATGGCTTTGGACTGCAATGACCGCCTAGAAGTTTTTTTGATTCGAATTACAATGAGTCGGGGGTGGTTTAGAGAGATCAGGAAAATCGTTTGCTCTGCTGTAATCAGGCTTTTTCCATCGTGGGCTACGGCGCGGGACGCTGTTGCTGTTAATTTTATTGCAATTTTTTGCAAAGTGACCGTTTTGATTGCATTTAAAACAAGCACGATTAGCGATATCCGTGGTTCTTTGTGAAATCGCCGCGAGCTGTGAGTTCTTATTACGGCCGAAAGTTCTAACCCTGTGATTCTGTTGGGAATTATCGAAATGAGTATCTTCTAAGATCTCGCATCTTTGTATTACCTCCGCGCAAGTACGGGGCACATCGTACGAGAATAGTTTACTATATTTGTGCAACAACCCATTTTTAATTATAAGAACCAAGTCTAATTCAGACAATGGTGATGATAACTTATCATTCAGGGATGATATTAGATTTACATACTGCCGAACCGGTACGTTATACATTTGCTTGTAACGGTGAATTTTAGATTTAATTCCCAAATCACTGTCAACCTCCTTATAACTTGAGACGACCTCCGGCTCGACTGCCTTTTTACTTGATGCGCGACTGAATTTGATTTTATCCATCTCCTCACATAATGCTTGTAACTCCGAAACGTTGGTGATATTTTTACCGATCTTCAGTTGTGCGTAATCTGGCGTGAGACCTTTTGTGACTAACGATAAAAGTTCCGACTCTTCTAACGGCAAATTCAGCTTGGAATTGATAGCTAAAGCTTCCAGAATAAAATCCGCAGCTCTTTCGTTATTTTTCTGACACAAGTTAAATAACTTCGACTTCTCAGTCATTTGAAACGTCGGGTCCTCGAATCTCTTCAAAAAGGCTGTTTTAATTTCTTCCCACTTTAGATTAGTTTTGAAAATTTTCCTATAGAATAATAGTGCTGAACCAGTGAGAAGTTCGACAAAACCCCTAGCCAAATCTTGACAATCAACGCCCCTCGCGTATTGTAATTCGGCGATTCTGTCTAAAAAAGCGCGGACATCCGAATTCCCGTCAAAAGAAATTTTCCAATTTGTTAAATTAACTATTTTTCTTTCAACGTACCTTGTGGTAGTCCTTTCATAGTGATTTTGCGTAGGCGAGGATACTATGTTAACGAGGTTTCCCGAATTACTAGTTTTTGGGGTGGTTGCTACACTTGGAGAATTTAATAAAATAGCAGGAGACTCAACCCGCCCACTAAGGGATTCATTAAACTCGACACATTGTTTCCGTAAAGACAACAAAGCCCTTTTGGGGACTATGCCTCTATCCATCAACATTTTTCTTATTACCGACGCGTTTGCTTTCTCGAAATTTAATATTCTATCCATTATTGGTATGGTGGCCTCCATGATTTTGCGTTATTATAATGAACAAAGCAAAAAAAAAAAATTTCGGACGAATAATATAAGACGAGAGCAGTTGCTGGCAGTCGTATTTACAACTTCCTATTACAGGGGAACGGATGTGAACGAGCACAATCCGACAGTAGTCACTACCTTTTATTGGAAACAACCACTGCTCTTCAAGGAAGAAATAACGCAACTTACACAGCAGCCACTCGGAGAATTTAAAATAACGATATTCATTACTCAATTAAAAAAAATTCCGCGCGAATGACGAACAACTCTGACTGCCGCGATAGAACGTAATAGCGTAAGACGTTACGGTAATAAGCGATGTTTAAAATACCTAACACTCGAATAGCACTAGCCGACGGACTCGCGACGTTTAGAATAATTCACACAGAACTACCGTTGTTGATGGGAGCACAAATATAAAATATTTATAGCTAAGATTACATAATTATGTTTCTAGGGAGACAACAATCGACAAGACTTCGGCCCAGTTGGCGCGCCAGTGTCATACTTCCTGGGGCCAGGGTGATACCGGAGCCACGTTGGGTCCAGGGTTATACTTCTGGTCTCCAGAAATATGTCCCTCCCGGGGGGGGAACAAGTGTTAAGCAGGCCCCCCGGGGGCAATATGCCTCGGCTTGGAAGGCTCAGCTCAGGGTAGTAGGGCTCCTCCGAGGCTGTCGATGGTTGACTCCAATGAAACAAGGTTTAGGCACAATTCAAATGTATTCAATAATGCAAGGGTGAACATTACAGGCAACCAGGTAAGCTGTTTAAGGCCTAGCATAAGAGAGAGAGAGAGGCACTAGAAATACTACTGAATTTAGGCTCGGAAATACTATAAGAGGGTTTAAAATCTCACGTGGCGTCGTACGGATGCAGGCAGCTTCCTACGAAGTGGAGAGATCTAGAGCAAAGCTCATAGATCGGGTGCAGGAACGATGCGGCTCGGGGTGCGTGGGCGGCTTCTCGGCATCATGGTGGGCGGATTCGGTCAGCTTACCGAACCGGTGGGTGATAACGGTGAATTAAACGGCTATCGGCATGGTAGGCGGATTAAAAGCCGTGCGGCCAGGGCTGCCATGGTATAAAGTAGGCGGCAGTAGGATTATACAGGCGTCTGTCGTGATATCGCCATACTTGAATCGTAGGTGAAGGCTTAATTAGCCGCGTCGAAGGGTGGCATACTGCCCGACAGTACGTAGTAGTGCGTACGACCGCTCGCGCCGTTGTCTGAAATATGTCTGTTGCTTCGGTGAACGGTGGCCGGAGTTCTCTGTCCGTGATGAGCGAGACGGAAGACTCGAACGTGTGCCCTATAAGGTAATGTCTTCTGCCATTGGCTGGATTTCGCGCCGTGTAGCCATATATGGTAATGTCTTCTGCCAGCCTGAGAGGGACAGCAATAATCACGCGAGAATGTACATGTACTGAGCACGTGACACACAGCTGCCTGCCGCTTGTATAGTATGTTCGTATGAATTATGGGCAACCATAACAATATGTTAAGTGGTTTTTGGGTTCTAGCAACACTATCAAACTAGATTCACGCCCTTTTCATGACAGTCAACTTATTGTAGAGATAGCTTTTCTGTGGTCATCTATTTTTATTATAGTTTTATGAATCTTGTCATTGTCGCCTTTTCAAACAGTTGTTTTTTTCAAAGTAAAAAAGCCTGCGAGAGAATGAGATAACAATTAAAAATATTTATTTAATTCACGGGTACTCGGTTCAAATATGTTACGATAAATCCACAGTCTCACGCAATTCTCCTACGGTGTAGTCAAGTGTAGTGGTATAAAGCGCCTGACGAACCTCTGCAGACATTTAACGGACCAAAAATATATATTTTAATTTTCAATCTTCAAACCACTCCAAAATGAACAGGCAAAGGAAAACACAAAAGAAAGCGACGTCTACGACTCCGAAGAAGAAAACACAAATACTAATAAAATGACCAAATGTTTAGGAAAAAGTGCACTTGATTTCGACCACGAAAATATGGAAACAATTATCCTTCACTCTGATAAAAAAAAAGTGCTTCGTAGTCTCCCCACTCTTGACTACTTTAGTTTTCTGAAGATTTCACTTCTACCAAGTGTGATTTGCACACTCTTGCAAAAATACCCAGTGGTAACACAGGTAGACAGGAACAGAACTACTTACATAATTAAATTAAATTGTTTTGTAAAACTTACATAGCATGTTCTTCCAAGTAAACTTCTTGATATTATTTTCAACGAACTGTGCAAACATTCCCTTTTAAAATATCTGTTATGTTGCATTATCTACATTAGATATTCAGTTACCTTTCTTTTTTGTGGGTTTCTTTACCTCACAAAATAGGCATTCCTAGAAACCTATAATGAATAATACGGCGTGGCATACTAACCCAATAAATTAGGTGTTATTCTGCAACAAATAAACCCCTATCTCGCCCGTAGCGGTCAACTACCTGTAACCTGTAACCAATATCTGTACGGAATTCCTCACAATAAAAGTTTTGTAACACAATGAAATGTTAGTTCACCTTCCCACACGTTGCAAAAAGTTTCAATTTCATTGTTGGTTTGATGGTTTTGTAGAAAAAGGCGAATAATATTGAAGTGACCAATCATCTGGTATTATCGCGTGGAACCGAAACTTTTGTATAGTCTTTTTTTTAAAGTAGCTTTACACTGGAGACCCTGAGAAAAGTAATTTCTCTCAGGGCCTGTGTCATATTTGGGGATGCTGTGTGCAGGGTTTTTTTGGGGAAAGGAAAGAGAGGAAGTTCTCGAAAGGAAAAATGAAGGAGAGAAAGTTCTGGGAAGGAAAAAGTTATTGGAGGTTAGGTATCCATCACCTACCCGCCCTGGTATAAGTAACAGATGGTTAGGTACTACTTCAAGGCTCTCTCAAGGACTCTAATTTTTTGACCTCCAGTGTCCCTGCATACATTGTTTGTAAGCAGTATGCAAGTGCTTAGCGGGAAATCAAGATACAATAAGTGTTAGTATCACTATAGACAAGATTGGTGATAGTCCACGAGGAGGCAAGGAAAAAGGTATGAGGGGTGTCTCTCCTGATCAATTCAATTCAATTCAATTCAATTTTATTATTTCAAAAACATTACAAAATTTTACATTTCAATGCGTTTTTAAAATACATTTGTACATTTGTACTACATTGAACACAAACTATATAAGCATTAATAGAGCTTGCCTTTTAAAGGCAGCTTCACTAATGCTAAATATGTCGATATCCGAATTAATCCTGTTTAACAGCAAGATTGCTCTCCCGACCGGTATGACCATTGGCAAATTAGTCCTGCAGGCCGGAAGATAGAACAGTCTATGCTGTCGGTGGCGAAGATACCCATCGGGTACATAGAAATGAATGCTCTCCATGATAGCTGAGTTTTCAAGCCATCCGCGAATCAATCTGAAGAAATGCGTAGCAATGTGCACATCTCTTCTGACCCGTAGATTATTCATTCCAAGCATACCCAAAAGAAAGTCTGTAGGATAGAGCCACGGGTAATAGCCGTACTCCCTCATGTACAGAAATCTCAGAAATTTCTTCTGAACTCTCTCCAACATGAGTGAATATTTTACTTGGTGTGGACTCCAAATTACCGACCCACTTTCAAGTCTACTCCTTACTAAAGAATTGAATAAAATTTTGAGAACCCGGGTGTCTCTAAAGTTCCTTGCAGTACGCAGAACAAAGCCCAGCATTCTCAATGATGTGCTACAAGCCATCTGAATATGAGTATGAAATGTCAGCCTACTATCAAACATGATTCCAAGATCCTTCATAGTGGAGACACGTTTTAGATTTCGGGCGTCCATCGTATACCGGTAATACCAGGTATGGCACGCGCTAGTGTAAGACAATAATTCTATCAATATCTGACTGGAGTCGATTGCAGTCTTCTAGGGTTAGTATTTCTAAGAACAGTTTTAGGTCATCAGCAAAAAAAAGAAACCTGGAGTGCAGAATTATTTCTGAAATATCATTGATGAATATTGAAAAAAGGAGTGGACCTAAATTAGAACCTTGGGGTACTCCTGATCGTACAAAAAATATGATAGACTGGAATAGTCCGTGAGACACAAACTGTTTCCTGCCTGCAAGATAGCTAGCAAAAAAGATGAGTAGTCTCATGGAGAATCCTATTTCAGCCAGTTTATTAAGTAAGACGTCGTGATTAACAGTATCGAAGGCCTTTGAAAAGTCATTATATGAACAATCAACCTGATGGCCTTTATCTAAAGAATTTGATACATAATCAGTAAACACCAATAAGTTGGTTTCTGTAGATCGACCTTTTCTAAATCCATGCTGTTCTGAAATTAAGAACGGCTCCACTTGTGGCAGTGTGTATTTATGGATAATCGATTCGAACAATTGCACACTGCATCACCAAAGATGACATAGGCCCTGAGCGATTTTTTCCTTAGGACTTGTGTGGAGCCAGTGTTAAAAAATATAGAGCAATTCACACGTAGTAGAAGTGAAACCTTCAGAAAACTAAAGTAGACAAGAGTGGGGAGGCTACGAAGCACCGCACGAAGAGGATACCGATTATTCTATCTCATTCTCTCGCAGGCTAAATCCTATATATGTATGTGTTGTCTCTTTTAGTGTCGCTATTTTTCGTTTCATCGAGTTTCAAATCACAACGGTGCTAGAAGAAGTATTCCGACGCCACAAAGTTAATTGGCGATTATTATTGAAGAAAAGTTATTGGCCTTATAGTAGAAACCATGTACCACGGAGGAAGGAAGTGTACCTTTTAACGATTTTATGTCTCAAGATCAATAATAATAAATAATAAACGATATTTATTTCTCCAGATTTTATGTCCGGGTTAAATCTTTCCCAAATGAAAGACTAAACCCTTCCACACACTTTTCCACAAATGATTATCTAGTAAATTCACGCAATGTAAGTGCACTATATAAGTATAATAAATACAAAACAATACAAGAACAATACGTCAATCCACCAGAAACATAATGGGAAGATATTTCACCGACTCCAGATATTTTCATATCAGAGGGTTCGGCTCTCATGAAATCCTAACTGGTCCGATAAATCCTACTGATCCCTCAATATAAATATTTAAAAAATCTTTCTTAATCCTACATGTATTTAAAATGACTGACTTTTGCATTTTTATATATAAATTCTTTGACAAATCTAATACTCCTAAATTTTGAATGAGAGAGCTAGGTATAATGCCAGTAGCCGAAATAACAAATGGTAATATTTTTATATTCTGAGAATGCCAAATTCTTTTAATCTCATTTCCTTAATCTGTATATTTTCTTATTCTTTCAGAAACATTTTTCTGAATATTACAAGAATTTGGAATATATCTATATTATTAATACTTAATATTTAGTTACCAAATCCTGGTCACTTCAATGAACAGGTAGCCTGATCTCTTGTATTGTAGGTTCTTGCACACGCACAATGCACAATGCATACGCGGGATGCTTGCCCCGCGGGGTACTCTCGGGGACGGGAAGATTGGTAAACCAATACCAGTTCACACCATTCATCAACCAACACATCAGCTCTCCTTTGCATTCATTCCTAGATGTTCTTCAAACAAAGAATTCTTCCATTACGTCCTCAAACGCTGATATGACGGATTTTATCATATATCATTGTTTTTAAAACCATTTGATTTGATTTCTATCGCGTTGAGCTTGTGTGTGTGTTTATTTATTTATTTATACTGGGTTTTACAGATGTTTACACTTACATGAGAACAATCCAGTTATACAACTCAGTTATTACACAATTATAAAAATCTACAATTACATACAATTAAATACAAATAAATACAATTAGAAAAACAAAAACATCACAAATAAAAATACAGAATTATATACAAGGTCACTCAAGTAACACATTGCAATGAGTGGTAAAAGACATATGAAATACGCAAGCATGCATAAAAAGACAATTCACACAACATAATTAGTACTTTTTAACAGCGCTAGAACTTTTTTTTTAAATCCGTACAAATTGTCAACCAAAATATCCACATCAGCGCACTCTATCTTGTTATACAGTCGACACATCTGGGTCAGAGGGCTAAAGTAGGCGATATTATTTTTAAATGTATTCATATGAAAAATGTTATGGCGTCTTAAACAATGGGAATTGGGGACATTAATTTCAATACTGTTAAGACATAATGTAGAATCAAGATGGCCGTGAATAATTTTATGTAAACATATAAGATCAGTCAATTGCCTTCTAGTTTTAAGTGTATCAATCTTGAAGTAATCACGACGTACATCGTATGATCTGAGATGGTCGTGTAGTCCACATTTGAAGGATAACATTCTTAGTAATTTTTTTTGAACTGATTCTACAATGTTTTCATATTTGCAGTAATGTGGATTCCAAATAGTGCTTCCATATTCAAGTTTACTTCTAATTAAGGCATTGTAAAGTGTTAGAATTGATTGAGGATCTTTGAAAGGTTTACATATTCTGTGAATAAATCCCATCATTTTTAATGATTTGCACTTAATGTTGTTAATATGTACATCAAATATGAATTTAGAATCAAGAGTGATTCCTAGATCCCTTATTGAAGAAACTTTTTTGAGAATAATATTATTGATAACATAAGAAAAATCCTTTATAATTCTATTTCTAGTAAAGTTTAAAATGTAACATTTTTCAACATTTAAGTGCATATCATTGACAGTACACCAGTTATTGAGTGTGTCGAGGTCATTTTGAAGCAGCTGATGATCGGAAACAGACTTAATTTTACGAAAAATTTTAAGATAATCGGCGAAAAAAGCATAATCACAGTTTAATTTCGAGCCAAGGTCATTTATGAATATAAGAAAAAGCAGGGGGCCAAGATTTGAACCCTGTGGTACACCAGAAGTTACAATGATAGGGGATGATTTGTATCCATTAATAAGAACTAATTGAGTTCTGTTATACAAATATGATTTTATGTGTGCTCTGTATGTCTTAACTCTAGTACAAATCGTGGTGTTCTCTCTTTCTAATACTGTTTAAATCGTACATCTCACCGTAACACAAAATGGTAACCCGACAACTCGACAATGTGCAATTTCATCAATTCTTGAAAAATCATTAAAAGTTATGAATAAAAAAAACTTGGTTAAACAGGTTACGTAAGTTTATGTTATGAGCTATTTAAAAAAATCATCACTTTAAAAGACTATTCAAAGGGGAGTTGAAATACCACTTTTTTTAGTTGTCTTGGAACCATTCAAAATGAGATAACATGGCTTTTGTTAGTTCATGTTCTGGGAGAAATATTTCCAAAAAGACTCAGAAACAGATATTTGATATCTGAGAAATATCTCCCAAAATTGCTCTAGGGGTTCCTGTTACGTCTATCGGTTTCATCGGTTGTAGATTATATTTTGTAAAAATGTGTAACTGTTCATATATTTCATTAGCATGCTATAAATGTAATGTTATGAATAAGTACGTATCCCCATTTTCAAAGTGACAACTAACTAACTATGTCAAATGCGATAGATTTTTGGGTGGTCTATATATTAGACTAGCTGATGCCGCCGGCGTTGCCCGGGCTTCGCGCAGTTTTTAGAAAACAGATGAAGACAATTTTTTCAAGACATTAGTTTACTAGTACCAGAATTCTGCTGGGGTGAGAAAGGGGGTGAGGGAGGTGTTTCGAAATCCCATGCAAACAGCGACCGTCCTCTTATTTTGAAGGTCAATTATGCAAAATTTAGATTTTTATAAAAATCAAGTCCATTCTTCCCGCTAGATATTCTTATTTATGTAAATAGATAGATAAATAATAGATTAGGTATTTAATTAAATGTATGAGATCGGAGGTACATCCTCTTTAATTCTTTCATGAAGTACAAAAATATCAATAATATAAATTATTGATACTTTTGTACTTCATGAAAGAATTAATACGAATAAAGAGAATACGAACCTGTAACAATAGTATTATAAACGGTCAATCGGTCTCGTAGCTTTAGGCATTGTGATATGCAGAGGAATGTTAATCTCTAACCAAGAATAAGAAATCAGTAATACCAGGAGAGCAGAGACAGACAGAGAAACTACCTGCAACTAGAACGCAATAAGGTTTCAACCATCAACACCTGATCCAGAAATGTATCACTTCAGTCATAGATATCACGATATCTATGACTACTGTGCTCCTATTCATTGCGGTATTCATTACAGACAGATAGATATACTCCATCTTACCCACTTTCACGTCTCGGGTGATAGAGATGCCTGTCAGTATAATAATATGGTGTAGTATAAAAAATATACATACGCCCTTGAGTACTAGCAAGACTAAGGGATTATTTCATAATTTTTAATTGAAAGTTTTTTCACGTTGTAATATAAAATAAGTTAAAACTTGGTACGCTCGACCAGCAACCGAACGGATCGAGTTCGGTTCTCACAGCTAACAATATCATTTTTTTTGTAATGCGTACCCACTTCGAGTGGCTTCAACATTTATAAAACACGTATCATGTGGAATCCCTTTTAACTTCAAAGCAAAAGATTATAATTATTAGACATCAGTGTCCAAATATGCACTATCGATTCCAAGTATGCACCAACAGTGCCCAAATAAGCACTAACAGTGGCCAAATATGCACTGACAGTGCCCAAAAACGCACTTACTAAATATGCCCTATCGATTCCAAAATATGCACTAACAGTGCCCAAATATGCACTATCAATTCCAAAATATGCGTAATAACAGTGCCCAAATATGCAATATCAATTCCAAAATATGAGCACTAACAGTGCTTAAATATGCACTAACAATTCCACAATATGAGCACTAGAGTGCTTAAATATGCACTAACAATTTCAAAATATACACTAAAAATGCCCAAATATGCATCATCGATGCAAGTTTAAAAAAAATACTACATGCATATATTTTTCCAGTTTTAAATTTTCCAGAAAATTTAATTTTTCCAAATTACATATTATGTACATATTTCCATATTGACATATTATGAAGAGTATAGGAAAAAAATAAGAATTATTGACGGAAAAGGGATCAAATACGCAGTATGCTTATTTGCATATACATATGTATATTTATGCAAATTAATATAATCCGACGTCTAAAGATTTATGGATTCCAAAACTGCATGCGGAAATGTGGATGCGGTATTTTACGAACGGGAGTTAACTTCCATGGAAAAAATCAGTAGCCACTTTATTCATTTCGTTCGAAATAATAAGCAGATAAATTACTGTAGTCAAAATAATGATAGCAATTTGAATTAATCACAGGTTTTTGTTGGCAGTATTCGATGCGGCAATTCGTATTGTCCGAAAATGTATTTTTTTATTGGGTACGTATTAGTTGCCCATCGCAATGAATATTCAAATTAATGTTGGTGAATCATCACGCGAATGTTCAAAAGTTTTTAGTCTTTCATTTCGTATTTGAAATTTTTTATTCTGTATAAGCGATGGGCCGTGAACCCTTTTATTTCGCGATCGTTATGACAAACATTGACTTATTTGGTTTTGGTTTAGTGACCAGTTTTTTTTTATGTCCGTGGAGATGAAATATTTTCATTTTTCCTTTGCATTTTGTATTTTTCTACTACCAAAGAATGAATTCTCGGATTTGTAAGAGATTTGTAAGAAAAGAGAATTTTACACCTCCAGTAGGACATAATAAAAGCATATTTCATTTTAATTATAAGTGCGCGAAGTAGGCATTCGAATCCTTATTGTATTTATTATATTTATAAATAGACATTGTTTATTAAATTTTTTGTGAAATGCATTTAAATTCGTTGATAAAAAGATTGCACATTCCTACAAAATAGTATGTACCTAAGGGCAGTGAGTAAAGCACCATGTTGCTAGGACAATTACATTAAAAAATCTTTGCTACTAATGAAAAATATTGGTTAAATACACACCAAAATGTAGCCACTCCAATGTACCATATTTTTGTTTTGGGTCAACACTCGAAACACTTAACTCCTAGCGATTCATTCGATTATTTTGGTGCTTCGATCAGAATATTTCGATTATGCAATCTATGTTCAAAAAAGATTAAAGCTCTATGATTGTGTAACGGTTTTCTTAATTTGAATAAATTTCCCCCGCGAATGTTTTGAATTCTTCAATTAAATTATTATTCTTCTGTCCGCCGAACCGTGAATCGGAAAGGAATAAATTTTATCCTTCGTAACGGTTTATCCACCTGTTTTACCCTCTGGCAGTTTTATACTTATACGAAACCTGAAGTTAGTGAGAGAGTGTTGGTTTAATTTTATTTATATGTTCTGTGGAAGTGGAAATTAACCCACTTTCCGGCATCCGATCGAGCTGAAACTGGGCAGATACACTCATTGTCAATGACACCGCATTCTATCAACTTTTGGTGGCCCTCACACATACACAAGCCCCAACACATGCATTTTTCTGAAATTGGATGACATTGTACATAAGCCGCCACAGCGCCCTTGAGGTGATTTTTCAAGAAAACGGCGCTATATAAATTAGCCAAATATTTACGGTGTTCCAGATTTTATGTCCGGGTTGAATCTTTCCCAAATGAAAGACTAAACCCTTCCACACACTTTTCCACAAATGAATATCTAGTAAATGAACGCAATGTAAGTGCACTATATAAGAATAAAACAATACAAGAACAATACGTCAATCCACCAGAAACATAATGGGAAAATATTTCACCGACTCCAGATATTTTCATATCAGAGGGTTCGGCTCTGATGAAATCCTAACTGGTCCGATAAATCCTACTGATCCCTCAATATAAATATTTAAAAAATCTTTCGTAATCCTACATGTATTTAAAATGACCGACTTTTGCATTTTTATGTACAAATTTTTTGACAAATCTAATACGCCTAAATTTTGAATGAGAGAGCTAGGTATAATGCCAGTAGCCGAAATAACAAATGGTAATATTTTTATAGTCTGAGAATGCCAAATTCTTTTAATTTCATTTCCTAAATCTGTATATTTTCTTATTTTTTCAGAAACAGTTTTCTGAATATTACAAGAATTTGGAATAGCGACATCAATGATATAAGTTATTTTCTTAATTTTGTCATGTAAAACTATATCGGGTCTATTATGACTAATTGTTCTGTCTGTCAGAATAGTTTTATCATAATAAATTTTATAAAATTCATTTTCTAAAAATGAATTTGGTTCATATTCATAATATGGTACATTACGGCAGTCAATCAAGTTATGTTTAATTACCAAACTTTGGTGAATTATTTTTAAAACTTGATTGTGCCTAAATGTATACTCGGACGGCGCTAATACAGAACATCCCGATATAATATGTTCTATAGTTTCCGGAAAAGCCAAACATTTTCTACATAAATCATCAATTTGATTTGCATCTTTGATGATATGCTTCCTATAATTTTTAGTATTAATGACTCTATCTTGTATGGCAAGCATAAAGCCTTCTATTTCTGCGCTCAACTCTCCAATACTCAACCATTTGTTTGACGAAAATTTGTCAACAGTTTGATTTGTCAAAAATTTGTCGAAAGTTTGGTTGAGATAATTGAAGTGTTTTGCGTGAAGAATTTTATTTGACCAGGAATCTAATAATTCCTGGTTGGTATTTATAAGAATGCTGGCATTCTCGTCGTATAAATTTAATGGTGAAATATTTCTATCTGCCTTGCAAATAATTTTGTGCATTTCTGAACTATCAGCTTTCCTATGGAAAAAATTTCTTAGCATTTCAACCTGATTATGTTTTAAAGATGTTATTTTAATTTTTTACGGTGCTCCAGATTTCATGTCCGGGTTGAATCTTTCCCAAATGAAAGACTAAACCCTTCCACACACTTTTCCACAAATGAATATCTAGTAAATTAACGCAATGTAATTGCACTATATAAGAATAAAACAATACAAGAACAATACGTCAATCCACCAGAAACATAATGGGAAAATATTTCACCGACTCCAGATATTTTCATATCAGAGGGTTCGGCTCTGATGAAATCCTAACTGGTCCGATAAATCCTACTGATCCCTCAATATAAATATTTAAAAAATCTTTCGTAATCCTACATGTATTTAAAATGACCGACTTTTGCATTTTTATGTACAAATTTTTTGACAAATCTAATACGCCTAAATTTTGAATGAGAGAGCTAGGTATAATGCCAGTAGCCGAAATAACAAATGGTAATATTTTTATAGTCTGAGAATGCCAAATTCTTTTAATTTCATTTCCTAAATCTGTATATTTTCTTATTTTTTCAGAAACAGTTTTCTGAATATTACAAGAATTTGGTATAGCGACATCAATGATATAAGTTATTTTCTTAATTTTGTCATGTAAAACTATATCGGGTCTATTATGACTAATTGTTCTGTCTGTCAGAATAGTTTTATCATAATAAATTTTATAAAATTCATTTTCTAAAAATGAATTTGGTTCATATTCATAATATGGTACATTACGGCAGTCAATCAAGTTATGTTTAATTACCAAACTTTGGTGAATTATTTTTAAAACTTGATTGTGCCTAAATGTATACTCGGACGGCGCTAATACAGAACATCCCGATATAATATGTTCTATAGTTTCCGGAAAAGCCAAACATTTTCTACATAAATCATCAATTTGATTTGCATCTTTGATGATATGCTTCCTATAATTTTTAGTATTAATGACTCTATCTTGTATGGCAAGCATAAAGCCTTCTATTTCTGCGCTCAACTCTCCAATACTCAACCATTTGTTTGACGAAAATTTGTCAACATATGTTTGGTTGAGATAATTGAAGTGTTTTGCGTGAAGAATTTTATTTGACCAGGAATCTAATAATTCCTGGTTGGTATTTATAAGAATGCTGGCATTCTCGTCGTATAAATTTAATGGTGAAATATTTCTATCTGCCTTGCATATTATTTTGTGCATTTCTGAACTATCAGCTTTCCTATGGAAAAAATTTCTTAGCATTTCTACCTGATTATGTTTTAAAGATGTTATTTTGACTATACCTCTACCTCCTAAATTTCTGGGTAAATTAATACGTTCTATAGCTGAATTTGGATGATGGCAATGAAATTTAGTTAATGTAGTTCTAATTAATCGTTCTAAGCTATCTAAATCTGTATTAGACCATTTAATTATGCCAAATGAGTAAGTTAATAGAGGTATTGCCCAAGTATTTATCGCCTTTACTAAATTATTATTATTTACTTATTATTATTATTATAAACATTTTCAGAAATTAATATAGAAATAAGTGTAAGAACTATTCAATTGGGATTTGGTTTAGGGGTTAGCGTTGTTGACTCCAGTTCCTGGGGAGAAAGGTTCAATCCTCAATCAAGCCAAAAAATAAAAAAGTTTCAAAGGACATTAGAAAAAGATGTACCTATGAGAAATTTACAAAATTTAATAGGTTTTGCATCACACATCGTATTCTGTTACCTACGTAGAAGATAATTTTATCGTTTTATAATAATTCCAGGAATGGTAGCGAGTACTTATTATACAAAGAAATTTTCGTGTATACCACAGGTTCTCAAACTTATTTCGACCACCGCCCACTTAAGAAAAATCTAGTGCCCCCGGTATATAACGTCAATGAATGTCCCCATATTTTATTAACCTACCTCTTTACATTTATTAAAAACTGTTATTTCTAATATAATTTTTAAACATGCATTATTATACGGATACGATAGATAGGGTGTGACTCATATCCTCTTTCTGAGATCAAATAATGTTTCAATGACAAGAAATAAAACTTATACTTATTCATATTAAGAAGCATTTTGTAAGACAAAAATTTCGGAAGTCACAGACAATTTTATTTAGTATGGACTAAGTACATGAAATATAAAGCTGCATCCACATTATTACACGCGTAAGCGACTCTAATTCACCGTCTACATGGGACTCCAAGCATTTGAGTACTAAATCGCATTTCAAGTGGTGTCGTGTCTGATTCCATCGGATTTTTATAGATAGAATTTGTCTGCCATCGCTCTTCTAGATTTCCTTAACGCCCCTAATTTCTTTGAGCCTCTACTGCCCCCCTGAAATCCGCCAGTGTCCACAAGGGGGCGGTGTCATCCACTTTCAGAAAGACTGGAGTTAGACTGCAGGTATACATTTTTAGTTTTTACCACTTAATTTATTCGACAAAACATGTGGTAGCGAGCAGCTATTATCGCTGGGATACATGAATCAAGATGCGGCAGAAACTAACCCAATAAAACCCAACCTATACTTATCTACTGTTACTAAAACCACAGATATCATTATATAACGGTCAACATATAGCCAGGTGAAAGCCCAAAGCAAATGAACATACTACGTATCTATCTTCGTAATGTAGAACATGAGCTTCAAATTAATATACCAAAATCTACCTTCAAAATAATTTTCTTTTTCTTCTGTTTCCTTCTAATTGAAATATCCACTGTAACATCTCTTATGTCCTCTCTAGTTAGACTTAGGTTCTTGAGATCACAGTGACTGTTTATTGACGTATCGTAATTTATAAATATAGTTTAGGAGGACTGAAGTCCTTACTAACTGAAAGATAGGTTTTGTCTGCGGAGCTCTGGCATTATAATGACTCTGCACACCTGCCTTCGGTTACCTTCGGCACATCTCGTAACCGAGACCATGTGACCCGAAGAGTCCATAGACAACTAAAGCAATGTGAAAAGTAATCATTGACTGATTATGATACATTACATCTACATACATCCATTATGTGTTTAAAAATATATAATTATATATTATAAATATCCCACTAGAATATATGCAATGAGTTTTCATTGTGCACAATGCACAAGTAGGACAATTCAAATTCTAATAATGACAGAATCTGAATTTTGACTATATTATCACGAATTAGCTGCATGGGATGTACCCAGTGGCGACGCGCGACCTGTGATGGAAAAGTTAACTTTTTGATTTGATTTTAATTTTAAAAATGTCACCGGTCACCAAAATGCCATCAGATTTATACTCTGTCGAATACATCCAATATATGACACATAAACCTCAGTCACATTTAAATATGTAGGAAAACAAGTAATGAACTAAGTTTTCAAAATTCGCTATTTGTATTCCTCGAATATAAGCAGAGCTTAAGAAAACTTTGATATAAAGTTTACTACTATTAATACTAATAATATTAATACCTTCCTTTTCATATATTTTATATTAAATATATGTGATGTACTTATTAGTTTCATTAGATAATTTTGTTTTTGAGAGTTTATTCACAATTCACATTTGTTACATAATTTTATTTATTTGCTCTCGGTTTCGACATATTCGCGTCGTTCACTAACGTTCTTAAAACTTACTTAAAAATTATACAAGTCCAGAGATGATTAGATATTATCAGGTGAGGGTAGTGGTAAGCTTGTAGGGGGGCACGGTGGGAAGAGTCAAAATAACAAGGAAAAATGGTCAACAAAGGTAACTTACGGGGTGCTATTATTTTGTTTACTAAATTCAAAACAACAAAATGTCTAAAAAAAGCCTTCAGAATGTCTTCAAAACAAAATGTCTAGAAATTGTCACATAGTTAAAGCCCAAGAAATACAAAAAAATCTTCTTCCTGGGCTTTTTCTTGGGGTCAAATTCATTTTTTTTCTCACAATACGAACAGTACTACTCAGAAACGCCATTCTTACAAGGTCGTGTAATATAATATTGAATACTTTCCTGATTTACCTAAACTCCATTATCAATATTCCCTTTTTGGCTTCGTTCTATTATTTCTGTCCATTTCTGGGTCAGCTGTCGGACAATGCTGACAAAAGACAGATCAGTGCGGCAACCACAGAAACTGAGGAATTGACCACAATTCAATAATAATATATTACCAGCACATTCTATCCGCTTTCACTCTTCCTTTAGCATTCCCGAGCATTTGCTTCTGTTCAAATAAGCATTTGTTTTGGTAGTCGGTGCATTAAAGATCGTAGCCGTGTTGGAATGTAGGTATTCCAAATTACGGTTTTCTTTTTCTCTGTGTTTATTTTTTCTCTGTGCCATTTTAACAGTGGCACTTCAATGTTCGTTCATATCCTATGTGGAAAAATTAACTAACACGAAAATTTTCAATAAAACTTTGTAATTAAGTTAAGATTCCTTGACAAAAATATGACAATTTAAGGTTTGTATTATTCAGTTAGTAATACATTTCTTGGCGGTTGCAGCATGAAAAGAAACAGGGGGAAATTTATAATCTTCATTTCACGTGGTGTAAATTGTAAATAAAGTTTGTAGATGAAAATAACTGTGATGAAGTTAAATTCAAGGGAAATACATCATATAGGTACAGAAAGTGCGACCTGGACACTAAGGCACTTTTTTTATTTTAAATTAAATAGATAGCAATGAGAAACAACTATTTCAGTAACTAACACAAAATTGAAAATTAGACATTTTAACACTGTTTCGTTAAAAAAGCGATAATTGGACGAATTTTCTTAAATGACTTTAAGATTTTATTTTCTTAACTGACCTTAAGATTTTCAAGTAAAAAAAATGGCCGCCAAGTGAAAAATCGATTTATATTTTAACGGAATAACTATTAAATCCATTATTTTCCATTTCCGGAAATTTAAATATCTACTTACTACTCATTATTATCTAACTGTGATACAAATTGATTTTTTAAGTGCGTATTAAGCGGGCATTTTTCATACAAAACTTAATTTTGGATTTGAGGCCAAAACACCCAACCAAATTGATATATATATATATTTTAATAATTGTTACACTTATAATTGCCAAAGTTTCCTCTAAAATCATGAAAAAATGATTTCTTTACAGGTATAAATTTTATAATCTTTGAAAAAAGTAGCACATATTCTTACTAGATATACCTATGCTATACCTTTTGATTAAAAAAATAATTATTCATTTTGGTTGGATATTTTGCCGTCAAATCCAAAATTAAGTTTTGTATGAAAAAGGCCATGCAGCCGTTTTTCTTTCACCAGTCCTAGAAAATCTGTGGACGTTTATTGACGCCAGCTCGCCCCGTTCAAGAGTTTTGGCTGATAATCAGATTACTGCGTCTTTGTTTAGATTGTATAATAAGTTATAAACATTAAAGTGATTATGCTAATTTCTCCTTGGCTTTTGTAAATTTTTTGATCATAATGGTAAGCAAAGATATGTCAGAATACAGGCATTTCGTAAAACCAATAAAAAGAGGTTTGTTTATGTTTATTGATTGACTGATTTGCTCGGTTCTAGATTATATGTGGATAATTTCATTTCTTCTTGCAAACAAATGCTTATTTATCTTCTGAATATAATCTTATTCCCCGGTGGTTTTCTAGGTTATAACGTCTTGTTTATTTACAATTCGTGTAACTCCGTGCGTAACAAACCGTTCAAATGCTGTGTGATTCGATTCTTCATTCTGTAAACCGTTGATCTTTTACGGTGGCTGTAAATGCACCAAATTAGAGACCAGACTGAACGAATCGTGGCCTTCAAACCCATTTAAAGACTCGGTATAATTCATAATGAGCCTCTCCGATGGATTTTCAATTGGTTTTGAAAAAATATATGAATAGATTTTGCTAATGAAAACACGAAAAAAACTACAAAAAACAACAATGAAATACATTTGTAATTACCTAGTTTTTTTATAAATAAGGCAAACACTCGTTTTTAACTCGTGACATGTGGAAATGTTGCCATGTAATTTTAAAACTTACGATTTAATTGTCCAAAATAACTAGCGCAAATTGTTTTAAACCTACCAACCCTCCTCTTCGCATTTTCTTCCCCTTCTCAAACCATTCAGCCCCACAATAATTGTGTATGACGTATGACACAGTATCACTGGATTTGGGTAGTTGGAATTTTATTTATTTATTTACGCCCTTTTTCGGGGCTTTTACATAAGAAATTAACAAATTTATAAATAAAATAAAATATAAATACAGTATTTATTGTACATAACTGAACTGCCTCAGTAACAGTATTTTGTATTTGTTTAAAGATAAATTATTGAAGACGTCCACTGACGTGGTATAATTATTTCCCTCCATTAGTATTCTGGGTAAAGAGGAATACATATGGTAGTTAGTTCCAGAATTTCTGCACTAAAATAAATCCTGACTTCTAGTATTGCGTAGTGGAATCCGGAAGCTTATCAATTCAAGCAATGCCGGACTATCAACTAACCGAGTCAGTGAAAATTCTTCTGTCTGACAATTTAAGCATATTCATATCATTTAAAATAGTGTTGCGGTTCAACATAATTGCTGGAATACCCATTTTAAAATTTAATTATGCGGTGTTTAAAAAAATACTTTTATTTCGAAGGTGTAAAAAATGCAATGTTTTAAAAATGGTTGAGGCTTTGAAGTTCAGTTAAGAAGTTCAAATAATTTTGAAAGGCGGGTATGGGTACCGCCGCCCAAGGAACCATTTTTGGGATAACCAACACCTCTGCCATAGGTCACCCCAAGTGGTTTGCTACTTTTTGTGAGTAAGAAGGGGTGCCCGGGTTCATGGGGTGAGGTTGGTCTTGTCTAGGTCTTGGCGGCCTATCTGTCTGCCCACCTGCTGCGTGGCGGGCCGGATCAAGAGATACTTGGTAAGGAGACCTTTTGACCTCTCCAGCCAGAATGCCTTGACTCTTTGCCTTGCACCGCAGTTGAAGGGATGGATTCATACGACCGTCACACCTCGACACCCTGCCCTTAAGATTCCTACCCACCCCTCACACCTATTTCCTTCCCAGAACTCCTCTTGTTCCTCTCCTTAAAAAAACCCTCCACACGGCATCCCCTTAGATTACTTAGGCCCTTGAGGGAAATTATTTTCTTCAGGGCCTCCTGTGTGGAGCTATTGTAAAAAAACACAGTAATAAAAACTGTTTGAATTTTAAAATCTTCGTGAATAGAGAATAGGTAATAAAAGGTCCATACAGATGAAAGGCAAGTCTGTGATAAAAAGATCACCGGACCGTTCATTTTGAACGATGAATAATATTACCCATTATGTCGTTTTAACTCTTGTCGAATGACAATAACGCGTGGGCTGAAATTTGACTAATTTTGTTTGCATGGTGGTTGCATTGTGTTAGCCAGAAGTTGTTATAATTTTTTGTCCAATTTGTAGTTAGAAGTAAGACAGAGCTTTATAGAGCTCTACAAAGCTCTGTCATAATATAAATTTGTACCGGGTCCTTGGAATGATTTTTCACAAAAACTTCGTCCTAGTTTCAAATTTAGGTATTATTAATACACAGCTTCCCCCAAGTTTTAATCTATGTTTGAATATACAGCTACGTCTAAGTTTTAATATTTATTTTAATGCATGACTTCGCCCAAGTTTTAATATTTATTTTAATACACGGCGTCGCCAAGTTTCAATATATTTGTTAATACACGGCATCGTTAAATTTCATTCTTTGTTTTGATACACGCCTTGGAACTAGTTTTAATCTTAGTTTTAATACACAGCTTTTTTACATTTTATAGTAGGTACAATCAAATAATGTTCACCTCACTGGGTGGCTTACCCGCGCTGAGGCCCCCATTTTAATATATTATGACTACGCCCAAGTTTCAACCTTAGTATTAATGCATAACTTCCCCTAAGTTTCATTCTATATTTTAATACACGGTTCGCCCAAATTTCATTTTCAGTTATAAAAATGACGTTGCCATCTGAAATACACAGTTGCTTTGAAAATCTGTGCATTTTCATAACGCCAGAACTCATAGTAAGAGAGTTCTTGGCATTCCATTGTCATAAACAAATATTTATGATTTTTTTTGTTTACTTTCAAACTTCGTTCTCCTTATTTATCTGGGACGTGACTTGTTTCACCGCAGAATCTTCAGACTGGTAGACCGGTAGCAAAGGTTATGAATTATATTTTTAATTTATTTTTAATTTCTTTTATATATTCTTATATTTATATACTCTATTTTTTAACGGTTCTCCAGATTTTATGTCCGGGTTAAATCTTTCCCAAATGAAAGACTAAACCCTTCCACACACTTTTCCACAAATTATTATTATTTAGTAAATCCACGCAATGTAAGTGCACTATGTAAGTATAATAAATACAAAACAATACAAGAACAATACGTCAATCCACCAGAAACATAATGGGAAAATATTTCACCGACTCCAGATATTTTCATATCAGAGGGTTCGGCTCTGATGAAATCCTAACTGGTCCGATAAATCCTACTGATCCCTCAATATAAATATTTAAAAAATCTTTCGTAATCCTACATGTATTTAAAATGGCTGACTTTTGCAAAAATAATATTGTTGAAAATATAAAAGAAATTAAAATTAAAATGGAGTTCTACAAATTAAACTTGATAACAATAAATAACAATATATTTTTTTTAAATTCATATAACATCTTTATTGAATACCTAGAATTTTTGCCTCAAGTTTGCAAAATTCCAATAATTTCTGTCAACCACATATTAGTTACCTATTTAACAAACCACTTAAAACATGATAATATTTATAATTACGAATTTTTATTGGGAATATTAATAAGAAACTCGTAAAATAATGTTAGTAAATTCCCCATGACATTATGTTAATGTTCGATAGAATATTCGTTGTTTCAATAATATCAAAATAATCGAAAAGTCTTTGCAAATATTGCTTCTTTAGCAGTATAGAGGGTATTAATAGAGCGAGTTTTTGCCTGGCTACTGACCCGCGGGCCTTGAGTTGGAATGTAGGCTTTCATTGTAGATACACTTATGTAACTCCTATATCTACTAGCTACTCATTATACGTTGCAATGCTCGAGTGGATTCTTTAGTACAAAACAGCATTCCGCCTTATTTGATGCTTATATTGTTAGGTTAAGTCTTCGCTCGGACATAATGTGGAGAATTGCTAAAATACAATTATTCCTTGGAATTTGGAATACTATAGGTAAAAACGGGTTTTGTGATTTAAAAATAATATGTAACACTGGAATCATAATTTAGAATTAGATGCATGTCGTATCTATCAACTTAGTTTCCATTTATATGGACAAGAACTTTTTGATAAATAATCCTCTCATTCGCTTTACTTGTATATATAAGTATTACGGTTCCCAACACACAAATCTACGATTTAATCATACTTATCAGTTTAAATATACAATAACCGATTTATCAGATTGATCTTATAATTCAATTTCCCAACAAAACTGATTTCAGAGTTAACTAGTTGTAGTAATTACCCCACGATATTATTAAATGACTGCTACATTATGCTTAGATATATAAAAAAAAAAAAAAAAAAAAACTAGGCTTAGATATTCATCTGAAAGCTTCGTTTGTTATCTAACTCTAACATGCAATTCAATGCACTCCAAAAGATTCACACTTATATTCACAATTACACTCCATCTGGAAATGTCAATATTTACTTACGGATCCCTAAACAGTATTCCGTTGTCCATTGTATTATTATGGTTAGTATCAAGGTTCACGATTAGGACTATGAGATAAGAACCTATGTTAATTGAGTTAAATAAATAGTCGTCTAAAAACATATTTTGGTTTTCGGTTTACGGGTTTGAGCGACGGGAGGGGTCTATCAAATAAATATTTGTGTATGTTGCAAAAAAATTGTATACTTTTTTCTTATCATTTCAATCTTCAGTAATACTTAAATGTAAATAAAATAAGTGAAATAAGAGACGATCACCTGGCTGTAAACCATAGGTTCTCAACGTGGGTGATAACGCCCCCTTGGGGACGTTTCAGACCTCCAGGGGGGGCGATAGAAGACCAAGATCAAATTGGGGGACGTTTCAGGCTCTCAGGGGGGCGGTAGGAGACCTCAGAGAAACCCATCCCATCGCATAAGGGGCCATCCATCCAGAAAAATTATCCTTATCCCATTACGCCCCCTCCGTTGTGGAAAATGTAACCCCATCACGGTGTCCCATAATGCCCCCTCTGTCGTGGTATCCCTTTATACCCCCTCCGTTGGCAAATGTAACCCTGTCGTGGTATCCCATTACGCCCCCTCCATGCGGATTCACGAGTTAGGGGGCGCCAGAAATAAAAATGTTCTCAAAGTGGGTGGGGGAAAAAAAAGGTTGAGAATCTATGCTGTAAATGTAAACGAACAAATAAAAACAAACAAAAAAACAAAGAAAACGAACCATTCCTAATAATGTATTATAATTTTTATTTATTTTATTTCCTTTATTATTTTTATTTGATACATTATCAAAGTTATTAAAGCTATGCAAAAAATTGCAGATAGCTTAAAACCAAACCTAAAGTAACCTATTTAACCAATTTTTGTCATCACTTCTAATGACTTTTCAAAGGAGGTGTTGAGTTGAGTTCATTCTGAGTTGTCCGGTCGCGTATTTCCAAAACCTAAACCGGTTCAGTCGCGGTAGCGACAAGTTACATTGTAAATACACCTCCAACAAAAATTGTTTTAAAATTTAGATAAAATAATCTTCCCAATGTGTACCTATAGTAGAAATTAATAATTTTATTTACAAATACATATTTAAATTTTGATATTGAAAATGTAAATTGTCGCGGTACCGTTTTGGAAATAGGCTGTCCGGTTACCAATCTAACATAGCAAATTTGCGAAATTTCGGGTTTTTGTTCAACTTCAACTCGATCAAATAATTTCCAATGTTACGCTGTTTTATAGTTATGACTGGATATTTTGATGTTTCCATTTTTTATTTTATATTATGATTGTGGTAATGCAAAAGCTGCTGCTGCGGTCGAGATGGCGGGCCACGGTTCCCATGAGACTTGGTTTTTAAATTGTTATGGCTTTATGTGTGGTTTACCATGTAGGAACTTCTCTTTTAGGTGATGCCAAAGACTGGTGTAACGAAATGAACAAGTTTTAGAAAGGGACACTTAACTTAGATGGGCAAGTAGAATGGGTGTGTTGATAATAGTTTTGATAAAAGTGTCAGGATTAGGTAAGTAAGTTAGGTAAGTAATTAATTAGGTGAGTAAGCCACAAGACCAAAATGTATGCACTTATTTTAAGTGTGCCTTATATCGTCACGAATAGGGGTAATAGGCAAAAAATCGCTTGGCAAACGGAATCCAGAGTTCGTGATTTCAAGCGCAAATGCGGTTTTTATTTATTTTTTCAATAATTTTATAAGAAAGTAAAAAGTTAATCAATGGAAACTGTCATAGCTAATTTTAGCCACAGCATTATATTTTTTTAAAGTTGTTTGAAACGTGCGTTGATACATTTCTAATGAAAAAAATTGTAGCTTTCTTTTTTTTTGTAGTTTTCGCTTATATTTTTTATTAAGTAACTAGCTGACGAACGAAACACAACGCCCTCTACCGGATGGTTACCCAACCTTTTAATTCACACAGCCATCTGTTAAGTTGCATACAAATCAAATCCACACCGCCCGCTTGCCAGCCCGCTCGTCCACCACATACAGACATTCTCCTTTAATTATATATTTCAACCAATTTATACAAAACCTTGATAAATTATATACCTAAACTTTTCTCATGAATGACTCTATGTATTGGTGAAAACCGCATGAAAATCCATTCAGTAGTTTTTGAGTTTATCGCGAACAGACAGAAAGGCAGACATACGCGACGGAGGACTTTAATTTATAATATATAGAGATTAACAATTTTTTTATTACTACTCAATGTAAACTCAAAAATGACTGTGGGAAATTATTTTCTCCTGAGTAGAGTTAATATTTAAAAAAAATATAAGTGTGCAGTTCACACGCGGTAGAAGTGAAACCTTCAGAAAACTAAAGTAGACCATAGGAGGCTACGAAGCACCGCACAAAGAGGAGACCGATTGTTCTATCTCCTTCTCTCGCAAGGAAATTCCTATAGATGTATGTGTTTGTCTCTATAGTGTCGTTTTTTCGTTACATTGAGTTTCAAATCACAACGGTGCTAAAGAAGTTTTCATATCAAATGAAACGGTGCATTATAATACATAATACTTACATGATCTGTGTTTGGTAGACATTAAATGACTAAGTTAGCAGGTACTCAATATGTTAATTATTAGGTCTGCTAGTTGTCGGTACTGCTATTAAATTTTAATAACTAGAAATTGAATCTTCGGTAATAAATAAATAGTTGTAACAACTGATAGTATTACATTACCGCGTAATTGGCTTCTAATATTACTAACCAGTATAGCGCAATAAAGTCTACAACGTTATTTGTATTAAAACTTTATAAATAATAACTTTAGAGAAAACCGGACGGCGTTTTGTCCATACAAACGTATTCAACTTCCTCTCTGGGTTTTATTTTTATTTCTTATATAAATACCGCACAAGAGTCGCAACTGCTCCCGTCTGCAGCCAGTGATACTATGGCATCCCCAATTGGGGTACGTTGTGAGGCTGAAGGTAGTGAGGAGGGGAAGGAGATATGGGAGAGGAAGGTGAGGAAGTACCTATTCAGATCAGGTCACCAAACACGGCTAATGCCATTTCAAGCAACGTTTCAATTCTGAATGGTGGTCTTACACCAGGGCGATATTGAGAGTATCTTCCGCTCTGGATTGGACACTAGTGAAAATATTTATTAAAATAGGTACCGACCTAGCGGGTCGGTTACTTTTTAAAGAATTAAGGACCCTCCAAAATCGTTAAAATTGCCTGGTTTGAACGCCATCAATAGAACGTTCAGTAAACAAACTTAGTTAATGGTTTTTTTTTTTTTTTGAAAAATCAAAACTTACACACATAGAGTATTTTCTTACAATACAGTTAGTAAAAAAAATTGAGTGTGCAGTTCAAAAGCGGTAGAAGTGATACCTTCAGAAAATTAGACTAGTAGACACGTGTAGGGAGGCTACGAAGCACCGCACAAAGAGGAGACCGATTATTCTATCTCACTTTCTCGCAGGCTAAATCCTGTATACTTTTTAGTGTCACTATTTTTCGTTTCACCACTGTGCTAAAGAAGTTTTCACTTTAAAAAATTATCGGCCCTGTTTTGGAAGAGAAAAATAGGGAATAGGTACAAAAGATGGATTTTGATGATTTTATTTAGGTATTATCAGCCTGAGGTTGCATTACAGTTGCCCCTTTTCGGGGGAGTTTAGAGTAACAGTGACAGCAACAATTTGGTAAAATACCTATTGCTCAAATTTCTCGGTGCACGGGTTTCCTCTTAATTAGGCACCTGCTTCGTTGTTAAATTTAATAACGGCTTTGATTATGATTCAATATCCGCGTTTTCTTAATATTTCGTAAAATTGACAAAGTTTTAAATTAATTGTATGATTTTACAATATCCTGTGTTTATTTTCCAAACCGATTGCAAAACATAAAGAAAAAGGTTAATTATTGATCAGAGGAACCTGTAATTTTTTACTCATTTCGAAATAGTGGTTGTAATTTTATTAATTGCCTGTGAAGCAATTATTTTTTTTATTTCACATAATACGACAACGTTACATTACTGCGTTTAACGTTAGGAAATTTTCTGTTATTGTTGTCGACAACAATTTGACATGATTTCCACAACTGACACGCCTTTTTGATAGTGTTGTGATCTGTAGGTATTTGATGGTCACTAAGATTTCTTCTGTTCTAATTAGTCAATAATTAGACGTGGGTATTCTTATATCTTCTGTATATTATGAGAGCTGTACCTACAAGGTGTTTCTTCCATGAAACATCTATAACAAAGGAGAACGAATGGACAACAGTCTTGTCTGTGAGGTGATTTTGCACAACAAACCCTATACCGATTCAGTCGCCAACGCGCTTCGTTTCTCTATCTGTTTCAGTGAGGGTGAAGACTGTAGAGGGGTAAGCAGAGAGGATGCTCCGCATTTTTTTTACTTTAAAAAAATTACATAGAAAATATTTAAGTGAAAAAAGAACACCCTTTTTTAGAGGGGAGAGGATGGACTGTTTTTTTTTTTACTTTAAAAAACAATATGTTGAAAATTTATTTTTTAAGTAAAAAAACGCGGTCCATCCTTTCTGCTTACCCCTTTATAATTACCAATTACCCTGTACTTACTTACCCTTACTCTGAAGAATTAATTACTCTATAATATTTTAATAGTAGGTATGTTTACGAAAGATGGGAAGGCTGATAGAGATATTGAAAGAAGGGTGAATGCCGGTAACTCCATTAATGGAGAACTGAATGCCGTTGGCGGTAATAAAAAAACTGTCCAAAGACGCGAAACTAGCCGTCCATAATGGAGTGCTGGTACCTACCCTGATGTAGATATGGCAGTGAGGCATGGAACTGGCAGAGGAAGGATGAAAGTAGACTGAATGCTGTTGAAATGAGATCCCTGCGGCGAATGTGTGGTAAAACCATGTGCGATCGTGTGAGAAACGTGGATATCCGCAAAGAATGCAAGGCTGATGTAAGCGTGATATGTAAGATTAAGAAAGGGACTCTCCGATGGTTTGGGCATGTAGAGCGAATGAACGAGGAAAGAAGTGTAAGGAGAATATATGATGCAAATGTGAATGGTAGAAGAATTCGGGGACGCCCGAGGAAGACATGGCACGGCCAAGTGAATCAGATCCCATACAATACGGATTTCAAAAAGAAAAAAGTACTCCCCAATTACTATCTAAATTCACTGACCATATAAATTGTCATTTAAATGAAAAATATTATGTTGGTATAATTTTTATAGACTTTAAAAAGGCCTTTGACACATTGGACCACGAAACATTATTAAGGGCAATGGAGGAATGTGGTATTAGAGGTCCTTTAAAAAAATTTATCAAAAATTATCTATTAAATAGAAAAGTTAAAGTTAAAATTGACGGAATTTTTAGTGATGAAATGTTAACAAATACCGGAGTAGCAACAGGGTCGATATAGGGGCCTACATGTTATATAATGCAAGTAAACAGTCTACCAAACGTAATAAAACGTTGTAAATGCTACATGTTTGCAGACGATACTTGCATTTTATGTGCTGACAAAGATCCACTAAAAATTCAGGAAATTTTACAAACAGACCTAAATAACATAATTAAATGGTCCCACGACAATGGCATTATTATTAACGCAAAAAAACAAATATATGCTTATACACTCACCATATGCAAATTGTCAGGAAAAGGAATTACATATAAAAAGTCATTCATATGATTGTTTGCACACAAAAAACCAATTCCAGCAGTGTAATTGCCCGAATATAGAAAAAGTGTACCAATATACATACCTTGGTCTTACAATAGATGTCAACTTTAACTGGTAAAATCATATTGAAAATGTATGTAATAGATTAAGATCCATATTAGGAAAATTTTACCACCTAAAAAATTTTGTTAATAAAAATATATTATTCTGTATATACAACGCATTAGCAGAATCAATTATAGGATACGGAATAAATAGTTACGGATTAACGTACAAAACATAGTTAAATAAAATAGAACAATTACTAATCCGTTTCCTAAAATTGATATCAGGCAAAAAAAAGGTCCAGTTATGTGAAGGTGATTATAAAAAAATGTTCTCTTGTGTAATGTCCTCTATATACACAGTAAGATTTAGCTTACCAATTAACGCTTGATGAATTCTGGAATACAGAATTCAAAAAACCTGTAAACCACAACTACCCTACTAGGCATAGAGAAGCACAAATGTTTATTGTCAATAAATCTCAAAATGTATACGGAGGTAGAACAAAAAGTCATAAAATTCCGGAAATATTTAATGCATTACCTGAAAATATCAAAAATGAGACATCTTATTCAAAAATCAAAACAAAAGTTAAATCTTTCTACCTCCGAAGAACATGAAATCAAATAATATAGTTCCTTTCTATTTTTTCTCACCGTATGTTTGTACTGTGTAAAATATTTTTACTACAACGCAATTCATAAACATTAAAACATTATAATAATTAGTTTGTCGTAATAATTAGTATTTTAATATTAAGTATTATATTTAGTATATACTATGTAAAACTGAAAAGTATACTGTATTAAATAATTAGAAAAAAATGAGAGATTTCTTACAATCAAACTGATTGATCAGTTTCGTAAGATTTGTAAAATAAAATATTGTAAAATTAAAACTGAATAAACATATTTAAAAAAAAAAGATACTTGAGTCGGGCCATGTGAAGAGTCGGAATAATAGAAGAGCGTGTATGAGACGATGTATGAATGTGAACGAGGCAAAGAGTGTGTGGCGGTCCGTCCCCTCTGCCTACCTCTGCGGGGAAACGGCGTGATAGCGTGATGGTTAGTTAGTTAGTTATAATATTTTAACCAGTGTTTTCCTACCTAGCTAGATCTTTTCTAAGCCGATCTAAACTCCGGCACTCAGTTGCTTACTACTTAAATGAAAGTCTAACCATTGAAGCAAGTCATTTTTTCTCGGGCGCGAGGCCCCTAGCCGATGCGGGCCCCCTAGGCAGTTGCGTACACTGCCTTACGGATAATACGGCCCTGGTCACCACTACTTTTTTTTGTTATAAGTTTTTATTCCAGTAAAAAAGAAAATAACATTTTCACTTACTACTAGAATATTGAATTTATACATAGTTTGTACATTTCATAACCTTAAATTACATTAGATTGCAGTACTAACATTTACATAACATTATATTACCATACGATATTATTCACTTTCACTACTTTGTTTTTTGTGAATAAACATGAATAAATTTTTTTTGAATTTGCACATACTTTTTTCGTTTTTGATATCATCTGGAAGGCAATTATATAAGTTGGCCCCCTCGTGACTAATTGATTGCTTACCGTAGTTAGTATGAATGGTGTTTAAACGTATGTTATCGTGTTGTCGTATAAAATGTTTGTGTACTTGGGACGTTTTTATGAATTCTGTGTTTGTATGTATGAGTTTTTTTATTTATTTTGTATATAAGGAGACATATATTGTACTCGTATAGTTTTCTTAATGTTAGAAGTTTTGTTTCCAAATATAATTTTTTTGTGGATGTTTTGGATTCATAGTTAAATAGTTTTTTTGATTTAGCTTATTTTGAATAACCTGTAATTCATTGATGTATGTTTCATACGCATTTCCCCAGATTTCAATCAGGTAATTTAGGTGTGAGTGTACGAGACTATAATATAAACTTTTTTTTAATTTAATTGGTAATAGATATGATAACCGGCTAAAAACGCTAATCAAGGGTGTGATTTTATCTTTTACATCTTGTATGTGTTGTTTAAAAGTTAAATGCTTGTCGATGCACAGCCCAAGATATTTTTCCTGTATCAGGATTTGCAAATCGTTATTTTCAATTTTTAAAGGTACATGAGGAGGAATTATTTTACGGTTTGAGCTTAAAATCATGTATCCTGTTTTTTTAATATTCATTGTTAGGATATTTGATTGGAGCCAACTGCAAATTCTTTCTAGGTCACTTTGTGCATTTTCTAGTAGTATGTTTAGATCTTTACCCCAGTAGAATATTGCAATATCATCTGAGTATAAAAAAATTTCACCGTTTAATTCTAATTGCGAAATGTCATTGATATAAATTTGGAACAGTAGTGGCCCTAGTATGGATCCTTGCGGAACTCCATAGTTTATTGGAAGGTGCTTACTATTTTGATTGTTAATGCTTACGAATTGCTTTCTATTGCTAAGATATGATTTAAATAGATTAAGAGCAGGACCAACTACACCAAGTTTCTCGAGTTTCTTGAGAAGTATATCATGGCTTACTGTATCAAAGGCTTTTTGAAGGTCAACTAGTATAGATAAAATATAATTTCCACCATCAATACCACTCCTAAGTTTACTGATTAAGTCTTTATTGCCGCAAGTGTGTTCGATTTTTTCCTAAAGCCATATTGTTTTTTATAAAAGAATGATTTTTTTTAACAGAAAATTGTTTAATCTTTCGTAGATTACACGTTCAAAATTTTTTGATAAGATTGGTAAGATTGAGATGGGTCTGTAGTTTGAGGTATTTGTTTTGGACCCACCTTTGTGAATTGGTATCACTTTGGCAATTTTACAGCTGTCTGGAAAGGTTCCCTCTTTAAAACATTGATTAATCAATTTTGATAATATAGGAACCAATTCCGTTGAGAGACTTAGCACTGTCTAGTATTTGAATTTATCGTAACCGGCACTCGCATTTGATTTCAATGATTTTAATATTTTGCTTATTTCTAATTCTGTTGTTGGTTGAAGATATAAAGATTCTATACTATCATGTGCTAATGATATTTCATTGGGCGGTTTGTGTACGACTTTGTTACGTATATTATTAGCTAAGGAGGAGCCAATGTTGCAAAAGAAATTGTTAAAGTGGTCGCATATCTCTACATTGTTAGTGACTATTTCATCATTAATTATTAATTTAGTACAAAAATTATTCGAAGTATTAGACTGATTTTTAAGAATATTATTCATTAACTTCCAAGTTTTTTAACTGTTATTTTCGCATTTTTAAAAAAGATCATTGTAGTGTCTTTGTTTTAAGTTTCGTTTTTCTGTAGTGATGTTATTTCTTACTTTTAGGAATTCTGCTTTCAATAATGTGTTATTGGGTTGTCTTTTTAATTTCAGATGCAATTTATTTCTTTTGTTGATCAATTTTATAAGGTCTTTGGTTATCCAGTCTGGGTTATTTATATTTTTTGTTTTAATTTTAGTGGTGCTATTAGAAATAATTTTATTTGTGAGGTAGTTTACAAGATTATCATAATTTAATACCGAGTCATTATTCATATTAAGATTAAAAGGATTTTGGATGACATCATTCTTTAGATTATCAAGATTAATATGTGTATATTTTTGGGACGATTTTAATGATGTCTTCTTAACATATGTGTGAATTACATCGAGGAGTAGTATAATATTGTGATCTGATATAGAATTATCACAATTCGTTAGTGAGTATGATAGTTTTGTATCGGTAAGTATATGATCTATTATTGTGTTCGTATTTTCTGTGATGCGTGTGGTGTGTTTTTTGTTTATTTTGTTCAAAATAGTGTAATTGTTCAATCTAATTGTATTTGTGTATTTACAAGTTTGTGCATTGGTTGGGTCGAGCAGATTTACGTTGAAGTCTCCAAATATAATACCTCTTTTGTATGATTCTAGATGAGAGGATAGTGTCTCCAGGAAGTCTTTGAAAACCGTGTTTGGTTTTTTATACACTAAGACTATTTTTATATTAAGTTTGTTTAAATGAAGCCATAGAAAATTATTGTCGGAGTCGCACGTGTTATTAATTACATCGTATTCTAAGGAATCTTTTATGAAAATGGAGACTCCGCCACCAGCTCCCTGCGGCCGGCAGGATGCTTCATGTTTGTATCCTTCTAAGTTGATGTACTTCAGGTCCGCTTCTTTGAGCCAGGTCTCACTCAAGAGGATGATGTTGAAGTTTGAGATTGTAGATTTCAGTAGGCATTTAATAACATCGAGTTTACCTTTCAAGCTTCTCACATTTAGGTATATAAAAGAGAGTGAGGTTTGTCCTTTTGTGTAGTTGGATGTTTGTGGCATGATATTTTTTTAATTCTGATGTGTTTTTTCAGTTTTTCTGGAGAAATATTTTCATGAACAGAAAAGGTCTCGATGGAAGGTTGTTTACTTATTGTATTATTCATAAAAAAATTCTTTGATTTTCCAGATATAGTGGGTTCCTGTCTTTGATCTGATTGAGATTAGGACCATTTTCCCAGTATTTTCGTTTCATCATATCGATTATATTTAATCTTACTAATCCCATAGATTTTGAAATATTATAATTAAAGACCGGATTATATGCAACAAAAAAAGCCCAAAATATGCATGCAAATATGCAATAAAAATAGCTAAAATAAGCACGAAAATCCATAAAAAGGTCCAAAATATGCAACATGAAAAAATATAGGAAGTCGTATTTTTAAATATTTTATTTAATTTTAGTAAGCTATTAGGTAGTTCTCAAGGATAACTAACGTATTTTCGAAAATATCAATTACAAAATGTATTTAACAATGAAATTTACAATTTACCTTTAAAAACTTATATGACTAAGTACTGTTTTAAATGTTCTGTAGACAAATTGTGTCTGCGATCGCTTAATATAAGCGGAAAGGGGTGTTCTACGTCTACTAGTGTGACTAGACAGAATTTAAATTTGGGTGCGATTTTTGAAATTATTGTGCCGGGCAAAATTTCACCTGCCCCGTTGATGAAGCTATCAATTTGTCACAAGGGTTCAAACCCTGGGTTATTTTTCCATAAGTTTTCAAACTTTTCTTTGAGTTTACTCGGGAAAGCTTTGACAACGAGGAATTCATAAGGCTGATTTTCTTCACAACCTGAATAGATTCAATCAACGCCAATCCATGAGTTTCAAGCGTTTTGGTTTTTATACTTGCTAATCAAAGCTAGGTTTTTTTTAAAATACTAGTATCGTCAAATGCTTCTTTTCACTGGGAAACTGCCACAAAGCCTCTGCACTATTGAAGTAATTGATTGGTGTCACTATGTGAGGCATCTGAACGATGAACGATATCGAGCGTAAATATGCATGATCTCAATTTTTTTGCTAAAATATGCAACTTCTGCCGAAAAGGGTCTAAATATGCAAATGCATATGCAAATATGCATTTGCATATAATCCGGTCTCTAATTATAATTATTCATTCGGTCATAAAATATTGGCCCAATGAATTGACAGTTAGTTTTAAATAGAGCAGTATTTGATTGTATTTCAGTGTTAAGTTTATAAACATTCAAGTGATTATTTTTTGGTACAGAGTGTACAATAACATTTGTATTTTGGAGATTATGTAGAAGGTAGTACAGATGGATAATTATGTTGTTTGGTGATTTTTCATTACTGCCAGTAAAAATAATAACTACATCTTTTTTAGTAAAGTTTTTACAAGATTGTATTATGGTTGGTAAAATCGCTAGAGCGATATCTACTCAAATTTTGATAGGTGATTTTTATGAATTTAATGAATTATAATTTCAAGGATTAGAAGATTTATATAAAGCCTTAAAAAATGGGATATATGTTGACATTTATATGGATTCACTGATCTTAAACCGCGGTAAGCAGTTCTATGTTTCCATATTAATATTTGGACTTATGTTTTAATTAAATCGAATGGCCGAATCGTAAACCGAACTCTAATAGGAAATCTCTATCGCTCGAGTGGCTAAGACGATAATGAACTCTTGTTTTCTATTAAAATATAATAATGATTTAAATAATTAATATCAATGTTTGTATAAATTACATAGTTTAATTATGCATATTTTATTATTATAATCAATTAAATCAAATTATAGTTAATCACTGCAAATAAGGACACTAGGCCTGTAGGCTATTATTCTACGTAAATCACTGAATAGATTAACTGAGTGTTGTGTGTTATGGGGGTGTCTGGTGTGCTTAAAGAAGGTTAATTTTACCTTACTTCGGGTGAAATTAATTAAAAATGTTAAAATTTGATTAAATTTATAGAATTTTAGTAATTAAAAAAACACAGTGGTTTCGTTACCACTTATCACTCTCCTAAACACTATCATAGTACAAACAATTTGCAAGAACTGTTTTTATTTCAAATCGGTATATATATACAGGGTGTAACAGCACGCACCCGAAGGATTTTAACCAGCTATTTTCGTAGCATGTTTGGTGTAAAAAAGTAGATGTCTTTTTGATATCGATTTTTTTACCATTAAAAATAAAAATATATATATTTTTCAATCACACGTCAGCAATGATCACACTTCTATATACCTATCGGGATATTGGTTTTGTTTCAATTGTTTTATCACGGTTTTAATTGAAAATAGTATCATCGGACAGAAAAATGACATCTATTTTTCTTACTCCAAATATACTCAGGAATCGCTGGTTAAAATCCTTCAGGTATATGCTGTCACACCCGTATTCTACCTATATCACATTTCTAGAGATTACCTGTTCAGTGCCGTAGATAAATGGATTATATAAATAATTAGATATACATAAAATAGGATTTTAGTCTCTCTCGGCGTGTTTTATGAATAATATTATACATTAAATAGGTATTTAACTGTTTATAATAATAAATTCTAGATTAGTTTTGTGGTAGATGTGTCTATTGCCTATTGCCTGTACACCAGGAAGTGTTATCTCGAACTTTATAGGAATAATTTAATGAAGGACAACCACTTTCAGCTTTCAGTAATAATATTAAATTTCGTACAGTGACATATATACAATAGCACTAATATATTATATATATTTTTAATATGTATGACACACATAGGTTGTATGTGTTAAAATAAGGCTTTGTAATTATCTTTATCTAAGTTTTAAGCCAACTCATTTGATGAACATTATCATATTTGAAATAGGTATCTACATAATATTTAAAACGCAACTCATTTTAGGGGCAATAGAGCAATTGTGTATTTGGACTAATATGGTTTTGCAATGGGATACATCATATCTTTGACTAGAACGAGATAGAATTTTTGTGAAAATGTTTGGCCGAATTAAAAAATGCACCGTTGTGATCGAAAGTAGTTGGCTTTAAATTCGGTGAAAGTGGTTTTTATATATTTTTTAAATGTTCATAATACCTACCCTTTTTTTTAAATCTTATAACCGAGTCCATTCATGTTTGATGGTTTTACGCTCACTGGAGCATGTCTTACAGCGTGTGTAACCTTTCGCTCGGTGCTGAAAAATATTCAATGTCCGTAATGCTTGTTGATGTTTGACAGAAATTCGATCCAGCATGTCTCAACGTGTAGCCAACGCATCGAACATGTTAGTCGCCCGTCTTGAGTCCGATGCACTTTTTGATATCTGAGCTGACTGAGCTGTGGATGCAACGACGAGCATAATTCTAAGTCAACGTGTTCGATTGATCCAAACCGTCAAACATGAACGGGCGTGGATACTTAGCATTGGGTGTGCTTCAAATATCGTCACGTTTGATCGACGATCATATCGATGCGACGATTAGCACCATTTTGTTTTTTTTTTAAACATTTGAACTTCTTCTTTTAAACGCTACTTCTCGGCTAGCTTCATCCTTTGAATTAAATTTCAGCTCGAATAAATTGTAATCAGCCGTAAAGCATAATCCTCACAAAATCAATCACAATTTTCAAGGACCCCCTTAATAATGAAACCAGCAATAAATTTCGGAACATTTGTTTTAGTATCTACTACAAATACAAAGAAAAACTTTTTTATAAAAAATACGTTAATAACTATTATTAACGTACAACAGCAACTGAATTCAACAGCAACAGCATTCACATTAATTAATGTGAAGGTTGGTGTTATTTTTTGCAACTAAATTAGTGATATTCGGGCCGATGTTACTACTAAGTTATAATCACAAATCGGATTCCGCTTGTAATTTGTTTCTGTATTTGTTTATAGCATACCTATACAAGAGCAGAGAATGCCTTTTCACAGAAGTATATGGTTGCGAAATGCAATGAATGTTGCAGTGCTTCTTTTGATATTTCCTTATAATTTTTCTTTATATTTTTCTAGATATTTCTATTCATTGGTTTTCACGTACCGTTGTCAAGCCAGTAACATCATTAAAATCTGTGTTAAAGGGTCTAATTTCCAATATTTTTTGTGCGATACTGGAAAATAATCCCGAAACAAAGACCTTAAAGCGCGGAGGTGTTTAATCATTTCATCTTGTACTTGTGTTGGCAATATTCCTCCATCAGAGGATTCCAAAAACGCTTGACAGTGTCGGAAAGTGATTACAGTTTTTTTGAATTGTACGATTTGTCCAAAGGTCAAGCGATAACGATACTTTTATTTTATTTTATTTTATTTGGGAGACCAACAGTTTACATTCATAACAGAGCATAATAGTAATTAAGTGACAATAATTGAACCATTTACAGGTTTCCACATGGGTATTGTATACAGGTGTAGTGGTTCCATAGATATTTGCTAAAGAAAAAAAAAATTACATTTCAAGAGACAAGTTAATTAGGGGGGAATAGGGAGGGGGTAGGATGGGGGGGGGGAGAATGGGTTAGGTTGAGGTATAGTAATAAAAATATGAGAAAACAAAAAATTAAAAGAGAAAAAAAAAAAAAGAAAGAATTTAATATAATGGTGACTAGTGGTATTAGAAATTATTGTTGTTATAAAGTATCGAGAGAGCTTCTGTGTGATTTTAAGGAATGTGGTGCAGAATTAAATATGTCAAATTTTTTGTATTGTGTGTTAAAAGTATTGGACGCACGATAGATGAAAGAGTTCTGCTTAGAATTAGTATTGCACCGAGGGAGGCTAAGAATCATGTCTGACCTGGTTCGTCTGTTAGGAACTCGTATCTGTATACGTTGCAGGAGTTCTGGGCAATCAACGACGGATCTGGCTATTTTTTGAAGAAAAAGTACATCGGCCGAGTTTCTTCGAACTTCCAATGACAGTAAATTGAAGTGCGAGGCTGAATCTTGGTGACTTAGGTGTGGGCGGTAGCTCCGGAAATCTAAGTATCGTAGAAAACGATTTTGAACACGTTCTAGAATTTTTACATATGATATGTATTGCGGGTTCCAAACTTGTGACGCATATTCTAGTAAGCTGCGGATATAAGCAAAATATAGGATTTTCATTGTTCTAAAGTTATTGAATTTTTTACATGTCCTAAGAATGAATCCTAACATTTTAGAGGTTTTTGATGTGACTGAGTCTATATGAATATCAAAAATAAGCTTAGAGTCCAATGTCACTCCCAAATCTTTGACTTCAGTTTTGTTGATTAATATTGAGCCGTTCAGATTATATTCATTGATAATGATATTTTTGTTTCGTGTGAAATTCACGACGAAACACTTTTTAACATTAATTTTAAGGGTATGCTTTGAACAGTAAACATTAAGACGGTTTAGATCCTCCTGAATTTTTTGACAGTCAGCAAAACATCTGATAGGATAAAAAACCTTCATATCATCTGCGTAAAGTAATGTTTTGGAGAATTTGAAACATTGGCCTATATCATTGATGTAAATATTAAATAGTAACGGTCCCAATAGAGATCCTTGAGGCACACCATTTGGTACGGTTACCCAGTCCGATTTAAAGCCACCCACAACTACGACTTGACTACGGTTCGATACATAAGATGAGAGCCATCTGAGAAGGTCACCGTGGACGCCGATTTGCATAAGCTTGCGTAATAATATGTCGTGATTCACTAGGTCAAAAGCTTTGCTATAGTCCGTATATATTGCGTCAACTTGTATACGTTGATCCATATTGCTTGTATTTGCTTTATTTACTTTACCGGTTTTATTTACTTTACCGATTTTGTTTACTTTACCGGTTTTTATCTTTTATCTTTTATCTTTTATCATTTATCTTTTATCTTTTATCTTTTATCTTTTATTTTTTTGTTTTTGTTTTTTGTTTTGTTTTTAAGCGCTCTAGGGGAAAATATCTGAATTTGATTTTAAGATATCATTATTTGTCTTCTTTTTCTTATGAGTACAAAATTATATACTGTTAGGAATACATAATTAACACTTTTGCCTGCTATAAATAACATGTTATGTAAGTAAACAATGTAATATGAAATTAAATTTGTCAATTTGACTGGCCTAAAACAGGATCCATTCCTAGTTGACTAGTCAAAGTTTCCACATATGTTTTATTGTTCAATTTTATGTGAAATAAAGTTATTATTATTATTATATAATCTTGTAAGAACTCTGTGAATGCTATTAGATTGGTTGTTGTTGATTTTCCACTCATAAACCCATGTTGGTTAACATTGAGTAAGGATTTCAAAGCGGGAAACATTTGATCATATATTATTTTTTCAAACACCTTGCTGAATACACACAATTTTGAAATAGGACGATAGTTTTCAATGTCAGATTTTTGCCCGGTTTTGAAAATGGGTGTTATGAAGGCAGTTTTCCAAGTATTAGGTACCACACCCTCTTTTAAGGAGCGATTGAATATAATTGATAACGGCTTAGAGAGACTGCTTGCACATTTCAGGATGAAGAAAGGGGGAATTTGATCTGGGCCTGCGCTTTTTTTAAGATTTAAATTTTGGTGGCATTTATTTTTTATTGTTAAATAGTACAGAGATGAGTCTGCGGACCCCCATACATATATGTGCGGACCCCCCAGGGGTCCGCGGACCACAGGTTAAGAAACACTGCTCTAACACATAAATCCTCTTCGAAATAATCATCAGAACATTCTCAATAAAATTCGTAAATTAGGTAGACACTTGTAGGAATGCAATTCTAAATAATATTCCGTAATATCAGAGAATGCGAAGACAGCGAATGCAACAAAATTACTTGTTACTGTGAAAGGTTGGCTGTGTGATGAAATTAATATATTATATTCATCTAGGTATATGAACAATGAAGTAGCTGACATTTGCTCTCAGATTGTAATCACGCTGTCATACAGAATTATACCTCGGATGCGGCCATTATAGCTATTATTTTAGCTCGGAATGCCACGGGCTACAGCCGGGGCGGCCCACATAAGGTTAGCCCCGGGCCCGGGGGCTGGCGCAGGGAAACTACACGCCCCTGAATGTTAAAATCTAATTTTAATTGATAACGACCGAGTGATATTCATTATATTAAAACGAGTGATATTCATTTCATCCGGTTCTTGGTTGATGCAAAGAAAAAAACTATAACTTCTGACTTCAAGACTGGTCGGTAAAAAGAAAATAATGATGCACTAACTAACTATCACGCCGTCTTATAATAATTAACATAATACTTACACGGATAATTTTTATAGTGCGTTTTTTTACCACATCAAGGGCGCTATACACAGAAGTAGGTAAATTAAACAATTGTGTAATTTAACTTTTCTTTCATCGTTATCGTATCGTATATTATGTATTCCAAAAAATTCTACCTACGGATCAATTTACTTACAGTTCTCATTTTAGGTTTAGGCAAGATTCACTTCGTATAATTCTTAGCCGAATAAACATTACGCAACTAGTCGCGCACAAGTTGTTTCATGACATTAGTTGCACTACTAGTTTCGCGTGTAAACATATAGTTTCATCATATATGCATTAGATTCATGCCACAAAATTACGGCACCGTGAACCGTGATGGTTATATGCAACTAATTGCGTAGTGTAAAATCGTGCTGCAAATAGTGTCGCGAAAGCATTTCAGTTGATGTTCCTGTAACTGGGTGAGAGTTTTAACGTCGAAAATGACAAATCAACGCTGGAATGCTCAATAAAGTTTTAAAAAGAGATTCGCTCTTTCGAAAATAGTTTTTATAGCTTTCAGGATCTTCATCTGCTAATTTAGTTGCATTTCACCCAGATGCTAACCAGCCTCGATTCCAACATCGCCTTTTATTTCGCGGCAGTTTTTTCCTTATTTTATATATCGCCATGTGTACAACAACATTATGAATTGCAGAAAAGAGCTCTGATGTTGATGGTGCCGTGGTTGCTGCGACACTGAAGGTTGCACGACACCATTTGCACAATTTAAACCAACTTTTTGGTGTCAAGCAATTATTTTGAACATGCACGCAACAAGTTGCTTAATATAAATTCGACTGTAATAAAACCTTAATCAAGTAATCGATTAACAAGGCTTTATTTCCTGTATTTAAACTAATGATGGAATTTTCAGTATGGCGTGTAACATGCTGGGAAACAACTCCTCACGTATTGAGCCATGTTTCATATTCCTAGAAAAACCTTCATCTGCTTCTGTTATGTAAAACTGGTTCATTATCTAAACACGTATAACCCAAAATTTTGCTCACGTAGTCCGTGTTAGAGAATAAGATCATATTATAGTTCACACAAACAAGTATTGTGTTCTCTTGTTATATCTATACTCACTAAGCTCTCTACATATATTTTAGTGTAGTGTTTATGTTCGAAAAGCCGCATGCCCTCACGACATCAGAATACGAGGAGTTAGGTCTTATTTTGTCTGCAGGAAACAAAACTTGAACCCAAATGGCTAAATCCAGATAGGAATTTCTTGAACCTCCTTTGTTATTGACAGTTAACGGCTTAACAGAATTATTTGGTTGCTTGCTAGGGGCTATAAATTAGTGTGAAACTGATTTCGTTGACAGATTTAAGATAGCATTTGTTGTGTCACAAGTCACAAGTGGTCACAACCAAATTCCAAGCGGATCAAGCTTTTGATAATATGGTACATCGGACTTTCACTCATTCAGAAATGCGCCATTAGAATAACCAAAGAAGTCAAATAATAGAGCACCTTCCATTTTCATCTAATGATACCATTTTTGTTGCAACAATTTTCTATAATTTATGCAGTTCGCTACCCTCCCACACAATTTGATTTTTGAAGTTAGGTAGGCACCATGTTTTCAAAATTCAGACAAATGATGCCATGTCATTCATATGATTTAAAGGCACTCATTAAGTTGGCATAAGCGTTTGCCTCTAAATTGTTTCACATTTTTCTTAAATGGTGATTTAAAACAAGTTTCTTTTTATTTATTGTTGTTGTTATTATTTATTGTTCTTCTACAATCTTTGGAATCTTCCAAAAAATATTATTAATATTGAAATAAACTGATAATTGCTTATTATGGAATCGTTTTTGTGAGTAGGTAGGTTGTTCTGTGTATATAATCACCTCGATAGTACCTATTTTACAAATTTATCAAATTAGGACCTCAAGAAATAAAATCAAAACTTTTTATGTGCTTTTCTTACAACCTATAACGAAGAACTAAAACTTGAAAACTTAGTACCTAACTTACATGAGTATGTTGTACTATGTGTAGGTACAACATACCTACTCATGAAAATGACGAATGAATTAGAACTGTTTATTTAACTTACGAGTATGTAAGTATGTAGAACTGTTTATCTAACATAAGAGTATGTGTTCAACTTATTCATGAAAATTACGAATGAATTTAAAATTTTGTACCTAACTTACGATTATGTGTGCGGCTTACCAATGAAAATGACGAATGAATTAGAATTTTGTACCTAACTTACGAATATGTGTACAACTTTACTAATTAAATAGAACTTTGTATCTAACTTACGGGTACCTATGTGTACAACTTACTAATGAAAATGATGAATGAATCTTGAAATGTGTTATAAGAAGTGTGATAATTTTACCTGATAATAAATAATGAAAAGTTGATAGCAGGTATGCTTATATTCCCTCCTTTAGTGTTGTGTTTGCATAGTAAATTGATGGAATCTTTTGCAATAAATCATACAGTATCGTTAAATTTCCACTTACGATAGAGTCTTCATTCTATTCTCAGAGAGCTGTTCTCTATTCATGTTCCTTGTTGGTTGATTTAACGAAAATATCAACGACCTAGCATAATGAATAATGCAAACATCTTGTGTAAATTTTAACCTCCAGCATTCTAAGATCCTGAATAACTTCAGATCCTCACGCTTCAGAGGTACTAAAACACAGTTCCCAAATAATTATACCCACAAGTAGATTTGTTTTTAAAATATATTTAAGCTTAGTATCGAAGTCATAACATTTATGTAATTACTTGAAAAAAAATTACAATTTTACTTGTGTATTGAATTATATTTTCATCGTATCTTCTAAAGAAAAATATGTATTATATTTATATGATGGCCATTATAAGATTATTCATACTTCAATGTAAAACACTGTGTCCCTTCAAAAATCAATCCATCAATCAAAAATTCCATATAATAACGATTTGTCAATAATAAAATTAGGTCACTTGTAAGGTATTCCCCTAACAATATCGAAGTAGGCTACACACCCGACGTTATTAAGCCTACTGGGAATAACCAAAATAATTAGAAATTTGACAGTCAAAAGACAACTTATTAAAAAATGTAAGAAAACCCATATAATTGATAAAATTCTTGTAGACCGCTCCTATCCCCCTCCCCATATATTACGTTTATAATAACGTTTAATTAAGTCTGAACAAGCTGAAACCGGTTACGATCAGATAAATTATAGTGGAAATAAGTTTCGTATTTGTTTTATTATATTATTATAATGGAATTCTACCATGAATTATTGAATTGTCTGTTTCAGAAATAGAAATTATTTACATATTTGATAATGTGGGCCTCAATAGGTGCTTTGTCCACCCTATGTCCTATGTCCTTATGTATTACCTTATGTCCGTCATTTTAAAATTTGATAAAATCCAATGAAAAGGTAAATTTATTAAATTAAATAAAATACTGTGATTACCTAGGGGGTCGTCCATTAATCACGTGATGTTTTTTTTAGCAAAATGTTAACTCCCCCCCCTCCTGGTGATATGTGGTGAGGTTTTAGACTACCCCCCCCCATATAAAAAATCACGTGTATTTTTTTAGTACAAAGTATATTGAAATTTTCAGAATATTATCTTTAAGTACAGGTATAATCTGATTAAATTTTGGAAAATTAAGCATCGTGATAAAAAATTCCATTTGGTTTAGAAATCGTGCGTTCTACGAAACATAAATACACGTGATATCTCATTATATCCCCCCCCCCCCCCCTCCTTGTGATATTTCGTGATTCCCCCCCCCCCCCCCCCCCCCTTCTGAACCTCACGTGATTAAATGGACGACCCCTAGGGCGGTAATGAAAAAAATAGGCAAATATTGTGAGGTTCGGTTGTATATTAGGTATAATGAAGTATGTTTTATATTGATTATAGAGTGTCCTTTTGTTAAAATGCTATCAGAAATGTACAAATTTGGATGGATGTTTTACAAATCGTTGCAAATAATATCTACTTACTTACTTTCTGCATTTTACTACCACAGTTTTATGTTATGTATAGACATCGGATTATATGCATTTGCATATGCAAATGCATATAGCTCTCTAATTACGGCGTTAATGCATATTTTAGCCTTTTCCCCGATCGTGCATATTTAGCATTTGAAGACGCATCCATTAAACAGAATATCGCCCTCATCTCAACACACATCAACACATTTCCACAAGTTACCAGATACCATAGAAAAATTGGAAACAAAAACTTTCCTCTCTTTAAATCAATAGAAATACGATCGAACTCGCCAACGCCCTTTCTAAATCAATATCAGATTCGTAAAAAGTTAGACGCTATTTTCTTTAAAAACCCGAGTCTTGAAGATATGAAGAACTACATCAACAGCACAAGTCATACTCTGCCACTTTGTTAGTGCTTTTTCTTACAGCGTAAATTAAATAATCATGCGCACTTGCAGAAATTTGTGTTTAAAACGATCTAAACTAAAATATGTGACAGTAAATATCTAAAAATCTGACAGGAGATCACGTCCGTTATCTCGATAACGATCCAACAAAAGAAATAGAATCGCTCGACAGGTATCTCCAGAAATGGCGCCAAATTTTAATTTTTGTCTAATCACGTCTGTTGACATAGAGAGGTCATTTTCGACGTACAAATTAATACTGGGTGACAAACGTCACAAATTTGCTCTTAAAATTTGGAAAAATACTTAATTGTATATTGTCACAAAAACTATGCATAATTTTAAGAATATTTCGCTGTTTTCGTATCGTCTTTAATTAAAATATATGAAAATAAAAATGGTTTTTTGATTTTGGATTGTGCATATTTTAAGCATATCAAGAGTTTTTAGTGCATATTTCGGCCTTTTTTAGTGCATATTTGCATGCATATTTTGGCACTTTGTTAGTGCGTATAATCCGATGTCTGTTATGTACATGTTTCAATTATTCCAATTCTAAAAAGAATGAGTCCCCAAAAAACAGTCACAAACCTAAAAGTTTCATAAGTATTACACTTTGTTTAGCAATAATTTAATTATAATCGACCTTTGTAAAATTGGGTTGGGAGCCCCTTTCGCGGCATACCTCGCGGTCCATTCAGACACGGACCCAACTCTTTTTTTCTGTTCTTTTTTTAATCCCCTTTTTGTCTGTTTTGGCGGCAAGGTGAGCCGGTGCGTCGGCGCACTCCGCCATCCGCGTGGCTTCCATTAAGGCGGGAAAATACAATTCCGACTTTTTTTTTACCATTCCATTTACGAAATTCCTTTTCGACCGAAATAATTGATCGCTTCTCATTTATGTTTCCCTATTCCTATTACAAATTGCTCTAAATTTATGGATAGGGATGGTCAATTTTGTAAAATCTCTGATTATATAAGTCTGCCTAACTTGGTGGGAAAAAACAACACCAGCGAGATTTTGTCTCAATATGTATTTCTATTGTTTTTTCAGATTATTGGGATACACAAATTGCTGTTTATTTTATGGTCAGATAGAAATTGTAAATTCTATGAACAAATAAGTCTAAATCCACATTGGTGGGAAAAAAACTTGAAGTCAGCGTCGTGTCATAATTATTTGTCGTGGTAGGTGGTCAATAAATTTCTTTTGCATATTTTTTTGTTGGAATGGCCTTGGCGTGACTAAATCCAGTCACCTTTGACACACATGGCCGTGGATATATTGGTTTGCTTAGCCGAACAACATGGCGATGTATAAATTAAAACAGCATAATATGATTTCCGAAATATGCAAAAATGCATATATCGGCATGTTACATAACTACCTACTTGTAGGTATCTACAGATATAGATAGTTCATGCACATAGAAGTTTTTTTTTTAATATATCTAACATTATTTGAAAAAATTATGCTTACATTTCGACTGGGTTATTTTTAATCTTAATTGTTAGCTTGAACAAGATTGTGATTGTTAGTTTTAAAAAGATTATGTTTGTTAGCTTTAACAAGATTATGATTGTTAGCTTTAACACTCAATTGGGAAGGGTTATGAGTTATGAACCATTTATTGGAAAACCGACACCCCTGCCATAGTTCCCCCCAAGTGATTCGTTAATTTGGTGAGTTAGCAGAGGTGCCCGGGTTCTTGGGATGCGTCTCTCCACCTACTACTGGTTGAGAGAGACCTTTTGAACTCTCCAGCCGGAATCTCTCCCATTGCCTTGCACCGCAGTGGGGGGATGAATTCATACATCTGTCTCCCTTGGACATATTGACCCCTATATTCCTACCCACATCTCATACATTTTTCCTTCCCAGAACTTACTTTCTTTTCTTTCCCTAAAAAAAACATTCCACCCGGCATCTCGTGAGGGAATATTTTTTACTCCCTGTGTAGAACTAATGTAAAAATAAAATAATTTAAAGTGTTTCTAAGAAGGACTTAAAATAATAAATGTTTATTTTCTTTCAGAACTAACAAATATCTTCAAAAATCAGCTGTGACCAGAGTATGTGCAGTTGGAGGCTTCTTCATATCAATTCCCGTGTTCCTAACTGGTAAGAAAAACTCCACGCTAAGTATTATTTATATTAATATTTTTAATGAAAAAGTTGACATATTGTGACAATAGACATTCAAATTGATATACCAGTCAATCGGGGAAAAGGGAACAAACCATTTTGTTTGGAATAGATTTACTTTCCATGTACATTTGTTACTTAAATTTTGAATTTATCTGCTACCGGTTTAGACACATCTATGTCATTCACTAGCAAAGTTAAAACTGACTTTTATTTAGTACAGAAATGATTAGATTTAATTAGGTGGGGGTAGTTGGAGGGTTGATTTTGGGGGAGGGGAAGAACGGTGAGAGGAGTCGACTTAACATGGGAACATTGTTAATGAGGGCGATTTACAGGGTGTACAGAAATTGTTACATAGTTAGTGCCTAATAAATACAAAAAAATTGGGAAGAAACCAAGTTGCGCTGAATGGGGAGGCAACGAGACTGTCTTGCTTTCCGTTATTTGTTAATAAATGAGTCTGACAGTGTCCAAGTAACTCGCACTGCAATAATCACTATTTAGTCTTCGAAAATAAAATCTGCTTTCGAATTACTAGTCCTTTTTACAATGATGTGCAAAAACCTAACCTAACCACTGGAGCACCGAGACATTACCAAAAAAAGCGTTGAGCAATGAAGATTTTATTCACATTAATTTTTTTTACCTCTGAATATTGATACGAAAACAGATTGGTAAACTGGTCTGATAATTATTGTTTAAACCCAATGAATTTACCTTTATTTCATAATTTATGTTAAGTTTGTAGGTTTTATAAAAATTTGTATATTTTTTTTATGTGAATACCTCACAAGAGTCCCAGTTGCTCCCGTCTGGAGCTAGAGAGTTTATGGTAACCCCAATCGGGGTATGTTGTGAAGCTGGAGGTATTGGGGAGAGGAAGAAGATGGGAAAGAGGAAGGCGGGGGAAGTAACTGGCTATTCAGATCTGGTCACCAAACACGGCTAAATCCATTTCAAGCAATGTTTCAATTCTGAATGGTGGTTTTACATAAGGGTGATACTAAGGGTATCTTCCACTCTGGAATGTGCCGCATACTATGTTTTATTATTAAATTGCCACATATACTATGAATTCATTATTAATTGTGAAATAATACAAATTAATCAAATAAAATTTATTTGCGCACGCCTTGTTCCCACGACCTTCGGATTGCAAGTCAAGAGCCTTACCCCTCGACCATGTAGACCGTCTTTGAGGGGTAAGGCTGGTTTAGAAGGTCCCATGCTCTGCAGGGAACCCGCTTGCACAGGGTGGGTGTAAACTGGGCGCCCTTAGGTTTGAGTTTAGACTAACAGAATTCAATTCTTCTTTTGTGTGAAAGCACTATGCAACAATACTTATTATATATAAATATATATTAAATTCACAAACACGTGAAAATTGCAAGCATTTAAAAGTATACTTATTGCAGGATATTTGTCAGCATATGTTTACAGTTCTTAATAGAACTCAAAACAGATATACATAATAAATAATAACATTACACATTACAATTTTAATTTAGAAAGAATAGAATTTACTTACAAAAACCGTTTGTTTGATTAGGGGGCATCCATTAATTACGTGAGCACAAACGGGGGGGTGGGGGGGGGGGTCCAGCAAAATATCACGTTACTTAAAAAAAAAATACGAATTGGCCCAAATTTATTTCACCGAGGGGAGGGGGGGGTCTAGATTGGAAGAAAAACTGCTCACGTAATTAATGGATGCCCCCTTATCAATAGAAATTAATCAAATTAACTTTAACCGTTCAAATTAATGACGGTTTAGTTAAGTTCAATATCAATTTCTTTACTTACTTAAAGCTTGACTTAACTATCACAGGGCAAATTAATGACCTAATTTAGTCTAGTTCAAAACCTTAAGACTTACCCAACACAGGGCAGCAGTAACTAATTTTAATGAGAATGAACGAAAGATACTTCTCCTATAGTATTTATACATACATTTGGTGCTTCTAAATACATTGCATGATGTTCAGTAATTATGAACGTAACACTGAGTCGATTATTCCCATAGAATAAGGAAGATTATACCCTTCGCCTGGGGCCATTTTAAAGGAGCTATCATCAGTTGCAATTTGCAATAGTAGATCTTTCTGCCGATCGGTAAGCTTTGCAATTTTACATAGTACATACCTACAATTTTTCAATATTTTTTTTACAACTTAAATAAAACACAAAATAATGAAAAGTGTTCAGATAGTGTTACCGACCTTTGTATATTTTGTATCATTTATGGAATTAATATTATTTTTTAAGTTTTTATAAATTAAATTGTTTGGTAAAAGAATATACATAATATGTAATCTGAAAATATGCCTACACACTTTCAAACTTAGCTATTGCAGTCAGGGTTGCCACTAATGTAGTTATAAGTTTAAACACAATGCAAAGAAATATATTATAGTTTGGGAGGCACGTATGGGTACTGTCGCTCCGGAAACCATAAAACCTCTGCCACAGGTCACCCTAAGTGGTTTGCTACGTTTAGTGACTTAGCAGGAGTGCCTGGGTTCATGCGGGTGAGGTTTATCTGGGCGTTGGCGGCCTCTGCCCACCAACTATGTGGCAGGCGGCATCAAAAGAGGCTGGTCGAGTGAGACATTTTGATCTCCGTCCGTTACTCCTGTACACGCGGCCCCCTTCCTACTGACCCTTCATACTTTTTTCCTTCCCAGAACTTCCTCTCCTTCGTTTTCTAAAAAGACCCTCCATACAGTATTCTAAAAGATGACATGGGCCCTGAGGGGAATTATTTTCCTCAGGGCCTCCTATGTGGAGATAATGTAAAAAAGGAAGTTTGTGGAAGAATATAATTTTAACAAAAAGTAACCTGGAGATATGCAATTTTTCACAAATAAAACTTCACAAAATGTCCCAACACTGACTTTAACTTCCGTATGTGGAGTCCTATTGCAACGGAGTCTATAATTTTGGATAATACTTTTACAGACGAGGTTGTAGAGAGTGCACTATATAAAAAAATTCATTCAATATACTATTTTTTGTTTTTATTTTTTTATATAATGGTACAATATTAGATGTTTTTATACATTAAACAAAGTTTTTCTATTAAATATACATTACTTAATACATCTTACCTTACTTACTTAAAAAAGGCGGAGAAAACGCATATAAACTGCAATTTAACAAAGGAATTTTTTATGTAAATCATTTTCAAAGATAATCAGTTTAAAACAAATTACATCTTCTCAAACACGCCTACAGTGTGTGAATAATAATACATATTTTTTTATTTTTCTTTTTTGGTATCTATAGATAATTATATCCTCGGGATATCATTTACATATTAAAATTTAATTATATGTAAATGAAATCCTCAGCTCGGTAGATACCTGTGAGGATATTAATGAAACCCTGTTTCTACTCCTTGATTGTAAATGTGCAGTTTTCGTACGAAAGAACTTTACTCACCTTCAAATTGAAACACTTAAATTACTTCAATACTGATATGCTATTTTCTTTTTTACAGGAATCATATTGTACACATTCATCCAATTCCATTCCACGCCGGCCATTGTCACAAGCGTCTTCATCGGTCTGGGCATCATATTCTGTGGCTGCGCGATGGTTCACAATGTATTCGTCTGGCAGAAGGAGAAAACCAATGCGGTAAAAGCGATGCACTCGCAGTCACAACTGGACCAGCCCATCATGAACAGTACGCAGAACATGGGCACGCCGCAGATGAACGCTAACGGATATCTGACAGCCAATGGACACATATCTCCGGGGAATACGACGCACGGGACTAATATCAGCTATCATAACACAACAGGAGGGACAGCGTACAGTCATCATCCCATCACGATTATTCCTCATCAGGGCCCTTACATCATCAGGTAAAATTTAATTTTTTTAATAATTTGTAGAGAAAAAAATTGCACTTTATTGTTCTGAAGTTAACCATTCGAGCCATTTTTGGCATGTTACGGCAAGTTTGCAAAATTTCTTGTGTGATCAATTGCCACAATGTACCAAAATTTATAGAACCTAAAAATATGGGATAAATGGTGAAATCTAGGTGGATTCAGTTCGTATATTTCCATAATAGTATTTTGAGGAATGATTTTAATTAAATCGAAAGGCCAAATTCATTTTAATTAAATCCAAAAAGTGAACACCCATCACTTAGTTCAAACTAATTCTAGGCCGATGATAAATGTACATACATTAATGGACGAGAACTGTCTTTAAGGAAAGTGTTAATAGTTTTATCAAGAAAAAAAAAACTTTGAATGTCTTTGAGATTGCATGGGGGAGATGTTAAAGTATTGAATTGGAGAGGGCACCAGAAGAAAAATAATTTATTTTCACAATAATTAATGTTTTCTTTCATTTTGTTTATTCTAAGCGATTATCACAATATCAAATACAATAGATGTTTAGAATTTGCCACAAGCGCAGAAACAATGCTGACAAATGAAAAAAACTGGAATTTTAGTAAAAATGTTTTATTTTTAAAATATCAAATACACTATTGGAATAAAACCTAAGTTCTGCAGATTGCCAACTCCTGGCATACGCAGTAATAAAATTCATTATTAAAATGGCATCTTTCATACTATAAAATTTTCTAGTTTGGAATAATAATAATAATAATATTTGGACGATTTATATAGTTTTTGTGAAAAATCACCTCAAGGGCGCTGTACAAACTATTGCATACACCGGTTCATTGATCACCGATACGAAAATATATGTACAATATTTTGACCAATGAACGCGATGCTGCCTAAAAATGAATTAATACAGGACCATACTTACCTGGGAGGTCGCTTGAAATTAACACTGTTTATTGTCTATTTAAAGAAAAGGAATATATGATATTTAGTTGTTTTTTAGCACAAAAGCTCTTTATGTTGTTTATTTTTCATTTACCGCCAACTGAATTTTCAATGGGAGACTCAAGTTATACTGGTAGGCAGAAAAATGATTTCTTAGTTCTATCCAGATCCTAAAACCCTTCAAAACAGCCACCATAAATCATACGATGTTGTAAAAATAATTTTCCCAATGCAATCATAATCATAAAATAATAATTATAAGTGCTTTGTTATCCATACCTATTGTAGTGTGTAGGAATATTTATGTATTTGCAATATCTTTCAAAAGATGTCATTAGTATAGGTAGTTACAATTAGTTTTGAGGTGTCTTCAACAGATGTCAGTAATATTATGCTATAGGAGAGTCAACTGTCGCCCGTTTGTCTGATACCCGAACGGTTATGGAAAAAGCCGAACATCCGATCAGCAGCTGGGCACCTTCAGTGACAAGTTCTCCTGCTTCCATTAGAACGGACGTTTAGAAGATATTCATTGTAAACGAGACAATAAATAAACACGATTCATAACCCGATGAACCGAGTCTCATTGAAACTCCCGATCATCTGAGAAGTATTGTTCATCAGAGAAAAACACATCTTACCCTTCATAATATTAAATTACATTTCAGTTTAACATCACGCTAAAGGTAGAGGGCTTGACATCATAATGTATTGTGTACTTACTCATTTTTTAAATATCAAACCTCTCCAATGTAAGCAACACTTTATCCGTATTAAAAAAAATCTGTTTCTGTTTTCAGGCCGCCGACTAGCACTCCTCCGACACCGGGGGACATGGGAGGGGGGCGCCCCCCAAGACCCCCTCGGGCCTCCGCCAGCCCCCCCAGTCCACCCATCCCCCCCGCCACACTTGATCTCAGTCACAACCATGTGCAGGACCCTCACGAACTCAGCACGCTTGTTTAAAGGATGTGTTAAAGTACAATAAAAATCTAATCAAAGTGAGATGTTGACAGTACACTTATATTGTTCTTCGTGAATATTCTGAATCTATCAAAAGTGGTACAAATGAACATTTAATATTCGTTTAATTTAATTTCTTATATGAATTCCTGACACTTGTGGAGACTTGACAGTAAGATGGCATCCGATCTTGTTAAATAATTTCTTGCATAATTGTTGTTGATAAAAAGTTCTTACCTCTAATTTGTAATGGCATAATATGAAATTTCAGATTTAAAAAAATTTCCCTTCGACGAATACGCAATTATCCGAAACACCTCTCAAAACATCAAAACTAGTTTTCAAAACCTCATTCACAACTGTTATGGCTGTCAATTTTTGCCGACTGTTTTGTTCCTAGCACTGATCTAAAGATGATACTATCATTTTTATCATTGATGAGTTTACAAAATGTCGGCAATGTGTAAGTGTGAATGAACCTCTGTGCAGATATATAACAAAATGTTTGTGAATTTTCTGATTGAGGCTCTTCTAGTGTGTTGGCATAAATAAAGAAAGGAATTGGTGACGCCCAGCAGAACACTTGTGGAAAATAAGAGAAGTGATTAAATGCAAGATATATCTATTTTATTGATATACTTGCTGGGCTGTCCGTAAAATAAGGTCTCCAAGGTGCTGCGGTCGCGAGGAAAGATTTTACGCGCAATCCTGCAACACTGGCGTGTAGCCTGGTTTCCCCTTGCCAAATCCCCACCACGTTGTACTCTCTGTGATGCTTAGTCTCGGCATGGCAGCCGTTCTAGATGGAACTTCCACTCGCCGCACCCGCCAGGTGTGAGTTACGCTCTGTAATTCGTTTTTAAACTTTGCTTCGGCGAATCTGAATGACGTCACTGGGACTGTCTCTGGTGTCGTGTAGTGTATCTGAGTCTCGTCCCCAGTCACAATTGAGTCCAAGAATTCTTTGCCATCGAAGTCGTAGCACTCAAGGAATTCGCGGGCTGCTTCAACCCGAAGCTCCATTGCGAACGGCTGCCACACCGAGACTAAGTGTCGCAGAGAGTGCAGCGTGATGGGGATTTGCCGTATTTTGCAGCACCTTGGAGACCTTATTTTACGGACAGCCCTCGTATAATATGTACATATTTGTAATTGAGTGAAAAGAAAGATATAAAGAATTTATTGATGTTCATAATTTCAACTTAAATAATAAAGAAAATAGGTTCTGATCCATGCAGACACAGCAATGATCAGATAAGAGATTAAAATATACACAAAAAGAACAAGAATTACAAACTTTGATGGATCGTGAAGTTGTCAAAGTTCCGCAATGGTGAATTTGCTTGCGTACCATTAGTAGTTTGATATCAATTTATTCCATTTTTTGTGTGGCGAAAATGATATCAATTCATATATATTTTAGCAATATTATTGTGAAAGACTTTAATGTTATTATTTCTTGCCATCATAATAACTACATATTATTGATCTCTCGTAATATGAACTATTCATTGATATGATGTTTTCTAATGGCATAAATACAGTTAAATCTTGTACATACATATTAAATAAATCCAGTGGATAGTTTTAAGTAAATTATTGTTTTGGTTATAGTTGTTTTTAAAATAATTATGTATGCAATGATGGCGATGATGAATTGCTCAGGGTACCACCATGTGCCAGATATAAGATGTTAAAACTCTAAAGTTAGCATTTGTATTAGATGATGATTTAGAATTCTAGCTACTTATTTAAATTACACTTGTTACTCCTTCGCAAAATAATGTCAATTTAAGTTACACCCCTGTATAACCTCATTCATAGCAACAAAAGCAGAATTCACAATATGCTTCTATTTTATCACAGAATGCTTTGACTATATTACTATAAGATGACTTTTGTAGTTACACAATTATTGCAAGTGATCCCCAAACTCCAACTTTCATGTGTAATAGATATCTTCCACTAGGGATCCAACTTTCATACTGTGTAATAGATATCTCCCACTGGGGATCCAACTCTCAAACTTTGTAATATTTATCTCGCACTAGGGATCCAACTTTCACACTGTGTAATAGATATTAGGGATGTTATCGATATGCAATTTCGGATCTGGATTCGGATACGGATATAGGAATAATATTATACCGGTTTCGGATACGGTTACGGATATGAAATTATTTCGGATTATCCGCTAGTTTCGGATAATTTCGGTTACGGATATTAGAATTTTAAAATTATAAAAGTAAAATACAAATGGCAAGATTTGACTTTTATTTCTAGTCTATATTATCATTTGTTTTTACAATCAGTCACGCGCGGCTTTTAAGACAAATGACGGCTCGGTCATGTCATTTAGACTCCGCCTTTATCCAAAACTATCCGAAACTTTTATATCGGTTTCGGTTACGGATACGGATATTTTTTTATTTCGGATATCCGATAGTTTCGGATACGGTTACGGATCTCCATAACATCCCTAATAGATATCTCCCACTGGGGATCCAACTTTCATGCTGTGTAATAGATATCTCCTACTGGGGATCCAACTTTCATACTATGTAATAGATATCTCCTATTGGGGATCCAACTTTCATACTGTGCAATAGATATCTCCCACTGGGGATCCAACTTTCATACTGTGTAATAGATATCTCCCACTGGGGTGAAGCAATTAGAGCTGGGTTGATCAATCATTTTACATGAGTTGCTCTTTTGAGAGATTGGGTACTTTTACACTTGCCATAGAGTAGAGAAAAGAGATCGATGCGCGCACCGCCCGCCGCCGTAACAGCTGTCAAACTAGAGACCCAAACTGTTGTTTAATGTAGATAGGTAGAAGATGGGCTAATTTCAATTTTAGATATCTACCATCTCTTTATCTCATCCCTGTTGCGAGAATGATATTTGAGATACCCGGTCTACAAAATTTACTTATCTATGGTCACTCGTCACACCCTCACACCGGCACCCACCAGACATGGGTGTGCTGACGTTCAAATATTTTTTGAAAAAATAACTCGATAGCTCACTGGCGGTTCGTGAGCAAGTTACAATGATCGTGTGATTACCATCGACCCAGGACTAGTAGATAGAATATGTACACTTTATTCTCAATGCCAGTACTCGAATTTAAACTGCTCTATTAAGATTAATAAATTATATACACTTATTGAAATGGTCATCATCATCTACTTGAAAGCGTTCCAGTCCGTCAGAACTTTCTTATTATCAGCGAATTTAGAAGTTATTATTATTCCATTTTTTGACATTGACAGTTTCTCAATTTTTAACTTAAATTCCATTATTTGTCATATTTGTCCATAAGATCCACAACATTAATAAGTTTGAGTCTTGCATTACTCGTGGGGGTGTGTGTTCGCTTTAGGAGCGACACCAGGTGTTCGCAAGGTAGTACATAACCTAAGAAGCGAATTAACAACCTCTAATGCCAACTTATGCTCTATTTTTTTGTATTTCTTGGGCAAACTATTTAATAATTTCAAAACATTTTGTTTTGACGAGTTTTATTTCACATGTACATTTGTTACTTAATTTTTACCGGTTTCGATCCGCATCATTCACTAGCAATCTCAAAACCGGTAGCAGATAAATAAAAATTAAGTAACAAATGTACACGTGAAATAAAACTCCAAAACAAAATATTTTATGCTAATTTTATCAAAAAACAAATTTGTATTTATCGCACTATGGAAGAAGCCAGTCATCGTGATTAATGCCGTCTAATGGGCCGAAGATCAAAAGGTCTAACGAGCGCAGAGAGTTTCACCATACAAAAAAAAACAATATTAATTTATGTTCCTTATGTTGGTAAAAAAAAAATGTAAATGTGAGTCTTGCCTGAATAAAATAATATTTTACTTTGCAGTTTACTTAATTTTGATTAGAAATTATACAAGAGGCCCAATTATTATACAATATGAATTAGAAAAATATTTACAATTCCTCAAAATGTTGATCTCGTAAACATATTCTGAGTTCCAATAAGTTTTTCTTAATTAATTAATGTATGTCATTAACCTACAATATTTATGAAATCCACACGTTCCTAAAAAGATTCTATATAAATAATACTAGTTATTTAATAAATTAATCAACTAATATTTTTACTAGACTGGTACAATAAAAGAAAAATTTGGGTTGTGCTCAGTTTTATGTTCTGCGCAGATTCAACATAATTCAATGTTTACACATTATAATTAATTACATAAATACAATCTGCTCTGATGATGGACACTGAAATGCTGTCCAAAAACGTTGGCTAAAGAAGGAGGTAGCGCAACACGGCATAACACACCAAAAAAACAAATAACGAAAATACTTTTGGCCGTGAAAATCTAAAAATGTATCCACTTAATTATTGCTTACAGATTTCAGTGTACAGATACTTCTGCTTATTTATTTATTTCCTTAAACTTTCATAATACATCGAGCATTGCTTATTTCATTCATATGAAACGATACAATGCTGCATCAAACCAATAGAAAATCACCTCTCCGATGTTCCAAACTTTGTTTGCAATCAAAACAAAGTTCAGATGCAATCAAATCAACTCAGATTTTTGTTCTAATTTAACAAATAAATTGTTATTTATTTAGCATTAAGGCGATGCACTGCAAGATAATGCAAAATCATGTGTTTTTGGTTAGAAAGTTTGAAGAATAGAAATATTATGGATACTTTAATTAAATATTGCGAGTAGAACACATCTTGACCTTTGAAATAATGAACCATTTTTTGATCAATCCAGAAGAAATAAAGTATCAGGCCTACATTACCGCTTTAGTGTAAAATCTCTTTTCGGATATTGATCGTCCAATTGATTAGTCAGACATCTCTGAAAAATCGAAATTTTAGTTGAGTATGCAGTTATATATAAAAGTGTACCCTCTATCTGGTACAATATTCACTCATAAATGCCACCAAATCAATTTTAATGCAGAAAAACTTGAAGTGAAATAAATAAAAAAATCGATGTTTTCTGGATTACTATGGTAGTAGGAAATTTCAAAATATCATACATTGATGTACCGGACCTTTATGTTTCCCAGTGTTATTTTAAAGCATATTTAACATGTAAAACAGAAACATGTAAATAATATTTGATTTATTGTGAGCATTCAAATATTGCTTTCCTAATTATCTTAAAATTTGATGAATTGTTTAAAAAAATATATTCAATTATTAGTTAATTTTCACATTCTGTATAAGTTCTATTCAAAATCTGTTATTACATCAATATAGACTAGTGGCTTCATAAAACTGAAATACTCACAAAACTTGAATAGAACTTTGAAACTCGTTGTGATTTGAAACTCGATGAAATGAAAAACAGTGACATCAAAAAGAGACAAACACATACATCTATAGGATTTAGCCTGCGAGAATGAGATAGTATAATCGGTCTCCTCTTTGTGCGGTGCTTCGTAGCCTCCCCCCTCTTGTCTATTATAGTTTTCTGAAGGATTCACTTCTACCGCATGTGAATTGCACACGCTGTTTATTATTTTGAAATAACCCAGTATTTGGAGATATCTGACTAATCAACTGTACAATCCATATGGTTTTATTGGACAACGTGAAAAATTAAGTTCTTTAGAAAATGATCAGAAAACATTTTAATATTTGTGACTGAACTAAAAATAAAATAAAAAATGTTTTTTAGCATGGAAGTGCATAAGGAGTGTTATTTTTAGTGGTCCAATTCCGAATGTTACACAACGTGGTGCATCCCCTTAATTCATTCAATTAATTTATAATTATAATATGGGGTTTAACAATATATATAAAATATAATGTTTATAATTTTTAGATTATTTCAAATAGAAAACATAGCTGAAATTTTTTCAGAATCAAATGTACAAATAATGCGATGATAATGTATTAATAAGACTCATAATATAATATTTAATGAGATTCGTAAATACTATATAAGTGTTTTATATTATGTACTTAAGTTCAATTTTCATATAATACTGTGTATAATGAAGCAATTTTAGTTCTAACTTATTAGGAAAAGTATTTAAATAGATACTTTATTATTTATACATTCTATTTAGTTAAAATTCAAGGAAAATTATTATTGTAAATTAAGTTGGCTGTAAATATCAAAGTCAAAGGGAACGAGAGGAAATTAGTGTTAGTTTAGTAACTTTATTTATTGCAAGTGTAAAATATATCAAATCTTTATTGAAATAAATTTTAATTACAAATGTTCAACAGGTATGCTTATTTTTATCTTTCACAAAACCTTAAAAGGGATTCATAAAAAAAAACAACATTGTTTGGTGGCATGCAAATAATATGTACCTAAACAAAAACATTTTTTATACTCATTATTTTTTTGAAGCCATCCAGTCTTGGTTCTCCGTTTTCACATTTGGTCTGAAAATAAAGCAACAATTAATGAGAATATGGCATTAAGGGGACATGCGAGCAGTGTTTAATCCATACAAAAATATTCCCCTATTTCCTCTCTGGATTTTGACACATAGTGAAAACATTTTTCAATATAATATAAACATCGACGACTGGCATGTTTCTACGTTTTGCTCGTTTTGTTTTTTTTTTTACATTAGCTTCACACAGGAGACCTTGAGGAAAATAATTCCCCTCAGGGCCTACGCCATCATTGGGGATGCTTTGTGAAGGGTCTTTTGGGGAAAGGAGAAGTTCTGGGAAGGAAAAAGGTATGACGGGTGGGTAGGAATCTGGGAGTCAGTGTCTCCAAGAGTGACGAATGTATGAATCCATCCCTCCCACTGCGGTGCAAGGCGATGTTCGGAAAGATCAAAAATCCTTCCTAAAAGAGTTAGGACCCTCCAAAATTTCTTAAAATTGCCTATTTGGAACGCCATCAGCTGGCTTTCAGTATATAAAGCTAAATTTTAAAAAAGCAAAACATACAGATATAAAATATTTTCTTCTAATACAGTTGGTGGAAATTTTTAAAAAATTAATTCAGTTATGGAGGAAAAAACGGGAATGCAAAACTTCTATTTTGACGATTTTATTTAGGCATAATCAGCCTGAGGTGCATTTGTCCCTTTTGCTCAGTATTCGGGGACGCAAGGGGGCAAGGGACAGCAACAGTTTTGTAATATGTACATATTATTCAAAATTCTTCACACCCACGTTTCTTTTTAATCTACAGTTCGACACACAGAGCGGGTACTGTCCAACTCACTTTTTAGCACAGGTTATGCTTAGTGAAAAGGTCTGTACTTATGGATGATAGGTTGATGAATGTTTATGTTAACAGCTTATTTAAGAAAAAACTAGTAGTGCTACCAGCTCCTTATGACAGTCTTCCATGTTCATCATCTACAGTGGCTAATGCTAGGTTGTACTAAACGAGAAGGAGGAAGAAAATCAACCAACAAAAATAATATTATCTAATGTGCGACACGAGAATTTAAAAAAAAAAAAAAAACTTTTTTCATTGCATAAATTATTTACATTATTAGTGGATTTTTCGACCACCATGCTAGGCTGATGCCCGTGTTATGGCGGTCGATCATCTTAAATCATATTCTGTATTTATTATGTTTGCCGGAAATCAAATCCCAGTCCAAAGTCAAAGCATTTACCTATTTGCCATGGAGGTTGCCTTCACAATCTGTCACAAAATAAAGGCATTTTAAAATTTCACAGGAGAATCAGCTTTTAAAAATGTCATCATACTTTTGCTGTGCAGCTTTCTTCCCTTGGTACAGTCCGGTATAGTAGCCCGTCATATACCAACTGACCAACATGGAGTGGAGAGCTTTTTCTTCTTCACCGTCCTGACCTGCACCAGCCATGCCCAGGAATGACATCGGCGGAGGTGGCGGCATCTGGAAATAGAAAGTTTTTTTATACAAAAATAAAAACAAAAGCATACCGCCCGGCACAGTCTCCCCAAAATAAAAATAAGTATTGTCTACGAAAGACAAAAAAAATGAATATTGTAGTTTTCAAAATAGTATAATGCCAACAACCACCCCACTCGTGCTAGTTTGTTCCCCTCACCTGTAATGGGACATCTGTTATTTTTTTTAATTTGTGGAGTATATGGAAAAAAAATTTAAGAAGACAAATATTTCGAGAGTTGCTAAATTAATTAAAAATAAATACCATTGTATCTTTCCCCAGACTAGGCATGAATGGCGGGAAGTTGAACGGCAGGGAGGGTAAGTGAGGCAGGGAGGGTAAGTGGGGCAGGGGGGGATGCTGCTTTGATATGGCTCTTCTTCCCGTCTTCTTCTTCGGAGGGACAGCTTGAGATCCTTCACTCATAGCATCTGAATGTTCAGCTTTTGTGGATCCTGCAATAATGCTTATGTGTTAATTAAGAACCACCAGTCTGAAAATATATGTTGTGGAGGCATACAAATTATCTTAACCACTCCGATCTATCGCGAATATGAGAATTTTTCGTCTTAAACGAAATGTCAGATTTACAAAAACTTTGTGTATTTCCGCTTCACAATTAAAGCTCTATAAATGAAACATTTCTGAATGTAGCCGAATACTAAAAACTGTTTTTGAAAGGTTATGAAATAAGCTTTCAGATTGTTATATAACAAATAAATATTAACATTTGTAAATATTAAAATTTAGAATGCAAACATAAAAAAAATGAAAAAATGACTCATGTGATGTTTTTATGTGAAAACGGTACTAAAATCACGGATTATATAAAAGACAATATTTATTCTATCTTATTAATGTATAATTAACAATTTGGTGAACTCGTTTTTTTATCATTTTATACAAGAATCTAACACACTATATAAAGAGGTAATATTTGTTTGTTTGTTTGTGTGTTTGTTTGCATCGAATAGGCTCCGAAACTACTAAACCGATTTGAAAAATTCTTTCGCTGTTCGGAAGCTACACTATCCCTGGGTGACATAGGCTATATTATATTTAAAAAAAAAAATAGGCATCCTTACTAAAACTTCAATAATGTAACCCAGGGTGTAAAAAAATTACCTAAGATATTCTTTAAATCGCGTGCGCTGCGAAAACTATTGATGATAGAATAAAATAATGTACTACGACTTTATAGAACACATCATTATTTACAAAAAAGGTCGTGACAGCATATGTCTAACTATTATGGTTATGCCACAATAATATTTACAAATGTTAATATTTAACATTTGTAAATATTAAAATTTAGAATGCAAACATAAAAAAAAATGTTAAAATGACTCACGTGATGTTTTTATGTCAAAACGGTATTAAAATCATGGATTATGTAAAAAAAACAATACTAATTCTATCGTATAAATGTATAATTAAAAAAAAAATTAAATAAAAAAAATAAAAAAATAAACAATTTAATCGTCTCAATTTTTTATCATTTCATACAAGAATATTTAATAAAAAAATAACAACGTCTAACGGCGGGTAGGCGATTTGGCAGTCTACCATGTATCTGACAGAATAGGTCTTTTTATGTATTTCTATGGACAACTTGAATAGGGATGTGTAGCTTGATTTATTATGGACCTTCTACTTTTTGTTTTAGGGATGTCACTAGAACAATAATGGAGTTATAACAATTTCTGTGGAAACATACGCGTTGACTTGAAAACACGCTTATTATACTTGACTGCTATCGTTATATTATCGTGTATATCCGCTTATGTATCGGAGTGGTTAAGGCGTAGAGGAACTGGAGAGGATAGTAAGAGACAAGCGGGAGTACAGATGTTATGAAGAAACAGACAGGATTGTCAAGGGTTGCAAGGGTTAATTATAATTAAAAATCAGAACTTAATTAACTGCATACATATATATTTTGTATTGTTTGAATATCAGAGAGGAGAGGAAGGAGGTACACAGTTGACATTTTTAGTTTCAACGACTAGTTCTTGAGTTCAACAGCTCGGCTGGGGTACAATTTGTCAGCCTCTGTGTTTCTGTGGTCTTGAGACCCATGTTGTAAGAGGAAACAAAGAGGCCGACACATTGTTCCACAGCCGAATTGTTGAACTCAAGAATGCAACGTATAAATGACCCGTTCTCATGTGATAAAAATGTGAACCAAGTAAAGTTGGGCGCGCATTTAGTTTGTTTTCTGACTGTGCAACGGTGCCAAAGGAATTCTTCTATTGAACTACCGGTAGAACAAGGATATTCAATTGTCTATGGCAATCGTAGTAAACAACACAAGTAATAATTGCTCTTTAATTTTAGCAAATATAAGTGATAAAACCGAAGAAAGTCTTTAAAAAGTGCACAAATCGATTCTGATTTTCACCTTCACTATCTACCAGCAATACAGTTCTGTGTTCTTGTTTATCCAGTGCTCAAACGTTAATTAAAAAATAACTTCAAAATCAATCACACTGACAGAAGCAAAGGGCCAACTTTACACAAGCAGGCCGAACACGCAAAATGACCAGATCAACTCAAGTTATGGATGTATTAACTGAAATGAAGCAAGAATTTAAAGAGCTACGAAAAGATTTCACGGACTTTAAGGCTACAATTGATTATTGTGCAAACAAAATCGACGACTTTTCCAAGCAAATTCATGAAATGGATAAAAAAATGAAAAAAGTTGAAAAAAATGAAAACGATATTTTTGTTATCAAGAGTGCCCTACGAGAAGTGCAGAAAAAATTAAACGATATTGAACATACAAATAAGTCATGCAACATCGAAATTCGAGGAATCCCAGAAAAAAATAATGAAAATCTACTGGAAATCATAGATGAAATTGGAGCAACCGTCAAACTCGACCGCGCTGATCTAGAAGTTAACAATTTCTACAGAATTCGGCGGGACCCGAAAATTCCTAATGACGTGCCTCCCTATGAACGAGTACGCCCAATAATTGTGAAATTCAATAAACAACTAAAACGAGACAATTTCCTTGCGGCCGTCAAAACATTCAACATAAAACACAAACTCAAAGAAGACAAACTAAACACCACCCATTTGAAGAAGTTCTCAACTCAAAAAAAGGAGCCCATTTTCATCAGTGAACACCTTACAACACACGAAAAGAATATACTTCGGCTTACGAAAAGATTCGCAAAAGATCATCAGTTCGCTTTTGTGTGGACAAGAAACGGGCGATGCTTCCTCAGGAAGTCTTTAACCTCCAAGATTATAGTGATTTCCCATGAAGATCAGCTAACGCTGGAATTACTGAATAAACAGCCCGATTTAAATCAACAAACTGCTGAAAGGAACACTGATTGATAATTTTGCCTACACCATAATCATTTATAATAAATACCCAATCTATAATGATAAAATGCGTTTATATGAATATCAGGGGAATGAGGACCAAAATTGATGAAATATACGAAAACATCCTTATCAACGACTACGATTTAGTAAGTCTAACGGAGACATGGCTGAAGGAATCTATCTATGACCAGGAATTAGTTGACAACCGTTACGAAGTATTTCGGAGGGATAGAATACACAAGACAAAAAAAGACGGAGGAGGAGTCATGGTTGCTGTATCAAAAAAACTAGAGGCGAAGAGGATGGCGCACTGGGAATGTCAAGCAGAAGACTTGTGGATCCAACTCAATATAAATCTTAATAACAGGAGTGTCAAACTAAATATTTGCACAGTATATCTACCACCATCTGAAGAAGAATCCATTATAAGCTCATTTTTAAGCAATCTTCGGAATGTCTACCTAACAACACCAAACCAACACATTTTAATATTTGGCGATTTCAATAAGTCTAACATTCATTGGATTCCCGATGAAATAAATAATCTATTATCTTTCACCTCAAACACAAACACAATCACCACTGACATCATCGATACACTGTCATTCTGTAATCTCAAACAATTTAACGGAATAGCTAATCACCAATCCAAAATATTGGATCTCATTTTGTCGGACAAACAAGATATATCAGTAACTCACTCTTCATTTCCACTAAGCAAAGAAGATCCATATCACCCCGCTCTAGAAATTAATTTTCTTTTCAATTTCCTACCAAAACTAGAAACCTGCAACATCTCAAGACCAAACTTTTATAAAGCCGACTATGACTCAATCAATGCCTTGCTTTGTGAGATTGATTGGGAATTCATCAATCAGGGCAAAATAGATCAATCCGTCGATCAGTTTTACAGTATACTCTACCAGATTATTTCTTCTCACGTTCCCATTAGAATGAATAAAAAACACTTCCCTAAGTGGTATTCACAAGATCTCATTCGTTTGATAAAAGAAAAAAACAAATTTCACAAAAAATATAAAAAATATGGCAATGAACTAGATCATTTATCATACAAATTAATTAGAACCAGAACTAAAAATTTAATTAAAGTTTGTTACCATAAACACTTAGACTTGATCAAACAAAACTTAAAAGCTAACCCAAAAGATTTCTGGAAATTCGCAAAAAGTAAGTATAAAAACACAACTGACATACCAAAAGAGATGCACTTAAATGACGAAAAGACTACCAAAGGCCAAGTTATCTGCGAGCTCTTTTCTAGGCATTTCCAATCAGTTTACAAACCACCCAATGCAAACTATTTTCCACAATTCCCTGAAGACTTCTGTAATGAAAGCCTCGGTACGATCAATATTTCGCCTACAACGGTTTTAATCAAATGTAAAAATTTGAAAACTAATAAGGGATCAGGTCCTGATGGTATTCCTCCCATTTTTTTCAAAACATGCAGAGATTTCCTTGCCAGACCACTCAGCCTACTTTTCAACAAATCACTACAAGACGGTATTTTTCCAGTCAAATGGAAAACGGCTTTTTTAACTCCCATTTTTAAGAAAGGTTGTAAGAGCGATATAAAAAATTATAGACCCATTTCTAAACTTGACTGTGTGGGAAAGTTATTCGAGTCAATAATATATGACTGTCTACTAGCTCACGTAAGTAAATACATTATTGTTGAGCAACATGGATTCTTCCCCCGGCGTTCCACAACCACAAACCTTCTTGTATACTCCCAATTCATCCGCGATAGCATCGAAAAGCATTTACAAGTAGATGCTATCTACACGGATTTTTGTAAAGCATTTGACCAGTTAAATCAAGCACTACTTATCAAGAAGCTAGAAATGTTTGGCATTAGTGGAAATACTCTGAAGTGGTTTGAGAGTTACATTACTGAAAGAAAACTACAAGTAGTGGTAGGAGGATACTCAGCTGACCTTTTTACTGTAACATCGGGAATTCCGCAGGGCTCTCATCTTGGACCCCTGCTATTTTTAATTTTTATTAACGATATAGTTTTAAGAATAAAATTTTCAAAATATCTCCTGTTTGCCGACGACCTAAAACTGTACAAAAAAATCAAATCACTGGAAGATTGCATCGATTTGCAAAAAGATCTATCATCACTACAAGAATGGTGCACACTAAATGATTTGTATTTTAATAATAACAAATGTGCTGTAATTTCCTTCACAAAGAACAGAAACAAATTTTCAAACGCATATCACATTAACAATATCGTTTTATCAAACATAACTTCAATTAAAGACTTAGGCGTGATATTTGACTCTTCACTTAGCTTCAATAAACATGTAGATACAATTTCAAAAAGTGCATCACAAATATTAGGATTAACTCTTAGAATCACAAATTGCTTTAAAAGTGCAGAATTAACATTAACATTATATAAATCAATTGTGCGAAGTATTCTCGAATACGGATCCACTATTTGGTCTCCTAATTATGAGATTCACAATTATAGAATCGAATCCATACAAAGAAAATTAACCCGTGTTATTGCATATCGCGAAGTTTTATCTGATCAATTTGGAACGTATAACGACCGAATTCTACACTATAAACTACACTCTCTGACAGGAAGACGGAAACTTTCCGATTTATTGCTTCTGCACAAAATTATACATGCATCAGTTGATACACCAAACATTTTATCCCAAATTAACATCAACACACCATCAAGAAATTCAACAAGGAGGTTGCAAGATATTTTCTATATATCTACCTACCACACAAATACAGGATATTTCTCCCCTTTACCACGAACATTAAGACATTATAACACTATACACCGCTCTAATAATGAAATTGACATTTTTAATAACCCATTCAAACACTTCAAAACACATATTTTACCATCAATCGTATAAAGCTGATATTGTGATGAAGCCCTTTATTCAAAGATGTGTAATATTGTACCTACTAAATCCAGGTGCCAATAATAAATTGTTGGTGATTCTTTTGTATTCTACATTTAACTATTATTGTTTGTCATTCAGTTTTGCATATTTAAGATTAACAAATTATTTTTAATACTACTTTTGTTGTAATTTAAATCATCCATGTATGTAATTTTTTGGGCATAATTGCCTGTTTTATGTACTTAAATTAAAATAAAATAAATAAAAATAGCATTCCAACCTGACACCTGTGCTCTAAAGATTGCAATCCGCTTTTTAAGATATGGGAATCTAACAAACAGACCTACTGTTTCTGCACAAGTCAAGGGTTTTTTTCAAGTACTTTGGGGCTCCAGACCAGAGATGGCTGCCAAATTCAATAGCGAAGCGCACTTGCAATTTGCACTGTATCAGCAGTTGTGCACCATTAAATTATCTGCCTGTACAGTATGCCCAGCTTTTGAGAGGCCAACCTGGCTCTGGCTAGCCCCCGTGTCTGAGCTGGTCACTTAGAGTTACACCGAATATATTACCAATGGAAGGCATGTTGGGAAGATTGCTTAAAAGATATAGTTAGCAATAATTCAGTATTCAAGGAACAAATTAATTACTCCTGATCAAATCAGTACTCAATGGTCAACAAGGTCTGTTGGAAATACAACACCCTTTGTATAAGATCGTTAACTGGAGTTCCATGGCTGTCGTATATATGTGGTCCATCGGCAGCTATCCTTATACTCAAAAGTCGCATGTGTGATCCGTGAAGTTTCACTAAAGCACAGTAATTTCTCAAAAACGCAACGTGAAGGGATATATTGCATTGAAAAGATCATCATCGTAAAAGTAAAAGATTTCCACTGCATTCAGGATGTACATTGCATCTTTCAGTAATTAAATGTGGATTAAGTCTACCTGGACAAATTAGTTGAGCCACCGCATCAAGTTGATATTGTTGCTCTGCACCCCCCCAAGAAGGAAGCAAGTCTGACAGTTGCTGTGATTCCTCATTTTCATATCCTGGAAACAGAAAAAATAAATAATTAGAGTCATTTAACAATCGGGAACAATTGTAATTCAAAGTCCATAAGGTGTGAATAAATAAAGATTTTAAGATATGCCAAAAACAAATTATGAAAAAACTGCAGAGATACAGATGATAACTCTTGTTTCAAATTCTTATGCATTATGAAATACATAAAAACAATGAGCCTAAAGCGATTAATAACTATTTTGTTAAAATTGACAGAGGCTTGGCTTGCGGAAGAATAGATTGTAGGCTTGCAGGTATGATATTGGAGAATAAAAAGATTTAATTATCTTTGTGAGTTTTGATAACTGGAGTATTACGTCAGTAAAATAAATTAACTATTTTATAAAGTGATCAAACGTTGAAACAATAACATTTGAAAATTGTACAAAAAAATAGGTTTTACATGAATTCGAATATGGGGATCTTCCCCTATCTGGGTGACTATGTACTACGAACTAACAAGCTATTATGTACAAAGTCCCAACAATTATCATATGGCGCCATCTGGAGCCTGTGGGACTTTGGGATCCCCAGCTGGGTAGAATATGAAATTGTAATTGTAATAGAAAACGTAAAAACACTGCTAATTTCAGCAGAATAATGATTAATTGTATGGATTTTGATTTCAGTTCATCACAACATAATAAAAAAATTTCACATTCATAAAAATTATATAAAACTTTCAAAGGTCATGTAAAATTCGAAATCAGGCCACTAAAAATAACACTCCTTATGTATATGGCGATAAGGTTTGAATTCCAGCTTCACACCAGCTGCCTGTTTCGATTTACACAAGAAAAAAACATTGCCAAAAAGTGTTTTTTTTTATTTTGCCAGGGAACGCCTCCTATGTCATACGTATGTCTGGCAAAGCTAAATTATCATATAAACAAGCTTATGGGTCCGAGTAGTTAAAGTTATTATAACTTACAACCTAAGTAAGAATTGTGGCTCCCTGATCAGGCACAAGAGCTCCTCTTTTCTGATAAGGTATACATGACCAATAAAAACCTTTATTATAATATTTTTTAAAATATATATGTATAATTGTATATATGTAACTCATGTTTTATATTACAATAAAAATAAAAAATAAATATATATTTAAATGTTTTACGATCAATTTCTAAAGTACTTAGTTTTCCACAATATACAATAAAACTATAACCCCAAAAGGAGTTTGTAAGTAGGAAATTTTTAACTTTAAAGCAGTTTTTGTATGTCTGATACTTTATTTCTTTTTAAATTTAAAAAGGGGTTGTCAAAAAATACTCGATTCTTTCAAAGACCAAGATGTGTTCTGTTCGCAGTATTTGATTGAAGCATCTAACTTATTTCTAACCCATCAAATTTTCAAATCAAAAACACATGATTTTGCATAGTGCTTAACAACTACGAAACATACAAAATAATCATGCATATCGCTTATAACTTTGTTGTAACCTCTCTCTTTTTCTCATTTACGACCACAGACATATGAATATTAATAGATCAGAACAGACAGAAGAGGGGTAATAACCAACAATAGCGGGGCGCAGAGCGGCAAGGTGATTGAAATGATATGTGATTCGTCCATTAATCAATCCAACAGTATATAGGCATCTCGCATTATAATATGTATCACCATTTAGTTCTTAAAAGTAAAATCTGCTTTTGAATCAATAGACCTTTTTACATGAGAGCGCGAATTGTTAGCCACGTTATGAACAATTTTGCGAAGTCCAATTACGCAAAGTAAAGTTCACATATTTTCATAGGCGGATATTTTGTTGCCGTATTTAGTTAAGACACTTTAACAAATGTTTCATAATTTACTTACCCCAGTAAACAGAAGCTTTGTGTTTCGAGTCGCCATGTATCGCGTTGCTACCGTGCGTCATATTTGTTATCATATTATATTCCTACTATCTGAATAAACTTAAAATAGAGTAAAATAATGCTTACCTATGGAATGTAATACGACAATTGGGTTTATTATATTTTTCACTTCTATTTTTACACGTTTTCATAGCACAGGTCACCATTTTTGCCGTGTTATTTCGAGCTCGACACTGGTCCCCACAAGAATGATGTCGGCACATTTTCTAGATTCACGCGAAGCTACACCCGAGCCCAGCCGGTTCCAATGGAATGGTTCCAATGGGAGGGGGAAATAATACGCTTAAACACTTAGGGCAGGTCTATTAATATTCATATGTCTATGTTTACGACCCATGTACCAGAAAAAGAGGTTACAGGGATGCTCTCAACAGTAGGACCAAAGGAATTTATTTATCTTACCAAGATACCTCACAACTGCAGAATTGTCGGGAGCATTTATTTTTTCAATAACAGCTTCGTATTCCCGGCCGTCTTCAGAAAATATGGCTCGGCAAAAGTCTCCCACATTCCAGTCGTCTTGAGATTTATCAGCTTGTGTGTTTTCTTTCTCCAAACCATTCACTTTATCTCTACATTCCTTATTGGGCTTTACCTTGAGTGATTTAGTGTTCTTGGCTGAAATTAGTCAAATAACATTATGGGATGAGGAATTTATCGAATAAATATGGATGTGTTTAAATAAGTACTTTAAAGAGATAAAACTTAAAACCAATCAGTAAGTAATTGCCATGGAAATGAGGAAAACATCCCACAGGGTGCCAGATGCTTTATTTGTGAAGGCTGTCTCAATAACTTGTAAAATATCAACAAAATGCGACAGTACATACCTTTTTTAGTATTGGTATCCATGGCTAGCCGCTTAGCTACTTCCGATTTAAGGATAAGTATGGTATTATCATAAGTGTCTATCAGCTCCGTATCGTCCCAAGCGTCATCACTCTCTGACTAAAAATAACATTTTAAGCAAAAATTTTAAGCATTTCATACTACTAGAATTCAAAAGTTTGACACTAAGAATTTTGGGTAAAATTTCAGAATCACTGGACACGCTGCGAGCATGTCAAATATGGCCAAAACTGTCAAAACACAAGACATTTTGAAACTTTGGTTGACAAGAAAAGGCATTTCAATGTTAACATTACCAAAATTCGTATAGCGTGTCCAGCTTCTCTAAAAGATTACCGGAGTACATATTATATAAACCATGAGATAGATAAATAATGAATGCTTCACACTGTTTTTATTTTAGTTGTATACGTTCATATTTTATTGGAGATTTCCTTCGACCTAGTAAGTATATAAGAGAGATTTCATAAAACAAGTGAACATAAAATGCCACTTAAATTAAAAGATTTTACACGTACATTGTTTTTAGACCTCACGAACAAGTACTCGTTTGCGTCTGTCATTTCTCAACGCATCCAAAAAGCTAAATAAAAAAGTATTTATTTTAAATTCAAGCCGAAAAAGCACTATTCGTATTCAACGAATGCCAGACAAAAACTTTTAATTTTGACATAAGGTTAAATGTTGCTAGTATTTAAAAAAAATGTCGACGCATAGACTACGAAACTACCGGCATAAACTGGACTGATATCTTTGAAATGGGGCATTATGAAACATAATATTGTTTGTTTTCTTGTCGTAAAGAATAAAAGCGACCGGTGAAACTACTCGGTGAAATTTGAAATGAAATGAAATTACTCTGCATTACTAGCGTAGTAAAAATTGTAACAATCAAATTGGCTTTTTTAAACATCTATGACGTGTTAAGAAAAAATTGGCTTCTTTTTATTTCTAATTGCTCGACAACACTCAACAATAATGACAATGATGGGACAAATCCAGCGAATGGATTTATCCCATTGTCATTACAATATTAATTGGCAAGCACAATTTTACTGTTCACCGGACTGATGAAATACTATTTGCATTCTTACACAGTTTAATATACAATTAATTCTCGATCACTAAAAAATATTTTATAAATGTAATGAGACGTAAAATTTTTTTTTTGTCGTATTTCAGTGACGAGATTGTATGAACCCCAAAAAATTATAAATAATGACGAAAATTTTATGGACAACATTTATTAGGTTTTATTTACACTACAAAAGTTGAACTTTAAATGGGCCCTAAAATTGTTTGAGTACGTTCAATGTAAATTTATAGTTCAAGCAGATATCTTAAAAATACAAATATAGTATTCGAAAAAAAAAAAATATTCAATGTGGTTCACAGTTTTTATGAACGCTGTCAAAAATGGCGAATACAATATATTTCATTCTTCACTACGCGATTCCATGAATACACAACACTACTGGTACCCGGCATACGTTGCAATGCCATTCAAAGAAATCTGCATGTCCTTTTCCGTGCGTCCCCGTTTACTTCCACCTTCCCCGGCTTTCCCCTCCCTCGTCTCTGCCCTAACCACGAACCCCACCTTCCCCCTGCCATTCCTCCCTGCCGCTAAAATACATGAAATACACACATTTTCATTTATAAAAATTTCATAAGGCCAGAGGTTACCATTTATATAGCCTATGTTCTATGTTACTCGCTAATAATGTAGCTTTCTATTGGTGAGAGAATTTTTCAAATTGGTTCAGTAGTTTCGGAGCCTATTAATGCAAACAAACAATCAAATCTTTCCTCTTTATCAAAGTGTGTTAGATAAATTCAATCCGAAGAGTATATGAAATCAGAGAGATGATATATATTATTATTGCAATGCTTTACGCTTTTTAATTTGTAGGCCAAGATTCAGCATAATTATTATTCAAAATTATTCAGTATTTTTTTAAGTGCACATATCCGTGTTTGACATTTGGTACGTAATAGTGTGAAAAGAGCATTTAACAGCCTAACCGAAGAAAGAGTACTTATTCGTTGTCTATGAAAATTATAAGATGGCCGCCGGTTGGTTAATGTGACGTATTTGTGGAATTTGTTATTTTCAAACAAGGTGATTCAATTTTGTGATATTTTTAAAAGTGCTGTGCGTTTGATTTGTGATAGTGATTTAAACACATATATTTGGAGTTTCAAGGTAAGTTCGATTTAATATTTTATGCCGTAGTTTACTAATAGGTCACAGTCAGGTTTTTAAGGCGGGCAGGAATATCTCAGGAATTTTTTGAAATGTCAGATATTTGACGCTTTTATGATAAATGTATTTAATTTTGAACTGCGTGTCCTAATTTATACAATTTTATTCACATTTAACTTCACGTCTCGCCAAATCTTATTCTTACCAGGTGTGTAATAGTATATTGTTGATGTATCCGATAACATATTGTTTAGTGTTTACCGAATCTCCAATTTCGGTATAAACCATATTTTTTTGTATAAAATGTATTTATTGGCATAATTATTTGAATATGGTAATTCAAAAAATTCTTGAACGAAGACACGTAACTTTCAAAATTGTATAAAAAAAACTAAATGACCTACTGTAGGCTCGTGTCATTCCAGGTGAGAATGGAATTGCACAAAAATTGTCTTTTTTGTTTATTTATTATGGTTGTATACGAAGACGTCGTTTTCTTTTATAAAACTGATAAAAATTTAAAAATTACATAGGTAGGTAATTACAACTCTTTTTTTAGTATTTGATTCCACGGTACGAAATGTCAGTGAGTGCATTGCCCATTGCCAAAAAATCTCAATTTAACTGCTCACCTACTTATTTCTATTACACAGGATTCTCAATACACACAAATATTATAATAACTGCTTTTGTGTTCTAAACAATTATTCTGTGTTTGTCTTTATTATTATTAACATTTCCGTTTTTTTTACATTTTTTAAGTCCACCTTGCAGAAACTACTGCCAAAAAACATATTAATGTACCTAAACAGTTTTTATTATTATTTTTGGTAAATTTTTGAGATCGCTGGCAATGGTTAATACGCACTTTTTTTTGAAAAAATCTTTTGATTCACCTTAATTACATTAAAAGACAACTATTTGCATTGGGGGAAGTGGAAAATATTTCATTCTACATGGTTTGTGATACAAAAGAAAGTGCCCCTTTATAACACCTACTCGCGTCAAGGCAAGAAAAACATCCCAGTTTTCAAGTAGTTTAGCGGCTACGCTAGGTTTGTGTAACATGGTTTGTGATTCAAAAGAAAGTGCCCCTTTATAACGCCTACTCGCGTCAAGGCAAGAAAAAATTTAGAATGAAATATTTTCCACTTCCCCCAATGCAAATAGTTGCCTTTTAATGTAATTAAGGTGAATCAAAAGATTTTTTCAAAAAAAAGTGCATATTAACCGTTGCCAGCGATCTCCAAAAATTACCTTATTTTTTTTATGTGCTTATATAGTTTTATTTTTAGTTTTTGATGAAAGTGTAAAGGTGGCTCAATAAACTTTGTCAATATTATTGAACAAATTAATATGAATAGGTCATTTTTGAATACCATCTTGAATATGAATTTTATATGACAGCTGTAATTCCAGTTTGTCAATATTATTTATTTTTCAATATTTATTGGAACTAAACGCCTTTCGTATCAACAGTAGCACCATTACCAGGCTTCAATTACTTCTCTTTTAAATTGACAATGAGATGTCATTTTCATGGTTAATTATAATTTACATTGGACATCTTAATATTTGTGTAGTACATAATTTATAAAGATGTTTATTTATTTCTTTATGTATATTTTGTTTTATATTCAAGATACTTTTATGTACTCTAGATTATTTCCATGACTCATTCCTAGTGTTATAAACAATAATAAAGAAGATTTGATCGGTTTATGTTGTAGGTATGAGGTATGAGGTCAACTGCATAAAGTACTAAACGACTTGATCACTCCTTTACTTGATTGACTACTGCCACTAAAAGGTCACAAGCCATTTCTGAATCTTCCCACGTCAAATAATAATGTCATGAGATGTGCTATCTGTGTAGATACTGTAGATTGACAAATTTACATTCTTAATGCCCGAGCCATACGAGGTTAGTATTTCAAGCTACCATATGAACGTCCCATACGGGTAAGATCCTGGCTTACTTTCCTGACTTGGTACAAGCTAAAGCGGTTTACATGACGCTAGGAAATTTTAAGCCAGTATCACTGCAGTTACTAAAGTAACTAGAAGTCCGTAGGAAAAAAAATACTACACCAGCCAATCAATTACCGGCCACACAGAGCAAAATATAAAGCAAGGATAGTAACTTCGGTGGCGGGGGGCGCTACAAGCTCAAATAATAGAACCACATCATGTCCTGGCTTGAGATGTTAGCCTATTGGCTTCTTCATTAGCTTACAAGGTTAAAAACAAAGCTAGTTCTGTTTACATGTATCTAGAGTTACTAGCTTGATAGATAGTACAGTAGAATCCGGATATAACGACCCTGAAGGGGCCGTCGATACTTTGTCATATTAACCGGACGACGCACAAAACTTGTTTTTATTATGATACATATTAATGTAATTGTAATTATTGTTATGTAGTTTGTTGTCCTGGCTTGAAATACTAGCATCGTGTGGCTTGGGCATTACAGATGCTGTGTTCCTAGCTTCATAATATAATATCATATTTATAAATAAGTTCATTGTACAATGTATCTACGAGTAAGTAGCCTTGACTAATTATTGTTCTAATACTCTGTTACAGATCAATTCATATATTTAACAAGTACCAAGCGTTCTTTCCTTTAGTGTGTATGAGCGATGGTCTACGTCCGAAGATCTTTTTACCCACATATTTTAAAATATATAATTATAATGTATATTCCCCTTATATATTGCTGCACTGCATTTATACTTCCAACGTTTAGATTACCTAATTAATTTCATTGATTTATATCAATCTGACTTGTTATAACAAACATAATGTGATGCTGACAATTATACCTTACACAGATCTTGCAACCGCAGGTATGTTTGTTGACTTTTGTAGTTATCTTGTGTTAACGCTAGGTTTATCTCAAGTATTGTTGCTTTTCTTATTCTGGTGTTTATTTATGCTACATTAATCAGGTAATTTTCCAGATAGGAATATAATAATAATAATAATAATATTTGGCTGATTTATAAAGTAATATATATTTTCATTATCACTTTAGTTTAAATGACTTTTGCTCTGTTGAGTTATCATTTAATGTTCTTTGAACTCTTCCCATTTCAACATTCCCCAATTTTGTAGTTGTTAAATTTTATATCTAAATAATCAGTTTACATGCTGGTGACATTGAAAATACATACTTTTCAACAAATCGACAACAGATTAACAAGGTTCTATCTGCCATTGGTATGAAACTGAGATATAGAGTTTCAATGTTTGAATCCCGAATAAAATATTACAATGAATATGAAAAATGAATATATACATATTGTAATTCAATTATCTTTATGTTTAAGAACATTGTAAGCAAAAAACAGATAGAACCTTGTTGCTCTAAAAGCTAGAATCAGTTGAACTCGGAGCAATGATAATTTTTACTGTTTTTTTTTTTTGCTGATTGCCTAAACCTAAATATAATTCGATTACTATACTTTCTGCTTATTTACTTTTTCATAAATGTCATTTTAATTTATTTTTCGTTTTTACGCAATTGCAGATGGAACCTTGTTATCCTGAGCTAAATGAGCTCTAACACAATGCAAATAGAACCGTGTGCTCCAAAAATATTTCATCTGTGGCAGATAGAACTATGTTGCCCTTAAAATTTGCAAATGAAACGGTGTTGTTCCAAAAATAAATACAAAGTATTTTAAATAGAACTTTATTGCATAATTATCCGCGAATTTACAAAGAAGTTGGACACATTTTAGATGGGGTTCAAAGAGAAAAAATTCTAAGAAACAGCCAAAATGTCAGATAGTACCTTGTTGTCCTAAGGCAAAGGCACGAAATCCTGTCTCTTTTTCATATTATTAAATTGCCTGGTGATTATGTACTGTACTATTTCACAAAAGCGTTCACTTTATGTGACTCACTTTTCCCCTATTTCCTTTCCGTGTATCTCGGTCATAAAACTTGCTATCGCCCAAAAAACGGGGAGTCACAATACATAAGAAAATCTCCCCTCGCTCTAAATTGAAATTCACACAATATTCAACGAAACCCAACACCGTCGACTCTTTTTGTATGATATTAATTAGTTCGAAGTTGTTATTTGTAGCGATTTTGTAATTTCTTATAACAATCGTAAGGGAACAAACAGGGTTATCCCAATGGCCCTGTGACCCTGTCGTTACCGCGCAATGTGCCAATAATTCATTGTGCGGAAATTTGATAACTACGTACCGAGTGCTGCGGTCGAAAAATTGGTTTTGGTTGCTTGTCGTATGAATTGTTTTGAAGGGCCAGGAGACCGTCAACATCAGACGTGCGCGTGTGAGCTGCTCAGTCAGTAGTGCTCAGTCAGTGTCAGTGCACTTGTGACTACCCGTCTGATCGCCCGTCGTCATCGTGATTCGTGTCGTGCCTAGCAGCATCGTATAGCGCAAAGGTTCCAAACCTTATGTGAAGTATATTTTTCTTCAACGCTTCCCTTCCACCCTCTTTTTTTTACATTAACTCCACACAGGAGGCCCTGAGGAAAATAATTTCCCTCGGGGCCTATGTCATCTGGGATGCTGTGTGGTGGGTCTTTTTGAGGAGAGGAAGGAATGAACATTGGTCTCGAAGAGACCCATGTTGTAGGAAGGAGAAAACACAGAGGCCGGCAAATAGTTCCACAGCCGAGCTGTTGAACACAAGAACGAGTCGAAGAAGCGACCCGTTCTCATGTTACAAATGTCAACCCTCTGCGTAAGACAGAAAACACAGAAAAAATGCCACAGGCAAAAAAAAGGTGATAATTACTTCTTTTGAAATATCATGAAGCGTAGTAGTTATTGGTTCCCACTCACGCATTGCTGGTTCGATCCTCTACTAGTTAGTTCTCAACATTGCAGAAGCAAAATTTTCCACGGTTTTTATTTATTTATCTATAGTATAAAGTATGTTTACGATGCCTGTCTCACTAGGATATATCTGTTTCGAGACAGGCTTAATGTGGAAGTGGTTGGATTTTCCACATTCAGAGTTTTTTTCTGACGTTGCAAGCTGAATGTAGTTGCACCGCCGACCTGAAAATTTCAGAAAGAATAATCTCTGCAAAGTCTTGAAACATCAATATTTCGACGTTCATTGTATTCAACAATGTTGTTGTTTGTTGAATTATTCTTTGAATTTCTGGTGAAAAGTACCTTCTCCCCGGTTGTGGGGTGATGTCATCCCATCCCGGCGCTATCCACTCTAGCCATCAATCTTGCCAGCGTTTCCGCTTTCTTCGTCTGCTGTTGGAATATCAACACACTCTCGGCGCGAACATTTGCGATAGCGATCTCGGGTGAAGGGAAACAATACAACACATGCATAAACATATTTATCCGGTTGCCAATACACATAACATATTGTTCATACAAGAGAACACAATATTCGTGTACTTATCATAAAAATGGTTTAATTTCCTCTCAATAATAATGTAATGTATTACGTTCCCTTGAAATAATCCTCCCATTAAAATAACAGAGATGTGGTGGGCTTGCTTACTATTTGAAAACCTCTAATCTTCATTACTTTTCTAAACTTCTTAACCAGTGTTGGAGTTCGGAGGAACTCGACCTAAATTCATGCCACTTTTGGTATGGCTTGTCCCTTCGTAGTCTGCTCAGGGCCGTTGTTGTCATCCGCCGTAAAGCTAAATCGGTTGATAAAATCCGGCAATTTAACCAAAATTCATGGTTTTTTATTTTCTAACATTTAAAACATTCAAATTTAATCTTGGCCAAGAAAAAGCACTCATATGAAATTGGGCTCCAAATTCAATCTTTGCCAATTCTGACCCTTAAAATCTGGGGCCATCATACTAAAGTTATAAACCGATATACATGTGTTGTAGACATGTTTGGTGGAACCTAAATTAAGGGAAATTTTCCTTTCTTGGGTGTAATGTGATCAAACTTTTTAAAATATCGTTATTTTTCCTTAGTCGAGGGCACCCACCGCTTTCCCGAACCGTTTTAAGAACCAGATGGGTCCCTCTATCCTATCGGTTCTCAATTCTCGCACTCTACTTTAATTTTTAAAACGAAGCTAATGTGAACTGTGAAATCATTCTAAAAGCTCCCGACTATCCCTACATGACACAACATACATTTGAATTTTGTACCGGTACTGAATGAATGGAATGCCGGAAGAGGGAGGGAACCTGAAAGGGGGGAGGGGAACTCGGGAGGAGGGGTGCGCGAGAGGGGAACTCGGGAGGGGGGTGCGCGGGAGGGGAACCCGGGAGGAGGGAGTGGAACTCGAGAAGGTGGAGGGGAACTCGGGAGGGGGGTTCGCGGGACGGGGGAAGCGAGAAAGGAGAGTGGGGAGAGGAAAGGCGGAGTGAGAAGGGGAATGTGAGGAATGGGAAAGGACACGCAGGGAGAAACAAGTGGCATAGCAACGTATACCGGGAACTCACTATAATAATATAAATGGAGCGACCGATCGATTTGATTTTTATGCACATTAACAGATGGCGGTGTGAGTTAAAAGGTTGGGTAACCATCCAGTAGATGGCATTGTGTTTCGTTAGCTACAGCAACGCGTGGTCATGTCAGCTAGTTTTAAAATAAAAATGTCGGTATAGATAGTTCATACTATTAGGGATGATTTGTTCAATGGGCCCGCCTTAGAATCCAGCACGGAAATCACCCCTACCTTCCAGTAAAATAATGTAGGAGTGTCGCTAGGGCGCGCCTTGGCTGCTAACTTGGTATTTCCATTACTTTGTAAACATCCAGTTCTGGAGGGAACGATTTGGTGGGCCTAGCCTCGAAGTCGACTTATAACGTTGGTGGTTGATTGAGCAGCCTTTGAGAGGAATAGCACCCTTGACTTCATGCAATGGTTGATTATTAATTATTACATTCTAGGCACTATCATGTGAATTAATTACCAGAGTAAGTCTGTGTCGAGGGTCCGTATGTCAGGAGCCAAGTGTTTCATTCAATTCCTTGTCCCTAGTCCATATCCATTGTTATTTTGTTCTCGCGGTTCTTACTGGATCGTAAACTCTGGTCCTCCATCAACATGATAAAGTGCTCCCACAGCCGCTGTGTCCACATGAGGCATAGGTGGGATGAAGCAACAGCAAACGGCGTGAAACGCCACTTGCGGTTTCTTCGTTCCTTTCCCATAATTCGTGGTTCGTTTCGAGTTTTGTTGCATGCGTGCATTTGTACCCTTAATAAGTCAGGTACGCCTCATATGTCATTCGTATGTCTGGTAATATTATATTATAGTGAAAACAGGCGTATGGGTCCGAGTGGTAAAAGAGTCGGCGATGTGTGAATGCGGTGCGTTGAATACCACCGAACATGTGGTCAACGAGTGCCCGCTCCATTCATTCTCCTCAGGGATTGATAGACTGGCTTGGAAATCTAGATAACCCCCTTCTAACCAGGTCTTCTAATCTTGGGATACCGCAAGGAAGCACATTGGGACCTCTTCTATTTATAATCTACATAAATGAGTTATGCGACCTAAAAGTAGGCGGAAAAATTATTACATTCGCTGACGGTACGGTAGCTATATTTGAAGGAGACGACTGGACTCATATATAATTAATATATTATAATTATATATTTAATATACAAAAACAAAAACAAAAAAACAATATTTTGTTTTTTTTTTACTTTTTACAGAATACATTTTTGGCATTTTTCACCAGCATTTGGATCCTTAGAACAGGCAATCTGCCTAGCTAGGAACTAATAACGTACAAGACATAATAACACTTGTACACATTTTAAAATCTACAGTTATTTGAAATATTAATATTATGTAATTTTGCTGTATAAATGTAACTAATGTAATAAAATAAATAAACAAATAACCCCCCCCCCCCCCCCCCCCACCGAGCGAAAAAAGAATTGTTGTTTTTCTTATATCTAGTGGTTGATTCGTTACGTAAAATCTATAGATAATTAAGAAAAAACCGGGCGGCTTTTTTTTCCCATCCAATCGTATTCCCCAATTTCCTCTCTGGATTTTGACACTAGTGCAAATGTTTTTTAATATTATAAAGATATCGACCACTAGCGTGTCGGTAAGTTTTTTGAACCTGAGGTGCAGATGTCCCTTTCGATCAGAATTCAGGGGAGTAAGAGCGACAGCGACAGCAATAGTTTTGTAAAATACCTATTGTTCAAATTTCTCTGCAACCGGGTTTCCTCTTAAAGGCGATGTGTGTGAATACGGTGTGTTGAAGACCACTGAAAATGTGGTCGATGAATGTCTGCTCCATTCATTCACCTGAGGTCCTAGACTGGCTCGCAGACATAGATGTCCCTCTCTGACCCCCTCGCCATACAAAATAAATTGTTACTTTTTTATACCTATGAATTGATTCGTTACGTAAAATCTATAATTAAACGCTTTGCCATCTATTCAACACGCCAAAACCCATAATGATAATTATTATTTTCACGTGGGTTTAAAGTAATGGAGTCTTTCCATTTAAAGTTTTACTGGTTTTTTCCATTTTGAGAAAAGAGTTACCCGTCGACGTTCGATTAGTTCCAGTGTAGTGTAGGTCGCTCCAGACCGGAAGAGGAAGTAGGCGCGCCGGGCGCCACGCACGCGTGCATCCATACCCGTGCCCCACGCCCCTCCTGCCCCTCGAGCGTGCTGTCCACGCTCAGTTTTACTGGAAAAGCCGGCACACCACACGGATAGCTTGTTATTGAGATTCGCATTACTCAATATTGTCCGTTTTGACTAATTATTATTGTGGTTCATAGTCAAAGTATATTTAAAATATTGATTTATTGATTAAATAAAATTTATAGCTTACATGCCATGGATTCAGTTTATTTTCTGATGCCCTCTCCGGAGGTTGCCAATCACCACCCTGCATCCTGCAGTTAGGAAAAACTCAGCAGAACTGCACCCTCTTCTGTCAATAAACTAACTAACTAACCATCACGCCGTTTCCCCGCAGGGGTAGGCAGAGAGGACGGACCGCCAAACAACTCGATCTTGGCACACACTTCTTGCCTCGTTCACATTCATACATCGTCTCATACATGCTCTTTTATTATTCCGACTCTTCACATGGCCCGACTCAAGTATCTGATTCACTTGAACATGCCATGTCTTCCTCGGGCGAAAAACAAAATAAAAATACTATTAAATCGACACGTTTTCATTTCCCTTGGCCTCGGAAACCCTGACACGACAGAAAGCTTACTACTGACTTCAGCATAATTCTTCAGCAAAGTATGGAGTACTGACTCCTACACTTATCACTAACTGTAATATCTCCTACGTCTTATATAATATACTAGCTGAAGTCCCCGGCGATGCCCGGGCTTTGCACAGAGTTTTCGAAATCAAATGTAGACAGTGACCTTCCTCAAGTTCTGAAGGTCACATGTGCAAAAATTTATTTTTATTTTTATTGTAATCTTTATTTATTAAGTTACATAGGTGATTGTGCTGTGCCTGTCTCACTAGGAATTCCTGTGTTGAGGGGAGGCTCATTTTAGCATAAGTAGTTTAACACAAAAATAAGGATAACAACAGCAATGTTATTTACATTTAAAGTGAAGGTACAACATTAACCTCGGCATAAAACTGTAGATTTGCATACAAATCAAATCCACACCGCCCGCTTGCCAGCCCGCTCGATCACTACATATATTTCAACCAATTTACACAAAACCTTGACAAATTGTATACCTAAACCTTCCTCATGAATCGCTCTATCCATTGGTGAAAACCACATGAAAATCTGTTCAGAGTAGTTTCTGAGTTTATCGCGAACAGACAGACAGACGCGGCGGAAGACTTTAATTTATAATAGGTATGTGGAGATGTAAGTACTGGGACCAGTGTTCTCCAGGACTATAGGATGTTTATTGAAAGACTTAAGTTCTTTGAATCACAGTGACTGTTTATTGACTTGTCGTAATTTATAATTGTAGTTCGGAGGACTAACGTCCTTTCTAATCGGAAACTAGATTTTGTCTGCAGAGCTCTCGGATTATAATTACTCTGCACATCTACCTTCGGCACATCTCGGAAACTAGACCATGTGACCCGAAGAGGCCATAGACCACTAAAGTAATGATAGAACTAATCATAGACAAATTATGATACATTAACTAACTATATTTTGTAACATTGGCGAAATTAAACGAAAATCCGTAAAGTTCCGACACCAATCAATCATCGATGCGATAACGAAGTGAAAAGTATAATAGCTCTTAACTTTGATGATTATACTATCTAAAGTGTTTTTTAATGACCAATTTGAAAGTAATAATTACCATTATCTTTTAATAGTCGAGTTTTAAAGTATTACAGGAAAATTGATAGTAGTTGAAATTATATTAAAGGGGAGAAGGATCAATTAGAATCCTTCTTGACCGAACCTCAATCTTTGATACAAAATACTTCGGTATCTTTGATACAAAATACTTCGGTACATTTTACGTACGAAAATTTACGGTCAGAATGATGTCTGTAATACTGAACTTAATATCTGCCCTGATGATAGACACTGCAAGACTGTCCAAACTTTGGCTAAAGGAGGAGGTAGCGCAACACGGCATAATAACTCAATGTAGTTTATTTAACATTAACATTGATACGTCGTGAAGTGAATGGTATAAAAAGTCGGGGACGCCCGAGGAAGACATGTATAATATAATTATTTGTAGTTAAATGAGGCGTATGTGATGCACAAAGAAAAGGGTGTAAGGAGAATTTATGACGTGGAAACGAATGGTTAAAGATTTTTTTCAAATTAATCAAATACTTATGTATGTGAAGAATGAAGAGAAGAATGTATGACATGAGTTGAATTTTTGAAGTTATCGGGGACGCCCGAGGAAGACATGGCACGATCAAGTGAAAAAAATGTGAAAAAAAAACTTTTCAATTCTTAGCAATAATATATTCATTTTAAAATAATATTCTACAACTTAAAACTATACTCATATTACTATATTCTACTAATTCACAACCTCAAAACGTTTCTCCAAACATACCCCTAGCAACGCCGGGTTCAAGTCAGTTAGTTATCTATATATAAAATTTTGTTACCAATGTTCAATATAGTTTCCATCTTTATTCAGTACTATCAATTATTGCCGCTCAAAGAAAACTCGTGTTATTCTTTTTATTAAAGTGCTTTTAGACACATGTATTTTTATTTGTTCAAACAATCATTTTCCAAAAATTCCTAATTTTACTCGTGCGCCACTTGTTGTAAATTTTTTATACAAATTTCATAATTCCAGTGTTCACCTTCTCGTGCGTGCGCAAAACAACTCACCAAAGTGTCATCTCATTCGGATGAATGGTATAGGAACGCATAAGGGACAAACAAAGAAACATTCATTTTTATTTATTAAGATTACTAGCAACATTGTATAATTGCTTATATTATTAATTATATTTTTTCTTTTACCCCTATTTACATTGTATATTTTATTGCATGCATACAATAGTTATTGGATATATTATTGCTGCTGTAAAATATAATTTCGTTTGAATTATAAACACACGTACGTCATTGTAAATAATTGGCTCATGTTGGCAAAAGATATTTCCATTGTCTATTAATTGTAATATATTGGTTCCTGGAAAATCTAATAAGTACCTACATAGAGAGTAGATCCCCTATATATCCCCTAATTCCTTTGTCACATTTTATTGCTTGGATTTGCTAAATTGCACAAAAAAACCCTTACCAATTTTTTTGATTACCAATTTTCAACACATATCATTTTCATCCACGCATTCATAACTTATTTATTTTATTTATTTATTTAAACGCCTGTTTTCGACGGGTAATTTATGTGCTCTAAATCTAAAGGGATGTTAAATAAAAAAACATTATGAAGCGTAGAAATTTTTGTTGAATTCTTTCAATATTGTGAATATGAATTTTGTAGAAGGGCGACCAGACTATGGAGTTATGTTCTATTAGGCTTCTAATAAGGGTACAACAGTTGGACTTTTGAAAGTTGTAAACTAGGTTTATTTTCTCAGTGTCCGAAAACTTCACAGACAAAAAAATAAGTGTGCGTGTCTCAAATATACCCCCACCGATGTCTATCTTGATTTACATCTCAATATTATGTATGTGTACATAATATTCCTTCACTCGCTTTCAAGCATTTCCCCAAAAACGATTGAAAAAACTCGCAGTCAGGGTAAATCTAGAATCGGTATGCAAATGAAAATTCTACATTCTCCGGAAATGGGAGTCGTAAATAAAGCCGAGAATTTCTTCTATGTAAATCAAACGTATGGAGAATATAAATCCTGAATTTTATCTTCCTGGCGCTGGTTTTAATCTGGAGTTTGGATATTTCCTACAACCCTCGGAATGTTCAAGATTGAGGTGATCCACGAATGTGCATTCTTTCTGTATTTTAGTTTTATTTTTTCATCATTTATAATGCTAACCGTCGTTTTCTTTTGGCGCCCAACGTGATTAAGAATCTAACACTCTTGATAAAGTGTCTATCCGTGAAAAACATGCCTTTTATCGAATTTTTCTTTGGACATAATTCACTTTTATAAAACGCCTTTTCTACTATGATGGTGTTGACAAACCTGGCGCTTTTATAGCTAAGTCTGTCACTTGTGTTTCGTATTGATATTTAATTTGGGAGGCGGGTATGGGTACCCAACACCTCTGCCATATGTCTCCCCAAGTGATTTGCTTCGTTTGGTGACTTAGCAGGGGTGCCCGGGTTCTTGGGGTGAGTTTGTCCGGGGCTTGGCGGCGGATGTGTCTGCCCACCATCTACATACCTGGCTGGATCGGGAAAGAGTCCCTTTAACGTCTCCAGCCGTACTCTCTCGGAACATGGCCTTGCACCGCAGTGGGAGGGATGGATTCACACACTGAGCCCCAGATTCCTACCCACCCCTAATACCCCTTTCCTTCCCAGAACTTCCTCTCCTTCCTTTCCTAAAAAGACACTCCACACAGCATCCCCAAAGATAACATAGGCCCAGAGAGGATTTTTTCCTCAGGGCCTCTTGTGTGGAGCTAATGTAAAAAATAAATAAGTTATATTTCATATTGTTTACCCCACTGGGATTTTCCGTGCTGGGGGAAACATTTTAAATCATCCGATTTTTATTTTGTTTCATTTACATCATAATATTATAATCTAATACTAGTTAGGATCTAAAAGCTAACATAATTTGTTTTGATTACACTTGTTAGTACACAGGTTCTCATTTGAGTTACATGGGTAGGTACTGCGTATTACTAGGCTCGACTTGTGTTTTTTAAATTAATATTTCTACACTCCATAGCTCGTGATGGAAATGACGTTACAAACTGAAAGAGACACAGAGAGGCTGTGCAAATTGTATGACCCCGTGATTGAACATTTGAGAGTATTTGCTGCTTTAGCCCGCAAGGTTTTGGCTTTACTGTCGCGTCGATTTTCACATTCTGCAATGAAACTCGTGACTTTTTCCTCTGCTATACCAAGTTATGGTGTGCACAGTGTATATTTACAATGTACATGTATACATACATACATACAATTATGTATAGCAAACATGCGATTTTGTCAATTATTTGAGCATTATTACCGTTCGCAGTAAGAGTAGAGTACCGCACGAGTTTTTACGCTCACTAAACCGTGTAACGATTTTACTTATTAAATTTATAAAATTTTCTAACGATATTAGGTTATCAGGTAAATTGCCCGTGACCCCTTCTCGTCATTTCTCCTATGTGAAAATGTTACGGCGGCGTTCTTGTTAGACGTTACTCTCCTACTTTGAAAACTGGTAAAGTGATTGAATTTTTTTTTTTAATTGGCTTCAAGCAGCTTGCGGTACATCGCTTGGTGAAACAATTGCAACCAAGTAAAATATGGATAAAACAGCGAATTAATTAAACAATCTTACTTTTTTATGTGAATCCGCACAAGAGTCCCAGCTGCCCCTCCTGGCACCAGTGAGACTATGGCATCCCTAATTGGGGTATGTCGTGAGGCTGAAGGTAGTGGGGAGGGGATGGAAATGGAGAAGAGGAGGGTGGGAAAATACCTGGCTATTCAGATCTAGTCACCAAACACGGCTAAAGCCATTTCAAGCGGGGGTTTTTGAGAGTATCTTCCGCTCTGGAACGTAAGCCGCAAATACACTATATATATTTTTTAAATTAATTGTGAAATAACACAAACAAATCTTTTTTTTTTGCTCACGCCGGGATTCGATCTCTTACCCCGGGTCTTTCCCCTAGACCCTAGACTAGACTATTGAGGCCGAGGCAGTTTTATGTTTGCATTTAAAAAAATATACTTCAAAAATTAAATGTTTATTTCGAATTATAATTCAAAGACAGTTTTCGGATGCGTTCAGAAATATTCCATTTATTTGAATTTTATTGCGAAGCGGTAATATTTTGACATTCCGACGTAAATGTGACGTGAAATGTGACAATGTAGCGTTTGAATTGCATGAAGTCCGCTCCATTATCATATTATGGGTGTTAGATAATGGTATAATACCTACGGAGTTAAAGGCGAAAAGACGTTTGCTCGATTCTATGGAATGCCTACCTCTATTGTGTGGTGGATTAATAACATGATCTGTCCGATGTTTTGAGGTGTGGCCGTGAAATTCTGAATAGGATTACGTATAAAGGCTTCCGGATAATCTTTGGATACGCCAGACAGAGACAAAAGCTGAATTCTCCTTTGTGGGAGATCCTCGTGGGAGACACATCTACTTCTCCAGTAATCTACTTTTTCACAGTATCTACTGTTTTTTTTTTTACATTAGCTTACCTTCTGTGTGGAACAGGAGGCCCTGAGTAAAATATTTTTCTAAGGGCCTATGTCATCTTTGTCGATGCTGTGTGGAGGGTATTTTAAAGGAATGGAGGGAGAGGAAGTTCTGGGAAGGATAGGCATGGCTCTGTGCCCTCTGGTTGGAAAAAAACGATCATTCACCCCATTCCAAAGAAGGGTGACCGCTCCAACCCAGCCAACTATTGCCCCATAGCGATCACATCTGTTCTGTCAAAAGTGATGGAACGTGTGATCAATGACAAACTGCTCACATACCTCGAGAAGAACAAAATTATTAACGACCGTCAATACGGATTCCGGCGGAACCGCTCGTGCGGTGATCTTCTCGCGTATGTGACGCATGTTTGGGGACGGTGCCTGGAACGTTTTGGTGAGACCCAAACGGTTGGACTGGACATTTCCAAGGCCTTTGACCGGGTTTGGCATCGAGCGCTTGTCAACAAACTGCGTTCGTACGGACTTCCCGCATCCTTGTGTGCGTGGATTGCCGACTTTTTGAGGGGGAGGTCGATTCAGGCGGTTGCTGACGGTTTCACCTCTTCCTCGCATTCGATAAATGCTGGCGTCCCACAAGGATCGGTTCTGTCTCCGACTTTGTTTCTGTTGCACATCAACGACCTCTTGTCATGTGCACGATTCATTGTTACGCGAATGACAGTACAGTCCATGATAGCTTTTTGTTTGAAAAGCCTCCAAAGAGCACACAAACCCCAATAGCTCGGAGGGCTTTGAAGCAGAGAATGTACGGTTACCTCAAGAGTGTTTTCTCTTGGGGTAAGAATAACCTCGTCGAATTTAATGTTTCAAAGACCCAATCATGTTTGATAACGTCTAAAAGGGATCGAAATGATAATCTAGTCTCCTTCAACGGAAGCATTCTTCCGAACAGGACCTCCATTGATATGCTTGGTGTAACTCTAAGTGACCAGCTCAGGTATGGGGGCTCCATCGAAACCAGAGTTAAATTAGCCTCTCAGAAACTGGGCGTACTGTACAGGGCCCGCAGATACTTTAATAATACACAACTGCTAACCCTGTACAAATCGCAAGTGCGCCCCACGGTTGAATTTTGCAGCCACCTCTGGTCTGGAGCTCCAAAATACCTTTAAAAAAACCCTTGACTCTGTGCAGAAACGGGCGGTCCGTTTGATAGATTCTCCCATCTTAACAGACGGATTGCAATCTTTAGAGCACAGGCGTCAGGTGGGAATGCTGTCCTTGTTCTACCGGTATTACAATGGAAAATGCTCCGAGGAACTAGCGTCGTTGATCCCCTCGGCACCGGTGCATAGTCGGGAAACACGCGCCAAACATTTGTACACGGTTGACATTAGTCACATGAGAACGGGTCGTTTTTACGACTCGTTCTTGAGTTCAACAGCTCGGATGTGGAACGATTTACCGGCCTCTGTGTTTCCTCCCTCCTACAACATGGGTCTCTTCAAGACCCATGTTCACTCCTTCCTTTCCTCAAAAAGACCCTCCACACAGCATCCTCAAAGATGACATAGGCCCTGAGGGAAATTATTTTCCTCGGGGCCTCTTGTGTGGAGTTAATGTAAAAAAAAAATGAAGGATGGTTAGGAATCTGGGGTTCAGTGGGTCCAGGATTGATGGACTCGTGAACCCATCCTTCCCACTGTGGTGCAAGGCGATATAACAATAGAGTTTTGCTTGAGAGGTCACAAGGTCTCCCTCAACCTCTCAGTCTCTCCCGATCCGGCCTGCCATGAAGCTTGTGGGCAGACACATCCGCCGCCAAGACCAGGACAAAGCTCACCCCATGAACGAAATTACCAAACGTAGCGAACAACTTTGGGTGACCTATGGCAGAGGTGTTGGTTATCCAATAAATGGTTCCATACCGCCCGCCATAAATCTGCGGTACCCATACCCGCCTCCCAAATTGAAAAGGCTGTTGCCTTTTAGCACCTAAGTTCAGGACATTAATCATATTCTGTGGTTTTATGCATCTATATTTAGTTAAACTGAATGGAAGCTGAACGTTGAAAGCTTGCTTATCTGCAGATCCAACACGTAATTAAAATTATCTTTTTAATTTATAAAAAATAATGTTTCTTTGTTCGTTCCTTACGCGTTCCTAAACCATTTATACTATTGCGATGAAACTTTGGTGTTTTGTTGTTACCCAAAAGAAAAAAAAAGAGTTTCCCGTTGCTCCCAAAGGTTTTTCGTATTTTTATACCTACGTATTATATTAATTACTAATAATATGTTTTTCTTTGTTACAGGTAAGATGATCTTCAATATTTCACTACCTGCGCATGCCCGTGAAGGTTTCTATATATATATTTTTTTATTATTTATTGAGTTAGTTTATACTACATGAGTATAAACTAATAAGCACAATGTAACATTTCATTTGATAAATTTAAATATTTTTACAGTAAGCATAACATTTCTTTTTAAATACATTCATTCTTTCTTCATTCTTCATACTTTCAGGCATTTCATCATACATCTTTAGTCCTCTGTACATTAGGCAGTATGTAACGGTGAGCTCTGGCGTTATGACATTATTTCCCATACCATTCATCCGGTTGCGAATGAAAATTTGTTGAGTTGTGGTTTCAACATGTCATATAAGTTATAGGGAACATATTTGAAATGTGTCTGAAAAAACTAGACTGCCGTTTAACGTTTCGATTTAATTTAACACCTCTGCACCTGCACCTGGGCTAACTTTAAAAATATCAAATAAAGTGTACATTATCGAAATAAAGTTGTAAAATTCTAAATCGATTTTCCGTAAATGGCAGACATTGCAGCACGTACGTCATATTACAATAAATGAAATTACATTCGCATATCATATCTGACGAACATTTATTATTGTCTTGGAACTGGAAGGCTTTTACATGTATACATTATTACGAGAAAGTCGTTCAGGAGTGTAATAATAATTGTATAGTACATAACATAATAAACTGAATACGAAGGATGTAAACAGGTACAATACAGCTTTATTATCATGTAAAGTTGTACAAAGGAGTTCAATAAGTATAAATACAATAAGAGTGAAAAAAAAGTACTTAAGGTACTATCAAAGTAGTTTAAAGATCAATGTGTAGTATGTAATTTTAATGATATTATTATAAACGAACTTGAGTAGTTTGTTGTAAAGCAAGTTTTATTAGCACACCTTTATTATGCCCGATTGCATTTTTTACAGATCATAGATAAATTAATACAGCAATAAAAGTTGCATATAAAAGATGTATGATATACGTAGATACAACATAAGTAGGTAGTTACATTATCATGGAAAGTTTTAGAAATGAGTTCGATAAGTTTATAAAATCATTACATAGTATAAAATGAAGTCGCTCAAAATGTATGTGCGCTTAGATCTTTTAAACTACGCGACGGATTTTCATGCGGTTTTCACCAATAGATAAAGTGATTCGAAGGTATAGATATAGACAAAGTGATTGATAGGAAGGTTTATATGTTTAATACTTGCTTATTATAGTAGAGATAAGCCGAGAATTCAAATATTTAATTCAGTGGATTTTATAAAGGTTGGGTAACGATGTTGTGTTTTGTTAGCCACAGCAACGTGTGGCCGGTAGTGATAGTATAATAATGAGAGTAAAAAAAAGTAAGTACATAATATATACATGAGTAGTTAAAGTAAGTTTGTTATTTTTATGAAAATAAACATGAACAGTTTGTTGTAAGCATGTTTATAATAATTGGTAACCTTTATTTTCCCCTATTTTGTGTTTTACAGAACATTAACTAGATTAATATAACGATAAAAGATGCAAATGATTTTTTTTTAAATATTTTTTTAACATTATAATAGACTGAATTTTATTTTGGACACTGATTGGTGGCTGTAAACATTGATTGAACTGTACTTATTACCAAGTCTGTGCAGCCTTTGTGTAGGCAAATATATATAAAGGCTGCTCAAATTTGAAATAAACAAAATAAAACAAACAAAATAAAACAAGACAAATAAACATCAATGTTTATGGGGTTTTTCGCATATTGCACTTATTTAAATAATGGTAGATGTACGGCATCGTTTTATGGCGAATGATAGTTCCATGACATCTCATAACAGTGGAACTTCAACACACCTTCGAAATGCGATATAAAGTCATTAAATGAAGATAATATTAGCGAAACTCAATCGAAAATTTGAAAATTAAAAAATCAGAAAAAGATACGGTCTCATCTAGGGCTCGAACCCAAGCTCCTTCACCTTACCAGACGCAGCTCTACCAACTGAGCTAATGTGTCCGATTCGGTCACATTTAACTCTATCATACTTCGACTAAGAACTACCAACATTATCTACTTTTTCTTAACGCATATTGTTATTAGCGGCTATCTTTATGTATGATTGTAAGATTCAAACCCGAACTAAATGCTATCTAGATAGTGTCTTGGATAAATTGTATCCATTCTGGGTTCGAGTCCCAGATATGATTTTTCTGATTTTTCCGATTTTTCCGTTTCGCTAATATTGTTTTCATTTAATAAAATATTACAATGTGAGGTTTCACTAATTTAGTTAAAAATAAAAAAAATGGTATAAAGTCATGTCATGTCAAAATGATGTAATGTGACGAAAAAATAGCCCACAACCTAACCTATCGTAACCTTCCTAACCTAGTTTTTTTCATCATTTATCACTTTTCAAAGGTATGTTGATTGTTAAGTGCCACTACGTTGGTTGTCCGGTCAGCGTAAATGGTATATCAGTATTGCCGAAGACTACCATTCATAATCTAAACATCACTTGAAATAATGTTAAATGTTTAGTGACTAGATCTGAACGGTCAAGTATTTCTCTTCCTTTTACTTCGCCTCCCATACTTCTTCCATCATTTAAAATATTCCAAAAATCTGGGAATTATTTGTTATTTATCCATAAGCTGCTGCTGGACCCTCGTTAATAATTAATAATTAAAAAATTCTCAATCATTTCTGTCAGTCATCGCTTCTGGTTTATTGTTTATTATTCTAGTGTATCGCGTATGTGTATATAATATTATGTCGAGAATTAAGTGCTTCATGATGCACTTCTCCAATGCAATTATTGCGTCGGCAACTATAAATGCACTCTGTTCAAAGTGCAAAATTCCATCTCCGCACTCTGTGGGTACTGATGTACCCATTGAAGATGTTTTGCGTTGTTGATGGCGGTGGACTTTGACTTGGTAATTATTGCAATATTGACGTTATGTATTATTTTCCCCGAGTAGCAAAACCTTGAAGTACTTAATAGATCATAGCTGTGTTTGATATATTCCGCAACTTCTCTGTGAACTAAATATTACATGAAATGTACTCAGCGCCTTGGGTGGACCAAATCCCCAAAGCCAACTTTGTGACAGTCCAAATCCCGGCAGCCCTATGTCCCGAGAAAATTTAATTTACGTATTATTTTATTTAGTTATTTATTAGGGACAGAAATTATTTTACGAAATATTGAAAACTTTGACTGTTCAACTAGGAAATTCCCGTTTTAGGACAGTCAAATTAACAATCTTTGTTCATGTTATTACATACTACTTAAGAAAAAATATATGACTGCTATGAATCATAATACTCAAATGAACTGTATAGTTTTTTATTTATTTTTTATATTAATACTTCACAAGAGTCCCGTCTGGAGCTAGTGAGACTATGGCATGGTATGTTGTGAGGCTGAAGGTAGTGGGGAGGGGAAGGAGATGGGGAAGAGGAATGGGAAGGTGGGTATATACCTGGCTATTCAGATCTGGTCACTAAACACGCTGACGGGTTCTTTAAACAAACCGGGTCATTAATAATTAAACAGGAATCACCTAACTAATTGCAGTTTAACCCTCGACACGTCGCGTGGGGTCTTTAAAAGCCTATGTTTTACAGAAATACTAACTATGTACATTTTAAATGTTCCCACTGATTCCTTACTTTAGGTAACTTCCTAAAAGGGACTGTGAGATACAGACTTGTGTTTCGGCGTGAGGCTCAAAAATCAACAAAATACAATTAAAAACCAAGTTTTTTTTTCACTATATTTTGTTGATTTTTTTTGTAATAATAATAAGTCTGTATCAATCTCAAATAGTTATAAGTTTGATAGAAATTGGTTAGATTTTTTTTTGTTTAGGTAGGTACCATTAAAAAAGTATGATTCAAAATTATAAAAAAATGTTCCTTGTTGATTTTTAAGCTTTTACATTGAAAATAAATTCCTAATTTTAAATATTTCTTTTTATTTCAATGCAGCCATCATCACCTGACTATAATCAGTTAAAATAACAAATAAAATGTATGCTTTAACAACAATTTAATCACATTTATTGTTGGGGTCCTGGGCGACCCCGCGCGACTCCTCGCGTTATAAAAAAGACGCGACAGGAGGAGGGTTAACGGGATATAACTGTGCAGTTCACACGCGGTAGAAGTGAAACCTTCAGAAAATTAAAGTAGACAAGAGTGGGGAGGCCACGAAGCACCGCACCCACGAAGACCGATGGGCTCTGAAGGACCGTACGAAGAGGAGACCGGTGGGCTCTGGAGCACCGCACAAAGAGGAGACCGATAGGCTCAGAATCACCGCACAAAGAGGAGACCGATAGGCTCAGAATCACCGCACAAAGAGGAGACCGATTAGTCTATCTCATTCTCTCGCATTTTTCATTTTATCGAGTTTCAAATCACAACGGTGCTAAAGAAGTTTTCACTTGAAAAAATGCACTGATTCAGGAGACCGGAAGGCTTTTGTCAGTTATTTTATTGTTTATTAGTAGCAGAAGTACCTATTCATTAATTAAAACGTATCTTATGTCTGGTCGTTTCAACGTTAACTACTCTAAAGTTCGCCAGGAGCTGTTTAACAGTTTCCCGAATGGAGTTCACTTCGGAGTGGCCATTATGGCTTTCAATAGCCCGCCGTGAAACTAAATTTACTAGTTTAGTTATTAAGGAAGTTATAAACTACGCCGGGATCAAATTTTATACTGTGGAAGCTGAGTTGTATGTTAGAAGAATCAAGAAATAACTTCAAGCAAACATTAATTTATTTCCTTTAATAGTGTTATAAGTGTGCGTTTATCATTTCTGGAATCTTTTCAGATAATATTAGCCTTTGGTAAGCCGATGTTTGATGTCAAATATTTGATTTTGTATAGGTGCACGTGATTACCTCTGCGATTAAAAAAACCACACTTTAAATAAATTATCTCTAGGAGATTGACAATATTGAAAATAGCCTTGATTATTTAGGAGGTTTAAAAACGCAACTTTTCTTCAAAAACTTGGAAAGTTTTTATTTAATTTAAAAGAGAATATTATGAACAACACTGTAAAAAATGTTAAATCAAGTTTAAAAATCACGGGCTATTCATTATTCTAATTTTCTGTTCAAATATTATATTATTATTTTTTATGTGAATACCTCACAAGAGTCCCAGCTGCTCCCGTTTGGAGCCAGTGAGATTATGGTATCCTCAATTGGAGCATGTTGTGAGGTTGAAAGTAGTGGGGAGGGGAAGAAGATGGGAAGATGAAGGTGGAGAAGTACCTTACTATTCAGATCTGGCCACAAAACATGGCTAAAGCTTTTTCAAGCAAGGTTTCAACATTCTTAATCGTGGTCTTACACCAGGGCGATACTGAGAGTATCTAGTATCTTCCACTCTGACTTATCTGTAAGTAATTACTCTGTATCATTAGTAGGTACTTACCTACTTTATCGCGTGTCTGATTTATTCTTTTCACAAGCAGTTCCAATTTTGAAAATTATACTCAAATTCAAAGCAATTGAGTTTATTGAGCCAGATTTCAAGCAGGAATTACGCACATCACGTACAACCGACATTAGTATGTTTGTAAATTCTAATCGGCCATGTAATTTTCGTTCGTCTCCGAAGAGTGGAATGTCGAATATTTTCCTCCGCGATTTCCGACAAAAAATATAGTTCATTCTACACATAGCCAGGAAGCTTCGCCTCTTTTCTGTTAATCAGACTGCATTCTTAATGTCGGCAAGAGAGCCTTTTTTAGATTACAGAAGCAACGGAAGTTGCAGTTAAAGTTGCAATGAACTTGACTTCGTAGCTCCTAATCATTTCTTTTATATTCTGATTCCGGTTTAATTAATCATTTTCGAAGGTGTATCAATCTCATTTGATTCAATTTCGCCATTAGGTACTGAGAATCATTCCGGTAGTGCATGATTACTACTTTACACCTTACTACTCTTAATACATTGTTGACATTGATTTTCCCCATATTTTTGTGTGGTGTGGAAACATGGACACTTAGAGTCAGCGATAGAAAATTGGAAATGTGGTGCTGGAAAAAAATGCCCAGAATTCCATGGACAGCCAGAAGCACAAATGTGTCAATCGTGGAAGAGTTGGGCATCCACAATAAGCTTTCAACTATCTGCCTTCAACGTACTTTTAGATACTTTGGACACTTTGATCGCCAGGACTTCACTCACAGTCACTGGCATAGTGTTTGGCAGAAGAAACAGATGAAGGTCACCAATGCGCTGGAGTGACAAAGTTTCACCGGCGTCTGGTACGTTGTTGTCCGTAGCTCTCTACCGCGAAGAGTGGAGGCACCTCATCCACCATGGAAATTGGAGTAGGGATCACGATCCTCAAGCAATGAGAAACCAACTTGAAAAAGAACACTCTTATTACAATTTTTGTGAAAACTGGAATGATGATTCTGACGATATACAATCCACAAATAACGATGTTAACTACATTTATTTCTTGGATGTTGTACCGTTTTGTGCGATTCCACATATCGCTTGTTAGTGTGTTATTTCCTACCACTGAAATTGCCTATTGGAAAATATCATTGCTTCACGTGCATCATTATCACTGCGAATTAGAATAATCGTGCGATCAAATAAACTTAGAGATTCCACTCATGATAAAAAAACGATGCACCGAATTCGTAAATGGTCTTTACAAATTTTATACACATCACAGTGTCTCATAACAAACTGAGTTGCTTGAATACTAAATATCTCCATCGCATCCTATCCGAATTCGAAACTTGCGATATTTTATAATGTTTCGTAAACGTATATTTCAATTAAATTTGCCATTACTTGTTGGCACTCTATTTTCTTTTTCCAAACAAACTGGTGTGGAAGTCTCGTGGCGTCACATAAACAAAATATTGTTTCATCCTTCGCTTGACTCTTGGCAACCGAAATGTTGTTTTTAGTTTGATTATACGGTTTAGTTTTTTTTGCTTTGTTTAATGTTCGTCGTCATGCGATATTACAATAAATTGTTATGAAGTAATGTTGCTGATACAGTTGCGTTGTATTCTCGTGGCCTAGCCTGTTTCAGGATATTACTAGTAGAGCGAATGAATGAAGAAAGGAGTGTAAGAAGAATATATGAATAGTAGAAGAAGTCAGGGACGCCCGAGGAATACATGGCACGATCAAGTGAATCAGATACTTGAGTCGGGCCTTGTCAAGAGTCAGAAAAAAAGAAGGCAATGTATGAGACGATGTATGAATGTGAATGAGGCAAAGAGTGTGTACCAAGATCGAGTTGTTGGCGGTCCGTCCTCTCTGCCTACTTCTGCAGCGAAACGGCGTGATGATTAGTTAGTTATGTAATAATTCTCTAGTTCTTCGTTATGTTATAGTGTCAATACCTTATTCTTCTTCGATGGCGCTACAGCCCATATCGAGCTTTGGCCTCCTGCAACAGTCGTCTCCAACTCCTCCTGTCCTCAGCGGCTGACTTCCAGTTGGTACATGGAGAAGTTGTGCTGCATCCCCTCTTACCTCGTCTTTCCACCTCAGTCTGGGTCTTCCCACTTTTCTCTTTCCACCTGGGTGTCCAGTCAAAATTCTTTTTGGGACGCGTGTATCCGGCATTCTCAGTACATGCCCAGCGGTAGCGCATCTCAGCCTGAGGAGTCTCATATGTGCTGAGATACTAGGGGCCTTATATATATATCATACAATTCTGTATTGTGCCGGATGCGCCATACGCTCTCTTTCTCGGGTTCACATATTCTTCTCAGCACTTTCCTTCAAAAGTATCTAGCATTTCAGCCGTCTTTACCGTCAGTGTCAGCGCCTCACATCCATATGCCAATACAGTTCTAACAATGCTCTTATATATGGTTATTTTGGTTTTTCTGCGGACACTACGTGACTTAAACACTGGCAGCAAAGAGAAGTATGTTTTGTTGGCTGCTGTGATTCTCCTTCTGATTTCTGCTAGATCCTCATTGTTCTCTGTCAGACTGGAGCCCAGGTAGGTGAATTGATAGACCACGTCGTACGAGTTAGTTGTCTTTAAATTGTGCACTACTTCTTCTTCTGTGTGAATATTGTCAATAACAACATACCAAATATATACGAACAGATATTACATATAGTAAATGGCTGTCATCCGATATGACGAAAGCAAATTGTTATTTTACGTAATTGTAATTTTGAGTGCACTATTTTCCATCGCCCCGAATGCAATTAGTTGTCTTTTATAGGAAATAAGGTGAATCAAAAGGTTTTTTTCTAAAATATATATTCCTATTAATCGTTGCCAGCGATCACGAAAGTTTATTCAAACTTTATTGGCATTTTTGCGAAACACGTGACTTTCAATACTTCTATTCGTCTATAGTAAAATACTGTGTAAGTATGTTGTAGCTACGAATTTTTTATTTGCTCTTCGAGAAATCGTGTGATTTTTCTAGCCTTAGAAAAGGGGCATAATACTCCTAACCTCATATCGCATACAGTAAACACTTGCACACATCATGATGCGTACAATCAACGTGGGAGACATTAAGAAAATTTGCAGCAATCGGCTCTCATTCTTCACACCATAACCCAGATATCTAGTTCACGTTCTCAGAAGAATCATAAATGATTGAATGCGAATTGCCCTGAAACCGCTATATTAAAAATAATAAAATTATCTGGACTTCTATTAGCTAGCACGCCGTAAAAAAGAACTGTGTTTTCATTCTGCGATTAAATATTATGCAGTTCCGCTCAGCTATCGTGAAAACACGTGTTGTATAAAGATGTAATTATTTTTCATTCTTGATATCGAGATGTTTATTACCAGTTCTTAACCGTCTTAATTACAAACACTTTAAATATATTTAATTGCGTTTTTTTTGCATTTTCCGTCGTGCAAAAACTTACTTTTGTCAATATGTTTGCTATATTTTAGCGAAATTGTCTTTATCGATTATATTTCTACCATATTTTAGCGAAATTGTCTTCTATCTTTTTTATTTAATTTTTTAAAATTTTTTATTTATTTTATTTTAGTAATTACAAATCACAAACTAGTCCTGCTAAGCCAATTGAATTGGATTTGTCAGCAGGTGCTTATAATTAAGTTACATATACATTTTAAATGTTATAATTTTACATCTTATATCTACAAATTCAACATTTTTCATACAAATCAATATAAATATTTATTTTTTTCCGATAGCCATTTTTTCAGCAGCATATATTTAACCTTATTCATAGAATTACATTGCTTTATAGTATCAGGTAATAAATGAAATATTTTTGGTATGTTGTATTCAAACGTTCTCTGTCCGTACTTATTATTAAATTTCGGAACTATTAACCTGTCGTTGCGCGTGAATCTAGTGCTGTATTTAAGTTCTAATTTCTCTTTATGCTGCTGTGTAAATATATGCTGAATTATAATTTTGTGCCATAGTATTGCCTTAACAGGTAAAATTTTAGCACTCTGAAACAGTAATGGTGTATTATGTCTCTGTTTGAAAATATTAGGGACGACTAATAATTTTACAATTGCGTTTTGTACAACTTGGACTTATTTCAGATTTTTTATAGAAGTATTTCCCCATATTGTTAATCCATATCTTATAATGGATTCTGCCAGTGACATATAAATTATTTTTAGTGTTTCAATTGATGAGAAAAAATTCTATGTGCACATTCTGCCAGCAATTGATCTGAGTCTTTTACAGGTTTTTATTTATATTTTTGTCCCATTTAAAAAAACAATCTATGGTACCACCAAGATACACATATTCCATAACTAATTCTAAACTTTCACATTTACAATTAGTTGGAATATTTTTATGGATGTAATTAAAATTATGAGAAAATAATTTTTAAGCGTATTATATTTGTCAAAATTTTTTTATATAAAAATGCAAAAGTCGGTCATTTTAAATACATGTAGGATTACGAAAGATTTTTTTAATATTTATATTGAGGGATCAGTAGGATTTATCGGACCAGTTAGGATTTCATCAGAGCCGAACCCTCTGATATGAAAATATCTGGAGTCGGTGAAATATTTTCCCATTATGTTTCTGGTGGATTGACGCATTGTTCTTGTATTGTTTTGTATTTATTATACTTATATAGTGCACTTACATTGCGTGAATTTACTAGATAATCATTTGTGGAAAAGTGTGTGGAAGGGTTTAGTCTTTCATTTGGGAAAGATTTAACATAAAATCTGGAGCACTATATTAGGATTAAATTGAAATTTGGCATTAGGTGATCTTATATGCATTACTTTGTTTTTTTTTTGGCATTTATTAATAGTCCTGCATCATGAGACCATTTACATAGTTGATTAAAGTCAATTTGCATGAGTTCAATTGCAGTTTTTAGATCTTTATGTGATATGACAAATGCTGATATTTTAGCGAAATGGTCTTGAATCGGTTATATTTCTGCTATATATAGTTCAGCAAAATGATCTTGTATCGATTATATATTGGCTATATTTTGGCAAAGAATCTTGTACTGATTGTACATTTTTTATATTTTAGCAAAATGGAGTTGTATCGATTATGTATTTGCTAAGTATATTTTATTAGAATGGTCATGTATCAATTATATTTTGGCTATATTTTAGCGAAATGGTACCTACCGATTATGTATTTGCTATATTTGGTCATTTATCAATTATATTTTTGCTATATTGTAGCGAAATGGTCTTGTAGCGATTATATTTTAATGCTGCATTTTAGCGATACGGTCTTGTATCGATTATTTCTGCCATATTTTTTTTGTAATAGGTTTCTATTAATTATTTAATTTATTGTATATTCAATTTTTCTTGTAACTGTTTAATTAAATGAAAATATATACATTATGTTCACAGAAGAGAGAGAGAAAGGTATGATAACAGCAGCAGAATATTGAGATTGGCAAGAGAAGGTGGAGGAGAGACATAATTATGAAATATTTTCAAGTTCAATACAGGTGTAAAAACAATACAGGCCAAATCTTGTACCTGAAACCTTTACATGCGCCGATTATATTGCATTACGTGTTTTAACTCTGATCAGCGCGTTAATTGTTATTAACTTCGCGTTTAAAACCGTTAAACCCATTCCGTTGAAGGTTCCCGAAGAAAAATATAATAAAACCATCGCAAATGGTCAAGACAATGGCGATCGATTTGGTCCATTGTTCTAACTGTTCTTATGATTAAAAAAAAATCACAATGGTAATCAATTATTTTTCTTATACCTTTTTATTTTCGTTATGTATATTGTTCCTACGCACAATAATGATGAACGAATTGCTACGACTCCGGATCTAAAACACACATAAATACAAATCTTCTACGGTATTTTTTATAAATAAAAAAAAAACGTTATTATAAACAAATAATAATATGCATTGTATTTTTCGCCATGATTAAATTCTAGTCTCACACGAGAGGTCTACTCTCATAATACATACGAGCATATACATATAGGCTTATTAGCCTGTTTCACCATATCGCTCGCCATACATTCCCAATGGGAATATATAGCGAACAATATGGTGAAATATGCCAAGCTCACATATATTACGAGAATATAAAGCGCTCTTGCAAGATTAGCTTAAGGTTAAAACCGTGTAAAATTTTAGTAAGTGACGGTTGATGTGATCACTGGTCTACATATCTATATTCAGCCGCTTAATTGGTTAAACTTTTTCTACCGCGGAATGGAAAAAATACATTTACCTTGGTTTGAATGCCTACGCAATTTTACCTTATGTCCCTAGAATTGATTTTGCCCAAATGTTACTTTATTATACGCGTAATTACCGGTTATTCATGCAATTGCATTTTTCTAATATCAACATTATCGGTATGCTATGTAGGTTCCATGCCAACTTAGAATCAATTGAACTGAACACCTCTTTGAGAAGTCATTAAAAGCAATGAAAAAAAATAACCCATAACCTAACCTAACGTAATTTATTTAACCATTTTTTATATAGTTTTTTCATTAATTTTAATGACTTTTCAAAAAAGGTGTTGAGTTGAGTTCTTTCTGAGTTGTCCGGTCACTATTATGTATTTAGTAATGAGGATCCTTTTAAATTGCTGAATTGAAATCATTCAATATATGCTTGTACCGCTTATTTGATTTTACTATAGCCGCAAGGAGAAAAGTGATCATATTAAGATGAAGCCATACTAAATAATGCAAAATAATACAAAATCGTATGTTTTTGTTTTGAAAATTTGACCGCTTAGAAGTATTATAGATGCTTCAAATAAATACTGCGTGTACAACATACCTTGGCCCTTAAAAATATCGGTCATTTTTTTTAATAAGTCTTTTAATAAGCTAAGAAAAAAATAAAGTATTTGGTCTATAAAAAATATTTTCAACTGAAAACTCTCCTACTTATAAACACTTTTTCAGATATGATTATATTGCATAATGTGGCAAATTCAGTTTCTTATATAATTATCGCGAAAAAAAATGATATTTACGCCCGAACCTCACAAAATAAAATATAATATGCATTTTCGCGTTGGTATTTTTGACATCACGGCGACAATACGGCCGTCGACGAATTTGTTATATCAAAGTGAACCTTATACCGTCCACCGAAGAACGACTGGCCGCCGCCCCATTCTTCTGTCATTACTCCTCCGGCCGGAGCGGAGAAACAACGTGTTAGCGTCCGCGCTGCTTGTTTTCGTGAAATCAAATTAAAAATTCCGTTTTATTACAATAAACAATGCATAAAAAAGGAATTAATGTTTTTAACAGGCCTCTACGAAATCAACAAGTAAAAAAAAAGTATCAAATATCTTTTCCAACCTTTCCAAAAGCTTTTTCTCAAGTATTTTTAAACTCCTCCCACAAAAGGGCGTGAATTCCAATTTCGATTTTTTCCTGTACTAGTGGATCGCCTTAACCGGCGCCTTTTCTAATCAACAAATGTCATAAAATATTTTTATTGACCATCAACTATTTTTGAACAGATTTGGCGTTACGTGACTTTTTCTTATATAGATTTGATCGCAACACTTGTTGGGTCAGGTGGACCTAATTATTTATGCATTTCTCGTGTTCTCGGCGGTGCCGTGAGCGGACGTGGCCGCATAATTACTTCCGGCAGCTAATATAAAATTACCTGCAGCAAAACAGCTTCACGTTCTCGCTCTTAAAAATTGCAACGCTTTTGCGGGTGCCCGCATTCAATATTTTCGCCCACTGCTACCCTACCTAGTTGAATATAGAAGAACTGTGGAATATTAAAGTAACGTGTGGAAGTGGAAGTTGGAATGGGGCGGCGCAGTAATAAACATAACTAACAGGAGGTCCAGCTTGGCCGATCGATGAAACCCTATATCGATACACCAAATCCGTTATCTATGGTCAGTTAATATTTGCGAGCATAGTCTACGATTGTTAACGCATACTCCCACCAACGATTGATAAATTTTAGCGCGGCTTTCATAGCACCAGACAAGTTTCGGTTATCTGTCAATATACTCGTACACATATTTTTGAATTGTCGTTCTTTACGCAAAATTGCTGGCTTATTATTTTTTTAAATTATTTATTGAGTTAGTTTATACTACATGAATATATACTAATAAGCACAATGTAACATTTCTTTTTTAAATACATTCATTCTTTCTTCATTCTTCATACTTTCAGGCATTTCATCATACATCTTTAGTCCTCTATACATTAGGCAGTTCTGTGATTTTGATTTCTTCATTTGTGGCAATCGAACTCTGTTTATATTTCTTGTTTCGTTATTATGTACGTCTCTATTAAAAACAATTTCATCCTAAAAAGTATTTTGGCATTTGGTTTTTCATAATTTTATGCACAAAAATTAACACATTAAATAGTAGTCTTTTTTTTATTGGAATCCAATTTAGCTCCTCTCTCATTTGATTAATCCTTGCTTATTTGCCTTTTCCCAGTATACATCTCATTTAATGAACGTATTGAACTAACGAAGCTCTGGGAAATGAAATAGTACCTAGTATACGCGATCCATATACTTAAATTATGCATCTAAGACGCAATCAATTTATTCCGTTCGATCTTCGAGAAATTAAAGTGCTTGAAATATGAATAATTAACTAATTAATTATCGTTAACTAATTAACTCCCTTTTAGTGTCAAAAATTAAATGCGGAGTGCCAATGCATATTTAGGTTAGTATTTCAATTAATATTTCCCAATTTATTAATAGTTTTACGTAATTGCTTGGCTTCTGACATTTCGTAGTGTAAATTCACAGAAAATTCCTCCAGGGTTTGCCAGCGTGTATCGATTTCTTATTTATTTCCTGTCGATATGGGTTCGGCTGTCAACAGTGCTTCCAGCACCGGGAAGTACCTAGCCACCTTCCTCTTCCCCATCTTCTTTCCCTCCCCACTATCTTCAGCTTCACAACATACTCTAATCGGGGATGCCATAGTCTCACTAACACGGGTCTCTGTGAGATATTCACATAAAAAAATATAAAAACTACGACAATGAGCCCTGCCAAGTCATGTGGATTTGAAGCCATTTTTTGCTGTCTTTTTCCATTGCGACAAAGAATTTATTCCAGTGATGTGTGTTTTGAAGCCATTTATTGCCGTTTTCATCGTTGACGACAAAAACGTCCTTAGAAGTCATGTGGTTTTTAAAGCCATTTATTGCTGTCTTTTTCCATTACGACAAAGAAGGCCATTTGTTGCTATCTTTTTCGACAAAAAAGTAAATGCGGTACCCAACTGAGGGGTATCTCGTGTAATTTTTTTCATCTAGCTGACAATTATTTCATCAGTTTTCAACGATCGTCTAATTTTTCAGCTTAAACCATTTACAAAAGACGTTTCGAAAAGTGTTTTCCATTCTGTTCAAACTACTCTTATTCGCAAAGTGAGCGGGCTAGCTTAAATTTTCACCTTTCTTTCCGACCCTTCCTGCCTTTACCCGTATGCGCCGTTTCCTGAATATTTGAGGCCCTTTGCAATGTTCCGGGCTCTCTACGATTTGATAAATCCATGTGAATATTTTATAAGCCCACATTTACTAGCAGCGCTACAGGTACGACTATAGTGGAATTTGGTAAGGGAATTAAGGATCAAAAGCTTAAAATAATTAATAATTTTTTTTTTTTTTATCATTTTGAACCGTTGCTGTCGTTATGTGACGTTTTAAGTAAACACGAATTTAGACCTTTATTCTGACTGTTTGTGGTATTTAAAAATACCGGTCAGTGGCTGAGTTGACAACGCGTTTGGGTCCCACCCCGGTGGTGCGGTTTCGATTCCCCGGCTGTCCAAGTTCTCCATCAATATTGTCAGGTTATTCGTAAACCGAGAATGTTTATCTTTCTTTTTTAGAAAAAAAATTCTAATTTCATTTTTTTATTCCAAGATATTACCGGAATCTAAAACGTATTGCACCCTTTGATGACTTTCTATAGTAACTATAGTATTGAACATTCTTTGATGAAAAATTAGACCTTCGAGTCAAAAGTGGCAAAATCTGAAAAAAAGTCAGAAATATTGGGTTTTATTTTTATTTTTGACAATGTTTTTATATTTAATTAGGCCTTTGTCATGCACAACATGTAAAAAAACAGAACCACCCCATTTGATGCAAGGTTATCCCCCTTTTAAGTGATAAATTTACAGTATTAACAGACGTAATTTACTTTAAATTGGTACATGAAATGTATGTAAAAATCTTACAGAATAATATACAAAAATGTAATAAAAACTTGGATCATAACTCATAACCAATGACACAGATGTTTACCTGCTGTAACTTAACAAATTCTAAATCTTTAATCAACTTGCCCTTGAATTTTAATACCCCAAATATAGATTTATTTAAAATTTTCTACATTTTTAATGAGAATTTATATGAGAAAAATTTAACTGCCCAAAAAAACAAAAGTATACCTACGAACCGGCAATGCCTATGTGGGATTTTTTGGTATCATGCATATGCATACTTATATTATGTTTTGTTTATCTTTATGTATATAGTTTTTACTGTTTATAAAAATAAACTTATTTTGTATTACATATTTAATATTTATGTATGTAACAAAAAAAATATTTTTAAAAGATGTTTGCAATTTTTTAGGTTTTAGTAATTGGTGGTAAAGTGGTTTACAATTGAAAAAAATTAAAAAGAAGTATTAATAATAAATTTAAATTATCAGAAATACTATCTTGACATGCATTTTTTTTAGTAAGTATGTCTTAAACATCGAATTTGTTACATTAAAAATATCAATATCTTTTGAATATTCGTTTGCCAAACAATGTACGCCAGGAATTAACGATTTTGCTACATAATTTGTTTGTGAACTATGACATTGAAATAGGTTCCTTATGCCTAGTGGGTCGAGCAGGCACTCTTAAATTGACTAGACTCATTAGATGAACATCCGACTTATCTAATTACCTGTGTTCTCGGTTAATACGATATTATAATATCATTAATAAATTGTGCTTGCATCCACGGAAAAGAAGCAGGTTTAACCACAACTGCTTGTATAAAAAAATACCCGATTGTAATTACATATTTCTTGGAATGTCAGATTAATATTCTGCTTTCTGATTAATGATATGGGATTAATTAATTTCAGATTATTGCATATCATAAAGTAATAATAATTAATAGAGATGTTATTGAAGTTATGTTCGTAAATCACACAATACTTGTGGCACCAAAGGTATCTTGTTTCTTTCCGGTATTCAACAATAATTATTAGTTATAAAAAAAACCTATCGTAACGATAATTTTTTTTATTATATTTTTATTAGTCATTGAGTTAGTTTATACTAAATTAGAATATAAACTAATAAGCACGAGGTAACATTTTATTAATTTAAATTGAAATATTTTTACATTTAAGCAATACATTTCTTTTTAAATACATTCACATTTTTACATACTTTAAGGCATTTCATCATACATCTTTAGTCCTCTATACATTAGGCAGTTCTGTGATTTTTATTTCTTCATATGTGTGATTTCTTCATATTTTTTCCTCTATTTATCTTTCTGGTTTCGTAATTATGTACGTCTCTATGAAAAACAATTTCATCCTTAAATTTTTTAGTCATAACCTTATTTAACATAACAGGTTAATATTTAACATAACATAAGTTTTTATAACCTTATGCATAAAAATTAACACATTAAATAGCAGTCTCTTTTTTGTTGGAATCCATTTTAGCTCCTCTCTCATTTTATTAACCCTTGCGTATTTGTCTTTCCCCAGTATACATCTCCTAGCTCTGTTCGGTTGGCTGCAGGTAAATGAGCTACGTAGTGTTTCTTTTTAATTTATTTCTTAGTCTTCTAAGAAAATTAACATTTTGTGTTACCTTCTTTAGCGCAAATTTAAAATTTGTTGTGAAAGTCAGTTTTGAATCAAGTAGGAATTACACCTATTTATTTCTATTTTTGAAACTGACAATTCGTGGTGGAATTCCATTATAATAGATTATAATAAAAGAAATAAAAAACTTTATTCCACTTAATTTTATTGACCGTAACCGGTTTCAGCTCGTCAGAGCCATCATCAGACTGGTACGAATAATTCTTAGTCTACGGTTTATATACATAACATATGGGGGAGGGGGAGAGGGGTGGTCTACGAGGATTTTAATCAATTATATTTGTTACTAAGTCGTTTTAGACTCGAATTTCTAAATATGTTGGTAATTCCAGTAGACTAATTACCTTGGGTTTGTAAATGTTTAGGGAAAAACCTCAGAAGTAATATTAATTATTAATGGCCTAATTTTATTGTCAAATCGTTATTATAAATATTTATGATCTATGGGATTTTTTTTTAAATTGGTTTTTGAAGGGTTACAATGGAGTAGGAATGGTCTAAACTAAATACATAGTTTAATTTCGAAATTATTATGAAAATTATACTGGATACAAAAGCGGGAACTTGGCGAATGATTCTAATAGCTTATTAATTACAAAGTTACAAAGAACTGAAACCGGTTACGGCCAATAAAATTAAGTGGAATAAAGTTTTTTATTTGTTTTATTATAATCAATTACACCTAGATATTTGATTTCATTTACTTTTTTAATTTTTTCACCATTAATTGTCAAATTTAACCCTGTATTACGCGTTTTATTGCCTATTGTTTCAACTTGTTTAATTCCAGCCATTTTGCTATATTTTGTAGGTCTTCTTTTATTTTGTTAATTAACTTGTTTAATTTCAGTCATTTTGCTATATTTTGTAGGTCTCAGTTGTTAGTTGCATCTATGTATGAACTAAATTAGCAATTTTTTATGGTTTTAATTATTTCATTTATGTAATTTATGAGTAGAATTGAACCTAATACCGACCCTTGCGGAACACCAAGGTTGTTTTCTGTTGGTTCTGATTCTGAGCTTAATAATTGACTTTTGATATGGTGATTTTCTCGCATTTTTGCAAGCGTGATCATCAGTGTCGTCTTTTTTTATTATTTCTCTGAAGGAAATCGCAAGTCCACAAATAGTCAGGTTTACGCTGACTCAATCAAATTACGAATCAAAAAACCACATTCGCTAAAAACTTTACGATCGCAGCTGTCCAATCATCTGCTAAAAAAATAGTAGCTAAGATAATCTTCCCGTAGAAATAATATTGATGTAAATACGTTATATTCTATAGTTATTTCGAAACTTGTTGAAAGCCTGTCAATACTGACGTTGAAATCTAAATTTTACCATCAAAATATCAGTAAAATTAATCTACTCTAACTCGTCACTCAGTTTTATGCCAACCCGTAATTTCCATCGTAATATTTAAAAATAATAAATTGATTGTTGAAGTCATATGGAAACCGGGATCTGTGCATCGAGCTCGAAATTATCAAAAATACCAACTTCGGTTGTCTGTGATTGTAATTCTGGTTCAATAAACTCGGATTCGCTTTGAATGTATGTATTATTTTCAAAATTTCAACTGATTGCGGGAAGAATTCAAACAAGCAATTAGTATATTGTAATATTTTAACAGAAAATTATTTTATTTTCATTTTCAAAATTGGAACTGATGTGTCAAAATTTCAGAATATCCAGTGATTTTTCATGGATCTGCGCTAGTTTAAAAATAAAAAATAAGCAATGTTTTCATTGCAGTGAGGTGCCAAATGCCTAGTTTTTATTTAATGTTGATTGATGATTCTTAGTAATTGACTGAGCATAGCGAATTCCTGTTTTGACTCGACCACTTTGACTTTCGTCTGTCTGTAAATTTGTTTTTGTGTTCTGTGTCCGGTCGATCCTGCCAAGGTGGTAGCCGTGTTTGATCTTTCCTTTTTATTCCTCCATAATAATGTTTTTGTATCTTTCTGTAAATAATAAAATTAAATAGAACCTAGGAATTCATAATAAACTGTAAAGCGCCCTTGAGGTGATTTTTCACAAAAACGGCGCTCTACAAATTTTCCAATTATTATTATTTTTATTATAATTCGTGATCATTGCGAGCGCAGCTGTCAAGTCGGAGTAATCAACATTTGGCGAAGTCTTCTCTTTTTAATTCTTTTTAAAGAATTTTAAGAAATCTGGAAAGCTGTTTTTTAGGTAGCTTTTGTGACTTATTTTTACCTACAATTCCATATCTTGGATTAGTCAAGGATCGTTTTAACGCGAAGCAAATATTAATAATATAATTTTCACACGTAGCAAACACTTTGTGGCTATCCATAATTATAATAATTACAATAAAATAAGTTTGTTTTAATACCACTTTATTACGTATCTTAAATATCCAACCGGTTTCGATTCAACCTTCATCAGAGGTGTATGTTTATGTACGGATATGTTTTTATATACCCCTGATGAAGTTTAAGGTTGAACCGAAACCGGTTGGATATTAAAGATATATAATAAAGTGGTATTTAAAAACAAAGTTATTTTATTGTAATAATAATAATAATAACAATAATTACAATAAAATGTCGGTGGTCCATAACTTTATTGTGATATATAAAACATATTGGAACATAAACATACACCCCTGATGAAGGTTCAGGTTGAACCGAAACTGGTTGGATATTAAAGATGTATAATCAAGTGATACTGAAACAAATATTTCTAAACTGGAGAGAAAAGCTGGCACAAAACCGAGATGAACCGAGGAGGAAGACTCTTGAGGAGGCCAAGACCCACCAGGGGTTGTAGAGCCAAAAGTGATAATGATGATTGAAACAAATTTATTTTATTGTAATTATTATAAGGAAGTTAGTCGATGGTCCATAACTTGATTGTGATGTATGAAAACTTATTCGTACATAAACATAAACATACACCCCTGATGAAATTTGAGGTTGGACCGAAACCGTTTGGATATTAAAGATATACATAATATAAAGTGGTATTCGACACACAGTTTATTTAGTGTAATTATTATAATAGTATAATTATTATAATAAAGTCAGTCGGTGGTCCATAACTTGATTGTGTGATTCCTGTTGCACAGTCCACATCTTGCGGTTCGCGGTCTTATTGGAATAACACAACATCTGTGCCGTGACGAAGATGTTTTTGAAGCGCGCATTCACACCGATCCGACCTTGCCATCTTTCAATCCACCGCCTGCACGATATGTGTGTCATCCGAGTCATTGGAGTAATTGAACTGCGCAATTTGTAAACTAATTTCAACCACTCGTGCAACTCATCAAATAAGTGGGTTAAAATTGTATTTAATTCGATAATTTGTTGTTGAAACCGAAACAAGATGTTGATAGTATGTTGATAATATGTTTTATTGTTTCTTCTTTATATTAACTAAGACCACTGTTTGTTTTTGTTTTACTACTTACATTTTATAATTTATAATTTACAACTGAAAAATGTCCATTACTACTTACATTTTATAATTTACTGAATATAATAATTTGATAGTATTAATATTAATAATAATATGACAATTTGATATAATTTATAGAATAATTTACTGAAATTTACTACTTACATTTTATAATTTATAATTTACATCTGAAAAATGTCCTCTACAATACAGGTGAACTCCTAGTGTGGAGGAAAATATACTATACCTTTGTAATGTAAATATACTAAGAATAAATAGTTAATATTTACTTCTTCAAACTTTGCAAAATAACTTTGTGGCATTATTTATTATTAAATTAATAACAGATCACTTTGTATAAACCACTTTTTAATAAACAATATCGACATGTTTCAATAACAATGTTATCTTCTTCTTATATTAACATATCATGAAGAAGATAACATTGTTATTGAAACATGTCGATATTGTTTAGTAAAAAGTGTTTTATACAAAGTGATCTGTTATTAATTAAATAGTTAATATTTAAGTTGTCGGTGAAAATATGAACTAACTAACGAACACCAACAACTCGGTCTTGGTACACACTCCTTGCCTAGTTCACATTGATACATCGTCTCATACATGCTCTTCTATTATTCCGACTCTTGACATGGTCCGACTCAAGTATTTGATTAACTTGGTCTTGCCATGTCTTCCTAGAAAGTATTGAAATATTATCGTAGTGAAAATATTCAAATCTGTTGATGTGTTTAGTTTGCAAATAATGCTGTTTACATTCATCCCTTGTATTTTTATTCTCATAACCGGAGGCAGTTACTTTCCAATAGTTACTTTCCTGCTAGGAGGGTATGGGTGTCGCCGCCCCGGGAACCATTTATTGGATAACCAACACCTATTGGATAACCGACACCCCTGCCATGTGTCACCCCAAGTTCGATATGTTTTGTAACTTAGCAGAGGTGCCCGGGTTCATGGGGTGAGGTTTTTCTAGGTCTTGGCGGCGGATGCCTACTGTGTGGCGGGCCGGATCAGGAGAGACTGGTTGAGGGAGATCTAGCCTAGACCTCTCCAGCCGATCTCTCTCGGCCCTTCGTCTTGCATTGCAATGGGAAGGTTAGATTTCACATCAACCCCCAGATTCCTACCTACCCATCATACCTTTTTCCTTCCCAGAATTTCCTCTCCTTTCTTTCCCTAAAAAGACCCTCCAAACAGCCTCCCCAAAGATGACAAAGGCCCTTAGGAAATTATTTTTCCTCATAGCCTCCTGTACGAAGCTAACATGAAAAAAGGTTATTTTGTAAACGGACCCTAAAAAAGCAGTATGTATCTGTCATTCGTACAAAAACTAAACTTGAACCATTATCGTTTCATATTAATCAGGTTAAAAAATTAGCCGAACCTAATAATTACAAGAATAATTTTTTATTTAAATTAAATACAACAGAATTCTACATGTTTAAAATTAAAGTCATACATAAAGTTAATTGAAAATATTTCGGATGAAAAGGGTCAAATGACTGCGAGGCCAGTTTTATTACATTTTAATTTAGCAAAATTGTGGAATTTAAAATGTTTTTTTTATTAGACGTGAAGAATTTAGTGCCAAATTTGTCGCGGAGTTAATAAATGTTCAAATTTGCGGACATTTAGTAGTTTTATAATCGTAAAAAATTACGCTGTATGGCCGTGGTGGCGGTTCATGTTTTATCAGAGTTTATTAGCTGACCAAGAAAATAATCAAGAATTTTAGACCAGGAGAAGAATTCAAGAAATTGAGCTCTGTGAGAAGTTCTTTTTTTTAGTGAAATGTTCAAGAAAAGGAATATATTTGGCAGGAATGGCATTTTGTACATTTAGTAACCAAACAATATATTTGTGTAACATACGGTTTACTTTTTTTTTACAGCGCCATGTGTGTGAATATCAGAATATCACCTCAAGGGTATACTTACTTAAAATACCCTGAAATATATTCAGAAATACCCTGAAATATATTCAGAATTTTAACGACGTAAGTAAAGAAGCCGTGTTTATAAATTGCGACTCGCCACCCGTGTATTGGACGGACCTACTGTCGAATTTGCCCTATGAAAGAAAAGAAGAAGAAGAAAAATAATCTGGGAATCTTAACGACGTAAGTGAAGAAAGCGTGTAAACAAATTTACGCCCGCGACATGGCGTATTGGACGAACGTACGGTCGAATTCACCTTAGCAGGCCTGAGATTCGACCTTTCCGCCGGGTTCATTTTAATTAATTCTGAAGAACGTGTTACAAATATTTAAGATGTTTCTAAATGTTTCCCTCCCGTAGTATTTAATTCATAGCCTAGAAAAATAAAATCTGCTGCTTACCGCTAACTTTATAGTTGAAAAACGGGTTATAAAGTTTTAAAATCGTTGTACGTAAAATTTGGGTAAAAGCTTAAAGGTATTGTTTTTATTAATCTTAAATATAAAGAACTTACATCCCCGGAGGTCTGAATGAAAAAAGTTATTATAGTTACGAATTCGCAAGAAATGATTCAAATGTGAGTTTGAGCAAACAAAAATTATTAGGGTTGTGTACCGCTTTATTGCTTCCATTATCTTGACTACTTTTTTCCCCACAGAAATTAATGTTATTTTCATTTATAAGGAACAAACAGCTCATATAAAACAAATATGTATACAGACATGAGAAAAATTAATGCGTCGAACTGTGTCAGCAATATACCTATATAAAATCGCATCAGAACAAAACTGGGGTAACTACCTAATACTTCTAATAAAGGAAATACCGCTCTTAACCATTTACTGAACAACCAACCCCTGCCATAGATTACACCAAGTGTTTTGCTGCGTTTGGTGACTTTGCAAGGGTGCCCGGGTTTAAGGGGTGAGGTTTGTGTAGGTCTTGGCGGCGTATGCGTTTGTCCACATACTGAGTGGCAGGCCGGATCGGAAGAACCCGATTGAGTGAGACATTTTGATGTATCCAGCCGAACTCCACTCATCGCTTTTCACCGCAGTGGGAGGAATGGAACTTTATGTCCGTCACTCTTGGACACACTGACCCCCAGATACCCACCCACCCCTCATACTTTTTCTCTCCTTTCATTCCGTAAAAAAGACCCTCACAGCATCCCCAAAGATGACATAATTGAATTCCTCAGGGCCTCCTGTGTGGAACTAATTTTAAAAAACGGTTATGTGAACCTGTTCATAGTTTACACTGGGATTCAAAAAGCTCCCAGCGTATTTTCTTAGCTAATAAAATCTTAAAAAAACAGTCGCCGATGGTCAAGTCATTAATAAGTAGATCTAAATTATTTTGATGACAGACCCAACTTGTTTCACTCCTCATAAGGACATCACGAAGGTTCTGCCGTCAGTGGTATTTTTGTCTGAAATATGTCATTAACCAGAGGAAGTGTCAAACGGTCTGCATCGTCGACAGTCATACCTAATTGAGAATTGCCACCGGTCACGGCCTTCCATACGAAAAGGGTTTCCCTTTCCTCAATTACGAACCCCCCTCTCTCACGGGCTGGCCGGCACTCAGGTGTGTGTTGCATAACTCCGGCACACCGACCGACATACGCCGGTACCATAATGGTCATTATACTCATTATAATTATTATGTTCGTGTATATTACCTGAATTGAAAAGTGGAACCAATTCCAAATCACTTCGCTAACCCTTCGTTTGCGGCTCGTAAAGTAACAATATGACATTCGGAGGCGGTTTCCAATAGGAACCATAGCTAATGTCACGAATTTATGTTACCCATACGGTATCAAATTATCGAATTTCTCATTTTATTACTATTTTATTTTTAGTAAAATATTTCATTTGTCGTTTCGTTTTTAATGTGTAACTAACTGGTTTTGGTTGGAATTTCATGCTGATTACTTTGCGTGTCTTAATTTGATTAGATATATTGTGTTTTATTAATATTCGTTGCAAATTGCTTTGGTAACGCTGGAAATTTCGAAAAGATGGAAAGTAAAAGCACTTATTTTACACGTTTCATTTTTCAGTTATATTAGTTTGTTAAAATCTAACCTCATAATGGGTTATTTCCAAGTTTTTTATTGCTTAAAAAATTAAGCAAAAAATTACGATGTCTATAGCATTTTTATTTTATTTTTATGTTGACGAATTAATTTTCTACAGCGAGTCAAAGTTTCCCATTTTTGAATTACCGCTAAAAGGATATTTTGGGGCGTGGTTATCGTGTGACGTCATGAGCGTGGACGCTCCCTGGCAGTGTTTATTTATGCTGGCCCAGCTGAGCGACGCTTGTGACGTCACAATCCCATTTGCCAACCACGGGCCGTTTTGATTTTGTCAGTTTTCAACAGAATCCCACGTTTGTGGAAATACCCCATTTGATTTTAAAGTTCATTAAATTATGTTAACAATTATTACGGTTCTGTTCAAATCTATAATAATAATAATAATATAACATAATATTTGTTTACCTAGCGCAGTTTTATGTTGTTTCATTTAGGCAATCTTAACCATAATAAACTTTAAATTAATAATTTAGTATTCAGTAGTGGTATTCTTAAAATTACTCCTACAGTTCTCATTACGAGTTCTTGCCAAAAATATTAATCATATTTACAGTAAATACAAAGCTTTTAAAAAATAACAAAGCATTAACAATAACAATGCTGTTATTATAGCACATGATAATAATATAAACTTTAACGGTGCACAGGACCAAACAAGTACAATAAAAATAAAATATAGTACAAAACGGGAGGAAGTTTATGTTCAGAAATAAGAACATTATCAGTAAACATTAAACGTAAAATAAGGAAGAAAATAAAACCAAACAATTACCGGAAACTTGAGTATATGGCTTATTACAATGTATTGAAAACAAGTTAAGATTTATGAATGGTAGGATTTTTTAAATAGTTTTGTTTTTAGAGCCTGTTTAAATTCTGGATATTAGTAAGAGCTAAGGGAAGTTTATTAGAAATTAGCGGTCCAGTTATAAGATAAGAGCGATCATAGCAAACGGCTCGATTTGAGCTTATAAATGGCCAAAACACAATTTTACCAACTACACCTTTGTAAATCTTACGTAAGTTAAAAATTCTGATTATTTAGATTTTCAAATTATTTAGATATGTTGACATCGATGACATCCGCCTACTAAACAATTAAACCCATTCATTAGAAAACTCTTGAAAAACCACAAACTTACGGTAGATTTGTAAATAAACACATTTTGCGGTGCAGGTTTTTCATTTCTCGAATGAGCTGCACAAAATGTCTATTGAAATTTTCTGCATTTTTCAGTCGACGTGGACCAATTTACTTTCTGACTTAATTTTTTTAGTTCAAGAGTGTTTAAAGGAATTCTACACAATTATTCGATATCCAAATTTGGCATAAAATGGCTCTAGATTTATTGAGAGATTTGCTTGAATAACCATTTATGACCCACTCTTTCTTTTTACATGTATCCGCCCCCTCTATGAGTTGAGCGGACGTATTATACAATCTACTAATTCAACATATCACAGGATGTTCCTACTGAGCAGAAATTCTGATTAATTCTGCTCGTAGACTCAAAATGAAATTCGCAATGTAGTCCACAGTACGTTGACAATACAGTTAATCTTAATCTGTCATCTCCCGCAGTTTATGCGCGCCGCATCCAACTAGGTTGGAATTTTAATCAATAAAACCGTGATTGAATTATTTTCTGCAATTCCAGTGAATGAACCATTACGAATAGGCCCTCTATTACAACTGATGATAAATTTCGGATGGACTGATTATGGTTACACTAGAGAATACCTTCGAATGAAATCACGTCTACTTGTAAAGAGGATCATAATAAAAATCAAACCGTTTTAATACAGTAAGTACAATTTGGCAGGCGGGTATGGGTACCGCCCATAACCATAGGTCGCCCCAAGTGGTTCACTACGTATGGTGACTTTGCAGGGGTTCATGTGGTGATGTGTGTCTAGGTCTTGGTGCCGGATGCATTTGCCCACCTACTGAGTGGCGGGCCGGACCGGCAGAGGCTGGCTGAGGAAGGTTTGGCCTTCCCAGCAGGACTCACTCGACCCATCGCCTTACACTGCTGGGTGAGCATTGGATTCGTGAGTGTTCACTCTTGAACCCACTAACCCTCAAATTCCTACCCACCCTTCATACCTTTTTCCTTCCCAGAACTTCCTTTCCTTTAAGTATACCCTCCACCAGCATCCCCAACGATGATATAGGCCCTGAAGCAAATTAATTTCTCCTGGACTGTAATCTATTGTAAAAAAAACGAAGTTATTTCTTTGTTAGTTTTTAGTGAATAGTTGCTTCTAGGTTATCTCTTCACTCAGGCGAAAAGAGATCCATGATCTTTAAAATATTGAAACCAAACCTTCAGCTAAACCGGTGCGTTGTAATAAATTTATTGATAAATAAGGAAAGATTCGTGTTTTGATGGAAGGTCAGCATAATTGTGTTCAGTAGACGTTAGGTGATCGAATTTACGAAGGTCAAAAATGTAATAAATTTGCTCATTTCAGTCGCTCCAGTTTTCTCATCAAGTCGCGTTTATGGCTAAATAACTGACATCAGAATAGTACTAAATTAGCAATTCGTATTGGCTCCTCGCACGCCAATAGCGATCCCACGATATTTTCACCTATTCACCGACTGCCGGTACGAAATAAGAGGAACCATTCTGTTCCGAATTGCCGACGATGCAACAGCTCGTAAATCGCTACGTACTCGCTCCCACTGTTCCTACACACATACACAATCCACCCATCACACACCCCATACTAATATTAAAATTTGTACATTTTTACAGTTTTGCTCTTCTGCATTTTCGCAGTTATTATTATGTAGATTCTCTTAAACTTATTACGAAACGTTACATCACGAAGTTAACTGCCTTGTTTCGCTTGTTTATTTGTATATTTTCAAAGTATAACGATATAGCCATCATCAATTCACAGTGTAACAGTACACTTGTAAATGGGCACTTTGATTGCACGGTTGATTGTACGCGAGCTATCGCGATCGGAAATCATTAGCGAGATATTCCATATACGTTTGACAAGTCCGCCATTATAATATGCACTGCTAAACTCACCCACGCACGCCACTCCCACTTGTAAATTGTATAAATAATTATAAATCGAAGTGGACGGTTCCTACCGACGTTACCGGTATCGGAGATGGTTTTCATAGGTTTGTACTGAAGTGGTCAGGTCCATTCAGGAATTCTTAATCTAAAAACGACTCCTACACGCCTTTACTTTTACAGAACTGATTAGTCATAATTTGAGGTGCACTTGAACTAAATATGTACTTTATATTATAACTAGAGGCACACTCGTTCGAAGACAGTCAAAACCTGTAGTTACATCAATTTGATTCGTATATAAATAATTTGACCACATAGCAATCTCTTTAGGGTGAATTGCCATAGACAAAAAAAATTGACAATCCGATGTATAGATTATATACGCAAAATCAATAAATTCGTTCAAATCAATAAGTAGTTTCAAATCTTTTCTCAAAGCGAAACTTTATTTGAGAATAATATGAATGAGTTTTACGTGTTATTTTGAAAAACTTTTCTGAGGGAACCGGGAGACGTTTATTCCATACAAACGTATTCCCCGATTTCCTCTCTAGATTTTGACACTGGTGTATACATTTTTAACGTAATATAGATATCGACCATTAGAGTGTCGGTACGTTTTACTTTTTTTAATAAGTCACTTCTTATAGGATTTAGGACTCTCCGAAAAACGTTAAAATTGGCTAGTTTGAACGTCATCGATAAACTTTCAGTAAACATACTAGACAGTGTTTTTTTTAAAGTAAAATTTCTTTACGCACGCTTGACTTGAGAGTAAGCTGATGAATGCGTGACAAGAGCGTTACGAAAAGTGTGATCGGGCGAGGCGAACGGAAGTTGAGAGGGAGATATAAGTTAGTGAATAGATAGTTACGTTTCGTATATTACTGTAGGGCAAGAGAGAGAGGTGCGAACACACATTTTCTTTCTCCTTTTCTCTCATAGCCAGTTACGATTCGTATATCTAAGACACAGTGCATTGTCTGTATCACACTGTAGGAGCAAAAGAGAGCAGTGCGCGCACACATTTTCCTTCTCTCTTCTTTTATAATTTAGTGAAGTTTTACTTCAGTCGTGTGGTCTAAAGCACACTCGTTTTTTTTAATAGCAAAACGCACAAACGTAGAGTCTTTTCTTTTAATGCAGTTAGTAAAAAAAATCTTTAAAGTAGTCAGTGAAAAAATCTTTAACATCGGTCCAGTTTTGGAGGAGAAAAATTGGGAATACATATTATACAATACACTCGGTTTTGATGATTTTATTTAGATATTATCAGCCTGAGGTGCAATTGTCCCTTTCACTCAGTAACCAGGGGAGGAAGAGCGATAGTGACTGCAACAGTTCGGTAACTATTGTTCAAATTTCTCGGCGACCGGGTTTCCTCTTAACTAACTCACCATCACGTCATTACCTCGCAGGGACACGGATGTCCTGAAATTCCCCTTTCTGCAATCTTCTTATCCACAAGTACCTACACAAACTCATCCACTACCTCAAATAAGTCACCTTTGACAACTATAATTATTGCATAATATTTTATTGCGAAATGTAAAAATTCAACAAATTTTTGGTAATATTTCTTGAACAAATGAAGTAGGCTCAATGAGTTGGAAAATCTCTCGAAACCAATTTCCAAAAATTGTTAATTACTTGTTACTCCTGTGATTGTGTTTCTTTTGCTGTGAATCCCTCGCACCTCATCATGGGCCCGGCGCCATCACAAGGCAATGTATGTCCGAAACGTGTTTCATCTTTGGAAAGTGAAATCGCTCATTAAAGTTAACCCATGGCCAGCCAACAGCCTGCAATGTCGGTCAATACCAACCGTAATGTATGGCCGCCTTGTGTCTGTGTTGTTTTAAACCACCTGCTAAACTCTCGGTGGGTTCAGTGGCGCAACCAGCTCAAAGCAGCCCGGGGCCAAGTTTCAAATATTACAAATATAAATTATTAAAATATTTTTTTTTCTTACAAGTTCCTTTTTTTCGCCTGGGACATTTTCGTGGTATTTTTTATGTCTGTGTAACGCAGTGCATCTGTCTAATTTTTTCCTGTCTAGGTTGAAGTTTTGTGCGTTTAAGTAGACATATACATCTATAGAATTTAACCTGCGAGATAATTAGATAGACTAATCGGTGTCCTCTTTGTGTGGTGCTTCGTATTCTATCGACATCTTCTTTGTGCGGTGCTTCGTAGAATAAAATGTAAAATAATTTTTAAACTTGGTAAAAATAGATATGATTTTAGATTTTCACGGCCAAAAGTATTTTTGTTATTGTTTTTGGGGTGTAATGCCGTGTTGCGCTACCTCCTTTAGCCAACGTTTCGGACAGCGTTACAGTTTCCATAATCAGGGCAGATGTGTAACAATATTATAATAAATAAACTCTACAATTATCCTATTCCTGACATTCTCTCGAAGTTGAGTTTACTGAGGGTTTACTTCAGTCGCGTGTGAACTGCATTCATATTTTTTCCTTCCTAGTTCATATTATATCTATTCTTACAAAATTGCAAACAAAAAGGTTTTTAAATTTACAAACAAAAATGAAGATTATTTACAGATTTTGCATATACCGAAATTTTTAGTTTGTTTTAAAAATTGCGAAAATCTAACAAAATTTAACGTTGCGTCGTGCCATTTTATCTCAAAGTTCTGTTGGAACCGTAGTATGATTGTCTCTGATCATTTATTGGATTAATTTTACTTCTTCATATTGTGTTTCTGAGTAACTGGCCTTACTGGCCCTTTGCTTGCTTGGGTGCTCGTGATTTTATCATAACGCCACTGAACGGGTCCATATCTTTTGCCTGCCCGCAATTATTATTACCTGCTAACATTGTACGAGTACAGGTTGATAGTATATAATATATATGGTATGTGTTTTCTGCCGACACGACGCGCGACGGAACGATATTGCGCAATGTGATCTATGACACTCCATACCCGTGCGAGGAATTTTCTTTTCAGATTTTCTTGCCAATTATTATTTGAGACTAGATTTATGAAGCTCCATTCTCCCTTTACGAACTTTAAAAACTTATTTAGCACCGGTGGGATTTGAAACTTGATGAAACGAAAAAGAGACAAACACATCCATCTATAGGATTTAACCTGCAAGAGAATGAGATAGACTAATCGCTGTCCTCTTTGTGCGGTGTTTCCCACTCTTGTCTAATTTAGGTTTCACTTCTACCGCGTGTGAACTTGCACATTTTTTGAAGTATAACTTCTTTACGCACGCTCGACTTGGGGGGTAAGCTGGTGAATGCGTTACGAAAAAGTGTGGAACGGTCGGGCGTTTACGCACGCTTGACTTGGGGAGTGATAAGGATAAGGTTTAGGATGAGGATGAAGATGAGGATTTTTTAAATTGAATACCTCACGAGAGTCCCAGCTGTTCTAGTCTGGAGCTAGTGAGACTATGGCATTCCCAACTGGGGTATGTTGTGAGGCTGAAGGTAGTGGGGAGGGGGAGAGTAAGGTGGGGAAGTTCTGGGAAGGTGGGGAAGATCAGATCTGATCACCAAACACGACTACAGCCATTTCAAGCAACGTTTCAATTCTGAATGGTGGTCTTACACAAGGGCGATACCGTGAGCATCATCCGCTCAGGAACATACCGCAAATATGCTGTACATTATTTTCAATTTATTAATTGTGAAATAACACAAATTAGTCAAATAAAATTTATTTGCGCAGGCCGGGATTCGATCCCGCTACCTTCGCATCGCGAGTCAAGAGCTTATCTTTTTTTTTATCTATCGACCACGGCGGCCGTCAATGTATACAGGATATAGTGTTATTAAGATGTGATTCAGTGTTTGAATAACAAAGCAAGGAAACACTGTTAAATATACACATTTCTTTGGAACTAATTTTGACTCATCTTCTTCCTTTAACACATATTTAAATGGCTAGTAAATATAAACTAATATGGGATCGGGTGAGAAAGATTCGCAAAAGTAATACGACCATTCCTAATGCGTGTTTCACCCGGAAAATATTTTCTGTTCAATGCTTTTGTTAATCGTTTCAAAGAGTCATCCGCCCGCATAAGGATTAGTTAACTCACCACCTACACAAGAATTGATTAGTATATAAATATTATATTCATTAGGTGAAAAGGAAGTTTTCGTTATGACATTAGTAGGTTTCATCTATCCACTCAAGCGATCGTGATTCCTGGACGTTCGATTTGGAATTTTCCAGCCCACATTTTAAAAAAATCCTACCTCCGAATTTGAATATGGAGACATAAACTGATCGTAGTCCTATATAGTAAATGAATCCATCTGTATTTTACCGATCATCCCATATTTTTAGGATTAATAAAAAAACTTCAAACTTTATAAACGCGCGAATTCTGCGTGTTAGCTATTTGATATTGCCGTGAGAGGTACTTATCCCGTTCTACGTTGAATATTTTATATTTTATGTTCTGTGTAACCTATTTGATAATCACAGATACCAATATATGAATCGCTGAGTTCCAATATCCGCCCTAATGAATTTTAGTCAAAAATTAGGTGTGAATGCCATCTGATGTGGTTTCTCAAAAGGAATGCGAAGCCGTTGTTATTATTTCCAAAAGTCTTGTATTTTTTTTATAAATCGTTTTTAAATATGGGCCGGTAATAATGAAAACACGTTTTTTCAATATATATTAAACATTTAAATAGAAAATAACAATTGTACAAGTTATTACATAATCGTTATAACGTGTTAAAAAATAAAATTACTGGAATCATGAAAACTCATCAGCCTACTATGCTTTTCTTGATTTACACTACACTACAAGTTTTTCTTGATTTACTCGAAAGTAAGAAAATCAATTAGGGCGGGTTTTGGAACTCAACGATTCATTTATTAGAAAACTCGACTTGTAGTTAACCACTGCTCGAAAGATTTGTTTGAAAAAATATTTTATAGTATTTGGTTTCACTAACTGCCAAAATTGAATGCACTACAATAGGATATTTAATACACTTGCCACAAAAAAACTGCTTTTATATTAGAAATATACATTCACTGTCTACAATCATCAATAAGAATAATCTCAATGTTTGCTTAATTTAGATCAAATTAGCGTTTCACACAGACAGTTAATAGTCTGAAATATCACATTGTAAAACACATGACGCGGAGGTTTTACACTTTAACAATTATTATAAGCAATAATTATTAGCCTGAAACACTCATCTTCATTGAAAAAATCTCCCGAGAAAAGATACATGCCGCCGACGGGACTCGAACCCGCGTCCTTCTGATATCCGGTCAAATGCTCTACCATTAAGCTACGTCGGCTTATCTCATACTCGCCAAATAATTCAATATATACTAGTGTTTCATTCAACAATTACTGCTTATTGTGCTATCTTGTCTTAAACATTAGTTTTACACTTTGTTAAGAAAAAAATATTACCACTGTTTTTAAATTCACATAAGTTTAAAACACGTTTATTAGAAGATTGTTCAATTACGAATACACTGATTTATAAATATGTAATAAAATCGAATAACTTTCGCCATTTTAACATTCGTTTACCGGAAAATATACCATATTGAATTTTAGACGGTTCCGGGATCGCCTACCGTGAGTCGATGTGAGACGCCTATTAATAAATGGGAAAGTATTTTTATACAGCTTCATACTAATATAGACTACAGAACTAGAAACTACATTAAATTTGGGAGGTGAGTATGGGTACCGCCGCCCCAGGAACCATATATTGGATAACCAAAACCTCTGCCGTAAACCGTTAAAGCCGTTAAACCTAAATATATCACTAAAAAATAATTTCTGTTTAATTAATTTAATAATAAATAAATATATACATCATATAATGAATTTAAAACAATTAACTCTAAACTTAATAAAATAATTGATAAATGTTTTGATTTAAAGAGAACATAAAATTACTAATTAAATACACATCTAATTATAAATATTATATATTCCCAAAGTGGTTCGCTATGTTGGTGACTTAGCAGGTTTTCTCGGGTTCATGAGGTGAGGTTTGTCCGGGTCTTGGCGGCGGATGCGTCTGCCCGCCAGCTACATGGCAGACCGGATCGGGAGAGAATGGTTGAGGGGGTCCCTTTGACTTCTCCAGCCGTACTCTCTCGGAAGATAACGCAATGGGAGGGGTGGTTTTATACGTCTGTCACTCCTGGACACACTGCCCCCAGATTCCTACTCACCCCTATACTCTTTTCCTTCCCAGTACTTCCTCTTCTTCCTTTCCTTAACAAACCGTCCACACAACATCCCCAAAGATGACATAGATCCCGACGGGAATTATTTTCCTCAGATTATCCTGTGTGGAGCAACTTGTCAATACGTTTCTGTCATTTTCTACTGCCCTGTAAAGTTAAACCATCTATTCTCAAATCCGTCGCGTCATTCTCTTCCCAGAAAATCGTTAAAAGACAAGCTAACTGCGCCCGATATTCGTAATACCTAAAAATAATACCATATGGCAAATAATGGTTTATGTACGTAGAGGTGGCGCTAAATTCCTCGCTCAGTTTTGTAAGGCAGTAGTAACTTTGTAAATAAAAATATATATTCAGCAATTATTCCACGTTTCTGAGGAATAAAAACAGCGATTCATGGTTTGTCACCGTGGATTCTGCTGCTGTTTTCTCACATATCGCCACCTCAGTTGGACAAGGTTCTAACTGACATCTTTGTTTGTGAATAAAAATATTTATTACAACGCAATTATTCCACGTTCCTGAGGATTATAAATAGCGGTCCATGGTTAGTCAATGTGTATTCTGTTACTGTTCACGTATCGTCACCTCAGTCGTACAAGGTTCTAACTTGATTTTCTTTTCAATAAATGAACTTTGAATGCAAAACCGTTTCTTTTGGCCATTTGTATAACCAAAATGATTTACAGAGCCGTATGTGTGTATTTCCGTAGATACCTGTCTGACGAAGTTCTAAAGGTTAAGTTTTTAAAGCTTCCATTTATTTTTACATGCTTCTAACATCACTTTGATGCCTTTTTGTTTGTAACAGACGTAGTATCACTTCAGTTTAGTTGGACAGTGTTCTAACTTTACCTTACCATGTCCTGAAGTGTCAAAGTGTGCAATGACGACTACTCACATTCTATTTTAAATTTTCTGATTTTGAGGTTAAATCTTGTGTAAAGTATTTTAGTTTTACATATTTTGAAGGAAAATATATAATTAGAGCGTGGCCCCATCTTGGAATGGTATTAGGGAAATGTAGTTAGAACCTTAGGCAATGAATTGTTATTCCCTAGCTAGTTTCATATGGTGCTATCTGCACGTTTATATATGTTCTAAAATGGTAAGTATACGTCCTATTTAAAAAAAAATCCTTTAAAATATTTTAAACTAAAATACTTACCTACTTTAATACTAAAATATTACTCGTGATTCAACCTCAAAATCAGAAATCGGTTAACAGGGGTTCCCAAACTTTTCCAAGTCAAATTAAATTTTCTCACGGCACCCCTGTCATATAATGTTTATCTGTGGTAGCCTCGGGACCGCCCCAGAGGAAAAAATTTCTATAGACCCCCCCCCCCGGACGGAGTATCAATTTTTTACCTACTCCACTGAATAATACAACTCGTAAAATGAATAAGTGCATTTATTGATAGGAAAACTTACAAAGAAAATGCAAATATAATACAAGTACAAAAACCGTTTAGTGCGACGGGTGAGCCTGCAGCTCGCTGCACAATTTTTCAAACCGGGGAATAAGGCTTGATACAGCTACTCCTCATTTCTTTTTCCACATTTATTTTTTAGCGATATTTGCTCTTTATAACCGCAACCGCTGAAAATCCAGCTTCGCACGGATATGAAGTAGCAAAGGGAATGAGGACCCTTACAGCTTTTCCACTTTGAATCGGATACTGATTTCTGACTGATATCCAAAACTCCGTCAAATCCGAACAAGCGTATTTCATTTTTAGGCTGCTGTCGGTCGAGAGGTCAATTAAATCTTCTTCTTCCTGCGTAGTAAAATCTTGGGGAGCTTGAGCACGGAATGGTTCTTGGATCCATACAAACTTCTCCACTTGGTCTTCTGCAAAGTACTTGGCAAACCAGTCAGTTAACTGTGATAGGTGCTCTGTGAAAAGGGTCAGCAAGTTATTTGAAACCTTAACTCCGCTATGGGCCATGTACTGTTGGAATATTGGTAAACAATCTTTGCCTCCATCATCACCCATTTTTCTCTTCCACACTTGTAGTTTTTTCCTAAATGATGAAATCTTGAATGAAAAAACTATAAGTGAATGCGGCAAGCGGCCGCTGCAAGCGCAGCACCACAACCGTATCCCCACTCCTGTGCCTCCCACCCAATCCATTCCCAGAGCGCGGACCGGCCACGTGGGTGATTTTCCATTCCATAAAATGTTTGTATTCGTTCATGTCAATTTTGATTTTTAGTAGAGACATCAGGGGCGCCTCGCGGCACCCCTGACCTCTGTCCGCGGCACCCACTTTGGGAACCTCTGGGTTAATAGATTATGATAAATCGTCTTTGCAATCTTTGAAACCTCAGAACAAGGTAAAGTGAAGATAGAACCTTGTCCAACCAAAGTGACGATATGTCAAAGTCGTGATGACTGATGACATGAGACATCATTATCAAAAATGAGAGCATCTTCAGGTAGGGTGATGATTTTAGCGTCACCTGCTACAAGGAGGCCTCCCAAATTATGATACCTACACCTACTACCTACATCTACTGCTGAGAGCTCCATTGTACTCTCTCTTTCTATCACGTGCGTATTTTCTACAAGGAGTGGGGTGACTCAGTTATTAAGCAAATTCTATGGGCACTTTCCGTGAAATCTGTTATAGTACAGCCTTCTTTGGAAACAGTCTAAAATAACGCTGACGTTTCCTAGAATTTTGATTTATTGCTCTAGGTTTTTGAACCTGCAGAAATAAACACAAATGTTTTGTTTAAAGCTATGAGCCACGTTGTCTACTGGGAATTCCTTAGGTCAAAGGTGGACTACAGAATGTCCTACCTCGCCAAATAATAAAAATAATATCAAATTAAATTGTTTTATCTTTTACGTATAACACTTTTAATGAATCGAGGAACGCTTAGTCATGGTAATTCGTTGTAAAAATCCGGTAAATTTTTAATTTTTTTAGTTTATCGAGTTTAGGAATCAGCATAAGGTCATCTTTAATTTGTTTTGAGGATTCATCGATTTTGATTATTCTGAGAGATGGCTGGACTTTTTTTTTAGTACAGCACGGTACCACATGAAACAGCGCGTGTATCACGTGTTCCGGTGGCGTCGAGTAGGAGTATGATCGTGACGACTCGACGTCTGATTTTAAAAAAAAATTTTAAAAATCATCAATATGCAAAATGACATCTGCTTTTTGTACTCCAATTATGCTCAGTAATCGCTGGTTAAATCCTTAATCATTACATAAACACCTATTACGAAACTGTCAAGCATATCACACTTTGAGAATGACATTTTGCAAACCGCCGATTGTTCATCAAAATTCAATTTTGGAATGAACTCTTTAAATTAATTAAATTAATTGAAGTACTCACCTATGATGCCCACCCAAATCGAATACTTTGAATCTAATCAAGAATTATAGATATTTTAAATAGGTGCCAAATTTGATTGATTGTTCTTATAATATATAAAAATGAATGTTTGTAATATACATATGAAAAATGAAATTTTGTATAAACAAATAGCAATAGGTGGCACGCGAGCTGTTCGTAAACTGAATGTACCGGGACTAAATATATGGAACGCGGGAGAGGAGAGGGGAACGTGGGATGGGGGGTTCGCGAGACGGGGGAGTGCGGAGAGAGACGGCGGGGAAGGTGGAGGGATAACGCGTGAGGGGAAGTCATATGTAAAGGTAAGGAAAGGATACACTGGAAGAAATTTATTCTTTATAAAATGGCATTGCAACGCATGCTGGGAACTAGCTCTCGTTAGTATTTCAATAAAAATAAAACTGCTCTTAGGATTTTTAGGAACATAGCAATATTTTTATAAAAGGCCTGGTAGTAGAAATAGTGATAAAAAAACTCAATTTTTCTGTTATTTTGTAAATGATCTGGCTTGGCAATTTACGTGATCCATACGTTAATACATCATATCATGACACTGGTCAAATTATCCGCTTTATCCTTGATAAACAGTTGAATGCGGCCATCATCCTATCGGCTATTGTACATTGTTGGCAGCGTTCAATCATTCCATTCATTGTAATGTAAGGGATAGTCATTGAATAAATAACACCGATGCTCGTTGAACCGGAGCGTTTAGCGAAAATATCACAATGCCCAATGCCGTGTTTTCTGTCGCGATTTCAAAGATGCAAATGCGAACAAAGGTTCGAATTACGAACTAGTTACAATACCGAGGAGTCGCATTTGAATGATTCGTTCTTGAACGAATCTTCGTAAAAGCAATTAAATCGATTGAAGGAGTGCATAAACGATTTGTTAAACAGGATTGAATCAATCTTCTGATTCGTTCATAAATTAATCTGGTAGAGTTTTTTAGGGTTAATATGTGATTACGTTTTCTTCGTTTTACAATCTGTGTGAATCGTCCTCATCGTTTCGATTTGGTCAGTGGTTCCCAACATTTTTTCTTCAGGGACCGCTATTAAATTTATTTGTTCTCACAGGGACCACAAGGCACAATAATTATAAACTGGTAATCGCGTAATTAAACGCATCCTTGCAATTGCTATCACTTTGCATTTCAATGTGCTCTTCTTGGACTTCTTCAGCTACCTCCACATCATTAATATCAAAATAGTTACGAATCAGCTTTTGGATACCTCTCTATTCGGTTTTTTTGTAAAAGGTGAATAAATATTTCGTGGACCACATTTTAGATCTCACGGACCTCCTAAGGTCAACGGACCACCGGTTGGGAACTACTGGATTAGATAGATGGCTCTGATAATTGTTTGTGTAAATAGTGAAAATCGAATTTGAAAGGTTAATTATTTAAATGAATCGAGTAAAAGATTTATTTTAAATAATAGTGATACATTTGTTGCTTTTATAATTCCCACGACAAAGGCACGGCGACGGCAACGACAAGCGGCATATCATTTCTTTAATACGAGTTGGAAAAATTCATGAAAATTATGACTTTTTTCATTTGGAGGTGGCAGACATACGTACATTGTTTGTTGTTTCGTTTGTCTCACTTTATTTAGTTTGTGAGAAAGAGTTGCAGCACTATTGTGATAAGGACGTAGGTTTATTTTTGGTACCGTAGAAGCGTTCATTAAGTTGTTAGATTGATTATGATCTAGTAATAGTCAAGTGTACACGTTTCGCAACTTTTTGTACAATTTCCGTAAAACCAGAATTAAATAAAACTACCCACTTTATTCTTCTTTCGAGCCAAAATAATGTCTTATTATTTTTTTAAATTCTCCTCTTGAATAATTTTCCAACGGATTCAAATAAATAATATTTTATAATTATTTGAGAATGGTATAATCTAGGGGACCATAACATTGGTAAAATGATTGGATTCAAAATGAACGAATATGTTTCTTAATTTAAATGGGTATTCTAGTCTAGAAGCCCGGATTTCGGGCTTTTTTGACGGTCGATTAAAAAACAATTAATATTTTAACTATACATTTTTAAATTTATTTATTTATATTTTAAGAATTCACAAAAAAAAATATTCATATATATTTCATGAAGTTACAAGCTGTTGAAGAAGAGGGGGATAAAAAAAGAGCGTGTCCATCTTGTCACGACTTCCACCCTTCTGGTCATTTGAAAAATAAAAAAAGTTAGGTTCTTTATCATTACAAATGTCTTTACGGTTTTTATTTTTCTATACTAGAATAAACAAAAGATTTAAATACAATCAATAACATTGGTAAAATGATTCGATTCAAGATGAACGAATATGTTTCTTAATTTAAACAACAGATTTGAATCCAATCAGTTGATTCTAATTCATACCACTAACGCATACCTACCCGATTGAACTGAAGTGGAATTTTCAATCTGAATTTTATTGTTATTTAATGACAATCGCGGTTTGCAAAGTACATAGGCAGTTTGATATGCTAAAACATGAAAGGCAAAGCGAGCATTAGCATCGCTGATGTATTCCGCTTTGGCGAGGCGGGGAGCGAAATGTGGGCACGTCAACAATGTCTACACTAAAAATATATGGAATTTGGTGAATACGATCGTTTAGCTTTACTATATAACCTTCACGTCACCAAGGGCGACATGCACCGTCAGTTCGCGTTTTTCAACGCTTCAATAGCCGCCCATCAATAATCGGGTATAATTGCCGTTTGACATATCGCGGGTACCTGTTAATCAAGGGAACTATCTAAGTAGGTTAGAATGACAAGATAAACCGACGGAAATCTGTTGTAGGCGAGTCCGTGTGTCCGAATTAGGCTCAATTTTTCCTTACTTTTATTGAAATTGAATAAAATATCGAAATTCTATCTTTAAAAAATCAATTCTACTAGCTTGCCTGAGGCCTAGGAGTCGAAAGATCTTACGTTAACTAAATCAGGAGTTCTCTAGCATGATGAACAAAACCTATATCAATACGATATTCGATTAAATTATTCCGTTCGATCTTTCAGAAACTTTCAAAAGTAGTTGAAGTATGACTAAATACCTCAATAACTAATTAACTAGTGAGGCCAACATTACTGGATTACTATTGAAATGCAAAATATTGTATCAAATAAATAAATAAATTAACTCCCGTTTACTTAGTGTCAAAAAGTATATTAAAGTTAGTATTTCAATTGGAAATTGTTAATTTTACCTATTCGTTTGACATCCATGGACTGGTCCGACAGTGTTTATTTATTCCCTGTAAATATCGGTCTGGCTATATAGTGCGATCGTACCTACTCGGAAAAATCGGTATAAAATCATCAGTAGTTTTTTATTTTTAAATAGGCAATTCACCCTAAATAGAGTGCTTTGTGAATGCCTGTCGATTCGATATAGTTATCGATTTCACTATGTTAAACCTTTTGGCTATCGAGAACGGTCGATCGATAATAGTTTTATCGATAATGTCGATAATTGTCATCAAACAAAAATTCACAACGACTAAGTTCGACGACAATTGTCAACGACAGTTTTATCGATAATGTCGATATTTGTCACCTCAAAAATTCATAACGACTTCTTAATTTATTCGACGTGTTTTTTTATTTGCACTCGTCGATCTGCACTCGTGCTCAAGAACGGTGACAAGTTATCGACCGTGATAGATTCACAGGTTTCTTTCAAATCAGTATAGAGTGTAATAGATCACACATTTCTCTCCAGTGTAAACTCGTTATACGATATGTAGGTAGTAGGTGCTTCTTAATCGTCAGGTATTTGAAAATAGATATAAAATAGTAAAAAAAACTTTGTTTTTACGGGTTAAATATTTAATGCAATGCAGGATAGAAGACTTTTGCGTTCTCTTAACAAGAAAAAGACTCTAATCTTCTGAATCCAGAATCCTGCCCGTTTCACCCACCCCTGCCATTATGAACGATTATTTTTATGAATGTATACGATGTACGATGACCTTCAAAATGATGGTTTTGTGATGATTTTACTTAACACCAGACATATATTTGTTTCCTGCATCATCTGATTACGTAATGTGTGATTATAATGATTACTGACATTAACATGGGTGATTCACTGTAAGAACATCTGTTAAAAATATGTGGGCAGAAAGAAGAAGTAAACACTAGCATATTTATAAAGCTTAATTTTTAAGCCGTGCAAAAATCTGATAAGACCCTAACTCCTAAAAATAATATTTGTTTTATTATTATTAATAATGGTATAGCTAAGCAAACCATGGATAACGGTCATAATTGATTGTATTTTATTATATTGTTTTTCACCTACCGCTAGGGATGGACAACTATTTTTCTAGATATAATTGAAAATTTTTACTTCTCAACAGAATCGTAGTTTTCATCGCACTTGTCTCTATTTTATTGTATTTTGGACCTTAAACATATAAATGTGTTTTATGCGCTTGGCAAGGAAATATGTATTTATTTTTAACTTTATGAGTAAAACCTCAAGTTGTAATATTTAATTAAATGGATTATTAGCGAAACTCTATCGCAAATCTGGAGACAGAAAAAATAATGGCACCTCTGGGACACAAACCTATGACCTTCTGCTTTCATGGCAAAAGCTCTACCAACTGAGCTAAGATGTCTTATATTCAATTCGGTCACTTTTAACTGTATCATACTTCGACTAAGAACTACCAACATTATCTTCATTTTCTTAACGCACATATTATTGGCCGCTAACATAAAGATAGTTAAAAACTGATTATAGTTCTGTATAGCCAATGAATTCGCCTATCTCTTGTCAGTCATCATATATTCGTAGGGTTTATAAAAAAATATTATAAAATCGTAAACTTTGGTCCAAAAAAAAGTGGACTAATTTTGGACCGCTGTCAATCGTAGAAAAATAAAAGCGGTCCATATTTTGACCTTAGTACCTCTTCTAATATTTCAATTATGCCTGTAACCTCTATTCACCATGTTTATTTTATTAATTTCATTTTGTGAACACAATTTATCTGATACCACTATAATCAATAAGTATTATGATTTCATATCCTGTTCATTTTACTGCAGTGATACTTTGTGATATGTTATCAGTTATCATCCCTGGTGGTGATGTGCATTGCGTAGGCCGAACATTACATTTTCCGGAACATAAATAAGCCACAATCGATTTAATCTATTCAACAAGTCCTTGGCTGTCTGTGCTACTACTGCAAAAATGCATGTAGGTATTCTTAGTGTACCTTTTATCATCAAATGCATAATAGGTGTTGTATATCTAAAAGCTTCCGAGCTTGTTACATAGAGGGCAGTGCTAAGAGCTGTCCACAAAAGTCCGCAAGATGGCGGTTAGTTTAGTTCGTAGTTTGTGCACCAGGGGGGCCGAGGGCTGGGGTGCAGTTTGCAGGTGCTCACATAATTCAGATCTATTTCAACTAGCTTCTAGTTAGGTTGACTACTCGCAGTCACAACGTTTGTAATACGTGAAGTATTAATAAATCCAGATTAACACAAGGAACTCTATTATTCCATAGAAGTAATCTCCTTCCAAGACGAGTTGGAGAACCTAATTGTGTGAATACAACAACTTGTGAACACAACAATAGGTATAAGTAATAGACGTAAAAATGGCCAATGTTGGTTTTAGATGTGATGTGGGCAATAAAATAAATTGATTTGTCGCGTTGATCTTGACTGTATGTGATTTTTTATTATTATACTAGCGAGTACCCAATATGTGTTGCAATGCCACTCAAAGAAAGAAGATGTTCTTGTTTTAATTCTGTTTATTGAAGTGCTTTTGGATACAAAATATTTTCTGTTGTCCCGTCTGGTCAAAATAGAAGGTTTTCCGATGCATGAGCAGGTCACGTACAGCTGTGAAAAGCGTGGATTTTCCAACATTACCCCTAGCTGTCCTCTACCGCTACTGTGCCTCCTTTGCAATCCCTCTCTCGTCCCCCATGCGTCCCCGTTTCCGACCCCGTTTCCGACCCCGTTTCCGACCCCGTTTCCGACTCCGTTTCCCTCCCGCGGTCCCCTTCCTCTCCAGCGTTCCCCTTCCACGTCCCCCCGGCGCGTCAACTTCCTTGTCTTCGTCTTCCTCGTACCCTCTCCCGCAATTCCCCTTCCTTAGTTCGCCTTCTCTTTCCTTCCCTCCCTGCCGCTAAACTATATGAAATACACACTATTGTAAAATTTATTCGTATAACATATAGAAACTTCACAACTCACCAAAGTTTCATCGCAATCGGTTTAATGGTATAGGAACGCCACCGGGACAAACAAAGAAACATTCGTTTTTATGTATGAAAATTAGAACGATTACCTTATGTACAATATCTCTCTGGGAGTACTATATAGATTTGCACATTACATAAATCCACCCAGTCCCAGGGCATTGCCATTGCTGGTAGGAATCCTTGCAACCTCTCCCACTGAGTGTAATTAGATTATTTAATTACTATACTCTGTCAGGCGTCAACGCTTTTTAAACACGGTGTCCGGAAACTCGTAGTACAAGCGGAACTAGTAAATCTACATCACATTTTGGGAGGCAAGTATGGGTTCTGCCGCCCCGGGAACCATTTATTAGATAACCAACACCCCTGCCATAGGTGCCACAACAACATTAACAGATCCATGAGACTAGTTCATATCAATTTTACTCCGTCTAAAAGTTTATTTTAAAGATTAAATCGCAATATTCAGTAAGAAAGCGATAGTGCATCCTGTCTGTGGCATCACATTCTAACATATTCAAATAATATCAAGGTGTTTTACTGTCGCACTTATTTAAATTCAGAATAAACACTATATTATAAAAATAACTTCGTGTCGGTAGACATTATAAATCATTTTAAAATGCACTGCCGCGTTTGCCCCGAAGTTATTCTATCAGACGAGTCGATATTTGTGTGTTCGGTGTGTAAAGGCATCTACCATCTCGCCTGTGGAGGAATAACGGAAAGTACATTCCGTCGACTCACTCAGGAACGTCGCGAACAACAAAAGTGTAAGCAGTGCAAAAGGGACACAAGATCGGCCGCTGCCAGCGATAACACATCTTTGGAACCGCCCAAGAAATCAACGGCCACTAAAGATCAAGGAGCTCCATCATCATCATCGTCCCCCGCTAATCTCGAAGATATTCAGGATTTAGTTATGATCAAAACGAACAACCTGGAAAAAAAACAGAACGACATCATGGACCAAAACAACAAGATCCTGGAAAGCTTACAATTCATGAACGCTCAATATGAAGACTTTATGGCCAGAATCCGTGACGTCGAGCATCGAAACGATGAGCTTACAGCGAAGAATTCTGCACTGGAAGCTAGAATCGTAGTACTGGAGAATAGTCTCGATTTCCAAGAGCGGGCCTTAAAGTCTAGTAATGTAGAAATAAGAGGTATCCCTGACATCAAGGACGAAAATCTAAAAGACGTGGTGTTCAACATCTTCAAAACTACAGGATCTCCCATTGAAACTAAGGACATCGATGCTGTATATCGTCTACAAAAAAAAAATAATAACCAGAAGCAACCTAGGACAATTGTTCTTAAACTTAAATCGAACATGGCTAGAAATCAACTGCTAAATGATGTTAAATATTTCAACAAGAAGAAACACAATACCGAAGAAAAACTTAACACGTTAAATATCGGTCTCGCCGGCCCCCGGTTGCCAATCTATGTATCTGAACAGCTGACTTTTCGAGCTAAGCAGATTTGGTATAAAACTCGCCAATTTGCGAGAGAGAGACGATTTCAATTTGTTTGGGTCAAAGAGGGACGCGTCTATCTGCAGAGAGAGACAGGATCAGGCGCAATTCTTATATCCGATGAAAACAAGCTGGCTTCCCTATGATTATTACAATTACAATATACCTAATGCCGACAACGATTATAAAATGAAGATTCTATTATTATTATTGCCATTATTATATCCTGTGATTATGCACACCCAGCTACTCGAACCAAATATACTCACGAGGTTTGCTATTTTCCACTATTTATTATATTATTATTATGTTACCGATTCTGCTATATACTTAATCACTAATACTTCTGCGTTCACTTACTTGGGAATACTCCGATTATTATCACATATTTTGTTTTTCATAAATATTGTTATTTTTATTGTACGTTATACTTTTTCTAGAAATGGATCAAATCGTATAGTAGTGAAACTTTCATTGCTTTGCATTTCATCTGAATAATCATGATTCAATTACCTACTGATATTTACAATGACACAGATATAACGTGCAACAAGTATTTGATTGACGATCTCAAAAAATTAAATAATTACAGCTGGAAGTCTTATAGTTTAAAGATTATTCACCAGAATATCAGAAGTATGTCAAACTTTGATGATTTTCTGTTATTTCTTGATCAATTCAATCATACTTTTGATGTTTTAATTTTATCAGAGTGTTGGATCCACAATAATTACACCTCTAAAATAATACAAACTTACACGGAATATCACACAATTCAAAATATAAATAAATCTAGTGGGATTGTCGTTTACATTAAAGATGGTATTCAAGCGCAAGTCGAAGAAATTATATTATCGCAAGGTAACTGCCTTAAAATTGTTCTGAATAATAATTTATGTATCTTTGCTATATATAGATCACCTTCTTTCCCGAACATAGATTCTTTTTTGAATTCACTTCAAACTGTCGTCCGCAGTTCCAATAAATTTGAACGTCAAATCCTTATTGGCGACATTAATATCAACACTTTATCTCCATTTCACCACCAATTCAATGACTACATATGCCTGCTCACAGAAAACGGTTTCATAGAGACAATCAATACACCTACTCGAGAACAGGGCATTAACAAATCCTGTTTGGATCACATCTACGTAAAAAATATTAACTTCACTGACTCATTCGTTATCCACACGTCAATTTCCGACCACTATACGACAGCTCTGTGCTTTAAAGATAAACCACCCTCACCTGCTAAAATCAAGTACGTCCCTCGATTAAACTATAATAATTTAATTGAGGACTTACTTTTAGAAAACTGGCAAAAAGTATTTGATCAAACTGACACTGACATTGCGATGAAGGAATTCATTTTTATTCTACACACAAATATATCTAAACATACAAGTAACAAACTTATATCGAATAGCAAATTCAAACTTACGCCCTGGATCTCTCCCGGCCTTGTCAAATCGATTCACAAAAGAAACCAACTCCACAAAAGGGCGAAAAAGTTTCCAGATAATATCCTAGTACAAACCCACTACAAGAAATATAGGAACTTATGCAAAAAGATCATTAAATATACGAAGGAAAATTATTATAAAACGTTCATTTACGAAAATTCTTATTCTCCAAAACGTATGTGGGAAGCATTTCGCAATATCAGTAAAACAAAAATCAACAGGTCTTCCGAAATTAAATCGTTGGATATCGGTAACATTAAGTCTTCTAATCCTAAAAATATGGCGAATTTTGCTAATAACTACTTCACAGCGGTGGGAACCTCACTTGCCAAAAAAATTCTCGATAAATGCAATAAAACTGAAACCGAACTTGCCAAGTTGGTTACCTCTAACCTCGTCCATAAAATTGACAATATACAAACATCGACGAACGAAGTCTTGGAAATAATTGACGACCTAAAGCCATCTAACGCTTGTGGACCAGATAAAGTTTCGACAAATCTGCTGAAAGTAATAAAGTCATGCATAGCTTCTCCGATAGCGTTCATCTCCAATCTAAGTCTTAAATCAGGAATATTCCCCAACCATCTAAAACATTCAATTGTTGTATTACTTCACAAAAATGGAGATAAATCTGCGATTCAAAATTACCGGCCGATATCTTTGGTCAATTCTGTCTCAAAAATTATAGAGAAAATTGTCAAAAACCGTCTTAACCTCTACCTTGAAGATAATAACATTCTTTCTGAGAGACAATATGGCTTCCGACCGGGTTTAGGTACCGAAAACGCAATTGGCAATCTTACTAAAGTAATTTCTAATAACATCGATCGTGGAATTAAAAGCATCGCGCTCTTTCTGGATCTGGCTAAAGCTTTTGATACCATCTCGCACAAAATCCTTATGAAAAAACTACAGTTAATTGGTATACAGGGGCAGTTACTCAAATGGTTGGGAAGCTATCTAGAAAATCGGAGCCAAAGAGTTAATATTAGTGGTACTCTAAGCGATCCAGCCAATATCAATTTTGGTGTACCACAAGGAAGTACTTTAGGACCGATATTGTTTAATATCTATATCAATGACCTTTGCAACAGTAACCTTGCCGATCATATCATCACTTTTGCTGACGATACGGTCTTAATATTTGAGGGCATAAACTGGTACGAAGCGCATAGAAAAGCAGAAATTGGAATAAACAATGTGAAACATTGGCTAGACTATAATCTCCTTACTCTTAACACAGATAAGACCAAATTTATACGTTTTAGTGCAACACAAGCGGGACAACCCAAGGTAATTATTAATATTACTATTCACGTCTGCAATGAAACGAACACTTGTACTTGCAATAACCTAGAATGCGTGGATAGTTTAAAATATCTAGGGATCACCATTGATAAATATCTGAGATGGGAAGAGCACATTAACTCAACTGCCTCAAAAGTCAGAAAACTTACTCACCTTTTTATTACCATCAGAAATATTCTCTCCGTAAAAGATATGAAATCAATATACTATGCCATGTGTAATTCTTTACTCGAATATGCATCCCTAGGATGGGGTGGATGTGCTAAAACAATATTAGACTCCCTGGCTAAAGCACAGAAATCTCTACTAAGAGTCATCCTTAAAAAACCATTCAGATACCCCAGTGACGCATTATTCACGGAATTTAAAGTTCTTGATGTTAGACAATTGTATATTAGAAAGATTGTATTACATGCTCAAAAACAACGTCAGCACTTCCCTTCCATTGACCACCTTCACGACACCCGACATTCAAGGAATAATCCAATAGTCCCAATAAAAACCACGACGTCCCTTGGGCAACGGCAATTTTCGTACTTAGGACCTAAAGTATTTAATATCATTCCTAATGCTTGGAAATCGAAAAGTACAACTGTTTTGCGCAAATTGATCAACGACTGGCTTCTTGATTTAGGGAGGGTCAAAAGCGAAGATATGTTGGCCAATAGATAGTCGAGGATTAAAAAAAAAATAGAAAAAATAAAATGAAAACACACACTCATACATAAATTGTTAGAGTCCATATATTACAAAAATCACATACTTATCACTCCAGAACATAACTGTCTATTCTTTTTTAATTTATGCGATGATTATTTTCTAATCCCCCATCTAGATTATAATCTTATATCACTACGCTTCCCATTTTCCTTTTTCCATTTTCCATTTTCCAAAACATTCACATTTAACATAAGCATTCTTCATTTTTTTCTCTTCACTTGGGTATTCTTTTCCTCATAAGTACAAAATTGTGTATTTATCTAAAGCTTATATGATATTTCTCATAATTACAAAATTGTGTATTTATCTAAAGATTATATGAGGAATTCAATTGTAACACATTTTTTTCCTTCTTTAAATAATATGTTATATACTTAAACAATGTAAAAAATAAATTATGATATGAACTAAATTTGTCAATTTGACTGGCCTAAAACAGGATCCATTCCTAGTTGGCTAGTCAAAGTTTCCACATATGTTTAATTGTATAATTTTTATCTGAAATAAATTTATTATTATTATTATTATTATTAGGTCACCCCAAGTAAGTGGTTCGCTACGTTTGATGACTTAGCAGGGGTGTCCGGGTTCATGGGTTGAGGTTTGTCAGAAGATTCTTTTCCCATCTACTGCGTAGCTCACTGGATCGGAATATACTGGTTAATGGTGACATTTTGAACGCTCCAGCTGGACTCTCTCGACCCCATAGTTGCAGTTCTCTACCAGTTGCACCGCAAGCAAGAATTGATTAATATGTTCGTCACTCCTTAACATGTTGACCCCCAGATTCCTACCCAGCCCTCGTACCATTTACACCTCAGAACTTCCTCTTCTTCCTTTCCTATTTTGTGGATATAATGTGAAAAAGAAACTATTGTAATTTGGAGTAGATTTTGTGGTACAATTTTTTTTTTATTTGAGTTTTCGTTTTCGAGTAACACGAGTCCGAAGTTGAAATTTTTGGTAAAAAAAAATCGCTAGGGGATGGATATCAGCTGTTTAATGTATTTTAAAATGCGTTGAAGCCGACTCCAGAAGTTTTTTGAACCGTTTAGTTGCTGAAAAAGAGGAAAAATGATTGAAAATGCGAGAACCAAGAAAGTTTTTTTTTACGTTCTCTGTGATGCAGATTCCCGCTTGTAATACGAGCAGTATCCCGCTTGTAATACGAGCTTCCAGACAGCGTGCTCCAATCACAATAAGGGAATAGTGTTCGCAGTCATTTTGCGAAATGACCTGACGGTAATGCGTTATTTCTGCTTTGTCCTTCAATTTTCGCGTTCTGTTTTTGTCTCCTGTTTTGAGTGTTTTGCCCCGATGTCTCGGTACCTGTTGTGTTTGTGTTATTCCACTATAGAGCTAGACTGGAAACTAATGCGCTTGTATTTATTTTACTGTTTGATTAGATATCTGATATGACATATTGTACCGAACATGTGTAATACTTGGGAGATGTAGGAAACCCACCTTTGTCATCCGACAGCTTATCCTAGAGCAAAAGAACATCCTTCTCAGGATGGTGGAGTCAGGGATTTGAGGTCATGAATATATTTGAAACACTTATTTTTCTAGTGAAATTTATAATATTTTATTGCACTTTGCAAGGAAAACATACCAAAGAAGGCTTATCAAAAAGAACATAAATACCTTTAGCATCTATCAATAGATTTGGAGAGAGAGAGTTAATTCAAAATTTCGTTTAGTTATTAATACCGCATACGTCCCGTCGTCGTGATTCTCCTCCAAACGACAACAGCAATCCCCAAAACGTCTTCCAGCACGTCATGAGGCCGCTCGGTTAAAGGGAGTCCTCCCAACAAACAGGCACAGCAGATTCTCACCCATCAAGCGGCATGAGCCAATCTCACCAGCCAAAGGAACAGCAAAGGAATATTGGCGGGTCCAACCAGAGTCTAGGAGCCGCTCCATTAATAAAGGGAATCCACCCAACAAAACAGGCACAGCAGATTCTCACCCATCAAGCGGCATGAGCAAATCTCACCGGCCAAAGGAACCACCAGCAAAAGAACCCTTGCGGGCAGTACATCACCCGTGGATTCCGGTCTAAATTGACCTCGGCAAGCGGATTAATCTATCTCGCGGCATCCGGCGAGGGATTAAACAAAATAAATAGGCTTCAATGCCATTTGAGTCGTCACACACTCACGTGACGTTTAAAAATAATATTTCTAGGCTACATAGCACTAGTATCTCACTTTATCCTCCCAATCGCCCCGAAAAACACCCCCCTGCACAAAATCTAAGTTATGTCTTCCGCCATGATTCCCTGAATGAATCCCTTTCCGGTCTCCTTCCAGTTTTGCCAACCAACAAAGTTAAAATCAGAAAAAAAATAATAATCAATAGACAATAAACAGTACCTACTTTGCGCAGTACCTGCTCACGAAATAGATATGTTACATTTCCCCGCAACCCCCGAAAATTTTACGCCGCGAAGTGAAGTAAAATTATTAGGACACCGCTCAATACGACTCTCTCTATCCATATCTGTTAAAAAAAATAACAAATCACAGTATTAGAAAAACATAAACATACTAAAGTAGCAAATTAAAAAACAAAAATCATTCACAGAATGGAGTACAAAAGAAAACATTGAAAATGAGGTAACACCTCCACTTTTACAAGCTCGCTTGTAAGATTACCAACACGTTACTCACATGACGAGAGATAATCTCTCAAGAAAACACTAGTGAGTATGGAGAACTCAAGCTCCCACTTTCATGTATAGAAAAAGCAACACTTAGTTATTATTAACATAAAAAAATAACTCTCTCTCTCTCTATCCTTATATTCTAAACAAAAGTAATATTTGGAAAAAGTTAAGTTACATAAATTATACTTAATGCGTCTTAAATTATCAACTAAAATTAGACCAAGGTATAAACAAATGTACAGAATTAACTCAATCAATTTAAAATTGATGTGTAGGAGGTCAGATCAAGTATAATACAATTATTACTTGTCTATCTTATAACAACAAGTTTTATAAAAAAACTGTCAATTACAAAGTGGTCAGAGTAGGGTTTATATGTAAAGACATACCTAACTGTCAAAAGGTTTAAGATTAGGTTTTACAATTTTAATTACCTATCCATCAAAATTATGAAAAAAAAAATTCATTAGGAACACAGAAGCAAAACAGGATCTAGAATGTTAGGCTTAGAGCTTAGGGATTACAATTAATCAAAACACCTAGCTATTATAAAAGTGAACCTCAAAAGTACTCTTGATTCTATACAAAAATACAAGATGTAACTATGAAAAACCATCCTCAGAGGACGTTGCTTATGCAAGAAAAGGACTAAGGATAAACCCAGGTGGCATTCCTTAAAAAAAATAACATTTCAAAAATGCTAAAAGTCAAAATTTCTTGAACAAACAATAATATTTTGGTGATCGAATATACTTATTAGATAATCGACACTAGTAGACAAAATTAACAGTACAACACTGGTTTAAGCAGTGAGAGACCAATAGATGTATATACTTACTTAAGGTTAACTTAAAACTAAAAGACAAAATACACTTTCCTGTATTAGAGGTAAGGTGATAAACTTCTAATATGAATTATTTTACTGGGTAGGCATGCCAGAGCAGTGCCACCTTTGTTTGTAACAAGACAAATTTTCTTAACAAAGAAAAAACTTAACTAACTGACTTTAAGGAAAGTTAAACCAGACTTAATCTATTTAACACAGCTATGGTATATTTATGGCAGAATTTACTTAATCACTAATTGGTGAAATTAAAACAATCTGTGCATAAGAAAGTCGCTCAAATCTCTCATAAACAGAAGTTTTGAATCGTTCTTTCCAAGTCCATGGAAAATCATTAATCAGGAGAAAGCTCCAACGAACTTGAGAAGAAGGATTCAGACTTAAACATAAGAATAGTACAACATAACCTACTGTTTTACGAACTCATCAGTGTGTAAGTATAATCGCAGCAAAGATATACTATAAGGAAGACGAAACGTCTCGTTTTAAACCAGAGAAAAAAAAAAATCTCGTCAAAGAATAGGTCAATTACAAAAACATGACCTACACAAAATAATGGGCGCCACTGATCACATGGATCAGAGGAAACGACATTCATTACAAACATCGTCTCCTAAAAAAAAATATTCAGAAGAATTTAAAAAAAAATTATGATAGTAAGAATGAGGAAATTTTGTGAAAATTCTAGTCACAACCTCTTGAGGGTACCAAGCCCCAAGAGCAAGTTACTAGAAAAAACACTGACGAAACAAACGGAACAGCATGCAAGGTTGGTAGCCCCGCATACTATCACGTTGGTTTCATCAAATTATAAAGAGTAAGAAATATTTAATCAATGCGAACAATATCTTTTACATGAAAATTTCCTACAATTTTACCGTTCATATCAGCTAGCGTATAGACCAAATTAGAGACTTTACCTTTAATAACATTGCGAACGAATCTAGGGGCCAATTTGTGAGAAAAATAATTCGGTCCACTGGACTGGACAAAATTCTTCCTCCAAACCACATCTCCTACTTCATAATTGACCGTCTTACGGCGCAAATTGTAGTGTTGGGCATTTTTCTTAAAAGCTTGTAACAAAGCATTTGAAACTTGTTCATAAATTGGAACCAAGTCTTCTAACTTCTTAGCAAATTCATCCCTAGATTGCTGCAACGTAGTGTCTATGACACCTGAAGATAAATTATTTTTATGAAAGTTTCCGTCAATAATTTGTTCCCTACCATGCATAAGGAAGAAGGGCGTGAAGCCGGTTGCAAAATTAACTGTATTATTTAGAGCTGATTGAATTTGAGGCAGATATCTGGACCAATTACGCTGGTCAGACTCGGTTAAGATAGACAATGCAGTTCCAATAGTTTGGTTATAACGTTCCACAACATTATTTTGGGGGGTGTAATAGGCATTATAAAAAGGTGGAGGTACATTATACTCTGCCAACAATTGTTTAAAGTCTTTAGAAATAAATTGTTTCCCGTTGTCGCAGACGCACGTTTGCGGCACCCCGTGTACAAGGAATATGTATTGTTCAATGTTTTTAACAATGCTTTTAGAAGTTGCATTTCTAAGCGGAAAAATCCAGGTATATTTAGAAAATACATCAACAACCGTTAAAATATACATAAATCCTGCATAGCTACGCGGAAGAGGACCGACAAGGTCAATAGACAACATTTGCATTGGTCTTGTGACTATTTTCGGGTTGGTAGAAATGCCTGCCGGCGCAGCAGTATTAATTTTATGTGCCTTACACGTTTTACATCTTTTAACAAAATTTTTGACGTCATTATACATCCCTGGCCAAAAATAATGAAGTTGAACCTTTTTGTAGGTTCTAAAAACTCCTGGATGACAAGAAATATCCGATTCATGTTCTTTAGAAAGGATTGCGTTACGGTCCTCAAAAGGAACAACAAGCTTCCAAGCTGTGTCCTCCTGCAGAGCGAAACGAGATTTAGTGTGACGAAACAATTTATTTTCCCTAATTTGAAAATTGTTAAAGCGTTGTGGATTTGATTTACAATTGGAAAATAAGGTATTATACCAAGTATCCGTACTTATGGGAACGGAATCAATGGAAGAAATTAATGAAACGTCCTTTCGTGAAAGAATGTCCGGAACCGTATTTAATTTACCTTTCCTGTGTATAACGTCAAAAGAGTACTGTGACAGACGAGTAGACCAGCGAGCAAGTCTACCTGTTGGATTTGATAACGATACCAACCATTGAAGACTAGAATGATCTGTTACCACAGTGAAGTGGGCACCTTCTATGTAGGGTCTAAAATGGTTGACCGAATCTAACACCGCTAGGAGTTCGCGCTCCGTCACGCCGTAGTTTCGTTCATGTACATTAAGACACCTAGAAAAATAAGAAACAGGGTGCTCCTCTCCATCAAAAACTTGGGTAAGCACCCCTCCGATCCCAACGTTGCTCGCGTCACAATGGATGGTGAAAGGAAGCGAAAAATCCGGACAATTAATAACAGGGGCAGAAGTCAACGCCTTTTTTAATTTCTTAAAAGAGTCTTCCGCTTCAGCAGACCAAGAAAAATTACTAATTCCCCTCCTTGAACCAGTGAGTTTTGTTAATGGAGCGGCAATGGTTGAAAAATCTTTTATAAATCGCCTATAATACCCGCACAGGCCAATGAAAGCTTTAACCTGTTTAGAATTCTTTGGAATGGGGTAAGTACGAATGCATTCCAACTTAACTGGGTCTGTGCGAAGACCTTTTGCATCTACAATGTAACCTAGATACTTCAATTCGTCCTTACAAAACTCACACTTTTTTAAATTGACTGTTAAGCCTGCTTCTTTCAGACGTAAGAAAACCCTATTTAATTGCTCTAAATGTGAATCAAAATCTTCCGAAATTATAATAAGGTCATCCAAATAACAAAAAACGTTTTCGTCGAACTCCGGACCAAAAAGTGCATCTACTAGACGCTGAAGTTCACTAGGTGCGTTTTTTAACCCAAACGGCATCCTAACGAATTCAAACAAGCCATGTCCAGGTACTACAAAAGCCGTTTTGGAGCAAGAGTCCTTATGTAATGGTATCTGCCAAAAACTTTTCGACAAATCAATAGAGGTTATAAAGCGTGCACCACGAAGGTTGTCTAAAATTCGCGAAATATATGGCAGCGGGTACGAATCCCTTGTCGTGACGCTGTTAAGCTTTCTGGAGTCCAGGCACAACCTTGCAGAACCATCCTTCTTAGGCACGATCAAAACCGGATTCGACCAAGCCGAACGCGAACGGCGAATAACACCTAAATCTAGCATTTCCTTAAGTTGAGATTCAAGTTGTTGCTGACGTGTTTTAGACAAAGGGTAATACCGTTGCTTAATGGGATCTCCTGTTGTTTTAATTTTGTGCTGAACTAAATGAGTTCGACCCAATCCACATTTTTCAAAAGAAATTGACTTATATTTATCTATAACATCATTAAGCCTACGATTGTCTTGAGGGGACAGTAGGGAAGCTGACGTGATCTTGCGAATTTCTCCTATAGTATTCTCAACACCACGACCACTGTTGGCTTTTGAAAACAATTGAGGAGCGATGTCGAATTGCTTCCAAAAGTCGACTCCCAAAACAATCACAGGAGAAAGAGACGGAATTACAAAAAAATTAACATATTTTTTAACATTATTATAAGTAACTAGTACTCGCATAGTACCAATTACATCTTGACGTACCCCATCAGCGGTGGTAACGTAAGATTCTAACTTATCTAAACTAAAACCTAAACTAATAAAGAAGTTGTAAAGAGAACCGCCAAAACAACTGACAGTCGCACCACTGTCCAAAAGACCCGAAAAGACAAGATTTTGAATAGAAATATTCGCATGGGGTCTGATGTCTTGTCCAGAACTAGCCATCGGCATGCATGCGTCCATGTCACGCCTGAAGAACCGGTTACTGGAGCTATCAACTAAAGGTGATGATCTCCTGACATCCTTGCTAGCAGGACGCAGAGGATCACACTCTAGTTTTTTGGGTTTGTGCGAGCGGAGTCATCTTTACGTTTACTAGAATCCCTCTGAGATTCAGACTTCCATTTCCTACAAAATTGTTTTGTATGACCCTGCGCCTTACAATAAAAACAATTAAAAGTTTTTCTATTATTCGAAGAAGAAGTATGTGTTGACGAAGAGGAAGTTGCTTGAGAAGAAGAATGAGGTAAGGGTTTATCTACCGAGAGCTTTTCAAATCTCCTACACACATTTACCAAAGAAGTTAAGTCCTTTTCTGCAAAATATGCGATAGCCAAGGCGTATTTAGGTAACAGACTATCAGAAACTAGGTCTACCAACTGTTCCTCTGTAAGTTGAACGTCTAATCTGAGATTAGCCAATTTAATGTCTTCGACGTAATCCACAACGCTTTGCTTAAATTTTTGTTTCATTGCGAATAAAGCTTTTAAGGCTTCTGTTTGATTAATACAACGGTCAAAACGTGCTATGAGGTGATTTCTCAACTCAGGCCAAGATAAAGAATCTTTATAAATTGTTCGATACCAAGAGAGAGCTCTCCCCTCCAAAAGATCAGCAAAGGAAGTCACAACCGATGACAGTTCCAAATGACGGCATCTAGATAATTCCTCCACACGTTGTATAAAATCCCTAACATCAGAAGAACCCGAAAATTTAATACCCCAAGAATGCACGGACGTATTTGTATTTACAGTTTGATAATAATTATTAACTATGTTTGTAGTATGACTTGCATTATCACTATTACCTTCATTTTGTTGTGAAGAATCACTACCGGATTGTTTTAAGCTCCTATTATACATACGAGCCTGTTCCCGCATAGCTGATAGCGTAAGCTCTGGAGTGATATTCACTTCAGTTAACATTTGTATCATCTCCTCCTTTGTTGCACCGTTAATATTAGAAATCGCCATTATGGAAATGCTCAAGGAGTGAAGCTTCGCAAAACAATAAAAATTCGAAAAAGAAAATAATCAAAATGATTATTTGGAAAAGAGTATTTATTGTTAGCAGCTAATAACGGACACCCTGTAAACAAATTTTCTTAAAAAGAAATTTTCTTGAAAAAACAAATCGAAGTTATTTTCCAAAGAAATAATATAATTTGTAATGTATGTAGATCACCAGACACTGTGTAAAGGAAAGAATAAATCGAACCCACGAATATCTCATTTAAGAACAATTAATTCAAAAAGACTTAAATATTTTAAATAATGTTGACAAACCAACTGCATATTATGGAGATGACAGATGACATAAAATTCTCGTATTGCCAGTCAAGAGAAAATATTTTCCCCACAATCTATTCAAGCTGTCACCGACAGCAATTTACTTAAATTGTGAGAAACAATATATTATTTCGCACATTATTTATATGGCAACACATAAATCAGACAAACAATGACTGTCAAAACGTAATGTTTTCCGAAATACCCACACTGATGAGTTCGCAAGATACAACTTTAAAACAGACAAATTACATTTTGATAAGATTAATCTTTCAAATATATGCATGATCTGAAAAAATCCCTTTCGAGCACCAGTTTTATAACAAAACTGTTTCGTTGTGCGCCAATGTAATACTCGGGAGAATGTAGGAAACCCACCTTTGTCATCCGACAGCTTATCCTAGAGCAAAAGAACATCCTTCTCAGGATGGTGGAGTCAGGGATTTGAGGTCATGAATATATTTGAAACACTTATTTTTCTAGTGAAATTTATAATATTTTATTGCACTTTGCAAGGAAAACATACCAAAGAAGGCTTATCAAAAAGAACATAAATACCTTTAGCATCTATCAATAGATTTGGAGAGAGAGAGTTAATTCAAAATTTCGTTTAGTTATTAATACCGCATACGTCCCGTCGTCGTGATTCTCCTCCAAACGACAACAGCAAACCCCAAAACGTCTTCCAGCACGTCATGAGGCCGCTCGGTTAAAGGGAGTCCTCCCAACAAACAGGCACAGCAGATTCTCACCCATCAAGCGGCATGAGCCAATCTCACCAGCCAAAGGAACAGCAAAGGAATATTGGCGGGTCCAACCAGAGTCTAGGAGCCGCTCCATTAATAAAGGGAATCCACCCAACAAAACAGGCACAGCAGATTCTCACCCATCAAGCGGCATGAGCAAATCTCACCGGCCAAAGGAACCACCAGCAAAAGAACCCTTGCGGGCAGTACATCACCCGTGGATTCCGGTCTAAATTGACCTCGGCAAGCGGATTAATCTATCTCGCGGCATCCGGCGAGGGATTAAACAAAATAAATAGGCTTCAATGCCATTTGAGTCGTCACACACTCACGTGACGTTTAAAAATAATATTTCTAGGCTACATAGCACTAGTATCTCACTTTATCCTCCCAATCGCCCCGAAAAACACCCCCCTGCACAAAATCTAAGTTATGTCTTCCGCCATGATTCCCTGAATGAATCCCTTTCCGGTCTCCTTCCAGTTTTGCCAACCAACAAAGTTAAAATCAGAAAAAAAATAATAATCAATAGACAATAAACAGTACCTACTTTGCGCAGTACCTGCTCACGAAATAGATATGTTACACATGGTACCGGAATGTTATATCAAATTATTCAGATTAGAAAATCACTTTGTTGCTTTTGTCACGATCAGGACTTTTCGCTAATCAGTTATTGCAATTATCCTCTGATCCGCCGTGATTAACAATTCATATTCTGGAACACAATAAATTTAGTTCCATGACAATTGAGAATCATGCAAATTCAACACCTCCATTGAAAAGTCATTCAAAGTTATGAACCTAACATTAAGTAACCTATTTAACCTTTTTTTCATAACTTTTAATGACTTTTCAAATGAGGTGTTGAATTTGCATGATTCTGATGAGTTGTCTAGTCACCAATAAATTCATAGACCTCAAGTCTATTTTATTGTGAAAGAAAAGGGTTTGTACAATAAATCGTAGCTGCAGTGTCTGGGAAGTTTATTCCCGATTTATTTAAAGATTTTTGAATAATTATAATAATAATAGTTTATTCCAGAATGTATGCAGGTGTGGTGCAATGCAATTTTATACATGAACATCGATTCCGTCTAGTTTTATATGATATATATTTTTAAAAATTATATTGGCTAACATTGACTGTTTTACAGCATGTAACCATATAAAGAGAGAAGCGAATGGTAGGTACCTACAAACTAACTACTCCTTGAAAATAGCAATGGTCCTTGCACAAAAACGTACCTTTAATTTAATATCAACGCTATAAATATACCGCCAACAATAATTGCATGTCACAGTTAAATATAAACACAAGAAACTACTACAAATAATTGAAAAAAATAACAAGTGTGGGATTTGATCGTACAATGATCTCAGAAAGTATGAAACATACAAAACACATAAGTAGTCTTAGATTAAATTGATATTGATTATATTGAAAAGATATGAAAATATTATAACAGAAGAAGACAATTTCCGAACAAGAGTTTTAATGTGAGGGAGCGGACGCGCGGATCGGCAGAGACGGGGGACGAGTGAATGAAAGGCGTCAGTCGATGTGTTGAGTCAGTCTTTATTGCTGCTACGTAGCGATGGTGAATTTGGTGTAAAGTAACAGTGTGCAGACAGGAGCGATGATGATGATGAGGCTCGTAGGTGTTGCAGTGATGAAGGTCGGTGATGCAGTGGTGTAGCAGACCACGGGTCTGCATGTCGCCAGCATGTTGTTCCGCACCGTGGTGGTGGAGAAGACCTTGACGTCCAGGATGGATGCTCGACGCAGTGAGTCGCTGAGATGAGCTGCGGTGAACCTGAGGAGTTGCTGCGCACGTGACAAGAAGGCCCGCCGCGGGACTTGTCATGGGCAATTGTGTCTCTTGAGAGATGTTGCGTCCTCGAAGGTTGATGATGCACCGGCACAGGATCCGGCACGTCGCCGTGGGCCTGGCGGTTACCGCACTGGAGCGTTATCACTTGATGCACTGTCTATGTGTGTTAGAGAGCTGTTACTGATACTAGAGACTGGAACTGACTGACTGACTGACTAGCGCTGTGTCGCTGCGCTTTATATAGCCGACCGTGTGAGTAGCTACCCGAAACGCCAAGTAATATCGAGCGCCCGCGCAATGCAGAGAAGCCTCTGGAACATTCCGCGGCCGTAAGAATGTGACGGCTGTTGAGTCGAGGCCTTTCGATGCGCTTCCCGAAATGTGTAGCCGTATGCGGCGTGAAACACTACAACTGTAGGTAGATTGTACCTTTCGAGAATATGCTGGCTGTATTAGTGGCGGCGCAAGGATTGTGGCTAAATAGGGCGACCGTTCTGGTCGCCACAAATGTAATACATTATTTAAGAAATATATTTTAGAAGTTCTAATTTAAATCGCAGACATGCTTATGGCCTTTATTATACAAAGGCATTAGTTCTAATGTTTCAATCCAAATATAAATTTTATTTGATTCTAATAATATTTTTGTACCTAATACGTTCTCTTTTCCTTCTGCCTTGCACCCTCAATGGATAACATAAAATGGCAGGTTTCTTCCGATACGATCGTACTATCTCGTAGCATTCTTAAAGTATGATAAATTTGCTTATATTTATCCTGAAATCTACCTACGAGGCGCGTGCCTTGAATTTTTATACCTATTTTCACAATTTTCTTTCTACGTCAGCTAGTTTTACGTTCCTCTCGTTATGTATTGAATAAAAAAATAAAAACTGTAATGTTTTTCCTGACAAAGCAATTTTCAAACAATCTTTTCCAATACTTACCCCTTTTAAGTTGCCTGTATCACCACAATCCGTAAGTATATTGGTTACAGTGATTAAAGATATTAAATAACATTACATAGTGGGTAACTGTACCTACGATATGTTTCTTTGTAATGCCTTATTTGTAGTACCTATGTGTATTTAGGAATTACCGAGTGATGTGCGTGGTGTGTGTGTGAGGGTGTGTGTGTGTGTGTGTGTGAGGGTGTGTGTGAGGGTGTGTGTGTGTGCGTGTGTGTGTGTGTGGGTGGGTGGGTGGGTGGGTGGGTGTTTGTTTTACATTTTAAAAATTAATAGTATCTGTGTGTGTGTGTGTGTGCGTGCGTGCGTGCGTGCGTGCGTTCGTGCGTGCGTGCGTGCGTGCGTGCGTGTGTGTGTGTGTGTGTGTGTGTGTATGTATGTATGTATGTATGTATGTATGTATGGGTTGTATATGTTTGTAGGTGTGAGAAGGGGTGGTCTGTGAATGGATATGTACGCGCATTGAACAGCTTCACATTTTGTGCTTTTGAAAAAAAAATCGGTGCTCAACCGCGTGATAGTAAAAACATATTGGCAAACATCAATGATATTATCGGTGACGCAAACAGATTTTCTGCTTAGTTGTATTATGCTGTGTTCCACATTGCTGGTAACGGGAAGTAAGGAACTCTAATCCTCTGGTGGTAATGAAGTCGGTGGCGAATCCACGACACGTGCCGCGCTCGTGGGGATTAATTAGATGCCGGATTATGTAACTCAATTGTTTATTCTTTAATTATTTCCTGGAACATGGCATTAGTACTGTAATGTCTGCTTTATTCGCATTCAGACATTAGTGAAGTGTTGGGTTCTTCCAATGAATACTTAGGTTCTCGTTTGTTGGTTTATTATTTATCGTGTATATTTACAATATTATATTACACTGGTTTGACGTCCGAACCCGACTGGCTAGGAATTATATCTAAAGCTTGCTCTGACAGACGGCAGCGTCCTACTCTACTGAAGTCTTCGGCTTTCATCGCAACCATTCATTATCACGACACGAACGGCGATAGGTGGTACTGCTCTAACTCTTACTGCTTCAGCGGACATCTGTTGGGAGGTGGCAGAAGTTCTAACCCAGCGACATCTATTAAAAGTAACTGAAAATATGTGCCTATCCAATACACTACAAGTACCAAGTAAAAAATCCAGTTTTCTAACGTGTTTCTTGGTTAATTGGTCAAGGTATCTTTTTAAAGCTTGCACACAGAAATATGCCTCCGGGAAATAGGTACCCTTCTAAAGGGTGATTTTGTATATTTTGTGTTATCTTTTGCGTCAAGTCAGCGGTAAGAGACAATTAAAATAAAAGGCAAAATCCTTTGCATGTCCGAATGAGTCTGTTTTACGTATTTACATTTTGAATTAATTAATTAGGTACCTACTTAATTAAAAACACTCATTACTATTTATTAGTTATTATAACTACTTACATATAAGCCTAATAAATAACTATCCGTTTGTCGTATTATTTAGATGTTTGTACACGATGACATTCGATTTGCAAATTTTCCCGCGACCTACATCTCTTAACGAGGATTAAGCGGCAAACGCGTCGTTATCTTGGCGTTAGTACTATGTATTTCTGGATAATTACTTTTAAGAGTTTGTGGGAGTTAGCGCGATACAAAATACCGCATTTAAGAAAATTGTCAAAATGTGTCGTATATGGCCGATTTAACACGCGCTTTTTATATTTTTTTTATATGAACACTGCACAAGAGTCCCAACTTCTCCGTCTGGAGCCAGTGAGACTATGGCATCCCCAATAGGCCACTTGTATCACATTTAAAAAAATCCGGTTTATGCAAATATTCTAAGATATTCCGTTTTTTTATCGTATTTTTGAAACTCTGGCGATTTTTTGAAAATTTCATTCCGAAAAATCAGACCATTTTTTATAAACCGGAAAGGCGGGACATAATCTTATGGGTGCGAAAAAACGATAATTACATAGCCGAAAATCATTTTTAAAAAAGGACGTTTTCCACACGAATGGCAATCAAATGTACGGGGTTCTCTTTGTAACATCTGTCAAAACACCGCCATCTTTATAAAATCGTCAAACCAAAGGATAAGTTGGCAGAGAACAAACAATAAATCTAGTGAATGTTAAACGTCAAATTCAAAAATTCGCCTGAAATCAAAGTGTTGCCATAAAAAAAAATTAATCAGTGTGGAATTTTAAAAATTAATAGAACATAATCGGAGACGGGACTAATGATTTTATTTAAAAAAAAAAAAAACTATACATTTCTAAACATTTTTATTAACGTTTTCGTAATCTTAGTAAAAAAATCTATCCACACGAATTATTCCAAGTCGTTATGAAATCCATGCAAGTGGCCTATTGGGTAATGTTGTGAGGCTGAAGGTAGTGGAGATGGGAAGAAGGTGGGGGAAAAGGAAGGTGGGGGAGTACCTGGCTATTCAGATCTGGTTACCGAGCACGGCTAAAGCCATTTCAAGCAACGTTTCAATTCTGAATGGTGGTCTTACACCAGGGCGATAGTGAGAGTATCTTCCACTCTGAAACGTGCCGCAAATATACTATATATTATTTTAAATCAATAAATTGTGAAATAACACAAATTAATCAAATAAAATTCGGTGTGCGAGTCAAGAGCCTTACCGCTGGACTACGCCGGCCGTCAAGCTGTGAGTGAGAGAACATGTTGAATATTATGCGTCTGAAAGAGATGGTTTTATAAGCGTAAGTTGATTTTGAGCTTGTACTTCTACATTGTACGCTTGTCGCATGAAATGATATACTGTATTAAATATAATTTGATATTTTATCATAATATCGCTTTTTTAAATTACCTTCCACTTCTGGACCCCTAGAGCCGCCTTTGGTGTCCTGTTTTGTAAACCCTGTTATTGACGGATGTAAAAATTCTGTTCCTCTGTTAACTGAAGTCTGCCGTATTGCTGTATCTACTGGATCTGAAGTAATCTTACGCTTGTGTCCTTTTCCGCAGGATTGGTTGCCTCTGCGTTATCCCCGACAGTCCTCTGTGAGAGGTCGGACCTTTCTCAGCCGAGGGCTAACAGCCTGGAGGTCGGGCCTCAGTTCCCGGTCCCCATGGAAACCGTCCCTCCGTCAAAGTAAGTAAGCAAGCCAGATCAATATGCAAAATGCTTTTTATTTTATTGCTATTATTTGTTTCTCAATGGATGACTCGATTTTCAAATATCAGTAGACCTGGCAAAAGGTCGATTGAAACATGGATTCGTGCGTATCTGCGATATTTTGTTACTGTTTGAAGTTCTTATTAATTTTTAACCCCCCTCGCAAGGAGCGGTGTTATAAGTTTGACTTTCTGTGTGTCTGTCTGTCTGTTGCATCGTAGCTCCTAAACGAATGGACCGATTGTGATGCGTTTTTTTGTTTGAAAGCTGACGTGACCGAGATGGTTCTTAGCTAAAATTCATGAAAATAGTTTCAAGGTCATCAGCTCTTTTTTGTGTCAATTTTAAAAATTTGCCTAATATTTTGAAAATTTGACTTATTCTACGTTTTTACATATGTAATCAATTTGCTTTGTTTGTGTATTTGTGTTTATTTTTAATTTTTAGAATTACAATCAATATATTTTGAAAACTTTGAAGTAAATCTAATTTAATTATATTGTTATCATATTTTGCAAGTATATTTGTTTTTATTATTATGACCGCTGTTTCGGCAATCACTGCGATTATGTGGTTATGCCACATGAGACGACTTGTTTATATGATTTTATTAATCCCACCCCATTTTTAAATACTTCTTCATATTTGAATTTCCATTTTGTTTTCTTAAATGAAAGAATGAATGAAGTGGAATCTAACCAACTTCCCGACTCCTTTCGAGCTGAAACTCGGCAGATAAACCCGATGTCGATGACAATGCATTCTACGACACTCAAGCACACAGACGCATTTCTCTGAAATTAGATGATATTATATTTAAAAATTTACAGCAGCTAAATAAATCTCGGTCCTATCCAATTGGGAATTGGTTAAGGTGTTAGCGCCGTTAGCGGTGTTCACTTTTTATTCAATCCCTGGGGAGGTTGGATTAATCCTCAATCAAACCAAAAAAAATATTTTTCTAAGTTTTGAAAAACATTTTAAAAGTTCACAGCAGTTGAACCAGTTTCTGGGGAGGAAGGTTCAATCCTCAGTCAAACCATCAAATTTAAAATTACTGTAAAAAAATGTGTTTTTACGGGTAGATATTTATTTGTTTGTGTAAAGTATTTTTTTTAATTGATGTGCTTAAAAAAACAATTGTGTGAGGCGCTTACTGTTAAAATTTTGGTTTTCCATTGCTTGTTATAATAAACAGTAACTAATTACTACCCGACCTAGCTCGATTTTCGATAGTTAGTTGGAAAATATAGAACCAACAATATCGTGACATTTTTTTTAATGCTAATACTAAGTTAATAAAAACTAGATAATTCAAGGTAGAAATCATCATCCTTACGATGATGCACCTCAGAGTGGGATTTGGCCTCTTCCATAAAAGCTAATCGCTAAAAAGTTTAAATGCTTCTGAAAAATCCTCAGTACTCTCCATCGTTCTTTAGTACTCTTTATCGGTCTTCCCGTCCTGCTCCAATACTCTTCTGCGCAGTCTGTCCACTTCTTCCTCGGTCTGCCACTGTCTGTCGCTTCCACTGGTGCACCCTTTTGGTCGTGTTTTTCAGAATCCTGTCGTCTAGCATTCTTTCTACACGCCCACCTACCGCTGACCTCTGGGGCCTTCAGAATCTTATAATGGTCTCTTGCTCAATTTGATTTTCGAGTTCATGGTTAATTTTATTTCTGTATGATCCATTTTCTGGCATGGGTCCAAATTGTCTGCTTTATTAAAGATATTCTTTGTTTCAACCTTACACTGTTGTGAACGATTTGAATTTTTGCTCTTGGCTGTGAAATAATTTGTAAACCCTCTCATTCAGCGTGGGTTTCTTAAAGACCTCTCCTTTCCTTAATTGACATTCCTTTCCTTAATAAAACCCTTTATAAAGCATCCTCAAATATTACGCGGGCCCCTAGGGAATCCTCCTTAATCCTGTCACTCCTGTTATCTTCATAATCAATAAATAGATAATGCACCCACACCTTCAAACAGAAATGCCTTCCATTTTGATTTGAATGGAAATCGATATCGCGACTGAGGTAGTACCTTTTGGTTATTAGAGCGAGACTGCCAATCAACATTGCTTACACTGCCTGACATCGTATTCGCCATTCCATTTCATTTTAAACTGGCTGCCCTGCCACGCGTTGCTGTGGCTAACGAAACACAACGCACAGCGCCATCTGTTAATTTGCATACAAATCAAATCCACACCTCCCGCTTTCCAGCCCGCTCTTCCACCACATACATACATTCTCCTTTATTTATATATTTCAACCAATTTACACAAAACCTTGACTCAATTGACTATATGCTCAATCTTCCTCACGAATAACTGTATCTATTTTTGAGTTTATCGCGAACAGACAGACAGACGCGGCGGAGGACTTTGTCCTGTTAGACCGAATTTCTAAAATTTAAATTTAACCAAATAATGGACAGACTTTTGAATCACGAAATATGTTATATTCTATGTTCATAATATACAAAAAAAAACAACAGTGTGCAATTCATACGTGGTAGAAGCGAAGCCTTCAGAAAACTAAAGTAGACAACAGTGGGGAGGCTACGAAGTATTGCACAAAGAGGAGGCCGATCTTACTATTTCAGCCTTTCACAGGCTAAATCCTAAAGATGTATGTGTTTGCCTCTTTTTAGTGTAGCTATCTTTCGTTTCATCGAGTTTAAAATCACAACGGTGCTAAAGAAGTTTTCACTTCAAAAAAGTACATATGTATATATTAATTTCACAGCTTAGTTGCACCTGATTGTCCATTATGAGTTCTACAAGATATTAATTACGTTTGTCGGTACCATTTTCTTGCTTCGGTTTTGTGTTTTCGTGGGTAGCTTTGATTCGTTGAAATCAGATTCAGAGGAATAATCACGAAACACATTAAAGTTCAATAAAGTGTCCATCGATTAACCATGAAAATCATTAGATTTATCGATATGGTAATTCCCGTTTAATTCCATCCAAAACTTGCTTTTCTTCGACTCTAATTCAAACGCTCGACATTTGGTTGGGCATCTTTTGTCCGACTAGAATCTGGTTTACCTTCGTTGCGAGGCGCCAGTCCATATAGTTTTCCCACGGTGCTGGGGCCGAAATTCTTACGGCCCGGGCGAGCAGAAGCAGTAAGAAGTGTGAAGATACGGCCGTAGAATGGTTCCACCGAAATTTTCTCACGTTGCATCGGCGTGAGGCTATTTGCATAAGGCATTAACGAATTTTTAACCATAGATCCTGCGGGGAATGTCTATATTACTTACAAGCGTTTGTGCAAACGATTCCTTTAACCCTTTACTTTCAACTTGTAGGCGTCTATGTTTCAACAACACATTAGCTAACCCCTCAGGTCTCGAGCATATTTTGCCAGAAGGTCACAGTAGTTCCGCTTTACAATAAAATCCAAATAAATACGTATCCGTAAACTAAAAACTGTTCTTGAAATGTGATGAATAACTATAGGTAGATATAAGGAATACAAAAGAAATGGAAATTAATCATTATTATAAGCAATAATTATTAATTAGTCTGAAACACTCATCAACATTGAAAAAATCTCCCGAGAAAAGATAAATGCCGCCGACATTTAAAATGTTTTTATTTTACTACGTTTAGAATGTCTTGTGAGTATTTTGTATCTCTAAACTCCAATAGACATTGATTTTCCGTAGATTTCCTAAAGCGGGTGGAGAACGAAGATGGTACCTACATTCCACATACATCAAAAATATCCATTGTTCATTATTATATTTCTGTCTATCTTCTATGTATATATCTATCTTCTGTATAAATAAAAATGAATCGCTGAAATGTATGTACGCTCATAACTTCCGAACCATTGCACCAAATTGGATAGTTGTGTTCGTTATTATCAGGACAATGTTTATATAAAACTACTGGTGAGCTCTGGCATTATGAAATTTGTGTATTAAAATTGCAATAGGTGGTACTCGAGCTTTTTGAAAAATGAATGAACAGGGACTGAATGTATGGAATGCGGGAGGGGGGAGGGGAACTCGGGTAGGGGGTTGGTGGGAGGGGTGCGGGAAACCCTGGAGGGGGAGGGGAACCTGGGAGGATGGAGGGGAACTCGGAAGGGGGGTTCTTGGGATGGGGGAAGGGGGTAGTAGAGTGGGGAGAGCGAAGGTGGAGGAGGCGGAGTGAGAACGCGAGATGGGAAGGGGATGCGGGAGAGGATGGGGAGGCAGAAGGGGGACGGAACGAATGTGAAAGGACCCGCAGGGAGAAACAATTTCTTTATTAAATAGCATAGCAACGCGTTGCGGGAACCAGCTAGTAATATTATAAATGCGAATGTATGTTTTGCTGGTTGTCCTTCTTTCACGTCGCAACGCAGCCACCGATCGACGTGATTTTTTGCATAGGGATAGTTGAAGAGACTGGGCAGTGACATCGGCTATTTTTCATCCCAAAAAACATTTCACTCCCGTTTGAAAATTCTTTGTACTCTCATATCTCCCTAATACCACGCGAGCGAAGCCGCGGGTAAAAACTAGTCCCAATTAAATTCTATTTGAATGTCGCTTACGGGATGACAACTTTCAAATTTAACATTCTGCGACACCGCCGGGGCCAGGGGACTTTGTCGTACAAAGGGTTAATATTGTTTGGGAACGTCCTCTAACAAATAATTGGTATTGTCAACAGTGTTGCTTATTTGAATTCTGGCGTCGTCCCATTCTTGTGTACATCATAAAGTAGCTCTGCTGGCCTCCGCTGTTTCTTTCATATGAATTTTAGCTACGTAATCGGTTATTAAGGTTTATGGCATCAACTTTACAAATCAGAACGTGCACTTTATATATTAAATGATTTTAATATTCCGTGATTATTTTATCAATCGTTGGGATACTTGTGTTTATTTGTTTCTTTATTAGTATTTTTATCAGAAAAAACATAAGTTGAGGCATTTTAGAAACTTTTTTATGTTTGCACAAAATTTTTATATTTAAAAAATTATGTATTTGTTTTGAATTATAAAATTTAAAAGCGTATTTCATCACTTTTCAAAAACAGTTTTTAGTTTTCGGATGCGTTCAGAAATATTACATTAATTTGGATTGTATTGTAAAGCCGACGTATGTTGACCTTCCGACAAAATAGGCCCGAGGCCTAAATGGTTAAAATCGAACTTCGCTCAGCATCTCCAAAGGTGATGCAACAATTTACAATTAGTTCAATGCTGTATCTTAAAACATAACTGAAGTGCAATCATAGCATTCAATTTATTTATCCGGGAAATCAATACTTTGTTATTCCCAGCATCCGCTGGTAAATCCGGTGATCGTCCCCGACCCGATCACCTTCGATGCACCTGTGCACGGTAATGCACGTTTTCTTACCACGACAAAATATCCCCGACAAAATATCCTACGGACAAAACATCCTCCAACAAAATATCCACTAAAATCTGACGGCCGGCGTGGTCGAGGGGTAAGGATCTTGACTCGCAATTTGAAGGTCGCGGGATAGATTAATTTGTGTTGTTTCACAATTATATAATTCTTTAAAAATATTATTTAGTATATTTGCGGCACTACCAGTATCGCCCTGGTGTAAGACCACCATTCAGAATTGAAACTTTGCTTGAAACGGCTTTAGCCGTCTTTAGTGACCAGATTTGAATGGGTAGTTCCCCACCTTCCTCTTCCCCTCACAACGTACCCCTATTGGAGATTCTATAGTCTCATTGGCTCCAGACGAGAGTGGCTGGGACTCTTGTGAGATATTCATATTTAATTTTTTTATTTTTTAAAAACCTAACCTAACATAACTTTACAGGATGTCTGTATTATTTTTGTCCCATTTTACTATTTTTGAACAATAATTTATTGTCTTGGGGTCATACATTAATTACGTGAGCTCAAAAGAGGGGGGGGGGGCGTGTCCAGCAAAATCTCACGTTACTTGAAAAGAATATACGAATTGGCCCAAATTTATCTCACCAATGGGGAGGGAGGGGTCTAGGTTGGAAGAAAAACTGCTCACGTAATTAATGTATGCCCCCTTTATAGGATGTCTGCATTATTTAGGTCCATTTTTTGTTAGGTTAGGTTAGGTTTTATTAGATATTTTGTTGGGGGATGTTTTGTCCGTAGGATATTTTGTCGGGGATATTTTGTCGCGGAATGAAAAGTCGCGAAACCCATATGCACGACTACCGGTGCTTCGACCAAATAAGTATCAGCTGTTGTTGTTATTCGTCGAAATTGTGTTATAACAAGAAGTGATTGCTTCCTAGAACTGTTGCTATTATTGCCCGCGATTATGTGGGGACGCCCAAAGGGGAAATCACTAGATTTTCCCCACTTAAATAAACACAATATAAACACACCAGAAAAACATCCAGTTGGAGTTAACCGTTGCGTCAGAATACCAATGAATGTTAAATAAAAACATGTCCATTTGTTAATTAATGAAGACAGTGGCGTGCATTGCACTAAGACCATAGGTAGTAGATATGCTGTGTGAGGTTTTTCATTTTCGGGTATGAATAATTTATTATTATTTGAAAATGGCCAAGTTATTATTATTATATTCTATTGACTGGTCATGGCCAACTGAATAAATGGGCGTACATGTTACTACAAAATTCATTGAAAAATGCATGTTGATCATAATTTTGTCGTATTTTTGAGGTGAAACTTCTCTGAAGTGATTTGAAACTCGATGAAACGGAAACGACACTAAAAATGACATATGCCAGAGAATGAGATAGTATTAAACTTTACCGCATTGGCCGCTTTGATTATGAGCTCACCTTTCAAGGCTCCTATTGGTTGAGATTGTGTGGGCTGTTGCGCGGTAGAAGGTTTCACTTCTACAGCGTGTGAACTGCACTTGATTTTTCAAAAATTATCTTTTAATTTAAGTTCATAATTCGTTCTTCTTAAGGTAGGCCCAGCTTTCAGCCTTTTTGTACCGCACGCCACTGCGTGAAGGTTGGCATCAATTTTCTTCTGTTATTATCAGGGTATTAAGGGACGTACTTGACTTACTTGCATTAAAAAAATATTAATGAATTTTAGGTCTCCTTTTAATAATAACTTTTTCGATGTCTTTTTCAAAATCAAACAAAAAAAACCTTCACATGTCGTCACTGGTCACTCAGCCCATTGCCGCAAAATCCTTCACAGTGCTTCCAACTATGCAATACCTACAGATTAATTATATTTTTAGTAGAAAAAAAACTTTTAAATATCACCGGAGACCAAATACTTTCTCATTTAAATTTTTTACTCCAAATAATATCAGGAATTAATGTACGTCCCTTAACACCCTGAATAAATACTTCTAATTTTACTACCCGACTTCATCCGATATTCAGTTTTTTGTATATGTATTTATATAAATTTAGTATCATCTTGTATAGGATTTAATTATTTTATTAATAACGCCTTCGAAAAGGAGGAGGTTATCAATTGGACGGTTTAAAAAAAAAAAAAAAAAATTATGTTTGTTACCTCAGAACTTTCGATTGGGTGAACCGATATTGATGATTCTTTTTTATGAGAAAGCTGGTGCTTTCCGTGTGGTCCCATTTTAATTTGGTTCAGTTCTGACAATGGGATCCATGAGAAAACCATATATTTCTTAAATTTGCAATAAGTATGTGCGCGACAAATGGACGAATAACTCAATATTACGCCAACAGATTTCGATGATTCTTTTTTTGAAGTAAAACTTCTTTACGCACTAAAACGCTTACGCTCGTCACTAAAAATCAAAAATTTTAACAAAACAAAAAACGACTTCAAAAAATGCACTAAAAAGTAAAAAAATAATTTCGTACGATTGTTATTTTTGGAGTCGGTGTCAGCCAGGATCTCCACATCTCACCTATAACTACTTATGTATGTAGTTACTTGGCTGACACCGACTCCAAAAATAACTATCGTACGAAATTATTTTTTTACTTTTTAGTGCATTTCTTTAAGTCGTTTTTTGTTTTGTTAAAATTTTTGTTTATTAAAAATGTACATCTGTCATGTCCATTTTAAACACTAGTTTATAGATAACTAGATCTGCCCCCTAGCACAGTAGATCAATAAGGATTGATAGGATAACTTTCGGTAACTTCTCATCGTTTCCTATACTGATTGCAGTTCGCTAACGAATAAGTAACAGTTCACATTGATTAAGTGTTCTTTATCATATTCGACGTCAACTGTTGTTTCTACGTTAGCGATCTGCAGTTGTCCTAGAAAACGATGACAAGATACCGAAAGTTATCCTATCAAACCTTATCGACTCCTGATTAGATGGAAATTACTGCAGACTAAAATAGTTCCGTAGCCCTAGAATTTTAATCGCTGTTGAAATTTTGCCCAGCGGTCTTTTTCACTAAATTACTTTTTTTTTGGTTCACCTATCCTAGGCTGTGAAATGGTTTGCTAGCTTTTGTATTTCCTCCCTTTAATGCTGTCGTGGCAGAAAATCTGTGAAAATTTCACGTAGACCAAACTCACCGATCGAGAGTTTTTTCTGATTCAGTACGAACAAACGCAGAGATTTTCTGCTTTGCTGTTGGGAAGAGACCACGATGACAATTTCTTATAATGATTGCCGAGGAGTTATTATTTATTTACATCACGTCATGTTCCTCTGACACGCTTATTATGACAATGTAATTTTTTGTGTCAATGGCAACTGGCAACCGCACGGTGATTGCGACTATTGCCTGTACTGTTGGACGAGTGTAATCATCAACTTATTTACATACTAGTTTAGACCTTTTTGCCATCTTGTCCGAGTGTCTGTCCAATGTCCATCTTGGTCCGTGAGTCAGCGGCGTAATCCCAACATGCTCATTTTTTGTCATGGGAATTCACTTATAACGAGCGTCGCAATTCTACAAAGACAAGTGCAAATTGATTGTTTTTCAGATGTAATATATTTTTTGCTTTATGGTTCTCATTACCTATGATGATAGCACTTTTTATACTTTGTTATTATTATCTAGGACGGGTCGTTTCACAGAAATTCGAATGTAACATTGTCATCAAATGTCCATTTTGACAGTCGAATGGTTCCCGTTAATTGGCAATTCTAAGGATGGGTTCTTTATTATTATATTATTTAAATCAAATCAAAAAATATTTATTGTACATATAAAAAATACAAAAGGTATAGCTTATGGGTAGACCCCATTTCTTCCAGCTAACCACATACATGTTATATTATAATGTTCATACAAAGAATAATATTATAATTTTTATACAAATAAGAAAATACAGATAACAAGAATACAAAAATAGGTGTTTCATTTATGTGAGGTATTCACTTAAGGTGTAATGACATTTGTTTAGAAGTAATGTTTTGAGTGATGATTTGAATTTGTGTGTGTCTTGAATTTGTTTGATGTTATGCGGAAGGTTGTTATATACTTTAACGGCCATGTAATATGGTCCTTTTTGGACTATTGTTTTGTTTGCTTTGGGAATTGATAAGTTTTCTGTGAATCTTGTAGCGTATTTATGTGTCGAGTTTTTTTGTGGAAACTTGACTGTAGATTTTCGCACTAGCATGCATAGTTCCATTATATATATGTCTGTGACTGTCAGAATTTTCAGATGTTTAAACAAAGGTCTACATGAATCCAGACGAGCAGAGTTTGTAATTTTTCGCATGCATCTTTTTTGGATGATAAAAACATCTTTAGCGTTTACTGAGTTTCCCCAAAAAATTATACCATATTTTATTATTGAATAAACATAACCATATATGCGGCTATTACTGATTCAATGTTCAATATATGCTGATTTATAGTTCTGGATTATAGGCCTGTTGCTCCATAAAACTGAAATAATCGCAAAACTTGAAAAGAACTTACACAGAACGTGAAACTTCAAATATTTGATGAATCCGTCCCTTTCAGCTGTTGATCAAATTATGAGCAGTAGAAAGGGACAACTATCACATTTTTAGCCGAAGGACCAATATTTATCCATTTGTTTGCGGCTCTCAGGGGCTAGGGTGGGTAGGTACCTACAGCATGACATTGTTACATTTGCAGTCGGTGGTGTCGCAAATCTATTTGCATTTTCAAAAACGGTATTTTTTTAATAAAACAATTACAGATTCAGAAACAATTTCCAGCGCCGCAGGGGAAAATTTTATATCTTCTAGACCTAGGCCAAACCAAGGCTGTCGATTTTTCGGAAATATTAGAACATATAAATAATGCCTTTTTGTAATTTTGGGCAAATGTTGATTTTTGTCGTTCGGAAAGTTAAACAAAATTTTGTCCGAAAGTCACTATTGGTACTTGATAAAACGGAAACCTTTTAAATGCATCAAACATTTTAACAAGAAAAGCGCTGCGCTACGAAGATGATTTATTTTCCTACACGGTCGAACCTCGAAATTTGGACTTACCCCTTTGCATAACAGTTGAAACCGTTAAGAATTTTGGATATTTTATTTAGCCAGGTGGAGGCACAAAAGGGCTCGCGGGCCACACGGAATGGGCTTATGGGCCGCTGGTTGTAATTATTACAAATAATACTACGTACTTAGGTTACCCGGGTGTAATCATTGCCTACTTTAATACGAAGATGTTTTCCTTCCTATATAATACTAGATGGGTACCCGGCTTCGCTCAGGACAACATTTGAGTGTCATGGAATGTTCCACAATGATGTTCCCGAGTCCCTATTCCCGAACATTCCACGACATACTCCGCCACTCCTTCCAGAACTTTCTAGAGCTCTATGTAACCTTCTAGAACTTTCCGGAAGACGGTTGTAGAAATTTCAAGAGAGCGAAACTTCCAGCCCGTATATCGTCAAATCAAAAGCATGCCCTTTAGGTAAAAACGGGAACCGTCACCCTGGGGGGGGGGGGGGGGGGGGGAGATCTACCACACCATACAACTCCCTTGATCGTAACGGAACTCATTTCTGAGTTTTTGCGAGCCTGACGTTTTTTTGGATTTTTTTTTTAAACATGTATTGATTATAATCTACGTAATTACTACTTATATATTATTTATTTATATGAAAAACCTCTACTGGATCGCCAGATTTGTTTTATTGATATGATCCAACTGATGTGCAAAGAGTTCAAAGTAATTCCTCAAAATTATCTCCGTTTTATCACACAATATACTAATAATATAAGATAAACTGAGGGGTGCAAAGTGTCGGAATAGGAACCTTTTTAAATACTCAAAAAATGCTTTGAAATAAATTTGTTTATTAAGATTACCAATTTTATTTGAAGAACAGCGTTAACGGGAAGCACACAATAAATATTCTAGCTTAGTCTTTCTTCTCTCAAATCTTTAATTATCCACCTCCTTCGTTAATCTCAGGATTCACAGAGAATTCATTACACTCTCTCTCGCAAATAAATCTCAACGACAAAAACAAATAAGAACATTCGTGTATTCATTAGAAACAAACAAAATGAATACTATTACTCAAGCATTGAAACAACCGGCTCCTCTTGTGTTAGCAGTGTTAGCGCTGACGCGATATGATTATAAAATAATTTCATTATGAATAAATATTATTTACCTTATATTATAATTTTTATGGATGCAAATTAAAATACTTTATACTGGATTCTTAATCATCCCTTGTTACAAGGGCGGGTTGGATGATAATTTATTTTCCTCGCGGATCTTAGTCATGTTTGTTGTGGCTTCTGTGTATGAATGTATTCGGCAAACTAAAAACTGTTTTGGAAATGTGAAGAAGTACGCTTTTCAAATTTTATAATTTGAAATAAACATATCATTTTTGGAATGTAAATTTTAATGCAAACATAAAAAAAAGTTTTTAAATTGGCTCACCTTACGTTTTCAAGTAAAACTTCTTTTACGCACGCTCGACACTTGGGGGTAAAATGATGAATACATTATGAAACGTTACGAATAAATATGAAACGTTACGAAAAAATGTGATACGCTAATCAATATGAAACGCTTATCAATGTGAAACGCTAATCAATGATGTGAGTTGAGTTGAGTTGAATTGAGTTGAGTTGAGAGCTGAGAGCCGAGAGCCGAGAGCTGAGAGCTGAGAGTTGAGAGTTGAGTTGAGTTGATGGGGATGTTGAGGGGATGGGGATATGTTTATTCCTGTTATTGTTATATTGTTAATGGACGGCATAAGTTAGTGAAGTTTTACTTTAGTCGTGTGGTCTAAAGCACACTCGTTCTTTTTGTAACTAAAATTATTGAACAAAAACACATAACTACATAATTTATTAGGTAAATGTATTATAAATGTTGTGGTTAACTCACTTTTTTTGTCGTTTCATGTAAAAATAATGAATAAAATATTCTCAATTTTTTTTTCAAATTACGTTTATGAATCAAATCTTTGGATTCATAAAGGTGTACATTTGAATTATTTTGCGGTGAACTTTTATATTTGAATATATGAATATATTTGGTATTTTCTCTTTCAACACCGTTGAGATCATATTTCTAACCATGACAGTAAGGGAGACACAACGATTTTTAAGAGACCTATATGAGTTGTTCCGAAACCGAACAAATAGATCTATGACCGGCATTGAGAGTTCCGCGCGGCGTGCGGAAACCTAAACCAGAATTATGAGTTGACTGCTAATCGTCGAGTTTATTGTTGGATAAATTTGGAATTGAGTGCACATTTGACCGATATTTCCGTTATTATGATTATTTATAGCCTCTGCGGTAGCGTGTTTGATGAACATTATTCATCGGTGGGTAAACATTTCTTTAACTGCTTTAATGCTTCTGGATTCATGAAAACATACTGCGTAAGCATGGGGCGTATAAATAATCCCAAACTGGCGAACATTCTAACCTTAAAACTAATTTTATGAAATTACTTTGCGGCCTATCTCAAAAATTATGATCCTTAAATTAGTAGAACCGATCCTATAAAAAAAGGGTGAATTTTTCTACTAGCTTCACACAGGAGGCTCTGAAGAAAAAAATCTTCAGGGCCCATGTAATGCTGTGTGGAGGGTCTATTTGGGGAAAAGAAGAAAAGGAAGTTCTAGGTTGGAAAAAGATATGTGGGTAGGAATCTGGGAGTCAGTGCGTCCAGGAGTAACAGACATTTTAATCTATCCAAGCCGATGTGTCGGAGCGTCTGGCTGGAGACGTTCAGTTTAGGTCTCCCTCAACCAGTCTTCCGATGCACTCGCCACGCATTAGGTGGAAAAAACGCATTCGCCGCCAATAAAACCTCGCCCAATAAACCCGGGCACCCCTGTTAAATCACCAAACGTAACAAACAACTTGAGGTGACCTGTGGCAGGTGTGTTGGTCATCCAATTAATGGTTCCTGGGGTGGCGGTACCCATAACCGCCTCCCAAATTGAGAGAACACCCTTCAGGTTCCTATTTGTCTCTTGGATTCGACGAAATAGTTATTATTATTACCATTTGTACAGTTCTCCGTCTAAGTTTTTGGCTGTGTTCCTGGCCCGCTGGGGTATTTCCACAAACAAGGGAACCTGTTGAAAATGAACGGAATATTTAAAGATAATTTTTCTGATTTTAATCTTCCCACTAAAAATATTTTTTTATTTTTATGTTTTCATTCCATATTATTGATTTTAAAACGATCCAAAACTGACAAAATCAAAACGGCTCGTGGTTGGCAAATCGGATTGTGACGTCACAAGCGTCACGCAGCTTGGCCAGCATAAATAAACACTGTCAGTGAGCGTCCACGCTCATGACGTCACACGATAACCCCGCCCCAAAATATCGTTTTAGAGGTAATTCAAAACTTTGATTTGCTTTAGAAAATTTATTCGTCAACGTTAAAATAAAATAAAAATGCTATAATCATCGTAATTTTTTGCTTAATTTTTTAAAGCAATAAAAAAGTGGAAATACCCCATTATTGTGTAGTACAGAACATAAGCGTAAAGAAAGTTATGAATAAGCGATAATTACAGTGCTGCCAAAAAGTGCGCATTTCAAGCAAAACGGAAGAAAGTGGCCGTGTGAACGAGATTAGAGAACATTGGTGCACACCTACGCTTCTAAATAATATGCCACTAATAATTAAAATCGCGATTGTGCTGCCGTTATTCTAAACCAGAGCTTCCCAAACATTAGGCTCAACACCCGTTTTCAAGTTTTTTTTTTTACCTTTCCACCTACCCTTCCCTTCTAATTACAAATTTCAAACTTAAAATCGATTCCAAAAATATCTTTAATGGTAAGTTGGTATGTGTTGTGTATGTATGTATGTAAATATAGACGATAAGACCACGTTCGTTCGGAGATGGTCGGCGAAGCCGAATGTTTCCGAACGAACATACTTGCAAAGCGATCGGTGGTCGGTCGTTGGGCAATCCGACTTCAGATCTAAACAGAGAGCCCGTATCTTTTTCTGATCTTTCTATTTTCTGATTTTCGATTCAGTTTCGCTCATATTGTCTTCATTTAATTAAATGTTACGATTTGTGGTTTTACTTAATATATTTTTAATCTGCGCATTTTTATTGCCCCCCTCTCCCCCAATATTATAATTCCGCTTTGGGAATCACCGTTTTAAATAATCAGTGTTGTACTCGAGAGAATGGCGGCTAATTAAGACTCGGTCTTCGCATTACGGCGCGCACTCTCATATCAATTAACAATTAAGATACATCTCCGCTGCTCCACTTCTGATGAGAACGACGCCATCACCGCTGCTCCGGGGGCGGCTGGCTTCAGACTCTTCATTCTTCAGACTTGAGACGACTCTCACGGGCTTTTCCGACTTTACGCAAAAAGACGCATTGTTCGCGTAGACGGAACTTGCGCAAGTACTGCACAAGTATAAGTACAGTAACCGAGATACGCCCGGCAACCGTTCATTATTCTATATTCTATATCTGTAAAGTTGTTGCGAGATTGATTGGTTTACAGTAACGAGGTGTTGATAATAATAGGAAGCTGCATTTAATTAAGGCAGATTAAATCAAAACCACAACCTTTGATTATATTTGTAATGGTTGCATTAAATAAAATGTTATATAAAACCCACTTTATTGAATGAACGCTTTAAACTTTAATTCAAACAGTTACATAAATGTAAGTGCAACAACATCATACACACCATTTAAGGTGAAGCAACTACCACTTAAGGGGCCGCAACTCGAATTTCTACAGATTTCTGACATATCCCCCTTACACATTTGAAGTTTTTAAGCTCTTAAAAAATATATGTTATTTTTGAAGATAATGTCTAGATGCTGCCCACGCCGAAAACCAAATTATATGACATTCCCTCGATAGAAAAAAACGCAAAGTACGCTCCTAAAATTATTAAAAACAAGTCTGTTTCTATAATCTTATAAATTATATTTGTGAAAAAATTCAAAATGTTTCTTTAAATGATACTTAAGATGCTCCCCAAGAGATTTTTGCTCTATTTTAAACGAGTCGTGTTTTAGTAAACATTTTCGCATCGATTTTGGTGCTGTAAATGTCAGCGCTCTCCTCTAACATTCGTAGTTGCGTATCTCTCCATCTTCTTCTTTTCGAGCCCGGTTGCGGAGTCTTAATGCAAAATCATGTTTTTTTGGTTTGAAAATTACATCGCTTACAAATATTTTAGATGCATTAATTAAATACTGCGACACATGTTTGCCTTTAAAATAATCGAGTATTTTTTTGATTAGTCTCGTAGAAAAAAATAAAGTATCAGGCATAAAAAAAATTTCAAATAAAAATCATTTACATGCGAAAGCCTTTTCGCTTGTATTTTTTTTTGTATAATGTGGTAAATTAAATTCTTTATAAAATTATGGTAAAACATTTAATCATTTTTGCCTGAATCACCCAAAATAAAATAAATCACGCTCTTTGGCATGTCTTTTTTGTATCTATAAATCAAAACAGGCGGCTGGTGTTTAACGGGAATTTAAACCGTATCGCCATCTACATAAGGAGTGTTATTGTTAGTGGCCTGATCCCGAATTTTACACGACGTGATGCATCCATACCTTAATCAAACATTAAACTAATTTGGGTTAAACTTTTAATTTTCAAAATTGTAAATGATAAGAGTACAAGCAAATAAGTTGGTATCAAAATTATTTTGTTTAACACTTATTAATAATTATTATTATTTGATGATAAAAATATACAAAAAGTTGACAATAAAGTTGATTTATAAGGGTTAAATATACAAAAGTTGATTTTGAAGATTGATCCTGATGCAAATATTTTATAAATGCTTTCTAACTAACTAACCATCACGCCGTTTCCCCGCAGGGGTAGGCAGAGAGGACGGACCGCCAAACAACTCGGTCTTGGCACACACTCTTTGCCTCACTCACATTCATACATCGTCTCATACATTCTCTTCTATTATTCTGACTTTTGACATGGCCCGACTCAAGTATCTGATTCACTTGATCGTGCCATGTCTTCCTCGGAGGTCCCCGACTTCTTCTACCATTCACATTTGCGTCGTATATTCTTCTTACACTATTTTCTTCGTTCATTCGCTCTACATGCCCAAACCATCTGAGGGTCCCTTTCTTAATCTTACTCATTATGCTTACATCAATCAGCCTTACATTCTTTGCGGATATCCACATTTCTCACAAGATCATACATTGTTTTACCACACATACGCCTCAGGGATCTCATTTCAACAGCATTCAGTTTACTTTCATCCTTCCTCTGCCAGTTTTTTTTTTTATTAGCGCCAACGGCATTCAGTCCTCCATTAATGGAGTTACCGGAATTCACCCTTCTTTCAATATCTCTATCAGCCTTACGAGAGATAAATGCTTTCAGTTTCACAAATCCTACAATTATTAATATCACGCGATTTTTCATGGGTCTACGCTAGTTCTCTTATATCATGACATTAAATAATGATATTTTAGCTAGAAATAAAATCCTTTTGAAATAATAAATCTACTTTCAGATCAACTTAAACCCAATTTTTTTACACAAATTATATTTTTTGCGCATATATCCCTAAGGTATCTAAGCTATGCTGGTATCTAAGATCAATACTAGCAATTCTACGAGTATGCAGATAAGTTTATAGATCTGATTTTTTTATGTAGCAGCATTACATTTTTCCAACCTTTAAAATATCTGTCAGTAGAAATTAATTTATTCGTTTTCTATTCGTAAAACTCTTATTCCAAACCAAAATGTTTCATCCCCAATCCCAACGCATCTCGTATTTCGAAAAAAATGAAGACTTCTTCAATCTTTGCAAAATAACTTTGTGGCATTATTTATTATTTAATTAATAAGAGATAACTTTGTATAAACCACTTTTTTAATAAACAATATCGACATGTTTCAATAACAATGTTATCTTCTTCAGGATATGTTAATATAACATTGTTATTGAAACATGTCGATATTGTTTATTAAAAAAGTGGTTTATACAAAGTTATCTCTAATTAATTAAATTAATTAAAAAATGAAGACATTTATTTAATTTTTAAAGTGTTGATTTTTATCTTATTACATTAATTTACATTTATTGGTAGTTTACTGATTACAAAAAAGGTGTGTATCAGATCCCTTTCACAAACTCTAGAAACATAAAACATTAATTAAAGCTCCCTTGGGGTGATTGATTATTCACAAAATCGGCGCTACACAAATCAAATAAAAAATTCCTTGCGCCCGGAAAAGTACGTTTCTAATTTTCTCTTATTTAATATACGTATATATTTTTAACTTAATGAATAAAATAAATAAATTGTAATTAGTAACACTGAAGACAATATTTAGCGACCCTCAATTGAAAATAAAAAAATATCAGAAAACACACAATCGCATCTAGGAATTGAACAAGACAAGACACTGTCTAGATAGCATTTAAATCGAGGAAAATCTTTCAATCATACATCATACATAAATACAGCAACCAATACAAATATGCGTTAAGAAAATTAAGATAGTGTTGGTAGTTCTTAGTCGAAATATGAAACAGTTAAAAATGACCGAAGGATAGGGTCCCATCAGATCAGTGGAAGTGCAGCGCCTCTGCAAGGCTAAAGTCCTGGGTTCAATTCCTAGATGTGACCGTATCTTCATCTGATTTTTCTGTTTCAAATTTTCGATGAGAGTATGGTTAATAAATTAAAGTCAAAATTTCCTCTGAAATCATGAGGTTTGTAAGTAGGCAGGTGCTCAAATGTCTACCTACTTAATTATAAATCATAATTTTTAAGTGACATTTTTATTTCAAATAAGTAAGTATAAATTTTTTCCAAAGAAACCTTACTATCTCAATGAGAATTCTTTTTTCAAACTTTCGTAGGTACCATAATATTGTAAAAGATGCGAAGAAAATGAGAAAGTCCAAATAAACAAAACGATTTCACATTTGTAAAGATTCTTCACTGAACCATTAAAACGACCGCCATCTTGAAACGGAAACGGAACGTACAAACAAATTAAAGGCGAAAGAAATGCAAAAAGGTCGATTTTTGCTGCGCTCCGGCAAATACATAATTACGTACTTAAAATGAAAATCTACTGGCGATGATTTAATGAGGTACTTATTGTTGAATTTACTGGCCATGATTGGAGAGTTTTCCACAATTACGAGGCGAATTTCGTGTTCATTACACCTATCATTAATCACGATTATTTTATGACGCTATCCATTAGGGGCTGGTTCTAATAAATAATTGGCTTTCACATAGGTAAATGGCGATTCGACCCCATTAATCCTACCCAGAATACCATGGGATCTCACGATAAACGACGATCAGATACGATCTTGAGAACCAATTCGATGGAAATCTACTTATAAACATTTATTGCCTGCTTATATGATTATAAATTACTCACTAGTGTTACTTGCTGTGTGAGAACTGAGAATTAGATCGGTTTATTGAACATGTGTAAGAAGTAGTAAGAAGCTTATTGTTAGTAATTTTGACCTAGTATTTTGCTTTGTGGTTCCTAAAAAATAAATATAAATCATGCTTACCAAAGGCGCAGGTATCGGTTATCAATTTACTGTTAAAATGGTAAAATCCCATTCATGGACACCTTCATATATATTTTTTTCATTAAATTTCTCGTACATCAGTTTCTTCGTGTTCTTCCCGTAACCTCTCTTATCGTAGGTTGGCTACCACCGATGCAATTGTCACCCTGCATACTCACTAGAATTGTATTAGTTTCAGTCAAGCAAATTTCTAACCGTTACGTATTCCTATACTTCGTCTGTGTTTTTGTATTGCGCCGTACACGGTGTTATGTCTGCCCTTCAATCGTCCACTCAATTTTCATATTGCGCCGTACACGGTGTTATATCTGCCCTTCAATCTTCCTCTCAATTTTCATATTGCGCCGTCACGGTGTTATATCTGCCCTTCAATCTTCCTCTCAATTTTCATATTGCGCCGTACACGGTGTTATGTCTGCCCTTCAATCTTCCTTTCAATTTTCCTATTGCGCCGTTCACGGTGTTATGTCTGCCCTTCAATCTTCCTTTCAATTTTCCTATTGCGCCGTTCATGGTGTTATGTCTGTCTTTCAGTCTTCCCCTCAATTTTCATGTTGCGCCGTTCACGGTGTTATGTCTGTCTTTCAATCTTCCCCTCAATTTTCATGTTGCGCCGTTCACGGTGTTATGTCTGTCTTTCAATCTTCCCCTCAATTTTCATGTTGCGCCGTTCACGGTGTTATGTCTGCCTTTCAATCTTCCCCTCAATTTTCATGTTGCGCCGTTCACGGTGTTATGTCTGCCTTTCAATCTTCCCCTCAATTTTCATATCGCGCCGTTCATGGTGTTATGGCGTCTGCCTTTCAACCTTCCCCTCATTTTATATATTTCACCGTCCATGGTGTTTTATGTACCTACATCACTTTCCTTCATTAAAAATCTAGTAACACAATTTCATGTTTTGGTCCATTCAATAAAGAACACCCATATTAGTTCCCACGTCTATCCGGGTTAGTCCAATTATGTATACTGTTAAGAAGTTATCCAAATTAAATTCACGTACCTACCAAGTGTAGGGCTCTCTGTTTATTAGGTACATCTTATCAAACCATCAGAGAAGTACACGCTTTCTATTTCTGTGATGGTTGGCGACTCCAAAAGACTTCCTTAATTCAGGATTCCATTCCGATATGTGCAGACTGGAGAGTTGTACTTGTAGCGTGCCAAGCAAAGTTACAAAACAACACGTAATATTGTGTTATTGCTTCCTTAACCCTTCAGGGTTTGAGCTGTATTATTGATACTGCTCATAAAAATTCTGTCAAATGCCAGCGATTTATTGAGAATTTCCGCATTTCAATAAAATCAAAATAATTTGAATATTTCTGAACGTATCCAAAAACTAAAAACTGTTTTTGAAAGGTGATTAAATAAGCTTTCAAATTGTATCATTAGAAGTAAGCATTTTATTTTAGAAATATTGATATTTTGAATGCAAACATTAAAAAGTTTTAAAAGTGACTCACCTTACATTGTTTCCTTTAAAAACTGAACTAAAATAACTGATAACGTAAAAAGAAACTCATTTTTTAATAGTCAATATACGCTTTCAAATTGTGTTATTAGAAGTAAGCTTGTTATATTTGAAATATTAAAATTTTTATTGCAAACATTATAAAGTTTCACCTAAAATTTTGGTGAACGAATGACGTCATAAATACGAATAATTTTATCTTTTTTGCGAATATCTATGGAACTCAAATCGTAGTGTAAGGTTGTCTCTTTCTATCACTTTTTAAATCATATATCTCGTCATTATAGTAAGGGAGATACAAAGACTTTTATGAGACCAGATGAGCTGACCCATATATGGGTCTAATTTACTTTATGTCAAATAGTTGTTTGACCCATATATGGGTCAGATTTACTTAAGAGGTTAATCTATAAACGGTTCGCGATCACAGCCACCCATCGCCAACAATTATTGCTCCTTTCGTCTTGAATAATCTTAACTACAAAGGAAAACATGTATGTGCAGTAAAACATCTCGAACGTATAGCTCCTGCGTTTTTAAATTTGACGATTAGACGATTTGAATCTTAAGCTAACAACATCATTTCGATAAGTAGTTGTGAAGCTTTGAAGTATTCATTTGTGTGTTTTTTTATTGATCAATGATAAAACTGGAAGTGTCATAAACGGTAATAATGTCTATAAAATAATACTCGTGGCATTAATTATTTTCCTCAACTCTGAGTCATTGCTATTAGATACCATATTTTATAATCTGCGCTCACAATGCAAAGATAGAATTAAAAACTATACTATCAATATTTGCAAAAAATGCAAAACAATGTGAATCACGCTTAGTGTAAATTTATTGCTATTTTATAGGCAATGTGAGTCATTTGACGAATCACAATTATTGTAAAGGAAAATGCTTAATTTTATTGTAATTGATTGTCTTTTATGCAAAATTCATAGTAAGTAATTCTATAAAATTATTTATTGACGGAAGTTTATTATGATTAAATTTAAATCAACATTTTGAAAGGTCAGCCTGGTGCTTCTATTCTGCGGTTTATGGCTTTTGTCATCTTACGGATATTAGTCAGATAATAGTTGAGATTTCGTTTCAATCATCCACTTAAAACATATTAAAAAAAACTACAATGTGCATTAAAGGCTTTGTTTTACACGTTCGTGTATGGATCTAATTTGGTCTCTCAGTCTAATTTGTTATCTTTTCGGAACAACTCATATAGGTGTCATAGAAATCGTTGAGTCTCCCTTAGTACCATGGTTAGAAATTTGATATAAACGGTGTTACGAGTAGAAAGAGAAAACATCACGCCTCATAATAAAATCTTATTTTTACACGAAACAATAAAAAATCAATTCACGATAACATGTTTAATACATTTGCCTAATAAAAAAGATTTGAGTTTGTTTATGTACAAAACTATTTATTCATATTCATTTTGCGTATGTACGGATGCAAACAATTAATTCATCTTAATATTTAAAAGAATAACTTGTAAAAGCCGTTTTTTCCTAAAATAATACTCGCACCATCTATGAAAGATAAACATTATGAATTCTTTTTTAAGTATCACCTTAAGTTGAAAAGGTCGACAAGTTTCTACCTTTAGTTTCTTAGATCTACCTACAAATGCTATTCTGAACCTATCGTAAGGCTAAATACTTCCCGAAATTATGTTATAAGTTAAGTACTAGATGATGCGTAAACGTTGTTCTGCCGTATAAATTGTTTCTAGTGTATATTTTGGTTGTTAAATGAAAAATAACGAATGTATTGTAAATGTGTGGGGATTGGATCTATTACATAAAGAGGAATGGAGCGCTGTAGACGATTCTCGTGAATGACTTGCGCAGGTGTGGATGAAAGTTCAATGAGGCTGACGTAGCGCCATCTGTCATTCAACAACATAAATAATTTCGTTCTGTTTTAAATACGACCGACGCGACGGTTAAATTTATTCATACAAAAATACTAAAAATCGCCATTAAAAAATGGGAGGATGGAGTAGGAGGGTGAAAATTTGGGATTATATGTATTTTTTGATGCCAAATAAAAAAAAATAGAAAAAAAAATCTATATAGGGACACCCTGATCACCTAGCGGTATGAAATATACTTTACGATCTATTCTCTTCTCACACCTACTTAAAAATAGGTATACATAAAAAAAAATCATTTAAATCGGTCGAGTGCGACCACAAACACCGTGACATGAGATTTTTTATATGTATATAAGTTATAATGAATAAGAGTGTGTACGTCGAATTTAGAAAAGTATTTACATTTGAAAGTCCAGTTTCCCATCGCTTCCTTCAATAGTCGCTAGCATTGATGCGTTCACAATACTCGCCCCAGTTCACATTTCCTCCTACAAACGTTATATTTATTATTACCGCGGTGTTTTCATTATGCGATGGTAGGACGAAACACAGTAGGCAGTATGTACATAAATGTACTAGGTATAATAGGGCGACTTTGTTCATTGCGGATATCTTTTTTATTTTATTTTTTATGTGATTACCGCACAAGAGTCCCAACTGCTCCCATCTGGAGCCACTAAGACTATGACATCTCCAATTAATAAGGTATGTTGTGAGGCCGAAGGTAGAAGAGATAGGAAGAAGATGGGGAAGTATCTATTTATATATCGCTATTCAGATCTCGTCACCACATACGGCTACACCCATTTCTAGCAACGTTTCAATTTTGAATGGTGGTCTTACACCAGGATGATGCTGAGATCTTCCACTCTTCCACAGACGAAGAAACAAAAAATATTGTGTAACCAAACTACTTCAATAAACAGAATTAACACAAACACTTTCTTTCTTTGAGTGGCATTCAACGCATGCCGGGTACTCGCTAGCTAGCAAGATTATAAAAACGGTATATATAGCAAAGTCGTCCCCTTCCGAAGGCTAACTTTGATAACAATGTTTTTAATTTTATTTTTGGCTCTCCGATTTTTTTTGTTGTTTTCAAATGTTTTTCATTAGTGATAAAAAAGACATTTTTTCGTGCAGACAATTTCCTGAAAAGTTATATAGTTTCAAAGTTGAAAATAGAGCAGTCATCCCATTTTACGTTAGGTACCTAAGAATGGTAGATGGCCGCCGTGGCCGTAATACGGAAGACCTCCTTTAGCGCACGTCCGCGAATCCAGGAAATGGAGTAGATTGGAAGTCGAATGCCGTTAAGTCTTTGTGCATAAATGATGGATGTGCCCTCGCTTGTGCCCTACGTGAAAATACTCCGATTCTCATAGAAAATGTACCCGATGACGTAGCTCCGCGGACGAACTTCGCGGCAGAACGGTGAGAGGTTTGCAATTCGAAGTGCTGTGGCGACCAGAACAATAATAAGTTTTTTTAAGTCGCTATGTAAATGAATTTTTAGTGTAAGATATTTCTATACTATGCCATGGTGAATGACTATCTACCATTCGGAGTAGAAATGCTGGAGCATATTAACATGTTTCAGGACGGGTTGTTTTACAGAACTTGAACAATTCATCAATTTTCAAAGTTAACCGCTCAGGCCTCGACCCTATTTCTTTGGATGGTCAAAATATTTCGGCTTTGCAATAAAATCCAAATAAATTGAATAATTCTAAACGCATCTGAAAACTAAAAACTTTTTTGAAAGGTGATGAAATAAGCTTTAAATTTAATAATTCGAAATAAACAAATAATTTTGGAAACACATCTAAAAAAATTTGATAGCTAACATAAAAAAAATTTATAATGGCTCACCTTACGTTTTTTGTGACTAAAATAACTGATATCGAAAAAAAGATGAACATATTTCATTCGGGTATTATAAAGTTATCGTCAACTGACTTTTTTATCATTTCATATAAAAATAATCAATAAAAAATCCCAGAGATTCCTATTTTTTTTCAAATTGTGGTGGTAAATTTTGTATTTATAAAGGTGCACATTTTAATTATTTTCTGAAAAACTTTTAGATTTTAATATACAGCGTGGTGTTTTCTCTTTCTAGCACCGATTAGAGCATATTTGTAACCATTATAGTAAGAGAGTCATAACAATTTCTACGAGACCTATATGAGTTGTTCGGAAAACCGAATAAATTAGCCTTAGGGTTATAATTCAAATTCTAAGAAAGTCCTTTTTAAATTCAGTCATTATCCAAGTACTGTGAAACAACCGGTCCATGATTTAATAACGACAGAACTTGAATAGAACCTTCTCACAACTTAAATATTTGATGACTTGTTCAAATTAAGTGAAAAAACTGGCACTTTGCTATTTTTAAACTTTTTTTCATTGTAAAGTAAAAATTAAGGAAACAGACTAAATTAATTATTTACAAAAGTTGCTAGATGTTTCCCACACTCCCCTTTCCTGGTTCTATTTCTTTTCGCCTTAACACATTTCACCTTCATTTGGTTTACCTCAGTTCCACTATTTGGGACTATTATGGCACGTGTGTGATGACACGTAATTAAAATATTGATTGCTTGTCGTACCTTTTTTGCTTTAAAAAAATTATGTTTTGTTATTATCTGTGAATTATTCATTGCTGTAATCGTGTCTTGTAATCACTTTATTTTCTGCTCTCATATTGCTCTCTTTTGCTTGTTTATTGCGCCTACTTGGTTTCCTATTATTTAAAATGCTTTTTGTTTGTTATGCCTTCTCCTCTTTTTCGGTTTCCTTGATTGCTTTCTGTACTTTTCCTATAAAATCTTCCTGTATCCAACCTTTTAAATTTTTTACTTGTTCATTCTTATTATTGCGTCTATGAACTTGCTTGCAATATTGATATCGTTTGGATGTTTTGCTCCACCCAAGGTTCGTAGAAAATGTATGTAACAAGGTTAGCTTATCGGGGGTAGAGCGGTGATTGGTTAGAATGTCGTGACGTAGCTCGAAGTCCATTTTCCACTGGGAGATTAGCATTTACTGCAATAAAAGAGGCAATTTTAATATAAGACTTATAAATGAAGACTATACCAGTTTGAAGAACCTTTATTACAATTTCTTAATTAATTCATCTTCTTCATTATTATTATTTTTCTCCACATTTTATAATTATTTATAATAGTCCAAAAAGAGGTCGTACGTACGTCATTGACGATCGTCCTCGTACTTCTCACGTGCCTTGTATAAAAACGAAAAAGAAAGAAAATACTATAAGGATGACGTCACATGTCACGTACGACCTCTCTCTGTGACTGCTATGTCTATATTATGTAAAATCGTGTGTATTGGATTGTTATTTATTTAGTTATTAAGTTTAGTGTTACCGTTGTCGTAATTTGTTTTATTATTGTTATGTTTTAGTTTAAGTTTTCTTTTTGTTGATTTTTTATATTGACTGGTTTTCATCTAGTAAAATTAACGGCATTTTTTATTTTATTTATTTCTTCATTATATATTATGGCGTTCTATTTTTTTTATTATTTAATTTGTCATGTTCTATCAGCCAATTATTTACGTTCAAGAATTCATTCTCATTTTTCAGTTTCCTAGAAAAATATCCGTTGAATAAATTGGTTAAAATTTGTATTATGTTTACACCTGTTTCGCCCGAAGGAAAACACGCGATACTTTTCAAAGGTTCTTTTAAAATGATACTTTTGAAACCAAAATTATGAATTATTTCCATTCAATCTATTTTCATTTCATTCCGATTGGCCAACAAATCGAATGAATATTCATTCACAGAATATCAAAGTCATTCAAAAACCCCCAATCATTGTTTCCTTATACAATTGATTAGTCAGAAGTAAATTGGAATACAAGAGTATTTATGGAACCCATATTATATAAAATTTGCTAATTCTATTGAACTTGCAGAAAAAACCTAAGAGTATCTATTATCTTTGTGTGGGTTAAACGCCTTACTCCTTCTTATGAGAAACGACTACTAACACTTTTCTTAAAAAATAAGACAATCTAATGACTTAATACGTTTATAGAAAATTATTTCAAACAAGCTTGAAATCACTTATTGTCTAGTAATATTCACATTAAAGTTCCTAAAAGACGCTTTTCAGGAGTCGTAAAACATTTCATATAGAGTTATTTAATCACAATATTGCCTCTTTCAATCCAATGTCTCGAATGTTTAGATTGTATAGGTATAGTGCCATAGAATGTGACAGTATAAACATAACAGCCTCGCATATTTTAAAAGACACGTGCTAATTTTATTAGCTATTAGCGAATATCGTAGTCAATAGATGTATTTGAACTAAAAATTATGTAATTGCTGTATTATATATATACTATTTCTTTTTTTTCTTCTCTTTCTCTTTATATTTGTTACGTTTTATATCTTATTTTGCTTATTATTATTTATGTTATTACTTATTACACTAGTAGTTTCTCCACCTAGTAACAACTAAACCTTGATTTGCACACGCTGTGAACATTTTAAATTGAAGTGTTAAGAGGAACGGCTGCGGAATTTGAAGTCAAAATACCCGACCAAATTAGATTTTTTAAAAAATATGTAAAAGGTATAGCAAAAATCTATTGCGGATATGTTATACTTATATATAATATAATATAAAATATAGGCTCTTACATAATCTTTATTTTATGATTTTGTAGACAACTTTGTTAATTATTTGGGATAATTTCGTTTTATTGTTCTATCTAAAAAAAAAAAAATTGTATTTTTTATAAAAAAATTCTAGCAAGTAGCCGGCACGCGTTGTAGTGCCATTCAAGTATTTGTGTTTTATTTCTGTTAATTGAAGTGCTTTTGGACGTACAATATTTTTTTTTGTTTTTCCGATTGGTGCGTACATGAATAAATCGAAATTTTTAATCGATTTTTTAAATTTTATTTATTTATTGATTAACGCACTTTTTCGGAGCATTTAAAAAATGAATGGTAAGAAATATACAGTATTTATTATACATAACTGAACTGCCTCAGTAAAAATATTTTATATTCGATTAAAGATAAAATGAAAATGTCCACTAACTTCGTATAATTATTTCCCTCCATTAATATTCTGGGCGAAGAGGAATAGATACATATGGTAGTTAGTCCCAGAATTTCTGCACTGAAATAAATCCTGACTTTCGACACATTATGAATGTTTTCCGACGCCACATAAGGCTGTCCGTGTGAGAACCGTGGATTTTCAAAATTAACCCCCTGCTATCCCCTACCGATATTATGTGTCCTTTGCAATCCCTTCCCCTGCCCACCGTCAACCCCCGCCCCTTTCCTGCGTATCCTTTCCCATGCGTCCCCGCCCCCATTTCCCTAAGAAATCGAAAAAAAAATTAAGTTTGGTATGAAAAAGACCCCTTAGCCATACCGCACATCCCAATGGCAACAATGTAATAACCGCTAACACTCTGTAAATGTTTCAAACAATAAATAAAAGTAATGATTAATGAATATTGTGTTTCTATGTACAGGAAAGTTTTGTAGAAGCGTGTGATTAAATGATTTTATTATGTTTAAATGCGAACTAAGCTTTTCTCATGGAGTTCTCGTCCAAACAATGAGAGCGGTCTGAATAATACGTTACAGTTTTTGTTCGCTAGCCCTAGTTATCAAGTGCAGTGAAGCCATTGTTATTATAAGACTGTAATTAGTAATAAACTACGATTGTTATTGCATGTCTGTTGAGGAGACCTCCGTGCGCACGCGCCGTTAACCGACATCTCTGTTTAATACTTGCTATAATTGCTGAGAAAACATATTATCAATAATTATTTTCTCAAACTGGTTATAGTTGATAGCTAGGTTAATATTATTATTTGGCTTGAGGTTGTGAGCGTTGCTTTGTTTGATCCGGCTGATGGTTTTTTTTTCCCAGGAACAGCTGAAGAAAAACAGAAAGAGAATCAACTTTTATTGAAATGCCTGTTTTAATCCTTTGTGACACGATACTTTTTGCCCCTTGACACGGATCCCCGTCACCTGCTCATTCGACATTGGAAATATTAGCAATAACTGTTTTTGTTTAAAAAATTTAAAAAGCTTTATAATAATACGTTGGTACAGAGGCATAAGACCGACTTGTCCAGGGGTTGATTTTCCCCATTTTTTTCCATCTATACGGTGTGGAAACGTAGACATTTGAGCCAGCGAAAGAAAGCGCCCTCGAAATATGGTGCTGGAGAAAATTGCTAGAGATTCCGTTGACAGCCAGACTCACAAATGTGTTCATCCAGGAAGAGCTAGGCATCCACAGTGGACTTTCAAATATCATCTGCCTACGCCTACAACGTATCTTAAGATACTTTGGATAAGTTGCTCGCCAAACTCCATCTTAATTTAATAAAATTGCTGTCGCAAACTTTGGTTTCATAGAGGTGCACATTTGAATTATTCTGTGGTTAACTTCTACACTCGAATATAGCGGTGTCTTTTCTCTTTCTAACACCGTTAGTTTAGATTTTAGATGTTTAGATCATATTTCTCACCAATACAATCAGTAAGATACGAAGATTTCTATAACACCTCTCTATGGCAGGTTCTCATAAGCGAAAAAATTAGTCTGACGGGTTTATATTTTATATACGCCGAACGGATTTGACACTTTCTCAGGGTAAAATATATTTCGCTATCAAAAGTATATATTTGTACACTTGCTACGGTTTTACGCTCTGTGTGCCGCATGAATGCCTGAACCAAATAAAGTTCACATGGTAGAATACCCACTCGCACATTCTCATCATACCTCCATCTCTGTTAGTATGTTTTATTTACATATTATGACCTATTATTGATAGTCCGTTCCACCTTCACAAGGGAGTCAGATGTTCGGCGCCGAGACTTATAGCGTGGGAGCTGGTGCTCGCCATTCACACGTTAGGTGTTTTTTTGTTGCTTCAAGCTTGCTGTTAGTTTGATTTTTCACTTTGAGTATTCACGATGCTTACTTTTTGCCATGGATTTTTAAGCGGACGAATTTTTTAGGTGAAAAAAGATCGAATTCCGTATATTTTGTTTCGTTTAAAACGTAATGTATTCTAAACTATAGCTGAATGAAACTATGAATGGTTTGCAGTAAAGTATTGAGTCTTCATCGATTCCTTCTACCATTAAAACCGCTCTCTGAACCCTCTTGGCACTAATAAGAATAAACTTTGAAATTTTCAGCGAAATCAGTGGTGTAGTTTCAGTCTATAGGGCGGGCACACACAAACGAACATTGCCTTTTTTATTTAGATTTCAACTGTTGATCTTGTATAATGTATTTGGACAATAGCTTTAAAAGTTGTTAAAGATATGAGGTTAGATTTATATTCTTCAGCTAACTCCAAGCTGAGTTTTTAGTATTTACCGACCTATGCCAAATCACTGGGATATAACTCCTACTTTAAAACTTTTCTTCCCCTTCGGCTGTACGACATTCTCAAATGTGGATTCCATGGTCCCACAGGCTCCGGACATTTTGGTATATCACAGTGCTGTATTACATCCTCGCGTGTTATCAAATAAGAAAATTAAAGTAAGTTAGGAAGAGTAAGATTGGGATGTAAGAATGTAGAGAGCGCGAATGTGGGTGCACTGGTTTTAATAACCGACCATTGCTAATTTGCGGTTACGAGTGATATGTCAGCTGTGTGTTGTTTGTTCAGAGGAAACACGGGAAACGAGAAATTCGAGTAATAGGTATTTTACCAAACTGTTGCTATCACTGTCGCAGTTACCCCCCAAAAACTGAGCGAAAGAGACAACTGGACCTAGACTGATTATACCTAAATAAAATCGTCAAAAATTAGTTTTTCTCCTCTGTTTTCTCCTCCAAATATGGACGAAGTTTTAAGATTTTTTTCTTCAAGTACTTATTTAAAGAAAATGTGTTTTTTTTTCTGTACGTTTTGCTTTTGTTTTTAAATATACCGTCTAATTTGTATCCTGAACAACTCAATTTTAACGATTTTTGGAGGGTCCTAATTCATGTAAAAAGTAAATCGAAAAAAGCAAAACGTACAGAAACGTCGTCGATATCTATATTACATAAAAAAAACATTTTCACGAGTGTAAAAATCCAGAGAGGAAATTAGGGGATACGTTTCTATGGACAAAACGTTGCATGGGTTTCCTTTTAAGTTAACAACATTGTGTAAAATATTCAGTTCAAATATATGTTGTAAACCAGAGCTGGACTTCTTAATTACTTCTCCTGGTATAACCAGGATATCATACTAAACTTATAGGTATCAATTAAGTCCGGATAGCTCAAATTTCATTGCGCTTTCATTGAGGCTTTACTTTGAATAATGTTCCCTACCTGCATACAATTCAGTACAATTCTATTGTTAGGATACCCGGAGACCATAAATGGTGCTCGGTTCAATAGTAATAATATATATTTCTTAAGTGATTAATTATTTACCTTTGCTGCGTTTGTAGTGCATTCAATTCGACCTGCGCACGAGTCACGGTAACCTCCGCTCCGGGACTCGAACTAGGAGGGTCTGAAGTCTGAAGGTCCCCGGAGTCGAGTGACTCACTGGCTAAGTCCACCGATCCGCGGATCACCTCGTTGAATTTAAACAATCGCATTAAAACCAAGAAAAAGACTTAAGACTCGAGCAATATGTTTAAATCCCCCGGGGAGCGGTGACCTGACAAGGCTGGTTGTAAGGTCTGAAGATGGATTTAAGAAAAGTAAAGCCAAGGTTTTGATGAATGACACAATCATTTGTTGTGGCTTCAGTTATTTTCTTTTTATCTACACATCACATGCTGAATATTTTATAAGGATTTTTGAATAATTAGGCATTCAAATCTGATTCACTCACTAGTCAAGCTTCTATAAATTTGGCAACGAAAATACATAGCTTCTTTAAATATTACTCTTTTGGCGTTCTTGGGCAGTGGTGACTTCATCATTCCATTTTAAATCACCTCTACCTTCTTTGGCGATAGGTCCCCTCTGAAATTTTAATTATTTTCGACCCGAGTGAGGAAGTGCTTATAACACCTGTGTTTGAATCCGGAATTTGCCTTAACCATTTAGAAACCAATCAGTACCAATCTGAGGAGCGATTCTACATATTTTGTGGATACTGAAAAGATTCCATACGAAATCGGCTGTCAAATGTGTGTGATTTTCTATGGTTGATAAATGCTTTTTCAATTTATCAGCTTATCCAGCTTTCGCAGATTTTAACTAGATTGAAACACGAAATACTTGTACCTATACATGATCATTTATTCATTTAACGTAGGTTTAAAGTTGTATACCGTGGACTTGACATTTGCACAAAATAGGTTCTTAGTCTGGGCAAACTAAGTAAGTAATTCGTGCGTACAGAGATTGAACGAAACTTCGCAAATGTCAAATCCATGGTTAACAACGTTAAACGTACATCAAATGAACAAATAATCATGTATACTTCGGCTCACGTAACGCATAGAAAAAGCAATTGAAAGTCATAGAAAATCACAAATTTGACAGCCGATTCCTGTATCCACAAAAGATACGGAATTGCACCTCTGGCTCGACTCGAATATTATCCAGGGCGATTCAATAACAGATTCTTATACAACAAAAGTTTCTTCCAATGGAAATAATTTTAATACGTTTTTAATTTTTTTTTACATGAATACCTCACAAGAGTCCCAACTGCTCCCGTCTGAAGCCAGTGAGACTATGGCATCCCCAATTGGGGTATGTTGTGAGGCTGAAGGTAGTGGGAAGTGGAAGGAGATAGGGAAGAGGAAGGTGGGGAAGTACCTGGCTATTCAGATCTGGTCACCAAACACGGCTAATGCCGTTTCAAGCAACGTTTCAATTCTGAATGGTGGTCTTACACCAGGGCGATACAGAGAGTATCTTCCACTCTGGAACGTGCCGCAAATATACTATTTATTATTTTAAATGAATAAATTGTGAAATAACACAAATTAATCAAATAAAATTTATTTGCCACGCCGGGATTCGATCCCGCGACCTTCGGTGCGCGAGTCAAGCGTCTTACCGCTGCGCTACGCCGGCCGTCAAATTATTATTCATACATGTTGTGTTTTTTCAGTTGATATTAATCTACGTGAAAGTTGGAAAGTGTGATGTCTGCAAAAAGCGTATGTGACCAAGTGTGTCAAGATCAGACCTCGTTGTGTGACGTCACACAGCCGCGCGGAATTATTGATAATAATGAAATATCACAGAGACGTAACAGATATAAGAAATATTTCTTATCTCGTAAACTGCAAGGACTTATTGAATACCTACATGTTTATTATTAGATATTAATTTATTGCTACGATAAAATTGCTAAAGATAGCGATATTTCATTGATCTAATAATGGCGATTAAGGAATTATCTTTACAATGAAGTTTTCCAATAGTTGTACAACTTGCGAGGACAAGGACTTTTCCATATTTTCCAAAGCAACTCTCCATTTTCCATTCCGTGTAGGGTGCAAATTGATAAAACTCGTGTTTACGCATGTGCTAATCTGTCACCCGTCTCCGTTATGCACAATTAATACATATTTACAATATTAGGACCCCTGGCTTCGAGCAACTTTAGTTGCGGCGACATGACAGCTTGAAATTGATGTCAGATCTTTCTAGAGCTAGAGCCATTTTTTTAAAACAACAGAACTACATATTTTAAAGTGTAACTCCTCTGGCGTCGATCATATTCTGTCGGAAGATCACAATATTTCCACTTTGCAATAAAATCCAAATAAATGAAATATTTCACAATTTATCCGAAAACTGTAAGTTATCTTTGAAAGATGATGAAATAAACTTTCACATTGTAATAAGTACAAGCCTTAAAGTTTTAAATATGGCTCACTTAACGTTTTTTCTAACTAAAATTACTAATGAAAAAAAAAACACCACATATTTTATTAGACAAAAGTATTTTAAACGTTATTCTCAGCTCACTTTTTTATAGTTTCACGTAAAAAAATTAAAGTGTCATAAATTTGTCTCAAATAGCATTCGGAAACTTTGGATTCACATTTCACATATGTGTACATTTTAATTTTTCTTTTGTTAATTTTTCGATTGCGTGGTGTTTTCTCTTTTAAACACCCTTGAGATCATATTTCTCACTATGACAATAAGGGAGACACAACGATTTCTATACGAGCTGTTTCCAAATGCGAAAAAAATTTCCTGGGAGATTAAAGATTTTCCGTAAAAGTTCGGCAAAACAGACGTACATTTCTACTTCTCACCCAGACATAAGATATTGAAATGAGATGATTTTCATCTTTTACACAGAATTCGAGGATTTAATCAGTTTTCTAACGACCGTTGTTTTCAAACCTGCTGATCAACTGTTGAGTCGAAATTTTGGCTCAACAATCCTCAAATGCACAAATACGCTATTCCCAACGCAACTCTCCGACCAACGAGCGAACCGAGCGGAGATAAAAAAATCACTTAGCTCAACGCAAGCTCAAATTGATCGATCGAAATGTTGAGAACAACGGCCGTAGAGCTCCAGACAAAATGTGGCTCTAAAAATCAATGAAACGAGCGTCATCCCAATATATGTACGTAGTAAGTATTTTCTTCATATCTCCTACCAACAGACAGTATAATTGAAATCTGCCAACCATGCTTTGGCACGTTAACGCAGCAGAATACATTTAGAACGACCGCAGCACGTGTTAATGACGGAAAGTTGCCTGTGGATTGGGTGGGTTGGGGGGGAGGTCGGGTGACTTCTGTTTACCGCTGCTGGTCTTGTTGTTTGTCTTTAGGGACCATGCCCGTCTGCAGCCCTTTCCCCCTGACTGTAATACCTACACGACAATTTACAGGTATAGTAGATACGTGCTAGGCACGTGATAAGACTTTGTATTTTGCATGTATGACCGTACTGCCGAATGACCTCCCGCGAATAGGCGGAGCGGGGGACTTCATCGGAAATTGTAGTAAGCTCGTTGCGCCTTGGCAGATAAGCTGTTGGAAAGTTTTGAGTTTTCCAGTGTTTTATTACATATATTTTTAAGCAACTGGACTCAATTATAAATAAAATAAAAGTTATTTTTGTTATTTAGTTGCGGCGTAGTTATTTGCAAACATTAGATGGAGATGAATAATTTTTGATAACAATTAAAAACAATATCAATATATGACTAAGAAAACATGAAAATGAGGAAATTTAAAAAAAATATATGACGATATATTACGCCAACACGACAACCTGGTCCTCCTCGGAATAGGAATCCTCAGTGAGCAGGTTTGTGGATATACATAACTTGTGTTGTACCTATTCTACATAATAATGTATCCATCGTCAGATCCAAATTTATTAGCTTCAACTGAGTTCTCTCCCGAATCAAGATTCATGAAATTTGTTTGATCACTAAAATTATTTGAAAGTGAATTCTTACATAAAGGACTAGCCTTTTAAATAATATGATAAACTGGTCGAAATTCGCTTCACGGTTACTACGGTATATTTCTTAATTCTTATTTTTAATTGATAAACTAATGCTTAAGACAAGATTTTTATGCGTAGTACAAAGGGTAACAATTATTATAAGTAATAATTATTAGCCTGAAACAGTCATCTACATTGAAAAAATCTCCCGAGAAAAGATACATAAGCAGTAATTGTTGAACGAAAAATGTAATAAGCATTAATTGTTGAATGAAACACTAGTATATATTGATTTTTTTGGCGGGCAGGAGATAAGCCGACGTAGCTCAGTGGATAAGAGCAGTTGACCGGAAATCAGAAGGACGCGGGTTCGAGTCCCGTCGGCGGCATGTATCTTTTCTCCGGAGATTTTTTCAATGTAGATGAATTTTTCAGGCTAATAATTATTACTTATAATAATTGTATATTTTAAATAGTTGGATTTAGTTTTATTATTACGAAAAATGAGTATTTATGTCAAGGCGTTTTAATTTTGTTAAAATTAATTCACTTACGATATGAAGTGTTCGACGCCATGATTCATATTTATACTACTTGACCAAGTGAAGCGGACTTAAGCGTCATGACAATATATTAATATTTTAATTAGCAATTTTATTATTTGTTGGGTACATTTTTTCATCTGCCAAGAGCGTGTGAGCGCGCTCCAAACCGTTCACCGCGGCCCACGATATAGAAATATCCTCAGTTACTCAGTGTGATTTCACATGGCGTATCGCGCGGAGGCCGCCCTAGAACCAACTAATAATGACTCTCATACCACGTCCAGTACAGTGTAGTGTCTAGTGTTGTGATTTGTCGAGTATGTTTTTTTACAGTGGAACCAGATTCAACCCAAATAATTATTTTAAATTTAAAAAAAAATCTGCCTGTTTTTTGTTTTGTTTTTATGTTCATTGCTATCAACCCAAACGTATATATTTTATTAACACCGGTGTAGTTATCTAACCCTCCCACGCTGATGATTTTTTATAGCAGTTCATTTTACCTTCCCACATAGCACATATGATAAATATTGAATGTTTTGGTAAGCACTATTTAGCTGCCATCTGTTTTTTTTTTATCGATTTTCTGTATAAATAAACGCGTTAATTTAAATAGATAGAAGTGTTGATTTGTGGAAAATTACATGTTATTTATTTTTTGCAATAATGTCATTGGTTATAAAGTTATGACTTATACTCATTTCGATAAGTGCAAAGGTGTAAATGTTGTGATAAGTACTTAATTTATTTGAGTTTTGTATCTTTTTGCACACTTGTATTTTACACAAATATTCCACCAAACCAAAATTTCGTTATTTTTTTTAATTTACAGGGAGAATTTTAGTGATGATTCAAATCGAGATGTCATTTTTACGCTATGAATAATATGGATGGTCAAAATTTTTCTTTTTCTTTGAAAGTTTTATTTCACACGTACTTTTCTTACTTTATTAGGTAACAAATGATGTTCTTAATTAAATAACAAATGTACTTAATTAAATAACAAATGTACGTAATTAAATAACAAATGTAATTAAGAAACAAATGCACTTATTTAAGTAAAAATGTACTTAATTAGCAACAAATGTACTTAATTAAGTAAATACACTATATAAAATGTAGATATAAATTGATTCTTTAAACTGTCCTCATTTTTCTTACTATCGAAATTGAGTAGTACATTTGGTAGGTACTGCTGTCACGCGTTGTTTATACGAATTTGCATATCCTTTTATGGATATCAGTTGGAAAGTTTCCCTTACATGATAGCGATAGCATCATTCAATAACTAATTATTACAGTTAAGGCACTGGGTAATTAATTTTAATTTGTTTTAATTTTTGTGATCGATAGGACTAAATCTAAATACATTATGAAAGGTGATATTTGAGATAAACAGTGAACATTAACTGTAGTGAAAACAGTTTTGTGTAAAGTGATAAATAAAGTGTTTGAATTGGACAACTGAATTTTTTGAAATCCCAGACGATCGATTCCTCAACTGAGAAGGTGATTGCTGATTATTTTATTTATTTATAAAATCTTTTCCACGATAGATAGCATTTTCGATTAGCATCAAATGGATCGATTTGCTCGTTGATAACTTTCTATTGCATCCATATCGAATGTTTCTTCATTTATATCTAAACTGCTGTCGAAATCAAAAAAGAATTTCGCTTTCGAGTTTGATTTTAGCGATCGCTTAACCCCTCTTTATTTTGATAAGTCACTTCTTGTAGGAGTTGGACTCTCCAAAAATCGTTAAAATTGCCCAGTTTCAACGCTGTACGTTTTACAAACTAGACAGTGTATTTTCTTCTAATACTGTTATAATTTCCGTTAGCCGTTAGAAAAGGTTTATAAAATCAACATATTATTCCTAATATGGCAATGCGGTTAAGCATTACATACTTATTGTATATTATGTACCTGTATGGGTAAGAGAGATAATTATCTATATTAACTATTTATAAACTAACTAACTAACTAACCATCACGCCGTTTCCCCGCAGGGGTAGGCAGAGAGGACGGACCGCCAAACAACTCGGTCTTGGCACACAGTCTTTGCTTCACTCACATTCATACATCGTCTCATACATACTCTTCTATTATTCCGACTTTTGACATGGCCCGACTCAAGTATCTGATTCACTTGATCGTGCCATGTCTTCCTCGGGCGTCCCCTACTTCTTCTTCCATTCACATTTGCGTCATATATTCTTCTCACATTATTTTCTTCTTTCATTCGCTCTACATGTCCAAACCATCTGAGGGTCCCTTTCTTAATCTTACTCATTATGCTTACATCAGCCTTGCATTCTTTGCGGATATCCACATTTCTCACACGATCATACATGGTTTTGCCACACATTCGCCTCAGGGATCTCATTTCGACAGCATTCAGTTTACTTTCATCCTTCCTCTGCCAACTCCATGCCTCACTGCCATACATCAAGGTAGGTACCAGGACTCCATTGTGGACTGCTAGCTTCGCGTCTTTTGACAGTGTTTTATTAGCGCCAACGGCATTCAGTCCTCCATTAATGGAGTTACCTATTTATTGTGTAAACATATTTACATAACATATGTACCTATAAGGTTAACAGTGACGCGGTCAAAGGAAATTTTAAAGGAAAATAAACTATTTCATGCAAACAGGATAACAAATGCAAAAATGATAGATAATATTACCAACAAGGATAAAAGCAACCTTTTGAAAGTCATCTATCTACAGGGCCATGCATGTTTATAATGATTTTCACTTAGAAAATAGGCAAATAACACTTACGGATTCATTTGAGGATATTTGTCAGCAATAAATATTGATTCGTATGAAGCAGATACTGTGTGATGTGTCATTAAACACCATTTTTTTATATACTTTATGCCGACCAGATTTCGCTACAACCGTAGCTTCTTCAGGGCGGTATAATAACTAAAGTCTAACATGTTTGTTTTAGTAGAGTATTTTATTACCCTGAAGAAGCTACGGTTGTAGCGCAACCTGGTCTGCATAAAGTATCTATATAAAAATTAAAAGTGGTGTTTACTTAGTTATTGTATTAAAAAAAAAGATTTGTGATCATGTAAAATTCCATATTAAAGTAAGATGAGATTAATTTAATATTAATAAATATTTTGAGTATTTATTTTAATACATAATATCATATTTTTTGTACTTGATATGTCATGTAACTTTAATACGTTAATTAAATGTAACTTTTTATACGCAATATGGACATGTTGAAATGAAATGATGATTTTTTTTTTTATTTATTAAAAGTATACAATACAGAATATAGTATATTATATAAAGCATTGTACTCCCAAGAGTTAATAAACTCATTGCGGGAATGATACGCATTACATGAAACATATAGCTGTATGTATTAAATGGACATATCATAGGACATACACAACATTATTATTTCAGATAGTCATTCATAAAATGAAGTTTGAGCATTTTAGTTTGGGTCTTTTTACATTGACTTGCACATTTGATCTCGTTGGGTAGTTGATTATATTTTGTGTAAGCTATGTATTCTAGGGATCTTAGTCCATATTTTGTTGATTTGATTTTTGGTTAATTTACAGGGATGATATTTCTCATTGTTCTTTTTTTGTTATTTTTTGTTGTGATACACAAAATGATTGTATGTTATTTTTAAGTTTAAAACTACTATTATGTAATGATATTATTTTTCTTACTTTTGTACTCTATTATATGTTTATTTATAAAAGGCAGTATAGCCGTTTATGTATTTAAAAGAAAATGTCTCTCCAAGTCTGATACGACTTGCATATTTGTACTTGATATGTCTCTCCAAGTAATATGACTCACAAAATCACCTTTTCTATTTATGTATCTGCATTTACAAATGACTTAGCCACTTCAACCCCTAGGCCAATTTCTTCGTTTTTCGGAACAATTCATGCAGGTCTCATATAAATCGTTGTTTCTCCTTTACTATCTTGGTTAGAAATATGATCGAAACGGTGTTAGAAGGATAAAACATAAAGATTAGAAATAAAAAAGTTTACCACATAATAATTAAAATGAACACCTTTATAAAACCAAAATTCCGACCGCAATTTGAAATGAAAGTTTGGAATTTTTTTACATGAAACGACAAAAAAGTTGACAATAACGTTTGTAATAGGTACATTCGCTTATAAATTGTATGATTGTCCGTTATTTTTTGTCATTATCAGTAATTTATTTAGAAAAAACTTAAGGTAAGCCATTTAAATTTTTTTTATGATTTTTATATTTTAAAAATTATATGATTATTTCGAATTATAAAATTTTTAAGCGTATTTTATCATCTTTCAAAAACAGTTTTCAGTTTTCGGATGTTTTCAAAAATATTCCATTTATTTGAATTTTATTTCAAATCGGAAATATTTTGACCTTCCGTCAAAAATAGACCCGAGGCCTGAGGTGTTAAACTGCATTTATAAATAACTTAGCCTCTTTAATACTTTATTTTGAATAACAAAGTCGTCTACAATGGTGAGTAGAACGTCGTAAAGTCTTTATTGTTTGCAAAAACTATGTAACTTCATGAAATAGTTGTTTTACGCTTTAATTGCCATGTTTTTGCTTGTTTATTTATTTTTAAAAGAAGAAGCTGTTTACGCGCAGAGCGAATTAGCAAAACTTTCCTTTCGTCTCGACGTTCCGTCTAATTAAGAGCAATTATTTTTAATTGATAAAACAGTTAACATATTTCTCTGCATTTTTTTAGAAAGTTTTCGTACACCGTGTCGGATTATTATGTAAATTGAATCGGACGACAAAGCGTTGGGTGAATTAATCGGCAATTTGCGCGGGAGGAATAAAACCTGCACTCAAATACATTATTATAGCCCGGTGTATCAGCCAGTCCGTATCCGTATCCTTGCTATGTACGACTTTCCTCGCTCCAATGTAAGCGGGCCAAACCTACCGCTCAAGCTTTGCTAAGCCACAGAATAGTTCCTATGTTAGACGCCGCGGCGCCAGCAATCGTATTATGCCAGTTCAGACATTTACGTAAATAATATTTTGAATACATCCCAACGAAATTTACGTAAATTGCCTAATTTTACAAGAACAGACTATAACATTCTTCGGGCGATGAGGAATGACGATGTTATTCATTGATGATCAATCAAAAATAGTCCGATAAGGGATTTTAAAAGTTTCAACGACAGGGCAGCTATTAAATTCGTAGACAACACACGTAATATTGGTGACATCTAGGCTTTCGACCTATATATAAGGATTATGTTTCAAGCTGTGCTAAGCTCAACATTCCAACCAAGCCGAGCTTATAATCAACTGATATACCGGGTCTATGTGTATGCATTCATATTTATGTTGTGGCATTGATTTCCCGCTGTTGGAGCATAAAGAATTGTTGGTTGCTCATCCACTTCGCAGTTTGACAAAAGAATTTCGAGCCAGCAATGTTATTTTCAGTAATCTAAAAGAAGTTTTGGTAAACAAACAAAATTTGAGTGCAGTGTTTTCAGGGCCGCCGGGAGAGATATAACCGCTGTTATGCGAAAAAATCCCGGTTCAACTAGAAATAGTCTACTATTGTCCTGGTATCGTTTACCTATAACCACGAGTGAAACAGCTGTCACAAGCTTTCAATATCTTACGTGTGTCTGACATTCGCCTTTACGTTATCTCCTTTATACTATATAAAAATTAATGTTTCTTTGTTTTTCCCGTATGCGTACCTTAACAATTCATCCGATTGTAATTAAACTTTGGTGATTTGTGGTGCATACGTCCACGAAGGTTTTTATATATGGTTGTGAGCTTTGACTTAATGAAATTAGCATTAAAAAATTCAGTGAGTTGCATGCAAGTTGTTTGAAAAATTTGTGTATTTCATGTACTTTAGCAGTAGGGAGGGAACGGTGGAGATGGAGGGGAATACAAGGAGGAGGAAAGGAACGATTTAGAGAGGGGAACCACAAATATTGCGTATCCAGAAGCACTTCAATTAACAGAATTAAAACACAAACACTTTCTTTCTTTGAGTGGCATTGCCACGCATGCCGGCTACTCGCTAGTATTTAATAAAAAAAACACAGCATTATTGTAAACGACATACGTACAGGCCAATCAATGCCTTACGAAAGGAGTAGTAACCAAGATTACTAAGGTGAATTTATGAAAAATAGAAGCGTCACTATTTATTTCGAATATCCTCATTCGGTCATAGGTCGTAATTTTCAGACAGATGTTCATTAAGATTCTCATTTCTATTGTAACGAATTATAAATCAATATCAAACACACAACAATGTGACCTAACTCAAAATAAACAGTAAATATTTTTTTCTATTCGACTTTATTTTCTCTTTTATATGCATTTTTGTAATTATCTAAAGTTATAACTGGGGTGCAGCATACGTGTATATTAAGGATACCGCCCCATTATAAATGCGCCCCTGTGCGCCGCACATATTGCACGAAAGTATGCGGCGCCCCTGAGAGCATCCTAAAAGACAAACTGACGAACTGCTGCTGTTTCAAGTTTCTCAATAATATTGCGTTTAAAATTAGCATAATTTGTAAATTCGCTTACACAGAACATTATAAACATAAACGCCTTGCGAAATTGAAAAGAGAAAAAAACGTTTCGCAAAAATGCGCATTGACGCATTTGATCTTTATACTTTACAGCACCATTGTGTACACTTGCACATGCCATATTCATTTGCATGACTGTATGAATGTACACAAGTCAGTTTAAATTTGTTTGAACAGCTACCTTGTTCTTTTTGCGCTTTTTCCATTTTATTTTGAAATAAATCAATATTGCGGTGATGCCGAACATGTCGATTGGTTCAATCCTTGTTTGCACTGTTCAAGGATTTTCTTTGAATTATACCTACACAGTCTACACACACAGCCATACAATTATTCAATTACGAATGTTATTCAACATGTTGCCATTAATCAGTATTATGTATTCTCATATCGTTACGCCATGGATATTAATATTGTTTTATTGCTGTTAGTCTCTTTATGTCACCTGTTATTACAAAATTTACCAACGAATATCTATGATTAGTTTTGCATAAGTATACATATATTATTTATCGTGTTGGCTTTTCAAACACATTTACGTAAACCGGTGAATTTTTGTTAGCTAATTTTTTTTTTTTTAATTATTTTTTTTTTAATTATTTATTGACCAAGATATTGGAATACATATATACAAAATACAATGTACATTTTTTTTTTTTTTGGTATAAACCACCTCACTAGGCTGAGCCTGTTCCGAGGTGGCAGGAATTTAAACTAATTTTGATATCTTAATCTTGGAAGAAAAATAAGATTAAAAAAATAAATATTTAAGTTTAGAAAGGTAAATACAATAAAAGAAAAATAAAAGAGTAAAATAGAAAAAAAATATGATAGAAACAAATTAGAGTCATAAAAATAATTGAGAGGAAAAGAGGAAAATTCAGATTATGAATTTTAAATAATAAACGTTTATTAATAAAAACTTTATTCATTGAAGACAATATTAGCGACTCTCGAACGAAAATTATTTGAAATAGAAAAATCATACCGACGCATCTAGGAATTGAACCCAGGATCTAGGAACCCAGGGGCTGGGTCTCTGCTTACCACTGAACTAATTTGACCTTGAGAACTATCTACATTATCGTTATTTTCTTGATCTTCTCGGACCAAGAGAAACAATTGTTTCTTAAATTGATATTTCTAAGAAACTACATGAATTCATTTTATAATTTTTTTAGTTCTCAGATTTTCCAGGATCGTATTTCTTGTATGAGACCTTGTGACTCTAGCAACTAGTTTGAATCTAATAAAAATCCAGGATTCAAATAATCTTTTTCATATTTTATGTCGTCCACAGGCTACGGTGGGTCCGATGAGGTTATCGTATATTTTTATTGGCTGCTATCGTGCTATCTTTATATACATATAATTGCAAAATTTTCGAACTAAATGCAGTTTGGATAGTGTCTTTGATAAATATTTTCATTTTTTATTTTAATGTACGACATCTATTGATTTTGATTATTTTATTTTTGTAATAACTGTAAAAAGTAAAATCTCAAATTATAATACATTCAATAAAAACACATAAATTTGTTGTATTTATATGTGTTTTTATTGTAAATTATGGCGCCACAAAGTTAATGCTTTTTACAAATATGTATAATACATTCGTTGAAGACAATTGTCGTCAGAAAATAGTGTGATATTAAGTTAGTTAATTTATTTGAAATGTTCATTTATAATCGCTATATGTTTGTTGCCAGAAGCTGTGAAGTTATCACTCTAGGTGGTAAATAATCGATAACCAATGAATCGTATTCAATTGTTAATGTATCCGCTGCGCGATATCGCTCATGTGTGACGGGAGACCGATATGCATTCGGTTCGCATTAAAACTACTGAAGTGTGTTCTTAATATCATTTACTACGGCTTCGATTATTTCATTAATCGGATTGGAAGTGCTTTAACCTAATAATTCCTCGGGTAAATTAAAAAAAAATCTTACCTTTTTCTAAAGTTTCTGACAATAAAGATGGTGCCTAAAATCAGCTACATCTAAACTGAAACGTTTGTGTAAGTAATAATATTAATTAAAAAATTAATAGAATAGTTAGTCTTAACTATGTTTATTTTTTACAAAACCAGCATGTTTCGTAAGCAATGTTTACTTCATCAAGTTTTACTTACTAATTACAACAATATACATATACTTAAATGTGTAAATGGATAGGTGGGAGTGGGAAGGTGGAGGAGGGCAATATGGCATAATTTACAAAGGGAATAAGTTTAATAACGGGACATTAAAAAATATTTTTTCATTATTTATGATATTTAAATTCATCTTTACGCTCTTTCTAATTCCCAAGATTTATCTAAAAGAATACCATTTAAATTACAATGTAGTAACTATTCCATTATTAAAATCAAAAATATTATGATTTGTCTCCCATAAATTTTTAATTTTTTTATTTATTGTAATATAAAAAATATGAGTTACATATATGCATATATATTTTACAAAATGTTATAATAAAGGTCGTTTTGGTCATATATACCTTATGAGAAAAGAGGAGCTCTTGTGCCTGATTCTAGGGGCAATTAATCACTATTCTAATAGGAAAACTCCGAGGAACCATTATTGTTTAATAAATCTCATATATTATGTTCCTTTATCGTTTTTTCCAAGTTTCTCGGAGTTTTACCTATATAAAATAATTATGGTTAAAACTAAGTATTCTATCAATTTTGAATTAAATTTGTGCCACAGAATAAGTTTGCTGTGTTTGAAGAAGTAATAGTATTAACTTACAATTATACAATCTGTAGTACAGCGAAAAGCGGCCATTTTTGTTTTGTGTCAGTAAAAATGTACTTGTTCGTTACTGAGACCACCTACCCGGAAGAAGGTTTAATTAAAAAAAAAACAAAGGTATATTATTTTTATAAACGTATTTAACATTAATCTTATTTTGTTGTTTAAAAGTTTTAATTTTTTACCCGATTGGGAATGTTTGTCTTTCTTTCAATTAAAAAAAAAATGTACAGGCTCACTCAATACGACTTGTGTCCGAAAAGCGAACAAATAAGCGTGTGGGTTTAGGGTTGTATATAATATACATAAGATAAGGTTGTATATATAAGAGATAGATCTTGTGTCACTAATAAATATGATTTTAGCATTACCGAAACCAGGCTTAACTCAAAATACCAGTTTTTGTGATTAAGCCCCCGCCGTGTTCTTAATCTATGTAAAAGCCCAGTTGGGCGTAAAACCAAATAAAGTAAAAACATAACATGAATATCGACAATTTGTAATCTGAACAGCTGATATTTAAGAAGAAAATTAAGGGTAAACTTGGATTTGACGGAAAAGTCTCAATTTTAGGCGCTGACGGCCAAAAAAGCTCAAATATGCATTATGCAAATTCATATAATCCGATATTCGATATTACAGCCTCCGTGATAGAGGGGTAAGGCTCTTGACTCGCAATCCGAAGGTCGCAGGATCGAATGCCGGCATGCGCAAACAAATTATATTTGATTAATTTGTGTTATTTCACAATTAATTAATTAAAGATAATATATGGTATATTTGCGGCACATTCCAGAGTGTTAAGATATCTCAATATCACCCTGATGTAAGACCACCATTCAGAACTGAAAAGTTGCTTGAAATTAAATTTAGCTTTGGTTTGGTGACCAGATCTGAATAGCCTAGTTCTTTCCCATCTTCCTCTTCCCCATTTCCTTCTCCCCATTACCTTGAGGCTCACAACATACCCCAATTTGGGGATGCCATAGTCTCACTAGCTCCAGACGGTTGCAGTTGGGACTGCGGTATTCACATTAAAAAAAAAATAATCACTATGTGATGCAACTCTTGAAATCCATTTTATCTCCGACATTTTCTGATGCAATTTCCACGATCGAAAGCTATCAGGTTCTTCCTTTCCGAAGGTTGCAGATACATCAAGTTTGTCAGTAGAGCTTACGAGTTTTCATTGAAATTCGGTTTCCACTTTCCAGTCGCTCGAATCTCAAATTTTCCTCGCGCCATCGCAGCGTTATAAACATATTTCCACCGAAATTGGATCTTCCTTCTCCGAAACTAGAAAACAGCTTTAATATTGAATTTTTGAACATTTTTATTAGAACGTTAATCTCCTATGTTGTTTTCCGCGGAGCCTTGAAAACTGAAAACATTTTTCATCCTCGAATAACTGAATTTATGGAAAGATGTCGGTTGATAGAACGAGTGGAGGATTTAAATGATGTTTTATAAAATGTTTCATATATTATTTCGTATATCCGGTACCAAACTTTATATTTTGTGGAAATAAATAGTTATATAAACAACCAGGTGGTGATAACGAGCTGTTTTAAAAGTCGAAATTCCGATTATAATGGTTTCGAAAAAAAACCAATAGCCGTCAAGGGAGGCAGATGTGAAATATCAAAATTGATTTTTATTGAAGGAACTGAAAATGAAAATCGGTATGGTCACCTTCAAAGTATTCCCTATCGACTGCATCGCCTTTATCGAATCCTCGAAACACCGCTAGTACTCAATTTTCGGTATATCCATCAGAGCCGTTTTAGATTTTTTCATGACCTCCTATTACAAATTAAAAATTCGTTATCGTTTAGTATGGATCCATTGCCAATTTTAGTCAGAATAGTAGAAGCAAATTTGCACAGAGTTTTGGCGACCGAGCAGAAAGAGCCGACGAATCACGAGGCTGGCCGAATGAAGAATAAAGTGTCGTCCAGTCTTGACGTGCCAAAAGATGTTTCACATAAAAAAATGTTTTTTTTTTCCAAAAACTGAACCTCCCGACTGCGCAGATAGGTATGTCAATCTGCATACAGCTACTGGTGGTCAGTTAGGCACCGCCATCGCAATACATTTAAATTATAATTTATACATCTCAGTCATTTGTTTTAAGCGGTCATGGTCAATACAACCAAAAGATATATCAATACAAGTAAAAAATCTCGTCAGTAAAATTTGTACATGCTATTTCTTCCCAAGCAATGCTCTCGAGGAATTGTTATTGACAAATTTAATCACGAGTCTGCCGCCCGGGGGGATCTTTTATCTCTGTTCCGTTTACTTTCTCCTCTCAAGTTTCGAGTTTTGGCAAAAAATAATATACAAAAGAACCATCGGCTGGTTTTATGGATTGTATTTTTGGTCGCTTGCGTAAAACATCGATTTTCTCTGAGATGTAACTGTCTGCCTTTATTAATCTTACTCCTTAGGCTAATTTGTTCGGTTTTCGAAACAACTCGTACAGATCACACAGAAATCGTTTTGTTTCCCTTAATATCATGGTTAGATATGTGATCTAAACGGTGTTAGAAAGAGAAACACCACGCTTTATAATCAAATCTTAAAGATAACTAAAAATAATTAAAATGCACACTTTAATGAAAAGTCAACCGCAAAACAATACAAATGTACACCTTTATAAATCCAAAGTTTCGACAGCCATTTGAAAAAAAAATTACAATTTTTTTTTATTATTTTTTTTTTCCATGAAACGACAAAAAGTGAGTTTACAATAATTACACAGTATAAAATAAAGTCGCTCAAAATGTTTGTGCGCTTAAATCTTTTAAACTACGCAATTGTTTTTCATGCGGTTTTCACCAATAGATAGAATAATTCAAGAGGAAGGTTTACACGTAAAATACATGCTTAATATAGTAGAGAAAAGCTGAAAAATTTAAATATTCAATTCGTTATAAAATTTGTATAAAAAATTGCCAATGGTTTGAAAATGTGTGCATTTCATATATTTAAGCGGCAGGGAGGACCAATAGATAGAGTGATTTAAGAGGAAGGTTTTATGTATAATACATGCTTATTTTAGTAGAGAAAAGCCGATAAATTTAAATATTCAATTCAGGCAGCGGGCAGCTGGCAAGCAGGTAATGTGGATTTTATAAAGGTTGGGTAATGGCGTTGTGTTTAGCCACAGTTTATTAAACATTTGCCTAACAAAATATGTTATTTTTTCGTTCGCAGTAATTTTAACGTAAGAGCCATTTTTAAAACTTTTTTATGTATATAATATATATGTATAAAATCGAATTATAAAATTTTGAAGCATATTTCATCACCTTTCAAAAACAGTTTTTACTATTCGGAAATATTCCATTTATTTGGATTTTATTAAAAAGTGGAAATATTTTGACCTTCCGACCAAATAGGCCCCTGGCGTGAGGAGTTAAATACTTATTTTTACGCCGCGTTTCGATCGATTGAACAATGAAATTAACGTTTTTTAAATTAAATTGTGTATCCGCTAATTACTCACTTACTTGACTAATTTTATTGTCCATCAAAGTATATAGGTACTTTTGTGTCTTTGAATTTAAGTAACGATTATGTATTAAGCATGCTTGATTGTTAATCTTTGATCGTATCATCGTTGTAATCGGCGTTAAAATTTTATTAAAAAAAAACCCATGAATCGTTTGCGTAATACAGTGGTAATTTTATTAATGATGGTTTTGTGTTGGAGGAAAAGTTTTGATGGAAGAGTTCATAAGAAAAGGTTGCGGTGAATTCAAGTTGAGCGAGAAGCTTTTGTGTTCCGGCGTTATTATTTATGACAATGTTCTTTATTGATGAATGATGGTTTTTTTTATTATTATTAATGGTGTACTCTGATTCTGGGCACAAAGCACTTCGTAATCCCCATTACGATGATCAAAATGCGTGTGTTTATGTATTTATTTGTGTACTTGAATTATTATAATGATTTTAACGACATGTATAATATTGTATTTTTTGCTTTATGTCTGCTGTGTCAAGTGCTTGTTTTCTGCGCTTAATTTATACTAAGAAATGTTTTTTTGAAGTGAAGACTTCTTTAATAATAATAATAATGGTCTTTATTTATCCCAGGAAAAAAGAGAAAAATACATACATCTTTAATCGGTCTCCTCTTTGTGCGGTGCTTCGTAGCCTCCCCCTTGTCTACGTGAATTGCACACTCTGATTTTTTTAAAGGAACTTATGTTTTGATGTAATCGATTTACATTTTGTATGTATTCGCTTGTTAGGGGCTGGCCATGGGCGTAGTTAGGTTTTGATTTAGGGTGGGACAACAAATAAAAATCTACAGTAGGTACCGAAAAAAATGAGACTTCTACAACATATTTATGCTTTAGGCTCTATGAAAACAAAGAATATGAACGGAAGAAGGAAAAACCATCATATGAAGTGCTGTAAATTTGAAAATGCGACTCGGTCGACAATCCCAGAGGTCATGCATCGGCCAGCCAGGGTGGGGAAAACGCCCCACCGTACCTACGCCTATGGGGCTGGCAACGATTCGAAGTTATTTTTATGTATATCGAAATATACAGGTCATGCGCAGTGCGCACACCGGATGACAGCTTGTTTCAAAGGAAATAGATTGTGCAATTTGGGTGAAAACGATAATTTTATGTACCTACATGATTACACAATTCTTAAATATAAAGTAGAAATACTCCTAAACGGTGAGCTCTGGCGTCATGAAATTAGTAAACCCTTTTGGGTCTTCAATTTTTAGGCCAACGTTATTTCCATGACAATATATTTATTTCGAACTTTAAATATGTCGTTCATTGTAAAAGTGAAGTATATCGCTGTCCGAAACTTGGCTAAAGAAGAAGGTAGCGCAACACGGCAGTACACCCCAAAAACAAATAACGACAATATATCCTTTTTACTCAATTTTTAAATAATGAGCTTTTTGCGTATTTAAGTGTAGGAAAAAAATACAAGCATTTATTAAATATTTGCTGTGTTTTTTGTTTAAAAAAATCAAAAAATAAATCTAGTTACTTGATATACTTAGATGTGATACGATTAAATCAAATTTTAGACGTATTGACTTTTTTCCAGAAAAAAATATAAATTGATCTTGAAAGACTGTTCTTTTATCTAGTAAAGCTATGTTTTAAATTTGGAGGAAATATGTTCATTTTTTGTACAATAAGGTTTTACCGTAGGTCGTTGGCAGATTTGTTAAATTTTCAAACAAAATTTTGTATTATACAACACACATCTCAAATCATATAATCATGCAGTAAAATAAATCAAAAAAATATCTGGGAAACTATGTTTCAAAATTTTTATTTTAGTTTAACTAAAATCATTTAAAAAAATATCCGCACATGTGTTTTGTGACGAAAATACTTCAGTTTGTCTATTTATTTACGGTCTTACAAACTAATATATTTAAGATTTTTTTACATTCTTATTTTGATCAAAAATAAATTTTAATGGTTTTATCATCACGCCTTTCAGCATTTTTTAATGTAGGTAATTAATCTTTCTAATTGGAACCGCCCTGTACGATCGTGAGAATATCTTTCAATGAAATATGAATTATCGGCCGCTGGCTGGTTAAGCAAGAAAAGGGTTTTTTTTAAATATAGAGTTACACCACTTTTACCTACGACACAATTATCGGTTGAACTGTCAAAAAATATGAAAGTTCGCAAAAATGTTTTTAACGTATTTTTAAAATTTTCTAAAATAAAAAAAATATTGTTGATATCTGTCTTGCAAAGCCGAATTGTAAAACTAGTTTTCTTGTAGCATTGAAATCGTCTGTGACATCGAAAACTGCCGTGAAGCTCTATAATATAAAAGCAAACATTCCTAACCCCCTAATACACATTGATATTATTGACATCACGTTCCACTTTTTTTATTTCTTATTTTAAAAAAATCTTGTTTACTCTCAATCGAATGTCATTCATATACTGAATATTTATTCAATATAAAACGTCTTATTTATCCTGAGATGAATATCACCACGTTATTATTCACCCCGAGTTGAATTTGACTACGTTATTATTTACCCCGAGTTGAATATGACCACGTTATTATTTATCCCCCGTTGAATGTCACAACGTTATTATTTACCCCGAGTTGAATATTAACAAGTTATTATTTATCCCGAGTTAAATATCACAACGTTATTATTTACCCCGAGTTAACTACCACCACTTTATGTAATACTACTATCACATTATTATTTGCATCGAGTTGAATATCACCACGTTATTATTTACACCGAGTTTACTACCACCTCGTTATTATTTACCGCGAGTTGAATATCACCATGTTATTTTTTTACCCCGTTATGAATATCACCACGTTATTATTTACCCCGAGTTGAATGTCACCACGTATATCACCATGTTATTTTTTTACCCCGTTATGAATATCACCACGTTATTATATACCCCGAGTTGAATGTCACAACGTTCCGTGTTAATGCGGACCTACTAAACCATATTCCACGCCTGTTCCGCTACCTCAAGTCTCCGGACCGCCATACGCCATATCGCCGTGTCACGACGTTGTTTTTTATATCACCGACCTTGATTCTTATTGAATTATAATACCAGTTAGTCCCACCACCCGCCGCGGCCGTCCGATTTTAGTAAACATCATCTGTGACTGTGAATGTCGTCTCGGATGGAGCCGGGAAACTGGTTTCTAAACTTGTCAATTATGAAGTTTAGATTTGATCTCCCCTAATAGGAATTCCTTTTCACTTTTTGGAATGAAGATTATTCGCTTGAACCGCTGCCGGCTCCGATCTCCTGCAGCCTCAGAATTTGTCTCAAAATAATCATATTGCATAGATCAGTGATAATTCTGCGATAAAATATATATTTTTTTTTAAATTTGTCCGGCAGTTGTATTATCTTACTATGTTTTTTTTTTTTTTTTAATTATTTCTGGCTTTCACCCTTCAAGGGTGTTCTAGGCCATCATTTAAAATTACAGAAAAAGGGAAAGGTGAATTTATATATTAATTTTATTTAAATGTACAAATTTCAGAATTATATGGAAGATTGGAGTCGAGTTCAGACTTAGAAGAGATGAAATGTTGAATGGAGGGGAGGCAATTTTAGATAACGCTTGATAGAAGAGAGGATACTTATTTAGAGAGGGACAACCAAAAAATATGTGATCTAAAGAGCTCACATCTAGACCACAGAACGTACAATCTGGGGAGTCAAGGATGTGAATTTTAAAAAGGTGAGAAGGAACGGAACAATGACCGATTCTCATTCGAATAAGTGAGGAAATTTCTTTTTTGGAAAAATGGGGAAATTTTTGAAACCACGGTTTTGACGGGATAGTCCTTTGTATTGAGGCGTAGCGAGCTCCCTTGGATTGACTGGCAATGTTCCAATACTCTGTCCAAACATTGCGGGATCTATCTTTGATGATGGAAAAAATATCAGATAGGGGAATATGGTTTACGAGGGTAACAATAGGGTTGGACGCTCCTTGTTTTGCCAAAGAATCTGCAATATCGTTACCCACTATGCCAATGTGTCCAGGGATCCAAACAAGAATTACGGTTTTTCCAGAGCTTTGAATGGAGGCTATCAGCACTCTAATGAGGCATACAAAGTGATCATCAGGATGAAGAAGAGGACAGGATTTAAGTTTTTGGAGGGAACTGAGAGAGTCAGAGAGAACAAGGGAATGTTCACAATTATTTTTGATTATATATTTGAGTGCTTCAATTATTGCAATGCGCTCAGCAGAGAATATTGAAAATTGGTTTGAAATTGAATAAAATATTCTATCATTAGAATTATTGTGGTAAACGTTAATACCTATACCACAGTTAGGAGAGTCAGGAGATTTGGAGCCATCAGTAAATAAAAGAGAAGAGTTGGGCCATTTAGAAGAAATAATGTCATTGAACATATTATTAACAGTACGGGCTGGGAGATTGGAATGACTTTTAAGGATGCCGATCTCTTCCAAAATTGTTGGAGATAGGGTGACGTGACTATATTTTAATTTGTATAGTGGAAGAAGATCATTTTGGATAATTTGAAGCTCTGAGAGAGAGCGAAAATTTTTACAGATGGCAGGAAGAGGTTTAGTTCGAGCTCTGATTGTAGATGAATGTGTTGAGTCTTTGAACAACGAAACTCTGGGAATAACCTGATGACATTTAGAATTTAAACATTTAAGAACAAATTTGTCAGCAAACAGTTGTCGCCTTAAATAAAGTGGGGGATCAGAACATTCCACTTGAAGGGAATTGATGGGCGACGACTGCATCGCTCCAGTTATTATTCGCAATGACTTTGATTGAATTTTGTCTAATTTACTGAGTGCATTTTTGGAGGCAGTACTAAAAAGTGGGCAGGCATAGTCGAGATGACTTCGAATAAGTGCATTGTAAAGCAACTTAATGCAGGTAGGGTGAGCATCCCACCAAACGCCAGTCAATGATCTGATGATATTTAAATTTTTTTCACATTTAGTAACTATATTGTGAATATGGGAAGACCATTTAAGTTTCCTATCAAATGTTACTCCCAAAAATTTTACTTCAGAGGCGTTGGGGATTGGAGAGTTTTTAAATAAAATTTGAACAGGAGGATTTTTATGACGGTTTGAGAAGGTGACACACTGACTCTTTTTGACTGAAAGTTCCAGGCCATTTAAAGTGAGCCATGTGCAAAGGGCATCCATGGCTTCATTAAGATATTTGACGGCAAGTGGGATGATTTTGGATGATAAGTAGAAAGCTAAATCATCTGCGAACTCAATAACTTTTACTTGAGGGGGAATAGAGACATGCATATCGTACGTGTATATATTATACAGTATAGGGGATAATACATCGCCTTGGGGTAAACCTTTCCAAATTGATCTACTCTGAGGAGTAACATCTGGTAGTTCAATGAAAATTTTTCTATCAAGAAATAGATTAATATTAGATTGGACAAACATGGGGGGAAGGCCAAGGCCTAAAAGTTTTTTTTTAAGGATTGGGATGGAAACATTGTCAAAGGCACCTTCTATGTCTATAAAGACTGCAAGACATACTTCATGGTTAGAAATGGATAAATTAATATCAGTGCTGATGATGGCGAGGTTATCTTGCGTAGATTTTTTTTTCCTAAATCCAAATTGAGATGGAGAGAGAAGCTGATTACTTTCGACAAAAAATTCTAACCGGTTTTTAATTAATTTTTCATAAATTTTACTGAGGGTGGATGAAAGAGCAATTGGCCTGTAGTTAGATCCAGAATTGGGTGATTTGTTTGATTTTAGGATTGGGATGATTATTTGAGAACTCCAGTCATCAGGCATTATGCCAGACTGGAAGATTTTATTTAAGATGCTTAGGAAGTGATTTAGAACATTATCATTACTATTTTTGATAATGCTATAAGGAATACCATCTCTGCCTGGAGATGAGTCTTTGACTGTTGATAAACAATTTTTTTAATTCAATTAAAGTGAATGGAGAGTCTAGCCAATGATCAGACATAGGAGTGTTGTGGATGGGAGTTATTTCATCTAAGTTAGGTACAGAAGGGGGGGCAATTTTGTCCAAGAACTCATCTATCCATTTAGAATGAGACGCTCGAGGAGATGTTGAACTGAAGGAGGATCGAAATATTCGAATCATAGACCAAACTTCCGAAATTGGAGTATTCGGAGATACTGAACTGCAGAAGTTGTACCACCCGGATCTTTTTTTTGACCTCAATACCCTTTTGGCATTGGCTTCGGCATTTTTGTATATAAGATAGTTCTCCATAGTCATATTGTGACGATACGAAAGAGATTTAACTTTCCGAATTCTCACTACCTTAGAACATTCCTCATCCCACCAGGGAGTCGGAAGGAGTTTTTTAAGAGATTTGGTTTTACGGGGAGGATTTGATTTATGTATTGCAGTTATGAGCATCGATTTGAAGTTATCGTAGTCATCTTTGACAGATAATACATCGGAAGAGGGTAAATTTTGTATAAACTTATCCATATGCGAGTTAAATTCGTCCCATTTGGTGTGTTTTGTTTTAATCTTCGTCGAAATATGGGACTTGTCTGAATGGAAAGAAGTTTGATAAGTGATGGTGATCGGGAAATGATCACTGGAGCAAGGATCGGGGGACACCACCCACGAGGAGAGAGGTGCCAGATTTGTAGAGCATATGGAGAGATCCACTGCACTGGGGTTTGTGTTGGGGCGAGAGATTCTCGTAGGAGATCCGTCGTTCAAAAGGAAAAGGTTGGATTCATCTAAAAAATCCATAACATTTCGACCATCTTGATCAGAGAAAGTAGAACCCCAGACGGGGAATGGGCATTAAAATCACCCAATAAAAAGAATGGAGGGCTTAGTTGACGGACAATTTGTAACCAAGCTTGCTTATTGAAGTGAGATGATGGGGGAATATAGATAGAAACAAAGGATGTGTCCTTTATTTTAGCTGCAACCATTTGAAAGTCAGCATTGGGGGGTTTGATATTATTTATTGGGGAAAACGGAAGGGATTTTTTAATAAAAAGGGCAGCACCGCCGCCCGTACCTTCCAGGCGATCATCACGGAGACAGGAGTACCCTCCCACATTAAAGTGGGTGGATGGAGTAAACCATGTCTCCGAGACAGCAGCCACAGAAACAAGGTTTGAATTTAATAGGTTAAGAAGGTTCGATTTGTTAGAAATAGCACTGCGGCTATTCCACTGAAGTATTCTGTCATCTTGAAGTGCCATTTTGAACAAATGATTTTAACGTGGAAATAATAGAAGCAGCGTTGGACGGTAGATTAGTTTGAGAAGAAATTAGGTCAATTAGAAGCATAATAAGAGTTTGTATAAATGAAGAATTATCTTGCGAGAGTTGTTCAGAAAGCTTTTGATGGTTTGTTGAGGACGAATTATAGTTGTTTGCGCACCCATTTGTGGCATTTGAAAGAGGAGAACCATTGGGATTTAAGAGAAGTGAGTTGTGTTGTTGCCGATCGTATCCAGGAGCCGGTTAAGAGACAGGGTTTTTGTACATAAATTTAGTTGATCGAGAAGATGTTGAGGAGAAGGGGAGAGGGTTGGATGGAGAGTTACTGGATAAAACCTCGGCAAAAGATTTTTTGACAGGCGGGAATAGTTTAGAAGCCTGCAGAAAAGACAAGTTTTCAGAGGCCATGGAAATTTTTATATTTTTTTGGCGAGTTTGTTCAGGACAAGAAGAGTGAATGGCGGAATGAGCGCCTGAGCAGTTAAAACATTTAGGTGAAGAGAGAGAAGAACATTGGTCAGCCGTGTGGTTTTCTCCACATTTGAAGCATCTGAGAGGGGATCTGCATGAAGCTTTGGTATGACCAAAACGGCAGCAATTGTAGCACTGGGTGGTGGGGTAAGTATAAATTTCAACTGGTAAGGAGTTGAAAAATAAATAGATATGGGAGGGAAGAGATTGTCCTTCGAATGTGATCACAACAGATTGGGAGGGCTTCCAGGAAACATTGCCCTCAGAGGTGTCCTTATAATTTAGCCTCCTGGCTTTTATGGGATTGCCGATATGTTGAGGGGTTGAAAGAGAAGACAGAATTTCTGGAATGGACAGATCGGTCGAGATACCCCTGACCAGGCCCATACGAGAAACATTGAAAGTTGGGATGTACGCCTTGAATTTAGAATTAGAAGTAACAAAAATGTTTTTAATAAAGTTGTTGGCGGCTGAACCTGAGAGGAATTCAACAGAGATTCGGAAGCGACCCTCGGCTTTTACACCTCCGGGCTTAATCGAAAGGTTCTTGTTGGTTGAAAGGAATTTACCAAATTCAAGAGAATGTATGATTTTACCTTGCTCAGTTTTTTGCGCATAAACAATGTAGGGGCCACAGGAATGAGTAGAGTAAAAATTGGTTGGAGGAGGTTGATGAAAATCTGGTAGAGACTGAGAAGTAGAAGGAGAGTCATGCTTTACTGGGGAAGAGGGACTAAACTTCCTTTTTTTTGTGGAAGTTAGAATGACAGATTCACTGTCAGAAATTACAATATTTTCACCATCTGAAGGGTCAGGGGGAGGATCTGGGGGCTTTTTAGGATGTCCAGGAGGGAAATCCTCCTCCATTGTTCACAAAATTACAAAAAAAAATATGTATGGAAAGTGACAGTAGTGAAAAAAAGGTTATAAATATCTGGAAATCAGCGACGAAAAGTGACTCCTGGAAGATCAGAGGGGAGAAGAATCCTCAAGGAACAACACACTACACTTTATTGACCAGAAAACATAAAAATATTAGTTAAAATAATAAAAAAGATTATTTTTTTAAGAGAGAAAACAAAACAACTGATGACAGCCAAATGTTCAAAATTCGAATCAATCTTACTATGTTAAATAAAGTAATTTTCCCATTGTGAATTTCGGTATCATCAAAAATACTGAGTCCGTTTTTTGCTTAGTATATTATCATAGGTATATATATATGTATGTATTCCACTTAGGTTTACTGGTGATACCGGCCGTTAGTCTTCATAATATCAATCGTGAAAAGCAATGTGATATTTTGTCAAAACTTTCGGTCTCTTGGGAAAATTGATGGAATAGGCTTTTTGTTGCGATAACATTGTACCTGGGAACTATCTTTGCTTTTTAATCCTCTGGTCCCCGTCATCTTTGGGGATACTGTAAGGGAGGGTATTTTTGGGTACATATAGAAAGGAGGAAGATCAAAGGCCGGCAAGACGTCCAACAGCCGAGCTGTTGAACTTAGAAATTTATAAATGTGTATAGATATTATTTGCTCCTTATGTACAAATGTTAAGCGCGCGTTTGACGTCTCTTCCGACAATGCACCGGTGCCGAAGGGATCAATGATGCTAGTTCCTCGGAGCATCTTCAATTAAAATGCCGCTAGGACAGCATTCCGAAAGATTAATATTGTTTTGTTTTTTTTTTCATCCGCATTTCCAAAGTAAAAAAAATAATACATTATAATAATAATAATAATAACGTAATATTTTAATATTTAATTTATTTATTTATTTATTTATTTATTTATTTATTTATTTTTTTTTTTTATTTTTTTTTTTATTTATTTTTTTTTTTTTTTTAACACCAAAAAAAAATAATATTTGTATAGCGCAGTTTTGTGTCATTTCACTTCAAGAGCGCTTAACTATAATAAATTTAAAAATAATCCTACAGTGTTCCTTACGAGATCATTACAAAATATTTATAAAATAATACCTATGAAATAAAGAATATACAGTATTTACAAAACAATGACAAGGGAACAAAGATTAACAAAACAGTGCTGTTATAGCACAGAGGAAAATAATAATACACAATAACAGTGTTATTGTAGCACAGGACAAAACGAGAACTTTTAAACTAAAATATAATACACTAACTTCTTACAAAAAAATTCAGATATTAAACATAAAAGTACAATTAGGAGGAAACCGAAACCAAACGATTACCGGATACTTGAGAAAATGACTTATTACTTATTATAATGCCAGGCGAACATGAACTTGTTGGGAAATGCATGGAGATGAAGATGGATTATTTCTAGCTGTGTGCTATTTTGTGGGCGATAGATGCAGAACTGGTAATATCCGGTTCTTCGACAACTTATATATGTACATACTATATTCAATGCTGCATACGTTTACACGGGGCTTCTATTAAAATCTATTCCTGATAGATGTATTATTCATAAAACAGTTTGGGATTTTTGCTTTGCAAAGCTGACATTATTGTCCTTTAATTGTAATGTTTTTTTGTTATTGTGGACAATATATAAAGCGAGTCTATTCGTACATAACCCCAATTTATTTAATAGAACGTAACTAACTAAATCAGGGGATGGAGGTTGTAGATAGGATGGAATCGTATATCGATATGGATCGTCCGCATTCATACTTTATAAATATGTTCCATGTAATATCTTTCATTAAACGAGTCCCGGCGAGAGCTCGTACGGACGTCATTGATGTTCGTCCTCTTCCTTACAGAAAATACTGAAACGATGATGTCGTGTACAATCTCTCGCTGGAGCTAATTTTCGCTTACGTCGGCCATGCATTATCTTAGATTTTGATATTCTTCATTACTCATTACTAGATATCGGATTATGTGCATTTGCATATTTGCATATGCAAATGCATATAACTCTCTAATTACGGCGTTAATGCATATTTTAGCCTTTTTCCCCAATCGTTCATATTTAGCGTTATCGAGAATTATATAGAGAAATTGGAAACAAAAAACCTTCCTCTATTTAAATCAATAGAAATACTGGAAACAATGATTGAACTCGCCAACGCTCTTCCCAATTCAATATCAGAAAAGATTCGTGAAAAGTTAGACGCTATTTTGTTTAAAAATTCGAGTCTTGAAGACACGAAGAACATTAATGCCTTCATCAACGGCACAGGTCATACATACCCTGCATAAACAGGTATCTCCAGAAATGGCGCCAATTTTTTTAAATTTTGTCGTATGACGTCAGTTGACGTAGAGAAGTCGTTTTCGGCGTTTTGGGTGACAAACATCAAAAATTTTTGCTCGAAAATTTGGAAAAATACTTAATTGTATATTGTCACAAAAACTATGCATAATTTTAAGAATATTTCGCTGTTTTTGTATCGTCTTTAATTAATATATAAAAATAAAAATGGTTTTTTGATTTTGCATTGTGCATATTTCGGCCTTTTTTAGTGCATATTTGCATGCATATTTTGGCACTTTGTTAGTGCATATAATCCGATGTCTACTCATTACTTTACCTACGTGACTAGGACTGACATTGTATTGAGTCATTGATGTACCTACAATATTTTATTTATAACTAGCGAGTACGCGGCATGCGTTGCAATGCCACTCAAAGAAAGTGTTTGTGGTTTCATTCTGTTTATTGAAGTCGTTTTGGATACACAATATTTTTTGTTTTTCTGTCTGTTGCGTACACGAATTAATCAAAAGGTTTTCCGACCCGTGAGCCGGCCGCATACAGCTGTCTGTGTGGAAAACATGGATTTTCCAAATTTACCCCCCTGATTTCCCCTACCGTTACTCTGTCTCCTTTGCAATACCTCTCTCTGCCCCTCCTTCGCCCCCACCCCTCCATCACTCCTCCCGTGTGTAAATTCGACGTCTTTTAAATTATATCTTTACATAGTATAAAATGACCCGCTGTATGTGCGCTTAGATCCTTTAAACTACGCAACGGATTTTCATGCGAGTTTCCCCAATAGATAGATTGATTCAAGAGGAAGGTTTATATGTATAATACATGTTTATTATAGTTGATAAAAGCCGAGAAAATTCAAAGATTCAATTCAGGCAGCGAGCAGAGAGCAGCTGGCAAGCGGGTGGTGTGGATTTTATAAAGGTTGGGTAATGGCGTTGTGTTTATTTAGCCACAGGAACGTGTGTCCGGGTCTGCTAGTAAAATAAATTCATAATATATGTAAAGGAATATCTACCTGCTCCTACCTAGAAATGCATAGTATTCCTTTATGTTCGAATTTTCAAATGTCATTCATTGAGGTATTGTCATGTGGACAGAAAAAAACATGATTGTTTTTTTTGTCTAGCTGTGTAGCAGAGATTGAAGTAATTAAAAGATTGAAAAATAAGTTTATAATTGATAAAGTGAAAATATAGACAAATAACTTTAAATGTGGTTTCTTTGTTAGCAAAGCAACTCATGATATGTTTTGTCATTTTACCAATAAAAAATTAAAACAAATAGACAAATTTTCTTATGTATATATGTGGTTTATTTTGTGAACGTTAGGCTTTCGACAGCAAACCATAAGTAAAATTTTCAAAATTTTAAGTAACCCCGTCACAAAACAGAGCTAATGACCTTGAAACGCCTGAACAGATTTTCATGAATTGTAGCTAAGAAACATCTCGATCACGTCAGCTTTCAAACAAACAAAAAATTCATCACAATCGGTCCATTCATTTAGGTTTAGGAGATACGATGCCACAGACACACAGACACGTCAAACTTATAACACCTATTAGTTTAGAATCAAAATGTGGCAACAATTGATACGCATCATATTACTCCTACCAAAATGTTGTAACAGCTGTTACGACATTTTGATATACCTACCATTCGACACCTCGGAGATATGCAAAAGCCTAACTTTATAATTTTAAGTCGGAGAGCTATAACATTTTGACACTAAATAAAACATGCATTTCCCGCTTGTTCCACCAGTTTCCGGACACTGTATTGAATATATCTCGTGTCTCATTTCTTTTGCATTCAGTCCACTTTCATTCTTCCTCTGCCAGTTAGTTGCATGACTCACTGTTATATATCAGGATTAATATCAGAACTCCATTGTGGATTGTAGTCTTGCTTCTTTGACAACTTTTGTTAGCGACTACTGACTGCATTTGTAACATTATTATAATCATTTATCTGATAATATACGCGAACATGACTGCAACTGCACTTTACTTATTTGCGAATCATATATTATATTAAGTTAACAACGTTTTATTATGGTTTTCTACTATTTTCTATTTCGATGTATTTACTTAAATTATACATCATGTTCTTGGTCCCCTTCACATGTGAGCGAACGTGGATTTTATTTTGACATCTATTTATCTTGATTTCTAAAACTTCTAACATTTTAATGCCAGTGGTTTGCTTCGACTTTCATAGACCGGCTGCGTGAGTCACGGTGTTCTATTTTAGTTTGAACGTTCACTGTCTCCGACGATACGCTATAGATTCATTCGCACATGAAAGCTCATTAATAATTGCTAATCTTGGTAGAAACAGTCATCCACAGGCATTTGGAGGCGTGTATTACGATTAATTGACATTCTTTTCGATAATAATTTATCAATACCGTCTTGAATATGTCGAGAAATGTTCTTCGTAAACCATTCGGATCGGAATTATTTTGACAGAAATAAAACTGTATATCAAGTTGAAAACAATTAATGACAGCTTAAAATGGGAAACCCGATACTGTTTTTTTTTCGGGATAAACTAGTGGTAGGGGTATTGGGGAGGGGAATTTGAATACTGCGTTTTCATATGAGGGCACTCCAATCCGCCAGAAATTTTGGGAAATCCGTTAAGATGGCAACACCGACCATCAGTTCGTTCTTACGAGTACTTTAACCAATTATTCCCTACATTATTTGAGGTAAAAAAATGTATAATATGATATTTTAGTCTCCGGTGAAAACGTCAAAATGGTTCAAAACTTCCATTTTGAGCTTAAATCGTCTAAAAATCTCAAAATGGTGAAAAGCTGCCGATTATCACCAAAAACGTCAAAATGGTTCAAAACTGCCGGCTTGATCATAAAATCGTCAAAAAGCTTAGAAATTTTGTGTATTTTTTAACTAAAACATTAAAAAATCATTAGGAATTAGACAGTTAGGGTCGTGGTGAGGTGTTGGGTGGTTACTCGGCTGAATACCTTACAAGGGTCCCAGCTGCTCTCGTCTGGAGCCAGTGAGACTATGGCATCCCCAATTGGGCTATGTTGTGAGGCTGAAGGTAGTGGGGAGAGGAAGGAGATGGGAATGAGGAAGCCGGGGAAGTACCTGGCTATTCAGATCTGGTCACCAAATACGGCTACAATCATTTCAAGCAACGTTTCAATTCTGAATGGTGGTCTTACACCAGGGCGATGCTGAGAATCTCTTCCACTCTGGAACGTGCAGCAAATATATTACATATTATTTTAAATGAATTAATTGTGAAATAACTCAAATCAATCAAATATAATTCATTTGCCCACGCCGGGATTCGATCCCGCGACCTTCGGATTGCGAGTCAAGAGCTTTACCTCTCGACCACGCTGGCCGTCAATGTGATGAAAGAAAGTTTTTGAAGTAAAACTTCTTTACGCACGCTCGACATGGGGGGTAAGCTGGTGAATTCGTTACGAAAAGTGTGATGCAAACGGTGATCGATGCGAACGGTGATCGGGCGAGGCGAAAGGTCGGGCCTTTATGCACGCTTGACTTGGGGAGTAAGCTGGATAAGATGAGGATGAAGATAAGGAAGAGGATGATGATGAGGATGAGGATGAGGATGAGGATGAGGATGAGGATGAGGATGAGGATGAGGATGAGGATGAGGATGAGGATGAGAATGAGGATGAGGATGAGGATAAGGAGGGTAAGGATAAGAGGGAGATATATAGTGAAGTTTTACTTCAGTCGTGTGGTCTAAAGCACACTCGTTTTTTGTTTTACTCGAGGATATCTTCGTTTGACTTACATTCACTATCAGCATAGTTTTATGTGAAAATTATCTCTTCACTGGTATAAAATATGCACGTATTTTCAGCACGAACGTTTCTCTGTCTGTTTACGAATGCAATCTTATGCTTACCATTTTGTAGGCGAAAATAAGTAAATGCAATGTCTGCCGTGAAGTGACAAGATGATGTATTTTTGCGCTGGTTTATTCTAAGGAACGGGCGAATGCATTAAAATTGCATTGGGCTGAATCACCCTCGGGGTTTTTAGCTTATTTTAGATTTCACACCGTATGCTATTTATTTTGAGAAATGCATTCAGCTGCCTCAGCATCAGCGAATTAATCGAATATTTATGCGAATTTATCGTAAAAGACGTTTAATAACTAACGATTTTGATTATGTATATGTTATAGTCATGGTGATGAAATAGCTATTATAGGTACATTATATATAATAAAAAAAATGTTTAGACAATGTGATAAATTAATCACTTTATCCGGATATACCTGGTAAATAATAATTATGACTCAGTTGTCTTTGAATATTATTATTGTAGTTAATTCATGTCAGTTAGGTCAGTAGGTTAGGTTAGGTTAGGTTAGGTTAGGTTGTTCGGTTAGGTGCAGATGGACCGTATTAATTACTTTGGCTAACTTTGACCCGATATTATGAATAATATCTGGATCAAGTGATTAATTCTGTGTCAATTATCACTTTGTCTAAATTGGGTAGACATTATAAATAATATATATACATATACTACTTTGTACTTTATACTGTACTTAGGACCTAAATTATTTAATATCATTCCTAATGCTTGGAAAACGAAAAGTACTAATGTTTTGCGCAAATTAATCAACGACTGGCTCCTTGATTTAGGGAGGGTCAAAAGCGAAGATATGTTGACCAAGAGATAGGCTTCTTATTATTACCATCTGGCTTGTATTTGCTTTATTTACTTTACCGGTTTTATTTACTTTACCGATTTTGTTTACTTTACCGGTTTTATCTTTTATCTTTTATCTTTTATCTTTTATCTTTTATCTTTTATCTTTTATCTTTTATCTTTTATCTTTTATCTTTTATCTTTTATTTGTATTTGTTTTTGTTTTTAAGCGCTCTAGGGGAAAATATCTGAATTTGATGTTAAGATATCATTATTTGTCTTCTTTTTCTTATGAGTACAAAATTATATACTGTTAGGAATACATAATTAACACCTTTTCCTGCTATAAATAACATGTTATGTTAGTAAACAATGTAATATGAATTTAAATTTGTCAATTTGACTGGCCTAAAACAGGATCCATTCCTAGTTGGCTAGTCAAAGTTTCCACATATGTTTTATTGTTCAATTTTATGTGAAATAAAGTTATTATTATTATTATTATATAATAATATCCGGATTTATTACTTTGGCTGTAACATATACATCAAATCTAAATTTCAATAAGTACTTTTCCTATAAATAAATCGAACTTAACTTGTTTCTAAAATATTAGCGTTGTATTTCTTGAAGGTTAAAAAAATTCAATGTAACTGTGTACTTAAATAATTTTATTTTTATACGTTATTGCCAACCGCTTTCAGTACAATCGTGTCTTTATCAGGGCAGATGTTTATAAACTTACTAGCTGAAGTCCACGTTGTTGCCCAGATTTTTCGCAGAGTTTTTTTTTCGAAATGTCATGTAGACAGTGGACCTTCAGCTTGTTTTGTAAGTCAGTTGTGCAAAATTTCTTCAATCTCGGAATAAAACCGCATAAAATTCAAATCCATGCCTCGTGGCTGACACTGGGTGGGCGGCGTGAAACTGATTTTTATACAAATCTAAAGTTTTGTTACGTGATTGATGAAATTCGGCACACTTGACCTTCAAAACAACCTCTCCGCCTGGCCAGCTGCTACAGATACTTTCTTCGTTTTATGTCCCTGGCGTTGCCCGAGCTTTAAGCAGAGTTTTTCGATTTCAGATGGAAATAGTAATGATCCCCTTATTTTGAATATCAAGTGTACAAAATTTCATCACGCCGCGGCCGTATCAAAATTTAAGGGGTGGGAAAAGGGTGTGACTCTTTTTTTATGATATCCCGCTGTTTTTCTAAATCTGATGTAAATAGTAAATTTTGAACGTCAAATGTGCAAAATTACGGGGTAGCAAATTGAAATGGGTTTGCTTTTTCTGAGTGAAATCTCATTTAGGCAGTATCCTTCCGATTGTATTGCAGGTGAAGTGTGCAAAATTTCATTAAATTGGGAATAAAACTGAGAGACGATCAACTTTATACATATATTAGATTATAACGTTATACATATTATGTTTTGTATAAATAGGTTTTGCCAATGTTGTCTAATGTACCTAAACTTCTTTATTTGCAGATTTCAAAAGGGGAACTACAGCACATCGCAGTGAAGTGTCAACCTCATTTGATTCCGAATTAAATTGGTATGTTATATTTTTACTGATCTTCTAATTAATAAATCATTTTTAATTTCATAATTTCAAATCGAAACAAACTTTGTGTTCAACAATTTCCTTGTGTAAAATAAACTAAAACATATCACTTACGTGAAAAAATGTTATGCGAAGGTGGGTACAAGTTATTATAATTTTACGTATCTGGCATTGTTGACGCAACTATTTATATCTTCATTTTTTTTTTTCGAAGAAAACTTCTTCGGAAAGGTTTTCACTTTGTGATGGCATTATTTATTTGAATAAAAAGACAAATAAATTTGTTTACATCACTTTTATTGGTACACAATCAACATGTTTCGTAAACAATGTTTACTTCATCAGGATCAGACGTATACTAAACTTAAAAATTAAATATACACATGTAAGGAAAGGGTAGAAGGGAGGGGGAGGGGTAAGAGTGGGGAAAGTTTATCAATTAGGGATTTCAAAGCCATTATTCTTTTAAACCTTTTCACACTTAACCGGTCTTTCCCTGCTTAAAAAAAATTACAGGTTATTTTGTAAAAACCTGTAAAAAATTAACTCCTTTTTTACACATTGTTTATTATAATAAAACGGAAATTTAAAATTGATTTCATGAAATCAAGCGACGCGGAGCCTTAGATCGTGTTCACACACAGCTATAATATGCGTGGGATGGCGTATTTCGGCAAATCGTTCGCCGTACATTCCAAATTGGAATATATGGCGAGCGATATGCTGAAATGCGTCTTCCCACGCATTTTTTTAATTATATAGCTGTGTGAACACGCTCTTTACGTCTGGGGTGGACTGACTAATAATGGGTGTGGCGTGGTCAGTAGTTTTTCGGTAGACGGCATAGGGTTTACTTTGAAAAACCTAATTCGTCGACTAGCGGCCGTATTGTAAAATAACAACGCGAAAATGCATATTTTATTTTAATTTGGGAAGGCGATCAAGTGAATAGATAAAAGTCCGAATAATAGAAGAGAATGTATGAGACGATGTATGAATGTGAGTGAGGCAAAGAGTGTGTGCCAAGACCGAATTGTTTGGCGGTCCGTCCTCTCTGCCTACCCTTGCGGGGAAACGGCGTGATGGTTAGTTAGTTAGTTAGCTTCATCTTAAGTAATCTGTGCAGTTATCACCTCCTATGATATCTTGGTCACTTTCTGCCAAAATTACTATTTCCTGTAACATTGTGAACCAATAACTCCTAAGGAAGAATCAGTCCGTTAAAGTAACCAGTGCAATGATCATCTCCTTATTATTCTTTCAGTTATTTAATATCGACTAGGCTAAAGAAGCATCTATCACCAATCTAGTGATCTCTTAATGTGTTTAATCGGGGTCTATTTAAACAATTCGTGCAACGATCAGCTCGTATATCTCGGTCATTTTAACATCGATTCGTGCGGAGACTTGTGCACTGATCAGCCAAGTGATTTATCGGCGCCATAACATAACAAGCAATTAAGGTACCTAAGTCAGATTTCCTTCCAGCATCCACTGTTCACATATTCCCTTATTCGTTGTGTATAGGTTAAAGAAGCCTTTGTGCAACGATCACCAATCTAATGATCTCTCAGTGTGTTTGATTGGTGTATTTTTTAAGCAATCCGTGCAGTTATCACGTCCTATGATACCTCGGCCACTTGAATAATGAGCGAGTGATTTATCGGTGCCATAATATCCCAAAAACGTGATATGAGAAATTATGACCCTTCCAGTGTCCACATTTCACATATTCCCATATTAATTGTGTCTTTTCTAAAATCCATTTTTTTATTACATTCTACATCATTCCAATGTATTTGCGACTGCAGGTATAATAACCAACCAATGTAGTTAGTTACATGGTCATTCTTCTTTGCAATCATTGTTACGCTGATAAATGTTGCGTGTAACCTTGGCAAATTGCGCGGGTTATTTCGTAAGGATGACACAATAATCTCTCAGCCGCTATTACCCTCTGTGTTCCTGGTATTCTATTAACATTCATATAATAACTTCGATGGAAAACCATGTCTTTGTAATATTATTTAATTATTTTATTACTAGTGTGGCGGGTTAATAACAAGTCTGTTATGCAAATGCATTACGTTTAATTGTAAGATTTTATTATAAATGGAGATTTCTATTAATTATTGTAATTAATAAATCGCTGCGTTACACAACCTTGACATTGAAATAAATCAAAGACTTCACGATGATTGTTTTCCTTATACAATGACTAGTTTTAACCGGCTTCGCCCGGTTCAAAAATCCTTGTCCGTAATGAACAATTGAAAATATTAAACAAACCATGGCAATTTAAGTAAACATTTTAAATATGTCGTCCTATGGTTTGGTAAGGAATTGGTATGAAGCCACGATCCCAAATTTCTACTGATTTATAACATATTTCCTTTCAAAAGTTAAAATTTTTCAGTTCTTGATAAAAAAATAAATTATTTTGAGATAATGTCTATACATATGCCGAGCCGAAATGGCAATTATATGAAATTCCTTTGATAGAAAAAAAACACGAAGTATGCTTAGAAGGTTATTAAAATGGAAATTTGCACATCGTTTTGCAGCACTCGGTTAATGTCCAAATATCCATTCTTTACCCACCCGTGGGACGACGGCCTAAAGCTCTATAACGGACGATAGAAATTGATATGTTTTATCTCTCGGCTTGCAGAATTAATTTGCCAATGGTCATGCCAGTCGGGAGGGCGGTCTTGTTGTTAAATATAATCACTTGGCCTATCGATATGTTTAAAATCAATTAAGCACAATTTAGACGGCAAGCTTTGTTGGTGTTATCTAATCTTAATATTTTCTCTCTTTTAAAACGCTTTGAAATTTAATTTTGAAATGTTTTTAAAATGAATAAATTGAATTGACTTGAGACTTGAAACTTCCGCTGGAAACAGTTAAATTCAACAATCGATTTTAGACTACAACAAAAAATACCTAAATTTTATGATTTTTTTTTTACAAATGATGTTTTCTAAATTTCCTTCTTCACATTGGAAATGTACGCAAGTTTCATGATGCCGGAGCTCACCACATAGTTATTGCTGCTTAAAAATATACACACGGATTTGCTGTTTTATAGTTTGTTATGATAATAAAAATTCCTCGTTCACTGGTTAGCCCCAACCTTGACACTGAAATAATCGTAATGCGTAATAATTTGTATAATATGTTTAGTAATCAGAATTAATAACGTTTGCTTCGGCGCTTTGATGATTTCTCCAGCCTTTTTTTAAATGATGATGATAGTAAATTTTCCTTGCAAAATAATGATGTTACGTCTTGTCTTCGGTGAGGCAGTCAAATGCGAAGTTTGTCACGCAGGCCATTTTCTTTACAACTCTTTCAGTTCTGTTAATTCGTACTTCAATTTGTAATACCTGTTGTACTTAATTCCCCTACTAGACCGGGCACTAGAGGTAGTTAGTTGAGTATGCAAAATGTGAGTACCGATTTCAACCAATGGATTTGAGTTCAAAAAGGTCAAAGATTAATAATGTGGATCTTGCCGGTCAATTTTTTGGTCCATTTTTTTTTACCCCCTCTACTCTTATTTGTAAAGGGAGAATATTGAGTACATGATATTATATCATTTTAATAATTATTTCAGTTATAATTTATAGTTTTTTCTAGTGGTAAAAGTGAGGATGTAGGTATTCTTGAATGAAAAAGAAAACGAAAATAAAAGTAATAAAATCATTTTTTTTTATTTCGTTTTAGAAAAATCTATAAATTATAACTGAAATAATCATAAAAATGATTTAATATCATGTAGTCAATACATTCCCTTTACAAATAAGACTTGAAGGGGTAAAAAAATGGACCAAAAAATTGACTGGCAAGATCCACATTATTAATCTTTGACCTTTTTTTAACTCAAATCCATTGGTTGAATTCGGTCCTCACATTTTGCATACTCAACTACCTCTAGCGCCTGCACTATACGCTGTCACACTCTTCGTATTACGCGTCGTTTGGTAATGTAAATAATATATTAATAAAGAAAAGGAAACTATTAAAATAATCGCGATTAATAACGGCTATGAGGCAAAAAACATTGAAAAAATAATAAAAAACAAGAAATACAAAAATAAAATTAATTTAATATATCCGGTACAAAACAAAAAATTAGAAAAATTTGCATGTCTCGAATTTCTCGGCCCAATATCTTTAAAAATTGCAAAAGAAATTAAAAAATTTGGTTTAAATATAGCTTTTAGAACCAATAATAATATGGGAACAAACCTTAAAAACTCAAAAAGTAAAAATCCTAAACTAAATAACGGTGGCATATATGAATTAAAATGTGACCACGCCGACTGTAATGCTACTTACATCGGACAAACGGGTAGGGCATTCTCAACTAGATTCAAAGAACATTTACGATGTTATAAAAATAAAAACACCGCTTCGAAATTCGCAGAACATCTCTTAGAAAATAATCACGTTCCACTTAAAAACAACCAGCCAAAACCATTACATATAGAACGAAAGGGTCTTAGATTAAATTTGCTTGAACAATTAGAAATCAATAAACGAACGAATGACCCCAACATAACACTAATTAATAAAGTAAGGAAAATTATTTATTCTCCACTACTTAGTATTTTTACCAAACCTAAACAATATAATGCACTTAAATGAGTCATAGAAATAACATCATTCTAAATCAATAAAGAAAACCCTTGCACTTAGTGCAAGTGAAACCAAAAAGGGAAAGATTCGGAATCCCACTTAATCATTCTCTCAATTAGTGTCTCTGCAAATTGGATTTACCGGTAATAAATCAATTTTGACACCTTCATAAATTGACATTTGAAATGTTATAAATAAGTCGTCCGTACGTGGCTTCACCACAGTTTGAAATTGAGCTTACAAGTCGAAACAGCTGTAACTAAAATACTTTCTTAAATACTTGCAGAACTCGATATTAACATATCAAATTTAAATTTAATTAAATTTCTAAAAATAAAAATAAAAAAATAAAAATATATTAATAGCTTTACTAATAAAGGTGGTGTAGATGATAAAAACCGTGTATGTAAAAACTTTACTAATAAACTAAAATTGACTAAACCTAACTCTCTCATATGAGAAAATTAGGTTTTTACCCATTACTGTTTCCAACAGCATTTATCTCGGAAATGCTGGATATCTGCAGTCTTAGTTCCAAAGGGTTGTCGCATTTCTTTGAAAAGTTAAGGCATACATTTTAAAATGTTTTACGATAATTTTCTTAAGAATTTAATTATCCACCTTACACAGGAAAACCGTAACCGAAAACCGGTTCTTAGTGGGAGATTTTGAACTTAGCAGTTTTAGTCGTTCTCATACTTTATTTTTTTCTGTGATTATTTTTTTTTTACATAAGCTCCACACAGGAAGCCTTGAGAAAGATTAATTCCCCCAGGGCCTATGTCATCTTTGGGGGTGCTGTGTGGAGGGTCTTTTAAAGGACAGGAAAAAAAGGGTGGGAAGAAAAATGGTATGAGGAGTGTGTTAATGTGTCCAGGAGAGGCGGATGTGTGTATCCATCCCTCCCACTACGTTGTAAGGCAATGGTTCGATAGAGTCTGGCTGGAGAGATCAAAAGATCTCCCTCAACCAGTATTTCCCGATTCGGCCCGCCACTTAGATGGGCAGACGCATCCGCCACCAAGTCCTAGACAAACTAAACTATAAAAACTAATTAAAAACTATTCGATTCTTAGGTAAATATGTGTTCCACTAGCAGTGTTTAATTAAAGCTTCAAAATTTTTATTTATGATTATTTTTATTTAGATTTTTTTTTTCGTTTGAAAATTAGATCGCTTACCATTTTGCATTACTTGATAGCGCATCGCCAACGCAATTATCGCGATAAAACATTTTTTCTGCAGCCTTGTTGCAGGGGTGCGAAATACGAGTATGTTATTAAAAAATTGAAGCATGTTAGGATTTCAATATAGGAAGTGGGAAGTGTGATTGTACAAAGGTTGTACGTCTAGGTTGAAGAGTCCAGTGGAGATTTTTATCCAGCAGTAGATAATCGAGTCTGGGCGTTAAAAATTCAGAAATTCATTAAATAACTTGAAAATCCCCTTGGTTAGGCTTTCGCTATGACAATAATAATCGCCATCGCCAATTAGTGTAGGCGCTCCCTGGCCCTGGTAATGAAGTGCAATTAGCACGGGGAACTGTCGATTGGGCGGTAATTGAATAAGTGCAGCGCGGAGGCAGGGCTGGCACAAATCAGAACTCGAATGCGAAAATACCTACTTAGGTACTATAATGCATAACACTTGAGAGGTACGCGGATAATGGAATTCTTGGTATTCATTCTTTGTCAAGTGTCATGGATTCAAATATTGTCATTTTTTTAAATTTATTTATTTTCTTGAACATACTCATTACAGATTATTACATAGGCTTACATGGAGAAAAAGTTTAGTAATAAGAAAAAAAATGTTAATGATTCGTAACTGTAAGTAAATAGGTAAGTACATAGTCACCTAGTGGTTTTTTGTGAACACCTCACTAGGCGAACCTGTGCTGAGGTGTTCCCATGTTTGGGAATAAATGCTATTCTATCGACATAAGTAGAATCACCGTATACTCCTTGATATTGTCAAAAAGGGCACTGTGGGTCGACCCATGGCGGCAGTATCGAATTCATAAATGAAAGAACTTACTTAAATTTGAACTTACATATTCGTAAAAATTATCGCAATAAGTTAGCATCTATTTGTAAAGTACCTATAAAGCGCCCTGCAGTTAATATTTAATTAAAAAATATATTAAATTAAATTTAATTTTTCACTAATCTTCTTGTGAAAAATCACCTACCAAAGCCGTAAACAATATTTTTTGTCACCAAGGCAATTTTTCAAAAAATGTTTTTCAGTGCTTCACAAATATTTTGCACATAAATTTGATAAAATCGCTACCATAAATAAGATATTCAAGTAATATTTTCTTCTCGGGCGACATTTTATACAATTTCTCCGGAATCGTAAAAAGTAAGTCACTTCGTCAACTAACTGAATATGGACGATTGAAAAAAAGTGATTGATGTTCAATATCGTTTTACGAGCGAATTTCTTTTCTGGAAAACGCTTCAAATGATATATTTTTGAAGGCAAATGTTGTTTTGCGACTATTTGTGAAAAAAAGCTTTTTTCACACATGAAATAGTTGGGTCTTGACAAATTTCGCAATCAGAATAACAGAAAAGTATGTCTGGGAATGGTACAAGTTCTGTATGAGAAGTTAGTTGTGTGACATCCCAACCTCTGTGCAAATACATCAGATATCAACGGTCGTTGATTCCAACTTTTCGATTGATCAATCTGAAGCACCGATCAGCCAAGTGATATGTTGAGCAACGCTCTATTCGCCTGTTTCCAACCATTTTTTATCGTTGATCATTGAGAATACCCGCCCACTTTCATAGACAATAAAATGATATCAAAATAAAAACTTTTAATATTAAATTGACATAGCCATGTGACATAATATTGAATTTATTATGAATGCATGAATTTGTTTTAAATACAGTAATGCATTTTTTTTTTTTTTTTCAAAATATAATATTTTTTAAACAAACGTGTGTTTTAAAAATAAAGTACTTGACTTTTACTCACACCGGAAAGTACATTCAAACAAATAACGTTTTTCCTTTGTGAGTTCACACGAAACCAACACCAACAACAAAAACAAACCAATACTTGGTAAGAACTTCACGCAGGATGATAGGATGATTGTAGAGCTTAAACAAAAATGACAGCGAAATATCAAATATTATTATAGAAAGCAACAAGTGTTTCTGTTACTTTCAGCATTTGACGTTTCGCTGACATTTTTCACTCTGTTGACACTTTTGCTGAGTAGAGTTTAATACAGTTGTTTCCATCCCCTAACTTGATCGATAGTTGCGTTGGGAAGAGCATTTTGATACAGTGTTGATTCAAAATTTCGGCTCAACAGTTGCTCACTAGGATTGGGAATAACGGCTGTAACTATTTTTTCTATAAGTTATAAAACATTGCTTTGATGTACTCGTATTTTATCAAACGATTGGAAATTCCTTTCTAATCTTCGCCTTCCAATTTTCCCTTTTCGTTTTTCGTTTTTCATTTACCTTTTTCTCTTTCTCCCCGAGTTCATTCCGTAAATTGGCTGCTCGGTCCGATAGTTTCAACATGGCCGCTGTTTTTCGATTTCATTCCGTTCTTTGTGAATTTCATGAAAAGGGTAACGCAGTTATGAAGTAGCCATCACTGCATTAATTGAATTGGACGGGAATTGGAGCGCCCCTTTATGTACGTCTGTCGAGATGAGATAAGCAGGTACCTAATTCAGGCGAACTAGGTACCCCATGGGTAGGCTACTAACTGAAGTTTTGCTTTCCTTGGGACTTTTTTAAGAATTTATTTAATTAGTCTAATAAATATGTCGATATGAAATCTTGTATTGGTATCCGACCCTCTTCCACATTGTTGACATTATTAACTTTATTTTGATTTTCTGGGTAGGTATGGTTTCAAACGCTATATGCTCTATATAGACATTCTTTGGTGTTTAAATCTTATCTAATCTTTGTTTTTTAACATTAATTCGCATCTACCCATTCGTTTTCTTTATTTGCGTAAGAAAATTAAGTTGAAACTTTTCTCCGAATTATTTTCGCAGAAAGTAATGGAATTCTCTTCGGTCAATAAACTCCCTTTCAATGTAGGGAATAGTAGGGGGAGAGGTAGGCCTCATCACTTTCCAAATTAAGACATTTATTTAATACAAATTAATACAAAACTTAGTTTTGATCACTTTTATTGTTTGAAAATACCAACATGTTTCGTAAGCGATGCTTACTTCTTCGGTGTTTACTTAAAACTATTGCAACAATAGACTTCATCCCTCAAACCGCTGCCGTATTTTGCGATAAAATCCAAATAAATGGAATATTTCTGAACGTATTTGAAAGGTGATAATGGGAGCTTTCAATTTTTAAATAAACATATAATTTTTGAAATATAAAATATTGCCAAAAAAATAAAAAATGTTTTAAAAATTACTCATCTTTCGTTTTTTCTAACTTAAGATACTGATAACGAAAAAATAAAATAAAAAGACAAACATATTTTATTAGGCACATTTAATATAAACCTTATTGCCACCCCATTTTTTGGTCGTTCCAAGTAAAAAAAAAAAAAAAGTACTTTAAATTTCTTTTCTAGATTTGAATACAAAGCACGGTGTTTTCTCTTTCTAACACCTTTATATCACATTTCTCACTATGATGATAGTAAGGGAAACACAACGATTTTTACGAGACATAATAGTGATTCGATATAGTTTCAAAATTTCACAGCTCATAACTAGCGACTTGTGTGTTTCTAACATCTGTATATAAAAACGAATAATTTATTTCGCCATTTTGTGTCATTTTTCAAGTGTGTTCACTCCGTCATTAACACAAAAATTTCCATAACACATTTTGTATGAATCTGTGAATTATGAAAGTGTAATAATCCGAGAGATATTCAGCAACGTACCTACTCCAGTGTTCCGCTGGAAATTTTCATATTAGAATATTAACGAAGCTCACACGGACGGATAGCTTCCATAACCTCGATTTCCTCACATATTATTTAAACAGCTGAACCCGAAATAAAATTAACTACTGGTTTTGTGCAAATACTAGTTTCTCCTCCGCACTGAAATACATTTAAATATTTTCCAGTAAATAATATTTATATTTTTTTCGGCCGATTCTGGAGGAATAAGCTTTTGTGCGTCTTCCCAATTAAAACAGTATTATTTATTTGTGCCTATTGGTATGTCTAGTGGTAGCAATTAGCGATAGGCATGATCGGGATATACCTATTTCGAAGTAGTCCATATGTTTTTTTTATATGAATACCTCACAAGAGTCTCAGATGCTCCCGTCTGGAGCCAGTGAGACTATGGCATCCCCAATCGGGGTATGTTGTGAGGCTAATGGTAGTGGGGAGGGGAAGGAGATGTGGAGAGGAGGGTGAGGAAGTACCTGGCTATTCAAATCTGGTCACCAAACATGGCTGACGCCATTTCAAGCAACTTTTCAATTCTGAATCGTGGTTTTACACCAGGGCGCTGAGAGTATGTTCCACTCTAGATTGGACTATTTCGCGAATGTTTTAAGAAGGGATGGTTTCTAGTATTTCTCAACATTTTTGGGGATGACCAATGTTTTTATTGGTATTTTTAAGGAAAAGAAGGGAGCCTTGACAAGTCTTCAATATGTAGGCCTTCTGCGATCGAGCTTGAAAAAACCCTTCTCAAGTACTTGACTTACTTTAACCAGTGATTCTTGATATTATTTGGAGTAAAAAATGTACATGAAATTTTGGTCTTCAGTGACTTTTTTGTTTTTTTTTCTTCCAAACCAAACAAAAATAATCTTTTACGTGTCATCTTTGGTCACTCAGCCGAGTAACTCCGCCCCTAACTGTCCAGTAACTAGAGGATTTTTTATGTTTTTAGTTAAACAGAAAAATAACATAAAAAAATGTAACCGGAAACCAAAATTTCATAAAAAAATGTTTATATCTAATAATGTCAGGAATTAATTGAAAGTAAGTCAAATACTTCCCTTGTTACTCTTTTCCTAAATAATAAGTACGAAATGTTTACAATTGTAAATTCAATCTAAGAAATTATTGTACGTTGTCAAAGTTTCGAAATATTTTGTTCACACCCATAATTCGATTATTTTCAGATTAATTATTATTATTATGCGTATCGAATCTAGCGTGAGCCTAAATATTTCTTCATTTTGGTCTGTATTTTTATTGCAATAAATTTCTAAATCTGCCAGCTTTATATTTTTCTATTGCTTCTACACAAGATTCTTCTTTATCTAGCACCTGTTCTATTGCAATTTGGTATGACGCCGTGGATGAAGTCGCATTGTCTAATAAGGTAATGTATTCATTTGAAGATGCGGTTACTTTCGTTTTGTCTGTTGTTTTAGTCGAGTATCCGAGTGAATTCGCCAAATAAACTTTCACTGCTGATGTCCGTGATGCGTACCGTGCTCTGGACTGTCTAATTGACGGGACGTTCTGCAGAATGAAGCTATGCCACAAACACTCGAATAACTCATTCTGTTCTTGTGAATTGACCATTTTAAAGAGAGAAGATGGATTTAAATGTTTATTAGTTACATCCGAACTTGAGTCACAAGCCGCTACTAACTAGCAAGTGATTTAATAAATACTTAACTTGTTTACCTATAATATAATGGTTTTTACAAAGTGATCTGTTATTCATTATATAATTAATGATGCCACAAAGTAATTTTGCGAAGTTTGAAGAAGTAAATACTTAAACATTGATAGAAAGGCCCGAATACGCTAATATAATTAAAATTGATTTCATACACTTTATTTTGCCATTTTGATTGTGTAATTATTTATTTGCTAGTAGGAAGCGGCTTTAGTGTATTGTACGGCCTCTGGAGGCAAGTATTGACCTTTTAAATGTGCTAATTTCCTTCAAATTGCGTATTTTGTAAGTTTTATCAGATTGTTACGTTTCACATGGTTTTAAGCGATATGTTAGATTCCATGATTTTTCTAAGACAGTACGTTTTAAAAATAAATAATTTTAATTTATACGAAAAAGTACAAAAAAGTTTTAGGGCTTCTGAATATGAGGGAATATACATATCTACTGAATACGAGAATATAATATACATCCCCGTTTCCATCCTTGTTCTTGACAGGAATGCTCGATTTCAACACCTTAGAAGCCCACCAAAAATATTTTAATTAAACATTTTTTTTACACTGGTACCATACTCAATCCGCCTTACTCATAATCGCAGAATGAGATAATATCACGGTAATACGAACGGGTTAGGTTAAATTGTCGTTCAAATTTCACCTAACCCATTCGTATTACCATGGTATTATCTTATTCTGCGATTATGATTAAGGTGGAATACGTTTATGTTAAAAAAGGTTATGTCATATGTCCCTAACAAGTATACTCGTGGGAGATCCCATGCACTTTTTTATCGTCCGAAAGCGAGGACTTTTGCCTATCAGAACGCGCCAATAAATAGAGCGACATCTTAAATGTCACTTACAGACAATTCAACAACTGTCTTTTGACGTATGTCACAAAATAGTAAAATTGCCCCCGTGTCTTTTTAATTGGTAATCATCTCCATGATACATTGGTGTATAACCGTTTTACCGAGAACACGAAAAATAAATATCTTTTGTTAGGTAGAGGTACTGATTGAACAATAATAGACTTAGTAATAAAATTATCTTCTGCAGGTTGTAATTGGCATATTCTTATTAATAAAACTGTTGAATCATTTTTCTACAATCTTAATAAATAAAATAAAAATACTTGTCGCCTCAATATGTATAAAAACTGTCATGTTTGTGACAATGTATTAATTGTTTTTGGGTTTAATTTGTAATTTAAAAAAAAATAATAATGAACAGTTTGAATATGGCTTTGTAAGCCGAAATAGCTTTTTTTTTAAGTTTTCTTTATTCATTGAATTTTTTTATTACATATATTGGGGATTTTTCGACCACCATGCTAGGAACATGCCCGTTTTGTGGTGGTCGATTAAGCTTCAACAAAAATAGATACTAAAATATTTGCAGAACTTGATAATAACGTTATTAAATTTAATTTGAATTAAATTTAAAAAAAATGTGACAATGAGTTATTTACAGTGATGAAATACCATTTTCTATTACGGACATGTGAAAACGTTAAAAAACTTGTGTATAATTTTATAGGTTGATACTGCGGTCGGTAATACCCTTTTTACAATGTTGTTACATAACTCCGTTCTGCAGAACTTATCTCAATTGAAATGCATCGTTGCGTTTCCATCAGTCACTTCACATTCTGTGGAACACACCGTCCTTTGTATTCTCCGTTATATCTCCCGTCCATCTTCCTCTCGTCTGCTTCAGATCACTCCTCTCTAAATAGATGTGTCAGGGGCACCGACTTCCGATCCTCTTTTATCAGGCAAGTGTGTTTTCTCAGGCCCAACACAACAAGGACTGTTCATCAGGGGTCGGCGAACCGGGGTAAATTAAACCAAATGGAGTAAAATAATAATTAAAAATACTAATCATAATGATTATTCTAAATCTCCGATCAAAAATATTTAGGAGAATTTGTGTTTTGGACATTAGGCTACTTTACGCCAAAAACTTACGAGAATACCTCTTCAAACACAGAACTATTTTTGACAATGTCCAAACAGCTCGTGATATTAGAACCAAACGGCATAAAAATGAAATTTTCGCCAAAGAAATTTTACATATTTTGCAACAATGCACTTCGACTCAGCGTTTTCAACTCAGCTCCTTTAGAGCTAGATTTAGCACGAAAATCACGCCGTCAGCTCCAAAAATGCGGCTTAGCTTCGTAGCTCTTTTTTTTTTAACACAAAACTCATGAACGAAAAATGACAATTTAGGAGTTATTTCTTTAGGAACCGGCTATTTTCATATTGAACTTGATTTTACCTCAGAATTCCTATTGCCCCAATTTCTGTGGCTAGAGTAATTCAAATCTATGGTGTTATTTATTATACTCGTTTTTTCCACATTTTCATTACTAGTTTGTAGAATCCAAAACAGTTCCCCTTTTACCTTGGATGTACAAACTAAACATGGAGACGGTAGCTTTGTAGATAATATGTACATATTATTCCAAATATCCGTTCTGTGAACGTTTTAATAATCGCATAATGGTTCGATTTGATTGCTTGGAAATTGAACAAAATTTGGTAAAATTAAATCTACGGAACGACGACAGTGACCTTTTTGAGTGTTTTCGAATAACCGTCCAGATTTGAATGTCGACGATTTTAGATTTTTATGAATTTTTTGTACATTCTATGCGCTGTATCTACTATATTTTTATGTCTGAAAAATTATAGAAAAAAACACCTTTTTGAATCTCGAGAAACAGTGGGATTGAATTAGATTGAATAAATGCCCACGAGTATCGTTTTTAGCTAGCTAGTGTATGCAAAGACATTTATTTATAATACTATGTCTAAAATAAATACATCGTTGATTTTAGATGACTTTTATAAATGATGTCGTGCACTTGATGTCTAAATATCACTAAAATCACAATAATTGTGTCCAAATTCCAATCCATTCCAAATAACAATTTACAATTTGGAATGAAATTTCTTTGCAATGAAGTTGAGTCATTCATTCGAAATGAATATCTTGATTATGTACATCGCTAATCAATAGAACCACGCGGTAGAAGAACTTTCTCAGCCCAATGGTCGATTTGTTGCGTGGGACCTATAATAAATAAGCCCCCTTTTAAAAGCTATCGATCCCTTTATTGGTCCTAGCTTAAATGAAAAAGCTTTTAATGTCGGATCTAAAAAAACTCCCAGTATTATTATTTGAAGTGTTCGTTTCCGTATTCACTTCCTTTCCTTCGCATTCTCCATTTGTGTGATGGCCACCATTAATGGTTACGAGATGAGGCCGTAAACCGATCACGCTATTCCGTCTTTAAAATTATTTATTATTGTGAGAGGCAATACAATATGCGCATATTTTATTTTAACACGCTCGTAATAACGACACCGACGAAATGCAAAAAAACACTTCGAAACACAATTTCGGATTTCGATGGCTCATAGTCCAAAGTAACTCTTTTTAAGCCGCCGCTACCCGAATTTCTATGATTTCTTACATATCCCCCTTAAACATTTGAAGTTTTTAAGCTCTTAAAAAAATATATGTTATTTTTGAAGATAATATCCATACATTCCCCACGCCGAAACGCAATTTATATGAAATTCTTTCGATAGAAAAAAATCGCAAAGTATGCTCCTAAAATAATTATTTTCACATCTGATTCAGTTATTTTTCATGTTATACATATGTATGAAAAAATTCAGTGTTTATTTAAATGCTGTTTTAGAGATACCCAAGAGATTTTTGCTCTATTTTAAACGAGTCGTGTTTTATTAAATATTTTCACAATTTTCGCTTCAATTTTAGCGTTTAAAATATTAGCGCACTCTCTCCAACATTCGTAATAACATATCTCTCCATCTTCTTCTTTTTTAGCGGGGATACGGCGCCATAAAATCCATGGTAACCATATTATGTTTTTCAGGTTGATGTAATCCTATTCCATGCATTTGACATAATTAACTCTTCTTTTACATTATCTCCTCACAGGAGACCCTGAGGGGAAAAAAATCCTCAGTGCCTGTGTCATCTTTGGGGATGATGTGTGGTGGGTCTTTTTAGTAACTGAAAGGAGAGAAAGTTCTGGAAAGAAAAAAAAACGTATGAGGGGTTGGTAGAATCTGGGGGTCAATGTGTTTAGGAGAAACGGACGTGTGAATCCATCCCTATCATTGCGGTGCAAGGCGATGGGTCGAGAGAGTCCGGCTCAAAGAGAGCTCAAATAGTCTCCCTCAACCAATATTTTCCGATCCGGCCCGCCACGCTAAGTCAGACGTAGCGAACCACTTAGTGTGACCTATGGCAGTGGTGTTTGTTATCCAATTAATAGTTACATAACTAAAATTAAATAAATTAAGAATTGTGAATCAAATGTGACCCCGAGGTCCGTTATAAATTTACTAGGGCTGTCCGTAAAATAAGGTCTCCAAGGTGCTGCAGTCGCGAAAAACGATTTTACGCGCAATCTTTTAACACTGGCGTGTAGCCTGGTTTCCCCTTGCCAAATCCCCACCGCGATGCACCCTCTGTGATGCTTAGTCTCGGTGTGGTAGCCGTTCGCGTATATATTCAACGCAAAATTCATTCAATTATACTTACCTAAATTACCTACTTTATTCATCGAATTATGAGCTCGTCGATTACTTCTAGGAGATTACTACTGTTGTTAAAATAAGTTCAGCCAAACAGCCTCTCTTTAATAAGCAGATTTGCTTATTAGTTTTTTTAATAAATTGTTTTGTTATATCTCAAGTGTGATATAAAAAAATGAAGAGCGATGTTATTTGGCCAACTTTTAATTTTTAATAGCTTTTCATTAGTGGTTGACCTTGGAGATGTGAAAATCAGCATACTAAATTTTGTCGCCCGTATATTTATAATTTTACAGGTTGATGCTGAAGAAAAATTGGGTAGCATACAAAAACCCTTTATCTTCCGCATTCATGAAGTATAGGGGTATTCGTGCTGCAATTTTGGAAGTGCGTAGCGATATGTTATAAGAGTTTCAGCGTTGATGGAAAACGATAGTGGCTTTATTAAAAAACAGTTTTTCAGTAGTAAAAATTACAGTTGCATTCTTTGCGCATTTTCAATATGTGTACATTTTGTAGAGACATTTCGTACCTACTTTATTTATAACCAGAGCTACAGATAGGAATCACTCCTGAGCGTATTTGGAGTAAAAAATGTAGGTGGCGTTTTGTGAAGGGTTGGGTGGTTTGTCGACAGATTTACCTGTAATGAATGACATGTGATTTTTTTAGTTGTAAAAAAAATGTCATCAGAGACCAAAATTTTATGAACATTATTTTACTACGTAATAAGGTCAGGAATCGCTGGTCAAAGTTTTTCAGGTACGTCCCTTAAAACCCTGTACAAAACTATTACATGTATTCAGTAAATAAATGAATTAAAACTCGTGGTTTTACACAAAATAAGTGTTTTATTTTTAATACATATTTTAGCGTTCAAATTATCATAATGTACCAAATAAACCAATGTAGGTGAAATGCATTTTTGTTTGTTTGTGTCGGCAGTTTGTTCAGAAAGATTCTTTGTTTAGAAAGCAATGCTTTTTGTTTGTTTTAAATCTCTTTGAGAAAGGGTTGAAGTATTAATCAATTGTTCTTACGAGCTACTTTTGTTTTTAATTTAATTATTTTTAATATCGGTGTCCCGAGGTGTCTCTTGACACTTTTTATAAAATGAATTTATGACCGTATGAAATAATGTCTTCTTGATATTATTATCTCACAAGAAACCATAAATCTTGTTTGATTAACGATCCCATCAAGAAATATCCAGTGTCTATCTTTTCAACGCGAAAACGTTGAGTACTTTTTTGTTTTGTAAGTTGTTTTTATTAATAGTAGTAGATACATTTTTATATCATCTTTATATTACGGTTTTCAGGCCAAGAACGTGGCTTTAATTAGCTGAGTGAATCTCTATAATTTAATGAAACAACAATTTATTTGTTAATCATGGCAATTTGCAGTTAAGGTATTCTGTAAGATCGATGAATTGAACGCTACAATTAAAAGCCAATCCAATGGAGTCCGATAATTTATTTTATGCGAATGCTTTTTTTTAATAATAAAATTTGCAATTCATTGTGCTGGATGTTTTATGGATGAATAGGTGTTTGGTTGCAAGAGATGTGAATTCCAACAAGACGTGATTTTTGAACAGGGGTGAACTGGAGATAAATATGATATATTTGTGTTTAACAAAATATTGTCACGTAATAATTGATACAGCTGATTAAAAGTCACATTCCTTCTTGTTCTGCACTCGTGTTCTGCTCATATCGAAAGTTGCGCTGCATCGTGGAGAACTGAATTCTGTGAAGTTCTAGATTCTACGCATTTTCAACTATAATAAAAAATTGAAGCCCAATAAATTAACTATTTAGACCAGACGTCCGTACTATATGTATATAGGAAGTTCTAAGTTATTCTGAAGCTGGGGGACCAGAAACTGCGGAAGCCCACCCGTCTCTAATCCTATATACCAGTTTCGTATATAAAATACATTTTTTAAATACATAACGAATACTCGTGCGACAGAGTGCAGACCTGCATCTAGAATGTTCTAGATTTATGTATTATATTTCCATGACGACTTTTCATACGTTATACCTACATCAAGTTTTTCTATATTAATCCGCGACGAATAATAATAGGTAGGTATCACATTCTTGCCGGCATTTTTCTCAGGTGCATATTTTCCATTATTCATATGTCCAGGATTTTTAAATTGCGTACATTTTATGTGAATTCAACCTACAATACTTTTTAGTTTATGGTCGTTCATAAACATAAGTCCACTTAAAAACATTTTTAGTTTAGAAGAAACTTAATGCTACATCAACTCAGCTTTTTAATAACATTCGAGTTATTGCACAGTTCTCCACATTCTGTAAATACCAGTCTTAGTTTTATCCATTATAATATAATGTAGCTATTTATTTTTTTGTAATTTTAAATATGTTGTTATTTTTAGCTTTTTAGAAAAACACATTTGAGATGATATTTCTGAAAAAAGATGTCGCTGTGAATATTAACAATGCAGGTATTGTTATTATTATGATTCAGAGAAATTCACTGTCTAAAAGATTATCAGTATTAATAGTTTATTAACTTGATTAAATTCATATTATACGAAATCAAAAATCTGCTTCCAAAATCAAATCAATTCCCTTGGCATGATCGACGATAAATAAATTACTTATTTTCTGAGTGAGCTTCTCGTACCTCATCAAGTCGTTTATTTTATCTCTTTTTTAAAAAAATATTTTTTTGCTTTTCGGAGCAACTCATATAGGTCTCACAGAAATCGTTTTGTCTCCCTTACTATCATGGTTAGAAATATGATCATATATTTATATGGTATATTAAAATCTAAAAGTTAACCACAAAATAATTTAAATGTACACCTCTATCTTACTAATATTATAAATGCGAAAGTTTGTATGGATGGTTGGTTGGAAGGTTGGTCCTTACTCTTTCACGCAATAAATATCGAATGGAATTTAAAAATTCTTTCACTAATCGAAAGCTACATTATTTGCGAGTAACAACGGCTTTATATATCGGTAAGCTCTGGCGTTATGAATGAGCTGTGGTGTTATGAAATTATGTATCATACGTTTTCTGTCCCTAACAAAATCAAGTTATTGCAAACGTCAAACAAATCGTTACCTTGGAAACATTTTTTTTTTTTAAATTTTAGGCTTAAAAAGAGTGCTTTGTTGTGTTTAAAAAGAGTACTTTTTTGGCATCGTAGTTAATATCTACATATCTCTAAAAATGTTTATTCTCCGAACAAAAAGCATAACGTTGCTATAAAGCATAGCGTTTGAAGTGGACTGTCATTTTCTTATTTTTTTATGTTAATCTGCATTTAAATATGAATAAAATACTAATAAAGGGAATAAGGAACTTAAAATAAATTTCTACTTCTATAATTTAAATATTTTCTAAAATAGAATTTTTATTTGCGAAATGTCATTCTCAAATTTTGAAATTTTCTATTAAACCATAATTATTTTCAGCAAGAATAATATACTACTTCGATTCAGATGTTTAATATTTTATTTGTATGCAAACATTAAAACAAATGTTAAATCAAAATAAAAAAAAAAAACAAGTTGGTACGAGAATTTTATTTGTCTTATAGTTATTTGTTGTTTATATTATGTGATTTTTTTAAACAGAGGAAATTGGAGGAATGGGAAATGACAGGCTACTTTTTATCACGGAATTTTTTTTTCATTAACGTGGAAAAATTCTATATACAGTAATTTCCCACTAATACCATGCGAGCGAAGCCGCGGGTAAAAGCTAGTGAAACCAAAGTTCCCGAACTTGAAAAAAAAATAACTTTGGGAATTTTTTATGAATTATTTTTACACGAAACGACAAAAAAGTGACTAGACGACGATAACGTATATAATACATTTGCCTAGATAATAAAATATATTTTCAGTTATTTTTGTTAAAAAACGTAAGGTGAGCCATTTTTTAAACTTTTTTATGTTTTCTTTCAAAATTTATTCCAAAATTTTTTTTTTTTTTTTCAAATTATAAAATTTCAATGGTCATATATGCGTCAATGGAGAATTCAACCACTAGTGGATAAATTTAATTTTTGGATACGTTATTTATTTATTGTAGGTACTGGTTTTAAAGATGTTCTCACTTGTGAACAATCCAAGTTAATTAGGTTGTTCTACTGGAGGAGTGCCTAACGTCTTTTGGGTCGCGCGACCCCAATTTACAAAAACCAAGCGTACCTCGACGCCTTTTTTTTCAATTCAATTTAATTTATTCATTTTAAAAACATTACAAAAGTATAATTTCAAGGCGTTTTTAAAGGAGAAAAATATTTTAGATGAGATTAACAGCAACAAAGCTTTATCTTCATTTTGCTTCATTGATGTTAAACATATCGATATCCGAACATAACAACAAGAAAGCTCTCCCGACTGGCATCACCTTTAGTTCTGCAAGCCGGGAGATAAAACCTTCTATTCTGTCGGTGACGGAGATAACTATCGGGAACATAGAAGCTAATGCTCTCCATGCTAGCTGAATTTTCGAACCATCCACGAATCAGTCTGAAGAAATGTGTTTCAATGAGCACATCCCTTCTTCATCCAACCTAGACGGTTCATTCCGAGCACAAATAAGAGAAATTCGGTAGGGTAGAGCCACGGATGGTTGCCATATTCCCTCAGGTAATGAAATCTCAGAAATTTCTTCTGAACCTTCTCCAATATGAGGGAATACTTCACTTGGTGTGGGCTCCAAACCACCGATCCACTCTTAAGCCTACTCCTAACCAAAGTATTGTGTAGTATTATTGTACTGTGAGAACCTGGGTGTTTCTGAAATTTCTCGCAGTGCGTAGGCCAAAACCCAGCATTCTCAGTGAAGTACTACACGTCATTACGATATGAGCATGAAAAGTTAACGCACTATCAAACATAATACCAAGATCTTTCATAGTGGAGACTTGCGAGAGCAGGGGGGGGGGGGGGGGGTACCTATTCCTTTGATCTAATGCCTTAAGAGTGTATAAGCAGAGAAACCAGAAATATGTCATTTTTAAATCAGTGGTTAGACGTATTGACTCTTTTCCACAAAAAACTATAAATGGATTTCAAAAGATTGTTCTTTTATCTAGTAAACTTATGTTTAGATTTTGAGAAAAAAAAAATATTTTTAGAATAATAAGGTTATACCATAGGTCGTTCGCAGATTTGTTCAATTTTCAAAAAAGTACATTTCTTATACAACACCCATTTCAAATCATATAATCATGCAGTAAAATAAATCAATACATTATCTGGTAAACGTATGTTTCAGAATTTTAATTTTAGTTTAAATAAAATTATTAAAAAATATATACGGACATGTGTTTCTTGACGAAAATTGGTCGGTTTGTGCATTTATTTGTGCACTTACAAACAAATATATTTCGGATTTTTTTACATACTTATTTTGCTAAGACGTTATTGACAAATCATAAATAATTTGATCGTAGAATAATTTCAGGAAGTATTTAATTTTAAATAATTTTGAACATCGCATTTTACCATTTTTATCGCAGCCCGTAAACACAAATTTCAGATTTCATTACGGGCCCAAACGCGGCCAGGAGAGCACGTCTTCGCGACGCTTTGAATAATAATATTTGGAAATGAAATTTGAAAACGAAATTTGAAATAAACACGAATTCCTTGATTCATGTTTGTTAAATCTACAGGGTTGCCCGAACGCAATTTTTCATGTTCATTGAATATTTTTTTGCAAAAATTTTTATAATTTCGAATATTTTTTTTATTTTAAATTTTTCTTGTGTGAATACCGCACAAGAGTCCCAACTGCTCCAAAATATTTTTTTGGGGTAAATCTTTTTTACGCACGCTCGACACTTGGGGGTAAACTGGTGAATGGGTTACGAAAAGTGGTGATAGTTACGAAAAATGACATGCGAACGGTAATCAATGCGAACGGTGATCGATTGCTCGGCGGGTCGGGCCTTTACGCACGCTTGTTTTTCGTGTTATTGTTATATTGTTAATGGACTATTTGTCCGTAAATAAATAAATAAATTATATACAGCGGGTACCCGGCATGCGTTTCATGGGCACTGTAACCTCGCGGTCAACTAAACTGTTATGGTTCCATCACAAGTCCCGGGAATTATAATGCAAGCGCCTGCACTATATAACATTATATACAGCGGGTACCCGGCATGCGTTGCAAGGCCACTCAAAGAAAGAAAGGGTTTGTGCTCTTTAATTCTGTTTGTTGAAGTGCTTATTATTAATTATGCACACGAATAAATATTTCAAAAAGCGACATTTTTTACAATCCAACTTAATATTACTCGTTTTTTTTCATGAATACCGCACAAGTCTGGAGCCAGTGGGACTATTGCATCCCCAATTTGGATTATGTTGTAAGACTGAAGGTAGTGGGGAGGGGAAGGATATAGGGAAGAGGAAGGTGGGGAAGTACCTGGCTATTCAGATCTGACCACTAAACACGGCTAAAGCCATTTCAAGCAACGTTTCAATTCTTAATGGTGGTCTTACACCAGGGCGATACTGAGAGTATCTTCCACTCTAATGGCCGTAAAATACAATTGAAAAACAAAAAACCAAAATATTAAAAAGAATATAACAAATTGTTTATTCATGTAGCTATCTACTTAATACCTACTGTGTTTACGCATTTCACTTGTATCTATTTATGTTTATGCACTTCAATATACAAATAACTACTACTAATTAAAATTCTGGAAGCGAGAATAGTAATATAAAGTAGCAATAGTAGCGGGTAGCCCTAGCTCGAGTGAACAAAACCCTCAAAACTCGGATTGCCGCGGAACGAAATTTAGTTCTGAAAACGCCCGCTCGCGAGCCCTGATGTGTTAGCGCTAGTGTCGGAATCGAAGTTGTCATGTGCTGGTTATTCACTCTTAACTTAAAGTGTAGGTATCCCTGAGCAAAAAAAAAAATACTACAAGTATTTTCTATTGGTGGCACCATTATTGTATGAAAATACAACATTTTAACTTAGCAGTTATTTAGTTTTATGTTTGATTGGCGAAAGTGACTGTAAGTCTTATTTAATAGAATAATATATGAAGAGTGAATGCTTTTACTGTTCAAATTTGCCTCGAGAACGTTGGATATATGTTTCCACCAATGTTCGACAATAAAAGACCCCTCGTATCTCCCATGTGGTCCCATTTCACTCAATAATTCATTCCTTTTGTGCCTTAAGGAAAATTCTTTACTGTGCGTGCGAATCTATTATTTTCTTATAAAACCTCACCAAGCTACTTGCAGTGGCTTAGCAGGTAATAAATCCCAACTGTTTGCAATTTTTATACAATAATAAAAAATAATAAAATAAAATAAAGTGAATAATACAGTAAACAATTATATTATTCAATTTGAAAATCATTAAAACATGTCTTTTCTTACGTAATTGTAAGAAAATCTTGCATTATTATTACACGTCGTCCGTCGTTTTCTGTAAACAATTTAACTCTGACGTCAGTCATGCTGTTGTTATTATTGAATTACTATTTTCACTAGAGTAAAAATCTAATTATATTGAAAATAATATCTAGTTTTTATTTTATTCATGAGCATAATATTGCAACAATATAGGTCTTTAGTCATTATAGACTTTTGTCTAATTTGTTGTAAAAATTCCATTGGTACACTGACTTGTTTTACAATAGCTCCACACAGGAGGCCCTGAAGAAGAAAAAAAAATCTTTTTTGTGTCATCTTTGGGGATACTGTGTGGAGGGTCTCTTTAGGGAAAGGAAGGAGAGGAAGTTCTGGGAAGGAAGGTATGAGGGGTGGGTAGGAATCTGGGGGTCAATGTGTCTAGGAGTGACAAACTATGAATCCATCCTTCCCACTGTCGTGCAAGGCGATGTTTCGAGAGAAACCGGCTGGAGAGGTCCCGGTTAGGTTAAGTTAGGTTCCCTCAACCAGTCGCTCCCGATCTGGCCCGCCACGCAGAAGATGGGCAAACGCACTCGCCACGAAGACCTAGGCAAACCTCAACCCATGAAAACGGGTACCCTTGCTAAGTCATCAACCTAGTGAACCACTTGGGGCGACCTATTTCAGGGGTGCTGGTTATCCAATAAATGATACTAATACCCGCCTCCCAAATTCAATTTTTTTTTTAAATACGTCGGATTTGTCATCTACCGTATTCAGAAAATGGGTCACTTTTCCAAGCGTGCGTTCAGATACAGATTTTAGCGACTCACTCGTATGTATGCGCATTGCGAGTTGAGTATAATTATGATGTGTTGTATTCTGCATCAGTTTACTCGGACGCTTTTAGCTGGTGTGGTTTCCCAACAGCAAACCAACCGGCGATTTTCATTTCAACTCTGCTTTTCATCCATTGCATTAAACTCGCCACAATCACTCATCTCGTTTCAACCATATTGACTTACCCTGTCTAGGTTCTGACCCAATTAAAATTGAACTATGGCGTTCACATATCGCCCGAGTGCAGTTAATTAATCCCGCTACTGAGATTGGATCATTCTAGTAACACTTTTAATCATGACAGTATCAGCCTGTTGGGATGCAGGTTTTTTTTAATCAAAATTCTGGATGGTTCAATGATCCGACAGATTATAGTTTTTTCGCGTGCACAACTCGGATTTGTCGGATTGTCTCCTTGCATAACGTGGATTAAGGCTGTATCTGGTTACATGGTGCAGATGTAATGGGTTATTGTCGATTAAACATAATGAAGAAATTAATTACAGGAAAATATTACATACTAGCTGGTACCCGGCATGCGTTTCTATGCCATTTAAGAGGAATATACTCGCTAGAAATATTTCGATTCTCGTACCTGCAAAATTTGCAATCGAAAGTCTTATTTGCGCGAGGCAAGTAAGCGAAAAAGTGGTTTTTATTTATTTTTTCCATAATTTTATTAATTTAATTTAATTAATTTAATTTAATTAATTTAATTTTATTTAATTTTATAAGAGTGAAAAAAAGTTAGAACATAGAAAACCTCAAAAATGGTCTTAGCCATAAAGGGGTATTTTTATAAAAATGTTTCTTGTATTACTTCATAGTAAAGTCATGAAAAAACATTTTTTTTAGTGGTTTACGCTTATTTTTTTTGTTATGTAAATAATAATTTTATTGTAATTCCGTTACATAGAAAACCTAGTAAAAGCTTCAATTTATCCGTAGAATATTTTTTGATGTTCATACTGTAAGTCAATTCTTCGTAAAGATTAATCAAAATAGTATCTAAAAGGATTTCACGTATAACTTCACCTTAATAAAAAAAAAATTCTCCCTGCTTGTCCTTTCCAATTCTTTCCGTTCCCCTTTCGCCTTCCCTTCCTCTCCCGTGTCCCCTTCCCCTCTCGCGTTCCACTCCTTCTCTTCAACCTTCCCTCTCCCCACTCACTCTCCCCCTCCCGTCCCGATTTCTCCCCCCTCCCAGGTTCCCTTGCCCCCTCCCAGGTTCCCCTCCCCACCCCTCCCGCGAACTCCCTACCTGAGCCCGCATTCCATACATTCAGTCCCGGTAAATTCAATATTCAAACAGCTCGGGTGCCACCTATTGCAAATTTCATAATGCCAGAGCTCACCAGTAGTTTTATACAAGCCTTGTCCTGACAATAAAGAACACAAGAAAAAAAAAGAATTATCTAATTTGGTGCAGTCGTTCGGAAGTTATGCGCGTACATACATTTCGGCGATTCATTTTTATTGGATAGATAGATTTATAATGACTTGAAAGGCCATCACAAGATGATTCAAATCACCAAGTGAACTAAATACCCTCCACACAGCATCCTCAAAGATAGTTTTAGTATATTAATGTGGATGAAATATAGATTACAGAGTTTATTTTTAGGATTTAACTAGCCCAGACCCGTGAAAATCACATCATAATTGGGGGATATGTGGACCTGAAAGTATTTGTGATAGTTTTATTTATTTATTAGCTGGGGTACCCTCAGGGAGTTGATGTGAGATTGAACTGACATTCGAACCCACGACAGATCTCGCTTTATATACCCCTACCAATTGGTAGTCCCACCCATACAAAAAAAAAATGCTTCGAATGGTCCACAATGTTCCAGAATATTCGACAACATTCGAGAGTGTTCTGAAATGTTCCACTATGACCTGGGATGTTCCGAGATATTCCCGAACATTCCAGAATGTTCCGGAATGTTCTGGAATATTGTGGAATGTTCTGGACAGTTCTAGAAATTTCTAGAGGGTGAAACTTCCAACCCTTATATATTCAAAAGTACGCCCTTCAAAAACGGAAACCTTCTTCGTGAATGGGGGATAGAGGGCTACCACACCATAAAATTCCCTTGATCGTATCGGGACTCGTTTCTGAGTTTAAGCGGCACGCACGTTGTTTCTTTTGTAATATATATACCTACATTGATTATAAATTTATTTATTTATTTTAAGCGCCCCTGAAGTGATTTTCTTACGAAAATGGCGTTGTAGAAATCATCCAAAAATTATTAGTATTATTAAAAAAATGAGTAAGATCAAGAAAGGAACGCTCCGATGGTTCGGGCATGTAGAGAGAATGAACGAGGAAAGGAGTGTAAGGAGAATATGTGACGCAAATGTGAATGGTAGAAGAAGTCGGGGACGCCCGAGAAAGACATGGCACGACCAAGTGAATCAGATACTTGAGTCGGGCCATGTCATTCTCCCATCTTAACAGACGGATTGCAATCTTTAGAGCACAGGCGTCAGGTGGGAATGCTGTCCTTGTTCTACCGGTATTACAATGGAAAATGCTCCGAGGAACTAGCGTCGTTGATCCCCTCGGCACCGGTGCATAGTCGGGAAACACGCCAAACACGCGCCCAACATTTGTACACGGTTGACATTAGTCACATGAGAACGGGTCGTTTTTATGACTCGTTCTTGAGTTCAACAGCTCGGATGTGGAACGATTTACCAGCCTCTGTGTTTCCTCCCTCCTACAACATGGGTCTCTTCAAGACCCATGTTCACTCCTTCCTTTCCTCAAAAAGACCCTCCACACAGCATCCTCAAAGATGACATAGGCCCTGAGGGAAATTATTTTCCTCAGGGCCTCCTGTGTGGAGTTAATGTAAAAAAAAAAATGTCAGGAGTCAGAATAATAGAAGAGCATGTGGTGTATGAATGTGAACGAGGCGAGGAGTGTGTGCCAAGACCGAGTTGTTTGGCGGTCCGTCCTCTCTGCCTACCCCTACGGGGAAACGGCGTGATGGTTAGTTAGTTAAAAAAATATTTGCCTCAAAATCATTGCCTTTCAAAAGAAGAAATTATCGACTGTTGCATGAAATTGCAAACCGAATGTAACATTCCTAAGAGCATAGAGCTTGCGCCAATATAAATTCATTATCTAACTATTATTATTTCTTCTCCCAAACAATTTCTAATTTGTGACATCCGACCTTTGACTTGTGATGTACAGATTAATAATACCTGTCTGTATTATTAATGATTGTTTATTTAACGCTGTCTGCGCCATTCATACTGATACGTACAAAAGGAATATTCGTATTATGAAGATGACTTCCTTTCCCTGTCAGCTCAAAGGTCTCCGTGGGAACTTAGTAGCGCCTCGTCCGCGGTTCGAGGCCAGATTACGAAACGTTGCTATTTCGAAAAAAACACCATAATAATTCACAACACGCAAAGCAAATCTAAATCTACATGTAATAGAGACGACCGATGGTAAGTACAAATACTAATTGTGTTCTCATTGGAATATAGTACACTAGATACTACGTGTGCCACGTGCAGTTTTAGAGTTTGGAGTAGCGGTGCGACATGAAAAAGTTAATAATAAATTATTACTTATAATTTATTTTTATTCATTTTAGTTTTCAAGTTGATTCAAATCTGAAACGGGTCGAGCATTCGAATGTCAAAAATTCTAAATGATCTGGAGCTTCTATTTATTTACGATACAAGTACCTTTACATACCCAGAATAAATCATTTTCATTTAACAAAAATTATGAAACAATTGTACAGTGTAAACAAGCTAATCTAATTTTCGTTATTTGTTTTGGGGATGTTATGCCGTGTTGCGCTACCTCCTTCTTTAGCCCAGGTAGCGGAACACGGCATAACACCCCAAAAACAAACAACGAAAATACTTTTGGACGTGAAAATCCAAAAACGAATCAAGCTAATCTAAATTTAAACTAATGAACTGTTTTTTAAAAATGTGTGAAATGAGTTTTTTAAGTTCCTTCGGTGCTATTAATTTTTAGTTTCTTATAATGTATCCATAGTATAACAGTTGTAACAAAACCTATTTTTTTAAATACGTCCATTTGAATTTGTTTTCTTGATTGTATGAATTAATGCCACGGAATCTTGGAACTGGAAATTAACCCACTTCCCGACATCCGAACCAGCTGATACTTGGCAAATAGACTCGTTGTCGGTGACGAGGCATTCTATCAACTTTTGGTGACAATTACCCACATACAATTACACGTACAACGTACATATACGCATTTTTCTGATGTTAAAATAAATTGAAGGTGACTAAATGTAGGTACGAAATAAAAGTCGATTTTAAAAATCGTAATTGGTCAAGGTTGGTAGCGCTGATGATTCAACCATGCAACAAATCCGTCAAACCATTTTTCAAGTTGGAAAAAAAAACAAAAAATTGAAAATGGATGGTATTATAGTTGTTGATTTTTTTTAAATTGTTAGGTAGTAGGAATCCATCAAGTTATTAGATATACGAGTACCTAACTGCAAGTAATAGCGCGCGCCGCTTTTACTGTCAATTATTTTTTATACACATAACGATTATAATAAACACATTCAGCGCCATTGAAAGGCCATTCCAGTAAAATTCTAAATCAATGCCACCAAATAATATAAGTACTCTTGATTTTTAAGCAGACGTAACCAATACAACTTGTGTGGATTACAAAATAATTGTCATGTGGCACGGCTAAACTTTACGATGGGAATCTTTACGGAACGTTGGAAATAATAATTCATTGCTCCGTTGCCTAATTCGCTCTATTTGTATTCCGGCCTTACGCTAGGCATTTTACGATTGTACAGGTGTAGTGTACAATTGTGCCACGGCTTTGGACCAGGTTGACGTAATGTCTTTTCTTGTCACCGCACTCGTATGTGAGCGCCTTGTTAAAAATGTATATTTTCGGAGTTGCGACGTACATTCGAGATCAGAATATTATGGCTTTGTTTCTAGATACGTCTAGTAAAGCAGCGAGTACATTTCATTAATTCTCCTTTGCTGTGCATAAAATGAAGATGTTATGGCTTGGATAAATAAAGAAAAAGGAGTTATTAAAACCATAAAAATCCGAAAACTTCAATATCTTGGACATGTGATGAGACATCCAGAGAAGTATGAGATCTAGCGTCTCATAAAGCAGGGAAAGATTGCCGGAAGAAGGAGAACCTCATGGCTGAAAAACCTGTGACAGTGGTTTGGCCATTCTACTGTAGAGCTGTTCCGGGCCGCAGTAAACAAAGTCCGCGTAGCCAACATGATAGCCAACGTCCGTTGAACGGACAGGGCACAAGAAGAAGAAGTGCATATAATTATAATGTTACAGTGTATTATTTCGGCTACTGGCATTATACCTAGCTCTCTCATTCAAAATTTAGGCGTATTAGATTTGTCAAAAAATTTGTACATAAAAATGCAAAAGTCGGTCATTTTAAATACATGTAGGATTACGAAAGATTTTTTAAATATTTATATTGAGGGATCAGTAGGATTTATCGGACCAGTTAGGATTTCATCAGAGCCGAACCCTCTGATATGAAAATATCTGGAGTCGGTGAAATATTTTCCCATTATGTTTCTGGTGGATTGACGTATTGTTCTTGTATTGTTTTGTATTTATTATACTTATATAGTGCACTTACATTGCGTGAATTTACTAGATATTCATTTGTGGAAAAGTGTGTGGAAGGGTTTAGTCTTTCATTTGGGAAAGATTCAACCCGGACATAAAATCTTGAGCACCGTAAAAGGTACATTTAGACGGGAAATAGCCGCCATGCCTGTGACTGAAATCAATACTTTGCTGTGGATTAGATTTAAAAATAAATTTGTTTATTATTTTTCCTGGTTTACTCATAGAGAGATAATAATATTATCATTTAGTCACATTTACATATATAGTGTTAAGGGGTGAACTTTTACTTAAACCAGTGATTCCTGACATTATTTGGAGTGAAATAATTTAAATTAAATTTTGTTCTCCTGTGACCGTTTTGATGCTTTCATTTTTGTTTTTAAAACCATCCATGGTCTTGGCGGCCGATGTGTGTGCCCACCTGCTGCGTGGCGGGCCGGATCGAGAGAGACTGGTTGAGGTCTTTTGACCTCTCCAGCCAGAATTCCTCGACTCTTTGCCTTGCACCGCAGTTGAAGGGATGGATTCATTCTTTCACAATTAATTCATTTAAAATAATATATAGTATATTTGCGGCACGTTCCAGAGTGGAAGATACTATAAGTATCGCCCTGGTGTAAGACCACCATTCAGAATTGAAACGTTGCTTGAAAATGGCTTTAGCCGTGTTTGGTGACCAGATCTGAATAGCCAGGTACATCCCAACCTTCCTCCTCCCCACCTCCTTCCCCTCCCCAATACCTTCAGCCTCACAACATACCCCAATTGGGGATGCCATAGTCTCACTGGCTCCAGACGGGAGCAGTTGAGATTCTTGTGCGGTATTCACTATAAAAAAAAAAAAAAATAAAAAAAAAATATGTCAATCACTCCTGGACACACTGACTCCCAGATTACTACCCACCCCTCATACCTATTTCCTTTACAGAATTTCCTCTTCTTCCCTTCCTTAAAAAAACCCTCCACATAGCATCCCCAAAGAGACATAGGCCCTTAGGGAAATTATTTTTCTCGGGGACCTCTGTGTGGAGCTAATGTAAAAAAAACGATTAATTTTATTAGCTTTCTAAATATGCATGTAAATTTGGATATAGCTACGTCCCAAAATGGAACAAACAATATACTATCTTTCCGATAAATATAAATTATTTGGTGGGTAAATAATTTTCAGTAAATGCGTCTCATTAAGTTATAGGTATTTCACAACTAAATCTAATTGCTAATTAAGTAGATATCATTAAATGTGTTTGAATATCATCGCCAACGTTCTTACGAAATTTTAACTTGTCCCTGTTTAATTTCACAACATATTAATAATTTAAATATAATAACATTAAATTTAAAGGTCCCTACATACTAGTATTTGTGTTCTTGACCTTGGGTCAAAGTCGAGTCTTCTTGAAACCATTATGTGTATGTATATACCTACCTACATACAATTTATTATTCTTGTATTGTCCTAGAAAAATTACAATCGCGGTACATGTAGATAGATACCTTTAAAAACAGAATAAAACATTTTTTTTACAAAATAATGATTTAAAACATTTATGCACTGTAACAGCACGTACCCGAAGGATATTACCCAGCGATTCCAGCGAGCATTCCAGTAAAAAATGTAGATGTCATTTTGTTGTCCGATGATGTATATTATTTCAATTTAATAAAATGTGTATTTTTTCATCACACCCCGCAACTAGCTAGTTGGGTTCAGCCGGCAGGGGGCACGCGATGTGAATTCCGTTTCGTTCTAGCAGCATGGTAACACAGGAGAGAGAGCGTATATCACGTGATCCCGTCTCCACGCGTAGCAGTGTGACAGCTGTCAAACAAAACAAACATGACGCTTCACTTATTTTAAGTTTAAAAAAAACTTTCTTCTTCAGTCATCTTTGGTCACTCAGCCTCTCACCCGTCACCCCGACCCTAACTGTCCAATTCCTACAGATATTTTGTTATTGTTAAGTTGAAAAAAAATGTCACTGGAGAACAAAATGTCATTTACTTTTTCTACTCCAAACATGCTGAAGACAATTAAAATCCTTCTGGTACATACTCCTACTTACTTACTTACATCCTATATATTTATACTTGATTTTTTTCATGCCTTCCTGAAGATGTGACTTCAGCGTGCACTTTTAACGTACAACCTCTGTTGTGAGTTGTGAGTATTTCTAAATATCGTCTCGTGTAAAGTTTGCACCAATTGTGTGCTTAAAATATGAAATGGCCTCATCGGCTCCGTGGGACGGATTACGCAGCTGACACCGCCGCTAAGCCCGCATTAATTAGCCTCACCATCAGCCCATTGCTATTCCACCGAGATGACGACGGGACAATGATTTCATTCAATGACTGAACGGTCCGCCCGCTTTCTACAATGGGAGTCAGATACTAATCCAATACGTAACGCGTGTTGCGTGTAAATAAACCATTAATAATGTTATTAATTATCATTCTCGCACACCATTGAATTGATTTAATAAAAATTGCGTTATATTTTATTCGCTCATTCGCACTTTACATAGATATCAAATAAATTGATATAAGTTGAAAGGTGGGCTTACTGTCAGGTGGCAATATATTTCAACCAGCCCACATTCCTACATTCTTCGTGGAAAAACAATATATTGTGATTTTATTACAATAAAATTAAAATAATAGAGTTTCTAAATACTAAAGCCCAGTTGTGTCGCATAAATTCACGTGTTTGTTTTTGTTTTTGAATGTTTATTTAGATGTATGACAAAGTCATCAAATGCTCAATAAGCGCCATTTTGTTTCTTTGACATTCGAAAGGTCCCCGTTAAACGTTGATACTATGTGCGTTTCAACTTTCTATCAAATTGTAATAAGCTGGACAAGCCAAATAACACGATAATTGTTCTCTTCTGCTGATCACAATTTGTTCAAAAGCTGTAGCGAACTTAGAATAAAGATTTAAAGGGGACCTTTCAACTGTCGAAAAAATAAATAGAGCGCTGCATTTGATGACAATGTTACATTTGAATTTCTGTGAAACACCCAGTCCTAACAGTTTGAGCAGAATTTAAGTACGTGAGTAATAAATACATTTCTTCTAATGGGGAAATAAAATGAAATGTGTGTGGAAATCAAACACCAAGATTGGGGGGTTTAAAACTCATCACATTTGATGACCATAAATTATTTCTTACATTTTTACGGTTAAATGCGGATTCTCAGCCCTTTTAAACTTTTGATCGAAAATTGAAAATACAGTCTAGAACAGGCGTTTAACCGTCCACAATTCCAAACCGCTTTGATCATCTATTTCAGCGATTCCCAACTTCTTACGGGTGGGCTTTGTTAAATGGACGACCCCATTTCACAAAAGCCAAGTCACCTCGACCCCGATGGGTTTTGGGAATTTCTCCTGTCGCTGGGGATTCTGACAGTTATTACCCTGTCCAAATTTTTGCCCCAAATTTAATGATATTTGTAGGCGAATATATGGGAATAGAAATAACATATATTATTTTTAATTTTGCATTGTAAGCCCTGTAAAGGTGGTACAAAGACTATTTTTTAACACTAATTGATTGATTAGCTGTCCCACTCAAAATTATAATAATAGATATAATTATTTTCCTCGCTAAGATAGCAAAACAAAATAATGGCGCAGTTTTTAACCGACCGACAAAATCTCAACGTGTTATTCAAGAACTTACGAGGGCTTACCGTCAGGATTAAATTATTAGTTTAGTATTTAATCTGCGTACGAAGTTCTAAGTCTTTGCATAGAAACTTGCGGCGTCTTTAAAACAAACAAGGGTTGAATATTTCCTGTCGGCGGGCGTTAAATTAATCTTCGCAAAGGTCGGCTAATGTTCCTTAATCCTTTGTAAGCGGCGGGACATTCATGGCGGCCGTGATATAGGGCACAGGAGAGTGGCCTCTACACAATGCAAAATGTCCCTTTAATGACAAGTATAAAACAAGACACTATGTCGACTATTATTCATCCTTCCGCATAGCAGAGGGGTTACCTTTTTCTTTATTGAGTGCGAAAAAGCTCTCGACGTGACGTCTTTTCTACCCGATATCCTTTGATGACGCTTTTGAAGGGTTTTATTAGCTAGACAAAAAAATGACAAGTGTGCTTTTTAACTATCAAAATTATTCTTTTTTTTAATAATTTCAATTAACCTGTTGTTTAGTCACAGGAAACCTTGTCCCAACTCACATAGGTCTCATAAATCGTTGTATCTCCCTTAATGTCATGGTGAGAAATATCATCTCAACGGTGTACGAAAGAGAAAACTTCAGGCTTTATATTAAAATCTAAAATTTAACCATAGCCGTATAACTGTGCACCTCTGTGAAAATAAAATTTACGATAGCAATTTAAGAAAAATTTCGTGATTTTTTTATTAATTATTTTTTTATTAAAATACAAAAACTTGAGGTGATAATAACGTTTATAATACATTTGCCTAATAAAATGTGCATGTGTTTTTCGTATTTTCGTTTTCAGCAATTTTAGTTGGAAAAAACGTAAGATTAACAATTTAAAAAAAAAATTACGTTTGTATGAAATTTTTTAATATTTCTGAAATGTTTTGTTTATTTCTAATAATACCATTTAAAAGCATAATATTCTATCACCTTTCGAAAACAGTTTTTAGTTTTCGGATACATTCAGAAATATATTTTTTTTTATTTGGATTTTATTGTAAAACGGTAATTTTCTGACCTTCTGACAGAATAAGCCCAATACGAGTTAAACATCTTTTCCGATTTATAATTATTAATACTGGGAAAAATTTATATGATTACATTATGTTTGTTTTAATTTGGTTTGCTTATCTTTAAAGTGTTTATTAATCGTTAGTATTGAAGTGAATACTTCTTTAGCACCCTTGTGATTTGAAACTCATGAAACGAAAAATAGTGACACTAAAAAGAGACAAATACATACATCTGTAGGATTTAGCCTGCGAGAGTATGAGATAGTATAGTTTGTCTACTCTTTGGGCGGTGCTTCGTAGCCTATCGGTCTCCCTTTTGTGCGATGCTTCGTAGCCTCTTCACTATTGTCTAGCTTAATTTTCTGAAGGTTTTACTTGTGCCGCATGTGGATTGCAATGTTTTTTTTCTATTGATTAGTAGCAAAGGGTCTACCTAATAAAGTTTTGTCATTGGTTTATAGCTATTTTCGGTATTGCGTTTCTTCATACGATGCTGGCGGCTTGCCATATTCTGTGCGAATTATTACAGCCAGCTCGGTGAAAAACTGCCGCATCATAGACTCGGTTTTAAATTTCAACCAGCGTTTTCCATTTGTCGTTTCACTAATTTATTGCTCGTTCGTGATCGTAAAATCCTACTTTGTTTGCAAATTTCACTGCGTTTTGGGGGAAATTTTGCAATTTATGATCGTTATCTGGTGTCTGGTATACCTACCTATTTTCCTTTTTCCCAACGATAAAAATCACATTAAAGCTGAGGGTTTTCGAGTATTTGCCATTTTGATTTTCATTGTTTCATTTTTTTTTTATATCAACACCGCATAAGAGTCCCATCTACAACGATTGCCTAAATGAACTGTACTTGAGCCTCAAAGCCATCCCCAATTGGAGTAAACGTAATATTTTATGTTTACTTACATATTATTTTATCTGGACAATTAAGCTGAAAATCTCAATACCGAAACAGCAAAACTTCAAACATTGATATTAGATGTTATGATATTTCGAGATTAGGTATGCGTATATTATAGGATTTAAAGATGTTAACCTCACAACTTCTTTTCCATCATGAAGAGTAAATAATAATACAAAATATGACTATCTGTTACATATATCTTTTATTTGATTAATAAAAACAGAAACAACGACGAAGCCGGACAGTAACTGGGTTTTTCATTCGTATTATCGTATATAAATAAAAATCATCTAATTTAGAACTATTTTTTATAGTCAATTTAATTAGTAAGGTATGTTTCAACAGAAAGTTAAATCGTGAGACAATTTTAACTGTCAATTAAAGTTTCGGGGATGTTAAATATCATATCATATAGATCTTTCGACATACGATACCGCACTAAAAATTCAGGATCGTACCAAATAACCATATTATTTAACATGGGGTCGAAATATTTTTGGTTTTCGCTGCAAGACATATTGGATGAGGAATTCATCGTCGCTATCATCATCATCTTCTATAATATTAATCATGATTAATAAATCAATGTTGAAGCGCGAAATTTCGTACCAGACCTCCCGCAGAGCTATCAAAATGGCGGAGTAACCATCGGTTTTCGTAAAGTAAAAGCAAAAGTTAAAAGTGAAGTAAAACAGGCGGTTAAATTGATTGAAAAACGCATTTTTGTGATATTTAACTGCAGCATTTTTTTTTACTCCTGCTCTGCTTTTACTTTAGCAACTTTTGAAACAGACAGCCCTAAATAGGTAATTGCAAAAAAGTATCATTTAGGTTTAAACACCATTCTACCCAATCACTCAATTTTAAGCGAAAGTTAACGAAAATTAAGGAAAAAAATCAGTTATGTGTCTTCATTCATTCATTATTATTATCTATCTGTTGATCTTTCGTCAAATTTCGTATGAGAAAATCGTCAATTGAAATAGAATCTCACTGGCGAAAGTGTGCGAATGTTAGAAAATATCACTTTATTGTTAGGTTTTTGTTTACAATGGGCCAAGATTCGCTATCTTCGTCATTCGTCCAATCATCGGTGGTGTCATTCCTAGGCGAGGTGACGCTCCCAGGGCCCGGTTGGATTCACCCATTCGAAAGTGACTCCGACTCCAACAGGCGTGGAAATTTTAATTTATTCTATTACGAAAAGTTAAGGAATCGCTTAGTAAATTACACCATGACTAATTTTGCTCCGAGTCGTCAAAAGAGGAGCAGAAGGTATAAATATGTGTATACGAGGACTATTCGGAAGGTAACCGCCTTTTAAATAAATATTTTATTACGTGCATCTTTTTAACTACAGCTTTACACTACTTTTCAACAAATTCTCCTTTTAAATTCACGCAGTTATCGTGGCTTTTCACCAATTTGCACATTCCTTCTGCGTAAAACTCTGCCGCCTGGGATTGCACTCAAACTGTCACAGCATTTTGAATATCTTCGTCGTCATTGAAGATCTTCGTTCTGAGCCCCAAGCCACCTCTACATGTGAGAAAACTAACTTATAGAAATCATCCCCCGCTAGCCTGTACTCAAATGTGACCTCAAGTGTCACCTCTAATGTCAATATCTTCCTATCCCCAATATTTTTGAAGTCTTGTTTTTACTTGACCGTTTTTCTTTTCATCTGTCTGTAAATCTGTTTGTACGTTACCTTTCGGTATGGTAGCCGTTTCAAAGTTTAACTAAAGATTATTTTTTCAAATATGAAATCTTCGTGTTTGTCTTTTTATTAGCATTTTTTCAATGTTGTGGTACCTACCCGAAGAAAGCTTGAAAAAATGAATTGTCATCGAGATCGTTTCTTTGGACAAATTGTATATAGGATATAATACCTTATTTGAAATTAAAATAAAACATAAAATAGATATGTGGATATCCGCATAGAATGTAAGGCTGATGTTAGCTTAATGAGTAAGATTGAGAAAGGGACCCTCTGATGGTTTGGACATGTAGAGCGATTGAATGAAAAAAGGTGAATAAGAAGAATATACGATGCAAATGTGAATGGTAGAAGAAGTCGGGGACGCCCGAGGGAGACATGGCACGATCAAGTGAATCAGATACTTGAGTCGGGCCATGTCAAAAGTCAGAATAATAGAAGAGAATGTATGAGACGATATCACAATGTGAGTGAAGTAAAGAGTGTGTGCCAAGACCGAATTGTTTGGCGTTCCGTTCTCTCTGCCTACCAGGGCATGATGGTTAGTTAGTTAAAATAGATATGGTTTATAATAATTTAGGGTGAATTGCCTTATACAAAAAAAAAAATATATACTTTGGTATTTAAGTACTTACTTACAATTTCCTCATTAATTATTGACTGAGCGTAGCGAAGTTTAGTTTATCTAGACCGTTTTGCATTTCGTATGTCTGTAAATTTTTTCGCATATTTGCTGCATCAACTTGATTTTCAAGCAAGCCTTACTTTGAATAGATGGCTAACTTTGACTGAGCTTTTCAATATTATGGTACTACCTGTTTGAAAAAAGTTCGAAAAAATAATTGTCATTGAGATAGTAATGTTTCTTTGGAAAAATTGTATAAATGCTTACTTAATACCTAAAATATTTATGGTGGGTATTAAGTAGACCGGTCAGTGGCTGTGTTGGCGCCGCGTTTGGGTTCCACCCAGGCGTCGCGTGTTCGTTTCCACGGCTGGCTAAGTCCTCCAACACGACATAAAGGCTCGATGACACACGGCGAGTTTACAAGCTACTATCTACTAAATTTAAAAGCGGGTGAATCGGCGAGTGAGATTGTCATGATGACACACAAAACTGTCCACTCGCTCAGTAGCTCGCGACATTTTTGTAGGAAACTGGACTCGCACGTAGCTGCTAGCGCCAATAGCGGAAATAACGTGAACTAATCCTTCAGACAGTTGACAGTCGAAATCAGCTGGTTTTTGGCAGCCATATTGGAAACACAAATAAACCAATCACGAGTCGGCTTGTAGCGTGTAAAGTTGAGGACCTTTCAACTTTTTCCGTGGAATGTCAACAATCTGCTAGTTAGCAAGTAACACGATGACACTGAGCGAGTTTACTAACAGATAGTGAATTTCCGAGATAGTAGCTTGTAAACTCGCCCTGTGTCATCGACGCATAAGCAACATTTTCCGCTTACTGTGGTGGTAGTAGGAGATTTTCAAATATTGACGGGTTATTCGTAACCCGAGAATCTTTGTCTTCCATTAAAAAAAAGAAGAAAAAAAAAGTTATTTAAGTACCCACCTATTTACAAATCTTATGATTTCAAAGGAAAGGTTTTGATTTATTAATTGAGAAAATTAGGAAACATACTGTTTTGGATGCGAGGTCTACTGTTCACAGAACTACACTAGTAATGTATGGACCAAACTAATGATACGTCTGACATCCGCACTGAGCATAGTTTGTCGCATTGTTTGAAAGTGCTCAAATTACAATAATCATATAATGGAAGTGTAGAAACAAAGCAGGCAGTATTGTGTTACCCTATGATTCATTGTTGCGGTGTTAAATGGATTACACTCGTAATACTGTGTATCACGTCGGTGAATGAACTAATACTAATTGTTTGATGTAGGTATATTGAATTTGAATATTTTTTTAATCATTATTTTAAGCAATAATTATTAGCCTGAAACACTCATCAACATTGAAAAAATCTCCCGAGAAAAGATAAATGCCGCCGACGGGACTTGAACCCGCGTCCTTCTGAAGTATTTCACCAACAAATGTAGACATAATTTGTCACGACGCCATCTAGTGGGAGAGTTAGCACTTGTAACGCCTTTCTCACAAAAATAAAGTTGGTTGTTTTCAGGTGAAAAATGTAATAAGCAGTAATTGTTGAATGAAACACTAGTATATATTGAATTATTTGGCGGGTGGGAGATAAGCCGACGTAGCTCAGTTGGTAGAGCAGTTGACCGGATATCAGAAGGACGCGGGTTCAAGTCCCGTCGGCGGTATTTATCTTTTCTCGGGAGATTTTTTTAATGTTGATGAGTGTTTCAGGCTAATAATTATTAAGACCAAAGAACTCCTGGATGACACAATGCTCCAAAATATTACAGAGAAGAAAATATAGCCTGAGAAGAGCGGAGCCCAACAGCCTAAAGAAAGAGAATATTAAATGAAAATGAATAAAAATAACAACAGACAAACAAGTGTAAACAAATACGTAAATTTAATTGTTTTTTTATGATCATCATCATCATCACTCTTGGCTCTACAACCCCTGGTGGGTCTTGGCCTCCTTAAGAGCCTTCCTCCACTCATCACGGTTTTGTTTTTTTATGATAGGTAACTTTAACTATTTAATCACTAGATACTCTTTGAAAGGTTTTTTTTTGTGCAGCTTTTCATTTATCTATACTTCGTTGTCTTTTGTTAATTTTCATTTTTCCTGTCGAAGTTACCATTTGTTTCGAAACGTATTGATAATTTTGATCAAATAAGTTGTGTATATATAAGTGATGTTTTCTTTTAATTAAATTAATTCTGTTTTTCATTTAACGTGCTAAACAACCCTGAGGATGGTTCAGGCTGAACAGAAACCGGTTGGTTTATGATATTTGATATAGTGATGTTCAAACAGATATTATTATTCAAATTATGAAATTAAATTACTCAAGATTTGTTTAGTGAGCAGATCTGAATAGCCAGGTACTTCTCGACCACCTATTCTGCTTCCTCTCCACCATTTAGCACTATTAATAAGGTACCTACCTTAAGTTTTGACTATTTAGATTTTACATTGAAAAGTAGACCTTTCGAAAAAATACAGATCTAATACGCTGGTATTAAATATTATTGTTATTGTTATACGCCCATAGGGGCTTTTACATAGATTATAAATAAGTTTTACATAAGTTATCGAATTTATACCAAAAGTTATAAAAGTGAAAAATTAAAAAAATAACAAGTAGTTTTTGAAGAATATGGCGTAAAGAAATATTTTAAACAATATAATAATTGACAATAACATAACTAAAACATTACAATAACACATCAAATCGTTAAATATATTATACCCACATTACAATAATTTGTAGGATTCCACAAAGTGTTGGTTTAATTTGCATTTAAAGGGAATCAGCAAATATATCTATAATACCACCAAACTTGTGTCTATCTTCGATCTACGTAAATGAGATTCTGCATTGGAATATCTTTAAAAAATGTAGTACCTAATCTATAAAAACAGTTTATTATAAACTTGAATAATTCTAATAATCCGAAAGCCATTTTGATAAATGAACAAAAAAATATAATTCGCTCGCCACTCTTAGATATGTTTAAGCCAATAATAAATACTTAATTGTGCTATAAAGTAAACCCATGAGTCGCCATGGATTTATTTTATAACATAGTAAAGTATATAAGGGCCAGACCAACAACCTTCAGTCAAATTTAAACAATGCAGTAATTTTACTCGAAAATTTATAAGGGCGTAAGTAATAAAAATAAAAGCAATATTTTTTTACCATAAGTACATATCTACAAATGATATGAATACATTGTCTGTAAGTGGTATGACCTCAGTTTAATAATGCCTTAAATTAAATTAACAGACGGATTGCAATCTTTAGAGCACAGGCGTCAGGTGGGAATGCTGTCCTTGTTCTACCGGTATTACAATGGAAAATGCTCTGAGGAACTAGCGTCGTTGATCCCCTCGGCACCGGTGCATAATCGGGAAACACGCCAAACACGCGCCCAACATTTGTACACGGTTGACATTAGTCACATGAGAACGGGTCGTTTTTACGACTCGTTCTTGAGTTCAACAGCTCGGATGTGGAATGATTTACCAGCCTCTGTGTTTCCTCCCTCCTACAACATGGGTCTCTTCAAGACCCATGTTCACTCCTTCCTTTCCTCAAAAATACCCTCCACACAGCATCCTCAAAGATGACATAGGCCCTGAGGGAAATTATTTTCCTCAGGGCCTCCTGTGTGGAGTTAATGTAAAAAAAAAATTACATAGCAGAACTTGTTTTAATAAACTGTTTTTATAGATTAATAACAATATAAAGAAATACAAATTAAAATGGAGTTCTTCAAAATAAACTTAATAATAACAAACAAACATAGTTCCTATCTAAGCGTCAACAGGCCATAAGTCATTAAAAAAATAACTCTGCCCACCGAACTATCATCGCAGTACTAAAGCACGCCCCTTCGGGCACCTGTCATCCAATTAATTCTTAATTTTGTTAATCTAACATTTATTATTAAATCTACTTCCTTCTGATTTATTGTTCCTCGGGGGGTTCTGCGCACCGGATCTTTACCGCATCCAGAATATTTTTAGACGTGTTTTATGATGGCATTTTTATACGGGCTCCCTCGCGTTTTTTTTTTTAGCCTGTTCAAAATTATTACCAAGTTTTAAGACACTGCGTTTTTAACTGCGATGGTGGCATAGAGCTAATTTCGATGAATTTGTTAATCATTTAATTATAACAGTGGTGTCATCCAATTGCCATAACAACGCATTTTCATCTAAAAATTCGTTTATATTTTACTTGGAAAAAACAAGTTTACAACCATGCGGTCAATACTGTATTATTTAATACTAGCTTTTGCCCCCGGATTCGCTCGCATATTCCCCCCCCCCCCCTCCCCCGCCATACCCGTTACATTAATTTTTCACGATGTCACCTATTAAAACGTAACAATCAAATACGCGCTAGCAGTCAAAATGTAGATTAGTACCTATTTTATACATATTTGAATTTTTGCTGTCAAAGGAATCTCCAGAGTAACCTAAACAAATTACAAAATGACAGCCCACGTCAAATAATTATTTAGCAACACGCTTTGTTTTTCGTTCGGACAATAAGCGTATAATAAATAATTTCATAACGCCACAGCTTATTCATAACGCTAGAACTTACCAATATATACATATAGCCTATATTACTCGCAAATAATGTAGCTTTCGATTAGTGAAAGAATTTTTAAACTCCATTCAGTATTTATTGCGTGAAAGAGTAACAAACATCCATGCATACAAACATTCGCATTTATAATATTAGTAAGATATGATAAGAAGTAAGATTGGAATATTTTTAATTATTATCAACTAACATTTTGAAGTAAACGATTCCAAAAAAACCTTGACGTTTAAAAAAAACGTATATGTGACTACCGCAAAAGAACTGCTACTAACCATCTGCAGTCGGTGCGACTATGGCATCCCCAATTGGGTTATGCTGTGAGACTTAGTTACTAAACGCGACTAAAGCCATTTCAAGCAACGTTTCAATTATCAATTTCAGTGCCGGCAACCCGGGCGTTTATTTATTATTAGTTATGTACAACAGTTTTTTTTTTCCTTACCCTCCTCACTAGACAGAGTCTGTTCTGAGGCTGGTAACTAACAATTTTTAATTACATAAAAACAAGTAAGTGGTAAAAAAAATAAAAAAAGAAACATATATATTATAGTAAAAATAATAATAATAAAATAAGAGGAAATCAGAATTTAAAAACAGAGTAGAATAAAAGAAAATATATAATATTAGATATTAAGAATATTACTTATCTCTCTTCTTTCTTTGACATTCAACCAGTTTAAAAATCTTTTGAAAACCCAATTCAAATTATGAACGTGGTCTTGCACCAGCGCGGTACAGAGAGTATCTCCACACTGGAAACTGGAGCGAGCCGCAAATATATTATATATTATTTTTAAATCAAGAAATTGGGAAATAACACACAAATATATTTACGAAATTTATTTGCGTACGCCGCCGGGATTAGAATCCGAATTGTTTTCCCTCAATCGCGAAGCCATCTAATCCAACAATATGACAGCTTACAAAATATGACTTGATTATTAAATGTGCTAGAGTTGCGAGTAGCGGCTTAATCGGCCTTTTGATGAAAATGTATTATTGTTTGGTGTAAATTGTTACCTCTCTACTAAATTTATTAAAGGAAATGAGCTATTCTCCGTTAATAATGTTAATAGAAAATATAAATTTTCAACACCGTTATTTTAACATGCATTATTTACATTTTCTCAAAAACACCCCGCCGCTATTAATTCACCAACACATTGTTTGCGAGCAAAGTTTATAAACAGGTTTCCGGAAATTTTAAATTATGTACAAACGTTTCCGAAAACATGACAGCAGCACTGATTTTAATCACTGGTGACATTGTTTCTGAATCGTGCACTGTTTTCTGAATACCCAATATTTTACTGCGTACTCCAATTTTATAAATTAAAGAGGAAACCAAGGGGCATTTTGTCCATACAGACGAATTCCCCAATTCCTCTCTGGATTTTGACGCTAGTGCATAAATATACTTTTTAATATAATATAGATATCAATCTATCACTAGCGTGCCGGCAAGTTTTGCTTTTTTTTGATAAGTTACTTCTTATGAGAGTTTAGACAAAAATCGTTAAAATTGCTTGGTTTCAACGTCATCAATAAAAGTTCAGTTTATAAACCACACAATGTATTTTTTTAAAAGGCAACTATATAGACATTTATAGTATTTTCTTCTAATACAGTCAGAATAAAATCGGTCCAATTTTGAGAGAAATCTTGGAAATTTTGGAGAAAATCCAAGAGAAAAATAAGGGAAAACCTTGATTTTGATAATTTTATTCAGGTATTGTCAGCCAAAGGTTGAGGTGCAGTTGTTCCTTTCGCTCACTATTCGGGGGAGTAAGAGGTAAGATCGACAGTGATAGCAAAGATATAAAAAAACTAATTTTTCTAATTTCTCGGCGATCGGTTTTCTTCCTAAGGATTCTGGCAATTCTTTGTTAAAAATATATCCCCATTTCCCATCGACGTTCGTATTAATTCGTCCATAAAATAAGAATTTATTTGGAAATATAATGGAGTTTGTATTATTCACAAGAGATTGCCTGTATTTTGAGATCATTTGTTATGTAAAATGGACATTGTTGATGTATTGTTCAGTGAGCACGAAGCATTACTCTTCAAGTGTAAACACATCTATTCGTTACACCGCACGTGAAATAGTATCCATTTCTTTCTTGAGTTGTTCAGTTTTTACAAATATATCTCGTATCTGGCGAGAAATCCGAACGCTTCAACGTGAAACTGTGTGAAAATAAAACAACGTTTTTTTTCCCACAAATAGGCAATTTGTAATATACGAGTATAACGGAATCTATTTATGAGGTACACTGACACAAACACATCTTTTTGTCATGCATAATACTTTATTTTCATTTTTGATATAAGGGCGTTTTTTCTTTGTACCTATGTGAATAACTCACATAGCCGGTTACGTTACATAGTGCAGGCATATTGTCTGTATCACACTGCAAAAGCAAGAGAGAGCAGTGCGCGCGCACATTTTCTTTCTCTCTTCCTATCATATAGATGGAGCAGAAGTTTTCAGTTGTGTGGTCTAAAGCACACTCGTTTTTTTATGTGAATACCTCCCAAGAGTCTCAGCTGCTCCCGTCTGAAGCCAGTGATATTATGGTATTCCCAATTGGGGTATGTTGTGAGGCTGAAGGTAGTGGGGAGAGGAAGAAGATGGGAAAGATGAAGGTGGGGAAGTACCTGGCTATTGAGATTTGGTCACCAAACACGGCTGAAGCCATTTCAAGCAACGTTTCAATTCTGAATGGTGGCCCTACACCAGGGCGATACTGAGGGTATCTTCCACTCTGAAACGTGCCGCAAACACAAAATATATTTTGTAAATGAATTAATTGTGAAATAACACAAATTAATCAAATAAAATTTATTTGCGCACCCGGGATTCGATCCCGCGACCTTCGGATTGTGAATCAAATTTAAACGTTTTTTTTCTCAAAATTCGCAATCATAATAATTATTGGGTTCGATCAAAGTTAGATCTTCGATTGACCAGTTAAAAACCCTTGATTTTTTTGTCTTTAATATTTTGATTTATTTTACGTTTTATTGAAATTGATTTATTTGCAGGATGCCTAAATTAGTGTACATGTACAAGAGATATTTATTCATTTTGGTAAGGGAAACATAACTTACTGAAGACATGATGTAGACATAAATACTTCCATTTTTTTAAACTTCTGAATGCTTTATTCTACGTTGTTTTATTGCTCTTATTAATTTATTGTTTCCTCGTGACCAATGTTATATTTTTATTTACTTTATTAAATTCCTTGGTGTTGGAATCATTAGGTGCAGGTGCTTTTTGTTAACCATACTTTGTTACGGGCTTGACTCGGAAACGTGCAATTTTCTCGCCCAACCAACTGATGTATCTCCTGACCACAGTCAGCGGTGGAAAAACTATAAACTACTTTAAAAGGTGTGTTTTATTTGTTGCCGCAGAGATTGTTTTATAAAGGCATCTTTTCAAGCATAAATTTAATGAAACAATACCAGAAACAGGGTTGCTGATTGCCACAGACTTAGAAAATTATGAAACATCCAATTTTACTGAACGGGGTATAAACATTAGGGATTTTTTGTGTTTCTTTCTTCCTACGTTAAGTAGTTATTTAGGAAAAAAGAAATTACCTTATAACCATCATACCATTAACCCGCACAGGTAGGCAAAAAGGATTGCACGTTAACTACTGTGTCTCGGCATACTCTTTTGTTTTCCGATTCTGGACATAAACCTATTTGTTTCACTTGGTCGTGCCGACTAAATACATACGATAAATGTCTTCCGTGTAGATTTGAATGGAAACCGATGTCGCTGCTGACTTGATACCTTTTATTTTTAACCTATTTAGCACGCGCTTTGCCTCTCTTGCACTTACTTAACACATTTAAATTTAAGGCCCAATTGGCCAGACTTTTAAAACACGAATCACGCCCACATCACACTTCTTATGTTCTTCTTTATGCTATGGCCGTGCCACATCTTTTTGGGGTGTTCTCAACTTCTTCTCTTCAAACCAACTGAACCCCTTTTCTAATCTACTTAATTACAACCTTATTTTATCTGTTATTTTCGATTCTACTCAATCGTAATTTTCTTCTAAAATCGGTTCCTCATTGCTCAGGAACAATTGCTGCTCCAATTTCCATTATGGACAAGGCTCCTTCACTCCTGTCGATCCTGCGCTGAGTTGATAGCTGTGGACACCGACATTCCAGACGCGCCAGTGAAACTTGGTCACTCCAGCGCATTGGTGACCTTCCTCTGCTTCTTCTGCCAAACACTTTGCCAACAACTATGAGTTTTTCGAAGTTAAAGTCCTCAGTTTGGCGAGCAACGTGTCCAAAGTATCTTAAGATACATTGTAGGCAGATATTTGAAAGCCTATTGTGGATGCGTATCTCCTTCAGGATGGACACATTTGTGCGTTTGACTGTCCATGGAATCTTGAGAATTTTTCTCCAGCACCACATTTCGAGGGTACCTATCCGCTTTCTTTCGCTGGCTCTAACTGTCCATGTTTGCACACCGTACAGAAATATGGGAATATCTTTTGATTTCTCTTTTTTTTCCTCAATCGTAATACGCTCAATAAAAAGATCAATTTTCTGATTTGAAATTTTCTTTTTTTTTTGTTTCCCTGATCAAACTTAGCCCTCTTGCTTTAAATCTTTTAATTGTAAACATTTATTTTTGGTATTAATGAAATTGCTGAAGATTATTATTATGCTGAAAATTATTATCTCATCGTTTTCGGATTGTTGGTTTCGTGAAATGTTCCAGATTATTTGTGAATTTGTATTCGATTAGATAGGGAAAAGATGATATTCACCATTATGACGTAGATACACCATCACCTCAAAAGCAAAATGACACTTATTTCGTAAATTTTTGCTCTTTACGATAAGCTGAATGACATTTATGATGTGAACCGCTAATGGTATTTAATGTAAAAGATAAAGTTAGGTTTTGCGATTGAAAACCACTTTTCAATTATAACAAAGTGATAAAATGCCAACCATTTTGTGGAAGGCTTGCATAATTCATATTATAATAAACGTTTCTGCTCAACAAACTAATGATAATAATACCTAATAATAATATTTGGATGATTTGTATAGCTCCGTTTTTGTGAAAAATCATTTCAAGGGCGCTGTCCAAATTTGTAATATATTTCTACAAACTTACTTCTAACTACAGAATAGATAAACCATTACAATAACTTACGGCTTAAATTACAACCATCACAACAAACTAACTCACCATCACGCCGTTTCATCATCGGAGAGGACTGCGCCTAACATAGCGTCTTGGCACACACTCCTTGCTTCATTCACTTTTATATATGGTCTCCTACATACCCTTCTGTTGTTCTGTCACTTCATATAGCCTCAAGTATTTGACTAATTTGATCGTTTCTTGTCTCCCTCGGGCGTCCCTTATACCATTCACATTTCTATTATATGTTTAATCTTCTTACACTTCTTTCTTCTCTCATACGCGCTGCATGTCAAAACCATCTAAGCGTCTCTTTATTAATATTACTAATTACACTTACGTTTACTTCTTCTTCGATGGCGCTACAGCCCATATCGAACTTTGGCCTCCTGCAACATTCGCCTCTAACTCATCCTGTCCTCAGCGACTGACTTCCAGTCTGGTACCTGGAGAAGCTGTGCTGCATCTCCTCTTACCTCGTCTTCCCACCTCAGTTTGGGTCTTCCCTCTTTCTCTTTTCTCCTGGGTGTCCAGTCAAAATTCTTTTTGGGACACTTATCTATCACTTCTGTCTATCTATTTATATTGAGGAGATTGTCCGTGGTGGACGGGCGACGTTTGTTTGATTTACAAAGCTACAGTTTTATTCCGAGATTGATGAAAGTTTGTCCACTTGATCTTCAAAACAAGAGGAAGGTCACTGTTAAATCTGATTTCGAAAAACTTTGTGTAAAGTCAGGCAACGTCGGGGACTTCAGCTACTTCTAAAAAGTTGAAAGTTAACAACAAAAAACTTTTCACATTTTTTACATGGATCACATGGTTTTACTACACATGACCCTCAAGGAACTCTCGTTTTCTTCTACTATTGAAACGGTGAACGTTGCCGGACGTGTGTTTTTCTTATTCATAGTGTTTGAATAATATAAATATTTTGGAGCATTAAAATCTCTAATACCCTAATAATTTTCCTATTCTTATTTTTCTAGAATGACCTTTTACTTGTACTTTACAGTTATATAATCCAAGACCACAATAACCGATGCGGTTAGCGTAAATGCTATCTGTATACATTATTCAGGTATCCGGCATGTTTCGTCATACTCCTCAAAGCGGAGATATTATTCTGAAATGATGTTAGGCTAAACACTAAACTCTTTAACATTCTGACGGTATTCTGCGGTTTGTGAGAACTGTATTCGCGCCTCAAGATAATATCTCTAAAATAACAACGGTTGAGAAAGTTTACGATGTTTTGCATACAATTTGTTTACGTAAAAGTAAGAAGATGCCACAGGGTTGATCAGATGATGTACGGAAAAGGAAATACGTCAAACCACGCTCTGTATCTGTGATTCCATTATTTTGCCTGCATATTGATTTCATCCGTCAATTACTTACGGGCTTTTGCTCCTTTCGGTCCTAAGATCCCTGGCTCATCGAGGCTGAAGATTTGAATAACTTGCACTTGACTTCACTTCTAACTTGACTTGCATACCAACGTATAAATATAAGTCATCCCTTTTTAATAGCGTCGAATGTTTGCTCTTTACTGGAAACTATTTTTTTAGCGTTCAGAACAACATTTTTTTATTCAAAATTAATAAAATAATTAGTTATAACCACTTTTATTGTTTAAAAAACCAACACGTTTTGTAAGCAACGCTTACTTCATCAGGGTTTATGTAAAACTAATTACAACAATAGACTTAGATGTCATTGGATAGGCGGAAGTTTTGAGAGGGGGGGGGGGGGGTGTTATTAGGCGTAATTTATATAGGGATAAAATGTAATAACGGGTCATTTAAAAATATTTTTTGGTTATGCTCATACACTATTTCTATTTCTACAAAAAGTACCAGCTGTACAAAACATGTTGATAATCAGTGACTGTAAGGGTTTGTATTAGTGTTTCGTGAACACCTCAGTATGAAAACCTGTGCTGAGGTGTTCGCCTGTTTTAGATAAACTGTTATTATGCAGTATTTCTACAAAAAGTACCAGCTGTACAAAACATGTTGATAATCAGTGACTGTAAGGGTTTGTATTAGTGTTTCGTGAACACCTCAGTATGAAAACCTGTGCTGAGGTGTTCGCCTGTTTTAGATAAACTGTTATTATGCAGTATTTCTACAAAAAGTACCAGCTGTACAAAACATGTTGATAATCAGTGACTGTAAGGGTTTGTATTAGTGTTTAGTGAACACCTCAGTATGAAAACCTGTGCTGAGGTGTTCGCCTGTTTTAGATAAACTGTTATTATGCAGTCTTAAGTAAAAACTCAATGTCGTCTTTGAGTCCTGTGGTTCCATCCACGGTGGCAGTTTTATATTAGTAGAAGTTCATCATAATGTTAGGATCAAAGATATTGAAATACATGAGATATGCTATGATGTCCGGCCGACCGTCAGCGGACTAGGTACTACCTTTAGGTAGTAGTATAATATACTCTACTGGGCATAGTTTGAATACGGAAAGAATTCGGTGTGGAGTAATTGGGTTAACCAATAGTTCGAATGCGGAAAGAATTCGTTCATTTAGTTTATTTTTTGGAAGTGTGCAGTAGTATTGGTTTACAAAATCGGCGACACCAGGAAATACAGTCCCACCCATTAAAAACTGCCGATAGCACATCTCAATATCTTTGGTTAGGATGCTGTTTAAGATTCTCCTTCTGAAAGTATTGCGATGTTTGATTTACAGGTATTAAGACAGTGATGCACTTCCTCTTCCTTTAGACGACGTTTCGGATAGAGTCCATCACACATCATCAGCTCTGCACTGATGATAGTCACTGCAAAGTTAATACAATTGTTGATTATTTTACACTCTACTAACATGTGCCATATTAGGAACATTTTTTGTATTACTTGAACATATCATCTGTTTACCTGTAAACTATGTGAGATGCATTGAAATCATTAATATACATAAATATTGGCTGAAAGAGGACGAAGTGTAACTAGATGAAATAAGTACAAACTTGCTTTTATCACTAGTTTTAATGAAGTGGTCGGCCAACGGCCTTGCTTTGTTCACCATACCATCAAGGGCAGACGTGCAAACTGTACACGCTATCAATGCTACGCCAAAAAGCATGCATTTTTGAACAATGAACACGGTAAAGATGTCCCACTGAATCTATAATACACCCTAGAACTGATGTCCCCGCTGACTTAATACATTTTGATTCTAACCTATTTAGCACACGCTCTGTCTCTTACATCCTAAATAGCCATTCCGTTGGATCGAAATGAAAATTTCATAATGATCAAACAAATTTATTTGAAACTGGTGTGTTCACGCCTTTGCAATGCCACTTATTAAAGAAATTGTCTCTCCCTGAGTGTCCTTTTCCATTCGTCCCGTTCCTCTTCCGCCGCCCCTTCCCCTTCCATATCCCCTTCCCGTCGCGGGCTCCCCCTCCACCTTCCCCCCCCGCCAACCCCCCCGGTTTCCCCTCCCCTCTTCAGCGTTCCATATCAATCCAATAAATTCAGATTTTCAAACATCTCGCGTGCCACGTATTACAATTTTTTTTTTACAATTTTTAATTTTAATATATTACAAACTTTCATTTTTGAATATTATAAGAACAATCAATCAAATTTGGTACCTAACATATACCTATTTAAAATACCTATAATTTTTGAGTAGACTCAAAGTATTCGATTTTGGTTAGTACCATAGGTGAGTACTTCAAGTAAATTCATTCATTTAAAGAATTTTGATTGAACAGTCGATGTTTTCGTTGTTAGTTTTTGGGGTGTTATGCCGTGTTGCGCTACCTCCTACTATAGCCGACGTTTCGGACAGCGTTGCAGTGTCCATCATCAGGGCAGATCCGGTAGATCCGACGATGTGTAATTGTTAGTAGGACCCCAGGCTAACGTAAATACTGCGCTTTCACTAAAATCGCAGTTCCCTTTCTCCTGAAATACCTACCAGCTCGTAGTGAATTGAAGCTGGCGACACGGTATCGCTTCCAAGTAAATAATCACACACTCTACACTAACAATTACACATCGTCGGATCTACCGGATCTGCCCTGATGATGGACACTGCAACGCTGTCCGAAACGTCGGCTATAGTAGGAGGTAGCGCAACACGGCATAACACCCCAAAAACTAACAACGAAAATGCTTTTGGCCGCGGAAATCTAAAAACTTATCGAACAGTCGATGGTTTGCAAAATGTCATTCTCAAATTGTGACATTTTTGACACTTTCGTGAGAGTTTTTTAATGATTAAAAATACTTTTCAGATGTATTGTCGTGTGGTTGTAATAATACAGAACCCTTTGTGAGGGTGGAAAGAAGGTATTTTTAAAGTTTCAAACATTTCCAATGCTTTATATAGCAATACATAAACAACATACATACCTACATACACGCTAGCAACAAACATACATTCATTTATTTAGATTTAGATTTTAGCAAAGAATGGTCAGAATTTTGGAACATCAAATACGTCCACATCGCATTTCTTGGGCTGTCGAAAACGTATCTTCCTGAAACGGGAGGAAGCGCAGCACAGCTGCATTAATCCAAAAGCCTAAAAAATTTTATTCGATCCTAAAAACAATTGAAAATTATGTTGTGTTGAAACCAAAACTCCTATTATCCTCATTCGTGATACTGAGCCAACATATTGGATTATTGATAAGCACTTAATAGAGGCAAAGCTCCGTATGGTATTACCCACTTAAATGTCGTTTTAGGGGCTCGGTACTCGGTACATGTACAAGATAAACCTATTGACCCACTTCCTCGAAGATTAATTTACCCTTGGGATGTCTGGGGTAAGATGCCAATCGCCCGCCGCATGCCGTTAAATTCATAATAACTCGCTTGTTTTTTGCAAAATTATGTTTTTTGTAAATTTTATTATCTTAGTAACTAATGAGTAAGATTAATAAAAGCACGCTCAAGAGGTTTGGGCGTGTAGGTGAGGAGCAGTAGGCATAGATGAGGGCAATGGGGAAAGGAGTGTAATGAGAATATATGACGCAAATGTGAATGGTAGAAGAAGTCGGGGACGCCCGAATAAGACATTGCACGACCAAGTGAATCAGATTCTTGAGTCGGGCCGTATCAAGAGTCTGAATGATGAAACGATATGTATGAGAATGAGGCAAGGAATGTTTGCCAAGACAAGACCGAGTTGTTTGGCGGTCCGTCCAAATAAGTCATGTGAGGATTTTCTATTAATAAATAAATAAAAATTCGGTAGTGCTATCAGTGGCTGAGTGGGCATCACGTTTGGGTCCCACCCGGGCGTCGCGTGTTCGGTTCCTCGGCTGGCTAAGTCCTTCATCACAAGCAACATTTTCCCCTTAGTGTGGTGGTAGTAGGAGATTTTCAAACATTGTGGGGTTTTTCTTTAAAAAAAAACTATGACTCCTGAAAATCAGAATTATGACGTTTGACAAATTGAAACTTTGCTACTCGCTTTTTCACAGATAAAATAAACATTGGTGTTTGCAAGTGGGGAAACGACAAATTCGGATAATATTATGATACATAATTTCATAGCCAAGCGAATAAAATATATTTTAGTATGCTAGGGGCGTTATTTAAGGTTAAAATACCAAAAAATCGAGGCAAGTGCGGTGAGCTTGTAGGAAATCCAAGCTGGATTTCTTGTGGACGGTGCCGGTGCCTGCCTAGTATTGTGCTTACCATTGTGCCTACACCGTACACTGGCTACACCCACGCTGGAGTTGAGGAGCATTTGGCCTACTTGTGCACCGGTTCAGGGCTCCTGTATTTTCCACCTCCGTCTTGGAATTATGATAATTTCGCTCGTCCGCTGTGCTACCATTTAGATTTAGTGTTGTGTTGGCTAATGTGACCTTTGCGGTATAAGAATTATACAGTTTGCGATAATGCGATTTTTTTATGAGATTAACGCGAAATTCGCAATTTTCGGGCAAATAATGCGATTTTTCCTATTTTTTATTCAGCTTCCTCTTATTTTGAAGGTCAAGTGTGCAAAATTTCATCAATCTCGGAATAAAATTCAAATCCACGCCGCTCGCCCGCAGCAGACCCTTTATTTTATTTTTTTTCGATTATGTTTAGAATCAAATCGTTATTTATAATTATAAGTTAACTAGCAGACCCGCCCACACGTTGCTGTGGATAACGAAACACAACGCCATTACCCAACCTTTATAAAATCCACACCATCCGCTTCCCAGCTGCCCGCTGCCTGAATTGAATATTTGAATTTCTCGGCTTTTCTCTTCTATAATAAGCATATGTTATACATATAAACCTTCCTCTTGAATCACTCTTTCTATTGGTGAAAACCGCAAGAAAATCCGTTGCGTAGTTTAAAAGATCTAAGCGCACATACATTTTTAACGACTTCATTTTATACTATTTAATGATGAATATTTGAATTTCTTGGCCTTTCTCTATTATAATAAGCATGTATTATACATAATATAAACCTTCCCCTTGATTCACTCTATCTATTGGCGAAACCCGCATAAAAATCCGTTGCGTAGTTTAAAAGATCTAAGCGCACAAACATTTTGAGCGACTTCATTTTATACTATGTAATGATTATGTTATGAAATTAATAAGTGACAAACCAATAAACTTCCATATGATTCTCTGTATGATTATAAATTATAGTATATGATAAAAAATATATAAGTACATAGATACTCATCGATCGATGTAAATAAAAAAATACTGCAATGTAAGTAAATAAAAAATAAGCAATAGAAAAATAAGAGTACAAAATGAGTATCTCCATCTGTAATAATCTCACAATGTTTGAAAATCTCCTACTACCACCTCAGTAAGCGGAAAAGCTTGTGTCGTGATGGAGGACATAGTCAGCCTAGGAATTGAACACACAACGCCTGGGTGGGACCCAAACGTGATGCCAACTCGGCCGATAAGTTATAATTTTATATAAACAGATGATTAAAAAAACTTTAAATGGAACTTAAACTAATGGAGTTCTGCGAATTAAATTTGATATCCATATTTAATTTAATATTTTCCTCCATCTAGCACTAATTATTGAACACTACCGCGTACTGCATCAATGCCGCGTGCTCGGGTGACAATGACGTGCATTCAATGAAAAAAGGCGTCCCATGTAGGTAGTACCTACTCTTCAGGGATTCGATTCACGCCGTGATGGCGCCCATTTGCGCTTTTCCGGCGTAGGTACCATAATATCACTATTTTGTACGTTACGCATCGGTTGACACGTAGGTTTTTATTAACACTAAACTATTGCAGACCCGTTAAAAACACGGGATGTTTTATTTGTAGGGATAGGTATATATGAAGCTGAAACTAGTTGTAAAATATTTGATTATAAGGCAGTGCCTTTTTTTACATTAGCTCCACACAGGGTTCCCTGAGGATCTATGTCATCTTTGGAGATGCTGTGTGGAGGTTTTTTATATCTCTACTGGAGGGGAGGATGCCAGATCAAAGTCTAGCCCACTGCTCATTGTCCGTTTGAAAGTTTGAACGTGATCGGAAGTTTGTTTGGAAACTACGTAAATACTCAATAAAATACTACAGTTTCAACGTAGTAGCGGTAGTTTGGACGGTGACCGAACAATTCAACAATGTGCAACTTCATCACTCCTTTAAAGTCATTAAAAGTGATGAAAAAACATCTTCGTTAAAGATTACCTTAGGTTAGGTTGTATACTATTGAAAAAAAAACTTTTAATGACTTTTCAAAGGGGTGTTGAAATGCCACTCTGTTGAATTGTCTTGGAAACAGTTTGGACATGTGATGAAACTGTAAAATTCATCGAATTATTCCGTGATGAATACCAAAATTTCATTTAGGTACATTTTTTACTCCAAATAATATCAGAAATAACTGGTTAAAGTAAGTGAAGAACGTCCCTTAACACCCTGTTTATGACCGATGAAATGAATTTCACGAACCGGAACACGCTTCCTTCCGGTTGAATCCAGGAACTTAACTTATTTCAAACAAATTCTACTTGTTGTTTGATGGGGGTGTGAAATCGCCTGGAAAGTCAAGAAAACATCTTAAATCCCCCTGCACCACTATATAATATTATTTGGCAACATATCCAACATCAAAAACGGATAATACTTTCATTTTAACTTAACTTGAATCATAATATGTGTGTTCTTCACCAATGACCAATAATGTTAACATCAAAACACTCATTGTGACAGAAAAAAAGCAAAACAAATACAATATATCAACATATTGTATTAGTTCTGGTGTCGGTGTGGGGTCGAACCCGCAACCTGTGTCGAATGCTTGGACTATTGTGCCACGAAAACCGTCTGAAAGTCAATATTTTTTTTATTGTGGGAATAAATCAACGCCAACAATGATTCCCCTAATTATATTAATTTTAAATCGGTCCTTTGTAAATGTCAAGAGGAGAGCCAAGAAAAGACAAGATGAACCAGGAAGATCCATGAAGGGCAAAGAGGAGCCAAGAACGCCAAGAAGGAAGCCAAAAAAACGACGCTCAACCAACTTCTTTATACCTGGCTTTCCTGCCTATCCTGAATTCCAATACTAGCTTATTAGGTTGCCATGTTTACCGGTCGATTAAACTCCAACCCCCTCCCAGTTCTAGAGAGTACGTCCAAGTTCCAAGTATGTACTAACAAATCAGTGTCCCTTGGTGTACCGGCCGCACTGGGATGCACTGGTGCTCCTGGATGGGGTGGTACATCCTACCGTCTCATGGCTTTGTAATAAATCACATTCAAAAACGTTTTTACTTCCGATACATTACGCTATTAATTCATTTTGGCACTTGCCCAACAATTATCGTAAATAAATACTTGTCACAGACCGTCAGAAAGTCTGCTTTTGATACGTCAATAATGAACAGTGAGTAGTGACATCAGATTACGTCCTATAACTACAACAACCTATTTCTATAATATATTCGACCGTCTTGCGAATTTAAGATTTAATTGGTATGATGTAATGCTAGCCTTGACTATTTCGGTGACCCGCATCTGAGAATAGACTTAATTTTTTTTAATAAACGCACATGTGGTTTTCTTAGATTCAACGGCCCGCGGTTTTATTTTGTGGTCTCTTGAATCATAGATGTTCATTTGTGTGTGACCTATTTCATTAAATCTTGCGTTATGTATGTTTTCCGTCCTTGTAAAATGGCGATTAGATTAACTAAAAATTGGATGCTTGAAAACATACATGCGTTCCTCAAATGTTATTAAAAGGTTACTAAGTAGTATTCTTCATTTCCCCCTTTTGTAAAAGTCAAGTTTGTTATTGAAAAGGTTGATCTTAAGTACTAAATTCTAAAGCCTGATAATCATTTCAAGATTTTTAATTAGTAACGATATTGCGGATTCCCTGGCAAAACAAGGAGCATCCAACCATGCCCATTTTTTCCATCCTCAAAGATAGATCTCGCAATGTTTGGGCAGAGCATTGGCACATTGCTAGTCAATACAGGGGAGCATGCTATGCCTCAATACAAAGAACTATCCCATCAAAACCGTGATTTCAACAACTACCCCATTTTTCCAAAAGATTAATTTTCTCACTTATTCGAATGAGAATTGGACATTCTGTTTAAAATGCATGTCCTTGACTCCCCAGATTGTACATTCTGTTGTCTAGAAGTGGGAACTTTAGATCACATATTTTTAGTTAGACCCTCTCTAGACAAATATCTTCTATCAAGTATTGTCTAAAATTGCCTCCCCCCATTAACATCTCATCTCTTCTAAGTATGAACTTGACTCCAATCTTCCATATAATTTTTAATTTGCCCATTTGAATAAAATTCGTGTGTAAATTCACCTTTCCTCTCTCATTTTCTATTTGAAATGATGGCCTAGAACACCCTCAACGGTAAAGGCCAGAAAAAAGTAATCTTCAAAAAATGCGATGAAAGTAGTCTCGAGGAAATTGTACACTGCGTATACGCTTATGGCATGCTCTGTTTGAAATTTGTTATATTTATAGTATTAGACCGATGAAGATGTCAACATTTCTCTTAAGTTAAATAATCTTAGTTGTAAGCCTATCGTATTAATTTTATTTTATTATATGCTATTATATGTAAGGCGCCCTTGAGGTGATTTTTCACGAAAACGGCGCTTTATAAATCAGCCAATTATTATATTATTATTATTAACTATCTGATTAAAGTACTTGACCACTATTAACCTGTTCAAAATATTCACGTAACATTAAAATACTATTTTCATTCAATAATTATCAGCCTGAAACACTCATCTACATTGAAAAAATCTTCCGAGAAAAGATACTGGCCGCCAACGGGAATTGAACCCGTGACCTTCTGATTGCCGGTCAGGTGCTCTTGACCACTGAGCTATGGCGGCTTATCTAATACCCGCCAAATAATTCAATATATACTAGTGTTTCATTCGACAATTACTTATTATTACATTTTTCCAACTGAAAACAACCAACTTTATTTTTTTATTTTTTTTATTTTTTTTTTTTTTTTTTTTTTTTTTTTTTTTTTTTTTTTTTTTTTGTGAGAGAGGTATTGTTAATACTAAATCTCCCGCTAGGTGGCGTCGAGACTAATTATGTCTGCATTTATTGCTGAAATACTTTAACTTGTCAAATATTAATTATTATTTTTAATTGATAAACTAACGTTTAAACAAGATTTTTATGCATAGCACAAAGGGTAGATAACAAATATTATAATCAATAATTATCAGCCTGAAACACTCATCTACATTGAAAAAATCTTCCGAGAAAAGATACTGGCCGCCAACGGGAATTGAACCCGTGACCTTCTGATTGCCGGTCAGGTGCTCTTGACCACTGAGCTATGGCGGCTTATCTAATACCCGCCAAATAATTCAATATATACTAGTGTTTCATTCGACAATTACTTATTATTACATTTTTCCAACTGAAAACAACCAACTTTATTTTTTGTGAGAGAGGTATTGTTAATACTAAATCTCCCGCTAGGTGGCGTCGAGACTAATTATGTCTGCATTTATTGCTGAAATACTTTAACTTGTCAAATATTAATTATTATTTTTAATTGATAAACTAACGTTTAAACAAGATTTTTATGCATAGCACAAAGGGTAGATAACAAATATTATAATCAATAATTATCAGCCTGAAACACTCATCTACATTGAAAAAATCTTCCGAGAAAAGATACTGGCCGCCAACGGGAATTGAACCCGTGACCTTCTGATTGCCGGTCAGGTGCTCTTGACCACTGAGCTATGGCGGCTTATCTAATACCCGCCAAATAATTCAATATATACTAGTGTTTCATTCGACAATTACTTATTATTACATTTTTCCAACTGAAAACACGTCACGGTCACGGGTTCAATTCCCGTTGGCGGCCAGTATCTTTTCTCGGAAGATTTTTTCAATGTAGATGAGTGTTTCAGGCTGATAATTATTGATTATAATATTTGTTATCTACCCTTTGTGCTATGCATAAAAATCTTGGTTAAACGTTAGTTTATCAATTAAAAATAATAATTAATATTTGACAAGTTAAAGTATTTCAGCAATAAATGCAGACATAATTAGTCTCGACGCCACCTAGCGGGAGATTTAGTATTAACAATACCTCTCTCACAAAAAATAAAGTTGGTTGTTTTCAGTTGGAAAAATGTAATAATAAGTAATTGTCGAATGAAACACTAGTATATATTGAATTATTTGGCGGGTATTAGATAAGCCGCCATAGCTCAGTGGTCAAGAGCACCTGACCGGCAATCAGAAGGTCACGGGTTCAATTCCCGTTGGCGGCCAGTATCTTTTCTCGGAAGATTTTTTCAATGTAGATGAGTGTTTCAGGCTGATAATTATTGATTATAATATTTGTTATCTACCCTTTGTGCTATGCATAAAAATCTTGTTTAAACGTTAGTTTATCAATTAAAAATAATAATTACTATTTTCATTGATATTCATGGTGAATCGTCCCGTCAAACGTTTGCAAGCTTAATATTTCTGGACACATTTCGCAACTACTGCGCGAATATTAATAAGCTCTAAAGGAAATAATTAAATACGTATCGAATGCGTAAAAATAATGTTAGTAATTTAACGTGTGAAGTTTATTAAGATGAAATTGTAATAAGTACAACATTATCGACTTCTCTCAAACCGTGTTCTGTGGCGATAATAGCCGTTTTCTCTCCATAAATTATAAGCCAGTAATGCTCCATAAATAATCAACGATTATATTCATTATATTAATAAAGTAGCAAGTACCCTGCGTGCGTTGCATCGCCACTCAAAGAAAGAAAGTGTTTGTGTTTTAATTCTGTTTATTGAAGTTCTTTCATGTCCATATTGTTGCCAAGCTGTCCATGTGAGAATCATGGATTTTCTAAATTTACTCCCTGCTATCCCCTCTCGCTAGTATCCTCTGTATCTCTCTCATCTCTTACCCCTCTACCCCCCGAGTATAATTTCTCGTGCGACTCCGTTCCCTCCCTGTTCACCTCCCGCGTCCTTTTCAACCTTCCCCGCCTTTCCCCGGTCCGGCTCCCCCCGCCCGTGCCCCCTAACGCGTTCCCCTACCCCTCCATGCCGCTAAACTTTATGAAATACTCGCATTTTTCAAACAACTCGCGCTCTACCTATTGTAATTGTTTTATATACCTTTCGTAACGCCAGAGTTCACTATCATGTATAAAAACCTTCGTAGGCGTGCGCGCAACAACTGACCAAATTTCATCGCAATCGGTTTAATGGTATAGGAACGCATACGAGACAAACAAAGAAACATTCATTTTTGTGTATAAAGATAATTGTATGTATTTGATGCAGTATTTATTTGGTATCAGTATCATAATTTTGATGAATCATACCATAACAGATGTTCTGAAACAACTTATTTTATTTTTAATACGTTAACCACCTTTCAAAATATCTAATGACATTAGCTTCTGTTCTTTGTCTTGTATAAATAATTAGTCAACTTTTAGATTGGTGGATAGGTTTTTTCTTACATGTTATTAAGTACTTTCGTGCCCTATTGTCATATTGAAAATATTTTTCTGTTGCAATTATTAATTAGCATTATTAAGAAAATAAATGTTATTATTATTGATACTCATAATTGCACTGGAAACATTTTTTCCATAAAAATTTCGGTAAAATTTCGGCATGGCTGGACAGGCCTAATATCAATATTTTTTAGAAAAAACCCTTTAATTCATCTTTATTATTATAAAACACAACTATTGTCATTCAAAGTTTCAATAAAAAATTCATAAAATACGAACTAAAATTATTGTAAATGGCTGTGAGCTGTCTTCCAATTCGCGAAAGCAAATTTTAATTTAACGTAATTGAAATTTTAAATGCAGTATTTTCCGGTTCCATGACAATCAGAATCAACACCTCTTTGAAAATTCGTTAAAAACTATTAAAACAATGAAAAATAGATCATAACCTAATCTAATGTAACCAATTTACCTAATTTAACCATTTCCAATATATTTTTATCAATTTTAACGACTTTTCAAAGGAGGTGTTTGAGTTGAGGTGATTCTGATTTGTCCGGTCATCGTATTTTCTATGGTCCCGAATGCAAATAGTTGTCTTTTATAGTTTTTTTTTATATCTTGGGCATTAACTATGTAACAATTTCTACACATTTTTTTTGGATACTTATTTTATAATGTAAGTAACAAATATACGTGGAAAATAAAACTCTTCAAAATAAAATGTTTTTTATAGTAACTACCTAATAACGGTGAATCAAAAGGTTTTTCTCTAAAAAATATTCGTATTTAGTGTGTCCCGAAAGTTTACCAAAATTTCTTTTCATTGTTTCTCAAATTTTGAGATTTGTATATTCGTGCGTGAAGCTGGTGAAATGATCGAATTTCGACGTTGGTGTTTTTTTTGTCAAAAATATCTCATATTATTATTAGATTAATTTCATTTCCTGTACTCTAATTTGATGCTTTTTGTGCGAAATATATCTCGAGAAGCTTGTCCAAAGTAGACTTGATTTGCTTTTACTTAAATAAATACACTCGAACCCTTTTAGGCCGATTAACATAACTTTGTTTAAGGGTTCGGCCATAAAGATTAGGTATAAATAGGGCATTTTGCTTTCTAGAATTCCAGTATTGAGGTCAATTGATACGTTGGAATTTTAGGTCAGGTCAAGATGCAAGAGTACCTACTCATTATGGACGTCTTGTCTTTTCGAGAATCGATCAAGTGAAGTTTTCGAGTGTAATAAAAATATTATATAAGTAATTTTTGATGCGAAAATTTCTTTAGCGCCGTTGTGAATTGAAACTCGATGAAACGAAAAATAACGCGACGCTAAAAAGAGACAAACACATACATCTATAGGATTAAGCCTGCGAGATAATGAGATAGTAGATAATCGGTGGCATCTTTGTGCAGTGCTTCGTAGCCTATCGGTCTCCTCTTTGTGCGATGCTTCGTAGCCTCCCCGCTCTTGTCTTCTTTAGTTTTCTGAAGGTTTAACTTCTACCGCGTGTGAACTGCACACATTTTTTTAATTAGCTCCACACAGGAGGCCCGGAAGAAAATAATTCTCCTCAGGACCTATGTCATCTTTGGGGATGCTGTGTGGAGGGTCTTTTTGGAAAATAATGGCGAGAAAGTTCTGGAAAGGGAAAGGTATGGGGGCGGAGTTAGGAATCTCGGGGTCGGTGTAAAGGATGTTTGAATCAAAGCCTTCCACCGCGGTGCAAGACGTTGTTCCGAGAGATTTCTGCTGGAACGATTAGAGGGTTTCACTTAACCATTCTCTTTCGAACCGGCCTGCTACGTAGTAAGTAGGCAGGCGCAACTGTCGCCAAAAGTCACCAAACCTAGCGAACCACTTGGGATAACCTACGGCATAAATAAGTAGATACCTAAGTGAAAAAATCGATAAAAATGTCCATATCAATGAATTGATGGTTTATGGTGTATCAATGAATTATTTTCATAGTAACTTATTTTCTTCTCTTTTTCTTCCAGGGCCGTTACAATGTGGCTACCTGTGATGGACTTCCGTTGATTGCCTCATAGCGACTAACTCTCCCGGCCGGAAGCAGACAGGCAGGGTACTCTCAGTATCGCCCCGTCCCTCCGCTCCAGTGGCAGTGGGCACCCCCCCACCCCGGAGGCCTCCCTCCCCCTCCGCTGAAGGGGAGTGCGCCGAGTTATGAGCAGCCATAACATACAAAATACCACCATAACACAAGTAACTTATATAACTTTATTAAATAACTATTTTATTAGGGTACGCCACTAAACAGATAATCGCTAGATGTGCGAAAAGAGTTGAGGCCAATTAACATAAGACTCAAACTCAAAGAAAGATCTTCGATATTTGAAAATGTTAGTCCGAATTTTTTTTGTATATCTCAGGCTTACGAATATGCTCCAACTAGGGATGGTAAATTCACTAGAATTTATTTTTGGGGAATACTCCTGATACGGCGAATATTGCGGGAATTTTCTTCTAAATGGTGAATTTTTTTAATATGCCAGGTTCTTAATTTTTTTTCTTGGCTTAAATTCAAGTTTTCAAACCAAGTTTAATTGAAATAATCAAATTTTCAAACCAAATCACGTGTATTTGCTTGATTTTGGATTAATTCGCATTGCATCCTTTTAAGCCCCAAAAACCCAATAAACCTGAAAAAATCCACCTATAACCCGCCGGGCTAACAATTTTTGAAAATCCAGATTTTTTGGAACCTTGTTCTACTAGAGAACTATTCTCACTTTATTGGCTTGATATCTTATTTATACTTGTATATCGCGCTTGAAGTATCACCTTTATAATTGGTTGTGGTTAGGAGACGTAATTTAGACCATTTTTAACATTGGGGAAATGCTTATTAAAATAATTTTGGTGAAATGAAATTGTGCCTTACTTCTAAATGTTTGAATTTAAGTATCTCAAAGAATAATACTTCCTAAAACTACAAAAACAACAAAATAACTGTTGCATTTTTGCTCTTATCCCACAATGAAACAATAGTTTTACTTTTAGCAAACCTACCACCATTGTGGTTTTCAAAATTGTTTTGAGACTCTGGTATTTCTTGTACAGAAGTTTGTTTGGTCCCGAAGTTTGAGAGAGTGACTTGAGATTGTTTTGAAACTTCAAGATTGAAACTACTTTGTATGCAGAATTCTAGAAACTTGTATTTCAAATTCACTGTCAGCCATTAACATAGTATGTAAAACATATTATATTAATTTTTAAATGCAAATTGAAAAGATTATAATACGTATTTAATGAAAGCATTGGGTGGAATTAATGAATATTATATTCATTATTAAATTAATTCTTATCTGTGGTGTAGGTACATAATTAGCATTCCTTAAATGTAATATGATCTGTGATAAATAGCGCAATGTATGGGAGAGTTATTACAGCCTACTCAAATGACTTAATCTTATAAACAATGATGCTAGCTGTTTGTCACTACATATTACCAACTTTGTGATGATTCATACAGACAATGTAGATATTGTCCTAAAGAAAGAGACAATTTACTCTCCAGAACTCCAATCATTTGATAATTGGATTCAGAGCATACTTTAGATAAAATGGGCTTCTTTCGTATATAATTACAATGCTCCCATTTTTTTTTTGCCAGCACATTTGCTATGTTTTGAGGAAACTGTGTCTGAAGATTATTTGATGAATTTAAAAATCGACGGTCCAGAAGAACAATGTTGAGTGTGTGATTTTGTAGTTTTGCAGTAGAGCTGTTTAAAGTTTCGTTTCTGCATTTATAATGTTCAGATTTCAATTAATAAAGTGTATTGATATTTTGCATTTTATTTAATTTTATTATAAATTCAGAAAATACAAACTTTTAAATCATCTTAAGGAAATTAAAATAAGCCAACAAAACAGTTCTCAATTTTTAGCAGATCCGACATTGTTCTTCTAGACTGTCGAAATATTTGTCATAAATCAAACAACAGTAATATTGTGATTTTTTTCCCTAATTATTAAAAAGACTCTTCACTAAAAATATATTAAATTTATTTCAATTGCAAAGAAACATATACAATAACTACGATAAAATTAGATAAATCACAGATGTGGCCTTTTTAAAATAAATTATAGAGTGTGTGATGTAAAAAATCAACTTAGATATCACACAAAACTCTCGTTGTGGGGGAATTGAACTACCCCCTCCGGTGTGGAAAGGTTAATATGATTTATGTTGATTGTATTCTGATGTATGTATGTTGATTGTTGCAGCACATGTCTGTGTTGGGCAGCGGAGCGGGCTGCTGGTTCCCCTCTAGCCAGCTGCCCCCCACCGCCCCCATCCGCCAGAAGAGGCAACCCACTCATCAGGTACTAGTCTACTATTATTACGTTCATTCATCCTAATACATTTCAAACTCATTACAAAGTATTGAAGACATTCATACTTCGGATCTAACCGTTAAATCCGTCCATGCATATAGGTAAATTTCAAATATTACCATTAATTTTTACGAGTGATTCGGTGTCCAAAAATGCTGTTATTGTGACACCATAATGGATAAACTTACTATACACGCACCTATGTGTGCCCTTTGCACTCACCCTCTACTTATTAAAATCAAATTATTTGCTATTGATCTAATGCAGTGTTTCTTAACCCTATTGAAAGAATCGCCCCCTTTACCACAGTAAAATTATCCCCCCCAAAACGAAAATGAAAAAGTACACAATTTATAGGAAGACCATTTGTGTAACGGATTTCCTACGACAAATAAAAAATGATAGAAAGTATAAATAAAACAAATTATTATTACATTGACATTGAGAATTAAACCTCAGTGAAAATTTTTGTGGAATGAGCTGATTTTCTATAGTGACACAATGCCCACTCGAACTTTTGCAGCGCCCCTAAATCCAAAAAATTTAAAAATGCCCCCCCAGACCTCCAAAACGCCCACAGGGGGGCGCTGGCGCCCCCGTTAAGAATCACTGATCTAATGTCATGAATTTTAAACAGCTATATATTACACAAACGCTTTGTAGATTTTTTAATAATATTGGTATTTCAGAAAGAACACAGCAAATTCGTATTACTAGAATTGGCTCTGGTCTGAACTTTATGGCAATTCATACTAAATCTTCTTTTGGTCAAAGGAATTATTTTTATCGGGCTCCACTCCTATTTAATAGCCTTCCAGATCATATTAAGTCATCTAATTCCTTGAGCATTTTTAAAAAGACTATCCAATTATTTGTGTTAGCCGAGGATTGTAAATTGTTCACTACTTTATCCTTTCTAAATTAATATCATTTTATTTTGTCTTAACTATTTTTTTTAATCCTTCTCTTGCTAAATTAATAGCGCAATATATTAATAAATAAATATTTCTCATCTTAATTCTTTGAAAATAATTTTTTTTTTTTCTAAAAGTCAAATCTTAACTCTCAACATTATGGTCACCCTACATGCTTTCATTGTAATGTACTATCACCTTCAGCTAATTAGGTACTAATTATACTCATAATCTGCATGAAACATACAACAATATTGTTCTTCAATAACTGTATTATTTTGTGTTATTTTTATTAAATTGTAGAGTTGTTAACCTCAATAGGGGCTTGACCTAGTGAGGTTATAAACTGAATTGTTAACATTAGTCCTAGGTACCATGTAAAGAAACAAATAAATAAATAAATGCATACAAAGAACACAGAAAATTTACATAGTTTTATCACTATTTTTAAGACAAAATTTTTAATGCGTTCAAGAGGCCATTGATATTAGGAGTACAATGATCTGCATCAGGGATAAACAAAGAAGTATAATTATTTTTCATCTCTTCCTCCAAACATTGAAATACTAATATCTCCAAACTTAGGTTATGTGACTTTTGAACGCCTTTGAAAAATATAGTTCTAATCTTGAAGCCTTATTTGTTCCAGCCGCTGACAGTGCAACACGTGATGCAGCAACTGCAGGGCTCCGCCCCCCCTCCCGCGCAGCAGCCTCTGTCCCCCAAGGCCCCCAATGGACCACACATCGGGGGACACTTCAACCATCATGTTAGTTATATTTAAACTAAACAATCAACAATCATAGAAACATTGTAACTTGCCCCATGACGACCAAATTGATATACTTATTTTGTGGTGTTTCAAACTCCATCTCATTTGACAACTATTAAGTTGACAATCGGCGCCATTCTGAGTTTTTGAAATTTGATCAGTGACGATTTTGGCCCATTTTAGTTATCAATCAAATTGCTATCAGCTGACGAGCATAACAATGTGACCATGCTTAGAGTTTACAAAATGCATTCTGAAACACCCATGTTGCCTGCATGAGGGTAGGTTATTTTTCTGACCCGCTTTCTTTAAAACGGCAAGCTTGTGGAACCAGCAACCGGCGTGGATCTTTTCTTCCTCATTTGATCCGAGTCCTCAAGATTTTCATTTGAAAAACTTAATGCCCTTCTTATTTTTATCTTCTAAAATAAAATTATGCTTTTACAAAATTCTCTAAAATATCCAATTTTCTTTCACTATTCTTCTTGAGCTCCCAGTAATTCATTGAAATGCTTGGAGTAAGTATCTCAGACTAGTTCAAGAATCAGAACTCTGTAGAAGCCCAAGGCTTAGCTTCCAAGAAACTGGAGGTCTTGTTTTGGGCTAGCAGATTGTTCAATAGTGACCAACTGCTCACCCTGTAAAAATCTTAATTACGTCCAACAATTGATTTTGGGAGCCACCTCTAGGTTGGAGCTCCAAAATACTTGATAAATTTACTTGATTTTGGGCAAAGAAGGGCGGTCCCTCTGATTGATAATCCGATGCAAAAAGACCCATCGCTATATCAATCATCCAGTTGATTAGTCAGACATCTCCAAAAAATCGAAATTTGAGTTGGGTATGCAGTTATATGCCTTCAAAAGAGCCCTAAGTAATACTGAGAAGGGTCTCAAGATCAACGGAGTTGTCATTAATAACATAAGATATGCAGATGATACTGTATTACTAGCTGACAGTATCAGTGACCTCCAAGACCTATTAGATCTTGTTAATAATGCTGGTGAGCAACTGGGCCTAACAATCAACGTCAATAAAACTAAATGGATGACTTTTGGACGACTAGATCACTCTGGATCAATGATACAGTTAAATGGTTGTAATGTCAAAAAGGTGGAGAGATTTAGATACCTCGGCAGTATCCTCACGGAGACTCTTGACCCAGATATAGAGATTAGGTGCAGAATTGAAGCAGCAAGAACTGCATTCATAAAAATGAAATCCCTCTTCTGCAATGACAATATCAGCTTAAAACTAAGGCAGAGAATGCTAAAATGTTACGTGTGGTCGGCCTTGCTGTATGGTTGTGAAACATGGACCTTGAAAATAAATACCATGAACAGGTTAGAGGCTTTCGAAATGTGGCTTCACCGGAGAATGCTCAAGGTCCCATGGACCGACATGATCACCAACACAGATATTCTCAGGCGGGCTAGAGCAGATAGAGAACTGCTTACATTAATTAAAATCACGAAAATTTCATATCTGGGTCATATACTTCGAGGGGAGAAGTATCACTTGCTCCATTTAATATTGAAAGTAAAGATAGAGGGTCGCCGAGGGCCTGGTAGGAGACAAATGTCTTGTCTGCGAAATATACGAGAGTGGACCGGCATTAGAAGTGTGGAGGAGCTATTCCGGGCAGCGCAAGACAGAGAGACCTTTTCAAGAGTGATCGCCAATGTCGGGTGGACCTGATAAGGCACACAAAAAAAAAAGATGCAGTTATATGTAAAAGTGTGCCCTCTATCTGGTACAATGCTCAGATTACTCATAAACACTACCAAATCAATTATAATGCAGTTAAACTTGCAGTGAATTTAACAAAATGTTGATGTTTTCTGGGTCACTAGTAGGATATTTCAAAATGGCAATCTAATGTACCAGACCGTTATGCCTTCCGATGTTATTTTAGAGCATATTTAATGCATAAAAAAACACAAATACGTGTAAATAATAATTGATTGTGGTAAGTAGGGATGTTATGGAGATCCGTAACCGTATCCGAAACTATCGGATATCCGAAATAAAAAAATATCCGTATCCGTAACCGAAACCGATATAAAAGTTTAGGATAGTTTCGGATAAAAGCCGCGTCTAAATGACAGGTTACGAGTTACGACAGGTTTTTGTTTATTTTGCCCGGCCGAGCAGTCATTTGTCACACAAGCCGCGCGTGACAAATGACGGCGAAATGTTGTATTTTTACTTTTATAATTTTAAAATTCTAATATCCGTAACCGAAATTATCCGAAACTAGCGGATAATCCGAAATAATTTCATATCCGTAACCGTATCCGAAACCGGTATTATATTATTCCTATATCCGTATCCGTATCCAGATCCGAAATTGCATATCCATAACATCCCTAGTGGTAAGCATTCGAATATTACTTTCTTCATTATATGAAAACTTAGTATTTTGACTAATCAAATGAACGATCGTTATCTCTAATGCACATACGCAATGTAGGCAAGCTGAGTCTGTTTTACAGGGATTTAAATTAAGCCTGCTTTAAGGAGCTAGCGGCATTAATCCCCTGTGCACCGGTGCACAAACACAAAACTCAACAGACACAAGTGGAACACCTGTTCATAGTTGACATTGCCTTCATGAGAACAGGTCGTTTCTTCAACTCATTTTTGTGTAAGTCAGCTTGTTTGTGGAACGAGCTACTGGAAGCTGTTTTCCTCCTTCATATAATCCGGGCCTCTTAAGGTGAAACAGATGTGACCATTCCCATACAATCTATTTTTCAACCGCATTTGAAAACTACAGATAATATTTTATTTATTTTAATGTCGAAAAATAATACTCATAATGAAAAATTCGCGAACGAAAATTTCACAGTTCTATCACTTATAATAACCCAGTAATTAAATTAACAAAATTAATTATTTTGTGCAGAAACTGCTAGCCAAAATGCCCTAATCTGCGTTAGAAGGAGACAAACCTATGTGCGAGCCATACGTTTCACGTGCACGCTTTCAACCCATTCCTATGGTGTTAAAGTGGTCAGTATATTTGTAGTAAAAATGTCAATTTGCGTGGCGCGATTTGTTATTCTGATATAATGTTCGTTTTGCTTTTTTATGAATGTTCCAGTATTACTCGGCGCAAGGAACATTTGCGGTTTTGGCACGCAGTAAAAAAGGACAAATTAACTATATAATTATAGTGAGAACGACTGTAATTATTTAGAACTTTCATAAATCTCCAACTATCACTAGACGCCCGCCTAGTTATTTTGTTATTGAGACTTGCTAAACAATAAAATGCATAGATCGAGCTGGGTACCTACATTCTGTCCGATTCTCGTCCGTCTGCCACGAGTTTGAAGCTTTTTTCGACTTTGTACAACGCATTATTGTTATTCCATAAAAATGAGGCGTGCTCGTTATAAGAAACAAAAGTATTATTAGAGAGCATACTTGGTCGAAGGTAGAGAGTGAATCCAAGACTAAGTTACAATTTTTTTTACAAATATTTTATCGGTAACTACCTAACTAACCATCACGCCGGTTCTCCGCAGGGGTAGGCAGAGAGGACGGACCGCCAAACAACTCGGTCTTGGCACACACTATTTGCCTCACTCACATTCATACATCGTCTCATACATAGTCTTCTATTATTCTGACTTTTGACATGACCCGACTCAAGTATCTGATTCATTTGATCGTGCCATGTCTACCTCGTGCGTCCCCAACTTCTTCTACCATTCATATTTGCGTCATAATAATAATAATAATAATAACATAGTATTTATATAGCGCAGTTTTGTGATATTTCACTTCAAATGCGCTTAATTATAATAAGCTTAAAATAAATTATATAGTGTTCCTTACGAGTCCTTACAAAATTGATTAGATAATGTGAAACAAAGAATATACAGTACCTATATACAAAGCAATTCCTAAAGAACAATTCATATATTCTTCTTATACTACCTAGGTACTTTCTTCATTAATTCGCTCTATATCCACATTTTCTAGGTACATTCTGTAGTAATTTATATAAAATTAAAATTAAATAATAAATATTTTAATTAATAATAAATATTTTATTTACTAAAAAATATTTTAATTACTATTTTAATTTTAATAATTAAATTATTTTATTCTGCAGTAATTATTACATTCTGTAGTAATTGTGTAATTTTTACTAATTATCTATCCCCGTTTTCTCGCTGAGAGGATGGGTCACAACTAAGAGTTGAAAGAGAATGTGAAGAATGCGATTATTCACATTCATACACATCTCTTCTATTATTCCGACTGACTGTTCCCAAATAATTAATTCGCTTGATTGCGCCGTTTTTTGCGAAAAATTATCTCAGCGAGCTGACACCAAATCACACCACATAGGCATATATTATATTATTATGCATTGTTATGTTGTTATGTGAAGCCATCGTATCCTGACTTGAGCACACGACAAATTTGTTTCTCCATCTGGCAATTCTAACCACTTCGTTGGTTTGATAAATGCACCCCATAGAAATGTAAGAATTAAATGTAACTTTTTGACTTATTCACGAAATATTAACGAACAAGCAACCGAGAGCCAAACCTTTAGCAAAGGCGGCCTCTAAAAAAAGATCCAGTTAACACCAGCTCCCGCCACACATGCCGTTGTTCCCAGCCGGTTCCTTTTATAAATTTATTCAATCTTCCCAGGCGTTGATTTAATTTACTGAATACAACAAACCTCTATCTCGCGTCTCTCTTCCACGCATGCGAGACATCGTAAAATTTTTGAAATACATCTTTTTCGCGAATGTTTTTTGGTTGGGTAAATAAAAATGTTCTTTACCAACGCGCGCGGAGCTGTGGAAAATGTCTTTTGTGCATATTTTTTTTGCAATGAAATTGTGTATTTTTCACCCGTTCTCTACGATTATGTAATTATAGGTACCAATTTTTTTTTAAATATAGATTAATATTACTAATATACGTTCGCGAACCAATAATTCATCTCAATATTAAAAAGCATAACGTGTTAAAAGTGTTTTATTAGACGATATTGAAAATAGCACCATCTATCGGCGTAAAGTTTCTAAAAATATTTTGAGAATACCCTTAAAGACCCGTATTAATAAATCTCTTCCTACAGCCTCTACCTTAAACCGCCCTAGAACACCACCCAACAGGGTGCCGATATAGTTCTCCCGTCTTTAACACTACTGGCAGTAGGCGCTCTTGTTAGGTGTGAAGATGTGGATGTAAAAAATGACCAATTTTAGGTGTAACTGGTGTTTTTATTTCAATTCCAGAATCCCCACGCGTCAATGGCCAGCAGTGGGGTTCATCCCTCCATCATGTCTACCTCGGCTCAGGGCATGATGTTAGCTGCCCACAATCCCGGTATGGCCAATGGTGCTATGGCTACATCTCTACACTCCATGCCGGGTATTTTTTTATTTAATATGGAACTTAAGTCCATTTCTTTAATTTATTTTTATAGTTAGTTAATATGTAGTTTCAAAGTAAAAAAATTTCAAGGGCGACTAAAATGCACTAAATCTTTGGCCTGTCATGTGTGATGTTACATCGAGCTTACTTTTTAGTCCGACAGGGTCAAATCAGTTCTGTGCAGCGTTGTGTTGAGTGTGGCAGAATCTGGAAAATTTTAATTCTTAAATTTAACCACCTTTAATTGAACAATAGATTCTAAAATGTAGGCATCTCGTCACTATTGTCATTGAATTGTGTCAGTGTGTAAAAATTCAGCCATTTTCGCAATTTTTTCTTTTAGTTATATAGTTTTTGATTTTTCCGTGATTATATCTTATTACCCTTTAATAATAGTTTGCATATTTAACAACAATTATAAATTTTAAATTCAAGCAAACTCCTTTTCGATTTTGTCAAAACTAAAGAAGATACATATTGAATATCAAAACAAAACTGTTGAAGAAGAGAAGACTCAGCGTGATGCCAGAAACCACCGATTCAGTGACGCGAACCAAGCAGTGCGTTTTGATGTGATGCTGTTTTACTTATAAACAATAAAACTTATACATTCAGCATCTACTTTTATTGATCTAAATCAGCGGTCGGGGAACTGGGGTAAATTATCCCAAAGGGGGTGTAAAAATGTTTTTTTAGGTAATAAGGAAATTTTTCTAGTTTGCTATTTCATAAACGTGTTAGTATTTTTACAAACTTAATCAATTCAGGTGTGTGCGTGAGAAGTAAGAGATGCACGTTTTGTGTGTGCGTGCTTGCGAATCGTTGTTTCTTGCATTGGCCACTAGAGGCGCTGTGTAAGTTGTAATGTTTAAACTTAACACTAAACGGTCATTCACGCACGGGCTTCCGATATGTCGTTTGACTGTGCGATCTTGATATACATATCTACTTTCAATTGGGTTGTAGATCCTTTTAAATGTGAAATTGCTAACATACCAGAAGAACCTCCGGGTTTGGCAGAAACAATACTTGAACTTCGATCTAATACTGAAGCACGTATTCAATTTGAGAGCAAAGCCAATCTGTCGTCTTTTTGGATGTCAAAAGCCACGAAGGCTTTCAAAAGTGCACAAGAGGAGGCGGTAGAAAAGTTGCTGCCATTTGCAACAACCTATCTTTAGGAACAAGGCTTTTCCACTCTAACGAACATAAAAACGAAGAACGGAAATCGATTAAACGCCGAAGACTGTATTCAAATTGCTCTTACATCAAAAAGTCCCAATTTTGAAGTAATTGTATCAAACATGAAGCAACATCATTTCTCCAAAAACTAAAAGGGAAGCCTGAAAATCTGAATTTTTGTTTGATCCAATTTGAGATTTTTATTTTGTTTGTCTATTACTTACATACTTACTATTTTCACGTAATTTTTTTTTTTATTTTCCGTGTAAATTATTTCAATAAATAATTTTTATTTAAACATACATTGATTGTCTTCTTTTCAAAATGGGGGAAGGGGTAATATCGACTTACGCAAACTGGGGTAATGGTTAAAAAAGTTCCCCGACCGCTGATCTAAATGAATATATATTTTTAAACTATGAAATTTTTACTACTGATTGATATGGTCTCTATAGCTCCCGTAAGAACTTGTTTCATCTTGTACTCTTGATGGTAAGCCAGTCAGTCCCTTCCAGTCAACCAAGCCAGCCAGTCCCTTCAATCTTGATTCAATTGGAGTCTGAATGTTCACATCCTAAAATTCTTAGTCGAAGTATGATACAGCTAAAATATGGTCTTTTGAGACCTTTTTTGTTTGTACGGCGAGGTTTGTCCATACTCATCAAAGTGTTAAAAATAATTAACCTGAAATTTCTCATCTTAATCCAGGTTTGCATCAACAAGGACATCACATGCAGCACCACCAGGTGCACAGCGTCAGCATAGCCGGGGGCATTCCCCAACAACAGCAGCACACCACTGCCATCATGCAGCAGCAACACCACCAGCAACAGCAACAACAACTCCAGCAACAGCAGCAACAGCAACAACAACAACAGCAACAACAACAACAGCTGCCGGACATCAACAGCATACAGCAGGGGCTGCCGCAGCCTCTTAGGACCAAGGGCACCGAGCTGAGGCCCAGCAATATGCCGTGAGTTCAATTTTAATATCTAACACACTATATAAAGAGGAAAGATTTGATTATGTGTTTGTTTGTTTGTTTGTTTGCGTTGAATAGGATCCTAAACTATTGAACCGATTTGAAGAATTCTTTCACTGTTGGGAAGCTACACTATCCCCGGGTGACATAGGCTATATTATATATTCAAAAAAATTAGGGATCCTTAATAAAACTCCAATAATGTAACCCAAGGTGTAAAAAAATTACCTAAAATATTCTTTACATCGCGTGCGCTGCGAAAACTATTAATGATAGAATAAAATAATGTACCATGACTTTGCAGAACACATCATTACTTACAAAAAGTGTCATGACAGCATATGTCTAACTATTATAGTTATGCCACAGTAAGTGTTCTTTTATTTTAAAAATTTAATTGAAATGCCGCCGCTAGAAAAAGCTCTTATTTGTATCTTGGTATTGATCCTTATCAAAATAAATTATTTCATATTCAAGACTGCTTCAATACCTTTAAATAACTTTTTGAATTCGGACATTCCATTCGAAAGATATCACGAGTTTAAAAATGTAAGTATTAGAAAAAAATTGCATGGTCGCCGGTCACCCCGCTTGGCTAGCTAGGCAGCATCTTATGCGATCTAGGCGTCACTGGGATACGGGCCTTACGGGAGGGGAGTCAATGTCAAAAAGATGGAAGAGGAACGCTGGAGGGGAAAGGGAGGCATGAGAATGTCCATTTATTTATTTATATATTAACGCTAGACATTTAGGGATAAACAATTTATTTCTTTTAATGGCATAGCAATGCATGCCGGGAACCAGCTAGTTCAAAATAAACAATTAAAGTTGGAATAAAGTCTGATGAGATTTATAGTACCAGACCTTTTCATTAAAATTGGCATGACCGTTCAAATGTCAAATATGTGGAGGTCTAAACGGTAACCGTATCAAATGGAACAGTGAAAAAACAAAACACTAGTATAGTCACAAAAATGATGAAAAAAAAACAAAAAATCTAGGTTAAATTACTAAGTGCCCGGGTTCATAGGGTGAGGTTTGTCCGGGTCTTGGCGGCAGATGCGTCTACCCACCAGCTGCACGGCAGGCCGGATCGGGAGAGAATGGTTGAGGGAGTCCCTTTGACCTCTTCAGCCGTACTCTCTTGGAACATCGCCTTGCACCGCAGCGGGAGGGATGGATTCATACTTCCGTCACTCCTGGACACATTGACCCCCAGATTCATACCCACCCCTAATACCCTTTTCCTTTCCTAAAAAGACCCTCCACATAGCATCCCCAAATATGACAGACCCTGAGGGGAATTATTTTCCTACTGTGTGGAGCTAATGTAAAAAAAAACCTCTGGAATGCCAAGTTCTCACTAATAAAAAGACAAGTGCTAGCAGACAGTTATATATAATTAATTAAGAAGATTTTATGCTTACGAAGTTTGGTTTTTTTCGTTCCCTTGGATACCGTATGGACCAATTTATCCCATATATAAAGTTTTCCCGCTTAAGACGATCCCCTAGTCCTGAACCCATTCGAAATTGGGCGACCAATCAATAGCCAACAGTGGTGTTTTTTATAGAACAAACGACGCGAACAGCAAAGCACGTCTAAATTCCGGGCGGCTTCTGACTGGGACAATACAATGCGCTTTCATTCCTTCTGCGGATCGAATAAGGGTGAAATTTGCAGTTGGGTAACGCCTCTTTTAATTTCCTGTAAAAGAACATCGCCAAAGTTCATTTTTTTTTTTTTCTGAAGTTCATGCATAAATATCAATTTTTTTTGCAATTATTATAAAATAAACTGAATTTTGCCACATTATACAATAAAACCATATCCGAAAAGGGGTTTAAAAGTAGGAGAGTTTGCACTTGAAAGTGTTTTTTTATAGACCTAATACATTATTTTTTTCTAGGCTTATTAAAAGACTTACACAGTATTTAATTGAAGTATCTATAATACTTGTAAGCGATTAAATTTTCTAAACAAAAATGCATTATTTTGTATGATTTTAATACTTCTAAGCGATTAAATTTTCAAAACAAAAATACATGATTTTTTATGATTTTGCAATATTTCACATGGCTTCATCTTGAAGTTTTTTTTCAGCCCCTTGGAAAACTTCTTAGGAGAGTTTCACAGTACTTACTGTTGTTGGTCCGATCCAGCAGAAATCTGAGTGTTGGGATATGATCTAAATACTCTTAAGCTACGACCCTGTACCTTATATTTCGGAGGCACCGTTTATGACATTGTTCCCTAGTGTCATTCAGCCTGAGTACTGTAGTTCACACCTTGGCTTGGAATGGCTATTGCAGGTCGTGTTTCTATAACCTGAGTGATGGGTTCGCCACACTTCCTACACTAAGGCGGATAATACATTACTTAAGAAGTTATTGAAAACATTTCACACCTCACTTGACTCACCTCTGACAAAAGCTTGCCATTTGTTTGTTTAGTGACACCCTACGACAATATTCACGACAGCTGTTGTAGATACATTTTGGCAAGGTCAAATAAACCAAATTATGTAAACACAAATCTCACACAAGGTATTCTGATATGAAAAAATTTACCCACTTTTTAGTATCTATTTGACGGATATGAATGGTACAAGGCAATGTGATGTTCATTTTTGTATTGAGCAATTTATTTTCGGATCAGTCAAACTTAAAAACCTTTCTTATCACCTGATATACATCTGGATTTGTATTCACTTAAGCTGAATACCTACAATCTACAAATAAACATGTTCCTCTAAGAATTATTCTTATCTTGTCTGATAAAATACGATAGTGACAGTTATACATGAAAATTACACATAACATTTTAATAAGTTTTTCTAAAGTGAATCTAATTTTTTTGCACTTTAAAATTTCCTATATTAAGTTTTTGAAAGTTGACTAAACATAATTAACGTTAAATTTATTTGTGTGGTGTTTGCAATAGATACTTTCGACGGGAGTTTTGTTTACAATGACGAAAATAAAAGAAGATGATGAACTGATTAAGGAGAGTGACGATGTTGAGGATAATGATGTGACAAGTTGTGACACTATGATGGTAATGACAGTCCAGATGTTAATACCACCTGAATATTTGGGACCGTAAGAGAGTCATCTATTATTCTAATATTATGTACCTACTTAATTTGTCTCATTTGAAAACAGTCAGTGTCAACTGTGTTTTGATTTATATTTCCTATGGCATTCAGTTCTTATTAGTTACAACATTCAAGGTCTGGCAATTATTCCATTCTAGGTCTAGCAATTTTGTAATTGTTTCACTCTAAGTCTGGAAATTTTGTAATTATTCCATTCTAGGTCTGGCAATTTTGTAATTATTCCATTCTGACTGTCCTGCCCGCCAAGCCGCTGAGAGACGCGAATTATCTCGTGTCAATTTTTTAGGCTAAATCAGAATCGACACCTTATTAATACTAACTTTTCGTCGTATTATCAAAATATTCGTGGTCTCAATACCAAGCTTAACTCATTTAGATGCTCCGTTAATATATGCCCTTATGATTTTTTATGTCTTTCTGAAACATGGCTATCAGATAATATTGCTTCAACCGAACTTGGACTACACGACTACAATATTTTTCGCTGTGACCGCTCTTCCTCATCTAACAAGCGTAGAGGAGGCGGGGTAATGATATGTATTAAAAAAAAATACCCTTGCCACTTTCTAGAATCGTCTAATAATGTATCTGAACAATTATTTATTTGTGTTCTACTTGGTTCCAAGAAACTTGTCATTGGTTGTGTCTACATTCCTCCCTCATCTTCAACAGAAATCTATAAGTCACATACTGAAGCAGTTGAGCGTGTTTCCATTAATGCCGATTTCTTATTTATTTGTGGTGATTACAATATACCTAAAATAGTATGGCTTAATGATAGTCAGGGTGTGAAAACTCTTAATAATGTTTCCCTTCAAGCTTCCATAATAGTAAATTTCTATGCCTACTTGAATATGTTCCAATTAAACTCGATCAATAACTGTGTAGGATACTGTCTTGATCTGATATTTACCAACATGCCTAGCGTTTGTGTTTGTGAAGCTACTGACTCAATATTACCAATAGATAAATATCACCCACCACTCGACATTAACTTCTCTAATCCTTTCAAAAGTGATACTCTGAAGTCAACAGCTACTTACCACTACAAATTTAACAAAGGTGACTATACTGGCATGAACAGGTATCTTGCCCAATATGACTGGACTTCTATGTTATCAAATACCAATATTAACGATGCTGTATTTAAATTCAATGAATGTTTAACTCATGCTATAGACTTGTTCGTTCCAAGGGGAACTTATTTCCAGCCTAAATTTCCTATTTGGTTCAGTGTGAAATTAAAGCAGTTGATTATTGAAAAAAAGAAAATACACAAGTTATTCAAATTAACGAACAACTTAGTGCTTTATCAAAAATTTTCTCATTTAAGAGAATTATCCAAAATTGAATCTGCCACATGTTACAAATCGTACATTGAACTCACTGAGACAAAATTAAATCTTAACCCTAAACAATTCTGGAAATTTGTCAAACAAAAACGTATTGTTAACGATCTCCCTTCAAGTTTATTCTTTAATGAAACTCACGCTACCAACGATTTCGATATTGCCAATCTTTTTGCTAAACATTTCTCCTCCGTCTATTCCGATAACAAATGTACCATCCCTCCACTTAAATATGCTAATACTATTGACCTTAATAATTGCAAAATCACACTTATTGATGTCTTCAACTACTTAAAAAATCTTCCCAGCAAATCTAGCACTGGTCCTGATGGTATACCTGAAATATTATTGAAAGAATGTAAATCTATTGTATCTGAGCCAATTTGTTTATTATACAACTTATCACTATCATCTGCCACTTTTCCGGATTCCTGGAAGGTTTCCTATATAAGACCTATTTTTAAATCGGGTAATAAGTCGAACGTAGAAAACTATAGACCTATATCGATTTTATCTCATATTCCTAAAATCTTTGAGTCTATAATCACAAAGAAAATAACACCTATTTTCAAAAATGTGCTGATTGAGGAACAGCATGGCTTTAGATCTGCTAAATCTACCACTACAAACTTACTCTCCTTCACCAATACCATAGTCAACGGCCTAGAAGATAAATCACAAGTAGATGTTTTATACACCGACTTTTCTAAAGCTTTTGACAGAGTAAAACATGCAATCCTCATCGCCAAGCTATATGCTATAGGTATACGAGACCCATTTCTATCCTTTATTAGTTCTTATTTAAGTAACAGAAAACAAAGAGTTAAAATAAATAACATTATGTCTATTATTATTGAAGTTACATCCGGCGTACCGCAAGGAGCACATTTAGCCCCGCTTCTTTTCAACTTGTTTATAAACGATATTATTAGTGTTTTCTCACATACGCGCTTTTGGCTCTTTGCTGATGACAACAAGATCCTAAAAATAATAAATAATTACCATGACTGCCTTCTTTTCCAATCAGATATTGACTCATTCAATGACTGGTGTAAAATTAATTGCTTGGAACTAAATGTCGATAAGTGCAAAATTATGTCCTTCTACAGATCTAAAAATCCGATCGTTTTCGAATACAAACTAAATAATAATTGCCTAACAACTGTTCAATATATTAAAGACCTTGGTGTCATTCTTGATAGCAAGCTTTCTTTTCGGGAACATTTAAATGTGATTATTAATAAATCTCTCAAACTACTTGGTTTCATCACTAGAATCACTTCCGACTTCAAAAACATAAATACCTTAAGAACTCTTTACTGCTCCTTGGTTCGCCCCCATCTTGAATATGCTTGTGTTATATGGTCTCCTTTTTATTCTGTCCATATTCGTCATATTGAATCCGTTCAACATAGGTTCCTAAAAGGGATTGCTAGGAGGCTAGGATTAGAGCGAGGCAATTATTCGTATGCTGAAATTGAAAAAACTCTAAACCTTTCTCCTTTAGAAGACCGTCGGAAAAAATCCGATCTCATCTGTTTCTTCAAAATTATTAACTGCATAATCGATTCACCTACATTACTACAACTCATCCCATTCAATATACCTTCTCGTAGACTCAGAAATAAAGACCTACTCTTCCTCAATCAGCACTCCACTAATTATGGTTACAACTCACCACTGTCCAGAATGTGTAGAATGGTCAACTCACGACAAGACCTTGATTTTTTTGGTATAGGCTTGAATGAATTCTGTCGCTCTTTAAATAAATGATGATATTTTATATTTACTGTAATTTTTGCAAAGTCTTGACTTGACTTGACACTTCTATTTTCTGTTTGTCTTTGCTCTCATGTACCATTTTCACCCTTACAATGTACATTCCCAATTTTTCGTTATACTATGTTGTAAATTGGACGTAAGTCCGTAAATAAATAAATAAATAAATAAATAAATTCTTGGTCTGGCAATTTTGTAATTGTTCCATTCTAAGTCTGGCAATTTCGTAATTATTCCATTCTAGCTGGCAATTTCCTAATTATTCCATTCTAGCTGGTAATTTTGTAATTATTCCATTCTTGGTCTGGCAATTTTGTAATCGTTCCATTCTAAGTCTGGCAATTTCGTAATCATTCTATTCTAGTTCTGGCAATTTTGTAATTATTCCATTCTTGGTCTGGCAATTTTGTAATTGTTCCATTCTATGTCTGGCAATTTCGTAATTATTCTATTCTAGGTCTGGCAATTTTGTAATTGTTAAACTCTAAGTCTGGCAATTTTGTAATTATTCCATTCTAGTTCTGGAAATTTTGTAAATTTCCGAGGCACAGTGCAGACTTATTTAACTTCACGAACATTTGTTGTTTTATTACTTCTGTAGACATTCTATAAGAATTATACATTTTCACTTGTGACATAATAGCCTCTTAAAGGTCTTGAAAAGCTTTACGTTTCTTTCTTGATAATATTAAAATATGTAATCAGTTTATCATACCGTTCGTAAAACCGTAATATGTCGTAAGTCACAAATTACAAATTTTACAGGACAGCGAAAAAACAGCTTAACCCCTCAGCAACATAAGCAGATATACACGTTAATATGACAATAGCAGTCAAGAACAAGAAGCGTGTTTTCACGTCAACGCGTATGTTTCCACAGAAATCGTTATAACTCCGCTATTGTTCTAGTGACATCCCTAAAACATAAAGTAGAAGCTCTTTAATAAATCAAGCTACCCATCACTATTCAAGTTGTCCATAGAAATATAAAAAAGACCTATTCTTTCATATACATGGTAGATCGACAAATCACCTCCTGCCGTTTTTATTAAATATTCTTTTATGAAATGATAAGAATGTGAGGTGAATAAAATTGTTTATTATCCTTTTATACGATAGAATAAGTATTGTTTTTTTTTTACATAATCCGTGATTTAGTACCGTTTTCACATAAAAACACCATGAGAGTCATTTGTACATTTTTTTTATGTTTGTATTCTAAATTTTAATATTTACAAATGTTAATATTTATTTGTAATATAATAATTTGAAAGCTTATTTTGTAACCTTTCAAAAACAGTTTTTAGTATTCGGCTACGTTCAGGAATGTTTCATTTATAGAGCTTTAATTGTGAAGCGGAAATAACACAAAGTTTTTGTAAATCTGTCATTTCGTTTTTTTTTTTTTTTACAGTTAATACCGCACAAGAATCTCAACTGCTCCCGTCTGGAGCCAGTGAGACTATGGAATCCCCAATTGGGGTATGTTGTGAGGCTGAAAGGTAGTGGGGAGCGGAAGGAGGTGGGGAAGAGGATGGTTGGGAAGTACCTGGCTATTCAGATCTGGTCACCAAACACGGCTAAAGCCATTTTCAAGCAACGTTTCAATTCTGAATGGTGGTCTTACACCAGGGCGATACTGATAGTATCTTCCACTCTGGAACGTGCCGCAAATATACTATATATTATTTTAAATGAATTAATTGTGAAATAACACAAATTAATCAAATAAAATTTATTTGCGCACGCCGGGTTCGAACCCGCGACCTCCGGATTGTGAGTCAAGAGTCTTAGCCACTGGACTACGGAGGTCGTCAAAGACCTAAAAAGTGCATATTCGCGATAGATCGGAGTGGTTAACTTCACAAATAAGAAAACAAATATTGTTGCTTCCGACATATAACCTTAGAAAATATTAAGTAAAATCTAAAGAATGTGTTGATGTAATATGTTGTACGTAATGTAGCTTACGACGTATTACAACTAAATTAATTTAACCCAAGTGGGATAAGACATGTACGTTAATCGTAAAAACAGAGATCAAACTATTTTTCTTGGTTATGATATTTGGCCAGACAATGTGTTGCCACCTGTAAACTGGGAAAATAATAAAAAAATACAAATTGCGATTTTTTGACTTATGACATATTACAGTTGCATGTACGGTGTATGTTGTCTCTCAGTAATCCCCAGCTCAATATCTGACAACTGCTGTAATCCGCTGTTTTATTCACTAGTTGGGAGCACAAAATCAAGCTCTATAATTCGCTGGTATTCAAATTCAAAATTCAGTAGTCCACTTCGCCCTAGACTAGAGCACCAAGCTTTGTACTCGGTTACTATACCTCCCCATACTTGCTAGAGCTACCATTTTACCAGTCACCAGGGTTCATTATTTGTTTAAAAACATTTCAGTTAGTCCTCTTTGCATTCCAGCAACTGTCACTTTTTTGTTCTGCCACGTTTTTTGTTTGAATAAGTTTTCAAAATGGAATTAATTTTTAGGATATTTTGAATATAGATATGTGTTATAATGTGCTGGACACTTTCCTGACGAATTAGTGAAAGGGTACTTTATTTTAAACTGCTAAAAATTGATTTCAAATGTAAACTGGTTTTGATACAGAACACTTCAACTTAACGACGGAATGGTTCTCCCAAAACCTCTAAACAGTTGAATTAAATTTATGGATATATTTTAATTTAATTGGATTATGACAAGTCAAAATGTTGCAGCATTTAAAAATACCATCTAATAATGTTTATGTTTCAGCTGGCACCACGGCAAGATAACCCGCGATCGCGCAGAGCAACTGCTCCACCCGAGAACGGATGGCCTCTTCCTGGTGCGCGAGAGCACCAACTTCCCCGGAGACCAGACCCTGTGCGTGTGCTTCCAGGGCCGCGTGGAGCACTACCGCATCAAGTGTGGTGCCCACAGCACGCTCACTATAGATGATGAGGAGTTCTTTGATACGTTGCCGCAACTTATTGATGTGAGCTATTTTTACATTATTTCTTGTTATCTATCTGCCTCTCTATCAACCTAGCCAGATTTGGAGATGAGGTTCAAGTACTTCAAATCGTTCATTTTTTACAGTGAACCTACAATAAATGCACTTGTAAAAATGCAAATCAAGGAACAGCTAGCAGCCAGATTTACGACACTCGAATCTCTCAACAATGTGAAAATATGTACTGACAACACTAAAAACTTAGCTTACAATCATTTATGCTTTTCTTGCATTTATTCCTTTGCTTTAATCAATTTACATATTACTTTCTAACTTTGTGCTAAATGCCTTTTTTCTAAATGCCTTTCAGGACCGCAGAAGTTCGGTAACTTTCCGAGAGATTCTCTTTTAATCGGGTTTTTGTACAAGAACAATGAAAAGTATATTGTTGATATAATATATGATAAGTGGTCAAACTCAGATAATAGGCCACTTGCATGGATTTAGAAAATTTAGGATTTAGAACGACTTAGAAAAAATCGTGTGGATAGATTTTTTTACTAAGATTACGAAAACGTTAGTAAAATTTTTTGGAAATGTATAGTTTTTTTATTTTTAAATAAATAAATCCATTATTTGAGCTCGTGACGTCACTACATGAAAATGTCCCGTCTCCGATTATGTTCTATTTAATTTTGTAAAATTCCATACTGATTTTTTTTTTTATATGGCAACACTTTGATTTCAGGCGAATTTTTGAATTTGACATTTAACATTCACTAGATTTATTGTTTGTTCTCTGCGAACATATCCTTTGGTTTGACGATTTTAAAAAGATGGCGGTGTTTTGAGAGATGTTATGAGGAGAACCCCGTACAAATTATTGGCATTCGTGTGGAAAACGTTCTTTTTTTTAAAATGATTTTCGGCTATGTAATTATCGTTTTTTCGCACCCATAAAATTATGTCCCGTCTTTCCGGTTTATAAAAAAATGGTCTGATTTTTCGGATAGGAATTTTCAAAAAATCGCCAGAGTTTCAAAAATACGATAAAAAAAAAACACACGGAATGTCTTAGAATATTTGCCTAAACCCGAATTTTTTTTTTTAAAACGTGATGCAAGTGGCCTATTGTTCAGGGCGTCCATAATGTAAGCTTAGCCTCAGCAACTTTCTGGATCCAGAATTCTGTCTGTTTCACCTACCCTTACCATCTTATATGAACGACTTTGAAAAGTGCTTTTGATTTGATTTTCAACAAAAAGTGACTCTGTAGAAATTAGTTTAGTTTTTTCTTTGTAATTTATGTGTTAAATATTTCCATTGCAGCATTATCTCCAAGACGCAGATGGCCTCTGCACCCAGCTGGTGAAATGTCTTCCCAAGCAGCAGCCCCCCCTGATGACGTCCAACCAACTGCCCCCCGCCACCACTGCCATCATCCCCCAACCCCCCCTCCAACAGCAACCACCAAATCTGCAGCTGAAGACGACGGCGCTGCAGCAACAGCAGCAGATGATTCAGCAGCAACAGCAGCAGGCGCAGATGGTGCAGCCGGGGCAGATGGTGCAGCCGGGACAGATGGTACAGCCCGCGGCGCAGCTGGTGCAGACGCAGATGCTCCAGGGGCAGATGCTGCAGCAGGGGCAGCCTCCACCTGCGCTTCAACACCCGCCCACTAATGAACAGAATATGCCGCCTTGTTTAGCGCCGCAGGCCTTTGTTGATGCAGGTTATTATATATATATTTTTATTAGTTTCTATTTCACAAGTTTGTATGTGATTATGACTTAACCGAATTATGTTTTCGGAACAACTCATATAGGTCTCGTAGAATTCGTTGTATCTCCCTTACTATCATAGTGAGAAATATGATATGTACGGTGTTAGAAAGTAAAATCACCATGCTTTATAGTCTTTTTTTTTTTTTTACATGAATACCGCACAAGAGTCCCAACAGCTCCCGTCTGGAGCCAGTGGGATTATGGCATCCCCAATTGGGGTATGTTGTGAGGCTGAACGTAGTGGGGAGGGGAAGGAGATAGGGAAGAGGAAGATGGGGAAGTACCTGGCTATTCAGATCTGGTCACCAACCATTTCAAGCAACGTTTCAATTCTGAATGGTGGTCTTATACAGGGCGATACTGAGAGTATCTTCCACTCTGGAACGTGCCGCAAATATACTATATAGTATTTTAAATGAATAAATTGTGAAACACAAATTAATCAAATAAAATTTATTTGCCACGCCGGGATTCGATCCCGCGACCTTCGGATTGCGAGTCAAGAGCCTTACCGCTGGACTACGCCGGCTGTCTAAATACAAAATCTAACCACAAAAGAAGTAAAATGTACACCTTTCTGATTTTGAAATAAATTTAAGAAACTTTGGGAACACATTGTAATTAAACAATTTTAGTCCGCCTCGGCACAGGAACCCCTAGTGAGGAGGACTAAGAAATACAATATCTTTACCTTACTTAACCATTATATTTTGTATACTTATGGAATTATTTTATATAGTCGCTTAAATAAAATAAAAAAAATAAAACTTATTTTCTTCTGCCAGAATATTTTTTACACATTATGAGGGTTGTTTCCTTCTATCTTTTCCCAGAGATCTTAAAATGTCTTAATGGCCCTCCACACTAGCGATTAGATTCCTTTAAAATTTTGTATTTGTACAATTTATGTTTCTATCTTAAAACTATATACCCTGACATAAGAATTTTCTATCAATTTCCACTTTCTATTTTAAACCTTGTAAATTTAAAAAATAACAATAACCAATTTTGAAGTAAAAATGTATCATAAGAATTATTTTTCAAGGCTGGATGATATCCGAAAGAGACCTGGAGATCCGGGAGAACATCGGCAAGGGAGAGTTTGGAGACGTAATGCTGGGCATCCTGTCGGGTCAGCGTGTTGCTGTGAAGATGCTAAAGGACTCTGAGGCAGCCAGCAAATTCTTGGCTGAAGCGAGTCTCATGACGTGAGTTATCTCAACTATATATATTGTAATAAAACATACCATTAAAAACTAGCACCAAACCAAAGTAAACTAGTAACAAAGCATCATTCAAAACTATTTCTATGAGTGGGTAGCAAAACTGTGTCTATGAGTTTGTAGCAAAACTATCTCTATGAGTTGGTAGCGAAACTATTTCTATGAGTGGGTAGCAAAACTGTGTCTATGGTATGGGTGGGTAGCGAAACCATGTCTATGAGTGGGTCTCAAAACCATGTCTATGGGTGGGTAGCAAAACTATCTCTATGAGTGTGTAACAAAACTATATTCATTGGTGGGTAGAAAAACTATGTCTACGAGCGGGTAGCAAAACAATGATTATGGGTGGGTAGGAAAATTAAGTCTATGAGTGGGTAACAAAACTACATTTGTGGGTGGATAGCAAAACTGTGTTTATGAGTGGGTAGCAAACCTACGATTATGGGTGTGTAGGAAAACTATGGGGGCATCCATTAATTACGTGTGCAGTTTTTCTTCCAATCTAGACCCCCCCACTCCCCTTGGTGAGATAAATTTGGGTCATTTCATAAATTCTTTTCATGTAATGTGAGATTTTTCTCGCCCCCCCCCCCCCCCTTTTTGAGCTCACATTATTAATGTTAGCCCCCTATGTCTATGAGTGGGTAACAAAGCTATGTTTGTGGGCGGGTAGCAAAACTACGTCTATGGGTGGACAGCAAAAACATGTAAAAAAATGCTACCTTTATTAAGTGCCCCCCAGCAGGTAGGCTACAAAATCCTGTTACTTTTTCACAGAAGATGTATAACATATTATTATTATAAGTATCGCATACATTTTCAAATAAATGATTAAACTTTCTTTTATAGATTTGCAGTGCCTGTTGACTGACGTAGTTATAATCAAAGAATGATTAGATAAAATTCTTTCATCCAGCTCAGTGATTCTTAACGGGGGCGCCAGCGCCCCTCTGTGGGCGTTTTGGAGGTCTGGGGGGGCTTTGTTAAATTTTTTTGCATTTAGGGGGCGCTGCAAAAGTTCGAGTGGGTATATTGTATTGTATACAATATAGAAAATAAACTCATTCATGGACTTCCTACTAAAATATGTACATCTTAATTTTCGTTACGTGGGGGGGGGGGGGGGGGGGGTTCAAGTTAAAAAAAATGTTTTTAAATAAAACAAAGTACTTAATTATGAAAGCCCCCCCTCCCCAACCTGCTTTAATTTTCTATTTCTATCAAGGACAAGATCAATATTGTTTCAACTGTATTCACATTGTTGGAAACATAGTATCAACAATGTTCAGCCGTAATTTCAACACTCTGTTGTTGATAGAGTCTGCTAGATCAATATTGGTTTCTTTGCTGACAAATCCTAAAAAAAAACACTGCGCGCTTTGTTTAAATCAGCAGTTTTAAAACTTTTTTAAGGCACCACCCTCTTCAGTAATAAAAAAAATTCTCATCCCCTCACTGTCTTATTATGTGCTAAATCAGTGATGATCAACCTTCATAGCCAGAGGGCCAGTATTTTCAGTTTGTATGCGGACCATGGTGTCGCAAACCTATTTGAATTTTGTAAAATAATATTTTTTTCAATTTGAGCCAAAATAAAGTGCCACAGGTGAAATTTTTATATCCCAAATGCCAATACAATAAATGATTTTGATTATTGGTTGAAGTTTGTCGTGAAAAAACCATAAACATGGTCAATAAAATGCCATAAGCAAAAGTGTCAAGAAAATTTTTGGTATTTTATAAAACGGAAACCCTTTAAAATGTATCAAACATAAATCTCAACAAAAAAGAGGTTAAGGTAAAAAATTAACCGGTCTTAGACTGTCTTTACATGTGTTAAATTTTTCCCGTAAGTCGCTTACATAAGTGACTTATGGCAAAATTATAAATGTAAATGACACCTAAGTCACTTAATGTAATTATAGCAAGTTAGAGAAGTCATTCTTATGTAAGTTTTTTTTTTAAATACAGTTGCTGATTGTTTTCACTTCACCGCCATGTTTTATAATACAAAATTATTGTTTTTTCTTGAATTAGCATATAAAATAATAATACCAAAATGCGCCGATTCGAGATGTCAAAAATAAAACAAGTTTTTGAAGAACATCCGATTCCAGTATTCGAGTACCTCATGAAATCGTGCCCACCCAACGCCACTTGAAACTCATTTTAATATTTTATTTTTCTCAGACATAGTTGAAAATAGCGGCTGCAGTGTTATTAGAGCAAGCATTTTTAATTTGGTCCTCTACATATTTTTCAAAACACAGAGGTTAAAATGTTATTAGAGCGCTAAGCAAGGTCGTAAAAAATGTCACTCACCAAAAACAATTTGACTGGTTCCCTTGATAATCTAGTCAAATTCAGTTAGGTTAGTACTGCATTATTATGTTATTGACTTATCATAATCTTTTCTTTTGCTCTTCCACAGATCATTGAAGCACGAGAACTTAGTAAAATTATTAGGTCTGGTGTTCAACAAACAGCACATCTGTCTGGTCACCGAGTACATGAGCAAGGGCAGTCTGGTGGACTACCTGCGCAGTAGAGGGCGCTTGCATGTCACCAAGAGGGACCAGATACACTTTGCATTGTGAGTACATCCACACCTTTACCTGCCTTGGGGTATGATTGTTCTATTGTCACTAATCATTATTTACCAACCTTGAATACTGGTCACATTTAAACCACGTTTAATGTCAATACTGCTAAACTTAAAGGAGTGATTAATTTGTGAAAATCTAATGAACAAATAATGTACATCGTAAAAAAAATGATTGGTTTATTTTTTGAGTTTTTATCCCAGCAGTACTGGGTGCATGGTGCAATTTCCAATCTGCTATATTACTACAAGAGTTACGTACATTGTTGATATACTCGTAGATAATACAAAGAACAGTGTCTGTAGTGGGCGACTTTTATACAAATCTACAGTTTTATTCTGAATTTGATAAAATTTTACACACTTTTAAGACACTTTGTGATGTAATATTATAAAATAAAGTGAAACTCAGAAACGAGTCCCAGTATGATCAAGAAAGTTATACGGTGTAGTAGCCCTCTATCCCCCATTCATGAAGAATGTTCATTCATTTTTACCTGAAGGGCGTGTTTTTGAAGATATAAGGGCTGGAAGTTTCGCCCTCTTGAAATTTCTTGAACAGTCCAGAACATTCGAGAGCATTCCACAACATTTCAGAACATCCCGGAACATTCTGGAATGTTGTAGAATGTTCAGGAATAGTGGACATTTGGGAACATCTCGGAACATCCCAGATCATTGTGGAACATTCCAGAATACTCTGGAATGTTGTGTAATGTTTTGGAACGTTGTGAACCATTCAAAGCCTTTTTTTATGGGTGGGGCTACCCATTGGTAGGAGTATATAAAGCATGTCATGGGTTTGAACGTCAATTCTATCTCATATCAACTACCTGAGCGAAGCCTGGTACCCCGGCTAGTTTAAAATAAAAGTATAACTTTGTTTACATCATTTTTATATTTATACTTATCGCTGATCAGCTGCCTAAACCAATCAAATTTTATACTGTCCTGTCGAAGCTACGGTGGTAGCAAAACGAGTTTGGCAATATATGAGTAGGTGGATAAAAACTGCGTAAACAAAGATATTGTATATAAAAAATAGTTATTGTCTTGTTTTAAAACTTTATTTAACTACATTTAAAAAAAAAATCATTAACCGACGAGGGAAATTTTTATGCTTTTGTTCATCATTCTAGAATGCAAAGTAAAAATAAAATAAAATGTTGGAAAGATCAGCTTTCATGCAAAAATATGTAAATTTCAAGTGACTGAATCACTTCTCTGTGTTTGGCCTGTCAACACAAAGGAATGAGTGTGAACACATGTGTTATTTTCTCAACACAAGTGCGCGAAAAAGCTTGCAAAATTTTGTTTGCGACCGCCCACTGTCACCACTGTGTATGCACAAAGAATGATGCATATTGATTTTATAAAAAAAACATCTTATGCATGAATCATAATTATTTTTAAATTGTGTTATTTATATATTTTTTTACATCAGTTCCACACAGAAGGCCCAGAGGAAAACAATTTCCTTCAGGACCTATATGGGATGCCATGTGAAGGGTCCCATAGGGAAAGGGAGAAGAGGAAGTTCTGGGAAGGAAAATGGGTTTGTAGGAATCTGGGGGTCATTGTGTCCAGAAGTGACGAGCGCATGAATCAGTGTTATTTTTGACACACATGTTTAAATGTTTTGTGAATACCGCACGATGTATGAATTTGAATGAAGCAAGGAGTGTGCCAAAACTGAGTTGTTTGATGGTCCATCCTCTGTGCCCACCCCTTTGGACCCCTACGTTAGTGCAATATCCTAGATAGTAGTTTAAGCGGTTACTCATAGATGGCACTGATAACAACAACAAAGCTGTCGATAACGCAGGGATTGAGACTTAGATAAATGCGATTGCAAACATAAAGTTCTAAATAAAAACCAAAGTGTTTTATTGACCCCATAGTTTTTATTTAAAGAGTGTTAAGATTTTTAGGGTCCTTTTTTTTCAAATAATTTTACACTCCATGAGATTGAACTACTGAGTTTTTTATTAGTTTTTTACACTTTTAGTTTAACATGACAGGATCCTTTAGATGCTCTTCAAATTACTCTCGGGGGCTGGTTCCTCGTTCAAGAGAAAGAAAGGCAGAATAAGCCTTGTTTGTTATTTGATTATTTTACAGAAAAATAGAAAGAATCTCAGGGAACCAGTTCTTTTATAACAACAACACACAAACACATTAAAGGTATTTTACAAGAAGCGACATCTGGACGGGCAATAGCTTCCGGCTTTACCATCACATAGTCTGTCGATACATAAAAGCACTTTTAGCAAAGGCTCGAACCTTTTAAGAAGGATAGAGGGAAGTAATTGTACACTGATAATTTATAAATAAATTCAAAGAGTTTGTGAGATTACAACTGTTAATTAGTTTATAATGTGTGTTTAAATCAACAGTGACACCTGCTCGGGTATGGAATACCTGGAGGCGCGGCGCGTGGTGCACCGAGACCTGGCGGCGCGCAACGTGCTGGTGTCGGACAGCGGGCGCGCTAAGGTGGCCGACTTTGGGCTGGCCCGGGAGGAGGGCGGCCCTGACGCGCACGCCAAGCTGCCCATCAAGTGGACTGCACCCGAGGCTCTCAAACACAATGTGAGTACCAGCAAGACTATATCCAGACAGTGGACACCTAGCATTATATTCTCGTACTAGACTTCACACTATCAGTTTCTCTTTGACGTAGCTGTGTATACATGCTAAGCTGTCTTTGCTTGTTCATCTTCTCGATTCGTTTAGTCTTGCTAGACCCCCCCCCACTCTATATATAAACAATAGTTAAGTTATGTTTATATAAATTAGTTAAGAAGGGTGGGCTTACGAAACTTTGGTTTCGTAAAGGTGTACATTTTAATTATTTTGTGGTTAACTTTTAGATTTAAATATAAATCGTGGTGTTATCTCTTTCTAACACCGTTTAGATTATATTTCTAACTATGATAGTAAGGGAGATAATGAAGGGAATAAAGTTTAAAAATTGACTAAATGTAATGTTTGTGTACACAAATAAAATTTAAAATTTGGGACAAAATGTTAACCACTGGAGCGACCACGCGAAATAAATAAATTTGCCTCGATTGCTCCAGATTTCCCAGAAGATCATTTTTTTAATTTTTCGCCAACTTTAAAAAAATCATTCCTTCGAATTTTAACATGAAAACATAAAAACTTATTATAGTGCTTTATAGCCAATGAATTAACCTGTATTTTATCGTTTATCTCATTTGTAGGATTTATAAAATAATCGTAAAGTTTATAACCGCGCGAATCTCCGTGTTTTTACTTTGAATATAAACATAGAATATTTTCAATTTCTGTATGTTGTCTGTGGTATACTTGATAATGAAAGGTGCATATCTATGGAGAAAGGACTTAATTTTAACCGTAAACAGCTGATCAAAAATTCAGCAAGAAATTTTTATTTTTATTTTTTTTTAACATCGTTCTTAAATAGTCTACGAAGTTTAGATTTGCGACATCTATGGTCATAATAAATAAAGCATTTCAATAGCATTGTTTCAAAATAAATGGCTGGCCATGGAAATGTTTTAAATAATTACAATAAATGTTTTACAAATGGTAGGAAAATGTGGTCCAATTTTGGACCGCTATCAATCGCAGAAAAATAAAAGTGGTCCATTTTTCGATCATAATCGCTCCAGTGGTTGCAGAATCAACCGTATTATGTAATTTTTTTTATTAGAATGTTTTTAATGCTTTTTTTTGTTTTGCTGCTAATTCTAATATAAGTGTATTTTATTTTTGCAGAAATTTTCCAATAAGTCTGATATGTGGAGTTTTGGCATCCTGCTTTGGGAAATTTACTCCTTTGGAAGAGTCCCTTATCCAAGAATTGTAAGTATACCCTCTATTTTATAACAACTCAATTTGTCTTCATCTGTTACTTTCGGTGTTCTTCTCCAGCCGGCAAGCCACCTATTTTTAGACCTTCCAACACTCATTTCTCCTGCAGGTTTATTAAAGAGAAGTCTCGTTGGTGGTCAACTGTTTTTCACCTATTGTTTACTAATAACATGACATGTCAAAAAAATTACTGCAGAACTACTTTGAAAAAAGTATTTGTTTTACATGATGTCTGATCTAATAATTCGGTTTATTTGCAGCCTCTAGCGGATGTAGTAAAGCATGTGGAGAAAGGCTACAAGATGGAAGCCCCCGAGGGTTGCCCCCCGGAGCTGTACGAGCTGATGAGACAGGCCTGGGACCTCAACCCCGACACCAGACCCACCTTCAGCCAGGCCAAGGGCAAACTCGCCATCCTAAAGGCCAACACGCCTGCCCTATAACCAACCCCATCAAAAGTGTAGTGTTAATGGACTAATTCACTTTCACCGAGTGGTAACATCAATCATTACTTGCAGAAGCAAGGAGAATGTGCTAGGTACTGATTGTTTAAATAATACGATTTTGTTATGTTTTTGTAGGAAAACGCAAACGTGTGACATAAAATAAATCGTTTTATAAGTCATTACGGAAAGATTCAAATATTTGATTGTGTCATAATATTGTGTACAATCTATCAGGATATTATAATTTGTATGTTAATAATATAAGTTTACAATTTTTGAGTTCTAAAGAATCCTAATGAAGTGTTTATATTCCAATGTTTAATAGAGTGTACAGTTTCTGTACAAGATTTGTCTACTGCACAGTTATTCCCGCTGAAAACGTCGCAAATGCTTATTGACCTGTGGTATTTCAAGAATAATTATGTATTATTTGCGAGTATCGTGCATTTCATCTTTTATGTTAACAATAATGCCGCATATTCTTAATACAAAACAGGCCATAAGGAGCCATCCATAAATTAAGTCACATGAGTTTCATGATTTTTTTTACCCCCCCCCCCCCCCTCCCCCTGTCCCTGTCACACATCGTCACATTTGTGAGACCCCCTTCCCCCTGACGTCACATATTTTGCAATTTTACACCTAAAAATAATCAAAAAGTTCAAATTTTTTTTTTACATGTGACGTCACAGAGCTGATGACTCCTCCCATACCCCTTGTCACACTTTTCTACAACCCTCCCCCCCCTTTAAGGTGTGACGTAATTTATGGATGGCCCCTAAGGTGTTTGTCGACCTTTCGTCGCTTTTGTACAGTTTTAGATAAGAGTGTGCCGAGTAATCAGTGAATTTTCAATGTATCTTTAGGAGTAACGTAAGCGGGTTGTGATTTGGTTGTCTATTGAAAATAATAGACAAGTGAATGTCTTGTCTATGGCATTAAAGAAGTGTTGTGCACTTTTTCTATGCAATAAATTCAGGCGCTGTGTGTTGGCTCCATAAATAATGTATGATTTTTTTATTCATTGAATTCACACTCATGATTTTAAATAACATTGATCCGTAGCTCTTTTGCATTCATTTTCTGAATCAGTTTAATATCACGCTCGCAATTGTGTTTTTTTAAGTCATCATGATTGTGGGATTGACTAAGGGGGCATACATTAATTACATGAGCTCAAAAGGGGGGGGGGATCCAGCAAAATCTCACGTTACTTGAAAAGAATATACGAAGTGGCCCAAATTTATCTCACAAAGGTGGGGTCTAGATTGGAAGAAAAACTGCTCACGTAATTAATGTATGCCTCCTAATTTAAATTGGAAGTAAATATTGTCATCTCTGTAAATAAATACTGAATTATTTCTTTATGAAATCATCATTGCCGATTGAATTTTCATCTTTTTAAATGAGGTTGTGTAGTAATGAAGTCTTGTTCAGCGAAATTTTATAAATTGAATGTCATGTAAAAAATTAAAATGGTGGAGTCATACTTAACTTGCAAGTAACGTGTATCGGTATTTATTATAAATACATAATATCCGTACTAAATATAAAAATAGTGAATCTATGGTTTATCTTAAACATTACTCTTTGTTTATCTTTGTATAAAAATAAAAAACTAACGAATTGTTAAACATGCTTAGAATGGAAATTTTATCATTTTTTTAAATCTGCTCCAAAACTGTAAAAATCTGCGTGATGAAAATCAAATCAAAGGAATCTAGAATCTCTTTAATGATTTTCTTTTAATATTAAAATTATTATTTTCTATTCTTAAAAGCTTACACATTTTTAATATGCCTCTTTGAAATTTAAATTATTACTATTTAAAAAGATTTTTAATTATTTGTAAGCTTGTGAATTTTTTAATTGTTTCTATAAATTGATTTTGAATCAAAAATATTTAAATTAAAAATTTAAAAAAAAAAAACGTAAAACCTCATTGTTCAGCTTCCAAAATATTTAATAAGGTAATAAATACTACACGTAAAATAATATTTCAATTATCTTTTTGAGATGTTTGAAAAATAAGCGAAAAATTCCAACATATGTGAGAAACAATTTTTATGACAAAATATTAAATGTTTCTTTCGTGAATAAGAAAAATAAACATAAAAATGAATATGCCCGTCATAGGATGGTTAAGATTAAACTTATTGGTAAGCAGAACTTTACATCAAATAATATAATATTTATTCTACTTAGTGTATGTATTGAGTGTTAGTTCTTGAGCATTTCAAAATGAGCAAATGAGATGATTAAAAATTCAAATTCACATTATTATGAAAAAAGTTTGTAATAAACAAACTCTTAATTGTGTTAACCTTATAAAATTGGCTTTAGATGAGCAGTTCATAAAGTTTGGTCTCACTGGTCAACTTTTTAACTCCTCAAATGAAAATGTAAAAGTACAATCAAACATACTAATTTCGGTTGTCGGTGCTGTGCGTTAGTTAGTCCTATGTGAAATCTGGTTCAATAAACTCAAATTTTCTTTGAAATTAAGTTACACTGCTTGTGTGAAGAATTGGGACAAGCGATAAAGTAGGTACCTACCTATATTATAATATTTTAATTGTCATTTTCAAAATTGTGATTATGATTTTTCACAGGTCTGCGCTAGTTACTACTATATTTAATGTAAAACTATCCCATTTCAATTGTTTTTTTTATCAAATTAATAACATAACACCATTAATATTAATAAAAAAAATTAAGTCAAAATCACAAGTTTGCGACAAGAAACTAATGAGGCAGAACTCAATCAGAATATGACGTGTTTGGAATTTGACTAAATTCAATGTATGCTAAAATGTTAAATTATAAGAAAACACTAGAAGTTACAAAACCTTATGAAGTTTCAAATAAATGTAAATTATTGTGAATCGTAAATTCGGTAGAGTTTGTTTTTAGCTCATCATTTTTGTACCAGATAATTAATCGATTTAGTTATCTGGTTTATTAGGATATATAATCATGATAATAAATAAATTAAAAGCTTTTTAATTTCAGACTAACCGAGCAATTTCGTATTTTTTGTGGGATCGTTATTACATAACAGACGTGATCTCCTGTCAGTTTTGTGTGATTTTTATGGCTGTTATTTGCTTTTTCTATGTACAACATATATTACATTAATAAATATAATCATGCATACTTGCAGGAATTCGTGTTTAAATCGATCTAAACTAAAATATGTGACAGTAAATAGGTAAAAATCACACAAATCTGACAGGAGATAACGTCCGTTATCCAATAACGATCCCACAAAAAATATGGAATCGCTTGGCAGGAGATTTCATTGTTTCGATTATCATTGTAATGTCTGCCAATTGATTTTCAGCGCATTGTTTTTAGCAGGATAAAATAATGTAGATAACTTTGGGCCAACATTTGGTAATGCCTATTACACGAGAGAAGCAAGATTCAAGCGATGGTTTAATGGGCTGCTTGTAATTATTGTATGATATTTTGCATCTTTATTGGTTGTAATTTCTGCTTGAAAAGTGATGTGATTTATAGAACTTTCGCCGATTCGTTTGAAACCCCATAGTAATTGAATGCCAATTGTTTGAAAGTCATATAAAATTAGCCTAACATTCGTCAATATTGTAATTATGAGCTGATTTATATATGTAGCGCCATTTGTGCAAAGCCTCAAGTTAAAGTAATAGAGCGTTGACCTCTGCTTAGGATATCTGTCAAATATGTATTTACAAAATTAAACATTTAAATTTCCCTCGGTTCCGATGTAACTGTTGTCCATAACGAGCATTCTTCTATGTGTGTTTTTTATCAGTCGGGTTAGAGCAAATAATATGTGTGTATATATTTTTTGTCATTAAGATTGCATCTTATACTAGTCTGTGAAGCTCTTGCAAGAATGATTATGTACATTTTAGCTGTAACGTAACGAGGGAGATGTATATATTTACCAAATTATTTTTGAGTAATGTTATAAAATTTACTTGAACATACTTATTGTCGGTTGACACCTTTCATTTTCTAAGGCATTACATAATTAGGTTTTTTTTTTTGTTTCTTTTCGCTTTTTTCGAGAGTGTACTATTTTAAAGTATATATTTGATGTTGCCATAAGGCCGTGAAGGCATCTTCTGTCATATTCTGAATGCAACAACTTGTCACTGCCTTACTGCTAAATCATTCTGTAATATCGTCAGCTCCTCTGAATAAATTATTATGTACTACGTACAGCCAGAAAACATTGGAAGGATGGTATTTGCTAATATGATAAGGTTTTTGGTCTCCTAGAAAGTGACTAAATATGACTCACGCTGCAGACGGATTTGCATTGACAATGTTTAAATTAATGGCAGTAAAGTTGTTTAAATTTACTTTAATATTAATGAAGCTTTGTGACTGCCCCTTGTACAGTAGAAACCCCCATGTTACGGCTGTTTATTGCCTGTGATTATGTTAGTGAACAACCATTTTGATTTACTTGATAACAGACTGAATCACTGCTACGTCAAGTGGTTACAATAGGCTTATATTTACTACGGTGCTATTCCAGCAACATGAACATTCTCACCTCTTTACTCTGTCTTAAGTTTCTCCTTTGATAGAATAATAAAACCCCGTGTGTTTGTGTAAATTCATATGAAATTTGCAATATTAGCGTTAAGTGTTGTTTTGTTTTGGTATTTTTTAATTATTATAAAGATTTCGGTCGTTCACTGAGGAAGCTATTTTGTTGTTTTGTGAGGGGGGAAGAAATAATAATTGTTTATTGAAAAATCTCAAGTTGTATAATTAACTGATTATGTAAATGTGTGTGTACATATTTTTTTTTTGTAGTTTAAACAAATATATTTAATCTAATAATAAAAATACACATTTTGAAATTTTGCTTTTTATTTGTACGCCGTTAAGACATTATTTAATTTAATTTTCGTTAGGACATGATTACGTAAAATATAATGCACATACTTGTCTAATTAAACTGAAGGTTTGAACAGAAATTATTTGTGACAAAACTGACTTCATTCTCGGGACATAAACTTTACAAGAAAGCGATAAAATGTTTTTAATACCTACAGCAGCAGTCGGAGCAACTACATTTAACAGAAAATTCTGCTTGGCAGCTCTTGTTCTTTGTTTCTTTATTCTCCTCTCTGTGATTCAAGATATTTTTCTTTCTAATTTCATTAGTTGTGGACCTACTTGATTTCAGAGGTTGCTGTTCCTGATGTACATTCCCTGATAAGTTACTAAACAGCGAAACAATATCACTGAAAATGACTTTATAAGCATTTTTATCATTGTTTTCAGCAGTCTGTTCCGCAGTTGTTTGTTCCTTGGGGGAGGAGGACGGGGAAACACCAACTTGCATTTGTTTCACTGGACTGTTTGCATTAACTTGAGGATGATTAGGTGGATTTTGGAAATGCACGTTGGCATTCGGTTGTTGGAACGCCTGGTTAAACCATTGAGAGTTGTCAAGAGTGGGACAGAAATAGCGCAAATCTGTTGTGGATGTAGCAGCGTCATGGTGGAACTGGAATTAAAACTAAGTAACTGAAAGATCCAAAATTAAAAAAAAGATAAAAATACTCAGGCAAGATATACAGTTACCAATAATTGGTATGGTGGCATGTTCCTGATTTGTTGTCCTTGAAGGTGAGTTTCCAACATTTTGATTTCTAATTGTTTTAATGCTATTTGCTGCTGGACATTTAAATCACTGAAATAGATTTATCATTTTAACAAAGGTATCGGTTGTTAATTTTCTGCCATGTAAGGGGTCATCCATTAATCATGTGAGGCTCAAGAGGGGGGGTTACCTTAACGTCTCTGGAAATTTTTATCACGATGCTTAATTTTCCAAAATTTAATCAGATTATACCTGTATTTAAAGATAATATTCTGAAAATTTCAATATACTTTGTACTAAAAAAATAAACATGATTTTGGGTAGGGGGGGGGGGGGTAGTCTAAAACCTCACCACATATCACCAGGAAAGGGGGAGGGGTTAAAAAGTTGCTAACAAACATCACGTGATTAATGGACGACCCCTAAGTAAATAAATTAGCCTGTTTCTTAGATATATTTATATTAAGTAACTTCAACGCAGGAGACCCCGCTGTATCTCAGAGCCTGTGTCAAATTTGAGGATGGTCTTTTTAAGGAGAAGAAGTATTGAACCTCAATCTTGTTTGATAGCTGAGCTGTTGAGCACAGAAGCTAGTCGTAAAAACAATCCATTCTCATGCAGTAAAGCCAACCAAATACGATCCCGCCTTTAGCAATGTGCCTTGTGTTACCTGATGCCGTATAATTGTATAGTTATATATTTAACCAAATGCTAAATGCATAATTTTAATTTTTAATTATTTCTAACCTTTTCATGGCGTTATCTTCCCAAGGAGTATTGGAGAAGACGTTATTAGATGTTTGATTGCAAAAAGCTTGCAGTTGCCAGTTGTTATTAGGGACAAAATGATACTTCACTTGTCCATTAGGGTACTCCACCGGCACAATGCCCCCGTCTGGACATTGGTAAACATTGTTATCCCAAGGCATTGGCAAAGTGGGGGAAATTTGTTGACATATGAATTGATTCTTCGCGCAGGCTGTGAAAGAAATCATTTTTTAATAATGGTTTTGTGCATTTTGAAATATTATTATACAGAGTGTTAAGGGACATACTTGACTTACTTTATCCAGTGATTCCTGACATTATTTGGAGTAAATATGTAAATGAAATTTTGGTCTCCGTGACAATTTTGATATTTTTTTTATTTTTCTACAAAAACATAAAAAATTGTAGGTTTTAGACAGTTGGAGGGGGGGGGGTAAGGGATTGGTCGGTTACTCGGCTGAGTGACCAGTGATGACATGCGAAAGAATTTTTTTTTGTTTGATTTTGAAGAAAAAAATTTTGAAAAAAAAGTGACCGGAGACCAAAATATCATTTGCATTTTTTACTCCAAATAATGTCAGGAATCAATGGTTAAAGTAAGTCAAGTACATTCCTGAACATCCAGTATATTAGTGACCTAGAAAACATCCACTTTTATTAAAATTCACTGCAAGTTTTTCTGCATTATAATTGATGTGGTGGTGTTTGTGAGTAATCTGAGTATTGTATCAGGTAGAGGGTACACTTTTACATATAACTGCGTATTCAACTCAAATTTCAATATTTCGGAGATGTCTGACTTCATTACCGACTTAAGGCTCCGCAACCGGGCTCGAAAAGAAGAAGATGGAGAGATACGAAATTACGAATGTTAGAGGAGCGCGCTAACATTTACAGCGACAAAATCGATGCGAAAATGTTTAATAAAACACAACTCGTTTAAAATAGAGCAAAAATCTCGTGGGGAGCATCATAAGTATCATTTAAAGAACATTGGGAATTTTTTCACAAATATAATTTATAAGATAATAGAAACAGACTTGTTTTTAATAATTTTTGGAGCATACTTTTCTATCGAGGGAATTTCATATAATTTGCGTTTCGGCGTGGGCAGCATCTAGATATTATCTTCAAAAATAACATATATTTTTTTAAGAGCTTAAAAACTTCAATGATATGTAAGATATCGGTAGAAATTCGGGTTGCCAAGGCTTAATATATTTTATTAAAATTTAATATTTACTCCGTCTTCGCAGCATCTCAGTACAGGCAAGCCACCCAGTGAGGCCAACATTATTAAATTATTATACCGAAATAAATAATAAAAATAGAAATGCCAGGAATTAACCTATTGTGATCCTTTTGGAACAGTTAAAATGTATTGAAAGGATCACAGATAAAATGTGTTGGTCCAATCTACAGAGAACGATGCTACTGGAGCATTTGCAAATGTTTGTTTTTTTATGATGCTGCTGCGTGTGAATCTTAGAGTAGCAACTGACAAAAACCGACCATCGCGTCGCCTATAACTGTTGACATACAATGGTCGAACCAACCAAATTAAGTCGTCTGTAGGGGGTTTAATAATATACATACCCGGTTGTCTATACTGTCCCGGGTTATTATTTTGCTGATTCCAAAAGGTCACTAAAATAAGCAAAAATAATACTATATTGACACATACATTTTTTTAATGATATACGACAAGAACAACTGATGCTTACTTTTAAAATAGTGATGCTTTTAACAGAGTTCTAAATTTCCATATTATTTAATGTTGAGAGTGCTATTGTATTTGGAGGTTTGACAGTAAATTTAAATGTGGTTGAATTGGTTTCCTTAGTTAAAACATGATTATATTGATTATACTCTCATCTTCCAATTCTATCATACCAAAATGTAAAATAATTTTTTTTAAATTGATATATTATGTAAAAGCAGATTATGAACTTGTATTGTTTGACTGATAATTTAGAAAGCAACTGTCAAATAGGCAATTTTCTTTTATTTGAACTCAAATAACATTTTTTTCAAATTATTTTTCATTTTGCAATCAACATGGCAGGTACATACACAAAATAAATAAATTTAAATACCCGCATAATTTAAAATTTTTATTTTATATCTAAAATATCACAATATGATTATTTCCAGTTTATTGTCAGAAGTTTCATTGGTATAGGTACAACATTACACTCTTGTTGTAGGTCAAATATTGATGGGAGTCCTTAATTAATTTAATTTTTATTACTGATGTAATATTTACATAATTTTTTTTTTGTTATGTGGATTATATTGAATGATGACATCATAAGTTGGCTACGTGAACCATATCAACGTCTATAACTGGATATCTTTGCAGTTGGTGGCGTCCCTAATGTCGGTTTTTTGATTTAAAAAATATTTCGTTAGTTCCTTCTGTGACCGCCTACAAAGTTAGTCATGTCAAGCTGTACACAACATAGATGAACAGATAAGAAAAGTAACAGTAAATGAAATTGGCGAGGCTTACATCACCAGGCAGAAAAAATAGTAAATTTTAAAACAGAAAGTCAATTTTGTTACTATGTATAGATAATCAGCTATACACGGTGTTCCTGATGTGAAAGTTAACTATGTATTCAGAGTTGGTCCTCTGCACGCTGATGGCGAAAGGGTCCGTGGGGTGGAAGGTGAAGGCGACGAGCCTGCGGGCCGTAGCGGGGGCCGACTGCCCCAGCACTCCAGCGTATATCCTGAACTTCAGCAGGCCCGAGTCTCGAGCGTAGAATCTTATTGGATACTCTCCGTAAGCCTTAGGTCTCTCCATGACTGACACCCACTTATCATCATAGCTGAAGAGAGAGAGATCCAGGTATGGCGAACTGCTGTAGGACTGGGCGCTGATTGGGAGTTGAGCCAGTATTCGTTTAGTTGCTTCCGTCTTTCCACCGTAGATGGCCCTGACGATGGTTTGCTTGAACCTCTGTTGGGTCAACTTGGCGTACAGGTTATTCGACGGAGAGCAAGTAAACTGTGATTCAGAGTACAGCCGCGCATTCCGGAAAGAGTCGCAAAAGTTTTCAAATAATTGCAACAGGCTTTCTGATGTGTTTTCATATACCTCTAAGATCTTACTCTCCGGCATGTTATAAATAACAAAAAATGATGATTGGCTGTTTGGCTCGGAAGCTCTTAGTGTCACAACTTCTTCACTTGCGTATTTTATGAGTAAATGGTCTTCATCCAGCAGTTGCATTTTCCACATTCTCAGGAATCTAAATGTATCAAAATACTTGTAGAACTTTCTTAGTTCGAGTGGATCGCCGGTATCGTCGCTGATGCGTTTCGCTCTTTGGTATAAGAACACTAGCAGCCTGTGTTTTAAAGAGTTAATGGAGGGTTCGAGGAAAGGTCTCATGTTGGCCGGAGTGGCAAGAATGGAAGTCAGGAAATCATCATCTTCATGACAGAATCGTCCGATCTTTCGTACTTCCAACAGCATTCCGTCCAGGATCTGGAATATGTGTATAGTTTGATGTTGAACGGAGAGAACGGCCAGCATGTCCTTGTACAAGTAGATCCCCTGGTTGTGCGATAGGTAGATCTTATCCACTTTGAAGTGCACCGTATCGCACAGTTTTCCTTTAACCAAATCCACCAAGTGCAAAGAGTAGTCTTCTAGCGCAGATCTGTAAGGAAAACAAGAATTGATAGGATGATAGGAATAGGATTACAAAAGCGAAGAAAAAGCAGTGAATATTTATGTACTTATATAATTCAAATATTAGTACAAAAAAATGACCTCATTGTTGGTGTAACGGCTTCATTGTTACTGTGAATTTGATAGAAGTGAGGGCGGAGGTCATCAGGTATCTGGGCAGCGGATCCCACTATCACATATCTCCCATCATCAGTGAACAAACTACATTCTCTGTTCAGCTGGTCGAATCTTAAGTTATTGGGACGGAACTGACAAACCGTCACTACAAATTTGGGCTGAAAAATAATATGTACATAAAGTTGTAAGAAAGTTAGAAAATTGCATGTTTTATTCATAAATTGAATAATATGAAACAATCGCTACATAATATATTATTATAACAGATCTTTTTAGAAAGTATGTGAAAGTAAATGAGTTAAAAGAATTTGATTATGAATGATTAAATATTTTCTTTGATAAAACTATATGGGAAATTTCACAATGGATTGTTGTGTTTTCTCTTTTTTGGCCGAAGTAGAACAATACACTTCATAGCACTAATGATTTTCCACCTCATTAATCGGAGTTGAATTCAAAACGTTCTAACTGTTTGAATAATATTTGGAATCATGGAAGAAAGGAGGGAGAGGAGGTGGTCATAAAAATATTTCCTAAATTGTTGGTATCTTCGAAAGCGTGTGGTGCAGGGGGAATTTTTAATTAACACGCACATTCATCACGGTACACTTGCAAGGTGTTAATCAAATTAGCAATAGATAGCACTAATTAAAAAAAAAAAAACTTTGAATAAAACTGTTTGTGAAGTGTAACAAAGGAAATAAACAAATATCTTATTCATATAATAATATTTTACAAGCCAGACGACTTAAACTAGATAATAAAAATGTGCGCTAATGTTTATTTAATTTATTTATGCAATTATGACGAGAGGCATCCAACAACAATTAAAAGAAGCAATGAAAGCATCCAACAACAATTAAAAGAAGCAATGAAATCAGCATGGCTGATTCTCCCTTCGGAATAACAATCTTCCATCTGACAAGTCGATGCTATGCGATTGTGAGCTCTAAAGAAACTTCCTTCAAAGCCCATTATCGCATAACATTGCTGAATCTTTTTTCTCGAAAGGAGTCTGCTGCAATTAAATGCATCAGAAACATGTAGCAGAAATAGGAGCGATTTATTGGAAAAATACTTAATGTTATAACCCCATGAACCCGGGCACCCCTGCTAAGTCACCAAACATAGCAAACCACTTGGGGTGACATATGGCAGGGGTGTTGGTTATCCAATAAATGGTTCCCGGGGCGGCAGTACCCACACCCACCTTCTACATGCCCAAACCATCTGAGCTCGCATTCTTTGCGGATCTCAACTTTTCTTACACAATCTGAAAAACTAATTTTATAATAAAGATATTACCCCTAATGAGTTGTAATTATCTCATTGCCAGAAGGACAATATCATCAAAGCATATTAAATTCAGCGAATACTGTCACCAAATGTTACTTAGAGGTTAAAATAATTTCATAATATCGTTAGACAAGTCTTACCCTAAAGAATCTATTGAATATGTTAGTTCTAATGTGTTGATTCCTTCCTTCGGGTTCATTGTGAACCAGGTCAGAAGGAAAACCTTTTACTAGGTCTCCTGCGGCTCCTGCTCCAAGATAACTGTATACCTGAAATAAAGAAACCCATTCAGAGGCTAACAAATATAGGTTTTCTCCAAATCGGCGGTAATTATTTGATATGATTACTATAATAGTTTTGCTAAGTCAATCAAAGATTTAAATAATACCTCCAGAGACGTTTGATCGGAGGAAAATGCAATGAAATGTTTTCCATCTGGGCTAAATTTGCGCAAAAAACAAGGCGGTTTTTCTACATTTACAATCGTAAAATTAGGAAACACGTTTTGATAAAACTCTCGAGCTATGTGAAAATGTGATCCAGGCTTCCTGGCTCCGAGGGTTTCCCGATTTATCAGTCGAATAACAATGTTTTGAGGTTTGATCTTTCTCGGTGTTATTCTGTCAGTACAAAAAAAGTCGTTATTGGAGTTTGTGGCAGATTGTTTATAATCTTCGGCGTACGAGTAAGCTTTATCATTGTACATTATTTACTTGGTCATTAAATATAACAACACGCCGGCGCTGTACAGTGACAATTGATGACAATATTTTTGTATTTCAGAAAATATTAAACTTGCAAATAACATACACTGAGATGACAGTTATGTCAAAAAATTAAACCAGAGAAATAGTTCAGTAGATTTTAATGTACCAAAAACAATATTCACATTTATAGTACGTAGTACGGGGCAATTATGAACACGTGTTGTCCAGTTTGAAGTTTCCTTATCTGTAAAATATTAAATCTATGGAAAAACATGTCGGCAAGTCGAAGTTTATGTTTTCAATGCCGTTGATTCTGATAATTTAATAGATTTTCGTTAATTTAAATTAAAGATACGATTTAAAGTGGGCCAAATTTGTGTTGAATCATACGTTCATAAAAAACCAAAGTTCGCCGTATGTCAAATAACGATATTGTATACGTATCAAATAATGTCCTAATGTGAATTCCAGTATGTGAACGAATGCACGAAGTAATCAATCTGGAAAAGTGAAAGTGAATATTTGAAAAGTACATATTGCATATTTCCGTCAAAGTGCAAGTTGAAAAAACTCACCATGGGCGATAGGCGGTTCGGTCGGGGTTCTCACGACCACGAAACGTCAGAAGAATACCCACCGTTCTCTCGACTCTTCGTTTTATGTGACAAGTCTCACTCCGAAAATGATTTCCGAGATAGATTTTCAAAGTTTGGCACTATCGAGGATATGCGCTTTGTCAAAGACCGAACTACCGGAGAATACAAAGGCGTAGTGTACATCAAATACGCCAAGACTTCGGAGGCCGCCAATGCTGTAGAAAATATGAATGGCAAAACCATGGGAAATGTTTCCAGGCCTATTAAAGTGAAAGTTGCTTCAAGTAGACAGGAAGGTCCTGTGAGAGAAGATAACGAGGAGAAATACGTTCGCCTCTTCGTGATCATTCCTCGAACCATGACCGATTCAGAGCTGCGGGATGAATTCGGCGGCTTCGGGAAAGTGGATTACGCTACAGTCGTTAAAGATAAAGAAACCCGCGAAAGTAAAGGTTACGGTTACGTGAAGTTCAAGAACTTTTCAGAAGCAGCCAATGCGTTTGAGAATGCGGATAAAAAATACAAGGCCATATTTGCGGAACCCAAAAGGTACAAAAATGAATCCAACAGCTTTGATCCTTATTTCCCCTCGCAGGCGCAACCCCCCATCGCGGCCATGATGCCCCACCCGGGTTCCATGGCCGATGGGTTCATCACTCTGAGCGTTATCTGTAACCCCGTTTGCCACCAGGAACAAATTAGGAAGCTATTTGATATAATTCCGGGTTTAGATTACTTTCAATACAAGGTAGAACCCCGCCGGCACATGGCCATGGCCCAAGTGGTGTACACCAACCACCAGTCGGCCAAATACGCCCGGGATAAACTGCACGGGTTTGAATATCCTCCGGGATCTAAGTTAGTAGTTAAACCGTGCTACAATTCCGGTGTTCCATCATTCGGAGATCAGTCTCCCGAGTTCATGAGTATGAGGAAACCAGTGTACCTTCCCGGAGAGAATGGAGCGGACCTGGCCCAGCTGGCGGAGACCATAGCCCAGGCCACTTCTCTTATCCAGGCTGCTGCGGCCGGAACCCTCGGGCAGAAGGCGCCGCAAGATGACTCTTTCTGCAATGTGAAGCTCCCGTCCACTAAGCCCCTGGCCAGCATAGACGCGCCAGTGGCCCAGAGATGCTTCATCGTATGCCAGCCGCGGCCCCCGCCCATCTCCGTCCTGAGAGATGCTTTCTCCCGCTTTGGTAATCTGATCGACGTGTACACCTTACCCAACAAGAGTGTTGGATATGCCAAGTATGCCATCGCTGAGTCGGCCCAGGAAGCTAGAAAAGTTCTTCACGGAGCGGAATTGTGTGGAATTCGCATGAAAGTCCTGGAGGCGGAAGAACCGCGCTACAATTCTAACACCGCCCACTCGGGAGAAAATAACGAGCGAAGCGACTCTTCCCAAAATAATGACGTGGAACACGATGACAGGCGTAAACGCTTGAAGATAGATTCTTAATTTTATTCGTCGTTGATGAATTCAAAAATAGTTTCATATTGAAAATATAATATTTTTTAAGAATAAAAAGTTAATAGTCGTTGTACGTATTTTAAATCCGTAGTTCAATCTCATGCATAAATCTCGTTACTAATCATGTTAATAATCCTCAATTTTGTATTGAATAAGTAAAATGGTACTTCACTTGCCGATTGAAAGTATCAATACTTATTTGAATTATAATATTCTACTCTATAATTATTGTACTATATTTAGTATGTAAATTTGTCGAGACTCATATTTTTTGTAAATAATTTAGTATTTTAAAGTTGAAATAATTTAATCAGAAACTTGCATTTCTGAAAGGGAACATATAGATTTATTTCAAATGATTTCTTATGACTATAATGCATGATAGTACATATACTTGTGTGCGTAATACTTTTGAATTTATATATTTTTCTTTGGATATATTTTTGTATAGAATTCAAAGTAAATATTTTTGTTTATGTACCAAATAATGGTGGACGTTTAGGAATAACGTTGTTTCTTTTACCTCACTTTGAAGGACAATATTTTCTAAAGTATTGAATCAAAGAACTGATTCTTTCTGATTTATATTGATTTGTAATAGAAATTAAAAACAAAAAAAAATATTTTAGTTGTATTCAACAGGGGTGACTTGTTTTCTTATGAAATAGTTTATTCTATGTATAAACAACTTAAGCCTGTCTAAAAGTAATTAGATCCTGTTCAGATGAAGCAATTTCAGATGGGTAAATTTGAATGCGCAATTGTAATTGATTCACCCCAAAATAAACACGAGACTTTTACCGATTTTTAATGGTTAAAAAAACTATGAATATCAATGATTCTCAATATGAGATTATTGTCTTAAATATTTAATATTAATTGTATTCGTAATCCGAATTCTATTTGGAGGCAGTTGAAAGTAAGGCTTGTGTGTTAGAACTACAAGCATCATTAAGTCGAATAATATTTATTGAAATTAAATAAATTAACTGAGGAATCACGTTCTATATATATTATTATATTTGGTGTTGTGAAATGCTAGTTGTTCTATGATTTTTTTATAAACAATAAATATTGTACCTTTTACCTATACATTTGTCACCCTAAAATACTATAATGTATAAGAAAAGTTTCCTCAATGAATGATCTGTAATGTATTAACAAGTAAAGGAGTAATTAACTTGGTAAAATTAAAATGATTTTTTACAAATGTTTGAAAAAATATTACTTATATTTAACTTTTCTTCAAATGGCTATTTGACAGCCTCTGTGGTTGACTGCTTGTGATCCTTGGATACTAGTTTGGAAGTCGCGGGTTCTAATCCTGGCGTGCGCAAGCAAATTTTATTTGATTAATTTGTGTTATTTCACAATTTATTAATTTAAAATAATATTATAGTTTAATTGAGACACGTTCTAGATAATTTCAGTTTTGCCCTGGTGAAAGACTACTGTTCGCAATCGAAACATTGTTTCAAATGGTTTTTGGTGACCAGATTTGAATAGCCAGGTACTCCCCCACCTTTCCCTACCCCACCTCTTTCCCGTCCCTTTACCTTCAGCCTCATAGTATACCCCAGTCGGGGATGCCATAGTCTCACTGGCTCCAGACGATTGGGAGCAGATGTGACTCTTGTGCGATACTCGCATAAATTTTTAAAGAAAAGCAATAATAAAATTGATAAAAGTTAAGAGGGTTTAAAAAAAATGAAAACAAGAAATATTTATTTTACAAAAAAGTAAGGATGAATGTTTATATACTATAATATATTTTATGGTACATATTGGTTTTAAGGAAAGAAGAATAAATAAAATTGTTGAAATTGAAAAGGAGCGTATTTTACTTGGGAGGGTGTAGGATTGAATAAAGAGAATGCTGGTACATTCTTTGCAAAAATAAGAGGATCTTCATGTTTAGTCTTAATTTCAAAATATATTTTAAACTGAAAATAAAATGCTGATAACAAATCTGATACTGCATTATATCGTGGGGTAATCGCTACAACTAGGTATCTCTGAAATCAGTTTTGTTGGAAAATTGAATTATAAGATGGTAAACAATCTGATGAATCGGTTTTTCTCTATTCATACTGATAAGTAAGATTAAATCGTAGACTGATATGTTGAGAACCGTAATACTTATATTTTGGAAATAAGAAAATGGCTAATCATTTTTATATTTAATACTAGCTGGGGTACCCTCAGGGAGTTGATATGAGATTGAACTGACGTTCGAACCCACGACAAACTTTGCTTTATATACCCTTACCAATGGGTAGTCCCACTCATACAAAAAAGGCTTCGAAGAATTGGAGTTATGCTCTTAAGTGTGTAACTAGAAAATGCTTATTTTGGAGTTACCTAGTTGTAGTAATTATCTCACGTTATGTAGGAGTGACATAGCGTGAGAATAGTTGTAACAATTGCAAAATTAAGGTGTCTAGAGAAATTTGCTAATAGTTAATAAAAGTGAAATAATTAATTTTTGTTTCTGTGCGGGGGTTTTCGGATAATATTTTGCTTAAATTCTCCGGGGTTATATGGTATTTTCTCAATTACCTAACCTACCCTTGTCAATCAGAACTTTTTGATTAGTACTGTAACACTATTGTGATTTATTTTTGGGGTATTATGCCATGCTAATGGCAACACCAAAACTAAAAGCAGAAAACCATTTAAAGTACTCGGCTACGCCTCAAACATTATTACATATGTCTAACCGTGTTGTAGGTAGCTTGAAAACAAGCTAATGGGTCCAAATGGTTAAAATCGTAATGCAATTCCTGCTCTTAGCGGCTGGCAACACGGTATTGCATTTACACACATAAGCACACAATCATTTACACATCTGCCCTGATATGGACACTGTAACGCTGCCCCAAATTCTGGCTGAAAGAGGAAGCGTAACACGGCACAGAAACCCCAAAAATAAATCACGATAATACTTTTGGCCGTGAAAATCTAAAATCATATCTGTAACAGAAAGTAATGAGCAGTTTACAGTGAAACACCATACTTTTTGAGCAATTTTATGTAAAATCAATTTACATTATTATGTACTTATATTATTAATATTCAGAACTTTTTCAGCTATTTTAATAGTAACATTATCAACGTTTCATTGCTAGTCAGAACATTTTGAGTAATTTCCACCATCATTGCAATACTTTGTTACAGAACACGTGATAGGTTTATTTATGCAGAACACTAAAGTTAAGCTCTCTGGTCATAAACAAAATCAAACCATAGACACAATTTTTAACGATTTGCAAATGTAAAATAACATTACTTTTTATAAACAGGTTGGGGACACGGTGTGTGTGGTTTGGTTTATTTATGAGGACACGTCGCTTTGATAAGGCACTTTGAACAAGTCGGTTACAGGCAATAAAAATATACAAGCACATTATTTTTGTAACAATCGGTACCTTTCAATCCATAACAAGAAAAGACCATTAGACTTGGTGATTTTATAAAAAATGTAAGTGATTATCTTTACCCAACAGATTTATTATATTAAAGGTGAAAGTATTACAGTGAAACTCACTTAACTTCTCAAGCACCAAAAGTATGATAACGATAAACAGATTGAATAATTTGTATCCATTGAGCGCCGGCGTATCCAATTGGCAATCTGAAAACAATACTTTCTGTTTGTTGAATTTTTACCTTAGGCACACTACAAAGATATTAGGTCACGGTAGCTTGGCATTTCAAAGGTAAAGTTCCCACAAAGAAGTTTCCGCAAAGAGTCCATAGTTTCTCAGTAGTTGACGAATTCATCGATAGCTTATCCATAGGATAACGTATGTTAACACATTTCAGGCGGGCGTAAACAAGGAACCCGTTGGAGAAAATGGAATTAGTTTTAAACCGATATGTCGAAAATAATACATACATTTGAATAATTTTTTTTACATAGTACTCACCACACCCCAATTATAAAAGTATTGTCCAAAATTATAGCCTACTTTAGTTTTTTCAATATGTACGTTTTTTTGTGCAAAAAATTAACATTTTTATGTTACAAAAAAAATTGATTTTCATTTTGGTATAAATCATTACAAAAAAGAACAGTCCATGCACCTCCAGTGCCAAAGTGAAATATCACCTCCAAACTACTCGCGAAGTTCCTCGACGAAGTACTCGGAAAAGTTGACCGAAGTACGTCGCTACACACTCGTTCAACTTCGTGAGAAACTCATTGTAGGTACTTTGTGCAACTTCGAGTCATTTCAAGTGTGGCATTTTTATTTTATTTTGGTGTGTTTGTATATTTATAACAATAGTATATAATCTAGAGAAATGATTTTTTTATTGCTTATTGGATACGGCAGCACACAAGAAAACTTTTAAGATATTTTCACTGTTGACTGAACCACTCATCGATGAGGGGTGATTTCTGGTCCTGCAATGCCATCCGTAATAACACTAATCCTAATGGAGTAGGAAAACAGATTGTTTGCTGGTTTTATCATATTTATTTTTAATACAAAATGTTCATCAACATTATAATGAAAAATTCATGAAACTGTTGTATATAATATGTAAGTTTTTTTGTTTTGTAAAATTTTCATACATTTATAATATCTTTTTGTAATTCTGTACCTTCGCAATAACCTGATAAGAATGTTTTCATTTTGCAGAACATGTTTTTTAAACATTGTTGTACATTAATTGCACAAATAAACGATTAAAACATTATTTCACCTCCAAGGTCACTTTAATTAATCAAAAACTTTATATGTTGTATTGTTTGGTCCCTAACACACTAAAACTCATATTTATTTATTTTGTAACTAAACCAGCTAGTAATATTTGGCTCATGTATTTCGAAGAAGAGAATTGGAGGAATTAAAATTCAGTCTCGCTTACGTATTTTATTTCTTAAAAATTATAAATTAATCAAGATTTGGTTTTGCACCCAGCATTGTTTCAATAAGATCTTTCTTAATAGTTTCAGGAGCGAGAATAAAATTGGTGGCGCTAAAAGCAAGAGTCCATAGTTCTTGTTTAGTCAGTCCAAATGTAGTGGCACATAGGTTAAATTCAGCAGTCAGCGATGTGTCAAAAACACCTTTATCATCCGTCTAGAAAAATAAATAATTTCCATAATTATTAATATAAACAAGAACATAATTAAATTAAACAAATAATACCTTCACGAAAATATGAAAAGCGAAAAAGAAACAGAAAAAGATTATGGTCGCAACTGGGACTCGAACCCAGAACCTCTCGACTAACCGGCATGCTCGTTTACCAATTCCGCCATTGCCACCTGTCAAACCGTCATATTAGCCAATCTCATATTTCAAATTTTAAAATTAACAATATTATCATAAACTAATATTTTTCCATATTATAGGCAACTACCATCGATCAATTAAGTCCAGATATGCCTTACCTAACTAACTTGCCTATGAATAATGACGCCATATAAATTAATGTTAACAATACAACTCTTAATCGTATTCCACCGCCTCACTCAGAAAGCCTAGATAAAACACAAGGTTCGTTCTCAAATCCCATTATGTAGTTTTGTCATTCATCAACCAATCAGATGCCTTGAATATCACGCATCACGTATTGTGGAGATGAATTTATCAATCCTACTTGGTATAAACTAGCCGTACACGCTCGCTAAGTCGCTTGAAGAAATAACCCGAGGGCGTTCACTGTGTGACAAGATGTGTTCTTTTAATTTTAAACAAACTTCAAGAAATACGTCACGAAACCAGAGCAAAGGGCTGAATCAGGAAACGATTAATAAATAACATGATTTTTTAGTTTTCATTTTTAGTTTTTACATTCTTAACAGGTCCTGTAGATCCAAAAACGGTAGGTATACTTTTTCATTATTGGGCAAAGGTTTTTTTTTAGTAAAAAATATTTTTATAAAATAGTACATAATTATCAAAAAAAGTTTGTGGCTTGACATTATAATTAAATGGAGAGTTCTTTTATTTTTAACTACTTTATTGAAGTAAAACTTCTTTACGCACGCTCGACTTGGGGGGGTATGCTGGTGAATGCGTTACAAAAAGTGGTGATGTTACGAAAAGTGCTATGCGAACAGTAATCGATGCGAACGGTGATCGGGCGAGATGAACGTTTTATTTTTTTATTTGTGTTATTGTTATATTGTTATCAAAATATGTGGGGGTTCGCCAGAGTCATTGAGTTAGACAATAAATTTAGTAAAGGTACATACATACCTACTTATATAGAAGTACTATTCTCCGTTCCTTTTGTTTAGCGAAGACCTCTATGACCCTCTTGTTAAAATCGGGCATCGACTGAATTAACTTTTTTTCGATGCTTAACACTGATAGAGCGTTCAGTCTATCCTGGCCCATCGTATTTCTTAAAAAGGATTTTATTAGTTTTAACGTTGAAAAACATCTTTCGCTTTCAACTGAGGTCATTGGAATGGTGCACACAAGTTTTAGTAACTTCACAGTCTCGGAAAAGTCTTCTAATAAGCCAGTATATATAAAAATATATACACACCATAGATCAAACAAGGGAAACAAAACAAAGTATTTAATTTATGACATCCGCAAAGCCACGAAGCTTTATTATACATTGTCTTGTTAAATGATCTAGTAAATTTTTTTGATCCAGATTTACATTCTTGTTTTATTATCAGTTCAGGTTTAGGCGGACCGGCATTTTTTATTTTCACTTTGTTTTCGAAACTAGATCTATTGATCTTAATAAATTCCACATTAAAACTCATTTTGAATGTAAACAATGAACAAACACTAAATATGGGTTAATATAATCTGCAATTAAAGTTAACAACTTTCACAGGGCAATAAATGTTCCGAATTTGACAGACAATGACCGACAACTAAATCAACAATCAGCTAATCACCCTTTCCATAGTGACATGTTTTGACTTGACTCATCTGACTTGAATCGAAGAAAGAGAAGAACAAATAACGTGCGGATCGTTTAAAATAGTAGCTCCGCTGTTAAATTGAAGACAAAATGTCCAAAAACATTACACGTAAGCGTTCTCGTTTAACGCGCCACTGTACGAGCCGCTCCTTTCGGTGTGGGGGAAAATTTGGAACGACGTTCGAGCTTTTGTAAAATTTGCAAGGAACATATGAATTCACGCTTTGGACTCTTCAAGGAATTTAAACACAAAAGTAGTAAAATTCTGGAGCGCATCGAAAACGAACTGCTACGAATATAGGTGCAGTTTCGTCGCTCGTCGCTCTGAAAGAAAGCACGTATAATAGGTACCTACCTACTTACTGTACGAGATCTTGAGTAAATATTATAATTTATAATCGAACCGCGTTTCGTTTCAAATTTTGTGGGTTGTGCGGCGCTCGGGAGCTCTTATGAACTAGCCGCCACTGACCTTGGGGTCAACTAAACTGTAATGGCTCCATCCCAAGTCCCGGGAAACTAAATTATAATGCAAGCGCCTGCACTATATTACATTATATACAACGGGTACCCGGCTTGCGTTGTAAGGCCACTGTAACCTCTGGGTCAACTAAACTGTAATGGTTCCATCCATGATTACCTTAACACGGGCGTTAGCCTAGTATGGTAGTAAAAAAAAACATAAAAATTGTACTTTCAAGAAATCTATAAAATATATATTTTTTTTTAAATCCTAAGTCCCGGGAAACTACATTATAATGCAAGCGCAAAAATAGGTTTTGCAAAAATTCAGATATGTTTAGGAATAGTTTTGGAATAAGTTTATCTTGTGTACCCCATATCTGGTGTACCCCGTACCCACTATCTACTTATATCACGACGTGTAAAGAAAGACATGCTTATTTTGTAATTATTTAATACTCTCATTATTAGATGAATTTCAACGATCAAGTCACACAAATACAATTAATGCAATTTTATAGAGGGTTTAACACGACTTCTGCTATTTTTAACCTGTGATTCTATATGCAAAATTGAACAAATTTTGTTCCACGCCTATTTATTTTGATAAAAAAAATCATGTTCTCCATACACAACTCCAAACTCACAAAGTGTATTGAGAGGATGAATTTTTTTAACTTCAAAAAATTTGGCAGAAAAAATGTTTGTCACTAGAATCATTAGTTAAAATGTTTGTCTGATTTCCTGTTACACGTTCACCTTGTATAATCAATAACACAAATTAACATACAGTCAATGTGACCTTTGAGCATGCTTTGCAAAGTTTTACAAAGTTTGGCTCAATTTCACACAGGTAGGACCTTAAGTCAGGTTCAGCATTCAAGCGATTGCGATATTTATTTTTAATATACGTATATGAAGATTGTTTGAATGGTTTGAACACACACAGTTTCCTGCTGACACTATCCAGTTGTTATCACACTGTTGAATTCGGATTGCTTATATCCATTTCTTAAATTTTTCCGGTTTGTTTAGAAACCTGAGCAAAAATAAGTAATTTTATGAACAATTATCAGGATGTATACAAACAATATTTATCCAATACCTAACTTATTACATTAAAAATATTGTAAACCTACTTGAACTTACCTTTTCATATATGTACATCATATGCTCCACCGCTATAGCAATAGTAATCACAATGGGGATTTTCGCACACTATGAATACCGTTAAAAACGCGTAGAATATTTAAAGATTATTATTCAATTATACATGATCTTTCAAACCACACATTCCTAAACGATTCCAACTGGGCAATATCGACATAATACAACCCTGTTGCGTCAGTCCGACAGACATTACGCACACTTGTGCAGTTCGTGGCGCGTGCCAATATTGTGAACTAACACATCAACAATTTATCACGCACACAATGTGTGACGTAGCGTCGGCTTAGTAATTCTTTAACATTATTATGTTTATTAAAACGCTGCCTAAAAGACACATGTAAGGTGTATTTTTTGTTTTTTAGTCAGATAGCAGACTACATTTCCAAAAGTAAAGTCCGTGGCGTGTACCTTGTACAATATTCGGAAGTGGTATATTTTAGTGTTTGAAAAAATTAACTCGGTCCGGACGGCTGGCACACAAATTAGTGTCAGTGTAGACCTTTTTTTTAGACCGATAAAAGGTACAACACAAAGCACTATGCGATCTAAACGGTGCAAAACAATGCAGGCACGTTTTTCATAAATGGGCCTTGAGCCTGCTTTTGCTGGCTTCTGGCGTCATTTTGCATTTCACAGGGCACGTCTAGATATCATATGTCAACGGCAACTACCCTTTTTATTGGAAACAATCATTCTGAGAAATGAAATAATATTGGAGTTTTACCTACCATTAAAACTCTTATTATGTTGCCTTCTTATCCAGAATATTCCTTAGTGAGAGATGACATCTCTGTTTCTATCCGATTTCGGTCTCTCTTCTCCTTTTACCTTCTTGAAATATTCAAATTTCGCGCGATTTTTTGTTCCTCGGTGATCGCAATCACTGCTGCCAACAGTTAGGCGCTCGCTAGCGTCTTACGCGACGCCATCTTCAATTGTAGTCTCACCAGACAGGGGATGAGGAATATTCTGGATAAGGAAAGCAACATAATAAGAGTTTTAATGGTAGGTAAAACTCCAATATTATGTAGTGCCGTTCCTTATCCAGAATATTCCTTAGTGAGAATTGTCTGCTATCGTCTGGTGGCAGTGTTGATGCCAATTGTGATCATCTTCATAAAGAAGCGCCGGTTGGAGGTCTGCCCTCACAATGATCGCTTCTCCTTCTGTCTCCAGAAATGGAAGACCTTTGGGGGTCTGCCCCCCTCAGGCGAATGATTGGATTAAACAGGTTTGTCAAGGACGACGAAGTCCCTGGCTCCTGAATATTGGATTGCCTTATTTCTTTTTTATAATATTTTTGGAAGGTATTTTCATTCTGCCAATTTCCCTTTTCCAAAATGTCCTCTATTGAACAGTTTTCAAACCACCGAAGTGAAGCCAATGCCGACCTAGTGCTCCCCGCAGAGGCCTCAATACCAGCATCTCTAAGTATTGTCTTGACCCACCCACTGATAATTGTTCTAGAAGCTGCTTTGGCTGGACCTGATGTGGATAAAAACAGGTTATCAATATTAGGTGCCTCTTGTCTCCTGTCCTCTGAGAGAACACACAGCTTCTTAAGCCAAAATACAGGATCGGTGGATTGATTTGATGAGGAGTTTAATCTCCATCCCGATTGTTGATACTTTGCAGAATCTGTCTTTGAACCAAATGCAGGCCATAAAATAATATGATCATCCATATCAATGAAATGTTCCGATGTTAATCTCAAAAGTGTCAGATCATGTACCCTTCGCCCTGAGGCTAACAGGAGTATGACTGCACACCTTCTGGATGCTTCAAATAAGGTTATAGTTTCTGGATTGTTGGTCTGAAGCCAAGAACATATCTGTCTCGGGTCCCATATTGTATCCCGTTGCACTTTAATCGAGCTGTTTACTATTCCCTTCATTACTTGCTTCACCACAAGATGGTTACTTAGTCTATTTTCATTATTTGGATTGCATAAAGTTGAAATAGCCGATTTATGCAAAGCTATAGTGCTAGGAGCTAAATTCAGCGATATTTTGAGATGCGCTAGAAACTTTGCCAACTGGGCTCCCATTGGATCTTTGAAATTAACATGGTTGGATGAACACCATTCACGCCATCTAATCCACGCTGCTTTATAAGAAGCTTGTGTTGAAGTTCGCCAGCTGGATTTTAAAATCCCTCTTTCTCTATCAGACCATCCTTGCAATGCATCCTCCCAGCCCCAATTTTCCACACTTGCAGTTCTAGTTGAAGTATTTGTTGGGGATGGGAGCCTGTGGTGGTATCTATCAGTATCTCTTGTAGATTCTTGATCTCCTGAGGTGGGCACAAGGCTCTCTGTTTCAAGTCTGGTAGCCAAAATACTTTCGTCCATTTGGGAGCTACTAGCAGATAAATTCCTGTGGATTTGTTCAGATGAGCAAGCACTCGGGGAATTAGACAAGGAGGCGGAAACACCCATGCCAGAGGAAAGTGCCAAGGTCTGCTGAAAGCATTGTGAAATAATGCCGCTCTGTCTTTCCTGTCTATGGATACATATTTGTCCACAACATGAGCCGTGTGAGAGGCAAACAGGTCCACAATTTGTGAAATATCTGTTCTGTTGCAGGAGGTATAAGGTGCCACTCCGGTAGACGGGTTTCTCGGGACAAATGGTCCGCAAGACCGTTGTACCGCCCTGGTAGGTAGTGAACTTGCAGGGTTATATTGTATTTGTCTACTAGAGACAGAATCTGAAAGGTCAGATGAAGTAGACTCAAGGATCTCGTCCCTCCTTCGTTCCTCAAATAAGCGAGGACTGTTCTGCTGTCTGACTGTATTAGAACGGTAGAACTCCTCAAACATTTGTTCTGGTATTTTAAGGCATTTAGTATGGCAAACATCTCTTTCAAGTTGCTGTGCCAATTCTGCTGTTCCCTGGTCCAATTTCCCGCAATCGGAATATCGTCCACTGAGCGCCCCAGCCATGATCTGCTGCATCGGTCGAGAGGAAATGAGAGGCAGCGGGGACGTGTAGTGGCATAAAGACCTTTACATTCTGTGCCCACCATGATATGTCTTTCATTACGGGTTCCTTTATGAGAATTCTCGTTCGTATGGGAAGTTTCATCATGGAGTGCATTTGTAGTTGCATCCTTCGGCAATGAAGACGACCTCTTGGAGTGACGAATGATGCAAAATTTAGTTTTCCCAGAACTCTCTGGGCCTCCTTCACATTCCACTTCTTCTTTTTCTGAAGCCTTTGAAGGGATTGTTGAAGGTCTTCGCACTTTCTCCTGTTCAGTGACTTCCGACCGCGTTGCGTGTCCCACATTACACTCGGATACTCCACTGTTTGTACCGGCTCGCTGACGCTATTTTTCAAATTGACAGTCAAACCGAGGTCTCTTAGAAGATTCAGAAATAGATTTGTTTGGACCTTCAGAATTTCCCTGTCCTGGTGGGCCAGAAGGAAATCGTCCAAGTATACAATGGTCCTCACATTTTGACGACGTAGGGTCTCCGCAACCCAATTGGTCACCTTGGCAAAGGCTTGTGGAGCACTGCTCAAGCCCTGGGGAAGGCATGTCATTTGCAAAAGCTCTCCTTTGTACACAATCCTCAAAAAACGACGATGAGACTCTGCGACTGGGATGTGAAAATATGCGTGCGATATGTCTATTTTTGTCATCCAGTCTTGTGGTTGGAGAAATTCGGGAACTTTCTGATGCGACATTAAAGAAAATTTTCTTACCGACATAAAGTGATTGAGACCTTTCAGGTTGAGAATAGGTCTGTTGCTTCCGTCCCCTTTTCGAACCAGGAACATTTGGGAGAGAAAACCGGAGTTGTTGACTGCCGGTTCCAATATATTCAGTTTGTTGAGAATTTCTATTTCTTTTGTCATTGCTGGGGTTGTATTTGTCACAAATCTTTTCAAAGTTAAGGCAGTTGGGCGTAATAATAGGGGCTTTGTAAAGAAGGGGATTCTGTATCCCCCTATGATTTTTTGAACAACTTTGGGAGCATTCATTTAGAGCTGCCCATTTGTTTTTGAAATTCAGCAATTGCCCCGCTTGAAACTTTAATGGCCTCCACTCATGCACCCCTGTAATAGCGTCAGTTAGAGGTCTGCCCTCGCACCGGTCGCTTGTTACTATCCTTTCCCCCCCTTTTAATACCAGAGGTGGAGGGCTGGGAATACCTTTGGGGGTCTGCCCCCCTCGGGCGAAAGGATTCTCGGGATGGAAAAAATTCTCGAGATGGAATAAAATCTCGGGTCGGAAAGGAATCTCGGGCCGGAAAGTATTGAACGGGCTTAGAAGCCTTTTTAGTACCAGACCCCTCCTTTGGTGCACCGGTAGTGAAGACTTGTGAGAAGGGCCTAAAACAATTCTTTACTCCTCCCAATTTCTGCAATTGGGTAGAGAGGGCTTCCTCATTGAACAGATGAGAGGAAGTCGGAGGGATCTGCATAAGAACTTTCTTGTCTGATTTCTGTTTACAGGAATTGAGAATCCTGTCCCTTCTAAATTCAATTATCTCTGCCCGTTTTCCGCATGTTATTTGCAGCAGGTCATCGGAGCATTTTTGTAAGTCGTTCTGACCTCCAAACAGCTCATTAACTTTCTTGTACAGGGTTTCTGGAGAGACATCCGGTACTTCAAATCCCCATTCGACTAATTTCTGCAGAGACTGCTGCAGTTGTTCCCTGTGTTTGAGAGCTGCATGTGTTATTGCCGCAAAAGATCTTTCAATAGCGACCTGTTGAGGAGACCCAGAATCGTAAGGTTGCAACTCACAGTTCACCTCAAGCTCCTTAAAGCCCGGATCGGCAAGGTGTTCCTTAATGACCTTGTTATATCTCACATTGGTCCAATCTTTCTGATTAAATCGTTGAAGATGCTCTAACACTTCAAGTCTGTCTTGAGGAGGAGCAGTCATTAAGGGTTCTTTAAGAGAAATGGTGGGACTCGGCATTTGAAAAACACAAGTATTACGCCTGGATACTGTTGAGCACTCTTTCTCCGTCTCTGCGATGGACATATTATCTGAGGCTGCATTCTCTGCGAATCTTGACCTCGGTGCTTGCAGAATAAAATTTTGTAGTCTGCCTACTTGTTCAGTTAATTTCTTAATAGAACGGGCCATTCCTCGCCTTCTGGAGCGTGAAGCCCTGCTTGAAAAACTCATGGAAGTAGAGCTGTCGGAACTTGGTGAGTGTCGGCGTCGCCTTCGTCTTTTCAAACGGATTCATTAGAGGAACAGTCGGAACACAAATTCTTTCGTTTCGTTTTTCGTTTTTTTTTACACTCGCGGACGCGGAAATCTCAACCGCTTCGGGAGATACATTATTTTCTGACATTGCGTAATGATTTTCGTAATAATTTTGGAGAAGAAATCTAGTTTCTGGTTTATATCGCAATATTGTAACTAGACGACCGCTCGCGATAGAAAATAGACGACGCTCGCGATAGAAATAAACGACGAATTGAAGAAGATGGCGTCGCGTAAGACGCTAGCGAGCACTTGGTAGCAGTGATTGCGATCACCGAGGAACAAAAAATCGCGCGAAATTTGAATATTTCAAGAAGGTAAAAGGAGAAGAGAGACCGAAATCGGATAGAAACAGAGATGTCATCTATCACTAAGGAATATTCTGGATAAGGAACGGCACTACATAATACCTTGTTTTAAAATTTTCAGGACTTTCTGATAGTTAAAGTAAATAAAATTGAAGTCGTAATGTTTTAAATGTTGTATAAAATTAAATAATTTGATTGAATAAAACAAAATAAATATATAAAGAGAAAAAATACTCACAGCCAAGCAAATAGGATGTCCGATTTTATACAATCTTTCGAAATGGTGGTCACTGTATGACTTCACCACTCCACTCTTCACATTACTGCTGAGGCAGAGCTCTGAAACAATACACAAAGGATTAAGCTGAGGCAATAGGAGAATATCTCAGTCAGCTCAACAGAAGAATATAACTAACCATCAGGTCTTTTCGCAGGAGTAGGCAGAGAGGACGGGCCGCCAAACAACTTGGTCTTGGCAGACGCTCCTTGCCTCATTCATCCATCGTCTCATATTTACTCTTGACACGTCCCGACTTAAGTATCTGATTCTCAAGATCGTGTCATGTCTTCCTCGGGCATCCCCGACTTCTTCTACTATTCACATTTTCATCATATATTCTTCTTACACTACTTTCTTTGTTTATTGGCTTTACATGTCCAAACCATCTGAGCATCCCTTTCTTAATCTTACTCATTATGCTTACATCAACCTTGCATTCATCTCCACATTCCTCACACTATCATACATGGTTCTACCAGAAATATGCCTCAGGGCTCTCATTTCTACAGCATTCAGTCTACTTTCATCCTTCCTCTGCCAGTTCTATGCTTCACTGCTTTACATCAGGGTAGGTACCAAAGATATTGAAATACAAAAGAGATATGCTATGATGTCCGCGTGACTGTCGCCAGACTACTACCTAATGAGAGTAGTTTGCATACAAAAATAATTTGTTCTATGGCAGTACTTATTCACAACACTTTTTCACGCGTATGGTATCCCAGATGACCTGCACAAAATCTCACCGATTGCTCCGAAATGCAATTATATTATTATTCCGCTTCTAGTACTCGATCAATCCGGTTGCACGGCAATTTACCTCTCTACCCGTTCATACGCGAACGCATATTTGTTGTAAATAATATTTGTAATAAAAAGTTAATATCGCGGACAAATAAGTGTTTTCAATTAATCATCATTATTATAAGCCTGAACACAGGATCACGGCTTGGAAGTACCGTGATCTCAAGGAGCATTTTAAGCCTCAATATTGGTAAGGTATGAAGGCAATCCTGCCTGACGCGGAGAGGATCACCACACCAAACACTCTCCATCCACTCCTACACTAACTAACAAACACTTCCAACAGTTCATTTCGTTGATTTTTTGAAGACGTGCATTAGCATTGGATAACAATATAGTTTGAATACGGAAATAATTTGTTCGCTTAGTTTAACATTCGTTTAGTATATTCTTTAATTATTCATTCATTTAGTTTATTCGTTAATTAGTAAACAATATCGGCGACACCCGGAAGCGCAGTCCCACCCAGTAAAAACTGCTGATAGCACATCTCTTATATTTCAATATCTTTGGTAGGTACCAACAATCCATTCTGGACAGCTAGCTTCACTTCTTTGGGACAGTTTTTTGAGAAGAATATATGTAATATAAATGCAAATGAAGCAGCTTGTATCGAGGCAGAGATGCATTGAATTCCATTGTCTCTGCCTACCCCTGAGGTGAAATGACGTAATCAATATATAATTAGGGACAGATGATGAATTAAATTATATAAAAAGTCTTCGGCAGGTATTTACCGATGGGAATCTTTGATTTCAGCAGTGTGTTCCACAGACTGTCAGGGTTGGAAGGGTCTTCTGTCACGCAGGAGACGTGCCCCAGTCTGTCGGGGGACCATTGTAATATCTCCAAGGTCTCTTCGTCAGCTTCCACCTCAGCTGTGTGGATGGTGGCCTGGAATACGATAAGAATGCCAACTTAATTACAATTATTATACTGTTTTTAGTAGACAAATACAAGTTGTACCAAATATAGCTTTTGACAACACAAGATAGATAACTGGAGAAATGAGTGTCAGGTGAATATATGATGTGAAAGTGGATAGAAGGAGTCAGGTACACCCCATATTGAGTCCGAATAAAAAGAGTATAATGAGACAATGTACAAATGCAAAAGAAAAATGCAAGAAGTGCATACCAAGACAAAGTCGTGTATCTTTCTTTCTTCTTGAAATGAAGTGTATTATTCCAAAATTTGCGACTAACAGCAACAAAATGTGATATGCAAACAATGCCTGTCTCCAGCTTTTCTTCTCCAGTACCCCCTCCTATTGGAGGTTGGCTACCATCTTGGGAGACAGAGGGTAACAATTTGGGAGGAGGGTATGGTTACCGTCACTCCAGGAACCATTTATTGGATAACCAACACTCCTGCCATAGGTCACCCCAAGTGGCTCGCCAAGTTTGGTGACTTAGCAGGGGTGGGGTTTCATGGGGGGGGTGAGGATTGTCTAAGTATTAGCGACGGACGCTTTTTCCCACCTACTGCGTGGCGGGCCAGATCGGGAGAACTTTTCACCTCTCCATCTGGACCCATCATCTCGCACTGCAGTGAGAGGGATGGATTCAACCCCAGATTCCTACCCAACCCTCATACCTTTTAGCCAATTTGGGAGGCGGGAATGGGTACCGCCGCCCCGGGAACCTTTAACCAACACCTTTGCAATAGGTCACCCCAAGTGGTTTACTACGTTTGGTGATTTAGCAGGGGTGCCCGGGTTCATGTGGTGAGGTTTGTCTAGGTCTTGGAGGTGGATGACCAGGACAAACTGAACCCCAGATTCCTGCCCACTCCTTAAACCCTTTTCCTTCCTATAACTCTCCTATCCTTCCTTTCCTTAAAAAAAACCTCCATACAGCATCCCCAAAGATGACTTAGACCCTGATGGAAATAATTTTCCTCAAGGCCTCCTGTGTGGAGCTCTTGTAAAAAAAAAAAAAAAGCTTCCCAGAACTTTCTCTGTTTCCTTTCCCTGAAAATACCCTCCACACAGTCCCTAAAGATGTCATAGGCACTGAGGGAATTTATTTTCCTCAGGGCCTCCTGTATGGATAATGTTATCAAAATATAAATCAAGGCAATCTTCACTATGTTGAAGCCTGGAATAACTTTTCATCAATCTTATGTCGTCATTGTGGTAAAACTAACTTTTAAATGATTTCATAATAGTCCAACAAACCCCTAATCCCGCTTTCCGCCCGATGTCCAGAATATCAGCAAAGTCCCTGAAGCTAGCAACCTTGGGATCTCCGCTGAGGTCCAAGCCCAGGATAATGCCGGGATATCTCTTGGACATCTCAATGGCGATGTTCACTGTTTCCGTGGCCTGCTCGATGGTGTTCCTGCGGTCGATGGATATCAGGAGAAAGGTCTTCATCTTAAGGCGTTTGGAGCACTCGCTGTAAAAAATAAAATGAGATAAAAAACATTTTTATAAATTAAAGATTCACATTTAAATTATAACAAACTAATTGGTCCCCGGCATGCGTTGCAACGCCATTCAAAGAAATAAATTGATTCTCTCTGCATGTCCTTTCCCGTGCGTTCCCATTCCCTTCCACCTTCCCCGCCATCCCCCTCCCTCGTCTTTTCCCTCTCCGCGAACCCCACCTCCTAAAAATCCTGCCGCTAAAATATATTAAATACACACATTTTCATTTATAAGAATTTCATAATGCCAGAGCTTACCATTATATATAGCTTATATGTTATTCTGTGCGAGCTATATTATTGTAAAGTTTCATTAAAATCCATTCAGTAGTTTTTGCATGAAAGAGTAACAAACACACATACATCCATACAAACTTTCCCGTTTATAATATTAGTAAGATAAGATAAACAATGGCCCGGGGTCAGTCGGACTATGACAAACATAATTTTGTAAGATGAACCATTATCCAATCATCTTGTTTTTTAGTATTCTTATCTGATGTATTGTGATATGGCAATAATATAAGAAATAGTTATATTTTATGAAAACTTACATAATTGCATCCACGATAGATTGTATATATTGCTCCTTGGTCATGTTGGAATTAGCTCTCGGAGTAGAACGCAGCTCCAGATAAACCACATTGTCTCTATCAAACTCTTCTAAGGTGAGGGTTGTGGCCAGCTTCACTGCTTCAGGGGTCTGCGTCAAATCATGGGCTGTCTTAAATAAACCAAAGCATCTGAAATAATAGACAGAAACAATATGTAGTAAACAACAGATCATGGATGTACATGAACATGTTGTTCAAATGAGTTATTTCTTACTCGGAAAGCGTTCGCGAATGCCCCTGAACAATTTTAAACTCGGGAGCTCTACCATCTGCAGTCCCATCCTCATTATTAAGCTTTTGGAGCCTCAGCAAAGTAGAATCACTCAAAGATCCATTCAAATGCGCGTGCAACTCCTAGAAAAAACTCGGTCATAAAAAACGAAAGTTTTGATAATGGAAGATGTTTAGATTCTAGCAAGAATAACAATAACTTACAATTTTCGGTAAAGCCAAACAAAATGCCTCCATTGTTGGTTAATTATTATTATGTTAGATTGAGAGGAATCACTTGAAAAACAGATTAAAATCGCAGAAAAGAGGATCCAGAAATGAAACGTCAAACGTACAATAACAATATTATTATTTGTGTTTTCCCGCCCAACCCGCCCAACCATTCAAGTCTGCGGGTCCAGTGTTGCTAAGACGGTCTCCACACGGTGCTGCCGCAGCACCAACTGCTGCAGAACTTTAGTTGACTGTAGTCAAAAGCGCCAGCCGTATTGTTATTATAATAACAATACGGCTGGCGCTTTTGACTACAGACTATACGATTTTTAGTCAGTTCTTCGGCAGTTGTTACTGCGGCAGCACCGTGTGGAGACCCCTTAACTTGAATTTTAAAGTAGAGCTAGGCGAAACCCAAAAAAGAGCCAAAAAGGAGCTAAAATTTTGAAAATGTCATAAAGCATGGGGGGGGGGGGGTTGTTAGAGAATTTTAGAGAAGAAAAATTCCCAGTTTCTGGGGGGGGACTGTAGTCCTTCTTGTTGGCTGCTTTTGGAACAACTCATAACAAACACTCACAATACACTTGATTATTTTTATAATTTTCAATACACAATTATTTTTGATAAAATCGAAGTCTTCAGGATTTTTTTAATTGTTTTTTTTTTGTTAGACAGCGACCAGTCCTCTAAAAAATCTAAGTAGTCATCCGGTTCCAGTTCCTGTACCATCGCGCTACTAGGACCGGCTTCATCAGGATTTTTTTCGTATACCTACAGCCATCGTTCCAATTTTTTTTTAACTTCTAAGGGTAGTTTTTTTTAAGGAATTTTTTTTTTAACTTCTCTTAACTTGCAACATTGTTGTGTCGCCTAAGCCCCGATCGAATTGTTAGAATCGAATTAACCATGTTATTGCCAAGTCTATTTCTGGTTTTATTTTTGACAATATTTAACTGGCTAAAAACTCGTTCCACTTCTCCGTTTGACCACGAAAGAGCTTATTTCGTGGAAAGGATTATCATCAGTGGAATCATGATACTTTAGAACCTCAGCCTTTTTTTGGGAAGTCCTCGTCCTAATGTTGCATTTTTGGAATATGAATATTATTGCAAATATTATTTTTTTCAATATTATTTCACGTGAATAAGAGCTGAAATATCTGAAAAACGAGCTAAGAAGCTAAATGACTTTTTTTGGAGCTGACGACGTCGATTTAGAGCCAGATCTAGCTCTAAAGGAGCTGAATTAGCAACACTGTGCGGGTCTGGGCGGCGGATGCAGCTAAATATTAACTCGGATCAAAAATAGATGATTTGCTAAAATGACCCTTAAAAAATAGGCTTTACGTGTAACATAAGGGCAAAATTTCTGTGAAAATTTCTTGCCCGTGTGTCGGTTCACTAACCGTTGGCACTAGTGAGTTGGTGTTGGCGGTCATTCTAGCCGCTAATAATTGTTTATTCGCAATGACAAAAGTTTTTTTTACAAAAGATTAATAATAGTAATTAAAATGCCTCAGCGCTGCATAGGTATTTATTTCAGAATCACTGGACACGCAATACGAACATATATTTTGAAATAGCATTTCGATTAATATTTCTATAAAAGACGATTAATTACGTAGGGGGAAATGGAAAATACTGCAACAAATTCAGTGACGTTACAATATATATTATATAGACGCACTTTAAAAATCCCAAAGTGGCAAGCCAAAAGCAAGACAATTGTAGTGTTTTATATTTCGTAGTTTTATTTTTAAACTATATATACTAAGGTCGTGTGCTATCTCTAAGTAAAATTAATTAAAAAGTGACAAAATGCACTGTGCATGCAACAACGATCGCTGCCATTTGCAAACTGTCGTTTAATTGGTGACCGAACAACGGAACAACTCAGAACCTCCTTTGAAATGTCATTAAAAGTTATGAAAAAAAAAAAAGTTAACCCTTCAAGATTTGAGTTATATTATTGATACTGCTCATAAAAGTCCTGTCAAATGCCAGCGATTTCTTGAGAATTTCCGCGTTTCAATAAAATCAAAATAATTTAAATATTTCTAAATGTATCCAAAAACTAAAAACTGTTTTTGAAAGGTGATTAAATAAGCTTTCAAATTATATCATTAGAAGTAAGCATTTTATTTTTGAAATATTTATATTTTGAATTCAAATATTAAAAAGTTTTAAAAGTGACTCACCTTACATTGTATCCTTTAAAAACTGAACTAAAACGTAAAAAGAAACTAATTTTTTCATAGTCGAATGTATTTTAAATACTCTTTCCAATTGTATTATTAGAAGTAAGCAAGTTGTATTTGAAATATTAAAATTTTGAATGCAAACATTAAAAAGTTTCACGTAACATTTTGGTTGACGTTTGACGTCATAAATCCGAATAATTTTATCTTTTTTGCGGATATCTACAGGGGTCTCCACAAGGTGCTGCCGCAGTACCAACTGCCGCAGAACTGTAGTTGACTGTAGTCAAAAGCGCCAGCCGTATTGCTATTATAATAACAATACGGCTGGCGCTTTTGACTACAGTTCTGCGGCAGTTGGTACTGCGGCAGTACCGTGTGGAGACCCCTTTATGGAACTCAAATCGTAGTGTAGGGTTGTCTCTTTCTATCACTGTTTAGATCATATATCTCGTCATTAGAGTAAGACGGTCTCCACACGGTGCTGCCGCAGCACCAACTGCTGCAGAACTTTAGTTGACTGTAGTCAAAAGCGCCAGCCGTATTGTTATTATAATAACAATACGGCTGGCGCTTTTGACTACAGACTATACGATTTTTAGTCAGTTCTTCGGCAGTTGTTACTGCGGCAGCACCGTGTGGAGACCCCTTAAGAGAGATAAAAGACTTTTATGAGACAAGATGAGCTGACCCATAAGGGGTCTCCACACGGTACAGCCGCAGTACCAACTGCCGAAGAAATGTAGTTGACTGTAGTCAAAAGCTACAGTCATGAGTCAACTACATTTCTTCGGCAGTTGGTACTGCGGCTGTACCGTGTGGACTTGGTACTGCGGCAGCACCGTGTGGAGACCACTTTATATGGGTCTAATTTACTTTGTGTCAAATTGTTGTTTGACCTATATATGGGTCAGATTTACTCAACCGGTTAAATAGGTTAAGTTGGGTTAGGGTTATGTGCTATTTTAAAATTATTTTTTCATAACTTTTCAAAGAGGTGTTGAGTCGACTTGATTTTGAGTTGGCATGGAATCATTTAATTAAGCTTGATTCTCTTATTCTTGTCAGCCTTGAGGTAGTATTTTATTGTTTTTTTTTTTCTTTATTCATAAAACAACTTTCGTATACAGTTTTTTTACAGGTTTTTCGACCACCACACTACGTATTATAGTAGCATCTGATGGGTTTTTTAAATACGAAAACGCCGCGATTCTTTGGATGTCTATCTTTGTCATATACGAACAACGTTTAAATTAAGATTGTACTGTAAACATAATGCTTCCACTCATAGACGTAGAGACGGTGGGGCGAGGTGGAGCGTTTGCTCCACCCCACTACTGGTTAATTTATGCTCCACCCTGGCTGGCCGATGCAGGACCTCTCGGATTGTTGACCGAATCGAGTTTACAAGTTTATAGGACTAAATTGGTGGTTTTTCCTTCGGTAAATGTTCCGCTATTGAGTCCACGCTCAAAACACACTTTAAAAAATTAAAATAAGTTGTACTAAGTAGATTATAGTTAGTAATAAGTAATTCAGTAACCGAAATTTAAAAATATTGCGTTATAATGATTATTTTGTTAACTTTAAAAATGCGAAATGTCATTTTTCAAGGACCGCCATGTTATTAATTACGACGATGAAATATGCACTTTTAAAAGGAAAAATCACTCTCTGTCAGTTACAAAATAATAAGTACGAATTTCAAGCTTCGAAAATGATAAATAATGCGCATTAATAATTATTTTGTTAGGTTTCGTAAATTCAAAAAATCATCATTTATTACGCGTGCATGACGCGAGACGCAAGCCTATAATATGAAATGTGAAACTGTTCCTTAAATATACCAAACCACCCACAACTGTTCCATGTGAAACATGTTTTACATGCAATTTGCAAATGAGCCAACCTAAAAATAAAAAAAAAGCATTCACGAAACGAGTAGCTAGAAGCGATACATAGACGATATTATTACGAAAGTACCTGATTTGCCAAATTACGTATGTAATTATTTTAATACCTAAAACGAAAATAAATAAAAGAACACGCACGCGTTTTTCTTTTCAATAACACCCAAGTTTTGAAAGGTTTGTACCGCAAGTAGGATTAGTATTATAGACAAGTTTGTACCTGCATTTATAACAGAAGAACATGGAAAGAAATGTCACTTTCTTTTGTATCACAATATCACAAACCATGTTACACAAACCTAGCGTAGCCGCTAAACTACTTGAAAACTGGGATGTTTTTCTTGGTAGGTTATTTTACAACAATTAATTGTTATTATATTAATTGAAACAACTGGTTACGTAAATGTTTTTGAATTTTTAGGTTGGTAGTGTGTACTTACAATTTGCGTATTGCAGTTTCACACGGCACAAGAATGGCCTTCTTATTTAAAAAGATGGCGGTCCTTGAAAAATGACATTTCGCATTTTTAAAGTTAACAAAATAATCATTAAAACGGAATATTTTTAAATTCCGGTTACTGAATTACTTATTACTAACTATTATGTACCTAGTACAACTTAATTTAATTTTTTAAAGTGAGTTTTGAGCGTGGACTCAATAATGGACGGCGGTCCTTGAAAAATGACATTTCGCATTTTTAAAGTTAACAAAATAATCATTAAAACGCAATATTTTTTAATTTCTGTTACTGAATTACTTATTACTAATTACTAATCTACTTAGTACAACTTATTTTAATTTTTTAAAGCGTGGACTCAATAGCGAAACATTTACCTTTTGCTTCTTCCGTTCGTATTCTTTGTATTCATAAAACCTAAAGCATGAATACGTTGTAGAAGCCTACTTTTTCCAGTACCAACTGTGGATTTTTATTTGTTGCCCCACCATAAGTCATAACGCTACGCCCATGCTTCCACAGCATGAAGGCCAACTTCAAAATTCGAACGATTGTTAACAGGTGTGGAGGGGTTCGTGCTCTGGGAATTCGGGTTGAAAGGTTGGAGTTCGAGTTGGCCCGGGATCACTTCCGGCGGTAAACAGCGGGATGCAGCGGGAGTTTTTATGCTCGCTATTATGAGAGAGATTTATCACAAAACACTTTTTTTTTATGGTGTTGTCTATTTAAAAAAAAAACAGAGAAATTGAAAAACGTAATGATACCATTACTAAAAATACTGATTTACCGGCCTAGTGTTTCTAGGCCAGCGATTCTGAAAAATCACCGCCTGGCAACACCTAAAATCGCTGTCAGAATAGACAGAAAATATTCGACGGTGCACGAATTTTGTCGGGCTTCTATCTTCTATCTATTTTTAGAGTTCGTTTTTGTAAGCTTAAACGCTTCGTGCGACTTTTGAATGAAGAGGTTTATTTCCCGAGCAGATATTGGTAATTTAAATACAGTGAAAAGGTGGTCACGACTTGTGCATTGGAACAGTTCAAACTCATCTAAAATTAAATTAAATAGGTATTGAAACGCACGGTCATAGCTGTCAGAGTGAAAATCGATAATTAATGTTAAAGATCAACAAATCAGCGTACGTTTAGAAGCGTTGGTTTCGGAAAAGCTGACTGATAAATAGCTCATCTGGAGTTTTGTTTGACATTTGTACAAAATTAATGATCGTTTCTTTCATCGTACGTTAACGAAATGTGTAATCTCTGAATATTTTTGCGAGTTATTTATTTACTTTATTACGTGAAGGTTCTGTTGTCAATAGAATCTAAATAATATTAACAATGAAGTCTGAACTAAATTTAGAGTTGGTAGATCCTGGTCAGATAACCCTGGAGGATAAAGTGGCCACGTTTAAAAGTGATCCGGAGAAGTTGAGGCAAGCTAATCAGTTCATCGACGAGCTGATACAGCAAGCGAGGACCGCTGCAGAACTCAAACTGAAAGCAAAAGAAAAGGCCAGAATCGTAAGTAGTCTTCCATTAGTCGATATTTGGGTAAAGTTGCAGAATTCCGCTGCACGCGTAAAATGCATTTTTTGTTGTCGTAAATAGTACTTGGTTTTTACTTAATTGTTACTGGAAACAACTATTTACGTCGGGGGTTTTTCGTTTTCAAACTTAACGCGTGAGAAGTAAGGGGACGCACGTATGAGCCCTCACTGGGACTAGTTTAATGCTTTCTTTGTAGATAAGGCTTTAAATGGAAATGGAAATATTACATTACTCAAGAGTTGATTTCCTTTAATATACATTAAATTTGAATGATAATGTTCTTTTGAAACCAGAAAGTAAATTCTTGTGGGGAAATAGAGCATGCTAATTAATATATATATTATAAAAGAAAGTTAAAAAAAAATGTGCGGTCCGCAAAAACTCAGAAACGAGTCCCGGTACGATCAAGGGAGTTATATGGTGTGGTAGATATCTATCCCCCCTAGGGAATAAGGGTATCCGTTTTTACCTAAAGGGCATGGTTTTGAAGATACAAGAGCTGGAAGTTTCGCCCTCTTGAAATTTCTAGAACAGTCTTCCAGAAAGTTCTAGAAGGTTCCATAGAGCTCTAGAAAGTTCTGGAAGGAGTGGCGGAGTATGTGGTGGAATGTTCGGGAATCGGGAACATCATTGTGGAACATTCCAGAACACTCTAGAATTGTCCTGAGCGAAGCCGGGTAACCCAGTTAGTTTAAAATAAGAACAGCTGGATGTTAATTTAAACTAGTAAATTACTTGCCACCTACATTGTTGCGACAATTGAATAAGGAAGTAGACCCACTTTAGATTAAGTAGATTATACTACAAAGATGGTAATATGATTTTTATTGGAATAACTTTTTAACAGCTTTTGAAGGTTTTACCTATACATAATATAACATCGAAGAAGAGGATAACAGTTATATCTGTGTCTGTACTCTCCAAACAGCGTCCCCAAAGATGACATGGGCCCTGAGGGGAATTATTTTCCTCGGGGCCTCCTACATAGAGCTAATGTAAAAAAAAATAGAAAGCAGATATTATCTTAAAAATATTTTTGTTATTTTCGAAAACACGATTTTCACAAAATCGTGTTTTTGTCGGACACACTGACCCTCAGATTCCTACGCACCCTAATACCCATTTCCTTCCCAGAACTTCCTCTCCTTCCTCGTAAAAAGACTCTCCTACAGCATCCCCAAAGATGACACGGGCCCTGAGGGGAATTATTTTCCTCAGGGCCTCCTATAGGGAGCTAATGTAAAAAAAAAAAAAATAGAAAGCAGATATTATCTAAAGAATATTTTTGTTATTTTCGAAAACATGATTTTGTGATATCTCTGATATTATTTCTGAATGCTGAATAAAATTGTCCTTCTGTATCTTTTATCTTTGTCTTATTTATTTATACTATAATATTTACATTTGTCTGTTTATTTTGTTGCAGGAGACTCTAGCTGCTGAGCAGGGTGAGTTATTTTTATCTTTTCTAAAGATAACCTGTTCTATTCAATGTATGTTATCTTTTGTATTTGGGTTATTTTGCTTCATTGTTAACCCATTCGCCGCTACGGATATTCATTTATGCGGTAATTTTAAGACATTGTATGTAGCACCTTGATCAAAAAGTTTTAGAACCAGCCACCGTGTGACGCTGTCAGTCACCCGATTGGAATTCTTTTTTTGTTTGTTAGGTTACCACACCTGTCATTGACACTTCCCTCCAAATTTCAGCGTCATAGCTTAACATTTGTAATAGTTAGGCTTTGCCGAGTACCTCGGTGAGTAACTTTTGAGTACTACCTTTGGGCGTGTTTTCGATTTTTTACAACTCTGAAAATGGCATCAATTTTTAATAACAATAACGCATCGTCGCGCAGTGCGATCCTTATATGTGAGTTTTTTAACAAAAACAACATGAATACTATCCAGCAGCCTTTGAATTCACCTGATCTGGCTCCCTGCGACTTTTTCCTGTTCAACCGACATAACGGATTACAGCACCCGAGAAAATTGAGTTCCAGCAGTGTTTCGAGGATAAGATCAAGTGTTAGCGTAAGTGCGTTGCAGTTGACGGGGAGTACTTTGAAGGGGACCTCATCGATTTTGATGAATAAACTTGTTTTTTCGATTTTATGAATAAAGTCCTAAAACTTTTTGATCAAGGTGTTATGACTGTTGAGTATGGTGTCTTGTATGCATGGTGAAAAGGTTAAGGATGGGTTAATGGATTTAAAAAATTCATCAAATTTCAAATTTAATTTCCAAATTCGGTTATTACTATTACCAATGTACTGTGAAGCAACCGGCCCATGGTGAAATAATAACGGAACTTAGAACTTTCGCAGAACTTGAATTTTGACTTTGAAATTTGCTGAACTGCTCAAATTCTGTGAATCAACCATCCTAAGTTTTCGTTGCTTCAAAATTTTGTCACATTTGATGTTCATCGAATCGTCAAACTGCGCCATTTTGAATTCTTTTGAATAGCAATGCTATCGGCGAAGTAATTATTTTAAATTAATCGTTACTACGAATCGATTTACATATTACGTTTACCTAAAAATTCTTATTTGGATAAATTGAAGGTTTTTCTACAGTTTCGCTTTAGTAGCATTAAAATAGTTTTCACCAAATTCACGCAATTAAAACAAAAACAGCTCGATTGTGTTGATTTTCTATGAATATTTGTTTCATAATTCTGTGAAATTAAATTCTCTGAAAACCTTTTGCAAAAGACTTACACAAATGCGCAATATTTAAATATTGTTACTCTGTATATTTATTATTTTCATTTGTGTCTAAAAATATAATAAGGAAGTTGAGTGAAAAATATTTTGACTTATAAAAAATATGTTCATGTAGATCAAATAATATTGATTCTAAATATATTTCTACATTATTATTCTTAGAATTAATTAAACATTCATAAAAAATTATTAAAAAGGTGTAAATTAAAAACGCTTCATGATTGGTCGAAAGAATTCTGACATCATCTGTACGCCGGTTTTTACGGTATTGGAATGTCTATAGTGCATCTCTTTCTATTACATGAGAGATGGTTTGTTTATGATGAGAGAGGTATACGCCAAACAGTTTTGCTTGCTATCTTGTTATGAGTCTTTTTTGTTTGTAAAGCCTTGATGACATTGAGCGAGCTTACAAGCTACTAGCTGGGAAATTCACTATCTCTTAGTAAACTCGCTCAGTGTAGTCGTATTATTAGTTAACAAGCAGATTGTGGACAATCTACGAAAAATGTTGAAAGGTAGTCAACATTGCTAACTGTCAGTGTTGACAACTCGGAATCTCCATTCCCGCTAAATCGTGACAGATCTTCGGTCAGAATTACGTCAGTCACCTATATTCTCGTCCACCCAGGATGGCTTGAGATTTTCAGGGATAAAAATTTCTCCATAAATCCATAAATATAGGCTATTTTCGCCTACGAAAGTAAGTAATTTATTACTTTATTCGATTCCGCCAGGAAATCCGTCATCCTCTAAATTCCGTTAGACACAAAATTCTCCCATTTCTGGACACTCCAATCTGCCAGATATGATGTGAAATCCGTTAAGTTGGCAACACTGCTTGCTGTACGCTAGCGCTTGCATTAAGATGGCCGCCCACCAACAGCTGATTTCATAACTCAGAATTAATTCCCGCAGGAATCGTACTGGTTAGCGTGTGGTGCTAGCTACGACTTCAAATTTTCTACAAAATGTCGATAAAATAGGCAGGTGGAACAAAAAATCTAACTTTAAAAATTAATTTAACCATGAAATCTTGATCAATTTTTCTTTTTTAAAAAACATTAATTCTGATAAACATTGATAAAAAAAATTACTGGAATTCCTTATTGAATAATTAAGAAAATCTCCATACAAAATGCTAAAGCGATGTGTTGTCTAGAGTCAAAATGACATCACACGCACACCCCGCCTTTTTCCGCTCGTTTTGGCGGACTTAATAAAATTTAAACTTGGTGAATTATTTTAAGTATGAAAACAAACTTTAAAAAAAAATACTAGAATTTAAGTTTGAATGTGAATATTGATGAAAAATAAATAAAAAAGTTATTTTGCAAAGTTTGAAGAAGTAAATAAAAAATGGACTCAACTTCCTTATTGTGTATTGCTAATTATTCAGGTTGGAAAAAACTCTTTTGCTTGAATAATCTCACAAACGTTACTTCCTATCTTCCAATCTTAAATAAAATTCATGTTTAGGAATACAGTTACATTGTAGTTATTATGGCAGACAATCTTATCTTCATTTCTAGCCTTAGGCAATCTACAATGGAAAATTGAAGATCTATGTAAATTTACTGGAGATGAAATCATAATAAAATTCAGTTGAATTAAATTCACATCAAAATATCTACAAATGCTTTTAGCAGTGAACAAATAATCCAAAGAAGTGTGATCTGTACTGCCGTGGTAAGTAAAAACACAGTTGCTTCCTTAAGATACTGTGTTTTTACTTACTATGGCAGTATTCCGATTTGACAGAAAACTGAAGTCGCCAATTTGGATATACATACTCCTTCTTAGCTAAAAAGGCCAGTAAAATTGATTATCTCTTTATAAAGAACTTCGATATTTAACCCCTCATTAGGCCTCCGCAATATTTTGTCAGAGGACAAACAAGTCCAAATCATCTAAGCGTTCCTTTTTTAATCTTACTCATTACGTTTACATCAGCCTTGCATTATTTGCGTATCTCCACATTTTTCGTACGACCATGCATGGTTTTACAGATACGACTCAGGGATTTCAATTTTTCAGCATTCAGTCTACTATGAATAGCTTGACAATCTCCTACTAATACCATATTAAGCTGGTTGTAATGAAGGACTTAGCCAACTGAGGAATTGAACTCACAATGCCTGTGTGGGACCCAAACGCGATGCCAACTCAGTTATTGACCAGTATTCTTTAGACAGCCTTCGTGGTCTAGGGGTAAGGCTCTTGACTCGTAATCCGAGGGTCGCGGGATCGAATCCCGGCATGCGCAAATAAATTTTATTTGATTAATTTTTGTTATGCAACAATTAATTAATTAAAAATAATATATTGTATATTTGCGGAACGTTCCAGAGTGGAAGATACTCTTAGTTTCGCCCTGGTGTAAGACCACCATTCAGAATTGAAACGTTGCTTGAAATGGCTTTACCATGTTTGGTGACCAGATTTGAATAGCTAGGTACTTCCCCACCTTCCTCTTCCCCACCTCCTTCCTCTATTTACTACCTTCAGCCACACAACGTACCCCAATTGGGGATGGCATAATCTAGCTGGCTCCAGAGGGGAGCAGTTGGGACTCTTGTGCAGACTCTTGTGTTCACAACGGCGTATAATTTCCTCTCATCACGAGTGTGTGCGTATAGTTATGTATTTAGCATGGAAATAAGCAATACCTACCCAAACCATTCATGAAAATTAATACGCTCATGACAATATTACTCCCACAGCACTTCATTAGCGAGTTGAGTGATCAATTATCTATCTATTGGGTGACACAAAACATGCCCAATTCATCCACAATTCTATATATGTATAATACATTTGAGGGATAATAATAATAAATTTATATCGGTAATGGGTACCGCCGCCTTGGGAACCATTTATTTTATAACCAACACCTCTGTCATAGATCACCCCAAGTGATTCACTACGTTTGGTGACATAGCAGGGTTCTTGGGGTGAGATTTGTTTAGGTTTTGATGGCGGATGACCTGTACACACTGAACTTCAGATTCCTACCAACCCCTCATACCTGTTTCTTTCCCAGAACTTCCTATTTTTCCTTTACTTGAAATGACCATCCACACAGCATCCCCAAAGATGACGTAGGCTCTGAGGGTAATTTTTTTCCTCAGGGCCTCCTGTGTGGAACTCATGTAAAAAAATATATAAATACAGTACAATCTCACTAATCCAGCACTATTAAAAACCAGAGGGTGTCGGATTATTGGAATGTTCAGATTACTGGATCGTGTATAGTAGCACGCCCGACACCATATTTTTTTGCCAATTTGCACATGTTTTCTGCACTATTTAACTTCTTTAAAATGTCCATTTTATCTTTCAAATCTAGTGTCTTGTGTTTCCGTTTACTTGACATTTTTAATTACTCACTTCAAAACAACAGGTAAATACGTATGCACATGAGATAAGTTTTGAGGTTAGACTGCCAGACGACGACGCGACGATGGAGCGCATAGGCGTAGAGGGGCGAGGGAGACGCGGGCGGAGGGTGCTGGATTATTGGACATATCGGTCTATTGAAGTGCCGGATTAGTGAGATTGTACTATGAAAAGCTGTGCTTCGTGACTTAATTTAATTTAACTTATTTATTGCTATGTAGCCAATTTCCAGAAATATTTTTGATTCTTATTTTTAGTGCAGATTATAATTGATTTTTACACTATTTAAAATTTCTTTCTTTTTGCATTCAAACCGTTTGGAAATTTGTCTTATTCGATTAGGTACTTTTATCGATGAAATTTAGATACAGGGTGGACCATAAAGATTTATGAATTTAAAAACATTATTGTGGTTAAACGGCACTGCAGACGGGGACGCGGGTGGTGGGGATCAGTAGTTCAGTTCATGGAAATTTACTCGCAATGGAGCACTTCACGGGAAAACAGCGTGCATTTTGTGTAAAACATTTTTACAAAAACAGCGATTCTTGCATTATTATTCGGCGTTTATTTTGCTCTGAGAATGGATTACATAATCTAAGTCAGTGTCCCAGCGAAAGTTTAATTAGTTTTCGAGGCTACCGGATCACCTGTACAAAAGAAAAGGCAAATCGTTTAAGAGAACAAACTTCAATTACACAATACATGCACTTGTACACTGATAGGTATTGAAAATTACAAAAAAATTTTTTTGAACTAGTTTGTAACACACTTCAGCAGTCTCCTTGTACCCCACAAAAGCCCAAAGAAAACGTCTGATGCTGTTCTTGTTCTACCGGTATTTCAATGAAAGATGCTATGACGAACTAGCATCATTGATTTCTTCGGTACCGGTGCACAGTTGGGAAACACACCAAACGCACGCCCAACAGGGCAAAAACTTTATAATAATCTACCGAATGCCGTAAAGGAAGCCTCAAGCCGTAACACTTTTCGTAGGACATGTGCTTTATACGTAAAAAATAATTTTTGATTTGAAAACGAACATACTCACCAATATTACTTTAGTCACCCCAAGTTATCTGGTTTTCTTAAAACCTTTTCAAAACCATTTGTAAATATAACTGTATCTCGTAAATTGTATTTTTCGTACTATATGTATGAAAAAATTTGATTTACCACTCGTTCTCAACAGCTCAACAGCTCGGCTGTGGAACGATTTACTGGCCTCTGTGTTTCTTCCCTCCTACAACATGGGTCTATTCAAGACCCAGTTTCACGCCTTCCTTTCCACAAAAGGATCCTCCACACAGCGTTCCCAAAGATGACATAGGCCCTGAGGGAAATTATTTTCCCAAGGTCCCCCGATGTGGAGTCAACGTAAAAAAAAAAAAATTCATGCTCATTTTTAAACCACTACAATATTTTTGCACCACACAGTAGGTAGATAAATCACATAAGGGTATTTTAATTAAATCATGGAATAAGTGCCTCCTTTACATTCCCCCCATAGATTTGATTGGTTTACCATAATGGAATATGTAATAGCTAGCCCCATATCACAATTTGGTATAACTATTGTCAATTGCCATTAATTGTGATAGCATAATCTAATATATATAATGCTAATATTTATTTCTCGTTCATAAACTGCCGTATTTAATGGCTTCTATAGTATTGTGTTGATTATACCAGGGTGGCCATGCAGAAGAAAATTAATATTTACTTATTAGGGAAATTGATTGAACCGAGAATTTTGTACTTTTTTTAAGCCCCAGGTTAATTTGTTTAGTTTTCGGAACAACTCATAGATCTCCTAGAAAACTGTTATAGCTCCCTTATTATCATGGTTAGAAATATGATCTAAACGTTGTTAGAAAGAGAAAAAACCACGCTTTTTATATCAAAATCTAAAAGTTAACTGCAAAATAATTAAAATGAAATGAAATGTACACCTATATGAATCCAATATTTCCGACCGCAATTTAAAAAAAAAAATTATGAAACTTTGGGAATTTTTTATTAATTATTTTTACATGAAATGACAAAAAAGGGAGCTGAAGATAACATTTATAATACATTTACATTTACCTGATAAAATATGTGTGTGTTTTTATTTTTTTTCGTTATCGGTAATTTTAGCTAGAAAAAAGAAGGTGAGCCATTTTTAAAACTTTTTTAAGTTTGCATTCAAAATTTTTATATTTCAAAAATAATTATATGTTTATTTTGAATTATAAAATTTGAAAGCATATTTCATTACCTTTCAAAACAGTTTATAGTTTTTGGATACTTTTAGAAATATTCCATTTATTTGGATTTTATTGCAAAGCGGAAATATTTTGACCTTCCGATAAAATAAGCCCGAGGCCTGAGCGGTTAAAACAAGTTTATTAGTGAGGCCCTTACCGCAGTGGCGTAGCGTGGGTATCAGCTGCCCGGGGCGGAGGAAAATTTTGCCGCCCCCCCCCCATATAGGTACTTCTTCAAGGGGGGGGGGGGGTAGTGATCCTTTTTTTTTAAATATTTATTTGCCGATTTTTATTAATTAAATCTGTATGCGGTGAATTAAAACTATACTCAGAACATGAAAACGGTTTTTCTTTGGTTCTGGCAGCACATAAATTGTCTGCAACTAGAATTTTATATTTGCACTTCGAAAAAAGTTATGTTTTCCTTCGAAATATGTCAGCAGATTGGAATTTTACATTCTGAACAATAAACTGGCTTAAACTTTATCTGTATGCGTGTGAATTAAAACTACACTCAGAACATAAAAAAGGTTTTTATTTGACTCTGGCGGCACATAACTTGTCTGCAAGAATTTATAAAGCACTTCAAATAATATGTTTTCCTTCGAAATGTGTCGTTTAGATGAATCCAAAACTGGAATTTTACATTCTGACCACAAAACTACTTTTAATTAAATCTGTATGCGGTGAATTAAAACTACACTCAGAACATGAAAGAGGTTTTTCTTTAATTCTGGCGGCACATAAATTTTCTGCAAGAATTTTATAAAGCACTTCAAATAATATAATGTTTTCCTTCAAAATGTGTCGTCAGATTAATCCACAACTGGAATTTTACATTTTGAACACAAAACTGCTCTTAATTAAATATGTATGCGGTGAATTAAAACTACACTCAGAACATAAAAATGGTTTTTCTTTGATTCTGGCACACATAGATAGTGTGCATCTAGAATTTTATAACTGCACTTCGAATAAGTATGCACAAACCTGTCAGCTATTTAACTTTTCTGTGATAATAAATTTAAAATATATACACCGTGATATATACGTGGAAGAAAACCGTATAAGTGTAATTTTTTGTGCGCTTTCAGCAGGGCGCACAAAGCTTCGCGAATATAAAACACAAATCGACTATCAATTAGAGCTAAAATGATACTGTTGCTATTTACATTTTTATTTAAAAATAATGTATGTGTTAGAAATAAAAACAAAAAGTCTGTCATTAATATTTTGATTTTAACAGTACACAAAACTTTAGAAAGATGTTAATAAACTATAAACTAGAAAAAACTTTTAAGTCCTGATGCGAGAATCGAACCTGCGACTTCCCCAACCAAATTTTTACAAGATGATTATTGATTGTGAAATTTTTCCGCCCCCCCAAAAGTGCCGCCCGGGGCGGGCCGCCCCCCCCGCCCCCCCCACGCTACGCCACTGCCTTACCGACTTATATATAAACTAATTCTTTCTTTATTTGTTGTTAGTACTAACTTTTTTTTTTTTTTAGTTTATTGTAAAATGAAATTTCAGCATATTTTTTGTATCCCAGTAAAAATTATCACCTCTCTGTATTTGCCAAAATCATTTTTTCAGTGCAGAAATGTAGCAAATGTCTAATTGTGGCGCAAACATCTTCTGTTTATTTTCTCAATTGAAATACAGAATAAACAACGCATAAAAACCGAATTTCTCTGAGGAACTTTGAAATCTTGCTGTATATTTTTGTAAAACCATTACTCATTATATGTGTATGAGGGTAGGCTGAAAAGTAATGCCGCATGCTTGTAGAACACAAACAAAAATAAATAGCAACATCAAGCAAAAAGTACAATTCTTAAGCTCAACATTTCTCCCAAAGTGTAACAAGTTTTTTCATTCCGTCACTGAAAAATTCTTCCGAGTTTTCTCGAATCCAGGACTTGACAGCTGCCTTCACCTCATCGTCCGAGTTGTAATGACCCTTGAGATCTCTCTTGAGTAGAGGAAAAAAGTAAAAATTGCAAGGCGTAAGATCGGGGGAGTAGGGAGGGTGTGGAATCAGTTTAAACTTTAGGTTTCGCAGAGCCTCTGCATTTGCTTGTTTGTTCTCATCTGTAAGACGGTGTAGTACCCATTGTGCACGGATTTTACGGTATCCCAATTGTTCAATAATGAAGCTGACATGTTCCTTGAACATTCCAATATCCTTGGAACACGGTCATTTTGAATCAAATTGTCAACGAGTTTGCGATGTTTATCGTCTGTGGCAGTGATAAGACATCCACTGCTTGTTTCATAAACAATTATGACTTTTCCAGGCTGCCAATCACAAACTTTTATTACCCATCGATTTACAGTAGACCTGTCAACAGCATCGTCACCATAAATGTCTACGAATCTCAGTAGGAGTCCCCTTTTCACCAGTTAAAAATTTAATAACAGCACGCTCTTTAACTTGCATTGACATAGCACTAGAACACGTCTCCACACTTCTGCTTCTCAAAATTCAATGAATGAATTCAACGACCTCAAACTGCGCATGCATACAAAGTGGGAATGTCACTTCCACATTCCACCTGGTGCGCTTCTGAAGGTCATTTGTTTGCACTGTACAAGCGTGTTTGCCTTACTTTTCAGCCTACCTTCGTATAAAGAATTTGCCAAAAATCAATTTTACAACTTTTATTTCAAATAAATACAAAATAATACATACACATGTTGATATAAACGAATGAGAAAAAAATGACCATGCCTCAATGTGAACTCTCTAATAAGCATTTATACAAATAATTTCACGTGATATTCTTGTTGAATACGATTCTTTATGTGTATTTTTAGTCAGTGTTGGCTTGTTAGCAAGTGGAGTTTGAGATAATTGTGTGAATGAATTACTCTATGTATATCTTGCCATGTTTCTTGAACACCTCACTAGGAAAACCTGCACTGAAATTTTCAATTATTAAATTTCCTCTCCTTGCAAGCATATTTACAATAGTGTTTTGGAAGTAATCATAAATTGTATATCCTCAGGTTTGAAAAGGCGGCTTGGAACAAGAGCTCGAGGCTTCATCGTCAGATTATTTGAAGCTATCTGCAACTGCACCAACACGGGAGCTGCCACCGCTGCAAGGGTCGTTACTCCCAGCAAGAAGTGAGGACCTTCCTTATTCCCTTCATCAGCACTCACTTCTTAGAGCTGCCCTTCATCGTCATAAACTTTGGTATTGTAGACCTTCATCATGCTGTTTTTCATCGGCACCCAGTTCTTAGTGAATTCCTACATTAGTTTCAGTTCTTATAGAAGGCTTCATCATGATGATATGTTTCATCACTACCCTTTTCTACTTCATCCAAATCCACTTTAGAAGTGGAGTCCTTCGACGTGATACCTTTCTTCAGCATCTAGCTTTAAGCAAAATCCTCATCATGAAATGAAAATTATTTGACTTATTTCTTACAGTGTTCTGAACTCTATGTCTACCACCATCTCATTATTTCCACAATCGTTATCAAAAAAATATTCAGAATAATAAGAATCAAGAAGGTGTTAATTGCTATATTAGTGATTTTTTATTTGATATCACCCATTTTCAATGGATTTTATAATAATGTCCAGTATTTAAAATATGAAGTATTTATGGATAAACTTAAAATTAAAACTGCTAATTCGTAGATGGCGCTAATTTAATTGTTTTAGAAAAAAACACTTTTTGCAAGTTACGCTTTAAATTATTAAGATGAATTGTTTGTTTTTGCTCGTGAATATGGTGAATGAATAGTTTTGTTTTGTATTATAACTCGCAGAAAGGATTTTTCCTAAAATAATTTAATTAGAGCCATCTACGAAAGAGAAAATTATGAATTATTTTAAGTATACCTTAAGAAATAACGACATGATTCTTGCAATTTATCTGGTTACACTGAAAATGATTTTCTTCAGAAGTATAAACTAACACGAATTTCAATACATATGACATTCAATTTTAATTTGGGAGGCGGGTTTGGGTGCCGCCACCCTGGGAACCATTTATTGGATAACTAATACCTTTGCTGTAAGTCACCCCAAGTAGTTCGCCACGTTTGGTGACTTAGCAGGGGTGCCCGAGATAGTAAGGTTTGTCCGGGTGTTGGCGGTGGATGCATCTGCCCACCAGCTGCGTGGCAGGCTGGATCGGGAGAGACTGCTTGAGATACTTTTGATCCTTCCTAGCAGGACTCTCTTGGAACATCGCCTTGTACCGCAGTGGGAGGGATGGATTCATAGGTCCGACACTCCCGGAGATACTGCACCCAGATTCCTATCCGCCCCTCATACCTTATTCCTTCCCAGAACTTCCTCTCCTTTCTTTCATCCGAAGACCCTCCACATAGCATCCCCAGAGATGTTACATAGACCCCGAGGGAAATTATTTTCTTCAAGGCCTCCTGTGTAGAGCTAATGTAAAAAAAAATCTGCAATTTAAAAAAAATTATACCTACATAAATTATTTAAGAAGAAAAAATGTCTGTGGTTACCTTGAAAAAAAACTGAATCTCTGTTTGGATAAAATAATGTCGAATAATATTGATTGAAACTGTACCTTCTTCAAACAATTTTCCTGCCTTATACAAACTTTTCATATCTCCATTATAAATATTAAAATAATATGTAATCTCTAACTTCAAACCTTCCTTTATATGTGAAGAGAGAAATATAAATAATATACGTAATAAAAAAAATAGTAGACTGTAATCAACCCCAAGCTTGCTGCTTATCGTAAAAACTTTATTTAAAAATATCTCAAATTAAGTTTTATTTATTTGATTTCTTACTCAACTTGATAGATCTTTTAAAAAACAAACAAATGTGAAATTTCTCAAAGTCGTAAACTTCTGTGGAATGTTTATGGTATTTACTTTTTAAATGGTGTGAAAAAATGTTAGACATACAGACTAAAGTAAATTTTTCAATGCAGGCTTTATTTAAGTTTTGTATCTGTTTTACTTTAGGCGTAAAATTCCATGTTATTGAATCTAGTTTTTGCATTTAAGTGTATTGTATATATATTTATATATTAATTTTAATTGAATACGTATTTTAATTTTCTGTTGCAATAATTTATATATAATTATTTTATATGAAATTTACTGAAATCTTCCTTTGTATCCATGTGATTGGTTTTGTAAAACTCTTGTTTTAAATGATGATAGATTTCGATTAATAATAATTTTAAATCAACATTTGGTGCAAAATATTTTGAGATACAACTCCGAACTACCAATTTAAATAAAAAATGGTAAAGCTGTTTGGTGTGCAATTATTTTTATGCAAAGTAGCTATCTTTTCACCTTGTTGTTTACTTTAAAAATCAAGGTTTTTGCAGACTTTGTGCTAACAATGCAAGAGTGTGACAAATATAGATTTTTTAATGAGGTGTGAATATTTAATTATTCTCTGAAAGTGTTGAATAATGAATGCTTTACATGTACGTCACACATTTGCAGAAATGTGTTTTCATAAAGTTTATACTGTCAGAAAGAATTACAAGTGCCAGTTAAAAAACTAATGCCTCCTATTTTTTTGAACTAATGCCTCTACTTCTTTACGCACGCTCGACTTAGGGGGTAAGCTGGTGAATGCGTTACGGAAAGTGTGATGCGAACGGTAATCGATGCGAACAGTGATCGATTCAAACGGTGATCGGGCGAGGCGTACATACTAACCCAAGGTCGTAGGTCACCCCAAGGTCTTAGGTCACCCCAATATCGTAGGTCAGCCCAAGGTCGTAGGTCACCCCAGGGTCATAGATCACCCCATGGTCGTATGTCACCCCAAGGTCGTAGGTCACCCCAGGGTCATAAATCACCCCATGGTCGTATGTCACCCCAACGTCATATGTTCTTTTATCAGTTAGTGAAGTTTTACTTCAGTCATGTGTCTAAAGCACACTTGTTTTTTTCTCTTTTTAATTGTCAAGAAATTAAAATTAATTAGGTTGAAACCACACTATTGATGATTAATTTATCATTTTTCAATGTAATCTCCATTCAATGCTATGGTTTTGGTCCATTTTTTTAACAATGTTCTTTTTTTAATAATTAACTAGTCCCCGATGGTTGAATTAGTATTACCTTTATTGTTGGTTCAAGTATGTAAACTAATTATTATTTTTCTAGTTGTTTTATTAAGTACATTTTTTTTAGAATCATCAGTTTTACAGAAAACAATATATGATGTTTACATTTTTCAAATTGTATGTGTTAAAAATGCGTTAGATTTTAGGTTTTTTCTGATCAAATTTTTTTATTTTTTTTTTCATGTTATATGCTTTATAGGAGGGTATAATCTTGATCGTTCATGTACAGGATTCGATATGTAATTTAAAGCAATTTCAACACTTTTAATAATTGTTCATGAAATGCAAATTGTTAGCATATTCAGAATAAATATTTTAGAACTAAACGACATGTGTTTCAAGCTGCAATAGTAGCTAATATAAACATGAGATAATGTATTTCTAGAGCGGGAAAACTTACCGTTTGAGTCAAACAGAGAAATATTTTTTTAAATTTTCCACCAGACAGACAGTATAATTAATTACGAATTCAAGGGAGTGGTTTAATGCAAATAAGTTTTCATGGACTCACAAATTGGCACAATATTTTAGTGTTTACCAGCTTGATTAGTTGGTGAAAGAGTATTATAACGGTGTTGCCACTAAACAAAATGCAATGAAAGGGTATTAATTGAGATAGGATATAATTTGTTAACGTAAACAATCGCACAACTTGTGAAAGGCACAATTAGTCAAACAAATTAATTTAATGTAATCTACTTACAAGATTTATTTTTTTCTACTTTATTCCTGAGTCAAATTATTTCGCACAGAAAAACTTTTGTTTTTATTCTTAAGTACCTACCATTTATAATCTGATAATATTCTGTGATAAAAACTGTTTATACACGTTTTTGTATTTACTATTTTGAAATCCAAATTTACAAAATTCAATTTTTATTCATTGAATAATAATTAAAAAATGCACATTACTAAGTATTATTGATTTTTTTTTTTTTAAGAAATTAGAAAAAAAATTGATGTAAAGAAAATGAAAGAGTTGATATGGATGTAAATATCTAATGGAATAGTGATGTATTTATATATTATATGATCATTTTAGCATTCATTTTTATAAAAAAATTATTGTAATTTATTTTTATGTTACGATTTTACAAAAGGCCTGCTAGGAATATTATTTATTAACATCAAATCAAAAGGCAAAATAGATGTTACACGCACTGGCATAATTCAATTTCTGTTACAATGGGTCTCCAACAAAAACTCTTCCAATGCATACTGTAGTTCCAATAATGGTTTTTACAACCATGCAGCTAAAGATTGTAATGTGCGGATTGCTGGCAGCCCAAAGTTTAATTGAGTTGTATAATTTCAAAGGCGAATCTGAAATTTTTGAGAAAACTGAGTTTCAAAGATTAGATTAGAGGATTTCAAACTCTAAATGTCTATATCAGAATTCTGAACCTAAAACTGTTCTAGAGTGAAAAACAAATATGGCAATCTGTAATATTGACCAACATTGGGGATTGGCAACATTGAGGATTTCTAATTCTAAATGTCTATATCAGAATTCCGAACCTAAAACTGTTCTAGAGTGAGAAGCAAATATGGCAATCTGTAATATTGACCAATATTACAGATTGCCGACATTGGGGATTGGCAACATTGAGGATTTCAAACTCTAAATGTCTACATCAGAATTCCGAACCTAAAACTGTTCTAGAGTGAGAAATAAATATGGTAATCTGTAATATCGCCCAATCACAAAGCTCCATTATAATGACCTACTGCAAACTGCAACGGTTCATAAATAAAAAGATGAACAAAATCATGTGTGCAGTTCACAGGTGGTAAAAGCCAGTATCAGGAGTAGGATAATTGTATGGTTTATTTATTATAATATTGTTACCAAGTTTAAAAATTATTTTTGAATTTTATTCTACGAAGCACCGCACAAATAGGAGGCTGACAGGCTACAAAGCACCGCACAAAAAGGACACCGAATAGTCTATCTCATTCTCTTGCAGTCTAAATCCTATAGATGTATGTGTTTGTCTCTTTTTAGTGTCACTCGTTTCCGTTTCATCGAGTTTAAAATCACAACGGTGCTAAAGAAGTAAAAAAATAATAACAAATGAGAAACAAAAGTGGCAACTTGTAAAAATGTTAGAATCATAACCGGCAATCTGACACTACTTTAGAATCAAAGACAGCAATGAGTAAATGTAAATTCTTAGCAAATTAGTAAATTTTGGATAATTTTCAATTTTTTTTTTCACAAACTCACATTAAATTTTTAAAAATCCTTTAAATGAACTAGAACTAAATATAACACACAAAAAGCAATACATTTGTCTAATTTTATCTAAGTATTCCGAGTTAAAGATTTTTTGGTCTGCTAAAAATAATGCAACATTAGATTGCCGCCTTTGAAATTAAACGAATCAATTACCCTTGAGGATTTTTGGAAACCTGCAATATGACAACATTAATAATATACCTAGCAGAACTTTAAAATCGAATTGTTTTTTTAAAATTATTAGATAAATTATTCTTAAAAAAAACCAACATTACAATTTTGCATTTGTTATTACTTTGCAATCCGTAAGTCTATTATGTGTGTAGTTTTTAGATGTTACAATTTGGTGTGCGATACGGGGTATCATAAAAGATCCATTATCATTAAATAAACAGCTTTTAATTCTTATCAGGAGGTGTATTGTAACCAATCAATACTTGTACATTGATTAGCCCCTGTTTTTGCAGACTTGCCAAGTACCCTTACAGCTTGTTAGAATAAATGTAATGAAAACAATATTTAATCCCCCCACCAGACTCATACTTTAGACTTCCAGACAATGATTTATTAAAAATATAACCTTCCGTAATTCATTATCATTATTCGTAATATGTATACCTAACTAAAAATGCATTACAGTGAGACTCTCTTAAGAAGTTTTCCAAGGGACCGGAAAAATAAGTATAACTGCTCAAACGTGGTAGAAGTAAAACTTTCAGAAAACTAAAGTAGACAAGAGTGGGGAGGCTACAAAGCACCGCACAAAGAGGAAACCGATTGTTCCATCTCATTCTCTCGCAGGCTAAATTCTATAAATGTATATTTTGACTTTTCTAGTGTCGCTATTTTGTTTCACCGAGTTTCAAATCACAACAATGCTAAAGAATTTTTCACTTCACAAACTTCTTAAGCGGGAAAACCGGTGTGAGATAAATTGGGCCATTTTTTAAATTCATTTTCCAAGTGACCGAAAAAACTAAACTTCTTAAGCATGAAAACTTCTTAAGTGGGAGCTTCTTAAGCGAGTTTTACCGTACTTTATATATATATTAAAAAAAATAGGTACAATATTTTTGCAGCTCACAGATTAAATAATAAAATGATTGTCTTTCCAAAAAAATTAAACTGGTCTTAAAGAAAAAGCTTTTATATTTAATTCAAAATAAAAGGTGCGGCAAAACAAACAGTGCAGTTTTGAAGGGCTATTACAAAAAAAACGGCGCTACTTACAGAAATGGGGGTTTAGTTTATTTTATTCAGTACATCATGCCGTTTTATGCATCAAGTCCTGAAGATGACATCAGAAAGATGATGGCCCCCAGCAGCGATACATTGATGAAGGCAATTTCTAAAGTTTTCGGCTGCATTTTGGCACTTCTCGATGGGCATAGCGGCGATTTCCTCCCGAATTCGATCCTTAAGTTCTTTCAAGGTGTGAGGTCGATGTTTAAAAATGATGTTTCTTTAGATAGCCCTACAGGAAGAAGTCGCAAATGCTTAAATCGGGTGAGTGCGCTGGCTATCCCACGTCACCCCTCGGAGAGACGAGGCACGCAGGGGTCATCTGTTTTATCAGTGAAACTCGAGCAGTATGGGCCGTAGCACCGTCCTGTTGAAACCAGATGTCTCCAAGATCTGTTTTCTCCGTTAGTTCTTCCAATTGAGGTCAAAAAAATTTCAAACGTGGAAACATAACATTGAGCATTGACAGTCACGGTTCGTCCATTCTCCTCGAAAAAATACGACCCAATCACCCCAAATTTGGAAATCGCGCACCACACGGTCACTTTTGGGGCGTGAAGAGGTCTCTTGTGAAGTTGCCTTGGGTTATTTTCAGCCCAGTACTGAAAATTTTGTTTATTCGCTATGCCCATAGAGATGTGCCATGCAGCCGAAAACTACAGAATTCGCCTTCATCAATGTTATCGCTGTTGGGGACATCAAAATTTTGGTGTCATCTTCAGGACTTGATGCATAAAACAGCATGATGTACCGAATAAAAAAAAATAAACCCATTTTATGTAAGTTGCGCCGTTTTTTTTTTAAATAGCCCTTCAAAACTGCACTGTCTGTTTTGCCGCACCTTGTATTTATGTATGTATTTTATTTATTTGTGTGAAATAATTCCCATAGATTATGTGAATCACTGTTTCCTTGTGTAATAAATTTAATTCAATGTATGTATGTATCTGTATTGACATTGTGTAAATTGAAATAATGTAGTTTAGTTACAAATTTGTGTTACAAGATTGATGTATCCTTTCTTCCAATGGATTTAGAAGCAATATTAATTCCTACCCAGATTAAATAATTTTGTGATATCACGCAAGCTTCACGTCAGTGTTGGTTAGTAGCTCCGATCAATGTTTGTACATAATGTGACAATCAATCTAGTTTCAACTGATGAAATTTCAGAGAATAAATGTTCATATTGGTGTCTTTAGCATTTTAGAAAATTCTCGTCAATATTATTTATTTAAATATAAGGAAATGCAATTCCCGTACTTTGGTTTTAGTATGTCGATTTGAAATCTTGTCTTTTTATCTCAGTTTTCTCAAAGAAATTATAAAATATTTTAATGGATGCTATCACTACTTCACTACATTCTGTTCTCTTATAAGAAAAACACAAAATTTAAGCATATCAAGAACACATTCCATTAATTGAATCAATTTTAATCCATATGAGAAGTACATTCTTCACTTCTTCTCAACATTTGTGGTGTTTGTGACACGGCCGGTATTATAATGTCCAGAGAAGGTTTGCAATAAAGAAAAATCTCTAGATAATACAATCTGCTTAGTAGTGCATGTCGACATCGTTATCTGCTTGATAACATGGTGCTATCGTGAAAAATAATTATTGAGTAACTGTAACTGTCAGAGTAAAGTGGCTAGTAGTGCTATCTGACAAAGCTATCGTCATGATGGTCGATGATTGATTTAATAATTTTGACTTGGTAGACAACATATGCATTAATCTATTTTTTGTAGGATTTATGCATAGATTATTGTAGGTATAATAATACCTACTAGCAGTTAAAAACCCGCTCCGCAGGTTTTTTGCTGTAAGGCGCTGCGGGCGGCTTTTGGTTCGGCTTCGCCTAGTTCAAGTGTTGGTGGCCATTTTATTAATCCAATAAGAACTGGTTCCAAAAATAGCCGGTTCCTCAGAAAAATTACTCAGGCGATTCAGTGACAGCTAGTCACCGGGACAAAGTAACCGCGACAGGCAACTACGTCATATATAATATATAGGCGCACTGTATTATTATTCACAACTGCCAGTTTCAATCATATTATCATCAATCTCTCTATACCTGGAGAGATTCACGAAATTACAAATCCAAAAGTACTTACGTCTGCCAGCCAACGTTACTCACGCTAGCTGTTAACGTAAGTGGCGCCATCTTTTGGCATTATTGGTTACTTTCTTGAATTCGGTTCTATTTTAAAAGTAGCTTTTTAACAAACTTCAAGTACGAAGATGGTTTTGCATAAGGCGCGGCGTCAGAGATGTATTCGGAGTCGGGTTCTTAAATTTCAACCGTACAGTCGTTAGCCTAATAATAATGTTAGATACAGAGTTTATACCAGTTTTATGCATTGTATGGAATCGATCTGAATGTGAATCTTAGCATATTCTACAGTTGTCGAATTAATATTTAGATTTGTACCAATTTTCTTAATAAATTCACATTAAAGAGTAACTCTGTAGTTTCCTGAAACCCAAAAATATTTAGAATACAGCTTTTAGCTTATCTTAGGCTAGCTTTAAACTCGTAAGTAAAATTTACAACTTAATGTAAGTTTTTGACATGTTACTCCCAGGAGCGTTTACATATATTTATATGCATCGGACTTGTGGTAATTAATGAAGGCCAGAAATTTTCGCAGACGTGAGTGATTAGACTTGTCAAAAAAACTTCTGAAAGAACAAGTTCTGTGAATTGCTATAATTTACGTTTAGTGACTTTTGGTGTCGTTTACATTGGTAATTTGGCCATAAATCGCATAAGTGAGCGATTTACGGGAAAAAACTTACGAGTGTAAAACCTAACCTAACCTAACCTAACCTATAAAGCCAGCCTTACAGATAGAAACTATCAGATGATTAGATTTATCTGAACATTATAGTACCGACACTCAACTGTTTTTAATTGAATTTTGCTAACTCAAGTTAGTCTGATTAACCTCCATAAAAGCTAATTGCATTTTGTACACTGATTTGCCAAATCTAATAATTAGTATGTAATTAGATTGTGCAGGTGAAAACACAAGTGAGGTAATTTATTATTTGGCCTTGAAGTAAATAAGTCTAACCCGAGTTAGCTCAATACGGAACAATGTCAAGACGAAATAAGTCAATTTAAAGATTGCTTTCAAATCCTTCCTTTTAATTTTAAAATGCAGGTGTTTTGGTAATTTCCTCTATAAACAGTTAGAAATAATGAATAACTTAAGTCACTTGTTAATTTAAAAGCCTATTTATTTATTTATTTTATTTAAACTATTCTATGACTGATTATAATGACGGGATCACGAGCTTCTATTGTCAATAATATATAATGATTGTAAGACGTATAATTGATCACAAAAGAGATGTTATAATTTATTTATTTATAATAATATACATTGTACTTTTCTCAAACCTTGGCATGTTAAGTGTACCTATTTATATGTGTGTTTATCCACCGAGTTTCTGTAAATGAATACAAATTCATAATAAACCTATTTAAAAATGATTTTGTTTTTAACTACATATTTTTAATTATTTTTAAAAGTTTGTCAGATTTGAACAGAACTAAACTTTAAAAAAATTATAGATTATTAGTCTGGCAGATTAATGGAATACATATTTAAAAATGTGTATTTATTGCACACAAAATGATCACAACGCATGGTAAGTTTATAAAGTGATCACAATGCCATGGTAAGTTTATAAAATGGTCACAATGCCATGGAAAGTTTATAAAATGGTCACTACTCCGTGGAAAGTTTATATAATGATCACTACCCTGTGGTAAGTTTATAAAATGATCACTACCCTGTGGTAAGTTTATAAAATGATCACAGCGAATGGTAAGTTTATAAAATGATCACTACCCCGTGGTAAGTTTATAAAATGATCACAACGCCATGGAAAGTTTATAAAATGATCAATATGCCGTAATAAGTTTATAAAATGATCCCAACACCATGGTAATTTTTTGAAAATGATCCTCTCTTATTATCAATCTGATTTGCAAGCCTTTTTATGTCTTAAAATTTCTATAGGAGTTAACACCATCTTAGCTTTGCATTTGTCGCATTCAAACTTCTGCGCATTTGGTTTATTAGAAGTCAAGATAGTTTCATCTGAAGCTGTTTGATTTTTAGAAGTGCTTTCGAGACTCTTGGAGCAAGTGAAGGTGGTGTGCTGAAGTTTTTCCAGAGAGGAGAGGCAAACAGTGATGCCGCATTGTTCACAAGTCCAGGCAGTTTCAAGGATCTCTTCGTATAGGCCCTGACTCCATTCCGTTTCTTGGAGGCTGAAAATGATAATGTAATTAAAAACATAAATATAAACTAATGAAATAATTTTAGAACATTCTGAATGTAACTTAGGGAGTCAGAAATCAAATGGGATTTTATCCATTGACCATTGTGTGATTTTTTGAATCTGCCAAATTAAAAATATCTCGATTATATCTTCACAAATACTTGTTATTTTTTGCAGTTTTGTTTTTGGTGCTTGCTGTAAGAGAAAATGAAGTAATTTAATCTATAACTTTATTGGCTAAAGCTAACAATGTGTCTCTGCCTATAGGATGCGTGATGGGCTGGATCAGAAGAGACCGATTGAGGGAGACCCTTTGATCTCTCCAGCAGGACTCTCTCGATCAATCACCTTGCACCGCAGTGGGAGGGATGAATTCATATGTCCCATCCACCCCTCATATTTTATTCCTTCTCAGAACTTCTTCTCCTTCCTCTCCATATAAAGACCCGCTACACAGCATCTCCAAAGATGACATAGGCCCTGAGTATATTTTTCTTCATGGCCTTCTGTGTGGAGCTAATGTAAAAAAGTATGATTTTTATGAATTTCAAAAGATATAAAGTTAAAAAAAAAACTATTTAAAAAAAATTAACAATCAAAAGTTAAATATGGTTCAAATTAGCGATGTGTCGGTTTAGCTCGAATGGGCTCTTGAACTTAGGCTCTTGGCGTGAAGCAGACCCTACTCCTAGTCTTTTTTCAAATCGACTACTCCCAGAGAACCCGGTCCAGGGCTCGGACCCAAACCCGTATCTCGTAGCCGGAACTTGAATGCCTCCACCGAAGTCCCCGTGTTCGCGGTCCGAGCCACTCACAACACTCGGGTTCTTGTTCGGGTTCGAGTTCTTGTGCGGGTTCCGGCTCCGAGGTCCGGCTCCGTCCTAACCCGTGCGTTCTGCTAGCCACAACAGCACCCAGTACCCAGTCCGCATCCAAGAACTCCGACCCGGGTACCTGCTTCTAGAATTCGAGTACTTTTAAAAGGAAGCAAGCTTAGGAGGCCTTCGGCAAAATACAGAACTTATCCATCGCTAGTTCAGATGGGTATTGTCATATTTAGTGACTAACTAACTAACTAACCATCACGCCGTTTCCCTGCAGGGGTAGGCAGAGAGGACGGACCGCCACACAACTCGATCTTGGCACACACTCTTTGCCTCGTTCACATTCATACATCGTCTCATACATGCTCTTCTATTATTCCGACTCTTCACATGGCCCGACTCAAGTATCTGATTCACTTGGTCGTGCCATGTCTTCCTCGGGCGTCCCCGACTTCTTCTACCATTCACATTTGCATCATATATTCTCCTTACACTCCTTTCCTCGTTCATTCGCTCTACATGCCCAAACCATCGGAGAGTCCCTTTCTTAATCTTACACATCACGCTTACATCAGCCTTGCATTCTTTGCGGATATCCACGTTTCTCTCACGATCGTACATGCTTTTACCACACATTCGCCTCAGGGATCTCATTTCTACAGCATTCAGTCTGCTTTCATCCTTCCTCTGCCAGTTCCATGCCTCACTGCCATACATCAGGGTAGGTACCAGCACTCCATTATGGACGGCTAGTTTCGCGTCTTTGGACAGTTTTTTATTACCGCCAACGGCATTCAGTCCTCCATTAATGGAGTTACCGGCATTCACCCTTCTTTCAATATCTCAATCAGCCTTCCCATCTTTCGTAAACATACTACCCAGATACACAAACTCATCCACCTGCTCCAAGTATTCATCATTCACAACTATATTGCATACTGTTTTCGTACTCTCTCTTTCAAACACCATGACTTTAGACTTACTTACATTCATCATTAACTCATTCTTCATACATACTTCGTTCATCCTAGACACGAGAGACTGCAGATCTTCCATACTGCTAGAAATTAGCACCGCATCATCAGCATTCAAAAGGTAACATACTTCCAGATTACTCAATTTTGCGCCCAATCCCATCTCTTTCAATTCTTGCATACAATTATCCATGTATAGATTGAATAACCACGGTGACATTACGCAGCCTTGTTTAACACCTTTTGTGATGTCAAACCACTCCGTAAAATCGCCGTTCACCCTAACACATGCAACGCTTCCCTTATATAGCGACGCAATTGCCTGAATGAGCTTCGTATTCACTCCGTACTTGGACAACACCTTCCATAGCTTTTTCCTGTCAACTCGGTCGTACGCTTTTTGTAGATTTACAAAGGCACAGAAGAGTTTCTGGTTTTTTGCAAGAAACTTCTCAGTGAGCATACGCAATGAGAAAATCTGGTCCATGCACCCCCTTCCACTCATAAAAGCACCTTGCACATCCCATATTTTATCTTTTGTTTCCATTCTTACCCTTTCAATCAATATTCTACCATACAGCTTGCCCACTGATTCCCACATTCCATACGTGACCCTTTACCTTTGTATAATGGCATGATTACAGCCCTTCTCCAATCTAATGGCGTATAACCCTCCTTTAAACATTGGTTAAAAAGTCTGCACAGCCATGTTAGAATAATACGACTATCTCCTTTAAAGTATTCGGCAGCAATATTGTCGAAACCCACAGCCTTGCCACTCTTCATGCATTTAATTGATCTTTTTATTTCATCCATACTGATTTCGGTAACATTCACTCCATCATCGTTCATAACCGATTCACCGCTGGGATCACAACCACTCGGGTGACTTTCGAAGACTTCCTCGAAATATTTCATCCATCTCTCTTTGATTTCATTCTCATTCGTCAACATTTGTCCATCTTTCGATTTTATCACTTTCATGCTTCCGTTCTCTGGACCACTCCGGGACCTTTTGACCTCCTTCCAAAACAGTTTTATGTTTTCTTGGAAGTGGTTTGTCATTTTGATTCCCTCTTCTTCTTCCAGGCGTTTCTTTCGTTCTTTCACCCCAACACTTACTCTTTTCTTGCAAATATCTTATACACTTCTTTCGCTCGATCTCTCTCTTCGCTTGAAACACTGCCAATCGCTATCAGACGTAACCATGCTTTCTTTTTCTTTGAGACCAGTGCTTTGATCTCATCATCCCACCATGCATCACCTTTTTTCCTACCTTGCTTACTTATTCCACACACATCTCTAGCAGATTCGCATAGACTCACCTTAATGTGGTTCCATGTTTCCTCTATGCTTAGAACGTCCATTTCCTTATCATTCAATCTCATTTCTGCACAATTCTCAAATTCACTTCTGACATAATCGTTTTGTAGTTTTTCTATTTTGACTCTTGTTGGAGCTGATACCGTTTTCACCTTAGAGCGCCAGCCGCGAAAGAGGTTTACTTTTGACACCACCAGAAAGTGGTCGGTTTCAACCTCAGCTCCTCTGTAAACTCTTGTGTCCTCGGTAACGGCTCTCAACCTAGAGTCAATTACTACAAAATCGATTATCGATCTTTCAATTCCTCTTTCCCAAGTATACTGATGGATACCCCTATGATCGAAGAAAGTATTCGAAACAAAAAGGTTCCACTCCAAACATATTTCAAGTATTCTATTCCCATTTTCATTCGTTCTTTTATCCCCAAACATACCTAAGGCCGAATCAAATCCGTCACGTCTAATACCGACCCACCCGTTCAAATCGCCCGCCATTATAATCTTTTCATTCAACTCTTTTAGTCTCATTACATCATTCACACCAGTCCAAAAATCATTTTTCACTTCATCACTTTCAGAATTAACAGGGGCGTAGCAAATAATAAGAAACACCCTTGTCAAACCAATTTTATAATCAGGTCGTTCAAAATCAATTTAATAATCAGGTCGTTCAAAGTGTATCATCTTTTTTATTCCCTTCCCTCCATTTTTTTCACCTTACAACATTCCTCAAAAGAGGATGCTTTATCAATTCCTGGTAATTAGGACTATTGACTTGGAATAAATGGTTATAAAATTTAATTTTTTACCTTCCAAACACCACATGTTCCGTCAGCCAAATCCCTCCTTTCTTATCATGAGGATAGCATTTAAATTCCTTATCAAATGGATTAGGATCCACATCAGGGAAAGTCATGTCTTCCCCAGTACCGACGAAGGTGTTCTTCAAATCAAATGGTAAGAGTCTTTTGATGGTATAACAGACCTCCGTGGCCATGTAGGAACTGAGCCCCGTTGATAGTTCATATTGTAATTGTTGATTAGATCGCTTTTCCACTTTTGGTTTAGATTTTTCTAGGCTGCTTTCAACGCTGGTATCTACGGCTGAAAATAATAGGGAACAACAGAAATAAAGATTATTTATTTAAATTTAAAATATATGTAATCACTAAATGAAGGTCTGAAGGAATGCTGCTGATAACGTTGTAACGCCCTCTTTCTCATAAATGATGTGCGTATTTGAAAGAGCAGTTGCAATGGAAGTTCAGGCCAGAATTATACGTCACTAGGATCAATGACATTATATAAATAGACTCACCATTGTCTCACAAACTCAAAATATAATGTGGCAAGTAAACAACACTCTTTTGTTTTCAGCGGTTTTCAGTAATTTCTTAATTCAAAAGATATTTATGTGTTAAAAAGATATGCTGCTTCCACACCGAAGCCAACCTTCCAACTCCTCCGAACTTAGTTCTTCGAACCTTCCTAGTTCAAACTTAGTTCGGAGTTGGAAGGTTGGCCGATCGTGTGGTGGCTGCGGCCAACTCTGAACTCCGAACTCCAAAGTGGCGGATGTCGAATAGCTGATTCGGCGCTGTATCTTATCAGTTGCCTGCAATTGTGGAGGCGATGCTTTGGTTTCCATAATATTGATTTCGTTTCTTATTATTTTTACAACAGTTGGTTTCTTCGTAGAGCAACGGGTTTCGATCTGACAAAGCTCTGTCTGTAGAAAATGAGCCGTAAAGAAAAGTAAGCTCATTTTCTCAAGACAGTAATCCGTCAGATGGCTCTGTTGCTCTGGGGAACATTTTAACATTTCATTTTATTTTAAAATAATATTTTAGGCTAATGAATTGGGTAGGTACTAAAAGAGAATTATATTGTCTATGGTCAGCCTTTTTTTTTGTTTCCTCTATCCTTGTCGATTGTATGTGTGACCACACAATCTCAAATCGAAAAAAAAAGTCGTTAAATATTGGCATGTCTATGATCAAATAGCGTTGACACTTGGTCCACATACAAAAAAACTGTGAAATTATCAATCTAATGATTGGTTTATTTATGGTGTCAAGTCATGAAGCCTGTTGTCATCAATTCTTGGCTAAAATTCAATCATTCCATTTCTAAAAGCCTTATCTCTAAAGCCTCCATTTCAGCTTTACTGCAAGTTTATCTGAACTCTTTGTACGCAATTAACTTTATACCAATAATTTAACGGAAGTGTTACAATCTGAGGCATACAAGGAGCTCGATTTACAACTGACTCCAGACTTCCAGAGTTTTCAAGGGACCGTACAAGCTGTACTTACCTTCTAATCGGTCATTGATTAAGTAGTCCCATTGTTTCCTCAGCTGTGAAGCTTTAAGCAGAAGCTGAAGTCCAGCTTCAGGCGTAGGAAACTCCAGCTGCAGCCAGGCATCACAGACTATCCTGAAATATTCATATAAAAAGACTTCAGTACAATGCTATAACCCATTGGCTGCTAACAGCATAATGTTAAGAGAGAATAATCTTTTCCTCCAGTGTTATGGTTCTGCATTTTATAAACTACTGTGAAAAATTAAAAATGACAATTATTTATTTATAATTTCAATTTGGGAGGCGGGCATGGTTACCGCTGCCCTGGGAACCATTCATTGGATAACCAACACCTCTGCCACAGGTCACCCCAAGTGGTTCATGGGGTGAGGTTTGTCTGGTCTTGGCGGCAGATGTGTCTGCCCACCAGCTGTATGGCAGGCCGGATCAAGAGAGAATGGTTGAGGACCTTTGACTTCTCCAGCCGTACTCTCTCGGAACATCGCTTTGCACTGGAATGGGAGGGATGGATTCATACGTCCGTTACTCCTGGACACACCGACCCCCAGATTCCTACCCACCCCTATTACCCTTTTCCTTCCCAGAACTTCCTCTCCTTCATTTCTTAAAAAGACCCTCCATACAGCATCACCAAAGATGACAAAGGCCTTGAGGGGAATTATTTTCCTCAGGGCCTCCTGTGTGGAGCTAATGTAAAAAAAAAAATTAAATAACTAATATTATGAGATAAAACTATGAAGGAAAAACTGATATATAGAATTTGCAAGTTACCAATTATAATAATAATGAATAAACATACCTTGAAAACGATAGATTTGTGTCAATGCAGTGAGCGAAGAGAAGTAATGTCTGTGCAGCGGGCATTCTCATAGAGTTCATCAAGTAGGGTTTAGTCGTCTCCAATAATGATCTAAAAATCAATTACACATAATTCATCAGAATGTAATTTTGTTAACGTTAACCACTCCGATACGTAAACGGATGTACACGATAATATTACGATAGCAGTCAAGTACAATAAGCGTGTTTTCACGTCAATCCCATGTGTTTCCACAGAAATCGTTATAACTTTGTTATTTATTTTTATTTATTTATATTCTCACCATACATTTTGTTGTTTTTTTTTACATAAATTAACCTCACTAGGACTAATGCCTGTATTGAGGTTAACAATTATAATTTGAGGATGCATTTTACATACAAAACACTACTTTCAAAACACTAATATTACATACTAATTACCCATCTGGTCTAGTGATTTGAGAATGATTTGTAACATTATCGTTCTAGTTATTGTTATTGTTCTAGTGACATCCTTAAAACAAAAAGTAGAAGGTTGATTATAAACCAAGCTAAGCTAAGTATTCAAGTTGTCCATAGAAATACATAAAAATACTTATTCTGCCAGATACATGGTAGACCGAAAAATCGCCCACCCGCCGTTAGATATTGTTATTTTTTTATTAAATATTCTTGTATGAAATGATAAAAAAAGCGAGGTGACTAAAATGTTTATTATACATTTATACGATAGAATAAGTATTGTTTTTTTACATAATCCGTGATTTTAGTACCGTTTTCACATAAAAACATCACAAGAGTGATTTTAACATTTTTTTTATGTTTGCATTCTAAATTTTAATATTTACAAATGTTAATATTTATTTGTAATAAAACAATTTGAAAGCTTATTTCATAACCTTTCAAAATCAGTTTTTAGTATTCGGCTACGTTCAGAAATGTTTCATTTATAGAGCTTTAATTGTGAAGCGGAAATAACACAAAGTTTTTGTACATCTGACATTTCGTTTAAGACGAAAAACTCGCATATTATACGCAAAATATCTGAGTGGTTAATGGTGTTGCTATTTATTGTTTTTTTTTTTTAAATTTTCAAATAGCTTACAGATAGCTGATGACCTGATGTTTTGAACTCAAAGGCAGACGTGATTGGTAGGTTGTGTTGTCCATTTCTATATCGTTTTCATCTAACTGTAGAACCTGAGGATGGATGCCAAAGTAGCTCATCGGATGAAGTGAGACAAAGGCCTTATTGGACGTGTGGAACAACTGCTCTGTAACAGACTGAAAAAAATACAGAATAATGTCTAACGGTATTTTATTATGTCTCTTGTTTTACGCAAAAGTGACCAGCTAGCCTCTCAGAAGCTGTATAGGGACCGTAGATACTTTAACAGTATACAACTGCTGACACTGTATAAATCACAAGTGCACTCTACTGTTGAATTTGGTAGTCGCCTCAGGTCTGGAGCCCCAAAATACCTGAAAAAAAACCCTTGACTCTGTGCAGAAATGGGCAACATCTTAACATGCAATCTTTAGAGCACAGGCGTCAGGTGGGTATGCTGCCCTTGTTCTACCGGTATTACAATGGAAATTAATTATGTCTTACTCCGCTTACTCGTTAATACGGAATGTTTTGTATTCAAACAGTTGGATATAGCTTTATTATCATGAAAAGTGAGTATTTATGTCACGGGAGACAAAATAAACATGCAAAAAATTTGCATTTAATATTTTAATTTTGTTAAAATTAATTCGCTTACGCGGTTACGCCATTTTGTATGTACCGTTTTTATTTCATAAACAATCAATCATGATTACACAAACCCGCTAGGATAAACCCTGAATTGCCCTCAAACCATTCAAAACCTGGGATGTTTTTTAAAATTATGATGACATGATACTTTCGTCGTGTAATCTAAACCTAAAAAGGGAATATTCCGTATTATCCATGCGTCAAACTTCGGCAACACGAGCGTTCCGTATTATCCGTGAGGTGGACTTATGCATATTTACCCAATGGAAGATGCTCCGAGGAACTAGCGTCCTTGATCCCTTCGGTACCAGTGCATTGTCGGGAAAAAGGCCAAATGCATGCCCAACATATGTACACGGTTGACATTTGTCACATGAGAATGGGTCGCTTCTATGGCTGTGAAACGAATAGGCCACTTGCATCACTTTTTTTTTAAATTTTCCGGTGTAGGCAAATATTCTAAGACATTCCATATATTTTTTTTAATCTCATTTTTGAAACCCTGGTTATTTTTTGAAACTTTCAATCTGAAAAATCGGACCATTTTTTATAAACCGGAAAGACGGGACATAATTTTTTTAGTGCGAAAAAAAAAAATTACACAGCCGAAAATCATTTGATAAAAAAAAACAACGCATTCCACATGAATGGCACAGGAGAATAACGAGGCATACCAAAAATATTACATCTCATAAATATTTGTTTCCTTGATCCATCTTATTGATCATTTTGTTTTCAATACATTGAATAACAAGACACAGTCAGATGGAGTAATCGTCTATGTAAAATCCGATCTTTACCCGATTATCTCTGAACTATCCATCGATAATGCCAACTGCCTTAAAATTAAAATAAACCAGACCACCATTCTTGCACTATACAGGTCACCTAAACAGCAAAATGTTTCATCCTTCCTTAAATCTTTAGACGTGGCCTTATTGAACTGTAGATCAAATGAAGAACTAATATTAATCGGTGACATTAACATAGATTTACTTAAGCCCATGTCAACACAAACACTCGATTATAATAACCTAATGACTCAATACGGGCTTGTTTCTCACATTAATGTCCCAACTAGAGTAACCGACATGACCAAATCGTGTATTGACCACATATTCATAAGAACAAAAAAAAATGCGAAAGGAATTGTATATCAATCAACCATAACTGATCACTTCTCAATAGTAATTGGCCTCATGAATAAAAAATCCATTCCCATTACCTCATGTGAAAATATATTAAAGACTAAGATCAATTTTGAGGAATTAACCTCCAAAATTAAATTGGAAAATTGGCTCTCTACTCTAAATTCTTCAGATGTAGATGTTGCATTTAATAAATTTTCTGAAATACTTTTGAAACATATTCAGGCTGTTACCGTTGAATCCCCTTTGAATAACTCAAAAAATAAAAAACTAAAACCATGGATAACCGATGGCTCAATTTTTTGTATTAAAAAACGGGACAAACTCCACAAAAACTTACTTAAAAATCCAAATACACAAGCCCAAATATTTTATAAAAAATACAGAAATATTTGTAACAATCTCATCAGAATCACTAAAGAAAACTACTATAAACAGAAATTGTCCAGAGCCGGTAATAACAATAAAAAAGTTTGGAAAATTATTAAAGAAATATCTGACACTGACCATTCAACACCACCAATCAATAAATTAAACATCAACGGACTAGACACCTCTCTAAAAGACGAACCTGACACTGTGACAAATTACATAAATGAATATTTTTGTAATATCGGAAAAAACTTAGCATCACAAATTTTAAATAAAACACTTACCGATGAAAATGCTCTTGCCGACAATATCAATAACTCTGCTTGTGAAACAAACAATTCATTCACACTCAACCCCACCAACTCTGCTGAAATTTCACAAACTATTAAACAATTAAAGCCCTCCCATTCATGTAATCATGATAAAATATCCGCAAACATACTAAAAATTATTGAACCTTTTATAAATCTACCACTAGTACATATCATTAACCTCAGTCTCGACAAAGGTATATTTCCGAACAAACTCAAACTTGCTTTAGTTCAACCAATTTTTAAGTCTGGAACTCCTACTGAGATATCAAACTATAGACCTATCTCCATTTTATCATCACTTTCCAAAATTATAGAAAAAATCGTAAAAAAAAGACTTATCGACTTTCTTACAAAATACAATATTCTCTCGCCAAACCAGTTTGGCTTCAGAGAAGGGCTAAGCACAGATTCAGCTACTCTAGAATTAACATCACACATAATAGAAGCCCTAGACAAAGGTGATAAATGTCTGGCAATATTTCTGGACTTAGCTAAGGCATTTGACACAGTCTCTCGTCCAATCCTCCTAGCTAAGCTACAGAAAATCGGAATAAAGAATAAGGCATTTGAATGGTTCAATTCTTACCTAACAGACAGAAAGCAATTTATTAAGTTACCATCACACAAATCGTCTCAACCTATCAGAATCAATTTTGGCGTACCACAGGGCAGTGTACTCGGTCCAATACTTTTTCTCATATATATTAATGATTTATGTAGATTAGAAATTGATGGCAACATAATCACTTTTGCCGATGATACTGCCCTGGTAATAAAAAGTAAAACATGGGTAGAAACTTTTCATAAAGCGGAACTAATTTTGCAAAAGGTTAAAAAATGGCTGGATGATAATTTATTAACGCTAAATATAACTAAAACAAAATACCTAACATTCAGTACAAACAATCCAAGTCAACCCTCTAGTAATCATGTACTAAAAATACATTATTGTAGTGATATATCCAGCTGTCTATGCAATCCATTGGAAAGAGTAGATTCCATTAGATACTTAGGCGTAATAATTGATAATAAACTTCGATGGGAAGATCATGTAATTAATGTCACAAGCCGTATACGGAAACTGGCATATATCTTCAGATCATTGCGCAATATACTAAAAAAAAATACACTGAGAACAGTATATTTTTCCCTGTGTCAATCAATTTTATCGTACGGTATAATTGTCTGGGGAGGATGCTCTAAAACTGTATTAGACCCATTGATTAAAGCCCAAAAATTGATAATACGGACTATTTACAAAGTACATTATATACACCCCACGAAAGACCTATTTAAAGACTTCAAAGTTCTTAATATAAAATCCATATATGTAAAAAATATTACCTCTTATTTTAAATTCAAATTTACAAAAAAATATATTATAAATTCAAAATACAACACAAGGTATTCAAATCAATCGAATTATATTATTCCAACAACAAAAACTTCAATGGCACAGTCCCAGTTTAACTTTCTTGCACCTAAAATTTTTAATAACTTATCAATTGAAATAAAGTCTAAAGCCAAATATCTCACTTTCAGAAAGGCGCTTACCGACCTTCTGATGAGTGACTATGACAGTGTTCATAACTTGTTTCACATACTCAGATAGAGATATAAATTTTAACATCATTACATACTACTAGTACCACATGTTTACAGGTTTATTTTATTTACATGTTTATTTTACGCACTGCTTTTTTTCTTTTCTATTTTTTATTATAAGTTTATCAATTTTACCATGTGTTTACACTAGACTACACTCAAGTAACTATCCTTAATTAATCACCATGAAACAGGCAGCCGCCTAGTATGGTGATTTAATAAATCTTATCTATGTAAATGTCTAACATATGTAACATGTATTTTATAAATAAATAAATAAAAAATAAATAAATTAATAAAGACCGGATTATATGCAACAAAAAAAGCCCAAAATATGCATGCAAATATGCAATAAAAATAGCTAAAATATGCACAAAAACCCATAAAAAGGGCCAAAATATGCAACATGAAATAATATACGAAGTCGTATTTTTAAATATTTTATTTTATTTTAGTAAGCTTGTTACGATACGCCGCTGAAGCGAGTAAATACGAGAGCACAGAACGCAGCACAAGTCCACACGGCTCGGCCGCCGCCTCTCCCCGCCCCGTATCCTGTTTCTCCTTGCCTCTCCCCCGTGCCCTGCCACTCGGCATTCCCGCTGCGCTCGACAGAAGAGATCTGAGCGCCTTTGAGAACGCACGCTCGCGGCTCACTTGTAGCCGGCGGACCCAATTCAATGGGGCCGCGATGTATTATTGAAATACTTTTGAGTAGAATCAGTCTTTTGCCACTATAGTTCGGTCTATTTAGACTACGAAAGTGCCTGATGAAGCTGCCACATGAGACGAGGTTCCTGCCAACCTACATGTAAGCTGTATCTTGATTTCCTCCTTAAATGTTGTCCGTAATTCAGTGAAATGTAGGGCCCCCGCGGAAATCACGACTCGGAGAGTTTCGTTTAGAGAGAGAGTTAAACACTTTAGCTAGGTTTGTGTAATTTGCATTTCTTGTAATTGAATTGTACTGTAGAAACCTATGTATGTGTTTGAGTTTACAATACATGTCTAAATGATTTAACATTGTTATTATTCTGCTACGGCGGGAGGATTGTTGGCCAGTGAGGATCCCGTGGGTCACCGGAGGATGGAGAGAAGTTCCCTAGCCTTGAGCTGCCCACCCCCCTGAATAGAGAGTACCATAGTCCCGCTGAGAGCTAGTCAGGGACGTGTTTTGGGCCCTGGTGTTGGTTTAGAAGCCGCCATCGAGGCACCCTAACAATTGGCGCATCAACGTGGAGCCTGGAATTTTTTTCTCTATCCCGGTCACTTTGCGGGACCCTTCTTTGTCAAAGTCCTCCCCCTAACAACTGTCGCCCGATCGTGGGGTTGGAATTTTTTTTCTCTCTATCCCGGTCGCTTTGCGGGACCTTCCTTTGTCGAAATCCTTCCCGCATAACAACTATTTTGTAAACATTAATTATGCCTTGTTATTCTACAGTGAATCCTGTGAAAAAACCACAGAAACCAATATGTAAATTAGATCCATAACGGATCTGACTGGAATTATAAATTGCATCGCAAGTTGAAACAACGGCCATTTTGAGTACCCGAAACGCCGCGAATCTGATTGCGCACGCGTCACCAAACAGCGAGCGCGTAGCAACAGCAATCCGCGCCAAATCCAACGGCCTTTGTTTCACGCGATATTCCGGATTGTGCGCGCAAATGCCTTGTTCCCGCCGATATCCTAACCGACTGTTGCTAGGCTGCGTTTTAAATCCAAACCGTTTTTTATGACTGAACCGGGATACCAACGGAAATCATTGATTCTGGAACCCCAGTTATTTTGCGAATTCCTTAATGAAAATTTCGGACTTACGTATTTTTATTATTTCTGCACAATATACCAATTGGCCCACTTGTGTCTGTCAAATTAGTACAATTTAATGTTTCTCCAAATGGACAAAATAATGACTTTCTTTCCCCATTGTACATTATAGGTACTGTTTTTTTTCAGCATAAGTGAAAGTGAATTGTGTTTTTTCCCTTACATAAGTGAAAAGTGGAATAATAATAAAGCCAATGACTGATTCCATGAATAAATAAAACAATTTTAATATGGTTGGATGCAATAAACCCCATATTCAGTCATTTTCATCCGGAAGTTTGTCCTTTATTTGCCAGAAATGTGCCTTTTGTGAACTTTAGTGCCTTTCTCAGTGCAAAGTGTTTTGTGAAAATAAAAAACCTGTTTTCTAAAGGTCAGTCCTGGCAAAATTTTTCTAAAATAAATAAATACTTGTGAATTTCACAGTTTTCTCAAAAGTGGTCAGTGAAATACAAAAACCTTTACCACTAAGGTCTTTCCACGCAAAATTTTTTCTCGTCTGCCTCTCCTTGACAAGAATTCTGGTGTCATGTATACAAAACACATTTGGAAGTGCCAACAGTGATCACCAAGTGAAAAGTGCCTCACAAAAATTAATTTTTGCGCTTTCTAAAGGAAACCCCTGGCCAATTTTTTTTCTTCTCCTCACCACCCAGGAAACTCGCAATGGAGAACAAGCAAGCTATTACACCATCCAACTTGGGTACCATTCCCAATGTGCATAGTTTATCCAAAGCCCACTTACAAGCTGCTTTAAGGGATAGAGGACTCTCGCCATCAAGCAAATCTAAATCTACATTAAAGGCATATGCACTTTTATTCAACAAAAAGTACATTAGGAGAATAAATCTCGCCCCCTCCAACGAAAATAATTCATGTTCGGCTACGCAAGTTTTGGATAATCTTGACAAAGAACCTACGCCGCATGTAATGATAAAACAGGACGTCGCACCCATCTTGACACAAGATAAAACTTACGATTTATCCTCTTGGAAAGTCAAATATAATGGCGTCTCCGATGTGCTGGATTTCATTGACCGTATTGAAGAAACGGCTACAATCAAAAATATCCCATTCGAGATTCTACGGAGAAACTTTATAGAACTCATCTCCCCAGAATTAATTCCGTGGCACCGCATCCAAAAGACTAAATGCAAAGATTGGAATAAACTCAGAGCTGCCCTAATCTCTAGCTTTGGAAAAAAGGAGGCCCAGCACCGGATCAAACTATCTCTACTATCTATTAAACAACTAGTAGATGAACCTGTGGCTACATTCATAGAAAGGGCTGAGTCCATCAACATCAAGCTTTCACATCCTGTTCCGGAAGCTGAACTATTACCAGTCATAACTGATGGCCTTTTAAGCAAATACGAGAACATCATCACCTCACAGAAAATTGCATCCCTGGCCCAGCTAAACGAAGTCTGCCTCCTCCTGGAATCGTACCAGGATAGGAAAAACATAAAGAATGTGTCGAATAATGTGGTTGTGCCAAGCCGTTCGTCTGGTTTAAAGCCAGAATTCGACAACAAAAAAGTGTGCTCCTTTTGCAAAAAAGTAGGCCACCTGGCCGCTACTTGTTTCAAGCAAGCAAGACTTCTGGAATCCAAGGAACCCCGAACCTCCAAGAGACACCACTCTAGGGACCGCTCTCCTCCACGCGACGAACTGCGCAACATTTTCAAGAAATCAAGGCACAATGCAGAAAGGTTACAAAACCCAAGCGATGTCAGACCTCAGGTGGATTTCTCCAAGCCCCCACCAAATTTCTACATGAAGAGGCCAAAAAACTAAATAATAACCTCTCAGGTACCCATTCTGAACCAAGGTCTAAAGAATGGACTGATTGGTTATCACACATTAAGTATTTTAACCAGACCTTAAATGTTTCCTCGGTTTGTTGCAAACAAGCTAAAGATGGGAGACCCTATGCTCTTTTCTCTGTTAACAATGTGCCCTTTTCCGGATTACTTGATAGCGGTGCATCTGTCAGCTGTCTTGGCAACAATGCTCACCTGCCTTTTGTTAACAGTGATTTTAAAATTTCGCCACAAACAACACACCTGACGACTGCGGATAATGTTTCCCAGCCGGTCATCGGTACCCTTGCACTGCCAATTAATTGTAACAATAAAATAATTACAATCAATTTTCTAATAGTGCCCTCTATATCCCAGAATTTCATCCTTGGCGTTGACTTCTGGAAGGCTTTTAACGTTGCTCCCCAAGTATTTAATACTCTTGGCGAAACCTCCACTGCTGCTCAAATTAGTGAGATCCGCACAATAATACCTCACGAAAATTTAAGCACGGACCAAGCTCTCCAACTAAAGGAAATGGTCAATAAATTCGAATCAATATCTTTCGAAAAATGTGGATTGGGTTTGACAAATTTGGTAGAACACCACATTAAAACCAATGGCCCACCCATAAAGCAACGTTATTACAACTTAGCCCCCCAAAAGCTTAAACTTTTGGAAAAAGAACTTGATGAAATGTTAAAAATGGGTGTGGTGGTTCCCAGCAGAAGTGCATGGACCAACCCAACTCTTTTGGTTTCTAAAAAAGATGGTTCCGCACGTTTCTGTCTCGACAGTAGACGTTTAAATTCTTGTACGGAAGCTGACGCATACCCCTTACCTTACGTCCACGCGACCTTAGACAAACTGCGCAACGCCAAGTTCATCTCCTCTGTTGACCTAAGCAAAGCTTTTTGGCAAATACCTTTGGACGCAGAATCGTGTGAAAAAACTGCTTTCGTTGTACCTGGTAGGGGAATGTTCCATTTTAAAAGATTACCCTTTGGTCTAAAGAACAGCCCCGCCGAATTACAAAGACTGATGGACAAACTCTTCGGTCCTGAAGTCGATAACAGCCTGTTTTGTTACCTTGACGACCTCATCATCGTCAGCGACACCTTTGAAAAACACCTATTAATGTTGGAAAAGGTTTTTCAACAACTCAAGTTCGCTGGTTTAACCATCAACTTGAAGAAGTCTGAATTCTGTAAGTCCCGTTTACGTTATTTGGGATTCATTGTCGACGAAAAAGGTCTAAGAACAGACCCCGCTAAGGTGGAAGCCATGGCAAATTTTCCCCGACCCAAAAACGCGAAGGAAGTCAAAGGTTTCCTTGGACTTGCAGGTTACTACAGAAGATTCATCAAAGACTTTTCCACAATTGCAGCCCCCTTAAATAAAATTACCGGCACCCGTAAAGGTGTCAGCAACTTCCGATGGTCTGCTGAAACTGAAGAAGCGTTTACAACTTTAAAAAATGCCCTTCAAAAAACCCCCGTTCTGAATTGCCAGGATTTTGCACTCCCTTTTACCCTCCACACGGATGCCTCCAACGTAGGAATCGGTGGAGTCCTAACTCAAGAATTCCCAGATGGCGAACACCCTGTAGCGTATTTTTCCCGTACACTAAATAAACACGAGAAAAACTACGGAATTACCGAAAAGGAGTTATTGGCTGTATTGGATTCTGTTCACCATTTCCGCGGTTACATAGACGGTAGCAAATTTACTGTAGTCACAGACCATAGTAGTTTGAAATGGTTGATCTCTTTAAGTAATCCCTCCGGTAGACTCGCTCGTTGGGCCTCCCGTTTGTCTCAATTCAATTTTGATGTTGTACACCGTAAAGGCGCGGACAATATTGTTCCTGACGCTCTTTCAAGAATTGAATTGGCTTCATTAAATGTTGACACAATTGCCCCCCCTCCATCCACAAAAGATGAATGGTACTTGAAAATCTTCGAAGGTTGTAAAAATAATCAACAAAAGTTTCCTAATTTTATCATAAAAGAAGGACAACTATACCGTAATTGTAAGGCACCACTATCCATCCTCGAAGATTACTCTTGGAAACTTGTCGTTCCCCTCGAAGGAAGAGAACAAATAATAATTGACAATCATAGTGCTCCCGACTCTATACACCCAGGAACTTTCAAGACGTATAAAAAGATTTCCTTGAAGTATTACTGGCCTGGTCTCTTCAAACAAATTCGCAATTACATCTCTAAATGTGAAACTTGTAAAGCTTATAAACATAGCACGGCAGCACCTGCCGGCCTAATGGGTAACCCCAAACGCGCCGACAGACCCCTACAGTCATTGTCAATGGACCTCGTCGGACCTTTTCCTCGAAGTTATGCCGGACACATGCACATACTTAGTGTAGTGGATGTTTTCACCAAATTCTGTTGGATCTTCCCTTTAAAAAGAGCCAACGCGTCCGCCATCATCAAACTTCTGGAAAAACACATTTTTATACCTTACGGAACACCCAGAACCGTAATTGTTGATAACGGAAAACAGTTTATTGCCCAGGAATTCAAAGAATTTCTTGCCAAATACGGAATCAAGGACATTTATTATAACACCTTGTACACTCCCCAAAACAACACTGTCGAACGTTACAACCAAACAATCAACACAGCTCTAGCTATTGTAGTTGATAAAGACCAACGCACTTGGTGTAAAAACCTAGATAAAATTCAGGCCGCTATGAACAACACTGTTAACCTGGCCACTGGTTACACACCTTTCTTCTTAAAACACGGTATGGAACAAGTCGTCCATGGTTCTCTACATAGGGACACAAACTTTCCTACGTCATCCGCCACCACAAGCAACCCTACCGCAGACTATGCCCATCGCTTGGAAGAACTGTCGGCCATTTACAGTGAAGTCACTGATGCTTTGCTCCTGGCTCACCAAAAGAGTGCGGACAGATATAACTTACGTAGAAAACATGTCACCTTCAATACAGGAGACATAGTTTGGAGAAAGAACAACACACTTTCCCAAGGAGCCATGTATTTCTCTGCTAAGCTGGCACCACGTTTCGTGAAGGCCAAAGTCCTAAGGAAAATATCAGACCTAGTGTATTCCTTGTCTGACTCATCTGGAAAGCACATTGGTAATTACCACATTAAGGACATTGTAAAGTCTGGAAGTGAGGAGTCAAGTAAAACTGCCCCCACTATCTCAGCAAACGTAAAATGATCCAGTATGTATCACATTTTTTTTGTAAGCTTACAGAGTCTTACTACGTCAGGCGTGTATTGTGTCAATCACATGCCCATCGTTTCGTAAATGAAACAAGTTGTAAATTATTTTGTAAATTAATGCGTACTCTCCTTGAAGTTACTTTCAAATGTTGTTTTTGCACTGTTTTTTCTTTCCCTCACGGCAATTTTTTCTTTTATTTTTTTCACCTGTTCTAAAACTGATCACTTTGGAACGGAGACACTTTTCGAGTTTCAATGTTTGGGAAGTCGCGAGCCCATTTATTGTCTCAACACGTACACTACGCAATGTTCATGCCACGTCATACCCTGCCTTGTCATGTAATTTTGTAATTTTTCTCCTATTTTTTTGTTGCATTTTTGTCGTGTGGAAAGGAACTTTCTCACCTGTTTATTTTGTTCATGTAAAGTAGTTGACAATTGCCCATCGGCGTGTCGTTCTAGAAGTCGGGTTTTGTAAATTCCAAAGTGTTAAATTCCGACTCAGAACCAGTTAACTATTTTTACAATTTTTCCTTTTATCTTGTTCATCATGAGTTGTAAAACCTTCCGAGGTATCTCTAGCATGAAAATCAAACAGTGGTTACTTACATAGTCGCCCCTCGTGTATATAAGTTTTTTTCAATTTTTTCCTCTTAAATTAAAAATTGATGGCGTCCTACCCAAATTCATGCTCTTGTACCAAAATTGGATATCGACACGTCCATTTTGGAACTTGTATTTATAAAACCAATGATTGGTCTTTATAACCCTGTATATAAATCAATTTGGCTCGTTTCAACTAAAGTACGTAAAACCGAATCATCCGGTCTTTGGTTGTTATAACAAAGCCACTGCCTTTTGTTATTTTATTTTTTTTTGCTTGTACGTTACGTATGTCTTATATGACACGTTTCAACCCTACGAGATAGGTTAAATAAAACCTTATGGTTATCCTGATTTTGGAATTCACAACTTTTAGGTGTTCATTTAACCAAGTATTTGCAACCCAAATTGCACATAACCTGGTATGTTTGTAACTGCACAAAGGGTATGTAAAACCGTAATTGGTCCCTTTTCTTTGGTCTTCCTCACTGCAGGTTGCCACAACAGACAGTATGTAAAACCATTATAGGTCTGTTTTTGTTTTAAATACTTGGTGTAAGTAGAATTATACTCGGCCATCACCCTTGTATTTTGTAACACATGAAGTAGCATCAAATTGTCTATCTTCTCTGTCGTACGCTCTTGGGCTACGGAGTTAGTTAATCTAACGAATCTTTATAAAATGTGTTAAAATCAAGCATCATTAACGTTTATTGTGTTGTATTTAAACGTAACCCTGTTACATTATAGGAGAGATCCTTAGAACATCCACCGTCATAGGAGAGATCCTTAGAACACCCACCGTTATAGGAGGGATCCTTAAAATACCTGCCACGATACGAGAAGTTCGTCATAATCACTTTTGCTCATAGCTAAATGTTATTGAGTTGGTCGTGTGACATATTTGTCATGAGTACCACCCTTTCTGTACAATCTATTTTGGTCGTGTGTCATTCATTTGTCATGAGTACCGTTTTTGTATTTTGGTCGTGTGTCATTCATTTGTCATGAGTACCGCTTGTATGTATAATTGTGTACAACCCTTATACACTATACGTGGAGACGTTAAAACACTTACCATGAGTCGTGCGAACGAAATAATATCAAACCTTTTGTGTGCGATCTACGAAATGTAGTCCACAACCCTTTGTTGTCATTCAACGCCAATGCCCGTGGACCTCCTGTTTTTTTTACTTCTTTGCAAAAAGGAAAGAAGCCCAGGAGTATCTACTATCCCAAAAGGACTAGTTTGTAGCTTCACTGCTAACTATGGGGCATAGTGCTGTGGGAGTTAATCGATTGAGCACAAAACCACCCAACTCGTTGTCTGGGGAACGGATAAGAAAACCCCCAGGTTTGTGAAATTGGAGCAAGGGTCTGTCTTTTCTCACAATCACGCAGGAGTTTTTAAAATGACCCCTAATCTTTTGCCCAATACACGCAAAAGATTAGTCTCTTTGTTAATGTGTATTCAAATTTCTCCTCATCCTTTTAACAATTGTAAAGAGTCAGGAAATCTGCTGGTTGATCATGTTTCATTCTCACATGGAGTTTGAAGTGGAAATTAGTCCAGTCTCTAGCAAGTTTCGTCACTCAACTCCTTTCCTTTTCCTTTCCTTTCTCCTCACCATCATGTTCTCAGGTATATGTTATGAAGAGGAAAATCTGTTGTTAACCATAATTCGCCCTCACTGGGAGTGCGAATCGGTAAACTAACCAATTATCAGCAGGCTTTCTCCCTCACTCTCTGCATATGTCTCACCTTTTGTTCTTTTTCTCAATTTTACGAAACACATTCATGAATGTTGGATATGTACGATATGCACTTGGCGTACCGTCTGTCTCCTTTTGACAACCTTTATTCATGAATTGGTTTCTCTGCTTTTACCGTGACTCATTCACGACTTCTTTGTCTTGTTCGTTGAAATTCTACAAAAATGTTACCACCTTTATGTTAACATAGGCCATGGAAGGCCGGTTGTTTTTTTTAACCAAGACATATTGTCACTCGGCAAACGCCAAGTCATCCTGGTAAAGGAAAATGTTCATATAATCACAATTTAGTTAGAAAACTCTCTCTTCGTCACTCTCTGGGTCGGTGGTTAAAACTTCGTTTATTTCATTATCTGGACACATTTTGTTTCTCTCCAAACCTTTTCTTCATTGGTCCCTAGGCAGGTAAACTTCAAGAATTTTGCTCTAATAATAATTTCTCCCGGATTAAAAAGAAGCCCAGGCGGATGTCATCACCAACAGCCAAGCTGAGCTCCACTTCCTGACAGCACGCGCTGTGGTTACTAGGTCCCTCCTGCTGCCATTTTTCTACGCATTTGTTCCTGAAAGCACAGACCATACCGCCCATATGTATGTTGTTTTGTCGTGCCACAGCAAGTTGAGTTGTCCCACTATACATTATGACACTCTGAACCACCTTTTGGGCACGCTAGCTCCTAGGTTTGTTCTTACTCTTGCTATCGATGCCAACCATGTCGTCTCTTGCGCTGTCATGCAGTGACGCATATATCGTCATGTGTAAACCATCATTACCTTGACTTCCAGTATTCGCTGAATGCGTACCAATACAAGTTATGTTGAGCTACATTATGCTTCAATAACCATTATATACGATCCGTGTTTACCTTAATAACACTTTAGGATTCGTACTGGTATGTCTGCAGACACTGGATTCTCCTCCTCAATGACCTCTGTAACCATAGTCGCGGCACAGCAACCACAGTCTCCACTTCATGAACTTCGACGTCTTCGACAAAACCAAGTGTTTTCTAAGGCCCAAGTGTACTTTTGAGTGTTATCTCAAAGGGGTCTGATTACAGTGATAATGTAATCCTTAGAATCTGTGAAACCACGTCCTCCTCTTCGAAATTCTCCGAAACCAAACAAATCCACGCTTCGCAAACTTAGCTCCCAGACCAATGAAACTTTAGAATCACACAGGCATTTTTGTTCTTGTTTTTTTTGTTCTTCGATTGTACAAATATGAATTGTTATTTTTCAATTGCATAACCATGTATTGTTATTTTGTTCAATTGCATAACCGTGTATTGTCATCTTTCAATTGCATAATCTTGTATGTTGTTTCACACCATGTACTTTCACCAAAACTGTTCTTTTCCAAACATTGTATGTACCCCTCACCAGGCGCGGCCGGTGCCTTAAATTTTTGGTGGTTCACCGATTTCATCAAAAACGTAATGTATGTAATATATATATAAATGCACGTATCTTACTTATTTATAGAGAAGATCAATTCTTCGATCCCTTTGCCGAGCGAAGACTTCAACCACCCTTAGATACAGATATATCCACCTGATAATATACTGAAACAGATATACTCACCTGATAAACTCGTTATCCGAAAAACACACTTATATGAAAGTTTATGCTTGGAAGATACGACTTTGCAAGCGGTGACACTGCATTAAAAAACTTCAGAAATCATAAATTATTTGCTATTTTACACTATGGTTCATTTCTTTTGATATTACATCTATTAGTATTAGAGGATTAGTGGCAAAGAAGAGAAGGTATTTATTTATTATTTAAAAAGACTCAACTTTCGGATATGAATTAATATCACAATAATGTTTTGATTTGTAGCGTAGGATTGCAGACAGTGGCGGGTGTTTACTGACCCACTAAGCGTCGGTGTGAAGTTAGCAATAATTAAAAAAAACGCACACAAATAAAAGGTTACTTTCTGCCAAAAAAAGCAAATAATAAATTCACTGCCAAGTATGTAAATCCGCAGTAGTATATCACAAGATAAAATCGCACGCATAGCTGACCCGTGACCCGTTGACCCGAGGTTGCATTTTACAAGAGAAATGTTAAAATTTTACTTCATACTTGTTCAAACCCTTGATCGTTCGAGCCCTTCCTTCGGAATTCTTCGATTCTTCGTTCGTATATCTCCGCTGACCGTGCGGCGTACTGTCAGAGGTATTTTTCTTGATACGTTTTGTCAAAACCACGGTCCAGATATGTTTCGTATGGGCTGCATACAAAATATTATTAGCCAAACAACGCGCATAGCTAAAGCGCGCGGTTTGGTATGTACCTCGGTTTCTCGTTCCTAGCCAATGTAAACGGCGCGCGGGTGCAATGTTTTTGCTGTATTTATCTACAATATTTCGTCGTTAGTCACGTTTTAGTAACATTTAGTATATTAAATTGCAATTTTTAGGATTTTTTTAAAATTTTGCTTAATTTTATAATTAAAAACATTAAGTAAGATTACGATGAGCTGTAAATTGTTGTTCAATTTTTTTGGCGGTTCGTTGCACGAGTGCACTGAGGCACTGGCCGCGCCTGCCCCTCACCCATTCCCTACAAACATTGTGACCTAAACTATAAAATAAATTGCATGTTCTAGCTAGGCATCTCTCAAGCAACGAATCTCTCAAAAACCCCAATGAAAGTTTAAGAGGATTTTTTTTCCTACAGCTCCATTGCCACGTCGCTTTTTTTCCAAGCGCGGGGGGAAGTGTTACGATACGCCGCTGAAGCGAGTAAATACGAGAGCACAGAACGCAGCACAAGTCCACACGGCTCGGCCGCCGCCTCTCCCCGCCCCGTATCCTGTTTCTCCTTGCCTCTCCCCCGTGCCCTGCCACTCGGCATTCCCGCTGCGCTCGACAGAAGAGATCTGAGCGCCTTTGAGAACGCACGCTCGCGGCTCACTTGTAGCCGGCGGACCCAATTCAATGGGGCCGCGATGTATTATTGAAATACTTTTGAGTAGAATCAGTCTTTTGCCACTATAGTTCGGTCTATTTAGACTACGAAAGTGCCTGATGAAGCTGCCACATGAGACGAGGTTCCTGCCAACCTACATGTAAGCTGTATCTTGATTTCCTCCTTAAATGTTGTCCGTAATTCAGTGAAATGTAGGGCCCCCGCGGAAATCACGACTCGGAGAGTTTCGTTTAGAGAGAGAGTCAGAGAGAGTTAAACACTTTAGCTAGGTTTGTGTAATTTGCATTTCTTGTAATTGAATTGTACTGTAGAAACCTATGTATGTGTTTGAGTTTACAATACATGTCTAAATGATTTAACATTGTTATTATTCTGCTACGGCGGGAGGATTGTTGGCCAGTGAGGATCCCGTGGGTCACCGGAGGATGGAGAGAAGTTCCCTAGCCTTGAGCTGCCCACCCCCCTGAATAGAGAGTACCATAGTCCCGCTGAGAGCTAGTCAGGGACGTGTTTTGGGCCCTGGTGTTGGTTTAGAAGCCGCCATCGAGGCACCCTAACAAGCTATTAGGTAGTTCTCAAGGATAACAGACGTATTTTCGAAAATATCAATTACAAAATGTATTTACTATGAAATTTACAATTTACCTTTAAAAACTTATATGACTAAGTACTGTTTTAAATATTCTGTAGACAAATTGTGTCTGTGATCGCTTAATATATTTTTGTAAGCGGAAAGGAGCGTTCTACGTCTACTGGTGTGACTGGACAGAATTTAAATTTGGGTGCGATTTTTGAACTTATTGTGCCGGGCAAAATTTCACCTGCCCCGTTGATGAAGCTATCAATTTGTCACAAGGGTTCAAACCCTGGGTTATTTTTCCATAAGTTGTCAAACTTTTCTTCGAGTTTACTCTGGAAAGTTTTGACAACGAGGAATTCATAAGGCGGATTTTCTTCACAACCTGAATAGATTCAATCAACGCCAATCCATGAGTTTCAAGCGTTTTGGTTTTTATACTTGCAGGTATGTGGCGAAATGAGTGCTAATCATAGCTAAGTTTTTTTTAAATACTAGTATCGTCAAATGCTTCTTTTCACTGGAAAACTGCCAAAGCCTCTGCACTATCGAAGTCATTGATAATACCCTTGATGTCACTATGTGAGGCATCTGAACGATGAACGATATCGAGCGTAAATATGCATGATCTCAATTTTTTTGCTAAAATATGCAACTTCTGCCTAAAAGGGTCTAAATATGCAAATGCATATGCAAATATGCATTTGCATATAATCCGGTCTCTAATCATTAATCATTAAAATGTTCAATGTCTACATATGACTAAATCCAATGTAATAAACTTGTACTTGCAAATTACAATTATTTTTTTTTTTTTTTTTTTATTTATTTAATATAGATATATAAGTGTACAAAGGTGTTACATAAATTACATATCGGTACAGAAATTATTTAAAATTGCAATCTCATCAAAGAAGAAGCTAGTTCTTGTGCTTGATGAGCGAGTTACACTAATTATAACAGAAATAGAATAACATTATGCAAAAGGTAATTATATAATACGAACAATTGAGCCTTCTGGATCATCAATATGTGTAGGTGTACATACGTAGGATACGGTACGAAATTCGAAAAATCTAAATAAAATAGAGATGAATATAATTTATAATAAATGGAAAGAAAGAGAAAAACAGGTAATTATTTAGTTTTAATTATTCCTGATGAAGTGTAGCTTCAGTTTGAGTTTCAGTTTATTGATATCTTTGGTTTTTTTTATTTCAATTGGAATAATATATTATTTTTTACGGTGCTCCAGATTTTATGTCCGGGTTAAATCTTTCGCAAATGAAAGACTAAACCCTTCCCACACTTTTTCACAAATGATTATCTAGTAAATTCACACAATGTAAGTGCACTATATATAAGTATTATAAATACAAAACAATACAAGAACAACACGTCAATCCACCAGAAACATAATAGGAAAATATTTCACCGACTCCAGATATTTTCATATCAGAGGGTTCGGCTCTGATGAAATCCCAACTGGTCCGATAAATCCTACTGATCCATCAATATAAATATTTAAACAAAATCTATTGTAATCCTACATGTATTTAAAATGACTGACTTTTGCATTTTTATATATAAATTCTTTGACAAATCTAATACGCCTAAATTTTGAATGAGAGAGCTAGGTATAATGCCAGTAGCCGAAATAACAAATGGTAATATTTTTATAGTCTGAGAATGCCAAATCCTTTTAATGTCATTTCCTAAATCTGTATATGTATTTTCTTATTTTTTCAGAAACAGTTTTCTGAATATTACAAGAATTTGGAATAGCGACATCAATGATATAAGTTATTTTTTAAATTTTGTCATGTAAAACTATATCGGGTCTATTATGACTAATTGTTCTGTCTGTTAGAATAGTTTTATCGTAATAAATTAAAAAAAAATCATTTTCTAAAAATTAATTTGGTTCATATTCATAATATGGTACATTACGGCAGTCAATCAAGTTATGTTTAGTTACCAAACTGGTGAATTATTTTTAAAACTTGATTGTGCCTAAATGTATACTCGGACGGCGCTAATACAGAACATCCCGATATAATATGTTCTATAGTTTCCGGAAAAGGCAAACATTTTCTACATAAATCATCAATTTGGTTTGTATCTTCTGGTAAGCATAAATCCTTCTATTTCTGCGCTCAACTCTCCAATACTCAACCATTTGTTTGACGAAAGTTTGTCAACATATGTTTGGTTGAGATAGTTGAAGTGTTTTGCGTGAAGAATTTTATTTGACCAGGAATCTAATAATTCCTGGTTGACATTTATAAGAATGCTGGCATTCTCGTCGTATAAATTTAATGGCGAAATATTTCTATCTGCCTTGCAAATTATTTTGTGCATTTATGAACTATCAGCTTTCCCATGGAAAAAATTTCTTAGCATTTCTACCTGATTATGTTTTAAAGATGTTATTTTGACTATACCTCTACCTCTATTATAAAATTTGATTTTGTTAAAATCAGCACTATTACCATTATGCTCCTAAACATCTATACAAGGTTCACTTTATACACCGCCATCTTTATTACCATCTGTCAAAACATCAAAACAAACATAAGTTCGCAAGGTAATAAACAATAAATCTAGTGAACAAATTGAAAAATTCGCCGGAAATCAAAGTGTTGCCATATAAAAAAAAAGTAGTGTTGAATTTTACAAAATTAATTGAATATTTCGGAGACGGGACATTTTCATGTAGTGACGTCACGAGCCCAACAACGGATTTATTTTTTTAAAAAAACTATAAATTTCTAAAACAATGTACATAGTAACATTTTCGGAATCTCAGTAGAAAAATCTATCCACACGATTTTTTCCAAGTCATTATGAATTCCATGCAAGTGGCCTATTGCCGGCATCTGTGTTTCCTCCCTCCTACAACATGGGTCTCTTCAAGATCCATGTTTATTCCTTCTTCTCCTCAAAAAAACCTTCACACATTCAGAGATGACATAAGCCCTGTGTTTGTTTTTCTCAGGGCCTCCCGTGTGGAGTTAATGTAAAAAAAATCCTCTCATATTTAACATTGGGCACCATAATATTTCTTTTGTTTTGGTTAGTATATAATTACAAAGTATTTTTAAATACCCCAAAGATTATGATTCATTCCTATATGTTTTTATAATGTGCACTAATATTGTAGGAGCTTTTTGAATGAACGAGAAAAGGCAGATGCGTCTTTTTTTAACGAAAAAGAATTTAAAATAGGAATTATTGTTTGCGTGTTTTTCAGTGATCGATTTTTGGTAAACTTTTAGAATAACTGGACACGCTCAATACGAATACGTCAAGAAAAAAAAAAATGGCCAAACTATGAAATCTTAATGCAATATTTTCCCTTCCCCCGGATGTAAATTGTTGACTTTTTTAGTAAATAAATTGAATCAAAGTGTTCAAGTGATTCAGAAGCAAATGTTGAACGTGAACAGTAGTACTAACCTTACAATGATTGAATTCATCCGCCACGGCAACTTGAGGATAGAGAGCTCTGCACAAGATGAGCTTCAGGGTCGACATGTCTCGGTGACTTGTAGCACTGCTGCCTGATATTAGATTCTATAATGTACACAGAATAAAAAGTCAATGTATAAATCTGCCAAATAATTAATACTTTGAACATAAATTAAGATTAGTTATATATTTTTATGTAAATTATTTGTTATTTGTAACTATTTGTATTCCGAATTTATTGCAAATTACATTACTGTATATTAATTTGTTGTAAATGTCACACACGCAGGCATATTGGCCACATACTGTCAGATAAGGACAGGCATACAGTACACACCAAACTTTAATATCAGCCTGAATTTGATAAAGAAATCGTCATAATAGGAGAGTTTAAGGTCGGAAAAGTGGCATGCCTCCTTGCCCATGCCTTCATATGTTTTTAAAATTTTTTATCTTTCGTTCATTATAAAGTCAGCAACTGCGTCAGAATGCATCGTATTAAGTTCAGGCCGGCATTAAAGTTTGGGGTGTAATATACATGGATAAAAAGGTTGGGTGGAGGAAGGAGATGCATATACATAGTTGCGTCAACAAGTATGATCGAAAAGGCATACCTGAACTTTCTTCAGGTCATTGGCCATCTGGAACTCCACGTCCTTGATGTCTATAGTTTTCTTGTCCTGCGGCACCCCCTCCACCCCCTCCCCCTCTATCTCCCACATCTCCATCTTCAGCCTCTTCTTCTTCCTGCTATCATCTGCTGCTTGGCTCTTGTGCTGCCTACATGCAAAACAACAAAATAATATGATCAAGAAATCGACAATCAGCCCTATGGATCACGGTTAAACACCGGTTCTTGGCCCTTTTCAGTGTTTCATCAAATTATGATCAGCTTTCAAGCAAAGCGGCATGACCAATGACCATCATGCTTGACAGATCAAGAAACGGGATTTAGGGGTACTATAAAAAATATATATTTATCTAAATATAACTAGCTATTCTGGGGAAACCACTTAACCACTCCGATACATCGCGAATATGCACTTTTTACGTCTTAAACGACATGTCAGATTTACGAAAACTTTATGTTATTTCCGCTTCACAATTAAAGCTCTATAAATTAAACATTTCCGAACTTAGCCGAATACTAAAAACTGTTTTTGAAAGGATATGAAATAAGCTTTCAAATTGTTATGTTACAAATAAATATTAACATTTGTAAACATAAAAATTCAGAATGCAAACATAAAAAAAATGAAAAAATGACTCACGTGATGTTTTTATGTGAAAACGGTACTAAAACCACGGATTATATAAAAGACAATATTTATTGTATCTTATAAATGTATAATAAACAATTTGGTCACCTCACTTTTTTATCATTTCGTACAAGAATATTTAATAAAAAAATAACGATGTCGAACAGTGGATAGGCAATTTGGCGGTCTATCATGTATCTGACAGAAAAGATTTTTTTATCTATTTCTATGGACATCTTGAATAGTGATAGGTAGCTTGATTTATTATGGAGCTTCTCCTTTTTGTTTTAGGGATGTCACTAGAACAATAATGGAGTTATGACGATTTCTGTATAAACATACGCGTTGACGTGTAAACACGCTTATTGTACTTAACTGATGTCGGCATATTAACGTGTATATCTGCTTATGTTGCTGAGTGGGCCTTTAATAAGCCAACGGCCGAAAATCCACATTTCGTCGAAAGATGTTCTTACGATCGTACAGGGCAATTCCAATAAGAAAGATTAATTATTCTCCGTACCAGCTTAAATTATAACTAATGTCGATTTTATTTCATTCAAAATTTGCTTTAATTTATACCTACATCGAAAAATGCTGAAAGGCGTGATGATAAAACTATTAAATTATCTACTTTTTGTTATTATTTTTTGATCATAAGTATTTATCATTTTTCAATAATGTCTAAGCAAAATAAGAATGTAATTTTTTTTTTAAACATATTAATAGATCGTAAATAGATAGACAAAATAGAGAAAGTTTCGTCATAAATAAGTGTTCGGATATATTTTTTTAATGATTTTATTTGAACTAAAATTATAACTTTGAAACACGCGCTTACTAGATAACATATTGATTTACAATAATGTATGAAATATGTCTTGGTATGAAATATGTCTTGTAAAATAAAAAATTTTAATTGGAAATTTAACAAATCTGCCAACGACCTATGTTATAACCTTATTATGTATACTGAAAATAAACATTTTTACTCAAAATTTAAAACATGCATTTACTAGATAAAAGAATAATCTTTTGTAATCAATTTATAATTTTTTGTGAAAAGAGTCAATATGTCTAAAATTTGATTTAAAAATGACATATTTCCGGTTTTCTCTATTTATACCCTCTTAAAAACATCTGGTAAGACGATATAATTTACAAAAAAATTAATAAGAAAATAGAAATAGCTGGCGCACAATGAAAATTTTGCGTTGACGATCAAGAAGTTAAGGGGGACTGTAAAAAGTTTTAAATAGCGCAGATCATCGATTTGACGATGATTAAATTGAAATGCAATACTTTTCAATAAAAAATTCAATTCTAATGCAATTGACAGATGTACCATGTCATAATGTACTAAGGTTGATTAGTATTTTTGCTGAACTTTACTTTGGTTGATTAGTATTTTTTTTTTGTATTTTGTCATAATGTACGGGTATATGGGTTGATAAGTATTTTTACTGTATTTTGTCGTAATGTACTTTGGTTGATTAGTATTTTTGCTATACTTACTTTCTCATATCCTTGAGATGTTTAAGCTGTCCGTGTCTCAAAGCACGTTCTGAAGAAGACATGCTCTGAGGCTCAATAGTGTCTAATAGTCCGCAATCCTAAAATAAATAAAAAAAAACACCCACTTTAAATTCAGTTAGCAGTATAAGAATGTAGGAAATATCAACTATAAAGTTAGCAAAGAGCTCTCAAAAAGCTTTTGTATCTTGAAATTTGTTGACGAATGTAGCTATTTTCAGATTACAGTGTAATTTAAATCATAACCAATCGAGCGAAAGAGATTTTGGAGCGTTCATAAAAAATCATACCTCCGAATATTAATATGGAAACACACAAGCTAGTTACTGTTGTTTAAAGCCAATGAATTCATCAATATTTCATAATTTATTCCATATTTTTAGGTTTAACACACAAAAATCTAAAAATTTATAAATGCTTTCATTCTGAATGTTAGTTACTGAAATTGCCCTGCCTTCTTTTTATTTGGAGAAATATTGAATTTTACTATTTCTGTATGTTGTATATATCCCTAGCCACACCTCCACCTTTGTAATAATTTGCACACACTTTGTAATAATATATTGTACCCACCTACTATTTTGTAACTGTCAAATCAGTATATGTTTGCCCTGAGGAAGGAACGGTCGTTCCGAAACCGGTCGGCTTCAAACAAATATACAAGTGGTTCAAACAAAGTAACATTGTTTCATTTATCTATAATGGATTACCACAAAGTTATAGCTACATTCAAAAGTATGAAAATAGATATTCAATTTTTAGAAAATCGTCTATGTACACAAACTCCACGACACAAAACATTAACAAAAATATTCAATGCGACGAACAATAATGACATCTTTCAATTTCGATAGAAGTTTAATAAAACTAGTGACTAAACATATTAGCTGATTGCAGGAAGTTCAAAATAAATTCATTTTCACAAAAATCACCTACCCACAAATTTGGGTAGCTATCGCTCGAAAGGATAAGAGATTTAGCTTTGAAATATTGATGAGTTAAATAAGAAAAATGTGTTCAAACTTGGATGAAGCTGGGTAGAAACTACTAGTCAACTAATAACACAATTTCATTTTAAATGTGTAGTCGTAATATTTAATTGTCGATGTAATATCAATTCAATTATAAATACCTGTAACAAATCCTTAAACTGACTCCGCAACTTGGTGATCTCATAGAACCTCTGCTCCTCGAGCCCCCGCTTCTTGCACCAGTGTTTGGAGTTGGTGGCCGTGTCTGCTCCATGGTCAGCCCGGGAGGAGCGACTGAAGGAGCCCTGCTGCTTTATCTGCAGCCAGCCGGAGTAGGTGTTGAGAAGGGTCAAAGGGTCTCCATGGTCAGATTCCAATGGCTTTCTGGCTGTCTGGAAAACATTTTTTTTTAACCTCATTGGTTTGCATTGCAAAATTATTAATTGGTATTGAAAAAGGTAAGTAGGTCAACGAGGTCAGATTCCAATGGCTGTCTGAAGAATATTTTCTCTTATCCATAGGATAACATATATTAATAAATAAATACTCGCAAAAGGTAGAAAACTCAATTAACTCATCCAATGTATAGCCAATATTCATAGATTAAAATATCGAATAGTAAACTCGGACTTTATAAATAAACATATAGTATGTAAACCTATAGAAAAGCTGTCAAGAGGACGGTGAAATAGTACCTATGTATAAATATTTCTATAAATAATGTAAAAACATTGTTAAAAAAAAAAAAATTAATTCAAAAATTGTATAAAATGGTTAGCACAAATACAACCGTTACTAACCTCACAATCAATATCCCTGTGCGCCCGATTAGTGTAGGGAGACTGCACCGATAATGCTGCAGCCAACGAGAGCACAGCTTCAGATTGCAGGAGGACGGATCCAAGGATCAGCATCTTGCCGAGGACTATTTCAACAGGTAGACGAGACAGGGCCTTGCCCAGCGGAGTCAGGCGCTCATTCAAAGTGAGAGCATACTGCAAAATAAGAATATTAAAATATAACTATTATCAAAGTGAAAAGATATATGCATACATATTTATATTCCAGAGTGGAAGATACTTTCAGTATCGCCCTGGTGCAAGACCACCATTCAGAATTGAAACGTTGCTTGAAATGGCATTAGCCGTGTTTGGTGACCAGATCTGAATAGCCAGGTACTTCTCCACCTTCCTATTCTCTATCTCCTTCCCCTCCCCGCTATTTTCAGCCTCACAACATACCCCAATTGGGGATGACATAGTCTCACTGGCTTCAGATGGGAGCAGTTAGGACTCTTGTGCAGTATTCATATAAAAAAATATATATTTTTAAATTAGCTCCACACAGGAGGCCCTCAGGAAAATAATTTCCCTCAGGGCCTATCTAACTTTAGTTCCCTACGCTTCCAGAGTGATAGATACTTTCAGTAATGCCCTGGTGAAAGACAACTATTCAGAATGGAAACGTTTGCTTGAAATAGCTATAGCTGTATTTGGTGACCAGATCAGTACAGTTACATTGATTTGATTAACACCATGGACGTACAAATAGATGGACCTGCCCTAAGTGATAAAAGGCGTATTATTTCTCCCTCTCCACATACCCGGTTCCATCAGAACCGGCTGGGCTTGCGAGAGCCTCGCGTGAATCTAAAAAATGTGACGTCATCATTCTTGTTCGGACCAGTATCGAGCTCTTATCGTACATTTTACGAAATAAAATAGCCAAAATTGTGGCTTGTGCTATAAAAACGTGTAAGAATAGAAGTGAAAAAGAGAATAAACCCAATTGTCATATTCCATAGGTAAGCATTATTTTACTTTATTTTAAGTTTATTCATATCACATAATATGATAACACATACTATGAGATCGAGATACATGGCGACGCGAAATACAAAGCCGCTGTTTACTGGGGTAAGTAAATTATGAAACGTTTGTAAAAATGTCTACGGCAACAAAATATTCGACTATGAAAATGCTCAGAACCTTACTTTGCGAATTTGGACTTGACATATCTGTTCATAACGTGGCATGCAATTCGCGCTCCCATATAAAAAGGTCTATTCATTCAAAAGCAGATTTTACTTTCAAGAACTAAATGGTGATATTATAGTGCGAGGTGCCTATATACTGTTAGATTGATTTATTGGCGAATCACAGTCTCTTTCCTCTCTTCGTCCCGCCATAGTTGGTTTTTACCCCTCATCTGTAAGTTCTCGTCTATCTATTTGTATGTCTATGATTAATACGAACATAATATATCAACTTACATGCTGTTTCAATTCAAGCAGCGAGTTCTCCATGCTATCTTCTTGCGGAGCATCAAGGAAGGGGAATTTACGCACATCATTGAGGCCAAGAGACACCATGAGAAGCAGCAGACTATCCAGAGGAACCCGCAGGAGCTCCGGGGTGCTGAAGGGCTCCAGGCTGGAGTACTCCTTATCAGAGTAAATGCGGTAGCAAACACCGGGACCTGGGGTTAACAAATTTTAGTGTTTGTGCATAAATAGTTCTATAAAAAAGGATATCAAAACGAGAATGGGTAGGTAATAGAAAATAAAATTTATTTATATAAGAACAAGTAAAGGAGTAACAAATCAAACCAGAAGTGTGATTCTATATCTTTAGCGTAACGTGTATAAAATCGGCCGTATACAACACATTTTGACAGTTTTCTTGAATGGGGTATTCCGTATTGCGTTAACGAGCTAAATACTGCTCTTGCGTTAAGACACCAACTCTTAAAAGTAGTTACTCTAACTCCAAAGATGATGTGATGTTTGCCGCATAATTCTTGTTAAGAGATGTCAGTCATGGGAAAATTTGCAAATCGAATGTCATCGTGGACAAATATCAAAATAATAAAACAAACGGATAGCACTTATGAACGCTTATTAGGCTTATATGTAAGTACATAGTTATAATAACTAATAAATAGTAGGTAATTATGACATCAACACATGACCGGTGTAGACAAGCCATCGAGAGTCATGAAAAATCACAGAAATTTGTCAGACAAAAATGCATGATGGACTCCTTCCCATATCCGATGGATTTTGCCTCTATGTCTTACAACTGTCTCATAATGCTGACTTAACACAAAAGATAACACAAACGATAAAGAATCATCCTTTTGATACTATGGATGAGTTTTACTGTGTAATAGTCATAATAATTGACAGGGTTTTGAAGATATTAGATATTTTGTACATACATAATTTGTTATCTGCTAAGACACGTTACAGATAGTGGACATTGCTTAAAACAGTTTTACTACCAGCAATCACAAGTTAAGAAGCATTAGTTGAACGTGTTATGTTCATTTTTAGTATGTTCAATGTAGTGGAAGATAATGTTAGTACAAAGCTGGGGAATGGTTTATAATTGATGTGTTGCCCAATGTAATAAGATCTGAATATCCAAGTTCTAACAAGAACTCTCCATTCCCTTGTACCTCATGATATTCTCCAATAGGGAAATCAAAGTCCAGATCTGACTCCTGACGGTAGGTACTCTTATGAACAAACCTGTTCTGCCTGCTCGCCCCTTTCTCTGTTCTGCGCTTGATTTTGATATCCAAAATTCCTTTAATTTCTGCATCTTACATGACGGATCATAGCTCATTTCTTTGACCTAAAACATATTTGAAAAAAAAAATGAAAGATTAATCGACAATAGATAAAAACGAGATATTTCAAATATTGGAATGCTGGTAAGAGTTAAGTAATGTAATGGCGTAGCAAATTGACATTATGGGAAAATGTTACCTTTCCAGAATCTACCACAAATCTTATGCCGTCTATTGTAACGGAAGTTTCAGCAATGTTTGTAGAAACAATGCACTTTCGTACGCCATCCGGCGGGTAGTCAAATACCTGAAAAAGGAACACTGCAAGTCAAAACATAATTTTTTTGTGGTTTGACACATTATTAAACGAAGAAACAATTTGTTTTAAACCACAACTTCATTTTATTTATTCACCAACAAGTTTTGATTGGCCTAATAAAGCTTAATAAAGCCGTGTCATTTTTTTAAAAATAATTGGCTAAACCAATAAAGTCAGCTTATGGCTGCAGGAAGGGACTTATTAATGAGGATCTTGAAGAGGCCTGGATTGTATGAAGGAGGAAAAATAGATGCCGGAAGCTCATTCCACATACTAGCCAACTTACACAAAAACGAGTCGAAGAAACAACCCGTTCTCGTGAAGCCCGACATCAATTTTGAACGGGTGTTCCGCTCGTGTCCATCGAGTTTCATGCAAATGCACGGGGGATTAATGCTGCTACCTCCTTAGAGAAAGCTCCATTAAAATATCTTTAGAACAAACTCATCGTGTCTGTGTATAGAGATGGCAATCATCCTGTTAACAGTGGATTGTAAATCAGACGGGCTGCCCTTCTCTGCACAGAATCAAGTAGGTTTATCAAGAAATTCTATTGTTGAGCGTACTTGAGATTTGTATAGGTGTAGCAGTTGGTCACTATTGAAGAATCTGCTAGCCCTATACAAGATGCCCAGTTTCTTGTAAGCTAGTTCACTCGAGGTGACTTAGAGGTTGTAAATATATAAATTATTTTTAACTCAGCAAAGTGACCTTATCCTGATCTGCAATGGACATGCTACTGTGCAGAGGAAGTACGATCCAACTCTTGGTTTTCTCTGCATACTGTTTGGTGGCATCCACCACCGATGTTATCTCTTGCATCCCTGATAAAAATATTAGTAGATCTCCCTTTTCATCCTCTGAAACATTAAATTAATATAATTTAATACTGTCTCAAACTGTCTTCATATGGATTGAAACCTTGTTAGAGTCTAGCTCTGGAAAGATAGATTGAAGTTCACACAGTTGTGAGCAAATCTTATGAGAAATGATGTTCTTAGTAGACTATTCACATGGAAATGCCGGCTTGAGATGAGGGGGAGAGCTGCCAAGAACTGGTAAAACTGAAGATAATTTAGAGAGGCCTACATTCAATGTTTAAAGGTAAGGATAATCCTAGAAGACAGTTTATTTTGGTAGAGGTTAACTCCTCAGGCCTTGAACATATTCTGTCAGGAGGTCAGAATATTTCGGCTTTGCAATAAAATCCAAATAAATGTAATATTTCTCAAAAATATAATTTTAAATGCAAAAATAAAAAGTTTAAAAAATGACTCACCTGACTTTTTTTCTAGCTAAAATTACTGATTATAAAATAATAATAATACACAAAATTTTAGTAGACATATGTACCTATTATAAACATTATCGTCACCTCATTTTTTTTTTTAAATAATTAATAATAAATTCACAAAGTCACAGATGTATTTTTCAAATTGGGGTTGGAAACTTTGTTTCGTAAAGGTGAACATTTCATTTTTTTGTAGTTAAATTTGAGACTTTAATATAAAGCTTTGTATTTTCTCTTTCTAAAACATATTTCTCACTATGATAGTAAGGGAGACACAACAATTTCTATGAGATCTATATGAGTTTATTCCAAAAGCGAACAAATTAGCGTGAGGGGTTAAGGCTCCGCAACCGGGCTTGAAAAGAAGAAGATGGAGAGATACGAAATTAGGAATGTTAGAAGAGCGCGCTAACATTTACAGCGACAAAATCGATGCGAAAATTGCGAAAATGTTTAATAAAACACGACTCACTTAAAATAGAGCAAAGATCTCGTGGGAAGCATCTTAAGTATCATTTAGAAACATTATGAATTTTTTCGCAAATATAATTTATAAGATAATAGAAACAGACTTGTTTTTAAAAATTTTTTGAGCATACTTTGCGATTTTTTTCTATTGGGGGAATTTCATATAATTTGCGTTTCAGCGTGGGCGGCATCTAGACATTATCTTAACCTGTTGTGTGCCGAATGTGGCCGCATATGCTTGAAATATTGTCACCCGGATGACAATCGGCACTCAACTTATAAAAAATAACACATATTTTTTTAAGAGCTTAAAAACTTCAAATGTTTAATTAAGGGAGATATGTAAGAATTCGGTAGAAATTCGGGTTGCCGAGGCTTAAGGTAGTTCTTTTAGCAAATAAAGTAGAGAATAAATGAAAACAAGTGACTTACTAGGATATTTAGTATCAATCAGCTGCATAACTTGAAGGTATGGTTGTGGGTCCAGTCTTTCTGATTTGGATTGACGTCCTTCCACAAATATTGGTCGGTAGATCAACTGAATAGGAAACAATCTTCCGGGCACCTAGAACCAGGGTTGGCATGATTTCATTGAAAAGTTCCTTGGTTTTTTTTTACTAAGAGTGGGTTTGTTAAATAAACAAAACCATACATGTGAAAACAATAATGAACCATAAGAGTTAAGTGCTGTTCTGCAGTAATGTAAGAGTAATAATTAGTAATCCCTATCGTTCCCGACCTTTTTTTTGACCAGGGACCACTATGACATTTATTTGTTCTCACAGGGACCACAAGGTACAATAATTATAAACTGTTATTATTATTATTATTATTATTATTGGATGATTTTTATAGCGCCATTTTCGTGAGAAAATCACCTCAAGGGCGCTTTATAAATTCATTTATACATTTAATCTATACCTATATACTACAAGTGGCTTATATTATAACTAAGATTGACAACTAATGACTTACAACTAAGACTTCTATGAATAGTGATTTAGAACTATACTTATTTTTATAACCGAGTTTGTACATGTAATTGCAAGCCATAATACAATACGAAACGAACAGAGCAGTATTGTTACTGCTCTATTCGTATTATGACCTGCAACTCTCTTAAAATTAGTTATTTACGACTAACATACTTATTTACATTTATAATCACATATTGTTATGATTACTGTCATAATACGAATAGAGCAGTATTGTTACCGCTCTATTTGCATTATGATTTGCAACTGTCTTAAAATTAGTTATTTACGACTAACATACTTATTTACGTTTATAAACACATTTTGTTATGTTACTGCCCGTGCTGTCAGTGTAAGTCATGAAAAATATTACAAAAAAAAAAAAAAAAAAAAAAAAAAAAAAAAAAAAAAAAGTTTTTGCATAATAAGTTGCAATATAGTGTCAAAAGAAGCGTAACAACGTAAAAGCTGGTAATGAAGATACATCAATCTAGGTAATTCCCATGGGCTGAGTAATGAAATACTACTGAAAGAATGAAGTTATTTTTCGGGATATGATAATGTGAAAAGGTGAGTTTTGAGCTTTGCTCTGAACTCAGATGTACTGTCGATCTTTCGCAAATGTGAAGGGAGTTTGTTCCAAGCTGTTGGGCCTGCTACTGCAAAAGCCCGGTCTCCGAAATTGGTATTGGGATTGCGCATAGGCACTGAGAGTCTACCTATGGCTGTTGAAGATGCTGATCGAAGGGTTGCTTGCCTAGTATTGACATCATTCGGAATGCACAGTTCCGACAGGTAGGGTGGCGCCATGTCGTGTAGTGCTTTAAAAACCATCCAGCAGAGTTTGAACTGAATTCTCTCAGGACACTTAAGCCAATGAAGGTTCCGCAGATGTTGGGAAATGTGAGAATATTTGGAAACGCCGGTTATCAGTCTCGCTGCAGCATTGAAAACTGACTGAAGTTTATCAGTATATATTTTAGGGAGATTTGCATATATGCCATTGCAATAGTCAAGTCGCGATACTACGTAAGAGTTTACCAACATCTTTGTGGCCTTAGTCGGAATACTTCTCCTTATAGATTTGATTTGGCGCAGGTGAAAGAATCCCGCGCTTACTGTTTTATTAATCTGGGATTTAAGGGAAAGATCTTGGTCTAGATGTACGCCTAGGAGTTTGACGCCATTTTTAGGGATGATGTTACAGCCAGAAGTAATGAGAGGAGATTTGTCTAATAATGACTGACGCTTTTTTGTTGCTGTCCAGAGAAATTCTGTTTTGGTTGGATTTAGTTTTAGTTTGTTCGAAGACATCCAGTCTGTTATGGCAGCAATGCATTTAATGGTAATATCTTTTAATCTATCTCTCTCATTCGGTGCGCAGTAGAAATAGATTTGCTGATCGTCAGCGTAGCAATGGGAAAGAAGTCCGAATGATTCTATTATTTTGGCAACATCGTTGATGAACAGAATAAAAAGTAGGGGTCCCAGCACTGAACCCTGGGGGACTCCAGAAGTGAGGGTTACAAAGGGAGAATTTTTACCACCGGCTTGTACAGATTGTGTTCGGCCACAGAGGTAGGATTTTATCCATTGAATAGTTTCACCACCCAGTCCAAAGGTTTTTTCCAGTCTTTTGATGAGAAAATCGTGGTCGATGGTATCAAATGCCGCACTCAAATCTAAAAATGATAGCAAAGCTAACTTACCTGACTCATTTGCAAGCATTAAATCTGACAGCACGCGCAATATGCCAGTCTCTGTAGAATGGTACCTCCTATAAGCTGACTGGTACTTTGATAACAGTTCATTTTTGGCCAGATGGGCAGTCATCTGCCTGATTACAATTTTTTCAAGAACTTTTGAGATAAATGGTAAATTGGATACAGGGCGATAATTACTTAAATCTACAGAATCTAATTGGGGTTTCTTTAAAATTGGGGAAACTAGGGCTTTTTTGAGTAGTTGGGGCACCTCGCCTAAATCGAAAGTTTTGTTAAAAAGGAACACTAGGAATGGCACTACATGTTTTAGACACTTTTTGAGTAGCCACGTTGGAATTGGGTCTAATGCACATTGTTTGTTCAGAGAACTAGACACAATTTTGGTGACTTCCTCCAATGTTGTGTGTTTGAACTTCATCAGAAGTTCGCCGCTGTAGGTGGTGAAATTAGGTGGAGGAGCAGACGCCGTCGTTGCTCGGATATTTTGGATTTTTTCTTGGAAAAAGTCGGAGAAATCCTTAATCGCATAATTAAATGAGTCCTTGCAATTACTATCATTCTGCAATTCAATGTGCTCTTTTTGGACTTCTTCAGCTACCTCTCCATCATTAAGATGAAGTCATACTAAATAATGTAAAATCATATGTTTTTTGTTTTGAAAATTTGATCGCTTTGAAGTATTATAGATGCTTCAATTAGATACTGCGTGTAGAACATACCTTGGCCCTTAAAAATATCGATCATTTTTTTTAAAAGTCTTTTAATAAGCCTAGAAAAAAATAAAGTATTAGGTCTATAAAAAACACTTTCAACAAATAAACCATTTTTCGGACATGGTTTTATTGTAAACTGTGGCAAATTCAGTTTCTCTTATAATAATCACAAAAAAATTGATATTTACGTTCGAACTTCACAAAATAAAATAAAAGATGCATTTTCTCGTTGTTATTTTTGACATCAATCAATACGGCCTGCACTCTACGAATTTGGATCTTGAAGTGAACCTTATGGCATGAGCACAAGAACCATGCACTGGACACAACCCATTTCATATCAGTCACGCCCCGGCCATAGCGGGAAACAGACGTGTGCCTTTGCGACGCTTGTTTTCGTGAAATCAACTTTAAATTTCCGTTTTATTACAATAAAAAATGTGTAAAAAAGGAATTAATGTTTTTTACAGGCCTTAACGAAATCAACCTGTAATTTTTTTTCCTCAAATACCTATTCCAACCTTTCCGAGAGCTTTTTCTCAAGTATTTTTAAACTCCTCCCATAAAGGGCGTGAAATCCGATTTCGATTTTTTCCTGTACTATTGGATCGCCTTAATACCAAAAGGGTCACGAATCAGATTTTTTCAGGTTACGAATTAGCTTTTGTAGTAAATGAATAAATGTTTCGTGGACCACATTTCAGATCTTGCGGACCACCAGTTGGGAACCACTGCTATAGTAGAATAAGAACACTAAGTAGGAAAAATTCATGAGACGACTTAATTTGCCACATTATACAATAAAACTACATCCGTTCACAAGTAAGAAACTGCACTCTAAAGCATTTTTATAGTGTTGATTCTTTTTTATTTTTTATAGACTAATAATAAAACATGTTTAACTATAACCAGGGGCAAAGACGTGTTCTTCAATAAAAGTGATTTAATTTTCAAACCAAAAATACTTAATATTTTTGCAAGATTTTGAATTACTCCGAAATGTAAAAAAAGGCTGCGACTGAAAAAATAAAGTTTGAAAAATCTGAAAAAGTGCCAAAAAAACATATTTTAATAACTAACTAGGTAAAACATTTTTGAAAAAACCAAGGGTTTTTCCTAAAACACAAATTGTCCATTTTTTAACACAAAAATAAAATGTAACATTTTGAGAATAAAGAAATATTAGCAGTTAAAAACCCACTTTACAGGTTTTTGCTGCTAGGTCCTGCGGGTGGCTTTTGGTTGGGCTTCGCCCAGTTTAAGTGTGAGTGACTATTTTATACATCTAACAGCGGATTGGTTCCAAAAATAACCGGTTCCTCGGATCCAGTGACAGCTAGTCACCAGGATAAAGTAACCGCAACGGGCAATGACGTCATATATAATATAGTATTATTATTTATAACAGCCAGTTACAATAATAATCATGTTATCGTCAATATCTCCATATCCGGAGAGATTCACGAAATTTAAAATCCAACAATACTTACGCCTGTCAGGCAATGCTCCACACGCTAGCTGTTTACATAAGTGGCGCCATCTTTTGGCATTGCTTTAATTTGGTTCTGTTACAAAAGTAGATTTGTATACGAACTCCACGTACGAAAACGGTTTTGCACAGGGCGCGGCGTCAGAGTTGTATTCTTAGCTGAATTCTTAAATTTCAACCGTACAGTCTCTAGGCTATTAATACTATTTGATTACGAATACTAACCTCAATAACAACAGCCTTTTCATCTGCAAAATAATTAGAGAACAGTTCAATGTTTATTGTGGCAGACATGAGAACCAGTTTCAACTCCTTGCGGGATTGTATCAGGCATTTCAGAATCCCGAGGAGAAAGTCTCCGTGCAAATGGCGTTCGTGAATTTCATCCAAAATGATGACATCGTAGTTGGAGAGAGAAGACTCTGAAGCCACCTGGAAGAAATAATTTACTAGCCATAACTTGCTGTATTCAATGCACAAGTATTTTAACAGCACAAGACTGTATTTATTATAAAACTGCCTGAAAATCTGTTAACCCTCCGCTCGTCGCGCGTTTTTTGTAACGCGAGGTGTCGCGCGGGGTCGCTTAGGACCCCAAAAATAAATATGATTAAATTGTTGTTATAGCATACATTTTATATGTTATTTTAACTGATTAGGTGATGACTGCTTCGAAATAAAAAGAAACATAAAAAATTAGATGTTTATTTGCAATGCAAGAGCTTAAAAATCAACATGGAACTTTTTTTTTTTGTAATTTCGCATCATTTTTTTAATATAAAACTTTAAAAAAAAAAATCTAACCAATTTCTCTCAAACTTATAACTTTTTGAGGTTGAGACAGACTTATTATTATAACAATAAAATCAACAAAATACAATGAAAAAACATATAAACTTGATTTTTCATGATATTTTGTTGATTTTTTTGAGCCTCACGCCGAAACACAAAATCTGTATCTCACATCGCACATGCGCAGATTGAATTTTCTCAGCGCTAGCGTCAAGTATAGTCCCTTTTAGGAAGCTACCCAAAGTAAGGAATCAGTGGGAAAATTTAAAATGTACATAATTAGCATTTCTGTAAAACCTGGACTTTCAAAGACCCCACGCGATGGGTCGAGGGTTAATAGTACTATATGAGCAGATTGATGTCACTTGATTGCGAAGATAATATCTCGTCTCTCCTGCCGACTCCCCTCTGGTTCAGGAGGATACACATCACACATCCTTAATAGTCGAACTCAATATTCACTCCCCCACAACTACTTCCTCACCCCAGACGATCAAATTATTCAATAAAGTCAACTATGACCTAGTCAACGACGCTCTGTCAAAAACTGACTGGTCTCCTGTCTTAAACGCACAGGACGTCAACACGGCGGTTAACAGCTTTTATTTAATCATTGACGCCTTAATAGATAACTTTGTTCCAAAAAAAATTCTGAAACCAAACAAATTCCCAACGTGGTATTCTTCGGCTCTTATCAACATTACAAAAGAAAAGCTCAAATTCTTTCGAGCCTGGAAACGCCACAAGAATCCACTAGATTACCAAACCTTTTCACTGCTCCGAAAACGACAAAAGAAAATCGCTGCTCTCACATACCACAAATATATTTCACATTTAGAATATGCCGTACAAAATAATGTTAAAAAAATATGGAGCTTTGTCAAAACGCAAAGAAAATCTCCTTCCATACCTGAACACCTAACATACGGCTCGAGAATCGCACACAATAGTAAGGAGATTACAGATCTGTTTGCCGACTATTTCTCTACCGTCTTCACTGATCATACCCAAAATTTTGCATCCGATGTTCACGAACCTGATCCACTGAATAATATATCTATAAACTCAATTACAATCAATGACGACATCACCTACAAGTATCTTTCATCCATTGACATTAACAAAGGACCCGGTTTAGATAGTTTGCCTGGTATCTTCATACGTAACTGTAGTAAATATATCACTCCTCCGGTCAGTGCAATTTTCAAAAAATCATTAAGTGAAGGAACTTTTCCTCATAAGTGGAAGTCTGCCGTAATAACTCCGATTTTTAAAAAGGGCGACAAACATGACGTTACAAACTATAGACCTATCTCTCAACTTCCCATCTTAAGTAAAATTCTCGAAAAAATCGTTTACGACCAACTTTACCCGACTATCACAACAATAATTACACAGAACCAACACGGATTCATGAAAAATCGGTCTACAACATCTAACCTGGCCCTTTTCGTCAACTATTTGCACAGCAATATGGACGAAAGGGTGCAGGTCGATGCTATGTATACCGACTTTTCAAAGGCCTTCGACCGCGTTATCCACTCAATTCTGTTAAATAAACTCACTCGTCTTGGAATACACGGTGACTTGTTTAGATGGATTAAATCATACATCAGCAATCGTAGTCAAGTTATCTCAATAAATGGAGTTTTATCCAAAATTATCAAAGCAACCTCGGGTGTCCCTCAGGGTTCCCATCTTGGTCCGCTCCTCTTTAATATATACATAAATGACATAGGCTCATGCTTCCATCACTCTAAATTTTTAATGTATGCAGATGATATGAAAATTTATAAAACGGTTCGCTCTCTATCGGACTGTAAAGAGCTACAAAGTGACTTAGATAGGCTCTGCAACTATTGCACAGCTAACTACTTGGATCTCAATGTTTCTAAATGCCACACTATGTCCTTTACTAGAAACAAGCATATAATTAACTTCCTAGAACGGAAACTAGTAAGGCAAGCCTTCAACAGGGCCAAAAAATCTGGAAACTGGGATGCTCACAAGCAATACCAGAAAGAGTACAAGGAAGCAATCCGGATAGCCAAAACAGGCTCCTGGGAGAAGTACTGCGGGGAGGTGGAAACCATCCCGCAAGCTGCAAGAAATCAAAAAATTCTCGCTAAAGACCCAGGGGCAGCTAAAGGCCCATTTCGGAAAGCCGATGGAGGCTTCACCGATAACTGCGAGGAGGAGCTGGAGGAACTGCTGGGGAAACATTTTCCCGGCTACAAAAAGTTAGAAGCAGGTGACACCGGTCCACCACCAGCCCGAGTTATACGGGATGGTAAGGACTGGGACACTGCCGCTAAAATAGTGACTCCCTCCAAAGTTAAATGGGCAATCGAAGGGTTCGACCCTTTTAAAAGCGCAGGAGAAGATGGTATCTTTCCGGCACTTCTGCAGAGAGGTCTGGATACAATCTTACTTCCGGTGACTAAGATCCTGAGGGCGTGCTGCGCCCTCGGATACATCCCCATACCATGGAGGAAAACAAGGGTAGTGTTCATACCTAAACCTGGGAGAACTGACTACGACCAACCAGGCGCATTCCGTCCAATTAGCCTCACCTCTTTTCTTCTAAAGACAATGGAGAGGCTAATGGATAGACACATAAGAGACGGGGCACTGAGAGAAAAGCCCCTCCATGAGTTACAATTTGCGTATCAACCAGGTAAGTCGGTTGACGCGGCACTGCACAGGTTGGTATACAAACTGGAGCAGGCGCAGGCAACCGGGGAACTAGCAGTAGGACTCTTCCTGGACATAGAGGGAGCATTTAATTGCACCTCTATTAAATCCATCGATGAAGCGGCAGAAAGACATGGACTCGATAAAACCACCAGAAGGTGGCTGAAGAACATGCTTTCAGGTCGGATTCTTACGATGGAAAGGGGTGAGGTGAACCTCAGAGTATTGGTGACGCGAGGGTGTCCACAGGGAGGGGTCTTGTCACCCTTGCTGTGGAGCCTGGTGGTGGACAACCTCATCAGGAAACTCAACAACAGGGGCCTGTATACTCAAGGGTATGCGGATGACATCGCAACCATAATAAGGTGTTGGGATGCAGACACATCCAGAGGCCTCATACAATCAACACTGGCAACAGTGGAAGAATGGTGTGAAGAAACAGGGCTGTCGGTCAATCCAGACAAGACAGAACTAGTAATCTTTACACGTAAAAGGAAACTAGAGGGATGGAGCAATCCAACCTTCTACGGAAAGGAGGTAGAACCCTCTGACACGGTTAAGTACCTCGGGGTCATTATAGATGCCAAACTGAGCTGGAAAAACCAGGTGGAAACTGTGGGCAGAAAAGCCTGTGCTCTCATGTGGGCAACTAGGCGAATCTGCGGCAGAACGTGGGGACTCAAACCCAAAATGATGCAATGGCTGTACACAGCCGTTGTAAAACCAAGAATCATGCATGCAGCCTTGGTCTGGTGGAGGAGAACAACACTGAAAACAGTGATGGCCACACTCAACCACATACAGGGACTTGCATGCAGAGGAATCACAGGAGCTATGCGAACCACTCCAATACTAGCCATGGGAGTGCTGCTGAACCTACCCCCACTAAACTTAGAAATAGAGGGGGCGGCGATGGCGGCAGCCTACAGGTTAAAATGCAAAGGTCATTGGAGAGGTGAGTTGCCCAAAAACAGTCATACGGAGATCGGAACAAGACTGAGGGCAATTAGCCCGACAGCTGGAATGAAGCAGGACGGCAAACAAGCTGAATACTTCTTCAGACAGCAGTTTGATGTGATGTACCCCACCCGGGAAGAGTGGGACATGGTCCCAGGTCCAACCTCCAGACAGGAACTAATCTGGTTCACAGATGGGTCCAAGATGGAGGAAGGAACGGGGGCCGGGGTATGTCTACAGGGATCCAAGAGGGAACTCAGTATACCTCTAGGAACTCACTGCACTGTGTTTCAGGCTGAGATGAAAGCCATCATGGTCTGCGCACAGGAGAATATACGTATCGGGTACAGGAATAAGAACATAACTATTTGTTCTGATAGCCAGGCAGCCCTAATGGCACTGGAAAGTAACCGATGCGACTCCAGACTGGTGATGGAATGCAGGACTGTTCTTACAGAACTCGCTACCATTAATAAAATAACACTGATATGGGTACCAGGACATAAGGGTATTGAGGGCAACGAGCGGGCTGACGAACTAGCAAGGAAAGGGGCGAAAGCACCACTTGCGGGATCCGAGCCGGCTGTAGGAGTAGCAGCTTGCCACACGAAATTACATATTGAGAGGTGGGTCAAATCCCAGCACTGGAAGGAATGGGAGAGGGCACCCGGAATGAGGCAATCCAAAGTACTCATAAACGGACCGGACCCCAGACGGACCAGGAAACTACTCGATATGGATAGAAACTCGCTGAGGGAACTGGTAGGACTACTAACGGGACACTGCCATCTCAGGAGACACATGCAGCTATTGGGAGTGGAAAGCACCAATAGATGTAGAAAATGTGAAGAGGATGAAGAGACTCCAATTCACTTGTGGTGCCAATGTCCTGCCCTGGTGGGAACTAGGCTCAGATACCTGGGGAGACACATCGTGGAACCAGAAGACTTAGCCACATATCCAATGACAACTCTGGTGAACTTCATTAAAGGGACTGGGTTATTGTTAAAGGATTGAGGTAAAATGGGAGACAGTACAATGGGCCTATGGCCTAAGTACTCACGGGAACTAACTGTAAACCGTCTCCGTAAGTTAAAAAAAAAAAAAAAAAAAAAAAAAAACTTCCGCTATTCACTCTGCGATGAACCCGTGATCTCAAAAAATGAATGTAAGGACCTAGGAGTATATTTAGACAGTAAACTTATATTTAATACGCACATTGATTCAATCACTGATAGATCCTACAAAATGTTGGGTTTCATACTACGTCTGAGTAAATTATTTAAAAATCCAAATACGCTAGTAATGCTTTACTACTCACTAGTCAGAAGTACACTGGAATTTGCATCGCCTGTCTGGAATCCCAAATACACCCAATACGTCAATAATATAGAGCGCATACAAAATAAATTTATTAAGTATCTCGGTTATAAATACAACAATAATTATATCTGCACTCTCCAATCCCTGAAATCCAGGCGAACGGTAGCCGACATGACATTTCTCCATAAAATAATACATAACGAAATAGACTGCCCAGAACTCCTATCCCAAATAAATTTTAACATCCCATCTAAAAGAACTCGCCACACCAACCTTTTTTACACAACCAGTAATAATACGAACGCTGCAGCCAACTCCCCCATATCCCGCATCCTTCAAAGATTCAACTCAATTCAAACAAGTACAAATATCGACATATTTTTTGATTCCCTTCCTTTATTTAAGAAAAACATTTCTAGCACACTGAACTTGCACACATAACACACACATCCACACACACACACACACACACACACACCCTTACCCCTCTCCCTCAATAATTTATTAATTAAATATAGGTAAAATGCATCATTTGTCACATAAAAACATATACTATATAACAGCGACATGTCATTGGTACCAATTATTGTATTAACTCTATAACTTGTAACTACTTTCTAATATGTAATAATGTACTGTTTGTTTCTGCAAAATAAAAATAAAATAAAATAAAATAAAAATAAAGGAAATTCACAGTGCGTGCCACCTTTAGCAATTTTTTTATACAAATTTCATAATGCCAGAGCTCACCAGTAGTTTTATACAAACCTTATCCTGACAATAACGGCCACAAAAAAAAGAATTATCCAATTAGGTGCAATCGTTCGGAAGTTATGAGCGTACATACATTTCGGCGATTCATTTTTATTTATAGATAGATTATTTATCACAGTTTCACACGAGAGTTACTCTGAGCTGCAGACTACGGGATTGCCCTGATGATAGATGATAGCAAACCATCAATAGATAAACAAAATCTCACCTGTCTCAGGAGAAGACCCTCCGTAATGAAGCATATTTTAGTTCTTTCGTTCCTGTTCCGCTCAAACCTTATTTGATATCCAACATCGGTGCCAGACTGCGTTAGGGTCTCGTACGCTACTCTTTTAGCGAGAGATATACACGCTATTCTTCTAGGCTGCGTACATGCTAAAAATTAAAACTTACATTAATAAAGCAATACAGATTTTTGCGCCTTTATAACTTCTCCACCTTTGTCATAAATATCACAAGCAGCAGAGATGGCTTTTCATGGAGATCACTATTTATTTATCTGAGACACAAATGGGACATTTATTGAATGAAACATGTTTGTAGGTAGGTACTTAACTAAAATAATTATTATTCAAATATAAATTTCTTTAGACAAATTCATCTGCAACATTCATATTAATGCATATTCACAAATTAAACGTTTAGTGAGTGACAGTGCTGTAGGGACAATTTATCTGTGTATATGACAATGCATCTCAGTCTCACGTAACATCTCAGCAGAAGGACCATACTGATAAGGTATACATAACTAGAATAACAATATTATAAGCAGGGTGGTTTAAAGACGTCCGATTCATTTGATAAGGTATCTTCAGAAATAATTTAATGGTCACAAAACTTTATAACAAACCTATACTGATGAATCCAGCATCACTCAAATATTGTGGAACCTGAGTTGATTTGCCACACCCCGTATCGCCTGCGATAATAACCACTCGCTCATTTTTAACTGCTTCCACAATTTCATTCCTGAAAAGAAATGAGAAAGCATAGTATTATTATGATTGCATTTTCACTTTCATAATTATGTATGAAAATATGTAATTGAAAATTAAAATACTTCTTGTACCTGTATTCTGCAACCGGCAATTCTGATTGAAATTTTCTAAGAGCTTTGAGTTTTTGAAACTTCTCTTTATTTTTGAAATCCAAATACAACATGACCACATCAACAAATTGACAAACAAGATTTTTAGTTAATCTTTTCTTTTTTCTATCATATTCTCTGTCGTAAGGAGAAATCCTAGAATACAGTTCTTCAATCCCAATTTTCAACTGAAAGTTAATGCAATGAACTTTACTATATTCTGACGGCATTCCTGATTCGTCACATTTAGAAATGTCGGGCGTTTTTTCAATGAGAATAGGTTTTCCGTTCTTTTTCAAAAGGCCTTCATATTTAATAACAAACTTCCAGAAGTCTTCCAAATCTAGAACCAATTGGTCGTTTCCGGTGCCGGAAAAGAGCAATCTATTTAATTCAATTTTAAAATCTACGAAACTAAATTCTGATCCAGAACTGTTCAGGTTTTCACGGGAATCTGAAGCTGAATGGGTTTCAGAATGTCTTGACGATCCAGGATTAGAACAATCCCTATAAGATCTGTGACTTTTGGTAAATTTATCTGGGCTGGATCTTCTATTTCGTTCATATCTATTATCTGATCTTTCACGAGATCTAGATCTTTGAGGTTTTTTATCATAACTCCTTGATCTTCGACGTTTTCTGCTTTCGTGCCTTGATTTTGAATATCCCTCCATTTCGTTAAAACGTCAACACTTGATTTTATAACCTCACTTTCATAAGGAAAACAATTTACAGAAGACAATTATAATTTATACATGCACTTAATATTTTTGGTAAATTTTCGTAAGTGGTGTCCACGCGTATTATTAATAATTTTTAGAAAAAAACTTTAGATTCGCCTTAATTACTATAAAAGGAAACTTTTTGCATTCCGGGAGGCGGAAAATTATGCATTTTAATTTTCAATTGCGTAAAACCAAAATTCACTTCGCGAAACGATCGCCGACTGTCAGCGGCCATTAGGTAAGTCACTTATGTTGGTATCCCTGATGCATTAACAAGAGCTAAATACGACCGTAGCCATCTTCGTGGGATAAATGAGAGTCGCGTAATTATGAGAAAACACGACAGAATTAATAATAAAATGTAAACTAACCTCTAATCAGAATCACTTCAGCGTCTAGCTGAGGCACTCGAATCATGTTGGATTTCATCGTCATTATAATTGAAGAATAGAAATAATAAACAAAAAATAGAAGATTTCAGCAATTTTGAAAAATGAATGGAGTCAGTCTTTGTTTTTGAGCACCGATCTTTTCCACAGGAATTCGCAGAGATATCCTCATAATGGTATTCGTCGTCATTATAATTAAAGAATAGAAATAATAATAATAATAATAAACAGAAAATAACGTTTTTTACATTGAAAAAAAATTTTTTACATTGAAAATTAATTTTTTAAGTAAAAAAAAAAAACGCGGCGTTTTTTTTTTTTACTTAAAAAATTAATTTTCAATGTAAAAAAAATTTTTTTAAAGTAAAATTATTTTTTTATAGCTAAAAATCATGGTAAATGTGCATTTAGTCCACCTCACGGACAATACGGAACTTTGAGGTTAAACTACGAAAGCTGCATGTCATCATAATTTTAAAAAACATCCCAGGTTTTGAATGGTTTGTTTGGCAAAGCAGGGTTTGTCTAGCGGGTTTTGTAATTATGATTGATTGTCTGTGAAATAAAAACGGTAAATATAAAATGGCGTTACCGCGTAAGCGAATCAAATTAAAATGTTAAATGCATATTTTTGCATGTATTTTTGCCTCCCGCGACATAAATACTCACTTTTCGTGATAATAAAGCTAAATCTAACTGTTTGAATAAAAATATTATTAATTCTGTTTTTCATAATTACGCGCGTCTTCGTATGTCCCACGAAGATGGCTACGGTCGTATTTAGCTCTTGTTAATGCATCAGGGATACCAACATAACAGTGACTTACCTAATGGGCGCTGACAGTCGGCGATCGTTTCGCGAAGTGAATTTTGGTTTTACCCAATTGAAAATTAAAATGCATAATTTTCCGCCTCCCGGAATGCAAAAAGTTTCCTTTTATAGTAATTAAGGCGAATCTAAAGTTTTTTTCTAAAAATTATTAATAATACGCGTGGACACCACTTACGAAAATTTACCATATTTTTTTGTCATTAGTTTTCACCGCGTATAAAAATTTACCGAATTGTACATTTATAAACTTTAAAATATTGTGAAGCAAAAAACATTGATAAACAACTTATGAACTTATTCTGACGTCTACGCATCGGTAAAAACGAAAACTGTAATATGCGAACGCAACCGAACCTACAAAATCTTGGTTGGTAGTTTGGTAGCTTTCAAAGAAACTCAAAAAGTGCTGTCACTAACCAATAGGTGGAACTACTTGTACCATTTTCAACATTAATCTGATGAACATAAAATAAATTTATTATTAGGACCCTTGAATAAATTATTGATTCTATGATTAGAACCTATATATTAGGGCAGTTTTTCTCCACCCTCTTTATAGCTTATCCGTAGGATGACGTACGTTAATAAATAAATAAATAAATATTCGCGATAGGTGGAGAACTCTGCTAATTTTTCGAGTATCGAATGGAAAACACCGACATTAATATCAAATTCATGTGCTGGTTAACTTATCAAAGAAATTAACATCTTTAGTGGTGAAAGAAATGTGTTGAAATGTCAGAAATATTTTTAGGTTATTTTTTTGGCAATAAAAAAATAACTTTGAAATTTTGTTATAATTTTTTTATTGTATGCACAAGAAAAAAGTGAGGTGACAGTTTCATTCCAAATTCATTATATAAAAGGTCTGTATTTTTTAAATTTTAATTTTTTATATATTTCTGTACACTTTCATCAAAAATGTTTTGGTAAGAAATTATTTTACATTTTTTTCCGTGTTTAAATCTTAAAATATGGCAGTTTTTTAAAACTAAAGTGTATTTCAAACACACAAATCTAAAAGGTAATTTTATCTGGTTTTTATAAATGGTATTTGTTTTTACGACACCGTCAAAAATAAGAAATATATAGAACATTCAAAATACTATGGAAAATTCCAAATTTCGTTCAAACATCATCACTAAAACAGAGATAAACTACCCTTCCAGGCTGTGTATTTTTTTCCAAGAACAATTTTTTAATTAGTAATTTTTTCACATCCGCGGCCGTTTTTCAAATGTAAAAAATTTTCACGGGGTTTTTTAGTAAGGCCGTAATGTTTATATTTTTACAAAATTATTGTATTATTTGAAGTAATATTCATTTTACTCGAAACTACAATCGAAGTGCCTTTTCACATTTTCAGATAAGATAATAGAGTGCGAGATGGAGTTAGGCTTCTGAAAATATGTTTCGTTAACTTATTAGTTGAATTAAATTCGGTTTTATATTAAGTTAAGACATACAAAATGAAGCAATTATCGATGCAAAACTGTCCGCGTTTTGTTTTTATCAGTATCAAAGATAGCGTTGTGTACGGATTTATAATGTTGGTGTTTTTCTTACTTTTCCACTTAACTACTTACAGGAATTGCGTTTCATTTTCTTTATGTATGTAAGGGAGAATTATTATAAATATTATATTTTTCCTTTTGAGGGGTGCAGACATGCGTTCACCTTTGTCCTATTTTTGACTGTTGACATTTAGTGTGTAAGAAAGAGAGGCAGCATTACATACATGTTTGAGAACAAAAGCAAAATCAATCAGCGCATTGAGTAGTGAGTGAATTTTTGGAATTCACTCACTACTCGATATTAATACTTATCGCAATATTCCTGCAGCTCTTTTAAAATATGAGAATTCGATCCTTTCAAAATGTATGAGGAAAGGAATTATCTTTATAATTTTTTTTTCTTGATTTTTTGATATTTTAATAGCTATTCGGGGCGGAGACAAATCCAATAAATCAAAGATCATAAAAATCGGTCCAGCCGTTCTAGAGTTATAAATGGTGTATCTAACCCGACTATGTTTATTAAGATTTATTCACAGTGTAATTTGTAAATTTCATACGTAAAAGCCCCGAAAAAGGGCTTAAATAAATATATATTTTTTTTAAATTGCGGTCGGAAGCTTTGGTTGATAAAGGTGTAGGTACGTTTTAATTATTTTGAAATTAACTTTTACATTAGAATATAAAGAGTGTTGATTTCTTTTTCCAATACCGTTCTCACTATGATAGTAAGGGAGATACAACGATTTCTATAAGACCTATGTGAGCTGGGACAAATATGGCTTCCTGTGATTAAACGGGTTATACATATTTTTATTGCAATCATTATTTTTACTTATTACCAACGCGAAGGTCACAATATCAAATTTACTTTTGCTTTTAATATTATGATGAGAGTAGGTACTGGGTCAGGTTAGGTTAGGTACACACTACCCACTGCAGCATTAGCCGCGCCTGGCGGTCGTTAGAGATGTGGTCGTTAGCGATCGTTATATTCCGCCTTTTTGTGGGGCGGAGGGAGGTTCCGTGGGAAAAGAAATTACGACATGGAGAAAGGTTGGATATTGAACCCTTGTTTGCCATTCACTCTGGAGTATGGAGCAGTATTGAAAGTAGGTACCTACCCATACTAATTATAACATCGGCAGGTTGGTAGATCAGAATCTATAGGTAGATCGTAGATATACCTACCTTCGATCTAGGTGGGTATCCCTACTAAATTGTTTTTTATCACTGTTCATTGTATTTTATTGTCTATGGATTTTTTTGGCAACATGCCACGTTTTTCTATGATTTACAGTTGGCGGGATTGTGAAAAGGGAACTTTTGTATGGTTTGTAACCTTCGAACTTTTTTGTTTCTAAGTTTATTCATTCACTCAAAACCGAAACCACTCAACTGTACTAAAAACATTAAATGATATAATATCTATAATCAGTGCCGGATTAATACTACTTGATGCCCTAAGCAATCCACGCCTGTGGGCCCCAAAAATTGGAGCTATTTCTGCAGCGCACCCCTGCAGTACCAGGGCAGGTATTCCATCAGGCCCACTAGCTTTATTAAAATCAAGCCGTCGTAAAACATGGAGTACTTCCCGATGCCAGATCCTCAGCTTTTTAATATGAAAATCGCAGTCGGGACAGCACCTTGGTCACCAAGGGTTGAGTTATCCGCAAACATTTTTCCTAGTAGGTTAGCCTTTTCGGTGGCGGTGTTTGCTAGTGAGCCGTCAGCTCTGGTAAGAGGTGGCAGCGGTGGCAGACTGGATTTGCAGAAATTGCAGTTTGGGACGTTGAGAAAAAAGATTGTGGTGGACAGAGTTTAAATTGGTGTGCAGGCCGCGGATGTTGGTGTAATTCACCAACAGTTTTTGCCCGCATCGGGGACGCCTGCGTCTCGCCGCTGTAAGGAAGTCAATTATTGTTGGTTGTGAATTCATGATTTTATTGTAGATAACATATTTTAAGTGTAAGATATGAGAGGAAGGAAGGTCTGGGAGGGAAAAGGTATGAGGGGTGGGTAGGATGCTGGGGATCAGAGTGTCCAGGAGTGACAAATCCAATCCACCCACTGCGGTGCAAGGCGATGGGCAGGGAGAGTCCGGCTGGAAAGGTCACCCAATGCGCCCCAAACGCTGCTGCTGGGTCCCTTCCGGTCACGAAAAGGCACAACAGCAGTGGCGGGGTTTTTACACTCGTTGATGGGGTAGCCCACCCTCAGTCGTGAACCTGAGAGTCGGGTCCCGAGCGGCCCGGACAGCGGTAACCGGTTATAAAGGGTCTCCCTCAACCAGCATATCCCAATCCGGCCCGCCGCGCAAAAAGGTGGGCCGACGCACCCGCCATCAACATTACCCCAAGAACCTGGGCACCCCTGCTAAGTCACCAAACGTAGCGAACCACTTGGGATGACCTGTGGCAGAGGTGTTGGTCATCCAATAAATGGTTCCCAGGGCGGCGGTTCCCATACCCGCCTACCAATGTCCTTACTTAGGTATCTTCACTTAGAAAATTAAATGTATTCATAATACCTTATAATAATAAGTCAATCGTCCAGTTGATTAGTCAGACATCTCCAAATACTGAGTTTTGAGATAATGAGGAAAGCAATATTCGAATGCTCGTCATAAATCAAATATTATTTACACGTGTCTACGTTTTACATGTTAAATTCTCTATAAAATAACACCGGGAGGCATAGTGGTCCGGTACATCAGTATGACATTTTGAAATGTCCTATTTTTTTTCCTACTAGTGTCCCAGAAAACATAAAAAAATTGTTTTATTCACTACTTTTACATTACTACATTTTATTGATTTGGTGGTGTTGATGAGTAATCCGAATATTTAAAATTCACCTTTTCAGATAATCGTATCCATTCGCTCAAAAATTTTTCACCTTCACCTTCAATGCCCGCGACATTGTTAAATTTTAATAATTTGTAAAAAAATATATAAAATTAAAAAATTAAAATTAAAAAATCTTAATTGTAAGCGATTTTAAAGGTCATTTCATCAACATTCTCCAACTCTAAAGAGTCCTAAATTCTCCAGTCTTTTAAAATAAATTTCAACTCTACTTTTGTCACTATACATGTAATACTAATAATGATGGGGGTAAGTATCTTCTCCAAGCATAAACTTTCTAATTAAGTGTGTTTATCGGAAGTGACCTGCCAGGTAAGTATGTTTCTGTATCTATTTGTAAATAGTAAAATTCGATAGAAACTAAGAATTCTTAATAAATTGTACAGCGCCCTTGAGTTAATTTTTCACAAAAACGGAGAATTTTTGTGAAAAATTACCTCAATTGCGCTGTACAATTTATTGTAGGTAATTTTTCACAAAAATTCTCCGTTTTTGTGAAAAATTACCTCAAGGGCGCTGTACAATTTATTAAGAATTCTAATTATTATTATTGTTATTGTACCAGATAGATGGTATAATTTTACATATAACTGTTTACTCAACTCAAATTTAGATTTTTCAGAGATGTCTAACAGTCACTAATCAAAAGAACGATCGATGTCTGTTAATAAAAAAAATTGTTAATGGTTCCAAATAAAATATAACACCTATTTATCACTGACATCCCCAATATTTACATTGGAGACGAAATCAGCTGAAAAGTTACCCGTGTCAAGCAGTAACAAAATGAACCAAAAATGGACCGAAATGTTCCGAAATCGACGATTACCGACGATAATAACTGGTGTCCATAATCCTGGGAGAGGAAGGCGGGGAAAGGTTAGAAGGAAAGAGGCAGAAGATGGAGAAGGAAAGGTGAAGATGTGGAAGGAAAGGGGCAGAAAGGGCGTGGGAAAGGTAGTGTGCGTGACGGAACATATCCCAGGACGTACGACCAAATCCACGGAGAGGAGCGTTACGCGGTCGCCATTAAAATGGACATCGAGGATCAATTGTGGCGAAATGAAGAGCGATGGTTGCAACCCAATATTAAAATAAACATTTGAAATAGAGATATGAATAAAAAATTAAAGGGAGTAACTGGTCCAAATGGTTCATTTTTTAAATTTTTTTATTTAGTAACTATGTACTTATTAATTATTTTTTAACATTTTTATATGAAACATGTTAGGTATATAGAAATTATATTATATATAGAAATTATATTCGTAGTCCTCCTCACTAGGAGGACCTGTGCTGAGGGGGACTATGCTTTGGATAAGTTTTCAGCGACTTCAATGGTTTAACTTCATGGTTTGGATAAGGTTTCAACGACGATATTTTAAGTATAGGTACTAGTAAGTTCATTTTCCGATAGTTCCTTCAGTCAACATTTTTGTTTTAATTTGTTTGATAGTAAGTGGGAGTTTGTTATATAACTTTACTGATAAAAATTCAGAACTTGTTTGTCCAAACGAAGAGTTACACTTTGGTATATGTTTGGCTTTGGTTTTAAAAGCATGTGAGGTGTCTGCCTCTGAATCATTTTTGAGGTGATGTATTAGGTGATGTTTTTGGCATAGATTTTCTGTATGCTTGCATCAAACTGTTTAAAAATTTCTGTTGTTGACGTCCTTATGGAGACCTTTAGCATGGTCTTTATGATGCAATTCTGAGTTGCCTTCAATTTTTTTATGTGGTTAGATGCTGCTGAGCCCCATCCTATTACTCCATATTCCAATCGAGAGTTAGGTTCACTAAGTAAAATCCGTTCTTATTTGAAGGGTTATCCTTTAAAAAAAACTTCAACGCTGCTAAACGAGGTTGTAGAAAGAGTAACCGGTTTAGTGCATGCTAAACTTTAATACCTACTTGACGTAGATGCAGAAATCGCCGCAATAGGTGAGTTTAAGGTCCGAAAAACGGCATGTCTCCCCGCCCACGCCTTTCTCTGTCGCATGTACGTTTTACGCGTCTTTCTCTTTCGCTTACGGTCATTTTAAAGTTACTATACCTGTAACAGTTCTTTGTTTATAGGTAATTTACTTATTTACGCCTTGATGGCTTTTACATGTAACATTGGTAAGTTATATAGGAGCAAGTATATAGTACACAAATAATAAACGGAGCATGAAATACATAAGCAAGCACAACACAAGTAGGTATAAGTATTCAATAAGTAAGTTGTACAAAGCTCAGGCCCTCAGTATACGATTCAGCAATTTTTGTCACAAAACGACTCAAAACATGATTCAAGTGCAGCTCAAGTACTAAAAACATACCGATAGATGTGATTTTATTTTATTTTATTTTTTATTTTTATTTATTTATTTATACGTGTTTAGTAACTTTAAGCCTCAATTACATTGAGCGAGTTTATAAGCTACTAGCTACTAAGTTTAAAAGCGGGTGAATCGGCGAGTGAGATTGTCATGGTGACACACAAAACCGTCCACTCGCTCAGTAGTGAACTACCTAACGACGCCTGCGTGAACTAATTCTGTCAGATATTTGACAGTCAAAATCAGCTGTTTGTTGGCCGCCATATTGAGCGCATAAATAAACCAATCGCGAGTAAGCGAACGAAAAGTTAACGACCTTTCAACTTTTTTCGTAGATAGTCAACAATCTGCTAGTTAGCAAGTAATAAGATTACACTGAGCGAGTTTACTAACAGATGGTGAATCTCCCAGATAGTAGCTTGTAAACTCGCTCAATGTGATCGAGGCTTTTGGGACTATTTAACAAGCGTCTTCACCGGGTTGAATGCTTAAAAAATAGTACCTGAAGAATAAAGAGAAAAAATATGTTTATTAAATTTTAGCAATAATTGAACAGTTTGGGTGGCTGTACCCAATTCATATTACACATGAAATTACCTGAAAAATCCCGCGTCGCGGTTCCAAACGAACCCGCACGACCGTGCACATTACATATTACTGGAGAGGTCTGTGTCTGTACCCGCACTCTCGTGGCGTATGTGGTGTATGTACGCTGTACGTATGTGCGGCGGCCTTCCATGTAAAGCATTCGCTAAATATACATCATGTTTGGTTTCTGGTAATGATGCCGCAGTCCACCAACGTGGGAATATGCACCGCACTACATTGCTGCATTAAGTGCATTATTGCTTCTCGGTAATTAGTGACTCATCTGATGTCTGATGTGGGTAAATACTAAATAATAACACGTGAGAGGGCAGCATTTCTTTAAAATATATTTTCATTTCGTACCTTCTCTATGCTGAAGCAGCAAAACCTGTATAACGGTATCACGGAAATAATCGTCATCAGGATAATCACAAATAATAACCAGGAGAATCGTCAGACACTACTACGAAGAAAGAAATTTCAAATCGATACTCAGAAGAGCAAATCCAATCTTTACAGCACATCAACGGTAAACTGGGTCATTATTTAGCAGCTTTTCGCTTTGTCGATAGGGCCATTTTATAATACTCATATATGTATAACTAGATAGTTCGTTTGGCGCATATAACCTTTTCTAAAAGTTTATTGAACGTTTGTTCACACTTGCTACTTACTAAATTCTCGTAAAAGAATTACAAAATTTAGGTTCAATCGAACATCTGAGCATTCTTTTTTGAAGTAAAACTTCTTTACGCACGCTTGACTTGGGGAGTAAGCTGGTGAATGCGTGATGAGAGCGTTACGAAAAGTGTGATCGGGCGAGGCGAACGGAAGTTGAGAGGGAGATATAAGTTAGTGAAGATACAAAGAAAGAGAGAGTTACGTTTCGGACTCGGAGAGAGTTACGGTAACAATGCCCGTCTCCCAAATTGAGTTAAGCTATAAATTGCAAAAAAATATTGTACGAACACCATTAATTTCAAATTCTAAAAAAATGTATGTTATGTTTGAAGATAAAATCTATGCATTAGCCCCGCCGAAACAGTAATTATTTGAAATTCCATGGGTAAAAAAAAAATCGCAAAGTATGCTCCGAAGATTATAAAAAAAATTACGGTGTTTCTTTAAATGTTATTTAAGACATTTAGAACGAGATTTTTGCTGTATTTTATACGAGTCGTGTTTTATTAAACATTAGCGAGTTCCCGGCATGCGATGCTATGCCACTCGGAAATAAAGAAATTGTTTCTCCCTGCTTATCTTTTCCCATTCTTCCCGTTCCCCTTTCGTATCCTTTTCCCCTCCCATGTCCCCTCTCTCACGCGTCCCCCCTCCACCTTCCCCGCCTTCCCTCTCCACTCTCCCGCAAACCACCCTGCCGCGTTCCCCTTCCCTCTCTCCCGGTACATTCAGATTTTCAAACAGCTCGCGTGCCACCTATTGCAATTTTTTTTATAAATTTTTATTTTTTATATGTTACAAACATCCATTTTTGTGTATTATAAGAACAATCAATCAAATTTGGTACCTAACATAGGTACCTATTTAAAATAATATAATTTTCAATTCCGAAATGGTTGTCCATTCCGAAAATTATTAATAAATACGGACAACGGACATTCGCTTATCTTATCCCTACCATATTTAATAAGATGCCAATGAACATAAAAAAACGAATCTAATTGCACCACCGATGTCAAAAAAAATTTAAAAAATGGCTAATAGATCAAGACTTTTTATATTGAATTTTGTTTTAATCTTGTGTATAATATGACTATGAGTAATTTGCCTGTATTATATCTGTTTGTCTTTGTATTTTATGCCTTTATATTGTAATTACTTAAAAGTTAATCTTCTGTTTATATTTTCTATATTGTGGTTTCTTGTTATAGTTGTTATTTTGTGTTAGGTATATTAATATTGTTAAATCGACCTGCTGACAAACTGCTCTGTTTAGCGGGTGCTTAAAAAAAAGAAAAAAAAGGTATTCGATTTTGATTAGTACCATAAGTGAGTACCTACTACAATAAAATTTATAAAGTTTATTCGAATATTGAATTTTGATTGAACAATCAATGTTTGAAAGATGTCATTTTCAAATTGTGACATTTTTGTAAGAGTTTTTGTAATGATTAAAAAAACTTTTCAGATGTATTGTCATGAGGTTGTAATAATCCAGAAACCTTCGCGAGGGTGGAAAAAAGGTATTTTGAAAGAATCATTCCCTATGCTTGATATAATAGCAACGCATAGCGGACATACAAACATTTTTTGATTTTTATATATATAGATTTTCACAATTTTCGCTTATTTATCACTGTTTAACAGCGCTTCTTCTCTGTGCGTGCGCTTTCTACCGGGCATAATTCAGTTCACATTTTCATAAGATAATTCATGTAAAACGAAAGAAAATATATTAATTTTAACATACAGCTGCATTTTCCATATTTCGGTATTGGTTTCTTTGATTGAATCTTTGATACCGTAATATTTTTTAAAGATTAGGTCACCGTTAACCCATTGAAGGCCGTCAACCCCTTTAGGCGTTCGTGGATTCAAAATTATAAAATGATAATAAGTCGGTAGGTTCCTATTTCCAGAGTTTAGCTTGTAAATCATGTGGCGAGTGTTCCGTCCTCAATCACGAAATCACGGCGCTTCGTTTATAATTTCCCTTTCATGTTTCACTGTTTTCCGTTTCACTGGCACGTTTTGCTAATATTATTTTGTGTTCAGCTGATATATTGCTCTCAATTGTTCTCTATTTTCTAGAATAAAAAAAAATCTATAAAAAATTTGAAGAACATACCATTCATAAGAATCATAAAATAATTAGTGTCCGACCGAAACAGGACCTTCTACCGAAACCGAAGCAGAAACCGAAGCAGAAACCGAATCTTCTGGATCTGTCTCAGTTTCGGCCGAAACCGAAACCGAAACTTTCCTAGACATGTTAAAATCTATTGTTTACTGTAATTTGGCTTATTTTTTACACTTATACTGACAGTTAACACGTGTCAAATGAAAAAAAAAACGATAACTGAATTACGTGAAAAAAATAATTTACTGCTATAAAACCAATGACGTTATATATTATAAATAGACTCGCCATAGTCTCTCACAATATAATGTGGAAAGCAAGCAACACTATTTTGTTTTCAGCGGTTTTCAGTATAATTTCTAAATTCAAAAGTTTATTCCTGTGTGATTAAGACAGACAATCAAAGAATGTGCGTGTGTGAATGTCATAGATATTGGTCGGGCAGCGCATGCTTATGTCACTTTGTGATGCAACGTTCACTGTCTCCTTTTTTTAAGGCCCACTAGAATAAAAGATCCGGATGCCTGTCGGACTTTGATGTGTCGAGCTACACAATAAATACAATAGGGCAACGACAGTTTTCAAATGGTGGCGGTTGTCGTCAATACTTGTTGGAACTGCTGATTTATGTGTTGTTTTGCCGCAAGCAAACAAATAAACAGAGTGTTTAGGCTGATTAGCCTATTTTAAAACAGTAAAGTTTACTTAGCAACAGTAATTTGGCTGTTGCGCGTCCAGACCCTTTACTTTAGTAGGCCTAGAATTTTCTCTGATGACGCGTAAAACCGCGGGCGGGAAACATGAAAATTAATTGTAATATTTATAATAATTGATAATAATAAGTAATTTGCGTGTACTCACAAATGAAGTGTTATTCCTTCACCTTTCCGACTATTTGCCGTGTAATTGAAGCATTTTCTCATCACATAGGAGGGCATTTTGGCGCTTTGCAATGCAATTTACTTACTGGTAAGACACGACCTCACTCGACGCGTAGCAGTTTAGTACTAAATTACTAGAAATAGAGACAGCTATAATCATCTTGTGTTTGGCTTCCCACTTTGAGATTTCTACCCCGCGTCCAGTATTAATGTCATTGTATAAAACGAACAAAAATTAACAAAACATGTTAAATACTTAATGAACAAAAAATTGTCAATAATCAACACTTACATTATAAAGGATGAACTTTATTAATCGAGTACCTACTTTGATTTAAAAGTGTTAAATGAAATAAAAAAACAATAATTGAAGTGTGTCATTTTTTTATAATTTTTTTTATATGTGAGACAGAAGAAATAACAAAAACAAACACTTACACAATCAGTCTATGTGCGAGAAATAACCCATAAACTCACAACACAATCATTCCGGACCGGCCGGCGAACTCGGCTGATAATGGCGGGTGACACACGAGCCACGAACTCACCCAAAGTCAGCCGAACGACGCACGAAAATTAACAAACGTAGAGTTTCGGTGTGGCTGAAGGTTCGGCAGATTTTCTGCCGAAATCGAAACTGATGCCGAAACTAGATTTTATTGTCGAAACTTGCCGGAACCGAAACCGAACCTTCGGTCGGTCACTGAAAATAATCGCTTATCGCCCTAAATTTATTTATTTCTTTGTTTATTCACTGCTTGAAGGCTTTTTAATATGACGTTACGTTATTCGGGAGTATAATAGGCCACTTGCATCACATTTTAAAAAAAATTTCCGGTGTAGGCAAATATTCTAAGACATTCTGTATTTTTTTAATTGAATTTTGAAACCCTGGCGATGTTTTGAAAATTTCAATCCTAAAAATCAGACCATTTTTTATAGACGGGGCATAACTTTATGGGTGCGAAAAAACGATAATTACATAGCCGAAAATCATTTTAAAAAATAACGTTTTCCACACGAATAGCAATAAATTGTACGGGGTTCTCTTCGTAACATCTGTAAAAACACCGCCATCTTTATCAAAAAATCAAACCAAAGGATAAGTTCGCATAGAACAAACAATAAATCTAGTGAACGTTAAACGCAAATTCAAAAAATCGCCGGAAATCAAAAATAATCAGTGTGGAATTTTACAAAATTAAGGGAACACAATCGGAGACGGGACATTTTCATTTAGTGACGTCACAAGCTCAAATAATGGATTTATTTATTTAAAAATAAAAAAAAACTATACATTTCCAAAAAATTTTACAAACATTTTCGTAATCTTAGTAAAAAAATCTATCCACACGATTTTTTCCAAGTCGTTATGAAATATGAATGAAATATGGCCTATTATAGGCATGTAGTATTATATAGCATAATAAACTGGAAATTAAGGAAATAAGCAGGTTATAGCTTATAATAGGTAATTAAGAAACTACATACCTATAGAAATATATAGGTATGAAGTTTCATTATCATGAAAAGATGTACAAATGAGTTACTAAGTTTAGTATAATAATGGTAAAACAGATGTGCTTAAGGTATTATTAAATTTGTTATAGAGGAATGTATATTTACAATGTTAATTTTATTACTAGTTTGTTCTAAAGGAAGTTTTAAAGATCGTTGCAAAATTAACAGAGCGATAAATAGTACATATGGAAAAATAAAAATACATGAGTTGCATTTTAATAAAAAGTTATACAATTTGACAAATTTATAATATGATATATTTGTAAAATGTAGTAAATGTAGTGCAGTTATTGAGTAGGTAGAAAGGTAACTTATTCATAAATTATTTATCTCGAAATTTTAATGTCACGAAAATTGTCTAGCTAAAACCACTCAGAGGAAATTGCTACATATTCCCGTCATGTGATTTTGATGGAGGCTCGGCGATGAACATAAAAAGATTAACGGGGTATACCGAAATGGTGTGTGATTTAAGGTGGGATAGATATTGGATGGGAGGGGAGTATGTGATTCGGGTCACAGGCGCGGCCAATCAATCTGATGGACTCCATATGAGGTAAGTATTGGATAAATAGTAAAATGGAGCTTGACCCTGTGACAATGAGGGGCCTAAGGGGAAAGGGGGGCAGATAATGGCATCGGGGTAAGTGCGGCACACCCCCGAACTGTCTGGAGGCAATTTGGGTAAGTAGGCACTAGTCATATACCTCATCAAGGTTATTTGATGAGCTAATGTTTTGTTTGAAATATAATGACAATTTGGTAGGTGGGTATCTATAGGAACCTCTATTTATTGGTTAACCAACACCTCTTCCATAGGCCACCATAAGTCTATCACTACGTTTGGTGAAATAGCAAAGTTTACGGGTGAGATTTGTCCGGGTCTTGGCGGCGGTTGCATCTGTTAACCTACTGCGTTGCGGATCAGATCGAGAGAGACTGGTTGAGGGAGGCCTTTTAACCTCTTCAGCCGGACTCTCTTGACCCATCAGCTGGAAGGATTGATTCATACGTCTATTACTCCTGGACACACTAAACTCCAGATTCCAACTCACCCTTCGTACCTTTTCCTTCCCAGAACTTCCTCTCCTTCATTTACATTTAAATATCCTCTACACTTCATCCCCTAAGATGAAATAGGAAATTATTTTCCATTGGGACCTCATATGTGGAGCTAACTAATCCTGATACAGGAAAAATATCTTGGGCTGTGCATCGACAAGCATTTAACTTTTAAACAACACATACAAGATGTAAAAGATAAAATCACACCCTTAATTAGCGTTTTTAGCCGGTTATCACATCCATTACAAATTAAATTTAAAAAAAATTATATTATAGTCTCGTACACTCACACCTAAATTACCTGATTGAAATCTGAGGAAATGCATATGAAACATACATCAATGAATTACAGGTTATTCAAAATAAGCTAATCAAAAAACTATTTCACTACGAATCCAAAACATCCACAAAAAAATTATATTTGGAAACAAAACTGCTAACATTAAGAAAACTATACGAGTACAATATATAGTCACCGGTCACCGGTCAGTGGTCGAGTGGGCATAGCGCTTGGGTCCCACCCGGGCGTCGCATGTTCGATTCCTCTGCTGGCTAAGTCCTCCATCACAACACAAGCAACATTTTCGGCTTTCTGTGGTGGTAGTAGGAGATTTTCTTTCAAACATTGTTGGGTTATTCGTAACCCGGGAATGTTTGTCTTTCTTTAAAAAAAAAAAAAAAAAAAAAAAAAAAAAAAAAAAAAAAAAAAAAAAAAAAAAAAAATATATATATATATATATATATATGTCTCCTTATATACAAAATAAATAATAAACTCATACATACAAACACAGAATTCATAAAAACGTCCCAAGTACACAAACATTTTACATGACAACACTATAACATACATTTAAACACCATTCATACTAACTACGGTAAGCAATCAATTAGTCACGAGGGGGCCAACTTATATAATTGCCTTCCAGATGATATCAAAAACGAAAAAAGTATGTGCAAATTAAAAAAAAAAATTATTCATGTTTATTCACAAAAAACAAAGTAGTGAAAGTGAATAATATCGTATGGTAATATAATGTTGTGTAAATGTTAGTACTGCAATCTAATGTAATTTAAGGTTATGAAATGTAAAAACTATGTATAAATTCAATATTCTAGTTAAGTAAGTGAAAATGTTATTTTATTTTTTACTGGAATAAAAACTTATAAAAAAAAACGAAAAACGTTAAAAATGTCGCAGTTTTTACCTATCTCGATTTTACAAAATAAAAACGATTGCTCTTTTACACGGAACAGGATCATTTTTACAATATTTAAATTAGAAATCTATGCCCAATAACATTTTCTTGTATTTTTGAAGAAAAACTTCTTTACGCACGCTTGACTTGGGGAATAAGCTGGTGAATGCGTTACGTTACGAAAAGTGTTATGGAGAGGTGCGAGCACAAGTAATAATTTGATGAATAACCATGCCATAGGTCACCCCAAAGTCGTAGGTCACCACAAGGTCGTAGGTCACCCCAAGTTCGTAGGTCACCCCAAAGTCGTAGGTCAGCCCAATGTCATATGTCCTTTTATAAGTTAGTGAAGTTTTACTTCGGTCCTGTGATCTAAAGCACACTCGTTTTTTTTGCACTTGAACAAACAAAAGGGTATGAGGGGTGTGTAGGAATCTGGGGTCAGTGTGTCCAGGAGTGACGGACGTATGAATCCATCCCTCCCACTGAGAGAGTGCGGCTGGAGAGGTCAACGGGACTCCCTTAACCGTTCTCTCCAGATCCGGCCTGCCATGCAGCTAGTGGGCAGATGCATCCACCGCCAAGATCCGGACAAAACTCACCCCGTGAACTCGCCACCTCTGCTAAGCCACCAAACGTAGCGAATCACTTTGGGGAGACAGAGGCAGAGGTGTTAGTTATCCAATAAATGCCTCCTGGGGCGACGTTAGCCAAATCCGCCTTCCAAATTGAAAAAAGTTATATCCATCAATGTAATTATCATTGAAGAAGAAGATAATACTAATAAATCTAAACGAAAATATGAAAAAGAACAAGACTCAGAAAAATAAAATGGTAACATTCGCAACTGGTACACGAAACCAGATCTCTTGTCTTACTGGGACAAACGTCTTAACCAACTCAGCTTTTGGGACCTCTTATTTTAAAGTTATTTTTGTCAATTTCATATATCAAATTCAGAATGGCTAACTTTAACTTCGATACATACAAAAGTATTTTTTTTAGTTAGCTTTTTATTTGTCTGTGTCTTGTTATTTTTCTTATTTTCGTTTAGATTTACCAGTATTCTTTTTCTTTTTCAACGATACTTTTAATCTTAATATATAAAACAAAGTCGGGTTAGTTACACCATCTATAACTCAAGAACGGCTGGACAGAATTTTATGATCTTTGTTTTGTTGGATTTGTTTTTGTCCCGAATACATTAGAAAAACTCACGAAAAAAAAGTTATGAAGAAAATTTTCTTCATACATTTCATATGGAAAGAATTTACATCTTTTGAAAGAGCTGCAGGAATATTGTGATAATATTGAGTAGAGAGTGAATTCCAAAATTTCAAAAACGTTAAATGTCAATGGGCTGATTGTGTTGCTTTTGTTCTTAAACATATAATGGTGCCCCTCTTTCTTACACACTCAATGCCAACAATCGAAAATGGGACAAACGGTGAACGTATGTCTGCACCCCTCCAAAGGAAAAATACAATAATTATAAATCTTCATCACACGTATAGAGAAAATGAAGCGCAATTCCTATATGTAAGTGGAAAAGTAAGAAAATCACTAAAATTATAAATTCCGCACACAACGTTATCTCTGATACTGACAAAAATAAAACACGGACAGTTGCACATCGATAATTGCTTCATTGTATAATTTTTAACTTAATAAAAAAACAGAATTTAATTCATCAAATAAGTTAACACAACAGTTATTAATTTATTATGAGGCGGTACAAAGTTCGTCGGGGCAGCTAGTAAAAAAAAATATATATATATAATTAGTTCTTATTTATGCATTCAGATTCTTATTAGGCTTCTAGTATTCACCTTTTCCTGTATTGTGTAACCCAGATACACAATATATTAGCGGCCCATCTTGATTTGCACCGGGTTATATTTCACAAGATAAAATCAGTGGCGCACTTGCGTTGGTACGGAATAAAAATAACTCACTCGTGTATTAAATTGGGTTTAGCATTCACGATGCTTCTAAGATCAGTACAAATAATTAAAAAGTCAAGAGAATAACGTTAATCAATGTATATAGATTAATTAATCTAGCTGACCCGGCGAACTTCGTACCGCCTCAGAATCAATAATTGTAGTGTTAACTTATTAGATGAATTAAATTCAACTTTTTTATGAAGTTAAAAATTACACAATGACGCTATTATCGATGCCAACTGTCTGTAATTTGTTTACGTCAGTATCAGAGATGGCGTTGTGTACGGATTTATATTTTTCGTGATTTTCTTACTTTTCAACTTGCTTTCAGGAATTGCGTTTCTCCTTTGGAGGGTGCAGACATATTATCACCGTTTGTCTCATCTTCGACTGTTGTCATTTAGAGTGTTAGAAAGAGGGGTAGCATTATATGCTTAAAAACAAAATCAAAACAATCAACGCATTGACAATTGACATTTTTTAATTTGTGGAATTCACTCACTATTCAATATGATATTTATCACAATATTGCTGCAGCTCTTTCAAAAGATGGTAATTCGTCCCATACCAAATGTATGAGGAAAAGATGTTTTAACAGCTATTCTGCTATTCGGGGCGGAGACAAATCCAACAAACCAACGGTCAGTGGTTGAGTGGGCTTAGCGCTTAAGTACCACCCGGGCGTCGCGTGTTCGATTTCTCGGCTGGCTAAGTCCTCCATCACAAAAGAAGCAACATTTTCGGCTTTCTGTGGTGGTAGTAGGAGATTTTCAAACATTATTGGGTTATTCGTAACCCGGGAATGTTTGTCTTTCTTTTTTTTTAAAAGAAGGAGAGAAGAAAAATATCAAACCTTAAAATACAAAAAAACAGTTGGTAGGTACACATGGATGTCTCTTAAAAATCCATAAAACCACTAACAACTGTTATTGGTTCAAAATAAACTTCCTCCTTTACTGAAAAAAACACACAAAATGCAGGCACCCGTCTAAACAAGATCCTCTCTCCCACATTAAAAGTAATTGTAAAAAACCCTCCAGATTTTAATTGACTTTTTTGGCGTGGCCGGTACTTACCCTCTTACCGTGACATGTGAAAAATGCCTGTCTTTCTGCGCGCGCATCCAAACAGATCTAAGCGGATAAGCTCGCTAAATTAACTGAATTTACAGACTTTATCTCCTACAAAACATCGCAAACTACACAAAAGCAACGAGACACTTAGTTAAAAAAATATCCTCAATCTGTAGATTACAATGACAATAAAAAAGCTTAGAGTTGGAACCTTTTTACGCGTGGGTTAGTTTTGATTGCGAATTAATATATTTTTTACCTGATTCGAGCTGCTTGAAAGATAATGTATATCTTCCAGAGGAAAACCCACCTCAAGGTAATTGCCGTGTACCAAATACATAATTATTACCGCTGCGAGTTGCCGCCTGAAATTAAGTGGCGCATTTTTAGAACACGCTCGAAACAAAACACTCGAAGTTTGAAAAAGTTTTTTTTTCTGCGTACATTTTGCTTCGGTGTTCAATCAACTAACTGTCTACCTCCGTGAGAAGGTTAACAAGGGGCAATATTGAACAAATTTTAAACGGTTACGACAGTTTAAAGATCGCACTGACAATACATTGTGTGTTCAGTAAGGATTTACTCTGGTTTACGATTTTACAATTTTTTGACTATTTTGAATTTATTCCTAAATTGTTTTTTCATAAAAAAATTGTGCAATTCACACGCGGTAGTGTGATGTCACCATTTTTATGTTGTAGCCGAATAGATGTAAAGCTTGTAAAATTTACATAGATCTATACTTTCGAAAGCATTAAATTGCAAAATTTGCTGACAATAATTTAAATGACCCTAAAGACATTTTAGGAAAGTTTTTATTTATATTCCTCATTCCTGCCATCTATTTGTCAAAACTTGGTCGAAGGTCAAATTATAAAATCTCCACCCTGGTTAGATTAGATTAGGTTCTGCGTGACGTTTCGCTTTCACTCGCAGATCTCATAAACAGATCCGAGCAAAGTTCAGGAGTTCCCGGTAAACGCCACAAAGAGTGCATGCAATTTGTGCAATCTATAACGCCATAACGATTCCACACTTTTCTTTGTTCGCCGCCATTACCTGACTGGATTTTTGAACTGTCGAAAATGCAGCACGAATTGAGATATCCTTTGTCTTTTTAGAGCAAAACTAACATTAAGATGAAGCCATACTAAATAATGCAAAATCATATATATGTTTTTTATTTAAAAATTTGATTGCTTAGAAGTATTATAGATGCTTCAATTAAATAATGCATGTCTTTTGATTAGTAATAAGCCTAGAAAAAAATAAAGTATTAGGTCTATAAAAAACATTTTCAAGTGCAAACTCTCCTACTTATAAACCCCTTTTCGGACATGGTTTTATTGTATAATGTGGCAAATTCAGTTTCTATTATAATAATCACAAAAAAGTGATATTTACGACCGAACTTCACAAAATAAAATAAAACATGCCTTTTCGCATTGTTATTTTTGACATCAATCAATACTGCCAATACGAATTTGTATTCTTGAAGTGACCCTTACGGCATGGACACAAGAACCATGCACTGGGACACCCATTTTTTATCAGTCGGCGGAGCCACAAGTCTATTTCCCGCCCCGGTGGCTCCGCGTGGCTTTGTTCCGTGAAATCAATTTTAAATTTCAAAACGGAAATTGTTAATTACAATTAACTAATGCGTAAAAAAGAAATTAATGTTTTTTACAGGTCTCTGGGAAATCAACCTGTAATTTTTTTTCTCAAATACCTATTCCAACCTTTCCAAGAGCTTTTTCTAAAGTATTTTTAAATTCCTCCCATAAAGGGCGTGAAATCCACTACAGTGAGCTATTTCATTTTACCACTGGGAATTCTACGTGCACCATAGAGCGAAAGAAACACAAAAGCCGACAAATTATTACACAGCTGATAGTATAAACGGGAAGTAAAAACGATCTATTCTTATGTGAAAATTTATTATCTTATGTGTTTTGCGTTTATCCCAACTGTTCACCGGTGCCGGTATATTCTATTGAATTACCGATTTTTATTTTATTTTTTACATTTGTTCCACACAGGAGCAGGGTTGCCAGGTGTTCGGTATTTTACCGAACCGTTCGGATTTTAGCACCGTGTTCGGTATGACAAAAATACCGAATAATGGGCGGTTCAGTATTTTTTCTGATTATTTTTTCTCCCTAATAAACGATTCAACTCTCAGATTTGACGCAATCGGCAATCGATGTTGCGTATAGCGTCCCTACTTAGTTTTTGCGATGTTGCCGCCTCGTGCACGCGCGCTCACTGTTTTTGAGTCATGTCGCGGATTAGTGTTACACATCAGGTGACTACGTACTAAATGTGATTATTCGAATAATTTGACTGCTTACATTGTTTAAAAGTCCAACAACCCCCCAATTTTCAGATTTGACAAGGTACCACCGAAATCTAGGGTAATTTACAATTTTTTTTTGCTTACTGTTCGGTATATATTTGGAAAAAACCTGGCAACCCTGCACAGGAGGCCCTGAAGAAAATAATTTTGGTTAGGTCAATATCATCTTTGAGGATGCTGAGGGGAGGGTTTTTAAAGGAAAGGAAGGAGAGGAAGATCTGGGAAAGAAAAAGGTATGAGGGGCGGGAAGGAATCTGGTGGTCAATGTGTTCAGGAGTGACGGACATTGTGAATCCACCCCTGCCATTGCTGTGCAAGGCGATGAATCGAGAGAGTTCTGCTGGAGAGGTCTAGGTTAGGTCTCCCTCAACCAATCTCAGGTAATCCTATTATTATAAAAGATACAAATATTTCGATTGCTTCCTGAAGATTTTTAGCGCAATTAGAGAAAATGAGAAAGCAAACTATTAAGTATAAGAAGGACAACCCAATGGCAGCAGGTCGTCTCATTCTAAATTCCGTATTCGTCATAGTGTAAACGAGTAAGCGAATCTTGTCACCTCAGTCACACCCGTGATGCAGAATATAGTATATAACGTCATTGGTATTAGTATCTATCTATTTATCTACAAAGGAACATCATAAATTATTTTAAAACAAGTCCTCTGTTTTTGTTGGCTCGCTTCCTTCACCAGTAAATAAGAGCGCCTCCAATGGACATTGTGATGGTGAATATCTGCCGCAAATTGACCAAATTACCCCGCGATCGACTCCTTCAACAATTCTATTGAATTAGGCTCTGGAAAAAAAGGGCCGCGGTACTGCAACAGTTACTAGTCACTAGTCCACTGGGTTCAGTAGGTTTAGAACACCGGATAGAGTGGGAAATCGATCTATCTTCTCGTCTAGATTTAACTAGCTTTTTGGGCTATTTCCAATAGGTACATTAATATTGTATTGAATTAGGACCTGGAACTAAAGGGCCGCGGTACTGCAACAGTTACTAGTCACTAGTCCACTGGGTTCAGTAGGTGTAGAACGCCGGATAGAGTGGGAAATCGATCTATCTTCTCGTCTAGATTTAACTAGCTTTTTGGGCTATTTCCAATAGGTGCATTAATATTGTATTGAATTAGGACCTGGAACTAAAGGGCCGCGGTACTGCAACAGTTACTAGTCACTAGTCCACTGGGTTCAGTAGGTGTAGAACGCCGGATAGAGTGGGAAATCGATCTATCTTCTCGTCTAGATTTAACTAGCTTTTTGGGCTATTTCCAATAGGTGCATTAATATTGTATTGAATTAGGACCTGGAACTAAAGGGCCGCGGTACTGCAACAGTTACTAGTCACTAGTTCACTGGGTTCAGTAGGTATTGAACACCGGATACAATGGGAAATCGATCTATTTTCTCGTATAGATTTAATTAGCTTTTCGTGCTATTTCCAATACATATTATTGAAGTGAAACTTCTACAGCCCCGCTGTGATTTGGATTTCGATCGACGCATCAACAGCGCTCATTGGTCGCTTTGATTATGACCTCACTTTTCAAGTATTGGTTGAGATTGTTTCGCTTCTACCGCGTGTAAACTATACTCGAATTTTTAAAATTATTTATTAAATTTAATATTGTGTTGAATTAGGACCTGGAACAAAAGGAACTCGGCACTGCATTAGTCCACTGGGTTCAGTAGGTATAAAACAGTGGTTACGATATGAATTAGATCCATCTTCTCGTCTAGATTTAACTAGATGCTATTTCCAATAAATATTATTCATTATTATGATTAATATTAGATTGAATTAGGATCTGCAACCAAAGGGACTCAGCACTGCACTATAGTCTCTAATCCGCTGGGTTCAGTAGATATAGAAAACCGGGTACAGTAGGAATTCGATTCATTTTGTCGTCTGAATTTAACTAGCTTTTCGTGCTATTTCCAATAGATAAGTACGTATTATTCATTACTTATTATATTTAATATTGTGTTGAATTAGGACCAGGAATAAAAGGGACCCGGCACTAGTCACTAGTCCACTGGGCTCAGTAGGCACAGAAGGAACACGATTCTTCTCTTGTAGTCGCTTCTAGTCTTCTTCTTCTCGTCCAGTCAACTACCCGCCCAGTCTTTACTAGCGCTTCGTGCTGTTTCCGGTAAACTAGTCATAATTCTCTTCGTCTTTCCTCTCTATTGAGTTGAATGATAATATGTTACACTTATAAACCTTTCTTGTTATGGAAATGCGCGATCAAAATTAAATTGAAAAAAAAAACATTTGATAGTCCGTGCTATACGCTATACGGCGTTCTGATGTTTAGTACTTCATTATAATATAGGTAAGTATCAATAATTAGATGAATAATAATAATTATGTTCAAATCTTTACAATTTGGGAGGCGTGTATGAGTACCACCGCCGTATTTAATTTAATTAAAATTTGGTACTTATATTGTTTTAGAGTTCTATAGAAACTTTAGAATACTTTTTTTTTTTTTTACAATGAAAACCGCACAAGAATCTCAACTGCTCCCGTCTGGAGCCAGTGAGACTATGGCATCCCCAATTGGGGTATTTTGTGAGGCTGAAGGTAGTGGGGAGGGGAAGGAGGTGGGGAAGAGGAAGGTTGGGAAGTACCTGGCTATTCAGATCTGGTCATCAAACACGGCTAAAGCCATTTTCAAGCAACGTTTCAATTCTGAATGGTGGTCTTACACCAGGGCGATACTGAAAGTATCTTCCACTCTGGAACGTGCCGCAAATATACTATATATTATTTTAAATGAATGAATTGTGAAATAACACAAATTAAATTTATTTGCGCACGCCGGGTTCGAACCCGCGACCTCCGGATTGTGAGTCATGAGTCTTAGCCACTGGACTAGGGAGGTCGTAGTGTACTAGAAATTCCTATGGTTAAATCATTTAAATTTTTTATTCCTTTATTATTTTTCCCGGCTGCGACGGGGAATAGACGTCTCAGACTCCGCGTCGCTTGGTTCCGTGAAATCAATTTTAAATTTCGTTGTTATTATAATAAAAAATGCGTACAAATGGAGTTAATGCTTTTTGCAGGCCTTTGCGAAATTAACCTGTAAAAAAATACTCAAATACCTTTTCCTACCTTTCCAAAAGCTTTTTCTCAAGTAGTTATAAACTCCTCCCAAAAAGTGGCGTGAATTCCGATTTCGATTTTTTCCTGGACTATTGGATCGCCTTAATTACTTTACATTGGTGATGTGCTGTGTCTGTCTAATGCGGGGTCCATTGCGCCGGCAAACGCCAGAATTTTGCTTGACAGTCCTATACAACAATTAAGGTCACAATTTTTGCCAACACTCAAGGCCGCAGTGTTTGTGCTTCCCGTGCTCGGCGGAAAACAAAACTTAAACATCTCATCCCGGGTGAAGCGGGAAGGCAAGCGGGGTCCAGCGGGGGGGGGGGGAGAATTCATTTTTTGACAGAAGTCGCGCGGTGCGGTCCGTGTATGTAGAAAAATCGGAACGGATTTTTGTGGTTATGTGCTATGTATGAGCGAACATAATCACGAGTTTAAAATATTATTATACCTTAATATAATATAATAATAGAAATATTTGATAATATAATATCAAATATTCATAATTATTCTGTTGTTGACGTAAATATTTACGTACTTTAGAGTAGAATTAGATTTTAGATAGATAATAGAATTTAGATTCTATAGTTCTAAATTAGGTCGTGCAATAAAATGACGTTATTATATAATGTCATTGGTGCAATAATCGATATTAATCGGAAATCTTTCCTGATAAACCCTGATCTGTGTTTTCTTCCTGATGCAGGTAGCATCTTTTCTACATCGAACGCATTTTAACATTTATGCAAACGATAAACGTCAAATTTTTTGGTACGCGGACCTAATAATTATGATTTTAAGTTGTAAATAAACACACTGTCGTAATGGATGATTATTTCTTTCGTGAACTCACTTGTAAATAAAGTCTATTAATTTATTAATCGGTCAAGTGTGCGTGCCGTGGACACGTACGTACCTCAGACCACTTGTCAAATTGTGTGGACCGCGCGAACTTCACCCCAAACGATGTTGGTGTAAAGTTATGGCCTTGAGTGTTGGCAAAAATTATGACCTTGATTGTTGTGTTGGACTGTCAAAACTCTGGCGTTTGCCCGCGCAATGGACAAAGCTTAACAAGAACTCCTTTGTTGAGAACAAGCTCAGTTTTTAACATAAGCAGTTTATTGCAAAAATAAAAATAGTCCTCCATCACAATACAAGCAACATTTTCAGCTTTCTGTGGTGGTAGTAGGAGATTTTCAAATATTTTTGGGTTAATCGTTGGTAACCCGGGAATAATTGACTTTCTTTTTTAATTTTTTTTTTAAATAAAAGACAATCAGCATTGGAAATAAAATCGTTGATGTTTGATGTATCTTGGCTGTTCATCCAAGATTTAGTCTGATTTACATTTCAAATATTTTTTTACATGAGCTCCACACCTCAGAGCCTATGTCATCTTTAGGGATACTTTGTTGAGGTTTTTTTTAAGAATACCTTCTTGTGTTTGTGATTATAGGTATTATTTATTTTGAATTTTAATATTATTTGCTTAAATTTTAATTTTGATTTTAATTATTTATTATAGGTATATATTGTTTATTTATTAATTTTCAGGAAATCGACAGTTTACATTCATTTCAGTTTGTACATAATATTAAATAGCCAAAATAAAACCAATTATGGATTTCCTCCTTGTGACTTTACTTGTACTGAGACAGCATAATAAGAGTAAGTAAATTAATTTTATAAAAAAGCAATATGAATCCAAAAATTATATAAAACAAAAACCAAAAAAACAAAAAATATAAAACAATTTTTTTCTTATTTAAAATGAAACATAACTAAACAAAAAAATCTATCAATACATTGGTAGCCATGGAGAGAGGTTGTACTATCAAGAACTCTCGACCAAGGAAACCAAGTAGATGTTACATACTTTGACCTTGAAAAGGCCTTTGACAAGGTCGATATCGATGTCCTATTAAAAAAAATAGCTACGTTTGGCTTTTCCAAAAAACTTTTATTACTTTTTGCTTCATACTTCACTAATCGCAAACAATACGTTTTTTATAAGGGTTCTCGTTCTGCTGAATTCCTGGTTTTTTCTGGAGTCCCGCAAGGATCAATTCTTGGACCGCTTTTATTTTTGTTGTTCATCAACGATATTGGCTCAATCATCACTCATTCCTCTTATTTATTATTTGCTGATGATCTAAAACTCTACCGCATAATAAAAAATCTCGCTGACTGTGTCCTCCTACAAATCGATGTGAACTCTGTCGCAAACTGGGCTAAAATTAACTGCTTAAGCTTCAGTGCACCTAAATGCAATGTAGTCTCTTTCACAAGGGCAAAACAGACGATCATATTTGAATATTTAATTAACGGTAACATTTTTTCATCGCTTTAGTCAAATAAAAGATCTAGGGGTTACTTTTGACAGCAAAATGACATTCCACCAACACACAAATGACTTATGCAACAGAGCATATAAACTGCTGGGCTTTGTCATTCGCAATTCACGCTCATTTCAAAACCCACTAACAATTAGGCTACTTTACAACTCACTGGTGCTAAGTGTACTGGAGTCGAATTGTATTATCTGGGCCCCATTTGAAGCATCCTATATTTTAAAAATTGAAAGAGTTCATAAAAAATTCCTTCGTTTTTTATTTTTACGCCTCTATGGAACATATCCATATTTATATCCATCGAGATTTATTCTAGGTATGACTAACTACCATTCTCTAGAAACTCGTAGATGTTTTGCGTTGCTAAAATACTTCTTTCAATTAATTAATGGCCTCGTCTCTAACGGTGAGATTTTGGCGCAAATCAATTTATTTGTACCAGAGTCTCACTCTCGGGGACGTCACCATAACATATTATATTGCCGATTGAGTCGCACAAATCTGTACCCGAATTCGCCCGTGGGAAGAGCGATACGCTATTTAAATATATTAGATAAAAATTTCGACATATTCTTCGAAAAATTCAATGAGTTTGTAAGGTTCTTGGCGCTACATTCTCACTGTGAAAATGGTACTATTACAATTAATTAGATAAAATATCTGTAATGTTGTAAATTTTTGTACACAAATAAAATAAAATAAATAAAATAAATATAAATCAAATCATATTGTATTATATTAGAGACACTGCTGAAAATCAAGTGGATTCTAGAAGAAATCCTGAATGTACAATTGAGCGGTGACCTATTTGTCAATAGAATAAATATTATAAAAATTTAAAAAAAACTATACATTTGTAAAAATCTATTGACAAATAAATTTTATTATATTATTATTATATAATTTTCGTTCGTGAGTACGGCCCTGTCAATAAATAATAAACATCACAAATTGATATATCTCGTTACTACTGGAAATTGTAAAATTGCTCCACTCTAGGACAATGTGAACTGCTCATACCGAACTCGTGGTATCCAGAAGGGGTCGCGATACCGACCTTATTACTTATTGCTTGTGGTGAGGCACCGGTCATTACTTTACTCTTACTGCATTGTTCCTTGTTCTGATAATAATAAATAATAATATCAACTGCACCATTATTTCAGATTATTATTTATTTATCAGTGTGATCGAGCCTCCATTAACTTCCAGTATTTTCAGAACCGACTATTGGTTCAGATGGATTAAAATCAATTTGTTTAATATTGGCATCATCCTTCAAAATAAATCATAACTTCAGATATTTGTTAACAATTATCAAATATATAAAAAGGCTCTGTGGGAGACCTCAGGTCCCGTGAGAAGGGTTATATATAGGTATACCTAGATATTTATATAAACACTATCCTAAAAAATAGCCGGGTCGAGTCAGCGCTACCGGAGAACGGAAAACACTCTCGAATAGGAACTCTGGAAATCGATAATTTTACAATATGGTATCGATAGGCATAACTACTGATGATCTTATGCCAAATTCCCGAGCATGGTCACTCTGTTGATAGCCAGACCGATATTGACAGGGGATAAATAATAAATCATTAACAGTTTAGAAGCTTTTGAAATGTGGCTTCACCGGAGAATGCTCAAAGTCTTATGGACCGACAAGATCACCTACACAGAAATTCTCAAGCGGGCTAGAGCAGATAGAGAACTGCTCACATTAGTAAACGCCAGGAAAATATCATATCTGGGCCACATATTTCGAGGGGAGAAATATCACTTGCTCCAATTAATATTAAAAGGCAAGACAGAGGGATGTCGAGGGCGTACAAGACAAATGTCTTGGCTGCGAAATGTACGAGAATGGGCCGGTATTAGAAGTGTAGAGCAGCTAAGATAAGATAGGCAGCGCAAGATAGAGATATATTTACCAGAGTGATCGCCAATATTGGGGGAACCTGATAGGGCACACGAATAAGAAGAAGAAACAAGATATAGGAAATCGATGCACGATGGCAACAGTGGCGGATCTGTTTATGGATTTACATTCTTAAATATCAAACGATTGTAAAAAAATAATTGATTCCTAATGCCGCTATGTATATTCAATTATATACGCCAATGCTTCATTATTCTCTAAATCCATATTGTTTACCCGATATAAATTTGTTTTCTTCCAGGTATTTTGTAATTTGATTTTTTAATACTCTTTCGAAGATTTATATTTCACAAATCAATGAAGCTCCATCATTTCCAACAAACATCAATATTCTAAACGAGAGAATAACAGAAGACCGATTTAAAATCCAAATAATGCAATAAAAATACAGTTTAGAATAAATAACAGACAATCACGAAGTCGGCATTTTAAATGATACACAGAAGAGTCACTCCATTATTCTATTATACACATCTTATAATACCACTGTGCGGTTTGACCGAAACTGCAACAAAGAACATAAAGGAATTTGTCACTCGTGCAAGGTGCCTCGTACTTTCTTTGGGAAAGGTAATACAAAAAATTTCTAACATAAGAACATTTGCTTGTAATACAATAATTTATTATTATGAATATTGTCGGGTAGTTTTTCGCTTGGGAGACTAATTTAAGGGATGGATATATTGTCATTTTGTTGGACGCCGACCCCCCGTAAAGGGCGGGAGGTCTATTTCGTTATTCCTTAGCTTCAGTAACTACTTCTAACGGCGCGTAAATCCAACAGGCACAAAGGATTTGTCCATAATCCGTTTAACGACAAAACTACCTGTTATTTTTGCTTTTTTTCGCCATGAAAGTATGGGTGGCGCTATCTCGTCAAGTTTTATACCGGAGTGGTGACAGGTTGAAATTATATATATTATGAAATGCACATTTTTTTCTGCAAGTAATTGTTTCGTAAATTACCGAGAGGTATTTATGAAGAATGGAGGTAGTAAAATTACGTGCGTCGGTAATTGTGTCAAGTTTTTTGTAGGTATACCATACACGTATTAAGGTTATTTTAAATTATATAATATCATATTGAGTGACGGCCTTAGTGGTCGAGGGGTAGAGATCTCGACTAGCAATCAGAAGGTCGCGGGTTCGCATTTTTTATGTGAATACCGCACAAGAGTCTCAACTGCTCCTGTCTGGAACCAGTGAGACCATGCAATTCCCAAATTGGGGTATGTTGTTAGGCGGAAGGTAATGGGAAGGGAAGGAGACGGGGAAAAGGAAGGTGTGGAAGTACCTGGCTATTCAGAACTGGTCACCAAACATGGATAAAACCATTTCAAGCAACGTTTCAATTCTGAATGATAGTCTTACACCAGGGCGATACTGAAAGTATCTTCCCCTCTAGAACTTGCGGAAAATATACTATTCATTATATTAAAGTAATTAATTGTGAAATAACACAAGTTAATTAAATAAAATTTATTTGGGCGCGCCGGGATTCGATCCCGCCATCTTCGGATTACGAGTCAAGAGCCTTACCCCTTGACCACGGAGGCCGTCAAATTAATTAATGAAAAATAATATACAGTACATTCGCGGGACGTTCCAGAGTACGAAGATACTCTCAGTATCACCCTGGTGTAAGACCATCATTCAGAATTGAAACGTTGCTTGAAATGGATTTAGCCATGTTTGGTGATCGGATCGGAATAGCCAGATACTTTCCCACCTCCATCTTCCCCATCTTCTTCCCCTCTCCACTACCTTCAGCCTCACAAGATACAATTAGGTATGCCATAGACTCACTGGCTCCAGACGGGAGCAGTTGAGACTCTACAAAAGATGTATCTACATTATTAAAAAAGTCATCATGCGTTAAAAACACGGGTCAATCATACATGCTCATTTGCATATTAATATCTCGTCGAAACGTTTTGTACTATTATCAAGTCAGTAGCAGTGCGTGGGGACCGGATTCGGTAGTTTCTGATCGTAGGATATCAAATTAGAAAATTGGAGATGGAATAAAATGTGGAACCAATAAATTTGTTTGGTGTCTAATCTAAAAATAATAATCATTAATAGGGATGGTCTGAATTCTCGATAAATCAGTTCCAATTTTTAAACTGGAAATTAAAATAATGTTCTATTAAAAACACTATATTATAGGTAGCTAGGTACTTTATCGCATGTCTGAATTCGTCAAACAAACGTTTCCAATTTTGAAAATGAAACTTAAATTCAAAGTAAAAGTTCTAGAGTTCATTGAACCGGAGTTACAGACAGAGTCACAACCGAAACTGAATTATTGTTAACCCCCTCAAGGCGTTGAGCATATTCTGTCAGTAGGTCAAAATATTTTCGCTTTGAATTAAAATCCAAATAAATGGAACATTTGTAAAACTTTTCCGTAAACTTAAGAGTGTTTTTGAAAGGTAATGAAATACGCTTTCAAATTTTATTATTAGAAATGGAAATAACCATGTTATTTTATAAATATAATTTTTTTGAATACAAACATTAAATATATTTAAAAAAGGCTCACCTTTCGTTTTTTCTAACTAAAGTTAGGGGTAAAGAAAAAAAAGCACATATTTTATTAGACAAATAATGTATTACACGGAGAGAAATCGATTTTTGCCCTAACGATAAAATAACAGGACTAATCATTGAAATATCATTCTAAGGATATGTTATCGATCTAATTTGATAATACATCATGACAATACTAAAGAAATACGGTATAACAATATTATATAAGTTCAAAATTTGATGATTGATAATTTATTTAGACGATTTCCTGATAAGGTATTCGTTTAACGTAATGATAATTCAACGATATTCTGATGCTTTGATTATCTATCATGACGTCCTGATATTTGAAGTGACTCCATAAGAAGACATTACTGTTACTACGCATTGTCAGGCTTTCCTGTTATATTGTTCGTACGAACGGTTCATTCGTGATTTCTTTCCTAATGCATACACCGTCTTATTCTTGTTATATAATGGGTATGCCACACCGAATATTTTTTTAATAATTTGACTGATATTAAAACATGTTTACATATATTGTCCTAATAACTTATTCGTATTACGTACATAATACGATGACGTCACAATGTCCAGACGAATAAAAACGCAGTGCCCGTATGATCCGACGTGAAGCGTGCTTTGCTGAGAACCATCTGAGAACGTTTGGTGCTAACTTCACATCAGTTTACTGTTGTGCTGTCAGGCGCTAGGTGCATTGTTTTTAGCGTTTTTAAATAACATTAGTTTAATATTTTGATTATAAAGTTAAAACCTACTAAAATGGATCGACACTCAACAGTCTCAACACACTCATGTGTTAGAAAAATGAGAATATTGGAATATCGACAGCTGGTAAGTTTTATCAAATTATATTTCCAAACTTTTTACATGTTACGACACGAAAACTGTATTTATACTTGTTCATTTTTAGATATTATTTATTATTAAGTAATGTTGCCTAAATTGTGTAGCTTTTATTATAAAATTACTATTGCAACTATGTAAAAGACCCTTCTTTGTGAAGTGTAAAGTATTATTTAAAAATGGCCGCTACCCTTTCCAGCAATGCAGGTTGGAATGCTAAAAATTCATATAGGTAATTGGGAATACGATCAAAATTATAGCGAACCTGCAAATTTACTTGGATACATGTTGAATGAAAAACGAATGTTTGTTTTTTTTTTTTTGCTCATTTATTCAGCTTTGCATCCAACCAAGGAAAATTTAATAAATTCATTGCAATAACTGTCCTTTTCTATTAACATTTAATATTTATTTGGTTATATTATTGAAAAACCATATCAACTTTTTTTGTGAATTTCTTTTGTACACAGAGTGATGGCGCTCTGCTTTATAAAAACCTGGGATATCAAACACCTCCAGTTGAAACAGAATGGAAAATTAATACTAGATCTAACGACAATGTGGATCATATATGACTAAAACGACAGTATGGACAAAAATGACAATGTAGATCTAACGACAATATGGATCTAACGACAATGGATAAGACTGGATCTAACAACACAGCTTTCAATATATGATAGCGATATATTTGTACCTGTATTGTGCAGGTATGATATGTTACCTTTTTAGATGCTTTTCAAAGTAAAATTTTATGAATTCATTGCAATAACTGTCCTTTTTCTATTGACATTTTATATTTATTTGTTTATATTATTGAAAAGCCATACCAACTAAAAATTTGTGAATTTCTTTTGTACACAGAGTGATGCCGGTGCATTATAAAAACCTGGGATATCAAACACCTCCAGTTGAAACAGAATGGGAAATTAATACTAGATCTAACGACAATGTGGATCATGTATGACTATAGTGACAATAACGACAATATTGACAATATGGATCTAACGACAATATTGACAATATGGATCTAACGATACGACTGGATCTAACGATATAGCTTTCAATATATGATAGTGGTATTTTTGTACCTGTATTGTGCAGGTATGATATGTTACCTTTCTAGATGCTTTTCAAAATAAAATTTTATGAATTCATTGCAATAACTGTCCTTTTTCGGTTGACATATTATATATTTATTTGGTTGTATTATTGAAAAACCACATCAACTATGTATTTATTTCAATGATCAACTATTAATATTTGTGAATTTCTTTTGTACACAGAGTGATGCCGGTGCATTATAAAAACCTGGGATATCAAACACCTCCAGTTGAAACAGAATGGGAAATTAATACTAGATCTAACGACAATGTGGATCATGTATGACTATAGCGACAATATGGACAATATTGACAATATGGATCTAACGACAATATTGACAATATGGATCTACCGATACAACTGGATCTAACGATATAGCTTTCAATATATGATAGTGGTATTTTTGTACCTGTATTGTGCAGGTATGATATGTTACCTTTTTAGATGCTTTTCAAAGTAAAATTTTATGAATTCATTGCAATAACTGTCCTTTTTCGGTTGACATATTATATATTTATTTGGTTGTATTATTGAAAAACCACATCAACTATGTATTTATTTCAATGATCAACTATTAATATTTGTGAATTTCTTTTGTACACAGAGTAATGCCGTTCTGCTTTATAAAAACCTAGGAAATCAAACACCACCAGTTGAAACAGAATGGGAAATTAATACTAGATCTAACGACAATGTGGATCGTGTATGACTATAGCGACAATATGGACAATATTGACAATATGGATCTAACGACAATATTGACAATATGGATCTACCGATACAACTGGATCTAACGATATAGCTTTCAATATATGATAGTGGTATTTTTGTACCTGTATTGTGCAGGTATGATATGTTACCTTTTTAGATGCTTTTCAAAGTAAAATTTTATGAATTCATTGCAATAACTGTCCTTTTTCGGTTGACATATTATATATTTATTTGGTTGTATTATTGAAAAACCACATCAACTATGTATTTATTTCAATGATCAACTATTAATATTTGTGAATTTCTTTTGTACACAGAGTGATGCCGTTCTGCTTTATAAAAACCTAGGAAATCAAACACCACCAGTTGAAACAGAATGGGAAATTAATACTGGATCTAACGACAATATGGATCATATATATGACTAACAATAATAATGACAATATAGATCTAACGACAATATGGACACTATGGATCTAATGACAGTGGATAAGTCTGGATCTAACGACATAGCTATCAATATATGATAGCGATAATTATGTACCTGTATTGTGCAGGTATGATAATGTTAGTTGTTTAGGATGCTTTTCAAAGTAAAATTTTATGAATTCATTGCAATAACTGTCCCTTTTCTGTTGACATTTTATATTTATCTTCTTCTTGTGATATATTACATTGATGGGAATAACCTTCAAAAAGTTATAAAAAGAAAGTTTTCCTATAAAATTGAATATTCATTTCTTTTATAAAAATAATATCTATCCGAGACGCTATCCAGGTTACAAACCAATTCTTAAAATGTTTGTTTCCAATGAAAAGGGTAGTTGCCCGTAATATGGAGAAAAATAATTAGTTGATAATAATGTTAATTCTAAAATTTGAAATATAAGATTGACAAATATGACGGTTTGACAGAAGGTGGCAATAGCGAAATTGGGTAACGCGCACGTCCCGGTTAAACGAGAGGTCTGGGTTCGAGTCCTAGTTGCGACCATTGTCTATCCGAGACGCTATCCAGGTTACAAACCAATTCTTAGAATGATTGTTTCCAATAAAAAGGATAGTTGCCCGTAATATGTAAAAAGAATTAGTTGTAGATAAAATGTATTGTTAATTCTAAAATTTAAATATGAAATTGAGAAATATGACGGTAGGTGGCAGTAGCGAAATTGGTTAACGCGCACGTCCCGGTTAGACGAGAGGTCTGGGTTCGAGTCCCAGTTGCGACCGTTGTCTTTTTTTGTGTCTTGTTCTCTTTCATATTTTCGTTTAGATTAATATTATTATCTTCTTCTATGTTATATTTATTTGTTTATATTATTGAAAAACCACATGAAGTATTAATATTTGTGAATTTCTTTTATATACAGAGTGATGGCGCTAGACTCCCTCTATTATACGAACCTGGGTTATCAAACATCACCAGTTGAAGCAGAATCTGAAATTACTACTGAATCAGTCAATCTAACCAAATGGTTATCAATATATTTATGGTTTAGTATATATTATATGTAAGTGTAATTATTATTTCTTTTGAAGCTTTTCAATGTAAAAGACTTTATATACTAAGTGAATGTTTTTTTGAAGGTTCTGGAAGTGCTGAATAAGACAAAAAAGAGACGAGCCTCGCTTCACACAGTAAGGAACACAGGCGGATTGTTGAGTTTGGCTCAGAGTAAAAAGCTAACGGGTTGTTAATCGGACATTAATTAGAGAACAACTTTACCACCGGCATCCAGAGTACCTGTTATTTTTAATTTATTCTATGTGACGTGTATGTGCAGTATTATTGTGAAGGTGATTTTTCTAAAAAATGGCACAAATAATAATAGATTATCCAATTTGTTGCATTATGGCATTTATAATTATTAATAAAATATACACTTTATGAAAACTACACATATTTATGGATTGTTATATGTATATGAAAAAACCTTCGTCTTTCATGTCTTCTTTCCAATCTCCTTCCTTCTCCTTTCTCCCCTACCCCTTCATCCTCACTGTGTACACCAAATGAGATGTCACAATCCCACTGGCTCCACGGAAGATAAAATAATTTAAGTATTTTTTATTTGTTCCAGTTTTATCGATATTTTTGTGTATGCTGTCATGTTAATTAAATAATCGCCATTACTTACTCATAGAATAATATTGTAGATCTTCTTAGTTATATTTTTTTGATTGTGCTGAAATTACATAATTCCAGTTTTGGCCGGGATGATGTAATGTTAGTGTAATCCTTAAAAATATTAGTAAGAAGTCCTAAATTCTATCAGTAAGTAAATGGCAATTAATATGACAGTATGCATAAAGTATTAGAATAAGAACGAATTGATTATCAGTACTTTCCTTATGGAATATCAGGAAGACCCTATAAGAATTCGTATGAGAACGAATGAAAGGTTCGTAATTACCTATAATATATCAGTAAGGCCTTGTAGAGTTTTCGTACAAGAACGAATAAAATGTAAGTAACTTTGGTATAAGAACGGATAAATGGCTGTTTTACTGATAAATATTAGGACAGCTGTCAAAAGTTTCGTACAAGGACGAATAAAATATTAGTAATTACTGGTCAAGTAACATGAATACTCCTAAGATATTCGTACTTGTAATGCAAAAATATTAGAACTGTCATGCACACGATGTGGAAATTGCGAGCAATCATGATAATATATTCGTAATTTATCGGGACATATTGACAGTCCCCGACCTAATATTTATTCGTTCTAGAATTCCTGTTAATTCATACGTAAGAACTGCAGTCCCGTTTTTAACCGTATTTCCGAATAACCCGTCAAGAATTCCGAATGCTTTCGCCGAACATTTTTCTCCGTGTATAAACATTACCATGATCTCACTTCTTTGTCATTACATGTAAAAATAATTACTAAAAAAATCCCAAGGTTTCATATATTTTTTTTCATAATGCTATTTGAAACTTTGGTTTCATAAAGGTATACATTTTGTGTATCTTTCCAACGCCGTTTAGATCATATTTCTAACTATGATAGAAATATTATGATTTCGATGAGACTTATACTGAACTTTTTCGAAAATATAGAAAACTGAACAAATTAGTCTGAATTGAACCTATTTTCAACAAAAAATTAACCATGTTTCTATGATAATCGAAGCGTGCTTTGTTTGACTAGCAAACTTTACTTGTCCCACCGATTAGCGATTATTCGGACATTGTCTCCATTACAAAGGTACAATGGGTCTTTATTGGCATAAAATGGGCCAAAGGGTCTATTATTGGACCCGTCACAGATCACAACATCACAGGGCCCGAAGGGTTGCTTCATCTTGGACTTTGTCCATCATTGCAACTATAGGGTGGTCTTTGTATCACTGTCAACCCACAATGCAAGCGGAACAGGGTTAACTAACCGTGAATTATTTAATGATACGAAGGTATACAGAAGTATACATTCAGAGAAAATAATAAACCATGTTATTTGTGATTTTTAATTCTTGGCGTTAGTAAACGATGCACGTAAGGTAGTTTAAAAAAATATTTATTGTAAGTAAAAGAAATATAGATATTTCTCTTTCTAACTATCACATTAAACATAAAACTCACATTTTCAGACAGTCGTATCCATAAAGTCGAAAACCTTCAACATCCCGGCCCACAACCTTGTAAATAAATATTTTTGTAAAAATGTAAAAAAAAATATTTGTCAGCTTTGTAAACGTCATTTCATAAAAATTCTCCAGCCCTAAAGAGTCCTAAATTCTTGGTAAAGAATTGCAAAATAAATATCAACTCTACTTTTGTCACCAATCTTCTCATAAATGTAATACTAACAGTGATGGGGGTAGCAAATGTAAAAACATGCAGTGTTCAGTGTTTTAAATAGGTATATTATAAATGTATCTTTTCTAAACATTAACTTTCTAATTACAGTGTGTTGATCGGAAGTAACCTGCCTGGTAATTATGTTTTCCGTATCTATTTGTAAATAATAAAATTAGATGGAGCCCAACAATTTATAATAAATTTTACAGCGCTCTTGAGGTGATTTTTCACAAAAACGGCGCTCTACAAATTATCCAATTAATATTAATAAAAATACTTGGCTAATTTATATAGCGCCGTTTTTGTGAGAAATCACCTCAAAGAAGCTGTGGGTAATTATGTAATTATTATTATTATTATAGGTACTATATAAAATGTCCACCCTCACTTTAACATATCTCCTCTTCTCTATCTGAACACGATCCCAATTTTCCATCAAAAATTTCGTTTAAAATCACATTTGTGCAAGTACTAAATACCAACCTGAGTGATTATAAACCATGTATTTTTTGTAATATTGTTTTTAAATATTAAATAAGGAATTACATAATTTGTTTAAAGAAACGTCATTGTATTAACGAAAAATTATTTTTCAAACTTTCTGTAGGCAGGTAGCTCAGGTCTCATAATAACTCAGTCAAAGATAACCACCTAGTCAAAGTTAGCCATCTATTGTAAGGATTGCTTGAAAAATAAAATGGAAGCAGCAGATTTTAGAAACCGGAAACGGAACGTACAAACAAGTTAACGTACAGATAAATTGGCAAATGGTTAAGAATCCTACATTCAGTTAAATTAAAAAAAGGTCCGTCCGTTTTTTTATTAGCTTCCCAAGAGGCCCTGAGGGAAAAAAAAATCCCTCACGTCCTGTTTCATCTTTAAGGATGCTGCGAGGAGGGTCTTTTTAGGGAAAGAAAGGAGAGGGAGTAATGGGAAGGAAAAACATAAAAGGGGTGGGTAGGAAACTGGGTGTCAATGTATCCAGGAGTGACGGATGTCCGATTCCATCCCTCCCACTGCAGTGCAAGCGATGGGTCGAGAGACTCCGGCTGGAGAGGTCTAGGTTAAGTCTCCTTCAACCAGTCTCTCCTCATCCGGTCCGCCACGCAACAAGTGGGAAAACGCGGTCGCCACCAAGACATAGAAAAATCTCACCTCATGAACCCTACCACCCCTGCTAAGTCACCAAACGAAGTGAACCACTTGGGGTAACCTATGGCATGAGTGCTGGTTATCCAATAAATGCTTATCGGAGCGGCGGTACCCATACCAGCCTCACTAATTAAAAGACACTAATTTAATATTCAATTCCGCGTCTTTAAAAAAAATATGGGACAAAAAGTCACATACGAGAATAAATCCAAAGTTTAAAAAAGCAGTAATTTTAAAACCTTTAAAATGTGACACAAATGTTATAGATAATGTTACCACAACGGTTTACGTTGGTCAGAAAAAGTCACTCAATGATGTTTAGGTATATCTTTTCCGTTTACAACTTTTTCCTGTCTGACCATGCACAAATATTTCCACAAAACATGCAATAATCCCTACCTTTGATGGTTTTCCAGGTAAATAACATATAGTTAACCCTTGGAGTACCAGCGAGTCCGTGGTGGATTTGCTAGCAGCTCAATCGGTATTTTGAACGTTAAAAATTGCTCCTAGTATACAAAAATAAATTTAATTTGCATGGCAAGGATATAATGTATCACAATATTATTCCAGCTATTCGTTTTGTCACTTGCAAAAATAGATTTTTTATCTGTGAAGATGCATGTCGCAAATTCCGCGTCAAATGTCACAATTTTTCAATTCCAAAAGTCGTGGTACACTATTTATTTACAGACAAACCTCATATTTGGTTTATTTTTATTGTGAAAAACTCTTATTTAGCTGGATTTTTTTTTTACAATAAAGTTCCCTGGAGAAGCCCCAGAAGAAAACAATTCCGCTCAGAACCTATGTCATCTTTAGGGGTGCTGTGCGGAGGGTCTTTTTAGGAATGCTCGTTCTGGGAAGGAAAAAGGAACCAGGGGTGGGTTGGAATCTGAACGTCAGTGTGTCCAGGAGTGGCGGATGAATGAATACATCCCTCTTACACCGGTGTGTTACGAGAAAGCCCTGCTGGAGAGGTCAAAAGGTCTCCACCAACCAGCCTCTTCCGATCCGGCCTCCGACGCGGTTGGTGGGCAGATGCATCTGCTGCGAAGAACCCAGGCACACCTGCTAAGTCACTTAATGTATCTAACCACTTGTGGTGACCTATGGCAGACCTACACCTCCCAAATTGTTAAATATAAATAAATATTATAATGAAACTTAAGATAATTTTGTATTTTTTTATTATTTTGTTTATTTTTTATTTCTCTGAATATAAGTAGTTATTCTTGTTAAACTACATAAGATAGATGTAAACTACCTTTATAGACGTATAAACACATTATCTAGTAGGACGGAACAATTTACAAAACCACAATTTTGAAAAAAAAAAAAACACGTTAGTGAACAAGAATATCATTTTAGCCGGAACACCACGGGTTAATATGCTCGCTGTATCTCTTCCTGTTTTCCATTTGATGTATGTTCATTTTAAAGTTCAAGATAGTTGAATATTGGAAGGGATTGGGGGTTGGTTGGTTGATGGGGGAAGCAGGTGGGAGGAGGGGGGGAGGGGGCGGTCGAACGGTCCAGTCACTCCTGTCTCAACAAGTAAACATCCTCCCGAGGATTATCCACGTTTCCCCAACCGTTCAACCCCCACCTACAGGGTGTCACAATTCGAAAGATATCATATTAAATTTAAATTTAAACTTGAAATTTAAAACGTGTGTCCACTACGAAAGATTTTGGTATTGTAGAAAAATACCCTAACTATTTTTGTATTTTTTTAAACTTTTCATGCTCATTTCGTAATGACGCACTGAGCATGCTGGGTTTTGTCCTACTCACTGTGAGAAATTTCAAACACTCGGGTTCTCACAGGACTCCAGATACTAATATCTACAGCCTGTATGTCGGACGAATATCTACAGCTCATATGTTGGACTAATATCTATGAACTTCAGAGTGAAGACTAATATCTACAGAGCTAAGGTCGGATAAATATCTATGATGGTCCCAGTGGTGACGAATATCTATGGAGTGTAGGTTAGACTAATATCTACAGAGGGCAGCTGAGCACCTAACCTAACCTAACGTAACGTAACCTAACCTAACCTTACCAAACCTAACCTAACCTAACCCAACCTCTGCCAGTGCTGTAGATATTCGTCGACATCACATGTTCCATAGATATTAGTGAACAGTTTGAGCTGTAGATAATCGTCCTCACTTTGGTTCCCATAGATATTGTTCCAACATACCTCGTATAGATATTAGTCAGAACATGGATTCTTATAGATATTAGTCCGATTTGTTCAGTTTTTGGAATACCTTTAGATATTAGTAGACGCCTCCTTCTCACAGTACCATAAAATGATTTGGTTAGGAGTACGCTTGAGAGTGGATCGGTGGTTTGGAGCCCACACCAAGTGAAGTATTCCCTCGTGTTGGAGAAGGTTCAGAAGGTGTATCTGAGGGTGTATGGTTACTACCCACGGCTTTACCCTACCGATTTTCTCTTGAGCATGCTCGGTATGAACCATCTACAGGTTAGAAGGGATGTGCTTACTGTAACACATCTTTCTTCAGACTGATTCGCGGATGTTTCGGAAACTCAACTATCATAGAGAGTATTAGTTTTTATGTTCCCGACGGTTATCTCCGTCACCGACAGCACAGACGTTTTATCTCCCGGCTTGCAGAAATAACTTGCCGATGGTCATGCCAGTCGGGTTGTTGTTAAATAGAATCACTTCGAATATCGATATATTTAACGTCAATGAAGCACAATTTAAACGGCAAGCTTTGTTGTTGATTTTGCTGATCTTCTTATTTATTTAAAATATTTTATATAAACTAACCCCCTAAACCACGCCTTATGCACGACTTTGCTGATTTGTATTTCTAGCAAAATGTTATTTATTAATATTAAAAAAAGATGCCAAAATTCTAAAAATCAGAAGTGATTCGCAGCCAGCAGAGTAGTTTAATGATAAACGTATATTTTTAAAGATTGTAGCCAGCGTTTCGAACAGTCTTGTGGCAATGTATTGAAATGGCTTTTACCGGATGCCGACAGATGCCAGCAGGGAAAGTGCTTATACCGCTTGCCGACAGGGGTGCCCAGATAGGCGGAGGCCGTCGAGAGTGATTCTCGCCAGCTTACCACTCAAATTCAATTAGCCGCTAGTATAGACAGGTCGTGTGACGTGTACTATAAATATTGCAAATATGTAAACTCGTAATAAACCACTTTGTACCCCTACAGATCTTATAGTGTTTGAATGTGGATAAAACCAAATATTACGCTTGTCAAATTTAATGACCATCCTCAGAGTAAAAGCATAACAGTGCTGGCGACTTATCAATTTACAATGTTTAATTTATATATAAAAAATAAAATAAATGAATGTGGTTTTAATATACATATAAGCACCATGTATGTCTTAAACTTAGGGGGTATGGTTCACAGTTCGTACCCTGCGACCCCGGCTCTATGGGGTGATGTGTGGGAGGAGGAGGCCAGTGCATACGATTTGTGTTATGTGTGCGAAAGGCTTAAGTAGACAGTGGATGAGATGTCGACAATGGCTTTCTGTCAGTCTCCTCTAAAGCAAGGAGAAACTTTGCAATATGAACACAGGACACAGGTACACCAAGAGTGGTATGTAAGTACCTACCCCTGAGATGCAGGTTTGAAACTCGAAGAAACGAAATAGCGACACTATAAAGAGAAAAACACATACATCTATAGGATTTAACCTGCGAGAGTGGTAGGTAGGTGCTTTGTAGCTTCCCCACTCTTGTCAAATTTAGTTTTCTGACGGTTTAACTTCTACCGCTTGTGAAATGCAACTCGGATTTTTAAAGTGAAAACTTCTTTAGCACCGTTGTGATTTGAAACTCTATGAAACGAAAAATAGCGACAAAAACAAACGATACATAACAAATATTATAATCAATAATTATCAGCCTGAAACACTCATCTACATTGAAAAAATCTTCCGAGAAAAGATACATTTTATCTTTTCTCGGATATCTTTTCTCGGAAGATTTTTTCAATGTAGATGAGTGTTTCAGGCTGATAATTATTGATTATAATATTTGTTATGTACCCTTTGTGCTATGCATAAAAATCTTGTTTAAACGTTAGTTTATCAATTAAAAAAATAATAATTAAAAACAAACGAGTACATCTATAGGATTTTTAGCCTGCGGAAGGATGAGATAGACTAATCGGTCTCTTCTTTGTGCGGTGCTTCGTAGCTTCCCCACCCTAGTGAGGAAGTTGTATAATAATGATTGTTTGTTTTATTTGGGGGGAGGGGGGGGGGGGGTGCAGACATACGTTCACCGTTTGTCTCATTTTCGATTGTTGTTATTTAGCGTGTAAGAAAGAGCTGCAGCGCTTGCACTTGAATATTATCCTTGTAAATATATTCCATACTTTCAAAATTATCGTCACGTCTATTAGTATTGTAGGGGTCTACGGAGACGTCACGGTGCAGTGTGTGAGAGAGGTGCAAGAAAATGATTACTTTTTTCCTTTGTAGTAAACAGACCAACGTATATTGTGTACCTCATCTTTTGAAAGAGCTGCAGCATTATTGTGATAAGGAACGTATTTTTTAACGTTTTTATGCCGTCACGGTACCGTAATCATGGTCTGTATTTCTTTTGTTTAAATAAAATAAAAATCTGTCGAAGTGAACTATCAAGAGATTGCACTTACCAGAGCCTGAAATAAACATTATTATTACATTACCCTACAGAAAGCGATCAAAACAAGGTGTAAATTCGCTCATCACAGCACTACAGAACATGCCAATATAATGCACTAATATAAAATCAATATTTTATAGGGGATTTTATCGCGGAGAGATTCGCGCACTTAAGTCCGAGGGCATTTATTAGAGTTGAAGCAATCTTCCTCCGGTGGAATCACACCGCTGCTGAAGAGATCTCAAGTCGCAACACATTGCCCTGTTCCCGGTAGCGAACCGGGGCCGGCTACCGAAACGTGCCCGGTTCACTTCGTGACTCCTGGCCAACAAGGCAACGTTTATTATAAAGCTCTGTATTGGCAGATGCATCTCGTCTATAACAAGTAACAAGTATGAAGGCTATTGGTGTCCGGGGTCGGGCTCGTAGGGCTCGGCCTTTCAATTGTGGCTAAACAAATGAAAAGTGGGATTTTCCAAATTTGTCTGATTCTGAAAAGATGGCTCTGATGGATGTGATGGGTTACATTTATATATTATCCCTAGCAATAGTATGATATCTGGGGTTTGTGTGTATTACCAGAAAGCTGATTTCAATTATACGACGTTTAGTGACACTGTTAACAAGTTCAAGGATGCACATCGAATGGCGCTACAGACCTACCAACTGTCAGTATGTGATAGCTGATAACTAATACCAATACAACAAATAGTTTTGGGATGAAGAATTTTTATTGCACAACCTCCCCATCCCATAATACCATATGTAGTAATTGATTGAATAGTGCAATTTTTTTTAATGTGAATACCTCACAAGAGTCCCAGCTGCTACCGTCTGGAGCCAGTGGGACTATGGCGTCCCCAATTGGGGAGATGGGAAAGAGGAAGATGGAGAAATACCTGGCTATTCAGATCTAGTCACCAAATACGGTTAAAGTTACTTCAAGCAACGTTCAAGCAACGATTCGATTCCGCGACATTCGGATTGCGAGGTTAGAGCCTTACCCCTCGACCACGGGGCCCCTTGACCACGGAGGCCATCAGCTCTACAACTCAGATTTGAATAATATCCGAATTAATATTTTTTTAAATTCACTTATTTATTTAAACTATAAGTTGAACTTGTTTTATTTAATTCCAAATTCCTTCGTACTTACCTACAAAAATATCCATTCTTGCATTCCGAGATTTAATTAAAATTTTGAACTCCATTTACGAAACAAGCCAGTGGATTATTGTTCCCTTTAACTGGATTCCACATCGTGATTCGGATTCCTCTTATTTTACCACCTGTACCTCCGCAACCACCTTCGCCTGATTGTACCAGCTCAGCCTGCATTCTACCCACCGTACGCTCCTCTCAGTTTAAATTACTCGCCATTTTTAGTTAGCAGAACACGAAACAAACGTGTTTCAGTCATTTGGACGACCGTGCTTATACCGCTGATAGTACAGACACGTACAAACCTCTTAGAAAACTAATGTCACTTTGGAAGGATTAATTTTAATGCAATATTTTGTAGCATTAAAAGAAAAAAGGATATAAATACATTGAAATACAAAACTCCTTAACTACTCGGACCCATAAGCTTGTTTACATGACAATGTAAAATTACTAGACGTATCCGAGTTATTGAGGTGATCCACTAGTCCCTGAAAAATTCGAAATCGGAATGGCCCCGCCTCTTTTTTGGAGGAATTTAAAATACATGAAAAGACTTAAGGCGCCGCATCCGCGCTCAAAAAGAAGAAGATGGAGAGATATGTAATTACGAATGTTAGAGGAGCGTGCTAATATTTAAAGCGATAAAATCGATGCGAAAATTGTTAAAACACGACTCGTTTAAAATAGAGCAAAAATCTTGTGGAAAGCGTCTTAAGTGTCACTTAAAAAAACATTTTGTTTTTTTTTACAACTATAATTTGTAAAATAACTGAAACAAACGTATTTATAATAATTTTCGGAGTACACTTTGCGATTTTTTTTTCTATCGAGAGAATTTCATATAATTTTCGTTTCGGCGTGGAACGCGTCTAGATATTATCTTCAAAAATATATTTTTTTAAGAGCTTAAAAATATTTGAAAAAAAAATAATAAAGAAAGAATTCCGATTTCTTACATATTATTCCTTAAAATATTTAAGGAAGATATGTAAGAAATCGGTAAAAAATCGGGTAGCGAAGACTTTTTTGGAGAGCTTGGAGAAGGTATTTGAGAGTTGCTTTTTACAGGTCGATTTCGTAAAGGCATGTAAAAAAACATATATTCCTTTCTTACGCGTTGTTTATTATTATTATTTAAAAAATTTAAATGATTAAAATATATGTTAGTTTTTAAGGTAATATATCTGTACATTTGCCGAGCCGAAACAGTACTTATATGAAATTCCCTGGATATGAAAAAATCGCAAAGTACGATTGGTTAAAAGAGACCTAACCTATACCTTTCCAGTCGGACTCTATCAACCCATCGCTTTTCACTGCTGTGGGAAGAATAGATTCATACTTCGTCATTCCTAGACATATCGATCCTTAGATTCTTACACACCTCTCATACCTTTTTTCTTTCCAAAACTTCCTTTCCATAAAAAGACCCTCCACATAACATCCTCAAAGATGGCGTAAGCCCTGAGGGATATTTTTACCTCATAGGCCTCCAGTATGGAGCTAATGTAAAAAAAAAAAATATATATATCCGATATATTGATGGTCGCCAAATTGAGGATTTCCGTGGCCAAGTGGTTAAGTACTTTGGCTGCAGATCCAGAGGACACCGGTTCATTACCCGGCGTGCAATGTCAAATACTTAAATATGTTTTAATTTATACCTATTTATTTATATAGATCTGAAGAGCCATGTACTTCTTAATCTCCTTTCCCTCCCCACAGCCTTCAGTCTCACAACAAACCCGAATTGGGGGTGACATAGTCCTACTGGCTCCGGACAGTTGTGCTATGCTTTTGAAGTAGTAGTATCGATACGATCCTGCATAGTATTATTATGTAGGGGCTTTGTAAAATATATTAGGTACCCACTGTATAATTAACACGTACTAATTATTATTACATTTCACTAGTATTCGGTGTTTCATCCCCGTATTATCTTTTAACGTAGTAGGTAGGTACCTATGAAGTTAGGTGGCAATCCAGTGGGTAGGTACCTTCCTCGAATAAACATGCTAGGTCATTTTCCCCAAGTAATTCGTAGAGAGCTGCAGATTCATACCTGCTTACTAACATAATTTATTTAGTATAGATATGAGTACCCACAACATATCCATATTATGATATTTCTTGGATGTGTGTATTTCCTTTGACGGAAATTCCAACAGGGCGTGTCTGTAGGGGGGGGGAGGGGTGTATTGACGTCACGGCAGGTCACCCCGGCGCGGCGCACAGTGGCGGATTTTGATGATTTGGCGCAACACCGCTCACAAGCGTTTATATAAAAAACTAATTAGTTTTTGATATTTTTTATTAAGGCGATCCCCTGGTATTGGACCCATTCGGAATCGGGGAGAGGACAGGACTTTAGGGCGTTGACCAATAAAAACCATAATCAGTAGCCAACAACGGTCCGCAAGTAAAATTTTACAGAACGAAGAAACGCGGAAAACGTAGCAACATCTTTTCGGCCCAAAATCCGGGCGGCAACTGACTGTGAATATACTACGCGCTCTCGGCCCTTCTGCAGATGGCGTAGACTGGGAAAAAACATCGCCAAAATTTATGTTTTATTTAATTTTGTGAAGTTTGGTCGTAAATATCAACTTTTATTGCGATTATTCTAATAGAAACTGAATTTGCCACATCAAACAATAAAACCATATCCGAAAAGGAGTTTGTACATAGGAGAGTTTGGACTTGAAAGTTTTTTTTATAGACTTTATACTTCATTTTGTTCTAGGCTTATGAAAAGACTTGTTGACCAAGATATATTCTACACGCAGTATTTAATTTGAGCATCTATAATACTTCTAAGAGATCGAAATTTCAAAACAAAAACACGTGATTCTGTATGATTTTGCATTATTTAGTATGGCTTCATCTTAACTGAAAATGGCGAGAGCTTGTATTTTTACGACCTTACAGAAAAAAACTTACCTTACAAAAGAAGAAAGAAGCGTGTGTAAACGGACATTATTTTTCTACGTACAAAATAGATAAAACAATTGTTGAGAAGGCTCGTAAAGAATTTTATTCTTACTCCGTTAAAGACTCTGTCGCCTCATTTGACACTTTTTGCAAAGATGACCTTTGAATGCACAATCAATTATTTTGATTATTTCTATAGCCATACAGTAAATACCATATTGTAAATGCTCGCTCCGTGTATTTGTTATGCAACCCACCATAGACTATGTTTCGGATGAAATTTTTAGAGACATTTTCAATATCAGTTATCAATTAGCGGGATCATGCCGATCAGGGGGCATTGTCAAACCTCCGCCACTGTATGGCGGGAGGAAAAGGGTGTTGTAGGTTGCATATTCTACGGAGCAGGGTATCTAATAAGAATTTCTATAAAAAAGGATAATTTTTTTTACGACTCATTTGCTAAATACTAATAAAAGCACATTTCCTAACCGATAAACGGTGTTTCTAGTTACACATTGAAAAAAGACTGTACAATCTCTCGATCGATTTGGTACTAATAAAAATGTTTTTAACTGTGATCCGTAAGAGAGGCAACGTCGCATTTATTTTTAATTGACTGTTATCGCGTTGATAAGAATTCTGTGAAAAATAAGTTTTTTAATAACATAAATGTATTATGCATGTGTAGGTAAATGCAAATCAAAGAAATCTACGTTAATATTGTGCAAACAATGGATCCAAATTGTTTTTTTTTTATTTTCTGGGAATTTTTATTGTGTAAAACGAGATAAAAATTGAAGTGACAGTTTTCTTGCAGATCCTTTAAATAAAAGATATGAAGTACTAGTAGGTTAGATTAGACAAAAACAGAAAATCATATATTTTAAAGATTAGAGTTACAGTTACTCGTTGATAGGTAATAAAATTTATTAAGTAATATTATAAAGGTTTAGAAAAATATAATTTAATCAACATTAACAAAAAAATACAGGCATTGAATCTATTGGTACTTTAACAAATTTCATAGTGATATTATTTTCCCCTCCCAAAAATTGTATGTACCTACGTGTCTTTTGAAGTCGCAGTAGTTATACTGTCACCATCTCCCTTAGTAAGTTTCTAACTATATTTTTAATATTTAAAAAAATATTAAAAGATTTCTAATGGTTACCCTAAAACGGAGCTTGCGATGAAGTTTGGGGTGGTGGGAAATCGTAAGGGTGGGGTTGGAAGTGGGAGGCTGCGGAGGTCGGGAAGGCTTTCAAACACCGAGGCTCATCGTGGCCCATGTCTGCTCAAAACACAAGGGAAACATCCTGAAATTAACGTAAAAAGGGGCTCCTGTGAGGCTGTCCTTGTCCTTATGTACTACTATAATGTAATCTTAAATTGAATTAAGCTATGGAAAAGGAATGTTATTAAAACAAAAGACGTAACTAATAAATTTTACTCAACTGATATAATACAGCCATTGAAAGGTAAACGTTTGAGGTTTTTTATCTTGTTTGGTTTAGCTTCACACAAGATAAAAAAAAACCTTTTGGCCAATGGCATATTTGGGAAGCTGTGTGACGGGTATTTTTTAGTGAAAGGAAGGATTGGAAGTTCTGGGAAGAAAAAATGTTGCGACCGTTATCTTTTTTTATTTTTCTGTGTCTTGTTCTTTTTCATGCTTTTGTTTAGATAGTAAGTATTATCTTCTTCTTCAATGATATATTACATTGATGGAAATAACCTTCAAAAGTTATAAAAAGATAGTTTTGTTCTTATAAAAAATTGAATGTTATTTATTTTCATTTTATTCAAATAACACAACAAAGAGAATTCGCGATTATTGAAAACACTCGTATGATATAAATTAGGATTACGAAGACTGTTTTGTTTTCTAGTAAAGTTTCAAACCAATTATGAATTATTATCAACAAGTTTATTCATTTAGGCCAAAGATGGCGCCAGTAATTTCAGATGTTGCTGTTTGTGTGATCATTTTTTAAACTTCAAAAAGCCCACACTAGCTAAAATTTAACACTTCTCTTACTAAACTTGTCGTGTCGGTAACTTGTAAATTTAAAAACATAGCTATAAAAACGATCGATTGAATTTCTCAAAGAGTGTTTTATTTAAAAAAACAACACTACCACTTCTTCTTCTTTTTTATAAAGACCTTATTAACTTATTATGAACGTACAAAAAACACCACTTTCGACAGTGAACCTATAATTTGGAGAACCTTTCTAAATATTTGTGTACTTCATATTCCTGACTGTAGAAAATTAAACATGCTTCTTTTATGCAAAAAATGTTAACATATCCAAGCAAAGCACGGTAAGATGAGAACTCTCCTGAGTTGGGGTGGCTTTCCATTGAAAGGGCAGAATGAAAGGTTGAAGTGGATAGTAGACCAGAGGCTGAGGGGGAGGGAGGCAATATGTAAAAGGGATGGAGACGAGACGAGGCTGAATAAAAATAATAAAAGCCTTTTCAGGCTGAGATCTTTCAGTGGAGAAAGCTTTCAGGTTTTCATTATCTACCCGGGAACATAAAACTAAAGGTGCCTATTTTGCTTTATTTTGCATGGCTGCCGGCTGGTAACACGGTGTATGGTAAGAGGACCTCCTTTTCAGAGATTTACCTATTTATCAACTTAAGTAACTATTTTATTTTATGCTAATAAGTTTAAAAGTAAAGCTATTTTATTAGAATAATATTACACAAAGTGTTAAGGGACGTACTTGATTTACTTTAACCGGTGATACCTGAAAATATTTGGAGTAAAAAATTATAACGAAATTTTAGTCTCTGATGACATTTTTGATGTTTTTTTCAACAAAACATAAAAAAGTAGATTTTGGAAAGTGAGGGTCGGGTGAGAGCAGTTACTCAGCCGAGTATCCAGAGATGACATGTGGATTTTTTTTTTGTTTGCGGTTGAAGAAAAAATAAATTGAAAAATAAACATAAAAAATGTTTTTATAAAAACATCAGAGCAACATTTTACACAATGTATATGTTTTTTTTTCAATTTACAATTATTTTTATTATTAGGTGGTGTTGCATCCGAAACTGTCTTCGAAAATGACAGCCTCAAATGCAACTGGCGAAATGGACTGTAAACTACGAAAACGAAAAGAATTGATTACAGCTGAATTATTATATGTGTATGGTAAATTGTACACTACAAGGAAGTAAGAAAAAAACCAAGGCACTTATCAAATTAGAAGGCGAGCACATAAACTTACAAAAAACAGCTCCTTCCAATGTCACAAGTCAACTTGTAGTACTCAATGTTGGTTGTTATTGTTCCAAGCTTTCTTCAGCAATGTGACATGGTTGGGGAAGGTAGGAAGGATAAATGACATCCCGGTAGGTACTGTGCATATTATCATTTCAAAACCAAACAGGTGGTCTATTCACATGTTCATTTATTGATCTTTTAACTTTAATTTTATCTCTTTAAACAAATAGACATTATGTAATCCATTATAACAAATTAATACGTATTTAGCAGCTAAATTAAATTCCAATAAAAAAGAGACTGCTGTTTAAGATGAAGCCATACCAAATAATGCAAAATCATACAAAATCGTATGTTTTAGTTTTGAAAATTTGACCGCTTAGAAGTATTATAGATGCTTCAATTAAATACTGCGTGTAGAACATACTTTGGCCCTTAAAAATATCGGTCATTTTTTTTTATAAGTCTTTTAATAAGCTTGTTACGAGGGTTTTTCGCCAAGTAATACATTTCGTAAAACAACTTTAGTGTTATAGTGATGATCAGGTACCCACAGATTTTATCCCGTAGGAAGCGCCAATTCTGGACGGGTTATGGTTCCCGTCAAGAATACCTGTGGTTCCCAAATATGCTCAGGGGGTGGATTTTAAACCATGATGTGTGTCGCTCTCCAAAGGAATGGTGTGTCAGGTACATAATTTAAAAGGCAGAGTTGTGAGAACAAGCTTATAATTATTATAAAACAAATGGCAATCAGCGTTTTTAAATATGTCATTTCACTTACCCCCATAAACCGACCTCCTTTATTGTGTATACTATCGCTAGCTAACTAATAAACTGTCCATCTAGTGGCTGCCAGGCCCAGGCAGCATTTTCCCCATGCAGGATCTGGATGGCCCTCACGAGGCCGAGATCTGGAGACAGTTCCGCCGCCAAAGGGGAAACATCAAGCGGCTTTACGCCGCGATCAAATTAGCAAGTCTTTCCGTCGCCAAAGGGAAATCATCAGGGGGCCTGTCGCTAGAAGAATTATGAAGGAGGGAGACCGCCCTCAGTCCAGACGAGAGTCAAGGTCGGCGTAAATTTACTTCTCCCTCACAAAGAACGGCAAATTACATCACGGGCTAACGGTACACCGGTCATCCGTCAAAACAGGGCTCTGTCCCAAGTGTGATCGCACGTATTACATCTCGATTGAAATATATCCCGGGTTTCTAGCACGCCTGCCGCCATTTTACGTTGCAGGAAACTCGACTAACCCCAATACAGGGATTCAATCCTTCCGAACACACAATGCGTACCCATTAATACTTTCACCGCCCGACCTTATTTAAAGTTAAAAGGAATTATTTTCCCGTTCAAATACTAAGTTTCTCACAAAACTCTTGACTGTCGCGTGGTTAGACACGGGGCCCAACTCTCCCGAATCTACCCACGCAAGAAGTCACGTATATCGCCGGAACTGTCTAGATGTCGCCCCAGGCCGTCGATCAAATCAAAGCTGGCACACTAATAATTAATAACAAGTTCCTACCTAATTACGATTTCGACGGGTAGGGTTGTTAGGATGCAGTACAAATAATAAAGATGTTAATAATTATATTTAAAGTAATACGGATTTGTACTGCATCATAACATTACCCCCCTCGCCACCAAATGTTTGCCCCCAAACATGTAATTCACACAAAACAACCTGATCTTATGCTGTCTAGATCGGTCCACGGGATTTCTAAAACAGTAAAACAAAATTATAAAATACAAGCAAGCAGTGAGCAGTAAAATTTGGAAAAGTAAATCACAAGAAAGAAAAAAAAAAATATTAGATTTGTCAACAACTTATTTCGAATGGGTGTTTCGCAACTCCAGTCGCACTCCATCAAGCTTAAGGCCGGATGGCCAGGTTTACGAAACAACCATTCTTTTTATAATAGGCTTACGAATAATGATGCTGGGAAGCATAGAAAGAAGCGGTGTAACGCGAACGGAGTCCTCAAGCACTCGCCGTATGAAGTACAATGAGTGTTGAAAACCGAACTAAGCCACGAACTGCCGTTAGCGTTACAACTGCAATACAATAATACAACTTAAGAAAATAAGGACTTAACAGTAAACATAAGAAATAATTAAAATCTAACACCTTTTGAACCAACAACGACACTTAAATGCCTTAAGGCAACACTTTCCTTAAATAGGTATTTAAAGAAGCCACATAGGCATCACTTTTTAGGATGGAAAACCAATCCTCACATAACACTGCCTCTACTTCTCCATAGGAGATAAGAAAAACACTTCGTTGATTACCTAACTATCCTATCTAACTAGGTCGCATGGGGGTGCATACCAGAGAAATGGCGTAGTTAATACAGAGTGTTAAATTGTCAACAACCATCGCATAAGAATGGTGCCAATGTAATAATGTATACATCCATCAATATAGAAGGTGCAATCGGGTCAAGTGATATGCCACTATCATCAGTATAAGAACCGTTAATAGGTTTGACGCATTATTTTAATGAAACTTTCCATGTTATAAATTAATTAATTATATAAATAAACTATAAAGAAGAGTAACAAAATAAATAATGAAATTTGATTATTCTAAGGGTCAATCCAACCATAACCAAACTTACTTATAACTAAATACAATGAAAATTTTTTGCAATTTTTAAATATTATTTATGCAAGAACAACTAGTGTGTTCACCAAAATGACTATCAAGAGGTCAATAAGTAAGCAACAAATACAAATTAACAATATTTTGAAAAGAAAAAAAAAAAAAGCTCAGAACACAAGGAAAGGTTTCGCAACATCTACATATGCTCTGGACTCTTTAATAAAATTAGATACAAAAAAAAAATATGACTGAAGTGACTTAAAATGTGGAAGGAACGGAGTTGGCACGTCGTTCCACATTATAAGCTTGTCCTAGACTAAAAAAGAAAAAATAAGGAAGATATGTATCTTGTTTCATCAGCAGGAAAGCGAATTTTTATTTATATTTTATTATTTGAAAGTCTAATTTAATTACTAATTTAATATTTATGTGCACCGTTTGATGCGGGCTTAAAATTTGAATCTTGGACCTGTCGAGACATCTTTTGTAAAGCCATGTCACTGTATGCATATCAATATTAATGATGAAACAAGAACAATCAGCGTTTGTACACATATAGTGGAAAACAAGGCTTCCTTATTTTGCCCATCTTGAAACGAAGGAGACAGTCGGGTTGTAACTACTTGCATTTCAAAATGTATACAAACAAATATTACATAGTACGACAACTTAACCTAAGGCACTTATTTAGAGAGAAATGCTGTTATGCTCTTGTAAAACAACATACACGATTCAGAAGAGCATTTAACTGACTATTCATCTGTTCACCCGAAGTCTATTATACGCATAATCTGTTTATAACTAAAACTAATGCTAATAAGGTATATTTCTAATCCATTCAATTCGAGTACTATTACCGGAGTTGATGGTTATGTTTCAAAGGAGTAACTTATGAAATAAAAATATTAGATTTATAAATACGCCCACGCGGAGTAGTTAACAAGAATTTCCCCGAAACGAACCTAGGACAGGAGAAGAGACTGTCAGAACGCTAGGAATTCTTCAACCCGGTTGATCAGGCCGGTGAAATAGAAACTGGATTAAATCCTCCATGTTTATGGCAAAAAAATTACACGACATTAAATTATTAATTGAATTATTTACCGTTCTTACTTTTTTATTATTTAATATCGTTTACTGATTGTATGGGCTTGACAAATAATTGGCTCTTTTTAAGAGTCTAATATAAAATAATGTAAAGGATTTGATTGTGTATATTTTTGACTTGCATTGTGAGAATAATAAAGTGATTAATTTAATCACTTGTAGTATGTCCAATAATGATCAGCGTGACAACGGACCTTCTATCTCCGGCAGCCTAATCATCTGCGGCAATAGATCCTCCGCCTTCACCCTGATGCTGGAGCATACCGATTCCGAAACGTCGGGCAACGACCCTCCCATGAACAGATCCCTTATCTGCCCATAGGTACTTCGCCTCCCGGAATTATGATGAACGTTCGATCAATTCGAATCGTTACGAATAGGTATCAACATACACTACTCTCATCTTCGGAATATCTGGACAAAAATTATGGTATAAAGTATCAATCTTCAAATTGTACTCCCATAATTTTTTTTTATGATGTTTAAACTGATGTTTCTCGCGGTACCTCAAGTACAGCATGACAACAATTACCAGAATAACTACATCAATGTCCCCTAAAAAAATTTTTTGTGAAAACAAAAAAAATTCTTCAAGTCCACAAATTACCAAAAACATTACGCCCGTTTTTGAAAATATCGATAATAAATATCAAATTTATAAAATTGTCACGAATGACAATAAACTTAGTTAAATTCAGTTTGCATATGTATGTTCCCCATTTACATGAAAATATATATTTTTTAATTCCAATTAAATGAATATGTAAGTAGCCCCTATATTTTTTTTTACAAAATACCATTTAAATTAATATGTATGTGGCCCATTTATTTCACAAGAGTAGTTGATTTTATTTCCAACCTTTATTAATCAAATATCCGCCGTAATGTAGCGGAGACGCAAACCAAAGCTAGGCGGACCTGAATTTTCGTAAAGGCCACAGATGGAGTTAATGTCGATAACTTTGTAATAGACTAGACATATTATTGTTCACCATAATTAATATCCGGTATTAATATTTGTTTTAATTCAAGACTTAAGCAAGCAAAAGTACAGGTACAAAATAATTTATAATCTTCAAGGATTATTAAAATAACACATACCTGTGGCATCTTTACTTTGAAATATAATGCATACAGGTTATGCCATTAATAAATGTTCATAAACTTTAGTGTGAACAGATGAATTGAAAGATAAAACACACAACACTTGAAGCGCGACACACATATAGCCATTTTTTAGTTGGTAGCCAAATTGTTACGGGGGGTGGATTTTAAACCATGATGTGTGTCGCTCTCCAAAGGAATGGTGTGTCAGGTACATAATTTAAAAGGCAGAGTTGTGAGAACAAGCTTATAATTATTATAAAACAAATGGCAATCAGGGTTTTTAAATATGTCATTTCACTTACCCCCATAAACCGACCTCCTTTATTGTGTATACTATCGCTAGCTAACTAATAAACTGTCCATCTAGTGGCTGCCAGGCCCAGGCAGCATTTTCCCCATGCAGGATCTGGATGGCCCTCACGAGGCCGAGATCTGGAGACAGTTCCGCCGCCAAAGGGGAAACATCAAGCGGCTTTACGCCGCGATCAAATTAGCAAGTCTTCCCGTCGCCAAAGGGAAATCATCAGGGGGCCTGTTGCTAGAAGAATTATGAAGGAGGGAGACCGCCCTCAGTCCAGACGAGAGTCAAGGTCGGCGTAAATTTACTTCTCCCTCACAAAGAACGGCAAATTACATCACGGGCTAACGGTACACCGGTCATCCGTCAAAACAGGGCTCTGTCCCAAGTGTGATCGCACGTATTACATCTCGATTGAAATATATCCCGGGTTTCTAGCACGCCTGCCGCCATTTTACGTTGCAGGAAACTCGACTAACCCCAATACAGGGATTCAATCCTTCCGAACCCACAATGCGTACCCATTAATACTTTCACCGCCCGACCTTATTTAAAGTTAAAAGGAATTATTTTCCCGTTCAAATACTAAGTTTCTCACAAAACTCTTGACTGTCGCGTGGTTAGACACGGGGCCCAACTCTCCCGAATCTACCCACGCAAGAAGTCACGTATATCGCCGGAACTGTCTAGATGTCGCCCCAGGCCGTCGATCAAATCAAAGCTGGCACACTAATAATTAATAACAAGTTCCTACCTAATTACGATTTCGACGGGTAGGGTTGTTAGGATGCAGTACAAATAATAAAGATGTTAATAATTATATTTAAAGTAATACGGATTTGTACTGCATCATAACAAGCTTAGAAAAAAATAAAGTATTAGGTCTATAAAAAACATTTTTAACTGAAAACTCTCCTACTTATAAACACTTTTTCGGATATGGTTTTATTGCATAATGTGGCAAATTCAGTTTCTTATATAATTATCTCGAAAAAAAATGATATTTACCCCCGAACCTCATAAAATAAAATATAATATGCATTTTCGCGTTGGTATTTTTGACATCACGGCGACAATACGGCAGTCGACGAATTTGTTATTTCAAAGTGAACCTTACACCGTCCACCGAAGAACGACTGGCAGCCGCCCCCCTGTCTTCCGTCATTACTCCTCCGAACGGAGCGGAGAGCAGTCGTGTTATGCTCCGCGCCGCTTATTTTCGTGAAATCAATTTAAAAATTCCGTTTTATTGCAATAAACAATGCATAAAAAAGGAATTAATGTTTTTTACAGGCCTTTACGAAATCAACATGTAAAAAAAAATCTCAAATATCTTTTCCAACCTTTCCAAAAGCTTTTTCTCAAGTATTTTTAAACTCCTCCCATAAAGGGCGTGAATTCCGATTTCGATTTTTTCCTGTACTAGTGGATCGCCTTAATGTGTCAATTTTTATGCGCAGAGTTATGAAAAACCAAATCACAAAATACTTTGTGGGTGAAATTGTTTTTAACAGAAATGTACATAATAACAAAACAAGAAATATAAATAGAGTTAGATTGCCTTGTTATGAAAAAATCAAAATCTCAGAACTGCCTAATGTATAGAGGACCAAAGATGTATGAAGAATGAAGAAAGAATGAATGTATTTAAAAAGTAAGGTTATGCTTACCGTAAAAATATTTAAATTTATCAAATGAAATGTTACATTGTGCTTATTAGTTTATATTCATGTAGTAGGTATAAACCAACTCAATAAATAATAATAAAAACTTAAATGCTTCATAAATCAAAATGGAAATGATTTGGAGAACTGAGAGTTTACCTAAAAATTCCGCACAGGAAAAAGTTGCACAATTTTTATGATACCAGAGAATACTGTTTGTACGAGAGTTATTGCTGCATCAGAAATCATATATACGCATATTCAGAAATCACAGTACATAGGTACCATCTAGATGTAACAATGGCCATAACTTTATTTAAAAAAAAAACGTGTTTGATTTAGAGTAAACACGACTGAAGTAAAGCTTCACTAACTTAAAAAAGAAGAGAGAAATAAAATGTGCGCGCGCACTACTCTCTCTTGCTTATACAGTGTGATACAGACAATAGGCCTGCACTGTATCTTAGATATACGAAACCTAACTGGCTATGAGAGAAAGAAAATGTGTGCTCGCACCTCTCTCTCTTGCCCCTACAGTAATATACGGAACGTAACTCTCTCTCTTTCTATCTTCACTAACTTATATCTCCCTCTCAACTTCCGTTTGCCTCGCCCGATCACACTTTTCGTAACGCTCTCCTCACGCATTCACCAGCTTACTCCCCAAGTCAAGCGTGCGTAAAGAAGTTTTACTTCAAAACTCGTATCCAAAAATTTGCCTAGTTTGTACGCTATCAACAAACGTTTAGTATACAAAATTGAATACTTAACGTTTTTACTATTTTGTTTGGATATAATCAGCCTAAGATGCTGGTGCAGTTGTCCATTTTGTTCAGTATATGAGGAGAAAAGGGGACAACAACAATTTTGAAATATACTACATTCAATTTTTTCTGAACATTCGATGAAACTTCCTTTATAAATAATCGATGACAAAGGCCTTTTTTTATTCCACACAATTCCATTTTTATTCGTCAAAACTAAAAACTGATGTCTTTTTACACGCCTTCCCGAATAATAGGTTCGAGGACGCTTCGCTAGTTTCCTCTCGTAGGGATTTGACGAGAGCTAATATGACAGGCGCATAGAGGGCATTCAAATGCCACAAAGGGACAACGAGGGTTTTGACAAATCTCTCATAAGATCATATTTTCTGTGTGTTTCTATCATTTTTGGGAGAATTTTTCAATAAAATATTGTCTTTCAAGTGTGCCATCAATCGTTGGAAGGAAGAATACAAAATTCTTGCTTTATAAAATATTATTATTAAATTGTGCTCATGAAAGATAAAAGTGTATTGAGTTAGGTAAAAATAAGGAAGTAAGTCCCGTTTAACTGCAAGATGGCAGTTTATCAGAGGGATCTAACTTTATTTATATGTATATTATAATGCATTACAAAATGATACTTTGTCTGTGCAACTGCGAAGGATTCCCCTTTCAGGACAGCCAAATTGTATATTTAGTTCATAATATTCTTAACAAAGGAATGGTATCGCTCAAGAGATTACAGGAATGAGCTTCTATCAAGACAGCTTTTGAAAACATTAATAATTGCATTCTGAACTGAGAGATGGTTTCTTTATGTCCTTGAAAGAATCGCAAAGATGTAATTTTTCGAAGGTCATTTTGGAGAACATTAATAAATGCATTCAGAATGATTGAATGATTTCTTTCGGGAGATCACAAGTATGAGATTCTTTCCTGGTCATTTTAACTAACAATCTATTTTATATTTTTTAAATTTAGGATCTATACTAAATATATTGTTTATCATTATCATTTTTAATCATAGACATATGATATTTATTGTCTTTTTCACTTCTCATTCTGAAAATTTGCACACTTTAAAGATATTGCATTCTAAGGTTCTTGGACCGTATTTGTATTTATATATGTCTAGGAATAACAACTCCACTGTATGCAGTTAGTCTTGTATTATGAACATGTTCCACTATTTTGTAACATTCAGATTCAGATGTGTGTAGACTATAAACATAGGTACTGCTTTCACAAATTTTTAAACAGTGTGAATTCTTATCCTAAATTATTTCAAACACAATAACACATACAGTTTTTTTTATAAGGTGAGCTAGATGGATTCTGTCATTCCCATTTTGCGGAATGTTTTGAGGCAAGTAGAAGATACCTCTTTGGATACTGCACATATAGATATTTCAAACAACGTTATATGTTTAGTATTCTCTCGTAAGGGCGATACTGATAGCATCGTCTACATAACTTTATTACGTTCACTTATATTATATTTTTGTTTAATCTAATATTCTAAACGGCAAACAATAAAAAATCTTCAAAAAACTTCTGCTGCATATAACTATACTTAGATTTTTAAAACTATACATATTGTTCTTTATGTAGCTCCGTTTTTTATCTTCTACTTTTTTTTTTTTTTTTATAATAATACTTTATTTCACATAAAATTGAATAATAAAACATGTGTGGAAACTTTGACTAGCCAACTAGGAATGGAATGGAATTTTAGAAGACATTGTCTCACCGTGTATTGATTCCTACCTTAGAAGGCAAATACTGTAAGTAAACCAAATGGTGGGGCAGTGGCATGATTGGGTTAAGTTTTTTCCTTGAAAATCGTGTAATTTAAGATCGTAATCCTCAGCTGGTTGTCCTCTGGCTGTTATAGAAAAAGTTAAATATTTAGTTTTGTTAACATTAAGTGTAAGTGAGTTTTGCTTAAGCCATTTTTGCAGAAGTATAAGCCCGTGTTCAGCATCTTTGAAATTATGTTTTGTATTTTGAAAAATTTAAATAAATAGATATATTTCATCTTCAAACATAGCAAAATTACTTTGTGGCATCATTATTAATATAATGAATAATAAATAACAAATCTGGGGTTTATAAATTAATTTGTAATGATTGTAACTTTTTTTATATAGGAAAAACTTCTAGAAATTTTAACATTAGAGTTAAGGAACATATAAGATGTTTAAATAATAATAATTATTCTGAATTGGCCAACCATATTTTGGAAACAAGTCATTCTTTTGATATTAATAAAGGTCTTAAAATTTTACATACTAACACTACGGGCATACAATTAGATAATTTAGAAATTTTAGAAATAAGAAACAGGTTAATAATGAAAATTAAATATTATGAATAACCAAACATTTTTTTTAAATACCCTTCTTTTTAATTTATTTTCTTATTAATACTTACAATAACTATAATTATTTATTTTGTTTTTAATACTACTTATTTTCATTGTTTGTTATTTAAAGTTTTTTTATTATCTAAATGCAATTTTTTATTTCCTTACATAATTTTTATATTTAATTTTGTATAACTATTTTTATGAGATTTTTGAAGCAATTAATCACCTCTACTTTTTAATATTTTGTCTTTGTTCTAATTTATTCTAATTTGTGTATACTGGTTTGTCATTTATTTTTTAAATTAACATCTTGAAGATAAAATTGTTATTGAAACATGTTGATATTGTTAATTATAAAGTGTTTTAAAAATATTATTCATTATAGATATATTTCACGTTATTCTTCCTCTCGATAGTTTGGAGAGATTTTTAAAAGGATGTCCTTTGAAGTCCCGAGTACAGCGCTACTGCCTTCAGAACCTTTGTTCCTGAATATATTTTGTTGTTCCACCAAATTTTTGAGAGAGGTCTCGTTTATTTGTTATAAAAACTGGAACGAATTTCTTTTGATAAAAGTGATAATATAATATCACATAATAACGGCTCTGCAAACAAACTTAGAATCTTCCCAGCAAACAGCACATTCAGAGATGAAGTAGGACATAGGGGAAATTATTTTCCTCAGGGACTCCTGCGTAATGTTAATATTTAAAAAAAAAAATCATGTATTTTGACCATTGACGTATGATATCTAGACGCGCCCTGTGAAATGAAAAAATGGCCCCGGAAGCCAGCAAAAGCAGGCTCACGGCCCATTTATGAAAAAGTGCCTGCATTGTTTTGCACCGTTTAGATCGCATAGTGCTTTGTGTTGTACCTTTTATCGGTCTACAAGGTCTACACCGAAACCAATTTGTGTTCCAGCCGTCCGCACCGGAGTTAATTTTTTCAAACACAAAAATATCTAACTTCCGAATGTTGTACAAAGTACACACCGCGGACTTTATTTTTGAAAATATAGTCAGCTATCTGACTACAACAAAAAAATAGACCTTACATATGTCTTTTAGACAGCGTTTTCATAAACGTAATAATGTTACAGAATTACTTTTGTTGCCATCAAAGTTTCCTACGTCATCAAATCACCGCACTGCCTGTGTTCGACTACTAATACATACAAGGAGGGCTAGTATCACAATTTGGAAGAGTTTTCAAACTTTTTTAAAGCGCGACCCGCTTTTAGTAATAAAATAAATTATATTATTTCCATAAATTATAATTATAATTACATAAATTCACCACCAGCTGTTTTTTAGGAATGATTATTATTATGTACTTATGCGGACCTTGGTGGGAGGGTATGTACAACATAACCTTGTTAACTTTTTTGTCGGTGGAGTCGCAAACCTGCTTTACATATTATAAAACAATATTTGTTTAATTAAACTATCAAAGAGGGTAAAAAAAAGCCGCAGCTGAAAATTTTATATCCGCAATGCCAAAACAATGAATGATATCGATTTTTTTTCATTTGGAAATGTTAAATTTTGGCGGTTGATTCAAAAAGGGCAAAAATTGCCAGACAAAATTTTTACTATGTTCAAGGTCAAACCAGTAAATGGTGTTGGTTTATTTTTGTTTGAAATTACAATATTTATAAGTACAATATTTCGTCAAGATAATTTTTGTTATTTTGTAAAACGGAAACCTTTAAAATACATAAAACACAGATTTTAACAAAAAATCGTTGCAAAATTCTTTAATTAAGGTCGCAAATTAAACAATTAACACTTATAATTTAATTGTATGAAATTTCCCCCGATAGATAAAATTCGAAGATATACTCCAAAAAATATTATTAACACTATATTTATGATATTTTACAAGATATATAGGTATACGAAAAATTTCGTAATTCATTGTTTTTTTTTTCAAATCCTTTTTGAGACATTTTCCGTGAGATTTTAGTCCTATTTCAAACGAGTCATGTATTTAAGAATAGCGCGCTCCCTCTAACACTCGTATTTAAGTATCTCCCCTTACTCTTCTTTTTGAGCGCTTACTACTGGGCTTTAAGTATCCACTAATTTCAGTATTTTTTTTTTATTTATTATACGCAAAAACTTGAGTAGCTGATTCAAAACTTTAAAAATAAATTATAGTTTTTGGCTATACCTTTTGCAAAACGGAACAGAAGCCTTTGAATATTTTTAGGGCAATTTTTTTATATTTTTTTGTAGTCCGTCCGAAAAGCAGTAAATGGGCTTGCGGACCGCTGGTTGCTCATCACTGTGTTAATGATGAGCAACCAACTTGGGTAGCCCACGGTGCATGGGCGGTAAAAAGATGATTTTTTCGTAAATTTTTTCAAGCAAATGATGATTGGTTTTTTTAATAAACTCATTAAGCTTAGGAACCAACAGAAAAAAAATGCAGACGCATCTGCCGCCAAGACCTGGACAAACATCACTCCATTAACCCGGGCACCCCTGCTTAGTCACCAAACGTAGCGAATCACTTGGGGTGACCTATGGCAGAGGCGTTGGTTATCCAATAAATGGTTCCCGAGGCGGCGGTACCCATACTGGCCTCCGAAATTGAATCGCTTGTCAAAATAATGTAAAAAAATATTTTTTTCCAATTAAATTTATGAATGTCTCGTGACCCCCACTTTGAAAACCACTGTATACAGCACGGCTTGTGGATATTGTTCATGCGGCCAATCCGTGAACAACTATTGATGTATTAGTTTGACAGAATTACACAATAGGATAACTTGGCGGTCAGTTGTTTATTGCCGGGAACTCTGTATGCAAGACGGCGGAATTGAAAGGAGAGTTTTGTTGCGAAATTACTGTTACTGGCGTTATTTAATTCTGATTGTTACTATGAGAGGGCTTGTCTAGGGTATACTTGGTCGAAGATTTTGACCGAGAATATTTTTGAATTCCGTTTTACTGTTATTAAGTATCATGTATGTAGGTATCTATGAAAATATTATTTTTATGAATACAGCATAAAAATCTCAACTGCCCGATGCCAATGGGTCTATGCCCCCCTTAATTATGGTATGTTTATTGATAATAATTTGAGAAGTGCCCGGCTGTTCAGAACTGAACTAAACCTTAACACAGCCAAAGTCATGCCAAGCGACATTTCGTATGCATATATTACATTGAATACTTACTTGAAATATGCAAAAATCGATTAGGGAAATTTGAAATGTTATAAAGGACAAAATGTTAATTATTTTGGAGAGCGAAGAGATGGTTTTTTATTTTTTCACAAAATCATATCTCCTATAAACCTATAATTATGAATTTTTATTATAACATAACATCGAATAAGTATTTCAATATACTAAACGCATGTTTGTAATTTTCTTTAACAACAACATTAAATTTATTTTTAATTTTTATGTTTTTTTCTTCTTGAAATGCACGTCGTAAAAGACGCACTTATTTTCCTTTAAATATTTCTACGACCCAGATGGAAAGTGGAAAAAATTTAGAAAAAAGACATATTATTTAATTCATTTTTGGATTTATTGTCCTTTAAAGCATTTCAAATTTCCGCTATCGATATTATTAATTGCCTATTAAAGAAAATGTCACCCAACGAAAGACAGATTCCATTTCTAATAAGTAGGTAATGACATCAACTTAAGTGATTACATTATTTTTTATCAAAGGTAATATTTTTTCACCTGGCAATCCCGTGAGATGGCGTTGGATGTAGGTTCCACAAGTTAACATTTTAATTTATGTTTGTTTATTTATTTGTTATAAATTATTGATATACCAATATGTATTAAATAAACGGATCATATCATGCTGGGTCAGTTGACCGCGATTCTAAGAGCTTTTATATAAGGTGACCATTAGCATAAGAACTTTCTTTTGGGACTGTATTCCTTTTTTGGAGTTAGTTTTTTGTTTAAATATCATGAATACCAGATTAATAGATTTTCCAATTTGATGTACTATGTGGATATAAGTGGCCTCAGCATGGGCAAGGCCCACATCATCATAATATAATGTTTAAAAATACATAATATTATTGTATCAATAAAAAAAAATAATAAAAAATGGTAAGCAAATTTAAAATAAAAGCAAAATAAAAGATTAAATGTAATTGTGTTTTTTCACAATTTATGATATACTAGCTGGTACCCGGCATGCGTCGCAATGCCATTCAAAGAAATAAATTGATTCTCCCTGCGTGTCCTTTTCCGTGCGTCCCCGTTCCCCTCCCGCCTTCCCCGACTTTCCCCTCCCTTGTGGCTTCCCTCTCCGCGAACCCCACCTTCCTGCCTTTCCTCCCTGCTGCAAAAATATATGAAATACACACATTTCCATTTACACAAATTTCAACACGCCAGAGCTTATTATGTACAGCTATGTACAGCATATGTTATTTGCCGATAATATAAATTTCTATTGGTGAAAGAATTTTTAAAATCGGTTTAGTGGTTTATAATATTACTATGGATTTGTGACACATTCCACAGTGGAAATTACTTTCAGTATTGTCGTGATGTATGACCATCATTCAGAATTGAAACGTCGCTTGAATGGCTTTAACCGTGTTTAGTGACCAGATCTGAATAGCCAGGTACTTCCCAAACTTCCTCCCCATCTCTTTCCCCTTCCCAATACCTTCAGCCTCACAACATACCCCAATTAGGGATGCCATGCCATAGTCTTACTGGCTCCAGTTGGCAGCAGCTATTGTTGTTTGGTATTCACATTGTATTATATTTTAAGATTAAGCGATCAAATCGCAGCTCTAGTTTTAGACAATGATATCACAAAAAAATAAAAGTTTATAAAAAGATAAATACCTCATGACATTTTTGCTTATATTCTTTGTTTATATCAATGTGTTGCTACATAAGGAGTCCAAAGGGTTAGCTTGTGATTTGTAATTTGATATTGTAAATATTAATATACTCTTTTGTATGAAATGATGTTATTTTTTTACACAAGAGTTAATAATAAACAATAGGGTTGCAAAAAATAATTTCTTACAATAGAGTGGTTTACAATTCGATAAAACTTAAATAATAATAATAATAATAATCTGAAATTATCTGAAATAATCTTTTGTCTTAAAAAAATTGTTTATGCATATTTTTAAACCCGAATTTGTTTCATTAAAAAAGATCAATATCTATCATTGAAATTCGTTTGCTAAACTGAGTAGGCGAGGAATTGGCGAGTTTTCTACATAATTTATTTGTGAATGGTGTCATTTAAATAGGTCCTTATGTCTAGTGAGTTGATTAGGTACTCTTAAATTGACTATACTAGAGAGTTCGTAACAGTTGAGCTCCAAATTGATAATTTGGAGCTCAACTGTCGCATGTCTTTCGCCGTTCTTCAAGTAGGTACACGTATTTATGAGATATTTAATAAAAACTGTAATTAATTTGTTCTAAGGGATATTATTTATTAAAAATGTAGTTAAGGGGATATTATTTAACACAGTACCTAACATTTTCAAACCTAAAATAAATAAATAACATTTACGCATACATACCACTATTTACACAGAATTAGATCCATCCCTTTCCCCTCCCCCACACCATCCTATTCGCATAAGCTAATTTAACTCTTTTTCTTTATATTCACTAAATAAATTTCAGTGAAAACCTATTATTGGTTAAATTATTTACACATATTTTATCAAAAATTATAAATTATTATTGTAACTGTGGATTTTCCAAATGAAATTGAAAAAAAATTAACTTATAATTAATAAATCATCAAAACTTTCGAGATTTTTAATATGAATTTTATGATGAGGTGGCCAAATGACAGAATTATATTCTAATTGGCTACAAACTAATGAGAAAAATATTTTTTTTTTATGAAAGGAAGTAAACTAAAGTTTTTAATGGTTCTAAACAGAAATCCTAATGTTTTCGTATCTACTATTATTTGTAATCGAGTTTATGTGGTGTATAAATTCTAGTTTTTCATCAAAGATAACACGAGATCTCTTATTTTAGTTAACATCTTCTGTTGCATAACTTCTATCGTGATAAAAAAATATAGTATCATGATGAGTGAAACCACTATTAAATTTGTCCCCGGGTATGGGCAGCGTGGGCACCCCGCTTAGCGCCACGGAACCCGGTGCGGTGCGGTGCGTGACCCGGTAAAGGGCCGCGCCGACGTGTCGATGCTGCGCTTTAATTCATTTCGGACAGTGAATTATTGTCGCACTGAGATGTCCAGAACTGGCCATAGTGGGCGAGCCAAACTAACTAACATAAGTAAGTAGGTACAGAGTACCGCACTATCGAGGATAACCCCTAAAAGAATAATATAATAAAACACATATAAAACTTATTTCCATTTAATTTATTTTTTGACCGTAACCGGTTTCAACTTGTTAAATAGGGATGCAACTTTTACAAAAGTAATTGTTTTTTTTTTTAGCATGAAAAATAATCTATTTTTCCCCAAATTTGACAAATTAAAATAAACGAGTAAAATATCTTTGAACACAGTTTTATCAATTAAAAAATATTCAATCAAAAGAAATTAAAAGTTTTTTTTACAATAATCGATTTTTTAGAAAATTAAAATCGCTTAATAAAATCGATTTTTGTTTCTAGAAAATTCGTTTATTTTTTCCCATCCCTATTGTTAAAGCCATTTTGGTACAAATTATTCTGGATCTAGAGTTTAAGGGAGAGGGAGAGGGAGAGGGGTGATACAAGAATAGTAGGATTTTATTCAATTTATATGGTTTCTCCATATTTGTTGCCATGTCGTCTTTGACGATCAGATTTTTTGTTATTTGGCTGTTAACTTTAGACATAAGAGGCCACTTGCATGGATTTCATAACGACTTAGAAAAAATCGTGTGGGTAGATTTTTTTATTATTTAGATTACGAAAACGTTAGTAAGTTTTTTTAGAAATATATAGTATTTTATTTTAAATCCATTATTTGAGCTCGTGGCGTTACTACATGAAAATGTCCTGTCTCCGATTATGTTCTATTATTTTTTTTAAATTCCACACTGATTTATTTTTTTTATATTGCAACACTTTGATTCCGGCGAATTTTTCAATTTGTTCACTAGATTTATTGTTTGTTCTCTTTGTTTTGACGATTGTATAAAGATGGCGGTGTTTTGACACATGTCACGAAGAGAATCCCTTACTTGCCATTCGTTTGGAAAACGTTCTTTTTTTAAAAATGATTTTCGGCTTTGTAATTATCGTTTTTTCGCACCTATAAAATTATGTCCCGTCTTTCCGGTTAATAAAAAACGGGTGGATTTTTCAGGTTGAAGTTTTCAAAAAATCGCCAGGGTTTCAAAAATACGATTAAAAAAAGAATACGGAATGTCTTAGAATATTTGCCTTAACCGGAAAAAAATTAACAAAAATGTGATGCAAGTGGCCTATCATCTCTTAAAGCAGCAGTAGACATGATTATTTCTACACCTTAAAAGGGTGTTCTTTATATATTTGAGAGAAAATTGATATCGTCAATTTACAAGACCTTTCGACTCATAGGCCCCAAACAGACCAATTATATTGGATTGTTCACTGAAGAATTTGGATATTTAAAACAATGACGTTATATTATAAATAGACTCGCCATAGTCTCACATAATCACAATATAATGTGGAAAGCAAGCAACACTCTTTTGTTTTCAGCGGTTTTCAGTATAATTTCTAAATTCAAAAGTTCATTCCTGTGTGATAAAGACAGACAATCAAGGATGTACGTGAGTGAATGTCATAGATTCATAGTAGGGCGGCTTATTAGTTTCATCGCCGAATACTACTGTCACATCACGGGTGTGACCTATGGGTGTGACTGAGATAACAAGATACTCTTATTCGGTTACACAATATGACAGGGAAGGGTAAAGGCGGGTAAAACGTGACACACGGGCAAATATTTTTATATTTATTATATGAGTTTTCATTAGTAATACAATATTGGTACTATTATAGTAGTATTGTTAAGTACATATTTTATTATACAGTACAGGTTATAGGTTCAAATGATTATACAAATCTATACAGATTAATAACACCTAGGACCGTTACTATTTACAATTTTCATCAACGACATTATTAAATTAATGAACGCGTAACCCTTTGTACGTTTTACCCCATCTTTCCCAATGGAATAAAACGAATGCGGGACGCTGCGTGAACCGACTTACTGTTAGTAGGTTGTCCCTGTTATGCTTATGTCACTTTGTGATGCAATTTTCGCTGTCTCCTTTTCGACTATTTGCCGTTTAATTGAAGCATTTTCTCATCACGCAGGAGCGCTTTGCAATACAATTTACTTACTGGTAAGACACGACCTCACTCGACGCGCAGCAGTTTAGTACTAAAGTACTAGAAATAGAGACAGCTACAATCGTATTGTGTTTGGCTTCCCACTTTTAGATTTCTACCCTGCGTCCAGTATTAATGTCTTTGATTTAAAAACGCTTGATCAATTATTTCAACAGAATTAAAAATACTAATCTCGATTGTCTGTGATAGGAATTCATCCGATTGCGATGAAACTTTGGGGATACGATGTGCGCATGCCCGCGATGGTTTCTATGATAATAGTGAGCTCTGGCGTTATGAAATTGTTTTTTATGTCTACTGTTCATCCGATTGCGATGAAACTTTGTAAAGTTGTTGTGCAAGTGCCCTCGACGGTTTCGATATATGTATGGTGAGCTCAGGCGTTATGAAATTTGCACAAAAAAGTGGAATAGGTGACGGGAAAGCGGAAGAGGGTATGGGTTAAGGCGGGGAAGGTGGAGGAGGAACGCGGAAAGGGAAGGGGACGCGGAGGGTAGGCGAAAGGGGAACGGAGACGAATGGGGTAGGACACGCAGGAGAAACTATGACTTTATTTTATTTTCCTTTATAAGTTTTTTGTTCGTATAGTGTGGACGATCGAATCCACGCCTCAGATCAAACTACATTCATCCTCCGCCGACATCTTGCCAACCCTTTCCACACCGGAGATAAATAAACCAAGTCTTATAATTTATTTGGCTTATTAATATTTTTGGAACGGACTTGACTTTGTCCATTTTAAAGGGAGCCACCCGCGGGGTCAAGCTCTATGGAGATCCATTTTCAGATTTCAATCAACATTTTAAAAGCCACAACTAAGTAAGAACTATTTCGTTGTTGTTTTTTTCTGGCTATAACTAACCCGCGCTTTCTGTCATGCAACGTTCGTTAGTGTGAGAAATTAATTAGAGTTATATTATTTAATGTTGTTAAATATTTCAACGTAATAGCTAACGATATATATCATTTTAGTAGTTAGGTACTTACGTAGGTAATTATTTACTATACCATTATATGTCTGTTATTGGTCGGGTACTTTGATGAAATTGCTAATTGTTTGAGTATTTTTAATAATTATTATTTGCATACATCAGCAAGATATCAGAAAAACACTAAAATTACAAAATTGATCTACAGTATATTCAAAATACCTACCTCTATCTAGGGATAATTTACTTTCAAATTTTTCTATTAAATCTAAAAATTTTCGAAAATATTCACTAATTTCAGCTTAAATTCGAAAATTTACCCAAAACTATGAACTTTAAACTATGCATGTAAAGTACCTGACGGCCGGCGTAGTCTAGGGGTAAGGCTTTTGACTCGCAATCCGAAGGTCGCGGGATCGAATCCCGGCGTGGGCAAATAAATTTTATCTAATTTATTTGTGTTGTTTCACAATTAACTCATTTAATAACATGTAGGTAGTACCTATATTTGCGGCACGTTCCAGAGTGGAAAATACTCGCTGCATCGACCTGGCGTAAGACCACCATTCAGAATTGAGACGTTGCTTGAAATGGCTTTAGCCGTGTATGGTGACCAGTTCTGAATTATTGGTTATCCAACAAATGGTTCCCGCAGCGGTGGTACCCATACCTTCCTCGTTAATATATATACGGTATTTATTTATTACAATTTTAGTTGTTATGAATTGTCTAGAAGTCAAAACATTTAAAAAGAGTTCAAAGGTAAAATTTTTATTTATTACTCTGTACAGTATTTATAGTGCTTTGCATATCATTGACCGGCATATCTGCTACCGCAATTTAAGCTTCCGATATTTTGGCGGCCCGGAAAACTGCTACGACCTACATTTTGTGCGGGAAAAGCCTTCAAATACCAGTAGCATATATTATTTGTATGGTATGGTATGTATGCGATCAGCCGGTAAGGTTTAGTAAAAATATATTCACTAAATTTGCAGACTTTAAAAACTCGTCATCAGAATTTCATATTTTTATTTGATTAAACCGTCTGCCTATGAGTTATCTATTGTCAAACAATTATTTCTTGTATTCGGAAATCGGAATGTCAAAATTTTCAAATTGTTTTGAATTTTTCACCCCTGACTTTGTGACACAACCTTTATCACCAAAGAAGAGATTTTTATCACATTGAATGACTCATTTGTATGTTTTACTATAATTTATAATTTATTTCTTAACGCCTATGGTATATCTAAAAGCTTCCGAGCTTGTCACATAGAAGGCAGTGCTAAGAGCTGTCCCGAAATTCCACTAGATGGCATTTCGTTTAGTTCGGAGTTTGGGCACCAGGGGGGCCAAGAGCCCGGGTGCAGTCTGCAGGAGCTCATTCAATTCAGATTCCATTTAGCCAGCTTCCAGTTAGGCCGACTATCGAAGTCACCACTTGTACACGCGAAGTAGAAATTAAATAAATCCTAGATTAACATAAAAGAACTCTATTCTTTCTAAAGAAGTAATCTTCACCCGAGACGAGTTGGAGAACTGTTTGTCTGAACATAACAACGCCCTAGTGGGCTTTTAAATAAATTTTATATAATTGATTACAGCGCTTAAGTATAAAATGATAAATAGTTCTATTAAGAAAAATTGTCGTAAGAAAACAGCATTATACATACGTATCCACCACCTATAATAAAATTTGGTGCAAATTAGCAAAATACTAATAGGTACATAGATGATTAAAATTGAATAATATTAATATGAGCCTGAAATGTATTTAAGTAAAAGAAAGTATAACATAGAAAATCTTTTGCGCATATGCTTATAATAAATCATATATGTGTTACAAACCAAACGAACAGAATTAATAAGAATGTTAATTACTTGGATAGTATAATATATTACAGCAGAAATTAAAAAAAAACGTTGTACTTACCTCTAAAAAAGATAGTGTCACGTAGGGTAACCGTACGCAATATTTAATTCGTTTAATGGGTGAACCCGAAATATTCTTTTAGATCGATTTTAATGCTTGTAATAAAAATAAGGAACAATACTGTATTTCCTTGTTATTGCAATAAACAATGCGTAAAAAAAGAGCTAATGTTTTTTACAGGTCTTTACGAAATCAACCTGTAAAAAAACAATTCTCAGATACCTTTTCCAACCTTTCCAAAAGCTTTTTCTCAGGTATTTTTACACCCCTCCCAAAAATAGGCGTGGATTCTGATTTCGATTTTTTCCTGGACTATTGGATCACCTTTAATGTCATTGTTTCTTTGCATTCGGTAGCGGCGAATACATTTAAAGGCAGAAAAAAATACAAATAGTCGCTGCCTTCGTATTAAGGTCATTATTACAATTCGGTGATACGTGATCGCATCAACCCAACATCAACCTGTATTGCATGTCCGAATGAAGGAAGAAGGCCTCTGCCGTGTCCGTGTCAGCCTGCAAACTGCATACTGCACACTACGCCCCAGCACGCCATCTTGTATTAATAATATATGCAATTGTGTAGTCCGGCGATACTGAACGGCAAAAGTGAATCTAGATTCTAGATTGCGTGCGCAGAGGCCATAATGGCGATGCTAGACGCATCTCTGAAACGGATGGTGTAACGTTTCTGTGGCATGTAACACGTAATGAAATAATAAAGATTTCGTTAATATTGTAACTGCTAATTAGTGATATTAAAGTTTGAGCTGAAGTCTTCGTAAAAATCGATTTGAACCAAATCCGCTGATCGAAGAATTTAAACAGCGGTTTATGTAGGTACGTGTCTTCCTAATAGGTACTCGAAATTAATCGATCAGCTTACCAGCTATTTAATGCCTGTTTTACCAATCTTCTTCTTAAGGGCGTTTAACCAGCCAGCGGCCGAAAATCCACATTTCGTCGAAAGATGTTCATACGATCGTACAGGGCGGTTCCAATGAGAAAGATTAATTATTCTCCGTACCAGCTTTTTAAAATTATAACTCAATATCGATTTTATTTCATTCCAAATTGGCTTTAATTTATACCTACATCCAAAAATACTGAAAGGCGTGATGATAAAACTATATAAATTTTGTACTTATAATTATTATTATTTTTTGATCATAAGTATTTATCATTTTTAAATAATATTTAAGCAAAATAAGAATGTAAAAAAATCAGAACTATATTAGTTTGTAAGTGCGCAAATAAATACACAAACGGACCAGTTTTCGTCAAGAAGCACATGTACCTACGTGTATATTTTTTATGAGTTTATTTAAACTAAAATTAAAATTCTGTAACATACGTTTCCCAGAAAATGTATTGATTTATTTTACTGCATGATTATATGATTTGAAATGGGTGTTGTATAATTCAAAATCGATTAATTAATTAAGTTTCGATAATTATAAAGATAAAGGTACCACTAATGTAAAGAAGATAAGCAATTCTTGGTGCCAAGGTTCTCTTTGTGAATACTTATTATTCAAATAGCTAATAAGAATGGTTGATACCTATCTACTATTTATTTGAAGATTTCACGCCCTAGATTTGACGCTCTTTGAATTTTTGAATAGGTTTATCTGTTTGAAAGACATTTGGTTTAGGCATCATTAAGAAATGTCCTTCAATTTAGACGTCTATACGGAATTCGTGCAGATCCTTAATTAGTAAGCAGTTTACCGTTGTAACACTGTACATTATTGAAATGCAGATTATTATGAGCAATGTCGACTCAAAATGGCAAATGCAAGATTTAGTTTAAAAAGAAAAGAAGATATTCGGAATACAAAAGCATATCTTAATATATAAAACAAAGTAGGGTTATTTATAACTCGCAAGAACGGCTTTACCGATTTTTATGATTTGTGATTTGTTGGATTTGTCTCCGCCCCGAATAGCAGAATAGCTATTAAAACATCGGAAAAATTCTCGTTCAAAAAATTATAAACAAAATTCTTTCCTCATACATTTTGAAAGGAATTAATTATCATCTTTTGAAAGAGCTGCAGAAATATTGTGATAAACATAATATTGAATAGTGAGTGAATTCCAAAAATTACAATGTCAATGCGCTGATTGTTTTGCTTTTGTTCTTAAACATATACTGCTGCCCATTTTTCTTACACACTAAATGTCAATAGTCGAAAATGAGAAACGGTGAACGTAGTATGTCTGCACCCCTCCAAAGAAAAAATACAATAATTATAAAAAATCTCTCTCACACGTATAAAGAAAATGAAACGCAATTCCCGTAAGTAAGTGGAAAAGTAAGAAAATCACAAAAAATATAAATCCGTACACAACGTTATCTCTGATTCTGACAAAACCGAAAGATGGACAGTTGCACATCGATAATTGATTCATTCATTTCAGTCAGCCAGCTAGTTGTGAACAAAAAAAAGTGCATCTTGATTCTAAGACTGTCTGGCTTAAAGGGCTTGCTTAGGTAAATAGGTTGATGATGATATCGTGATAAGTATTGTACTTTCTTTTAGATATAACTTTCTAATTTTCCTCTTGTAATATTTTAACATAGCATGGCTTGTCGAAAACTCCTTGTTTTGAAGAAAGAATCTCACGTCGTGAGAATGGCAGGTCAGGCTTCCAGAAGCAGGACAGGCCGATGTCTTCAGATACCATCATCCTCCCAAGATGATTTCCAGTCAGCTTCAAGGATGGCGAGAATCACTTCTGATCACAATCATAGTGATTTTTTAGTTGACTCGTCGAATTTCATTCCAGAGGATCGCCCAATGCTCTGGGCTGCCGCACAAAGAACTAAGAAAGTTCATTTTCAATTCTACTGATTTAAATCTTGTAATTTCATAACTTTAAAGTAGGTCATCACTGCTGTGGAAGTGTGGAAGTCATTTTAAGTGATTCCGTTATCTTTTAACTAAAGCAAAAATCATATCACAAAACAGCCCTTTTGATTAAAAACACAACCCATAACCGAAGACGTTCGGCAAAAAAATAACCGTTTTTGCACAGAAAGAAAAATGGCTCGTAAAATATAAAATAATAGGCTATTCGCCTATTTTACAGTGCGTTTTAATAATATACCGCAGGACTCTATTTTCTACATGTATTTAATTTAATGTTGGGAAGCAACGCCCAAACCGTTAATAAAACCACGTGGGCACGTGCCTGCTATTATTTTTGGTCAAAACGATAACGGTTAGGAAGCTTGGGATATAGTAATGATCAATTCGGATACCTTTTGCCCATATTGTTCCCGTTTTGTGCCCATTTTGCCGTTTTGAACGCCCTATCCAATTGGCAATATTTTTAAGTGTAGTCAAAAATGAAAAAAATATCTATTGTTGGAAAAGTTACCCGTTTTCTCATAACATGTCTCCTTTCTCGTTTGCAACTGTTTCATCTGTTATGCCAGATACTTGGTTTTGAAGCAGAAACCATTTTCAAATGTGTTTATCCATGTTTCTTACACTGTCATAATACCTGTCGTATTTTTTAAGGAACATCGAAAATAGTTACATTGATTAGTCAAAATTAATAGATTTCTTCGTTTTAACCAACTTTATTGTTAAGTAAACCTTGAGGAAGTGAGTATCGCTCACGAAAAGTGTTTTTTTCTTAAACAATAAAGGTGGTTAAATCAAAGAAATCTATTAATTTTGAATTAAAGGGTGCCACTAAATAAATTTGCTGTTTGGTTTAATAAGTACCTGTATTTTAAAAACAGATTAATTACCACGTTGTTTATAAACACTTTCTCTAAAAGGTTTATGTTTTATTTTACTTACTTATGCGATTATTATGTTGATTGTTATCGTGTGTATGGAAAACTATTAAACATGTACTAATTTTATTAGCTGTAAGCTAATATGAGGTCATGGCAAATATAAGTATTTGAACTGAAAATTATGTAAATGATTTATTATTATTTGTTTTCACTTTTTCTTTCTTCTCTTTGTCCGTAGTGTATGTTTATTTTGTTTTGCCTATTATTATATTGTTTCTGTTATTTCACTAATAGCATCTCCTGAAAGTAACAATCAAACCTTTCTTTACCATTTATTAAGATTTTTATTTCAAGTATTAATATCTATGCACATTCCAATGATAATTTCACTAATCTAATAATTGTTACTACTCTCAAACAATTAACACAAATACTTAACAAGGAATCTAATGTTAAATATGTATTTAACATTAGATTCCCTGTAAAGTATAAAACAACAGTACATCACTGAACTGATTTGTAGATTTTTTTATCAACACTAAATCTGCAGAAAGAACCCAACAAATCCATACCACTAGAATTAGATCAAAAATAAACCTTGTGGAAATATATACTAAAACATCTTTTGGCCAAAGAAACTATTTACAACAGGCTCTACTTATGTTTAATATTCTACCAGATTACATTAAGTCTTCCAATTCATTAGCTAAATTTAAAAATAATTTGTTGACAGAGAATCGGCATATTATTTTTTCATCCTCGTCCTTTTTTAAATAATACTCGTAAGATATTTGAGTTCCATTTGCACAAATCAAAGTGTTGTGATTATTGTGTTATTTTGAACTTACTTTGCTTTTGGCGGGTATAGTAATAAAGGATTTATTTATGGTCTAAATATTGTTACAAATTACCCATCTGGTCACTAATGTAATATGTTTGTGTCTTTCTTTCTCCTTAGGTATATAATATTTTAGGGTTTTGAAAGTAGTGTTTTATATTTTAGTGTTTTGTATGTAATGCTTCTTAACTCGAATTTATAAATATTTACCTCAATACAGGCTATTAGTCCTAGTGAGGTTAATTTTTAATGTAAAAAAAAACAACAAATGTACGGTGAGAAATTATAAATAAATTATTAAATAAAAATAAAGAAAGCGCACTCATAAGCAATAACAATAAATAAAAAAAGTTGTTTTAAAAGTTCCATCAAAGGCATGTTTTGTAAAATAATAACCCGACTGAAATGCGTTGACCATCAGGCCACAGACATAATCAAAACGTTTGACACTTGTATACAATATTGCATTATGTAGAAAAAAATATTGATCCCTCTTTCACCCACATGCAATAATTGGCCATAACAACCACGTTTCCTGAAGATGATAAATAAGTACCTGTCAAAAGAAATAATATTTATGGCTGTTTAACATCAAAAGGAAAATTTATACCAAATTGTTGCGTCCTTAGAAAACGCAAACAATCCAATGAAAATAGCACCAACAACATTGTTTAAAGAATAAAGGCATTCTTCTTTTATAAAACCAGCCACAATCCTAAAAGAATTTTTCGGTACAAACCTAATTGCCTCTTTGTAAAACAAATTACAGTAATTGTTACAAACGAGCTCTTATATGAAAAGATTGCGTTGTTCCAAGGCCGCCGGCGATAAAAAAGTGCCAATTGTGGACCTGTCATATACCACGGTCCTTTATTTAGATTCTTAAACGCTTAATTGCTGACCGCAGTCCATATCCATCCACCCTACCTGTCTGCCTTCGCCGTGCCAAATTAATTGGACAACTAAAAGTCTATGATTTCGCAAACAGCCTCGAAGAAAGAAACCCTCCAATTTGATGTAATTGCCCGCAATAAGAATAATCAAAACCCCCGATGATTCTGGGACCCGAAGGGATGATTTCGAAATGCATTAATTCTTGTAATTATTTGCGGTTGATTCCAATTTTGGAATCTATGATGGATGCCTTTTTGGATTTACGGTTGAGGTCTAGACTCAAATTGCGGGTTGTGGTGGCATCGAATGATCGGTAGCCTTCCAGATCTTTACCGGAATGTGGAATTTCTGGCCATTGCTGTTGTATCGAATAAATAGCCAACAATTTGCTGCCGAGGGACGGTTATTAATCTGATGGTCGGCACAATGGTACTATGACCGCGGGGGTGCCTAGTTTAGAGTGATTATAATTTGGGAAACGGTTTGGCACACGTGGGGATGATACCTTCTGGTATCATTATTGTTGTGGCATTTCTTTTTGTTGCCGAATGTTCTTCAGCTTCGAGACTTATCGGCTCCGAGGCATTTGCACCCTTGCCACACCCACAAATAACATTCCAAAATCTCGATGGGTCTGAGCGGAATTGCAACATGAATTATTATTGAGATATCTTGTCATCATCATCCTTGATGAACTTTGGAGAGTCCTGGGTCCCTTGGAGAGAATTGGTGGCAGTGGTGGCACCATACATGGCTATATTATATTGGGGAATTTGACACAGTTAGCAAACAATAGAATGTTTGTTAAAATATTGGCAAATGGTGACACTTTACTTGGCTATTTGTATGCGTGAATTGGGCATATTTGGAATGTATGGGCAGTACATTTGACAAAGTATTGTCTATATTTGCATATTCTGCAATGATGGCCAATACCAAACACGCGTTACTGCGCTCTTATCGGTTTTTTACGCACATCAAAGGAGTCATCACTCTGATCACTCTGACTCCTTTGATGTGCGTAATCACTCTGATCACCTCGGCACCGGTCCATAGTCGGGAAACATGCTGAACACGCGCCCAACATATGTAGATGGTTGACATTTGTCACAAGAGAATGGGTCGATTCTACGATTCGTTTTTGATTTCAACAGCTCGGATGTGGAAAGATTTGCCTGCTTCTGTGTTTCCCCCTCCTACAACATGGGTCTCTTCAAGACCCATGTCGACTTCTTTCTATTCTCAAAAGACCCTCCACACAGCACCTTCAAAGATAACATAGGCCCTGAGGGAAATTATATTCTTCCGGGCCTCCTGTGTGGAGATAATATAAAAAATGTAAAATCTTATCTAATCTTTGAATATACCTAATATTAACCACTCTCAATCGAAAAATGTGAAGCAAATAAGATAGAAAAAGATTTGGTCGCTTCTGAGAATTGAACCCAGGATTAATATTGTCTTCGATAGTTATGATTACATATTACAATTTGAGGTTTTACTCAAAATATCAATTTATATTTTTGATAACATAAGGTGGGTGGCACCTATACTAAGAGTTTTCATCAAGACAAAATAATGGCAATGACTTCTCCAGTATCCTCAAACATAAATGCCATGAATTTATTGCATTTACTGACTGGATCTGAATAACACGGAGACGCCGCGGCTTCTGTCTTTAATATCTCCCCACGCATGACCATTTCAAGATGAAAATAACAGCAGTGTTGCGAATCCTTATTATTTGGTGCCTGCTGATACTAAGCCAGCCCAATAAATCAGTCTGCGTGATGAAGCAGCAAATACTCCTTAACGGTGAGCTCTGGCATCATGAAATTTTTACAATATTCAGGTCGGAGCGTTATTCCGAATTTGAGTTATTAAGATTTGAAATATTATTTTAACTGTAAAAAATCAGTCAAGAAACCACGGCTTAATAATAACGTAATATTTGTATAGCGCAGTTTTGTGTCATTTCACTTCAAGTGCGCAAAAGGCTTGTTACTTACTTCTCGTTACTTAGATGAGACGGTGGGCAAATATATTAAAAAATCTACCTATGACAGAAGCTAATGCTAAGTCATTATTTTCGATGATTCTTTACCACGAATAGGTTTGCATGGTTCCGTGACTTCATCCCGCAACAAAACATCCCCGACAAAATATCCTCGGATAAAATATCCTACGGACAAAACATCCCCCAACAAAATATCTACTAAACCTAACCTAACCTTACCTTACCTAACAAAAAAATGCGACATAAATATTACAAAACAGTAAAATTAAAATGCGACAAAAATATTACAGATAACAAAAATTTATATTAGGTAATATATTAATTTATTTAACGGATGCGGTAGTATTTTTGGCCCATTTTTTTGTTAGGTTAGGTTAGATTAGGTTAGGTAAATTTTAGTAGTTTTTTAGTAGTAGTTTTGTTGAGAGATGTTTTTTTCCGTAGGATATTTTGTCGGAGATATTTTGTCGCGTGATGAAAATGCGCATTACCGGTTTACATTTTAAATACATTTTTTTAAGGTTTCCATTGAGTAGAATTAAAATAAAATTGAAAATCACTTTACAAAAATTATAAGCGTAAAGTACTAAAACACATGTTTTTTCATTAGAAATGTATGAATGCAAATAAGAAAACTTTTTAAAATTATAATTTTATAGCTAAAATTATCCGTGGCAGATTTCAATGATTAACCTTTTTTTATAGATGTGGCTTCCTTTTAATGAAAACTAACGAACCATTACGCCGTTTCTCCTCGGTGGTAGGCAGAGAGGATCGACCGCCACATTAAAATTGACTCGATACATACTCACATTCATACATACTGTTCTGTTATTATGATTCTCGACATTGCCCGACTCAAGTATTTGATACAGTTGATCGTGCCATGTTTTCTTCGGGCGACCCAAACTTCTTCTGCCATTCACTTCCATTTTAAAAGATTAAAAAATAAACAATAATTTCATGGGGGTAATTACTACAAATAGGTTACTCCGAAAGAAGAGTTTTTGAGTTGCACTCTAAAAGCGTAACTCGATTTCCTCATTTATGAATGCTACAAACAGAAAAGTCGTAACGTATTGGACACATCAAGTTATTTTAAGATGAAGCCATGCTAAATAATGCAAAATCATACAAAGTCACATGTTTTTGTTTTGAAAATTCGATCGCTTAGAAGCATTATAGATAAACTAACTAACCATCACGCCGTTTCCCCGCAGGGGTAGGCAGAGAGGACGGACCGCCAAACATCTCGATCTTGGCACACATTCCTTGCCTCGTTCACATTCATCAATCAAATACGCGTGTAGAACATACCTTGGCCCTTAAAAACATCTGTCATTTTAATAAGTCTATAAAAAAATAAAGTTTAAGGTCTATAAAAAACACTTTAAAGTCCAAACTCTCCTATTTATAAACCCCTTTTCGGATATGGTTTTATTGTATTATGTGGCAAAATCAGTTTCTCTTATAATAATCGCAAAAAAATGGATATTTACGCCCGAACATTCCACATTAAAATAAAATATGCATTTTTGCGTTATTATTTTACAATGGCAGCTAGTCGACGAATTTGGTTTTTCAAAGTGAACCCTATGCCGTCCACCGAAGAACTACAGACCACGCCACACCTATTTCGTATCAGTCACGCCCGGCCGGAGCGGGAAATAGACGTGTTGCTCCGCGTTGCTTGATTTCGTGAAATGAATTTTAAATTTAATTTTTATTACAATACACAATGTGTAAAAAAGGAGTTAATGTTTTTTACAGGTTTTTACGAAATCAATCTGTAATTTTTTTTTCTCAAATGCCTTTTCCAACCTTTCCAAAAGCTTTTTCTCAAGTATTTTCAAAGGGGCGTGAATTCCGATTTAGATTTTTTCCTGGACCATTGGATCTCCTTAACATGTTTTTGTGGGTATCTCCAAAGAACGGTATCGTTCTATTCTTTAGTTACCACAAGTGTTTTTTTCCATGTTTCAATAGACTGTAGCACTAACATTTGTGGAATTGAAGAGGAAACTTAGTCACCGAGAAACTTGAACAATAGGTATTTTACAAAACCGTTGATGTAACTATCCCTCTTCCTCCTCCGAAAACTGAGTCAAAGAGACAACTGCACCTCAGACTGAAAATAACCAAATAAAATCATCAAAATCGATATTTTGTATACCCCATTTTTCTCGTCCAAAACTGGACCGATTTTTAAGAACCTTTTTACTACTTTTATAAGAAGAAAATTCTCTGTGTCGGAATGTTTTTTAATTTTTTTAAAATACATTGTTTGATTTGTTTTAATCTAATTCCCATAATTATGTTAAAAAATATTTTGCAGTAACGTCAAAATTCAGAGAGGAATTTGGGAAAACGTTTTTGATTTCGTTAACGCCACCCGGTTTTTGATTTCGTTGCTTTTGTATGTAACAACTACTAGATAACTCATTCAATTTTTGTAGATAAACACTCGTACATAAAATAAAATGATTAGCCATTATATTATTTTCAAAATATAAGTATTAAGGTTCCCAGCACATTAAACTACGATTTAACAATTCTTGTATTTATCAATTCATACATATTTACAACAACTGATTTATCAGATTGATTACCATCTAATAATTCAATTACCCAACAAAATTTTTCAGAGTTACCTTTTTTTATGAATACCACACAAGAGTCCCAATGGACCATGTAAGAGCCTTATACTGTAGGTAGCAATTAATCTACGATAAAAAAAAAACAGAGTGTGCAATTCACACGCGGTAGACAATAGTGGGGAAGCTACGACGCGCCGCACACAGAGATAGGCTACGAAGCACCGCACAAAGAGGAGAACTATTATAATATCTCATTCTCTCGCAGACTAAATCCTTAAGATTTATATGTTAGTCTCTTTTCAGTGTCGTTTCCGTTTGTATCGAGTTTCCAATCACAATGGCGCTAAAGAAGTGTTCACTTCAAAAATTATAGACACTGTTCCGAAGTCCATTTTTCATTGATATCTGTGACTGATTGTGCATCAGTATTAAAAATACCTATTAAAATGGATGAACATGACGTGCTTGAGAGATGACGCATGACCGCACGAACCCTGGACAACATCGCTACAGTTCGGCAGACGCAACAAATAAACAAAGAAAGGAGAAATAAAAAGAGTAGAGCGAATAAAGGGAGATAGGGAGTTGGGAGGGGGGTGGGGCTGCGGGGTGATGCGGGAGAAGGAATGGACTTGTAAGTGTGGATGGGAAGTCTTGTACTGGGATGTTTATAATGCTCATATTGCAACTACAAAAGATTCCGCAGATGACTTTTCAATGGCGGCCGGTGGACTTCATTTGCGAAGGAATCTACTTCAATAATTTAGGCACATTTATCATATTATATAAAACCCTTGTCAGATGCCAACTAGACTATAACTCTTCATTATGGTCTCCATTTTACAATATTCATTCCGACAGCATTGAAAAGATTCAACGTAAGTTCCTGAAGTTTATAAACTATTAATTGCATATTCCTATGCTAAATATTGATTATAATTACCTACAGGATAAAACGTCCCTATTAAAACTTCCAGAAAGAAGAATTACAACAGATTTAATATTATTACATAAAATACTGCATTACAAAATTGACTGTCCTGAATTACTTCAATTAATCTACATCCATATTCCAAAAAAAAAAACTTGCTGAAATTTACTACCCTTATACTTTAACAATACCAGGACACTCTCTACCAAAATTCCCAGATTCCGAGACTTCACAATCTCGGAAAAAAATATTCCGATCTAGGAGATATATATAATAACCAGTATAAACATTGTTTATTCCAATTCTTTTATGCATCTAGACACAAATAGTCGTGGATAATTTCTGCAATTTTGTTTATATTGCATTTTTTTATGTTAGACTTCTTATAATTTTTACCAATGTATTTTATTTCATATTATATGCTTTTGTTGTTACATTTTTTTCATTATATTTTAATTTCTTTATTGTTTTAGTTTTAAAGGTATTTAAAAGTACTGTGTTACTTAACTTATAAACAAAGAATGTAAAAGCCCGTTGGGGAGTGTAATAAATAAATAAAAATAAACAGAAGTGATTAAAACAAAGTGCGTAATTCACACGCGGTAAAAGTGAAACCTTCTGAAAACTAAAGTAGACAAAAGTGGGGAGGCTACGAAGCACCCGCTAAATCCTTTAGATGCTAAATTCTTTAGATGCTAAATCCTTTAGATGCTAAATCCTACAATACCTTGTCACAATTTTTGGTTTCATCGAGTTTCAAATCACAACGATGCTAAAGAGGTTTTCATTTAAAAAATCAGAGTGTGTAGTTCACACGTGGTAGAAGTGAAATCTTCAGTAAGCTAATGAAGACAAAAGTGGGGAAGATACGAAGCACCGCATAAAGAGGAGGCCGATTAGTCCAGCTCATTCTCTCGCAGACTAAATCCTATAGATGTTTTCACTACAAAAAATCGCTGATATTACGAAAGGTCTTGTGTAAATTGAGTAAAAAACGATCCTAGAAATTACGGCACCATTGAAGCCAGAGTCAAGTTTGCCTCTCAGTAGCTGGGCGTACTGACAGGGCCTGCATATACTTTAATAGTACGATGTTTTCAAGTATTTTTAAATGTAAATAAATATGTTAGTTATAAATCTCTAACTTTAAATCATAATTGTAAACATATATGTCGTTGAGCTCAGTTTTAGGTCAGCTTTTATATGGCACTGTGTGTGATTCTGGCGTGTGTGTGATTCTGGCGTGTGCGATTCATACTTTCTTCTGGCGCTGTGTGTGATTCTGGCGAATGTATGATATTTATAAGATGTTTTCAAGTATTTTTAAATGTAAATAAATATGTTAGTTATAAATCTCTAACTTTAAGTCATAATTGTAAATATATATGTCATTGAGCTCAGTTTTAGGTCAGCTTTTATATGTCTTAGTCATAAGTCACTAGCAATAAGTCTTAGATGTAAGTCACTAGTTATAATTGTAAATCTTAGATGTAAGCCAGTAATAATATTTTTTATGTATTTATTTGTTCAGCGCCCTTGAGGAGATTTTTCACGAAAACAGCGCTGTACAAATTAGCCAAATATTATTATTATTATTATTATGATTTCTGACCCTGCACAAATCGCAAGTGCGCCCCAAAATTCCTGAAAAAACCCTTGACTGTGCATAAACGCATGGGCGGATCCAGGATTTTTTTCTGGGGGGGGCACAAGGGGCGGAGGGGGGGGGGCGGCCCGCCCCGGGTGCACCCCGATGGAGGGGGGGGGGGGGGGTACCCCTCAAGAGCACAATTCCCCCCCCCCCCCCAGGACGGACCAATTTTTTATGAAGTTGAAGTTTGTCAACTTTAATGGGGGGGGGGGCATTTCCGACCGCGCTTTCCCCCGACCGTACCGCTCTCGAAACACTGATTATCATCTTTCATTTGCAAGTGCATGAATAGGATACAACGAACAAAATTCGCAATAGGCCACTTGGATGGATTTCATAACGACTTGGAAAAAATCGTGTGGATAGATTTTTGAACTAAGATTTCGAAAATGTTAGTAAAAATTTTTAGAAATGTATAGTTTTTTTTATTTATTTTTAAATAAATAAATCCATTATTTGAGCTCGTGACGTCACTACATGTAAATGTCCCGTCTCCAATTATGTTCCTTTAACTTTGTAAAATTCCACACTGATTATTTTTTTTTATATGGCAACACTTTGATTTCCGGCGAATTTTTGAATTTTTGTTTAACGTTCACTAGATTTACTGTTTGTTCTATGCGAACTTATCCTTTGGTTTGATTTTTTGAGAAAGATGGCGGTGTTTTTACAGATGTTACGAAGAGAACCCCGTACAATTTATTGCTATTCGTGTGGAAAACATTATTTTTTTTAAAATGATTTTCGGCTATGTAATTATCGTTTTTTCACACCCATAAAATTATGTCCCGTATTTCCGGTTTATAAAAAATGGTCTGATTTTACGGATTGAAATTTTCAAAAAATCACCAGGGTTTCAAAAATACGATTAAAAAAAAAAACGGAAATTCTTAGAATATTTGCCTAAACCGGAAAAAATATTTAAAAAATGTGATGCAAGTGGCCTATTCCAGCCAGAAATAGACAAAAGTTTGACTCATGTTCTTTCTGTTATTTTAACAACTCTGATAATTTGATTTGCTTCTAAGTATGTACTGTGATGAAATCTCCACAGTACACAAAAATACCATCCTGGGGGGGGCACGTGCCCCCGTGCCCCCCCCCTAAATCCGCCCTTGCATAAACGGGTGGTCCGTTTGATAGATTCCCCTATCTTAACAAGCAGCACAAGAGCACAGACATCAGGTAGATATGCTGTCATTGTTCTACCGAGGAACAAGCGTCATCGATCCTTCGGCAGCGGTGCATAGTCGGGAAACACGCCAAACGCGCGCCCAACATATTATGTACTCGTACTCAGTTGACATTTGTCACATAATAACGGATCGCTTCTACGACTGGTTCTTGAGTTCAACAGCTGGGCTGGGGGTAATTTGCCGGCCTATGTGTTGCATTCCTCCTACAACATGAGTCTTTTCAAGACCCATGTTCACTCCTTCCTCTCCTCAAAAATAGTCTCCACACAGCATCTCCAAAGATTACATAGACCCTAAGTAAATTATTTCCTCAGGCCTCATGTGTGGAGTTAATGTAAAAAAAAGTTTTAGGCGATCCCCTAGTACTGGACCCATTCGGAATCGGGGAGAGTTAAGGACTTTAGGGCGTTGACGCTGTTTACCAATAAAAACCATAATCAGTAACCAACAACGGTCCGCAAGTACAATTTTACAGAACGAAGCGACGTGGAGAGCAGAGCAACGTCTTTTCGGCCCGAAATTCGGGCGGCAACTGACTGTGAATATACTACCCGCTATCGGCCCTTCTGCAGATGGCGTAGAGATTATATTCGCAGTTGGGTAACGCCTCTTTTAATGCACTGGGAAAAAACATCGCCAACATGTATGTTTTTTTTAATTTTGTGAAGTTTGGGCATAAATATAAATTTTGATTGCGATTATTATAAAAGAAACTGAATTTGCCACATTAAACAATAAAATCATATCCGAAAAGGGGTTTGTAAATAGGAGAGTTTGGGCTTGAAAGTTTTTTTTATAGACCTTATACTTTATTTTTTTCTAGGCTTATTAAAAGACTTATGGAAAGACCGATATTTTTAAGGGTCAAGATATGTTCTACACGCAGTATTTATATAATATCTATAATTCTTCTAAGCGATCAAATTTTCAAAACAAAAACACTTGATTCTGTATGATTTTGCATTATTAAGTATGGCTTCATCTTAATATTAAAAAAATCTCAAATATAAAAACTTTTTCTTTTAATCTGTGCAAATTCACTTCGTGGCGTTATTCATACCACTCCCTATAATATTTTGTCTATAGTTCTTATGTGTCTATACTTGTTTGTCTTTTATCTTATCCTGACGAAGAAACCTTTGGTTTAGAAACATGGTGTATTTCCACAAACGAGGGATTCCCTTGAAAATATACGGAATATTTAAAGATAATTTTTCTGATTTTAATCATCCTACTAAAGCTGTTTGTTTTTTATGTTTTCATTCAATATTATTGATTTAAAAAACGATCTAAAACTGACAAAATCAAAACAGCCCGTGGTTGGCAAATGGGTTTGTGACGTCACAAGCGTCGCCCAGCTGGGCCAGCATAAATAAACACTGTCAGTGAGCGTCCACGCTCATAGTCACGCCGCAAAATATCGTTTTAGCGGGAAACAAATTCAAAAATGGGCCACTTTAACTCGCTGTAGAAAATTTATTCGTCAACGTAAAAAAAAAATAAAAATGCAATAGTCATCGTAATTTTTTGCTTAATTTTTTTAAGTAAGTAATTAAAAAAGTGAAAATACCCGATTTTGATTAAATAGTGGTGTTTTTATAAAGTTACTAGTTTTCATTTAATTTAAAGAAAAACTTTTATTTCTCTGACGCATGAAATAAAAAAAAAAACGAACAGGGATAAAAGTCCACGAGCCGCAGCTGTGCAGTGCGGTGCTGGCGTGCGGATCGCTCCGCGGAATGGATACGGCAATAACTCACCGGGTAATCGAATCCCAGTCGGGGGCTGCGCTAGGGCGACCAGGCTGCGGGTTCTCGCAGGACTCTTCGTCTGTGTTCAAGTCGTTGTAGTTAGATTATTTAGTTGCTGAGTAATTGATGTTTTAGTGGTGAATTGTTTTCTTTGTTGTGGTGCGGAATGGAATTATAGATATGCTGATTGTATGGTTTGGTGTTGGTGTAGATAAATATTAGAAGTCTAAAACCACATTGTACACAACAAAGAACTTATATCTTGTTGACATTATCTTGTCTCTCTATTGTTAGTTTTAAGATGAAGCCATACTAAATAATGCAAACTCATACAAAATCATATGTTTTTGTTTTGAAAATAATGGGAAACATACGTTATCTCACACTCCCCTCCCCCATTTCCCTCCCAAAACTGATGCACTGTCCCACTCTAATTTATCTACTGTCTCTTTTTTACTTAACAATTTGTATGTGTGTATTACCCTGTATTTGTTAGTATTTTTAACAGTAACAGTCCTGATGATGGTACGGAGGTACCGAAACCGGTAGACTAAAAAATAACAATAAAGTGACTTAAAACAAAGTATCTTCTTTTTATTTATTTAAAATGTCGAACAATGTCTTTGATTCTTTTGAAAACAAAAAAAATTAATAAATTAAAATAAATTCCTAAATGTTAATGTCACGCGAAAAAAACATCTTCCTTCTTCTGGTTATACAACATATCTCCATATAATGGAGATGTTACTCATATTTTGTAGAAAATCATTACAATTGTGACCAGTTACATAATCTTATCGAATTTAAAAGAAAACACAACGGATTGCCTGTGGTAGGTACGATGGAGCCTCGAAATAAATACTACTTATACGGCCCCCTTGGGTTGAAAAACGGCGCTGTACATATCATTTTAATATTATTTGGCTGCATTTTGGCTGGGTTAAATTTGACAGTCACATTAAGTTGTGTCACTTGAACTTTTAAAATGTATGATATAAAACTATAGCGTTAAAACATATATATTCCAAGCTTGGTCACCCTACCCTAGTCGACCTTCACCATTCCACGGAACTCAGAACTGGCATTGTTTGTTCTGATGAAGTCTCACAACTGCCGATTGGAGACGCTTCAACCCTTCCAGCAGTCGTAAAACCCCCGCCCGCCTGCATCACCTCATTCCTGCCACTCCCATCTCCTCTCCCGGCGCTTTCCTGTGCTCCTGTGAACGAATCTCACGTCGGAATGTATATAAGAAGCCACTAAAACACAATTAAAAATCATTCGTTTTGTTCTTAAATTAAATACCTACCTACTTCTTATCTCCTTGCTTTCCTGTGCTCCCGTGAACAAATATCAAGCATAACGCAAGTATCGACTCGCAAATAAAAATCATAGGTTTTTCAGAATATTTAGATTTGCTCTTAAATTATTTATCTACTTCTTTCCTGATATAAAAATGTCTAAACACTGATTTAAAAATGATATATTTTCTGGTTTTCTCTGGTTGTACGTTCTTAACCAAAACGTAATTACAATTATCTATGTATGCCTTTTGTTGATTGGGGTAATAATTGAAATACATTCATAATAAATAATAAAAATCACCTCAAGGGCACTGTACAATTTATTAAGAGTTCTTAGGCTCTATCTAATTTTATTATTTATTGATAAACAGAAAATATGCTTACCTGGCAGGACACTTACGATAAACAGACTTTTATAAGAAATTTTATGCTATATTTAAAACACTGGACATTGCATGATTTTACATTTGCAACCCTCATTTACTGTTGATATTAAATTTATGAGAATATTAATGCCAAAAGAGTTAATATTGATTTTGAAAGACCGGAAAATAGGCTGGAAAATTGTTATGGAAAGACCTTAAAAAGCTACCAAGTTCTTATTTATGGGAACATACTATTTGTATCTTCAATTTTTTATTCCTGTGAAAATATATCGGTGAAATGTACTTCCGATTATGATTGGCGAGTCAAATTTCAAATACAATTACAAAACTTTTTGTCTAAATTATTAAGATAATCTTTTTAGACTTCTTACTATCTCACGTTCATGTGCCCCCGTGAAAAAATGTAACACTACGACTAGTGACTAAAAAACAATTAAAATATTTTTCAAATTGGGGTACGTACCTATTTCTTACCTCCTAAATCTTATGTGCTCCTGTGAACAGATCTTGCATAGGAATGCGAAAGTATCCGCCAACAACCATTTTTGTGTTTTTTTTTTTTATATTATATAATTTCTTCATGGAGTATACCGATCTAGTTCATTTTCGCACTTTCTTGCCTTCCCAGGGAAAAAAAACTCAAGTTAAAACAAATAATAATATTTTATTTACTTCTTTCTTGTTACAAATTGAAATAATGATATCATCTTCACTGTGGTCTCCTGTGCTGAGGATCTCATTTACATGTTAAAATTTAATTATTTGAATAATAATATGAAGTTGTCGAATGAATTTTAAATGTGTGATTCAAAATAGAATGTTATTTAGGCAACTTATCTCCTCACTTTAACCACTCGGACCCATAAGCTTGTTTTCAAGATAATTTATTATTGCCCGACATACGTATGAAGTAGAAGGCGTTACTGACTTATGATGAGCTCTTGTGAATAAATATTTCATTTATGTGAGGTTACCCTTAGTGGTTCGCTACGTTTGGTGACTTAGCGGGGGTGCCCGGGTTCATGGGGTGAGGTTTGTCTAAGCCTTGTAGGCGTATGCGTTTGCAAACCTATTTGGGCTGGATCGGGAGAGACTGGGAGGCCTTTTGAACTCTACAGTCGAACTCTCTCGACTCATCGCCTTGCACCGTAGAGTAAGCACCCGGGAGGGATGGATTCATACGTCTGACCCCCGGATTCAAAACTCATTCATTCTCAGAACGTCCTCTTCTTCCTTTCTCTAAAAAGACCCAACACCCAGCGTTCTCAAAGATGACATAGGATGAGGGAATTATTTTCCCTAAGGGTCTCCCGTGAGGAGCTAATTCAAATAAAAAATTAACACGAATTAATTAATTTTAATAAAAGCATTTTCCCACCTTCCTCCTATCATCTCCTTCCTATTCACTCACTCATTTCAGAATCGCATCGTACCAAAATGGTGATGCCACAGTAAGCAGTGTTTAGTGACTAGATCTATATAGCCAGGTATTTCCCCGCCTCAATCTTCCCCATCATTTTCCCATCCCCATATACCTGCAGGCTCACAACAAACCCCAATTGGACGGGAGCAGTTGGGACTCTTGTGAGGTATTCATATACTTTTATACGGTGCTCCAGATTTTATGTCCGGGTTGAATCTTTCCCAAATGAAAGACTAAACCCTTCCACACACTTTTCCACAAATGAATATCTAGTAAATTAACGCAATGTAAGTGCACTATATAAGAATAAAACAAAACAAGAACAATACGTCAATCCACCAGAAACATAATGGGAAAATATTTCACCGACTCCAGATATTTTCATATCAGAGGGTTCGGCTCTGATGAAATCCTAACTGGTCCGATAAATCCTACTGATCCCTCAATATAAATATTTAAAAAATCTTTCGTAATCCTACATGTATTTAAAATGACCGACTTTTGCATTTTTATGTACAAATTTTTTGACAAATCTAATACGCCTAAATTTTGAATGAGAGAGCTAGGTATAATGCCAGTAGCCGAAATAACAAATGGTAATATTTTTATAGTCTGAGAATGCCAAATTCTTTTAATTTCATTTCCTAAATCTGTATATTTTCTTATTTTTTCAGAAACAGTTTTCTGAATATTACAAGAATTTGGAATAGCGACATCAATGATATAAGTTATTTTCTTAATTTTGTCATGTAAAACTATATCGGGTCTATTATGACTAATTGTTCTGTCTGTTAGAATAGTTTTATCATAATAAATTTTATAAAATTCATTTTCTAAAAATGAATTTGGTTCATATTCATAATATGGTACATTACGGCAGTCAATCAAGTTATGTTTAATTACCAAACTTTGGTGAATTATTTTTAAAACTTGATTGTGCCTAAATGTATACTCGGACGGCGCTAATACAGAACATCCCGATATAATATGTTCTATAGTTTCCGGAAAAGCCAAACATTTTCTACATAAATCATCAATTTGATTTGCATCTTTGATGATATGCTTCCTATAATTTTTAGTATTAATGACTCTATCTTGTATGGCAAGCATAAAGCCTTCTATTTCTGCGCTCAACTCTCCAATACTCAACCATTTGTTTGACGAAAATTTGTCAACATATGTTTGGTTAAAAAAATAAAAAGGTTACGAATATTTTGACAAAATTTTAATTTCTTCTGCCATCATATTTATAAGCGGAGAATATTGCTTGTGCAATGATGAAAGTTTGGGTTGGACCGACGCTTTGTCCCACTCGGCCACTAACGGTTAATGATTTAAATATATAGGAAATACAGGCTAATGATTGACTGGAAGAAGTATGAAGGATTGGTGCAGCGGTGACTGAATCTGTTCTAGGGGTCACTAGGTTCGGTTACTAACGTTATAATTCGGAAAACCATGGTTAGATTACACTTAATCGTTTGCTTACAACGTGGTTAATTTATACATCGCACCTGAGGGATAACAGAAGCACAATTTAAAAAAATTGAGTGCAGCTTACACGCGGTAGAGGCGAAATTTTACCAAAACAATCTCAACCAAAACAAGTGAGGTCAAAATCAAAGCCACCAAAGAGCGCAGACATAGCGTAATTTCTGTTTCATATCTCAATCAATAGGAACCTTTAAAAGTGACATCATAATCAAAATGGCCAATGAGCGCAGTTATTGCGTCGCAGGTGCAGCAATCGTCATTTCCGATTCATCCGAAATCCAAATCACAGCGGGGCTATAGCAGTTTCACTTCAATAAATGTATTTTTGAGTTAAGTAGGCAGAAATTTTTCTGGATATCTATTCTTCTTCCATAAAAACCGCACAATTCTTAAAAATATTATTTGGCCTTAAAAGCGAATGTGTCGTTATTATACATATTAAAATATTTTACCTACTGCAATTCAAGCAAAAATAGTGGCACAATGATAATTTTTTTTTTTATATTAAATTTTTTTTATTTTCATAAATGTTTACATGTTACAGTTTAGCCATTTTTTAAACTATCATAGTAGGCCCGTGTTGTAAACATGAAATATTATTTAAAATATGCTGTGTGGAGGGTCTTTTTGAGGAAAGGAAGGAGTGAACATGGGTCTTGAAGAGACCCATGTTGTAGGAGGGAGGAAACACAGAGGCCGGAAAATCGTTCCACAGCCAAGCTGTTGAACTCAAGTCGTAGAAACGACCCGTTCTCATGTGACTATTGTCAACCGTGTTAAAATGTAGGGCACGTGTTTGCCGTGTTTCCCAACTATGCACCGGTGCCGAGGGGATCAATGACGCTGGTTCCTCGGAGCATCTTCCATTGTAATACCGGTAGAATAAGGACAGCATTCCCACCTGACGCCTGTGCTCTAAAGATTGCAATCCGTCTGTTAAGATGGGAGAATCTATCAAACGGACCACCCGTTTCAAGAACCAAGGGTTTTTAGGTATTTTGGAGCTCCAGACCAGAGGTGGCTGCCAAATTCAACCGTGGGGCGTACTTGCGATTTGTATAAGAAGAGGAAAGAAAAAAATAACATATTTAAGGATAAATAAAACTAAAAACAAACACTAATAGATACAATAAAAATATAAAAATAAAAAGAAAGCTGAGAAATAAAGAATTTAAGGTAGATTTAAATAAAAATAGAAATAAAAATTGGTAAGTATTATTCTTCTTGAAATAAAAATAAAAATAAAATTTGTTAAGTATTCATATTCATATTAGAATACTCATATTTGAATTTTTGCTATCAAAGAAATCTCTATACTAACCTAAACAAATAACAAAATGACAGCCCACGTCAAACATTTACTTTGCAATACGCTTAGCCAATAAACGTATAATAAATAATTTCGTAACGCCACAGCTTATTCATAACGCCAGAACTTACCAATATATATAGCCTATATTACTCGCAAATAATATAGCTTTCGATTAGTGAAAAGATTTTTAAATTCCATTCGATATTTATTGCGTGAAAGAGTAACAAACCTCCATCCATACAAACATTCGCATTTTTTAATATTATTAAGATTAAGCTGTTACGTGTTGTTTGAAGAAATCTCTTCCCTTTTCAAATATTAAATGTTTTACACGGACTTTAAAAAGAGATTTACAATTATGTGACCACTAGCACTATTATTTTTAATATTAAACCTAATAATTATTATTATACTGCTTTTCTACTTTTGTAAAATAATGTTTTTTTTGGTTAATAAACTGATTTAATATACTCAAACGAAATATTCTAACTGCTCTCGTGAAAAAGAGGTTTTTTGAGTTGTGCCACTTTATCATTCGGTTGCGACGTGTATAATTCATCTAACTAAAAATTTTGAACAGATTTTGCAATTTTAGTGCCATTCCACCACTATCTAATTAACAGAATTTAGCTTGTCCGTGGCTGGCAGCTGTCCGGTGCTGGACCACGTCCTCCCCAACGCACGCTGACCGCTCTATATTAGTATTGAGGATATAATGCAGTAGGTATACGGTCGGTGTTAGCTGCTCTAAGCTGTATACCGTCTGCATATATCCAATGTTGGCTGCATGACCGCGGCTACACGCTCCACGTTACACGCAACGGTGGCGAGAATAGGAGAAATACGCGAAGAAGCCGACCTCAGGTCTGCGGAACACAGACGAGAGACCGCGGATTACATGCGCCGCGATGTTTGGTTGGGGATACGGTTCATGTCGGCGCCGACAGGGCTGTCGGAGAGATTCCAAAACAACATAACATTATATATATACTAGCTGACCCGACGATCTTCGTACCGCCTCAGAATCAATAACTGTTGTGTTAACTTATTAGCAGAATTAAATTTAAAAAAATATATTAAGTTAAAAATTACACAACGAAACAATTATCTACGCGCAACTGTCCGTGTTTTGTTTTTGCCAGTATCAGAGATGGCGTTGTACACGGATTTATATTTTTAGTGATTTTATTACTTTTCCACTTACTTTCTTTATACGTATGAGGGAGATTTATTATAATAATTGTATTTTTCCTTTGGAGGGGTGCAGACATACGTTCACCATTTGTCTCATTTTCGACGATTGAGTGTGTAAGAAAGAGAGGCAGCATTATATGTATAAAAGAACAAAAGAAAAACAATCAGCGCATTGACATTTGACGTTTTTGAATTTTTTTGAATTTTCTCACTGTTCTATATTATATTTATCCCAATATTGCTGCAGCTCTTTCGAAAGATGAGATTTCGTTTTATGCAAAATGTATGAGGAAAAGAATTTTCTTCATATTTTTTTTTCGTGAATTTTTTCCGATGCTTTAATAAATATGTTTCTGCTATTCGGGTGAAGACAAATCCAACAATCAAAGACAATAAAAATCTGTCCAGCCGTTCTTGAGTTATAAATGGTGTAACTAACTCGACTTTATTTTATAAGTATGTTAAGATATAGGTATATTTATGTGAAAACCATACAAGAGTCCTAACTGCTCCCTTTGAAGCCAGTGAGATTATGGCATCTCTGATTGCAACCTTCCTGATTGGGGTATGTTGTGAGGCTGAAGGTAGATATGTCCACTAAACACGGTTAAAACCATTTCAGGCAACGTTTCAATTCTGAATGGTGCGGTCTTACCACACTGAGAGAATAGCACTCTTGAACGTGTCACAGATCTGCGGTATATTATTTTTAATGAATTAATTGTGAATTACCTAAATTAATCAAATAATATTTATTTGCGCACGCCGGGGTTTGAGCCCGTAACCTTCGACCCCTCGACCACGGAGGCCATCATTGCGATATTGCCTGCATCCTAAATGATTCGAATGTCAGTAAATTGACAATACATACACATCAAAGGCCTGGTTAACAATATTAATTGTGTGATATTTTTCACTTGGGAACTGGTCGTTTTTATAACTCGTTCTTATGTTCAATAGCTTTGTTCTTCCTCTTACAAAATCAGCACCTTCAAGACCCACGATTCCTCCGAATCGTATCTAAAAATGCTTCAAAAGATCTTTGCTTTTTCTTTAATTTGTCCGGTTTTCCTCCTCTGTCCACCCACAAAGCTGAGTATGTCACGTAGGTAAGTAGGTAGATACTTTCTTTATTAGCTTTTAAAATGTTGCCATCCCTATGCCATTGACCATAACAGAACCCAGCGGTCCAGCTTGCATTCAGAATAGGTACCTACCCTCATAAACCAGAACATATATAGCGCGTTCCCGCCGCGCGTCTTTTATTTGTGCGGCTTTTGTTTTGACATGTTGTTTCAACTGTTTTGTTGTTTGGGTGTGCTGTGCTTTTAGCCGTGGGTATCAACTGTATCGCGGGCAGGTCGAGGGACCAGAGACAAATTAATAATGGGGCAGGCTGCCGCCATCGCGAGCCTGCCAAACCATAGACAGAGCCGGATGGTCAATCTTTTTTTTTTTTAAACCTGTAAGAAGGAATATAAAGTGTATAGGATTTAGCTGCGTGTTCATATAACACGGGCCTTTTAATTAAAATGGTCTTGGTTTTCATTTTCTATCTATCTAAACCAAAACCATCCCTAATATTTTTTCACGCGATTTTCTTATTTTACTGATTGAAAACTTTTTTAGGACCGTTTGGATTTGAAACTTGATGAAAAGAAAAATAGCGACACTAAAAAGAGACAAACACATACAATTATAGGATTTAGCCTGCGAGAGAATGAGATAGTATAATCGGTCTCTTTTTTGTGCGGTGCTTTGTAGCATCCCCACTCTTGTTTACTTTAGTTTTCTGAAGGTTTCACTCCTACCGCGTGTGAATTGAAAACTTAGTGATTTGAAATTAGATGAAACGAAAAATAGCGACACTAAAAAGAGACAAACACGTTCATCTATAGGATTTAGCCAGCGAAAGATGAGTACCTATTATAAGCGGTCTGTTCTTTGTGCGGTGTTTCGTAGCCTATAGGTCTCCTCTTTGTGCAGTGCTACGTAGTCTCCCCACTTTTGTCTACTTTAGTTTTCTGAAGGTTTCACTTGTACCGCGTGTGAATTGCGCATTCTGTTTTTTTTTTATAACCGCCAGAAGGAATATAAAATATATAGGAATTAGCTGCGTATTCATATGACACGGCGTTTTGATTAAAATAGTAATCGTTTTAATTTTCTATCTACCTAAACTAGAACCAAATTCAATCCTTAATATTTTCCTAGGCGTTTTCCGTCCTAAATTGTGTTTTGTCGCCATTTTCTTCTTTTCTTTTCAAATCAAATAGTTATTTGGACTTTTCAAAGCTCCATATACCTACATTAAAATAGAATGACACTGCAAGCTTAAATATGTGTTGCACAGTTCAACCAACGCCAGAGCTCATCTTTCGATTATTTTATTAGAGACACACAAACAAAATTTATGCTTTATAGATAAGTTTACCACCGTGTAAATTTTTTTTGAGTAATGGTACATTTTAGGTGTTTTCATTATTTTTATTTTAGTTATATAATTAACTAGCTGGTACCCGGCATGCGATGCTATGCCATTTAATAAAAAAATGGTTTCTCCCTGCGTGTCCTTTCCCATTCGTCCCGTTCCCCTTCTGCCCCTTCCCCCATTTCTCTCCCGCGTCCTCTTCCCCTCTCGCGTTGCCACTCCGCCTCCTCCACCTTCCCTCTCCCCACTCCACTCCCCCCCCTTCCCCGTCCCGCAAACCCCCCTCCCGAGTTCCTCTCCCCCCTCCCTGGTTCCCCTCACTCCCCCTCCCGCGTTAAAAAATTAATTCCCCGTAAATTTAGTTTTCAAACCACTTGCGTGGCACCTATTACATTTTTATACAAATTTCACAATGCCAGAGCTCACCAGACAATAAAGAACACAACAAAAAGAGAATTATCCAATCTGGTGCAGTCGTTCGGAAGTTATGCGCGTATCTACATACATTTCGGCGATTCATTTTTATACAAATTTCATAATGCCAGAGCTCAAAAGTAGTTTTATACAAACCTTGTCCTGACAAAAACGAACACAATAAAAAAGAATTATCTAATTTGGTGCAATCTTTTGGAAGTTTTGCGGGAACATAGGTACATTTCGGTGATTCACTTTTATTAATATAGATTACTTAATTATATATACTCCTATTGCCCATTGAAACATTAAAACTTTGCCCTAACCTCAAACCAATCTCAAAAATTCCTCATTTTCCTCTCTAAACCGTGTTTTACTGCCAATATTTCACCTGTCAACACCGGTTAGTTGAAAAACAGTTAACAAATCATTATTATATACCACCTTATGCCCGCCATTGCGTAGGGCACCTACTCTTTTTTGCAGACAATCCGCTTTAAATTTGGTTAATACAAGCATTTTTAATTCTTTAAGTTAATTAACCGGTCTTTCTAGGTATTCACAATTAAACGTTCGAGTAATCTACGCGAATGAAAACGAGTAAAGTCAAATTGCAAGCTGTTGTTTGATGATAATAAGCAGAAATTAAAATAATTGCTTTAGAATTAAGACACCTTTACCAATAATTAAACACATGTTTGTATGGGATATTAGTAAAGTTGATGCATACTATCTGGATTAACGGGTTTTTACGACCTTTAAAATCCATTCTCATTAGCCCTGATGATGGATATTTCAAGGCTGTTTGAAATGATGTATATAGGAGGAGGCAACGCAACACAAAATAAATTGTCATGAATTTTATTATTATCAGTATTTTCTTTACCTTTGATAAACTGTATACATCCCATTAGGTTGACTGTACGACTCCGCCCTGGGTCAAAAGCTGACATTTTTTAAAACCATATTCATAACCTCTTCTTATTTCAAATTTATGAAATAGAATCTCTCGGAGCCTTCCCGCCTGGACATAGGTCCGTTCTCCTTTTAATACGTTTTTTAGTCGGATTGTTCTTTTTCCCATTTCTGTCGGAGCGGTCGCCCGCCACGCCCATCGCACAAAACAACGCCCTGCGATTGGACGATATGGTCAACGTGTCTCCGATATGTTGCCAGTGATAAGGAAACTCGTATTAAGTAGGTACCGTAGAACGGCGTGAATTAAAACAAATCTTTTTTTTGAGCGGTTCCTAATCCATTTCAGATTCCAAGTTTGTTTGAAGATGTTTTTAATAATAATAATAATTCGAGTAGATTTATGCTTATAAAAACACAAATGGCCTTAACCGTGGAACTTCTTAATTTTTTTATTATAAATTCGTATCCACCTACTATAACGTTTCTAAAGTGTGGCCAACACGAGAGTTTTTGAAGTAAAACTTCTTTACGCGCACGCTTGACTTGGGGAGTAAGCTGGTGAATGCGTGACGAGAGCGTTACGAAAAGTGTGATGGGCGAGGCGAACGGCAGTTGAGAGGGAGATATAAGTTAGTAAAGATAAAAAGAGAGAGAGTTTCGTTTCGTAACTCTCTCTCTTTCTTTTAGCGTAGGGGCAAGAGAGAGGGGTGCGAGCACACATTTTCTTTCTCTCTTTCTCTCATAGCCAGTTACGTTTCGTATATCGACAAAGTGCAGGCCTATTGTAACTGTAGGAGCAAGAGAGGGCAGTGCGCGTGAACATTTTATTTCTCTCTTCTTTTATACGTTAGTGAAGTTTTACATCAGTCGTGTGGTCTAAAGCACACGCGTCTTTTTTACAGTTTTGAAGGCTTCGAGTACTTTCACAGATCATTTACAACTTTTATTTAACACTCCTTGTGGCTTTAAACCATGTGAATCTAGGTTCAGCTGTTGACTTTATTTTGAGGAGTGTAGATTGCCCGATGAAAGCCAACATTCGAAAGTAGAGAGTATCTACCAGAAAAAGAAGAAATAAAAATTTATGAACATTTTTTTTATTTTTCATTGTTTCGTATTTACCCCACCATACCGCTATCTTATATATTTCGTGACACTCTTTTTTTCTTCTTCTCAAACACGTGTTTGTTGCGCGGAGAAATAATGTTTTAGGCAGATAGGCAGGCAGAGTACTGTGTAGACGGCATCGGACACCAGGCACCTGGCTTGTTCCGTAAATTTTATGTTGACCTCGCATCCCTCTCATGATTTTAGATGATTTATGGCTGTTGTGTTGTTCAGGTAGGTATTGTTTTTTCTGACTATGAATATTATTAGGGTATTATTATTTCGTCAAGGTTGACTTAATAGGCACAATTTGTTTCATAAAATCTTAATAAAAAAATAATTTCCCTAAGAGCCCGTTCACACTTCCATCGTAAAAACAGAGACGGGTTCCGTCGTTAAGATGGAAGTCCTAGGCCCCTGTTCACACTTCCGTTTTCAAGACGGATCCTACTCTACGAAAACAACGACCAAAACATTTTATCATTCTTCAGTAGACGGTCGTGCGCACTGCGCAATGGACGACGATGAAGCTCTTGTTGTCATGTGGTACTTATTAAAAAGAAGGAAAAAAGTGAAAAGAAAATTTTGGGTACACCCAATTATAGCTGAAAGATTTTCTGTAGGAACTTTCCAAGTGTTAATTGGTGAGTTGAGAAGTGATGAACTAAAGTTCTTTAATTATTTTAGAATGTCTATCACTTCCTTTAACTATCTACTGGGACGAGTTTCAGAGAGCTTAACGTATCAAAATACAAAATTGAGAGAGTGCATTTGTCCAGAAGAAAGGCTGTCGATATTTTACAAATACCTACTTAAAAATAAAACAATTTAAATAATAAACTTTTTCTTCGAAATCGGTAAGGGAATGTATTGATGTAATACCAGCCATAAAATGACTTCAGGGGTCGGACCTTATTTGTTCAAACCGTGGGAGAATATTTTGTTTGCATACTTGAAAAGGAGAAAGTACGCGAAAATCATCCAGCAATTATTATAACTAAAATGACTAAAAAACATGAATGATATGACTAAATATTTTTTTGAGATTAAATAGAAAAAATCGCATTCTGGAACGCGCCCCATAAAAACACAATTTGCCTGCTCGCTTGCGTCTGGGAGCGGGCGGTGGTGAAGTGTGAAGCGGGGTGTGGCGGGTTCAAAACGGATCCGTCGTCCCGCCGTGTAGTGTGAACAGCTCCATTGAAATGTATGAGCCAGCGCGTTCCTTTCCGGCTTCACGACGGACACTCTGCGTAGGCGAACTCTCCGGCAAAAAATAACGGATCCGTCTTCACGCCGGATCCGACAAGTGTGAACAGCTCCTTAGAGCCACTACAGCGGCCAGGGCTTCCGTCGTAAAGACGGAACCCATCTCCGTTTTAACGACGGAAGTGTGAACGGTCTCGGGATTTCGTCGTATTTGGGGAAGCTGCATGAAAGGTTTGTTTGAAGAAGAAATTTTGGGAAGGAAAAAGGTATGAGAGAGGTAATAGGTGAATAGAAATCTGGGGGTCAGTGTGTCTAGGTTTGAGAGACGTACGAATTCATCCCTCCCGCTGCGGTGAAAGGTCATTGGTCGAGAGTGTCAAGTTGATGACGTCAAAAGGTCTCTCTCAAACTATCCGGTCCAGTCCGATCTTGATCCGGCCTGCCACGCAGCTGTGCCAACGCATCCACCACGTATATATATACCTGGATAAAACTCACCCCATGAAGATATTATAAGAAGATTAGTGTCGAAAGTAGAGTTGATATTTATTTTGAAAGGCTGGAGAATTTTTATGAAATGACCTCAAGAAGCTTACAAGCTTATACACTTTTAAACAATTAGTTATTTACAATGCCGCGGGGTAAGAAGGTGAAGGGTTTTAGACTTTATGGTTACGAAAAGGTAAGTTTAAGATTAGTTCTAAATTTTGCCGCGTCTGTGATCATTTTTAAGTCGTGTGGTAGTCCATTCCAGGCTTTAGGTCCTGAGTCTCCGAAAGCAAGCTCATCGAACTTAGTATCTCGTATGTTCTTTCATTCCTTCAATCTTCCGAGAGCTGATGACGCTGCTGATCGGAGGGTTGACGATCGAGAAATGGAGTTTCTGGAATTTAATCTAGCTTCATTTTTGTTCTATTTGTTTATTGAGGGTATTTATTATATTTATTAAGGGTACGGCACACATAACTAATTGTTATTTAGAATAAAAACATAATGTCGGTTTCAGTGCACTTGCGAATAATCATCGCATGAATACTAAGACCCCCACTAAAGCATAAGATAGGTACCTAGTAGCTAGTATCTAGGTATGGCGCTTTTTTCTATAGTAAGAAGGTACTACCTATTTACTACCTATAGAAAAAAGCGCAATCGTGAGCAAGTGTAAGTAAATACTAGCGTATTATTTATTGTATGGCCCAATTCGCGCGGAATGGTAACACTGAACAACAGCGATGACAGTGTTGCCATGACGCGTGGCAATTCAACTTCGAACGCCATTAAATTTTCAGACGGAGTTCATGTTCGCATGTTTTGCGGCGCGGAATGTCCGTGACATTTGAACATTTTTATGATAAATGGCTGTTCAGAGTTCACTCTTCAATGCGATATCGTGTTGGTTTCTTCGAGCATGTACCTACGCCGTACGTACCCATTGGTTTTATGGTATTGTAGTACTTACATAGTCAATCTAACAAATCAATAACGGCTGTAGAATTTTGTTTTGTTCAAAAGTATCTAATAATTAGAATATGGACTAAGTATCTACTAGTGAGTGAATTTCAAAAATTTAAAAAATGTTTACGTTTTGCTTTTGTTCTTAAACATATAATGCTCCCCCTCTTTCTTACACACTAAATATCAATAGTCGAAAATGGGACAAACGGTGAACGTATGTCTGCACCCCTCCAAAGTAAAAATACAATCTACATATATAAAAATCGAAAATAAATGTATTTCCGCTATGCGTTGCTAAAGCATTCATCCGATTGCGATGAAACTTTGGGTATTTTATGTGTGGATGCCCGCGATGGTTCCTATATATATATATATATGTTATGGTTAAGGTTTTCACGGGTGTAAGATGTAGAACAATTTTCTCGGTTTACCCGCATAACGTAGTCCTTAAAAGGACTTTTTAACTCCTGACGTTTCGGACAGATCACACTGTTTATCTTCAGAGGCCTTATGTCTTGAGTTTTTGTCTCAAACTGATAGCTTTCGCATATCTGTTCGGTCCAGAAGCTAAGACTTAAGTCGTCAGGAGTTAAAAAGTCCTTTTAAGGACTACGTTACGCGGGTAAACCGAGAAAATTGTTCTACATATATACATATATATAATAGTGAGTTTTGGCATTATGAAATTTGTATAAAAAAATGCAATAGGTGGCATGCGAGCTGTTGAATGCGAAAACTGAATGTATCGGTACTGAATGTATGGAATACGGGAGGGGGGAGGGGAACTCAGGAGGGGGGTTCGCGAGACGGGGGAAGCGGGAGAAGGAAGTGAGGAAAGGGAAGGCGGGGAAGGCGGAGTGGGAACGCGAGAGGGGAAGGGGCCGCGGGAGAGGAAGGAGAGGCGGAAGGAAACGGGACGAATGGGAAAGGACACGCGGAGAGAAACAATTTCTTTATTGAGTGAGATAGCAACGCATGCCGGGAACTCGCTAGTAATTATAATAAATCTCCCCCACACATATAAAGAAAATGAAAAGCAATTCCCGTTAGTAAGTGGAAAAGTAAGAAAATCCCAAAAATTATAAATCCGTACTGACAAAAAATAGAACACGGACAGTTGCGCATCGATAATTGCTTCACTGTGTAATTTTTACTTTAGTAAAAAAACTGAATTTAATTCAGCTAATAAGTTAACAATAAATTAACAGGCGGTACGATTCTGATGCGGTACGAAGTTCTCCGGGTCAGCTAGTTAATATAATGACCATTTTTTTTCAATATTTTAATCTCATCATCGAATAGAATGCGATCAAATCAAAACCAAATTTGAGTTGCACATAAATTAAAATGACTACCCTACTACTATGTTTTTTTTCTTCATTATATTAACACAGTAGGTAAGCAAGATATGTTTACAATGATTATGATTAACTAAAAAAAAACTCCCAAATTGCCTCCAAAATCCAGAAAATATATATTTTTATTTATCTATTATTTAAAACAAAAAATGAATACATAGCACATGTCCGTACTAGATATTTAATATAACATGATTCAAAAAAATGTTATTCAGTTTGGTTGTGTATTTGGTATGAAAAATTCCAAAAACAAAACAATTTTTAAAAATTATACCTATCTGTTTTCAGGATATCAATATGAACTTGGCTTCTTAATTTGGCTGTCCTAAAACGGGAATTCTTCTTAGTTAGACAACTTCCTAGTTAATCAGTGAATAAATGACTAAATGCAAAAATAATTTTTTTCCCTGGTCGTCATCACGGTGACCTTTACCTGCAGGTCCGGAACAACTTCTACAAAATTGCACTCCCTACAAGTCATATAAATTTCGAAGTCAAGAAGTGCGGCGACTTCCTAATAAACTTCTAATGCAAATATTGTATTGTAATTTCGAATAATTGAATATGTTTCCCGATACGAGCATGATTTTGAACCCAAGACCTGTGCAACCAAAGTCACAGGACTTACTGTAGTGCCACTGAGCTCGTCGTCAAGAGTGATTAATTTAGCGTAACCTTCACAGTGAAAAGCTAAGAGCTTTTAATTTTCTCCACCCCGCTTCTCAAGCGCCCGCGCCGCGCGCCGTGTGATTTAAAGTTGAAAGTGCGCTTGAAGCGGTTTCCGTAATGGGAAACCGGGGCTGCGGAAACCATTACATGGTGTTGACACTTTCCATAAATATTGTTCACACTTTGCGCCAGTCATGGTGGCGCGTATTGATTATTCCCTTTAATGGAAAGTCAGGGCTTTATTCAGAGGGCCACTGACATTTAAAACTAAATTATTTTGAACAAATTAATATCTTTAACCACTTACACTAAAAGCAGAGGCCGATTCATTATGATGGCAAAAAGGCCCACCCTTCCAGCCTTCCAAGTATTTTTGCCCTGTTTTTGACCGCTTTGTTCTCTTCTGACATAATATTTGGATTGTATTTCTATATGTATAGTCATAATTTGAACCCTGTTTTTAAGTAGACCGACGACTAAAAACAGCCTTTTAATTCAAATACTCCGGCAATGTTTTTTTCAGATTTTTTAAAAATGTTATGCCTTAACTAATTTTTTGTGTTATGCATGCTAGCATGAAATTAAAATGTTTCCCAAAAAGTTTTATCTTAAAAAAACATAGCTTACACCACGGAAGAAGGAAATACCCTTATATAGACCTCATTCTTTCATGGCCAACATTTGTTTTTAACATAATTACTTAAAGTTTTAATAATTCAAACAAAGCAGCCAGGAATAGTAAGTTTTTTTTTAAATTTAATTTAATTTACTATAAATTAATTGGTAAAGTAAGGAATATTATTTATTCCCTTAGTAAGCTAATAGCAGTGACGTCATTATTAAATAATTGAAGAAAATACCTAAAAATACCATTTAAAGAGGGGAAAACAGATTTCAAGGTTCCCCACAGAATAGAGAATCTATTGACACAATTATTTTTTCATAAAATCGGTTTTACCGGTAATAAAATCGAGTAATGGTAAATAGAATCACATATTAAGTCGTCTAAGTAATGGAAAACCACAGTTTGAAAATGATCTTGAACGTAGAAACAGCTGTCACAACAATGAAAAACTAAAATACTTGCAGAACTTAATATTAACATTATTCAAATTTATTTTACATTAAGTTAAAACGAATTTAAATGGAGTTCTTTCTAGGAATAAGACACAAAAACTATTAATAAGTTTTTGTAAGAATAGTACAATATAACGGTTCTGACTCTTTCTAAATTAAATCTAACACATTTCCATAAATAAACACAGTTCCATTATTCAGTTAACCCTTCGCAACCCCTGCATTTCGCATCAGTTAACATTTCTGGTTGAAACACTTTGTCCGCGACCTCGTTACAACTTCTGTTTTTAGGGGATGACTTTAAAACAAGTGTACCAGCGAAATGGGAATATATTTGTCAGCAATTAAATGGCGCGAGCACCGTCAGGCTGTAGGGAAGGGTGGGGGGTGGGGGGGGGGGGGTAAGGGGTGGAAAACGCCCTAAAAGTGTTTGTCATTCATTACCCGAATGTTAACTGTTGACAGACGTAATGAATGGGCTACAGATTATTGTGATTTGATGGAGAAAACACAATTAAGGAACGCACTTAGTGAAGACGCGATCATTAATTCTGCCTTGTTGGTAAAATGTGACGATTTTGAGTTTTGCTTCGTCGCTTGTTTTTTTTTGTTATTGGTTTTTTTAAAACTTAAACAATTTGAAAGGATGACAAATTCTACAACAGATTGTAATATTTTACGTGTTTGGTTATATCTACGTGGCTTTCTTTTTGTCTAATCCTAGTACCTACCTATTTGCCTATTTCACATTTAAATATATCTTTAAAAAAAGGTGACATTTAACAATCATTATTCAAAAAAATAATTTGTATTAGAGAGCCATACCGAAAGGTGCAGAAACCTTGTCTAGATATCATACGTCAATGTATGTCCCCATAGAACTTAGTTATCGGTATTATACATTGACGTATGATATCTAGACGAGCCCTGTGAAATTCAAAATGACGCAAGAAGCCAGCAAAAGCAGGCTCAAGGCCAATTTATGAAAAAGTGCCTTCATTGTTTTGCACCGTTCAGATCGCATAGTGCTTTGTGTTGTATCTTTTATCGGTCTACAAGATCTACACTGAAACTAATTTGTGTGTCAGCCGTCCGGACCGAGTTAATTTTTTTAAAACACAAAAATATACCACTTCCGAATATTGTACAAGGTACACACCGCGGACTTTATTTTTGAAAATGTAGTCAGCTATCTGAATACAACAAAAAAAATATACCTTACAGATGTCTTTTAGGCAGCGTTTCAATAAACGTAATAATGTTAAAGTAATTACTTTTGGTCGAGCAATATTTCTGACGTCATGCCACGTAGCCCGGTTCGTTCACTAATACATTGACATACAGGCTCAAAACAAAACATAACGGCTGGTTTAAAATTAAAAGACCACATCTTGTCACACACTGAACGCCCTCGGGTTATTTCTTCAAGCGACTTAGCGAGCGTGTACGGCTAGTTTATAACAAGTAGGAGTGATAAATTCAACTCCACAATACGTGACGCGTGATATTCAAGGCATCTGATTGGTTGATGAATGTCAAAACTACATAATGGGATTTGAGAGCGAACTTTGTGTTTTAGGAACTGGCTTCTCTAGGCTTTTTGAGCGAGGCGGTGGAATACGATGAAGAGTTGTATTGTTAACATTAATATCATGGCGTCATTATTCACAGGCAAGTTAGTTAGGTAGGGCTTATCTAGACTTAATTGATCGAAGGTATTATACCAACATGGAAATCCTACAAATCCAACAAATCAAAGATCCTAAAAATCGGTGCAACCGTTCTCGAGTTATAAATAGTGTAACTAACCCGACTTTGTCTACTCTACTACACTATATAAAGAGGTAAGATTTGTTTGTTTGTATTGAATAGGCTCCGAAACTACTGAACCGATTTGAAAAATTCTGTCGCTGTTGGGAAGCTACACTATCCTTGGGTAACATAGGCTATATTATATTTAAAAAAAGGCATCCTTACTAAAACTTCAATAATGTAACCCAAGGTGTTAAAAAATTACCTAAAATATTCTTTACATCGCGTGCGCTGCGAAAACTATTGATGATAGAATAAAATAATGTACCACGACTTTGTAGAACACATCATTATTTACAAAAAAGATCGCAACAGCATATATGTAACTATTATAGTTATGCCACAATAAGTATTCTTTTATTTTAAAAATTTAATTATAATGTCGGCTCTTTATTTGTATCTTGGTTTTAATCCTTATCAAAATAAATTACTTCATATTCAATACAGCTTCAATTCAATACGTTTATTTAACTTTTTGAATTTTTCAATTCGGAAATTTAATTAGAAAGATATCACGAGATTAAAAATGTTAGTATTAGAAAAAAGTTTCGGCTACGGGCCGGGCGGGAGAGGAGTCAAGAAATGAAGTGGCAGGGGGGTTGGCGGGACGGGGGAGCGGGAGAGCGATGGCAGGGAAGGTGGAAGTGGAACACTGGAGGGGAACGCACGGGAATTTTGACATTTTATTTATTTGAATATGGCATTGCAACGCATGCCGGGAAACAGCTAGTTTTATATATTAAGATTCTCTATGGGGTGGTATGCTATCGCACAAACACAATCCAGAATAAATAAATTATGCTTTATTAATCTTTTTAAACATCATACACACATACCTAACTTTTATTAAAAAGTTGGATTACATTTAATAAATAGATGAATAACCTTTTCCAAAGAAGTCGATTTCCTCTCATTAGATTTTGACAGGGCGTTATTATCATCTGGCCAAAAATGAACTGTTATCAAAGTACCAGTCAGCTTATAGGAGGTACCATTCTACGTTATTGCGCGTGCTGTCAGATTTAATGCTTGCAAATGAGTCAGGTAAGTTAGCTTTGCTATCATTTTTAGATTTGAGTGCGGCATTTGATACCATCGACCACGATTTTCTCATCAAAAGACTGGAAAAAACCTTTGGACTGGGTGGTGAAACTATTCAATGGATAAAATCCTACCTCTGTGGCCGAACACAATCTGTACAAGCCGGTGGTAAAAATTCTCCCTTTGTAACCCTCACTTCTGGAGTCCCCCAGGATTCAGTGCTGGGACCCCTACTTTTTATTCTGTTCATCAACGATGTTGCCAAAATAATACAACCATTCGGACTTCTTTCCCATTGCTACGCTGACGATCAGCAAATCTATTTCTACTGCGCACCGAATGAGAGAGATAGATTAAAAGATATTACCATTAAATGCATCAATAAGGGTTCCGGCCCAGATGGAATTCCTCCACTATTTATTCGAAATTGTGCAGACCAACTTGCAGTACTAGTACACAAAATATTCATCAAAAGTCTGAAGTATGGGGTATTTCCTGATTTGTGGAAGGTTGCCCACGTCATTCCGATCCACAAATCTGGCAGTAAAAATGATGTAACTAACTACCGCCCTATTAGCCTTTTATCTTGTTTTGGAAAATATTTGAGTCCATTGTATATAAAACCATTTTTAACCATGTATCACATATACTTAGTCCTTTCCAACATGGCTTTGTTGCTAAAAGATCCACAAATACTAATTTACTTGAGTACATTGACTTTCTGTGTAAATCTATGAATAATAAAACGCAAGTAAATGCCGTGTACACTGATTTCAGCAAGGCCTTCGACAAAGTTAGTCACCGTATCTTAATGTATAAACTGGATAAAATTGGCATTCACGGAAATCTGCTTCGTTGGTTAGAATCATATTTATCACATAGAAGTCAATTAGTTACTGTTAACGGTTTTAACTCTTCCCCAATATTAGTTACTTCGGGCGTACCACAAGGATCTCACCTTGGACCCTTGCTTTTCTTAATATTTATTAACGACCTTACATATAAACTCCGCTGTAATTTTTCTCTATATGCTGACGACCTAAAATTATATAAAGCAATTAAATCTATTGAAGATTGTGAACTTTTACAACAAGACCTCAACACAATATCTGCCTGGTGTGTTGACAATGAAATGGAACTGAATATAGCTAAGTGCAAAGTTATTAATTTCACCAAGAACACCAACAAAACTCTGTATTCATATAGCATATGTGGTCACAATCTAGGAACAGTTGAATCAATAAAAGATTTAGGAATTATATTCGATAACAAACTAACGTTCAACCAACACATTGAATACATTGTGAGTAACTAAACTAACTAACTAACTAACCATCACGCCGTTTCCCCGCAGGGGTAGGCAGAGAGGACGGACCGCCACACAACTCGATCTTGGCACACACTCTTTGCCTCGTTCACATTCATACATCGTCTCATACATGCTCTTCTATTATTCCGACTCTTCACATGGCCCGACTCAAGTATCTGATTCACTTGGTCGTGCCATGTCTTCCTCGGGCGTCCCCGACTTCTTCTACCATTCACATTTGCATCATATATTCTCCTTACACTCCTTTCCTCGTTCATTCGCTCTACATGCCCAAACCATCGGAGAGTCCCTTTCTTAATCTTACACATCACGCTTACGTCAGCCTTGCATTCTTTGCGGATATCCACGTTTCTCTCACGATCGTATATGGTTTTACCACACATTCGCCTCAGGGATCTCATTTCTACAGCATTCAGTCTGCTTTCATCCTTCCTCTGCCAGTTCCATGCCTCACTGCCATACATCAGGGTAGGTACCAGCACTCCATTATGGACGGCTAGTTTCGCGTCTTTGGACAGTTTTTTATTACCGCCAACGGCATTCAGTCCTCCATTAATGGAGTTACCGGCATTCACCCTTCTTTCAATATCTCTATCAGCCTTCCCATCTTTCGTAAATCCCATTGTGAGTAAATCAAATAAATTACTCGGTTTTATTGTAAGATCAACCAAACTGTTCAAGAATTCTAATAGCTTAATAATTCTATTCAATTCCTTAATCCGTAGTTTTCTGGAGTACGGGTCATCAGTTTGGAATCCACATTATATTACACAGATATCTAGACTTGAATCAGTCCAAAGAAAATTCACACGGATTTTGTCTTACCGATCAGGTGTCTACCATCTTTTAGACGGGTACGAACAAAGACTTACACATTTCAAATTAGAGAGTCTAGTTGAAAGACGAAACACAAATGACCTTTTAATGCTTTATAAAATTGTGAATAATCGTGTAGATAGTAACTTAGTCAATCAAATCAAGTTATACGCCAGGCCCAAATCTACCAGAAACCTTAACATATTTTGGACCGAAATTTCTTCCAATAATACTGGATATTTTAATCCTATATCTAGAATGTCTCGATCATACAACGATCTTGTTAAAATACACACCATCATAGATATTTTTGTAAATAATATAACTAGCTTCAAAAAATATCTCCATGATTTGTGCAACTAATAAAAAAATAAAATAAATAAATAAATGCTTTTGTTCCATTACTTTTCAATCATTACTTCGTAAATATTTCACATTGTTTTTCTTGTGATTACTTCAGTGAATAATCTTATTAATAGTGCATCTAAAAAAAAAGAAAGAAAGATTTTGTTTCATTACTTCTCAATAATCTCTTCATAAATATTTCATATTTTTATTATGTATTTCAAGTTTTGTGTTTTAGTTTTCAATATTTTGAATTTTAGTTTTCAAATTTTGTATTTTAGTTTTTAAGTTATCTATAAATAATACTTACATAGTTTTTCATGTTGCTTCTGTGAATATGCAAATGTTATTACTGCAGACACATTAGTCTAGGGATATTTATATTTTATTAGAATTTATTTTATATTACCTGCAAATTTTTTTTATAAATATCCTGTTTGTGTCTCAAATAAAAAATAAAAAAAAATAAAAAAACAGACTGGATGTCTTCGAACAAACTAAAACTAAATCCAACCAAAACAGAATTTCTCTGGACAGCAACAAAAAAGCGTCAGTCATTATTAGACAAATCTCCTTTCATTACTTCTGGCTGTAACATTGTTATGAGTTGCCCATAAATCCTACGAACGGACTATACAAGCGGCAGGCAGCTGTGTGTCACGTGCTCAGTACATGTTCAGCATCGTATGATTATTGCTGTCCCTCTCAGGCTGGCAGAAGACATTACCATATATGGCCACACGGCGCGAAATCCAGCCAATGGCAGAAGACATTACCTTATAGGGCACGCGTTCGAGTCTTCCGTCTCGCTCATCACGGGCAGAGAGTTCCAGCCACCGATCGCCAAAGCAACAGACATATTTCAGACAACGGCGCGAGCGGTCGTACGCACTACTACGTACTGTCGGGCAGTATGCCACCCTTCGACGCGGCTAATTAAGCCTTCACCTACGATTCAAGTATGGCGCTATCACCACAGCCGCCTGTATAATCCTACTGCCGCCTACCATAGCAGCCATGGCCGCGCACGGTTTTTAATCCGCCTACGTGCCGACGAGCCGAGTAATTCACAACGGCCGCCTACTTAATACCATGGCCGCCCAGACGCGCACGGTTTTTAATCCGCCTACATTGCCGATAGCCGCTTAATTCACCGTTATCACCCACCGGTTCGGTAAGCTGACCGAATCCGCCCACCATGACGCCGAGAAGCCGCCCACGCACCCCGAGCCGCCCCGTTCCTGCACACGATCTATGAGCTTTGCTCTAGATCTCTCCACTTCGTAGGAAGCTGCCTGCATCCGTACGACGCCACGTGAGATTTTAAACCCTCTTATAGTATTTCCGAGCCTAAATTCAGTAGTATTTCTAGTGCCTCTCTCTCTCTTATGCTAGGCCTTAAACAGCTTACCTGGTTGCCTGTACTGTTCACCCTTGCATTATTGAATACATTTGAATTGTGCCCAAACCTTGTTTCATTGGAGTCAACCATCGACAGCCTCGGAGGAGCCCTACGACCCTGAGCTGAGCCTTCCAAGCCGAGGCATATGGCCCCCGGGGGGCCTGCTTAACACTTGTCCCCCCCCGGGAGGGACATATTTCTGGAGACCAGAAGTATAACACTGGACCCTACGTGGCTTCAGTATCACCCTGGCCCCAGGAAGTATGACAACATCATCCCTAAAAATGGCGTCAAACTCCTAGGTGTACATCTAGACCAAGATCTTTCCCTTAAATCCCAGATTAATAAAACAGTAAGCGCGGGATTCTTTCACCTGCGCCAAATCAAATCTATAAGGAGAAATATTCCGACTAAGGCCACAAAGATGCTGGTAAACTCTTACGTTGTATCGCGACTTGACTATTGCAATGGCATATTCTCCCTAAAATATATACTGATAAACTTCAGTCAGTTTTCAATGCTGCAGCGAGACTGATAACCGGCGTTTCCAAATATTCTCACATTTCCCAACATCTGCGGAACCTTCATTGGCTTAAGTGTCCTGAAAGAATTCAGTTCAAACTCTGCTGGATGGTTTTTAAAGCACTACACGACATGGCGCCACCCTACCTGTCGGAACTGTGCATTCCGAATGATGTCAATACTAGGCAAGCAACCCTTCGATCAGCATCTTCAACAGCCATAGATAGACTCTCAGTGCCTATGCGCAATCCCAATACCAATTTCGGAGACCGGGCTTTTGCAGTAGCAGGCCCAACAGCTTGGAACAAACTCCCTTCACATTTGCGAAAGACCGGCAGTACATCTGAGTTCAGAGCAAAGCTCAAAACTCACCTTTTCACATTATCATATCCCGAAAAATAAATTCATTCTTTCAGTAGTATTTCATTACTCAGTCCATGGGAATTAAATAGATTAATGTATCTTCATTACCAGCTTTTACGTTGTTACGCAACTTTTGACACTATATTACAACTTATTATGAGAAAACTTTTTTTTTTTTGTAATATTTTTCATGACTTACATTGACAGCACGGGCAGTAACATAACAACATGTGTTTATAAACGTAAATAAGTATGTTAGTCGTAAATAACTAATTTTAAGAGAGTTGCAGGTCATAATACGAATAGAGCAGTAACAATACTGCTCTGTTCGTTTCGTATTGTATTATGGCTTGCAATTACATGCACAAACTCGGTTATAAAAATAAGTATAGTTCTTAATCACTAGTCATAGAAGTCTTAGTTGTAAGTCATTAGTTATCAATCTTAGTTATAATATAAGCCACTTGTAGTATATAGGTATAGATTAAATGTATAAATGAATTTATAAGGCGCCCTTGAGGTGATTTTCTCACGAAAATGGCGCTATAAAAATCATCCAATAATAATAATTATTATTAGGTAAATATTAACTAAGATAATATTATAATATATATAAATACATTTTCGTTATTTATTTTTGGGGTGTTACGCCGTGTTACGCTACCTCCTTCTTTAGCCAACGTTCGGACAGCGTTACAGTGTCTATCATCAGGGAAGATGTGTGATACATTTATTTACCATACATTTATTTGCAATACACTTATTTACCATATACCATCTCGCTAGGCTGAGCCTGTTCCAAGGTGGCAGGAATTTAAACTAATTTGTTATCATAATCTTGGAAGATACAATAAAACAATTTGTAATTTTAAATAGTTAAATAGAATGAAAGAAATAAAAAAGAAATATATGCGATAAATTATTTCTATGTAAAAGCCCCTTAATTGAAAAAAAAATCAGTTATAAATCGCAAGAAAAAAAATGGATCAACAACAAAGGAAGATTGAATCTTAATTCACATTTTGAATGTAAACTGCACAGTAATTTCTAAATCAATGTTGTAATAACATGGCAACTCCACACAGCATCTCTTAGTACCACATCTCGTATAACACACGTTAGTCTTGATCTCCGAGTCGGCTGACTAATGACGTGATCTGGTGGAGACAGCCACTGTGGAAGGAATGGCAACACTGAACTCTGAGCCCTGAGCACTGTGCTCCAACGGGTGGGGGGGGGGGGGGGGGAGTGTTGCCACCACGGGGAGGGTGGTGTTGGAGAGGGTGGTACGGTGCAGTGGAGTCAAATGGAAAGTGGATATTGAAATCGAATTACACTATCAGAAAAGTACATTAGTATAGAATTAAAATAACAACGAATGAATTTTGATAAATTGGTTATTGTTGGTATTAGGTAGGAATTTCATACACGTATTTTAGTTGTGTAATGTAGTAGGATAACTGCGTTGTCAAAACGCATGTCTAAATTTAAATTCGATTGATATTTGCTTCACCAAAATGGTCGTTATCAGAGCATTTGGTATTATGGAGGTCCTTGTTGTGAGATTTAAGAAAGTAGTAATTTTAAGACAAAGGTTATTATATTAGCTACCTAGATAATCAGATCTTGTCACTAATCATATCTAAAACCACGATTCCACGGCGATTTCACGAGAAATATACCTCGAAATAAGTTTTCCATAAAACAGTTGTACACCAATAATATTTTTAGATTATAGACTTAAATGTACATAGGTACAGTAAATTGATGAGAAATTCGTTATTTCCACTACTTGTTTATTTAAAAAAAAAAATAAAAAAAATAAACAAGTAATGGAAATAACAAATTAATCTCGAGATTTATATCCTAGTGAGACAGGCATCAAAAAATCTAAAGTAAACATACTTTATATGGAAAAATAAATAAAAAAATTGAAGAAGTAAGCATGTAACGTGTACCTACATTTAACGTGTTAACACAGCCCTCTTGAGGTGATTTTTCACAAAAACGGCGATATACAAGTCATCCAAATATTATTATTTTAGATATAAAACAATACTAAATTGAATAATATCAAATCACCACGTGAGAGGTGACATTATTGTGTTGTGTTACACTTTGGTACAACTAGAAAATGTTTATGGGAAAAAGAGTAAAGTAGAAGTATAAAAATTCAATACATTTCTTATTCTAAAATTAATCTGAAAATTCACATCTCATGCTTTAAAATCAATCGGAAAATTATTGTCTTTCATAAATAATTTCAAATAGTCTCCAGATTAATCTGATGATCTTGAAATCTGTAACGAATTTAATAAAACCTTCTTTTAGCAATTTTTAACCTGTTATATGTGTGTGTTTGTTTCCCTCGGGGCGCCCGGGGTGCTGGGGGGGAGGGGGGGGGGGACGAAGCCCCAACCCCCCTGACGTTAGGAACTAACAGACCACACGCTAATATGGAAAATAATTCACCGTCAATGACTTCGCAAATTTGCGCTCAGTCAAGTCGTTCGGTCGCTGCGGAGTTCCGCGAGAGAAATATAAAAATTAACTTTACTTTAAAAGAAATGAATTCAAAAATTCTCCTTCCAGATCAAATGTTTGTATAAGTAATAATAATAAAATTCTTTATTCAATGAAATTGGCAACTTTATAACTAAAAAAGTGCTTGTTCAATGTAGGTAGTTACAGCAGTACAAAAACATTAACAAACATAAAAGTAAGTAAGAACGGTTATACAGAAGTAGCATTTTTTAGCCGTGCATAACCTTATTTTTAGTTAACATTTTTGTTTGCATATACACAATACAAAAACTGCAAGGTTATTACTACAATGACAACTGTCAATGACAAGGCGTTTGGGTGAGGGCACCAGTATAGGCTCGATCATTAGAATACATATATCCAAATTTTAACATTAAAAAAAGAAATATATATTTTTATTTAATGACAATATAAGATAAAGTAAAATTACACAATAAGTAAAAATACCAAGTTATGTGGTTTGTTTACAGTCCTCCTCACTAGGTTTTCCTGTTCCGAGGCGGACTGTATGTTGCTGAATGGGTGCTGATCTTTCTAGTTTCTTGATTATAGTTTCTTGATTATAGATAAACAATATAAACAAAATAAACAATAAGTAAAATAAAAGTATTGGTTTGTTGTCTGCAGGTTGCATTGGGGTTACTTCATAATTTTCATGATTTCCTCATCGTCCTGTTAATATCAAATATATTTTTTAAACTCTTTCTGTGTTTGACTCAGTTTGATGTTTTCTAGGTGCATGTTGAATATTTTTGTGGCAAAGTATCTAAAGCTACGTTGACCAAAGGTGGAAAAGAGTGCTGGAACTTGCAATACGTCTTTGTTCGAATTTCGTGTAAATCTTATTTTTTTTCCGTAAAGCAAATACAAGGTGGGGCAAAAGTAATCATTCGATGTTCTTTTGCTTTAATTTTTTTTTAATGAAAAACTTTGGTTCTGCTTGTGAAATTTGTTTATTTAATCCATTAGAATTTATTCCATCAAATTGAGAAAATGATATAGGCCAAGTGGCCGCCGCCAGAGATGATGAAAATATCATCGGATGATTACTTTTGACCCATCTTGTAGTATCATGAATTCTGTGCTCTAAATCGCAAAATATTGCTCTGCTATTCCAATTTAATTTCATGCAGTTATAGTTCTACATATACTTCGGTAGGCGGGTAAGAGTACCGCCCCTCCGGGAACCATTTATTGGATAACCAACACTTCTGCCATAGGTCACACCAAGTGGTTGGCTACGTTTGGTGACCTAACAGGGGTGCCAGGGTTCACGGGGTGAGGTTTGTCCGTGTTTTACGATACGGCAGGCAGTATCGGGAGAGAGTGGTTGAGGGAGTACCTTTGACTTCTCCAGCCGTACTCTCTCAAAACATCGCCTTGCATGGTAGTGGGAGGGATGGAATCATACATCCGTCACTCCTGGACACACTGACCTCCAGATTCCACCCCTAATACCCCTTTCCTTCAAAAGACCGTCTAATACTTATTACTTAACCCTTTCAGACCCGCATTGTTGTTTTCACATATTTAAATAGAATATTTCGTGTTTGATACCACCTTAGATATTTATTCGAAACTTTTCGGTGCTGGAGTAATTTTTTTTTTAAATTTTGTCAATTACTGAAAATAAATTACATTTCGTTCGCTAATTTTTTAGATTTTCTCGGCCAAAAGCATTTTCATTGTTTGTTTTTGGGGTGTTATGCCGTGTTGCGCTACCTCCTTTTTTAGCCGACGTTTCAGACAGCGTTGCATCGTCAAATCTGCCGGATCTGCCCTGATGATGGACACTGCAACGCTGTCCGAAACGCCGGCTAAAGAAGGAGGTAGAGCAACACGGCATAACACCCAAAAACAAACAACGAAAATACATAGTTCGCGTTAATTTGAATTAATCCTTGGGTCCAAAGTGTTAAGACCCTAGTTCACAGTGCCTAGGTTATTTCGAAATTAAAAACACTCGTACCTTCATTGAGAGCATTTTATAATTTATTGTCATTATTATTTCATCAATACATAATTTATTAAACGTAATGTACATATTTCCAGAAAAAATAGGTATATTAAGAACTGTCGGAAAATGTTGAAAAAGTCTGTGCAGATTTATTTACACATTTTTTTTTTTAAGGTATCATTATTTTTTTTAATGTGAATACCTCACAAGAGTTCTAGCAGCCCCCGTCTGGAGCCAGTGCGATTATGGCATCCCCAATCGGCGTAGGTTGTGAGGCTGAAGGTTGTGTGGAGGGAAGGAGATGGAGAAGGAGATGGGAAGAGGAAGGTGACTATTTAGATCTGGTCACCAAACACGCTAATGCCATTTCAAGCAATTTTTCAATTCTAAATGGTGATTTTACACCAGGGCGATACTGAGAGTATCTTCCACCCTGGAACGAGCCGCAAATATACGATCTACTACATTTAAATGAATTAATTATGAAATATCACAAATTAATCAAGTACAAATTTTTAAATTCGACTGTTGCGAACTCCTGCAACTCATAAACTTACGAATACCGACAGTAACCACACGACAAAATACACTATTCTACTGCAGCATTCATAAGCGGAACTACATTGCCCACTTTCCAGTACAGTGATTTCACACTATAGGAAATCAGTACTTCGGTAATGTTGACATATTTAACATCAACTTGGCGAATTTTGTGGATCTTGTAAAAAACTTATTCCAAAACTATTCCTAAACATATCTGTATTTTTGTAAACTTACCAAATCGCTGTATTTTTGTGACTTCTTGTGTGCATTTTTTATCTAATTTTATTTATATTATTTCTTTGTCTTTTTAAAAATCATCTGTCATGAATTAATTCTACTACCAAACATGTAAAAGCCCTCTGGGCGTTGAATAAATAAATAAAATAAAATTAATGTAGACACGCCGGGAATCGATCCCGTAACCTTCGGTTCCAGAACAATTTCAATATATCAAATCAGTTCCAAACGCATTGATTTTTTAAAATCATCAAAGAGATCCTACAACAAAGACACATTTCCTCAATAATAATATATATCAGACTACAAAACAACCCTGGGGTGTGCTTTGATTACCAATTCTCATCCCTCGTTAGGGTGAGACATCAAGATTTCAGCAAGATTGAGGCTTAGCACCCTTAGCCCTTAATTGATGCTCCAGAGTTATTATTTAGGGCGATATTAAGTGTGGATAAAAAAAATCACTTGTGATCTTTCATTTTTTATGTCGTCTTGTTAAAAGACGAGGGAAGAATAAAATTAAGTAAAGCAGATCGTAATGACTTTGCGATTTAAAAGATTTTAAAAAAATCGCTCTCTGAGTTTTTTAAATGATTTGTTGTTTTGCATCTTGATTTTGATTCGAGTTGTTTTTTGCTAGAAAACTTTTGAAATGGAGGTTTTATAGGTTAAAATGTCATAGTTCGTTTCCATTATTTTGGACTCAAGAAATATCGTATTTGAGAAATTATTTGATTGTGAAGCCGAGTAGGAGAATTTTAAAATTTCAGTTCTTAAAACTTCACATCTCAGATTTATTCCTTCCTTGCTGTAAGAATCCCTTCTCCCCGAATCCTAGCGTGTAGATTCACCAATTTCCCTACCAAAAATTAATTACATTTTGCTTCTTTTCAAGTTGTTATTAAATTGTGTAATGTGTTTGCGATGTCTGAAAACTTTAATAATTGGGTATATATTTTAAGGCACAGTTTTTATTTTTTATGTGTACTGCACAAGAGTCCCAATTTTTACGAACCGTAATGGAACCAGCGAGAATATGGTGTCACCAATTGAGATATATTGTAAGACTAGTAGTGGGAAGGGAAGGAGGTGAGGAAGAGGAAGGTGGGGAAGTACCTGGGAGGTATACCATCAGATATCGGCACCAATGACATTTCAAGCAATGTTTCAGGTCTTTCACCAGAGCTATACTGAAATTTAAGTGCATTCATGTAACGCTAAAAAATTTGGTACCTAATCATGGAAATTTATGACGATGTGAATCGAACGGGGAATCTAACCACATGAATTAATGTTTTTTAGGTAAGCAAAATTGATTAATGTTTTATTAATATTACTAAATATATAATATTAAGGACGGGTTGTTTCAAAAAATTTGAACAATTCATCAAATATTTGAAGTTAACTTTCACGTTCTGTGAAAGTTCTATTCAAGTTCGGTGAATATTTCAGTGTTGTAAAGCAACTGGCCTATAATGAAATAATAACAGAATTTCAATATATCTTACACAGAACGTGAAAATTATCTTAAAATATTTGATGAATTTGTTAATTTTTTTTTAAATAACCGGTCCTAAGAGAAACCCAACGATTTTTTGAGTGGAGTATCTAAACATTAAAAAAATTAACCCGCTTTTTACTATAGGTAATGTATTTTCAAATGTCTTTTAAAACTTTTTTGGTATGTTTGAAGATTGAACCTTCCTACCCAGGAATTTGTATCAGTTACGCTACTAACTGAGCCAAATGCCGATTGGATAAGACCTACATCTATTTCGCATGTTAAGTGCCGTAATATCATTAAATTTCAGAATCTCATGTTCGCGTATAAATATCAAAATTTCATGTTCGCGTGTGGGCATATTGCCACCAAAAATTAATAGAATGAATTGTCATCAATAACGAGTCTATCTGCCGCTTTTCAGCTCGATCGGATGTCGGGAAATTGATTAATTTCCACTTCCAAGATTCCACTTAATTCATACATTCATTAAATCAAGAAAACAAAAGTGATATTCAAATAGACGTGCTTAATAAAAGGTCATTAATATGCAGAAAGACTCTTTATTTTACTAAGTATATTATAATTATTATATTCTTGGAAATATAGTTTGGTCTCTATAATTTATAACGTGTTTTAACTGTCAATTTTGGCTTACGGAATATTGAAGTTGGACTGGACTGTACGTAAAAGAATCGTGAGTGAGCGGTGCTGATAGCCGTCATTATATTCCGTATTACCCGTTATAATGACATGGCCTGTATATCAAATCAAATTAAATTCATTAAATTATGACTATCGAAAAGTTAAAAAGTGTCTAATGACGAATTAAAAGTACTGCTCTGCGGAAATGGACATTTCCGGATGTAAAAAAGGAAGTGGGAATCTTAAAACGATTTCGTTATAATATTTTTAATCGATTTTGGTATCGATTTGATTGAGGCGTCACTAGTCACTTGTCTCTTGAAGGAAGTGATAGTTTTTTTTTGATTTATTTTTGTTTGAATGCAACGCGGCTCAGTTTTGGCCAAAAGTATGTTAGCCATTCTCTGTTTCAAAAGGGGTTCACACGCTCCAGTAGAGGTTTTAAGCCGTCATTATTTTATTTGTTTATATTATTAACGCATTTCAACTTTTACGTGTTATAACTTGGTGACCGGACAGTTGATCGCCCGACGGTTGGCCTCCTACAGTTGGCCTGCTGACTATGCCGTTATATTTATATTATTGTACTAGACGTTTTGTACACAAATTGCAAAAATAGGGAGCTGGACACAACTTGGCACGCCAATGTCCTTAACTTCTGGATTTAATGATTCTAAGTTAAATTAGCAAAAACTGACTCTATAACTGTTGTAAAAACACTTAAAAGACTTGCAGACTTTTGGAGACTTTTGGAGACTGTTGGGGTCAGGATAATGGGATACTGAGAGAAAGGTAGAACAGAATTTAAACTGATTAAAAAACACTTTTAAAGTAGGTTAGAACTTGGAGACTTCAGTTTCTTGGAGACTTGTGACTTCTTGGCTGGTAGTTTTTGAACTGATTTCCTACCGGTTTGCCGTTTGTTTTATAGGGCAAATCCGGGTTGGACTTTTGGAACACAGAACATCCCTGTTTCTGAAGGGTGCTTGCGTTTACGTATTTTTCCCAATCGCTATGATTTTCGAGCAGATGTGTTAAAAATCTGTGTGATAACCTTTGCCAAGACAGTCCTGTTCCAATAAACCGAAGTCTCACATAATTTTTATTGTTTCAACAAGAAAAGGTACAAGTTTACAAATGTGATACAAGATACAATATCTAGAAGTAAATATTTTCTTAAAGTGCAATAATCACTGGTAGACGACAGTTTTTTGAGGTGTTATTGTAGTATATACCTATTTTTAGGTGATGATATATATTTCTTGATTCAAATTATTCCCGATTTCCCGAAATTTAGCTCCGAGTTTTTCGGAATGTAAATTGGCTGTCGTAAATATTTACGATTCAAACATTTCCTTTGTTCAGCATTGACCAATGGCGCCGCGTCTGGTAGCAGGGTGGGGATAACGTAAATACTCAATCATTTCCTTGATTTTGATCATTGCTGTCTGGGGTCCCTGGTGGAAGTATTACGTGGTTATTCAGATGTGTTTTCGAGTCCAATGATGCTGCAGCATATATTTATTATCAATTGCGTTTATGTTTTCAATTGATAAGTTAATTGTAGAATGTAATAGCATTGTAGACATCATTCCAAATGCACAGTGTTTCGTTGGCCAATGAGAGCACTCCCTTTGTTTCGTAGGTTATTGGAAGGGGTAACGCGCAGCGGCACGGTATTATGTGGAAGCGTAAATTCCATTCTTGAATTCTCAGGGTTGTCATACGCTTTCGTCGACACGTTCGATACACTCCCCCCAGTGCAGTCTCGACTGTGCTCAGCTACTTCGTCGGGCGTGTCCTTTTCCGATGTCTGAGTTCTGAATCGGGTGTCTTCGCAACTGGTACAGTTTCGTTAGTTGTTGGTGTGGCAGGCAGGATGACGGCGATTTTGACTGCCGGCCTTACGTATATCCCAGTACTGGTTTGGATCCGAGCAGTTCTGACTTGTCCATCAGCTGCAGGTGTTGCTTCGAGGATACGGCCACGTGGCCAACTGTTTCGAGGCAGTGCTGGGTCCATGATGATCACTAGGTCATCCTTCTTAATTGGTGTAGTTGGATGGTGCCATTTTTGTCGGGCAGCCATGGTAGGTAGGTATTCGCGCAGCCATCGCCTCCAGAAGGTGTCTGCAAGTTGTTGTCCGATGCGCCACTGGCGGCGTAGGCATACTTCCTCTTCTTTTTTGTCGTAGAAGGATAATTGGGGGCGCTTCCCGGCCGATCCCAGCAAAAAGTGGTTGGGTGTTAGAGGTTCTTCATCACGCGGGTCGACTGAAATATGGGTGAGTGGTCGGTTATTTACCACAAACTCGGCTTCTGCAAGTGCTGTGCGTAGAGTTTCTTCTTTTGGTGCTCTTTCTTTGAGTGTTGCGCTTAGGGCTTTCTTTACTGATCGTACTAGTCTCTCCCAAGCTCCCCCCATGTGGGGACTCAGCGGTGGTATAAAGTGCCACTCGATGCCCTGGGTAGCTATTGCGTCAATCATTCTGGCGTCTTGACTTATTGACAGCAGGGCGTCCCTCATCTCGGTGTCAGCTCCGTGAAAATTTGTTCCGTTATCCGAGTACATGGCTGTGGGTTGACCTCTGCGGGCGGTCATTCTTTGAAGGGCCATGATGGCCGAGTCGGCAGTCAGTGAAGCGGCTAGTTCTAGGTGAATGGCGCGCGTTGAGAGGCAGGTGAAGATGGCTCCGTATCGTTTTTCTCGATGCCTACCGACCGTGATAGCCATAGGGCCGAAATAGTCAAGCCCGCAGTGTGTGAATGGACGGACGTGATGCATCAGGCGGGGTGGTGGTAATGCGCCCATCAGAGGTGGAGTCGGTTTGCTGCGTCGTATGAAGCAAGTGGGGCAGACGTGCGTTATTTTCCTGATTGTTGTGCGTATTCGTATTATGAAGAAATGATTGCGTATTTCTGCAATTGTTTTCTCAGTACTAGGATGATCCGCCTTTTTGTGGTAGTGACTGATTAGGAGCCGAGTGTAGGGTTCGTCGCCGTCCAGTATTATGGGGGTTCGGGCCACACTCTTTGTTCTTTCCAAGGCTCGTAGTCGGGTCCCCATTCGTAGAAGGTCGTCTGGTCCAAAGAAGGGGTTCAGCGAGTTGAGGCGACTGCCAGTAGGTAGTTTTTGACCTTGTCGGATGGTGTGTAGATCAGTTGTGAAAGCGTTTTCCTGGGACCTTTTGATCCATTTTTGTTCTGCTGCTTTTATCTCCTCGGCTAGTAGTGGGCCTTCTACTGGTTTGTTGGGCCCCATCTTGCATCGTCTGATAAAACGGAGGATCCAAGCTGTGGAGCGGATTAGCCGGTGCCATGAGGAGAACCGCTCTACTAATGGGAGTGCTTCGCCCTTGGTGGACACAAGGCCAACGTAGTGAGGTTTGACTTCTAGTGTTAGGTCGTCAGGCCTGTGGGCGGGTGCCCGTTCTTTCGGCCATGCACCCTCCGGGGAAGTGAGAAAGGCTGGGCCGGTAAACCACCTTCCTTCTGGTGTTAGGTCTGGCACCTCTAAGTCTCGTGTTCCTATATCAGCTGGATTGAGTTTTGTGGGTACCCATTTCCAGTCGGGTATGTTGGTTAGTTCGTCTATTTCGCCCAATCGGTTTGCCACAAAGGTTGAGTAGGCGCGTGGGTCGGTGCGTAACCAGCATAGTACAGTTGTGGAGTCTGTCCAGAAGCAGGTGCGGGATATCAGGGCTTTGCTTTCCTTTTGGATCGTCTGGGCTAGTCTCGCTGCTATGAGGGCGGCTTGAAGCTCGAGGCGTGGAATGGAGAGAGGCTTCAGTGGTGCTACCTTGCATTTACTTGCAAGGAATGTTATTCGTAAGGATCTATTTATTTCTTCGGTGAAGTAGGCCACGGCACAGCAAGCTTGCTCCGATGCGTCGCAGAAGAGGTGTAGAGTTACGTTGTTCTGTTTGTTTGAGAGGCAACGTCTCGGGATTGAGATGCTGTTTGTGTGCAGCAGGCTCAGCCAGTCTGTCCATCTCTGGGCGTGTTCGGGGGTAATGGGTTCGTCCCAGCCGACGCTTGAGCGCCACACTGCTTGCAGTAGCATCTTAGATCTGATGGTAAGGCAGGCAACGAAGCCGACTGGGTCAAAGATCTTCATTACTATGGATAATAGTTGCCGCTTGGTAGGTTGTGTGGCCGTGTCGGGTGAGATTGCCTCGCGAAATGAGTACAGGAAGCGGTCTGTGGTGGGGTCCCAGATCAAACCAAGCACTCGTTCTGTCTCTGGACCTCCACTGCTAATCTGTATCGCGGAGCTGGCACGGTCTTCTATGGGTACGCCAGCTAGGGCCACCGGGCTATTAGACGCCCAATTTGTCAAGTGGAACCCTCCTTTCGCGAGGAGGGCACTTACGCTTTGGGCGAGTGTAGCAGCTTCATTGGGTGTGTCTGTTGCATCTAGGTAGTCGTCCATGTAGAACTTGGTGCGTACGGCTTTTGCGGCGGCCGGGTACTCGTGCTCGTATGTTTCGGCCACTTTATTTCGGACGAATTGGGCACTGCTTGGGGAGCAGGTGGCTCCGAACATCATTGATGACATTTGATAGGTGTCTGGTTCATGATGGGGTGATGTCCTCCACAGGAAAAGCTGGGACGGCTGGTCTTCTCGCCTTATTTTTATTTGCAGGAACATTTCTTTGATGTCTGCAGCAATGGCGATGTTTCCTTCCCGGAAGCGTATTATATTTCCCAGGAGGGAGGACAGCAGGTCAGGACCAGTAAGCAGCTGATCATTGAGGGAGGTTCCTTGGCATCGGCTTGCAGCATCGAATACCACTCTGATTTTTCCTGGCTTATTTAGGTTGATTACTGCGAAGTGAGGCAGGTACCATTTGCGAGGTGTGGTGGTGGAAGCTTCATGGCCTGATAGCTTCTTGGCATAGCCTTTGTTGAGAAGTTGACTTATTTTGTCATTGTAGGCCACTGCTAGATTTTTGTCTTTTGCTAGCTTTTTCTCCAGAGACAGAAGTCGCTTCAGCGCACACTGCCGATTGTCAGGTAGCGAGGCTTCTGGATTGCGCCATAGTAGACCAGTTTCCCACTTCCCTGTAGGAAGAGGACGTGTAGTTGCATTCATAAGTGCAATGGCCTGTTGTTCGCTTGCATTGACTCTGGTGGCTGATGTTACTCCGAGCGAGTCGATGGCGAAGTTGGTTTTTACTAGCTCCCTCAATTGTATGTCTGCGGCCGTTTCTGGTTGTAGTGCCAAAGTGGTAGTCGTGTTGTTATCTCTGGGGTTGACTCCCCCATGAGCGATCCATCCTAGTGCGGTGCGTGATGCTATTCGCGTAGTATCATTGCATTCACGAACTTCCCTTGACACAATTAGGTGAGCGTTGTCTTGGCCTATTAGCAGCTTCGGGACGACAGACCTTCCTTGGATCTGTTGCTCCGGCAGGTTGAGGTTGCTTATTGTGCTGGCAGAGATGTGGTATGTATTACTGTTGCCCGCACCTCGTATTCTTAGTCTCACTTGTTGGGAGAGATTGTCAGAAGTGCACATTCCTTTGGCACCGTGGATTCGCAGTCCGTGAACTGGGCCGTTTGCTCCGACTTGTATTGCGGTGTCAGTGTCAACAAGTGTTACTGTGGATCCTTCGTCCAGGAGAGCAAACACTGACACTTCTTCTTTGTTGGGAGCGCTTAATATTACTGGCGCAATTTTTAACAGTACTCTCTGTCCGGAGTCCTGGCGTCACAAGTTGACATTTTCCACGGTGCCTTTTCGTACGAACTCGGGATTATGTAGCAGGGGGTGGTGTGGGGATCGGCAATCCCCTACTTTGCACCATTGGTTTATTTTGCAGCTTCGTGAGTGGTGTTTTTCTAAGCACTTGCGGCATAACCTTCCCATGCGTACAGTTTCCCATCGAAGTTCAACATCTTTGGCTGCGAATTCTTTGCATTCGCGGGTTTTATGATCGCCGCCACATTGGGCGCAGCTTTCGTCGGCTGTTTTTCTTTTTCGGCTTGGTCCAGGGTAAGTATGTGCCTCATTCATTTTGCGTTTCATCGGGGCGATCTTTTCTTTTGGGCCGTCCCCGATTTCTTCTTGATGTCCGGCATGTATTTGCTCATGGCTCGGTAGAAGTCGCATGCGATCACTATCTTCTTCCTCCTGGTACCCGGCATGTATTTGTTCACGGCGTAGTCGGGATCGTATGTGGTCCACCATCCCGCTGTTTGGAATTGCGTTTGATACCTCTTTCAGAAAGGCAGCGAGCTGGGTTATGGTGGCCGGGGCATGTTGTTTGCGGATCTCGATTAGCCATGCCAGCCGCAGGGAACTCGGCATTTTGTCAGTGACGTCGTTCAGTAATGCAGGATTGGTGAGATAACCTTCGGTTTTCAAGATCCGGAGGGATGCCACCAGGTTTTGCACCGTCCCGGATAAATCTGCCAGGTCCTCGAGTGATACCTCGGTCGTGAGGTAAGGTAGCTTTTTAACCTTGTCTAGCATAAATTTTGCTATGGAGTTAGCGCTGCCGTATCGCTGCTCGAGGACGCTGATGATCTCTGGAACTTGCGCAGGATCCATTAGTAGGGGACCCACGGTATCTCGCGCCTTGCCTTTGAGGGCACGCTGCAGCCGGATGAGATTTTCGCTCGGAGTCAATTGGCAGGTGGCGGTGGATTGAGCGTACTGTGCCTTCCAGGTAGGCCACTCGAGGGGGTCTCCGGAGAAGGTAGGCAAATCTTTTGCTGTGGATTGCCTGGCGATTAGGGCTGCCATTCTTGAGTCATCTTCTAATGTGCGAGGGCTATCTTGCGTTCTGGAGGAGCGGAGCGCCTCTGCCATCACAGAGGCGATCTGGGCCAGTGGGTCGTTGCCGTGCTGCAACCATTCTCGGGTGTGCCGTGCTGTCTCGTTGGCTGTATGCGGTGGTGTAAACAATGGGGAATCCTGGCCGGAGGAGGCTGGCTGTTGCTGGTACCCCGTTGTATTGTAAAGTGGGCGCTCGGGTCCGAGATGGCTGTATTCGGTCGTAGGGATGTTTTTTGCAGGGCCCGTCAGTAGTGTGTAGCCTTGGGTGGCGGCATATCCAGTTGGATCGGTTACTGTAAATTCATTGGTAGGCTGACCGACTTGTGTGTGCATTTGAGTAGTTGCATATCTCGTTGCAAACTCTCCGGCTGGCCTTTTTACTTGAGTGGCATATCTCGTTGCGAACTCATTAGTAGAAGGGCCGGTCGGTGCGTGCACTTGAGTTGTTGCATATCTCGTTGCAAACTCTCCGGCTGGCTTGTTTACTTGAGTGGCATATCTCGTTGCGAACTCATTAGCAGAAGGGCCGGTTGGTGCGGGCACTTGAGTTGTTGCATATCTAGTTGCAAACTCTCCGGTTGACGGACCGTCTGACGTGTGTACTTGAGTGGCATATCTCGTTGCGAACTCATTAGCAGAAAGGCCGGTTGGTGCGGGCACTTGAGTTGTTGCATATCTAGTTGCAAACTCTCCGGTTGACGGGCCGTCTGACGTGTGTACTTGAGTGGCATATCTCGTTGCGAACTCGTTAGTAAACGGGCCGGTTGGTGCCTGGACTTGAATTACTGCCTGACCGAGGTTGGCTCGCAGGGTCGGGCTGGTTGGTGCTGGCTCCTCGGCAGGTTGGCTGACTGCTTGGCGTGTCGCAGCGTTCAGGGCTGCGAGCAGATTGGCTGTCTGCTTGGCGTGACGTCTGTCCCGAATGCGCATCTCTCGGCGCAGTAATCGCAGGGAGTCTTCAGTTGATTCAGAAGTTGTTTCGCTGCTTTTACTGTTGGATTCGTGGAGGCTCTCGGAGACAGATTCTGGAGCTGGTCGGTCAAGTGTGATGAGATCAGAGTTCCTGGCTGGGCTCGCACTAGATAGATCGTGGACCTGGCGGGGTCCTCTAGATGGCGTCTCATCGGTGTCTACGGTGTGTGGGCCCGGGGTCCGTAGGGGCGCCACTGGCATATTTCGGCTTGTCCCCGGGGCGTCAGGTTTAGATTTAGACAGCGATGTATCAGAAGATGTCGGGGTCTTACGGCCACTGCGAAGAGACGGCATTTCCACTGGGTAAGACTGAAGGCGTGTTATGTGTAGATACGGCTCGAAGGACCAAATGTACTAGACGTTTTGTACACAAATTGCAAAAATAGGGAGCTGGACACAACTTGGCACGCCAATGTCCTTAACTTCTGGATTTAATGATTCTAAGTTAAATTAGCAAAAACTGACTCTATAACTGTTGTAAAAACACTTAAAAGACTTGCAGACTTTTGGAGACTTTTGGAGACTGTTGGGGTCAGGATAATGGGATACTGAGAGAAAGGTAGAACAGAATTTAAACTGATTAAAAAACACTTTTAAAGTAGGTTAGAACTTGGAGACTTCAGTTTCTTGGAGACTTGTGACTTCTTGGCTGGTAGTTTTTGAACTGATTTCCTACCGGTTTGCCGTTTGTTTTATAGGGCAAATCCGGGTTGGACTTTTGGAACACAGAACATCCCTGTTTCTGAAGGGTGCTTGCGTTTACGTATTTTTCCCAATCGCTATGATTTTCGAGCAGATGTGTTAAAAATCTGTGTGATAACCTTTGCCAAGACAGTCCTGTTCCAATAAACCGAAGTCTCACATAATTTTTATTGTTTCAACAAGAAAAGGTACAAGTTTACAAATGTGATACAAGATACAATATCTAGAAGTAAATATTTTCTTAAAGTGCAATAATCACTGGTAGACGACAGTTTTTTGAGGTGTTATTGTAGTATATACCTATTTTTAGGTGATGATATATATTTCTTGATTCAAATTATTCCCGATTTCCCGAAATTTAGCTCCGAGTTTTTCGGAATGTAAATTGGCTGTCGTAAATATTTACGATTCAAACATTTCCTTTGTTCAGCATTGACCAATGGCGCCGCGTCTGGTAGCAGGGTGGGGATAACGTAAATACTCAATCATTTCCTTGATTTTGATCATTGCTGTCTGGGGTCCCTGGTGGAAGTATTACGTGGTTATTCAGATGTGTTTTCGAGTCCAATGATGCTGCAGCATGTATTTATTATCAATTGCGTTTATGTTTTCAATTGATAAGTTAATTGTAGAATGTAATAGCATTGTAGACATCATTCCAAATGCACAGTGTTTCGTTGGCCAATGAGAGCACTCCCTTTGTTTCGTAGGTTATTGGAAGGGGTAACGCGCAGCGGCACGGTATTATGTGGAAGCGTAAATTCCATTCTTGAATTCTCAGGGTTGTCATACGCTTTCGTCGACACGTTCGATACAATTATGTAAGTAGATATAACGTATTTTCCTAAAATCGTCTTGAATTTTGAAAAGCTTCTTACTTCTCGAATTTATAGATCAATGTAACTATTTTGACGGCCTCCGCGGCTGAGTGGTTACGATCCTTGTCTACGGAGGCATGCGCAAATAAATTTTATTTGATTATTTAGTGTTATTTCACACATTATTTACTCTTTTAAAACAAGATAAAATATTTTGATAGCTTCTATTGTGGAGGGGATTAGTATGTTCTATTTTTCAATTTATTAAATTAAAAATTATATATAATATATTAGCGTCACGTTCCAGAGTGGGAGATACTCTCAGTATCGCTCTGGTGTAACACCACCATTCAGAATCGAAACATTGCTTATAATAGCTTTACTCATGTTTTGGGATCAGATCTGAAAAGGTACTTCCTCACCTTTCTCTTCACCATCCCCTTCCCCTCCCCACTACCTTCTAACTAACAACGATTGGGGATATCATAGTCTCACTGGCTGCAGAGAGTTAAGACTTTTGCACGGTTTATTTTTTTTGGCTCGAAATGTACATCCATGGTGAGCTAGGGAACCTTATGAAACATCTATTCTTGCCAGAAATTAATAGGGTGTATTGTTTATTCGATTTTTACCAAAAAAAGCTTTTATAAAAAAAATATTATTAGATCGTCGGATAGTATAATACCCATCAAAAGTATGTACTATCGGACGTTTTTTATTCTGGAGTGTCTTTGGTAATTATTAAAATTAATATTTTTTACAGCGTGTAACGCAATCACTATAATCACATCTTTGAAAATAGGAGCAAACCAAAAGACAGGAAAAAATCACTGGCTATAGTCACTGACTTAATTCACCTATAGAAATACGTGTTGGGCTTATCCATGTGCTCGAAATATGGCCAATCCGATCTTACTTCGATGAAAACGATAAAAAAATTACAATATCGAAGTTATTAGGCAGGTTTCCTGCGTAAAAAAAGGTTTTTGTTTTTTCGAAATATTTAAACAAAACATTGAAATTTTAGGGTGTGATCAAAATTGTTTAATTAGTTCGTAGAGTATACTTCCGTCATTTGATCAACTAACCATAAAATTCAGATTAAAAATACCGGAAGAATTCAACCAAAGTTTTTACGATTTATTAATTTAAAATTATTATTCCCTTAGAAAAAATTAACTACATATTTTTATTAAATACTTTAACATTACATGTATCTACTTGCGAAGGATAAGAGACCTACGTTGCTTTTGTTTATTTAAGAATAGGTACCTACCTTCAATTCGAAAGGTTTTACATTGTACATAACTTCAATTTGGGAACCATTCATTGTATAACCACTAATTCTGCAATAGATCACCACTTAAAGTGGTTTGCTGAGCTTGGTGACACATCAGGGATGCCCGGGTTCTTGGGGTGAGATTTGTCTAGCATTTTGGAGGGCCAGATCGGGAAAGGCCGATTGAGAGAGATCATGTATGACCTCGCCAGCTACAGAATCTTTCGCTCTATCGCCTTACACCGCAGTGGAAGGCATGGATTCATGCATAACTCCTGGACATACTCGTACTGACCTCCAGATTCTTTTCTTCCTCAGTTTAAAAAAATCCTCCACACAGAATTACCCACAGTCAAAATAGGCACCGAGGTAAATTATTTTTCCGCTTCCCATCTCTATACCCTTTCCATTCTCTCCAGCCTAACATTTTATCCGATTAAGTGATCAGTGTACATACTTCTACTGGTTTTCTCTTCAGTGGCCATAGCTAATGACCGCAGCATTTCCTGAACAGATTTAGTGAATGCTTAGACGGATTTCTATGCATCAAATTGGATTTGCGCATGCGCCGTAAACTCGCTGACAGCCGAACAAAGTAAACTACCAAAAAATAGTCTAATTAAAAAGGCAATTAGATTACCGGCAACGTTACACTGTTCTGGCCAGTGGCCACCCAGCGAGCTCTTTTTTGAATTCCGATCACACATCGCGCTTTTGTTACTCACAATGGCGTCTCGGATGGACCAAACGACTAATGGCACGCCGAAATCAACACCACTGGCGATATATTCCGATAGAAGTGTTTTGTAGGTATCATCGGATGTCAGGAATAAGCTCGATTTATCACTATTTCTAGTGAATTGTTTTATACTTTTCAGTTATCGAAATTCTTTTATGAAAATATGATCAATTTCGTCCACCTTTTTAAAGAAAATAAAATATGTTTTCATGTTCCGTAAGTATTTTCATTCTTATTATTGTGATAGCTATTTCTGGGTTCAATGCCATGATTAAACTTCTTGATGATGGCAAATAGCGTTTATATTATGAACATATTTTATATTGGTCAAATATTTGATATTGGCCGATTTTATCAAACTGTTTGAAAATCACAGTTTGATATTGGCCAATGACGATTATCCAACTAAGTGGAATTGGTTAATGGCGATTGCCAAACAGTTTAAAAATAACAGTTTAATATTTTCCAATGGTGGTTATCTATCTACCTGTTATTTAAAAAAAGTTTAATATTAGCCAATAGCGATTATGAAAAAGTTTGAAAATAACAGTCTGATATTGGCCAATAGTGGTTATCTATTATTTTAGCCAATAACGATTATCAAACTGAAAATAACGGTTTGATATTGGCCAATAATTAATAACCACGTTCGCTGGAATAACTGTCACAACAATAAAAACAAAAATAATGGCAGAACTCAATAATAACATTATTTAAATTGATTAAGGTACTTCAAATTTATAAAAAAAATTGCGTTCCTTCTACAAAAAAACAAAATAATATCAAAAACCAAAAATCCATAATTTGGCGATATCTATTTTCACAGAGTAAGGCTCAAATTATTAATACTTTATGAAATTGACAATATCTAGGAGTCATATAAATTGGTTGCGACACCAGCTTTCTTTTGAATCGGTACAGGTCACACTTTACAATTCCAGTTGTTTTCTGTTCAGTGAACGGCGTAGTGATGCTGAAACGTAAGAGTGATGGAAGAGGGGTGATTCGATTGACATTAAAGCCATTTTTATACAGTGATTGAATGGCCGCAAGACAAAATGGAGATATTTTAGTAACGCCATGATACTTTGTTAGAATGCTTTCACATCTTTGGATGCAATGATACTGCGTGTTCTGTTTGTCTTGTTGTCAGAAAAGAAAAGTTGTTTTTGTTTTACGACTGCTCAGAATTTAACAGTGACCCGACTATTACTCCCGCGACAGTTAGAAATATAAAATTATAATTAATATAAAATTATAATTAATATAAAATTATAATTAATATAAAATTATAATTAATATAAAATTATAATTAATATAAAATTATAATTAATATAAAATTATAATTAATATAAAATTATAATTAATATAAAATTATAATTAATATAAAATTATAATTAATATAAAATTATAATTAATATATTTTTATATTTTTTAATTGGGATCTTCTGTATTAGCGCCGTCCGAGTATACATTTAGGCACAATCAAGTTTTAAAAATAATTCATCAAAGTTTGGTAATTAAACATAACTTGATTGACTGCCGTAATGTACCATATTATGAATATGAACCAAATTCATTTTTAGAAAATGAATTTTATAAAATTTATTATGATAAAACTATTCTGACAGATAGAACAATTAGTCATAATAGACCCGATATAGTTTTACATGACAAAATTAAGAAAATAACTTATATCATTGATCTCGCTATTCCAAATTCTTGTAATATTCAGAAAACTGTTTCTGAAAAAATAAGAAAATATACAGATTTAGGAAATGAAACTAAAAGAATTTGGCATTCTCAGACTATAAAAATATTACCATTTGTTATTTCGGCTACTGGCATTATACCTAGCTCTCTCATTCAAAATTTAGGCGTATTAGATTTGTCCAAAAATTTGTACATAAAAATGCAAAAGTCGGTCATTTTAAATACATGTAGGATTACGAAAGATTTTTTAAATATTTATATTGAGGGATCAGTAGGATTTATCGGACCAGTTAGGATTTCATCAGAGCCGAACCCTCTGATATGAAAATATCTGGAGTCGGTGAAATATTTTCCCATTATGTTTCTGGTGGATTGACGTATTGTTCTTGTATTGTTTTATTCTTATATAGTGCACTTACATTGCGTTAATTTACTAGATATTCATTTGTGGAAAAGTGTGTGGAAGGGTTTAGTTTTTCATTTGGGAAAGATTCAACCCGGACATAAAATCTGGAGCACCGTATATAAAATTATAATTAATATAAAATTATAATTAATATAAAATTATAATTAATATAAAATGCCAGCATTCTTATAAATACCAACCAGGAATTATTAGATTCCTGGTCAAATAAAATTCTTCACGCAAAACACTTCAATTATCTCAACCAAACATATGTTGACAAATTTTCGTCAAACAAATGGTTGAGTATTGGAGAGTTGAGCGCAGAAATAGAAGGCTTTATGCTTGCCATACAAGATAGAGTCATTAATACTAAAAATTATAGGAAGCATATCATCAAAGATGCAAATCAAATTGATGATTTATGTAGAAAATGTTTGGCTTTTCCGGAAACTATAGAACATATTACATCGGGATGTTCTGTATTAGCGCCGTCCGAGTATACATTTAGGCACAATCAAGTTTTAAAAATAATTCACCAAAGTTTGGTAAATAAACATAACTTGATTGACTGCCGTAATGTACCATATTATGAATATGAACCAAATTCATTTTTAGAAAATGAATTTTATAAAATTTATTATGATAAAACTATTCTGACAGACAGAACAATTAGTCATAATAGACCCGATATAGTTTTACATGACAAAATTAAGAAAATAACTTATATAATTGATGTCGCTATTCCAAATTCTTGTAATATTCAGAAAACTGTTTCTGAAAAAATAAGAAAATATACAGATTTAGGAAATGAAATTAAAAGAATTTGGCCTTCTCAGACTATAAAAATATTACCATTAGTTATTTCGGCTACTGGCATTATACCTAGCTCTCTCATTCAAAATTTAGGCGTATTAGATTTGTCAAAAAATTTGTACATAAAAATGCAAAAGTCGGTCATTTTAAATACATGTAGGATTACGAAAGATTTTTTAAATATTTATATTGAGGGATCAGTAGCATTTATCGGACCAGTTAGGATTTCATCAGAGCCAAACCCTCTGATATGAAAATATCTGGAGTCGGTGAAATATTTTCCCATTATGTTTCTGGTGCATTGACGTATTGTTCTTGTATTGTTTTATTCTTATATAGTGCACTTACATTGCGTTAATTTACTAGATATTCATTTGTGAAAAAGTGTGTGGAAGGGTTTAGTCTTTCATTTGGGAAAGATTCAACCGGGACATAAAATCTGGAGCACCGTAAAATAATTAATATAAAATTATAATTAATATAAAATTATAATTAATATAAAATTATAATTAATATAAAATTATATTTTTTTATGCATTATTTACCAATGCCCAACCAAAAATCGACTGAAAAATACTTTTAATAATAAGTTGGTATGGAAAACATACGAATGTACTTACGGTATCGATTTTTTGTACTTATACGCTGGTATATACAGTATATAGACGACTAGTTTTATCCTTGATGCATTTGAATGAAAATATGCATTCGCAATAATGCAATGAACATCCTCTCTGCACACCCCCTCGGGAACACTTAGCTATATTTAGTGGAAGTAAGCATATCTATATAGACGACCTCCGTAGTGTAGTGGCTAAGACTCTTGACTCACAATCCGGAGGTCGCGGGTTCGAACCCGGCGTGCGCAAATAAATTTTATTTGATTAATTTGTGTTATTTCACAATTAATTAATTAAAAAATAATATATAGTATATTTGCGGCACGTTCCAGAGTGGAAGATACTATCAGTATCGCCCTGGTGTAAGACCACCATTCAGAATTGAAACGTTGCTTGAAAATGGCTTTAGCCGTGTTTGGTGACCAGATCTGAATAGCCAGGTACTTCCCAACCTTCCTCTTTCCCACCTCCTTCCCCTCCCCACTACCTTCAGCCTCACAACATACCCCAATTGGGGATGCCATAGTCTCACTGGCTCCAGACGGGAGCTGTTGAGATTCTTGTGCGGTATTCACTGTAAAAAAAAAAAAAACTTTTTTCGCTAAACCGACAGCGTGATATTGTACATATGGTAGGTACATAAATATATAATATTTAATAATATATATATATTTTTAAATATGCATAGAGTCCACCTCACGGATAATACGGAACGTTCGTGTTGTCGAAGTTTGATACACGGATAATACGGAATATTCCTTTTTTAACTAATGGACAATCAAATATGACATTTGTCGGAAGTACCAATCTTATAAAATAAATTCTCGTCAAAATAAAAACAAAAAAGTACCTACTTCGAATTATTGGTTTGAGATTCAAACTACGAAAGCTGCATGTCATAATTTAAAAAATCCCAGGTTTTTAATGGTTTGTTTGGCAAAGCAGGGTTTGTCTAGCGGGTATGTGTAATTATTCTAATACATTTCTTTCCATATAAATTATTGTTTTATATTGCAATGATATTTTTTCTATGATTGGCAGCATTGATTTAAATGTTAAATAAGAAGTGGGAATGTAAGTGAATTAATTTAAACAAAATTAAAATGTTAAATGCATATTTTTTGCATGTTTTTTCGTCGCCCCCGACATTCATACTCACTTTTCGTAATAATAAAGCTAAATCTAACTGTTTGAATAAAAAATATTCCGTATTTATTTATTTATTTATTTACGCCCTTTTTCGGGGCTTTTAAATAAATATAAGATTCGGGGCTTTTACATAAAGAAGGTAAAAATATATATATTTTTTAAATAATTTCATCTTCACAAATCTAACAATAATACAAACGCCACACTATAAAACAATAATAACAAAACACAAACCGATTGTCAATTCAACAACACGAACAAAAAACAGATTAATGGTCACAGTTTGTCTGGGAAGATAATCCTGTTACGCGATGGTATTGGACCAGTATTATAATATTATGTATTATGTTTTATACAGGCCTTATTATGCTTTGGTTCGGTGTCCAATGGCTTCTATGGGTCCCCTGCTGTGCGGCCACAATCATCGGAGTCGCCATCAACTACCGGCGGACTAATGGTATGGGTTATTCGTATCGGGTTTTAACTCTGTATGATTGTTATTGGTGCTCGAACTCTACAGATATAATAATGTTTTATCCGATTTAAATTTAAATTTTATTCATTTATTTTTATTTGATTGGTGGAACAGGCCTGTTGGTTTGTTTCTGATTTACATAAATAAGTGTTGATATTGAATTAATTGATTACGTTTTAACTTTTCATTATGAGTGTCAATAATGTACCTACAACTTGTCGTTAAGAGGCGTGCTTTCATGTTTAAGTTCAAAAGCACTGCTTACCCTACCTTTCTCACTAAAACATAAAATTTGAACAAACTACTATAACGTGTCAAAAGTAGAAACTAAGTATCCAATTCGTCTCAATTCCAGGGTCTTTCTATTTGTTCTAGTCTTCTTCTAGAGTTAGGAAAGACTGAAGGCAGACCTGGGAAGAAGGTGGACTACCTCGGCCATCCCCCAGGAAGTTTTAGCTTAGTCGTATTTTTTAGTGTCCTGTCTTAAAAATGGCCAACCCATCGTAGTATTTGAGATCTACACAATCTTTCGATGGTTTAAAGATCAAATACAATGTATTTTTCCGATTGTGTTTTCCAACCATATATAACCAACACCTCTGCCGCAGGTCACCTCGAGTGGTTCGCTACGCTTGATGACTTAGCAACGATGCCCGGGTTTTTGTGGGTGTGGTATATCCGGATCTTGGCGACGGATGCGTCTGCCCACCAACTGCCTGGCAGGCCGGATTGGGAGAGACTGTTTTTTTATTATTATTTTTTTATTTATTTAATATTTGTATGTTTTTACAATAATTATACATATTTTTTTTAACATATTAAACAGATTTGTAATATTAATGTAATAAAAGCCTTTCCTCACCATAAAGAGACAAGGCTCTTGTGTTTGGTGGGTGAATTCATACTCAATTACGTTATCAATGTTATCATTTGAGTAGGTGAATAATAATATTGCAACTATTAACAATAGATATAGTAAGAGAAACTTGAGATGTGTCGATTAAGGGAGATCTTTTGATCTCTCCAACAGGATCTCCGAACATTGCCTTGAACCGCAGTGGGAGGGATAGATTCATACGTCCGTCGCTCCTGGACACACTGACCCCCTTTCGATTTAGATCCAGATTCATATCCACCCCTCATAACTTTTAACTTCGCAGAACTTTCTCTCCTCCTTTTCTCTATAAAGACCCTCCACACAGCATCCTCAAAGATGAAAAAGGCCCTGAGGGGAATTATTTTCCTCAGGGCCCCTGTATGGAGCTAATGTAAAAAAAAACATCCGCTCTACATGTCCAAAACCATCCAAATATTAGCAAAGAGTAGGGCAATAATAAGCCTTTAATTTTTCCAGACATCATTGTTTTATTTATTTATTCATTTGTTTGACATAATATTTAACATTTCAAAAATAAAATTAAACAATGTCGGCCTCACTGGGTAGCTCACCTGTGCTGAGGCCTCCATTTTATAAAACAAAAACAAAATAAACTAAAAATTAAAATTTATAATTAAGCTAAAATTATAGGATAAAATGAATTATTTTATTACTAAAAAAATAAATTAAAATCGGTATATATTATATATATTATGTGTTGTGTGTTTGTGAGTGATGTGTATTTTATGTTGGTTTTGAGTGTTTCGTGTAGTTGTGTTTTATTTTTATTTTGTAAAGAAATTTTGGTAATATTGTCTTTTTTGTTCTTTAATCCATTTTGTAATTTTGAGTACGAAATTATTTTTGTTTTCTTCCATTTTAATTTCAAGGGTAAGACTGTTGAATGCTTTTATAGCATGATATTTATAGTGCCTTTGTCCAAAGCTTGTATTTACCGTCGGAGTTTTTAAGTTATTTTTGTACGATTGTCTAACTGGTCTGTTAGTGATATTTTGAGATTGTTGAAATTTGTTTTTCTGGTCAAAAATGTAGTTTAGCAGTGTTTTAACATATAATTGGCGTATATCTAGTACGTCACAACTGTTAAATATTTGGTTTGTGTCAGTCAGTCTATGTTTTTTAAGTATTATCTTTAAGATCGTTTTCTGCGCGATTTCTAAGTGATTGATAGCTGAGTTTGTTGCTCCTCCCCAGATAATTAATTCATATTCTATTATTGACTGACAAAGTGCAAAATATATTGTTTTCATTTGTTTTATATTATATATGTTTCTTATGTTTAGGAAAATGTGTATTGTTTTGAGGAGTTTATTTGTGATTTGTTTGATATGATGTGTCCATCTAAGGTTATGGTCAATTATGATTCCTAGATATTTTATTTGTTCTGTTTTTTCTAGAGAAGGGCAACTGCAGATGTTAGTATTTAAACATTCGTGTATTTTTATGGTGTTTGAGTTGTTTCTTGGTTGTCCTGTACTATTTATACTGTACGTCATAAATTTTGTTTTCGATATATTTAGTGTAAGTATGTTTGAGTCTAGCCAAGTTTTCACCCGCGTGATTTCTAAATTTGCTATGTTAAATACATTATTCCAATCCTTAGATTTAAACAGCAAAACTGTGTCATCTGCATAACTAACTATTTCACCGTTTATTTCCATGCTACAAAGTTCATTTATGTAAATAGTGAAAAGAACGGGCCCTAGTATGCTTCCTTGTGGAACTCCGTATGTAATCGGCAGTGGTTTACTTGTATGGTTATTAATTTTGACTTGTTGTGTTCTATCACTCATATAACTTTTTAATAGTTGGAGTTCCTTGTCTTTGATACCCATATTTTCTAATTTTTTAAAAAGTGTATTGTGGCAGATTGAATCAAAGGCTTTAGCTAAATCTAGATATATCGCTATACATTTGTATCCTTGATCTAAGTTGCTATGTATATAATCTATAGTACATGCCAAAGCTTCTTTTGTACCTCTCTTTTCTCTAAATCCATATTGTTTATCTGAGATTAATTTGTTTTCTTCCAAGTATTTTATGATTTGGTTTTTTAAACTTTTTCGAAAATCTTTGATAGCGAGTTTAATAATGTGATTGGTCTATAGTTAGTTATTTCCATTTTGTCTCCGGATTTATAAATAGGGATCACCAGTCCTGTTTTAAGAGAACTAGGAAAGCAGGAGTGTTTTATACTAAGGTTTATTAAGTGTGTTATAGGTTTTAATATTTCATTTTTTATTATTTTAATGCAATCCGTCGTTATCTCATCTAATCCAGGTGCAATTTTGTTTTTTAATGTGTTTATTATTTTGTCAATTTCCTCTATTGAAGTTGTTTTAATTATAAATCTGTGTTGTGTCGATTGTGTATTGTTCGGTATGTTTGTTTGTGTTAGTGTGTTTGTGTTATGCATTTTACTGTTCGCTAAAACTTTTCCTATATTTCCAAAGAAATCATTTACATGATTTGTTATAGTTTCTGCATTTGTATTGGCATCTATTTTCTTTGAATTAATGTTAAGATGTTCAATAGTATATTTTTGTTTGTATTTTTGTGTATATGTTACTTCTTTTAATATTTTCCATATTTCCTTTGGGTTATTGTTTTCTTTTTTAAGTTTTTCTCTATAGTATAACTCCTTTGCTACTCTAATAATTTTCGTGCAGATGTTTCTATATCTTTTATAGTAATTAAATTGTTCCATGTCGTATGGCGTATGTTTAATTTGTTTGTGAATTTTGTCTCGTGTACGAATACATTTTAATATTCCTTTTGTTATCCATAGTTTAATTTTTTTTGCTTTGTGTGTAAGATAACCTTGTTTTAAATTAGTGTTATTATTTATTTCTTTTAAACACACGTCTCTTTCCTCTTCAGTTCCACAACTCACTGCCAAAAATCAAGATTGGCATCAGAACTTCATTATGGATTGTCGGTTTGCTTTTTTGACATTTTTCTATTTTTAGTAGAATTTCACATTTCAATACCCTTTACAGCATTTCCATTTCCAATACTTTACTATGTCCGTAAATCTGTAAAATGACAAACCAAGAAAAATAAATGATCAGAATTATAGCATAAATAGTGTAAAATTAATACAATAATTAAGGTTATTACTTACTAATGTAAATCATGTGCTTTTTTCAACATCGTATAAAAACAGGCTATCGAAATATCTCATAATATTATTATGAAATCAAAAGAGTTACGATCCGTTTTGGAATCTGATCGGAATTATTTTTCAATTCAAAGGGTCTGGTCCTCGGCGTGTAATTATAATGGTCCCAGATCGAGGGACTGATGAGTAATGGATCTCCGAAAGGACACAATCCACAGGAGGCTGTGTTTTGATCTATTCATGGTCTTGCTATAACCAACTAAAATGTTTCTAAAACATTTTCAAATGAAGAAAAAAATTACTTTGGAAAAATATAACCCTAGGGAAGTTTTAATTTGGTATGTATTGTTAGCTCGAACGACGGAAGTTCTGGCATCACGAAATTTTACGGTGCCAAACAACTGTTTTTAAGCCATAATTATTATATTTAATTAAATTAAGACAATATAAGTGAAACTCATTCGAAAATCTGAAGACAGAAAAATCAGAAAAGATATTGGCTTCACTGGGACTCGAACCCAGGACCCTTTGCTTACATTTCAAGTGCTCTACCAACTGAGATACGGAACCCATATCAAATTCGGTCACTTTTAATTGTATCATACTTCGACTAAGAAATACCAACATTATCTTCATTTTCTTAACGTTCATATTATTGGCTGCTATCTTCATATATGATTGCAAGATTCAACCAGAACTAAATGCTATCTTGATAGTGTGTGGATAAATATTTATCCAAATATTTTATTTTTAATACGCGATATCTATTGACCTTTCTGCAAGTCTAGGATGAATATTAATTTTATTTTTTTTAACTTTATGAGTAAAATCTCAAATTATAATATTTAATTATATATTATTATTATATTAAAATTATTAATTTTTATATTAAAAATAATTATTAGCCTGAAACACTATCTATATTGAAAAAATCTCCCGAGAAAATATACATGCCGCCGACAGGAATTGAATCCGCATCCTTCTGATTTCCGGTCAAATGCTCTGACCACTGAGCTACGTCGGCTTATCTCCTACCCACCAAATTATTTAATATATAATGTTGTTTCATTCAACAATTACTGGTTATTACATTTTCCTTTATGCTATGCATAAAAACCTTGTCTTAAACATTAGTTTATCAATTAAAAAATAATAATCTTTTTAAGTCCCCTAGCATAGTCGATTGATAAGGTTTGATAGGATAACTTTCGGTAACTTCTCATTGTTCCCTAGGACAACCGTAGATCGCTTACATACAAACAACAGTTTATGTAGAATATATTATTAAGGCCACTTAGTCATTGGTTACTTATTCATTTGCGATCTGCAGCCATGTTAGGGAACGATGAGAAGTTACCGAAAGTTATCCTATCAATCCTTATCGATCGACCGTGCTAGAGACCATGGAGGTGTTAAACTTTGGCTTATCCAATCCACCGTCGAAAATAACATGCCATAAGTATTGCTTGCTTACTATTTTTAAATGATTTAGTGAGAAAAATGCGGGCGAGGCCGGGTAGTCATTCTTAGTAAAGCAATCAATTTCCAAGACAAAAATCCAATGCCTGTAAACCCTTCTGTAAATCGAAAGTCCACTTATTTCCTATTGCAAAGTGTCTATAGAAAATACGGTAGACGAAGAGTACAAAACAAAGAGAGATTACTAAATTTTGTTGACATTTTAATTTGTGCAAGTCACTCAGATTTGAAAGAAACACATGAGTTTATTTCGGTTCAAAAGGTTGAGAAACATTCACAAGGATATTTCTAATCTACCGCGATACGAACTATGATTAATACGCAGGTCCTATATTATAATATTATAATATGATAATTTTTTATTCTCCTATGACAGGATCTCACAGATACCATCTTGGCGGGACGTCCTTTGCCTTTGTCGAGTTGGTCCTCCAGCGTGTCCGGGCATATAATTAAGTGACATCTATATTATTTATCTGAAAGGAATGTAGTCAACAAACACTCTGGCGACAGAAATAACAGCTATAATACTGCAGTGTTAGGGAGCATTTGTGTCACGAGTCTATAAAATATTTCAATGGACAACTAAATGACACGGTAGGAATTTTTAAGGGCTTCTGAATTTGGTGGAATGCATTGAACCGTTTGTTGAGTTGTCACTTTATTTATACAAGCGGGATATATCTACTGTTACCGAAACTATTTATTGTATGTTTGTTTTGTTTTAGAAACTTTATTATGAACTTATGCTTGAAAGCATAAGTTCATAAAAGCAAGCTTGATAGCAATTTCACAATGTATTTTAGCAATTTTATATTGTAGTAAGTACCTCTCCCTACGCAGCACGCCGCGGTCGTTGTATCTGTCTATTATCTACTTATCTATCTACATATTTAAGAGTGTCAGTATAAATCTACAATTTTTCCGAGATTGATGAAATTTTGCACACTTTACTTTCGAAACAAGAGGAACGTCATTGTCTCGAAAAATCGCCCGCATCCTCGTTTTCCCACCCCTTAAAGCAGTATTTTGATACTCCTTGATGAAATTTGCACACTTGACCTGTTAGGGATTATTATTATTTCTTCAAACTTCGCAAAATTGCTTTGTGACATCATTAATTATATAATGAATAATATATCACTTTGTTTAAACCACTATATTATAAACAATATCTACATGTTTCGATAACAATGTTATTTTCATTCAAAATCTATGTGGTTTAAACAAAGTGATATATTGTTCATTATATTATTATTATTCATTATTCATTTGATGAATTCGATTCCTACCAACCTATTTGATATACTACAGTAGTCCCGTGACTCTTATGCACACAACACACGCCAAAGAGGTCATTTAACCGATTTCCCCAGAAATAAAACTGCTGTATTTATAAAACTGGGAAGACTTCGGTGGCTGGGTCATGTAGAGAGAATGACCGAGCATCAAGCACCAAACTCCCTGCTGAACTCAAAAAAGATAGGGCAAAGGAGCCCGGGAAGACCAAGATTAAGATGGAGCGACAACGTCCTCAAAGATATATCTACATTGGAGCTTCTAAACTGGAGAGAAGTGGCACAAAACCGCGATGTGTAAAGGAAAACTCTCGAGGAGGCCAAGTCCCACCAGGCGTTGTAGAGCCAAGAGTGATGACGATGATTTGTGGGTAGTTTCAGCTAATCACCTTCAAAACTTTGGAATGAAATTCCACTGTCTATTCGAACATGGACATCGTTGCAGTGCTTCAAGAAGTTCTGTAGGGAATGGTTGCTGACTGCACAGTCAACAGCATAACATCACATTTGCCAGAATTTACAATTAAAGGGGTACATTCTTGTGTTTGTGACTATATCGAGTGTAAGATGTACATATAAATATGTAAAAATCTATTGCTGAATAAATGTTTTTTATTATTATCACCTCTAAATATTGCCAATCTTTTAGGAAAAAAAATATGTCAGTAATAGGAAAACAATCATTAAAAAGGAAACTGAAAACAAAACCCACAAACTTCCCAAGGAATGCTTCACATGTCTTTCTCATTCAAGACCTTGAAATAATTTTTACAATTTATTTCTAATGCATTTCAACTTCAAACAAAGCGATCAATGACGCTGGTCATGTACATATACATTGGTATTACGTATAATATATTATTTCAGTCCGTGGGCCGATCGCTTTCATTAAAAGACGTTTCGTAAATGGACATTTTTCATTTCAATATAACTAGGGAGCTATTAACGTGCAGGTGATTGATGAGGGACCATTAATACTGCGGTATGATATACGGATTTAATGACCATGACCTTATGGAAGACTGTGTTTGGTAGACGGCACCTCGGAATAGGCAATCATATTGTCATTTGTTTGTGAATGGAAACTCAAAATTAGATTTTGGGCAGGGATCTTAGTAAGCCGATAATCGGACAGTCAAAGACAAGACTTAGTAAAAATTATCCAAAACTAATGTGGAGAAGGCCACTTGCACGGATTTCATAACGGATAGATTTTTGAACTAAGATTTCGAAAATGTCAGTAAAAATTTTTAGAAATGTATAGTTTTTTTATTTTTAAATAAATAAATCCATTATTTGAGCTCGTGACGTCACTACATGAAAATGTCCCGTCTCCGATTGTATTCCCTTAATTTTGTAAAATTCCACTCTTATTAATTTTATATGGCAACACTTTGATTTCCGGTCAATTTTTGAATTTTCGTTTAACGTTCACTAGATTTATTGTTTGTTCTGTGCGAACTTATTCTTTGGTTTGATTTTTAGATAAAGATGGCGGTGTTTTTACAGATGTTACGAAGAGAACCCCGTACAATTTATTGATATTCGTAAACGTTTTTTTTTTAAATGATTGAAATTAAACGTAATGGTACACTTCAAAAAATTTCTTCACAATTTTTCACGTTCATACTTCGCTTCGTCTCATACCTACCTATGCACTTCCGTTGTTTCGACAATAATTGAGATTTATATCTACTTTTCATATAGGTACCTACATTAATTTTTTTTCTGTCCGGTGACGGACGGCGACCGCCAAGAAGCCCAGATACAATTCGTAGATAGTATACATAGAGTCCTTCGCCCTTTGAATGGCGAGACCATATTTGTCCCAACGCACATAGGTCTCGAATAAAACGCTGTAACTCCCTTACTATCATAGTGAGAAATATGTTCTAAGCGGTGTTAGAAAGGGAAAACACAATGCTTTATATTCCAATTTAAAATAAATTTTAGATAAATTTTTAAAAATTATTTTTACATAGAGCGACAAAAAAGTGAAATCTCAATATGTGTTTGTTATACGTTTGTCTAATAAAATATGTATGTGTTTTTATTATTTTTTTTTATTATCAGTAACTTTAGTTAGAAAAAACGTAAGGTGAGCTATTTTTAAAACTTTTTTATGTTTGTGTGCAAAAATTTTATAATTAAAAAAATATATGTTTATTTAGAATTATATAATTTGAAAGCGTATTTCATGACCTTTCTAAAACAGTTTTTATTTTTTTATTGTGCTCAGAAATATTCCAAATATTTGCATTTTATTGTAAAGCGAAAATATTTTGACCATCTGAAAAAAAAGCCAAATTTTTGAATGGTTAAGGGTATACTTGGTCGAAGGTTAATATGGATAAAGCAGACGTAACAGAAACATATGATGAATATGATAAATATTGATCGGGTGAAATCATGTGCTTCATAAAGGGAATTACGTTGATTGAGTTGACATATAAAAAAAACATCGATGTGACCCTAAACAATCTACAGAAATAATCGTTTTATTTTATAATCTTCGTATTATTTCATTAAATTCATAACTGAAAAAATTAAAACCAATTGTTAATTGCGAACCCTCCACCCCTGCTGTATATTATTTTTTCATTCTCATTATCTTGTTTTTCCTGCTTTTCATGTGTTGTTTAATTTTTTTTTGAGAAAAATCTCCTCAAGGGCGCTGGCAAATGGCTAATCATTCATCCTTATGTTTTCTTATGATGTGAAAATGTATTAATTTTATATAGGTTCGCTGTTTAACTTCATCTTTTCCTTCCCACATGCTTTAATTTGTGCTTTTTCATTTCTGTTGTATACATATATATGTATTTCGTTCTTTTTTCTACCACTTTATGTTTTCTTTAATGTTTTAATCTATGTTTGTATGCTTTAATTTTTTTGCGGAAACTTCACTGGTTAATGCACCCATGTAATATGCAATTACCTTATAATATGTATAACTGTTTGTTTCCCTAATAAACTAAAATAAAAAAAAGTAGTATTAATTTGACTTGGTGTTACGAGCCCGCAGAGCAATGGGACACGAACTTTGCCTGTTCTAACAAAAGTGTATTCTGGTAATCAATCTTTCCATTATGGCATCATGGCGTTCTGCTATACATCACTCACTATGAGGAAACTGCGGACTGCGGACCCACCAATAATAGAACACCTTCATTATTATTCAGCCATTGAAAAAATTGCATTCAATTTTGACTTATTCTTTTGCACAAAGAGGACGTTGAGTTGGTACCTACGCATACATCTACATTACTACACAAATTAATATTTTTCAACTGCTTGTCCATGAATTTCTACATATTTAAATGTAATTAAGTTTTACTTCATGTTCATCAAAAGATTGCTAAAAAGAAGTATGGCATAGGTTGTTAATTGTTATTTGCTGTTGATTTTTAGAGACTTTACTGATTTCGTCTTTTGGGATGATGTTTTTTGGGCATGTGTCATGGGCATGATGTCCAGCATTCGAGTTATGTTACAAATAATGACCTATAAAACAAACGTTTTATTTTTACAGTCGATTACAATGAAACTACTATACTGCCTTGTGAGATCGCAGCTAGAATATACATCTCCTGTGTGGTCACCAATTTATACTTGTAACTTACACCGCTTGGAGAAAGTACAAAGTACAATTACAAAGGAAGTTTCTTAAATATGTTCAATATAATATACAATATCGGTGACAAAAAATGTCTAACCTGAATTTATCCTATAAATGTAATTATTACTTATTTTAAAATATTTTTATATTTTATTTCGTATAATTATTTTTTTTATGATACCTTTAAGTAATTAATCACCATTCTTTATAATGTTTTTTTTTCTATAGGTACCATATTATTTTATTTATTCTTGTTTGTCTTTCGTTACTTTATTGTTATCCTGACGAAGAAGCTATTGGTTTTGAAACATTATGATAATTTCGATTAAATATGTGATGTTTTACAAAGTGATTTGTGGGAAAACCATGTATATGGTCGTGTGAGAAATGTGGGTATCCGAAAAGAATGTAAGGCTGATTTAAGTGTAATGAGTAAGACTAAGAAAGGGCCCCTCTGATGGTTTGGGCATGTAAAGCGAATGAACGAAGAGAGTAGGGTGAAGAATATATGACGCACATGTGAATGGTAGAAGAAAGCGGGGACGCCCGAGGAAGACATTGCACGATTAAGTGAATCAGATACTTGAGTCGGGCCATGTCAAAAGTCAGAATAATATAAGAGTATGTATGAGACGATGTATAAATGTGAGTGAGGCAAAGATGGTTAGTTAGTTAGAAATAAAAAAAAAGATTATAACTTTTCAGTCCGTCACTCGAGGAGCAGAGACCATCCTAAGAGGGAGGTGCCCTCCTGTCCAGACCTGGTCCACGTGCAAAGTACTGAGCGGTCCTGGGTCCTGGTAAATATTCTGTCGAAAAGATAATAAATTAACGTCGGAGGAGTTTTTGTGCCTCTTTGTTTCACGGGGACTCGTTTTAAACGCCTTGCTCCGAGCCATGGATGTTTTTTTACAGTGGTGGTCTGTATTTTTAAATTCCCTATTTATTGAAGTGAAAAATTCTTTAGCGCCGCTGTGATTTGAAACTCGATGAAACGATATTCATATGTCTTCACCATCTTTCCTTTGTTTTTTCAATACTAAATTTGCTCTCTTCAAATTTGCAACTCATGAACAACCGTTAGAATGGGCTGTTTTGAAAATTTTACGGATTCATATATATTTGAAGTTATTTTCGCGTTTTGTGTACGTTCTATTCAAGTTCTGTGATTATTCAGTTTTATGAAGCAACTGGCCTGTAATGATATAATAACAGAACTTGAATAGATCTTACACACAACGTGAAAATTAACTTCAAATATTTTATGAATCCATACATTTTTTTGAAGCAACCCGTCCTTAGTGACCCGGTGAACTTCGTACCCCTCAGAATCAATAACTGTTGTTTTATCTTATTAGTTGAAATAAATTCAGTTTTTTTATTAAGTTAAAAATACTACAACGAAGCAATTATCGATGCGAAACGGTCGGTGTTTTGTTTATGTCAGTATCAGAGATGGATTTGTATACAGATTTATATTTTTTGGGATTTTCTTACTTTTCCACTTACTTGAGGGAATTGCGTTTCATTTTCTTTATACGTGTGATGGAGATTTATTATAATTATTGTATTTTTCCTTTGGAGGGGTGCAGACATAACTTTCACCATTTGTCTCATTTTCGACTGTTGACATTTAGCGTGTAAGAAAGAGGGGCACCATTATATATTTAAGAACAAAAGCAAAACAATAAGCACATTGACATTTTTGAATTTTTGAAATTCACTCACTACTCAATATTATACTTATCACAATATTGCTGCAGCTCTTTCAAAAGATGAGATAAATGTTCGAGGAAAAGAATTTTATTTATGTTTTTCGTGAATTTTTCCGATTATTTCATAGCTCTTCGGCAATCCAACAAATCAAACATCATAAAAATCGGTCCAGCCGTTCTTGAGTTATAAATTATGTAACTAAGACTTTGTTTTATATATTAAGATAAAAGTAATGGATTGAATAAAATATGTGATTGACATACAAAAAAGTGCCTTTTATTTAACAACTACTTATCACGAGATTAATGCACGATTTTTTATAACAACGTCAAGAATGACTCGACTATACAATAAATACTGCGAAATGAAGACTTGGATATATTTTCGAATTCAATTACTACCATCAGAAAGAACTTATACTTGCATATACCTGACGATCTCCTCACTTAGAGCTGTTTTGTAATTATTGAATCATTCGCTTACTTGTTACTACTAATCATTGGCTCTATAATATAATATGTGTACACTTATTATGTATAAATGAATATATGTGTGCATGTGTGTATGTACATGAATGCATGCATATGTGTAGAGTGTGCACACGTATGAATATACATATGTGTGTACAAGTGTACATATACACGTACACAATACGTGTGTACGTATGTATTTACTAATATTTGATTTGGATCCTCCTTGTTTTATGAACTTTTAATTTGATTTTTTATTATGTATTACGACTTAAAGTCACACCAAGAATGTTGAGATAAATGGTGTGCTCTGTTTTTATGGGAATTATCGCTAAAACCATATTGAAAATGTAAATTAATGTAATAATTTTATTGTAACGTCACAAAATTTATAAATCTGGGAAGAATTCAGTGGCTGGGTCATGTAGAGAGAATGACCGAGCAACAAGCACCAAAGTCCCTACTGAACTCAATACCGACAGGACGAAGGAACTTGGGAAGACCATATTTAAGATGGAGCGACAACGTCCTCAAAGTTTTACCCACCTTGGAGATTGTAAACTGAGAGAGCTGGCACCAAACCGTAACGAGTGGAGGAAGACTCTTGAGGAGGCTAAGACCCACCAGGGGTTGTAGAGCCAAGAGTGATGATGATTCTGTTGGTGAGCCAATAAATAAATAAACTAACTGGGTGATCAGCTCACCTCTAAACGAGCAATCACGATACTAACTTTCTGTCGTACAGAAAACTTAAATGCCAATAAATCTTGTATTTTTTCTGAGTGACTACTTGATATTGAAATAACGAGCCGCCACTGCAAAAGTTCGATGGGATCTTTTTAGAATACAAAGTAGACAAAAGCGGCGATACGAGCTAATGAGTTGACTATCATAAATTTATTATTTATTACCTAAGGGGTTCCATACACAACACATGCCACCCCTCGCGAGGGGTTGCTAGTTCACATTACTCACGTGTGTTGGTCCTTCGATTTTAGAGGCCCTTTATAATATATATTTTTATTTATTGTTTATAATATTTATGTGAACAAAAAACTTGCCGCCTGGAAAGGCGTTTCGATAATTTTAAACTATAATTTATTTATTATTAGGTAAAAATTATGGTGAGATTCATTGTGGTATATTGTAAGATATAATTATAAATTTCTTAATAAATGCATACGTAAATAAATACCTTATGTATCTAATTATTAAAAAAAAACAAATTGTTAAACGTGTTAGAAGTTAAAACTAAAGTAGACAAGAGTAGGAAGATTACGAAACACCGCACAAAGTGGAGACCGATTCTCTCCAGGAAAAATCATAAAGATGTATGTGTCTGTCTCTTTTTAGTGTTGCTATTTATCGTTTCATCGAGTTTCCCACCACAACGGTGCTAAGCTAAAGAAGTTTCACTTCAAAATTATCTTGTTTTTAGCTCCACACAGGAGAATAATAGGAAAATAATTTACCTCAGGACGTACGTCGTCTTAGGGGTTGTTTTGTGGAGGGTCTTTTTAAGTAAAGGATGGAGAGGAGGTTCTGGGAAAGAAAATGTGTGGGTATGAGGGGTGGGTAGGATTATTTGAGGGTCAGTGTGTCCAGGAGTGACGGACGTATAAATCCATACCTTCAACTGCGGGGCAAGGTGGTGTATCGAGAGAGTTCGGCTGGACAGTTCAAAAGACCTCCCTCAACTACTCTCTTTCGATCCGGCCCGCCACACTGAAGGTGGGCAGACGCATCCGCCGCCTAGGTCTTTAGCAAACCTCTCTCGATGAAACCGGCCACCCTTGATCAGTCACCAAACGTATCATACCATGTGGGGTGACCTATGGCCTAGGTATGGTTACGCAATAAATGGTTACTGGGGCGGCGGTAACCATAACCGCCTCTCAAATCATTTTAATTTGATTTAGACAAAGGCTCTACAAGTATTAAAATTCTGAATTTGTTTATCAAATTTTACATTTTCACTCAAACAGTTTATAAAGTTTGATTGTGATTGATGATTGATATTATGGCAGTTAATATAAATTTGTGTAAAAATTAGTTCACTTTTTATGTGTAGTAATCGGAAAATTCTCGCCAACGAATAAAAAATAAATATACATAATGAAGAAACAATATTTTACATCTTATTATTGAAAGGTTTTCTTATAAGAGAGCTGTTCTGTCCTTTTTGATTTATTTATTTATTTGAAAACGCCCAGTATTCTGGACAATAATCGAGGTAAGCGTAGAAACTTAACCAACAAATCAGTTAATCTTCACTCGTCACGTATATGATATGTAAATACAAGAGTCCCCGGCAGTGCCCGCGCTTTACACGGAGTTATCCGAAATCAGTTGTATACAGTAATTTTCCTCGTATTTCATAAAAAAGGACCAAAATTAGGCTTTACGAGGTGGAAAAAACGGGATGAGGGTGGTTTTTTAAATCATACGTAGACAGTCCTTCCTCTTGTTTTTAAGGTTAGGCGTGCAAGTTTTTCGTCAAACTCTGAATAAAACCATACATATTTTTTTTAGTGATATCACCCGGAGATCTAAATCTTTGTTTTTTTTTTTAATAAAAAAATCTATTTACATTTAAAAAAATATTTCGTAAAAAAGTATTCGTAGTAATTATACTCATTTTGATGCCAATAATTATGATACATTTATATATTCTTAAATTTGAGCTAAAATTGAAAAATTACCTAAAACCACGATTATTCCTTATTTCTTATTACATATTTAAAAAATTTTTTTTCTCGGTTATTGATAAATCTTGCGTTTTTCTTATTATTTTCTTGTTATTATTAATCTTTACAATATTTTATTACTAACTTATACAATAATTAATTCGGCATGATTTCCCACACCAACAACAACATATATAATATAATATGAAAACGCTTTATAGTCAGGAAACGCTAAAATGTAAAAAATAATCTACATATTTTTTCTAAATATGTAATACAAACATATCAAATAAAAAAAATACGAATTTTATGCAAATTATTTCTTAATATCTGACCAGGAGCATATTATATCTTCAATACATTAATATAAAATGCAAAGCCGCGAGCTAACAGACAATTCTTTGTTAAAAATTAACCCACATAATAAATAATAACATATATTATTGCCTTTACTCCATGTCGCAGTCACAGTCATACGCTGACACACGTTTCCTTTAGCTAAACTAATAACAGGGTAACACACACTGCAGGATGACCGCGACTGTTTCCACCTTCAACCGAGGTGTCCGCTGCATTATTATAGCATTTCATGGCACTCGGGCTGTCGGGTGCTCCAGGTGTAAAGAAGAGGTAGAAAAGTGTAAACTGTAGGTTGTGTTGTGTGTACAGCAATGCCGTATTTAGGCACAGACAATCTAGGCAAATGCCTAGGGCGGCAATATTTAGGAGGGCGGTATTTCATTGAAACTAAGTCAATGCATTTTGCACTAACTTACATATGTGTGAAACATGGTGTCACTACCGAATCAGCCCAATAGAACGTCTCCGGAACCAATATAATGATGCTTGCAGAATTATATTTGGATACAGAAGATACAGCAGCGCATCCACAATGGTTACGGAGCTTGGACTACACGGATTTGCCGGTCTGATGAGACACCGGGTCACTGGAGCCAGGATGCAGCTAATGGCCTCCGATACCACAGTGGCGATCGCAGCCTTCCAGCACCGAGCACACTCCAGACCACGTCCTACATTATAATTGATTATTTATTTTATTTCTATTATCGCATATGCTTTTTTTTTCTTAACTTTATCTGTTGTGTAAAATATGTATGCATAACTCTATGGGACGTGTGAGATTGCACTATCCCCCCCACATCCTGGAATAAAACATTATTATTATTGGAAAAGGCTTCGTAGTTTTCATATTTTGCACAAACTTGTAAAATTTAAAGTAGGAATTTCTTCGCAGTGTTTCAAATAGGGCGCCATCTAGCATAAACGCTTCGAGCAATTCGATAAACTTGTTATCAAAGAAGCACGTTTAAAAAAATTAAGGTCACGCTTTAATTTAATAACGTTTCCTATTAAAGTTCTGCAAGCATTTTAGTTTTCATTATTGTGACAACTGTTTCGGCGTCTAAGGACAATTTTAAACTGTGATTTTGCCACATTGAGACGATTTTATTAATATTTTCGGATAAAACCAATTTTCTTATAAAAATCAATTATGCGAGGCACTTATGGCAACCGTTTCACAGAATTAGAACGATTCATCAAATTTCCATATTGATTAATTGTTTTTGTGTTTAATTCGTAGAACTCCATTTTAATTTTTAGAAATTTAATTAAATTTCAATTTGATATGTTATTATCGAGTTCTGCAAGTATTTAAGAAAGTATTTTAGTTACAGCTGTTTCGACTGAAAATTCGAAAATTTCGAAAATGACACCTCCTTACAAGTCGAAACAGCTGTAACTAAAATACTTTCTTAAATACTTGCAGAACTCGATAATAACATATCAAATTTTAATTTAATTAAATTTCTAAAAATTCCAAATTGATTTTCAAGTTTTGTGAAAGTTCAATTCAAGTTCAATTCAATTCAAGTGTAATAACTAAATAACTGGCCCAAAATGAAAAAATTACAGAACTTGAATAAAACACAGGTTCTCAGATGAAAATGAGCTTTGAATTTTGATTAATTGTTCGAATTCTGTAAATCAATTGGCCCTTACTGTTAAAGGTGCGAGTGTTAAAGGCTAACTATCGAGAGGGTACCATTTTGTACCAACTTAAAAGGGGGATGGGGAGGAGGTAATTTGATGTAAAAACTTCTTTAGAACCGTTGTGATTTGAAGCTCGTTGAAACGAAAAAGCGACACTAAAAAGAGACAAACACATGCATCTATAAGATTTAGCCTGCGAGAGAATGAGATAGAATAATCGGTCTCCTATTTGTGTGGTGCTTCATAGCCTATCGGTCTCCTCCGAGGTTACACTTCTACCGCGTGTGAACTGCATACAATTTTTTTTGTCAAGGGCGGCTTGCTACCCAAAGACGGACCTGGTGTTGGGTGTATAGGTAGGAGTTATAACCTACCCGTGACGCCTGATTGTTATGCGGATCCTCCGTGTCAGATGCTCACTGGAACGGAGCGCGGATCGGCTAACTTTGGCCACAAACTGTTGGGATTTTATCTGTGATAATAAATCAACCAAATCTTCTGTACCTAGATATAAAAATAAATGTGTATTGCTCGCTTGCTTGTTCGTTTGTCCTTTATGTATAGGTTCCACTTGCGAAGGTTTATGGAATATTACAACCACATGACAATATATTAAAAATTAAATAATTAAAACACTTTGTTTTTAGCACAATAATCTTTATTTAATTTATTAAAAAAATAAATTTAATTAATAAAATGGTGCCACAAAGTGAATTTGCAAAATTTGAAGAAATATATTAAAAAGTTTGCTTAGCCATTACAAAAACGAAACTGTCAACCATGTCATATTTTGAGAATGTCATTTTGAAAACCATCGACTGTTCTTGATAAAAATTCAATTTTTGAATAAACTCTTCAAATTAATGAATTAAATTAAAGTACTCACCTATGATACTAATTCAAATCGAATACTTTGAATCTAATCAAGAATTAGAGGTACATATTTTAAATGGTACCTATATTAGGTACCAAATTTGATTGATTGTTCTTTATGCGTTTCTAAACAATTCATCCGATTGCGATGAAACTTTGGTGATTTGATGTGCGTATTCCTGCAATGGTTTCCATATATTATAGTGAGCTCTGGCCTTAAGAAATACATTTTTGAAGGAGGGGTAAAAGTGGGGCAGATGGAAGGGGAACACGGAAGGGGAGGATGGAAACGCGTATGGGGAAAGCGGGGAAGGAGAAAATAGGAGGGGATGTTTCCCACGTCCCCTCCTACGAACGTGGACGTGGACGGAACGTGGACGAATAGGATAGGACACGCAAGGAGAAACAATTTCTCATGCAATTGTGGCTCTGCAACACATGCTGGAAATTCGCTTGTGTAATATATTTATGAAACCAAGACTAGGATTTCGATTCTTATTTTTAGATAGTTAAACGTATATTTAAAGTTTCATAGATCGTGACTCCTAATGAATAATATTGTAGAACCTTTCAACTGTCATATGTGAATTTCGGCGAAACAACTGAACCTAAGAGATTTGATTGGATGATTGATTAAAATTGTGCTTTCCCTATGAAACCCGAAAAGTCTTTCATTTAAGATCCATTATAAACATAAAAACAAAACAACAAAACTCAATTAAAAACGAATTTTAGAATTCGAAAAATTAAAATGACAATAAGATAAATTCTTAAATACTTTATATAGTTAAGTAAATACTATTCTGCTTGACTTGCTTCTTCTTATAAATCATCATATGTGATCACCGGGATCTGATACGATGATATCATAAAGTAACCCCCTTTCTATGATTCATTTTATTATTGTTTATTTCATCGCACTTTCGATTCTTTAATTTTTAAAAAAATGTTATCGATCCCCGAAGTTGTCGATTTTTCGGCATCAAACAGGCGGGTAAAGTCTCCTCGCTTTACCGTGCAACATCTGCTCCTACCACTTTAAACAATAATATTATACTGGGAATGGGTACCTACAAGTTGCGGTCAGCAATAATAAGGATGAAATTAGTGTGCGATTCCTAATTCACCCCAGTCTATCTAACTACTAACTACCGTGGTATCAAAAATAAAATACTTTTCGACACCTTGTAATTATGGTTTTTAGTTTGTCAGTCATTCGTTGGAGGGAGCTCTGTGGTTTACGTTGACTTATTTACTTATTTTATCATTCACAGGACCCGCAGATACTTAATAGTACAAAAATGATTACCATGTACAAATCGCAAGTGCACCCCATGGTTGAATTTGGCAGCCGCCTCTGGTCCGGAACCCCACAAAAAAAATCATTGATAGATTATCCTATCTTAAGGGCCTTTAACCAGCCAGCGGCCAAAAAACTACATTTCGTCAAAGTATGTTCTTACGATCGTACAGGGCGGTTCCAACGAGAAAGATTAATTATTCTCCGTACCAGATTTTAAAAATTACATTTAACTGTATATCGATTATATTTCATTCCAAATTTGATTTAATTTACACCTACACCAAAAATGCTGAAAGGCGTGACGATAAAACTATTAAATTTATGTACTTTTTGAAATTATTTTTTCATCATAAGTATTTATCATTTTTCAATAATGACTAAGCAAAATAAGAATGTAAAAAAAATCTAAATATAATAATTTGAAAGACAGTAAATAGATAGACAAAATACAGAAATTTTAAGTGTTTAAATTTTAAGTCATAAATAAGTGTTCGGATATTTTTTTTTATGATTTCATTTGAACTAAAATTAAAATTTTGAAATAAGCATTAACTAGATAGCGTATTGATTTACAATACTGAATATATGATTACATGGTATGAAATACGTCTTGTAAAATAAGAATTTTCGTTTGAAAATTTAACAAATCTGCCAATGACCTACGGTGTAACCGTATTATACTAAAAATAAACATTTTTTCTCAAAATTTTAAACGTGCATTTACTAGATAAAATAACAATCTTCCGAAATCTATTTATAATTTTTTTCTGGAAAAGAGTCAATGCGTTTAAAAATTGATTTAAAAATGACATATTTGCGGTTTTCTCTAGTTATGCCCTCTTAACAAATGGATTGCAATCTCACAGGCATCGGGTAGGAAAGCTGTCATTGTTCTACTGGCATTTCAATAGAATATGCTCATAACTGGCGTCGTGAAACATGCCAAGCGCGCGCTCAACATTTGTAAACAGTTGATGTTTGTTGTTTCATAAGAACGGGTGGTTTCTACGACTCGTTATTGAGTCAAAAGCTCGGCTGTGGAACGATTTGCTGGCCTTTGTGTCTCCTCCATCCTTCAACATCTCTTCGAGATACAGGTTCTCTCTTTCCCTTAAAAAAAAACCTCTACACAGCATCCCCAATAGCAGATGACATAAACCCTTAGGAAAATTATTTTCCTGAGGGCCTGGTGTGTTTTATAAATTGTTTTTATTTTTATATATTTTTTATGTGAATACCTCACAAGAGTACCAGCTGCTCCCACCTGGAGCAAGTAGTGAGACTATGGCATACTTAATTGGGTGTGTTGTGAGGCTGATGGTAGTGTGGAGAAGAAAGAGATGGGGAGAGGAAGGTGGGGAAGTACCTGGCTATTCAGATCTTGTCACCAAATACGGCTAAAGTTCACTGCTACCCTACGAGAAACTGCAACGATTTTATGCTTCCTAAAACAATTTTATTGGGAACAGAAAACAATATTTATCATAAAAGTTTTAAAAGTTCAATAAACTCCCTACAAATGTTAAGGAGGCTGGGAAAATGTTTTTCTTGGTTTTGGCGGCGGATAACCTGGACACACTGAACCCCAGATTCCTACCCACTCCTCAAACCTATATCCTTCCCTGAACTTCCTCACCTTCCTTTCCTTAAAAAAGATCCTCAACACAGCATCCCCAAAGATGAGATTGGCCCTGAGGGAAATTATTTTTCTAAGGGCCTCCTGCGTGGAACTAATGTAAAAAAAAGAATTGGCGACGGTTGGCTCTCTATTGCAGTACAACTATCTCTATTGCTCTAATAATATCAATTATTATTATAACATTATTCTTATAACAATGTTATTAACTTATAGATATTAACTTACTAACGCATAATTACCTTATTTTTTTTAACTTTGTAAGTAACTGAATGTTATTGTCATTAAAATATGTTATTATTACTACTGTGTAAAAGAAAAGGAAGAAATTTAAAAGTAAAAAGGGAATATATACTTAAAATGTAACCAATGCACGACTGTAATTTGATATTATATTATATATTCATGATATTTTTTGGATGAAATAAAAAAAAATTAAAAAAATAAACCTTACAGACCTTTGCTGAGAATGATCAAAACTACATATAACTACATATAACAACGAAATCTGTTGTAAAACATTGTAACTAAATACATATTCATATATATTCTACAGTTTATCACATCGCACTTTTCTCCATCTTCAAAAGACTTAAAAATACCACAACCAATTGATTTCTACATCCTGCCCTGCCTAGCTAAAGTACACCTAGAATTACAATTATACCATTATTCACTTGTTCTGAAAGCAAAACAAATGAACTAATGTTTGATTAATTCGCGTGTACCAATTTAGCAGTCACATTCAATCGATAGTGGTAAAGAAAACAAGCGGTGATTTATTGGCCATAATAATTTATTCCGCACGTATTTTACTATCGATCTGCTAAAGGAGAATCTTACTTTGCCGCTGCAAGGTCTAAATGATTTATTCGCTGGCTTATTTCATTGTCACTTTATACAGAGATTACTCTGAAGGGACTTGTGTAGTATTATAGTAGTATAACAGTGGTATAAGAGTATGAAAAAACAATTCTTTTAAGAGTTAGAAAAGCGATCCAAAATTAGATATTTGTGGGTTACGCACGAAATAGAAAAATGGTGCCTGACATCTGAACCACATAGTACTAATAAAGGCGTTCCGCAGGGATCTGTCTTAGGTCCATTGTTGTTTATTATATACATGAATGATATTATCAAAGTGTTAAAGCATTGTGCAATTAAACTATTTGCTGATGATACATTGTTATACATTGCCAGTAAAAATTTACAGGACGCCATTGAAAAAATACAAACTGATTTAAATTATGTAGCGCTTTGGCTTCACCAAAACAAATTAAAATTGAATGTTACGAAAACAAAGTTTTTAATTGTGGATAGCCTAGGCGGAAAGGAGCAGGCAATACTAACAATCGATAACGAAAACATAGAAAGGGTTAGCAGTATTAAATATCTGGGTGTAATATTGGATGATAAATTAAAATTCGACGAACACTTAGAATACATAACAAAAAAAATTGCTAAAAAAGTTGGATTCTTAAAAAGGATCAGAAATAACTTGGATCTCAAGACAACGCGCCTTGTTTACAATTCTATTGTAACTCCGCATTTAAATTATTGTTCTAGTGTTTTATTCCTATGTAACGAAGCCCAAAATAATAAACTACAGGTTATACAAAATAGGGGGATGAGGATTATTTTAAAATACAATATGTTTACAAGAGTCAAAATTATGTTACAAAATCTAAATATGATGACGACAAAACAACATATAACATATAATGTATTAACAATGATTTACAAACTAAAAAATAATATGCTACCAAATTATCTGAAGAGTAACATTATGTTTCACGAAAATGTTCACAACTATCCTACGAGAAGACGCGGAGACTTTAGGCTTCCCAAAACTAAACTTTCGTGCACACAAAATAGCGCGTTTTATAAAGGACAAAAACTTTTTAACAGCCTGCCGAATGCCGTTAAGGAAGCCTCAAGTCTTAGCACTTTTCGTAGGATGTGTGCATTATATGTGAAGAATGTTTTTTGATTAATAATAATCGTACCAATATTATTGTCATATCTGTTTCCTCAAAATGTATTTTTATTTATGTAATCTTTCCTTTTTTTCCTCTTAAAATGTATTTCAAAAATGTAACTGTATCAATTGTATTTGTTTATATTTTCTTACTAGATGTATGAAAAAATGTTTGCATACATCTAAATAAATATTCAAAAAAAAAAAAAAAAAAATAGTTCTGCATAAATGTTTAAATTTGTATTAAGGCGATCCACTAGTAGATACAGGAAAAAACGAAATCGGAATTCACGCCCTTTTATGGGAGGAGTTTAAAAATACTTGAGAAAAAGCTTTTGGAAAGGTTGGAAAAGATATTTGAGAATTTTTTTTACATGTTGATTACGTAAAGGCCTGTAAAAAACATTAATTCCTTTTTTATGCATTGTTTACTGTAATAAAACGGAATTTTTAAATTGATTTCACGAAAACAAGCAGCGCGGACCCTAACACGTTGTTTCTCCGCTCCGTCCGGAGGAGTAATGACGGAAGTATGGGGCGCCTGCCAGTCGTTCTTCGGTGGACGGTATAAGGTTCACTTTGATATAACAAATTCGTCGACTGCCGTATTGTCGCCGTGATGTCAAAAATACCAACGCGAAAATGCATATTATATTTTATTTTGTGAGGTTCGGGCGTAAATATAATTTTTTTTCGCGGTAATTATATAAGAAATTGAATTTGCCACATTATGCAATAAAACCATATCCAAAAAAGTGTTTATAAGTAGGAGAGTTTTCAGTTAAAAATGTTTTTTATAGACCTAATACTTTATTTTTTTCTAAGCTTATTAAAAGACTTATTAAAAAAATGACCGAAATTTTTAAGGGCCAAAGTATGTTCTACACGCAGTATTTAATTGAAGCATCTATAATACTTCTAAGCGGTCAAATTTTCAAAACAAAAACATACGATTTTGTATGATTTTGCATTATTTAGTATGGCTTCATCTTAAGGTGATCCAATAGTCCAGAAAAAAATCGAAAAAGGTTGGAAAAGGTATTTGAGAATTTTTTTTACATGTTGATTTCGTAAAGGCCTGTAAAAAACATTAATAGGAACTCCAGTGGATCGCCTTAACACCTTTTGTGATGTCAAACCACTCCGTAAAATCGCCGTTCACCTTAACACATGCAACGCTTATATATATATAGCGACGCAATTGCCTGAATGAGCTTCGTATTCACTCCGTACTTGGACAACACCTTCCATAGCTTTTTCCTGTCAACTTGGTCGTACGCTTTTTGTAGATCTACAAAGGCACAGAAGAGTTCCTGGTTTTTTGCAAGAAACTTCTCAGTGAGCACACGCAATGAGAAAATCTGGTCCATGCACCCCCTTCCACTCATAAATGCACCTTGCACATCCCATATTTTATTCTTTGTTTCCATTCTTACCCTAAATGTTTAAAAATCAACTTAAATAGGTATATATCATGCACTATATGTATCAAAACCAACTTAAATAGGTATATACTCGTATCATTTACTATATCTGTCAATTTAAGCAAATCTTTTTTATATGTATCAAAATCAACTTCGGTGTAAATACGTGTGATATGTACCTACTATCTGAATCAAAATCAACTTAAATAGGTATATGTCATGTTCTAAGTATATCAAAATCAACTGAAATAGGAATATACCAACTATGTAATAAGTGCATCAAAACGTACTTATATATATTCCTATACTTAATACATATGTCTATTTTTGCTATCTATGTAATCAATATTAAATAAAACAACTCTCTTAAGGCAACGGTAGGTACTTGTCTTATGTTCATATCTATTTGCACAAATTGCATTTTTTTACTACGGTTAACCTACCTTGTGTGGTGAAAATTTACCTTCAAACCAATTTTATAAATCTGTGTTTTTCCATCAAGATTTTTATACAGTGAGAACATTGCACAATATTACTGAAAACCTTTTGCCATGATATTGATTACTTACCTATATTCCGATATTCTGTTATTGATTTCTTGTACATAAAATTTCCAACTGTCAATTTTAAACTTCTTGAATCATAAAAATAAAAACGAGTGTGCTTTAGACCACACGAACGAAACTTCACTAACTTATGCCGTCCATTAACAATATAACAATAACAGGAATAAAAACATCCCCATCCCCTCAACATCCCCACCAACTCAACTCAACTCTCAACTCTCAACTCTCAACTCTCAACTCTCAACTCTCAACTCTCAACTCTCAACTCTCAACTCTCAACTCTCAACTCTCAACTCTCAACTCTCAACTCTCAACTCTCAACTCTCAACTCTCAACTCTCAACTCTCAACTCTCAACTCTCAACTCTCAACTCTCAACTCTCAACTCTCAACTCTCAACTCTCAACTCTCAACTCTCAACTCTCAACTATCAACTCTCAACTCTCAACTCTCAACTCTAAACTAGTACTGGGCGTTGACGATAATTTCATCCAACGCCAACGTCGTTATCGTTGGCACTTTTCAACTGTTGAAAATAACTGTTTAAAATAACGTCTACGTAGACGCAACTATAGAATAGACGCGCGACAAGCCAGTAGGTACAATCAAACATCAAACTAAACGTATAGGAGATCGACACGATACTAAGTAAAAAAAAAACAAACAAAAAATAGATCAAAATTGTATTAGGGAATCCCTTTTAACGGGTTGCCCGGATCATTGATGTATAATTATTATCTCTATGCCCCACACACGTAATAATAATCCTATAATAACGTTGAAAGTTGAAACTGTTGGAAGACGTTGGTTTCGGTGTTGAAAACATTACCCTGTTGGAATCAACGCATTTAACGATTCAAATGCCTAGTAAATAAAAAAAGTGTTAAGAGTTTGCACTTCGTGAACATCATTACTCGATATTTCAAATGGTCTTTTGGTAAAGTACGTACCTACTGCACGTTTTTTTTGGATTTTCCCATCCAATACGGCTGATACGCAGCGCCAGGGGAAAATAATATTTATCAACGACAAGCAAAAAAACTGTTGTTTCCAACGGCTAGTTATATTTTGATGCAGTACTATCTAAACTCTCAACTCTCAGCTTTCAGCTCTCAGCTCTCAGCTCTCAGCTCTCAGCTCTCAGCTCTCAGCTCTCAGCTCTCAGCTCTCAGCTCTCAGCTCTCAGCTCTCAGCTCTCAGCTCTCAGCTCTCAGCTGTCAGCTCTCAGCTCTCAGCTCTCAGCTCTCAGCTCTCAGCTCTCAGCTCTCAGCTCTCAGCTTTCAGCTCTCAGCTCTCAGCTCTCAGCTCTCAGCTCTCAGCTCTCAGCTCTCAGCTCTCAACTCAACTCAACTCAACTCAACTCAACTCAACTCAACTCAACTCAACTCATCTCAACTCAACTCAATGCAACTCAACTCAACTCAACTCATACCATTGATTAGCGTTTCACATTGATAAGCGTTTCATATTGATTAGCGTTTCACATTTTTTCGTAATGTGTCACATTTTTTCGTAACGTTTCATATTTTTTCGTAACGTTTCATAACGTATTCATCATTTTACCCCTTAGTGTTGAGCGTGCGTAAAGAAGTTTTACTTCAATAAAAAACACCGACCTACCAAAACGATATCATGTAATCATTATCTACCAATCGATCACATTTTCGAACACAGACCATAATGTCCAAAATTGAACAGAAATTTACGCCATTACCTTTAGTTTAAAACAATTCTTATGAAAACAGTTAGTTACCCACTTTACATCTCAACGACTTAAACCGACATTTAAGAAATTAAAATGGCTCGATTAAGGTCACCGCAGAGTACAATTTCAGGCATTAAAAGATCGTAATGGTCTCGGCGGTGCATAAATTCCTCGCTGCATTTGAGCTGCAATTATGTGCAGGAGATAATCGGCCTCTTCGCGCCTATGTCCGACATTAAGGCAGGACCTCAAAGGATCTAAGACACTCCGTAGCACGTTGCACCTATATCTCTACTCTTACATGCTCTCCGCCCTTTGGCAGTTCATATTGGTTGTGATAGCCCAAAGAGGGCAGAGGTCTGCAAATCTTAAAGCATCTATTATTAAGTGAACTAAAAAGTCTTGTGGAGCCAGCAATTTTGTAATCCGTCTAAAACTTGACTTACTGATAATGAATAATTAATTTTAATATTTCTGGGAATAAGTATTTTGAAATATGGAGACACCAGTAAATCACTTCCTTAGCTGTTGAGAACTGTCTCGCGAATCGGGTAGGTTAGGTACGTCAGTTCGTCGAGTGCCGTAATATTAGTAAATTTTTACTTTATTTTCTAATCTTCCTCACGGGAAAGACTAAACCCTTCCACACACTTTTACTCAAATGATCATCTAGTCAATCCACGCTATGTATGTTCGTGCATTGTATAAGTATAATAAATACAAAACAATACAAAAACAACATGTCAATCTACCAGAGACCAAATGGGAAAATAATTTACCGACTCCGGATATTTTCATATCGGAGGGTTCGGCTCGGTAGAACTCCTAACTGGACCGAAAACAATTCGAAAATATTACCATTTAAAAAAAATCACAATTCAATACATTGTCAAAAAATAAATATGAAATCATACCTCATCTCTCTTCTAGTGTAGGAGGCCTTTGAGGAAGAAAGCACTTAATATAATATATCCTAGAGGAGTGAATGGTGTGGATGGGCGAGTATCGGATCCGATATGCCGCGCCGCGCCGGGTACTTACCCGCAGTACCTACCTCCACCAGGAGACCAGAGACTAGAGACCATAGACCAGAGAGTAGAGAGTACAGCGCAGCCTCACACAGCCTGACGTGCCATCTCGTTATTCTATCAGATCAATGGACCGGCAGGGGTGGAGAGTAACAATTTAGGACCTTCTGATTTAAACCAAACCATTTTAAAAATAATTTTGGACACCTGTACATTAATTGCTAGAGTAAAATGTATATCGATAGGGGAAATTTGAAATGCTGTAAAGGACAAAATGTTTATTGTTCAGGAGAGCGAATTAAAGTTTTTTTTAAAAATCATAACTCCTGTTTTTGTAGACCTATAATTATTATTTTTTGTTATAAAATTACATTGAACAGTTCTCTGTACCACTCACAGCTATAGAATTTTCTATGGACTTACGTGATTTAACTTTAGGGTACATAATCTTGTCATTGAATATATTAACATTATTTTGTGAATTTCTTTAACAACAGAATTAAATTGATTTTCAAATTTACACACACTTATTTTCCTAGTAATATTTCGACAACAATTTTCCTATTTACGGTTGAAACAGACATGTGTAGGTACGTCGTTTGTCTCATTATTATTTAGTGTGTGTTATTAAGAGAGGCTTATAATTGAAAGGAATTATAATTGTGATATTAAGAACCCTTTTGCCTTTTTTGTACCGTTGATGTGCCTTCGCCGTAGGAATACTAAAAGCGCCCAATAAAAATATATTAATATCACTATGAACATTTTGTTTTGATAGATGAAAAATTGGAATATGAATAGAAAACATGGCAATAATAACGAATAAATGTTTTCTTATGTAGCATATCATTGAAGAAGACAACATCAATAATCTAAACGACAATATGAAAGAGAACAAGACAGAGAAAATAAGAAGATAATGGTCGCATCTGGTACTCAAAACCTGAACCTCTCCTCTTACTGGGACGAACGTCTTATCCAATTAGGCTACTGCCACCTCTTATTAAACCGTCATATTTGATGTTTTTTAATGGTCCCTATCTGAAATTATTTTCATCCTTTTTCTCGTAGATTTAATAACTGATGGTTTTGAGAATGGAAAAATACTATCTTTAGATAAAAATTAATATAATTTGAAACTCGCACGTCACTGGTACATTTCTAGTAGTGGTATCAAGATTCCATTAAGCTAGGTAATGGTCTGGCTCTCATGTAAGAAGGAGAACCGCTCGCATTTCATAACATTTCACTACCTACTCCTACTCTCTAGGGACCTAAACAGTGTTACTCAACTTTATTTTTGCCATGCCCCACTTTATTGCTTCAAAAATCTCCAAAATCGCCCCCTAAAAGAAAAAAAATCTCAGTACTAAAGGGAAAAGCGTCGCAGGCGAAACATTTTCTCGTTTCACAATCAAATATCTTTTAAGTAAAAGTTGCTCGTTTTCAATGGGAAGCTCAACAGATAATGACAAAAAACACACGTGCACCTCACATTGGGAATACTGACTAACTAACCATCACGCCGTTTCCCCGCAGGGGTAGGCAGAGAGGACGGACCGCCAAACAACGCGGTCTTGGCACACACTCCTTGCCTCGTTAACATTCATACATGCTCTTCTATTATTCTGACTCTTGACATGGCCCGACTCAAGTATCTGATTCACTTGGTCGTGCCATGTCTTTCTCGGGCGTCCCCGACTTCTTCCACCATTCACATTTGCGTCATATATTCTCCTTACACTCCTTTCCTCGTTCATTCTCTCTACATGCCCGACTTGCAATCAGGGCTGGGCAAAATACATGCTTTGCTGTAATTGAAATACAAATTACAAAATACTTTTTCGCATGTATTTAAAATACGAAATACAAAATACTTTGACGTCGTGTATTTGAAATACAAAATACAAAATACAGTATTTTAACCATTTTTTTCTTTCAAATACAAAATACAAATTACAAAATACAAAATACATTTGGTTTTGGTAGAACCTTTGTTTGCAACAAATTGTCCCGAGTGCACTTATCTAAGGATGCATTTCCAGAAAAGCAAAGCTGAGCAGAGTAAAACAGAAACGTGCAAAAATTGACCAATCATATTGCTTAGAAGACACATCTCATCCTCGCTCGACTTGTTAAGTTTGTGGTATAGGACCCAGGTGTTAGATAATAATAATAATTATTATAAAATGATTAAATTTAAAATGCAAAAGTCGGTCATTTTAAAAACATGTAGGATTACGAAAGATTTTTTAAATATTTATATTGAGGGATCAGTAGGATTTATCGGACCAGTTAGGATTTCATCAGAGCCGAACCCGTGAAATATTTTCCCATTATGTTTCTGGTGGATTGACGTATTGTTCTTGTATTGTTTTGTATTTATAATACTTTATAGTACACTTACATTGCATGAATTTACTAGATATTCATTTGTGGAAAAGTGTGTGCAAGGGTTTAGTCTTTCATTTGGGAAAGATTTAACCCGGACATAAAATCTGGAGCACCGAAAAACATGACGTTTTGGCATCAGTTTCGGTTTCGGTAGAAAATCTGCCGAACCTTCGGCCGCACCGAAACTCTGCGTTAGAGAATTATCGCGCGTCGTTCAGCTGACTTCAGCTGACGTTCAGCTGACACCTTAAGTGGTTCGCTACGTTTGGTGTCTTTGCAGGGGTGCCCGGGTTCATGGGGTGAAGTTTGTCCAGGTCTTGGGGGCCAATGCGTCTGCCTGCCTGCTCCGTGGTGTGCAGGATCGAGAGAGACTGGTTGAGGCAGGTCTTTTATCCTCTCCAGCCGGAATCTCTTGACCTATCGCCTGGCACCACGGTTGGAAGGATGAATTCATACGTCCGTTATGCCTAGATACACTGACCCCCCCATTCCTACCCACCCTTCATACCTATTTCCTTCCCAGAACTGCCTCTCCTTCATTTCCTTAAAAAAAAACCTCCACACAGCATCCCCTAAGATGACATAAGCCCTGAGGGAAACTATTTTCCTCAGGGCCTCCTATGTGGAACTAATGTAAAAAAAATAATAAATAAATAAATGTTCACTTACTTCAAGGTTTTATTTATTTAATTTAAAATGTTCATTAAGAATATTGTGATTGTAAACGCAATTAAAATACTCAATTAATGAGGTCCTTCCTTTATAATGTGATGTTGATTATTGTCAAATTTTTGTTCCAAGAAGTAAATAACATGTTTTGTTAATTATTGTTTGTTTTATATAAGTAATTTCAAAAAAATTAATAATAATTTTATTCACAGGTACTTCAATAATTGTTTTTTTTTTTTTTTTTTCATTTAACACGTGTTAATTGTCTGTATCAGTGTAAAAATAAGCCAAATTTCAGCAAAAAAAAGAATCGGTTTCGGCCAAAACTGAGACAGACACCGAAGATTCGGTTTCAGTTTCGGTAGAAAGTCCTGTTTCGGTCAGACACTAATAATATAATACGATACAATTAGTGTGCAACTTGCTCTAAATATTAACATATATTGCGCTGGATTCTAACGTTTTTAGTCTTATGTATTATCTACGTTATTTTATTTTTCATTATCATTACTATGATCGCTAAATGTATTTGAAAATGTATTTTGAAGCCATAATTTAAAAAAGTATTTGAAATACAAATTACAAAATACCTCAGCATCGGGTAATTGAAATACCAATTACAAAATACATTTTTAGGAAGTAATTGAAATACAAATACAAAATACGTATTTGTATTTCAAATACGTATTTCAATTACAAGTAATTCAAATACTGCCCAGCCCTGCTTGCAATATACTCTCTGGAATAGCTAGTATATACCTTCTAGTGCAACGTTGAACACTGGAAATCGACATTTCATCATACACTATTTTACATAACTTATTTACAACTGCAATTATCAATAGATCACCATCAAATAATAATACAAATATACCATGTCGGTGTCACCAATGCGACAGTAGTAGCTCAAAGGCAGAGCAATTATTATTATTATTTACGAATTTAAAATAAAGAAAAATGATAAACAGTGTACGGTTTGAATTATACCTACTCTCGATTTGCTGTGGTGAGTGATTACTGATTACCGTCGAGAATTGAAAGCTTGCTTGATATGACTTTCTAATATTTTTTAGACGTCTGAACAAATTAGCTTCTGATTACGTCTAAAACGGAAAATCTGCTTTGAGATGCTTGGTGTAACTGTCCAGCTCAGGTATGGGGGCTCCATCGAAGCCAGAGTTATGTAAGTTAGCCTCTCAAAAACTGGGCGTACTGTATACCTACAGGGCCCGCAGATACTTTAATAGTACACAACTGCTAAGCCTGTACAAATCGCAAGTGCACCCCACGGTTGCATTTGGCAGCCAATGGTCTGCAACCCTAAAATATAATGCCAAGAAAAATTCCCAAGTCTGTGCTGAACAGGCGGTCCGTTTGATAGATTCTCCTTACTTAACAAACGGATTGCAATTTTCGAGCATAGGCGTCATGTGGGAATTCTCTCCTTGTTCTACTGGTACTTCAATGGAAGATACTCCGAGGAACATCATTGATCCCTTCGGCACCGGTGCATAGTCGTAAAACCCGCCAAACGCGCGCCCAACATACGTTCACGGTTGACATTAGTCACACGAGAACGGGTCGCATCATCGAGTCCTTCTTGTCTTCGACAGCTCAGCTGTGGAAAGATTTGCCGGCCTCTATGTTTCCTACTTCCTACAACATAGGCCCTGAGAGAAATTACTTTCCTCAGGTTCTCCTGTGTGGATTTAATGTAAAAAAGCTCGATAATAAGTACCTAATGTCCGTTATTTCCACCTTTTCTTGAATGATTTCCGTTTCACTTCATTCTTAAGAAGGGGTGCCATAATCTAACTAGCCCCGGGCAGTAGAACAACAGTTCACCGATGTCAAAAATAAAATGTTGGTTAATTCTTGCATACTTTTGCATGCACCTTGCATCGCAAGGAATACCTACGGCGTATCATCACCTCCATAAATTGCCGTTTTGTTTATCATCGGGTTGAGATACAAACGTCACAATTTCCAATCGACAACAAGCAGCCTGGCCCGCCAATCATCATCTCGCCGCCATCTTGGATTATAATTCCATAGCCACAATTCCCGCGCTTTTAATTCCCGTCCGATTAATTTAATGGCCGGGCACCTTCCGATCCACTACCCGCTTTTCATACTACTCCTTCTTGCCTTATCTGCCGTCGTGTAATAAGCCACGGAGAGCCGGACTCGTAAATCACAATCTGTTGTGACGTGGGTCAATATGTGCACAGGACCAGGGCAAGATTTTTTTCAATGTTTCTGGCTTTTACCCTTCAAGTGGCGTTCATAGCCGTCGTTTCAATGGGTGTTGAAAAAGAATTTGTATTTTATTATTAATTATTTAAGAAAATTAATAATAAGTACCACAGAAAATTGTACTCAAATTCAGATAAGAAATGTTGAATGGAGGGGAGATATCTGACGTTGTTATTACGCTAACGTCGGGATCTCTATTCCTTCCTCCGTGGAATCCGGCAACAACTCTGACGCCGCGCCTCACCCAAAACTGTTTATACTTTCGTAATAGAGATGGCGCTATTTACGTTATAACAGCTAGCGCAAGGAACGTCGGCTAGCAGGCGTAAACACTATTTGATTTGTAATTTCGTGGACCTCTCCGGGTATGGAGAGATGGATGATATGATTATTAATGTACCTAACTGGCGGTTGTGAATAATAATACCACGTAGTGATTTATACCATGCGTCTATATATTATATATGACGTCATTGCCTGTCACGATTACTTTGTCCCGGTGACTAGCTGTCACTGCATCCGATTAACCGGATTTTTTGTAACCAGTGCCTATCGAATTTATAAAATGGTCTCCAACACTTAAACTGGGCGAAGCCGAACCATAAGCCGCCCGCAGGGCCTTGGTAGCAAAAATCTGACGAGCTTGTTTTTAACCGCTAATTTTTAGATAATTCTGATGCGTTCAGACTTGATCTATTCTATAAGAATCTATAATCCATTTATAGAATGAAATTTGACGCTTATCCAAATAAAAATCTCCAACTATAATCATGGTAAGCGAAAAATGTTGCCTGTGTCGTGATTGAGGATTTAGCCAGCCGAACAATTGAACACAAGGCGGCTGGGTGGGACCCAAACGCGATGCCAATTCAGTTACTCATTACAACCAAATAAGTGGTCCAAAGTTTCCACCACTAGATCACAGAGTAGGTACCTACACTTCAGGCAGTCATGTATTTTAAAAGAGGGAAAGAAGCAACGTCCAACTCTAATTGAAATAAGTGAAGAAATTTATTTTTCGGAAAAACCTAATTTTGTATGCCAATAATCTGCCCAAACATTGCGGGTTCTAGAATTAAAGAAAAAACAGTTTAGGCAACCATGCTTAACCTCACATTGAAAGCGGTAGATATTTGCTACAAAATATACAACTAAGATGAAAAAAGCACACAGAGTAGGTTAAATAATTTTAAAAATCTAGTAAAGTTTTCAGTTGGACAGAGACTTCTTAAAAAAATGGAGCAAAATCAGTTCGAATCTTTATATTTGAATTTTCGAAACTATTTCACCAATCTTATAGCCCAAGTGCAACTCTGGACAGTGGACGTAGAGCAAGGGAGGAGACGGGCTCAGAATGGTTCAAATCCAGCTATCCTAATGGCAGTTATTAAACGGCCTATCATAATTATTACATTCTAAGCACCTCTCGTTTTCTTCACCGCCCTGCAGCCTGCTGCTGTTCCATTTTCAAATTATTATTATTGGAGTCTTAAATATCGAACTAATTTAAAATAAGATTGCTGTTTTTAAAGTGCCAAGGTAGGTAGGTACCACCTTGTCTATAATTATTTGGCAGTTGTTTTATTTTTTTTTCATTTAAAAAAAAACGTTAAAACGAAAGTTCTACTTAACAGTTTATGGAAAAGACGATTGGGAAAGTAAAGATCCCGATCATAAACGTCAGCAGGCGTAAAAAGGTTTTAGTTATATTTTCCTTGCTGTAGTTATCTATATTAGAATGCAGTCATTCTTTTATTGATTAGACGTTCACTTGCGAAGTATTTCTAAGATTAAAATTATTTTTTTGGTTTCCCATTTGTTCCGCGTAGGTAACTTTCTAATTTAATGTAATGAAAAATCATGTGATTTTATTTGAAAATAAAATCGCTTAGAAATTCAATTTGAGAGGCGGGTATGGTACCGTCACCCCGGGAACCATTTATTGTATAATTAACACCTCTGCCATAAGTCACCCCAAGTGGTTCGCTACGTTTGGTGACTTAGCTGGGGTGCCCGGGTTCATGGGATGAGGTTTGTCTAGGTCTAGGTGACCGGCTGCGTGGTGGGCAGGATCGAGAGAGACTGATTGAGGGAAGTCTTTTATCCTCTCAAGTCAGAATCTCTCGACCCACCGCCTTGCACCGCGGTTGGAGGGATGGATTCATACGTCTGTCACTCCTGAACTCACTCACCCCCAGATGCCTACCCACTCCTCATAACTTCCCAGAACATCCACTCCCTGCTTTCCTTAAAAAAACCCTCCACACACAGATGACATAGGCCTCGAGGGAAATTATTTTCACCAGGGCCTCCTGTGTGGAGCAAATGTAAAAGAAAAAAATCAGATGCTTTAATTCAAAACTGCGAATAGAACAGCCTTTGAAAATTTTTTGTAAGCCCACAAAAAAATTAAGAATCAGGCCTACAGAAACTGCTTTAAAGTTTAAAAACTCTTCCTCGCGGACGTCTTTCCTGTTACGGTTTTATTGTATAATACGGAAAATTAAATTGTTTAGAAAATGATCGGAAAACATTTAAATATTTGTGCCTGAGCCTTGCAAAATAAAATAAAACAAGCTCTTTGGCGATGTTTTTTTCGTGAATAAAAATAAATCGCCAAGAAGTCTGCAAGAATCCAAGAAGTTTGTAACACGATGATATCAACTATATGATCTGAAAAAGTAAGTTTGGTATAAAACGTAACCCCGAGGTCCCTTGTGGATTTCACTGATGACAATATTTTTAGTTTAAAATCAAATTTAATCGGGTTTTTGGATCGCGTATACCTATGTCATAGTGTCACATTTTTTAACATTAAAGTTTGTTCTCTGAAGATATTAATGCGCCTAAATCAAAATGTAATTTAAAACAATCTTAAATGTCGCACATCATCCTGAGCATTGAAGCTTTCACCCACCTATTCCCACCCCGGTATAGGCGACTTATGGTCGCCCCTTCTAATTTTTTTGAATGAACGACTCTACATTTAAAATATGTAACGATTTTAAAACTTCAATGACCCCGCATACGTTGTTAGAGGGCGGTATGCAGACGCGCCTACAGGAATGTACTGTGATGGTCAATTCTACAATTCTAAAGCCCATGAAGGTAATCACTGCTAAATCCCATGGACAGTCAAACAAGGTGTTAGTAACAAAACTAGGTAATAGAGAAAATATAAGGAAAAAAACAAAATGAACGACAACCGTCATGAGTGGGAAGCTCATGGCGGCGAAGGACCACACAATGATCCAGCAGGCAGCACCGTGCACTGTACATAAAAAAAGGAAGAAAAAATAAACATATATACAATGTAGAACTGGTGTTACCGCGGAAATCCAGCCACCGGCAGTCCCAGAGACAGTGAAGAAGGCTGGTTGTCAGGCCTCCCGATAACCGGCAGCGTCGTCCGTAAGCCAGCTACCTAGTGGTGCCTAGACTGAGCAGTTTAAGATCGTCAGCAAAAAGCTATAAATAATAACATTTGGATGACTTGTATAGCGCCGTTTTTGCGAAAAATCACCTCAAGAGCGCTGCGATGTGTGGACTACACATCTGCCCTGATGATTGACACTGTAATACTATCCGAAACGCTGGCTAAAGAAGGAGATAGCCCAACAAGGCAAAATATCCCATAAATAAATGACGACAAAACGCTGAAGGAGAACGTGGAGTAGGAATAGGGTCACATGGGAAAGGACGTGCAGGGACAAACACTTCCTTTGAGTGGCCTTGCAACGCATGCCTGGTACTAGCCAGGTTCTCGCTTATCTTCCATTTAATAATGCATTATTGCGTCAACCTACCACCAAAATTCTAATAAAAAAATTCAAGGCAGTATTTTTTTGCAATTTAAGTGGTACTGCCAGCCATGTGTAAATTCCTCATGACTAGGGTGATTAAGATAAACCTAATCTATGAAGACATTCTAGTCATCTACGAGTGTTTGACTAGGATCGTACGGCCAGAATAGCTGTGATATCAATCACCAAATCACGGCATTTAAAAGTCCGACAGTTCATGGGCGAACCATTAGGCTGAGCATACATCATTCCCAGAGGATAATTACTGGCTCACCCCGGGCTTTAAGAAACTCTGATTTGGATGGTATTTGTTACATAGCGAGGTTATTCGTCAAACGTCGAAGAAGGTGTGTCTTTTGATCACAGTGTTTAAGATGAAGCCTTGCGAAATAATACAAAATCATGTGTTTTTGGTTTGAAAATTTGATCGCTCAGAAATATAGTAGATGCTTCAATTAAATACTGCGTGTTGAACACATCTTGGGCCTTGGAAGTAATCAAGTAATGTTTGTAAGTCTGGAAAAAAAATAAAGTATCAGACCTATAAAAAATTCTTTCAACGCCAAAATCTCCTACTAATACTCGTAAATCCATTTTCCGAATAGAAAACGAAAATCAGAAAATTTTTTAATATTTGTGCCTGAACTTCACAAAATAAAATAAAACATAAGTTTTGGCGATATTTTTTTCCAGTGAATTAAAAGAGGCGTTACCCAACTGCGAATTTCATCCTTACGCTATCTGCAGAGGGGCCGATAGCCCGTAAGATTCGAGGGTGTGTGGACGTCTTTAGACTTCACGTCCCTTGGTTCCGTACAATCGATTTATAATTTCCTTGTTATTATAATAAACAATTACTTAAAAAAGGAATTAATATTTTTATAGGTCTTTACGAAATCATCATATGAAAAAAAAAACTATCAAATACCTTTTCCAACCTTTCTAAAAACTTTTTCGAAAGTTAATTGAGTTAGTTTTTAATTCCCTCCCAAAAAGAGGTGTAGATTATGATGTGGAATTTCTCCAGGACCAGTGGATCCTCTTAACCATCTTTGCTGAGAAATTTGTTATTGCAGTAAAAAACTAAAGAAATTGATGATATTATTTTACTTGGATGTACTTACTTACCTAATTACAACTACGAATTGTTCATTCTGTTTTATTTTTCTTACAATATTAACTAGTGTCACATAAAAGTACCAAATCCAGCAACTAGGCAAAATATACAGGGTGTATTTCCAGGTAGGTGTATATTCAGGTCCTATGAATCCATTCCTCCCACTGCGGTTCAATCTGATGGGTCGAGAGAGTCCGGCTGGAGAGGTCTATGGATTAGTTCTCCATCAACGGCCTCAACCAGTCTCTCGCGATACGCAGAAGGTGGATAAACACGTTCGGTGCTTATACCTAGTAAAAATTTACCCCCAATGAACCCGGGCATCGCTAATAAGTCACGAAAAGTAGCGCACCACTTGCGATGAGCTATGGCAGGGGCGTTGGTTATCCAATAAATGGTTCATGGTGCGGTGGTACCCGTTCCCGCCTCCCAAATTGTAAACTTGAATGAAAAAGGAAAAGGTATCGTCCATTCTGATCCAGTAGGTAGTATGTAGATACCTTTTGCCAACTTTCAGCATGTAGGTAAATACAGAAGCTGTCATATTTCATACAATTCAAATCTCGCATCATTAATAATGCAAGTTTAACTTGGTATTGAAATATGAAATATTTATTCAGTCCATTCTCACTGCTTATCCCCTCGGGGTGCCAGTGTCAAGTATTATCAATCAATCATGATGTATCTTGCCCCGCATTTGACAATCATCGATGGGTCATTTATCAAAGAAAGTACTGAATTGTCCCCCAATGAAATATTTATGTCTTTCGGAAACATTGAGGTTTATTTTTGGGGAATAATAGATAAGACAACGAGTACCTCCTACCTATTTACAAAAAAAAACAAATGGGCCAATTTTTTTTTTTAAATTGTGTTTTGGGTTTTTTATTTAATGACAATAAAAAAAACAAGGTATAGCAGTTTGTTCACAGTCCTCCTCACTAGGTATTCCTGTTCGGAGGCGAACTGTATGTTGTTGTAAGGGTGCTGATCATGATAACCTTATCTTTTGTTGATTTTACAAAATAAATAATTTAAAAAGTATTTATGTTTGTTGTCTGTGGGTTGTGTTGGGGTTACTGCATAATTTTTATTATTTCCTCATCTTCATATTTACTTAGCCATAATTTGATGTCTTTTTTTAAACTTTTGTGTCTTCATGGTGTTCTTAATATCAATTGGAAGGGCATTTTATAGTTTTGTAGCATGGAAATTATGGTTTCTCTGGCCAAAAGATGAATTTAATTTTGGGATGTTCAGTAGTTTTGAGGATTTCGACCTTGTAGTGTAGGTATGTTGTTCAGCAAGGTACTCATATTTTTCTTTAAATTTGAGAAGTGCATTTTTTAGTACAGTTTAGTAATGCTGAACAAATTAAAGTTTTTAAAAATTATATTTGATGGAGTTCTTATGGGTACGGATTATTTTTATTATTGCCTTTTGCGTTTTAACTACCTAGCTGCTTCATTTGGATGTTTGAGGCAGATCCCCAACCTATAATCCCATATTCTATGCGTGATTGGAAAAGAGCATAATATACTTTATACAGATCATTTAAGGTGATACTTTTTTATGGACAAAACTATTTGAAGTAAAAAATTCTTTAGCACCGTTGTTATTTGAAAATCGATTAAACGAAAAAGAGACAAACATATACATCTACAGCATTTAGCCTGCTAGAGAATGATATGGATTAAAAGGTCTCCGCTTTGTGCGGTGCTTCGTAGTCTCCCCACTCTTGTCTACTTTAGTTTTCTGAAGGTTTCACTTGTACCGTGTGTGAACTGCACACTTGTATTTTTCATATTCATATTGCTCAAACCAAAAAAAATCATCATATTTTAAAGCTAACTTGTAAAAAGCGTTTTTCCGTATGTACAACAATTAAACTCGCGCCATCTGTGAAAGAGAAGATTATGATTTTTTTTAGTATCACCTTAACTTTAACTATTTGGGAGCTGTACGGGTACTGCCACAGGTGGTACGCTACGTTTAGTGACTTAGCAGGGGTGCCCGGTTTCATAGGGTGAGGGCAGCCCTCATACCCTTTTGCTTCCCAAAATGTTCCCTCTCGTTTAATTTTTTATTAGGCGCTGTTGGTTCGAATCCCAATTGTGACCGTAACTTTTTATTTTTCTGTGTCTTGTTCTGTTCAATGTTTTATTTAGATTTATTAGTATTATCTTATTTAATGATATACTTATTACATTGATGGGTAGTACCTTCAAAAGTTACTTCAATAAAAATTTACTGTTCTTTATACTAATTATTATAGGTAAGTATTAACAGATATAAGTTAGTTCATACGTACACACCCACAGCCGTACTTAAGTAGGTACCTACTGACCACTTATGGGGTCAGTACAAACTGTCAAACTTAATTAAAACAATGAGAAGTTGATGGGAGTAACTTAATTAACCAATGAATCAATTAACAGTGTGGAAGGAACATTTCGAAGTGAACAAGTCAATTGTACCTATCTATCTCTTATCTTTATATCCAGTTAACGAATACATATACTCACGATTATACGACTAGACTAACACCTACTTAACTATAATTATGTGTGGGAGAAGATGTGCATTATCTTATAATATTATTAATTAATTATCTTTCTGTAGACTTAAGACGATGTTGGATAATACTTTCATTGTTTCTAGTTACGAGTAGATAATTGAAAATAATAATAATACAATGAGGCTGATTGGAAAAATATAACAATAAGTTATTTGTAACTAATTATTTGAATCTCTCATCACTAAAAGTTCACGCATTCGTGCATAATAGCGTGGGTGTCACGGACATAAACGGTAAGCTGGAGGAACGACAGTTGAGACAGGCAATGTCCATGGAGCTTCATCGACAGTCATTCAGAGCAAGACCAAAGAATTCCTGGATGACTCAATGCTCCAAAATACTTCAGAGAAACGGCCTGGATGAAGGCGAAACTCAGAACCGAAGTAGCTACAACCTGAAAACGAGAAGCGCATATCCCAACAGCCTACCTAGGCAATGAGTTGGGACAGCGCAAGTAACTTCCTAAGGCAACATTTAAAAATTCATTGTACTGAATTTTACAAAACAAATAATTCTTATTTTGGTTTCCCTAATATTAACATTTTTTAATGGATAACCAATACCCCTGCAATAGGTCACATAGGACTTAACGGGGGTGCCCGGGTCAATGGGTGATGTTTATCTTGGTCTTGGCGACAAATGCATTTGCGCATGTATTAAAGGAGGGCCAAATCGGGAGACACTGGTTGAGGGAGAACTAATCTAGACCTCTCCAGCCGCATTCTCTCCACAAATCGCCTTACACCGCAGTGGGACACAATGACCCCAGAATCCTAACTACCCCTTATACCTTTTTCCTTCCCAAAACTTCCTCTCCTCCTTTCCCTAAAAAAATCCTCCACATAGCATCCAAAAGATGACACAGGTCCTAAAATATTTTTTTCCTCAGTGCCTTCTGCGTTGAGCTAAATGTAATTGTAATGTGATGTTTCGTGCCTCGTTTAATTTCAATTTTCTTTTACGATTTTTTTAATGAAATTTTTTTAAGTACCTAAATACATATATTTTAAAACCCTTAGCTCAAGATGAGTATGATATAGACGTTTGAGAAAAAAATTAAGGAGAAACTGCTGTGAAGAGATGAGTTAATTTATCTCACCATTCAAGAGTTTCTGCTTCTCCAGACAACATATGTATGCTTCCCATTAATAATTATGTTCAAACTGATATAAGACTAATACTATCATTAGGAATAAAACGATTTTGGTTTTTCGTGTGGAAACCTCTATAAAGTACAGTGTTTTAATATTAAACTAAAAGACAACATTTTAATATTTAACTACTCGTATTATAATTTAACCACTTTTTTGACAGTATCACTTTTCAAAGATGTGTTGATTTGCCACTCGGTTGAGTTGTCATGGGTTGTCACCGGTCTATTCCCACTTCAACTTTTCAACACGTTCATGTCATCGAATAAAACAAATTTTCATGAATGAATAGTGTTGACACGCCACCGTCTAAACTTTTCTATCTTCCCGACACTTTATCTATGGTATTTTCCATGGACAATGGAGGGCCGGTTTTACACGAGCCTTTGTGTCACTTCCCCGGGGAATAACAAGATTGATCTTTCCCCCTGTAATTCCCTTTACCATGGGAAATATGAAGGACACCACTGAATTCCTTATGATCTTTGCAAATCTTTTACAACGAAGGGACTGTAAGCACGTTTTAGAAATCGATTTGATTATTTATTCATTTTCTGGAAATCGACAGCTTACATTATTTTATTCGTCTATATCTATACGACGTGTAGTAAGGTTATCTACAACATAAATAAAAGCAATTATGGATTTTATCCTTGTAATTTTGGCTCTAATAAGACAACATATAAAAAAATAACAAAATTAGTGTTTTTTTTTTTTGCATTAGTTAATACCTCAGAGTGTCAGCTGCTCCTGTCTGTAGTCAGTGAAACTATGGCATCCCCAATTGGGGTATGTTGTGAGGCTGAAGGTAGTGTGGAGGTGAAGGAGATGGGGAACAGGAAAGTGGAGAAGTAGGTACCTGGCTATTCAGATCTGGTTACCAAACATGGCTAACGCCATTTCAAGCAACGTTTCAATTCTGAATGGTGGTCTTAAACCAGGGCGATACCGAGAATATCTTCGACTCTGGAAATATACTATAATAATAATTGGATAATTTATAGAGCGCCGTTTTTGTGAAAAATCACCTCAAGGGCGCTGTACAATTTATTCATAATTCTTAGGTTCTATCTAATTTTAATATTTACCAATTGATACAGAAACATACTTACCTGCAGGTCACTTCCGATAAACACTTTAATTAGAAAGTTTGTGCTTGGAGAAGATACGGCTTTGCTCGCGGAGGACATTATATTTAAAACACTGGACATTGCATGATTTTACATTTGCTACCCCCATCACTATAAGTATTACATTTTAAAAGATTAGTGGCAAAAGTGGAGTTGATAATATCAAAATATGTATTTTAAAAGACTGGATAATTTAGGACTCTTTAGGGCTGGAGAATGTTACTAAAATGACCTTTAAAAACGCTTACAAATAGTTTTTTTTTTTTTTTTTTTTTTTTTTTTTTTCTCTACATTTTTAGGTTAGTTATTTACAGTGTCGCGGGCATTGAATGTGAAGGTGAAAGAATTTGAGTTTATGGATACGACTGTCTGAAAAGGAGGGTTTTAAATAAAGTAATTGTGAAATAACCCAAATTATTCAATTAAAATTTGTTGCCCATGCCGAGATTTGATCCCGCGACCTTCGGATTGCCAGTCAATCAGTCAATCCTTACCGCTAGACCACGCCGGCCGTCGAACAAGTAAGAAACATTTATTTTATGAAGCTTATTCTGGTGGAAATTGAAGATGTCACATTAGAAAGATATTACATTTTAAAAATAAAAAAAGGTGTTAACATTTTTTTAACAATAGCTCAATACAGGAAGGCTTTGAGGAAAAAAAATACCCAGGGTCTATGTCATCTTTGGAGATGTTGCGTGTGTATGTGTTTTTTACATAAGCTCCATACAGGAGGCCCTGAGGAACAATAAATCCCTTAGGACCTATGTTATCTTTGGGGATGCTGTGTGGAGGGAATTTTAGGGGAGAGGATGGAGAGAAAGTTCTGGGAAGGAATTAGGAATGAGAGACGGGTAGGAATCTGGAGCTCCAGGAGTGACGGAGTATAAATATATCCCTCCCACTGCGGTACAAGGAGATGAATCGTGAGAGTCCGGCTGGAGTGACAAAAAAGGTCTACCTCAACCAGACTCTCCAGATCCGGCCTGCCACGCTGTGGGAAAACGGATGTGCCACCAAGACCTATAGACAAACCTTACTGCACCAACCTGGGCACTAAGTGCTAAGTCACCATTGTCACCAAACGTAGCGAACCACTTGGGGTGACCTGTAGCAGGGGTGTTGGTTAACCAATAAATGGTTCCCGGTACCCATAACCGCCTCCCAAATTGCCATAGTTACCCCAAGTGGCTCGCTACATTTGGTAACTTGACAGGAGTGCCCAGCTTCATGGGGGGAGGAGGAGAAGCGTCTGGGTCCTGCATTTGCCCACCTGTTGCGTGGTGGGCCCATCGAGAGAGACTGGTTGAGGGAGACCTTTTGATCTCTTGACGGACTTTCTCGACCGACCGCCTTGCACCTGAGTTGGAGGTATGGATTCCTACGTCCGTCACTCCTGAACATAATGACCCTTAAATTCCTATATACCCACCCCTCATACGTTTTCCTTCCCAGAACTTCCTCTTCTTCATATTCTGACCCTCCACATAGCATCCCTTAAGATGACCTATGGGCCTCCTGTGTGGAGCTAAAGTAAAAAAAGACAAACATTTAGCCATTTAGCCACTGTTGTCATTCGTTGGTATTAAATGCATAGAGTAAGTATAGAAATTTTGGGAAAGTAAACTTTTCTTTTGTTTTTTGTAATAAAATAAAGATTTATTAAATTAACTCATTATTAAATTACATAATTAAATAACGCATTATTAAATTATACTCAAAAAATGCACAACTCAAATTTAAAGAAAAATATGAAAACCCTGCTGACCAACACACCTACACTACAAGGTCGAAATCCACAAAACTACTGAACATCCCGCAGTTAAATACATCTTTTGGCCAGAAAAACCATAATGTCCATGCTACAAAATTATATAATGCCCTTCCAATTGAAATTAAGAACACCATGGAGATACAAAACTTTAAAAAATACATCAAATTATGGTTAAGTAAACAGGAAGACGAGGAAATCATTAAAATTATGATGTAACCTCAATGCAACCTGCAGACAACAAACATAAATATTTTTATTTTATTTATTGATTATTTTGTGAAAATCAAGAAACGAGAACATGAGGAAATAAAGATCAGCACCCATTCAGCAACATACAGTCCGCCTCGGAACAGGAATACCTAGTGAGGGGGACTGTAAACAAGCAACTTTAAACTTTTTATTTTGACTTATTTTGTAATTTTACCTTATCTTATTTATATATATTTTTTTAATAAAACATACAACGAAGTTGCACTCCCATGAGTTATCATAACTCATTAAGGGAACGCCAATTGATACTTTTGAGAAGTTAAACCCAACTCAACCCAATATGTAGACCCAATGTATGAACAAAAAATTTACAAAAACATTTCACAGAAGCAACATACAGACACAAACATATGAAGAATCACTTTACAAATATTTCACAGAAACATGTCTTATAAGATTTTATGAATTTGTATAACCAACTCATTTGATTTATGTACTTTTGGTTTCAAAAAGTTAAAATAAAGTTTCCTCCATGATGGACTAATGAGATGGACTAAGAAATGCATAAAAAAACAAAATCAGGAAAATACAATATAAAGTACGGGCTCAAAAATATACAGACCTAATACAAGATGTTTACATACAAATACAAACGAGATTTAAGAAAGAAATATTGTCATTCAATAAATAAAAATTAGGTAGGTACTCAGGTATCTTTCTACCCATTTTTATGATTTGATCACTTCTAACCTTAAATATTGTAAAAAACCTATCTGAGATGGTTTTATATAAGTAAAAATACAAAAGATACCCGTGTACCGCGAATACCAACAGTCTCCTACGAAGAAATAAAAGATACCTAACCAGTATCTAGAAGAATACAAGAATGGCTGTGGAGAATATACTTCCACACCTCTTAGCGAGATTGGTACAGAACGTCAGGATTTTATTGTTAATAAACAAATTGAATTTCAATCTACACGTGTGATGGTGAAATTCCGAGGCGCTTTAGCTTTATTCCGCAGAATAAAAGGGGTAGTTAAGATACCCCTAGCTAAAAGGACTAGCAACTACCCCTGCCCAAAGTATAAATTGTATATTATGCAGCGGGTTGTACATGTTTTTCCCAATTTTATGGGGTTTTCTAGAGAAAAAAAGGTTTTTAGTCATTTGAAGGCGTCGGATAATGCGAATGAGTGAATTCAAGCTGAAACGTTTGATTTCATTTGGTAGGTAGGTACCTACGCCAGGGGTAGGTACTTGCCTATCTATACTTATATTTATTTTGTACTAGCTGGTTCAACATTGTTTTTTCCCTGAATCACCTTTCCCGTTCGTCACCGTTCCCCTCCCGCGTCCCCTTCCTAGCTGGCTTTAGGTATAAATTATAGCCTATATATTATTATTCTGATATATACCTAATCTATATTATTGTAAAGCTTCATTAAAATCTCTTCCTCACTACACCGATAGACTAAAATTCCACAATGTACGCACCCTTGAACAGAGAAGACTAAATACAGATTTAAATTTTCTTTTCAAAATTGTTAATGGTTTAATAAACTGCCCTTTTCAACTTCATCAAACCTATAAACTTATTGTTCTAAAAACTTGTTGCAAAAACTTATTATTATTTTGTAATGTATGGTGTGTGTGTGTGAATGATTTTAATGTAGGTATATGTAAGTATTATGTACGGAGAGTATGAAAAATTCAGACAAGCTATGAACTATAATATTTGAATTAACGAAGACAATATGAGTGGAACTTAATCGAAAATCTGAACAGAAAAATCAGAAAAAAATAAGATCACATCTAAAATTAAAATATTCATCCTTGACTTGCAGAGAAGTCAGTAGATGTCACATATTACCTAAATAAAAATGTATAAATTTATTCAAGACACTATCTAGATAGCATGTAGTTCGGATTTGAATCTCACAATGACACATAAATATAGCAGCCAATAAAAAATATGAGTTAAGAAAATGAAGATTATGTTGGTAGTTCTCAGTCGAAGTATGATATAGTTTGTAGAACCGCGCCCGGCAAGACATAGGTACTGGGTTCGTGTCCTAAATGTGACCGTATCTTTTTTTTTTCTGTTTCAGATTTTCGATTGGGTTTCGCTCTTCATTAATTAAAAATTATAATTTGTGGTTTCACTCGCCAAGTTAAAAATAAAAATATGATATTTTTAGTATTTAAAAAATTGGAATTATGGGTAACATTCCTTGATTTATCACGGGTCGGCGCCAGTCTCTAATAATATCACATACTTTATTTATAAAAATTAAGTTCACTGGAAATATCATATACCTACTTATACCTATATATATTTTAATCTTTTCAACTGTTCAATTGTCCTATTGTCTTGTCTATAGTCATACTAACACTTATTGTATCTTGATTTCCCGCTTAGCACTTACATACTGCTTACTAACAACGTATGCAGGGACACTGGAGGTCTAGATTCGTTCAAAATTAAATGTTGATTCGTTCGTTCAAAAAAATTAGTATCTATCTTGCGAGAGCCTTGAAGGAGTAACCGTCTGTTACTTATACCAGGGCGGGTAAGTGGTGGATAACCTCCAAAGTTTACAAACTTAAAAAAAAAACGATCTTAACTGAATACCAGTCTCGTAAGTTTCAGGAAAAGGCATCGGAAAAATAAACTTTCCATATTTGTTCGTACTATGACGGTTACCGAATCAAAAGGTTTATTTTGAATTAATGTTTTATTTTTGGAAAAATATTGTTTGAATAACGCCCGACGAAACAAGCCTAAAATCGAGAGATCGAGCCACAGACATACTTTGAAGCAATTCACCTCCCGTCCGCTATCTCTAGTTTCTATGTAGGTAATCAAGGACTGTACTTTCAATCCATCGATAAAAACGATAACATATTATCACAGCTATCTGCTTTCTCATCTTTATAAAAGTACAATATAATCAATGTTAACAGTCTTTAATTCGGTTTGTTTTTTCTAAGTTAAATAAAACAACGGCAGTGACAATAACGGTTTCAAAGTAACCCCTCATGCAAATAAGATCGGCAGTCGCTTTCCCTTTGTCGTTTCCTCAGACGGATAAACACTTTGCATTGCAAATTCACCCCGCGGGCTGTATGCAGATTTAGTTACGCCACTTTACTTTCGCAACCCTTCAAGTAAGTGGGGGCTACTTTATAGGAGTCAATATAAAAGAGTGGAAGGAATTCAAATGTTCTGTTTTGCGGTGGAAACCTTTCTTCCGAGTATAAAGCAGGTAGGTATATCTATCTATCTAAAAACTTCCCCCCACCTTCTACCTGGCTGGGGGTGGGAGGGGGTACCTGTAGGTATTGTTGTGTTATTTCATTTGTTTGAGAGGTCAGGGGATATTTTAGGGATGAATAAAATAAAACGACGTTTTTTTACTTTCGATTTGAAGTGATTGCTATCAAGGGTTAGAAGAACTTTTTGGATTTGCTATTTTTTGATGCAGGGGTAAGTCGACCGTTAAGTTCACTCACTTGAAGTAGTTGAAAAGAAAGAAACATGGTTTTTGATAAAAATGTTAAATCAAAAAGGCCTATATCGTGAATTTTTAATTAGCCGAAAAAAATCTCTTTAATAAATAATAAAAACATCTTTCTACTAATACCATAATTTAATTTTAGTATAATATTATCTATGTTCTTTTTTTATAAATGAAATGCTAGGTAGACACACCTTTGTCTTCAGTTCTTGATTTTTAACACCATTTTATAACCTAAATAGGTGGATGGGTTTTCATACAAACTTAAATTAGATTTGAGTTCAAAATACTTGAGCAAACTGAATAATCTTTTTTTAAATCAAAATATTAAAAAGAATATCTAGTACGGATAAGTGCTACTTTTTTAATTTTATTTTTCAAATTATGAAATATAAAACATTAATTTAATCGATTTTCACGATTTTGGTGGAAATTACTTGTGAGATAATAATAATTATTTAAAAAAAAACAATTTTGCCCTTGTAAAAATAATGAAAAATATAATAAAATATAGGTATAAATCATTAAAATCAAACATGTTTATGGGCTAGGTATATTTAAAATTACAAACGACCAATTTATGTTGGAACACAAATTTGTCGCACATAAATTTAAAATTTTGTCTAAAAAAACGCTTATTTTAGATAAGTATCTACTTACCGTTTATTTTTTACTTGCGTAGTAAGTTGCGCAAGATTATTTTTTAATAATTAAAAAAATCATAAAATATTTCAATGTTATCTCATTATAAAAATCTTTTTTTTTCTTTAATAGCCTATGTCTGACGTATAGTTAATTTGAAACACAAATAAATAAAGTAGCATAATTCCGTTCTAGAAATTTGCTATAGGCTAAACGCTAAAGGGATCTTTTTGAATAAAAAATAGAATTTTGATCAAGTATTTTTGTTTCAAAACCAAAATTAAATTTTGTACGGAAAAAGCCGCGCAGCCGATCTTCTTAAGTTGTGTGCAGATTCCTACCAATTCTGCCATAGACCTAACCTAACCTATCACCAATCCTCAATTAAGCGTACCTACCAACTTATTTATTACTTTTGAAAATACTTGAAAAATTCCAACATTATTTTTCCTATAAAAAGTTGTCGAGATTCATTATTTTCTGTCGACGACGTTTTTTCATGAAACCAAATTTCTTTCTGGATTTAAACTTGTGTCTTTTGACTCTTGGCTTTTAACTCAAAAGCCTATTTCTAATAAATTATCTAGTGACCATCTCCATTGGTGACACCTTCCCAGTTATCGCCTAATTGGTCAATGGGCGTACCAGAGAAGCCAGCAGCCAATCAGCGGTGTCGCCGCGAGCCGTGACAGTTGCGCGACCAATGAGAGATGCTTCAAATGCACAGACCCGAACTTTTCACAAATAGGTAAATAATGTTAGTAATTTTAGTGTAGGTAATATTAATGTTAACAAATAGGCAAATAATGTCAGTAATGTCGAAAAGGTGGAGAGATTTAGACATCTCGGCAGTATTCTCACGGAGACTCTTGACCCAGATATTGAGATTAGGTGCAGAATTGAAGCAGCAAGAACTGCGTTCAGTAAAATGAAATCCCTCTTCTGCAATGAGAATATCAGGTTAAAACTAAGGCAGAGAATGCTAAAATGTTATGTGTGGTTGGTCTTGCAGTATGGTTGTGAAACATGGACCTTGAAAATAAATACCATGAACAGGTTAGAGGCTTTCGAAATGTGGCTTCACCGGAAAATGCTCAAGGTCCCATGGACCGACATGATCACCATCACAGAAATTCTCAGGCGGGCTAGAGCAGATAGAGAACTGCTTACATGAATAAAAATCAATAAAATTTCATATCTGGGTCATATACTTCGAGGGGAGAAGTATCACTTGCTCCATTTAATATTGAAAGGCAATATAGAGGGTCGCCGAGGGCCTGGTAGGAGACAAATGTCTTGTCAAGTGGACCGGCATTAGAAGTGTGGAGGAGCTATTCCGGGCAGCGCAAGACAGAGATACCTTTTCAAGAGTGATCGCCAACGTCGGGGGGACCTGATAGGGCACACAAAGAAGAAGAAGATTTTTTTAGAAAATAAAATAGTTAATTATGATCTTCGTAGCACAGCGGTAAGCTTCTAGGTCCGGAATCGAAAGGTTGTAGTTTCGCAAAGGAAAAGAAAAAGAAAAGGATATTGAATTGATCAGTATTAAAGTTTTTATAATTTGCAGGTATCTAAGTGAAATGTCAAATATCTACTATAAATGTGCAGGTATATTTTAACTTTTATCTCGTATAACTTTTGGGAGATTTTCATAATATTTTTTATATTTGTGAAAGAATGTCTGTATTTTTTTTTCTTTGAGCACAACCGTTTGGGGTAAAACCGGCCAGCATACGATTTTGAGTCGGAATATTTGCATTAGATTTTATTTTATTTGTTTACACGTGTTACAAACATGCCGCGTAATTACCAAAGAAAAACTTCCAGACGAGACTGGGATACAGAAAAAATCAGGACAGCAATTATGAAAAAATGTAGTTGAAAGGAGCAATAGAATACTTAAAAGCAGCAGAAACCTACGGAGTGCCGAAATTCACATTAGAAAACCGTGTCAATAAATATAGGAACATTCAAGGTTTGGGTTTATCTACGAAGGCCTAAGGCGTTTTAAGCCTGCATTTTCATGTATATAATTTTAACAAATAGGTATAGGTACCTACGGTTTTATCCACTTCATAGAGCAAAATCGGAAATATTACACGTCTTGGATTTTTTTTCGTAAATTTGTATCTGTGTTTTGTTCCTTAGTAAATTCATTAATAAAAATAATAATTATAAACTGATTTTATTTTAATTTTCTAAACTACAGAGCTTCTATCTTAGGTATACGGTTTTGGACAGGTCTCCCCTACGTAGGTTTTAAAAAATATTTCCAATATGTAGATATCTATGCATCTAAATAATATTATATTATTATTAGGTAAACTAAACGTTAAATAAGCACTTCATTTCACCAATCCGACTCTGTTTAAAAGTTTTCCTGAATTAAATCATCTACCTACATTTATACCTAACAAGAAATAGGTAAGTCAGCACCATATATTATATTTTACCTAATTCCACTAATAAAAACTGTCTCCAAGTGGGCGTGTCGCCGTAATAAGAAAGAAACACGAATAGGTTTTATCACGAGTCGAAGAGAGACGGCGCAGATCACCGCGGGCCAGTGGGAAACTGTCACCAACGTGGGAGGGAGTCCGAGCGCGCGGTCTGCGGGAAAACTGCGCGAGGGAAAGGGAAAAAGATATTGCAGCATGACGGCTTTAATTGTCACCAAGCGTGGGAGGGGCGAAGTCGCATTGAATTGAAAGATTCTTTTCTTTTGTTTTCTAGTTCTAATGCGAATTGTATAGAAGTTTAGTAGAGTTCCTTTTTCGAAGTCCAGTTAGTTCCAGAAAACTGTCTTTTCAATAACTTTATAAATGTAATTAATGCAATTTCTGACCTTATGAGTGTAATTACCGTTTTTTTTATTAATAGATAATGTTATTTTGAACCTAGATTTCAATAATGTAGGGAATGGTTGCTTGAAACCGAAAATATTGGAGGCAACCATTGAATTTTCTTAATTATTCCTGATTTTTAATTTTTCTACGATAATTCTTTTGTCGAGGTAGAACTAATGTAGGTAATAGGTATCTAGTATTAGTTAGGTATATATACCTACACCTATACCTTTATACCTATCTAATACCAATCCGAAAGTATTCCAGTGATGGCGCGCCTTAACAAACAAAAAAAGATTTATGTTTTTATGGTAATTCAAAAGAACAACAAAATGCAAAAATATCGGCTGTGAAATCATCAACTATGTTTTGTAAAAAGCTGTTATTTTGAAATCACACGTTTCTTTGCAATACATCTTTGACGCCTCCGTGGTCGAGGGTAAGGCTCTCGACTAGCGACCCGAATATCACGGGATCAAATCCCGACATGCGCAAGTAAATTTTATTAGATTTATTTCACAATTTTATCGTTTAAAAATACGATGGCGGCACGTTCCAGAGTGGAAGATACTCTCAGTATCGCCCTTTTTATATGAATGCCGCACAAGAGTCCCAACTGCTCCCGTCTAAAGCCAGTGAGACTATGGCACCCTCAATTGGGGTATGTTGTGAGGCTGAAGGAAATGAGGAGGGGAAGGAGGTAGGGGAGAGGAAGGTTGGGAAATACCTACCTGGCTATTCAGATCTGGTCACCAAACACAGCTAATGCCATTTCAAGCAACGTTTCAATTCTGAATGGTGGTCTTACACCAGGGCGATAGTACCTACTATATATTATTTTAAATGAATAAATTGTGAAATAACACCAATTAATCAAATAAAATTTCCGATCCCACGACCTTCGGTGTACGAGTCAAGAGCCTTACCGCTGGACTATGCCCTGGTGTAAGACCACCACTCAGAATTGAAACTATATGCTAGAAACGGCTTTAGCCGTGGTTGGCGACTACATCTGAATAGCCAGGTACTTCCCCACCTTCCATTCCCCATCTCCTTCCCCTCTCCACTACCTTCTAGCCTCACAACGTATCTACCCCAATTGAGGATGTCATGGTCTCTCTGGTTCCAGGCAGTTTCGAGTAGTTGGGACTTGTGTGCGGATTTCACATTTAAAAATAGCAAAATTTTTTATCTCTAACTAAATACTGATCACAGAAAAAAACATTTGTATAGATACCTATATCTACCTAGTTCCTGATTCTTCGAGAAATATTTGAAAAACCCTTAAAATAATCTTCAGACACCGTTTTCTCAAAACATGAGAAATTAAGATTTTTAAAATATAGCCGCGTAGGTAGCAGTGGCGGCTGGTGCTAAAAAATATCGGTGGTGCGCTAAAAATCTTTTACATATACTTACTCTAATTAAAATAGATTTAATTGTGAAAAAAATCCTACCTATTTGTAGATTAGGTCGATTCTCCGTTGTCTCTGAGTGGCAAAGACATCGGTGACCCTGGAGTTGAAGTCCGGTATAGATTGAATGAGGCGTTTTTCAATGCTTAGCACTGACAATGCGTTGAGTCTTTCTTGACTAATTGTATTTCTAAGGAAAGATTTAATTCTTTTTAAAGTCGAAAAACACCGTTCACTCTCCACCGAAGTCATAGGGATTGTACATACGATTTTTAACAATTTAACACACTCTGAAAAAGCTTCCGATAATCCATTATTATAAAAGAGTTGTAAAATAGATATTGACCCATCAGCATTTGCAAAGTCGTCGCGATTGTAAACTGTCAATAGTTCATTTCTTAATTTAAACTTATCCAGAAAATTGTATGTATTTATAGTGGCACGAAAATCGAGTTCAGGAAATTTTTTTCTATATTCGGGAAACTTATCACAATAGAGTAACTTAGCTGCTGATAGGTGATCTGTGAACTGAAATATTGATTGTACTTGAGATAATATAATATCACACACTTCTTTACAAATTACCGATTTAGTGGTCTTAATTCGTTTGGTGGGTGGCTCGGATACATTGTCTGTAGAATTTCGAACCACTTGAATCTGATTTTCAAAAGCGCGCACATTGTTATTTGTTACAACGGGAACAATGAATCTCTTTTGCAATTGTTGGAATAAAATGTCACAGTGGGGCATGATTTTATTGAAAAATTCCAACCAGTAAATGAAAGTTTCATCCTTGAGATAATTTAGAATCATACCAGCTTGATTTATAGTGTTTGGATCATTTTCAATTTCCAATAACTTTTCCATGCTATCGATTAGAGAAGCGGAATATGCGTGCACGGTTTGTACGGTCCTTATATTGAAATTCCACCTTGTTGGTGGAGCGACGGGGATTTTCCTTTTAACAATATCTGTTAGTATATCTGTACGTTTAGCAGACCGGGAAAAAAAATTTGGAATTGATTGCAAATTAGCGAAAAATCTTTGAATTTCTTTGTTTTCCGTTACACTTCTCTGCACTATTAGATTGAACTGATGAGCATAACAGTGTACAAAATATGCGTATGGGTATAAGTTTTGGATTTTAGCCCGTACCCCTCCGATTTTTCCACTCATTACGCTGGCTCCATCATAGCACTGTGCGACAAGCTTAGATTTGGGAATCTGAAGCAACTCTAGTTCTTGCAAAATTGTGTCGGAGATTCCAACGGCACAGTGTGACTTTGGCTTTAGATATTTCCAAAACCTTTCAAAAATTTCGCCATTCCGTTCGTAGCGAATTATGAGCACCATTTGCATTATTGTGGAAACATCTGTCGTTTCATCCGCCTGTATCGCTAAAAAGTCACTTTCCGAAACTTGCTGCTTAACTTCAGCATAATAAACGGTCAAGATAGCATCCAATATATCATTTTGAATGGTTTTTGAGGTGCCTTTGAAAACAGTAGCAGATTCAAGGTGCTGTTTCATAGCCATGTCTAGTTCCACGACGAAATTGATCAACCCACGAAATATTCCTGGATTTGCAGCTTCCTTTGTCTCATCGTGCCCACGCAAGGCCAATTCAAATGCCCCACAGAATTTAATGCAGTCAATTAATTTCGATAAAATATAACGATTTTTTTCTACAAGTTCATTGTGTTGTTTTATATGAGTTCTATAGCCAGAATCTAATTGGTTTCTAATATCAACTGTTCCTAAGACCGCTAAGCTTATAACATTCCTCAGGTGAATTTGGGAAATACTGTGTTTTTTTACCTTTTCCGACAAGTGTGATAAATCGGTCACTCCCTGCTCAATCCAAACTGAATCCCCACCAAAAACCAAGCACGGAAAACAAAACAAACTGTGCAATTTGTCACATCCGCACAACCAATTTGCTTTATTATATAACTCCTTCTTAAAACTTCGATAAAACGTTTTTGTTTTTGACTTGCACTCTTGTTTAATATTTAAAATGGGCCGTGGTGGTCCACTATTTTTAATTTGTAACCGTTTTTCAAAGTTCAGCGCATTGTTTTTTATAAAATCAACATTAATAATGGAACTCATTTTTTACTCTTCCCGACTCTTCCAAAAAACAAATAACAATGGCGTATTGACCTGCGAACTGTCACAACGCGTCTCATTGTTTATGTTGGAATGCTAAATGCTATAGAGATAAGAGATGGTCGATGCTGAGCAGAACATTGACTGAAAAAGAGTAGATCTTAATTTAAACACACAATATCAATAATAAAATGACACTAAAGAGTCCCCGATTAAGATGCTACTGAACAAACTGATCCTTTCGACATGGTGGAAATTTTAAGATCGACACCGGCGGTCTATTTAAATTTGCAAAGGATTATACCTACCTACGATTATGGCGCATGGAGATTTGTGTAAGGATTCTCTTAGATTCTGTGATCGCTTTGGCAATTGCACCTCTGCCCTGAATATAGGAACAAAACGTTCTGCTTTTGTTATCTGTTACGCGAGCGAGTATACATAGACACCCATATTATGTATGTATTATAACCGAAGTGTGTATTGTGATTTGTGATGAGGCATGTCGGAAATATAGTATGTTATTCGGTGTTCGGGAATTTTTAGTTTGGCAGAAATTTTGGGAGTGCGTTGCACCGCCGCACCTTAGGGCTGGCCGCCACTGGTAGGTAGGAAGGTAGGACCTACACCTAGGGTTATCATCTTCAAACTTCCAAATCCAGGATTTGAAGGAAGAAAAACCAGGACATTTCGGTTTAAAGCCAGGACTATAGGTATATGTATATGAGCAGTAGGTACCTAATTGTAATGACGATGCTTAGAAACTATCAAGGACGCAGCCTAGGACACCTAAAAAAGCAGGACATGTCCTGGGAAAACAGGACGGTTGGCAATCCTACCTACACCGGACAAATCAGAATTAACTCCATCCAAAATCACCTTTGAAAAGTCCACCTTAAGATGAAGCCATACTAAATAATGCAAAATCATACAAAATCGTATGTTTTAGTTTTGAAAATTTGACCACTTAGAAGTATTATAGATGCTTCAATTAAATACTGCGTGTAGAACATACTTTGGTCCTTAAAAATATCGGTCATTTTTTTTAATAAGTCTTTTAATAAGCTTAGAAAAAAATAAAGTATTAGATCTATAAAAAACATTTTTAACTGAAAACTCTCCTACTTATAATCACTTTTTCGGATATGGTTTTATTGCATAATGTGGCAAATTCAGTTTCTTATATAATTATCGCGAAAAAAAATGATATATACGCCCGAACCTCACAAAATAAAATATAATATGCATTTTCGCGTTGGTATTTTTGACATCACGACGACAATACGGCAGTCGACGAATTTGCTATATCAAAGTGAACCTTATACCGTCCACCGAAGAACGACTGGCAGCCGCCCCCTGTCTTCCGTCATTACTCCTCCGAACGGAGCGGAGAGCGGTCGTGTTATGCTCCGCGCCGCTTATTTTCGTGAAATCAATTTAAAATTCCGTTTTATTGCTATAAACAATGCATAAAAAAGGAATTAATGTTTTTTACAGGCCTTTACGAAATCAACATGTTAAAAAAATCTCAAATATCTTTTCCAACCTTTCCAAAAGCTTTTTCTCAAGTATTTTTAAACTCCTCCCACAAAAGGGCGTGAATTCCGATTTCGATTTTTTCCTGTACTAGTGGATCGCCTTAAAAATGATAAAAAAATATATTTAAAAAATGCGTTAGGTTATTTAGGTTGTTTGGTTATTTTTTATAGTATGCGCTTTTAAGTGAGTTGAGTTGATTCTGAGTTGACATGGAACCGATAGGAAGGTACCCACTGAGTAGGTAGGTACTTATTTTTGGAAAGGGGGTCTTTTATCTTACCATCACAAAATCCAAAATCATCAACACATTTAACATCATCATCATTACGTAGGTAGGTATCAACCGACAAATTCTCCTTCTTTAGATAAAGGATACTACGCCTGCCACATTGTCCTTCGGTCACGCACCGACCCATGAGCGGGTGTCGTGCGTCACGTGATCCGCTGGTGGGTCTGATCACGTGGTCTACCGTGCAGGATTATCCGCTTTCGCCTTCTGGCGTCGTTTGCAGACCAGGCACGCATGCGCGGTAGCGTTCTGGCCAAATTGCTTGATTGAACAATTTATTTTAGATATTGTTAAATGGTTTTGAATTGAAGGCACGCTTCTTACGAAAAAGCGTCTGAAGTGAGAGACCTGAGAAAAATTAAGGCGTTTATATTTTATTTATTTATGTGAATAGGTGCCACAAAATTGTCGCCGCCGGACGATTCTGTGACAGCTGATCTGACTGTTACTCGTATACATTTGTATGGACCAAACTCCGCGCCCGCGCCAGCCGCCCAGTTTTCTCTTAAAACAAGGAAATTGGTTTAAGAACCACTTTAATTTTTCTGAGCAATAAAATACAAGTTAGTATGGACATAATTCGGAACAGAGGCTTGACGTCTATATTGTGCTGTAGCAGATATACTAGGATAAAAACCATGCAATGCTAACTCAATATTTTAAGTCTGTGTTTTTTTTTCACATTAGCTCTACACAGGAGGCCCTGAGGAAAATAATTTCCCACAGGGCCTATGTCATATCAGGGAATGCTGGGTGGAGGGTCTTTTTAAGGAAGGGTATAAGGGTTGGGTAGGAATCTGGGGGATCAGTGTATCCAGGAGTTACAGACGGATGAATCCATCCCTCCAACTGCAGTGCAAGAAGATGGATAAAGAGTCCGGCTGGAAAGATTAAAAAGCTTTCCTTAACCAGTTTCTCTAGATCCGGCCCGCCATACAACAGGTGCGCAGATGCATCAGTCGCTAAGACCTGGACGAACCTCACCCCATGAACCCGTGCCCCCCTGCTAAGTCACCAAACGTGGCGAACCATTTGGGGTGACCTATAGCAGAGATGTTGGTTATCCAATAAATGGTTCCCGGGGCGGCGGTACCCATACCTACCTCCCAAATTGAATGATGGCAATGGTTAATCTATAATTCCCTAGAATTAATTTATTACCTAGTTAAAAAATAAAATGTTAAGAGGTTATACTATATCTGCCTTTGTTGAATAATGACGAGAAGCTCCTAAGACCAGTCACTGGAACGATTTTAATCATAAAATGGACCATATTTTCCCACCAAACATTTATTGTAATAATTTAAAACATTTCCTTGGCCAGCCGTTTATTTTAACACGAAGCTATTGAAATGCTTTATCTATTATGACCATACTGTCGCAAATCTGAACTTCGTAGACTATTTTAGGACAATGTTAAAAATGAATTTTTAAAATATTTTTTCCCATCGAATTTTTTAACAGCTGTTTACGGATAAAATTAAGTCCTTTTTCCATAGATATGCACCTTTCATTATCAAGTATACCACAGAAAACTTACAGAAACCGAAAATATTCTATGTTGACCCGAATAAGTATCCATCACGGCAGTTTTAAGTAAAAACACCCAGGATTCGCGCGATTATAAACGATTTTTGAATATTTTTTTAATAAATTCTACAAATATGATATAAACGGTAAAATACAGGTTAATTCATCTGCTATACAGCACTATAATAAGTTTTTATGTCTCCATGTTAAAATTCGAAGGCATTATTTTTTTAATGTTTGCGAAAAATTAAAAAATTACCTCTGGGAAATCTCAAGCAATCAAGGCAAATTTATTTATTTCGTGTGATCGCTCCAGTGGTTAGACAAATTAATGGGAACACAAAACAATATTTATAATAAAGATTTTAAAATTTTCAACGAACTCCCTGTAAATGATAAGAAAGCTAAAAATCTTGAAGTTTTTCGCGGGCTAAGTCTCATTGTGGTTTACTACGTAATAGAATATTACCATAGTAAGCTAAAAAATGTCAAATTTTATAGCTAAATAAAATATACAAAAAAGAGTTGATCACCAGTGCTCATAACACACAGTTCTCTTGCTTTATAGTTAAAATGAATCATGAAGGTTGGTTGGTTCCTACAACATCACATAATAAATTATGCATTTGAGGTAATTTAAAAGCCAAATCAAATGCAAATTCGATTTGAGGAAGGCAAACCGCCACCTGATAATTTATCTCCCGACAGATAAATGCTACTTCTTTTTCTGCCGAATAAAGGCTAAACAATATATTATATTAAGTATTTTATCGTGTGCAACATCAAATAATTATATGCAAATTGTGATATATGCTCTCGGCTACCAGAATATCTGTCTGGCTTATAAACGATTTTCGACAGAATTTAAAGTTTGAAAAAATACACAAGTCTTTTGACCGCCTATATTAGAGCATAATTTTAGGATAATAGATTTCTCATTTGGTATATTTTCAGATATTATATGCATTAGACTCAAATTAGTTTAGAAAGTATTAAATGTTTTCAAAGGGTCTTGAAAATTTACGAATCATATTTATCTGTCAACTAATGTACTTAAAAAATATTATAATCAATAATTATCAGCCTGAAACACTCATCTACATTGAAAAAATCTTCCGAGAAAAGATACTGGTCGCCAACGGGAATTGAACGGGAGTTGTTTTCAGTTTGAAAAATGTAATAATAAGTAATTGTCGAATGAAACACTTGTATATATTGAATTATTTGGCGGGTATTAGATAAGCCGCCATAGCTCAGTGGTCAGAGCTCCTGACCGGCAATCAGAGGGACACGGGTTCAATTCCCGTTGGCGGCCAGTATCTTTTCTCGGAAGATTTTTTCAATGTAGATGAGTGTTTCAGGCTGATAATTATTGATTATAGGTAATATTTGTTATCTACCCATTGTGCTATGCATAAAAATCTTGTTTAAAAGTTAGTTTATCAATTAAAAATAATAACTAATGTACTTACCTATTAAAGGTGTTTCATATGTATCTTTTGAACAGATAGCGCGAGCGTGGCGAATGTACATAAATGTTCTTCACGGCAACATATCGGGAATTGTATTAGATATTAAAGTAAAATTAATTTAATAATAATACCTCTGTATAGGAATACCCCACTTTAATAATCTTCCTGTAAGTCTAAAATATATTAAATAATTTCAGATTAAATTTCAATATCACCTAAAACTACTCTAGCAGTCTAGAGCAGGGATCTCCAAACTTTCCAGCCTTAGGGCCATACTGATTAGGTACTTACTCCAGCCCAAGGGCCAAAACCGTTATAATTTTCCTGCCTTTATCTATAATTTCTAGACGCCGAGTACGCGCCCTGAGCGAGCATACGCTTGCTAAATTCGCTAGTTCAATTACTATTGTGTTAATTATTGTTGTCAATTACTACTGAATTGCGACACTTGACGACGTCTGGTATTTTATATGTTATAATGTTTATATTTTATATGTTACTAGGAGACCCGGAAATGCGTTGCTGTGGCTAACGAAACACAACGCTATCTACTGAAAACGCCATTACACAACCTTTATAACCAACGCCATCTGTTAATTTGCCCGCATATATTATATACCTACTTTAACCAATTTACACAAAACCTTGACAAATTATACCTATACCAAAACCTTCCTCATGAATCACTCTATCTATTGGTGAAAACCGCATTAAAACCCGTTGCGTAGTTTAAAAGATCTAAGTGTACAGACAGCGGAAGCGACTTTGCTTTATAGGTAGATACTATGTACCTAAAGATGTGTTGATAATGTTTATGTATGTTATATTGTTAGTTAGATTAATTTTACTTATTTGTAGGTTACCTTATCTTAAGTTACATTTTACGCGTATTTAGAGTTACAATCATTCTATGTTTTTTATCCAACTTATCACAACAACAACAATAAGCCATTAGCTTTCGCGGACCTGATTGATGACACTGGTCATTAGATGTCGTGGGCCGGATTGATGACACAGGCGGGCCGGATTTGGCCCGCGGGTGTAGTTTGGTGACCCCTGGTCTAGAGTATAAAGTACAATGTAATAAAAAGTTAAGAAATAAAAAAGTAAAACGTAAAACGAAGCTATAAACCATAAGATAGGGATATTAAAAAAGTATAAAAATTACAAAAGTATTAAATATAAATATATCTATAGAAAGGTATCTATAAAAAACGTAAGAAATGCTCTTAGTGCGATAAAAAAGGTGTCTCCTAACCCCTTACAAAAAAGTTCAGACAGAAAACGTGAGTTATTTATGCCAGGGGCAATATGGAATAATATTTGAATTTGATTCGAAATTCAAAATAGTAATTTGGAGCGTAGCACGCGCCTATTTCCCAGAATTGGCACGCAATCATCGTGTCCAGATATCAGTCGAGGCGTGCATTCCATATATTATGTAGGTACACAATTACTGCCTACCCTACCTTATTCGCATACAAATATATAAATAATATTATATACCTAGGTATATTTTCTAAGCTTATCCCAAGACATCAATCTGTACTTTCAAAAATATGCCCGAAGTTCCAACTATGAATCGCAGCGCCTCGCGCACATACCGACACTCAAACTAAACAACATGCCAAATGTCTCTGACGTCAGAATATTCTTTAAATATTATTATATATATATATATATTATGTGAACTGTGTGTGCATTCAAGAGATTACTATTTTGTGCAGAGCTTTACAGAACAAATTGCGCCAGCCGGCAAGTATAGCGTCAGTGCCGCTAATATTAGTACAACTTTTCTTCTTCTCAAGTCGGTTCCTTTTACTGAGAATCGTGATCCCTTCTTCAATTTCCATGGTGGACAAGGGTTTTCCTCTCCTCGCGGTCCTGGTGCCAGTGATACTTCGTCACTCCAGCGCATTGGTGACCTTCCCCTGCTTCTTCTACCTTCCATTTTGCCATCAGTGACTAAGAGTCTCTCCAAGTTGGAGTCCTTAGTTTGTTTGGTTTGTTTTTTTTTAGGTTAGCGAACAACGTGTCCAAAGTATCTTAGGATAGTTGAAAGCTTATTGTGGATGCCTTGCTCTTCCAGGGTGGACACATTTGTGCGTTTGACTGTCCATGGAATCCTGAACATTTTTCTCCAGCACCACATTTCGAGTGTTAATATACATTAATGTCCATGTTTCCACGAATGTACTATCGACATAATAATAACATTATATTATATTATACGTAGCTCTTTCATTAAAAATTTAGGCTTATTCGATTTGTCAAAGAATTTATATATAAAAATGCAAAAATCAGTCATTTTATGCCATGTAGGATTACGAAATCAGTAGGATTTATCTGTCCAGTTAGGAGTTCTACCGAGCCGACTGATATGAAAATATCTGGAGTCGGTGAATTATTTTCCCATTTGGTCTCTGGGGTAGATTGACATGTTGTTCTTGTATTGTTTTGTATTTATTATACTTCTTATATAGTGCACTTATATAGCGTGGATTGACTAGATGATCATTTGTGGAAAAGTGTGTGGAAGGGTTTAGTTTTTCCTGTGTGCAATATTTAACCCGGACATAAAATCTGAAGTGTAAAATATTATGCTTTCTTTCACAATATATATTATGATTATCTGTGTTAACTTAGCGGAAAAAATATAAAAATTTAATACATACACCTACATATTTTCTACCTAAGCTCCACCCATCAGGCCCGTAGGAAAATGATTCTTCTCAGGGCCTATGTCACCTTTGGGGATGCTGTGTGGAGGGTCTTCTTTCAGTTTGTCCAGTACAGTTTGTTCAGTACAGTTTGTCCAGCACAGTTTGTCCAGTACAGTTTGTCCAGTACAGTTTGTCCAGTACAGTTTGTCTAGTATAGTGTGTCCAGTAGAGTCGGTACAGTACAGTTTATATAGTCACTAGTATTTTTCTCAGTATTAAGGACACAGCACTCCTATTGGACGAAAATGTTCTAAAGATTGTAATTAAGGTAGGGGAATCTATCAAACTGACGGCCCGTTTCTGCACAGAGTCAAGTGATTTTTCAAGCATTTTGGGGCTCTAGATCAGAGGTGGCTGCTAAATTCAATTGTAAGGCGGACTTGTGATTTTTGCAGTAAGCCCAGCTTCTGAGAGGCTAACTTACCTCTGGCTAATAATAATCGTAACAGATAATATTAACCCTTATCTCTTACAGCCATTGGTCAATGTATCCACTCGCTCTTGACAGTAGGAAACTTGTGTGGCATAAATAAAAAGAAACCGAATCCTCGTAAATTACCTAGGTACCTACCTACACATTATTATAATTACTAAGCTCCTAATGCGCCTCTTAACCTTTAGAGCCGGGCTTATCTAAGCCCCGTAATAACTACTTAGCCTTGTCTTAGCCTTTCACTCTGCAGATGTACAGGACTTAATGATTCCTTTAGGATATTTCACGGATCACGCAAGCCTTGTGATGATACCATATTACCCTGGGTATATGTTCATAAAGGAAAGATCGAGGTCTGATGTTAGAAATGCTTGCATTTTCTTAGTTTCGTACGTTGGCGCATACCTACCTACCGAAGATTATACAAGTTCGATCAATTTTAAATTTCAAAAATTTAACAATATAAAATAGATCAGAAGAGGGAATGGGTACCGCCGCGGCCACCCCGTAAAACCATTTTTGGATAAGCAACACATGTGCCACAAGTTACCCAAGTGGTTCGTTACGTTTGATAACTTATCAGGGGTGCTCGGGTTCCTGGAGTGAGGTTTATAGGTAACTGCCGGATCGGAAGAGACTGGTTGAGGGAGACCTTTTGCCCTCTCCAGCAGGACTCTCTCGACCATTGCCTTGCATTGCGGTGGGAGAGATGGATTCATATCGTCACTTCTGGACGCATTGACCTCAGATGTCTACCCACCCTCGTACCTTTTTTCTTCCCAAAACTTAATCTCTTCCCTTTCCCTTAAAAGACCCTTCACACAGCATCCCCAAAGATGTCATAGGTCTTGAGGGATTTTTTTTCACCAGGGACTTCTGTGTGGAGCTAATGTAAGATTTTAAAAAAACATAGGTATATCAGACCAGAACGGGAACCGTTAACCCGGTAACCATTTATTGTATAAAAAAAACCTCTGCCCTAGATCACTCTAAGTGGTTCGCTGCGTTTGGTGATTTAGCAAAGGTTCCTGGGGTTAGGTTTGTCACCGGATAGATATTGTCGAGTGCCGGATCGGGAGAGACTGGTTGAGGGAGACCCTTTGGTCTCTCCAGCAGGACTTTCTCGACCAACGCCATCGCCTTGAACCACAGTGGGATGGATAAATTCGTACGTCCATCACTCCTTGATATATTGATCTTCCAGATTCCTACTCACCCGATAAACTTTTTTCCTTTCAGAATTTCCTCTTCCTTTCCTTACGAATACCCTCCACCCTTCAAAGATGACATAAGACCTGGGAAAAATTATTTTCTCATATCATGAGGCGAAATTGAGACTATAAGTGCCTTCTGTATCTGATATGTAGGTACATTTCTTACTTCAAATATGCTTAATTACTGGTTAAAATCCTTCGGGTACCTACATGAATAAAATATAAAATTACACAACATAATCATATAATATTTACTTGAGCACGCCGGGATTTGAACCCGCGACCTCCGGAGTGCTAGTCAAGATCCTTTTCCCTCGTCCACGGAGGCATTCAAATAATATTAGCAATGCACCTCAAGGTGGCCACCTACCAATACAAAGCGGTTGGCCAATATTCAAATGAGGTTAAATTTCGGTAATCTCCCCATGTTGTTATTCCGTTTCTTTTGATTGTTTTTCTATGGTTGTTGGACTCCGTGTAGTTTGCGGCGGTAAACATTTATAGTCTTTTATTGATAGGACCTACCTAACTACTTGCCGTCCTCTAGGTCTCCATAACCACCTGCTTGAATTACGATTATTTTATTACGATTAATCCTTCGAAAAGTGCCTCTTATTAGATATGAGTTTTGTTATTTTTTATGGAATTTTTTATTATTTGCGAAGTAATTAATATGGAGGACCCTAAGCCGAAAGGGCGTTAGTGACACACAAATAATGTTGTTTTTTAATTAATGTTTTTTTCTGTGTCGATTACTTTTTATCCTGTCATTCTTAAATATGGACCGGTTATTTATTTATCAAAATGCGTTTGAATGATTATAAAACTGCACTTTTAAGAGCTCAATGTTAGAATAAGTAGGTTAAAGGTCTTCCGGCAATCTTTCCCTGCATTATGAGATGCAATACTTCTCTGGATTTCTCATCACATGTCAAATATATTGAAGTTTTCGGATTTTTATAGTTTTAATAACTTTTTTTTCTTTATTCATCCGAACCATAACACCTTCATTCGTAACCAAAGATATTAGAAACCCTTTCTCTCATCTGTGGTCGTAACCCTGTCCTTCCTTAAGTATTCTTCTGTAGATTCACATCTCGAATGCCAAAGTCGTCTAATTAGTTCTTCAGTAAGCGTCCATTCTTCCATTTCATAAAATAATATCGAAAACGCAAATTTTAAATTTATCATTACAAATTAGCATTATATCGCTTCAATAAAAATAAAAGTGTTTCTGAATTTTGGAAAAAATTGCTTCTTGTACATGTTTCTAAAGTGACTCAAAAACCGAAAATAGAATCGTGATTAACTGTTTGAATAAGATTTTTAACAAAGTTTCAAAGGTGAAAACTGTCAAATATTAGCGTATCTGAGCACATGGACTTGCTAATATTGTCAAATGTTTACCAGTTAATGCTTATCAGTTTTAGAATGAGAAAATTTAAATGGAAAAGGAAAATAGGTTTCTTCATTTTTCATTGCGGACGAAAATACTTACTTATTATCTAACAAACAAAAACACTGAACAATCCCTTGGTGTTACTCATCTATGGGTGGGTCCCTGTATTATCTATACCTAATTTAAAAAAATGAATTGTACAATATCTACTCCAACATATTTACGGAGTAATTAAATTTATGGGAAAATGAAATCAGGGGAAAAGTCATTAAATAGATGGGAAAATTAAATCAGTGGAAAAGTCATTAAATTGATGGGAAAATTAAATCAGTGGTAAAGTCATTAAATTGATGAGAAAATTAAATCAGTGGAAAAGTCATTAAATTGATGGGAAAATTAAATCAGTGGAAAAGTCATTAAATTGATAGGAAAATTAAATCAGTGGAAAAGTCATTAAATTGATGGGAAAATTAAATCAGTGGAAAAGTCATTAAATTTATGAGAAAATAAAATCAGTGGAAAAGTAATTAAATTGATGGGAAAATTAAATCAGTGAAAAAGTCATTAAATTTATGAGAAAATTAAATCAGTGAAAAGTTATTAAATTGATGGGAATCAATTTAATAACTGGAATGGAATGTTAATTTCCATTCCATTCCATTCGTGGAAAAGTTATTCAGTAGGTACCCACCGGCAATGAGAATTGAACTAAACTTTGGCAATTGATTAGGAAATGATGCATGAAAATTATAATTTTATAATAATAATCAATTGACCAACAGTCGGGTCACCCATTTTTGTAGTCTCTGAAATACTAGGCATGCTTTATATGTGCGTATATGGCGTGCTTGACGAGATGAAAAACATCTCGCACACATGATATTTACAAATTTACCCAATAATTATTGTTCGTGAAATGTGAACTATATGATCACGGGTTCAGATTCCTAATAGGACATGGAAATTTTACGTCTGCCACAAAATAAAAAAGGATCCTAAATTGCACATTCGCTGAATTAATAGGGAGCAATAAGCCATTATCGCCGAGAACTACGGTAGACATTTTTGTGTAAAAGTGATTTTTTATGTAAATGTTCATTGTTTTGGGCAGAATTTGAATAGGCCATACCCGCCAGGGTCGTGGTTAGAGCAAAATTGGAAACCATGTCATTACATTCTTGGCAAGTAATGTTAGGTTAGTGGAATTTGTGTAGAGGATCTGATAGGTTCTGGTAGAATTTATGCACTTCTGTGACTTTGTGGAAAACCATTTTATTTATTATGTAAAACTAGCTCAGACCCCTGAAAAATTAAGGGACATTATAATTTGTTAAGTTGTATTTGATTTTTTTTACATTAGCTCCACGCTCCACACAGGTGGATAATTTCCCTCGGGGCCTATTTCATCTTTGGGGATGCTGTGAAGATGTTTTTTTTTGTGTAAAGGAAGGAGTGAAGGTCTTGGGTCTTGAAGAGACCCACGTTGCAGGAAGAAGGAAATGCAGAGGCCGGCAAATCATTCTGCAGCTGAGCTGTTGAACGAGTCGTAGAAGCGACGCATTTTTTGTGAAAAATGCCAGCCGTGTACAAATGTTGGGCGCGCGTTTGGCGTGTTTCCCGACTCTGCACCGGTGCCGAAGGAATTGAGCTTCTGAGAGGCTAAATATAGTGCAGAAGTTATAATTAATTAGTAGTTCATGAACTTTGATTTACAAATAACTTAAATAAAACTAAAACCTAAATAAAATTCTAATAACACAGCGTCGGAAGAAAATTGAGAATCATTTATTTTTGTTATGTAAGGCTTAAAAATAACACAATAAATATCGACAGCAAAAATTTGAAATGATGTAAAGGACGATAAATCCAAAAATGTGTACTTTTTGCCGTTGTTTTTTCTCTTTCGATTAGCGTCGCCAAAATATTTATCGAAAAATAAGAGCGAGTTTTACGACATGTACTCGTATTTTAAGAATATTTTTTCCGAATAATTAAAAATAAATTAAATAGGTAGTTACTGTAATTAAAGAAATTTACAAAAACCGTTAAGTATTCTGAAAAATCTATTCAATGTTATCTAGATACGTAAAAATCAAAAAATATTTTTATGTATGTATGTCTGCTATGCATTGCTATATTAAGCATGGGAAATGTTTCAATCTTTCAAAATACCTTTTTTCCACCCTCGCGAAGGTTTTTGGATAATTACAACCACATGAAAATACATCTGAAAAGTTTTTTTAATAATTACAAAAACTCTTACAAAAATGTCACAATTTGAAAATGACATTTTTAAAACATCGATTGTTCAATCAAAATTCAATATTCGACTAAAATTTAAAATTAATGAATTTAATTTAAGTACTCACTTATGGCACTAATCAAAATCGAATACTTTGAATCTAATTGAAAATTATAGGTAGGTATTATTTTAAATAGTAGATACCTATGTTAGGAACCGAATTTTATTGATTGTTCTTATAATATACAAAAATGAATGTTTGTAACATCTAAAAAATAAAATTTAAAAAAAAAATTGCATTAGGTGGCACACGAGCTGTTTGAAAATCTGAATGTATCGGGACTGGATATATTGAACGCGGGAGAGGGGAGGGGATCGCGGCAGGGTGGTTTGCGAGAGAGTGGAGAGCGAAGGCGGGGTAGGTGGAGGGGAGACGCGTGAGAGAAAGGGGCAAGGGAGGGGAAAGGGAGACTGAAGGGGAACGGGACGAATGGGAAAAGTCACGCAGGGAGAAACAATTTCTTTATTAGTGGCATAGCAACGCATGCCGGTACTTGTTAGTTTTATAATAAAACTTCATAAATTATAGGTTTATAAATAAAGGAGATATTATTTTTTGAAAAAATTAAAAAAAATCTTTTCGCTGGCGATCGACATGTATTGAAGAAAACGTTGTGGCCTCCATACGCACGTAACTTTAAATGTAAATATTTTCTTTCTCCAGCAACAACCGCCAATACTTATCGCCAAAATTGCATTGGTACAACATAACATGCCATTAAAATAAGTTATTAAAACTGCTTGCAGCTGAGATTTGTCCAGTGCTGCGTCTTGGCCGTTCACCGCCCCAGGGCAGTCGTAAATAACTGGGAGATGATGGGCACCCTTCTTTCACTCACCCGTAATGAGCGTAATGACACTTTAGTTAGGTAAAGTGAGTATTAACCCGTTATGATGCGATGCTCGTGCGTTTAATGATCCTCTCAGACTCTTTGACAAGTGCAGAATAATCAACTAATGACCTGTCGATAAGTGATGATAACTTGAATATAAGGTAGGTACTCGGGGATTGGCACGAGGCAAAGATGGACAGTGTGTGTGGTTCTTATCGTGTCGTAACGAAATGTCTAAAAAAATTGCTATTTGATTAATCTGTACAATTTGTTTCCTACTTGATAGTTGTTGCTTTCAATGAAACATAATAATATGTGGATAATATCCCCTGAATATGCATATTTAATTCTATTTTTACCCTGATTTGTTGATACTAGGACATGAAAGTCATGGAAAACGATTGATGATGTGATGTACGAAAAATAATACATTGTGTTTTGCTAGTATAGGCATTTGTACCTATTGTGGGATTTTAACCGAACTCCCTAATTGAAGTTTTGGAACTACCTTGGAAGCAAGTTGTTGGTCTTTTACTTACACAGAATCTCGTTTTTTAAGTAAAAGGAAGTACCTATATAATATCGTTTTGTTGTGGCGATAATGACCTCTAGTTTTCGCGGTGGAATTATACAACTATGTTGTGATTGTGTCGTGTGCTCCTTCGCAGAGGTACAGTGATAAGTAAATGGTCATCCCTTTTCCTTGCATACCTTGTTTTTCCTACACATACATCCAATTCCAGCAAAACCATTTCGTCTCGTTTCGTTTTTACGTTACAAGTGCATCTGAAGCTGTAGTTCATAAGCAGTTCTGGATACGAAATTATGTTAATTTAGTCAATTAGTATCACATATAAAAATATTAGATTTATATTGTATACGTTTACACATACAGATAACAAGGTAGAATTAGGTAGAAAATGTAGACATTTTCGGTATTTTAACTTAATTTCTTATGTATTTACGCCCTTAGAGCTTTTACATAAAACATGTCTAAATTATATTAGTGAATTCAAATTTACAAAATAATACCTACAGTTCAATTCTCAGCTACATGAACAAGTTATGGAACCCCATTTATCCATATCAGTACTATTTTTTTTAAACGTAGTTATGTCACATTAATACATTTTTATAATTTGTGATTACTATTACCAGCTCTCTAGGTACTGTAACTACCTATTTTAAAAACAAATGTAACTAATTAAAAATATTAATCTATTTATTTTTATGATCAAGATCAACTCTTAGTGGGAGAAAGCCAAACAAAAACAATTTCACATATAATTTTTTTTTAGGGTACTCAATTAATTATTATGTTGGAGATCACCTAATAAAAAGAAACCACAAAGATGGCATATAATCGCAATTTAAAAATGAAAATAATGTTAGCTGCTCTTAGTCAAAAAGTGGATACACCTATAATGACGGAAGTTGATATGGTCGAATTAGAGGTTCACGGTTCAATTCTCAGATTTCAACAATTTTTTTTATGTCTTTTGTGTTTCAAATTTTTCGTTTTTTTTTTTTTTTTACAGTGAATACCGCACAAGAATCTCAACTGCTCCCGTCTGGAGCCAATGAGACTATGGCATCCCCAATTGGGGTATGTTGTGAGGCTGAAGGTAGTGGGGAGGGGAAGGAGGTGAGGGAAGAGGAAGGTTGGGAAGTACCTGGCTATTCAGATCTGGTCACCAAACACAGCTAAAGCCATTTTTAAGCAACGTTTCAATTCTGAATGGTGGTCTTACACCAGAGCGATACTGATAGTATCTTCCACTCTGGAACGTGCCGCAAATATACTATACATAAATTATTTTAAATGAATTAATTGTGAAATAACACAAATTAATCAAATAAAATTTATTTGCGCACGCCGGGTTCGAACCCGCGACCTCCGGATTGTGAGTCAAGAGTCTTAGCCACTGGACTACGGAAGTCGTCACTGGACTACGGAGGTCGGAGTTTAAGAGTGATTAATATTATCTTCAATAATTTAAAAAGGTTTTCTTTAACGCAACAGTCCATAATTTAAATTTTCAACATTCTTTCCGAATAAGTAAATAAGTGAATTCTTGAATTGAAATATTCCAAATTCCAAAGTGCTTTCAATGATCGATGTTTTGAGGCAAATCACAAACTTCCTTGACACGCACACTTAAAAATATCCGACCCAATAATCGGGCGAGACATTATCAACCAAACCAAACCATAGCACACCAAATCATTGGAATACCCCACGAGAGGCAGAGCTGGACTGAGGCCGAATACCTGAAAGAAGATGTTTTGTAAGTACACTAGTATGTTTCCTTTCACTCGTCCCTAACCCACCTCCCGAGTTCCCGTCACCCCTCCCGCATTCCATACATTCAGTCCCGGTATATTCAGTTTTCAAACAGCTTGTGTGCCACCTATTGCAATTTTTTTATAGAAATTTCATAATGCCAGAGCTCACCAGTATATAGAGAAACCTTCGCGGGTATGCTCACAACAATTCATCAAAGTTTCATAGCAATCGGATGAACGGTTTAGCAACGCATAATTTCATGACACCAGAGCTCACTATTGTATATAGAAACCATCAAAGGCATGCGCACATCAAATACAGAAAGTTTCATCGCAATCGGAGGAATGGTTTAGCAACGCATAGACATCTCATATATATATACATCCAAGCAAACATATTTTGATTTTTATATATAATAGGTACTCGTAATATCTCTCATTCATGATAATTAGTCTTTAATGACTTTCAAATTGATAAATATTAAAAAATACTGCGTGTAGAACATATCTTGGCCCTTAAAAATATCGACCCATTTTTGTAAGTCTTTTAATAATCATAGAAAAAATAAAGTATTAGGTCTAAAAAAACTTTCAAGAGCAAACTCTCCTACTTATAAATCCGTATATAGTTTTATTGCTTAATTTGGCAAATTCAGTTTCTTTTCTAATCATCGCTAATAAAATTGATATTTACGCCCGAACTTTACAAAATAAAATAAAATATGCATTTTCGCGTTGTTATTTTACAATACGGCCAGCAGTCAATGAATTTGGATTTTCAAAGTGAACCCTATGCGGTCCACCTAAGTACTACAGACTTGTATCAGTTCATTTGTATCAGTATACATCCATACTACATCCATTTTGTATCAGTTCCGCCCCGGCCGCGACGGGGAATAGACGTCTCAGACTCCGTGTCGCTTGGTTCCGTGAAATCAATTCTACATTTCTTCAGTATATAATAAACAATGCGTAACAAATGAGTTAATGTTTTTTTCAGGCCTTTGCGAAATTAACCTGTAAAAAAAAACTCAAATACCTTTTCCAACCTTTCAAAAAGCATTTTTTCAAGTATTTTTAAAATCCTCCCAAAAAGGGACGTGAATTCAGTTTTCCTTTTTTTAGGATTATTACATCGCCTTAAACACAAGTACCCAAAAACATTGACCTTGATTGCAAAGATTTACCGGTCAGTGGTTGAGTGGGCATAGCGCTTGGGTCCCACCCGGGCGTCGCGTGTTCGATTCCTCGGCTGACTAAGTCCTCCATCACAACACAAGCAACATTTTCGGCTTTCTGTGGTGGTAGTAGGAGATTTTCAAACATTGTTGGGTTATTCGTAACCCGGGAATGTTTGTCTTTCTTTTAAAAATTAAAAAAAAAAAAAAAAAAAAATTTAAAAGGGTTTTTCTAGGTACGGCCCTGGCCAGTATGGCCCGAGGATGTCAAGCTCGCCCGCCCTAATTTGTCGATAATCACACTCGGAATATTCGGTCCCCTTGCTTGCCATATTGCCCAGAGCACCGAGCCAAGAGCTGACAGTATAACCATGGGAACGCGATGCATGAGACGAGGATATACATTCTTCGGTCACAGGCCGCATACCAAACACATTTTTAATGCTAATTTTGACTTAATCGTCATATTGAAATGTTATAAAATTTTTGGAATTTTTGTCCCTCTTTTACCTGAGGAATGATAAATGTTGTCAATTTGGCTTACATGCTTCTGGATAATTTAAATTATTATAATACATACGATCCTACCGGTGGTAAAATAATAATAATCGATGCAGATTCCATCGGAGTATTTGACATTTATTTGAGTATTTCATTTTAGCATATACGAAGTTTCTGTGGAACTCACTGTCTTAAATTTGGCTGTGAGTCATGATTCATACATTTATCAAGGTTATTGTAATAGCTGTCAGAAAAAAAATATTTTAGCCCTTAATTCGGTGGTGAAAGTCATACCACGTAATAATGGACAGTGAAAACTTGGAATAGGTTTTGCATGAGATTGTGTGTGTGTAGAGTGGATTTGATATTTGCGAAGATTGACTGACGAAGGACCTTGAATTTTGTGTTACTGTTTACTGCTTGGAATGAGGAAAAAACATATGCTGCATATAAAGGAAAGGACTCACCGAAACAGGATAAAGAACTTGTATGCTGGCAATTTTGTCTTCTTTCTCCCCGTCCAATTGGCACTGAAAACAGCAATAAGCGTGCGTTTCGTTTACACGGCGGACACGGCGGAATTACGTCAATGTTGCAGGTAGCGGGAGCACGGTGGCTATAGGTATGTTGCGGCGCGGGCTGTTGATTGCAGACTGACGTGGTGAAGGTAGTTATAGGTGCGGATTTTGGGAACAAGGTAGGACAGGATTTGCAACAATATTAATACCAATCCCAAGCAGTAACAGTATGTATGTGTGCTATGTAGGTGTGTGTATGTGTAGGTATATGTATTGGCGTAACCATGCCCCCCGCCTGGAAGGGGATGAAAGAATCCACTTCCATAAACCAAAAGAGTGCCAATACGTTTCAATGCGCAAACAAAAAATTATAATGACACGCGGTAGAATGTAATAAATTATGTAAAAGTTACGAAAATATTATGTAAGTTATATAAATGCTTTACCAAATGGTCAAAATGACTGATATAGCAAGGAAATAAAATGAATAAAAAACATTGAAACGAAAATTATGACTTGAAAGGATTCAATAAATAATACTGAACCTGCGGTAGATAAAACTAGTAGGGTTTGGTACCTATTTAACAATGAAACTAATCTAATTGATTTTTAAAAATTAAAGTATTATGAACTAACTTCTAAGATGTCGTTAAATCTATTGTGACGGTAAGGGACAGAGTTTAACAACGGCCCTGCGGTATGTTCTTTATATGATAGTAGTCTATTATTAAATTGACTACATTATCCCGAGCGGGCAATAGAATGGGATGACGACTGTCAAATTCTGTTTCAGCGTTACTCAATCTGCCTCCTACCCTTAGAATTCCGTCATGAAGAAACGGATTTAATTTCGCAATCGCTCGCCGAACCTTCTTCCCATCTTTGACTGCCTTTATATCTTCGGAGAAATGTTCTTGCTGTATAGAATTTATAACAGCGATTTCTGCAACTAAGATATGGCTTAATTCGAATGCTCGTGGTAATTCCTTAATGAAACGAAAAACATAAATTACTATTCGAATTAATTTCGGCCATGAACTAACACGAGAAGCTAGTGCACACAATAACGGTGGAGCAATTGTTTTTGGGCGGTTATTGTCTTGAACGGACATCAAAATTTTTGTTTTTAATTCGGGTGGATCAGATATCGATTTCGTATCAAAACGTTGTAAAGGCCAATCACTTTTAGGTAATTGGGCAAATACGGGACCGTTAAACCATAACGGATGGTCTATTAGCTGAGCGGGAGTAAGACCCCGCGATAAGCAGTCGGCGGGATTGTCTTGACCTCTTATATAATGGAAGCATTCAGCCCCAAGGTGGTTTTGTATTTGTGAGACGCGGTTGGCAACGAAGGTCTGCCATCTTGCAGGCGGTGAATTTATCCAAGCTAGAGCAACCGTGCTGTCGCAAAAAGCTAAAGTCGTATGAGCTTTCGAATTTGATGTGTAGGTATTACTGACCGTATGCATTAATCGTGCAAGTACTAGCGCTCCACATAGTTCTAATCGCGCAAGTGAAATCGTCTTAGCCGGAGCGACCTTGGATTTAGCGCATAATAAATTAATTGTGGTTTTATCAGTATTCGGACAGTAAACATGTAAGTAAATAACACCTCCATATGCGCGTTCGCTTGCGTCTGAAAACCCGATAAGCGTTAATACACATTGGGGTTCGATTCCTAAAAAACGAGGAATTTTAATAGATTGCAGTAATGGCAATTCCTTTTTAAACTGTCGCCAAAGTGTGACAACTGTTTCAGGAGGAGTATCGTCCCAATCCAGGTTATACTCCCATAGAGATTTAATTATCAGCTTAGCCAATAATACAAATGGTGCGGCGAAACCCATCAAATCCCAAAGACGAGCAATCGTCGAGAGAATATTTCGTTTAGTACACGTTCTTTCGTCAGTGTGTACGACAAATACAAAATGATCAGAAGCGGGTATCCAATGAAGCCCTAGTATTTTTAGGTTTTCATCGGGATTAAATTCCACATGTTCCTTAACACGACGAGCTGTAGGAATCGTGGATAAAAACTTTGGAGAATTAGAAGAGAATTTTACAAGGTCGAATCCTCCGGCAGCGAATAACTGAATTAATTCCGTCGACAACTCGGTAGCTTCCTCGACTGATGAGCAACTGGTGACGAAATCATCCATGTAGAATGAGCCATTTTCCACCAAGTTTGCCGCGAGTGGGAAACGAGGTTTTTCATGCGTTGCGAGTTGACGCAGTGAACGCATGGCCAAAAATGGGCTACAAGACATGCCGAAAGTGACGCGATTAAATTCAAACAATTGTAAAGGGTCACTATTGTTAAATCTATACAGCATGCGCTGATAACGACGGCATTCTTCTTGCACTACGATTTGTAGGTACATTTGTTTTATGTCAGCGGTTATAGCTATTGCGAACAATCGGAAATTGAGGATAATGCGAAACAAATCACCTTGTAAATTCTTTCCGGTATTTAGGATGTCATTAAGCGAATAACTAGAATCGGATTTCATACTCGCGTCTAGCACCATGCGAATTTTAGTAGTAAGTTTATCTTCACGAACTACAATATGATGCGGTATAACGTAATGAGGTAAGTCAGAATTGTCGACCGGCGAAATGTACCCTTTCTGTAGGTATTCGCGTAATATTTTGTCATATTCTAACTTTATTGCGGGTTGCGATATCAAGCGGCGTTCGAGAGATCGAAACCTGCGTTCGGCGGCGGGTAACGATTCACCGAGAACAGAGGGACTGTTTCGAAACGGCAACGCGACGATATAACGACCTGCCGTGTCACGAGAGGTAGTGAGTTTAAAAATGTCCTCACACTCTTGTTCATCAGGCGTTAAAAACTTCTCATCTGGAATGTCTTCCAATTCGAAGAAGCGCGACAGGCAAAAATCATTATTTTGCGTGAACGTACAAAATGATTGCGTTGCGTTTATACTTGGGTTTTCAATCATCGTTGGGGCAGTACCCAAGATGAGATATCCCAAAGTGGTTTCAATAGCAAATGGCTGGCCGAGAGAACCTGATATTTTGTTTGCCTTTAGAATGCGAGCAAATATGTCACATCCTAAGATAATATCAATCTCACCGGGCGTACAGAATGTTGTGTCTGCTAAGGGCAAATTGTCAAGATACGACAAAGAGGAACGGTTAATGTTAACAGTAGGCAACTCACTGGTTATAGTTTCTACTACATATGGTTTAATCGTATACGACTGAGTGATGTCATAGCGGGAATGTAATTTTAAGCAAGTTACGCCATTTGTCACATTTCTTACGTCACCTATTCCCGTGACGTAAGTACTTGGAGATGACCGCACCGTAAGATTCAAGCGTGAACAGCATTTGCGCGTAATTATGTCCCTTTGGGAGCCGCTATCTATTAGAGCCCGTATCGTCTGTACCTGGCCCCTAGCGTCTCTGGTAGTGCAAACAGCCGTTCCTAAGAGTGCAGTAGTATTTGCACTAAGGCATGAATTTGTTACACATAGCGAAACCGGATTCAAAGAATTTAAGTTATCATTATCGGCATCTGCTTGTAACGCGGGAGATGGTATTGGGTCTGTTTGTGACTTCCGCCCATCAGTTTGTTTGAAATGCAATAAACTATGATGGTTGAGCGCGCATGTTTTGCATGTACTTTTTGATTTACAAGCTTTCGTGATATGCCTAGTACTGAGGCAGTTCACACAAACACGAATATTCGATGACTTAATAAAGTTAAATCGATCGCGCGGTTCTAGACTTATGAATTTAGAACATTGGTATAAAGGGTGCGATCCCTTTTGACAACAAAAACAAATTTCGATGGAGTGATTATCGATTTTTTCGACATTAATAAATGCCTTTGCGGAATTAGTTTTTTGCGGTTTAGCGGTATAATTATTATTTGAGCCAAGGCGGTTCGAGGTCGGTTGCGTGAATTGCGCGCGGTTGAGAATTCGTTGCTGTTGTCTTACAAAGTCGATTAGTTCCGCGCTGGAAGGTAGATTTTCATTATTTTTAATAGAAGATTCGAAAGCCTTTACAGTCTCTATGTCAAGCCGTTTAAGACCCAGTTGTAGCAATATGAATTCTGCGAGGTCTTTTATTTTTAATTGCTTCAGCGCGGCGATGTTAGCGGAGTATGCATCTGCGAAATTCTCTAAAGAAGCGGGCGTGGCCGAGTTAACTGGAGGCAATTTCAGCAATCGGTCAAAGTATGATTCAGCAAGAACGCGTTGATCATTATACTTAGTACACAATGCGTCCCAAATAACTTGATAATTTGTACCAGTAGGCGTAATAGTTTTGCAAATATTTAATGCTTTTCCGGTTAATTTAGACATCAGATACTGCATCTTTTCAGCATTATCCAGAGAATCATTCAAATGTATAACCGAATTATATGTTTCATAGAAAAGAGGCCAATTATCTAATTTTCCGTCAAAGCACGCTATTTCCAAAGGCGGTAACTTAATTTGACGGCGAGGTTTCGCAACTGGATTGGACAGCATATTTGCTTCGGTATATTTAATAACCCCGAAGAGTTCTTCAAATGCATTTAATTGAGAGTATTCAGCAATTGCTTCCGGATTCAATTCCAGTTCGCAATCCACCTTTTCATCTAAAATTGTTATAAATTCAGAACGAATTTTTTCAACAGTAGTTGCGCCTGACAAAAAAGATTGGCGATTGCTAATGCTTTCCGAAGCTTTCCTTATCTTGTCATACACCGACTGTAAGCTTGCAAAGCTAGCTGATAGTTTAGCATTTAAACGTTTGAGACGTCTTTCGTCCCGAGACGACCCGGATGACGCGCTTGTAGCCATTTTATTTATTCCGGTTATATTTTACAAAATATGAGACGATAAACAACTAAAACTGCGGTTAAAATAATGTGTCTGTATTATTTATGCGGAATTAATTAATTAATATTTAATAAATATTTAATTACTTCACAGTGATAACCGCACGGGGTTAAATTGACTGGTGAGCTGTGAAAGGTTAACAGATGCGCCGTGCACTATTTTATTTTGCGTTTATTATCATTAACAAATTATAAATATTACGATCGTATTATTCTATTTGTAATGTAATCCAATAATATAAACAATACGAATGTTAAGAAATAATCGTATTATTTATAAGGTAGGTAATGCGATTTGATTAGCAAGATACAATTACATGAGTTATCAGAAATAAATATCAAAGCAGTGTCTTGTATCTATTTATTCTAACAGCGGGTAAATATGTTATTTCCAACCATAATACGATAGGTATAAAGAAACAAATTACTCATGTAGGTATATCAAACTGCGGGAATGCGGGTAATTATTTATATGCGGTATTGTAAAACGTATTCACACTCTGCTGGATTATTATCTACTAATATTATGGTTCAAAAATGTCCGGCTCGTTTGGATCAAGATGCATGAGATTGTGTGTGTGTAGAGTGGATTTGATATTTGCGAAGATTGACTGACGAAGGACCTTGAATTTTGTGTTACTGTTTACTGCTTGGAATGAGGAAAAAACATATGCTGCATATAAAGGAAAGGACTCACCGAAACAGGATAAAGAACTTGTATGCTGGCAATTTTGTCTTCTTTCTCCCCGTCCAATTGGCACTGAAAACAGCAATAAGCGTGCGTTTCGTTTACACGGCGGACACGGCGGAATTACGTCAATGTTGCAGGTAGCGGGAGCACGGTGGCTATAGGTATGTTGCGGCGCGGGCTGTTGATTGCAGACTGACGTGGTGAAGGTAGTTATAGGTGCGGATTTTGGGAACAAGGTAGGACAGGATTTGCAACAATATTAATACCAATCCCAAGCAGTAACAGTATGTATGTGTGCTATGTAGGTGTGTGTATGTGTAGGTATATGTATTGGCGTAACCAGGTTTATAAGATAAAGTACTTTACTTTGGAATAATTCTAGACTCAAATTTATCTCCTGAAGAAAATGACTAAAAAATAGCTAAAATTGTTTTCCTTTGGAAGAATTGATGAATATTTCGATAAAAAAACAAGTTTACTTTTAACTTTTTGTTTCAATACAAATCAATACAGAAAATGCTAAAGGAATTAGAGACTTTTGCCATTAAGTTTTTTTAAGCATGAACTTATTTTAGACACAATCTACATTACGATAAAGATAACAGAAATTAAAAAAATAGGCTATAAAGATTGAAAAAATCAAAAACTGTATAAAAGTTTAACTGTATACAAGTATTCAAATGTACGGCTTAATTCCGAGTGAAATTAAAAATCTACCTAAAATAAGCACATTTAAATTTAAAAAAATATGGGCTCGTTGCCCATAGATAACTGCAGTACGTATGGAGCCTTCCTCGCCACTTCTTCAATCTATGTATTTATACTCATCCCCGACATCACAATTATTTATGGACAAAAGCCCAAATTTAAACTGTTATTATTTTTCTCGCCGTTTAATATATTTATATCTTTTTGTGAGTGTTTGTATCTCCTTGGCCGCTAATTGCAGCAGATTAATATCGGCCATCCGCCATTAATCTCTTGAGCACCCACTCGCTAGAGCCCACAGCCACAGCTAGGCGATAGATGATGGCGGATAGCGCATAGGTAGAGAGGTGTATCGAATTGTGTTTGAGAACCATTATCAACAAATTGAATCTCACCTTTTGACGCATTCTGTGTGATCGGGCTGAACATAGACCAAACAATCGGACGCTGGTTCTCAAACTGTGGTTCAATGGTAGTTAATCAATACACAATACATTTAACCGATGCATTATTTAAGAAGCACTTGACCAGTGATCACAGACGTTTATCTTGCATTATTATAAAAAAATGCATTTAGTTAGTATGTGATGCTAAATATTTTTACAATCATCTTCATTATTTGACCACACGTAAGTATCAAGTGACAACTGTTAATTTTTTTGGTAGAGTAATTTTTTGATATGGTAGAAAGTAGTTCTGGGTCGATCGCGAACTACCCGATCATTAGATATAACTCTCTCACGAATTCACCGATGAGTGATCGGGATATTTTTATGTTATGTTACGTGATATACCATTCATAAGAATAAATTTTGTGGACGGGCATCTCGAATCTCGCTCTCGCAACAGACTAATAGGGATGGTATATATGTCTGAAATCTAAAGTAGGACACCATTTACCTTAGGAACTTACCGACGTCAAACGAAAATACCCCGTCAACGATCGGGTGACGGGCACTCGGAACTTTGGCATGACGGGTATTTTCAACATACGGCGGCTGGATCCGATCACTTTGCCATTGGGTCGTGAGTGACCGGGGTCTTGTAAAATATTTTATAGTTGGAATGTAGGTATATAAAAAATTTGTAAGTAATCCAAAAAACTATATTTTCTGAAAATATTAATACATTTCCAGATCAATCCTTGCCTCCTATATACTGGAGAATAGCTAACATCGGGGAAATCAACCTGCAGGCTCCAGAACTACAACCCTACCAGTCAAGTAAATTTATGTACAATTTCCACAGAATTTTCATAAAAAAATTGCCTCCCTCATTTCACAAATTTATTTACACACCATAGTAGGCTTTCAGTTATTATTTTTTTAGTCTTCATCGAATATCTTTATGTCAATCCATAAATCTTTACCACGATTACCAGCTGGGTGATCTTCAAAATGTAGATCCTCATAATATGACTAAAGAATTATTAAATTTCCATTTATTTTAGTATCTAGTATAATTAATTTTGCTCAGGAATAAGTTGTCTTCAGTCGAAACATCTTAAAGTCACTATGAAAATTGCAACCTCCCAGATTGAGAAGCTGTTGCCCGGCATTATCTTAATATTCGGGGTAAATGATATATAAGTTGATACATTAGGCCTCTCGCCTCATTTCGTGACTCCTCCGGGGCAGTGAGGACTGACGAATCTTGTAACAGACAGACAGACACGATGACAGCGGAACTGTAAGCTAAATGACACGTACAAATTATATCTAACTGATTTCGTTATGCTTTAGGTCTTTTAAAAGCGGAAAAGAAAGCAATATTAAATTTTCAAAATCTTATCCGTTTATCGTGATGCTTTTTTTATTTTGTTTTTATCTAGTGACAGATGGTAGATAGATATATGGTTACGACGGTTACGTAAAATTTTTGAAGGCAGTTGGCTTTCTAAAATCCATGCAAGTAAGATGATGGTTAGATGTCTTAGAAATACCTTAAGGGCGCGTGGTGTTTTTAGGCCAGTTCTTAAATTAGATTGAATTATCTAGCAGTGAAATAATTTTCAACACATTTAGGGTTGTTTTCAACATGCATTAGATACGTTTACCTTTATATATTAAAAGTATTTTAATGATATGTCACAAGCCACAAATAACGTATCTACCTTATCATTGTATTAGTCAAGATGCTATCTGTGTACATTTTTCTTATTGGCCGGTCGGTCCCACCTGGGTTGGCTAAGTTCTCCATCACGAAACAAGCATCATTTTCCGTTTAATGTGGTGGTAGTTGTACATTTAAATTTTTTTTTTTTTTTTTAAGAAAGACAAACATTCCCGGGTTACGAATAAACCAACAATGTTTGAAAATCTCCTACTACCACCACAGGAAGCCGAAAATGTTGCTTGTGTTGTGATGGAGGACTTAGCCAGCCGAGGAATCGAACATGCGACGCCCGGGTGGGACCCAAGCGCTATGCCCACTCAACCACTGACCGGTAATATCAAATATTGTTAGGTTATTCGTAACCCGGGAATGTTTGTCTTTATATAACAAAGGGTGCAAGGGCATATTTGGAGTTCAAAAAGTAAATGTCATTTATAATAAAGGGTGCAATGAGCATATTTGGAGTTCAAAAAGTAAATGTCATTTTGTTGTCCGATGATATATTTTTTCTATTAAAAACAAAAAAATATAATTTTCAATCACACATCGCCATGGATCACACTCCTACAAGTCGCACCGAAACAAAAACGAAAAAAAAAATATTTAAAAAAATTATAGTTTAAAAAAATATGCATCTTTTTCACTCCAAATATGCTCAGTAATCGCTGGTTTATCCTTCAAATCCTTCAGATACGTACTGTTATACTCAATGTATGTAGCTCCAATCAGAGAGAATCCACCACCGAATATAAATATTTGCATAATTACATACCCAGCGCCGGATCTGCCATACGTTCAAAAACGTGCAAAAAACCTGGCGCCAACTCCGAAAGGGCGCCGTGAGAAAATAAATATTGTATTAAAATTTAGTTATAATATTCCCTGAATCGTTTAAAAATTACCCATAGTACGAAATAATTATTACGCTCTAGCAACACTTTCCAAAGAAACAGAATGCGCACGCGTCAGGTTGGTATCAACGGCTTACGAATTTATAGTCAGTTACAGAATTTTTTTACAAATTCCATATATTTATTTTAACGTAAGATCTATTTTTCCATGTATCTTTTACGACGAATGGGTGCGATCCAAACTCAATAACCAATCACAGCGCGGTATTTTTATTCTGGAGAATCAAACAAACGGACTTGCGCCTTTCAAAATGTTTACAATTTTAGTTATTTTGTACGATTTAAGTCTCTAGGAGAAGGTAGTTAAAGACCATTTTTTTATGAAATCTTCAGTAAATTCCATTAACAAAAGCATCGCACGGTTTGCAGGATTTGCAGGTTGCAACGTGTTGACACTGTTGACAGTTTCATCATTGATTTGACATGTTATTTGAAGTTCGTTAAATGTATAATTAATATCTATTATATTTGTTATTTTACGGTGTCAGTGTACATAAGCGTCTTTGTAAGGCGTTGATACCATACGTCAGTGTTTAGTGTTTGTATGGTGTTTGTTCGCTCAATTTGGTGTTGTCCGCTGGGGAAATGCAAGGTACAAATATGAGGTTATATTTTTATTAGATTTTAGAACTAGTCAGAATCTGTAGATGCTATTCTTGTGTTGTACGTTGCCATGGAAACGATTTTGTATTTGCTTTTTCTATTAATATTCGCGTTGGGTATATACATAAACGCAGTAAATCTCAAGAATGCCTAATGGACCTAGTTCAGCTAAACCACCCGCATTGTCTCGTAACCTATATTTTAAATCATGGTACGGGCACAAACAAACAATTCGTTGTATTATTTTAAAGCATAACTTGCAAAAAGAGTTTTTCCTAAAATAATTAAAATAGCACCATAATTTTATGTTTACCCAATAGATTCAGAGAGTATAGGGCTCCTGGCGATTCTCTCTTTTTAAAAAAACGAGTGTGAGAGCTACCGCCATGTCACTTGGAAAAGTTACACCCTTTATATGTCTTGATTTTATTTGATAAATTAGTGTAAAAAAAAATAAAATTAAATAAAAAAATTGGGGTGAACGGATTTTTAATCAAAATAAAAATGTAGGGGGGGGGGGCGCCATCGGTACCTAGTGCACAGGGCGCCAGATTTCGTAGATCCGGCCCTGTACATACCGATGAAATAGAAAAAAACTCATTTAAATGGACCGTGCAATCGGACTGGCGGCCATTTTATTTTTCTTTACAGTTGCTGTAACTAACAAATACATTATAAACAATACACACGGACGTGATTCCGTTTCAACAAATCAAACTGTTTCCAAATCAATCAATGTCAACCGTCCACCTCGACAAACGAAGATCTTCTTTCATCTCACAAACATCTTAACGGACAACACTTCGGGTACACGATTCTCACCTTTACGAAGATTTGTAACAATGAGCGTAATGGTTTGAGCGTATTGACTTATTTTTATTAAGAAATTAAAAATATTATCTTAGTCGTGAGGAGTTTGGAATGGTAGTGCCTTTATATCACATAAGAAGTTACAAGAAAACATTAATATTTGTCGATTTAACTGTTCTGTTTGCCTGGGAATAAATAGCCAACGTACCATCATTTGTAAGTTTAATTTTTTTTAAACTTTGAATCATGATTTCGTGATTTAAAAACACGTTCTGTTTCTAATGAAGAAATTTTAAAACAAGTGAAGAGTGGACACGAATAACACTTGTTTCGAATTTTGATAAAAAAATTATCAAATACATAACCTGTAACCATAAAGTGTTTCGCTACGTTTGGTGACTTAGCAGGGGTTCCCGGGTTCATGGAGTGAGGTTTGTCTAGGTGTTGGTAGCGGAAGTCCTGGACACACTGAAATCCAGATTTCTACCTACCCTTAATGCCTTTTTTTCCTTCCCAGAACTTCCACTCTCCTTCCCTTATAAAGACACTCCACACAGCATCCCCAAAGATGAATAAGGCCCCCAAGGATATTATTAGAGGGTCAGTATATTCTACTTACTACACAGACTTCAGAAGTGGTATGAAAATTAATATCACTACTGAGGTTTTTTTATTTATTTTAAATTTTTTTTATTTATTTGTTGTTGATTAAGTTTATTTTGTAAAACTCCATTTTTTTTATTTTTTTTTTTTAAATTCAATAATATTATACTAAGGTATTTTTTAATTTATTTATTCTTTTTTTTTATAATATTATTATTTAATCTATAAAAACAGTTTACATATAGGGTAAGGGAGGGCAAAGTGGAAGGGGCGGGCAAAGTGGAAAGTTCATATAAAACAAAAAATAGCGACTTCCCCCCCCCGCTACGCTCACTTACCGCAAGTCACGTGTTGCCCTTATGCCCCTTCAGAAATTTAGTATAGCTACGGCGACCCAGCGCGGTGCACGTCTATGTTGAGTGATTTGTGCAGATTCCTTACGAAAACATTCAAACTTCAACGGTTGATTTTTCATTGAAAGGTAAGGATTTAGTTACATGCTATTTATTATTATATTGCATATAAGTATAATTCAACGCTATTTTAATACGTCTGTAATATTGTGATACGATTTTTCGAAATATTAATTTTTTTGTTCCTTTCACACCATTTGGGCAAAGTGGAAAGTTGTATGTGAGGGCAAAATGGAAACCTTTCCACTTTGCCCGCGCTCGTGATTTCTTAGAGACATCCAGTTTTACTCTAACGTAAGCATTCAATTTTTTTATTTTATTTTCAGATGGTTAATAAATATATCAAGCAAAGCAATCAGGGTTCATGGAGCGAAGAAAACATGAGAAGAGCCATGGAAGAATCGAAGACTACTTCCCTATCTGCTGCATCTAAAAAATATGGCATACCTCTTGGGACGCTGCATCGGCATTTGAAAAGTGGAATATGTACTAAAAAATTAGGAAGATTTCGTACTGTATTTTCCGAAGCTCTAGAAAAGCTAATTTGTGAACATGCCAAAGAACTGGATAATTGTTTCTATGGGCTAACAAAGGAATCCTTGCAAACTTTAGCCTACCAACTAGCTGTTAAAAATGACGTGGAACATCCATTTCAAAATGAGAAAGCTGGTCGAGCATGGGTTACAGGGTTCATGAAGAGGCATCCTGAACTAGCATACAGAACCCCGGAACCAACATCTATTGCACGTTGTGCAGCTTTTAACCAGTTCCAAGTGAATCTTTTTTACGATAATCTGTGGACAATGTTGGCACAATATGATTTCATCAACCGCCCTGACGATATTTACAATATGGACGAAACTGGCGTCAAGACAACTTCTGAAAGACCTCCTCGAATAATATCAATAAAGGGTAAAAAACAGGTAGGAGTCATATCTTCCGCTGAAAAAGGCCAGTTGACTACACTTGTGTGTTGTTGCAGTGCTACAGGAAGGTTCATCCCACCATGTTTTATTTTTGGAAAAAGAAAAAGGATGAACGAGCGGTTATTGGATAATGCTCCTAATGGTGCACAGGCATGGTGTTCGGATTCCGGCTGGATCGTCAATGATATATTCAATAAGTGGCTGCAAGTTTTTATTGAAAAGTCAAAACCTTCAAAAGAAAAACCCGTTTTACTTATCATGGATAATCATTCCACCCACCAAAATCTGGAAGGATTAAATATGGCTCGCGAAAAGGGCGTTATAATTGTAACCATCCCTCCACACACTAGCCATAAACTCCAACCTCTAGATGTTTCAGTCTACAAACCATTCAAAGTTGCCTTTGAAAGAGCTGTGGACACTTTCCAAAAAAACCACCCTGGAAGACGTATAAACCAATTCGACGTTGCAAAACTTGTTCGATTTGCCTTCGAAAAAAGTGCAACAATAGAAAATGCAGCAGCTGGTTTTAAAAAGTGTGGCATTTTCCCATATGACAGGAATCTTTTCACTGATTTAGATTTCGCTCCTTCTACGGTTCACTACATAGCGGAAAACACTGAGCTGACCACGAACAATGCCACATTGATTGAAACCGTGACAACATCTACAGTTCCAACGTCTGTAGAACTGGAAAATCAACAGCCCACCGAAACAACTTTGCTGAATTTAGAAACCAACGATGGAATAAGTTTTCAAAATTTATCTTTGGACTTAAACATCACTAGCCCTACGAGTCCAAGCAGAAAAACGTGCGATATACCCCCAGATGAAATAATTGCTGTTTCTCCGAGAGACTTAATTCCAATACCAAAATTTTCTAGACCAGTTAATGAAAAACGTGTCAAACGGCCATGTCAAAAGTCAGAAATTCTAACCAGTTCGCCCTACAAAAATCAATTGGAAGAAAAAATAGCCAACAGGACGAAAATTATCAAGGAAAGAGAGCAGAAATTAGAAATATCAAAGAAAATAAAAATTGAGAAAATGGAAAAGAAAAAGAAAATTTTTAAAAAACAAAAAAATTAACAAGAAAGACGAAGAAAAGATTTCTCGAAGAGAACCAGTCAAAGTGAAAATTAATTTTCAACCTCAGCCCGGCACATCGAAACAACAAAATTTGACACTTTGCATGTTTTGCAAAGAAATTTACATTGATCCTCCAACTGAAGAATGGATTCAATGTAATGTCTGTCAAGAATGGGCACATGAACTGTGTGTCGATATTGACAATGATGGAAAATTTACCTGCTTTAATTGCCAATCCCATTAGAGGAATCATTCTATCGCATTCTACATTTTATTGTTCTATATTATAAGTTTCCACTTTGCCCTTTCTACGTTTCCACTTTGCCCTGCTATGCGGGCAAAGTGGAAAAAAGTGAGGTTTTCAAAACTGGGTCTCCATTACTAAAACTGTTCGTTTTTATTATTATTTTGTTTCAATTACCAAAAATATGTAAGTTCCTTATTTTAATAAAATTTTAAAAACTTTAAAAAACTTACATTTTCTTAATTAATCTGTAAGCTAAAGTTAAGTTTTCCACTTTGCCCCCCCTTCCCCTAAACTAGTTCCGCTGTGTAATTATTACTAAGCCTAATAAAAAAATTAAAAATAAACTACGGTTCTGATAATAAGTTATCTGACCATTTGAACTGTTTTCTAACGATCACGTAATTTATTTCAAGGGGTAGGTAAAGGTTATGGAATACCGATAAATCCTGTATTTATACAATCCCAATACCTACATCCAATCTATGTCGTACTTACCTAAAAACTTTTCTGATATTCGGTGGATTGAACTCTTGGTATGACCAGGTGTAAGAATTCCAGAATCATTACATCAATTTATTTTTCAAATTATTTTGAATTTCTGAAATGAAGTTTTTTGAAAATTTCCTTTGCATGTAAGCTGAACTGCATCAAATGGAAGACATTTAGGGCCAGTTGTTTCACAGAAAATCAAATGTAATATTCTCATCAAATGGCCATTCAGCGCCATTTTGGTTTCTTCACGTTTGTGAGGTCCCCGTTAAACGTCGACTCTAGGTGCGTTTCATTTTTCTACGAGATTATAATAAGAGGACTAGCTTATAAACGTGATAGTTTTCCTCTTCTGCTGATCAAAATTTGTTAAAAAGCTGAATAGGACTTCCATTTTTGAAGAGAAAATATCTTGAAGTGAAAATTCACCGTTTTAATTTGAAACTCGGTGAAACGAAAAATAGCGACCTAAAAAGAGACAAACACATCTACAGGATTTAGCCTGCGAGAGAATGAGATAGTACCTACATATAATCGGTCTCCTGCTTGTGCGGTGCTTTGTAGCCTATCGGTCTCTTCTTTGTGCGGTGCTTCATAGCCTTCCCACTCTTGTCTATTTTAGTTTTCTGATGGTTTCACTTCTACCGCGTGTGAATTGCATACTCTGATTTTTTTTCATTTCATGTTATTTGACGGTAAGAAATAAAAAAGTATAAAATATGATTTCATAATGTTTTAATGAATCTCAATATTTTTTATATTTACAATAAATACATCGATAATAAATTTGAAGTCTAGAATACGGTGAAAGTTTAGTTATCACGATCACAACTTCCACTTAATTATATTTTTAAGACAAATTTTATATAAAAAGTCATTTCGACTAACCTGCGATTAGGTACATTCATGCCAATATATTTTTAGATTTAATGTTTACAGCCAAAATCTGAGATCGGATATCGATCGTCCAAATGGTTAGTCGGACATCTTCAAAGGCTTAATTTTGAAATAAAGAGGAAAATAATATGCGAATTTTCACCATTAATCAAATATTATTTACGCATGTCTGTGTTTTACATATTAAATACGTTATGAAATAACATAGGAAGGAATAACGGTCATTTTAAAATATAATACTACTGAATCAGAAAACATCAAATTTTTGTTTATTTCACTCCAAGTTTTTCTGCGTTATACTTGATTTGGTGGTATTTACAAGTGAATTGAGTATTGTACTGTTTATTACACAAAATAATCAATTCAAATTTAGATTTTTCGGAGATGTCTGCCTAATCAACTAGACGATCAATATACTGAGGCCAGATCGTAGTTAATGTGTACATTTAGTAGTATTTTATTTATAAGCAAACTTAGGATGTCTTGGTACACGTGAATAAAATTATTTTTCCTCCTTTGACTATCTGGACAGAAAATGTTGTAAGTCTGAGCAAAAAAATGCCAGGTAGAAGCATATCCAGTATTTTGTGTATAACTAAAAATTAGGATTGGTAAAATCATTTTTTATGGTTAGAACAATTTTTAAGTCATTGAAGAAGAAGATAACACCAATAATCTCAACGGAAATATGAAATTCGGCTACTGAGACCTTTTATTTAAATGTAATTTTTGTCAATCTCATATTTAAAATTTCAGAATTAACAGTATTATCTTCTACTATTTTTTTTTCTATTTAATTGTCAGCTACCTTTTTCTTTGGAAACAAGTGTTCGTTGAACTGGTTTGTAACCTGGATAGTGTCTCGGATAAATATATCAGATTTTATTTATATGGAACACCTATCGACCATTTTGTAAAAGTTAAAATGAAAATTCAATTTTTGTATTAGAACAAAAAAGAGAGTTGTTCTATTAAAAAAGGTTATTTAAGTTGTTAAATGTACGTGTGTTAAGTGAATCTTAAAAGAACGCTGAATAAAAATCATTAGACGTTCTCTTCCTATTACATAATACGTTTTAGTTTTCGTAAAAAAACTAAGCTCGGTGGTGATAAGTGCAAATAATTACTTATACAAAATTTTGTCGCTTTGTTTTGCATGAACACGATTTTGACTTCGACACAATTGAGGCCAAGTTGTTACGCAGAAAGTTATGTGACAAAGTCATCAAACAGCCATTTATCGCCATTTTGATTTTTTTTTTGCATTTGAGAGTTTCTGGTTAAGTGCCGATTCTAGGTCCGTTTCAATTTTTGAATATACTGTAATCAGCAGAAGAGGACGACTATCATGTTGTTAAGTTTGCCAGCTTATCACAATTTAATATAAAGCTGTAAAGCAAATAGAACCGGCATCTAGAAATATTAAAATAATATTACCAAGGTTGCCAGATCTTGACTTTGGTTGATCCACTCAAATTGACATACTTTTGTTGATCGTATTGATGAGGGAAAGAGAGATGGATGATAGGTCGGCTCTTAACGGGAACCTTTCAAATGCAGAAAAAATGGCGTTGAATGGTCATTTGATGATAATGATATTTTAAAATTTCTGCAACAACTGAAGCGTTTAGATTGTGTTTTTCGAAGTTTTTCAAAGATGTCAATTGAATTCTTAAAATATTTTTTTTCCTTGCAATTATATATTTTTCTGTAAATATTGATTATTAATTTAATTAAGTACTTGAAATTGCAAATACAGCTAATTAAGTTAAGTTCCTATTGAGTTGCTTTTACGTATTTCGTCTTTTACAATATTGTCTATGAACATGAACGCTGAACAAGTCGTCGTTCTAATTTATCTAACTTTACTCTACTATATTTAATTATTAAATTTTATAAATATCTAAATACTGACGTAATTGTGTGCAGTTGGCAAGTCGATTTATATAAAAAAAGGTTTTATACAGCTAATTAATACGAAGAGATATCCCAAAAATGATAGAAACATATTTGGTGTATTGCACTTGTCTTACTTACAGAAGTTTACATGAGATTAACTTAAATTAATTTTGAATCCTGGCAATATAATCTTAATACATAATTTATGTACACTTACCACTTATATATTTATTTTAAACACATATCTTAAAAATCTATTTTAGTCACTGGCTATCAATATTCGTTTTTAACGAAATTTCACATGAATACATTGATTTATAATATATTTATTTAATAAGCAATGTTAGTATTAATGAGTATTTTAAAATATAGGTACTGGCTTTAATGTAGTTTTTTTACAGTAAAGATACATTTACTAAGTACGTGGATGAAATAATTAAAGTTTACATTTACGAATACAGTATCCTAAAGTTGCGTAGAAAGTAATATTTACATCGAAGATAATATAATTAACCTAAGCTGCATAAAACGAAAAGGAAAAATTTACATAAAATATCGTCTTCTTCATTTAAATTATACCAGCCTTTAAATTATGTTTTACGTACCTACCTACTTAAAAATGTCGATTATATAAACACTTATTTTCGTTTTTGTTCAGTTACACAAGAATTATTAATTAAGTTTATCACGAATGACTATTGTCGGAGTTACGGTGCTGGTGCAGGATGTGCGCATGAGCAGACTGATTTTCAATGTGAACGTTTCTCTTCGTCCTTGACAAGAAGGCTTTCGGACATCCATCTATCTTACAGCGGTATAGTTCAGATCGGTGACTTGTTTCACAGTGATCTTTCAGAGAGCCTAGATCCTTTAGTCTCAATGGGCAATTCCTACAAGGAAACTTCCCATCTTGGTCAGGGTTAGGGGCTTCATCTTCTATGCAGTAAATTATTGGAGAATGACTTTGAGGGGATTGTTGGCAGCTCTCTACTTGTACGTGAGATAAGGATTTTGGAGATGGATTGGAATGAGGAGATTCGGAACCAGCGTATCCTTTCTTGAAAGTTCCATTTAGATCGGGAGGTATCAGTCCAAAGGGAAGTCCGGGAAATCCAGGTATCATTCCAAAGTGAGGAAGCATAAAGTGTGCTGCAGGTGGAGGAAGGTCACGACCATTGATCATTTGTTCCGTCAGACTGGATAACGGATGAGGCTTCATTTTATCAAAGCCATGAAGACTGGTGTTATTTAAGTCTTCTGGTTTAGGTGGCAAGTTTTTCAGAGCCTCCAAGGGATTAAAGTCGCTGCCAAAACCTTCCGGAAAAGGTAATCTCTGACCTTCGGCATAAAGTCTCGCCAAGAATTCTGAATGAAGCTGTGGATTCGCGAGGAGTGATGCGAGTGGGTATTTGTCCATAAACAATGGAGGTTTGTCTGAGGAAGACGTTGATAAAAGCTTTCTGTGCAAGTTGAGGTTGGCGCTGTGTCTATCGCGGCTTCTTTTCGATGGAAACGCCGCATTGCAACCATCCACATTACACTTGTGCATGAGCTTTAAATGAACATTCTGGTAGTGTGTTTTAACCCCAAAATGGTTCTGAAATATTTTTCCACACGCGGTGCATTTTCTTGGATTATCTTTATCAATAGGGACATCCATTGTACTAATGAAAACACCATTATCAAAATGTCCATATATTTCATTTTGACTATCATCAGAGTTACCGTCGCTCAAACTGTCCAGGGAAGAGGAACGAGATCTGACGGGACTGGGAGAAATATTACTTATACTATAACCCATATTTGGAAAGTTGTTCGGGATTCCTGTCTGCTTCTGCCCGGATTTGCAATTCAAATCACCGAAATCACCTTGGGACAAACTTTCCAGTTTTCTTAACGCGCTTTCGGAATCTACCATCTCTTCTTCCACGTGATTTTCAGGAGAAGATTTAGAAATGGACAAATTTTCAACTTCTGATTCATTTTCGTGTTTCACTATGGGAAAAGTTTCGCGATAAATTTCAGCCTTAATCGGTTCCAAAATTTCATTATTTGCGTTTAAATCTTGATTTTGAAACGTTGGTTTTGTAAAAGATAAATTTTGTACTGTATCTTGGTAATCATCTTCAACTTTGTTTACATTCTCCGGAGGCTCAGATTTAATAGGAATTTTATAAGATTTCTCGTTTTCGGGAACCATTATTTCGGTAGGAAGTTCTTTAATATTAGGTGATTCTACTTTTATGCGTTTTAAATCCAGCACATTTCCGTCGCGTTCAAGTTTCAGAGGCATTTTGATTTCGTCACAACTGTCATTATCGGACATGTGATCGGAAACATGCGATGTAGATATTGCGCATCTAATCGGGTTTTGGTTTTTTCTCTTTCTTTTACTTGCCACTAAAGGATAAATTTCTTCCTTTGTAGTTTGTGATTCGCGAGCAGGAATTAAATCGTCTGGTGTAACAATATTATTTGCTCTATCATCTTCAACATCAGAATTGGAAATATTTCGCTTTTCGGGCATACTAAAGTCTTCAGGTTCATCAGGTACACCATTTTGTACAATTTCTATTTTTGGGGTACCTATAATTTCATCATCTGCGTGTTCTACTGGATCAATCGGATCAATGTCGTCATCATCGTCATCTCCTGCTACAACCACTATTCCATCATCATCATCATCTCCATCATCGTCACCATGGTCGTACTCTGTACCTGATGAGGTCAATGCCAGGGCTTCTTCATGCGCTTGACTTTGAAGTAGACGAGCTCGCTCGTACCTTTGCTGGAAGCTTAAATCAAGGCTATGCTTAAAATCTATTGATTGAGGTATTCCTGGATGATGGTTTCTCATTTCTGGTGGTGGGGTTAGTAGCGGGAAGGCTCCGAATGGATTTATTGAGCCGAGGGAACCTGGGTTTGGCATTCCTAGACCTGCAGCATGTGGAGGTATGAGCACTGAATGCGACTGCGAGCTCCGTCCATCGTGAGGAGATATTTTCCGTCTTAAGTGGGGAGAATGAAGTTTAGGATTTGGATTAGCACTGTGACGGTTACGCGATCTTCTGGAACTAAACATCATACTACAGCCTTCAACGGTACACTTATGCATTTCCCGAAGGTGAACGGCTGAAAAGTGAATCTTCAGCGCTCCCTTATCACAGAATGTTTTTAAACACACATTGCACTGAACTCGTTTTTTTCCAGTAGCTGGATTAATAAAATGAGTACCAAGGTTAAGAGGTAGTTGGGAAGAACCCCAATGTCTTTTTGTTGGAGTCATAGGTTTAGAAGCCACGGTAGATCTGCTAATACGAGGTGCCTTTGGAACCGCATCTTTACTCAAATTCAAAGCGTTGTCATCGTCTTCAGATGGTCCATCTTCAGATCCAAGATCACTACTTCCAGTGATGCTCATAAAGTCAGATGTTGTAGCCGACGGTGATTTGTGTCCAGTAGAAGTAACTAAGCCCGGAAAAGAGGCTGCCAAACTAGCGGCTGCCAGAGAATTTCCCGCTGCGGCTGCAGCCATCACAGCAGAATGATGATTGAAGGAGTTACTCAAAGACATAGCCACTGAAGATGGAGGTATCGGGACAGGAGGAGGTAGGTGAAGCATGGGATTCCCCAAACTGAGATTCATTAAATTGTTGCCACTATCGGATGATGCATCAGATGTGCGCCTCTTTCTTTGGAAATGACTTTGTTGCATGTCTGGACTCATCTGTTGTGGATGAGAATTGATAAAGGGGCTGAGACTGGAGCCCATCTTTCTAAAATCAAAAGGCTGCATATTTTGTAGGCGATTCAGCGGAGATCCAGTCATACTTAACGGGTGCGGATGTTGAGATGGACTGGTCATGGAAGCTTTAGAGTTGTTGAAATGTCTTTGCGGCGTTGAAGGGTGAGACGAAACTGGCGGTCGCGGAGCTTGGGAAGTTGTAAGATGCACGGGAGAAGCATCTTGCTGTCTCCTGCTGGGTGAATTTTGTTTAATGTGCGATTCAATATGGGAAGAAGTTTTTCTCTTTTCATGGTGTTTCAGGTTTCTTTCGTGGTATTTTTGTTCTTGGAGCTTTTCTTGTTCGTACTTGTGGTCTCTGAAGTATTTGAAGGCTTCCAGGTCGGGGGGATATCCGAGGTAGGACCTGAAGCCGTGCAGGGCTTGCTGGCGGTGCTCGGCCAACTTGCGGAACTCGGCTTCGAGTTGCAGCTGGTGCAGCAGGCGGGGGTCAGGGGGGCCCGGGGGCGGTGGTCCCAGAGGGGGCAGGCGGGGGTCGGGAGGCCCGCGCCCCCTCAGCAGTTCGCGCACTGCCAGCGGGCCGTCGGGCCGGCAGTAGCCCAGGCGGTCCAGACCGCCGTTCTGAGATTCCTGAAATAAAAAAAAAACATTAGCATTAGAACAAAACCAAAAATTGACATTTTTGTATGGTAATTTTTTTGCGGGATCGATTCACTTCAGCCCTAGCGTTGAGAGTTCTGTTATATATAACCTTAAGAGTAAAATTAAATTAAAAGTAAGATTAGTTAAAAAGTTAAATAAAATTTTGGTTCCCAGTGGCTCTTTAGATTTTTTATCTTCAAAACCAAATTAAGAGGTCTTCACTGGTCACAAAGCCGAGTAACCGTCGAAACCCTCACCTCGACCCTACTTGTTCAATATCAAATGATTTTTTTAAATGTTTTAAGATTAAAAAAAAACAACAATAAAAATGTCACCGGAGTCTATGAAAAGTCACTAAAATTTAATTAAAAAATTTTATTCCAATGTCAGAAATAACTGTTTAAATTAAATCAAATACGTTCTTAAACAACATGAATGCATTTTCAAAATAGCATGAATCAATTCTACTATAATTATTAATAACCATTAATAAAAATATATTTATGATCATCGATCACTTGTAATAATACAACAGATCTTTATTTGGGGGCAGAGTGACAAAACATTAGAAGTGGATTGTGTACGAGTAAGTAATGTCTCACCCACCAGATATGTGGTAAAATTAACGGATAAATTGTTAATGATATTGTTGTTTATGTAATGACAATCGTTACAAATTGCTTTGTGAGTGTCTCTATAATTACACAAAAAAATCCGTACTTATTGCCACAACTCCAAAAATTTCAAACTAAAGAAAATTACATTTGCTCGATGCCATTACAGCCATTGTCAAAAACTAAACCACTATTTTAGATTAATCTTACCTAGGTTTTTATTAATAGTAGTAAAAATATATATCTTATAGTAGATATTATAAAGGCGAAAGTTTGTATGGATGTGTGTTTGTTACTCTTTCACGCAATAAAAAATACCGAATGGAATTTAAACATTATTTCACTAATCGAAAGCTAAATTATTTGCTATAGCTAATAGTCTATATACATTGGTAATCTCTTTCGTTATGAACAAGAGCGAAACGAGCGAAGCCGGGGGCAAAAGCTAGTTATGGATAAATTAAAGCTTTTACTATAACTGAGAAATGTATTTTTTTAATTAGAAATATATGAATGCGAATAAGAAACTATGTTTTAAAAATTGGTTTTTATGACAAAAATTATTTGTGATAGTTTCCATAGAATAATTTTTTTTATTATTTTAAAATGATTCACTAAATAAGTAAAAAGAAATCTAGACTCCGCATACCAAGCGATTTTTATGCCTATTATCTACCTATATTTGTAGCGATATATAAGGCAGACTAAGAATATATTTTTGGCGTGCAGCTTTCTGTTAACCACTCGAACCCATAAGCATGTATTGAAGATAATATAAAATTACCAGACATATATATGTATGATGCATGAGGCGTACCTGACTTATTAAGTGTAGGTAAAATAATATGGAATAGATTCTAATTTATGAAATAAAAGTTCGGTATTTATGAGCCTTGATTTACATGATTCTGAAAGATACTCTCAGAATCCCCCCTGGGGTAAGACCATTCAGAATTTAAACATTGCATGAAATGGCTTTAGACTCATTTGGTGACCAGACCTGAATAGCAAGGTACTTCCCACCTTTCTCTTCTAAGTCTCCTTCCAAGTCAACATACCCCTATTGGGGATATCATATAGTCTCACTGGCTCCAGACGGTTGGGAACAGTTGCGATTCATATGAGGTATTCACATTTAAAAAAAACAAACAAAATAAAAATCGTATATATATACAGAGATAAGTATGTAAGCTTACTTGAACCAGTGACATTATTTGGAGTAAAAAATTTAATGATATTTTTTTTCAACTAAAAGCATAAAAATAGTAGGTTTTGGACAGACAGGGATGGGGTAATTAGTAAACAATAAACATGTGGAAGAATTTTATTTGTTTAATTTTGAAGAAAAAAAATGTAATAAAAAAAGACATAAAAAGTCGCCGGAGATAAAAATTTAATTTACATTTTTTACTCAAAATAATGTCAGGAATCACTAATTAAAGTAATCCAAGTACGTCCCTTAACACTCTTAAAATACAGAACTTATTTTAAGAGTGTTAAGGGACTTCAGGGATATAGACTAAATTAATAGATTTGTGTTTTTTTTATTATTATTTTTTATTTATTTATTCAACGCCCAGAGGGCTTTTACAGTAGCACAATTTGTTTATGACAAATGATTTTTAAATAGATATAGAAATGATAAGAATAAAATTAGATAAAAATGCACATAAGTCAAAAAAATACAAAAATACAGCGATTTGATAAGTTTACAAAAATACATATACGTATAAGAATAGTTCGCCAAAATTCGCCAAGTTAATGTTGAATATGTCAATATCACTTAAGTACTGATTTCCCATAGTGTGAAATCTTTGTATCGGAGAGTGGGCAATGTAGTTCCGCTTATGAATGCTGCAGTAGAATAGTGTATTTTGTCGTGTGGTTACTGTCGGTATTCGTAAGTTTATGAGTTGTAGGAGTTAGCAACAGTCGAATTTAGAGTTAAGTATTTTGAATAAAAATGTCAAGTCGTTTATTTTACGTCTGTCTTCTAGTGTGTGTATTTTTAGAATATTTGATAGGTGTTGATATTAAAACATTTTTCAAATGATTTCAGAATAAATTTTGGTTTTGATTTATTAAAAAGAACATAAGAAAACTATTTTTTGGACGAAGTCTACTGTTTACAGAACTACTAGAAATCTACAGTACCAGTTAGATTCTCGTGTTCCAAATCAGTACCACATCAAATCAACTTTTATTTTTTAAAAGCTCTACATGTATGACAATATACAACGGCATCCGATATCCTGACCTTTGTTGAGAAACAAAGCGTCCTTGTGCAACAGAATACGAATAGAACAGACTTGAGAGCCGCGGGCGATCCGTTGACAGTGTAATGAAATACATTATGGCGATCTTTGTTTCATTTGATTATAATTAATGATGCGTTTTACAAATGTTTGTTTCGAAGCAAATTCTGTTTTTTATCCGAGATACGCCGCCCGGACAAAAAATGGGTGTCGTAACACCAAGGCGAAGCAACCACCTCGGGCGACGAGAGACAACCAGCGAACTGGCAGCCATTTGTAGTTGACCGTAAGAACTAAGAACTTAAAACTAAGAACTTGTGTTTTCAGAGATGGATCGACGACATTCAAATTTTGGTTTCTACATTTTTTAACAATAAAAGTCAAGTGTTTCGGTAGGTTTGGTGATGAAGCAGGGATGGCCAGGTTCATGGCGGTGGAGGTATCTGAAGAGAGAATGGTTGAAGAAGACCTTTTGACAGACTATGCAGCCGAACTTTCTCCAAACATCGCCTTGCAAAGCAGTGGAAGGTATAGATTCATAAGTCTGTCACTCCTGGACATACTGACTGTCTGGTTCCTATCCACCCTTGATACCTTTTTCCTTCCCAGAACTCCATCTCCTTACTTCTCTAAAAAGACCAACCACACAGCTTCCCCAAATATGACACAGGCCCAGAGGGGAATTATTTTCGTGAGTAACATTAATTACGTGTGTAGTTTTTCTTCCAATCTAGACCCCCCCCCCCTTCTATTTATTATGTATTCTTTTCAAGTAAAGTGAGATTTTGCTGGACCCCCCCCTTTGAGTACACGTAATTAATGTAAGCCCCCTTAAGCGTTAAATGAAACTAATCGTACCTAAGCATTTAAACAAATATACGTAAGTAAAGAACGCTGGACTACACGATGCGTTACCTGCCGAAATAAAAAAAATATATACAAATAATGTAAAAACAAATATTATGTTGAAGAATTGGCTCGCTGAAAGAAATAGTTTGTATTAGACTCTAACAAAAACAATTTCTAATTGCATACTAAAGTAAAATAAGTTTAATTTTTACCTTCAAAGTAAAAGCCCCCATTGACAAACTACTTCAAAGGAGCTTTTTTGGGACTTTTCCTTTTTACTGCAATATTTTTTATTTTCCTGTATTATTTTATCAACTATAATAAAATAAATAAATAGAAAAACGCTTGAAATCTCTTCAGTCGAGAAACCGAAAATATTATTTACCTAATCAAGCGGTCGTAAGACGGTCTAAAGACACGGCCCCGGTATCACTCGAGGCGAAGTATCGGCTCCGATACTTCGACAGAAAGGTGCCTTCTTAGATACTAGATCATATAAAAAATAAATTGTTATAAATCATATATCACACCACACGTTAAACAGATTTATTGCTGTGTTCCCAAGTCTATTTATGTTTTTTTATTTGTCGATCCACGGCCGTTTCTCTACTGCAGACACTGGTCGTGTGAAATTCACTTTCATAGAAGGATAAACGATCTTATACATATCTTATCCCGAGGCTATGAATTTTATATTGATTATTTTATTGTATAAATGTCCGTTTAAAATCGAGAAATTATTGGGTTTATTTTTTGTAATTTGAAACAGGATTTGGTTTACGAGGAGCAATTCTATTTCGTAAGTGGGCGTCGCATCTAATTAATACAACATCGTCAGTCACATCATATATCGTCATAGTCTTGTTACATTGTTTTTTTAAGGCGCCGAATCCCCGCTTAAAAAGAAGGAGATGGAGAGATCTAATTCCGAATGTTGGATAGAGTGCGCTAATATTTAAAACGGTAAAATTGAAACGAAAATTGTGAAAATGTTTAATAAAACACGACTCGTTTAAAATAGAGCAAAAGTCTCGTGGGGGTTGTCTAAAATGGCATTTAAAGAAACACTGTGATGATAACTGAAACAGACGTGAAAATAATACTTTTCGGAGCATATTTAGCGATTTTTTTCTATCGAGGGATGTTCATATAATTTGCGTTTCGGCGCGTGGGGAATGTATACATAGATATTATCTTACAAAATAACATATATTTTTTTAAGAGCTTAAATACTTCAAATATTTAAGGGGGATATGTAAGAGATAGGTAGAAATTCAGGTAGCGGTGCCTTAAAGTGAAAACTTCTTTAGCACCGTTGTGATTTGAAATTCGGTGAAACAAAAAAGTGACCCCAAAAAGAGACAAACACATAAATCTATAGGATTTCTGACTCTGGTTATGAGCTCACTTTTCAAGGCTCCCACTGGTTGCGATTGTATGGGTGAAGGATTCACTTCTACCACGTGTGAACTGCACTCGATGTTTTTTTAAGTAAAAACTTATTTAGCACCGTTTTGATTTGAAACTCGATGAAACGAAAAAGCGACACTAAAAAGAGACAAAAACATACATCTGTTGGATTTAGCCTGCGAGAGAATGAGATTGAATATTCGGTATCCTCTTTGTGCAGTGCTTCGTAGCCTATCGGTCTCCTCTTTGTGCAGTGCTTCGTAGCCTATCGGTCTCCTCTTTGTGCGGTCCTTCCTATCCTCCCCATTCTTGTCTCATTTAGTGTTCTGAAGTTTCACTTGTACAGCGTGTGAACTGCACATAATTTTTTTCCCTTTTTAAAGAGGTGCGTTTTATGATCATTTGTATGAGAAGATAATTATTTTGCTACTTTCGGAAAATTGGTATATTTTTAACATCAGAAATTGCGTTCTCGCAATAAGCAGGCCATATAATATGGTATCAGTATCGCCCCGGTAAAAGACCACCATTAATAATCGAAAAGTTAATTAAAATGGCTTTAGCCGAGTTTGGGGATCAGATCTGAATAGCCGAGCAGGTGCTTATCAAACTTTCCTCTTCAAATTTTTCGACGGTCCCGAAGATCAATGTAGGATGTGCGATTTGGATTTTCATTTTATTTCATTCAAAATTCGAAAAGACTTTAAATCAACAAATAAGCCAATGAAACAATTTAAAATTTTTCTCAGATCTGACATTGTTCTTCGGGACCAAAACTCCTGTGCATTGTTTACATTAAAACAATATCTAGGAATTTACATGGTGGGAATAGGTTTTCAATAACGTTTACTTCGTATGAGGTTTAAAAAAATGAAGATCAAATAGTACAGGCATATAGTGATTTACTTTTGTGGTTTTATGCTGTATTGCGCTACCTCCTTCTTTAGTTTATGGTATTAAAAAAAAGTATTATTAAATTTTACTGTAATTCCAGCTCTTAGACACTGTTATGTTGTTAGAAACGTAGCGCAACTCGGCATAATGCCCCAAAAATAAATCATCATAATACTTTTGGCCGTGGAAATCTCAAATCTTATCACTATAGGCACAAATTAATTCAAAACGTGAAAACTAACTAGGAAAATATTACAGAAAGATAAATTCGTTACTATTTTCATATCACTCAGTTACCTACCATTATGTGTACGAACCCACAGGTGCCTAAATATGTCTTGGCATTAGAAAAAAATGATAATTGCAATTTTACAAATGTGTTTATAATTGCGTTATTTATTATTAATATCACTTGCCATTTGGATATAATAATTACAGCAATGACCTCGCCATTGTTTGGTCACAAGACAAATAGTCATTGAATTTGCTTCAAATGACACCTTTCCCTTTAACAAAAACTTGTTTTTTCAACCTGTTGCTTAAGTTCTCTGCATTCCGATTACTTACTGAATGAAATCATGGTTCCTAGTGTCAAATCTCCTACTTTTAATAAGACTAAAATAAAACTTAAGGCGAAGCTTAATGCTAAATCACTACTTTGGATTTTATTGACTTTGTCCTTTATTTAATGTAATTTGTGTCCTCTTACCTCATTGTGCGAGATAAATTTTTTATTTATTTTTTTATTTTTTTATTTTAATGCTAAATCACTACTTTACTATGAATCGGTTTACACTATAAGTACAACCAAATAGGCTTCGGATAAATTGAAGCTTTTCCTACCGTTTCTATTGAGTAGAATAAAAATATTTTTTTTAATTCCCATTTAAAAAATATAAGCGTAAACTACTAAAAAATAAATATATGAATTTTATGGGTAAAATTATCTGTGACAGATTCCATTGAATACCTTTTTCTTCCTTATAAAATTACTCATTAAATAAATAAAAATCTTTTTTTCCGCTTAAAATCGTGACCTCCAGACCCCGTTTGCCAAAGGAATTATATGCCTATTACTTATATTAGTGGCGATATACGGCACACTAAGAATACATACATACACTTGAAAAACTAGCACATATAAAATATCTTTATATCATTACATCACTTCCTTATTTAGTAATATTTAATATGGTTTTGTATATTTTTAAATTATATGCTTTTATATTCTATATTTCTTATATTCTTTTATAATCTATACTTTTTATATATTACAATACAATGGTTGTCGAAAAATTGTCAACAAATGTGTGGCGACCAGAACGGTCGCCCTCTTTAGCCACAATCCTTGCGCCGCCACTGATACACTCGAAAGGTACATACTACCTACATTGTAGTGTTTCACGCCGCATACGGCTACACATTCGGGAAGCGCATCGAAAGGCCTCGACTCAACAGCCGTCACATTCTTACGGCTGCGGAATGTTCCAGAGGCTTCTCCGCTTTGCGCGGGCGCTCAATATTACTTGGCGCTACGGGTAGCTACTCACATGGTCGGCTATATAAAGCGCAGCGACACAGCGCTAGTCAGTCAGTCAGTTCCAGTCTCTAGTATCAGTAACATCACCAACACATAGACAGTGCATCAAGTGATAACGTTCCAGTGCGGTAACCGCCAGGTCCACGGCGACGTGCCGAACCTGTGCCGGTGCATCATCAACCTTCGAGGACGCAACATCTCTCAAGAGACACAATTGCCCGCGACATAAGGCCCGCCGCACCTTCTTGTCCCGCAGGCAGCAACTTCTCACCCACTGAGACTTCATTCTCCTCAGGTTCACCGCAGCCATCTCCGCGACTCACCGCGTCGAGCATCCATCCTGGACGTCAAGGTCTTCTCCACCAACACGGTGCCGAACTACATGCTGGCGACATGCAGACCCGAGGTCTGCTACACCACTGCATCACCGACCTTCATCACTGCAACACCTACAAGCCTCATTATCATCGCTCCTGTCTGCACACTGTTACTTTACACCAAATTCACCATCGCTACGTAGCAGCAATAAAGACTGACTCAATACATCGACTGACGCCTTTCATTTCATCGTCCTCGTCGCTGCCGATCCGCGTCCGCTCCCTCAAATGCAATAAACTATGAACTGAACAAAGAAAAATTGGACAAAAACATCGTGGCTTTCAAAAAACAGTTCTGATAGATACCAAATATTCAATTGCAACGTACCTAAGTACAGAGAAATCTAGATATTTATCTTTATATTACGTAAAAAAGGGTTTTACGGCGTGGCTTTATTTTTTATACACATCTACAGTTTTATTCTGAAATTAATGATATTTGCACAATTAGTGATCTTTAAACCCAGAAAAATGTTACTTTATGTAATGGTTTGAAAAACCACTCCAGCCTTTTTTCCTACGTATCAAAATTTTGATACGTCTCTATGAAATTTTGCACACTTGACGTTCAAAATAAGAGGAAAATTTAAAATAAAAAGGCTCGGGCACTACCGGGAACTTCAAGTAGCACTTTATAATTTAAATTTCGAAACAAAATAGAAACCGATTATTCTTCTGCATTGTTAACGATTGATTTCCAATGTTCAGAAGAATTCAGGTGGTTTTGAAGTTTTTTTTAAAAAGTTCCACGCTGGAGAAGCCCCGAGGAAAACAATTTCCATCGGGGCCGATGTTATCTATGGGGATACTGTGTAGATGGTCTTTTAAGAAAGAAGGAAGGAAAGCAAGTACTGGGAAGAAAAAATGTGTTTCTTCTTCGATCTGGCATAACATAGCCGCTAAGACCTAGCCAAACCTCACCCCACGAACCCGGAACACCAAACGTAGCGTGTATGGAATAAAGAATATTCTTCGAAGACTTGTCGAATATAGAGAACCTGATTGAGTCGTTAAATTTCCAAAAAGTATGGTTACCTTTTCTGAATATATATATACGATATAAATTAGGATATTACAGACGATCAGGACGATGTATTTAAGCTTGAGGCTAAAGTTCACGATGAATTACAAGAAACCCTCATTTGATTAATCAATCTTCCCGTTTCTACATCTGTAGGTTACTAATCGCACCAACTCGATAGTTATCGAGCCCTGCAGATCGATATCAAATTACCACCTTCACATCAATCGGCATTCAACACGCAATATTTATGCCGATTGCTTTCGATTACAATCGGCATAATGACGTCACAGGTTCAACGATTCGGTAGCCGCAATATTATTGTAGGTGCCAATTATGTATGCTGATTTCAAATTTGGAACTGCAACGATTATTTATAATATGCCAAATTCAGATTTCAAAAATGGAATTGTAACGATTAAATTTTCTTTTTATCTTTTTTGAACCTTTCAGTTGGCAATAAATTGAAATTCAGTTTTGCCAACAAAATGATTACTTCCATAAAATCTAATAGCGTGTTTTGATCGTTTTATGTTAATTTAGAGACATTTGAAATGCCAATAGATAAAGAACAATAGTTATTTTGATTTATTTTTAACTTTATGAGTAAAACCATAAATAGTAGATAGTATTTAAATAAATGAAGACAATATTAGTTAATGTTGGTGGTTCTTAGTCTAAGTATGATACGGTTAAAAATGACCGAATCGGATATATCGACATCTTGGCGCAGTGGTAGTGCATTTGCCCGGAAAGCGAAAATCCTGGGTTCGAGTCCCAGAGTTGCAAATATCTTTTTCCGATTTTTCTGTTATCAGATTTCTGATTGAGTTTCACTAATATTGTCTTCATTTAATGAAATAATAGTTATATTTACGAGTATTATAACTTCTAGAATAATAGTAATCTATATATACATAAAAATCAAAATATGCTTGCTTGGGTATATTTATCTGAGCACCTATGGGTATGAGATGTCTATGCGTTGCTAAACCATTCATCTGATAGCGATGAAACTTTGGGGATTTGATGTACGCATGCCCTTGATGGTTTCCATATATACTAGCGAGCTCTGGCATTATGAATTTTAAATAAAGAAAAATGCAATAGGGGGCACGCGAGCTGTTTGAAAACTGAATGAACCGGGACTGAATGTATGGAATGCGGGAGGAGGGGAACTCGGAAGGGTAACTCGGGAGGAGGGGGGGAGAGGGGAGAGGGGGAAGGGTAACGGGATGAATGGGAAATGACACGCAGGGAGAAACAATTTCTTTATTAAGTGGCAAAGCAACGCATGCCCGGAACTCGCTAGACTACAATAGTTTTTTTTTATTCGACTTTAGTAATAAATTCTGGTAAAATGAGGTTTTTCAAGCGTCCAATTAATTATTGAGATGAAAAAAATATTTCCTACAAAAACGTATTTATTATTATACAATGTGTAGGAAGACAATTTAGTGTAATTATTCAATACGAAAAATTTGTCATTGTTAGGAAGATACGCCGACTTTTCCAAAATTTATAATGAAGGACACAAACTTGCGTGACAGAAACTAATAATCGTTTATTATAAAGCAGACAGATTCGAGTAACGAATCTTATTTATTGACAAAACATCGAGAGTGCCACATAAAGACACCCAAAAACCACTTGTCGTTAGAAATATAGGTTGGAAGAAGGACACCATTATTTTGGGTAAGCAATTAATGAAGTGATCTGCTTAAAAAAATTCTGTATTCATCTTAATAAGATACGATTTAAATAAATATATAAAGATTTAGAAAAATATAATAATATACATATAGTGTTACAACCCTTTTCAACCTTTAATATAAAACGATTTATTATTATTAATTTATTATTTTTGGAAAAACTCAATTATTTTTTATGTTAGCTCCACACAAGACGCCCCGAGGAAAAAATCCCTCCGGGCCGAGGTCATCTCTGATGATGCTGTGTGAATGGTCTCTTTAGGCCTTTAGGGAAAGGAAGGAGAGGAAGTTATGGAAAGGAAAAAGTATGGGGAGTGTGCTGGAATCTGGGAGCCAATGTGTCCTGGAGCGAAGAACGCATGAATCCATCACTCCCACTGCGGTGCAAGGCACTGAATCGAAATATTCCGACTGGAGAGGTCCAAGTTAGGTCTTCCTCAACCAGTCTCTCCAGATCCGGCCTGCCACGAAGTTGGTGGGCAAACGCATTCGCCGGTAAGACCTGGACAAACTGGGCACTCTTGTCGTTAAGACACACATACCTGCAGCTTTAATTTTGAAACGTACTTTGAAATAAATTTTACAAATTATATTACCATATACCTACAACAAACAATCTTATAAAAAATGCCGCCAAAGTAATGAAGATATGTTTTCAAATACATTTTAAAGAGAGATATTTTACCTAATCCCTTTAGCATCTATTGAAAATGTACTGAATTCGTATAAAAAAAAAGAATTTAAAAATGTTAAACAATTCCGTTTACGTTAAGGACACAGCAATCAAAACTCCATTCGTAAATGGCATTTACTTCGTCTGTTATTAGAGGACCATTTTTTGTGTTAAACATTTGACACAAATATCAAAAGATACCATTTTAAATAATAATAGAAAATTTCGAAAGAATGTCAGTCATATTATTATTTTCACATTAGAATCGTACTAAAAAGGTCGCGTTTCGACTCCAGTTGTGTAAGCTGAGTAGGTAATCTAGTACCCACGTAAATTGCCATTCTCAGAAGAGACACTTTATTTTCAGAACGACTGTAGTGGTACCTACTCATAGCTAATGGCGTTTAGTTTAAGTTTAAACTTTCCGAGGCTTTGTCATTAGGCGCATGCAAACATTTATTCAAGTTGGTTTGCTTTGTAAGTGGATGTTTGAAATGATGTCAAGAAATAATTTTGTATTTCGAATTTCACAGCTTTAATAGTGTTCTACGCGACATCAATAATCACGAAATTTGTTAGACCATATTTTAAATTGGAAAATATTTGAAAGTGAATTCTCACGTAAAGAACTAAGTACCTTTTAAAAAATATTGTAGAGCGCAGACCTGTGAAAAATCACAGGGTAGTCTGAATTCTTGACAAATCAGTTCCAATTTCGAAATGGCATTTAAAATAATTTTCAAAATAAAACAAACACTGGGGCCAGTTATTTCACAGAATTTGATCAATTCATCAAGTTATGCAAAGCTAATTTTAAAGTTCTGTGAAAGTTCTATTCATATTCTGTTTTTACATCATTACGGGTTAATTTTTTTATTTGATAGACACAAGAGTCTCAGCTGCTCTCGTCTGGAGCCTGTGAGATTATGTTGTGAGGTTGAAGGTAGTGATGAGGGGAAGAAGATGGGGAAGATGAAGGTGGGGAAGTACATGGCTATTCAGATCTGGTCACTAAATACGGCTAAAGTCATTTCAAGTAACATTTCAATTCTGAATGATGGTCCTACACCAGGGCGATACTGAGAGTATCTTCCGCTCTGGAACTTGCCTCAAATATATCTACTATATCTTATTTTTAATGAATTAATTGAGAAATATATTTGTAGTCGATTTGAGGTTTAAAATTGGTGAATAATACACAAAAAATTAAAATTTTAAAATAATTATAAATTTGGGGGGGCAACTGTAGAGGGATCAACTATCGGGTCACATAATTTTCAATGGTTAATTCCGATGGAAGAAGTCTGATAGGTATAACCTGTTATCCATGTTATAAAATGAGAATAGTAAAAAAAAATCGTTATTGAAAATCACGTCTTAAGAATATTGATTTCCACTGCTAAATGAATTTAGGTGGTTGACTTTTGATCCGTGTGCTTCCTCCGCAAACATGGGCCAACGCTTCGGATAACCTTCCAGTGCCAATCATCAGGACAGCTGAATTATCTCGACACTCCTCAACAAATCAAAAGCCAAACAACGTTATGTGTCTGTCGAATGGACATTTTCATTATTTATATGTAAGTCACGATTGGACGGATAAAACAATTAATACAGGTGTTAGTTGGTCACCTTCAAATCAATATCAAAATTAATAGTCACACGCTACAACTACCTGCATATTATTAAATATAGACATGGACATATAGCCAATCATTAAAATATAATGATTGATTTAATGATAGATTTTATCTAGTTATACATTGAATAAAAATGAAAATAATTGAAAATATTGCTTCTATAAAGTTAGGTAATACGCAGGTAATAAATTTGTTTCGAAATTAATGCGGTGTAATTTTTTCAGTTTCCTTTCCGGCAACCTGTGCATTATTGATATTTATTTTTAATTGAATATATTTACGTAACCCACCTCACTAGACTACGTCAGCTCTTGGACTGGTAACAATAATCGGTAGTATTTGAATTAATCTTGTAAATCCGCATTAGTTTTTTCAGTTTTATTTTAGGGGATTGCTAAAGGCTGTGTTCAGATACGCTATTAACCCCATGAATGTAAGAGCCACCGGAGAGGAAATAATTGTGATTATGAAAACAGAAAACTCGCATAATCTTACCTCATAATGAGGGAGGATTAGTAAAATTCAGGTACAGTAGGAAACTGTTTTTTTTTTAAATATTAAATCCACATAGGAGTTCCCGAGGAAAACTATTTTCCTGTATCATCTGCGGGATACCGTGTGGAGGGTCTTTTAAGGATAGAAAAGAAATTCAGATAGGGAAAAAAAGGTATGAGGGGTCGGTAGGAATCTGAGGGTTGGTGTGTCCAGGAGTAATGGACGTATGAATCTATCCCTCCCACTGTGCTGCAAGGCAATGGGTCGAAAGAGTCCAGCTAGAGAGGTCAAAAACTCTCTCTTAACACATTATTGCACTAAAAGTAATCAACCCTCAGAGGGAAGAACTTAATTAAGACCTATAAAAGTCTTGGTGGACAGTAACTTTTTGCCTGTTTTGCGAAACAGGCGCTATCGCTATCCATTTCAATAATTAGATGCTTTCTTAACTGGTCACGCACGATTACATAAGCATTTATTAAGAGATGGACAGGCGAATATCAACAACGTTTCGCTACCCATAGTAGAAGCGAAATCCGCCTAAGTTTGAACAGTGAAAATTTCGCATACCCACTCGATTTTCGCTATCCACAGCGGCGGTGTTTTTAATCGTTTAAATCTTCTTATCTTCAAGTAGACTTTTGATTTCTAGTTAGAATTGTTGAACACCCTACAATATACTGAATTACCCCTAGTAGGAAAAGGGTTGAAACAATCGAATGCGCCAGACGTATGTTTAAAGAAATCGCACCGTTTAAAACGGTCCTGGAATTGAACCCAACAGGTGCAGAATGCAGTCCCACATTATTATTACCGGTCTATTTCTAAGGTCTATCGAACAGCGCCGTCTTTTTTACTTATTTTAAATAATGTCCCTCGCGTGGAGACCGTCTGTGTTTATACAAAATGGAATTAAACGAACGATTATTGGGGACTATAATTTTGAATAGAAAAGGACTCTAATATTTTAAATTTGTCAGATTCGACAGTAATCCTTTTTTTGAGGCTCAGTTTTTCTAGTGTGGCTACAACGACCACATTACTACTACCTATCGTAGAAAAACGATTTAAACACGAAAAATAAACCTGGAAATGTGACCGGAAAACTATGATTTCTTATCATTGATGTAGGACATTGATACCTATTTTAGATGAAATTTTATCGGTGGTTACTAAATACATATATAATTCCTTTATTCCGAGCTAAGTTCAGAGGTTTTGCAAAGCAACGTAGTCCATACTTGCACAGCGTGCACAATAAGATATAAAACTAAACTGTAAATTGCTTTAAAAGATTCTAACTAACCAGCCATCATGCCGCTTTACCAAAAAATGAAGACATAGAGGACGTACTGCTAAACAATTCTGACTTACTTCATTCTGACTTGATCCGAATGGTTGAGAGAAACGTTTTGACCTCTCCAATAGGACTCTCTCAGAAGGATGGATTCATATGTCAGACACTCCTGGACAAACTGTCTCCCAGATTCCAACCCACCCCTCATACCCTTTTCCTCATCAGAACTTCCTCGTTTTCCTTTTCCTAAAAAGAGCATCCACAAAGATGGCATAGGCCTTGAGGAATATATTGTTTTCTGATCAATGTTAAAAAATTACCTTATTATATCATCCCTTCTGTTATTTGGTTCGTTTAATCTTGCCACGTCTTTCTCAAGGGAAATACTCGTAAGTAAATGCACCTTAAAGAAATCGTAAATATATATATTATGGTTGGGCTGGTTATTGCCACATCAGCACGAATTTTTGACAGCTAGTTTTTTTCCCCATAATAGTGATGATCCAAAAACCAAACAGTTCAACCACACTTGATAAACTGGTCACATCCTCGACACTGTAATTTAAAAATTACTATCCTTGTAAATCCTTCAATAATAACTTCCAGCTAATCGGAAAAGTTTAGAGCCGTTTATGTTGGGTCCGCGGCATTATTCGGGGACAACGCCGGGTATTATCATAATGACGAATGATTACATTATGAGCCGAGGCATTAATGATATGGTAATCATTGAGGATATCAAACTTGATACATTTTTCGGGTTATCCCATACTTATTGGGGTAGGTACCAATATCTGCTTAATTTGCTATCATATAAACCTTGTAAATAATTAGATATTTTATTTATTCCTACCTTGTTGGACATTTTAAAAGGATTTTAACGATTTTCAGAAATAAAATTGTGAAGGATAGTATTCTTCTCACGAAAATAATACTAGGTAGAACATGTAAAACAATAAATGAAGGCGAACTTTAAAGATACTTTTCTTTATAAAGAAGGTTCTGTGGTCGTGAGGAAAGATTTTACACGCAATCCGGCAGCTCCATCCCAAACGGCTGCCACGCCGAGACTAAGTGTCGCAGAGAGTGCAGCGTGGTGGGGATTTGGCGTAAGGAACCAGGCTACAAGCCATTGTTGCCGGATTTTACGTAAAAAAATTTCTCGCGACCTCAGTACCTTGGAGACCTTATTTTACGGACGGCCCTCGTAAATAAGCTTACAGAAGAAGAACATCACGTCCTTGAAAAAAACATAATTGAGGGAGACAGCAGAAGAGCGATAAATAAGCAATATAAACCAGAATGAGATCAGTACCTAGTTTTATTTTTATTTTGATGAAAATGCATTATATTTTGAAAAGAGTTAATAACCACTTGAGGACAATCCCCGAGTGTACTCGGGTGGTTATGCGCGAAAATTCCTACATCTGAGATAACTCTGGCAAAATTAGTACTAATATAGTAAAAATGTGTTTTTTATCGGTTTTTAATGTGATATTTATTGATACCTTATCGTATGTACTGTTGAAATTTAAGAACCGACTTCAAGCCAGATGAGTTCGAGACATCTCTGACGCCGCGCCGTAAGAAAACCATATGTGTACGTGAAGTTTTTTACAAAGCTACTGTCGTGTCACCCGCCTAGTTTTTCTAATGATTACTGAAGGGCTGAAGGGGTTAATAAAAATATCAGTAACATTAGGTTTGAAAATCTCCAAAATGACGCAGTTATGAGCTTTCAAAGTGAACATTAGTAAAATGTGTGCAATTGTGTTAAGTTCAATTTTATAATTCGAATGGCAGTTCTGCCTTGAAACGACCCGTTCACATGTGACAAAAGGTTGGGAGCGTGTGAGGCGTGTCTCCTAAGGGATCCGAAGGGATCGATGGCGCTAGTTCGTCGGAGAGCTTTTCATTGATATACCTATAGAACAAGTACTGAATTTTTATCCACCGCCTGTGCTCTAAATGTTGCAATCTGTTTGTTAAAGAAACTATAAAATGGACCGTCCGTTTTGGCACAGTGTCGAAGGATTTTTTCAAGTATTTTGGTACTCCACAGGACGACATGACCCCTAGCACGGTCGATCGATAAGGATTGTATTGATCACCTTCGGCAACTTCTCATCGTTCCCTAGGACAATTGCAGATCGCTAATGTACAAAAAACAATTGAGTCGAATATATTAAGAACACTTAGTCATTGTGAACTGTTATTTATTCGTTGGCGATCTGCAGTAATACTAGGGAACGGTGAGAAGTTAGCGATAGTTTTCGATACAATCCTTATCGATCGACCGTGCAATCCAGATGAAATTCGATATGTACAATAAGGTGGGTCATTTAAAAAAAAATGATAATTTTAGATTCTGTTAGCGATAAAAGGGTGCCAAATGGGTTCAAACCGACGTGTTTAAAATTTTTTAAATTTCTGATACGATCTTCTTCCTCCGGATTCACTTCAAAGTTTTGAAAATTTTCATTTTTAGAGGTATTTTCTAGTGTGTATAAAAGTTACTACGAATCCTTTATACTATATTTTTTGTAAAATTCTATGGCAAATATGATACGTATTTACGAATTCATTTACAAAAAATCCGAGTTTTGATTATTAGTGGCTCGAGGTGAGGGCGGGGGAAGCACCGATTGCACTAAGCGCAGCGACTCTGCGCAACCGACGTCAGAGTTTGGAGTCAGTATCGGAATGCGTTAAAAAGTCCCATATTTGGTGAAATTTGCGACGTTAAAGACAATGTTTTACCAACTTATTGTGATGTTATGAAGTTTTTTGAGTGGACCAGGCATCAAATAAAATTAAATCAAGAGACCAAACTAGAACCCAAATTTCAGCAAATAGAGTGTACTGTGACAGCACGAATTGAAGAAATATGGAGAAAGGCTTCTATTCCCATCGTTACACACTCGCGAGTAGCACGCATGTTGAGGTCATATCATTTTAAATGCAAAAACCTTCTTAAGTCATATCCTAAAATACCGGAGAAAAAAATGGAGGAATTCCGTCGCAGAAGTAAAGTGCTGTTTGATATTTCGTCTTGCAAATGCAAAGATTTCAGTAAATGTGACTGTCCTAAAGATAAAAAAATACCTGTAAATGAACAGAGTTTCATTAGTGACCAACGTACTACACGAAAAATGATAAAAGGAAATGTGGATACCGCTACAACAAAACGAATGAAAACTGCGTTGAAAAGAAAACTTCTGCAGCAAAAATCCTTGCGTACGTCTAAAAAGGAAAGCACAGGTAAGCCAACTACCTCTCTAATCGATATTTCCACGTCTTCTGCATCAAATGAATCCGATTGCAATGATGTTTTCAAACCAAATGTTGTATCTCAAATGCCTCAGAAGCAGGCTGCGGTCACTATTGATTATTCTACACTGTCGAAAACTTGTGATAGATATGGAGTTTCGGATAGAGCAGCGGCAGCCATTGCCTCATCAGTTCTGTATGACATCAAGTCTAATATTCCAGTTATTGACAAAAGAAAACTTCGCAGAGAACGAAAAAAAACAAGGGAAAATATTAAGGCACAACACATAGTTTTACAAATACCCGCATTATATTTTGATGGCCGGAAAGATAAAACATTAATTATCAGGGAAAAAGGGGGGATGCATTACAGAGAACTAATCATCGAAGAGCATATTTCAATGATAAAAGAGCCAGACTCAATATATTTGGGTTATATTGCACCAAACTCTGGCACGTCGAAAGTTATAGAAAGAACAATTGTCGATTATTTTTTAAAGGAAGAAATACCATTTGAACCATTAATGGCTATTGGATGTAACGGAACGAACGTAAACGTTGGAGGAGGTATAATATGTTTGCTTGAAAAACGTTTGGATAAACCATTGCAATGGATAATTTACTTGCTTCACATGAACGAGTTACCATTTCGTCATTTGTTCACACATCTTGACGGTAAGACATCTGGACCTCAAACATATTCAGGGACAATAGGACTAGCTTTAGAAAACTGTGAAAAAAAGCCTATTGTTCATTTTCAGAAAATTGACGGAGAGTTGCCTGAATTATTAACTAAAGACCTAAGTACAGATCAGTTATATTTGTATAAAATCGTATCTGCAGTTACGGTGGGGGAATTACCTGAAGATTTAGGCCACAAATCTCCTGAAAAAATGTCTCATGCCAGATGGCTTACGCGTGCTGAATTCTTCGTCTTTATGTTGCAACGGAAGCTCCTACAGAGAATCTTATTATTTTAGCAACGTACGTTGTTAAAGTTTATGCTCCGACTTGGTTCAGTATTAAAACTCATCCCACCTGTAAAGATGGAGCACGTCACCTATGGCAGCTAATTTCAGCGTCTAGATACTTATCCCCTGAACTAAAAACTATAATTGATGCAGTCATAGAAAGAAACAGTTACATCGCACACCCAGAAAATTTACTACTTGCAATGTTAACTGACCCTCACAAGCATATCCAGGAATTAGCTGCGCGTCGTGTTCTAAAAGCACGCAGTAAGAAACTAAGTAAAACAAGGCTGTTCCAACTTCCAAACATAAACCTCGATGCATCATATTACTACGACCTTATTAATTGGCAGCAAAATGTAACCGAACCCCCAATACTGAAGAATATATCGGATGAAGATCTTCAATTATTTGTAGCACAGGGGGGAGAAGGTAAATTGCCTCTTCTGCGTCTGCCATGTCATACTCAAGCAGTTGAAAGAGCTGTAAAGACTGTTACTGAAGCCTCGACTACTTTATGTACGAAGTCTGCAAGAGAAGGTCTTATTAAGGCAATGATTGAGTCTTGCAAAATAATGCCGAAATTTGAGAGTAAGAAGGATTTTGCTGGTATTTGAATACACTGTCTTGAGATAATGTTCATTACAATCATATATTTTTTTAATAAATAAGTCAGAATATTCTCTCTAATTTGTGTTTTATTGAAAAAAAGTTCATTTTTAATTGTTTATCTAATATTTTTTAGGGATTTAACAAGGGTGGGTTTTTCTCTATTTTGTGAAATTTCAAACTCAATCCGGAGGAAGAAGATGATATCCAAATATTATTAAAAAAATTACGTGATTTTACATCTTCATTTAACACCCTTTTATCACTAACAGACAAACCAAAACAAGTTTTTTTTTTCCCCCATACAATCGTGACCCGCCTTAATGTACAAACTTGCGATATGTTCAATGTACAGGGTCAGCAGTTGTGTAGGTACTATTAACGTATCTGCAATAACGATACAGGTTTCAAAATTCAAAATCAATATATCATTTCTATTCTCTAATAAATTGACAATTTAGATTATTTATAAATTAAGGCAATTGTAAAAACGTCTTCATAAAACGATCTTATGATTTGGCGCTATTCTGAACGTGTTTTTTTTTAGTCCCCATTTTTTTACTACGGTAATAGAAGTGCCTGTCGTAAAGTCAATATGTCAGATGGCGAATGGCGCACAAAGAGAGATGACCTTTGGAGGCATGTGGGCAGAAGGAGAAGTAGTCGGGGTCAACCGCGGAGAATTGGGACAGGCGGAATTAGGCAGGTATTGTTTGTTTGTATTGAACCAATCTCTGCAGGAAGTGCATAGGTGATGAAGTATTAAAAAAAATCATGGTTATGCGGTGTCCGAATATATTAATAAGTTAGGATTCAATAACCGATGAATGATCTTTGATTTGAAATTAACATTAAAAAAAAGGTTTAAACACAACATGTACAATTTGCTCTGTGAGTTTGAATATTGATTTATGTACGTATGTATTGCTTTGGAACTACCTCTACATCGGGAAACCAAAAGTAGAAACCTTCTAGAATTTGTGTTATATTCTGTGGCGTTACGAAATTTGTAGTGTCCGACCGAAACTAGTTTTAACGGCCGAAACCGAAACTGAATTTCAACTTCCGGTCATGTTTTCGTGGAAAAATGCTAATTGTCGGTTCAAAAACGTTTGTCGTACTTTAATTCTGAAATTATCTGATAGAATATGGAAATTTTAATCTGTGAAACTTGCTGTATTTTCTTACTGCCTACCCTGATCAAAAACTCTGTGCACGCCCCTGAAGAGCTTATATATGATGCCGACAGATGCCAGTAGGAAAAGTGCTTCTATCGATGGCCGACAGGGTTTCCCGTCGCCAATTCTGACCAGTCAAGGATTAATCAAATGAGAGAGGAGCTAAATTGGATTCCAATAAAAAAATACTACTATTTAATGTGTTAATTTTTGTGCATAAAATTATGAAAAACCAAATGCCAAAATACTTTAAGGATGAAATTGTTTTTAATAGAGACGTACATAATTATGAAACAAGAAATATAAACAGAGTTCGATTGCCACAAATGAAGAAATCAAAATCACAGAACTGCCTAATGTATAGAGGACTAAAGATGTATGATGAAATGCCTGAAAGTATGAAGAATGAAGAAATAATGAATGTATTTAAAAAGAAATGTTATGCTTACTGTAAAAATATTTAAATTTATCAAATGAAATGTTACATTGTGCTTATTAGTTTATATTCATGTAGTATAAACTAACTCATAAATAAAAAAAATGAAAAAATAAAGTCTACCGCCCAGATTCAATTAGCCATTAGTATAGCCAGGTCGTGTGTCTTGTAGCAATATTATTGTAAATACGTAAACTCATGATAAACCAGTTTTTTATCAAGAACCTAAAGTCATTGGGAAGTACCCACCAGAACTAATATTGTTTGAATGTAAATAATACCGGAAATATTTTCGGGATAACTTACTTAATCTAAACAAACCTAATCTAAATAATCGTTTTGATTTTAGTACAATAAATTAAGAAATACCACATTGCTTTACATTTGTGAGCCTATAAAATATAAGTAGTTAATATAAAACTTTACACTCACAAGCTACACTTAGAATAGACAAGAAGGTGTTAAGAGATGTTTACCAATGCACGAGTCGAGAAGCGATGCGTGTTTTGACTGGTAAATGTTTTGATATGAAAATGAAATTGATAGTCAAACCGCTTCATTTCAGAAAATAAAAGCGAAAATATTAAAAGCACGCGAACAACCAACAAAAAATAAGGTAATAGTTCTGAATGAATGAACCCGAAACAAAAATACTACTGGCCAAATAATTAAATCATTCATAAAACAAGTAAAAAAGTCTGGCGTATTCTCGAAGTTGTGATTAAGGGAAGTACGGGGTATTATTTATATTAGGGGTCTCGAAGGTTCTAGGGGAGGGAGGGGTAGGTAAGTGATAGTTAGAAGGTTCCCCCAAAAAGGTTGCGTGCTCGGTTCTGCAATAGGTGGGCGATGTATCTATTTTCTGCACGCACCGGTGTGAACCCTAGGGGAAGTGGATGACAACCGTTGATTTCAGATAATTAACAAACAAAAAATTAAATAATGAGTAATTATATCAGTTTGGAGGGTTACATACCTACATGCATTTTCTTGATTTTAAATAAGTGGCATATTAGAGAAAAAAACGAATCTATGAAATTGCTGAGCGTGGCTCGAGAATTTGGACGAGAATAAATGCACTTTCTTTTATTTGCTGCAAAAAAGGGTAATTCTTTGAACATGGTTTCTGTTGATCTTCAATAGAAATATTTTGACATTACAAGACAAATTACTTAAACAATTGATTTGATATTGAGATTGTTTTATAAGGCCCAAGAAAACTGTTAGCATAATCTTTGTGTTGTTTCATTTTATTTGGTAGGCGGTATGGGTACCGCCACGCCGGTCCGAGAACCATTCATTCGATAAAATCAACATCTCTGGCTATGTCTAGGTCACCCCAAGGATGTTCGCTACTTTTGGTGACAAACTGGGGTGCCCGGGTTCATGGGGTAAGGTTTAAATTTAAAAAAATGTTTGACTAGGTTTGGCGGCAGGTGCGTCTGCCCATCAATTACGTGGCGGGCCGGTTCCGGAGAGGCCCATCAAGAGAGACCCTTTGACCTCTTCAGTGGGACTCTCTCGACCCATCGCAATGCACCGCAATGTGAGAGATTAGTCATATTCGCAAACATTTATCCTCAGATTCCTGTTCATCCCTTTCAACCCTTTTCCTTCTCAGATCTTCATCTCCGTCCTTTACTTAAAAAGACCCTCCACACACCATCTCTAAAGATGACACATATTACAATATTAAATAATTTCAACATGGCCGCAAATCGCAATCTTTTGTAAAAAAAATATCGCGATGAATAAGTTTTATTATTTACTGAAAATGCCTCTTAAATTTTCAAATTCAGTCTCAACAGTTTCAATAAATGTTGTCGATCTCTGTTTTAGCACGAACTTCTGTATAATCCGTATCCACCGTTCGTGCAAGATGTTAAATGTTAGTTGCATCTGTCTGCAGAAAAAGGTCGAATTTAAGACGAAAGTAGACTCGTATATTATACACTACCGCAGACAGCCCCCACAAGCCACGGATAGATCTCAAAAAGAGATGTTTTTTTTGAGATTTGGAAAATCTAAGAAGAGGGAAATTAAAATCAATTACACTAGACACTATCTAGATTGCATTTAGTTCGGGAAGAATCTTGCAATCATACACAAAGAAAGCAACCAATAAAATATGCGTCAATAAAATGAAGATAATGTTGTTAGTTCTCGGTCGAAGTACGATCCAGTTAAACATGACCGAAGGGATTAGGGTCGAAATAGTTTAGTTTAGAGTAGAATCCCGGCAGGGCTAAGGTCCGGGGTTCGATTCCTAGATGCGACCTATCTTTTTCTGCTTCAAATTTTCGATTGAGAGTTGCTAATATTGTCTTCAATTATTAAATATTACGGTTTAGGTAGACTTGCAGAATAGTCAATAGATGTCGTAGATTAAATATAAAAGGATATTATATCTACGACATCATTTAGATTGCATTTAGTTCGGGAAGAATCTTGCAATCATACGTAGATAGCCTATAAAAATATGCTTTAATAAAATGAAGATAACGTTGGTAGTTCTTAGTCGATGATTCAGGTTAAATATGACCGAAAGAAATAGGGTCGAATTGTCCCCGGCAAGGCAAAGGTTCTGGGTTCAATTCCTAGATGCGACCGTATCTTTTCCTGTTTAATATTATTTTCAATGATTAAAATCAATAAAGTTGTCTGTTATTAACATTGGTGCTACGATAATTGTCTACATTTAGGCGCAGCATATAAGGTTTCAGGATTGAAAAAATCATTTGAAAATACTACGAACCTAAAAACCACAAATCACTGATCTGATATGTATAAACATGGATTGTTTTGAACTTTAAAATGTGCAAAACTAGGAACCTTATTGGTTGACGATTAAAATTACGGTGACGATTCACGTGATTCAAGTGAGGGCATAAAAAAGCAATAAACGTACGTTTCTTATCACAATAATGCAACAGGTGTGTTTCCTCTAGAGGAAAAAAACATCATTTTCTTACATCTCTCTCACAAACGGCACCGTGAGGTCTCCGTAGACCCCCACAATATCACTAGCCGTGACTATAATTTTGAAGGTATGGAATATAGTTATAAGAATAATATTGAAGTGTGATACTTTTGTTTTTAAACGTATAACGTATAACAACAGTCTAAAAGTAGACAAACGGTTAACATATGTCTGCACCCCCCAAAGAACACATACAATTATTATCAATACATCTCCTACAAATGAATTAAAAAAATTAAACAAAAAAAATCCCGTCGTTGTGACTGAGCTCTAACAAGATATATCTGTTTACTCCATAAGAAAAAGTAGTACTTTGGAGGAAACAGTCACATGTAATTTTGCGTGTCTCATCTGTCTTAATGTGTAAGAAAGAGCTGCACCATTATAACGATAAGGAACGTATGTTTATTACCTTTTTACCGTCACGGTACCGTAACCGTGAATCGTGACGGTAATTATAGAAGCGTCTAATCAACACGTCTTTTTCAAAGTTTGCTACCAAGCTCGCACTGTTAATTGCCTTCCATTTCTACAACGAAACAGCTTATTTTTAAATCTCTAAGTGTGGGGATTGAACTCCGGTTTGACGGATAGGTAGGCGTATACACCACAAACGATTGTATATAATGTTTAATGTGATAGTAGTCACGAGTCACGAATGGCAGGTAGGCTATGTTTATTTCTGAAACGCTGACGCCATCTTGCGTTAGGTGTTGTGTGTTTTGTTTGTCTGATGATTTGAAAAATGATTTTGAAAAGATAATTAAAACATTGCCGGAGTTAAACAGTTAGAGTTAAATCATTTCAGAAGGTTAAAAAATCAACCATTTTTTTTTTTTAATTACAATACATTTATTTTCAAATGTATTTTATAAAATAAAACATAAATAGGTTTGACTGAGGATTGAACCTTCCTACCCATTAACTGGAATCAACTGAGCCAAAGGCCGGATTGGATAAGTTTTTTTTTACATGAGCTCCACACAGGAGGCCCAGAGGAAAACTATTTCCCTCAGGGCCTATGTCATCTTTAGGGTGCTGTGTGGAGGGTTTTTTAAGGAAGGGAAGGAGAGGAGATTTCTGGGAAGGAAAAGGGTTTAAGGGGTTGGTAGGAATCTAGGGTTCAGTATGTCCTGGTCATCCGCCTCCAAGACCTAGACAAACCTCACCCCATGAACCCGGGCACCCCTGCTTAATCACCAAACGTAGCGAACCCCTTGGGGTGACTTATGGCAGAGGTGTTGGTTATCCAATAAAGGTTCCAGGCACAGCGGATCGCCATTGTCATCGATAACAAGTCTCTCCACCGAGTTTCAACTTGATCGGATGTCGGTAAGTAGGTCGGTAAATTTCCGCTTCCAATTTTCCATTAAAGTCATTCAATTAAGAAAACAAAATTGAAATTCAAATATAAAGAGGGGTGATTGATTTTTAAAAAAGTGTTTTTAAATTAACAAAGTTACTTTAGGTGTATTTTAAGAACAGAGTGTCAAGATTGGGGTGATTTTTCCACAAAAAGGCGCTATATGATTTTTATTTTTGTTTTAAATATTTAATATCATTTTAAACTGTTAAACTTTATTTTTTTATTTTTTTTATTGATCTATATACGTGATGTTTACAATATATTATTCGATGCCTGTCTCGCTAGGGTATACCAGTGTTAAACTACTTTTGTAGTTTGTAAGCGGAACGTAAAATAATGATGAAATAAACAATTTTTATAATAAAAACTTTCTATTTATACTTTTTTGAAGGTTATTCCCATCAGTGAAATATATCATATTAGAATAAGTTAACAATAATAATCTAAACGAAAATATGAAAGAGAACAAGACACAGAAAAAGACAATGGTCGCAACTGGGACTCGAACCCAGACCTCTCCGTCTAACCGGGACGAGCGCGTTAACCAATTTCGCTATTGCCACCTTCTGTCAAAACGTCATAATTGTCAATTTCATATTTTCAAATTTTAGAATTACATTATTATCAACTAATTATTTTTCTCCATATTACGGGCAACTACCCTTTTTATTGGAAACAATCATTCTAAGAATTGGTTTGTAACCTGGATAGCGTCTCGGATATATATATCATCTCTTTCATATTTTCGTTGAGATTATTATTGTTAACTTATTCTAATATGAATTAAACATTTATTTGTAAATCGGTTATTAGTTGTAAAATATTTTTTATCATATTTGGTTTGATAATAGGTATGGACAAAAAGGTCGGGAATGCTAATGCAGCGTCTTATATATCTAAATACATATATTGACAACATTTTATAAATTATCTAATACAAAAATAATACATATAAACATAATACACCCCTGTCGCATGTGAAAATGAATAAATAAAATGTGAGACGATTCGATATAATAACACATTGCCATAATTATATTTTAAAGTACCGCTTTCAGACCAAGGCGATTAGGTTCCTCAAAATACTCGTGATCAGTGTAAACCGTTGCTCCAAGGAAATTGAAGACACCCCAGAAAAAAAATCACCTCACTTTCAATAACCACTTTTTTAAGCAAAGTTATAAAAATAACCTTTCTACAAGTTTGTAAGCCTTACATTTTGTTTTATGTAAATGGTGTGGATGGCTTTTGGAAATTTTTAAACGGGTCTTTTAATGGTATCACATTATAATGATGCGAATAAAATATTATCGCTAAATGTTAATTCAATTTAAGGAATTATGTGTTGCGGTCTGTCTTCTACACTTATTCAGATTTTGTTGTTGTTGTGGGTTATTGCTAATAATTATGCAAAATATGTAGGTATTATTAGCAAACCGAACCTAACCTGTGAATTAAATATTTGCGTTTTATTTGAACACTCTTCAGTAGAACATTGTACATTCTACATGTATTAGGTATATACAAAAAGTATAAATTAAACTAGACTCACGCACTCTAATTCTAGAATTCTAGTATGTAGTTCCTATTTATTTTACAGAAGGTACATACAAAAATGTGATGTTTCTGTTTCGGTTTAACCCATTTAATACCAGACTTCTTCCTGAGGAACATAAAGAAAAAGATATTTTCTGTTAATTTTAATTTGTGAAACAAATAGTCTCATATTTTGCGTACAGCTTGTGAAGAATATTTCCTATGGCGTCTATTTTTTCTGTAGTTTGCAATATTTATTCCAGAGACAGTGCGATTTAACCCATTTAATACCAGAGTTCTTCCTAAGGAATAAAAAAAATTATCTGTTAATTTTAATTTTGTGAAACAAATAGTCCCATATTTTGTGTACCTACACTTGTGAAGGATATTCACCATGGCGTCTATTTTTTTCTGTATAGTTTGCAAGCTATATTCCAGAGACAAATACCGTAAATACAATGGAAGATCCCCGTTCAGCTGTTTTGCTTGGACTGAGAACTATTATAATTTTTGGTGATCTGACAGCTCAGAATCGTGCAACTTCAACACCCCCTTTGAGAGGTTGTTAAAAGTGATGAAAAAATATATATTAAAAATTGATTACATAGGTTACATTAGCACAGGTTATAGGCTAATTTTCTTTTTTTTCATACCTTTTAAAGACTTATCAAAGGGATGTTGAAATTGCATGACCGATTACTGATGCTATTTTTATATTTACGTTTACACTTTACAGTGCTAAGTTTTTAAAAATTAGACAATTATTTCTGTTAAAGGTTTTTTTCATAATTAATGAAAAAACAATTTGAGGCGTAAAAAAATAATATAAAATTAGAAAAAAATCTAAATTAGCAAGCAAAAAAGGAAATTAAATTTAGAATAATTACTCTATGTGTTATCAAATATACAATATGGTTTTCAAGTGGTGTGTAAAGTTGTATAACGAACTCCCATCAGTATCAAACAAATTGAAACAAAACTACGTTAAGTCCATAAAATTTTGGCTTATGGAATTATCGGAAAAAGATTTGATTAGTTTAAAAACATAGTGATAAAAGTTGTTGAAAAATCCCCACCTACACGCCACACCATGAAGTTGAACCATAGAAGTTGCTGAAAACCTTGAATCCAAAACCTAGTTCCCATGAGCATAGGATCTCCTGGTTAAGAGGACCAAGAAAATATTCTACATCTCTCTTGTATTTATGTTTTATACAAATTTACATCGTCTTAAAATGTTAAAATTATAATGGTGCAGTAATTAAATAAAAAGGTTATTCCACAAAACTACCATTTTTTCGAACCGTATCTAAATGCAAAAAATTACGATATTAGTTTGAGTTTATTAAACTATTCGTAATGCGTCCTTAAAAATACAGCCTTTAAATTTACTTATACATATATTTATTTGTCCTACTTGCCGCATACTTTTGAGGTTGCCATTATTTTCCAAAATTGGCACCCAACAATGTTTATTCTCCCTTCTCCCATGCACATTAACTCTGAATAATATCTAAGGACCTAAACGTCGACATCCTTTCATTTTCTCCAGAAAATTTGACCAGAAAGGATTAACATTAAACATTGTAAAATTTGAGAGTTTATTATAATTTGGATGACTGGTTAAATTGACGAAATTATGGTAATAATATCTCTAATCCTCGCCATACAAATTGCCACAAAATTGTCCAAAAAGTTGACTTAATGACCGCGATTTAAGTGGTTAATATGATATTTGGAGGATTATTAAATGCGGTACTGCTCGTTTTCATCCCGCGACAAAATATCACCGACAAAATATCCCCGACAAAATATCCCCGACAAAATATCCTACGGACAAATCACCCTTCAACAAATATCTACTAAAACCTAACCTAACCTAACCTAAACTAACCTAACCTAACCTATCGCAACCTAACCTATCGTAACCTAACCTAACCTTATTTTTCATTTCCGTATTATTTTTGTCACATTTTACTATTTTTGAACACTTATTTATTGTCTTTACAGTACATCTGTATTATTTTGTCCCATTTTTCTATTTTTGAACAATAATTTGTTGTCTTTACAGGATGTCTGCATTATTTTTGTCCCATATTTTTTAAAAGGTTAGATAAGGTTAGGTTAGGTTAGGTTAGATTAGGTTAAGAAAGGTTTGCGTTAGGTTAGGGTAGGTTAAGTTAAGTAAGGTTAGGTTAGGTTTTAGTAGATATTTTGTTGGTAGATGTTTTGTCCATATGATATTTTCGTGGATGTTTTGTCGGGGATATTTTGTCGCGAGCTGAAAAGTCGCGGAACCATATTAAATACCTGTGTTTGTTGCTACAGAATCAGGAGAGATTGTTAGTTTGTAAGATTTAATCCCGAGAACGTTTTGCGCTGTGTATCTGTTTGAGACTTAATGGTGATGTTGTATGACAAGATTTAAGTGTAGGAATTTAATGAAATTAAATAATAATATCCGCGCAGTGTTGTAGACAGGGCTGAATTAGATGGAGATTTACAGAAAAATTAACCACTATACCAGAATTTCATTAACCCACGTTTAAAAAAGTATGTTGCTAATTTTAATTATCCTTGACAGTTGGCCTCTCAGTATTCTTATATTCAATATGCAGTGGGTTCAGGTATAATTCTTCTTCTTTTCGTGCCCTGTCTGTTCAGCGGACGTTGGATATCATGTTAGCCATGTGGACTTTTTTTACTGCGGCCCGGAACAGCTCTATAGTAGACTGGCCAAAACACAAAATATAACAATTTTTTTTGAAGGGGTGTTAAAAAAAAATTGATCGACAGTTGATCTCCTAAAAGATAATTTCATCAGGTAAAGAAAATATATGGCTGTACAACCTTCAGGGACTCGGAATTATTGTTAGTAAAAATATTTGTATAGCGGATTTCCACTCAAGACGCCGCAGATATATGTAAGTATATCGACTCTGGATGTACGGGCGTATATCATCGTGGCATATATATACTTGAAGAAATAATCTTTAACGGGCTCAACTCTCCGAAGGATCAATTGACTGAGAATCAACGGTCTGGCGGATCAACTGTCCGTGGATCGACTGTCGGCGTGTCAATTGTCGTCGGATCAATTATCATAGAACCATGTTTATTTATCACAAATGTTCGATGATCGCCGGTTGTGAATTACACACATAATCGAATTCATTATTTTTAATGAGCCTATTGGCTGTCATGTATATTTTATTTATGGCGTATTTATTTCAGATATTTTACTATCATATAAAACATATGGAGCATTTAGACCTACTAGTAAATCACATGATTTTACTGGCAATTATTAAGAAAGGTATGTAATTCGATAAATTTCACGCTCGGACTGGAACCATTTGCCGTTATTAGAGACGTTATTTTAACACATATGCCCATTTAAGACAGATGTGAGATGAGGACCGAATGGAAATAAGACACTGTTTAAGACACTGCTTTAGAAGGAAAGCAACCATTGTGAAAGTGGACATATTGATAAGTGAGATCGTGAAGTTGATGCTTAAATTATATATACATATATATAATGTAAACTGTATTATTTCTAAGAAACTCAAACTCAACTAATAGCTTCAGAGAAATACTCGTTTTCCATAGTACCTATTGTAAAAACATCAGTTGAAAACGAAGTGGGATTATCTTTGTTTGACGACCTCCGTGGTCGAGGGGTAAGACTAGTAATCCAGATGTCGCGTGTTCAAAACCTGGCGTGCGCAAGAAAATTTTAGAGATGAAGATATACGGTGATATATTCTCTCACTATCGCCCTGGTGTACGACCTCCATTCATAATTTAAACGTTGCTTGAATAGCTTCAGCCGTGTTTTGTGACGAGATCTGAATAACTAGGTACTTCCTAATCCTCCTCTTTCCCATATTTTTCCCTTCCCCTCTACCTTCGGCCTCACAACATATTCCAATTGGGGATGCAATTTTTATAATTTTTTTTTCTTCAAAATCAATAATAACAAAAATTTTCCACATGCCGCCACTGGTCACTCTGCCGAGTAATCAACCAACCCCCCACCCCACCCTAAACTGAACAATACCTACTGATATTTTATGTTTTTAGTTGAAAATAAATAAAATAAATGTAATCCTAAATAATAATCACTGGTTAAAGTAAGTCAGGAACATCTTTTAACATCGTGTATAGGCCCTAAGGCTAATTTGTTCGCTTTTGAGAACAACTCATATAGGTCTCATAGAAATCGTTGTGTCTCCCTTACTGTTATGGTAAGAAATTTGATCTAAACGGTGTTAGAGAGAAAAAAAAACTAGATGCCCTTTATATTCAAATCTAAAAGTTAACCACGAAACTTTGTCATTTTCTTATTAATTACTTTTACGATAACTTTTATAATATACTTATCTTGATTTTTTACCTTATGAGTAATTTTAGTAAGAGTGAGCCATTCTTAAAACTTTTTATGTTCAAAAAAAATTTGAATTTTAAAAATCAAATTTTATTTCTATTAACTCAAAACGTGTTTTATTACCATTCAAAAACAGTTTCTAGTTATGGATACTTTGAGAATATTCCATTTATTTGGATTTTATTGTAAAGCGGAAATAATTTGACAATCTGACAGAATATGACAGATGCCTAAGGGGATAGTCAATATTCATAGGTTTGAGTGCCGAATAGTTTTCTTAGACTTTATAAATAAATTAATCGTAAATGGAAAATATACTTTATCCTGTGGATAGGATAGGATATATATATATATATATATATATATATATATATATATATATATATCCTATCCTATATATATATATATATATATATCAAGCAACATTTTCCATATACTGTGTTGGTAGTAGGAGATTTTTAAATATTGTTGGGTTATTCGACATCCGGGAATTTTCGTCTTTCTTTTAAAAATATACATATATATATATATATATTGAAAGGTAATATGGTAAATTTATTGGCATGATTTTGTTCCAATATTTTGATTGTTAAAATAATATAATTCTTTGATAATATAACAGTTCAGGTTTATTTTACGAGGTTAGTTTATAATATAAACAATTAAAAAATTATCCCACCTCTACAATAATTACTTTAATTTATGTATCGGGTTCAAATACAACATAAAAAACCAGGATAATTTATTACTTCCGTCAAATAAAATAAATTATCGGATGACGCAATTAAAATGCTAAAAAATCACTTAATTAATAAAACTATAGGTGATTTGTATGAAATTACCCAAATGCGTATTTATCATCCGAGTTAATTTATGGCACATCATGGATTCCCATTAAAAATGTTAAAAATAACCATAAAACGAAGAGTTTAACTATGCGTGAGTATGCATGAATTAATAAAAATGCTGACTTACGTGTCAACTGATCAATTTAAAAAGAATTATGTTAGTATGATTTATTTTTAAGTAGGTAAGAAATCAACCGAAGATGAACTTGAAGAATTATAATAGATATTAAAAATAACACAATACTTTAGCTTAGGTACCTTTAATAAATAAATCACTTAGATTTGTGACTAACGAACTTACCTAACGCAATTCTCTTCATAGCATTTTATTATTTTTGAAAAAGGTAAATGATGAAGGAACCTACTTGATGATGTGTGAATTGCATATTTTTTACATTAGCTCAATGCAGGAGACCCCGAAAGAAAAAAACCCTTCAAAGGATATTTCATCTTTGGGGATGTTGTGTGGAGGGTTTTTTATGGAAAGGAAGAAGTATAGAACACATATTTTCCGTTGTTAAAATTGTGCGTTTTTTTGGAAAAGTCTTTTTGTTAGCCTGAACAAGTATCAGTTTTGAAGTTTTTAAGAGCAAAATATATACATTTTTACATAAGCTCCACACAGGAGGCCCCGAGGAGAATAATTACCCTCAGGGCCCATGTCATCTTTGGGGGTGCTGTGTGGATGGTCTTTTTAGGAAAGGATGTTCTGGAAAGGAAAAATATACAAAAAGGGGTGGGTGGGAATCTAGGGGTCAGTCTGTCTAGGAGTGACGGACGAGAGAGAGAGAGAGAGTAGAGACAGAGAGTCCGGCTGAAGAGATCAAATGGTCTCCCTCAACCAGCCTCAGTTGGCGGGCAAAAGCATCCGCCTCCAACCCATGACAAACCTCACCCCACGAATCCGGTCACCCCTGCTATGTCACCAAATGTAGCGAACCACTTGAGGTGACCTATGGCAGAGATGTTGATTATTCAATGAATGGTTCAGGATGGGAATTATTTTCGTCAGGGCCTCATGGGAGGAGCTGAGGTAAAAAAGGGAAAACAAGATCATACAGTATTTCTATTTTTGAAACTGACAATTTATGGTGGAATTCCATTATAATATATCATAATAAAACAAATATAAAACTAGATAGATAAACCTAAATAGATAGACTAAAATCTTTATAAATTACCCACTTAACTAAAAAAATAGATCCTAAATTTGTAATGAATAAGCAATTAGAATCATTTGCTAAGTCTCCGCTTTTGTATCCATTGTAATTTTCATAATAATTTAGAAATAAAAATATGTATTTAGTTAATAATTCATTAATATTCATTTAGTTTAAGTATTAAAGTTTAAGTTCAGACTTACGAAATTCAATATAATGACCATTCCTACTCCAATTTAGACATATAATCCCTTCAAAAAGCAATAAAAAAAATGCCATAAATATAATAACGATTTGACAATAAAATTGGGTCATAATAATTCATATTTCTTGTAAGGTTTTTCCCTGAATAATATGGAAGTGAGCTACAAACCCACGGTAATTAGCCGACTGGATTTACCACAAATAATTTGAAATTAGACTGTCTAAAACGACTTACTAACAAATGTGATTAAAATCCTTGTAGACCACACGTCTTCCCCTCCCCCATATGTTATGTATGTAATCCGTAGACTAAGAATAATTTGTATCAGTCTGAAGATGGTTTTAATGAGCTGAAACCGGTTACGGTCAATAAAATTAATTGGAAAAAAGATTTATATTTGTTTTATTACAAAACTAGCGAGTTCCCGGCATGCGTTGCTATGCCACGAATAAAGAAATTGTTTCTCCCTGCGTGTCTTTTGCTATTCGTCCCGTTCCCCTTCCATCTCCCTTTCCCCTCATGTCTTCTTCCTCTCACGCATTCTCCCTCCACCTTCCCCGCCTTCCCTCTCCCCTCTCCCGCAAACCACCCTGCCGCGATCCCCTCCCCTCTCCCGCGTTCAATATATTCAGTCCCGTTCATTCAGATTTTCAAACAGTTCGCGTGTAACCTATTACAATTTTTTTTATAAATTTTTAATTTTTACATGTAACAAACATTCATACTTGAATATTATACGAACAATCAATCAAATTTGGTACCTAACACAGGTACCTATTTAAAATAATATAATTTTCAATTAAATTCAAAGCATTCGATTTTTAATTAGTACCATAAGAGAGTACTTCGATTAAATTCATTAATATTAAAATTTATTCGACTATTGATTTTGGATTGAACAATCGATGTTTTAAAAATGTCATCTTCAAATTGTGACATTTTTGTAAGAGTTTTTGTAATGATTAAAAAACTTTTCAGATGTGTTGTCGTGTGATTGTAATAATCCGGAAACCTTCGCGAGAGTGGAAAAAAGCTATTTTGAACGTTTGAAATATTTCATATGCTTATATAGCAAGGCATAGCGGACATACATACAAAAATTTTTAGATTTTTATATATATAGATTAAGATCTTAGGTAGATCGCTTGCTTCAGAACAATAAATTACGTGAATGCATGTAATCACGTAAAGCATTTTCCAGCAAAGTGGCCTGTGCTTAGTTTAAAAACTTGTTGATATCGGTAAACCACTTTCGTATCAATTTTGTTGTCGGGTCACGACAATAAAACATTTATTGGTTTCTAACGATCTGAAAATGAGAATTGTCCAATTATAATTATTATTTAGATTAATATTTCAAATCACATGCGCGGGAAGACTTAAAAACTCGTAGAAACTTGGAATAATGCGCTTTTAATTGAGTCTGTGCAATTATATTATTTCCGACAAAACGTGACACGCCATGATACGGGAAGAAAAGGGCATTATATTATATGGTACAATATTACAACAGTACCATACAACCTGCTATGTTTTAATGATAATAATTTGTAGATCGCGTGCCAACGTTTGTCGACGGCTTCGTAATAATGTAATCAGACGTACTTGACATTTCATGCTATATTTATAACAGATTTATTTTTTTCCTTTAAAGTTAGTGCGGTTTTCCCATCGGACTATATTAATTTCTTAGATTTCTTAATACACAGTTCATGTTTGTGAGATGTGCTAATTAAATAATTTCACGTGATGGATATTTCGCCTTTATGGATATTGATGTCAGATTTATGTGTTTGCGGATATCGAAGGACCTTGTATGTGTTTCGAAATGTATGAAAGACCACCGCAAAAGTAAAAAAGAAAGCACATAAGGAAAGAAGGAAGGGACCTACTGCGGAACCTTGTGGCACTCTCTGCTATCTTGGCTGGGTTTGTTGATGCACTCGTATAATTATTAATCGCGGTATTTTACTGCGATTTGCTGGATTAAGTTTGCGGATGAGGTTTGCGGAATATTAGAGATGTTCACGCGGCGAGTTTCGATTGATGACTTATTGTTATGGTAACGTTAAATGACAGGTACATAGGGATGGGTAGGAAAAGGAAACATGTGACAATCAAGCTACAAGCACAGATGATATATGTAGGTAAATTGTGTCCATAAAGAACGAAAAAATTCAAGCAACCAAATAACAACGTAACAGTTCAAAATTTTAACAAGAGATTATGCTAATAAAATAAAATAAATCAAAAAGAGTGCATCGTTGCAATGATATCGTGATAGTTTATCCTTTGACAGTTGGACCCCCGGCATTTTTATATAGGCATACGACCTACTTCAACCAGTGATTCCTTATATTATTTGGAGTAAAACATATATTTTGGTCTCTGGTGACATTTTTTTTAACTATTTTTTTTTTAAATCAGTAGCTTTTCGACAGTTATGGGCGGGGTGAGAAGTTCGTCGGGTACTCGGCTTAGTGACCGGTGGCGACATGTAGAAGAATTTTTTTTTCTTGATTTTGTAAAGACTCATAAGACAAAATTTACTTTATATATTTAATTTCGAAAAACTTTGTGTTAAGTCCTTGCAATACCGGGGACTTCAGCCAGGGCCGGATCTACGAAATCTGGCGCCCTGTGCAGTAGGTACCGATGGCGCCCCCCCCCCCCTACATTTTTATTTTGATTAAAAATTCGTTCACCCCAATTTTTATTTTATTTTTTACACTAATTTATCAAATAAAATCGAGACATATATTTTTTTATCGGTGCTGGAGAAATTGGAATAAAAAAATTCCCAATGGAAACGAGTTTTTTACAAAAATCTAAAAAAAATATAACCTCAAATTTGTACCTTGCATTTCCCCTGTGTTGAGCGAACAAACACTAAACTCTGACGTATGGTATCAACGGCTTACGAAAGACGCTTACACTGACACCGTAAAATAACAAATCCAACATCCAACAAATCTAATAGATATTTATTATACATTTAACGAACTTAAAATAACTGTCAACACGTTCAACCTGCATATCCTGCAAACCGTGCGATGCTCTTGTTAATGGAATTTACTGAAGATTTCATAAGAAAATGGTCTTTAACTACCTTCTCCTAGAGACTTAAATCGTACAAAATAAAACAATAGCGAGCGTACACACTAACTAAAATTGTCAGCATTTTGAAAGGCGCAAGTCGGTTTGTTTGATTCTCTGGAACAAATATACCGCGCTGTGATTGGTTATTGAATTTGGATCGCACCCATTCGTCGTAAAAGATATATGGAAAAATAGATCTTACGTTTAAACTAAATATATGGAATTTGTAAAAAAATTCTGTAACAGCTATAATATTTATTTATTCAAGGAAGATCGTCGGTGGCGTGAATTTGATTTGTATAGAAATCTTATAAAATTTTGCACACTTGACCTTCAAAACAAGATTATGCAACTGCATATTAGATTTAGAGAAAACTCTGTGTTAAACCCGGGCAACGCCGGAAAAACTTCAGCTTGTAAGTAGCAAGACCAACAATTAGGCATTGTGTGGACAACATGTCCAATCATAAATAAAAATCGATAAGAATAATAAAATTAAAATCGATATAAGATACAAATTGATTTTCAGTTTGTTTCTAGGCGCCCGAAATCAGAATACCTTGGTGATTGGATATTGTTGTATTAATAATTGTATGGATTACGTTTGGCCTTAGTCGTACCTTTGTTTGACAATCTGATATGTAAAATAGTTGTTGAATACAAAAAGAATTGGATTGGTGTCTTTTCAAATCTATAATAGAATATGATTCTGCATAATAATTTGACAGTTCCTTTGTGTAGGTCGTTATTACAGGAACCTGTTGGGAACCGGATAGTTAGGTTTCAACCAGTTAGTAGCAGAGTGGTGGCAAGCGTAGGGTTCCCAGTTGGGGGTACCTACGGGTTCAATCTTGGGCTAGCTAATAATAGGTCCAAATACTGAACAAGTGTATGAGTCATTAATCTCTTCACCAAAAATAATCAATAGATTTTTCAAAATGTCTTAACAAATTCATCTGATCACTCAAGAACCAAATACGTTTTTACTTTATTACTGCCGAGTCTTTTTTTCACTCTATATCAGTGATAATCAACCTTTTTAGCAGGAGAGCCAATTTATCGATTTTCAATTTGTTTGCGGGCCGCAGGGGTAGGATACGTACAGCTAAACATTGTTAAATTTGCAGTAAGTGGTGTCGTCAACCTATTTGTGTTATCTAAAACGGTATTTTAATAATAGAACAATTTTATTATGGAACGCGAAAAAGAATGCGCCGCATGTGTAAATTTTTTATCTTCAAGGCCAAAAATAAATGCTGCGGATTTTTATCATTCTGAAATATGAGTATCTAACTACTTGAAATTTTTGGCCACTTTTGATTTTCATCGCTCGGAAAGTAAAATTTAGTGCATAAAACTTTGGTATTTTGTAAAACGGAAAAATTTAAAACGAATAATTAAAAAAAAAATTTTTTATGTGAATACCTCACAAGAGTCCCAGCTGCTTCCGTCTGGAGCCTGTGAGCCTGGAGCCTGTGAGCACCCTCAATTGGGATATGTTGTGAGGCTGAAAGTAGTGAGAAGAGGAAGGAGAAGAGGAAGGTGGGGAAGTACCTGGCTATTCAGATCTGGTCACCAAACACGGCTATAGCCATTTCAAGCAACGTTTCGATTCTGAATGGTGGTCTTACTCCTGGAGGGGTATCTTGAGGGTATCTTTCACTGGCCGCACTGTGCCGCAAATATACCTACTATATATTATTTTATTTTTTTAAATGAATTAATTGTGAAATAACACAAATTATTCATATAAAATTTACTGCATACGCCGGTATTCGATCCCGCGACCCTACGATTGTGAGTCAAGAGCCTTGCCCCTCGACCATGACGGCCGTCTTATATAGGTCAATAGAGAGATGTAACAAAAAAGCGTGATTTTTTTCTATATTCCTTGAAATCTTATTAATTTGAGCACCAGATTTAAATCTTTAAAGAAAGACCGAAGTTTTCCACTTCTTCAAAATAGAACAGAAATAATTGAATATTCGTTAACGCATTTAAAAAATATTTTATTTATTTGTAATAAACAAAAATTTTAACAAAAAAAAACGACTTAAAAAAATGCACTAAAAAGTAAAAAAATATAATTTCGTACGATTTTTATTTTTGGAGTCGGTGTCAGCCAAGGTAACTACATACATAGGTAGTTAGTTATAGGTGAGATGTGGAGATCTTGGCTGACACCGACTCCAAAAATAACAGTCGTAAGAAATTATTTTTTTACTTTTTAGTGCATTTTTTTAAGTAGTTTTTGGTTTTGTTAAAATTTTTGGTTAATTTTTAGATTTTTAGTGACGAGCGTAAGCGTTTTATCATCGAAATCTGTTGGCGTAATATTGAGTTATTCGTCCATTTGTCGCGCACGTACTTATTGCAAATTTAAGACATACATATTATATTGTTTTCTCATGGATCCCATTGTTAGAACTGGACCAAATTAATAATATATTCAAAATTGCCACATGAAATGGGCTCGCGGGTTGCTCATTACTGTTCTACATGACAATGTGTTATTATTATAAGTTAAAAACACACCACGTAATTTTATACAATACCACCCATAGAATTATAAAAACTAAGCGGTTAATCGTTCATATCTTCCATCCTTTGTAAATTAGGTAATTTTAGTATTTCCACGAGTCATGTTCACAGTAACAAACAACGCTTGCACTGTTTATAAATATCCTTCCGGCCACTTCACTTGTTTTCCGTACACTTCAAGGAAATGTCGGAAATACTTGGAACTTGATTTTAAACATGAGGCCCTATTCTAAGTTCAAACGACAAACATACAGGCGGACGCATCGCAAACATAATAAGGTCAAAGTGGGTTGGAAGAGTAATACAAAATATTCCCCAGTGATGATAATTTAGGGAATATTTATATTGATGATGTATTTTGTTATGGGATTGTCTGTAATTCCAAATTTCCCTACTTCTGGTGAAATGATGCAACAAATAATCAATTTCTTTTTATTCACTTTTATTGGAATACCTTCTTACTTACTTCTGAAAGTCATACCCATCAATATAATTCACTGAAGAAGAAGATCTTACTAATAAATCCAAACGAAATATGAAACAAAACATGAATTAAACATTACAAACAAATTCTTTAGGATTTTGTAATCATTCTTAAAGATGGAGCCTATCATACGGGAAAAAAAAGTTGAAGATAACACTGTAAATTCTGAATTATTTAAGAGTTAAATAAAACATGAGTTGGTTGTCCCTGTAAGAGAAGAGATCCTGTGTTCGATTCCCAGTTGTGAACGTTAACTTTTTTTATTTTCTATGTCTTGTTCTGTTTCATGTAGATTTATGAGTATTAATTTCTTCTTCAATAATTAATTTATTTTAGATGTATTTTTATATGAATAGTTCATCACAAAAGTCCCAACCAATCCCAATTTTCAGGAGACAGTGGGACTGTGGCATACCCAATTGGGGTACGTTGTGAGGCTGAAGGTAATAAGGACCCTTTGACCTCTCCAGCTGGTCTCTCTCGAACCGTTGTCTTGCACCACAGCGGGAGGGAGGGATGTCCCCGACCCGAATAGGATAAAGGGAAGAAGATAACGATGATTTAATAATGTAATTGTCAAATTTTGGAAGAATTTTGGTATTTATTTTTATTACAGCTTTTTCGGCTTACTAGGCAATTTTCAAACAGTTTGAAAATGGACTTATCAGCCGAAATAGCTGTACCAAAAATAAATACTAAAATACTTGCGGAACTTGACATTATTACATTTTATTTAAATCAAATTAAAATATATAAAAATCATTACGTCCGTCGCTCCTGGACACACTGACCCCTCAATTCCCAAATAACACTCACACCTTTTCCATCCCAGAACTTCCTCTCCCTCCTTTCTTTAAAAAACCTCCACACAGCATCCCTAAAGAAAGCGTGGGCTCTGAGGGAAATTATTTTCATCGGAGCATCCTGTGTGGAGAATAAAATAGTCTGTAGCATTAGGGCCTATTTTTTCAAACGGTTTAGAGTTTAGAATAATTAGGAACTTTGTAATCGTTTTTATTGATTTTTATTTAAGTGTGAAAAAATTCATTGTTTTATTTTATTCTTCGCTTTATTTTCTTGCATTAAAGCAAATATCGCATAGATACATATAACATAATTCTGACCTCAAAATATGTTAGTAAAGGGATAAGCAATGAGAATTTAGTTGAAAAGTTCTGACATAACCAAGCACATTATTTTTCAGAACCATTATTCAAGGATCTTTAAGTTTGTTTTTATTCGTACATTAATTATAATAAGCACAATTATGTGTTGACAAAGGTTTTCATGAATAATAATCGATAACAGGATATTTATTCGTGAATTCACGTCATGAATAATTCCTATTTACAATGAGATATTATTTTTGTCATATCATTCGACTACCGTCTACTGAAATTCGGTTTGTCGTGAAAAAAGCTTGAATAACTTTGAAGGTAGTGCTACCTTAATCCATATATCATCCATTGTTCCATAGAACCAGGTACCTACCCGGTTATGGCAGTTTTATAATACCATGTCGTAATATTATGTAATGTGATAAAGCAAATGAATTTTGGCATTCACTTTTATTCAGGTATAATAAATGTGTTTTCGAACAAATCTTTGCTAAATTAATATTAAAAACATGTTTATATACTACAGACGTCTTTCTGCAGGTTTGTCTACACGTCTACCGACTTATTAATAAGGTTATAACTACTACAAAATATTAAATGCTGTTTTGGTAATTTATAAGTGTATTAAAATTAACCAACACTTTGTTCAATCCACTTTTATTGTTTAGAAAACCAACAGATATTAAGTCTAAATTCTGAAGCTTTTAATAAAGTTTAAAGTGAACCCTGGAGCTTTTTGCTTAAGTTTAAAGTAAACCCTAAAGTTTTTTCATTTTCTTAACTTTTTAACTTTTCAAGTTCTTACTCAAGTTTCAAGTAAACCCTGACGTTTTTACCCAAGTTTCAAGTAAACCTTGAAATTTTAAGTGAACCCTGGAGCTTTTTACTTAGGTTTTAAGTAAACCCCTAAGTTTTTTATTTAAGCTTTAAGTGAACCCTGGAGCTTTTTACTTAAGATGAAGCCATACTAAATAATGCAAAATCATACAAAATCATACGTTTTTATCTTGAAAATTTGATCGCTTAGAAGTATTATAGATGCTTCAATTAAATACTGTGTGTGACACATCTTGGCCCTTAAAAATATCGGTCTTTTTTTTTATAAGTCTTGTAATAAGCCTAGAAAAAAAAATTATAAGGTCTATAAAAAACACTTTGAAGTCCAAACTCTCCTATTTATAAACCTCATTTCGGATATGATTTTATTGTTTAATGTGGCAAATTCAGTTTCTTTTATGATAATCGCAAAAAAATGAAATTTACGCCCGAACCTCACAAAATAAAATATAATATGCATTTTCGCGTTGTTATTTTTGACATCACGGCGACAATACGTCAGTTAACGAATTTTTAATATCAAAGTGAACCTTATACCGTCCACCGGAGAACGACTGGCAGCGCCCCCTATTTTCTGACATTGCTCCTCCGGACGGAGCGGAGAAACGACGTGTTAGGCTCCGCGCCGCTTGTTTTGTGAAATCAATTTACAAATTTCGTTTTATTACAATAAACAATGCATAAAAAAGGAATTAATGTTTTTTACAGGCCTTTACGAAATCAACATGTAAAAAAAAAATTCTCAAAATCTTTTCCAACCTTTCCTAAAGGTTTGTCTCAAGTATTTTTAAACTCCTCCCATAAAAGGCCGTGAATTCCGATTTCGATTTTTTCCTGTACTAGTGGATCGCCTTAAGTTTTAAGCAAACCTTAAAGTTTTTTCATAGGTAAGTTTTAAGTGAACCCTGAAGAAGTAACCATTGCTTACGAAACTATTTGCTATGTTTGAAGATATATTTAAATATATTAACTACTTTCGTATAATTTTCTAGTTAAGTACCAAATAATATTTACGTAAATAAATACATTATATTTATTGTTATCAAGTTTAATTTGTAGAACTCCATTTTAATTTTTACGAGTATTTCTTTTGTGTATTCAATAAAACTATTAGATATACAGTTTTTAAAAACAGTTTATTTTGTTAACAAGTTCTATGTAATTATTACAATATTATAACATTAGGCATTATCAAACAGTTTGATAATGCCTTCAGAAGGCGAAAAAGCTGTTACGCGTAGTAATAATTACATAACAGAAGTAGTTTACAAATAAACTGGTTTTTATAAATTGAATAATAGTATATTATTGAATACATAAAATAAATAAAAACTCAAATAAAGAAATTTCATTAGATGACAGAGAAAAGAAATAGATGGGTTAGGGAGGGGAAAAAATAGATACATTAAGGTTTCTAGGAAAAAATCTAAATATGGGTGTATATTTACACCCACGAAAATATCAAATTTAGTGAATGTTAATAATTTGTTGAGATAAGTTTTGTTCTTATTAAAACGTCAGTGACATTTTAAAAATTTATTCATTATTAAAGTCATGAATTTTTTTTTTCAAACACATTAAAACAACTAAAACAACTTACAAATTAAAAATGTTATTTATAGTGGTTTACCCACTAGTTTGCTAACACTAACGTTGCTTGAAATGGATTTATCTGTGTTTTGCTACCAAATCTGAATAGCCGAGTAACCCTCCCCCTACCTTCCTCTTCCCCAGATCCTTCCCCACACCACTATCTCCAGCCTCACAACATACCCCAATTGGTAATGCATAGTCTCCCTGTCTCCAGATGCTTCGGAGCAGTCGGGACTCTTGAGCGGTATTCACATAAAAAATTTAAAGCACCTACCTACTTAGTTATTAGCCTAAAAATGTTGGCAACAGTACCTACGTGTGTTTATCAAAGTAGATATTAATAGGTCGTTTTTTATCATCAAATCAGCTTTCCCCGAAAAACTAAAAACAGGTTCTGCGAAAATAAAATATTTTGACAAATATTATAATTTTATCTACACGTTTCCGTTCTGACGTGATTTCTGTGATCAATGCGTTAACGCTTGAATTAGTATTTTGGCAAGATTTTGCGTTTTCAGACGTCGCCTATTTTCAAAACATCTTTCTTCTGGCGTTGGCAGTTTCAAAATTAGGTTCAAAGAGAAATTGCATACAATTTTTGATCGTTTGACAACAACACGGTTGTTTGGTGATAATATAAATTGGTAATCTTCCAGGAAATTACTTGGAAATTTCAGATTTCAACATTTGATCAAGGAAAGTTGGGGAGTTATGGATTATGGGAGGTTGAACTCTCCTAATATTGCAACAGTCCATTAAATTAGTTACGCGTTTAAAAGATTAGGTCATCAGTTGCTAGAAATAAATTAAAATTTAAGTACATGGAATTTCTTCAATATAAAAGATTCCTACCTTTCTCGCAATCTATTAATATTTTCTACTACGCTCTCTTAATCTGGATTGTGGAAAGAGATATCAAATTGCAAGCCAGTAATGTCATACGACAGACTATGATACTCGTTGTCTTTACACAGCAGTGAACAAGTTTGAGACAGGTCTCCAGAATTCTTTTTTATCTTTAGCTGTCGAGCATCTAACCAAGCGAGCGTGACTTTTACACAAAAAGCCAATCGATTACAGCGGTTAAATTATAATCCAATATTGGCTAATTTATTGGGCATTACTGACTTTTATGTCAGCCATTAGAAAAACCTACCTAACAGGATGTTATCTTCAGAATATTGTTGTTGTTTTTTTGAACCAGTTGTGATTGCTGTTTTGCGGATATGTATGTACCTAAGTACCTATCAAGAAACAAAAGTCCATTTTTAGATATATAAATGTTTATCACGTTTACAGTTTACTTATTTTGTAGGGTGCGTCAAATTTTATAGCTAACATCGCAATGCAAAGACAGTCATAAAATGATAAATAAGTTTTTTCTTCAAACCTTGCAAAATAACTTTGTGGCATTATTGATTTTTTTAATTAATAACAAATCACTTTGTTTAAACCACTTTTTTAATTAACAATATCGACATGTTTCAATAACAATGTTATCTTCTTCAGGATATTTTAATATATTAATATATTAATATAAGAAATTTGTAGTTATATAGTTAAGGTTTATCTTAATCTGAATAATGACACTGTTTATCATAATCCCATAATTAACACTTATTTATCATTTAATTAATAACAAATCACTTTGTTTAAACCACTTTTTTAATTAACAATATCGACATGTTTCAATAACAATGTTATCTTCTTCAGGATATTTTAATATATTAATATATATTAACAATGTTATCTTCTTAACACTTCTTAACCTAAGATAACATTGTTTATTTTAACATTTAAATATTAATATATTAAAATATCCTGAAGAAGATAACATTGTTATTGAAACATGTCGATATTGTTAATTTAAAAAGTGGTTTAAACAAAGTGATTTGTTATCAATTAAATGATAAATAAGTGTTAATTATGGGATTATGATAAACAGTGTCATTATTCAGGTTAAGATAAACCTTAACTATATAACTACAAATTTCTGTTATTTAATCTATTCATATTTATATATTTATTTATTTATAAACATAAACAAACAGTACAATAGTTGCATTGGTTAAAACAATTTACAATTCATAAGTATTATTCATGGTGAGTATCTATTATGTGTTTCATTGTAGTGTCTTATTTATGGTATGCATATTAAGTAATTACCGGGTGAAGGGTGTAGTGGGTGTGTGTGTGTGTGTGTGTGTGTGTATGTGTGTATGTATGTAAGTATGTATACCCATTGAACAATTTATATTATTGACATGATTTCTCTTTTTAAATTTGGGCAGTGAATCGGAGAAAATGTCGATTATTATTTTCTGTTTTTAACTTTTTCTACTTATGTAATTTTTAACCTTTGTAAACTACACTGAACATGTATTTCTTTTTAGTTATAAATGTTGCAAATTTCGTTAAATAAAGATTATTGTTATTATTTTTATTAATTGTTTTCTTGTGTTGAGGGTGGAATCGAACCCAAAACCTCCCGAATCACAGACGGAGGATGGTAGTGATAATTGTGAAAAACCAATATTATTGGTGAAATCGCAAGAAGGGTTTTTCATACAATAGGACAGAACCATATATAGGTACCTACCTAGGTAGAAAACTTTTAAGTATGTAACAAAAAAATAAATATAATTAATAAACCCATATCAATACAAATATAATAATTTAGGTTGTCTGAGTTATTAATTAGTTAGTCCTGCCTGAAATCCGGTTCAATGAACTCAAATTTTCTTTGATTTTAAGTGTTTTTTTCAAAATTATTTTATTTGTCAATTTCAAAAATTTAATTATAATATCCCGTTATTTTTTACGGGTCTACGTAGTATACGTATCTAGAAAGAAGAGTGTGTGGTTGATTTTGATTAGTTTTGAATACAAAGTTTTATTTCGAAACTGATGAAAATTTGCACACTTGACCTTCAAAACAAGAAAGGTCACTGTCAACATGAGATTTCAGAAAATCACAACCATCCGCTTTTACCAGCCATTAAATTTTAATAAAGCACGGGCAACACCGCGCCGGGATGAGGAAATAAAGATCAACACCCATTCAGCAACATACAGTCCGCCTCGGAACAGGAAAACCTAGTGAGGAGGACTGTAAACAAACCACATAACTTGGTATTTTATTGTGTAATTTTACTTTATCTTATGTTGTCATTAAATAAAAATTACAAAAGTCCTTTTCTTTCCTTTGCATTGATGATGGACACTGTAACGCTGTCCGAAACGTTGGCTAAAGAAGGAGGTAGCGCAACATGGCGTAACACCCCAAAAACAAATAACGTAAATACTTTTGTCCGTGAAAATCTAAAAACGTATCTGTATTGAATATTAATTTTAATGTTGTTTTTTTAAATTACCTCGTTATCCAAAATGTTATAGACATATAATAAAGCAAGCGAGAAAAATATTTCATTAAAAGCTAGGACTAAATCGTGCAAAATCTATAAAAACAAATCTGTGGTTATGTTTTTAATTTAAGCATTTCTTAAACAAGATTACTCTTCGAAGATTGTTAATTTAAGTCATTCGTTTGAAAGAAACATGTTTTTCACAAAGGTTGAATCAATAAAGTTTTTAGTTTTTTAGAATTATGTGGGCACGGTAGCGGAGTATTTTTAATTTTTAATCAAATTACCATAATCTATCTTACTGGTATCCTTATTGGAAACAAAATATCGCTTTAAAAAAAAATACACGAATAAAATGATAAATAAGATTCGATTGACATAGAAGTCATAAACTATATGTAATGTATGTAGTGTACCTATAATTTAAATGAAAATATGGTTATTCTTAAATTGTCAGGTAGAAGGATTTTCACAGAGTTGGGTATGTATTTCTAATTTCTATTGCTGATAGTTCAGAATTATTGCTTGCATTAATAAGCTTTCGGATTCCACTGCAAATACTAAAAGTTAGGATTTATTTCAGTGCAGAATTTCTGGGACTATCTACTCTATTTGCACGGAATACTAATTATTTATTATAGTAAGTCGGTGTACATACATCTACAATTTATCACTAAACAATAACAAAATGTTTTTTACTGAGGCAGTTCAGTATTTATAATAAATAGAGTTTAATTTATAACTATTCATAATATGTAAAAGCACATAAAAAGGGCGATAATCAATAAATAATAATCACGAAAAACATTTCTCATTTAATATATGTTTTTTTTTTTATTAATTTCGTCTTTCATCGTCTAGCTGTAAAGAAAAGATAATATTATTCACTTGCAATAATTTTGCTTCCGAGAACAGGCGCTAGATGGCGCTAGCAGTTCCAAAAGCATTATTTTATTGAAAATTCACGCTGCGAAATTATTTTTGGTTATTTCTAGATTTTATTGCCATAAATAATACGTGTATCATGTATAGAATTAAACGGTTTATGCTTAGTACATTGGATCATTGATTGCACATGTTATTATGTTGCTGTATGAACTTTGAACCTAAATAAATTTGTGTTTTCGTTTTTTTTAAATAATCGTTGACATATTGAATATTACTCGTTTTACCTACTAAATTTGGCTTACAAAAGTTTGCAAGATGAAACCGAAGAGATTTATAAACAACGTTATAGAAAATCTGAACGTCACAATGGAAAATTAGAATTAGGCAAGGAAATAAGTCATTTTCTTTGAACGTTTGTAGATGGACAAATAAAGAATTCTATAAATACTTCAGGGCCTATCTCATCTTTTGAAATGCTGTGTGAAGGGTCTTTTTAGGGAAAATAAGAAGAAGTTCTGGGAAGGAAAAGGGTATGGGGGGTGGGTAGGAATCTGTGGGTCAATGTGTCCAGGAGTGATGGACTTATGAATCCATTCCGGTGGGTCGAAAGAGTTCAACAAACAACTGGACAAACCTCACCACCAAACAGTGTAATAAATGACCTGCGCGATTTTTCAACTACCGGTGGCAATCGTTGTTACCCAGTTAGGGTGTGTTGAAATAAGTAGGGTGTTAGAATGGATAAGAAGTAGGAAGAAGAAGAAGAAACCGGCGAAAAGACAGAAGTTAGGACGGGTAAGAAAGAAGATATTCGTGGGGGAAGAAGACCCAGGGAGCGTGTGATCGGAATGAGAACAAGGATATCATACGAATTTAAGGATCGTCTCAAAAACCTTTGGAGATATTTGTTTTGGAGGGTGCTTGGGATGTCTGGGATTTTGTAAGTGGCTGCAAGGGACTCGCGATTTTAAGATTTCTAAGGATTTGGTTTAAGATTCAAGTAGGGATGTAAGAATTACTACCTGTCTTAACAATTTTTTGGAAGCCAATACTTTCAAGGTTAAAATCAGACTTTGTGATTTTGAATGAGGTTTAGTTTGGTAAAAAAAGTTTTTTTAAATGTGAGTACCGCCTGCACAAGAGTCCTAACTGCTCAGTGAGACTAAGGCATCCCCATTATTGTGAGGTTGAAGGGGAAGGATATACGAAAGAAGAAGGTGAGGAAGTACTATTCAGATGTGGTCACTAAAGTCATTTCAAGCAACGTTTTATTTCTGAGTGGTAGTCTTATATTAGGACGATACTGAGAGTAACATCCCCTCTGAAACGTTTCAAAAATATGCAGTAAATTATTTAAAATTATTAAATTGTGAAACAGTACAAATCTACTAAACAAAATTTACTTGCGCATGTCGCGGATTGAACCGGCGATCTACGGATTGCGAGTTGAGAGCCTTATCTCTCTACCGCGGAGGCCGTCAATAGTAAATATAAATTAGTAAAACTTGTCTTAGCAGCGAGTCAGGATTAAAAAAATATATATGCATATATTTTTACAGTCATTAATACATATGTAGGTATTTGCGTATTTAAGTTCAACTTCTCTCCTATGAAGACCACCGACAGAAGAACATTTTTCGAGTAGCTATATTACGAAATTCTGGAATATTAAAGTCCATAAGAAATAATAACACAGTAAACATTGGTTTTAGAAGGTACAACCCTTCAGCTAAATAACATACAATTATCTAAAATAAGAAGGATTTTACCACTGATATGGTATCACTGATACACAAATAGATATTTAATAAATCTACTAGTTTACAAATTCCGCTTTCCAGATGATCATCACCTGATGATGTACAGAACAAGGTTATCGGAGATATTGGCACAAGAAGCAGCGAAAAGCGAATGAAGCGTAAACATGAGCAAATTAACATAAAACCAATATTATATATTTGCATGGCACGGTTAATTCTTCTGATCAACAATACAATTTTGTTGATCGGAACATTTGAATGACACCTCGGTTTGTCAGAGATTACGAGTGTTGTTTATTATCATGTTGTATTTGAAATTAATATCTAACTTGACTTAACGTCCTTAATTCTATCAGCTGTTGTCAACAAATAACTAAATATGTAGGTACATTGAAAATGATACCAGCAGAAATTAAGCATTTTTAAATGAAAATTTCTTTAGTTAACCGTTGTGATTTGAAACTCGATGAAACGAAAAATAGAGACACTAAAAAGAGACAAACACATATATCTACAGGATTTAGCCTGCGAGAGAATGAGATAGTGTAATCGGTCTCCTCTTTGTGCGGTGCTTTGTAGCCTATCAGTCTCCTCTCTGTGCGGTACTTCGTAATCTCCCCATTTTCTACTTTAGTTTTCTAAAGATTTCACTTTTACCGCGTGTGAATTGCACAATCTGCTTTTTTTTTGGCTACAGAACATTTTAAATACTTTGTCGATAATTTGAAAAAAAAAAATATCTGCATATATATATCGTCCAGTTCATTAATTAAACATCTCCAAATACTTTTGAAATAATGAGGAGATCAATATTCGAATGCTCACCGTAAATTTAATATTATTTACACGTGTCTGTTTTACATGTTAAATATGCTATAAAATAACACCGGAAAGCATAACGGTCCCGTAAATTAGTATAACATATTAAAATATACTATTAATGACCCAGAAAACATCAACATTTTGTTTAATTAATTTACCACAAGTTTTTCTGCATTATAATTGACTGGTGGTGTGAGAATTGTATCAAACAGAATGTATGTACACTTTTATATATAACTGCATACCCATATACCCAACTCAATTTAGATTTTTCGGAGATATCTGAATAATCAACTGATGAAAATGGACGATCTATATATAGAAATACGACCCAAATTTTTAAACGATAGATATTTAGGTACACGTGTTTATAGGAACACGCATTTTTTCCACCTAATCCCGAAACATTAAAACAAACTGAACTGTTTTAGGTAGGTACTGTAAATAGTATACGTAATTCAATATATATTTTTTTAAATATTTATTTATTTTCAAATATTACATGGTTATATACATTCTATAAAGTATTTATTTAAAAATATACATTATTTATTACGTTTACACCTTTTTTAGGAGCAAAGCTCGGCGGAGAAAACGAATATAGATAAAAAAAAAATAGTAATGGTAAAATAACAAATATATATTTTTTTATAGATATATAAAACAAAGAATAGATACCTAAATAACAGTAAACAAAAATAACGTATATATCATATAATATGTATATATATATAAAATATATAATAGAAGGAAAGTAACAGAATGAAGAGGAGGAGATAAAAAAAGAAAGATAATATAGATTAAGAATCAGTATACTTAATTAAATGATAGACTTAGAATTTTATATAGAATAGTAGTAGATACGATGTATTCTTAATTCCATGATAGATTAATAATTTTCTTTCAATTTCATTTGTCGATACGATTTGAGAATCTTCTAACGATTGTCAAATCAATAAACAAACATTTTTGTGGATTTTATTTGTTTACACAGACAAGTCTGAAATCTAGGACTTTTAGCAATCTTCGAAATGGAGAGCAGAATTCATCCATAAATAAAACATACCTATAGACGTTTGAAGGATGTTTGGATTTGTTTGAAGGATGCTAAATTATAATTAAAATATTAGTTTGTCTTTTGCACTTCCCTGAATAGGCATCTACCTAAGGACAAGAATAGTTGATGTTTTTTTTCATATGTTGTTCAATAATATTAACAATTAACTGATAAAAAAATTAGGTTAATTTATAAATGAGTTATTTTAAGAAATACAAACATTCCAGAGTTACGAATAACCCGACATTATTGGAAAATCTCCTACTACCACCACGGTAAGTGGAAAATGTTGTTCGTGTCGTGATGGAGGACGCAAACAGTAGAGCAATTGAACACACGGTGCCTGGGTGGGACCCGTACGCGATGCCAACTCTGGCACTGACCGGTCAGTGTAGATGTTTACTTATTATTATGCGTAACAGCTGTTTAGCCTTTTGAAGGCATTATCAAACTGTGGTGGAGCCACTTACAAATTATGTATTTATAAAACTTCTATGAAAGTAATGAAAATCAAATGGCTTTTATTTTTAATTGCGCTTTAAGATGGGGCAGAGAAAGGCGAGGAAGTACTTGGCTATTCAGGTCAGGTCACTATACACGGCTAAAGCCATTTAAAAAACGTTTCAATTACGAATGGTGATCTTCCACTCTGGAACGTGGTGTAAATACATAATATATTTTTTTAAATGATTAAATTGTGAAATAACACAAGTTATTCAAAAATATAATTTACTCGCGCACGCCTGATCGCAAGTCGAGAGCTTTACCCCTCGACCAGGGAGTCCGTCATATATAAAATACTAGCTAATTAGATACTACATGCTTTTGCTTGAGTTAAAAAACATTTTTTTTTTTAAATCTTGTACCTAAGTAGATATTTAAGGGCAAAGGGTAAAGCGCCTCATCTCGTAAAAATATGGAAAAAGATAAAAAAAAATTCTTACATATAGCTAAGTGCCGCAGTTGTGTTTTGTGAGATACTCTCCGTGCAACAACACTTAATGATTACTTGACACGAAACCCAGCATCCCCTGCATGCCTCTACATACCACCTCGTCAGAGTATGCGCAGTACCTAGAGAGGTACCTACTTGTAGTTAGGTACCACCTTATATTGTTCGTGGTAGTTTATGCTAGTTATTTATTTTGAATCCATTGCCCGTTTTAATAATAATAACGGCGACCGGTTCCATAATATATTCAGTCGGCAATATTGATACGGGCCAAACGAGAAATACGGCTTTCTTGAAGACGACACCGGGAAATGGTGGGAAGCGTTGCGCTGGACGGGAATGTCAGGTGAAATATGGTTACCTACACCTAAAAATAAACCCTTAAACTATCCACATAATGCACATTATAAGCATGCATTCCGTAGAGTGGTAAGATCGCTGACTTTAGACACAAAAGGTCGCGGGTGAAATTCGCAGTGCGTTAAAAAAATGTTTCGATTCGTTCAGATTTATCAAAAACGATAGTTATTGACTAGCTGTTTTATGGAGACTAGGTTTGAAAAGCTAGATGCAACCTTCCTATGGTTAGAAAAAAATAAGTAGATACTTAACTTTTGTTTTTTTACAAAGATTGTGCAAGAATTTATCTACACGCTATTAGAAGTTCGCTAGATAATAATAATAATAATAATTGGATAATTTATAGAGCGCCGTTTTTGTGAAAAATCACCTCAAGGGCGCTGATAGGTTTTAGGTAAATATATATTATGTTTATAGGTATCTATATTGGGAAATATAGTTATTTTACTTATTAATCCCAAGAGCGTAATGCAAGGATTCAGTTATTAGATATTATTATTCATTGAAAATTTTTTTCGACTGAAATTAGCTAAACTGAAATAAATGTTATAATTTGAATCAATATATTAAACACAGCGTAGCGTGGATAGATTTCGTGTATGCATGTATGTAATCTGCTTATTTATGTAATAGGAATGTTATTTTGTAGGCATACATTGTCGATGTTTGTTATTGTTATTTTTATAAAAATAAAATGAATAAACACTTTCATTGTTTGATTATTCGGTACTAGATGGCTACATCAAAACTAAGCGCAGAAAATCACATTAACAGGATTAAAGCTTGCAATATGGATCACTTCCATAAACACACACTTCACCACAATCATTGAACATCTACTATGATGATGGACAATGCAACACTGTCTGAAACGTTGGCTAAAGAATCAGGAAGCAACAAGGCATATTAACCCAAATCACGACAATTTTCATTGTTAATTAGAACACCTGTAATGCCTACAATGCATTTTTTAATTTAAGCATTTTAACTTGAGATTTATAGTTCACTGAGCACATATCATTTTGAAAATTTGGTAGGTATCTATAGTGTCAGTAGGTACCCGATGTAGGTATCAAACTAGATACATTCGACCGCAGCCGAGTGTTTCGTTAAACAACCCAATTGGTTTCAGTATCTAAAAATAAAAGAAATATGCAAAAACTTAGGTTGATACCTAATAAAAAAAACAATGGGTACGCGCCTACTATGCAAGGTACCTAAATATGTTCCTACTAACAACCAATTAAAAAAAATATTTTCATTCAGATTACAAATTGCAAAGTTATAAAAATATTTTATCATCTTTAGGTAAGTATCACTTATATAATTTATAAATATAATATATGCGCAATGAAAAATTTCTATAAAAATAAGCATATCAAACAGAAAAGAAAAATTTTCAATTTTCAATAAAAAAATGTCACAGATTAGGTGGTAGGTAGTTAAGAGGCAAGGTATTTTATTCATCAATGTAAACTGAGAAAAAAACACTACGCATAAGAAAACATTATTTTGCATACCTATTAATTTATTATAATCATGTTAGGTATATAATATAACATCACCCTTGTTGCAATTTTTCACCAAATCGATATAAAATTGTTAAGTCATTATTCACAATATATTGAGCAAACCTTAAAAGCTGCACTCCTAGACATAACGTACCTATCATATTAATTTGGAATATCAAGATTTGAAAATGGCAATGAATTTTCGAAGAGTTGAACATTGCTATAATATTCTATTGTTTGTTTTCACGAAATGTTAATTCCAAGATGGACCTATAATTGTTTGACAGCCTCTTTCATAATAACGCCTTAATTTCTAAACCACAAGAAAATTAATAGTTAAATGGAAAAAAATAGTGGTGAAAAAATTCTCATAAGAAAAGGCAGCGATCCCAATAAGAAGAAAAAAAACTTCGCGTTTGACAGATGGCTCTGTAGGAAAATTCGCCGACAGAAATCTGATTTTTGACAGATTTTTCGTTGTCGTTTTATCGAAAGTTTGATGGTAGAAGATGCCGGGACTGACCTGAATCATGTGTGATGGAGCATAATCCGCAATGGTAGTTCACTAGAAAACTGTGTAGAGGAAAATTTTACAATAGTTAACCGCGAAAACCGACTTTCGGACACTGCGCACTCGGCAAGACTGAGCCCAAAGCAGCTCTCCCCCGCCTTCTGGCCCGACAGAGCGAGACCACGCATACGCCGACCCGTGCAACAGAGCGGGACAACAACACCGCACCGACGAAAAGTGTAACCGATAAATGCGACCGAATGAACCGTGCTGTTTTTACTGCGAAATCCGATAAAAAAATGCAAAAAATATTTAAAAAAAATTAATTATCATAGGTGACCTCAACGACAACACGATGAGCTTAAAAAATGTTATATTTTGGGAGGGTGTGTGTGTTTTTCCGATTAAAAAATGAGATGACATTTTGTGTATTTTTCCCGCCCGAGGGAAGGGGACAACTATGTGCAGTACCGTGTGGCGGACACCGCGCGACACAGAGCGGGACGGTGATACACCGCGACTCGGCGACAACATCGAGTGTGAGAGAGACGGCGAGCTGTCGCGGTGTCGTTAAGGAGATGACACAGGACTGTCCGGGCCAGTGACAGAGGGGGACGGAGCTGAGCACAGAGAGAGAAAGAAACCAACACATATTGTTGTATATATACGTGTTGTAGGGATGTACATGTAATCTGCGAGAGAGAAATGGCAAGAAGGTCGCAGTGCAAGGAGACAAGGCTGGACATTTTTATAGCGAGTGCGAGTGGGACGCAGTGTGAAGGACACAAGTTCGAAGTTCGCGTTCTGTATAGCGCCATCTCTTTTGATTGTTTTTATATATATAATATTCTGCCCAATTTATATGAGCAATTTTTTCGCATAATATTTTACAGTGGGAATGAATACAAAAACTAGATTCTGTTATATGTAACGTACCTAGAGGGTTAACTCGGTCTCGAATTAACATATCCAAATAAAATAGTTAGACCTTTGTAATCACGTAAAAAGATAGCAGCCGAAAATGTGGGAAAAATAGTTAAAGATAATATTGTTTCTTAATTTGAAATAGTATGAGATGCCCGAATTGGTTAAGGCGTTGTCCGGTTGTGACCTTTTTATTTTTATGTGTCTTGTTCTGTTTCATGTACCTACCGTTTAGATTTATTTTTCTTATCTTCTTCTTCAATGATACTTATCTATATTAAATCGATGGGTATACCTTTCAAGTTATTCCAATGAAATAAGATAAAAAAAATACTTAAAATGACTTAAATGGGTGTGTTAATTATTTCAACTTTTGAATTCAGAAACGCTTGATTACTCAAAATTTGAAAGAATTACTCAAAGAAAATGAGAAATGCACTTAAATTTACTTTTTTTGAAAATGAAAAAAAAAATCAGAAACAAACCTAAAACGTGTATTTTTAATTTATGATAATTTTTTTTAACATTTGTTTGTTATTAAAAACTGCGTATAGCTGAAAAAAATGAAGAAAAAAAAAAATCAAAATTATGAATACAACTTAGTCTACAAGATTATTGATTATATCCAGAAAAACTTTTATTTTCCCCTTTTATATTTTTAACAAACACATCCCATATGTTTAAAAAAAATTTGCGTTCTTTGTACTGCAGTTATGAAATAAAAATTAAGTTTGTTACAAAATATAAAACATGGACGTTTTATTTTTTTCCCAAATCACGAAATCGATTTTTTTTCAAAACTTCCGGCCATTTTAGCGAGCTAATATTGAACACCAAGTTAATTTATTTTTACGTTTTCGAATAGCTGCAGATCATAGGTACGCATTTGAGACCCAAGGAGTTTAAAAATAAGACTTTTTCCTCTCTATGGAGAGCAACACAAGTTATTGTATAGACGCCCCGATCAAATCTGCCCTTGTGAAGCTATAATGGAATAATGTGATGTTTGGGCTAGTAATGTCCTTCCGAGGCATTAAATTCAAATACTGAGCAGAAAAAAAACATACAGGAAAAAGATAGGACATTGAAAATAATCTAGTTTTTGGGAACATACATTTATTACACCTCAGTCTGATATTTCCTGGTTAGATACTGCATTTTGCATTTTTTTAAACTAGCATAATACCTCGAACATACAATGTTCTGTAGAAATGAGGTTTTAAAGGTAGGTGCCTGATTATTATTTATTTTTATTTTTATTAGTATCTATAGCAAAATTTGTACATAATGTATTTATAAATTATATTATATTAAGGTATTATAATGTACATTTTTTTTTTCACCAGTCCTCCTCACTAGGGTTTCCTGTTCTGAGGCGGCCTGTAGTTTTTCCACATTTGTATTTAGTATCCAGTTGTCTTTACATGGTCTTCAGTATGTTTATGGTAGTTCATTTTCACTTTGTTCTCTCAACCATATTTTTACTTTTGTTTTAAATTTATTTATTTCTGTTATTTTTTTTGTTTGAGTTGGTAGAGCGTTTTATAGTTATTATGTCCGTACAATATCTTTAAGATGTCATACGTATATATCTATGTATTATTTTCTATTATGGTTCGATGGAGAATATTAAAAAAGAAAACTTTGAAACTGCATTTTTTACGATTGGCTTTCATTTCGTCCTGTAAAGGCAAATAAATCATTTTCTCTTATAAGAGCATAGAAATTAAGTTTTGATTATAAAATAAAAAAAATAAACAATGTTCGTGTGTCTACCCCGTATCAAATTGGCATAGTAGGAACCTAACTACCTATACTAATACTAATAGGAAAATTCTCGTATCTATTTATGTATCTATAAATCCGCCTTTACTGTGACCCGGACAAAGGACAGAATTTGTTGTGTGCGAGCGGGCGGGGAATATGTGCGTATGGCGGTGTCCCTGTTTGTCTTGAGATTTTTTGTGAAACGAGTGCTAACAAAGGACACTAGGAGGAGTGGGAGATGGGAAGGGGGAGGAGACTGGGAAGATTTCCTCTTCAAAGGGTAGATGGCGCTTGGGACTTAATAAAAGAGATTAATTTTCGCAAAGGGAAAACAATGTTTGGGAAATTATTATTATTTTCTGTCACACACGGAACACTAAGATGGTATAACCAGAGAAAACCGGAAATACGTCATTTTTAAATCCAATTTTAGACGTATTGACTCTTTTCCACAACAAATTATAAATTGATTTCGAAAGATTGTTCTTTTATCTAGTAAACACATGTTTTAAATTTTGAGAAAAAATGACAATTTTTAGTATAATAAGGTTATACCATAGGTCGTTGGCATATTTATTAAATTTTCATTCTTATTTTGCTTAGACATTATTGAAAAATGATAAATATATACTTATGGTAAACAAAATAAATACATCATTTTACTAGTTTTATCATCATGCCTTTTAGCATATTTGGATGTAGGTATAAATTGGAATGAAATAAAATCGATATTGAGTTATAATTTTAAAAAGCTGGTACGGAGAATAATTAATCTTTCTCATTGGAACCGCCTTGTACGATCGTAAGAACATCTTTCGACGAAATGTGGATTTTCGACCGCTGGCTGGTTAAAGGCCCTTAATTTAGAGATGAAGTTTTTATAAAATATGTAATAAGTAAAGAGTCATTAAATGACTGTGAACTAGGTGGTAAATGAATTGACATCGAGTCTGGAATAGTGAAGAGATATAAGCGTAGCTTTTGAATTGTTTTGCGTACCTGTCCGTATGTCTTAATTTATCAAACCTTTTCAAAAATCGGTATTCTTTCTTGAATCAATTTGATTTAAATACGAGGGCTGTCCGTAAAATGAGGTCTCCAAAGTGCTGAGCTGCACACTTTTAAATTATCTGCTCCATTTGCGCCCTCATACACTGTTTTCCGTACACTTCAAATAGCTGAGAATGAATTTCTACCGGGGTTTTTTGTTCGCCCAATAATCTAATTATGGAGCGTAATTCACACCTGGTGGGTGCGGCGAGCGGAAGCTTCAGCGCGAACGGCTGCCATGCCGAGACTAAGTGTCGCAGAGAGTGCAGCTTTATGGCGATTTGGCGTAGGGAAACCAGACTACATGCAGTGTTGCAGGATTGCGCGTAAAATCATTCCTCGCGACTGGAGCGCCTTGGAGACCTTATTTTACAACAGTATAAGGTAGCTGTATTTGCGGCACATTTCAAAGTAGAAGGTACTCTCATTATCGCCCTGGTGTAAGACTACCATTCAGAATTGAAATGGCTTTTGCCATCTTTGATGACTCGTTTTGAATAACCAGGTACATTCCGACCTCCCTCTTCTCCATCCCCTTCCCCTCCCCGCTACCTCCAACCTCACAACATACCCCAATTAGGGATACAATAGTCTAACTGACTGCAGGAAGATGGGAGCAGTTGGGACTCTTGTGCGTTATTCACAGTAAAAAAAGGGCTAGTAGACAGATATCACATGGAACTGGTGGTACTAGTTTTTGTTCACATTGGTGTAATCGCACTTATAGGTAGTAGGTATATGTTTAAGGCGATCCAATAATCCAGGAAAAAATCGAAATCGGAATTCACGCCCTTTAAGAGAGGAGTTTGAAAAAAACATTAAATCCTTTTTTACGCATTGTTTATGGTAATAAAACGGAAATTTAAAATTGATTTCACGTCTATTTCCCGCTACGTCTGGGGCGTGACTGATACGAAATAGGTGTGTCGTGGTCAGTAGTTCTTCGGTGGACGGCATAGGGTTCAATTTGAAAAAATAAATTCGTCGACTAGCAGCCGTATTGTAAAATAACAACGCGAAAACGCATATTTTATTTTAATTTGGGAAGTTCGTACGTAAATATATATTTTTTTGCGATTATTACAAAAGAAACGGAATTTGAAACAGTAAAAAATAAAACCATATCCGAAAAGGGGTTTATAAATAGGAGAGTTTGGACTTGTACGTGTTTTTTATAAACCTTATACTTTATTTTTTTCTAGGCCTATTAGAATGAATTATAAAAAATGACCGATATTTTTAAGGACCAAGGTATGTTCTACACGCAGTATTTAATTGAAGCATCGATAATACTTCTAACAAAAACATAATATGATTTTGTATGATTTTTACATTATTTAGTATGGCTTCATCTTAATGATGAATAAAGGAAAAAAAAGTAAAAGAAAATGGTCCGGAAGAAAAGATTTCATAGGAAGATAAGCTCAATAACATATAGTTTAACCACCCTCTCTCCTTTGAATTAAAGGGTTATTGATTCATCGCTTTGATACGACGTATGTAGTACACACCAAGTACCTACCTATTTTTTCCGTTGCTCTAGGCGAGTGTCTTCATGGTGAAACAAGAAGCTATAATGGCATTCACTCATATTTATAAATTTGGGAGGCGGTTACGGGTACCGCTGCCCCGGGGACGCGCGTTTAGTGAATAACAATAGCCATATGTCACCCCAAGTAGTTTGATGACCAACAGAGGTGCACGGTGGCGGATGATTTTGCCCAATTACTGAATGGCGGGCCGGATTGGGAGAGACTGATTGAGGGAAACCTTTTGTTAAATGGCTCTTGACCTCACCATCAGTACTCTCTCGATCCATCGCGAGGAATGGATTCGTACGTCCGTCACTCCTGGACATACTGACCTTCAGATTCCTACCAACCCCCTTAGGTATACCTTTTTTCTTCCCAGATCATCCTCTCATTCCTTTCCCTAAAATACTCTCCATACAGTATCCCCAATGATGACATAGACCCTAAGGGAAATGGTTTTCCTCAGGGCCTCCTGTGTGGAGCTACTCGTAATATAAAAAACAGCTATTTTATTGAAAATCCTTTCTTTTCACGTTCTTTTCTTAGGTGGATTAATGTAATTATAACATGTTTTCACAAACAAATATTACGGTTCAATAGTCAGTACCTACTCAGTACTAAGCGTGACTTGATACCAAGTATTTAAGGAAGGTAACTTTTACACTTCCCATGTGCGTTTTGTATTTGTATAAAATGCAAGTTTTGTGAGTGAATTCTTGTTTACATTAGGGTAACCAAGAGATGCACATAAAGAAAATAATAAAAGACTTATGAAGAAGATATGTTCTACACGCAGTATTTAATTGAAGCATCTATAATACTCCTAAGCGATCAGATTTTCAAAACAAAATATATGATTTTGTATGATCAAAGAATGACTTTATTCTGAGTTGGCATGGAACCAATAAATATATAGTGTCTCTTTTTATTCTCTTTAGAGACCATGTGACCCGAGATAAAGAGTGAGAACTAAATCATAGACCATATATATTTTGATAATGCAAAAATAAATCACGATAATTGAACCAATACAACGCCGGATCTGCCATACGTTCAAAAACGTGGAAAAAACCTGGCGCCAACTCCGAAAGGGCGAAAGGTGAGAAAATAAATATTGTATTAAAATTTAGTTATAATATTCCCTGAATCGTTTAAAAATTACCCATAGTACGAAATAATTATTACGCTCTAGCAACACTTTCCAAAGAAACAGAATGCGCACGCGTCAGGTTGGTATCAACGGCTTACGAATTTATAGTCAGTTACAGAATTTTTTTACAAATTCCATATATTTAGTTTAACGTAAGATCTATTTTTCCATATATCTTTTACGACGAATGGGTGCGATCCAAATTCAATAATCAATCACAGCGCGGTATTTTTATTCTGGAGAATCAAACAAACCGACTTGTGCCTTTCAAAGTGCTGACAATTTTAGTTAGTTAGTTATTTTGTAAGATTTAAGTCTCTAGGAGAAGGTAGTTAAAGACCATTCGCTTATGAAATCTTCAGTAAATTCCATTAACAAAAGCATCGCACGGTTTGCAGGATTTGCTGGTTGGAACTTGTTGACACTGTTGACAGTTTCATCATTGATTTGACATATTATTTGAAGTTCGTCAAATGTATAATTAATATCTATTATATTTGTTGGATTTGTTATTTTACGGTGTCAGTGTACATAAGCGTCTTTCGTAAGCCGTTGATACCATACGTCAGTGTTTAGTGTTTGTATGGTGTTTGTTCGCTCAACACAGGGGAAATGCAAGGTACAAATATGAGGTTATATTCTTATTAGATTTTAGAGCTAGTCAGAAGCTGTAGATGCTATTCTTGTGTTGTACGTCGCCATGGAAACGTATTTGTATTGCTTTTTCTTTTATTATATCGCGTTGGGTATGTACATAAACGCAGTAAATCTCAAGAATGTCTAATGGACCTAGTTCAGCGAAACCACCCGCATTGTCTCGTAACCTATATTTTAAATCATGGTATGGGCACAAACAAACAATTCGTTGTATTATTTTAAAGCATAACTTGCAAAAAGAGTTTTTCCTAAAATAATTAAAATAGCACCATAATTTTATGTTTACCCAATAGATTCAGAGAGTATAGGGCTCCTGGCGATTCTCTCTTTATAAAAAAACGAGTGTGAGAGCTACCGCCATCAGGTCACTTGGAAAAGTTACACCCTTTATATGTCTTGATTTTATTTGATAAATTAGTGTAAAAAAAAAAAAAAATTGGGGTGAACGAATTTTTAATCAAAATAAAAATGTAGGGGGGGGGGGGCGCCATCGATACCTACTGCACAGGGTGCCAGATTTCGTAGATCCGGCCCTGCGTGTGAACCTTAAAATTAACACGCTCTGTCTAAATAATACTTGTTCGAAGTTGTGAATCAATTGAAAACACTTTATTATCGTGGTTGTCGGTTATCGCTGCCTCGTGGTGACCCCACGCTGCAAGAAATAATACGAAGCCCGCGGGCCTTTCTCGGCGCACTTCTCTCCCGAAGCTCACACCGCCCGGGCCACGAGCCACGGCCACCGCCACTACACCACTCCACCACTGAGCCATCGAGCCGGCCTGCAATTATTCACTTACCCGACTGAATTAATACCAACCGCGATCTGCTTCACTTAGCTTCATCGCCACTCAACTTCCTACAGCGTTCGTAATGATAAGGTTAACACGAGGAATAGTCGCGAAAAGGGGACATCGAAAATATGGGAATTTCAAAAGAAATAGGTCCTTCTAAGAATGCTCTGTTATAAGCGTTCAAAAAGAAGATGACTGGAGATGGTTTAAAAAGGAGATACGTCATTTCAACTCAAGTAGGTTACTACGTTTGATGACTTAGCCAAAGGTGCACTGTATCATGGGGTGAGGTTTATCCTGGTCTTGGCGGTAGACTCGTCTGCGCAACAGCGGGAGACACTGGTTGAGGGAGACCTTTTAACCTACTAACAGGACTCTCTCGGAACATCGCGCCTTGGGAGGGAGTCACCCCTGAAAACACTGATCCCCAGATTCTAATACTTTTCTTTCTTTTGCAGAGCTTCATCTCATTTCTTGCCTCAAAAGACCATATGAATATCATATAAATAATTTTTCAATCTGCACAGAGAATATCTTAAAAAATTACAATTATTTTTTAAGCGCTTAAAAACTTTGTGTTATTGGGAAGTATGTTATAATATGTCGCTAGAAATTCGATATTCATGGTCTTAAAAATCAAAAACAACACCTAGATACTTAGCAGTTAAAGTATCTACATCATTGTCTTTGCTCTCACGTACCATGTTCATCCTTACAATGTACATTCCCAAATTTTCGTTATACCATGTTGTAAATTGGACGTAAGTCCGTAAATAAATAAATAAATAAATAAATCATAATAATATTTAGACATAGTAAAAAGCTTATTATATTAATCAGTCTTTCTGTCTGTATTAATAGTATCGCCGATGGAAGGAAAACTGTTTTGCTGATAACATCATATAATCTTCTGAATGGTAATATCTGTATTCCCGGTATTATACAAAAAAAAATAGTTTTATGTTCCCGACAACTTCAAAAGAGCGCACAGTCACGGGACTTTTGTTGTTCCGAGTTAACACACCATTGGTAATGCCATTCGGAAAAATGATTCTGTTGTTAAATAACTTGTCCCCTGATATAGATATTTTTCAACTGAATGTTCAACAAGTTAAAAATGTTATTATTAGGTACTAAATGTATAATGTATCTTTATTATTGGTGATATTAACTGAAAAAAATAGTAACAATAGAAAAGGATAATACTTTCATGGAATGACCTCTTCTTATTTACCCCTCAGGCTAATTTTTTCACTTTTCGGAACAACTCATATAGGTCTTATAGAAACGTTGTGTCTCCCTTACTATCAAAGTGAGAAATATGATGGAAACGGTATCTGAAAGAGAAAAAACCACGCCAGTACATTCAAATCTACAAGTTAACAACAAAATATTAAAAATGTGTGCCATTATGAGACCAAAGTTTCCAGCCGCAATTAAAAAAAAAAAAGTGAAACTTTGTGAATTTTTGAAGTGAAACATCTATAACCCCGCTGTGATTTGGATTTCATCAACTACGCTAATTGTCCGCTTTGTTTATGATGTCACTTTTAAACCGCACTTTTCAATACCGCGTATAAACTGCACTCGATTTTTTTTCATTAATTATTTTTACATGAAACGACAAAAAGGTGAGACAATGGTAACATTTAAAATAGATACATTTGTCTACTAAAACATGTGAGTGTTTTTTTAATTTTTTTTCGTTACCTCTAATAATAAATATTAAGTTATTTCAAATAATAAAATTTCAAAGCGTATTTCATCGGCTTGCAAAAACAGTTTTTCGTTTTCGGATAAGTTCACAAATATTCCATTTATTTGGATTTTATTGCAAAGCGGAAATATTCTGACCAACTGACAGAATATTGTCGAGGCCTGGGGGGTAAATGAAGCAGTTAAGATGAAGTGTGACGCGGATATATGGAGAAGAAAAAATATTTGACGGCCGGCGCATTCCAGCGGTAAGACTCTTGACTCGCAATCCGTATGTCGCGGGATCAAATCCAGGCGTGGCAAATAAATTTTATTTGATTAATTTGTGTTATTTCACAATTTATTCATTTAAAATAATATATAGTAATATTTGCGGCACGTTCCAGAGTGGAAGATACGCCCTGATGTAAGACCACCATTCAGAATTGAAATGTTGCTTGAAATGGCTTTAGCCGTGTTTGGTGGCCAGATCTGATTAGCCAGGTACTTTCCCACCTTCCTCTCCCTATCTCATTCCCCCCCACTACCTTCAGCCTCACAACATACCCATATTGGGGATGCCACGGTCTCACTGGCTCCAGGCAGTAAAAAAAAAGTTATTCAAATTCTATAAATTCAGGTTATGTCAACAGACAAAATAAAGATCAAGAACATGTATGCATGCGAATGAAGCAAGAGGTGAGTTCCAATACAAAATCACTTTATCACGTTATTCACTATCATTTGTAAATATTCACTTTTGTGGAAAATAATAATGCAGGTTCCTGTGAAAACGGAAAAAATAAATGCATTAATAAAATACCCGAAACAAACAAGCAACTAAAAAATGCATAAGTCGATTAAACGAAATCCGACAAAGCCACAATGCTCGCATTTCACGCGCATGATGAATGCATTAAGAGCATGATATTTTTTATATGGGACAGCTTATAAATAAATAAAAATGATATATCGGCGATAATGATGTTGGGGCCCTTTTCCCCGGGGCCCGCTGCGAGGGGCTAGCGCCGCGCACCGCCCCCGCGGAGAGCTCCCACAAACCTTCTCAAACTGTAGCAGGTCGGACGGGGGTGGAAGGAAAGATACATATTGATAAGGATGTGAACAAAATCCATTGGTTTTTATTTGTTGCTGGTGTTCCCCTTATTTAATTTTACGTAGTATAATTTTGGAAAAAAAACAAATAGATTGATACCTAAGATATTTACCTATTCCTGTTTTATTTGGAAAACTGATAAAGGCATTTATTTCGTCTGTCCTTAACGTGATCCACTAGTCCTTGAAAAAATCGAGATCGGAATCCCCGCCTCTTTTTGGGAGGGATTTAAAAATACTAAGGTTGATTTCGTGAAGGCCTGTAAAAAACATTAATTTCTTTCTTATTCATTGTCTTATTCACAGTAATTTTACTACTTCATTGATTTCCATCATTATTATCTACCGTTAGATTTATTTATCGGCCTCCGTGGTAAGGCACCAAGTTACAATCCCGGCGAGAGCAAATAAATTTTATTTGATAAATTTGGGTTATTCAACAATTTTATTCATTCAAAATAATATACAGCATATTTGCAGTACGTTCCAGAGTGGAAGATTCTCTCAGTATCGTCCTTGTGTAAGACCACCATTCAGATTTGAAACGTTGCTTAAAATGGCTTTTTTTTTTTTTTTTTTTTTTAGGTTTGTCAACAGTGATTTACATGAAAGCTTTCACAGATACAATTACACTGAACCATGGTTGATGCTATCACTAATTAAAGACAAACACAACATTGATAACATAATACTTACGTATATATACAATCATTCACACACACACATACCATATATTACAAAATTTTGAAACAAGTTTTTAGAACAATAATATTATAATATAAGTTTAAAGGTTTAAAACAATATAAAAAGGAGCTTTAAATCTTGTTAATAGACGATTTGAAGTTGGCCAATGTTGACATTGTCAAATTAATTGAATGTTTTTTATAAGCCTCATTAAAATTACGGCACATTCTTGATAAAGCTGAGTCATACCCCAGCTTAGTTCGATATTTTTTAATATTTAACGGAACATGATTTACAAGTCGTGAACCAATTCTAGGAACATTGAACCTGATTTGATGAAGTAGAAAAGGGCAGTTACGGCTTTAGCCGTCTTTGGTGACCAAATCTGAAGAGCCAGGTACTTCCCCACCTTCTCCTCATCTCCTTTCGTTCCTCACTATCTCCAGCCTCACGGTACACCCCGATAGTCTCACTGGCTCCGTCGATGGCATTAGGGACTCTTGTGAGGTATTTACATTTAAAAAAATCATGGTGTGCAATTCACACGCGGTTAAAGTTAAACCATCAGAAAACTAAAGTAGACAAGAATGGGGAGACTACGAAGCATCGCACGAAAAGGAGACCGATAGGCTACGAAGTACCGCACAGAAGCGACAGATTATACTTTATCATTCTCTCACGGCTAAATCCTATAGATGTATGTTTTTGTCTCTTTTTAGTGTCGCTATTTTTCGTTACATCAAGTTTCAAATCACAACGGTGCTAAAGAAGTTTTCACTTCAAAAAAATTTAACTTAATTCATGTTTATTTAATTCCTGAATGCAGTGGGGGCACGAGGATTTTAAGGGAGCGGGAGTGCTAAAAATGAAAAACATTTACTTTTGATGTTGTTGTAGCTTAAGACGATCCCCTAGTACTGGACCTATTCGGAATCGGGGAGAGTAAACGACTAATAGGGCGTTGACACGTTTTTACAGAATGAAATCCGGGCGGCAACTGAGTGCGAATATACTACGCGCTATTGGCCCTTCTGCAGATGGCGTAAGGATTATATTCATAGTTGCCACATCGCCACAGGTATTCACATCCCCAATATTAATGTTTTATTTTATTTTGACAGGTTCGGGCGTAAATATATATTTTTTGCGATTATTATTAAAAAAAGGAATTTACCCCATTATACCTACAATAAAACCATATCCGACAAGGGGTTTATAAGTAGGAGAGTTTGCACTTAAAAGTGTTTTTTTATAGACCTAATACTTTATTTTTTTAAGGCTTATTAAAAGACTAATAAAAAATTACAGATATTTTCATAGGCCAAAACAAGATCTACACGCAGTATCTATTTAATTGAAGTATCTATAATACTTCTAAGAGATAATATTTTCTAAACAAAAATACATAATTTTGTATGATTTTGCATTATTTCGCATGGCTTCTGTTAGGTGGGAATGTTCTGAAAAATCTTCATATGGAAAATCGAAAAAAAAAAAAATTTCTACTTCAACAACGTTCATAATGTATAGCGCAGTATTAGCAATCTAGCACACTCAAAAGTCAAATGCCACCAATGCTTGAAGGCACAACGTCCTTGAGGGGATTTTTGAGAAAAAACTGCGCATTGCTTTTTCTGTAGTGGTAGTAGGAGATTTTCAGGTTATTTGTAGTCCGGGGATATTATTATTTTTTTTAAATATTTATATTATTAATAAAAAATCACTAGGTTATTAGACATATTTCATAATATAAATTAAAAAATAAGGGATGAAACAGTTTGAGAGTCCCTTTTCAGCCAATGGGGGTCCCGGCCTTTTGTCGGCCCCTTTCCACTAGGGGCCCCGCCATGCCGACTGCCGACCACACAACATTGCTCTGTGGATCTAGAAAAATGTAATATTCATAATCCTATATCTCTTCGTGTGACGGAATATGAATTATTGCGAGCATTTGGGTTCTTGACTCCAACTTCGGCCGCTAGATGTCACTTACAGACCATGGAAAATTGAAACAAGGAATATGTATATATATATTTTTAATCTCAATATGTCAATTATTTTAATTGTTTAGTTAGGTAGGTTCTTAATTAGGTTCCTCATTGCTGAGAATCGCGATTCTTACTACAATTTCAATTAATAAAAAATAAATATAAGTAATAAATCACTTGAGGCACTACAAAACTTAAAATTAAGCGGGGTAAAGAGATCCATATAAATAATTCCTCTCAAAGTGAAACGTAAAAAGACGATCTATTGAAAATGGCCTTGTAAACCGAAACAACCGTCACATTAATAAAATTACTAAAATACTTGCAGAACTTATTAGTAAATTTAATTTACATTAATCTTAATAAATGAAAAACGTCAAATGTCAATGCGCTGATTGTTTTGCTTTTGTTCTTAAACATATAAAAGCTCCCTCTCTTTCTTACACACGAAATGTCAATAGTTGAAAATGAGGCAAACGGTAAACGTGTGTTAGCACCCCTCTAAAGGAAAAATACAATAATTATAATAAATTTCCCTCACAACTATAAAGAAAATGAAACGCAATTCCCGCAAGCAAGTTGAAATGTAAGAAAATAATAAAAAATATAAATCCGTACACAACGCCATCTATGATATTGACAAAAATGAAACACGGACAGTTGCGCATCGATAATTGCTTCATTGTGTAATTTTTAACTTAATTAAAAAACTGAATTGAATTTAGCTAATAAATTAAGACACCAGTTATTGATTCTGAGGAGGTACGTCGCCGGGTCAGCTAGTTTATCATAAAATTAAATCGTGTTCCACGAATAAAACACAAAAACAATTAATAAAAATCTAGACTTTTAGACCTATAAAACAAGATGAAGGTGACTGACTACACAAGATTTTGAAATATCACCTCACCCCCCCTTTTCCACCCCTTAAAGCAAAACTTTGATACTTATTGACGATGTTTTGTACACCTTAAGTTCAAAATAAGAGGAAAATATTTCTTTCCTTTTTTAAAAAAAAATCTCTACTATTCCCAAGCGAAGTCGGGGACTTCAGACTTAATAAATAAAAAAATGAATGTTTCTTTGTTTGTCCCTTATGTGTTCCTAAACTCATCACCCGATTGCGATGAAGCTTTGGTGATTTGATGTCCGCATGCCCCCGATGGTTTCTAAGTAAATCTAATGGTGAGCTCTAGCGTTGTGAAATTATTTACTATTCCTCCGATTGCGATAAAACAGTATGTATTATAAATTGACTTAAAATTAATGCCTCAACACAGGCTAACCTAGTGAGGCAGGTTACGAGATACCTAAATTTATAATTATAAATCTCTATTCTTTAAGTACCTACTGTTATATGCAGGTATATATTTTTTCCATTTTTAACTTTTGTACTTATGTATATAACCTTTAAACTATTGTAACTGTCCTCTTTTTTTAGTTATAAATATTTTCAATAAGGATATTTTATTATTATTATTAAACTTTGGTGAGTTGTTGTGCGCACGCCCGCGAAGGCTTCTTGTTTATACCTACTGGTGAACTGTATGAAATTTCTATAAACAAATTGCAATAGGAGGCGCGTGATTTGTTTATAAAAGCGGCAAGGTTCAAAGGAGGAAGGGGAGGAGGGGGGGGGTCGGGAGAATCCGGGAGGGGGAAAGGGAGACGGGAGGGGAATGGAGACGAATGGGAAAGTAAACGCAAGGAGAAATAATTTCTTTATTTAAGTGGTATTGCAATTCATGCCGGGAACTAAATAATAGATAACTAACTAACTAACAATCACGCCGTTTCCCGCAGGAGTAGGCAAACAACTCGGTCTTGGCTCACACTCTTTGCCTCACTCACTTTTATACATCGTCTCAAATATACTCTTCTATTATTCTGACTTTTGACATGGCCCGACTCAAATATCCGATTCAATTGATCGTGCCATGTCTTCCTCGGGCGTCCCCGACTTCTTCTACCATTCACATTTGCGTCATATATTCTTCTTACACTACTTTCTTCGTCCATTCGCTCTACGTGCCCAAACCATCTGAGGGTCTCTTTCTTAATCTTACTCATTATGCTTACATCTTTGCGGATTACAGGAGCCTTACATTCTTTGCGGATATCCACATTTCTCACATGATCACACATGGTTTTACCACATATACGCCTCAGGGATCTCATTTCAACAGAATTCAGTTTAAATTCATCCTTCCTCTGCCAGTTCCATGCCTCACTGCCATACATCAACGTAGGTACCAGGACTCCATTGTGAACTGCTAGCTTCGCTTCTTTTGACATTTTTTTATTAGCGCCAAGGGCATTCAGTCCTCCATTAATGGAGTTACCGGCATTCACTCTTCTTTCAATATCCCTATCGGCCTTCCCATCTCTCGTAAACACACTACCCAGATACACAAACTCATCCGTCTGCTCCAAGTCTTCATCAATCACAACTATATTGTATACTGTTTTCGTACTCTCTCTCTCAAACACCATGACTTTAGACTCTATTATATTCATCATCAACTCATTCTTCATACATACTTCGTTCATCCTAGACACGAGAGACTGTAGATCTTTCATGGGGTTAGAAATCAGCACCGCATCATCAGCATACAACAGGCAACATACTTTCAGATTTAACATCCTAACTCTTTCAATTCTTGCATAAAATTATCAATTATTCTATATTTCCATAAAACAAGAATGACGTTAGGATTGTCTAATCATAAAAAATGCATTTTAATTTCTTACCTTTATCGTTTTAATTTTTATAAAATATTGATTAATTAACGTTATTAAAGTTCCCGAACACCACATTGTTTGTATATTTTTTAAAGAAAAGCGTGCCACATTTCGTTGTCTGTATTTTTTCCACATTGTCGGATAAAAAAACAGATAAAATGGAGAGAATAGCGTCATGGGGAGGTTTAATTGTCATTTTGGGATATTTATTCGGTCCCATTGCATAATTTATCATATCGGACAGAAGGTTTGAGCTTTTGTTGAAAATATTAAATAGAACCGTTAGATATTTTATTGGCTTTCACCAGAGAATGACAAACGTTGACGGTCATAAATAGATCTATTTTTTAAATTTTTGTAATTTGGCATCATTGAAGATTTTTTAAAAATTTAACCCCACAAATGTCACCCGGGGATGCTGTGTGGAGGGAATTTTTAACAAAAGGAAGGAGAGGATATTGTGGAAAGAAAAAAGGAAGGAGGGGTGGGTGAGAAACTGGGGGTCAGTGTGACCAGGAGTTACGTACGAATGAATCTATCCCTCCCGCTGCGGTGCAAGACGATGGATCGAGAGGGTCTGGCTGGAGGAGTCTAGATTACGTAGGTGAGCAAACGTATCCGCCACCAAGATCTAGACAAACCTTTAGGCTTCCTTGCTAAGTCACTAAATGCAGCGAACCATTTGGGGTGATCTATGGCTGAGGTGTAGATTATCAATAAATGGTTCCCGGGGCGGCGGGACCCGTACCGCCTTCCAAAAATGCCAACATTCAGAAGTAAACCATTACTAAAAATAACTTCAAATATTTGTGTTTTGTTACCATATTATCTGAATAACCCCTCAATTTTAGAGGTGAATATCGGTACTGCCACCCATGGATTCTTTGATTGAAACAACCAACACCTCTGCCATAAGTCACCTCGAGTGGTTCGATACGTTTGGTGACATAGCAGGGGTGCTCAAGTTCACGGGGTGAGGTTCATCCGAATCTTGGAGATGGATAAGTCTGCCCGGCAACTGCGTGGCAGGCCGGATCGGGAGAGACCGGTTGAGGGAGAACTTTTGACTTCTCCAGCAGGACTTCTCTTGCACGACAGTGGCAGGGATAGACTCATACGTCACTACTGGACACACTTACCCCTGGATTCCTATCCAACCGTCATACGTTTTTCCTTCCAAGAACTTCCTCTTCTTCCTTTCCTTACACAGGATTTCCAAAATTCACATAGGTCCTGGGGGGAATTATTTTCCTTAGGGCCTCCTGCTAATGTGAAAAAAACCATGTATCTACCATACTTTCCATCCTTCTTATATTCTATAACCTTACTTGCTCCAACCTTACAACTGCATCGTATCAAACCAATTAAAAGGCAGGACACAAAACATGTTGAGAATCTTACAATAGTATTGTAGAAATAAATTAAAAGGACTCAAGGCAGCCCTTTATTGCCATATACAACAGGTGACGATAGCGGCCGGCATTCGTAAAGCGGGACATTTCCCTTCTGCACCATGACATTAACCCACCAGGTCTAGGGCAAATATTTCCGCTTTGTAATAAAAAATAAATAAATGAACAATTTCTGAACGCATCCGAAAACTAAAAACGGTTTTAGAAAGGGGATGAAATAAGCTTTATAATTTTAGATTTCGAAATAAACATATCGATTTTGAAATGTAAAATTTTTGAATGCAAACATAAAAAAGTTTTAAAAATGGCTCACCTTAAGCATTTTCTAACTTAAATTGCTGATAACGGAAAAAAATAATTACACATACATATTTAATTGGGAAAATGTATGATAAACGTCATCGGCAAGAAACTTTTTGTCGTTTCATGTAAAAGTATTTATTAAAAAATTCTCCAAGTCTTGTAAATTTTATTCAAATTGCGGTCGAAAATTTTGGATTCACAGAGGTGTACATTTTAATTATTTTGTGGTTATGTTTTAGATTTGAATACAAAACGTGGTATTTTCTCTTTCTAATACCGTTTAGAACATATTTGTGACCACGATAGTAAGGGAAATACGACGATTTCTTTGAGACCTATATGAATTGTTCCGTAGAGCGAACAAATTGGCCTGAGGGGATGCATGATTAACAATCGTAATATTTATATTTTCAGTAAGTTTATTTGAACACATTTCAGAAAATTCGGGAGGCTATTATGAAAAGTTGTCAAAAATATTACAGTTCGAGATTAAACTGTATCTCGTAATTAAATAAATACATAAAAAACGCTTTGACCAATTAAAACGACAAACCTAATGCAGAATATTTATAGCACCACCACCAGCCACCTCTGGTCTGAAGCCCCAAAAACCATCGACTCTACAGAAACGGGCGCGGGCGGTCCGATTGGTAGATCTTCCTCCCAAACGAATTGCAATCTTTAGAGCACAGGTATCGGGTGGGAATCCTGTCATTGTTCTAACGGTATTTCAATGGAAGATGCTCCGAGGAACTAGCGTAGATTCTTTCGACACCGGTGTACAGTCGGAAAACACGCCAATCGCGCGCCCATCATTGACATTAAATTTGTCACATGAGAACGGGTCGTCTCTACAAATTGTTCTTGAGTTCAACCTCTCGGCTGTGGAACGATTTGCCGCCCTCTTTGCTTCCTCCCTCCTAAAACATGGGTCTCGTCAAGACCCAGGTTCACTCTTTCCTTTCCACAAAAAGACCCTCTACGGCATCTACGGGTATAAATATATTAGAACTTATTGTTAATAAAAAGTTATCAATGAGTTTTAAGACCGGATTCAAGACAATATGAGATTCCGTGTTTTTTACCGATTTTCGAGTCCGATAAGATTACAAGGCTGTTTAAGACGAAGCCATGCGAAATAATTCAAAATCATACAAAATCACGTATTTTTGTTTTGAAAATTTGATCGCTTAGAAGTATTATAGATGCTTCAATTAAATACTGCGTGTAGAACATAATATATCATGGCCTTTAAAAATATTTGTAATTTTTTTAATAGACTTTAAATAAGCTTAGAAAAAAACAAAGTATAAGGTCTACAAAAAAAACTTTCAAGTGCAAACTCTCCTACTTATAAATCTCTTTTCGGGTATGGTTTTATTGTTGAATGTGGAAAATTCAGTTTCTCTTATAATAATCGCAAAAAAAAATTATATTTACGCCCGAACTAAAAATAAAATAAAATATGCATTTTCGCGTTGTTATTTTACAATACGGCCGGCAGTCGGCGAATTTGGATTTTCAAAGTGAACCATTGTCACGATAATATTTATTTCGGAATAATTAATAATAAATATACGTTACACCCTATGCGGTCCACCTAAGGACTGCAGACTTGCCACATACATTTTGTAATATTTTGTATCAGTTCTGCCCCGGCTGCGACGGGGAATAGACGTCTCAGATTCCACGTCGCTTGGTTCCGTGAAATCAATTTTAAATTTCGTTGTTATTAGAATAAACAATGCGTAAAAAAGGTGTTAATGTTTTTTACATGCCTTTGCGAAATCAACCTGTAATAAAAAATCTCAAATACCTTTTCCAACCTTTCCAAAAGCTTTTTTAAACTCCTCTCAAAAAGGGCCGTGAATTCCGATTTCGATTTTTTCCTGTACTATTGTATCGCCTTAACAGTTTTCTGACGACTGAGAGTTCTTCGGGAGAAAATTTGTCTTTGAAATTGTTTTTGCCTTTTTTTTCCATTTCAAAAGTCACAATGGAGCTGAACATGTGAACTTGCGGTGATGTAATTATGTTTTTATAATTTGTCCTCAAACATCTCTAAGGGTGAAATCCATGTTAGAAACTGTGTTCACCTCACTATAAATACAAGTATTAGTCCTGCAAGTACTTTGGTTCAGTCGAGACGAAGATTTATCCCCTGACCTCTGTCCATTGCGGGTAGTACCTACTATCTACTGGCTACTGGCTACTTGCCACCATCTGCCTTCTCCCCGCCCGGGTAGGCGGAGAGGAAGGGTCTTGCTGTGATATGTCCACTCTCCCCGCAAACTCATGCAATATTCACCACTGTCTTGGCAAGGGTGTAGTCGTGTTTATACTTTTTATTATTATTTTCGAAAAATCCTAATAAGGTTCATATTGTCAGATTATTGTAATGTCCTTCAATCTCTGATTGAGATAACTGAACAATTTTTGGGAAAACTCCAATAAAGATTTTCGTTGAGATTACTATTAGTTACTTTATTTACGTTATCATAAGGTTTACAGTGAATATTTAACTGCACCAGACGTTCTTCCTATTGGATGCCCTGAGCTCTAAGTAATTCTGAAGCCAGATAACCCGACACTGAAGGAGCCCAGCTGTATATCGTGTATCATCGGCTATTTTCGAAACGGTTCGTGCATTACACGCGAACGAGTACCGGTACTACTTAACTGACATCTGTTGAGAAACCTCAAAACCACAGATAACTATCTATACAAACGACATCTGTTTAAGGATATTAAAACCACATCTATATATAATCCTATATACTACAGATATGAAATACAATTTGATTGACTCCGTAGCCTATCGGTTATATCTACCCGAACATAAAGACATTTGAAGCACTTTCCGTAGTGTAGATATTCCGAATATTGTCCTAGTAAAATACTGCCCTTAAGAATCCAAGAGTTGCTTTACCCAATGATTTTACATAATTTCCAGGCATTCTTCAAACATCCTCTTCCTTATATCTTTCCCTTACGCACTCCCTTCAATCTCACACCATTCTCCCTTTTTTTTTTAAAGAAAGACTTACATTCCCGGGTTACCTACTCAAAAATCTCGTACTACTACCACAGTAAGCGGAAAATATTGCTTGTGTCGTGATGGAGGACTTAGCCAGCCAAGGAATCGAATACGCGATGCCAACTCAGCCAAAAACCGGCCAATTGGGGATGCTACCGTCCCATTGCCCGTGAGTGTTTGGGACAATTGACGACTATTCTCTTTATCTTAAATTTGTCTGAGCTGGCGTTCAAATCAAAATGTTATGCATTTTTTTCCAGTTTTTTTAGTTTCATTTTACGTATTTTTTCATTGTTATATGTTTTATTAATTTAAGAAGTATTGTTATTTACTTTTTCTACTTATTTGTCTAATTTCCTTTTTATTTCGAAATATTGAATGTATTGCATAATACATTCTGGAATAAACTATTGTTATTATAATTAAACTGATGAAGGATTAAAGAAACAAACAAAAAAATATTTTACGTTACACCCATAGAATCAATTTAGAAAAATACAGTTGCATCTAGATAAACATCCTCAATTTCGCTTTTTGTAAGAAATGTATTTAATGAACAATAATAAAATAAATAAAATTTGACGAGGCTACACACCTTCCACTATCACAAACTGATAGGGTTGGCTGTACATAAGTAATCAGCAGCAATGGTAGACGTGGCGGGTAGCGGGCACGGGGCGGCCCGTCCCTCGTTAATATTCAGCACGTCCCATCAGTCTGCAACTTGGATGTGGGTTACTGCCTTGCACACTGCTGCAAGCTTCTTGCTTTATTTCTGAACAAACTTTTCCTAAATGCTTTATTAGCTATATGGACCTACAGATCATGTAGATCCATATAGCTAATAAAGCTAATAAAATATATAGCTAATAAAACGCATCCTTTTCTCATTTATGCCAACTGCTTTGATGAAATTAACTTAATTCCACCCAGTAGATACCTACCCACCTAACTGATAAATTCATTGGTAATTATGCATATATGACACGATACTCAATTAAATTACCTTAAAAATTTATGTTGAACTTTCTCAATTTTTATTTGATCTTCTTTATAGTATGGGGATCAAATAGTCAAATTTTATTCTAAATTACTTCTTACGAAAGCAGTGAAGAGAATTCTAAATGAATAAACTGACGTAAAATCTGTATATACAGGTAAATGGGACACAGTTAAAATATACGTTTTATTTAATAAAAACATTTTGTTTAAGTTAAACCACTTTTTCAATTATCAGGCGGTACCGCCGCTTCGGAAACCATCTGTTGGATAACTATTCGAGCGCTGTTCGCTACGTTTGATGATTTGTGGCCCTTGTGAGTACCGGGTTCATGGGGTGAGGTTTATCAAGGTCTTGGCGGCAAATAAGTCTGCCCATCTTCTGCGTGGTGGGTTGAGCGAGTCCTTTAAACCTCTCCAGCCGGACTCTCTCGATCCATCGTCTCATACCGCAGTTGAAGGCATGGATTCATATATTCGTCACTCCTGCACGCACTGACCCTCAGATTCCAACCCCCCCCCCCTCATATTCTTTTCTTTCGACGCAGATCCTGTGGGAAATTATTTTCCTTAGAGTCTCCTAAGTGGAGCTAATGTAAAATAAGTTTTTTTAAAGCTAGGAGTCTTCGATTGCTTTGTTTTTACTTGTGTATTCAACTCACTTTATTATTACTTACACTTATTCCTAGAGACAACCATGTAGTCGGTAGGTACAAGGAACCTACCCACAGCCCCAGGTCACTACTCACTGTGGCTAGTGACTCCCAACATGATAATGCTAAATCACATCACGATATTCTGAGAACATTATTCTCTCACTAATGCACTTTCTATCGGGACGCCATTTCAATCTTGACTCTTGACGCGGTTTCAATCCTGAATCCTGACGGCCTTTCAATGTTTGATAACTCTATATTATAAATTACAAATAAATACATCTAGTGCCTACCCACTTAGGTACATTAAGCCTTAAGGTGCTGGTAAACGAGAAATAAAAATTGCATTTTATTGCCTTTTGCCTAACAGTAGTCTTTCCAGTCGAAGGTGTTGGTCGTCAAGATTTCCGTAATTATAGGGCAATTATTCACAATAAAAAAAAAAAACGATATTTTTTACTTTCCCTTAATCTTGTTCGAAATTATGACAGTTTTTGGTAACAAAGATGCATACATGAATGTTTAAACACCAACATCTGCGATTGTCCTCCTCTAGAAAAAACTGAACAAATAAAGTATCAAGGAATCGTAACCTTAGATGGACACATCGCATCATATCAAACAAATCACAAATAAACTCCCCAAAACAATACACATTTTCCTAAACATAAAACATATATAAAATAAAACAAATGAAAACAATATATTTTGCACTTTGTCAATCAATAATAGAATAGGCTATCGATTACATGGAAATCGCGCAGAAAACGATCTTAAAGGTAATACTTAAAAAACGTAGGCTGAATGACACAGACCAAATATTCAACAGTTGTGACGTACTAGATATACACCAATTATACTTTAAAACACTACTAAACTACACTTTTGACCAAAAAAACAAATTTCAACAAACAAAAAATATCACCAACAGACCAGTTAGACAAGCGTACAAAGAAAATATAAAAACTCCAACGGTAAATACAAGCTTTGGACAAAGACACTATATGCATTTAACAGTCTAACACTTGAAAATAAAATTGAGGAAAACAAAAATAAATTCAGATATAAAATTTCAAAATGGATTAAAGAACAAAAAAGACAATATTACCAAAATTTCAAATATAAAATAATAAAACTTACACCTAACATAACTTTTTGCAAATAATTTTTTTATGTATTTATTTTATGTATTTTATTTATTTTATTTATTTTTTATATTTCGATGAATCTATAAACATTGCTAGTTTAACCTCATACAAACACTACTTAATCAAAACTGTCTGTCAGCGCTTTTCAGCTTGATTATAATCAAATACAGTTTTAAAGTATTAATTTCTTAATACATATTGTCAGGAATTTATAATATGTGTACCTATTGTATTTATAATAACCTACTCGTTGTTGTTTTTATGTTGATACTACAATTTATATTGTTCTTTTTTATGTATTTTATATTTATTTATTTTTTTTATATTTTTATTTTTTTTATCTATGTATATTCTGTATTCATATGTAAAATAATTGTAATATTTTTGTAAAAGCCGCTTTAATCGGCGTTAATAATAATAAATAAATAAATAAATAAATAAAATGAAGGCCTCAGCACGGGTATTTAAGTCACCGGTGAGGCCAACATTACTGGATTAGAGTATTGAAATGTAAAAAATTTGTATTAAAATAAATAAATAATAGCGAGAAGGAAATAGATTTGGCCCGGCAATATTGTGGTAATATCTGTAGCCAAGCGAACTCACCGAATAGGTAAGTCGACAAGAATAGGCAATACACTACAATCTTGAACAATCCCGTCCGAAAATACGGAAAGCTTGTTGGTAAGAAATCTTACTAATTTTAAAAACCCTCTAGGAACTTCTTTTGTTTTACCACCTTGAGTTATTATGTAGTAAATTAGGGATGGTACAATTATTGAAGTTATCCAGGATAAGTAAGAACTGACTAACTCGGTGGTTCTTAACTGGGGTTCCATCGAACCCCAGGGGTTCAGTGAGTCAGTCTCGCTTGTTCGGCGGAGGTCAAGACACACCCCCGACCCATGTAATTCGGTTCGATTTCCAATTAAAAACGGTTCGGTGAATGCGCATATGAAACGATGGTGGACAGTATATCCAACAAGGTTAAGAATTTTTTTAAATTTTGTTGCCAGATAGGATAGAATGCCACATTTCGACACACGCCCCATGCATTACGCAGTCATAGCCCGATTACATATAAGGGTTATATCTTGGGTTATTTACACTTTTGCAAGACCCAACCCCGAAGTATTGGTCATCTTGATATTGCCAGGCCTTCTTAGGCGTTAGTCTTCTTCAATTCCTATATATTTCCCTGAATACCATAATCATAATTAATCATGATAATGAATAATTGACATGGTTGTGGAAAACTATCAGTAGGTTACTGAGTGACTGACTTTTACAGCCTTACCTACTGTTAAAAAAACACTCCCCAACCATGCGAAATATTGCAAAATCATACAAAATCTTGTTTTTTGTTTGTTTTGAAAATTAACACTTAAAAGTTTAATAGATGCTTCAATTGAATACTACGTGTGAAACATATCTTGGCCCTTAAAAATATTGGTAATTTTTTTAAAAGTCTTGTCATAAGCCTAGAAAAAAAAATTAGGTGTATAAAAAAAAAACACCTTCAAGTGCAAACTCTCCTACTTTTACCGCTTTTCGGTTTTAGTTACACTTTGAGTAACGACTGGTACTATTTATTTTTCGAATTATTACTAAAAAAATGTCTTTAACTGTGCTGCAAAAGAACTGGCAACATCGCATTTTAAATATTGTTTTATAAAAAGTACTGAAAATATATCAATTAAAATATTTTAAACAAATTGTTGAAAACTGCCATCACTTTAATAGAATTCATCAACATTTATTATTACGTGTTCCCATCAGAGTGACACGCGGTTGAATCGGCGGCTCGATGATATAATAATAAAGACGAGTCGTGTCGTGTGTAGGTATCAGTAATAGGTAGTGTGTGGTGTGTTCTGTGTAGAGGTATTACACAGAGAAGGAGATGAGAGAGGAGGGCCGCCGTCAGATGTGTCAGGGGTCTGTAGTCTGTACGGAGTGTTTGTGTGGAGATGAATATCTGCTGGGAACGCCGAGATGATGAGGCTGTATTGGGTGTCTTTTGATCTGATGGGGAAGCGAAGTAGGCGCAAACATCCTTGTAGGGCAGGATCGAATTAGTTTTATTTTATTTTTATGTGAATACCTCACGAGAGTCCTCACTGCTCCAGTCTGGAGCTAGTGAGACCATGGCCTCCCCGATTGGGGAATGTTGTGAGGCTGAAGGTAAAATGAGACCATGAGACCCGAATGGCCCGTAGATAACTTGAACACTATGGGATTTATCGTAGACTACTCGTATTTACGATACATTACGGTTCTCCCCTTGTTGATCAGAAGCTAAGCTAGATAAGCGACCAAATTTTCAAAACAAAAGTAAATGATTTTGAATCATTTTGCATTATGTCAACATTTTCGTTTTATTTCCTTAGTCCGACTCTCCTCGCCTGGCGCTAAGTTGTGATGTAGAGACTCGATCACGATGACGTTGCGGGAATCGAACCCCGGCCCGGAGATCGCATCTCAAGGGATTGATCCGCCGGCCTCCCCTCAACACGCCCCTCTCTAAAATATTGTAATTCACTTTTGACAACGGAAGTATATCTCAAACTAAAATAGGTACTTATCAGGACTTACCTTCATATACGTTCTGGCATAGGGTAGGGTATCCATCAACTGGACAATTATATGTTAATGTTCTAAATTACAATCTTCTATAAGTAATTAATTTTAAAATTGAGACCCTTGCTTGTGTAGTGGGGTTCGGGGTGTCTCCTTTGTTCATATTATCTGTGGGGTGTCTTAAGACAATATCTAATTCGACGGGCGCTTTTAGAAATTCCACGGTTACGGAACGCGACGGCACAAAAAAAACAATAAACTTACGTTCCTCATCGCAATAATACTGTAGCGCTTTCTTACACATTAAAAAATAGTGAGATAAAAGATGAAACACACAATGCGTATGTCTCACGGACGTACATAAAATATTATGTCTATGGTATGTCTATTTTCTTCAAATAACAAGGAGTACTTTGGAGGAAGCAGACATACGTACATTCTGTGTCTCATCTTATGTCTCACCATTATTACCCATGCAAGAAAGAGCTGCAGTATTATTACGATAAATAACGTACGTTTATTGTCATTTTGTATCGTCGCCGTTCCGAAAAGTGAGAATATTAAAACCGTCTAATATTTATTTTCTTTTCATAAAGCTGAAGAATGAAACAAGAGAACATTTTCGAATCTCTCCATACATCATTAATGTATTATATTTAGATGAGACTTGGAAGTGAAATAATTTGTTCCACTTTTGTCCGTCCAATCACCCCGAATTGGCCTCCAACTCTCTTACACCGACCGACCGGAAACTACAAAGTTACTACGTGGCGTGCACGCTGAATATCGCTAGTAGAACACGTTTTGATGAGATGTTTGTAAATAATAGCACATCTAATTATATCTCTCTATGTTACGCCCACAGTATCTTTTGGTATTTGCGGGGTAAGAGAGGACTGCGGGCGGGTGTTCCAAAGGTTTGTATTGTGAGCACATAAACGTGATTTAAGTAGGTACATAACATTCTGAAATAATAAAAAAAACGTAATTCCAATTAATCGGTTCATATAATAAATTTTCGCCGCAGTTCCCAAAATAGTATATAGTAAGTTGTGTAGTGGTCAGCATAGTTGCCTTTCAAGCAGTTGACCGAGGTTAGATTCTGAGCCATTGATTTTTTTTAAATTTCTGAATTTGAAAATTTTAATATGTATACATGTTTTTTATTTGATTTATTTTTTAAATGTGAGTTTTCACGGATCCGGTAATTTTTATCCTTGGGCCAGTCGGTCTAAAGTGATACCTACCAAAATTGAGGTTGACAAATTAATAGACAAAAACAAAACAATAAAGATGAATCGTTAAAGTTTATCCATAGGCACGAGTAACTTGTTCATACACCGTCCTATTCCTGGGTACACTCCCCTACGTATATTGTGATGATCTTGTATGTATGGGGAATGTTATGGGTAGGTAAGTGAAATCTCACCTGGGTTGCAATACATACATATATTTGTATTGAGAAGGGGCTAACGCAAAGTAGGTAACGAGACGTTGAGTTATCACCTGCTCGTTGTCGAGGTGCGCACAATCAGTAATGTTGGATCGAATCGCTTCGGATATCGACATTTTTAGCACCAGTAATGTGCGGTCCAAATGGAAGGCTTTTTTTACCTACTGGAAAAATCTGCTTCTGTATAAAAATGATTATATAAATAATAATATTTTGATGATTTGTATAGCGCCGTTTACACGAAAAATCACCTCAAGAGCGCTGCAAAAACTTATAATATATTTCTACAAACTAACTAGGCAAACCATTATAACAACTTATGGCTAAAAATTGCATCCTCCGGTTCATCGATCGCTAGGACGAAATTATATGTACAATGCACGCGATGCTGCGTTAAAATGTACATATATATATTGTTTCATTTATTATCTATGTAAATGTAGAAAATATACGGGATCATATTATCTACATACCTGGGAAGTCACTTGTTTATTTTTTATTTAGAGAAATTTAGGTACAGTTTGCACGCAGATGAGCCAATTGGGAACACATGTTATTTAATCCTGATATATTTTAATTACAATGTATAATAAGTTCTTTAATGAGCGTATTTTGGAAAGCAAAAGCAACATTTTACGATGAGCGGTACAATAGTAAAAGGACTTGATCAGAATATTTATCTTCTTAAATTTGATTTGTACCTCGGTGAGAGACATATTGATGTGTAAGGATTCAAGTAATCTTAATCCAATAAGAAAAGTGTGTTTAAGATGTATCATAGACAACACAAGATAATGGTACTCTTAGATATAATTAATTTAAGGGTTATTTAATTTAAACTTTATTTAATGGTGTTTGAAAGAGAGAGTACGAAAATAGTATGCAATATAGTTGTGAATGATGAATACTTGGAGCAGGTGGATGAGTTTGTGTATCTGGGTAGTATGTTTACGAAAGATGGGAAGGCTGAAAGAGATATTGAAAGAAGGGTGAATGCCGGTAACACCATTAATGGAGGACTGAATGCCGTTGGCGGTAATAAAAAATTGTCCAAAGAAGCGAAACTAGCCGTCCATAATGGAGTGCTGGTACCTACCCTGATGTATGGCAGTGAGGCATGGAACTGGCAGAGGAAGGATGAAAGTAGACTGAATGCTGTAGAAATGAGATCCCTGAGGCGAATGTGTGGTAAAACCATGTACGATCGTGAGAGAAACGTGGATATCTGCAAAGAATGCAAGGCTGATGTAAGCGTGATGTGTAAGATTAAGAAAGGGACTCTCCGATGGTTTGGGCATGTAGAGCGAATGAACGAGGAAAGGAGTATAAGGAGAATATATGATGCAAATGTGAATGGTAGAAGAAGTTGCGGACGCCCGAGGAAGACATGGCACGACCAAGTGAATCAGATACTCGAGTTGGGCCATGTGAAAAGTCGGAATAATAGAAGAGCATGTATGAGACGATGTATGAATGTGAACGAGGCAAAGAGTGTATGCCAAGATCGAGTTGTGTGGCGGTCCGTCCTCTCTGCCTACCCCTGCGCGGAAACGGCGTGATGGTTAGTTAGTTAGTTAATTTAAACTTATATATATTATAACAAATAATTCCCGATGAATACTAACTAATACAGACTAGAATGATAACTATCTAACAGATTGAACCCATAAACATTCCAATTGTTACTATCCTCGATCAGAATGCTGTTTTCTCACTGCCAGGATCAGACCCTTAAAATTCCTGTCACCTTGTCGCGAGACCAACAGGTCGGTATCCTAAAACGATCTCAAAAATGTCCTTCCATTTTTTTTTTGTCTATAAAAATGTCCTCAACATTTTTTCTCCGACGGACAGTCGTCCCTACACATGTTTTTGTCAGTCAGAAATGTCCTTACATATTTTTTGTGGGTGCGATTCGATCTCGGGTAACCCGGGAGACAGTCAAAGGACACCGATGACTTGTCCACGCGATGGTCCACGTGTAATAAAGCGATTCTGAGGGAAGAAAACAAATTTACACAAAGCTTAGAGACAGTTTAAATCGTTATCTTTGTGATCGCGGGTCAAATAAACACATAAGTATAAATGGCGACATAAAGGGATGATTCGTCTTGGTAAACAACCCCGCGGGGGGTGGGATTCTACATTCTACTTTCCATACGCCCCACGGGGTGACTTTGTCCCTTGTGGGGGATGCCGAACACCCCTAGGGGGTTAATGGTTCTGGAGATGATATAGGAAGACATTTGAATAAATTACTCATAGATAATGGTCGGCTTTGGGAGACAATGTTTAAAAATTAAAGATGTTTTAGGAATGGGTTCGATATATTATTATTTAAATGGTTTAATTCGTGGATGTTTAAATTCAAATAAAATAAATAACAACGCTTATTTATTTATTCATTTTTTTGGGGTATCTTTTGAGGCTTAAGGTAATGGGGAGGGGCGATATTGAAAGCATCTGGAACCTGGAATGTGCAGCAAATATATTTTTAATAATTTTTAAATAATAGATTGTTAAATAACACGTTTCAATCAAATAAGATTTACTTTTTAGCCACGACCTCTTTAATTAATTAAATTAAAGTCGAGAGCCTGATCCATCGACTACAGAGGCCGTCAATTATTTTATTTTGTTAAAAATAACAAGGTGGGTTCATGTAAAGTTGGATATGTATATGATGATAGATAGTAAACAGCAATAACTACAGTTTTTATTAAATCATAATTTTCTTTACATTTGCAAAATTCATCAGAATCTCAGAAGGTATATGGGGATGGGGTTTTCGTATGATATACTTACGCATTTGCATTTGGAAGTTTACGGAATTTAAAACTTAAAAATCTCCGTAGCACAAAGTTTCTAGGCGCTGCAAGTCCGGGTATTTACTGGTTCATGGTTAGGTTCGGTGAACCTTACAAAAGTGACTTTACAGCAGTCGTATGAATTTTAAATGTCGTAATCATGTTAACAAAAATATTTTTAAATGAATAGCATTCGGATTTGCAACGGTCACTCATGAATACAAAATACACTCTAGTTACGAAAGTTAATAAAATTTTCTTTTTGCGTCGCGTCGGTAGCTTATTGCTTAGTATCGTGACCCATTTTCCAATTTCCATGGTGGACAAGGCTCCTCCACTCTTCGCCGTTCTGCGTGGAGAGCCAAGGACATCGACGTTCCGGAATCCAGAGATTCTTGGTCACTCCCGCGCGTTGGTGACCTTCCTCTACTAGTTGAAGTCCTCAGTTAGGCGAGCAACGTGTACAAAGTATCTAAAGATACACTGTAGGCAGATGGATGGAAGCCTATCATGGATGCCTAGCTCTTCCAGGGTGGACACATTTGTGCGTCTGGCTGTCCATGGAAACTTGAGCATTTTTCTCCAGCATCACAACACTCTACGTGTTCAGTGTTCATGTTTCAAATCAATGTCCAGACGAGTCTCATATTGTTGGTCTTCGTAATACTTCACTCCAGTAAGTTATGTGCCTATTAAATATGAGCTTTTCTTATTTTGTGCATTTGCTAAGGCCACTGTCTTGTTTTAGTGGCGGTATGTGAAGTATTCGACGAGGTTAAACTTTATTGGTTACTTCGACTAATTGTATCCGATGATGGTAAAAATAAACACGTAATAAAATAATGATGGACCAACGATCTTAATAAACATAAACACATTTTGAATGAGTTAATTAGTTCAGCATTTCATTAATCCGAATAACATCATATTTTTTCACGCTTTTAAACGTTGCAATCAATTGGATCATCTTTCATCGTTATTTTCCAAGTCGTGGGAGTAGATGCTTCCTTTTCATTGTATTAGAGTTGGTGCTTTCAATTTAAAAAATGTGTTAATATTTGGTGGAATATGACTACCCTATGAGAAGTTGCGACGATTTAGACTTCCGAAAACAAATTTATCAGGAACACAAAATTCAGCCATATTCGGAAATTGTGGTTGAAAATTCCTATAGCTTTTTAAAAATGATTTTATTCACTTGACTTTTTTTTATTAAACACCAATATAACTTTTATCACTTAATTGCCTTAGTACACGTATAAACAAACATAAACACGTGAAAAATTATAGACGATATGAAAAGTGATACATATTGAAATGGAATTCCACCAATTCAACAATTTGGGAACAGGGAATGGGTACCGCCACCCCGGGAACCTTTATTGGATAACCAACACTTCCACCATAGGTCACCCCAAGTGGTTAACTACGTTTGGTTATTTAGCAGGGGTGCCCGGGTTCATGGGGTGCGGTTTGTCTAGGTATTGGAGGCGGAAGACCAGGATACACTGAACCCCAGATTCCTACCCACCCCTTAAACCAATTTCCTTTCCAGAACTCTCCTCTCCTTCCTTTTCTCAAAAAAAATCCTCCCAATCCATCCCAAAAGATGACATAGGCCCCGAGGGAAACTATTTTCCTCAGGGCCTCCTGTGTGGAGCTCAGGTAAAAAAATAAAAAATATTTTTTGATTGTTTCAAAACATCGCATTTTCTTTTAATGCAATCTAAACATTTCATTGTAGTTTTCATAACTTCCTCACCTGCCTTTCCCTAAAAAGACGCTGGGTCCCAATTATGACATAGAAATCATTTTTTTCAGGTCTTCCTGTGTAAGGCTAATGTAAAAAAAACATAAAATCCTCCTCTCATGGCATGTTATATAATTTAATTTCAAGTTCAAGGTGTCTTTTTCCAAATTTGCCTTTGTTGTAATTGTGACGATAAATATAAACCTCATGACGTCGAACCTTCGAGAGGTTCAGTTTATTACGGGCTGCAGGACATTGGTTCAGGAGTTCATGCTGATATCCAACTAAAATATAAGTTGAACAAAGATCTTAAAGAACGCAGAAGTGGGATCCAAACAAATTTGGTTCTTCATTATTTTGTCCAAAGTGGAACTATCGATGATTCTCGCCAACAACTGGCCTCTAATTGGCGATGGTTTTAGTTACCGTGTATCCTTCCTGTCCAGATAACTTACGCTGAGACTTACCATCTTAGCTGGAGCCCGCTACTACATACTTACCTGCACATAGCACAGAGGGCAATTAAACGGATTGGTACCCGCCAATACCTGCCTAACGTCTTCCCACGATTCACGATCGCCATTCTTATGGCAAAAGAGTGAATCGAATTTCAAAGAAATAATAAAAATAATAGGAGTTATTGTTATTAAATGAAGCTTTGGTTACATTAATCCGAGCCAAACTCGTTAACCTATTAATGCTTCTTGAAGGTGTATAAAATCCTCCATGGGTAACTAACTATAGATATTGATTTAATGCATTTTACTACAAAGCATTACAAATTACAGACAAAAATAAAGCTTCAAAAGATGTTTTTAGTGCTTTCGTTATTTTATTCGTAAGGTTTATAAAACCTGTTATTTTTATAGTTTTTCTTAACTCTTTAGCTGAGATCTTCCGATATTTTTCAAGAGTAAGGGACAAAGGGTACACGAAAGGGGAGGATTGGAAAGATGTCAGTTCATTTCATATCTGCTCACTAATAAAAACAAATATCACTAACAAATTACGTCCGGGTCACCTTACAAACATGCTCATTAGTAGCAACAGAGCATGCTACTCATTAGTAGCAACGAGAAAATACTACTCAGTAGCGTGTGTGTCAGTGATGTTGCTAGCATTGAGCATGCTCATTTGAGCTCTAATGAGCATGCTCTTTGGATTCGCGGATGGAAGGGGAAGCGCTTTAAGCACTTGTGAACCGACTTGCTTATGAGAGACGAAAAATCTTTGCTTTTCGTAATTTATTATGGGAATCACGAATGTATTTGGAACGTAGGGTCACTAATATACCCACAAAAGATTTTTAAATTCCCCAAACGTTCCTTAACTTCAAAATTAAACCACATTCTATTGAAAACTAGCTGACCCGACGAACTTCGTACCGTCTCAGAATCAATAACTGTTGAATTAAATTCAGTTTTTTAATTACAAAATGAAGCGATTATCGATTCGCAACTGTCCATGTTTTATTTGTCGGTATCAGAGATGGCGTTGTGTACGGATTTATATTTTTGATGATTTTCTTACTTTTTCACTTACTTATGGGAATTTGAGAGGCGGGTACGGGTGCCGCCGCCCCAGGAACCATTTTTTTTGATAAACAACACCTCTGTCATACGTCACCCCAAGTAGTTTGCTACGTTTGGTGATTTAGCAGGGGTGCCCGGGTTCATGGGGTGACTTTTGTCCGGGTCCCACCAGCTGCGTGGCGGGCCGGACCAGAGAGACTGGTTGATGGAGGTCTTTTAACCTTTCCAGCTAGACTCTCTCTACCCATCACCTTGCACCGCAGTTGGAGGGATGGGTTCATCCGTCCGTCACTCCCGGACGCACTGACCCCAGATTCCTACCCACCCCTCATACCGTTTTCCTTCCCAGAACTTCCTATCCTTCCCTTCCTTAAAAAGACCCTCCACACAGCATCCCCTAAGATGACATAGGTCCTGAGGAAAATAATTTTCTTCGGGCCTCATGTGTGAGCTGGTGTAAAAAAATGCTTTTCATTTTCTTTATACGTGTGAGGGATTTTTATTATAATTATTGTATCTTTCCTTTGAATGGGTGGAGACATACGTTCACAGTTTGTCTCATTTTCGACTATTGACATTTAGTGTGTCAGAAAGAGAAGCAGCATTATATGTTTGAAAGAATAAAAGCAAAACAATCAGCGCATTGACATTTGACGTTTTTGAATTTTCGGAACTCTCTCACAACTCAATATTATAGGTACTTATCACAAAATGCCCGCAGCTCTTTCAAATAGGAGAATTCGTTCCATACAAAATGTATGGGGAAAAGAATTTTCTTAATAACTATATTTTTCGTTAATTTTTGTGATGTTTTAATAGTTATTATCCTATCCGGAGTGGAGACAAATCCAACAAATCTAAGATCATCCAAATCGGCCCAGCCGTTCTCGAGTTATAAATAGTGTAACTAACCCGACTTTGTTTTATATATTAAGATAACATTTCTTTTTATTATTTTGTCATTTTCGGGTTTGTTGACATTTTGGACCCAAATCAACAGTTTTATTTTCTTTTATCAGAAGATTCTTAAATAATTACGTTCCAAGCAATAAGATTATTTTGTTTAGTTCTGGGCAAATGGAATTGACACCATTGTTGACATTTGTTTGACATGAGCATGCTCGTAAAGCTCAAACCAAGCTTGCTTATTTATGGGCAAATGTGTACAGTTGATGAGCATGCTCATAAATGAGCACGCGTGTCAGTACCATTAAGCATAGATAACACGTCTTTTAGCGAAATCAAGATCGTTTTTTGACTGATTGTTTGTTGGTGCGCGTAGCTGTAGTTTGGGTGGGGACGATGAAACTCCAACTAGACTAGCAATACGGATTTTGCAAGTAGACATACCAAAATAATATATTACAATTTACAATATCTTTGTAGATATTAGCTTGCGATCGTAAACAAAAAATGTAAAAGGGCAGAAGTGTCGTACACACTATCTAACCGCTGTTCTGTCGCAATTATTTTCGTCAAGACTTCAATCATGTATAATTTTGATCGACGGGTATAGTAGACATTTTGAATTTCATTATTATTTTCAATTGTAATTCATTTGCAATATACACTATATTTATATAAATTAATAGAATTTGCAAAAAAGTCAAAATTAAAAAAAAATTATGGGTGTTCACTTTCGAACTTAAATGCCAGTATTTTTTTTTTAATCGGTCGATTAATAGTTAGGTCAATCCCACTCGCACATCCCGCTAGACCCGTGAGGTAACGATGTAAGTTCTTTCAGAACCCGCCGAAACCCCTGAATGTTTTTAAATGACGATTTATTAATTTTATGTGTACATTTTACATGTAACAAAACTATATTCAGAATCAGCGATTGGTGGTAAATATGAATACTTATATATGTTTAAGCCATAATATTTTTCACTGAAGTTCTTTATTGTGGCCTTGAAATTATTTTAGTACCTCTCACAAATGTCAAATCTATACAAGAATTCTCTTGCTTGATGATTTGTACAAATCTTTGGCAGTTCAAGTTTAAATAATTTCTGAAGGTATCTATCTACATATGTATGCAAGTGAGAGTGCGAGTTGGATTTGGATCCTGGCTTGGCGTTTTCTGTTATTTTCTTTAGAACTGCAATTTTTCCTCATATTTGAAGACATTTTGAGATAAACGCAAATTTTTCAAATTCAGAGTCTTGTTATCTTTTTGAGATTTGTATATTTTGAGATTTTTTTTATAGTTTATCTTTTGTTTTTAAAAACCTGTCTCTGTATTATAAACATGTTATGTAAAAGCCCACCAGGGCGTTGAAAATTAATAAAATAAATAAAATAAATAAACAGTTGGAGCCCAGCTCAGTTAGTTAGGATGACTTTTAACATAAAGGTAAAATAGAAAACAATACTTTGATAACTCGAATCAGATAATTAGTCTCAGACATAAATGTCGAAGCCTGAATGTACGTGTGCGCAGTTTGTGACGTTCGGCAGCGACGAATACATATTAGAGAGCAGTGGTACCTACTACTTACCTACTTGCACAAACTCTCATTCTAGCATTAGGTATTGGCGTTTGAAATTAGGTACCCCGACAGAAACTGTCGCTCATTTGAAAGATGTTTTCTTGTCAAAAATCTTTGTAGTGCCCCAACTAAATTTTAAAACCAAACTCTAATAAAAAACCTAAAATATGATCCTTCCATATTGAGTCTCCCAATCAATCCAGGTCATTATTATAGAATATTGCCTTATATTTAAGACATTAGTCCATTAATGATGATTGTTAATAATCCTTGACGAACAACAATAACACGTAACGCCGCTTTGGCGTCACCCCGCGGGGGGTGGGTGGTTGGACCCGGGGTGAGCAGAGAGCGAGGGGGGGGAGGAGACAGGTACAGGGTCCCGTGGGAGACACGACAGGTTGGCTAGGTTACTTAAGGTGCTGAGAAGTACTGGGCGGTTCCAAAGTGATTTATCATATTTTAAATTATGAGCGTTATGAGAATGTAGGGTGGAATATCAAAATAAGAAGTAACTACCTAAGTTTAGGAATTTTTGGTTATGCTTTAATATTCAGACTCAATATACATAATTATCAAAAGTTACACGTATTTTCAACTTAAATACTTAAGGACAGTTTGTTTCACAGAATTTGAACACTTCATCAAATTTCAAAGCAAATATTTAAGCCCTTTCGATGTCATATTCAAGTTCTGTTATTTACAAAGTACTGTGAAACAACAGGCACTTGATGAAACAATAACAAAATTTTAATAGAACTTTGACAGAGCATGAATTTTAACTATGAAATTTGATGGATTGTTCAAATTCTGTAAAATAACCCGTCCTAAGAAATTACTACCATAGTTGGTGAAAATTAAAAATAATGGAAGTTAGTTCCAATTTCGTCAAAATTAAAAAAAAACTATAATTTTGATTTTAACTCATTACCCTCCGTGTGAAGGGCATTATGGCCATCAGTCAAGTTTTTTTTTTACATTAACTCCACACAGGAGCCCCTGAGGAAAATAATTTCCCCCAGGGTCTATGTCATCTGAAATGCTGTGTGGATGGTGTTTTTGAGGAGAGGAAGGAATGAACAATGGTCTTGAAGAGACCTTGTAGGAAGGAGGAAACACAGAGGCTGGCTGAAGAGCTGTTGAACTCAAGAGCGAACCGTTCTTATGTGACAAATGTCAACCATGTATATATGTTGGGCGGGCGTTTGGCGCGTTTCCCGACTGTGCACCGGCACCGAAGGGATCAATGACGCTAGTTACTCGAAGCATCTTCCATTGGAATATCAGTAGAACAAGGATAGCATTTCCAGCCGAAGATTGTGCTCTAAGTATTGCAATCCGTTTGTTAAGGGGTTAAGGTAGGATTTACTTTAGCGGAATTCTCGCTTTATGGATTATATTATTTATTTATTCGATAATCGCTAATTCACTTTTTGGCATCAATTTAATTATTTTAAATTTAAATTATTTTTAAAATGCTTATAATTAATGTTTTTTTCACCCTTTTTTCAGCATTTCCTTCGTTTCAAACATTAAATACGAGTAGTGTAATTATTTTTCCACCCACCCGTTACTTCTGTAAGGACATCACGTCCTTTGTAGCGCTTTGTGCCTTTGTCATCCTAGTTCGGACAACACAGTGTGGCCCGAAACACTTGTGACTTATTGCGCATTAGTCGCGGAGGTGCGGACCTTTTGTCCAACAAGCGCCGGCCAGGCCTTTTGTTGATGCTTGTAGGGGCGAAAGTGGATACTAAATGAATAACTTTAACAGTGTGCAGGCAGACGAAAGTAAACAAATTATGAAATACGTTGTGTGATTGTTCTTATTAGTAAAGTTTACTTCTCTGAGAGAAATAATTTTCAATAACAATTATTTCAAATAACATATTTTTTCATTATAAAATATATATATTTTAAGATTAAAATTTTTTTCGTAAACATTCCTTTAGAATTTTAATTAAGTATCTAAATATGTATTTTTTGGCTAATCGTTAACTTTTTAATGTCACTCTTGACAATAGATATCGTGCTTTATTTTTAGGTTACTATGCCGTATAATGTACCTCCTTATTTAGTTAATGTATCAGAGTTCGGTTAAAGAAGGAGGTAGCAAAACACGGCGTCATAACCCAAAAATCAAAAATCTCAAATCATAGCCTACTCTTGACAGTTTACCCCAAGACTTACCTAACCATTTTATAGCCCGCGACACGGTAAATACCAATATATAGTTTTAATATCATGTAGGTATAGCTTCATTGCTTCATAGCTCTTTTCCACCAACGATAAGGTATTGTATTCCACGGCCAAAAAAATAAAATTGGGTACAACCGTAATTTTAATGCGACAATGAGGACGTCTGATTTTTTGTTGTTGATGAAAATGTACCTCTCATGTAAAGAGTTATTAACGAGAGTCAAATTAGTTTTTCAATATCTCCAATACTGACGAACTAAATGAACTCTCAAATTCAACATTGGTAAAATGTAAGCAAACATGAAGCTGAACGCAAAATCATTGGTAAAATGTAAGCAAACATGTTAAGCTGAACGCAAAATCATTGGTAAAATGTAAGCAAACATGTTAAGCTGACCGCAAAATCATTGGTAAAATGAAAGCAAACATGTTAAGCTGACCGCAAAATCATCTTTTTTACAGCTTATATCTTCGGTAGGTAGACAGTACTATTTGATATGTTTTAAAATTTTTAAAAAAATGGTCCCAACACGTTTTAATTAATATGATTCAGATGTGAAAAAAAACTTGTAATTAATAATTGTCTATCATAAATGAATTAATTTACAAAATAAATAAATATTCTGCCAACACAGAACTGTTGCACGCCAGTTGTTGTGTTTGGCAATTTCGAATTTACGATGATTGTAATGGGTCCGATGACATTTTTATGCAATTTATATGTGTCGTGTCCCATGAAGTATGATGACATTTACAAATACGACCACCCGCCGAAACCTTCGCAAAAAGTCGCTTCGGTGCCTTTCCAAAATCGGTCCGGACCCTTGAAATCGATTGGCGGGAATTGTCAAAAACGGAATCCTATTATGAATTATGCGGACAAACGCGGCTTTTAACAAAAGACGAGAACAATGGATTTTTTTCAGAATTTGAAAGTCGAAAAATGAAAAGAAAAATGAAATGTGGCAAATTAAAAATGTATTAAATGGGTTTGTGAGAACAAGTGGAAGATATATGGATCAAAATAAATCAAATAAATATATCATTGGGCTAAAAGTTAAAATTATATAAAGATCGATTTATAGATAGATACTATTAAAGTAACCAGAAGATAATTTTGTTCTATTTTCATGCATTTTACTTATATATTTTTTGTCTTAGCCTGACATTAATAATTATTCGGTTTGATTAGGCACAGTACATGATTATTGTTATCAAACACTTCCTACGAATTAATATCAAAAGAAAAGGTACACCTACCACACTAAAAAGGCAAAAATATATTTATTAGTTAGGTTAAGTATGATTAAAATAGATACTAATTGGTGAAGGGCACTTTCGACGAAATAATATAGCAATGAGTTTTATAAAATAGTAAATTTATCGAAATGATGATAGGTAGCTGATATTTGGAAAAAAATGTTCGTAAGCTTTCTTTTGGGAAAAATCACGAGAAATACAAAAATTCTTCTTTCTATTATTATATTTATCGATTTCAATATTGAAATAATTTTTTTTATGTTTATACTGCACAAGAGTTCCAATTTCTCCCGGGTGGAGCAATTGATACTATGGCATCCCTAATTGGGGTATGTAATATGTAGTAAGGCTGAAGGTAGTGGGGAGGGGAAGGAAATATTGTAGAGGAAGGTGGGGAAGTATCAAATTGGCTCTTCAAATCTGGTTACCAAACACGGTGTCACATAAATATTATGTGACTAGTGCAGTTCTTGCCTATTTGGTTATTTTGTCTATGGTAATTTTTTTGGAGACTGGCAATTTTTCTTGGGAAGAAAAATGCGAGTTTGTTTATGGTCACTTCCTCCCCGACGGTTTTTGGGCAAGCGGTCGGCGGAATTAGTCACTCACCATAGAGGTGTTTTAGTCACTTAAATCATGTGAATCAAGGTTTGTTTTCTCTTAAAAAGGGCGCGGGGTGTTTTTACGTAACACGAGTGGTTCGTGAATGATTTTTAATGGATATGTGAATTCCACTTTTTTCCCGTGTTGGCAGTTGGCCATTTTTGTGGAAATGTTTTTTTTGACTCGTGGTTGCAAAGTGATGGTTCCTTGGTTGTGGCTAGATTGATATGCCTTGTTGACCCCGCGACGCGAAGTCACGGATTGCTGAGAGTGGAAACCGTAAGTCTTGGAGACTGGTTGGGCCACGTGTTTTCGGACGGAGATTGATGAGTCAATCCGAGACGGGAGACGCTCCTTGGAGGCATCACATAGAAGGAGGACCTAGGCTCCCTGGATTCCGCGTCGTCCTCGGCGGTTGACGCTGGAAGACCCGCCAGGACCGTTCGCTCGACGAACCAAGATGTCGGTCGTCATCCGGCGTTAATTTTCCTCGTTCAGGCTTCGATAAGTTAGTTTAGCATGTCCAGGAGTCCATCCGGTATGTCCTTGTTGTATTAATTGTGCATTCATGTTTGCTTAAATTATAAGTTTATCAAAGTTTATCTTCTTATGATTTTCCCAATTCCCACCCACTTGACAGAGAATATGCCCATAATCCTGAGCTGTGCTCTGCTCTGCCGCAGTCATTACATTACAACGGCTAAGCCTTTCAATCCTGAATAGTGGTCTTACACCAGGGCGATACTGAGTGTAGTTATCTTCTTCTCTCCAACTTGCCACAAATAAACCACAAAATATTTTTAATTAATTAATTTAATGTATTACCCCCTCCCTATTCCCAAATAAACATCTTTATTGTTCTCTATTACAAAATCCACGTGGAAACCTGTAATTGGTAAAATTAATGTAACCTTTTTTATATGAATACCGCACAAGTGTCCCAACTGCTCCCGTCTGAAGCCAGTGAGACTATGGCATCCCCGATTGTGGTATGTTGTGAGGTAGTGGGGAGGGGAAGGTGATAGGGAAGAGGAAGGTGGGGAAGTACCTGGAAATTCAGATCTGATCACCAAACATGGCTAATGCTATTTCAAGCATTTTGACGGCCGGCGTAGCGCAGCGCTAAGACGCTTGACTCGCGCACCGAAGGTCGCGGGATCGAATCCCGGCGTGGCAAATAAATTTTATTTGATAAATTTGTGTTATTCCACAATTTATTCATTCAAAATAATAAATAGTATATTTGCGGCACGTTCCAGAGTGGAAGATATTCTCTGTATCGCCCTGGTGTAAGACCACCATTCAGAATTGAAACGTTGCTTGAAACGGCGCATTAGCCGTGTTTGGTGACCAGATCTGAATAGCCAGGTACTTCCCCCCCTTCCTCTTCCCTATCTCCTTCCCCTCCCCACTACCCTCAGCCTCACAACATACCCCGATTGGGGATGCCATAGTCTCACTGGCTTCAGACGGGAGCGGTTGGGACTCTTGTGAGGTATTCATGTAAAAAAAAAAAAAAACAAAGCTACGTTTCAATTCTGAATGGTGGTCTTACACCGGGGCGATACTGAGAGTATATTCCACTCTGGAACGTGGCGAAAATATGCTATATATTATTTTAAATTAATAAATTGTGAAATAACACAAATTGATCACATAAAACTTAATTGCAATGCCGGGATTCGATCCCGCGACCTTCGGTGTGCGAGCCAAGAGCCTTACCGCTGGACTACTACGCCGTCGACCTATATATATATCATGCTTCATTTCAGTATTATACTGTTGGTATCGCAAATAAAATAAAATATTAACCGTTATGTAGGTAGGAAGTGTAGTCATGGAATGACTAGTGACCTAAATATAATGTCCTCCGCGTGCAAAGTCGTATCTTCTCCAAGCATAAACTTTCAAATTAAAGTGTTTTGATCGGTAATGACCTGCCAGGTAAGTATCTATTTGTAAATAATAAAATTAGATAAAGCCTAAGATTTCAAAATAAATTGTACAGCGTCCTTGAGGTGATTTCTCACAAAAACGTTGCTTTGCAAATCATCCATTTATACGGTGCTCCAGATTTTATGTCCGGGTTAAATCTTTCCCAAATGAAAGACTAAACCCTTTCACACACTTTTCCACAAATGATTATCTAGTAAATTCACGCAATGTAAGTGCACTATATAAGTATAATAAATACAAAACAATACAAGAACAATACGTCAATCCACCAGAAACATAATGGGAAAATATTTCACCGACTCCAGATATTTTCATATCAGAGGGTTCGGCTGTGATGAAATCCTAACTGGTCCGATAAATCCTACTGATCCCTCAATATAAATATTTAATATATTTCATAATCCTACATGCCTTTAAAATGACTGATTTATTGAAATTTATTATTATTATTATTATTGGTACACTTCCCCCCTCCCTGAACACCATGTTAGCCTTCTAATGAAGCTTTTTATAAATTTACATCAATATGAAGTTCTTGTCAGTATTGTTAGGTGGAAGGCGAGACCGATAATTTACAATTGACACAATGTTTGGATAATAAATTGCTTTCTTCACGAATACAAAGGCAAAAGGGATCATGTCAAAAAATATTGTAAGGACTTTTAATGTCCTGTACCGTGTGGGAGTATTTATGGGGTTCCCGCACCTAAAGGACATTGCCGATAATTTAAAGTTCGGTGTCGGTTCGAGATATTAATGCGTCCGCCATACGAGTTTGTGACAGTGTCCTCATAATTTTGAATCCTTGTATTTTGAGAGTAATTAAGGCTGTAAATTAAGCGACGACCTGTTTTGAATTTTGCCAAGGCGGACAGGGTCGTAAAGGATTGGAACGCCAATATCAATTTATTGCTGAAATCCAAAAATTTGCTCATGCAAAAGGTTTTCAAAATTAATAATAATAATTTGATAATTTGTAGAGCACTGATTTTGCGAAAAATCACATTAAAGCTAATCTTAAAAGTTACACAATAAAGCAATTATCGATGCGCAACTGTTCATATTTTGTTTTTGTCAGTATCAGAGATGGCGTTGCCAGGGTTGCGTTAACCATACCTGCCTCCCAAAGTGAACTACGACTACGAAAAGAAAAATTGGTAACTAGTATTAATTGTTATAAATTAGCAAATCAACAAACAAACAATGAATGCACACATAATTACTGTTAATTATTGACATATTCTACCAAGTAAAAACCGCCCTTCAAACATGCATAAAATATGAAGAACCTCGATTTAATTATATTTATACTGTTTCAAAAAGCGAATGAGCAGCTCTAAAAAGTCTTCGGCTTCCTTTGAAAGGGCTGACGTCCCAACAAAGGACCACTTGTTTCAGGAGCCCTAGTCGGCCCCAAAGCCCCGCCCGGCCCCACCAGCCCTAACTAAAGCCAAAGACAATGGGACCGGCCCTTTTTAATTATTAAGAGGGTGTAGCATGTAAACAAGGCGAGAGAAAAAAAAGGCAGCGCTTTCAAAAAGGAAAGAGTGACTTTGTAATAAGTGTTGCTGGGGCAAATGTGTGGTTTGAGCAGATTTATCTGGGGGAGAGATTCATTAGGTACATAAAAAAAACCTTTCACCTTCACCTTCACTAAATAAATAATTGTGTAAAAATATTGTGCAAATTCTTATATATATGTACTTTTGTAAAGTTCATTTCATGAAAATTCTCCAGTTCTAAATTGTCCTAAATTCTCAAGACTTTGGTATTAATCTTCTCATAATTGCAAAACCAACAGTGAGGGGGGTAGCAAATGTAAAATCGTGCAATGTCCTGTGTTCTAAATATAATGTCCTCCACGTGTAAAGTCGTATCTTCCCCAAGCATAAACTTTGTAATAAAGTATTTATTTGGAAAAAATAAAGTTAGATAGAGCCTAAGAAATCGTAATAAATTATACAAAGCCCTTCATGTGATTTTTTACAAAAACGGCGCTTTAGAAATTATCCAACTAAGGAAACAGAAACAATATAATTTAAGCGATTTTGTACTTTTACACAAATTGGTAAATGCCTCAATGTACGCATCTGATTTCACAAAAATAATAAAGTTCCAAGTACCATTTTCGTTATTTGTTTTTGGGGTGTTATGCCGTGTTGCGCTACCTCCTGCTTTAGCCAACGTTTCGGAGAGCGTTGCAGTGTCCATCATCATGGCAGATAACAGATAACCCCGAAAACAAATAACGAAAATACTTTTGCCGTGAGAATCTAAAAACGTATCTTCTAAGTACCAAATCGTAACACGCGATTTCCAGACATGTTCTCTGGTTATTTATCGATTCGGCCTCCGTGGTCGAGGGGCAAGGCTCAACAATCCGGAGGACACGGGTTCAAATCTTGGCGAATTCGGGAGGCGGGTATGGGTACATTGGTTGGATAATCATCACCACTGCCACAGGTCACCCCAAGTGATTCGCTATGTTTGGTGATTTAGCAGGGATTCCGGGTTCATGGGGTGAGGTTTGTCTAGGTCTAGGCAGCGAATGCGTTTACCCACCTACTGCATGGCGGGCCGGATCGGAAGAGACTGATTGGGGGAGACCCAAATCCAAAATTTGCAAAATCACTTTGTGGCACCTTTTATTAATGAAATAATTAAAAACACTTTATTTTTACCACGATAATTTTTATTTAAAAAATCAACATGTTTCGAGAACGATGTTCACTTCATCAGGACATAATATGTACTGTACTGTACTGTACATATAATGGCCTGTTGAAGAGAACATCGTTCTCGAAACATGTTGATTTTTTAAATAAAGATTATCGTGGTATTGTGTTTTTAATTATTTCATTAATATTTATTTATTTAAAAACAGAAATAAACAGTACGTTAGATTATGCATAATAAGTAATTACCGGGTGATGTGTGTGTGTGTGTGTGTGGGGGGGGGGGGGGGGGGGGGGGGATGTGTGTATGTATGTATGTATGTATGCGCATTGAACAATTTATATTATTGACACGATGCTCTTTTTAAATTTGGGCGTGAATCGGAAAATAATATGCACAATCTAACATTTAATTTGACAAATTTAAATATTTTTAAAATAAGCATAACATGTCTTTTTAAATACATTCATTATTTCATCATTCTTCATACTTTCAGGCATTTCACCATGTGTACCTATATCGTTAGTCCTCTATACATTAGGCAGTTCTGTGAATTCGATTTTTTTCATATATTGCAATCTAACTCTATTTATACTTCTTGTTTCGTAATTATGTACATAAACACACACTTTTATTTTCATATTTGTAAAAAGCATTAACTTTGTGGATCGCCATAATTTACAATAAATACACATATAAATTTGTTGTAGACCACTTTTATTTATGAACACTCTACCGGTTTCGGAAGCACCCTTCCTTCGTCAGGAGAATATTATAACAGTTATAATATTACAGTTATAGTTATAATATCAGTTATAATATTCTCCTGACGAAGGAAGGGTGCTTCCGAAACCGGTAGAGTGTTCATAAATAAAAGTGGTCTACAACAAATTTATATGTGTATTTATTGTACTTTTATTTTCGTTTATTTTCTTTGTTTTGGTGAGTAATTCATTTTCAAGAGTAATATGAGAATTGAACCCTCGACCTGGCGCTTAACCTAATAAGGTAGCCTATAAAAATAATATTTTCTTTAAAACCCTGGACCAGTTCTGTTAGTATTTGAAACTTGAGATGGTACCTAACAGTAGATCATCAACTCTGGTCCATGATCTCAGTCCGAGGTCTGAGTGAGGCTGGCTGCCAACATCCTGTGACCCCAAGGAGTGTTACTGGGGACAAAGGGTCCCTTCAGAGACGTGAAGGTCCTCAATTGGTTCATTCATTGGAGAAGGTCCGCACTTCACCATGTCACAGCCATCAGCCATGAGAGTCATCTGTGTCTTGTGAAGATAGAACAGTGGCGTAGTCCTGATATTTAAAAAATATCACGATCAGCAAAAATGTATTTTTGTGTCCATTTTATTTTAATTATAGTTTAATATTTATAATATGTAGTTATGCAACAAACTCGCTCCTAGTATCACACAAAATAAACCAATTATGACTTCATCTTGTCCAGCAATTCTCGGTTTGAGGAGTTATCAGAAAAGAACTGACGAGCATTTTAATAAACAGTATTTTAATAAAAAAAATTAAATAACTTCCCTTACGCACTCTCGTAAAAATTACATATTTATTTATTTATTTATTGAAAAAAATAAGAAATACATGAAAACATAAGCTGCACATCTCACTAGGGGATTCCTGTATCGAGATATGCAGTTTTACAATAAAGTAATTTAAAAAAAAAAGAAACATACATATACCTAAACTTAAAAGAAATATAATAATAAACCTACAAAGAAGCACTGAGTACAGTTATTTAAACATTACTAATTAATAATTATTACAGCTGGGCAGTATGCTCATTGTTGACAAAAATAACATTATACTTTAAACTAAATATTAAAATATGTAAATACAAGGTACCTGTTGTGGCTTACCAGATGCAATAATAGGGTGATCATACCACAGTAGCATTAAATTATTAACAAAAAATAAATAATAATAAACAATTATGTAATGAATTTATATAGTTTATGAAATAAATATAATATATTAAGTAAATATGTAGATATAAATAAATTAAACAAATAATATAATATAATATAATTATGAGTAAACAATAATAAACAATTTAATAATAATAAGTAAATAAACATAAGTAAATAAAGTACATAATAGTTATGAGTAAATACTAATATAATATTGTATAGTAAGTAAATTATGGTACGAAAGAAGTAGATAATAGTAAGTAAATACTTATAACAATTAGCAAATTAAAATGTACATAACAATAAATAAGTTAAGTACATACAGAGTAATTAAATATGGATTGTATCAAATATTGCTTAATTCCATAGTGATTTATGATATAAGCGTTATTACAATTATAACACGTGTTTACACAATTTCTGATCTATGTTTGCATGTTAGTATTAAATGATTTGAGTTAAATCCGATTGTAATTACCCACGCATAGGCAGTGCCTTAGTGGGTTCCCAATTATCTACTTTGTCCTATATATATTTATTTACTTTTTTCTAACTTTTACATTACTTGTAACTTATGTTATATATTTTGAAATTATGTAAAATATTATTTTTGAAATGTATCAATTTATAATAGGAAACAATAAATAAAAAAAAAATCGTCTTTGAAGTTACTGAAAATTCCTTACCCAAACACTGGAGTAGAACTATGGAGTCGCAGAAAGACCCTCTCTCCGAAATGAAGTAGTAAGAGTAGTGTTTGTAAAAATTTGTTTCAATGTCTTTCAATCAGATGTCGTTAGAGTATGAAGTTTCAATAACCTTCAATAGATCTCGTCAGTGTATGTAGTTACTTTTTAAATTATTATTTTTTTGTATGAATACCGCACAAGAGTCCCAACTGCTCCCGTCTGAAGCCTGTGAGACTATGGCATCCGCAATTGGGGTATGTTGTGAGGCTGAAGGTAGTAGGGAAGAGGAAGGTGGGGAAGTACCTGATTATTCAGATCTGGTCACCAAACACGGCTAATGCCATTTCAAGCAACGTTTCATTTCTGAATGGTGGTCTTACACCAGGGCAATACTGAGAATATCTTCCACCCCGGAACGTGCCGCAAATATACTATATGTTATTTTAAATGAATAAATTGTGGAATAACACAAATTAATCGAATAAAATTTATTTGCCATGCCGGGATTCGATCCCGCGACCTTTGGTGTGCGAGTCAAGCGCCTTGCCACTGGACTTCCCCGGCCGTCTAGTTACTAGTTATATGATGTAGTTTTAAGGTGTCATTGCATAATAGAGACAACTGTCGGACGTTTGGATCCAAGTTGCGTCCGCTACCTTTTTATTTTTCTTTGTCTTGACCTTTTTCATGTTTTTGTTTAGGTTTATTAGTATTATCATAGTATTATCATATCAGCTTAAAACTAAGGCAGAGAATGCTAAAATGTTATGTGTGGTCGGTCTTGCTGTATGGATGTGAAACTTGGACCTTGAAAATAAATACCATGAACAGGTTAGAGGCCTTTGAAATGTGGCTTCACCGGAGAATGATCAAGGTCCCATGGACCGACATGATCACCAACACAGAAATTCTCAGGCGGGGTAGAGCTGATAGGGAACTGCTTACATTAATAAAAATCAAGAAAATTTCATATCTGGGTCATATACTTCGAGAGGAGAAGTATCACTTGCTACATTTAATACTGAAAGGCAAGATAGAAGGTCGCCGACGGCCTGGTAGAAGACAAATGTCTTGGCTGTGAAATATACGAGAGTGGACCGGCATTAGAAGTGTGGAGGAGCTATTCCGGGCAGCACAAGACAGAGAGAAATTTTCAAGAGTGATCGCCAACGTCAGGGGGACCTGATAGGGCACACATAAAAGAAGAATTATCTTCCTATTCAATGATACAGTACATTGATGGGAATAATCTTAAGAAGTTATTATAAAAGAGAGTTTTTAAACTGTTTTAAGTTGTTTCACAATTAGTTAATTGAAAATATTATATCTTACATACTTACCTACTTGCAGCACATTATAGAGTAGACAACGATCTCATTATCGAACTCGTGAAAGACCACCATTCCAATCGTTACTTGAAATGGCTTTAGTCGTATTTGGGACCACAACGGAATAGCCTTCCCAACTACCTCACAATATAATATCTTACTCAACTTAGATACGTCTATTTTTCTGACAACTATTTTTTAAACTGATGACAAAATAGAAATGGGCCTTTTTGGCCCGGAGCTCAAATATCAAAAGGCATAACGTCTAAATACGTCCATACTGTTATTCGGTTTTCTCGATCTGACGTATTTTTCACGCTCCACCCCTGTGCCTTCAGTGACACAGAGTGTCCATTCTTGTCTGACCCAACTCGTGCCGCATGTCGCATTCGTTAGAAAATAAAATAACATAATAACTAAACTAAATAATGAGTTGATGTAACCCGACTTGGCCGTTACAGAACGATCATCTGCCGCGACCGTCGACTGAATGTTGACGCTGAAATAACAACATGTGCTTTTGGCTATCTTTGGTGCTTGTTCGAATTCCTCGGAATGAATATGACGGGATAAAAAACCTCTTGAGCCTTCTGAGCGCCGGATATATAATAGAGAAGTCCAGTCCATTTTTTTAATTTTTTTTTTGAAAAATGACCTTCTAACATAAATTAATGCATATTTTTTTTTTTAGAGTTAGTTTTAATAGTTAAAATAATTTTCAAAGTTTTAATTTTTGGAGATCCCTCGAAAACACCCATATCTATGGTGAATTTTGTGACGTCATCTACTAAAATAACGATTCATATATTTTAGATTTTTATGTTGGTTTTGTTGAATCTCACATAGATTTGCGCAGGCGCGCGGCCATCTTGTTTATTATAACGCGTTGATTGGCTAATGGCTTATTTATTGCAAATGGCGAAATCAAATTCTTTGCAAAACAATGAATGACGTTGATGAATTTTATTTGCAGTTTTTTTGTTTTTGATGATAATTTTCGTTTAAATGATTAATTCACTGTGATATTAGTGTAATTCAGCATAAGTACCAATGCTGCCTGTACGTTTTTTCAGTTTTAGTCCTTAAATAATGTTTTGTTGGTGATTCAGTTTCGTTCGGTTTTTAGGTTACTGACATTACATAATCAAAGGTTACTTCTCTATAATTTTTATGACTTTTCCGCGTGAATTTAATAAAACTTCCATAAAAGTAATATTATTTGATAATGTAAAAGCCTTATGCATGTGTAAATAAATACAAATTCGAGAAATCAACGCATTAATTGCGTAAAACCGAGTCCAAGATGTCGGATTTTTTCAGTTATTTTTTCGGAATTATTATAATATTTTTTTATCGTTTTTAATTGTATGAACGAGATAAAAAGTGAAGTGACAGTTTGATTCCAAATTCATAAAGTAAGAGGACTGTATTTTTTAAATGTTGAATTTTCCTAATTTTTTCGACCATTTAATAGAATATGTTTACAGTCGGCTGTTTTTTTTTAATTTTTTCATTTTGAAACTTAAAATACTGCATTTTTCAAACACAATCGTATATGTCAGATACAAAAATCTAAAAGGCAATTCTATTAACTTTCTATAAAGGTATATGCTTTTACGACATCTTCAAAAATAAGAAATATATAGAACATTCGCTTGTGTCATACCTAAATTCCCATATAAATGACGTACAGCATAAATAAACCAGTCATTACCGTGATTACTATCGTGACGTCACCACAGAGCATTACACAGCATACCAACCTGACGCTGTGTTTTAACGAGAATATTAAAAATGCACTTTTTAATATTTTTTTAAAAACTGTACGTTTAATATTATTAAATAAAAGTTATATATTCAGAATTAGCGTTTATTGGTCTATATGAACATATTTTTTTAAAACCATAATATTTTTCACTGGAGTTCCTTATTGGAGAAATTACAAAAATATAAGACGGCAACAAATCCCAACTTATGCAACAAACTTTTATACAATACTAAGGTGATCCGGCAAACTTCGTACCGCCTCAGAATCAATAAATTGTTGTGTTAACTTGTTAGTTAAAAATTATACAATGAAGCAATTATCGATGCGCAACTGTCCGTAATTTTTTTTTGTCAGTATCGGAGATGGCGTTGTGTACGGATTTATATACATATTTTATTTTCTTTCTTTTCCACTTACTTACTGGAATTGCGTTTCATTTTCTTTATACATGTGAGGAAGGTTTATTATAATTATTGTATTTTTCTTTTGGAGGGGTGCAGACATAAGTTCACCGTTGGTCTCATTTTCACATTTGACACTTGGTGTGTGATAAAGAGGGATAGCATTATATGCTTAAGAACAAAAGCAAAACAATCAGCGCATTGACATTTGACGTTTTTGAATTTTTGGAATTCACTCACTATCCAATATAATAATATTGACACAATATTGCCACAGCTCTTTCAAAAGATGATAATTCGTTCCATACGAAATGTATGAGGAAAAGAATTTTCTTCATAATTTATTTTTTCCAAATCCAACAAATCAAAGATCATAAAAATCGTCCAGCCGTTCTTGAGTTTTAAATGGTGCAACTAACCCCACTTCGTTTTATTTTTGATTAGAGACTCTTAAACGAAAATTTGAAACAAAAAAATCTAAAAATACTTTAATTTGTGATATTTAATCATATTTTATTCATTTAAAATAATGACTACCGAATTTGTCGTTTGTACAGTGCTATTGATTTTTGTTTGTTTACATAACTCCGCACAGGAGTCCCTGATGATTTCAATGTGAAGAAATTACGAAAATCACCACCGTTTAAAAAATAATGTTAATTAATACCGACCGTACAAGAGTCTCAACCGCCCAGCAACCACTATTGTTGTATGTTGTGAAGTATTAGGGAGTTTGGAGATGGAGATGAAGAAGAGTGAGGGAAGTACCTTTAGTAAAGTAGTTTTAGTTACTTTACTCTCGTAAAACCGTTTCAAGCAATTTTTCGATTTTTTAATTTTTTGATTTCTAATTTGTTTGAAATTAATATTACTTCAATTATTTAATAAAATTATTCAAATCAAGAAGTATTATAACTTATAGCCAATGGCCTACAAGAAAGGTTGACTCACTAAGGTAGAAGGAAGCGCAACACGATTCTACAATCCTAAAAATAAACAACATTCTTAATATTATAAATTATCAGTGTACCTAAAGGAACGGTATTAGGCCTACTGTTCTTCATCATATACGTACTTCATAAATAAACGAGATTTTAAGCAGCACCTTAATTGGAAAATCATTTTGTGCGCCAACGACAGAATTATCATTGTAAAGGTCTTCAACTGGAACGAAGTAAACAAACATGCGAATAATGATATAAACAAGATCAAACTCTACTTTGATGCAGTCCAAACACCTGACAAAACATACTACAGCCCATTCAATGTTGTTGAATGTGTTATTATCAGAACATCGATCACTCTTTAATCTATAAAATTACACAATGTAAATAAAAAAAGTGATCAAATCAACTGTTTAAGCAAATCAAAAGTCTTGACTATTTTTTGGTGAAGTACAGCGACGATTTTCCCATAAAAAATGTGTTAATATACGTGAAATAAACAAACAAAACAAAAAAAAAACCATCAGTTCATCGGTAAAAAAATGCCATCATCTCAAACATACTCGTATCTCCGATGAAGTACAAAACGATCTAATACAAAACCCAGCACCGTCCAGAATCACGACACTAAAGATAATGATAGCCATACACTGGACCATAAAGATGGAATAACCATAACATATCAGATACAACATAACATACTGTAATAAACCATAAGGCCAACGGACACCGGAACCTCCCTGACAAAGGCAGAGGCCTTCGTGAAGTCAGGGACTCCAATAAAAAGGACAAAAATATAATTAGTTTCGTAATCTTCTCCCGAATCGGACCTGGGACCGGACGGTATAGCTTACCGTCCCCACGACGTATAATTTTTAATTAATTATACGTCACATGAAATGTTAGTCTAGTGGGATGAGAACTGTTTAAGAATCTACAAGCAGAATTTTACGTTCTATTCGAAGCAAATAATATTTTTTTCAGTGATGAACCTACCTACTTATATTTCGTAAGTGTACAGGATAAAAATCTGCGAATTTGACCATTGTATTTTTTTTAATTAGTCATTGCTCGCTCAAGTCAATCACCATTTGACAGCTAGGCTCAATGTCCCAAGTTCAATTTGAGTGGCGGGGAACCATTTATTGGATAACTAACACCCCTGCGTCATAGGTCACCCTAAGTAGTTCACTACATTTAGTGATTTAACGAGGGTGCCCGGGTTCTTAAGGTGACTTGGTCTTGGTAGCGAATGCGTTTGCCCACCTACTATTGTATGGCGACCATGAACGGGAGAGACTGGATAAGGGAGACCTAACCTAGACCTCTCCAGCTGGACTATCTCGACCCATCGCCTTGCACCGAAGTGGGAGTGATGAATTCATTCGTCCGTCACTCCTGGACGGACTAATGAATTCATTCCTGCAGATTCCCAGATTCTTACCCATCCCTCACACTTTTTCTCTCTTCTTCATTTCCCTAAAAAGATCCTTCACACATCATCCCAAAGATGACATAGGCCCTGATTGATTTTTTTTTCTTCAGGCCCCCTGTGTGGCGCTATGGTAAAAAATGCGACAATGCTGTTAGTCGGAATGCTGTGTGTTCGAATTCTGTCGCAACCAATTGATTTATTTATTATATTATTTAAGAAACAAACAGAATTCTAAATATGGAGAACAAAAATTTGAAGAACATCATTAGTAGACAACTTCAATAAGTCCTGGGAAGATCCTGTGGGTTCCTGCGCGGAAATCTGGCGTGAAGATGAGGAGATATATCAGTCTCGCGACAGGCTATGATTATCGCGCGGTCCGACCCGGCTGTCCAGCCCTAGTCCCCTCCTGTCTGCGGCTGCTGCACCGCCCACGGCCCGGGACCGCGCGGCAAGCCTCTAAACGTCACTGCTATTAAAATGTTTTAAGAGGATCCTCAAAGTTTTGTAGAACTGACTGGAGGAAATGGACCTCTAAAAATGTTGTAATTAAAATTATTTAAAAACAATCCAAGATTATTTATTAAATAACATGTTTGTATTTTTAATTTCACAAATCAATTAACTTATTATACAATTAATGTTTAAAAAAAACCTTGTTATGGACTTCCGCTCGGCTCTTTGAGTCAGCCTGGTGTAATGGTTATTATAGCCTGGTAATAACTTGTTACCCACTGACACATAATATTGACAACATTAAATTAAAAACAAAATCACCATATCAATAATCCACCACTCAAAATTCATAGACCCCTAAATACACTTATCCTGAAAATAAACACTACAATCGACTCACACGTAAAACATTGCAAAACCATACAAATCTATGATAAAACTGAAACTAAAGGTTACACCACATTTATAGAATGAATTGAAGTAGAATATAAAAATAATATTATATACCTATAACCACCGAAAAATCACGAGTGTCTTCCACAACACAGGTGAACCCCTAGTGTGGAGGACAATATAAAATGTCTTTGTAATGTACGAAAAGGATAATGAAAAATAATATTTAAATTTTTAAAAAATTTCATTTAATTTTGTGAACATTAAATTGTAAATGTAAAAGCCCATTAGGGCATGTAATCAATGAAATGCAGTGCATGTATAAAAGAAAGTGTGCAATGTGCGTGCCTCTAAAACTCAGAAACGAGTAAAGTTATGATCAAAGGAGTTATATGGTGTGGTAGCCCTCTATCCCCATCCATGAAAAAGGTTCCCGTTTTTACCTGAAGGTCTTGCTTTTGAAGATATAAGGGCTGGAAGTTTCGTCCTATAGAAATTTCTAGAACAGTCCAGAACATTTGTGAGTATTTGAGAGCATTCCAGAACATTAACTCATTCATAACACAACATTCCAGAACATTCTGGAATGTTCGGGAATAGTCTGGAACGTTTGGGAACATCCCAGAGCATTGTAGAACATTCCAGAACACTTTTGAATGTTGTGGAATGTTCAGAACATTCTGGACCGTTCAAAGCCTTTTTTGCATTTGTGGGGCTACCCAATCTACCCATTGGTAGGTATATATAAAGCAAGATCCGTCGTGGGTTCGAACATCAGTTCAATCCGATTTCAACTCCCTGAGCGAAGCCGGTGACCTCAGCTAGTATACAGTATGTCCGGGGGTAAAGTGCATTAACTTCGGGAGGTGATTCTACATGTTAACAACTTTTTCAGAAATTCCAACATTTTTTTCCCATACAAAAAGATGTACCTACTAAAAATCCTTAGTGTGAGGTACGGTCTTACTTGCTGAGCGCCCGCCGGGCACAATTGTGGCGACATTGCATGGTTGTGACTGGCCCGTATCGTAACAGCGGAAAATAATAAAGCTGGCGGCACACGCCGGTCTATTTTTATCTTTTTACCACAAAACAACCCCTAAAAGTTGGAATTTCGAAAAAAGTTATTTATCTTTTTTACTTTTAATATCATGTAGAATCACCTCCTGAAATGCACTTTACCCCCGGACACCCTGTATAAATAAATGTGTGATTTTTTTGTAATTAATATTTTTTTCTATTTCCAGTTTTTTTTCCGGAATCCAACGTTATTGACCTATCACCTTCATCACCTCCAAAATCAGCTAATATCTGCACAGATACATATTTTACGTCTCCTATCGGCTCTTTCTTCGTAGAGTTAGGACAGAATCTAGTATCAGAGTCTTTAAAAGAGAATTTTGAACAGAAAGATGGACTAAATTCGGAGGAAGACAATTCCAGAGCAAAATTTCTGAAATGTCAGGAGTGTGATTTTCAGACTGATTCTATGTTTGTGTTGGAACATCATTTGGAAAGTTTTGACAGCAAAGAAACGCTGCTGGCCTTTCCTCGGAGCCCTTCCACTTCCAGAGGAAGTTTAGTTATGGTGAGATTATAGGCGTCTATTTAACCGAAATAACCATATTTAACAGTGTGACAATTTTTGTAACCCGGTAAGATTTCTATTTCTTTATAAATAAATAAATAAAATTATAGTCGAGAAGAAGAGAGGTAAGTGATGAAGAAAAAACCGGAGAAGAATGTGGATTTTTTAAGGTGAGTACCTTCCTACCTAACATACAACAGTTCCAACTGTTCCCATCTGCCTGGAGCCAATGAGATTATGCTTTTTTTTACATTAGTTTCGCACAAAAATAATTCTGCTTAGGGCCTACGCCATCTTTGAGGATGCTGTGTGGAGGGAATTTTCAGGAAAGGAAGGAGAGGCAGTTATGGTAATGAAAAAGTATGATAATTTGGAAGTCAGTTTGTCCAGGAGTGATGGACATACGAATCAATTTCTCCTATTGCGGTGCAAGGTGGTGTTCTGAGAGAATACGGCTGATGAAGTCAAAGGGACTCCCTCAACCATTCTCTCTCGATTCGGCCTGTTATGCAGCTGGTGGGCAGATACATCTGCCGCCAAGACCCGGAAAAAACTCACCCCATGAACCCGGGCACCCCTGCCAAGTCACCAAACGTAGCGAACCAGTTAGGGGTGACCTATTAGTTCATGACAGATAATTTTGAAACAGATAAAGAAATAATAAAAATAAAATTAGATAAAAAATGCACAACAGGTCATAAAAATACAAAAAAAATACAAAAATACAGATATTTTTAGGAATAGTGGGATAATTTTTTTACAAAAGATCCACAAAACTCGCCACGTTGATATTAAATATATCAACATAACCTAAGTACCGGTTTTCCACAGTGTGAAATCATTGTATCGGAGAGTGGGAAATGTATGTAGTTCCGCTCTTGAATGCTGCAGTAGAATAATGTATTTGTACGCTATCCCCGATTGGATTTTGTTTTTGTTCGTTTGTAGTGAAATATGACATATTCCTTGAGCAAAATCTCAAGGTAACCAAATTAATAATTAATATTTCGTTATTTATTAATATCTATTGATAACAATAGAAACCGCTGACTCCCAATATCCGTCGCTGACACAAAGGCCAGACTTGTTCTCATCAGCAACAATACAACAATACCATTCGGGGGCTGACAAAGGCCCATTTTAATTATGTCCGCGGTCATTAATAACGTATCGGTCCAGCCGAGAGATGGACCAACTCCCATCTCCCATCTCCCGGACTGATCCGCCCACAGAGCAGCATCCCTATCGCAGCTTTAATGAAATGGACCATTTACAATGTGGGACTAATCACTTTAATGATTTATTTTATTTATTTATGGGGTCACAGTTTTTTGATTTCGTTAGATATTTTAATTGATTTTTATGTCGTATTACAAGTATTTTTCTCCTATATTGCCTATATACAAGTTATCAATATTACAGTTCTTAATATTACGAGTATGTTATCGAATCACTTGAAAATGAAGCAGGTACTGGTGTTATTAATTACATATGTAAATAATTTAAATTAAGGCTGCATAATTCAGATACTGATACACTATTCGTAAAGGTAAATTCTTTGTAAACTTTTTTAATTCACTGTGCACTACAATGTCAAAATTTTCATCAAATTATTAAATACTCGCATGTCGTTGTAATTTTGCTTTTAAAAATTATATCATGAATTCTACATATTATGTACTTGTAAATTAACGAAATGGCTTTAGCCGTGTTTGTTGACCAGATATGAAAAGCCAGATACCTCCTCACCTACCTCCACCCTATATCCTTCCCCTCTCCACCACCTTCAGCCTCGCAACATACCTACCCCAATTGACGATGTCATAGTCTCTCTGGCTCCAGACGGGTGTATTTATGTTTACACATAAAAAAATGGCGAGTTGTTCACAAGAATCTGAACAATTCATCAAACTTCAAAGTGAATTTTCAAGTTCCGTGAAAGTTTTATTCAAGTTCTGTTATTATTTCTTTGAATCAACTGGCCTGCAATGATTTAATAACATAACCGGTCAGTGGCTGAGTGGACATAGCGCTTGGGTCCCACCCGGGCGGCGCGTGATCGATTCCTCGGCTGGCTAAGTCCTCCATCACAACACAACATTTTCGGTTATCTGTGGTGGTAGTAGGAGATTTTCAAACATTGTTGGATTATTCGTATCCTGGGAATGTTTATCTTTCTTTAAAAAAAACTCATAACTTGAAAATTAATTTCGAACATACTGTTCAAAATATGCGAAATATTCGTAACAGCACCTTCCACTAAGCATTGATTCAAATAATCTATAATAATTTTGGACTTATTAAAAATCTCAAATAAAATGTGATAAAGATTATATTACGTAAACAAAACATATTTACAAACTTGCTTAGCAAACTGATCTTGGTATTACGCGGAAATTTGCGTTTGGTGCACTAATAAAGATAATTAAATATATATGAAGCTCAGTTGGTCAGTCGCGGCCCGGAAAGCCGAAGGTCCTGGGTTCGAGTCGAGTATCTTTAAAAGAATGACGTTTGAACAACAAAATCTATTTTCAGGTATATACACATAAATGATTTTCAGACACCAGACGCTAAGCGCGTCAAATACATCAAATTAATAGACAATTGCATTTATTCGTGAGACAAATGCATCCCCACTAAATGCAACATAAAAAGCACAACGATTGATATGATCGGTATTAGTTTACCGCAGTTATAATTGATGCTTTTTACAGTGGTGTCTTATTTTAGTAGAGAATTTGTTTGTTCTATGAATTCATAATGAAGTGGGCGTTCTTCTATTTCTGATATGGAGACTTGAGACTGGGCGTGATATCCCAATGGACGTGTTTTGAAATTAAACTAGAATTATTCATGTGGTACCTATGCAAAAGGGTTTGGTATTTGAACGGTTGGAATTCATTGGGAAGCAATACAACATGCAACTTTTTCACTCAGAACGTGTTCATTCTTTTTATGAAAATCGTTACCATAAATATATGATTACTAAGTGGTTTCAGTACCGATGGAATCGTTTATATTTTTATTGATTGAATTATTAATCACCTTTGGCACTTGATCACCCCGAAGTGTTGTGAAATGTGACGATATTTATATGAGAAGAACATTATAATTTGTCCATTATATATTAAATATTATAATATCGAGATATAATTGTCATTCACCCAACACTCTGTAAGTATTTAAAACAATTAATAAATAAATAATAAAAAACAAGTGCTCACTCAAAAATCACTTAACCCGGCAATCAATCTTTGTAACTTGTTCAATAAATATATATTTTAGTTTTTCATGATGCACCAGAAACATCAATACAATAAAAGCTTTTATCTGCGTACTAAAATTTTATAGATAGATACCTATTGCAGAATACGTACACATAAATTATTATGAAAAAAACCACCAAAGTATCTACAAAAGACAATATACATATAAAAAATATTCAATTTCAATATATCAGCAAGATATCAAAACAAAATTAAAATCTCAAAATTTAATACCAAGCACATCCAAAATTCCTATCTGTATCTTGGTATAAATTATTTCAACAAACTCCCGGGGCAGTATTTCATTTACATGTTGATTTCGTAAAGTCCTGTAAAAAACATTAATTCCTTTTTTATGCATTGTTTATTGTAATAAAACGGAATTTTTAAATTGATTTCACGTAAACAAGCGGCGCGGAGCGTAACACGTCGAATCTCCGCTCCGTCCGGAGGAGTAGTGACCGAAAATAGGGGCCGCTGCCAGTCGTTCTTCGGTGGACGGTATAAGGTTCACTTTGAAATTACAAAATCGACGTCTGCCATATTGTCGCCGTGATGTCAAAAATACCAACGCGAAAATGCATATTATATTTTATTTTGTGAGGTTCGGGCGTAAATTTCATTTTTTTGCGATTATCATAAAATAAACTAAATTTGCCACATTAAACAATAAAACCGTATCCGAAATGAGGTTTATAAATAGGAGAGTTTGGACTTCAAAGTGTTTTTTATAGACCTTATAATTTTTTTTTTCTAGGCTTATTAAAAGACTTATAAAAAAATGACCGATATTTTTAAGGGCCAAGATACGTTCTACACACAGTATTTAATTGAAGCATCTATAATACTTCTAAGCGATCAAATTTTCAAAACAAAAACGTATGATTTTGCATTATTTAGTATGGCTTCATCTTAAAACCAAAAAACATCGAAAATAAACGTTATTTTCGAATTAAATTAAAAAATTACCTGAAGCAACTGTAAGAGTACCTACATTACTATTATTAATACTTCATTTCATTTATTTTAAATCTGTTTATTGATATATCTCAAGTTTCTCTTAAATATCTATTGTTATTAGTTGCAATATTATAATTCACTTACTCAAATTATAACGTTGATAACATAATTGAGCATGAATCCACTCACCAAACCCAAGAGCCTTGTCTCTTTATGCCGAGGAAAGGCTTTTATTATATTCATATTACAAATCTGTTTAACATGTAAAAATAAAATAATAATTATTGTAAAAACATACAAATATTAAATAAATAAATTTATCACAATCAAGAGGAAAATCATTTTTATTACATCCAATACGGGATCATACCAAAATTCTATAACAAAGCCAGGAATGTATACTCAATAAATTATAAGTCTTAAGTAGCTAATAAAACATATCCGCTTTTTTGTTTAAAATTAAATCTAACGTTACCCAATTGTAAGGATTCCCAGAAAAGCGCAAATTCGATAAAGCTCTGTTAAAATATCATTCTCCAGAAATATACTACGTCAATTACTAAACATGTCAATCATAAATCCATTGGAGTCCGTTTGGTCCTCAATGTGGCATTGTATTCACGCCCCAGCTATGAAATATAATACCCGATTCATAATAAACATGAAATTTTTAAAATCATCCACCGTATGAACGGGACCAACTGAAAATGGTACACACCGCGCCGAAGGACCTTTTTTTGCCGCAAATAATATAATATTATGTGACGCAAGAAATATAATGACATCGGTTATGATGGTTCAGGTACTGCGGCCAATGTCTTTACAAATATTGTGATAGATGAAAATATTTAAACTAAACAAAAATAATAATTGATATTTTTTAGAGTTGTGCAATGTGCATACCCTCAGTAGCTTTGATGAGAGACCATTATTCAGAATCTGATGGCATTTCTGTTTGATGACCAGATCTGAATGGCCAGGTACCAAATACATTAGATTTACACGGAAAAAATCCCTCAGGGTCTATGTCATCATTGGGGATGCTGTGTGGAGGTTATTTTTGATGGAAAATGGGAGAAAGTTCTGAGAGGAAAAAGGTGGATAAGAATCTGGGATCGACGTGTGTAGGAGTGACGGACGTATGAATCCATCCTCCCAATGCGGTGTTAGGCGGTGGGTCTAGAGAGTCCGGCAGCAGAGATCAAAAGGTCTTCCTCAACCAGTCTCTCGCGATCCGGCCCGCCACGCAGTAGGCAAACGCATTGGCCGTCAAGACCCGGGCACCCCTGCTGATCTAGTCCCCTCTTTACTGCCTTCAACTTGGAAGGAACCCTTTAGCGATGTTCACATTTTAATAAGCGCCATTTTGTCAAATAACACATCGATGACACTTTGATAAACCCAAAAAAAATCAAAACTTTGTAAAAAAAAATTTTAAATCACTTGTTTTGTTACAGATTATGCATTATGCAATTGATTAGGTTGGTACCTACCTACATCAGTGTTGAGATTATTTTTTTACTTTAGCTCTGCACAGGAGGCCCTGAGGAATATAATTTCCCACCGGGCCTATGTCATCTTCAAAAATACTGTAGAGTTTTTCTTTTTAGTTATTTGTTTCGTAACAAAACAACATACGTTCATCCAATGGTACAACATAATACTATTACGTAATTTATTTGCTACTTCCGAAGAACCTCAATTCCGTTCCAAAACTTGCTCTGATTTTAAGACCATCTTTTTAAATCCAATCAAACATTATAAAATTTCCTTTCACAACATACAATACTATAGTAGGTAAGAACCCTAACAATGCAATATTGACAGTACTCTGTACACTGTACAGTGTACAGTACCGCCCCGAACATCTTGTCTTTACTTTCATCGCTGCACTGTCCCCCTCGTCTCGGCATATGAACATTTATCATAATCTATTGAGCGGCAATGCCTTCTTTGGTACTAGTGCCCGGGTATCAGAAAAGTACAAAGTACAATGTAAATGATAATATTAAATAACTTTAAAGTGGGGTAGAAAGACTTTTTGTTTGTAATTGCCTTAGGGTTACATTATGGTTCCGACATTTTTGTAGAGCTACGAAAAAAAGTTATGGCAAATCATAACTTTTTTAAAGCAATTGTTTTCTTCCTTTTTAACCTCATAGTAGTCGATAGGTTTTCTCAGATTGTCCTTGTGAAAGTCAACCGTTTACGTAGCTTGATATTGCATCAGTTTTGTTTAGTGACAAGTTCTGAATAGCTAGTTAGGACACATTCAAACATACTTCTCCACCTATAATTTCCCCCCTACGCTATACCTCACAACAATCCTCAAATTGGGAATGTCAAAGTCCCTTTGACTGAATAAAATCAGAATTTTATTATCTATTCTCAACGGCAGGCTGGATCAGGATAGACTGGTTGAGGGAGTCCTTTTGACCTTTCCAACTAGACTCTCTCGGAACGGTAGGAGGATTTGTATGTCCGTCACTCATGGACGCACTGATACCTAGATTCCTACCTACCCTCAAATATTTTTCCTTCTCAGGACGTCCACTCCTTCCATTCCAAAAAAGACCCTCCACACACAGCATTCCCAAAGATGGTGAATAATTGTCCTCAGGGGTCTCGTGTGTGAATCTAATATTAAAAAAATCGAGTGCAGTTCACACGCAGTAGAAGTGAAACCTTCAACCACACAATCTCAACCAATAGGAGTCTTGAAAAGTGAGCTCATAATCTTAGTTGCCAATGCGCGCAGAGCATCTAGATCGCGACGCTTTATAGGTAGGTTTAGTTTCAATCTATCTCATTCTATAGCAGGCTAACTCCTATAGATGTATGTGTTTGTCTCTTTTTAGTGTCACTCGCTTACGTTTCATCGAGTTTCAAATCACAACGGTAGTAAAGAAGTTTACTTCAATATTGTTACAAAGTTTAAAACATATTTTACATTTTACACCACACAAGGAGGACCCCGATTAGTCTATATCATTCTCTCGCAGGCTAAATCCTATATATGTATGTGTTAGTCTCTTTTTAATGCCGCTCGTTTCCGTTTCATCAAGTTTCAAATCACAACGATTCTAAAGAAGTTTTCACTCTTGAAAAAATAAGAAAAAGACAAATGAAAAATTTATATGTTTAAAATTAAAATATTTTCTATATGGTTAAAACGCTGCCACAACACTCTGTCGTCACTCTCCAAAAAAGCTGTAATAAAAAAATATAAACGTTTGCGCTATTGATAAATATCACATATTATGATACACAGGCGGGATGCTGTGTAATCAGCCGTAAAAATATGACGTGTCCTTTCAGAGGGACCCCTGTGTACAATGCACACAATGATCTGTATCATCTGATATGTTCCACATCCACCGAAAGCTGCGGACATGATTGTTTGGTCCATGTTTTCCCATACAGTTTGCTCGCTGGACCAAACAAATATTATAAGTCTTGTTGAAAAATGGACATAGATTATGTTGCATAATTGTATTAAGAATTTTGAAGTGTAGGTTTGCAATAATTTTGAATTCACAAAAGGATTTTTTTGGAGTTGGACATAATATAATGTTTTTCTTTGGTTGAAGAAATTGTTGGTGGACCGACAAAGTTTCAGCCAAAGTGGATTGCTTGTTAATTTGATCCAAGCTTACTTATATCGAGTACCATAATTCAAGTACTTCATACATATTATTACGTTTTACTTTATTATATGTTATGTAAGGCAATCGTACACAGCGGCTCAATGTTGCACAAAAAGGAGTACTAATAGGCCTTTTCATACAAAACTTAGATTTGGATTTGAGGCCAAAATACTTGACCAGACTGTGTGCTTATTTTTTTAAATGACTTCGAAAAGGAGGAGGTTATCAATTCGACGGTTTTTTTATGTTTGTTACCTCAGAACTTTCGATATGGTGAACCGATATTGATGATTCTTTTTTTATTAGAAAGCTGGTATTTTCCATGTGGTCCCATTTTAATTTTGTCCAGTTCTGACTATGGGATCCATGAGAAAACTTTACATGTCTTAAATTTGCAATAAGTATGTGCGCGACAAATGGACGAATAACTCAATATTACGCCAACAGATTTCGATGATTCTTTTTTTTTAAAGTAAACTTTTTTACGCACGCTCTTCTCTTAAAATAAAATAAAAAACAAAAATTTTAACAAAACAAAAAACGACTTAAAAAAATGCACTAAAAAGTTAAAAAAATAATTTCGTACGATTGTTATTTTTCTAGTCGGTGTCAGCCAAATTCTCCACATTTCACCTATAACTACCTATGTATGTAGTTCCCTTGGCTGACATCGACTCCAAAAATAACAATCGTACGAAATTTTTTTTTACTTTTTAGTGCATTTTTATAAGTCGTTTTTTGTTTTGTTGAAAATTTTGAAACCAAAAATATGTGGCAAATATCTAGTAAGTATATGTGGTACTTTATTCATTTGTGATTAAAATTATAAAATACAGGCCATGAGAGAAATCGATTTTTCACGATTATGGAGACAACTTTGGCAATTAATTAGTTCTGAGTAAATGAAAATCATAGTTTTCTAATTTTTATGTGGCTACCGCCCAAAAGTTCTAATTGCTCCCTTCTGGAGACAGAGAGATAATGAAATCCCAAATGGGGTAGGTATGTTGTGAGGCTTAAGGAAAGGGGAACAAGGTGGGGAAGATGGAAGTACCTGGCTATTCTGATTTGGTCACCAAACTTTTACACCAGGGCGATACTTAATCTTCCACTCCGAAACGTGCCGCAATTATACCATATGTTATTTAAAATCAATAAATTATGAAATATCATAAATCAGGTATTCGTACCTGCGACCTTCGGATTGCTGGTCGAGATCCTTACCCCTCCATCTAGGATTCCGCCAATTAACTACTTACATCGATAGGAACATTTCTTCTTTTGAAAGGCAATGATGCCGAGGCAAATATTTTTTTTTTGTACAAATACATTAAGCTTCATCAATCTTACAATATAATATAAGTAATATCCATTGAATTTTTGCGGGTTTGCGCTAGTATTTTTCATAATGTCCATTAAAATGTATGAAACAATACTGTAGCCGAGTAACAAACAATCTTAAAAAGATTATTCAAATTCGATTTTATAGACTGGTATCACCTGGAACCGCTCTCCGGTCTAGTGCATGACGATGCAAACTTATTCCGGTTTCAACGTTCGTTAAGTTCGCCTGCTTTTCTTCTAAGCGAAATAATTGTTAAATCTGTGCTAACTTATTGTAACATAAAGTTTCGATGTAAAACTCAAATGATAAATAAAATGATAAAATATATAAAAGAGGTAAAATTATGGTTGAATAATGTTGATATTGAAACGCTTTTTCTATAAATTTATCCATCTTCATACAACTCACTTTCTGTAACTTTCTAAACTGTAGTACAATATGTTTTATGTTTATTTTTTTTAATAACTAAAAAAAAAAAAAAAAATATTAAAAAAAAAAATTTAAAATCAGTATGTTTTTATCCATATTTTTATTTTACTTATATAATAGTCGAAAAAAACCTTTTTCAGTACAATATGTTTTCTGTTTATTTTTTTTTTTAATAACTAAAAAAAAAAAAAATATATTAAAAAAATATTTAAAATCAGTATGTTTTTTCCATATTTTTATTTTACATATATAATAGTCGAATAAAACCTTTTTCATTTACTCTAACTATGAAATACTAACTTTATATTTTATATGTTTTTTTTTTTTTAAAGTCTATTTTATACTTTGTGTACTTAGAAATATAGTATTTTGTTTTTAATATTACCCACACTCAGGCAGTGCCTTAGTGGGTTTTCATTTCTTGTTTATACTATATGTTATTATGTTTTATGTTATAATATAATATTAATTTTCTATTATACATTATATGTAAAAAGAAATGAGAATAAATAAAGTTAAAAAAAAAATATATATATATATATTTGACTCGCGTTAATCAAGAGTTATTATTGAAAACCTTCACAACACACGCATCCAGTTTACAGACGTGGCAAGGCCTGTAAACTGCCAAACCCTCTGGATAAAATATCTAAACATAACCTTCATTGCTAAAATACTCACCAGTAGGTACAAACTAACTAAGGCGCTAGTACAACATGTTGCCACTCAACCTACAGAGAATGTCAGAAGTTAGGAGTGTCATTATTTTACTGAATTTAGTGCTTCTTACTTCGTCGTAAAGACTTACGTTTTTAAAATAAAACAAAATTAAAAGTTACACCAACGTTTGTCTTTTTATTCTGAGGGAAAACTGGGGTAAAACCGCCCCCTCTCGAATATCTGCGATGTAACAATAAAGTAGCGAACAATGGATGTTGCGTTTCTTCCATATTCCCCCTTTGTTTATTCAAATGATAAAAGTCTTGTGTTTGATGCTGTGGAAGATGCCTCTCTCCCTTTTGACAAGTCATCTGCATAATCTGGTTGCTAGTGATATTAAAAGATGCCTCGGGCCTAATTTTGGGATATAACACAGCGATACAATTTCCGGGAGAAGTGATAGCGGCACAACAAATCTTTTCGTAAAAAATGGGGCCCCAATAATTTTTTTTATATAATAAAATATTTCCACTTTGCAATAAAATCAAATTTAAATGGAATATTTCTGAACATTTCCGCAAACAATTTTTTTTATCTAATGTAAATTATTCGAAGTAAACATAATTTGTAAAATACATATACAAATTTTGATTGCAATTATTAAAAAGTTTTAAAAGTGGCGCACCTTACTTATTATCTATATATTACATACTAGGTGGTTCCCGGCATGCGTTGGAATGACATATTCAAAGAAGTACATTGTTTCTCATTGAATCACACTTCCCGTTCGTTCCCGTTCCCCTACCGCGTCCGCTTCCTAGCTAGCTTTATAAATAAATTATAGCCTATATGTTATTGTGATGTATGAGCTATATTATTGTAAGGTTTCATTAAAATCCATTCTGTAGTTTTGGCGTGAAAGAGTAACAAACATACATCCATACAAACTTTCGAGTTTATAATATTGTACAGTAGGTTAAAAATAAAATAAAAACACACACGTATTTTGTTAGACAAAAGCATTATAAACGTTATCGTCACCTCAATTTTTTGTCGTTTCATGTAAAAATAATTAATAAAAAATCCCAAAGATTCATATTTTTTTAAAAATTGCAGTCGAAAACTTTTGTTTCATAAAGATGTAGGTACATTTTAATAATTTTGTGGTGCACTTTAGATTTGAATGTAAAGCGTGATGTTTTCTCATTCTAACACTGTTTAAATCACATTTCTCACCATGATAGTAAGGGATTATTGATCGGTATATGAGTTGTTCACCTATATGAGTTGTTCCCAAAAGCGAACAAATTATAGAGGTTAAGTCATTTTAAAAAACTTTATTTTTTATTATGGGTAACCAATTGAATTATATTATTACATAGTTCCCATCGTTCATATAAATTAGTCACCCTTTCCGCTACGTTCACTCGCAATTTTAGCATATTATGATGAATTTATCGATATTGTTTTTCATAAAATATAAAAATTTAATTTAAAAAGTTTTGTTTACAGTTTTAATAAGGGCAGTACTGAGAACGGAAAATAAAAAAAATGGAAACCGCATTATGAAAAATAATAATCAATTTTTCAGAATTTTATCATACATTATGAAAATATATTTTTTCAATATTCAAGACTAAATTCAAAGCGTTGAACAAACTGCAAAGCCCATTGTAAAATTTATTTTCTAAATTGAAAATAGTATAAATGCTCGTGAAAACTAATTTGAATTGAATTAACATTTTTTATTTATTTTTATTAATGTGTTCCATGTTAAAGAGAATCAGGGTATAATGACGTCAAATAAATGATTGTTTAAATTGTTCATCTTTTCACAATGATGGCATCCCAAACTAAAGTAAAAGGATTAAAATTATGGTTGAATGATTAAGATGTTTCAACTCAACTACCATAAATTCTCTGTAAAAAAATATATTTTACTTTTAATTACATTATTACATTTATTTTATTTTATTTATTAATGGATTACAGCGCCCAGAAGGTATCTTTCATGAAAACGGCGTTATGAAAATCAGCTTTTTATTATTATCAGCTAAATAATATTATTATTTTTTTTTATAAATACGTCAACACAATCATCCTTTACTGTAAAAAAAACTTTTTTTGTACACTTAAATAAAATTTTAGGTTGTTTTTTTTTACATTAGCTTTACACATTAAAATAATTCCTCTCAGGGCCTATGTCATCTGTGTGGAGGGTACTATGAAGAAGGGAAGGAGAGGAAGTTCTGGGACGGAAAAGGGTGTGAGTTGTATGCTTTTTTTGTCACTGTACTTGATCTACGTTAATAATCTTCGGGTGTCAAAAGCTAATGATAGTCAAGCCCATGCCAAATGCTAAGGCAAATTTTGTACCCCAAAATAACTTATAATTTTACTATAAATGAAAGCAAACATGCTGCTGCACTGATACTCGTAGCAACGAATCCCAGCTTGTAGTACATTAACATAATTAACAGAAAAACACAAAATTACAAAGCTAAATTCGCCATTGGCAAAATTCATAAGATATAAAATTACAAGATATGACGAAGACCACCAAGATGAGACTCGTCTGGGCGCTGATTTCGCCCATATTTCTCTGCGGTGTGGAAACATGGACACTCAAGGCCGAAAATTCATATTTCGTCAAAAGATGTTCTTACGATCGTACAGGGCGGTTCCAAAGAGAAAAATTAATTATAATTATTCTCCGTACCAACTTTTTAAAAATAATAACTGAACAACGATTTGATTTCATTTTAAAATGTTGAAAGGCGTGAAACTATTAAAATTATGTACTTTGTAATTATTTTTCTATCATAAGTATTTATAATTTTTCAATAATGTCTTAGCAAAATAAGAATGTAAAAAAATCGTTAATATATTAGTTTTTAAGACCATAAATAAATAGACAAACTGAAGTATTTTAGTCACAAAGCACGTGTGCGGATCTTTTTTTAAACGATTTTCTTTGAACTAAAATGAAAATTCTGAAACAGCTTTCCCAGATAATTAATTGATTTATTTGACTGCATTATATGATTTGAAATGTGTGTTGAACCTACAAAATTTTGTTGGTAAATTTAATAAATCTGTACACAATTAATTTCTATTTTTTTGTGGAAAATAGTCATATGTCCAAAATTTGATTTAAAAATGACATATTTCCGGTTTTGTCTGATTACTCCCACTTAAAACCAGCGAAAGTAAACGATTGGACACCCTCGAAATATGTGCTGGATAAAAAATAGTTTTTTAAGAATGCCAGTAGCGTATTTTAAAATTAATTGGTTAATTGATGGATTTTAAGGTGTCCTTGGCTCTCCACGCAGCACAGAACCACGAAGAGTGGAGGAGTCTTGTCCACCATGGAAATAGGAATCGGGGTCACGATTCTCAGTAACGAGGTACCAACGTAAGAAGAAGAAATTAGTTGAATATTCTACAATAATACAGATTTTTTTCTCTTCCTTTAACTTGGCACTATCTTTTATCTACATACTTGACCAGGTACACAGTATTAGGTAACATATCGCTGTGTTCCGTTCTGACAAGAGTCCCCCGGCTATAGACCTCGGATTGATATATATTTTTCCGGAACATGGAACACAAAGGGAATAAAATTATCTCATATTTTCCGGTCGGTTGGCCGCGTCAGGTAGCCACCTTTTTACACTCCAAATGCTTTGCCGTTTCTATCGGCTGCTTTCTAAACTGGCGCAGATTTATCAAAGGAGAGGATGTACAGATTCCCTTTGATTTATTTGTGTGAAAGTAGGTAGGTACATTCATACCTAGGTAATACTTATATCTGGGTACCCAACAGTAGCGTGCATTGCTCTACGACCAAATATATACTCTGTGTAATTTTTGATGTTCGGGATGACTATTTTACTGTTATCATGTCCTACTGAATAAATGAAAGTATTAGTTTCTTACTAAATTCCAGTGTTCAGTGTGTATTTTTCAAAAATGGTATTAAATTGTGAATTGAATATTCGAAAATGGACATTTCATTAAAAAGTTAAAATTTGATAAATAGAAATCTTATTCTTCTATCTTCTATCTTCTATATAAATAAAAATGAATCGCCGAAATGTAACGACTACGCCAAATTGGATAATTCTCTTTTTTTGGTCATTATTGTCAGGACAAGGTTTATATAAAACTACTGGTGAGCTCTGGCATTATGAAATTTGCAATAGGTGGCATGCGAGCTGTTTGAAAACTGAATGTACCGGGACTGAATGCATGGAATGGGGGAGGGGAGAAGGGGGAGGGGAACTCGGGTAAGGGGTCGCGAAAGGGGGGAAGGGGAACCAGGAAGGGGGTAGGGGAACCTGGGAGGGGGGAAGAGAACTCGGGAGGGGGGGTTCGCGGGACGGAGGAAGGGGGAGAAGGAATGTGGAGGAGGCGGAGTGGGAACACGAGAGGGGAAAAGGACGCGGGAGAGGAAGGAGAAGCGGAAGAGGAACGGGACGAATGGGAAAGGACACGCAGTGAGAAACAATTTCTTTATTAAATAGCATAGCAACGCATGCCGGGTACCGGCTAGTTGTTTATAAATGAAGATTGATTTTGACATAAAAAATATTCACAAATTTCTAAGAAAACTTTTTATTTAATTCGGGTAATAAGGAGAGGCGCAGTTTTCAGCATTTATGGACTGCACTTGAATAGATATGATTTTTGATTTTCACGGCCAAAAGTATTGCAATGATTAATTTTTGAGGTATTATGCCGAATTGCGTTACTTTAACCATCCTTCTTCTTTAGCCAACGTTTCGGACAGCGTTTTTAGACAACGATTCGGACGTTGACACACCTGCCCTGATTATGGACACTGTAACGATGTCCGAAACGTTGGCTAAAAATGGAGGTATTGTAGTTGAAAATTTCTCTTTAAATTTCTAATTAACTGTGATGTGTTTTACTTTTAATATTTTTTATTGGAATCTTTATAAAAAAGACCTCTTTTGGTATTGTACCTATTTTGAGATCTAAACATTACAATTAGTATTATATTTACATTATTCTTCAATGGTGATTCGAACCTCTAATATAAAAGTATACAGAGTTTACAGAGAGCACCTAAATAGATCTTAGTGGGTTGCTTTTGAATTGTATTGTGCTTATGATTTGTGTGCCTATATGTTATTCTATAATTTTCCACTTTGTTATTTTGTTTATTACTTTCTGTTAGTTTGATCCAGTTTTTTGTTTGAGTTTGAAAGATAGATTTTATTTTGTGTTTTATTTAACACCTGAATAATATTATACAATTTTGGAGTTATTTGTGCTTCGGAAGCTTAAAATGAATTATATTAACAAAAATATTAATTTGCCATATCTCATACCCTCTCCTCAATTATTGTAACCACATTTCTCTAGCTCCAAGCAGTAAAACTTCTCTTTAAAAATTCTTGCTAATTATTTCCCATTGGCCATTAATAACATTCATATTCCCAATAATGCAAGTACACAGATAATTATGATTTATTAAAAATAATAATAATAATATATTGATTTATTGTCTTCTTTTCTTTACAATCTATCTAGAAATAATGATATCCTCACTGGGATTTCCCGTGCTGAGGATTTCAATTACATATTATAATTTAATTATAAGAAATTAATATGAATTAGTTATAAACATATAGGTATCATGTAGTATTTTTTAAATAATTAAAAATTAAATAAAATTGTGTTTTTTTATAATTCAGTTCAGTAGATTCGGTTTTAGTCTGTATTTGATATCAGTATATTTTCTATTTCTGTTCTCCCTAAATTTAGTATCCAGCTTTTTGTTTGAGATTTAAATGTTATACTGTTGAGGTTTTTAAGTGAGAGTGGTATTTTTTTGTAAAGTTTAATACATAAAGTTTAATATTAAATAAATAAAGGCTGGAAGATTTGATAATAAACTGGATCTAGTGTTAAAGAACTACCAACGAATACTCAAATCTAACGCAATTTGAAAGAAAAAATAAATAAATTTATAACATAACATTATTACATCTTTGTAGGTATAAATAAACAGTGTATTAAGTGCTCACCTTATTAAATATTTAAAATGGTTGACGCCTAGTTTAACTCCTTGAAGCAAATCATAAGTACTCGTAAATGGTATACCTGCACTCGCGTGATTATGAACAATTGATTTTTGATTCAATTTGTGTTGGTTATTCATCATAAATTTGACATGGAAACTCGCAAAAACTAGGTGAGCACACGACCTTGCCAATATAAGAATAATTTGCATTAGAACTTATTAAAACATGTTATAAAATGTAAGGAAAAAAACAATTTAGTCGTTAACCTTTTAGAGATACAGTTCCAACATCCAACAAATAAAAAAAATCGTAAAAATTTTCTCACGTCGATAATTATAAGACAAGCATGCAACCATAAATCTATTCAAGGAAATCAACACTTCTTTTCCATTATTGCTCCGTGTATTGTAAGTACGGAGTAATAGCCAAAAAATGAGATTAGATTAGCCAATTGAATCACTCATTTGAAAAACTCATATTCAGCGAATAACGTTTTGAGTGCAACATTTTTCTTTGTGCTTTAGAAAATACTCGTTCTGTAGGTACAACCTCTTTGCCGGCTCTCAAATACATTTCGTGGTCCTTCGAATCATGAAAAATATCTGGGGTAAGTTTTGTTTTTCAAATGAACGCTAGGGTGACCGGCCAATTCAGAATAAAACCAACTAATAACCACCTCTTCATAGCTTTTAATGGCTTTTCAAAGAGGTGTTGAGTTGACTGGATTCTGAGTTTTCATGTCACCGAACGCTTTAAGGCTGCACTAATGTTTTACATGTGTCAAGATGAAAATCATAAATATTTACATTATTGGCGGTTAAGGGGAAAATGCCACTTAAGGCTTCGTAGTAAGCGACCAAAAAGATGACATGGTTTGAAATGGAGATGTATAAATACGGTTCCATGACAGCTCAGAATCAACTCAACTCAACACCTCTTTGAAAAGATATTAAAAATAAAAATAAATAGTCCATAACCTAACCTAACGTAACCTATTTAACCAATATATTTTTTTCACCACTTTCAATGACTTGTTAGATAAAAAAAACGTTTATTGCGAACGCTAATATTAAAAAAAATGTAATTAAGAAAAAATTGTAAAATATATTTAATAAAAACGAATCGTTTCAAATAGAGCAAAAATCTCATGAGAAATGTCAAAAGTAGCATTTAAAGGTACGCTGTGAATTTTTCATACCTGTAACATGTTAAATAACAGAACAAATGTGTTTTTAATAATTGTTCGGAGCGTACTTTGCGATTTTTTTCCATTGAAGGAATTTCATACAATTACCGTTTCGTCTCAGCAAAAGTTTGGATATTATCTTAAAAAATAACGTTTTTTTAAGAATCGAAAACAAAAAGAGTTCGGTAAGTGTTTTTCCCAAAAATAATTAAATTAAAGCCATCTATTTAAGGGCAGATTACGAATTCTTTTAAGTTTACCCTTAAACGTAGATTTTAAGAGTAAGAACGTGGTTGATCAACGGAGTGATGTGCAGTTTTTTATTAACACCTATTTTCAGAGCATGATTAGGTGGACAAGAGGTCTTTTTCAAATAGGCGATTCACTTTTAATATGGTTCACTTATTCTATGGTGGCTCATATTCCAAAACAAGGCTTGTCGGTGCACAGCGTGCAGTAATTCTCCCTAATAATGTGTTACGCTAAATAATAACAAGTCGAAGCACGGTGCGGTCTGGTATAATTGAATAGCCGATACATTTTTCCAGCAGTAATTATGACACAGTGCGCCAAACAAGCGAACTGGCGAACAAACCGATTCACGGATCTCGGAGTAATAATTTAGCAAGAGTTAAGGCTTTGAATGGCATTTGAGCCAAAGTCGTGACGCCACGACATGTGTTGGTGAAAGTGAACGACGTCAAAATTAAGGCATCCGCTGATCCGCTGGCAATTTGTGGGATCTTTTTCCATGTCAAGTACCTATTTTGTAATCTGGAGTAACGATCGTGTGTGAAAATCGATCAGATCTTGTTATGTCTTTGCCAATCGCCCCGATACTATCATTTATCAGACTGAGCGAGAAAAGGTTCTTCGTGCGTTTTAAAAGTCATCGAATTAGAAGCAGACAGCGATCATTTAAATTTCTGGGTTTTGAGATGAGTTATGACACTCTTTGAATATTAATATTTGATCTATTTGTTTCGTTTTGCACGGTTTTCCGATATCCCAATTTGAAACTATTACTATACGCCAATACTAGTCAGAATTCAGAGTAATGTCTCAATCTGAAATAATAAACAACAATGCAATCTAAATGCCTCCGTTATAACTCTGAGAAATATGGAACCTCCGGGGCATCAATATCGTTTCCAGAAAAATCTAATATACTTGAATGATGGAAATTTCAAGGAATCGATAGTTGATTTAATGTAAACCCTGAAGAAGTAAGTATTGCTTAGGAAACTTGAAATTAGATTGGATTTTTAAACAATAAAAGTGCTTAAAACAATGTGTACGTTTACTTATTACCTAATTTAATATTAAAATTCAGTAAAAATTTAAAAGGTTTAAATCCAAATTACTGTTAAGAATCAAAACGATGGATCTCGAATCAATTTCAAAGAATAAATTCTTTATTTTTACGTGATGTAAAAATTATGACAACAATTTAACAGAAAAGCTCACCAGAGGGTAGAAGCTTTTTATACAACTATTAGAATTAATGCGTTGAAATGTTAATAGCCATTAAGACATTTTGATATTTTCAGGTTCTCCTCACCGTGCACCGTTCAATCTACTTCGCCCCTAATATTTTCGATTAAAAATCTTCTCCAATATTAGGGGTTCTATGGTCTAACGGCTAACGCATAGATTCTCAAGCTTTTTTTGCCCACCGCCCACGTTGAGAATATTTTTATTTCTAGCGCCCCATAACTCGTGAATACAAAACAGCAAGTGCTCACGATGAATGGGGCGTAATGGGATACCACGACAGGGTCATACCACGTTTGAAATGTTAATAGAAATGAAGACATTTTGATATTTTCAGGTTCTCCTCACCGTACACCGTTCAATCTACTTCGCCCCTAATATTTTCGATTAAAAATCTTCTCCAATATTAGGGGCTCTATGGTCTAACGCATAGATTCTCAACCTTTTTTTGCCCACCGCCCACTCTGAGAATATTTTTATTTCTAGCGCCCCCTAACTCGTGAATACAAAACAGCAATTGCCCACGACGAAGGGGGCGTAATGGGATACCACGACAGGGTTACGTTTGCCACAACGGAGGGGGCGTAATGGGATACCAAGATCGGGTTACATTTGCCACGACGGAGGAGGCGTGGTGGGATAGGGAAAATATTTATTTTTATGAATGGGATGGGGCAAGATAGGATGGGGGTGGGAATGGGTTTCTCTGGGTCTCCTTCAAGTCCTAAAATCTGAAACGCCCCCCAATTTTCTCTTGGTCCTCTACCGCCCGCTGAAGGTCTGAAACGACCCCAAGGGGGCGTTATCGCCCACGTTGAGAACCTATTGTCTAACGCCTAACTTCTAACTGGCTCAAAGCAAATCTTTCTTTCGTTTATCTACCTATGTACCTGCGCAATGGTCTTCGCTTTCATATTATGTCAACGAAGATGTGCTACCAAATCAAATGACTATTTTGTTGATATTTTACATTTTTAAACTTTTTCTATTGCTCCTATTCTAATTTCCATGGTAGACAAGCATCTTCCACTTCTTGCGGTTCTGCACTGTCAAGAGCCAAAGACACTGAACTTCCTCTGACTCTTCTGCCTTCCCCTTTGCCAGTAACTACGAGTCTCTCCACGTTGGAGTTCTCAGTTTGGCGAGAAGCATGTCCAAAGTCCAAAGCATCTTAAAATACTAGTACATTGTAAGCTAGTTGAGAGCCTATTTGGGCTAGTTGATAGATAGTTGAGAGCCTGTTGTGGATGCCAGAATGGACATATTTGTGAATATGGCTGTCCAAGGAATCCTGAGCATATTTCTCCAGCACTACATTTTGAGGGCGTTTACCCGCTTTCTTTCGAGTGTCCACTTCTCCACTGGCAAACTAGTTACCTATCAAAATATGAATGTGTAAATTAATCTATTGGCTATAATTTTTTCTGGTGTGTGACTTCGTAGCGTAATCAGACGCCGTGAAATCTACTCCATGAATAATCGTCGACATAATAATACGACGCCGCTCTAACATGATTTTTTTCCTCATGCTGACGGATCGCAGTTTTTATTACGCATAAATCAATTATATCCGATCTACGCAGGTGATAATTATGTTCACCGTCATTAAGTCTATCTGGGATGCGTTTCAAGCTGATCTCTTACTGTACCTTACACTGTGTACTGGCTTTCCACTGATCAGATCTCTTGCTTTCTTTAACCGTGGCTAAAATACAGTAATTTTTAAATGAATTGAATTGGATGGAAAGAGTTTATTACTGGTAATGCAAGGGGTGAGATTGAGGTGCCAGACATGTTACAAAATGTACTAATTTGCATGAGTACATGATACTTGGAGTTTCGTTAAGAGCTTACTCAAAACATGAAATTTGGTTAGCTCCTAAAGTCATATTCTCCCAAGGAAGTCGAATTACAATCAAATAAATTAAAACGGTTTAAGTCGAAGCATAATTCAATAGTTAAAATACATATAGTTTTTTTTAAGAATAACATCACTTCACTAAAATACTAATAAAAAATTAGTTAATTTATTTGATAGATACATTAGTTTACATAGTTTAAAACTTTATTTGATAATGTGGGCCTCACGGGATGTTTTACACCCGTGCCGAGCCCCCCATTTTACAATTTAATAAAATTCAATAAAAATTGAAATAATAAATTTAAATAAATAAAAAAAATATTATGAGGTACTTTTTCATTATTTGTTTTTGCGTTTTGCGCTACCTCCTTCTTTAGCGGACGTTTCAGACAGCGTTGCAGTGTCCATCATCAGGGCAGATTCGGCAGATCCGACTGTAGCAATAGAAGAAGTTTAAAAAATTAAAATATTAAAATATTATGAGGTATTTTTTCTTTTTTTTTTTGGGTGTTATGCCGTGTTGCGCTACCTCCTTCTTTAGCCAACGTATTGGACAGCGCTGCAGTGTCCACCATCAGGGCAGATCCGGCAGATCCGGCAGATCCGACAGATCCGGCTGTCGGATCTGCCGAATCTGCCATGATGATGGACACTGCAACGCTGTCTGAAACGTCGGCTAAAGAAGGAGGTAGCGCAACACGGCATAACACCCCAAAAACAAAAAACGAAAATGCTTTTGGCCGTGAAAATCTAAAAACATTATGAGGTACTGTTGAAAATAATGATACGTGCATTGTGTTTGTGTATTATGTAGGAATATACGTTTTTACTTTAACGTTAAATTTTTTTGGTAATATTGCCTTTTTTATTCTTTAATCTATCTTTAATTCAAATTCTTCAACGTCTTTTCTAATTTATTTATTAAGAATAATGTAATTTAAATTTTCAACACATTCCAGAGGGATAGATGCTTTCAGTATCGCCCTAGTGAAATATCACTATTCATAAACGAAACTTGCTTTATATGACTTAAGCCGTGTTTGGTGACCAGATCTGAATAACCAAGTACATACTTCCCCACCTTCCTTCTTTTTATATCCATCGCATCCCCACTTCCCTGAGTCTTACAATATGCTTACCCCAGTTGGAGATGCCATAATGTACTGGCTCCAGACGGTTGGGAGCAGTTGGGACTCTTGTGCGGTACTCACATAAAAATACAGGAAATTCTTCAATAATTATGGTAATTTCCCAAATTAAAAAAAAAAAATTACATAAATATCGCACGAAATTCCCAATACGCACATACGCAGGGAGCCAGAGAGACCATGTCATGTTGTGAGGATGAAGGTAGTGTGGTGAGGGGAAGTAAATGAAAGATGGGAAGATAGGTAGGGGAAGTAAAGGAAAGGTGGGGAAGTACGTGGCTATTCAGATCTGGTCACCAAACACGGTTAAAACCAATATAACCAATGTTTCAATTCTAAATGGTGGCAATTTACCAGGACGTTACTGAGAGTATCTTCTACAAATTAAACCAACAAAATTCACTTACGCACATTGGGATTTGAACTAGCGAGCTATGGATTGCTAGTATCCTCGCCCACGGACGACATCAAATATTATACTTCTCTTACCAAATTCTTCCCTTCTCACTTTATAAAAATTCGTATTAAGGAAGCTCATCTTTTAAAAATATGTATATTACAGCCTAAATAATACTCGAATTATATCATAAGGCAGTCAACAAATGGAGGTATTGCATTATTCTTAGTTAGGTAATGCATTCAATTTTTTAGTTTTTTACAACAGCGCACATTATGTAGACTAGTTACATCAAAGTAATAACTTACGAATGATAAATTGCCCAATTATTCCGTGGTGTGCATACATTGCTAATTATAATTGAAAATTTATGGACACATTAAAAATTTACGGAATAATTTTGATAAGGTGGCAGGAAGTATGTTTTGCTGAAAAAACAAAGCGTTTAATTTATCATGAATATTCAATTACTACATAATAACAATTTATTGTTTTAATGGTTACTTTATTTGTACACATATAAAAATCTGATTTGAATAACTGAACAAATATATATATTCGAATTGAATTCCAGTGTTGTCATAGATTGTAGCCGAGTTGTCCGAAGCATAGGAGTATTCCTACCCAGGAACTGGTATCAACCACGCTCCCAACTGAGCCAAATGTAGAATGGATAAGACCGACGTTTATATCGTATTTTAAGGGCTTTAATGTCATTAAATTTCAGAGAAAAGCGTATATGTCCGCATACGTATGTGCGATTGCCACAAAAACTTGGTGGAATAAATTGTTAACAAGTCTATCTGTAAAAATCAACGTGTAAAAAAAATTCTCATATAACTTTTCCAACCTTTCCAAAAGCATTTTTTCACGTATTTTTAAACTCCTCCCATAAAGGGGCGTGAATTTCGATTTCGTTTTTTTCCTGTACTATTGGATCGCCTTAAGTTATGTTATAATTTCACCATTGCTCGTTGTTTCACAATACCAGGATAATAACAGAACATGCATATTAACTTCGAAAATGGATCTACTCGTATTGTTCAAATTCTGTGAAGCAGTAAGTTAGAAATTTAACTTTTATCATATTTCACCCTTCTAACCCCTATAATAGAATTGGTACAGGTTTTCGTAAACCGTTTTAATTCCTTTTCAATACAACTCTGTAATACAGGTGTTGTTACACTTAAAAATCGAAATAATAAAATAAAAAAAACAACGTTTTGTGAAGACAGTCTTTTGTAATTTGTAAATCATACGTGGTCACGACTCTCCCAATCCGTACACGATCTGCATGAAAGTATATCATTAGCCACCGCTGCGGCCGACTGGACTCCTGATACCTGGTCCATGTGTTATTAGAGGCGCATCGGAGTGTTGGGTGGGAGAGAGTTGAATCTTTGCTGAACTGTCGGATGCTGCGTGATCTGTGAGTGATCTTATTTAGGGCAGATGACCCCACTCTCGTTTATTGAACCGACTGTTTATTGATTTAGTCTCGCGACTAAAATGCGTAGGTCATTTTGAAACTGGGAGATCTATGAAAATCGAATGCCGCATAAAGCAAGCTCGTACAACCTTTATCCGTATGAAAAAGATGTTCTGCAGATTATGTATGAAAATTGTCAGATGCTACGTGTTTTCGATATTATTTTATGGAATGGAAGCATGGACGCTTACTGAAGAACTAATTAGGCGACTTGAGGCATTCGAGATGTGGATCTACAAAAGAATACTTAAAATAAGCTGGATGGACAGGGTTACGAATGAAGATGTTATGGTTCAGATAAATAAAGAATAAGAAATTATTAAAACTATAAAATCCGAAAACTTCAATATCTTGGACATGTGATGAGACATCCAGAGAAGAATGAGATTTTGCATCTCATAATGCAGGGAAAGATTGCCGGCAGACGGGGTCCTGGAAGAAGGAGAACCTCATGGCTGAAAAACCTGAGACAGTGGTTTGGCCAGTCTACCGTAGAGCTGTTCCGGGCCGAAGGAAACAAAGTCCGCATAGCCAACATGATCGCCAACGTCCGTTGAATGGACAGGGCACAAGAAGAAGAAGAGATCTATGAGTGACTGAATACATATATCGTAATCCCAGTGGCATTTTAAAATTGCACACCATTCAAATTAGCGAACTGTAACTATACGAATTGTCAATATCGGTGTTATAATGTAGGTACTAGCTGAATTATCGACATTACAATTTTGGAGGCGGGTTTGGTTATCGCCGCCTTTGGAACCGTTTATTGGATAACAAACACCCCAGCCATAGGTCACCCCGAGTAGTTCGCTAAATTTGGAGAATCATAATGGGGTCATGGGGTGAGGTTTGTCTAGGTCTAGGTCTTGGCGGCCTTTGCGTTTAATAAATTTACCACACATATGAAGATTATGTATTCTGTTATTTAGATTAATGCAAATTAGTAAAACATACTGAGCTGCCTTTGCGTATCTACTTTTTTGATGTTACTATTAAGAGCGCGCAGGAGCGCCGAGAAATTTTAACGATAGGTATTTGTAAAAATTATTTCTATTTCGTTCATCTCAGCGGGGACAGCAAAAGCGCTATCGGTGTATTGGTGAACCCCAATGCGTGTGTGTGCGTGGCTGCAGGTGTTGGAAGCACGAATCGCCGCGCCGCGCCCGCCAGCGACTTCGCGTTCTTATTATTTCATTTACTGTTATTCATTTATTCCAAAAATTAAGTAGGTGCCTAGGTACATATTCGTAATAAAATAGCGAGGTCTACATTATTTAATATTGTATTGTACTTAACTTTATTATTATTATTACTTACTACAAATACATGTGACTGCCTGCTCCGAGCTCATCTTCTGCACACGCACAAGTCAATGAGACTTGTGGGTGCGTGTATACAGGTCGCTGCCTGCTGCAACAGATAAGTCAATACGCGTCGCGACTTGAGCGTGCGTATTCCTATATAATAGATATCTTCTGCGCTCATAGTTCATTCATCTTGTTACTATTAGTAAAGTAAGATGCACGCTGTTTTGGTTTAGTAATATCGGGAGATTCATACCATCTTTTTTTATAAAACGGCAGCATAGGCGCAGTAGGTACATCACGTACTTTGTGATTGTATAGTGTTTTTATTTTTCGCTGGCTGCATCACTCTACTGTTTTTGACTAGCCTTTTTACTGGAAACTATTCTACGTCAAATACAGACCTTCGAATTTTGACCCTGAAACCCCCTTGAATATTGAAATCTGTTTGGTCATTTCTCACGATTTACACATATAGGACATATGGTGAGTAGATACCTACTAAACTATTCATAAATTATTCATAAACTATTATTATAAACATAAACTATTCATTCATAAAAACTCAATATTACAACACAATTTCCTTTTTTAATTAAACATATAAATATCGCTAAAAATGTTGTTGTTTTTTGGCTCTCCCTGAATAACGTAAATTCATCAGTTTTGACTGTATGCATAAAGTGCATTAGTGCAAGTCGGTACATTTGTTAACATATCTAGTAACCTATAATAAATATTATTCTACGTCTTAGGCTGCGTATACACACGCCAGCCGAACAACGGATTATGGGAAAGGAACGAAGCAAAAGCAAACTGCCCGAAACGCTGCGCCGCTTGCGGTTGCTTCGTACCTTTACCATAATTCGTGGTTCGGCTCGCGTCTCTGTCCGCAAAGAGTGGCGTGCACTGATTTTTCAGTGGGCTAGAATCCTAAGATTGAAAATACGACATTAATGATGTTGTCGAAGCTGAAAATTATTTTTTTTCCGAAATTTCAATTTTCAAATTCTGTGCACGCCACTATTCGCAAATATATACGTAGCATAAGATATGTGTATTTAGAAATTGAGTTACATAAAATCGACTACTATATTACCTACCTTCAACTCAAAAATTTTTTTCTTACAGATAAATAATGGGTAAAAGAAATGGAAACAAAGCGCGTTTGTTTTTATCTGCTAGACGAAAAAAACCGATTATTAGTATCAAACGACAGATTCATGTTGCACCACGTTCGACATCTAGGTAAGTCGAAATATCGCTTTCCTGTCACTCTTACTACTGAACCTTCCTAAGGTTACCTTTACGTACGTAAAGTTTTTTTTCCCGTAAGTTGCTCACATAAGAGAGTTATGGCAAAATTACCAATGGGTATCGTTTACATTGATAATTTTGCCATAACTCTCTTACGTGAGCGACTTACGAGAAAAACCTAAAGATTTATGCTATGAGAGCCGTGTATTATGTAGCATGTATAACGGGAAAATGGGATGGACAAATTTAAATAAATAAATCATTTGCATTTACAGGGATATGGATGTCATCGATACTACTTTTGGAAACTTAACTACATCTTCACTAATGCATGAAACTTCCATGGATGAATCATTTGCTCCAAATATAGACGAAAACGCAAGTTCATCATCATCAACAACGCTTGATTATTTGGTGATAGAACCAGACCATATTGATGAAACCGATAATTTCGAAGGTCGCAGAATTGTGGATATAAAATATTTGTTTTCGGAGATATCAAATATAAAGCACGAACACACCAACTGCACATTTTCCGATTTAAAATTTATGAAGGAACGACGAAATGGTCTTCTAAGCCAGTATGTTTTCGAGTGCAAAATGTGCAAGAAAATAGAATACATTCACTCCGAAGACCCGAAACGGAAAATGTCTATAAATACTGCTGTCGTCGAAGGAGTGATGTGTACAGGAAATGGGTATTCACAATGGAATGAAATTTGTGGGGTTTTAAATATGCCAAATATGGATTGTAAGACTTACACGAACATAGAACAATGTTTAGCGCCAACAATTGAAGAATGTGCCTTAGAAGAAATGATCGCAGCTGGTGAAGAAGAAAAAAGGCTAGCCATTTTAAACGGTGACGTAGACGAGGGTGGCTATCCTTTGGTAACGGTGGTTGCAGATGGCTCCTGGGCAAAGAGGTCGTACAAAAGTGGATTTAGCTCCTCATCTGGCGCAGGGTGCATAGTTGGACTACGAACTAAAAAGGTTTTATTTCTGGGAGTGCGAAACTCATACTGCTGCATATGTGCTAGAGCTACTAAACTACACATAGTTGCTTCTGAGCACAGGTGCTTCATAAACTGGCGTGACAGTGCTAATGCCATGGAAGCCCACATTATAGCAGAAGGGTTCTCGAGAAGCATGGAAATGCATGGATTGAAATTTAACAAACTAGTTGGTGATGGCGACTCCAGCATCATGAAAAAAATAATGCAACAAATGCCATATGGTCCTAACCTTATAGTACAAAAAATAGAGTGCAAAAATCACTTACTCCGCAATTTTTGCAACAAAATGAAAGCACTTGGAAAAAAAACCAACAACGCTAAAGGCTTTGTACCAGTTCATATAAGGAAAAAGGTTGAAGCAAACGTTTTACGCATGAGAAGAGCTGTAGTTGGAGCAATAAATTACAGGAAAGAGCAAGAAAACACAGTACAAAGTGATAAAATAAAAAAATTGAAAATGGACATAAAAAATACCGCAAATCATGTGTTTGGTGATCATAAAAATTGTGCATCGTACTATTGCAAGCCGGAGAAGTATACTGATGATCCAAATTTAGTAAGCGATCTTCGAGATTGTGGAATATGGACTGATATCCAACAATTCTTATTGTCTCTAATAGCAAATGCAGAAAGTCTTATTATTGACGTGACAAATAACACTGTGGAGCAATTCAACAACGTTATCGCCAAATTTATAGGTGGAAAAAGGGTAAATTTTACTACAAGAGGATCTTACCAAGCAAGATGTTTTGGAGCAGTAACTTCGTGGAATAGTGAATTGGCAACCCATTCAAGAATACAAAAGAAAATCCAAGGCCACAGTCCCGGCAAATACACGAAGCACTTTATAGAGAGAAAACGACGTTCGAAGGAGAATAAACAAATGTGTCGAAAAAAAAAACTAAAGTATAATGAAAATACGACAGAAAAAAGAAAAAAAGTTACAGGGCCCGATGAAAATTATGGTCAATTGGAATTAGAACCAGATATGCCACCTGAAATATTTGAAACGAAAAAAGAGGAATTTCTCAAAGAATTATCTTCAACCAATAAGGAAGAGCTCGAACGGAATACGGTAGGCCAAAGCAATAACAATCTGTGGGCAATTGAAAGACGTAAGCGGATAACGGCGTCTAACTTTGGAAAAATATATAAGCTTCGGCAAAAAACTTCAGTTACGGGAGTACTAAACTCTTTACTGTACTCACAATTCAAAGGAACTATGGCCACAAATTATGGAAAAGAAAATGAAAGCCTAGCAATAGAGCAATTTTCAAAAAAAACAAGTTTTCAGGTATCCGCTTGTGGGCTATTTATCGATAAAACCAAAAACTTTTTAGCGCCAAGTCCGGATGGCCTTATCGGTGAGGATTCTATAATTGAAATTAAATGCCCTTATAGTATAGCAAATATGTCACCAGAAGAGGGAATTGCACAAAAGATAATTGATTACTGTAAATTGGAAGACCATTCTTTAACATTAAAACGGAATCATAATTACTTCTACCAAGTACAAGGCCAGTTACATATTACTCGTCGTAATTATTGTTATTTTGTTGTGTGGAGTCCAAAAGGTTTGCTGTATGAAAAAATTGAGAGGGACGATGAAATCTGGCAAAAAATCGTTCCACTGTTAGAAAATTTCTACCACCAATGCCTTTTACCAGAAATAATTGACGGTCGCATACCAAGAAATTTACCGGCGAGGGAAAGGTCTGGACCATAAATTGTTTTAATTTCATTGTGTAGATGTTAAACAGTAATTTTTTTTACAATAAAGCGTTTAAAAACAAAAAATATTAGATCATTGAAGAAGATTGAAAATGTCAAGTGATGTAGGAGGTATTCCCAAAAGTGCATTTTTCTGTAATAATATAACGTATTAAAAAAGTTAAATAAAAACTAAACTAGTTATGTGTATGTACCTAATATGTAGCACAATAAACAATATGGTGCCTCTTATACATAGATTTCAATATTCATTTGTATAATATGATATTATAATAACATAATCGATTCAACAACATGTGGTAGATGCATGTACCACTGAACATACGCTGTACCAGCATTCCATCAAACGATCAGTGGTGTATGTACTTACCATCACACATTTTCTTGTAAAATATAATTTTTTTGAAAAAAAAATCTAGAACAATATATTTACTCAAATATAAAAGTTTTTTTTTGGTTCGGTAGTTGTATCTTTAAAAAAGTGTCCTATAAAGGGATAATATTATGTTGAGTACAACCTTCAAAAGTTATCAAAAAATATTTTAATTAATTTTTGTGTTCCATATCCAACTCGGCAATACGGAACGGAATCATCTCGGGGTCTGTCTGTAACAGGTGTTTTTTTTTCAATTTTTTTCCATTAATTTATTTGACGTAAACAAATTAAATTTGTCACAATAACTTTAGTAAATAAGCTCGGTAAGTATTGGCACACTCAAAATAAGTCACCAAACAGAAAAATAATTTAAAAAAAACATCGATAACTCGGGACATGACAACACTAGTGGACTAGTGTATCGATATAATTATTGAGAATGTCACATCACTTCGTTGACTGTATACGTATTCAACAAAACCCTCTCCGCCCCCCCTCACCCCCGAATACTGAGAGAAAGGGACACATGCACCTCAGCCTGATAATACCCAAATAAAATTGTCAAAATCGAGGTTTTGTAGTCCTCATTTTTCTACTCCAAAACTGAACCAATTTCCAAGATTTTTTTTACCAAATGTATTGGAAGAAAACATTCTATGTCTGTACCTTTTGCTTTTTTTAAAAATACATCGTCTAATTTGTATACTGAACGTTTGTTGATGGCGTTAAAAAAAGGCAATTTTAACAATTTTTGAAGGGTTATAACTCCTATAAAAAGTAACTTATCAAAAAAATCAAAACGTACCGACACGCTTGCGGTCAATATTCATATTATGTAAAAAAAATATTTTCTCTAGTGTCAAAATTCAGAGAGGGAAATGAGGAATACGTTTGTATGGAAAAAACACCACCCGGTTTCCTCTTAACTTTTTCGTACATCAATACTTTGGTATAAAAATAATGAATACAATAAATCAAATGTTCAGTTCTTATTTCGAAAATGACAATTAAATTGAAAGCAAACTTGGGTTCATAGAACTAGATTTTATTAAAGCACAACACAGACGAACGAAATTACTATGATTTATAAGCTTTTCAGGGTAATTCGATTTTTTCCAAAAAAACACGACGTTATCAGTAATTATTCCAGTGAAGTTAGACGGTGTGTAGTTTTTTTTAATTTCAGATAAGAAATGGGTATTGAACATTTGAAAATAGCCATTATATTATTAAATTCATGATTGTTTCGGCCAACTGAATGTATAAGAAATTTAAAGAGACCCTTTTTTTCAATAATTTCTGGCTTTCACCCATCAAGGGTGTTCTAGGTCATCATTTAAAATTACAGAAAAAGTAAAGGTGAATTTATATATTAATTTTATTTAAATGTGCAAATTTCAGAATTGTATGGAAGATTAGAGTCAAGTTCAGACTTAGAAGAGATGAGATGTTGAATGGGGGGGGGGGGGGGAGGCAATTTTAGATAACGCTTGATAGAAGAAAGGGACAACCAAAAAATATGTGATCTATAGTTCCCATATCTAGGTCTTTTGCTTTGGTAAATGGTGAAGTGGAAGAAAAAAAAACATTTAGCTTAATATAATTTTTCTTTGGTCAAGAATCTGAAGAAAAAAAAACAAAAAATACTTTAAAAGCTCATAATTGGCGATTTGTATCACGTGTTTAAATTTAAACAGAATTGTAAACATCGCTACGCACCTAATATTTTGGATATTTGTTGGAGAAGAGGGGATTGCGGGTAATCTCCGTGGTCGAGAGGAGAGGCTCTAAAGATTTTATGCGATTAATTTGTGTTATTTCACAATTAAATAATTTTTAAAAAATATACGTACCTGTAGCCTATTTGTGACACGTTCCAAAGTGGAAGCTACTTTCAGTATCACATCGATGTAATGTGGTCGATGGTTTTTGATGGTCAGTTAGTTCCCCACCTTCCTCTTCCCCATTTCCTTCCCATCCCCACTACTTTCAGCCTCACAACGTACCCCAATTGGGAATACCATAGTCTCGCAGGCTTCAGAAGGGAGCGATTTAAAAAAGTTTATCTAATTCAAAAATTTTTTTTTTAAACTTTCGATCTGGCAAGGTGCAGAAATTCAAAAAGAAACCAACTCAGTAACACCTTAGAAAGATCATTAAAAGCTATGAAAAAACTTATTTTAAAATAGCCGGTAACCCTAACCTCACTTAAACTATTGAACCCTTTTTTTTTCTTCTTTTATCATTACTCTTAATGACCTTTCTGATGTGCTTCTGAGTTGGTTTCATTCTGAGTTGTCTGGTCACCCACAAATACATTCAAACGCGTCTCATTTAAAATGATTTGCCCGTTCATAATTACATTTTCTAAATATATCAAGTCATTCTATATATAAAAATATCAAGAAATTTTATATTTGAATATATCAAGTCATTCTACATTTAAAAATATCAAGACATTTTATATTTAAATATTTAAAAATATCAAGACATTTTATATTTAAATATTTAAAGATAGCAGACACAGCTTTTGCAATTATTGACTGGACGCCATTGCTAGATGGTGTACTTATATTTTTGTAGAGTAGATGGCATAATGTTATGTATCTATCGGACGTGTCCAGATCTCCTTTGCAACGCTCGCTTAGGGCGGTACATGTCACGCGTCAACTCCGGTCAGGCGGACTATAAGGACCGGGCCTCTGCGGTGTGAAATGGTGAATAATAATATCATCAGAGTACGAGGCACATAGAGAGGTTGAGTGTTACATTTATTAAGAAAACAACTTCTGCGAAGACGTTTATTGGACATTTTAATGAACTTGGAAATGTAATGTAGATTGTTAACAGTGACCTATATTATAAAAATAGCTCTGCAGCTAACATAATGAACACTTGTTTTTTCTAGTAATTTTGTGAACAGTGGACCTCGTGTCCAAAACAGTATGTTTCTACTTTTCTCTTATTTGATAAATCAAATCCAAATTTTTCTCTTAATTCACAAGACTTATATGTATATTAATATTTACCTACTTATTTATAAACCGTAATGTATTTCCAAAGAAATGTGTCTTTTTCAATGACTATTTTACTATTGAAAAAATGGAGATAAGAAAATCCAAATAAAAGTAACCATTTCACATTTGAAAAAATAATCTTTTGTAAATGTTGGTACATTTTTTGAGATTTTTGCAATATTCAATCAGATTTCTGCTCCAAGTAGGTTACGATGACTGGAATACTTTACTTTGCAGATAGCACCTGTGCCCTGGTATGTAGAATAAAACTATGTTTTAATTGTTTTTTTATTAATGACTGTTAAAATAGTGTGGAAGTGTTTTAATCACAGTCCTTCTAACTAGCAATTCCTGTTCTGAGGTGGACTGTAGGTAGATGTATTGGTGTTACATCATGATTTCCTCATCTACATGTTTGTTGAATCCATCATCTTCATGTATATTGATTTCCCCATTTTCATGTTTATTGAATTCATTATTTTTATATCTGCTAACTATGTTTGTTGATTTTCATAATTTGTTGGCTGCAGCTTGTGTTGGCGTAACTTCATATTTTTTTTATGATTTCCCGTCTTCATGCTTACTTATATCTCCACCTCAATGGTATTTAAAAAAAATACAGTTTTTTCGTATAATGATACGTTTCAGAATTTTAGAATTTATCAAGCATTACAAGATAAAAATGCTAAAAAAACACAAACCAAAAGGTATTGTCTTATTTGAACCACTATCGCGCTGATTGGCTATTTCGCACTTGGTTGCTATGATCGAACCAAACCGTGGTTCGATTGCTTGCTTTTTGGAGTGACCTTGAATTAAAAAAAACGTTTAGTATCTGAAATAATAAAGAGGTCCATTATTCCACCTGTCCATTTCACTCAACCTTTCCCTGATACAGTTATAGTTATATGTACAAGAAATCCAAAGTGATTGCCTTCACTATCTCGTTATTAAACATCACACTTATTTCGCCGCCGCGCCAACTATACAAAATCTATAATTCCTAAGTCGTGCCCATTATAGTTGGGGCGTGGGAGAGATCGTCAAGTATAATGCAGGACACCTCTCATTCGGCCGCGGTGTGGCTAAATACATACACCATCCAACACTGGCCAAGTACTGCCTTACCAGACCGACAGTCAACAGCCATCAACTTGCGGTATGACAGTGATGCTTTAATGGGGCTGACGAATTAGAGACACGAATTCTAAATTAAAAATGATTTCTTAGAAGGGAGGTGAATTAATAAGTGAACGAAGCCGAATTGGACTCAGACATTAAGACGATGTCAATTTGAATAAATCCTAGTTTTTCTTAGAAATTTTGTAAATGTAGGGAGTCATACTATAATTTTGTTTAAAAACCACTTTATTGATATATAATAATGTATTCGTATAAAACCAGAACTTTAACTAGCACTTTATTTATGCCTTAGTACAAAATTGACTGCTCCCTTCATGTGAAAGAAACTTCTTCCCCTCTCGTGACAATATGATTTTTTGTTTGATTTTGTTTATTAGTGCAGGTAAAATAGTACTAAAAATAATGACAAAATAAATGACAAAAATCATGCATTCATGAAATTTATCGTAGCAGTATAAATTAATTTTGTCACTTCTACACGCTTAGCGATAAAATATAACCTTAATCTATCGGTAACAACTGTTTCACGCCAGTTTTTTGCAGTTTATACCAATTCTTTGAATGATAATGTAAAATAAAAAAAAATATATACATACATACATCTTCTTCCCCTTGTCCTATTCGGGTCAGTAGACCCATCCTCTCCTCACACAGTTTCTGGAGTTGCCTCGCCCAACTGTGTCTGGGGCGGCCCACTGGACGTCTTCCCTCTGGAATCACACTCAGTATTTTCTTTGGAATTCGGTCATCAGACATTCTTAGTACATGCCCAAGCCACCTCAATTGTGATTTTTCTATGAAGAGTAGCAGTGTTCAATGTTTAGATCATCTCGGATTGTCGAGTTTCTTATATGATCCCATTTCGTAACTCCTGCCACTCTTTTCAAGTATCTCATTTCGGCAGCTTGGACTCTGGAGCGTGTTCGTTCATTTAGCATCCATGTCTGGTGGCCGTAAGTGAGCGTTATATATTATAAAAAAAAAATACATTATTAAAAATTGACCGTCTTATTTGCACTGATATCAAAAAAAGTAACAAATGTTGTGATTCAAAATTTAATGTCGAGAATCGTCTATAGCGGAATCACCCATAACTATTTCTAATTTTGTTTTTTTGTTTAAATATTTAATCGAATGAGACCACTCCCCAGAAGCGGCTCCAGGGTCCAAAAGTAGAAGGTCATTTTAAATAAATGATATTATGATACAATATCAAAATAAATAAGATAATATTCATTTGTAATTACCTCACGGGGTTGAGAATCAAATTATATTTGATATAGTAAATTATTTCATTTACTAGCTAAAAATATGCTATGACAAGCTAAAATATGCAAAATCAACCAACGTTTATCAAACCATCTCTTTCAGACGCATAATATTCATCAAGCTTCCTCGCTCACGGCAATGACCCAAACTGTCTTAAGAATCAAAAAAAAAATTCTAGGCGGCATAGTGCCATTTCGTTTATTGTATGGCGCGTAAAGAGACAGAAGGTGTGATACTGGGACATTTGAAAAATTGACCGAGCCAATCATAGTGCGTGGGAAAGAAAGCTTCCATTTAAGGCGTTAGATGTCACTGCTACTGTAAATAATACTAGTTTTTTTGATTAGCATAATATTTTACAATATTATTAATGTCATCTTAAAATTTGAGAGGTTTTTGAATAATTGACCTGAGGGAAGGACCGCCACTGCCACTCCCTAGTCGATAGTATCAAAATTTGGTGAGACAAATAGGACAAGTTTTTAGTGAAGAAACATGTAAAAATTAGGGGTTGGTTCCTTTAAGGTGTGTTCCACCACTTTGTTTTGAGCTTCTGCAGAGAGAGGAAGACTGCAGATGTTTGGTATGAGAAAATTTTCACGAATTTTGTCATTTATCAAAGCCTATTTTATCTGAACCCAGCCTTTACTTCTTTGATATTGCATCCAACGATCCTAGACCTAACTTGGTTTGATCATATTTCTATACGCACGTTTCTCGTTTTCTCATACGTACGAATTAATAAGTGAATGCAGTGTGCACGCTTGTAGTGGCACTGTATGAATAATGCACCAGCGGGTATGTAAAAGGCAGTGTATGCCCATGCGAGATGAATAAAACGTGCTACGAAGGTGCCAATCGGGTGATTAGCACCAGTGCCGGATAGCCGGGCTGTCGCACCCACTATACTTAGCAAAAGACAAATCAATTTATTTAAAGTAGATTCGTGAATCACGTATCGAGGAATGATTACTATTTTATGGGGTATTACGCCGTGTTTGGAGAAATAACCTATCGTTTTAGGCGTTGGTAGGAGTGGAAATTTATTTACTTATTATATAACGTTTTAGGCGTTGGTGGGAGTGGTAATTTATTTATTTATTATATAACGAAAATTGTAGAGCCTTTCTCGCACTCATCATCCTGTGCTAAGCGGTGTCTGCAAAATTTATGATAAATCTACGTTAATATAGAGGACAAGCTCCCTAATAATTGGACGTCATAAAATCCCACCCATTTTATAATTAGGTAATGAATGCATTTTATTTCTAAATAAAGATACCTACATGTAGTTACCACCCAACTGGCTGTTACTGCCCAAACTACACTACCCGGCATGAAAAATGCACCAATGGGGTATTTCCACAAACGAGAGATTCTGTTGAAAATTTACGGAATATTTAAAGATCATTTTTCTGATTTAAAATCATACTACAAAAAGCGTTTGTTTTTTTTATGTTTTCATTCAACATTATTGATTTTAAAAACTATCTAAAACTGACAAAATCAAAACGGCCCGTGGTTGTCAAATGGGATTGTGACGTTACAAGCGTCGCTCAACTGGGCTAGCATAAATAAACACTGGTCAGTGAGCTTCACGCTCACGAGATCACACGATAGCCCCGCCCCAAAATATCTTTTTAACGGTAATTCAAAAATGGGAAACTTTGACTCGCTGTAGAAAATTTATTCGTCAACATAAAAATAAAATAAAAATGCTATAATCATCATAATTTTTTGCTTAATTTTTTAAGCAATACGTGGAAATACCCCATTGTATCCTGGTTTTAGGCATTATGCCATAGGTTAGGTTGGATTAGGTAAGTTAGGTTAGGAAGAATGTTACTAGTTCTTTGGAGCGTTGTTCACTTCCGCCAACTGAATATTTTTAGGAAAAGTAAGAGAAGAAGTTCTGTGAAGGAAAAGGTTTGAGGGCTGGTAGGAAACTGGAGGTCGATGTGTCCAGGAGTGACATAAGTCTGAGGTACAAAGCGATGGATCGTGAAAGTCCGGCCGAAGAGGTTTGGGTTAGGTCTCCTTAACCAATCTCTCCCGATCCTGCATACTATGCAGTAGGTGGACAAATCCATTCGCCGCCAATACCTAGACAAACCTCACCCCATGAACCCGGTCACCCCTACTATGTTACCAAACGCAGCGAAGCTCTTAGAGTGACCTATGGTAGGGGTGTTGGTTATCACTAGACATCGGATTATATGCATTTGCATATGCAAATATGCAAATGCATTTAATCCGATGTCTAGTTATCACATAACCGCCGTTCAAATTGATAAAAATGTTGTATCGCTAGATAATTCAAATTAAAAAATATATATATTGTTAAGATTGTCAAATATACTCCAATGTTGAAAGCTCTCAAACATCTTAATACTGAACTGTAAAAGTCTATAGACATCTGATTAGCAAGGTAAAACCACGTTTGTGGTAGGTTTCTACATCACCTATAAAACCATCGCGGTTATTTCAATACAGGTTATATGGATCTGCATCGTAGTGAAAAATTGAGAGAAGTGAAGGAACCAAAGTATATAGATAAGTGTCTATGCACCGTAGACGATGGATGATTTGCACATTTTTTAACATTTTCCAAAACAAAATATTATTTTCCCTATCTTATTTTTGTGCCAGCCGGAAAAATATCTCCTGTTCTTCTAGGTCAATGGTTCTTAAGCTGATCTATTGGTCTAGTGGTCCAGGAAAAAATCTAAATCAGAATCCACGCCTCTTTTTGGGAGGAGTTTAAAAATACTTGAGAAAAAGCTTTTGGAAAGGTTGGAAAAGGTATTTGAGAATTTTTTTATCGGGTTGATTTCATAAAGGCCTGTAAAAAACATTAACTCTTTTTTAAGCATTGTTTATTGTAATAACAAGGAAATTTAAAATTGATTACACGGAACCAAGCGACCCGCAGTCTAGGACGTATATTCCCCGTCGCGTCGCATGCGGGGCGTAACTGATACGAAACGGGTGTGCCAAGTGCATGGTTCTTACGCCGATGGCATAAGGTTCATTTTAAAAATCCAAATTGATTGATGTCAAAAATAACAACGAGAAAATGCATATTTTTTTTTTTTTTTTTTTTTAGGAAACAAACAGTCATTCAAAATGATAATATAACAATGAACATTCATATGTTGTAGGCCAATTAAGTTCCATTAAGTTAAAATTTTGATATAGATTTTTTTGTTTTGTTTTTTTATCTACTCAACTTATGTGACAAAAAAATAAACATAATAAGGAACACCATAAAAAAGAAAAACATAAAACCTAATAAAGAAAAAAAGTAAAGTTTTTTTTTTTTTTTTTTCCTAAAAAGAAAGACAAACATTCCCGGGTTACGAATAACCCAACAATGTTTGAAAATCTCCTACTACCACCACAGAAAGCCGAAAATGTTGCTTGTGTTGTGATGGAGGACTTAGCCAGCCGAGGAATCGAAGTTATTGACAAACATAGTTATACTATTTACTACTGATAATAATATTATAAATTTTCACAAAAAAGAAAAAAAAAAGTATTTTAAGTTATTAATATATTAAGCTGCATTTTATATGATTTCAAGTCATGGTTGAAAATGTCTACATCTCGTAAGGCATTGTAAGTTTCAAAGATACGTATTATTACAGAGTTTGCGCATATTTGGATTTACTGTGTGGTATTCTAAATAAGTCGTTCGATCTGGTATTTTGTTTGGGGCAACGAAATGCAATATTTTCTAACAGATATGATGAATCAACAAGGCAGTTCATGATTTTGTATAAGAATAATTCATCGGAGATTTTTCTGCGTTTATATAAGGCGATAGGGTCAAATTGATGATCAATAAAGCGATACGATAGGTGTTTTATAAATTGTTTCTGGATATTTTCAATGCGATTTTATTTTGTGAAGTTCGGGCGTAAATATCAATTTCTTTTTAGATTATTTTAAAAGAAACTGAATTTGCCACATTGAACAATAAAACCACATCTGAAAATGGCTTTATAAATGGAGGGTTTTCACTTGAGAGTGTTTTTTTTGTTTTTTTTTTACTTTTTTTTTTCTTATTAAAGACTAGACTTATTAAAAGACTATTTCTAGGCTAAAAAAAAATGACCGTAATTTTAAAGGCCAAGATATGTCCTACACGCAGTATTTAATTGAAGCATCTATAGTACTTATTTCGCATAGCTTCATCTTAAGTATTAACTGAAAATGATCATCAATTTTCATTTTTCGATTAATATTCTGGCATTTTCTCACACATGGGTTGATTTTTGTCACTACATACCACTTTCATAAAAGGTAAGCCGACTTTCCGTGACTTAGATAAGTAGGAACTTGAGAATGGTTATTGTTTTGCCATCAGCCTCGCGAAAGGCATCAACGTATTGATGTCTCGTGTCAATTTGAAAGCAGTCAGGTGTTTTTCAAATTACGGACGTGCTCGATGACAGTCCATCGACATGAGCATTAAGAATACGAGAGAGGAGGTGACCCTTGGCCTGCCACGTTGCGCATGATGGATAAAGTGAGAGGTAAGTGTACCTGTACCTTCCTACGCGAGATTACCTCGAGATCACGTCACAGCCTCCGAGATGTGGATAAGAATATAAAATCGAGAGACGTTCGCAAATATCCAAGTAATTGGTTATTGATGACTGGTGTTGTTTGGCGATGGTGCTTTCTTTTGCTAGCCTGTCACAAATTGAACGCGTGACTCCGGGTATATCTTATTGCGAGTGATTTTGAAATGGTCAGGTGGTCATTTGTAATCTGTTAAATAAACATATTCGTGATTGATATTATCCCCTCAGAAATCGAGCGTATTTTTTAGAAAGTCAAAATATTTCCGCTTAGCAATAAAATGTAAATAATTACAATTTTTCTAAACATATCCGAAAATTATAAACTGTTTTTGAAAGAAAGGTGGTGAAATGCGTTTATAATATATTTTCTAATAATGACGTATATACGTCATTATTAGAAATAAAAATGTAATTTTTGAAATATTTAAATTTTTAATGCAAAAATAAAAATGATTTTAAAACTGGCTCACCTTACGTTTTTTTCTATCTAAAATTACAGATAATTAAAAAAAATCAAAACACACATATTTCGCTTTAGGCAAATGCAATATTACCTCCCCTTTTTGTCGTTTCATATAACAATTCTCGAAATTTTAAACACTAATGAAGAATTAATTTCGTTGAGGTGGAAGTTATAGCAGTATAATTTGTTCTTCTCTGTCTTTTATTTGACACAATAACACTTGAACGAATAGCAGAATGAAGTATTATTTATAAGCAATTTGAAGGCGTGTATGGGTACCGACGCCCCGGGACCAATTTTTCTAATAACCAACATCTCTGCCATAGGTCACCCCAAGTGGTTCGCTACGTTTGGTGACTTATCCAAAGTGCCCGGGTCAAGGTCTTGGCGGCCGATGTGTCTGTCCACCTGCTGCGTGGCGGGCCGGATCCAGATAGACTGGTTGAGGAGTTATTTTGATCATGATAATGATAATGCACACAAAATTATAATTATATAATAATTATAATTTCGGAGGGCCAACTGTCAGAGAATCAACTGTCAGAGAATCAACTGTCAGAGAATCAACTGTCAGGTCACCGGAAAATATACCCAAAAATTATAATGAGATGATAATTGACAATGAGATAAAAATTATAATCGATATATAAGTAGGTGTATTGTTGTTCATTGGGAGGAACCAATAAATTACACTACGTGCTCTTATATTTGACACTAAAAACGTTAATGCGGTTCCACCACCATCATCTTGGTGTCACGTCTTGGCGCGATCCCCGGCGGGTTGCAATAGCCGCGTCGCACTGTAATTGGGCCAGAACCAGAATGCGCCAAGTTTCCCCCATTGTTTGTTTTGATAGCAGATAAGGATCCCTTTGATGGATGGGTCCATTGTCTCTGATTGATAAGCTATTTTCGTCAGAGCATTTCCGCGTGCGACGCCTTCTCTGACGGGAATTTAAAGACGATGCTGGTCTTTTGTAGTTTACAGGTTGCTTTGTAAGGCCAAGGTATGATGCTAATAAAGAAGCATAGGGAATCAAAAAGCTTTAGCTGAATTATCTAGGTGTAAAAATAACTTCTGTTATTAACGGTAAGGAAATGTTGTGAGGTAGAAGAAAAAACAGAAGACGGGCAAATAAAATAAAGAAGAGACTCTCTCTTATTCAAATATGTACCAAACAATAAATAATAATTCAATACATTTAGGAAGTTGGTAGAAACCAATATTATAATATAAAATAATAATTCGTTGCATCACAGCAAGCGCGTTTATAATATTTTTTTTATTCAAATGTGTATCTATATATATTACGAACAAGGGCGTAGCTTAGCATTAACACAAATTTTTGGGAACCTCTGCTCACCACAATTTATTAATTAAATGAAGACAATATTAGCGAAACTCAATCAAAATCTGAAGACAGAAAAATCAGAAAAAGATATTGGTTCCACTGGGACTCGAACCCAGATACCTTAGCATTCATTGCCAACTGCTCTACCGATTGAGCTATGGAATCCATTTCCAATTCAATCACTTTTTTAACTGTATCATACTTCGACACTATCTAACTACCAACACTATCTTCATTTTCTTAACGCACATATTATTGGCTGCTATCTTTATATATGATTGCAAGATTCAACCCGAGCTAAATACTCATAAAGTTAAAAAAAATTAAAATAAAACAATTTATTATTTACAACACATTGTTAAAAGAGATTTGTTATTTGTTAAAAAGAAAGACAAACATTCCCGGGTTACGAATAACCCAACAATGTTTGAAAATCTTCTACTACCACCACAGAAAGCCGAAAATGTTGCTTGTGTTGTGATGGAGGACTTAGCCAGCCGAGGAATCGAACATGCGACGCCCGGGTGGGACCCAAGCGCTATGCCCACTCAACCACAGATGGTGCAAATAATTTTGTTGAATTTTTAGGGAATGTATTCTACGAGAAATATTTGATGGGTGGGGGGGGGGGGGGGTGAACACCTTAAACCCGCCCCTTATATACGCCCTCGATTATAATAATTATAATCAAGGACGTATATCAGGTGCAATAATTGTGCATTTACTTTTTATGAACGACTATCTGCTATTGTTCCCAACTTTTCGATCGATCAATTTGAGTCTCCAATCAGCTAAGTGATTTGTTAAGTAACACTCCATTCGCCCGTTGGTCGGAGAGTTGTGTTGGGAAGAAGGTATTTGTCATTTGAGGAGTTTTGAGCCAAAATTTCGAATAGAACTTACACAGAACGTGCAAATTAACTTAAAAAAACTTGATGAATCGTTAAATTTTTTTGAAACAGCCCGTACTAAGACTTTTAAATCCGTTCGTTTTGTAACTTCATCCTGGGACGTGCGATCTGAGCACAGTGTCCGAAAAGTCTTGTCAAACGGCCAAATAAAAACAATGAAGCATTGTTACGGAAATTCGGTGGAACAGTCTGACGCCTGGCCATCTCCCCGCCCAACAGCCTTCCCGTTACCCACTGTGTGATTATTCCGTTGTCTTCCATGTAAAACTGTACCGAGCACAATGTGTGATTAATTCATTCAGCCGGGTTTTTGCCATTAATTGAATGAGCATGTTATTTAGGAGACAGCTGAGAAGAAAAAAGGTAGATATACCTATGTAATTAAAAAAATAAATTTAATTATTGTTGTGAGGAATTTTATAATTTTCATTGAAGAATAAGATAACACTTATAATATAAATGACTTTTTTTCTTTTCACATTATATCCACACTTCCTTTCCCTCGAGACCAATGCCATCTTTGGGGATGCGGTTTGGAGGGTCTTTTTAAGGAAAGGGAAGAGAGGAAGTTCTGGAAAGGAAAAAGGTATAAGGGGTGGTTAGAAATCTGGGGGTCAGTGAGTACAGGAGTGACGTATGAATCCATCCCTCCAAATGCGGTGCAAGGGAATGGTTCGAGAGAGTCCAGGTGGAGAAGTCAAAAAGCCTTCCCAACCAGTTTATTTCGATCCGGCCGGTCACACTGAAAATGGACAGACGCATCCGCTACCAAGACGTAGACAAACCTCACCCCATGAACCCACACCCCTACTAAGTCACAAACGTAGCGAAACACTTGGGGTGACCTTCGGCAGAGGTTTTGGTTATCCAATTAGCAGTTTCCGGGGTGGTGGTACCCACATGCGCCTCCCAAAATGAAAGAGAACAAGACACAGAAAAAAAAAATAAGGGTCGCAACTCGGACATTTTATGTTACAAAAATTTTCACTTTTTCTTCCAAAAATGTTCTCCAATGACCCCAGTCCCTTTCAAACAGCCTGTTTACCGAATCCCTTCCTTCATCTGCCTCTAGGTCAAGATCTTTTCAACCGAGTTCATGATTTTGTTTGTCCTGTTATATGAAAAATCTCCACATGGTTAGCCTATCAAAAGCTTTTGGGACTCAAGGAGCTTATTTTGGCTACATGCTTAAGGCGATCCACTTCTACATGTAACATTCTGAATCGGACAAAATCACACCCTCCTTACAATTACGGTAATGGCGAATAGGTTGATATTCCATCAGCTGCCTGTTTAGTTTCGTGAAAAAAAAAACACTTCTAAAGAGCATGTTTTATTTTATTTTGTGAAATTCAGGCACACATTGTCAATTTGTCATTGCCGCCCCGGGAATCATTTATTGGATATCCAACACCTCTTCTATATGGCCCATAGGTCACCTCAAGTAGTTCGCTACGATGGTGTCTTAGCAGGGATGCCTGGGTTAATTGGGTGAGGATTGTTTAAGTCTTGGCGACGAATACGTTTGCCCACCTACTGCGTGGCGGGCCGGATCGGGAGAGACTGGTTGAGGGAGAATTACCTAGACCACTTCAGCCGGACTCTCTCGACCCATCGCCTTGCTCCTCAGTGGGAATGATGGATTCATACGTTCGTCACTCCTGGACACATTGATCACCAGATTCCTACCCACCCCTCATAACTCTTTCCTTTCCAGAACTTCCTCTCCTTTCTTCTGTCCCTAAAACCATCCTCCACACAGCATCCCCAGAGATGACACAGCCCCTGAGGGAAATTATTAATGAATGTAAAAACAAATAAATGTTTTTAATAATCTGTTTCTATATTTTGTGTAGGTCCATTAATAGACTTTTCCAAATAATGCTTAATTACGAGTATAACAAAGGCCAAGTTGTACCTATTCTACTTGCAGTATTTAATTAAATGAAACCATTTTTAATATTTCCAAGCAATCAAATTTTTAAACCAAGAACATACGATTTCCATATTTCTGCACTGTACACATTTTTACTTGTTTCTTTTAGCTTGTGTGATCCGCCTCGCATATTATACATTATATTTGAAAACGTAATAGTTCTTTATCATTTTGTTTATAAAATTGGTTCATTTTTATTTCCTTTCTATGGGTTTTCAATTTGCTACCCTGGACCTAAAGCCAATGGACTTTCCACTCAGCCACGGACCTCATAAAAACTTGCCGATAGTCACTTGTCAGTTCAGAACTTTAGTACCTACCTAACGAGAGCCATATTATTTCATAATTTGAATAACAGTGTTGTAAGTTTGCTATAAGTATTTGGTATGGCAGTTTAAGGTATTATCTGAAAGTAGTGCATCATTGAAAACACCTGGCATTTACATTGTTTAAAGTGTTGTTACAACATTGCCGCCTGTGTGTATAATTTGATATTTCGATTTTGTCCTAACTATCGGTTATGACTGACCCGACAGCAAAGTGGAGACCATTATGGTACTTGCGTTCTCCGACAATGGAAAATTCTACTGTTTATTGAACAGGTCGATATTGTTATATTCCGTAAACAGATTCGAGCCGCTTTGATTTAATCTGATCCGGTAGACATGTGTAGCAGAGCGGTAAAAGCTTTGGCTCTGAGTGCAGAGGTTGCGGGTTCAAAACCAAGTGAATTGAAATATAATATAATCTGCACTCCTTTTCTAGAACGCTGCTGCACTCATACTAGTCAGGTAGCCGTAGGTCTCTAAGCTGTAAGATACGGGAAGCTTCCACTTCTATGACGCCTTCCTCCGATGTTCCCCTATATCTATCATTGCACTTGTCTTGTGGTGTGATCACCTGGATCTTCTTGATAATTAATACCGATTTTAATACCCATTCACTCTACACTCCATCAATTTAATCACCTTTCAGAAAAACATGATATATCTGTATTTTCTAAATTAGCGGCATTGTATGTACAAGATTAATTAGTGTGATCTATATCTAACAACTCCTCAAATTTTTCATTTTCTAATAATTCTCTAACTTCTTCATCTTCTTCTTGTAACTCAATCTAACTATATATCATTTTCTTATTACAGAAGATCTGTGTGCATTATAGTATTAAGAGCAAGCAAAACATAATATATCTTTATTTACTATCTAAGCAGCATTTTATGTATGTATAAGACTGATTGCTGTGATTGATATACCAATAATTCCTTAATATATTAATAATAACTTCTCTTTTCCAATAATTCTTTAAGTTCTTCACCTTATTCTTGTAATCCAATATAACTACATGTGTAGAAGACTTGTGTGCAAAGTATTAATTTGTGAAAATTTTCAACCTATCTTCTTGTAACTCAATCTAACTATATATCATTTTCTTATTACAGAAGATCTGTGTGCATTATAGTATTAAGAGCAAGCAAAACTTAATATATCTTTATTTACTATCTAAGCAGCATTTTATGTATCTATAAGACTGATTGCTGTGATTGATATACCAATAATTCCTTAATATATTAATAATAACTTCTCTTTTCCAATAATTCTTTAAGTTCTTCACCTTATTCTTGTAATCCAATATAACTACATGTGTAGAAGACTTGTGTGCAAAGTATTAATTTGTGAAAATTTTCAACCTATGCTAATGTATATCCGCAAACTGTAAACTTCAGCCGCCATAACACAGGATCATCCCTAGCATGGAGGGTAAAATATCATGAAAAAACTATATGTAATTTCGATAATTCATGTATTAAATAAATAAATAAATAAAAATATGATCAAGTAATTGTAGTATTTTTGTACCTAAGAGTAGATTCTACATCTAGTGTCATCTCGTAACGTTTCTCATTATTTCTGTTCATGGTGTGCTGAGGATGTCCAATGTCTCTTCTACATATGTTCATGGAAGCACTAGTTCTCAGTTCTCCGTCGAGGGGTTAGCCTTTCGACCAGTAATCCGGAGGTCGCGGGTTATGATTCCGGGGTGCGGAAATTTTATTTTATTCGTTTGTGTTATTTCAAAATTTATTAATTTAAAATAATAGATATATGTTCATTTTGGGAGACGGGTATGGGTACCGCCCCCTAACACCTCTGTCAGGCCACCCCAAGTGGTTCGCTACCTTTGGTGGCTTAACAGGGATTCCCAGGTTCATGTGGTGAGATTTGTCAAAGTCTTTGCGGCTGATGTGTCTACCCACCAACAACATGGCAGGCCAGATCGGGAGAGACTGGTTGAAGGAGATCTTTTGAACTCTCCAACAGGACTCTCTCGGAACATTGCCTTGAAAGGATGGATTCATTCGTCCGTCACTCCTGGACATATTGACCCCCAGATTTCTATCAACCCCTCATACCTTTTTCCTTCCCGGAACTTCCTCTCCTTATGTCTCCTAAAAAGACCCTCCACACAGCATCCCCAAAGATGACATAGGCCCTGAGTGGAATTATTTTCCTTAGGGCCTCATTTGCGGAGCTAATGTAAAAACAAAAAAAAGCTTTAGCCGTGTTTGGTGATCAGATCTAAATACTCAGGCACTTCTTCATCTTCTTCTTCCCCATATCCTCCCCCCCCACACTACCTTAAGCCTCATAATATATTAAAATTGGGGATGCCATTGTCTCACTGGCTTTAGACGGTAGGGGCAGTTGGGACTGTGTGGTATTCAGATAAAAAAAAACATTTATTAAAGAATTATGTCTCCCATGTCAAAGCTTGGTTTGGTGTTTTAAAGTTTTTAAGCCATTATAATAATAAGGAAAACATAACTGCGCCAACGCCGCTTCATATGCTATAATAACAAGCTAGCAGGTCAACTAGTATGAAGAATTGAACTATTACTATATTTCACTATCGTTTTGACATAACAAAACATTTCACAGTTCTTGTATTTGAACCGGACTTAAAAGCTATCAAAATAACAGTGAACGAATCAAAATAGTGTGCAATAAAAGAAGTGAAACCAATAATGACCGAATAATTTCAGGAACACAACAGCCGCCCACCAATCATTTATTCTCAGATGAATTACCACACATTTTAATATTACGTACCGCGAACACCTTCAGGTGATAGTTTTCAATTTGATCCAAGGACGCCACACAGTGGGCTAAGTAACTAAACTAATAGAAACAAAGGTCTTCACTCCATAAATATAAACATAAACAAAACTCTAAATGCTAATTTTGTACATAGAAACAGTTCTACCATCCATTTTCCCATCTCTTTCATGCACATGACACAGGATTTCCTAGTGAGACAGGCAAGGCCAAAAAACTGTAAACCTTTTTACATAGATGCACATAATAAATCAAATAAATAATAAACTATTTTGCTATAAGTTGAAGCCATGCGATGTAATGCTAAATCATACAAAATTAATTATTTTTGTTTTGAAATGTTGATCACTAAGAAGCATTATAAATGCTTGAATGAAATAGTGTGTCTGTGTGTAGAACATATCTTGGCCTTTAATGGCCTTTAAAAATATCGGTCATTTTTAAAAATCTTTTAATAAGCAAAGACAAAGTTGAACAAGTCTAGATAGAGCTCATCCGTGCTAAGTCACCAAATGTAGCGACCCACTCGGGGTGGCATATGACAGGGGTGTTGGTTATCCAATAAATGGTTCCCGGGGAGGCGGTACCCGTATCTGCCTCCCAAACTGTAACTGCTTCAATTGCGCCTGCACAGTTATATTCAGTTTTGTTTTTTTTTTTAAATAAATGTTTGGCCAAAATCTCGTTCAAATCAGAATATAATATATGTTCTCTGTATGTAACATTCTTATAAGAAAGATTCGTATTTTTTTTACTAAAAAGTACAAATTAGATACAATACCAAATGAATTAGTATGCACGTTGGGTAGCTCCGTTTATGTATTTATTTTTTTGACTCCATCAAACAAACGGTGTTTTATTATGGGGGATGGTAGATATAACATGTATATTTATTAACTTTCTAATACTTGCGCAGGAAATTGTTCGAGATCCAAGAGTTGGTAATATTCTTTCTTTTGTTTCAGTAGTCAAATCTAGTATATTTTAATATCTAAGCTGTATGTTAATGTATAAAAAATCAATAAAAATGCATTTGTCTTTTGGCTGGAGGTTAATAACGTAAGCTGCCCACTGTGCGGCGTGACCTCTGCTTACTAGAAGTTCTATTATAGAAGTTTTAGATTGTTATAGTTGGAGATGTCATGGTGGGATATGAGTAATGGCTTTTGTACGGCAATCAGTCTATCCGTCAAACTTTTAGTTCGACATGTTCAAAATCAGACGTGATCGATTTGGCCCCGGGCGCGCGCGGGCATTTTATTTTATCAAAATGAAGTCGGTTCCACATCCACTACTTGGCATCGGAAATGTCATGTCAATCAGTTATTTATGTTTCCAGTGATTGGTGACTCGGAAAACTACATTATTTATCGTTTGTGATTACTTACAATCGTGCATTTTTAACGCAATTGTTTTGATAATGCCAAGTTAAATGGGGTGGGAATAAAATCGATCGAACAAAATGAGTGGCCTTTTAAGTCACGGATGACTGTAATAAAATTCCTTCTATAATTGGTAATACACCTGTGGCAGCATTTTAATTAAATTAAAATAACATTTATTTTTGTTTTTAACTTTATGAGTAAAACCTCAAATTGTAATAATTAATTGAATAAAGACAATATTAGCGAAACTCAATCGAAAATCTAGAGACAGAAAAAGATTTTGGCATCTCTGGGGCTAGAGCTGTGGTCCGGAAAGCCAAAGGTCCTGGGTTTGTAACCCAGAGGTGTTAATATATATTTCTGATTATTCTGTTTCCAGATTTTCTATTGAGTTTCGCTAATATTGTCTTTATCAAAAATAATATAATTAAAAGTTAACTTTAGTTATGAAACACGTTGACATTTTTGTTATTATTTTCATATTAGGCGAAGAACCCTACGAAGTAAAATAAAATCAAGTGTTTTTGGTTTGAAACTTTGTTGACCTATGAAATAATCGAGCATTTTTGAATAATAATTAAAAAAATTAGACCTATAAAAACTGCCTTGAAGTTCAAAATCTCTTATTTACGAACCCGTAATTTTTTTTCTGTGAATATCATTCAAAAGTCCTAACTGCCCAACCGCCTGGAACACTGGCATACCCAATTGAGGTATGTTGTTAGACTGAAGGAAAAAAAATCAGACCTATAAAAACTGCTTTGAAGTTCAAAATCTCCTATTTACAAATCCCTTTCCGTAATTTTTTTTTATTATTTTTCTGTGAATACCGTACAAGAGTCCCAACTGCCTAACCGCCTGGAACACTGGCATACTCAATTGAGGTATGTTGTGAGACTGAAGGTAAGTAGGGAGGTGGTGGAAGGAGGTGGGAAGAGGCAGGCGGACAAGAACCAGGGCGATACTGAGAGTATCTTCCACCCCGGAAAGTGCCGCAAATATTTTTTATTTTTTTATTTATTTATTTAATTATTTTCATATTACATTAGGTTATAATAATGACGTATTGCCCATCTCACTAGGTGTGAAACACCTGTGTTGAGATGGCAATTTACAGAGTGGTTATAATCTATGATTTTGTTTTATTAATATTATGAACATGACAGGTTGATATAAAATCTTTTTTTCTAAGTAATATACAATTCAAGTATGTTATATGAACATTGCAGTAGGTACATGGTTACATATTTACACACAGTAGGCATAAAGGTAAGAATGTTATTAAATACTCCTGATAGATATGTTTATTTGAGGTGATCAATGATTCTACTTTTAAATGTACTTTTGCTTTGAGTGTTTCTTATTTCAGTAGGTAGAGAATTGAATAGCTTTGTTGCATTATATTTAAAAGTTCTTTGTCCATAAGAGGTTTGACAAACTGGGATGTTAAAAGATTTTACATTTGACTCTCTTAGGGCTCTAGTGTTTATTCGTTCCTCAAACATGTGTGTATTTTTAAATTGGTGAAGCAGAATATTTTTTGAATACAGTTTTTGCAGGTTAGGAACATTTAGTGTCTTAAAAATAAAATCAGTGCTCGTTCTCAACGGGACTTTAAGAATAACCTTCAAAATTAGTTTTTGAATCTTTACTAAAGGCTCCAGGCAAGTATTTGTGGCACTTCCCCAGCTAATAATACCATATTCAAGTGATGATTGTATGAGAGCACAGTAAACTTGTTTCAGTTGTTTTATATTTAATATATCTCTAACATTTTTAAAGAAATAGACGAATTTCCTCAGTTTTGTCGTTAAGTTTGTAACATGTGCGTTCCATTTAAGAAGATACCTTAGATTGTTTTAAAATATAGTGAAAACACAAATCAATCGAGTAAAATTAACTTGCGCACGCTGGGGTTTCAACCGGCAACCTCTGGATCGCCAGTCGAGAGCCTTGCTGCTCGACCACAGAGATCGTCAATGGAATGAAGCGTATGTATCTTATTTATTTTATATTATTAAAATCTATTGTATTTCATTATCGTTTTTTTCGCAGGTCGTCAAACATGGATTAGTTTTAAAAAACTCTCATACCGCAGACACAGTTCGATGAGGAGTCCATCTCATCACCTGCTGCAACGAGTAACTTTACAACACATATTTACAAAGCCAACGATTTGACAAACAAAGATATAACACCAACCACAAGCTTACATATGTAATTTTACAACAGATATTTACAAAGCCAACGAGTGCTGATATCTTCAGGCAAAATTAACAACTTGCTCAAAAACATGGATTTGAACCGTTCACTTCATGCATTACATATAAGAGAAAAGCTAAGCTAGATCGCTACAACCATTTTTCTTTATCTCAGAAAGGTAAAAGTTGCAAATTGCTAACCAGAGCAAGAGCTTTTTTACCTGACTGTCGACTGTCAGCTGTCACTTGAAATTCGTTTTCAAATCAACGTCGGTCGCCTCCGAGATTGAGATTGCTTTGGTAACGAACCTGAGATACGCCAGGAGTATAGAAGGTGGAGGAGGTACATAGACACACATTATGGCACGTAATATAAGGAACAGATCTATGGATACTTTGTTTAATATATATTATGTTGTGATCTGAGACTCTTGCCTGTCTTCTCGTGTCGTTGGCGAGATGATGAATTACCCCAAATGACTTTTGGAATGGTGATTTATAATAATAATGGTCAATGAATAATTCCACCATTAATCAAGGTGGTTGCTTTTGTTGTTTCTTTACTCAAATTCTGGGGGCATTTGTCAAAAGTGTGGTGGGCGAGCGTTGGATGTTGATTGGAGGAATACGACTGTAATATCATCCGCATCTTCTTGTTAATACGTCCGTTTGGTGATCATTCATTTTACCAAACAATTCACGTGAGTTGTGATGGTTGAAATTTGTCTTTTGTTCGTTAATACACGAGAAGATATCATATTCATATTTAGTTAGATAGTTTTTAATGCAAAATTGGTAGACACAACAACTTATATTATCATAATTTAATAGAGTTCATAAATCTGCACGTTTCCCGTATGACATAATATTAAACATAATGCGAACCTTTTATCTTGATTTATTTTTGGTTATTATGCCGTGTTGCGCTAACACCTTCTTTAGCCAACGTTTCGGAGAGCTGTCCTTAGATGAAGCCGGGACGCCAGTGGAAGACATGGAATGACCAATGAAATGAATACTTATGTACTTAAAAATTAGGTAAATGTGATCAAAGAAGAAAAGGGTGTAAGCAGTTAGCATGGCGTGGAAGTGAATGCTGTAGAGGTCGCCCAAGGAAGACATGACACGATCAATGGAAATAAATACTTATCAATGTGTAAAATGAGATGGATGTATAAGGCTGATGTAAGCCAAAAGGATAAGATGAAGAAAGGGACGTTTAGATTGTTTGGACATAATGAGTGAATCTTCGAAGAAAGGAGTGCAATGGGAGGCAGAAGAAGTCGGGGAAGCCCTAGTAAGAATCAAACTACAAATATTAACTTTTTAAATTATTGACACAATTCAAGTAGCAGTTTTTGTGTTATAAAAGCGCATACGTTTACTATAATTATGTTAAAAGAACCTTCTGATAACAATTTTCATTAACAAATTTTCAAAGGCAGATGCATGCTGAAAATGATTATTTGACAATTTTTTTTTTACCTATTTAATATTAGATTTTATCCATAGACATATGCAATATTCAAATTTTTATGATTTTTCATAATTTTTTGTTTTTTTTTTGGTACAAATATCTTATGTCGATGATTAACATACTAATGTTATAAGTTGGTTATGACAAACTGCTATGTAGCAGTTTAACGGGACTTCAGTTTTGCAGTTTTTAAGATGCAATTTGTAAGATGTGTCCAATTTGTTCATCTGGGATTTATATCAGTAAATAAATAAACCAATCATTCATAACATCAGCAAGAACCATTTGCCTAACGACAAATTGGATATGGAATAGGTAGGTCTAGGTATGTTGGTTTCCTCAACCATGCGAAGTCTTTGAGAACCAATTTGAACACAATCCGGAATGCTTTGAAGCCAGCAATACAAAGAGAAAACGACTCTTTGACATCATCACTGACCACACCAGGCAGAGATACGCCATACAGAGATACGGCAGACAAAGATAAAGCAGGAGATATCTCTTGAATCCGGTCATTAGCCGATTGTACAACTGTATGCCGTAACTGGTAACTGTAACCGAAGAGATGATCTCTCCTCCGGTACTCTCCTCCTGCCTTATGTGATCCAATTAGCAATTAAGTCAGAGGGAAATAACGGGAGGAGAGAGGGAAGAGGTGGGAGGTGATATCTTGATTGAGGAACTGTGCAATTTTTGATCTGCTCATTCCTTTAGTGCCATTGGATTACGTGAATGGTCAACGATTGACTTGAGAAGATGGTAGTTGTATCCAAGGAGTAATTTCATTATTGTAGTGAGTTGTAAATTTTGTAGTTTTATTGCTACTTAAAAGAAATTACAAAAATATCGTCACTTTCTTCTAATGTTTCAAGTGGTTTTACTATTTTGATTAATTGTCTTACAAAAATATTATATTTCAATACAATATTTCAATTTGTTTAGCTACCAATTTTAGGCATCTTTATTTTAGGATCGTTTAACCGTTGGAATAAAATTTAGTAGGATTTTAATTAGTTGGGTAGGTACTTTTTCTTTATATATTTTAGACATATAGGTAGGTATGACGTATTATTTCTTATAAAATTTGGACCAGGACGTTAAATTTTTTAAATATTTTATGTGATGTTGAGGTATCTACTTCTAGATTAATTGTATAATTCTGGAGTTTACAACAATCACATATAAAATAATATTCAATTGTGTTTTTAAATTTGTTTTAATTCATTTTAAAATGATTTGAACAGTAGGTAATATACAAAAAATGTGAAAAAAAGGTATGAATATATTTATTACTTTAGACACTGTAGTTTAATTTGGGAGGCGAATATGGATACAGCTGCCCCGGGAACCATTTATTTGATAACCGATACCTCTGCCATAGGTCACACCAAGTGGTTCGCTAAGTATGGTGACTTAGCAGGGGTGCCAGCATTCAAGGGGTGAGATTTGTCCGAATCTGGACGGCGGATGCGTCTACCCACCAACTAGGCCGGATCTTGGGAGAGATTTATTCATACGTCCGTCACTCCTGGACACACTGACCCATAATACCAGACCCACCCCTCATTCCTTATTCCTTACCATTCCTTCCTTTCCTAAAAAGATCCTGAATGCAGCATCCCCAAAGATGACATAGGCTCTGAGGAGATTTGCTTTCTTCAGGACCTTCTATATGGGGTTAATGTATTAAAAAGTTGCCATAGAAATTTAACCAGATTCAATTCGAATCTACAATAAAAATAAGCACTGTAGGTACTCATGACTCACAGAGATCTTAAATTGGGGTACATTATGAAAGAATTGGGGTACATTATGGAACACATAATAATACTAAATAATAATAATTATTATTTTTAAATTTATAAACTAACGTTTAACAAGATTTTTATGCATAGCACAAAGGGTAACATTTATTATAAGCAATAATTATCAGCCTGAAACACTCATCTATATTGAAAAAATCTTCCAAGAAAAGATACTGGCCACCAACGGGTCTCGAATCCGTGTCAGAGGGACAGAGTGTTTCAGGCTGATAATTATTGCTTATAATAATTGTTACTAAATAATACTCAAAACCTTTCCAAAAATATAACTTTTCCAATAATATTCAACCTTGCAAAAAGTCTTCTCAAGTATTTTTAAATCCCTCCCAAAAAGAGGCGGGGATTCTAATTTATAATTTTCAAGGACTAGTGGATCACCTTAAATTAGGACCAGAGTCCTTAAATCGGAACTTACGTACATTGTGAAAGTGGCGTTAGAACATAATATTGAGATATGTATTACTTGATAATAATACTTCGCAGTCCAGCGGTAAATAAACGTCCCGGTGCTCCATGTCCAAGCTAAGCTATTCATGTTCAGATGGTTCAGTGTTCACATCCCATTGTGGCCGACATCGTCTGCTGTAATGTGAAGTGATCACAAATTCAATTAAAATCACATCTGACAAGAGCGGCAAAGCGGGCACCCGGGGCAGTGCGGGTACCTAGTAGGAACCTACCTGATCGGGACAGAAAGATAGTGTGGTAACTTGGAAATTGATATAATTTTGTCTATTTTTTAAATGTACTTAAATGCTTTGAATCGGTTTTAATGAGTGGTTACATGGGTTTCGAAGGTTTGAAAAAATGATATTTTTCCTTTTATATAATACAAAAATTATAATATTTACAATTTTAGACGTTTAAAAATTCAACATTTCATAAAATTTTCGTCCAAAAATTTGAAAATTTCAGCCGGTGGGATCTGATTTCCAGAGACCCCTTAAAAGAGTGTCCTTGCGGTGGTCAGGATAACTCACAATTTTTAGAACTTTTAGGCTTGGTAAAATTTCATTAAAGGTCCTCTGGAGACGGTTAGAGACGTCCATAAACTATTTGCACACATTTATTAACCTAATATTTTTCATTTATTTTATAGGTTTAATCTTCGGTCTTATGTATTGTTATTTTGCCTAATTTGTTGTTAGTTTTTCCGAAAAACGGAATTATTGTATTGCACTACCCCTACATTCTGGAATGAACTGTATTTGTTATTATTATTAATGGTAATCATTACACGATAAAATTGATAAGGTTTTCACTTGTAATATTGGTTACAGTTATCCACTATCAAGTTAGTATCATTCACACAAAACGGTGATAAAAAAGAACCTTCTCTAAAATATTTATTGAAAAAGCTTTAGTTACATAATTTTTAAATTTAAAAAAATATATTTTATATGATTCATTACTTTTTACATTAGCTCCACACAGGAAGCAACGTCGACCTAATATTTAGGACGTAATAATCTGGAGATTAGCGCGTCCAAGAGTGACATACGCTATGAATCCATCCCTCCTACTGTGGTTTAAGTCGAGAGAGTTTGGCTGGATAGTTAAGAGGCGGTTCTCCGAATTTCAACCGATTTCTTGCAAACCTCCCTTAAACATTTGAAGTTTTTAAGCTCTTAAAAAAATATATGTTATTCTTGAAGATAATATCTAGACATTTATCGCGCCGAAACGCAAATTATATAAAATTCCCTCGATAGAAAAAAATCGCAAAGTATGCTCCAAAAATGATTTGAAACACGTTTGTTTCGGTTATTTTACAAGTTTTATGTATGAAAAAATTCACAGCGTTTCTTTAAATAAAATTAAAGACAATTATCGTGAGATTTCTGCTCTATTTTTAACGAGTCGTGTTTTATCAAAGATTTTTGCATCAATTTTATCGCTGTAAATGTTAGCGCGCTCTTCTAACATTCGTAATGTCATATCTCTCCATCTTCTTCTTTTTGGGGCCGGGAACTGAGCCTTAAAAGGGTCTCCCTCTGCCGGCCTATCCCAATCCGACATGCTGGCCACTCTTAAAAAAATTTACCCCATGAACCCAAGCACCTCTGCTTAGTTACTAAATGTAGCAAACCACTTTTGGTGACCTATGGTTGAGGTTTATCATATCTAACACATTATTTTGCTTAAATATAAAAAAAATCTCAATTGAACAGATCGGATCTCGACACCTCGAGGCGTCAGAAAATGTTCAAAGAACATAATTTTTACTTTTGCTTTAGAAGTTACGATGTATTTCATCATTACCAGCTTGATATGACTATAAATGAAAGTATGTGTGTGTGTTGTATAGTCCTCAGGTCGTACCTGTCACGCCCGAGAAACAAATGGACTGCAGTTGAATCAACCGGACCGGACGGGGGCATGGGTTCAACGATTGACAATGATGACTTCGCGCGGTGCAGATACGTGATAGGAACTCGCCTTATGTTGTTAGCCCAGTGCTCAGTTGCCTAGTCATAAAAATGATGTTGTTAATATTGTATTCATATTTTAAAAGTAAACGGTAGATAATAATATTGTAGGCAAACGCACCCGGTGCGATGTGCTAGTCGTTTTTGCGTTCGTATGCAGTGTAAAACAGAGCTCGGTTTCAATACTACATAAATATACTATACATAAGTATATTTTGTAGTATATTTATATACCCCGCTCTAAAAGGTGAATTCCAGTTTATTTCCAAAAAAACTAGTAGCTATGTGAACAATAGTCCTCGCGTCCAAAAATAATGTTTCTAATGTTGTAAGAAAAAAGTATGATTAATGTTATTTACAATCTTGTTGAAAAATGTTATATGGGTATCATTGAAAATGAATGAATGCGAACAACAGAGTTTAAATAAACCCGCCGATTTTACATTGAAAAATAATATTTTCCGAACTGTAGTCAAAGTTGGCCACATATTCAAAGTTAGCCACCTAGTCAGAGTTAGCCACCTAGTCAGAGTTAGACCAAACTTTGCTGGGTGGTTTTTAAGGCAACACACGACATGGCGCCACCCTATCTGTCGGAACTGTGCATTCCAAATTTTGTCAACACTAGGCAAGCAACCCTTCGAACAGCATTTTCAACAGCCATAGGTAGACTATCAGTACCTATGCGCAATCCCAATACCAATTTTGGAGACCGGGCTTTTGCAGTGGCAGGCCCAACAGCTTGGAACAAACTCCCTTCATATTTGCGAAAGATCGACAGCACATCTGAGTTCGGAGCAAAGCTCAAAACTCACCTTTTCACATTATCTTATCCAGAAAAACAACTACATTTTTTCAGTAGTATTTCGTTACTCAGTCCATTGGATTTACCTAGTTTTATGTATCTTCAATGTTATGCAATTTTTTTTACAATATTTTACAATTTATTATGTATAAACTTTTTTTATTATTATTATTATTTTTCATGACTTTATACTGACAGCACGGGCAGTAATCATATCAATGTGTGTTTATAAATGTAAATAAGTATGTTAGTCGTAAATAGCTAATTTTAAGGCAGTTGCAAGTCATAATACGAATGGGGCAGTAACAATACTGCTCTATTCGTATTATGGTAGCAACCATTACAATATGTGATTTTAAATGTAAATAAGTATGTTAATCGTAAATAACTAATTATTGAAAGACTGTTGAAAAACATGATACGAATAGAAATACTGCTCTGTTCGTATTATGACTTGCAAGTGCAAGCTCGGTTATAAAAATAAGTATAGTTCTAAGTCACTAGTGATAAAAGTCTTAGTTGTAAGTCAATAGTTATCAATCTTAGTTATAAGCCACTTGTACTATATAGGTATAGATTAAATGTATAATTAAATTTGTAAAGCGCCCTTGAGGTGATTTTCTCCCGAAAATGGCGCTATAGAAGTTATCCAATTATTATTATTATTGTCAAAGATAGCCACCTGGTCAAAGTTCGCCACCTAGCCAGAGTTAGCCACCTAGTCAGAGTTAGACACCTGGTCAAAGTTAGCCACATAGTCAAAGTTCGCCACCTAGTCAAACCTGCCGATTTTGCATTGAAAAATGATATTTTCCGAACTGTAGTCAAAGTTGCCCACATATTCAAAGTTAGCCACTTAGTTAAAGTTAGCCACCCACTCAAACTTAGCCACCTAGTTAAAGGTAGCCACCCAGTCAAGGTTAGCCACCTTGTCAAAGTTCGCCACCTAGTCAGAGTTAGCCACCTAGTCAGAGTTAGACACCTTGTCAAAGATAGCCACCTGGTCAAAGTTAGCCACATAGTCAAAGTTAGCCACCTAGTCAAAGTTAGCCACCTAGTCAAAGATAGTCATATAGTCAAAGTCAGACACCTAGTCAAAGTTAGCCACCTAGTCGAAGCTAGCCAAATAGTCAAAGATCGCCACCTATTCCAAGATAGCCACCTTGTCAAAGTTAGCCACGTAGTCAAAGTTAGCCACCTAGTTAAAGTTAGCCACCTGTTCAAAGATAGTCACATAGTCAACGTTAGCCACCTAGTCAAAGTTAGCCACCTAGTCGAAGTTAGCCAACTGGTCAAAGTTAGCCACCTGTTCAAAGATAGCCACCTATTCAAAGTTAGCCACCTAGTTAAAGTTAGCCACATAGTCAAAGTTAATCATATAGTCAAAGTTAGCCACCTAGTCAAAGATGGTCATATAGTTAAAGTCAGCCACCTAGTCAAAGTTAGCCACCTAGTCGAAGTTAGCCACCTAGTTAAAGTTTGCCACCTAGTCGAAATTATCCACCTAGTCAAAGATAGCCACCTGATCAAAGTTAGCCACCTAGTACGAATATAATTTCTATTTTGCCTAACATGTTTCATATAAAAATGTAAAAAATAATAAATATACAGGTTACTAAATAAATCCACCTGGTCAAAGTTTGCTACCTATTCAAAGTTGGCCACCTAGTCAGAGTTAGCCACCTAGACAAAGGTTTTGGGCGATAAATATTTCACGGATTAATTCCTAATTGAAGTATTATTGAGAGCTTTATATTTAGGAGAAATCTTGAAAGCTCGAATACGCCAAAGTCCACTGTGTTCACAATGTAGATATTGAGTGGTTCCTTCTGAGTACAGTTTCGCAATGACTGTTATAAATCACGATTGGTCTCCACATCGTTCAGTGTTCTCAGCTTGGGAAGGGCAAATCATTTTTATTATTGAAAACAAATGCCTGTATTATTGATTGCTTCAATATCATGTAGGGTTATGACCGTTACTTCATCGTCCGAGCCAAAAGAAATGTCAAATATTTGTTGGGCAACGTCCTTTGCTGTCTTAGGTCATTCAATTTGACCATGCATATAAAAAAGAAATAGTTATATGGTAGGTGAATGAGATATGAAAATTTCGATCAAAAAGTACCAAACAGTTGGGTGGGTCGTGGATTGTTCTATGTTCGAGGAAGGCTGTGTGTAGTTTTTTTCATTAAATATTGCCCAAGTTGCCTCTAAAATCATGAAATATAAAATTTTTGATAGCTTTTATCTTTCTCGACTTACAACACTTGAAAATGATTTATTTTGCAGTTTGTCAATCTATTATTGAGTATGGCATCATAGCATGGGGAGGTGGCACTGCATCTGCACTAGACCCAATCATTAAGGCACAGAAAACTATTATAAAAATAATCCTTAGACTACCTCTAATTACAGACTCGAATTTTATCTTTAATATTATGAATGTGTTTGACGTTCGGCAGATATACGCAAAAACAATCCTCAATCATCTGTACACAAATATACATAAATACTATGAAAAAAGATTAAATACACGCTATACACGAAACGATCGCAGGCGGAACACACCGGTCAAACTACACATTGCCTTCTACAGCCAAAAAACAAGGGAATCGTTGCTCTCGCTAAAGAAAGAGGCCAAAACCTTAAACCCAAACTCTCCTATCTTCATCAATGAAGTACTCTCTCCTTACTTCAAGGAACTGATGTGGAAAACGAAGCAAAGGGCCAAAGAAACCCTTTATCAATTCGTATGGTTTAAAACTAATAAAGTGCTTGTCCGCAAAGCAACTGGGGAAAAAATAATTGAAATAAAACATGAAAATGATTTGAAAAAAATGGGGATTCAACTGTAGATAACTAAGCATTCTACTATAAACTTTCTGTATTGCAATAAATCATAATGGCAGAATTATTTAACACATTGCAATCATTGCAACTATATTATTCCCATACAAGTCCCATTTCATTAATTATTTCTACCTATTTTGTTTACAAAAATCTTTCTAATTCTTTCTATTATCCAAATTATTTTAACACCAAATTTTACTGCTCTAAATATTTTTATTACCAAAACCATTTTAATTATTTTAACAGCAAATCTTATTATTCTAAATGTTTTTTTTACCCAAATTATTTAAGTTATCTTATCATAAAATTTGATTGTTTTGAATGTTTTTATTACCCAAATTATTTTAATTATTTTTCCATCATTTTCTATTATAACCCAAATTATTTTAATTATTTTTCCATCATTTTCTATTATAACCCTAATTATTTTAATTACTTTTCCATCATTTTCTATTATAACCTAAATTATTCTAATTATTTTACCATAATTTTCTATTATAACCCAAATTATAACCTAAATTATCTCTACATTTTTACCTCCAAACTTTATTGTTTTAAAGGTCTTTCAAAGTATTTTAATTATTTTTACTTCAATTTCTATTTTTCCAATGGTTTTTATTACCCAAAATATGTTAACTATTTTACCATACAATTTTATTTTTTTAAATGTCTTTACTACCCAAACTTTTCTGATTATTTTATCATTAAATTCTATTATTCTAAATGTTTTTATTACTCTAATTATCTTAATCACTTTACCATAAAATATTATTGCTCTAATGGTTTTTATTATCTAAAGTTTTTAAAGTATTTTACCATAAAATCTTATACCTTTAAAGGTTTTTATTATCCAAAGTATCTTTATTTTTTTACCATCAAATTTTATGGTTTAAAAGGATTTTATTATCCAAATTATTCTAATTATTTTAGCATGAAATTCTATGTTTTCAAAGGTTTTATTATCCAATGTATTTTCATTATTATACCATCAAATGCTATTGTTTTAAATGCTCTAATTATCCAAAGTATTTGAATTATTTTAACGTCAATTTTTATTGCTCTAAAAGTTTTTATTACCCAAATTATTCAACTAATTTTTCCATCAATTTACATTGTACCGAAGGTTTTTATTATCCAAAGTATTTGAATAATTTTACTGTCAAATTTTTTTGTTTTGAAGGTTTTTATTATTCTAAGTACTTAAATGATTTTACTTTAAAATTATATGCTTTTCGAGGTTTTTATTATCCAAAGTATTTTCATTGTTTTACCATCAAATTTCATGTTTATAAAGGTTTCTATTATCCAAAGTACTGTTATTATTTTACCATCAAATATTACTGTTTTAAATATTTTTTATTATCCAAAGTTTTTGAATTATTCTACCATAAAATTTTAACGTTTAAAAGGATTCTATTTTATTATCCAAAGTATTCTAATTATTTTACCATGAAATTTTATATTTATAAAGGTTTTCATTATCCAATGTTGTTTTATTATTATACCATCAAATGCTATTGCTTTAAATGTTTTAATTATCCTAAGTATTTGAATTATTTTACCATCATTATTACCATATTACTTTATTGTTCTAAAAGTTTTTATTACCCATATTATTCAACTTATTTTTCCATAAAATTATATTATACCAAAGGTTTTTATTGTCCAAAGTATTTGAATAATCTTACTGTCAAATTTTATTGTTTTAAAGGTTTTTATTATCCAAAGTACTTAAATAATTTTCCTTTAAAATTTTGTGCATTTCAAGGTTTTTATTATCCTAAGTATTTTCATTATTTTACCATCCAATTTCATGTTTTTAAAGGTTTCTATTATCCAAAATACTGCTATTATTTTACCATCAAATGTTACTGTTTTAAATATTTTTTATTATCCAAACTCTTTGAATTATTTTACCATCAAATTTTGTGGTTTAAAAGGATTCTATTTTATTATCCAAAGTATTCTAATTATTCTACCATGAAATTTTATGTTTTTAAAGGATTTTATTATCCAAAGTATTTGAATAATTTTACTCTCAATTTTTACTCCTATATTACTCCTAATTTACCACCACTAGCAAAATGTGTGAACTTTGTTTGGATCAACTTATGTATCTTCACAACCGCAACATGATCACTCAACTTAATATTGATACAGAAACATTTAACAACTCAGAACACACTTTTGACAAAGCGACAGATTGTAATTTTCTGTTCACAGAAAAACACAACTTAAACATAATATCCCAAAATATTAGAAGTATTCGAAAGAACTTCGATAATTTCTCGATCCTCTTAAACGAAATAAACATAAGCTTCGACATTATTATCTTGACTGAATGCTGGTTAGATGACTCGTACACAAACCTAAACTTAAAGGACTATACAACTCTCCATTCCACAAAACATCTAAATCAAAACGACGGTATAGTAATCTTTGTCAAAGATTCACTAAACTCATCAATAACAGAAATCAACCTAATCGAAGCAAACTGCATCCAAATCTCCCTCGGACCAGACATCTCCATATTTGCCGTCTACAGACCCCCATGCTATAACAATCTCTCACCTTTCTTCATCTCTTTAAATAGACTTCTCGAAAAAAATAAAAAAACACAACAATTCATTATTGCAGGGGATATGAATATTAACTTACTAAACGGGCAACCAATAACCACAGAATACTTAAGTCTACTTACTCACTATGGACTAAATTCGACAATCAACTCACCAACAAGAATTACGTCAAACTCTGAATCCTGTATTGACCATATATTTGTTAAAACTAGGAAAAAAACATCATCATCAATAATTCGAACAACGGTCACAGATCATTTCACTACTACACTAAGCATACATCTTAACAAGAAACAAAAAGATGAAAAAAACAACCCCGTACAAGACAAAATCAATTTTAAATCCCTAATAGAGGACATACATAATGAATCTTGGTCAGATGTACTAAATGAACCCGATCCAAACAACGCGCTGGACACATTTATGACCACAGTTGGAACCTATATTGCTAAATATACAACAAAAAATACCCCGATAAACTACTCACATAAAGAAAAAAAAATAACACCCTGGATCACGAAAGGTTTAGTAAACAGCATTCATAAAAGAGACACAATGCACATGCAAGTACGCAAAAACCCATATGATGACAAACTAAAAAAAAATTACCTGCTATACAGAAACCTTTGTAATAAATTAATCAAACAAGCCAAATACAAGTACTACAAAAAAGAAATAAAATCCGCCAAAAATGATCCCAAAAAAATCTGGAAAATCGTCAAAGATATTACTTTCTCCAATACGAAAAAAGACTCGAAGATCAAAGCACTGTTAATAAATGGAAACAAAACCCTTACAAAAAATGAACCTGGTAAAATAGCTAATTTTATTAACTCCCAATTTGCAAAAGTTGGATCTAACTTGGCTGAAAAAATTCTTTTAAAAAACGGCACAACAGAAGACTCTTTAACCAAACTATCCTCTACCATGCAACCAAATCATTCGTTTTATGCTCACAAAATAAGTACAAAGGAAATATCGGATTTAATTATTTCTCTCAAACCAAATTGCGCTGTGGGCCCAGATAACCTCTCCAATCATATACTGATTAGTCTCCGAGAACATATACTTATACCACTTCAACATATTTTCAACCAAAGTTTCAACCTCGGCTTTGTCCCCGATCACCTAAAAATAGGTTGTATTACTCCAATACATAAATCGGGAGACAAAACGCTGATCTTAAATTACAGACCAATCACTCTCCTAAATTCGCTATCGAAACTACTAGAAAAAACTATGAAAAAAAGACTGCTCGCATACCTTGACAAACACAAACTGATCTCCACCCGTCAATTCGGGTTTCGAGCGAAAATGGGAACAGAAGACGCCTTATCGGAACTAACCACCTACATAGTGAAAAACCTAGATGGCGGTTCAAAGGTGTTAGGAGTGTTCCTAGACCTAGCAAAAGCTTTCGACACCATCTCACACAAATTACTCCAACAAAAACTCAAAAACATTGGCATAACAGGTCCACCACTAAAATGGTTCATCAGCTACATTGAAAATAGACAACAAATTGTAAAAATCAATAATCAAGAAAGTGACAAAGTAGGCACCAGGTATGGAGTACCCCAAGGCAGCGTCTTAGGTCCCATACTGTTTCTCATCTACATTAACAGTCTAACGGAGATAAGCCTAGGGAACATAGAGTACAAAGTAATCAGTTATGCAGATGACACTGTAATCTTATTCAAAGCCCAATCATGGGAAAACGTCTTCAAAAACACGGAAGCAGGGATGACTGAAGTAAATAACTGGCTAATAAATAATCTACTGACACTAAATATTTCTAAAACAAAATACTTAACTTTCAGTAAAACATTAGCTGGTCAGCCAGATAGTCGCCCACAACTACATCTTCACCCCTGCACAGTTACCTCGTTAACTAACTCACGCTGTGTTTGTCACAAAATTGATTATGCGCAAAATATTAAATATCTCGGTTTAACTGTTGACAATAACTTAAAATGGGATCTCCAAATTAACCTAATTACAAAAAAAATACGGAAACTCTCTTACATCTTCAAAACAATTCGAAATATTATGTCACTACCTCAGCTAAAAAATATATATTATGCACTCTGTCAAAGTATTCTAATGTATGGTATTTCAGTATGGGGAGCAGCAGCAGAGACTCACCTCAAATCACTTAAAATTAATCATAAAACAATAATCAGAATTATGTTTAGAAAGCCTTATCAACATCCGACAGAACAGCTAATGATCAACAATAACCTATTAGACATAAATAAACTATACATAAAGAAGATCATCTACAAAAACTGCATAAAAATATCACCACACTTCATAACTCACTCGCAAAACACAAGAGCAAACACACACAATCAATTACAAGTACCACATATCAAATCAAATTTTGCAAAAAAACATGAATCTTACTTGGCACCATATATATTCAATAAGTTTGTAGCCCAAACAAAGACCTACGTCGCATCTAATAATTTGAATTGGGTTTTCAAAAGATTTTTAAACTGGTTGAATGTCAAAGAAAGAAGAGAGATAAGTAATATTCTTAATATCTAATATTATATATTTTCTTTTATTCTACTCTGTTTTTAAATTCTGATATCCTCTTTATTTTATTATTATTATTTTTACTATAATATATATATTTCTTTTTTTATTTTATTTTTACCACTTACTTGTTTTTATGTAATTAAAAATTGTTAGTTACCAGCCTCAGAACAGACTCTGTCTAGTGAGGAGGGTAAGGAAAAAAAAATGATGTACATAACTAATTATAAATAAACGCCCGGGTTGCCGGCACTGAAATCTTAATCTTAATAACAGAGACTTCCCATAACGCATACTACTTTTGGTCAACGAAGCTTCAGATACCTTGCATCAAGACTTTATAACATTCTTCCATATAGAGTAAAAAAAAGTGATTCACAAAAAAATTTCAAAAATAACATAAAAATTAGGATAAAAAATAATGATTGGGCCTTTACCGGCGCGCTCACCCAAATTCGTAACTAAACCAATGTACTGATTGTTATTATTCAAAATTTATTGTTAATGCAACCAATCTATTCTAAGATTATATTTTAATATAAGTGTAGGGTAGGTATGTTAATAAGAAATATAAATTGACTTAAAAATTACTGCCTAGCTAGCCTAGTGAGGTGGATTACGAAAAACCATAATTTATAACTGTTTTTAAGTACCTAGGTACCTTCTGTTAATATTTATATTTATCTTCTGTTGCTAATCTTTTGAAGTTACATAAACCATTGTAAATATTAACACTGAATATGTACGTTTCTTTTTTTGTTGTTATAAATCTTGCAAATTTTGTTGAATAAAGATATATATTATTATTATAATTTAATCAAATAAAGTAGATGTTTTCCATACTAGATATTTTTCAGTTTGGTTAAGTATTTTGATCTCAAATTCAAAGATTTGTATCTGGCCGAAACTTAAAGCACCTTTATTAGAATGAGGTAGATATTTAGGAATTAAAATATATATATATATATATATACAAACATTTTTAAAATCCTAATATGTAAAACAAAATCGGGTTAGTTACACCATTTATAACTCGAGCAGCAGGACCGATTTTTATGATCTTTGATTTGTTGAATTTGTCTCCGCCCCGGATAGCAGAATAGTCATTAAAACACCGGGAAAATTCACGAAATAAATAATTATGAAGAAAATTCGTTTCCTCATACATTTTGCATTGAACGAATTTTTATATTTTGGAAGAGCTTCGGGAATATTGTAATAAGTATAATATTGCTCTCGAGTGAATTCACTACTTTTGCAGCAGTAACGGAAGAAGATGTCACGCGTGCGATAAAATCTTGTCCTAACAAGCAATGCGCTCAAGACCCCATACCTACCAGGCTTTTAAAACAGTGTCTTCCTGATATAGCGCCTGTAATTACCGCAATTATCCAGAAGTCACTAGTAAATTCACTTGTACCGGGAACACTTAAAAAATCAATCATAACTCCGATTCTAAAAAAACAAAATCTTGATTCTGACAATACGGATAATTACAGGCCAATATCCAATCTACCGTTCCTTTCTAAGCTGCTTGAGAAAATCGTTGCCAAACAATTGTGGGGTATTTGAACTCTGCCGGTCTATTTGCCAAAAATCAATCAGCTTATCGACAGTTTCATTCAACGGAAACTGTTCTTCTGCGGTTGATTTCAGACTTGATCATCGGGATGGAAGCAGGTAAGTTGGGTTTGGTATCTGTTCTTGACATGAGTGCGGCATTTGACAAGGTAGATCATAGTATTTTATTAAATGTGCTTGAAACCGAATTTGGCGTTCGAGGTGATGTACTCCAATGGATGACATCATACCTGTCTGGACGAGTAGCCTCAGTAATTTTCAATAATTTTACTTCACCTGAAACTCCCATAGAATGTGGAGTTCCCCAGGGTTCTGTCTTGGGTCCCATTCTCTTCATTCTCTATACGAATCGTCTCGAGAAACTCATTCAATCAGCTGGCTTTGAATCACAAGGCTATGCAGACGATCGTTTCATTTTCAAGTTTTGTTCCCCGGATGAAAAAGACATCCTTAAAAACGAGGTGGTTAGTTTCATTAACACAGTCTCAAGTTGGATGTCTGTCAATAAACTCAAACTTAATCCGACCAAGACGGAATTTATTTGGATAGCTTCTCCTGGAAGGCAAGCCCTCATCGACTCTAACCCAATCCATATTCAGGGTACAGATATAATCCCTTCTACAGAAATAAAATTTCTGGGTTTCACAATAGACAATAGTCTTTCTCTTGAATCACAAATTTCAAAATCTGTAAGTTCAGGCTTTTTTCATCTAAGGCAGATAAAATCAATCAGGCGTTGCCTTCCCTCTGATGGAGCAAAGTCACTCATAAATTCGTTCGTTGTCTCACGTATGGACTATTGTAATAGTGCATATGCTGGCTTACCTAAAAAACAATTCAATAGAATCCAGTCCGTTTTCAATGCTGCGGCGAGAATGATTTTTGGTGAATCTAAGTATTGCCGTATAACCCCGCTTCTAAGGGATCGCCTTCATTGGCTTCGATGCCCTGAAAGAATAGAGTTCAAGATCTGCTTAATGACCTTCAAAGCATTACAAGGAATGGCGCCAGCCTATATATCAGAACTATGTGTCCGACAAAACTTAAGCGATAGACAGCTTACTCTAAGGTCAGCAGATCAAGATGTTACTAATCGTTTAATCGAATTTTCTAGGTCAAATCGAGCCGTTTACTATGATCGATCTTTTCGTGTAACTGGCCCGCTCATTTGGAACAAACTTCCCTCAGTTCTTAATAATATCCAGAACTTGGCTGAATTCAAAAGGGCTTTAAAAACAAACTTATTTAAAAAATCATACCTTTCATGAATTTTTAACTCCTTTTCAAAAAAACTATAATAAACCATGTTCCTCAATTTTCCAGTAATTGTTTGGTTTCGATTACCTCCTTACTATAGTTTTATGTTCACTCCGAATTTGTATTATTTCTAAACGTAAACTGTTTCCTGTTCTGTAGTATATTTAGTTTTTAATGATTCCTGTTGAATGGCAACGTTATGGTTTCAATGGGATCAATATCTATTGTCATGTGCACTCACTATTGTTGTTAATATTGTTCTTTAGGAATTGCTTTGTATATACTGTATATTCTTTGTTTCACACTATTTAATCAATTTTGTAAGGACTCGTAAGGAACACTATATAATTAATCTTAAGCTTATTATAATTAAGCGCATTTGAAGTGAAATATCACAAAACTGCGCTATATAAATACTATGTTATTATTATTGATTAGTGAGTGAATTCCAAAAATTCAAAAACGTCAAATGTCAACGAGCTGATTGTTTTGCTTTTGTTCTTAAACATATAATACTGCCCCTCTTTCTTGCACACTAAATGTCAACAGTCGAAAATGGGACAAACGGCGAACGTATGTCTGCGCCGCTTCAAAGGGAAAATATAATAGTTATAATAAATCTCCCTCACACGTATAAAGAAAATGAAACGCAATTCCCCTAAAAAAAGAACATCACAAAAATTTTAAATCCGTACACGACGCCATCTCTGATAATGAAAAAAACATAACACGGACAGTTGCGCATCGATAATTGATTCATTGTGTAATTTTTAACTTAACAAAAAAACTGAATTTAATTCAGCTGATAAGTTAACACCACATTTATTGATTCTGACGCAGTACGAAGTTCTCCGGGTCAGCTAGTGTCTTATGATTTAAAACAAAAACAAATAAAGTAGGTCTATTCCATACTAGATATTTGAAATACCTTTGATTATAAAAAATATTTTTCATTTTGGTTGGTTATTTTGATCATAAATTCAAAATCACGATTTGTATTTGGCCGAAATGGGCCGCGCGATCGTTCAAATTAAATCACCTTTATTAGAAAGTGCCCGAAAGAGATAGATATTTAGTAATTTAAAAAAAAATTATATGTATAAACATTTCTTAAATAGATCCGCGAGTCAAAAATACATAAATATGCATAAGCGACAATCTGCCGACCTATATACATTTATACAGTTACGTTGGAAAAAGTACGAACTCGAGCACCTGTTTCGTAGCCCAAAAGAAAATGGTTCGGAATGCGTATTGCACTTCTCATGGGTACTTTTCTGCTTGGCTGATCCGGTCCCAAAGTATACTCGTATCCTCGTATGAATCCGCTACAGTGGCAAAAACAGTCCTATTCGCCTACAATATTATCTTAAAATGAAATCATGTGCATATTTGATCGTTTTCCAGTTCACAGATCACACGACTTGCCGGCGGTGCGGATAGGGAGGCTGTAACCCTCTGGCAATTTAGGATATTATCTATGGAGATTGCTACTTTAATGCTGAATTAAAAGACGGCAATATGTAGAAAGAGATTATTCAATTATATCGATTGTTGGAAGTAAGCTTTTAGGGGTGGTGGCTTTTTTACACGCGGTTGTGTTTATTTAACGAAGGTATTCTCATTCAGTGGAGAATGTCAAAATGTTATTTGGTTTCACAGAACCTACCTATTACATCCTGGTTGGTGTTTGGTGATGCAGGGATTGTGCATAGATTGAGAATGCAGTAATTAAAATCATTCCGTACAAACATCAAAGCTATTTTGTACATCTATTTTTAAATGTCTTAATTTTTTTGTTTTGTTTGAGAATTGAATATTCCTCTACAGCTACAGGAAGTAAAGTAAAAAACGCTAACCTCTATGCCAAATCCCAATTGGGTACTACTTCATTTATTTCGTTCTACTACTTCATCTTTGTTCTAATTTTTAAATAATATATAATGTTCTACAGTTTGAAAATTTTTGTGAGCGCACTTCCACCAAAAGTTGATATAATGCTTCGCCATCAACAAAGAGTCTATCTGCAGAGTTCCAGATAGCTCGGATATGGGGAAGTGGGCTATTTTCAACTTCCAAGATTCCACTTCATTCATTAATTTAATAAAAGAAGGAAAAGTGAAATTAACCAAGTAAAGGAAGCAATTTTTTTTAATGTGAAATGATTTGCGGGTCCTTATTTTACTAACATCGACAATATGGGTATCTTCAATGCCCTACCCACCATGAGCCATCCCAGATCATGTCTTTTATCATTGATCCTTTTTCGTAACTTTGAGATAATAGAAAAAATCTCTGATTTTAAATGTCTTTTACTGGATTGTAGGTTTTGGTCATTTACATATAAAAATGCTTAAATATATCGTATTACCCTCGAAAGCGGAAACCAGTTCCATATCTAATAATTAAAAATAATCCGGCCGAGCTGAAAAAAACATTAGAATCCATTTGTTACAACACCTTACGATGATTGGTATGTTTGTTGAAATGGCTGCTTCCTAAAGCATTTATATCGGGAATGCTGGGTATCTGCAGCCCTAGTTTCAGAAGGGCCGTCTTATTACCTTGTCCCGAATAATTTCACGCGAGGCCGCCAAAATAGGCTTTTGATTCTTCCGAGGTGCAGAAATAACTTACCAGTGGTGATGGGAAGATTCAGTGGGTTAATTAACTGCCTAAAAAGAATTAAAGCGTGAAGTAAGTACTAGAAGCTATATTTTGATAGAAAGCAGTCACTTTGTGGTTTGACATATCCTCTGAAATAAAACAATAACTTAATTTGTAACCACGATTTATTTATTAAAAAAAATATTACTGACCGGTTTTACAAACATCTTCAGGGTATAACATTAATCTGGATATAAAAAAAAAAAACAAATTAAACAATTTAATAAACCCGTCGGCTTAAAAAAAATCGTGGTTACAAACGAAGGTATTGTTTTATTTCAGTATTATTTAAGCTTTAACTGTGTATACCTACATGTAAATGTATTTACAATATTAAGCCAAATATATATTTTTAAATTTGTTTTACCTCCTTGCAGGTTTTTTATACTGTGTTTGCAAAATAAATACTAAAATCGGTGTTTTTCCAAAAACTTTATATTTTAATGGTGACAACTCTTTTAGTTCAGCACCCCTGCCCTAATCTGATCACCGCCGATAGTACCACCTAATTGGAACGACGCTAACATTTGCACTGCAGGGGAGGCGAATGGCGAGGCCGCGTGCCGCTTTGTTCGCCGGAGGAATTTTTCATTAAACACACACGGGGCACTATGAGCGAGGGGGGTGGGGGGGGGGGGGGGTGCTTGTTTAATTCCGTAGTCAAACATCCGATTAGCGAATCGCGTTCCGATCATACAAACAAAATGATACTGGTTCGGATGCCTGTCGGCTACGCAAATTTTCGGGGTAGTTACAACACGTGTAATGCGATGTTTGGTCTACCTAAACAAATGATGTTTAACAAAAAAAATGATAGATTTTGATTGTTCATTGTTTGGAGTTCAGCCTTTTGAGCTGTTGTGTTTAAAATGTTTAGGTGGGTTTTGTTCTTAAGAATAAAAAAACGAATGTGCTTTAGCCCACACGACTGAAGTAAAAATACAAGAAAAACCTCGCCCCATGAAACCAGGTATCCCTGCTAAGTTACCAAACGTAGCGATCGGGGTGACCTATGACCTAGGGGTGACATATGACATTTGGGTGAGAAATGACCATGGGGTGACCTACGACCCTGGGGTGGCCTATGAACTTGGGGTGACCTACGACATTGGGTGACCTACGAACTTGGGGTGACCTATGACCTTGGGGTGACCAACGTTCTTGTCCATCCTTATACTTATCCCCAATCACTCCCCAAGTCAAGCGCGCGTAAAGGCCCGACCGTTCGCCTTGCCATCGTTCACCGTTAGCATCGATTACCGTTCGCATCACACAATCAACACTTTTCATAACGCATTCACCAGCTTCCCCCCAAGTCGAGCGTGCGTAAAGAAGTTTTACTTCAAGAGAAGAATATATCTTCAAATATACAAAATTAAATCATATAAGGTACTACTCGCATATAGATCTGATGTTAATGAGTCTCAGCAGAACGCAACTTTGTTTTAAGTCTGCACATTTTATTACGAAATTACACTTAAAAAAGAACTTAATTTTGAAAACAATCGGAGATTTTATCATTTTAGCGGCCCTATACAGTAGTATATATTTATTTAAATTTTTTATATAAATATGTCTTTATTAAAAAAAGTAATTTTATATCTTTTACAGAAAATATTGTACGATGTACTTAATAATAATTCAATATACCCAGAGTAATATATAAGGTGTACCACCATAATAAAGACAGGCATGTACGGAGTATGTTATAGTTATTTCTTTATTTATATGTTTAAGTATTAAATTTACATTTTCAGTGTGTTTTTTTAAGTGACATAAAATATTTAATATTGTTATTAATATTTCTGAAACTTTTGGTAACGAATTGAATTTTTTTTCCAAGATAATCGAATTGCCCAAATTGTTTTTTTTTTTTTACATTTTGGAGGTGAGAGAATTGATGTTTTTCGAAAATTTCTATTATTTTTGTGATGCAGTTATTATTAGATTATTATGTTTGTAATATTTCAATTGTTGGTACATACACGTAGAGAGCATTTAGTTTATGAAAAGTATATTTAGTTTATGAAAAGTGGATTTAGTTTATGAAAACATACGTGGTTTAAATAGAAATGTTTTAATATTTGTGCTATGTGTATGTAAAGCGGTTACGTATTTTAATAATATAAGTACCGGAAAAATCACATGTCGTTATATTATTTCGTCTCAATATAAGATGAAGCCATGCAAATTAATGCAAAATCATACATAATCATGTGCTATTGATATGCCTGTAAAACACATCGATAGCAAAATTTTTAAATGCTTTAACCTCGCTATCGCCGTTCGGTCATATGTGGCCGCGGTAGTAATAAATCGCATCCAAAAAATATACCTTTTTTCTCAATTTTTTTTCTCTTCGGAACTGCGTTGTCGAAATATTTATAAAAAACAATGTGTTATTACGATATTCATTTAAAAGGATTTTTTCAGAAAAATAAAAAAAAATTACATACTGATATAAGAAATTAAAAAAAAGTTTTCTGAGAGATCTGTTTAATGTTACTTTTTAATAAAAAATCGTAATTAAAGGTCCACAAAAACAGGAGACATGGCTTTTTGAAAAAGAAAAAAAACACTTTATTTTCGCTTTCCTGGACAATTAACAATTTACAGCAATTCAAATTTCCGTAACCGATATTATTCCCTCATTTGTGATATATTTTCTGAATAATTTTGGGAACAAAACTAAATTAAAAAATTTTCCTTTTTGATTTAAAATTCGGAAAAATTATACATTAGTATAAATTTTGCCTAATTAAAAATCTCTAAATGTGGACTAGGCATTCTATATCTTAAGAAAAGCATCTGAATTGTATCTGAGCATTAAGATGAATGTGGTAGGCGTGGAATTCCTTTCCTTAAATTACCCAAAAAGCATAGGTTGAAGTTCAACTCAAATCTCTAAAAAAATTACATAGCTTACTACGGAATCTTCAAATCTGAACAACCATCTTAATTGTGTTCCAAAACTACATAAACGTCAACACTTTGTACAAAATAGTCATGAGTGATGCTGCTGTTAATCAGTGTTGGTATCTCTTTTCCAATTCTCACGGTTTGGAACTAATTCAAACATGGAACACGAATTATTATTGTTGTTATTACGTTCGTTTGTTTCGGAATTCGTTCGCATCTGAGATTTTAGAGTTAGTTTGTTTTCGTGGATTTGATAAGATGGTGAAAAAGAGTGGATAGGATACGTCTTCGGAAAAAATTCATTTCAGTCACACAAATATCAATGGTGATAGTTGTGCTAAGTTAGTTACCGAGTGGACAAATGCGTCAGTTTATCACTCAGGTTCTCAGGTTTCATTGAATCAATCCTCTGCTAGCTAAGTTCTTCATAATTGCATAAGCAACATTTAAAAAAAAAATTAACAATTTAATTTAATTTAATCAAATTTAATTCAACATTTTTTTTTTACAAATATAGCTCAAATTTTTAAGATATAAATAAAAATATTAATTTTCCTATTGTAGCGGGGTAATTAAACGAAATCACTGCACGCTTTTCTTATGTAAACACAATGAGTCTTTATTGGATGGGTACAATCAATTTACACAAGTAGACAGTTCAATAATCGTAAAAACAGTAGTAACCATGGATATAAAAATAGATAGACCAGAACATTCAGCGCCCTTGAGGTGATTTTTCACAAAAACGGCGCTATAAAAATCGTCCAAATATTATTATTATTATTATTATACAGATGAGGGGTAAAAACTAACTATGGCGGGGCGAAGAGAGGGACGATGACCGTGATTCGCCAATAAATCAATCTAACAGTATATAGGCATTTCGCATTATAATATGACCATTTAGTTCTTAAAAGTAAAATCTGCTTTCGATTGAATAGACCGTTTTACATGGGAGCTTCGGTAAAGTAAAGTTTCACTTATTTTCGGAGTGAAATATTTTGTTTCCGTATTTAGTTAACTTTTACAAATGCTTCATAATTTACTTACCTCTGTAAACAGCGGCTTTGTGCTTTGCGTCGCCATGTGTCTTAATGTGATAGTATGTGTTATCATATTATATGATCTGAATAAGCCTAAAATAATGCTTACCTACGGAATGTAATACGAAAATTGGGTTTATTATCTTTTTCACTTCTATTTTTACATGGTTTCACAACACAAGTCACCATTTTTGCCGTGTTATTTCATAGAATGTATCGATGAGAGCTCGACACTGGTCCGGACAAGAATGATGACGTCACATTTTTTAGATTTACGCGAGGCTCTCGCAAGCCCAACCGGTTCCGATGGAATGGTTCCAATCGGAAATAATACGCCTTTTATCACTCAGGGCAGGTCCATCTATTTGATGTCCATTGTAGTAACTTAAAAGTAAAAACTACAACAGTAGCTTTATGGTTATTATTACAATAGTAAACTAATGGACACTAATTGTCCCTTAATTTCTCGTCACCTTACACACAAAGGATTTACGAGTATATCTCTCTCTGGAGACCTGAAGGTACGCGGGACACCCCGGCTGGTAAACTCAAAAACTCTAAGGTATCGCTTGTCTTTACATAACTACTAGCTGACCCGACGAAGTTCGTACCGCCTCAGAATCAATAACTGTTGGATTAAATTCAGTTTTTTAATTAAGTTAATTACACAATGAAGCAATTATCGATTCGCAACTGTCCATGTTTTATTTGTCGGTATCAGAGATGGCGTTGTGTACGGATTTATATTTTTGGTGATTTTCTTACTTTTCACTCACTTGGGAATTTGAGAGGCGGTTACGGGTACCGCCGCTCCAGGAACCATTTTTTTGGATAAACATTACCTCTGTCATACGTCACCCCAAGTGGTTCGCTACGTTTGGTGATTTAGCAGGGGTGCCCGGGTTCATAGGGTGACGTTTGTCCGGGTCCCACCCGCTGCGTGGCGGGTCGGACCAGAGAGACTGGTTGAGGGAGGTCTTTTATCCTTTCCAGCTGGACTCTCTTGACCCATCACCTTGCACCGCAGTTGGAGGGATGGGTTCATACGTCCGTCACTCCCGGACACACTGACCCCAGATTCCTACCCACCCCTCATACTTTTTTCCTTCCCAGAACTTCCTATCCTTCCCTTCCTTAAAAAGACCCTCCACACAGCATCCCCTAAGATGACATAGGTCCTGAGGAAAATAATTTTCTTCGGGCCTCATGTGTGAGCTGATGTAAAAAAAAATGCTTTTCATTTTCCTTATACGTGTGAGGGATTTTTATTATAATTATTGAATCTTTCCTTTGGATGGGTGGAGACATACGTTCACCGTTTGTCTCATTTTCGACTGTTGACATTTAGTGTGTAAGAAAGAGAGGCAGCATTATATGTTTGAAAGAATAAAAGCAAAACAATAAGCGCATTGACATTTGACGTTTTTGAATTTTTGGAACTCTCTCACAACTCAATATTATCACTTAGGTACTTATCACAAAATGCCCGCAGCTCTTTCAAATATGAGAATTCGTTCCATACAAAATGTATGGGGAAAAGAATTTTCCTAATAACTATATTTTTCGTTAACTTTTGTGATGTTTTAATAGTTATTATCCTAGTCAAATCCAACAAATCAAAGATCATCAAAATCGGCCCAGCCGTTCTCGAGTTATATATGGTGTAACTAACCCGACTTTGTTTTATTAAAGATAAGATTGGCCCGCTGCCCTAGCGGCGGGGTAATAAGAGACAAGCGATGTTAGAAAGGGAGAGTATTATATATTTGAATAATTATCAATACATGTTAAATAATTATATTTGTTACACTATTGAATATATAAACTAAAACTGTCGAAGGAAAAATCTAAACTGTCCGACAGAAAATTAGTATTTGATATATTTTTTCTTTTTAAAATAAGTAATTTCCACTTTGAGGGTCAAACCGTTCTAGTATGTTTACACTGCGTGAATGTTTTGTAATCCATTTTTAAGTCAAAAAATATGTATTCTATATACCCGTTAGGCTAGATACTTTGTTTGCTTTCCGGAACAATTCATATGGCTCACGTAGAATTCGTTGTATCTATTTCGCTTAGGTACTATCATAGTGAGAAATGTGATCTAAACGGTGTTAGAAAGAAAAAAGACCACGCTTAATATTCAAATCTAAAAATTACCAGCAAAATAAGTGAACGGTACAATTTTATGAAACCAAAGTTTCAGATCGCAATTTGAAAAAAAAAAATTTTTTGGGAATTTTTTATTAATTATTTTTACGTGAAATGACACAAAAGTAAGGTAGTGTTAAAGGATATCATACATTTGTCTAAGTTATTTTTTTTATTAAAATTAATTTTAGTTAGAAAAAACATAACGTGAGCCATTTTTACAACTTTTTTATATTTGCATGTAAAATTTTTATATTTCAAAAGTTATATGTTTCTCTGGATTTATAAAATTTTAAGGTGGATTTTATCACATTTTTTAGTTTTCGGATACGAAAGCGGAAATATTTTCCCCTCTGTCATAATATGGCCGAGGCCCTGGTGGTTAAAGGTAATTTTACCGTAAATAAATAAATACAATTTTCGCCAATAATAATCTAAGAACTTAAGAGCGATTCTACGATTTCCATTGGTTTTATTTTCAAACTTTTCTACCAATATCGCATATACCTCGCTGTATCTTCTACGCATTGTAATCCACTTTTGGATTCCCAAAACTCTGTGAATGGTCACATGACATGAGCATGAATGAAATAAAAAGCATATAAATTAAAATAAATTCTATGTAGACGAAGACAATCGTCAAGACGGGCGTTTTTAATTGTCAGCGAGCTCAACTCTGTCATGGGAATAAACAGAGGAACTTTTGAATAATAGCTTCTCATTAGTTTCAACTTTAATAAATCAATTTTATAAAGAATTCAAGTCATTATTTATTCGCAAAAAAATGAAAACACAAAAGTTTTCCCTGTGATAGTTGTGTTAGTATGTCCTTCATTATTTATAATTTAATTCGTGCAGATTTAGGGCGATCTGTTTTAGGTCAGCGCTAGCTTTGAAACCACTGGCTATTTAGGGCTTTGTCACAATATTTACAGTTCTTATTAGTAGATATTAGTGTTATTGCCAGCAAATGATCGTAATAATCGTTAGATAGTAATATGACAATTTTTGACATTCGGTAGCGTGTACACGTACCTACCTATACGCTGATTAGTAAAAAATTACGTATTATCTGAATTCTCGATAAATCAGTTCCAATTTTTAAATTGTTAAAACATTCTTTTATGGGTGGGTACCTATTTCTTGTCTGAATTCTCCAAACAAACGTTTCCAATTTTGAAAATGATCATGGTAATTGTTCTAGATTTCAATTCACACAGCCACAACCGAAATCAGTATTTTTAATTAATTCCGTCAAGAAAACATAATTTAAAAAAAACTTATGCTAATGCAACCATATTTCTAGATGCTTTTTTTACCTTAGCTCCACATAAGTCTTTTAAGGTGATCTAATAGTCCATGGAAAAATAGAAATCGGAACTCACGCCTCTTTCTCGGAGGAGTTTAAAAATACTTGAAAAAAGGCTTTTGGAAAGGTTAGAAAAGGTATTTGAGATTTTTTTTACAGGTTGATTTCGTAAAGGCCTGTAAAAAACAATAACTACTTTTTGAAGTCTATTCCTCATCGCAGCCGGGGCCGAACTGAAACAAAATGGGTATGGCAAGTCTGTAATCCTTAGGTGGACGGCATAAGGTTCTCTTTGTAAATCCAAATTCGTCGTCTGCTGGCATTTTGTGAAGTTCGGGTGTAAATATCAATTTTTTTTTCGATTATTATAAAAGAAACTGAATTTGCCACATTGAACAATAAAACCATATCCTAAAAGGGATTTATGAGTAGGAGAGTTTGCTTTTGAAAGCATTTAATTATAGACCTAATACTTTATTTTTTTCTAGCCTTATTAATATAATAATTATTTTAAAAAATGACCAATCTGACTTACCTATTATTGTCTTGGAAAACTTCAGACTCTCTATTAGCAAACCGATTAATTCCTTGATGTCATCCCTGTGCTGGCTAAGTCGTATTTTTAGAGCACTTTTTTTAAATTTCTTAAAAAGAAAGACAAACATTTCCATGTTACGAATCACTTGATAATATTTGAAAATATCCTACTTCCACCACAGTAAGAAAATGAAAATGTTGCTTGTGTAACGAAATGGAGGACTTAGCCAGCCGAGAAATCGAACACGCGTCGCCTGGATGGGACCCAAACGCCAACTCAGCCACTGATCGGTTAATATATGCGAATATGTCAGTGAACATAATATAGTCTACAACCCAACAAAATCCGTGTTGCTAGTATTCAAAGGCGCAGGTCCTACAAAAGTTACTCTGCAGCCTAAACGATCAAATTCAGGGTCAAATACTTACAATTAAAGTGTTGTCAAAAGAGATATGGTAGTCCTCATGCACACTTTAAACATTGGCTTACGTATAAAAGAATTTACCGAAATAATTCAAAGATTAACATAATTTTTAAAAGTGGTCTTAATCTATTTAGAAAAGGCAGAGGCAAAGAAAAATCAACTACAAAGCGCCCCTCAATGATGTTATCACTAAACGGCGCTATACAAAGTTTACCATTTCATTATAATATAAACTGACATCCCTTGTGGTCGAAGGGTAAGGCTCTTGTCTTGCAATTCGAGAGACGCGGTTCAAATCCCGTCGTGTGCAAGTAAATTTAATTTGCTTTATTTCAGTATCAACCTGAAGTAAGACAACAATCCAGAATTGAAACATTGTTTGAAATGGCTTTAGTCGCGTTTGGTGATCAGATCTGAATAGCCTGTTCTTTCCCCGTCTTCCTATTCCCCATCTCTTTCCCCTCCTTACTACTTTCAGCCTCACAACATACCCCAATTGGGGACGCCATTGTCTCACTGGATCCAGACGGGAGCAGTTGTGACTCTTGTGCGGTATTCACGTAAAAAAAAAAAATTGGTAATAAATAAATTTGGGAGGTTGGAATGGGTACCGCTGCTTAACCAACACCTCTGCCATAGGTTACCCCAAGTGGTTAGCTATGTTTGGTGACTTAGCAAGGATGCCCGGGTTCGGGATGGGCTGAGGTTTTGGCGGCGGATGACCTGAACATACTGAACCCCAGATTCCCACCCACCCCTCATACCTTTTTCCTTCCTTGTCTTTCCTTTCCTTAAAAATACCCTTAACACAGTATCCCCAAAGATGACATAGGCCCTGAGGGGAATTATTTTCCTCAGGGCCTCCTGTGTGGAGTTAATGTAAACAAAATTAGAGCGCTTCTTTAACCAGCACACACAGCACCAGCCATGGCGCATTACGCCTCACGGACGACCATTACCGACATCTAGCGATCCGGGCTGTACGACGGCTCGAGATTCAGCTGAACAGGCCCGAAGTAGAACGGAAAACGCCGAACGCGCCCGAATGCCACCGCTAAATGTAAACAATAACAATAGCGACGATACAAATGAACGAAATGCGCAGGATTTTACAGTGGTTGTGAATAAACATCGCAAAAAGAGACTTTTAAATAATCGGGGCACAGGATCCAATGCAGGAAACTTAAAAATAGCAAACCTTTCGATAGGGCTATATGTATCTCGTTTCGCACTTGAAACGAGCACAGAAGATGTTAAGTCTTTTTGCGATAATAAAGGTTTAAATACTAGTAAAATTGAAATCCTTAAACCTTATAAAGAAACCCCATTTAAGACATTTAAAATAATGATTCAGCAAAGTGACATTAAAACTGTAATGAACCAAGACTTCTGGCCGCGAGGCATCGTTTTCAGAAGATACAGAGAAGCCGCTGAGCGAGTTACGAAAGAAACTAAACAAAATGAATAAGCTCAACATCACTTCGATCAATTGCCGATCTGTAAAAAGAGTGGAAAAATTTATTTTCGATCTCTGTACTACAAACGATATTATTCTATTACAAGAGACATGGCTTATACCGACCGATTTAGATTTTCTCAGCGAAATTCACCCTGAATTCATGAGCTATGGTAGTTCGGCGGTAGATATTTCAAATGGTCCACTGCGAGGAAGACCATACGGCGGGCTAGCCATACTATGGAGGAAATCATTCAAGGCAGTGACGATCGACTGTGAAACTCCCAGAATCATAGCGATTGATATCACACTCGACACTGGAACATTACTTGTCATGTGCGTATACATGCCGGTGGAAAACACTGATAATCTACCAGAATATTTATCCTGTCTCTCGAAATTGCACACGATAATCGAGGAAAGGGACAACCCAAATTGTATACTTTTGGGAGACTTCAATGCTGATATGAATTCGCCCTTCGGACGTGAGCTAAAATCGTTCTGTTCAGAATATAACCTCCACATTGCGGATGTTGACATTCTCCCGCCTGACTCGTACACATATGTAAGCGATGCTCATAATACAACTAAGTGGCTCGACCATTGTCTCGTAACTCAGGCGGTACATAATATAATTGAAGACATGTATATTGACTACCAGTCCGACTGGTCTGATCACAAACCAATGCACACCACTTTACGAACTACAGGGCTACCTACATATACTACAAGTTCTTCAATAGTAAAAGATCCATGCAGATGGCGACCCAAAAGTCAAAAACAAGTGCAGTCCTACTCCAGATACGTCCAATTATCAATAGGTCAACTAGAGATAATTCGTGGAACCGACATTGCAATTGACAGCACGATGATAAATGAAAAACAAATCGATGATCTATATAAAAACATTGTACAAGTATTACGTACCTCAGCAATATCTGCGTTTAATATAGAGAGAAGGCCTACGACTGGACGAAGATGGAAGACTGTGGCTGGTTGGAATGAGAAAGTTGCCTTACATTATGAAAGATCAAGAAATGCGCACATAAAATGGCTGCAGAACGGACGACCCACTAATGGTCCCATTATGGAAGCTCGAAAGCAAAGTCGATCGTTATTTAAGAAAGAATATAAAAAATGCCAAAGAAACTTCGAGCAGAACAAAATGGATAAAATAGCAAATAGCCTACAATGCAAAAACTTTTCATCTTTTTGGAACAAAACTAATGCTATATTGAAAGCAAAACATACCGCACCGACCAATATTGATGGAAAATCTGAAAATAAAGCTATAGCTGAAGTTTTCAGGAATACTTTTTGCTCCGCACCAGTTCAACCACAAACAATGGATGAAGAGTTTTATACACCATTGCATCAATCAAAACAACAGCCGTCCATTGTCATCTCTCCTGAGATGATTCAGCGAGCAATACGCAACATGGCAGGAGGTAAATCTGCTGGTCACGATGGACTTGTCATAGAACATGTGAAGCATGCGGGGGGATATTTGACAACACTGCTCGCCTCTCTCTTCACTGCCATGATTGGGCTTGGACACATTCCGAAAGAACTGACCAAAACCATTATAGTACCGATCCCAAAAAGTCGCCAACTAAACCTGACATCCTCCGTTAATTACAGGCCCATATCTCTTGCCACCATAATAGCAAGAATATTTGAAAAGGTGATTTTAAATTTAACGGAAGACAAGCTCATTACAGAGGATTCCCAAATGGGCTTCAAAGCTGGGTGCTCTACTGATACAGCCATATATAGCATGAAACTATCAATAGAATATTACAAAGCCAGAAAAACATCGGTATATGCATGCTTCCTAGACCTAAGCAAAGCTTTTGACATGGTTTGTCATGATAAATTATGGAAAAAACTGACGGACCGACAATTACCACCACAAATTGTAAATATATTGAGTATATGGTACAAGCAACAGGAAAACTTCGTCAGATGGAATGACAGCCTGTCAGAAGCAGCAAAATTAAAGTGCGGCGTTAGGCAAGGAGGCTCAATGTCCCCAGTGCTGTTCAATGTATATATGGACGAACTTAGTAAAATACTGAACAAAACAAGAATCGGATGCCACGTTGCCGGAGTATGTATGAATAACATAAGTTATGCAGATGACATGGTCATACTAGCCCCATCAGTAAGGGCAATGAGAAAACTTCTTGCCATATGCCAAGCATACGTCGATAGTCATGGTTTGATTTACAATGCCAAAAAATCATCATTGCTGGTGTTTAAAGCAAATACTGGTCCTACTGTCATTCCACCTATTCTCCTCGGCGGAGACACTGTCAAAATCTGCAGGGAAATAAAATATTTGGGGCATGTCGTCACTGATGACCTAAATGATAAAAATGACATAGAACGCCAAAGAAGAGTACTCAGCGTTCGAGCCAACATGCTCGCCAGGAGATTCAACAGGTGCAGTTCTCCTGTGAAGAAGCAAATATTCCAGAGCTACTGCATGAGCTTTTACACCAGCGAACTTTGGACAAGATACTCACAAGGCGTCATGAACTCACTTCGAGTACAATACAACAACGCATATAGGGCGCTATTCGGCCTACCTTGGCGATGCAGTGCCTCGCAGATGTTCGCAGAAGGAAGGGTACATGGGTTCGCCGCCTTGATGCGCCACAGAATAGCCGGGGTGAGTCAGCGCTACCAAAGATCGGAGAACACTCTCGTCCAGACCGTGGCCCAGTGGCAGGGCGCGCCTCTTCACCAAACATGGAGAATACATCTGAAGCCCCCGTAGTAGATATACGATTACGTACTAAATATGTAGATGTATATATATATATTTTTTTTTAATCTTTTTTATGTTATTTGATTTTTTATCTGGTAAATCCGTTTTATTTAATGTATACTTTTTTATGGCTGACAGAGTATTGCACCCACCGCTCTGTTCGGCTGAAATAAACGTTATTATTATTATTATTATTATTATTAAAAGGTTGACATATCAAAAATCTTTCCAAAGAACTTCCAAAAATAAAATTTGAGGTTTTCATAAAGTTAAAAATAAAAATAATAATTTAATCTTGTCGTCCTTGTCTTACCGATTAAACAATAAAAAATCGATTATTGCAACGCTTTGATTATGCCCAATATTTGATGGTCCTGTTAAATGATTTCCTGCTACATATATAATGAATGTATTACTTAGAGCTTACCTCCAGTGATGCAGTGGGAATTAACATCTATGTCGCCCGCCATTGTTCCGAAGAGCAGGCTGATTTCACAGATAAGGCGATTGTGGTGCCCATTCTCTCCACTGGTACTGGTGGTACCACCACACACACACTCAGTACCTACCTCATTTACCTACCTGACTTTTTTAATGGGACGATTATTGCGAGAGATAGGCGATGGGGGCAGGGTAGGCAGAAGGTTATATTGAAACTTGTAGTGTATTAGACAATAATAAAATGTAGATTTTAAGACGACTTCTATGGCGTATCGTTAGGATTCTTGTGATTTGTGATTGAAAGCTGACGAAATTTAGAAAAAAAACAATATTTAATCATTGAAGACTATATTAGCGATTCTCAAAAGAAAATTTGAAACCGAAATATCAGGAAAAGATACGGTCGCGTCTCGCTATTGAACCCAGTACTTTAGCCTTGCCTGGGCACTGTTCTAACCACTGAGCTAATTCGACCCTATACTTTTTGGTCATATTAAAATGTATCGATAATTCGACTAAAAACTACGAACATTATCTTATAATCTTATTATTGCCTGCTATATTTTTGTATGATTGCATGATTCTTCCTAAACTCGATGCAATTTAGAGTGTCTTGGATAAACACATCCATTTTTATTTTAATGTATATAGGATGAATGAAATGAGTGAGTTTTTACGGTCGAATTCGCATTCGCCGGCCTGGAAATTTGATCTTTCCTCGGGGTGTATTTTAATTAATTCACACAAACGTATCACTAAAATTTCTGATATTTCTAAACAAATTCCCGCAGAAATTTTTAATGCATCGTCTAAAAAGATAAAATCTTGTGTTTACCGCTAAATTTATAGTTAAAAAATCTTTTATAAAATTTACACGCCGTTTTACGTAAAATATTTATGTGGCAATTGTATGGTAAGGTATGATTTTTATTAATCTTTAACATAAATAACTTACATTCCAAATTCCGAATAAAAGTTCCGAATTCGTCGGAATTAATTAAAATATGAGGCTTACGCAAACCCCCATATCAGAGTATCTATTATTCCGCATTAAAGGATTGAAAGAGGGGAAAAATATTAAAGTTTGTTTAAAATTTTATCAATAAGTATCTTAATTTATTAAAATTAACAGCGTGGTAACTACAAGTACTTAATAAGTAATATTTCTCAGGTTATACCGCGCCGGCCCTGTCTGTTTTGCATACATAAACGTGCGAATGACCGAAAGTGCCACCATTCATTGTTGTTGGCCATTGTTGCTAATTGCGTGCAATCATCGAATTAACGTAATAACCCCTCTATACCTCCACGGCTCTATGGTCCCCTGCACCATGGATACACAATAGCCCGTCTATACAACAACCGCTCTATAGTCTCCTTGTGAGATCATGGTGCATGCTTACCTGACTACTTGGAGAGTCCATGTGCGTGAGGTGTCTCGAACTTAGGTAGTAGATAATAATCCTAGGATGCGTATTAGGTTGCAGATTGAATCTACTTATCACCATAGTTTAGAATACTTGGTACCGCGTTTTCATCCTCCGACAAAGTATCCCCGACAAAATATCCCTCGACATAATATCCCAAAGACAAAATATATCTTCACTACGCTGAATTCTTTTCTGTTAGGTTAGGTTAGGTTTAAAATAATCCCGACAAAATATTCTTCGACAAAATATCTCTCGACATAATATCCCAAGGACAAAATGTATCTTCATTAGGCCGAATTATTTTTCAGTTAGGTTAGGTTTAAAATACCCCCGATAAAATATCCTCCGCCAAAATATCCCTCGACATAATGCCCCAACGACAAAATGTATCTTCACTACGCTGAATTATTTTTCTGTCAGGTTAGTTTAGGTTTGAAATACCTCCGATAAAATATCCTTCGACAAAATATCCCAAGAACAAAATGTATCTCTACTACGCTGAATGTTAGTTTAGGTTCGATTAGGTTAGGTTAATATATAGACTAGGAGACGAGATAGGTAAACCCTACGTCATCGAGTACACGGATGAAACTACTTTTTGGTGATAATGGACATTTAGAAAACCTTAAAAAAGCTGGTCTGCCGGTGCGCCTCTTGGCAGGAGCCGCGCTGCCATGGAAATAGTCAGCGATTTTTTTCGAAAAAATTACGTTATCGAGTACACGAACGGGAATGGTTTCATATGATAAAGGTCGATTAGAAAATGAGAAAAAAGCAGATGGCAAGTTTGCAGGCTGAAAAATAGTACATTTTACGTCATCGAGTACACGATTGAAACTAATGAATAACTATAGTCCAGATCATTCCGTTTAAGAATTTCTTGGTCTGCCGACCAGCAGCCTGGCAAATTTTTGTGTACGATTTTTAAAGTTTTTTTTTTTTTTTTTAATTTTTCGTTTTTCATTATTATTATTTTTCTTTCATTATATTTAAAAAAAATTGATTGCCATATTTTATAAATATAAGCGATAAAGATAAAAAAATTTTTTTGAGAGTTCCGAGTATACCCATCCGTCAGGCGAGCCGTTCGACACCAAACCACTTACGAAACCTGCCGCGGTGCCCCTCACCGCTGTCGCGTGTCAATATTATTGAACAAATTTATAATATTAATAGTCCTTTTAAGATTGCCTAATAGTTCATAGTAGTTGGAAGTTCGAAAAACCAACGCACCGTCGCTGTAAGAGTTGCGTTCGTCCGTAAAACGATGGAAATTTCCGAAACCCCGTCCGTTTCTTATCGGTTTCGCTTGCCCTTCTGCACCGATTACATCGAATACAAGATCAAAACTAACGAAAAACTATAGTCTAGATTATTTTATTCATGATTTCTTTGGTCTGCCGACCAGCAGCCTGGCAGTTTTTTGTGTACGAGCTTTTAAAGTCTTAATTTTTTTTTAATTTAAAAAAATAAATTATTTTCAACATCTTTATTATTATTTTTATTCCAATATGGTTTTAAAGACTTAGAATGCCAGATTTTAAATAAAATAAAATAAAATAAAATAAAAAAAATAAATTTTGAGTCATCCGAGTGTACTCATTGGACGGGAGAGCCTTTCGACGCGAAACAACTTACTGGAAACTGGCCGTGGAGCCCTTCGCCGCCATCGCATGCCCATATTATTATACAAAATAATAATAATAATAATAGTTTTTTTAAAATAACCTAATATAGTATAGTTGTTGGAAGTTCGAACAACTACCATACCGTCGCCGTAAGAGCTGCGTTCGTCCGGAAAACGACGGAAATTTCCGAGCCTCGCCCGTTTCATATCGGTTTCGCTTGCCCTGCTGCATCCATTAGGTTGAATGCACGATCAAAACTAACCAAAAGCTGTAGTCTAGATCATCCTCTTCTTGACTTATTTGGTCTGCCGACCAGCAGCCTGGCAGTTTTTTGTGTACAATTTTTTTAAATTATAATTTATTTTTTAATAAAAAAAAAAAATTTCATTTTCTTTATTATTATTTTTATTTCAATATAGTTTTAAAAACTTAGAATGCCAGATTTTAAATAAAATAAGTGGTAATGAAAAAAATATTAATTTTAGAATGTTCCGAGTGTACCCATCGGACGGGAGAGCCTTTCGACCCGAAACAACTTACTGGAAACTGGTCGCGGAGCTCTTCGCCGCCATCGCAGACCCATATTATTATACAAAATTATAATAATAATAGTCTTTTTAAAATAAGCTTATAAAACATATTCGTTGGATGTTTGAATATCCACCACACCGTCGCCGTAAGAGCTGTGTTCGTCCGAAAAACGACGGAAATTTCAAAACCAAGTCCGTTTCATATCGGTTTCGCTTGCCCTGCTGTATCGATTACACTCGGAACAGTCAAAATTTATTTTTTTAACATTACTAATTATTTTAATTAAAATCTGGCATTCTAAGTTTTTAAAACCACATTGAAATAAAAATAATAATAAAGACATTGGAAATATATATTTTTTTAAATAAAAAATAAATTAGAATTTAAAAAAATTGTACACAAAAAACCGCCAGGCTGCTGGTCGGCAGATCAAAGAAGTCATGAATGAGATGATCTAGACTACAGCTTTTGGTTAGTTTTGATCTTGTATTCGATGTAATCGGCGCAGCAGGGCAAGCGAAACCGATGTGAAACGGTCGGGGTTTCGGAAATTTTCGTCGTTTTACGGACGAACACAACTATTACAGCGACGGTGCGTTAGTTTTTCGAACTTCCAACTACTATGAATTATTGGGAAATCTTAAAAGGACTATTGATATTATAAATTTGTACAATAATATTGACACGCGACAGCGGTGAGTGGCACCGCGGCAGGTTTCGTAAGTGGTTTGGCGTCGAATTACTCACCTGACGGATGGGTACACTCGGAACTCTCAAATTATTTTTTTTTAAAGTTTAAAAAAATATAATGAAATAAAAATAATAATAAAGGTAAAAGAAAAATTTAAAAAAAAAAAAAAAAAAAAAACTTTAAAAATCGTACAAAAAAATTGGCCAGACTGCTGGTCGGCAGACCAAGAAATTCTTAAACGGAATGATCTGGACTATAGTTATTCATTAGTTTCATTCGTGTACTCGATGACGTAAAATTTACTATTTTTTACCCCACTTTGACGCCGGCTGCCTGCGAACTTGCCAGGCTGCCGGTTGGCAGCCCTACTTTTTTCTCATTTTCTAATCGACCTTTATCATATGAAACCATTCCCGTTCGTGTACTCGATGACGTAATTTTTTCGAAAAAAATGGCTGACTATTTCCATGGCAGCGCGTCTCCTGCCAAGAGGCGCACCAGCAGACCAGCTTTTTTAAAGGATTTCTAAGTGTCCATTATCACTAAAAAGTAGTTTCATCCGTGTACTCGATGACGTAGGGTTTACCTATGTCGTCTCCTGGTCGTTTTAGTAGATATTTTTTGGTAGATGTTTTGTCCGCAGGATATTTTTGTCAAGGGATGAAGACGCGCGGAACCAGAATACTTACCTACATTGTTGAGTGGGCTTTTTGAAAACAATATCTAAGATTTTCATTTTGGATACCGTCGCTTTCAATTTTGGGAACCATTTATTGGATAACCAATACCCCTACAATAGATCGCCAAAAGTGGCTCGCTAAGTTTGATGATTAAGCGGGATTTTTCGGGTTCATGGGGTGAGGTTTGTCTAAGTCTTGGCTGCGAATGCGTTTGCCCTTCTTTTGTGTGGCGGTCCGGATCGGGAGAGAATGGTTGAGGGAGACCTATCCTATAGACCTCACCTGGCGGATTCTCTAGACCAATAAGCTTGCACCGCAATAGGAGGGATGGATTCATAAGTCACTCCTGGACACCGTGACCTTCAGATTCCTACCTACCCTTCGTAACTTTTTTCTTCCCGGAACTTCCTTCCTTTCCTTTCCCTAAAAATATCCTCCACGCAGCGTCTCCACAGATGATATAGGACCTATAATTATAAAAAAGGATTTTTCCCTGGGTGGATTTAATGTAAAAATAAAGTAGGTACCTACTTATCATCAATGTTTAGAACATTTGAAAATAACATGCAAGATATAACGTGGTTTAAATTGGATTTTTGAAAGTTTTCACAAATATTAAAAATAGGAAATATTCATCAAATTATCTCAATTTCTGCGGAGAACATCATTAATTTGGTCATGGCCATATCGATATAAAGTATAATATCAGAGTATACGATACTTACTATCGATTAACGAGTACTTCTAACATATTTTTAATGCAAGAGGTAAGTGTTCTAGCTTCTGCCAGAAATCTAATCGAAGCAGTTTGGCCAAAACGACCAAGAATTTGTAATCACAGTTTGATTTTTGTTTCCATATTTTGTTCACACGACAGCGTCTAATCTAAAAAAGTAGTTCCTTCCTCTCTTAATACCTAAACAATTCTGCTTTACATATATAGGTAGGTACATGTACCGAACTATGGGGCACAAATTGAGCTCACTCGTATTTTTTTTATTTATATTCTGTCAATCTTCTACGAAGCTAAATAATATACTTACCTCATTTTACAAAATCTTAAATAACTCAATGATATAGGACCATAGACATATGAATATTAATAGACCAGAACAGAAAGGTGAGGGGTAGAAACCAACTAAAGCGGGACGAAGGGCAGGAAGACGGCTTAGGTGATACGTGATTCGTCAAAACTCAATCTGACAGTATATAGGCATCTTGCATTATAATATCACACTTTCGTTCTTAAAAGTAAACTCTGCTTTTGAATGAATATACCTTTTTACATGGGAGCGCGAATTGTTCGCCGCGTAATGAACACATTTGCGAAGTCCAAATATGCAAAGTAAGGTCGCCTATAAGGTCGAGTTCAATATTTTGTTGCTGTATTAAGTGAAGACACTTTTATAAATGTTTCATAATTTACTTACCCCAGTACAGGGACGGGCACACGCTATGTATCTCGAGTGACAGTATATGTTACAAAAATGATCATATTATGTGATCTGAATTGGCTTAAAATAGTGTAAAATAATGCTTGCCTATGGAATGTAATATGTAATACGACAATTTTGTTTATTCTCTTTTTCACTTCTATTTTTACACGTTTTCAAAACACAAGCCACTGCCACTATGTTTACCGTTTTATTTCGTAAAATGCACCGATGAGTGCTCGACGCTGGCTTGCAGAAGAATGGTGACGTCACATTTTTTAGATTAACGCGAAGCCATACACGATCCCAGCCGGTTCCAATGGAATGGTTCCAATGCGAGGGGGAAATAATACGCTTTTTATCGCTTAGGGCAGGTCTACTAATATTCATATCTCTATGTATTGGACCAATAATAATCGAATGTATAGTTCTGTGAGCAGTAGACCTCGCGTTCATAAATCCTATTAAAATTACGTGTATGTTAAATAAAAAAAAATAAAAATTTCCTCTCAAATCATAAGTTCTTAAATTTGTCTTTTTTTATTTCAAATGAATAATTACACGAATTGTCAATAGAAACGTCACTATCTTAATGACAAATACTTTTCAAACTTTCTACATATATAGTATATTTACCTATTTACCTATCTTTATATTAAAAAATGCAAACAAGAAAGTCCACATAAGCACTACGATTTCACAGCTGAAGAAAGAATCTTTACTGAACTATTAAAATTGCCACCATCTTGAATCGGAAACGGAACGTACAAAATATTTTTCTGACAGTCGAAATGCAAAACGTTTGAGTTAAAACAAAACTTCGCTACACTCAATAAGTCTGTTTGTTAGAAGTGAAATTTAAGTCTGTTAATAAGTCACGTAAAAGAACAAGTCTTTAGGGATACCTTTACCCACACCCACACCGTCATACCTATACAAAAAAACTAGATTCTTAAAAAAACAAGATATCCTAAATGACACAACACAAAAACAATACAACAAATCGTTGAAAAATGTTAAGGAGTCTAAAGGGTTGACAGAAACAGCATTACTAACTACTAATCTGTTAGATCAAAACAAGTGGTCCTGTAGATAAGACCGCGGCCTGTGTCAATCGAGGGTTTAGGTTCGAATCCCGTGTAAGTGGGGATATTTGTCACTGATCACGTGAAATTTGACAGCTGACACGCGTTTTGGCCTTTTGGAAGGACGATTGCTTTTTGTCGTGGTTTTTATCTTCTTTTTTTATTGGGAGGATAAAATGACCCGACTTTTGTTTGTTTTTGTGCATGGTCTTGAAAACTGATTTTATAAACTATTTAAAGAAGTTACTATCTGCAGTAGGGTTTAGACTTTATTTTGATTTTCTATTTATTTTTTAATTAGATCCACACAGGAGACCCTGAGGAAAAAAATCCTGTCTCATCTTTGGTGATGCTGTGAGGAGACTCTTTTTAGTGAAAGATAGGAGAGACATAAGGAGCAACACGGCAAAATATCAAAGGACACATACATATCCCGGACCAAAAATATACAACAAAATTCCCCTAGAATTAAATATTAAAGCTTGCAAAATGTCCCACATCGGTTCAATAATAACGAATTGGCCGATTGGCTTGGGCAGTGGCTTCTTGTGATATGTTTATGATCGATTTTTTGAATATTTTCTAAATTTTTGTGTGCTTGGATGATAGTCGTTTTTATGTTGTTTTGACGAGCATCAGGTGCATGGAAGTTTTGTGGAGCTGATCGCTGGAATACCTATAGGGTTTACGCAAAATTACTCTAATTATGGATTTCTGGGCCTTCACAAGCGGATCTAGGGTTGTTCTATCCGACGCTCCCCGACCAATGCGGCCGTACGTTGAGATGGGGTTGCACAATCCGGGATATATTTATCTTGGGTCTTTTGTTTAATTATGTTCCGTAATGCAAAGAATATGTGAATCAATTTTCTTACCCTTATTGAAGGGTTTTCTGTGTGATATTTCCATCTGAGATGGTTGTCTATAGTAACACCTAGATATTTGATGTTTTCTACACATTCCAGAGCTTCACAGTTGCAGCTTTGGAATGTGTAGAAAAGTGCATATTACTTCTCTATTTTTTATTTTTTATATATCTTTATTTTTTCCACGATTACGAAGCTTCTTTCGGATTTAGTTTTATTGTAGTGGCTGATTAGTTCTTTAAAGTACGATTGGAAAACACTTTAAACATTTTTGAAAACCTTTTATGCTAATGATTCTGATATTTTTTATGTGTCTCTACTGAAGTATAAAGCTGTACTAATTAAACAATTTAGCAGTGCATATTTTAACAAGGTCACTGTATAACAGGTATTTTCTGTTTGTTTCTTCTTCACTGCTTTCACTAACTTTGTACTAATATGTATTATTCTTTTGGTTTATTTACAAGTAATCTTTTGGTTTATTTATGTATTATGTATGTACTATTTTTCTTTGGTTTGTTTGGAAGTAATCTTAAAATTTTACATTTCTTTCTTCTTTCTATATTGAAAAAAACATGTACGTTCACTGCCGTTAATTATAAATTATTAAATATTTTTTGCCTCAGCTTCAGTAAGAAAGATAAAGTTATTTGGTAATGATTTTTTGATTTGTGTCCCAATATAAAACGGTCATCTGTAAATTAAATTTACGCCTATCAAAATGTTTCTGTCAATTTGACTGTCCTAGAACGGGAGACTCCTAGTTGGACAGTCAAAGCTTCTTTGTAGGTACTGATGGATTCTTTGTAACAAAAACAAATACATAAATAAATAAAATAAATAGGGAAGGAAAAAGGTATGACGGGTGGGTAGGAATCTGAGGGTTAATTTGTTCAGGAGTGATGGACGTATAAATCCATCCCTCTCACTGTGCTGCAAGGCAATGGGTCGAGAGAGCCCGGCTGGAGAGGTTTAAGTTAGGTCTCCCTCAACCAGTATATCCCGTAGCTAGCCAATTGGGAAGACCTATGATAGGGGTGTTGGTTATCCAATAAATGGTAACCGTGGCGGAGGTACGCGCCTCCCAAAATTGTCTTTTTAATCTCGATAAAGTCGTTTATTATTTCATATTATATTTTATAACAACAGAAAGCCAAGATGTATATTTGTTTTAAAAAATATTAAAAAAGGGTGTCAAATATTCAAATAAATGCATACTTAAAAAACGAAAACTAAATTAAAAAATTACCTGAAACAACTGTAAGAGTTACATTACTATTTTACTTCATTTAAATCTGTTAATCGACACATCTCAAGTTTCTCTTACTATATCTATTGTTAATAGTTGCAATATTATTATTCACCTACTCAAATGATAACATTGATAACATAATTGAGTATGAATTCACTCACCAAACACAAGAGCCTTGACTCTTTATGGTGAGGAAAGGCTTTTATTACATTAATATTACAAATCTGTTTAATATGTAAAAAAAATGTATAATTATTGTAAAAACAAACAAATATTAAATAAATAATAATAAAATAATAATAATATTAAGTGACATCTAATTAACTAGGTACTCACTAAAATAAATATCTTCTTAAAATACAATGGCGGGTTCAAATTATATAATTAAAAGTAGATTCAACAAAGCAGTGAATTTGGCGCGCATGTTAATTAATTACCTGAACTTTCCCCTAATTGCGTAATTTTTTAAAACTGGAGATCGAAAAAAAACTTCTTAAAGTCATCTCATAAAACCGTCAAACTTTATCTCCAAATAAAACAATGGAACTTGAAAACTTTACCCCCGTGAAAAAATAAATAAGAGAAAAAAAGTCGCGTTACTTTATCCGACTTTATCGTTTGCCAGTCGTTTGTTATCCCCGTCAAAAAGACACTCAATTGGGGAGCGCAGTTCGGTGTTTGTCTTTTTATCGGCTTTTGTTTTATTCTTTTTATTTCTTTCTTTTGTTTTTTCCACGCTCGTCTTTTTCGTCTGTCAACCGGCGGCGACCCTTTGTGAAGCGAGACGGTGTTATAGGGGTGATTTTTTGTGCAGATTAAAAATTGAGTAAATTTGTTTTTTGTAAAGCAAGTCATACATACGAGGATGTAATCTACACGTATGAAAGATACTACTGAGGTGTTTTCGAAAAGCATTCATAATCTATTTATCTATCTATTTATATAAATTAAAATGAATCGCCGAAATGTATGTACACGCATCTTACAGTACAACGTCCGAAAGACTGCACCAACTTGGATAATTCTTTTTTTTTGTGTTCGTTATTGTCAGGACAAGATTTGTATAAAACTACTTGTGAGCTATGGCATTATGAAATTTACATGAAAAATGGCATAGGTGGCACGCGAGCTGTTTGAAAACTGAATGTACCGAGACTGAATGTATGGAATGCGGGAGGGGAACCTGGGAAGGGCGATGGGAATTCGGCAGGGGGGTTCACGGGATGGGGGAAGGGGGGAGTGACGTGGGGAAAGGGAAGGTGGAGGAGGTGGAGTGGGAACGCGAGAGGGGAAGGGGACGCGGAAGAGGAAGAGAAGGCGGAAAGGGAACGGGAGGAATGGGAAAGGACACGTAGGGAGAACTATTTTCTTTATTAAAAGGCATAACAACGCATGTCGGGAACCAGCTAGTAGATATTACATAAAATATATAAAATACGTAAATATTTTTATTCAATTTTTTAATTCCTTTGTTTACACGAATACCGTATAAGAGTCCCAACTGCTCCCAATCGCCTAGAGGCAGTGAGACTATGGCATCCCCAATTGGGGTATGTTGTGAGGCTGAAGGGAGCGGGGAAGGGTACTAGATGCAGAAGATAAGGGTGGAGAAGTACCTGGCTATTCTCATATGGTCACCAAACAAGGCTAAAGCCATTTCAAGCAACATTTCAATTCTGACTGTGCGCTTCCACCAGGGCGATACTGAGAGTACGTTCCACTCTGAAACATGCCGAAAATAAAACATACAGTATTTTAAAAGAATTATTTGCTTAATAACACAAATTAATCAAAGAAAATGAATAAAATACAAAAAATGTTATCTTTTTTAATGAGAAAAGGAAAGGTATAGCCATGAGTACCTAACTCCTCAATACTGGGTTAATCACGGTTGTTATATCGACCTTAAAAAAAAAAACCAGTGTGCTTTAGATCACACGACTGAAGTAAAACTTCACTAACTTATAGAAGAACATATGACATTGGGGTGACATATGACCATGGGGTGATCTATGACCCTGGGGTTACCTACGACCGTGAGGTGACCTACGACCTTGGGGTGACCTATGACCTTGGGGTGACCTATAACCTTAGGGTGACCTATGGCATGGTTATTCAACAAATGATTCCTTGTGCTTGCACCTCTCCATAACACTTTTCGTAACGCGTTTACTAGCCTACTCCCCAAGTTACTCCCCAAGCCTGTGTAAAGGTCCGACTGTTCGCCTCGGCCGATCACCGTTCGCATCGATTACCGTTCGCATCGCACTTTTCGTAACATCACACCTTTCATAACGCATTCACCAGCTTACCCCCCAAGTCGAGCGTGCGTAAAGATGTTTTGCTTCAAAAATGTTATCTTTTTTAATGAGAAAGAAGAGGAAAATTATAAACACATGTATGTATGTTCAAAACTGGGTTAATCATGGTTGTAATATCGAATTCAAACCAATAAATGGCTAAAAATACGATATAGCTCTGACCCACGAAGCGATATTTTATTTTCATCCAAAACCTAAACAAATAAAAACGTCATCACGTCTAACACAGTCTTCTCTTCCTCGACATTTTTATTTCCTTTTTTCGGTCACTTTTCCGGGGTCCCTTCCTTCCACCTGATATGTTAACGATTAGTTTCCCGGGGGACTCCCTTAAACGGAGCTTTAACAAGGGGGACCGAGGGACCCTGATTTTATCTTCATTATTAACGTCACTTTACTTCGAATAGCTTGTAAATGGAAATATTACATTCAAACACGTCTTATTGTTTTTTTGAGAGGGTAAATGATTTATTTTTTTGGTCTTGTAGGTAGATTCTAACATTATCGAGGCTTCCGACTCTTTTATCTTATGTTTTCATTTTCTTTTAAATAACAATATTATGCACTGACACACAAAGTTTAATTATTCTTTGAAAGGTATCTAGTCTATTTATTTATTTATTTATGTTGGTATAATATCTTACATTTTTAAATACAATTCAGCAATGTCGGCCTCACTGGCTAGCTCACCCGAGCTGAGGCCTCCATTTTATAAATCAAAATAAACTAAAAATAAAAATTTATAATTAAGGTAAAATTATAGGTAAAACGAATTATTTTATTACCTATATATATAAAATTAAAATCGGTATATATTACGTGTTGTGTGTTTGTGAGTGATGTGTGTTTTATATTCCTTATGATTTGATGGATCATGCCCGCGATGTTTTCTATATATAGTAGTGAGCTCTGGCTCGATTGCGATGAAACTTTCGTGAGTTGTTGTGCACACGCTCGTGATGATGTCTATATATAGATGCTCTGGCCTTGTGAAATTATTTCTAAAACTATTCATCCGATTGCGATGATACTTTGGTGAGCATGCTCGCGAAGGTTTCTGTATATACTGATGAGCTCTAGCATTTTGAAATTTGCTTGATGGAGTTGAGGAGCCTAAAATTGGAGGAGGAAATCGACCTTTCTAGTCCAAATAAATAATAACAGTATTCAAAGCTAATAAAACATCTGTTCCGTGAGTATATTTCTATCTAAGGAAATACGTAAAGTAAATTATTATGCGATAACATCGCATCCAGCCTATCATTAAAATAATAAGTTATGCATGACAGTCCTTATAATGCAAAGATTTATGGAAGAATTTATTCGTTTAGAAACTGTTGTTGATACCCGTGACCGAGTTTAAATCTGTCGAATCTCTGCGCATCTTTTAAACGGTTATTTTAAACGCAAATGCATATTGCGGCCTTGGCTGTATATTTCCTGCCATCACTAATCATTGCCACTGGCCGTTCTACCTGTTCTGCCCAACTAACACCGATTATATTGTGATCGCCACTGATTACATTATTTATTCACGTAGGTAGGTACTGTGAAAATGATGAGCGCTGGACTCCGTTCTGTTTTTCTTTTTACCCAGAATTTTCCGTGGGCATTGCCTACTTTAGTTAGGTACCTCAAAGGTAGCATTACTGCGTTAAAAAATTAGATGTTTTAATACAAGAAGAAGTGCAACAGTTTTTATTTTGTTTTTGTAGTAAAACTTCTTTACGCACGCTTGAATTGGGGGGGTAAGCTGGTGAATGCGTTACGAAAAGTGTGATGCGAATGGTAATCGATGCGAACGGTGATCGGGCGAGGCGTACATACTGCACAACTAAGGTAAGGTGTACATGCTAACCCAAGGTCGTAGGTCCCCCAAGGTCGTAGGTCACCCCAAGGTCGTAGATCACCCCAAGGTCGTAAGTCACCCCAAGATCGTAGGTCACCCCAAGGTCGTAGGTCACCCCATGGTAGTAGTCACCCCAATGTCATATGTCACCCTAATGTCATATGTTCTTTTATAAGTTAGTGAAGTTTTACTTCAGTCGCGTAGTATTTGTGATTGCTATGTAGTTGTAAAGATGATCAACCGTAGACTAGTAGAACTGTAGACCTCGCGTTCAAAAAATATTAGCGCTTACAATTCAGAACCAAAATTTTCTACTTATAAACGTAAATAGGTACTAAAATGATTACCTACTAATTATAATAACCATTTTGGTATTTTTTATTATTTCTAACAAGGGAAAAACGTCACTATCTCAATTTATTGTTTTTGCCAATTCTTTTTTCAATCTTTCTTTAGACAGGTACAAGATTGAAAAAGTGCGAATAAATAAACAAGATGATTTCACATAAGTTTTTAGATTTTCACGGCCAAAAGCATTTTTGTTGTTAGTTTTTGGGGTGTTATGCCGTGTTGCGCTACCTCCTTCTATATCCGACGATCTGCCCTGATGATGGACACTGCAACGCTGTCCGAAACGTCGGCTATAGAAGGAGGTAGCGCAACACGGCATAACACCCCAAAAACTAAGAACAAAAAAGATGATTTCACGATTGGAAAAGAATCTTTACTGAACCAAAGTCAAAGTTAACCACCTTTTCGAAGTTACAATCTAGTCAAAGTAAGGCTTGCTTGGAACATGGAAATGGAACGCACAAACAAATTTACAGACGAAATGCAAAACCGTCAAGTTAAAACAGGACTCCGCTTCCGCTACTGCATATTTTTAAATATAAAGTAAAGTGATTTTATTAAATTGAATTTCTGAAATACCGCTATTTTATTTACTTATCAGACTAATTTTGTCGTTTTCAATCAATATACAAAACAAAATTTATTTTTTACTAAAACGCAAGAAGTAGGTTCATTTTATCTTTTTTTTCCATTCAAGGAGGCTGAATTTTAATGTCATAACTATATTTAATTTGGGAGGCGGGCGGAGGTTTGGTCTTGGCCACGAATGCATTTGCCCACTTACTGCGTGGCGGGCCGGATCGGGAGAGACTGGTAGAGGAACCTACAACTCTCTAACCGGACTCACTCGACCCATCGTCTTGCACCGCAGTGGAAGGAATGGATTCATACGTCCGTCATTGATCATTTCATACATTTTTCCTTGCCAGAACTTCCTTTCCTTGCTTTCCATAAAAAGACCCTCCAAACAGAATCCCCAAACATGATATAGGTCCTGGGGGAAATTATTTTCCTCTTTAAATTATTAGGGCCTCCTACGTGAAGCTAATGTAGAAAAAAAACTACAAAAACATTTTTATCGCAAAAAATTGTTAGAATTGTAGGTGCCTACTTATTATGTAAATTATACGAGGAAGGAAGCACAGTCGCTTACCGGTAGCAATCTATGCCGTGTCTGTCCACGGACAAACCGGACAAATTATTGCTGGTTTATAACACGCAACATTATGTCAACCGTATCATCGTTAAAATAATGCAAATCGCGTAATAAAACCACTTTCATGTGTTTGGAAGCAGCCACCAATCAATCAAACGATTTGATACTCCTCCATTCACGCATTGGTAACTTTAATATCAACTATACTCTTATACAGGGTGTAACAGCACAAACACGAAGGATTTTACCAATTTTGAGTATGTTAGCTAAAAGTCGTCTACAATAATGCTTATCGCTAACCGTTCCGCCTACAGAGATACTGCAGCGTTACGGAAATGTTCATGTAGGAATGAGTGCACACTTTCAGAGCACTTCTCCGCCACCGAATGGGAAGCCTATGGCTCAGACTATGCTAATCGAAGAATACAATCGTCATTGCCACGATTGTCTGAATGGTGGCCTTCTGAAGACGGGAGACAGACAAATATCCCCCATTAACGGCTGCTTGCACTTATTTAAAAAAAAATTAATTGTTTTTGTGTTTAATTCGAAGAACTCCTTTTAAATAATTTTTTTATTACATTTAACAGTGTTATTAAGTTCTGAGAGTATTTCAAACTTATATTATTGTGACAGCGGTTTAGGCTTACGAGCCCATTTTCATCTGTCACAATAATAAAAAAAAACTAATAAACTTGCAGATCTTCTCAATGATATTATTAAAATTAATTAAAAAAAAAAAATTATGTTCAATGTTTTTTTCAGTTTTCATGCTTATTCTTATGTACTTTTTCTTACAATTTGTCTAATTTTTTTTTTATTATTAAGAAATTTTATTTTTTTTCATTTTACTACCGATGCATACATTTTGGAACAAGCTAATATTTTTTATTATAACAGTAGAAAAAATACATACCTATCATTTAGCTGTCCGATGAAATTTTTGTCTATTAAAAAATATCAAAATCGATATTTTACAATCACACGTTGCCAATGAACACAACGTGTCGTGACGGGATCACGTGGTACGCACGCTATTTCGTGTGTTACCATGCTGCTGTTGAATCAGATGTGATGGAAAAATATTTTTAATTGAAAAAAAAATCCTCGCAGAACAATTTTTTTTACTGCAAATTATGCTCAGGAATTGCTGGTTAAAATCCTTCGGGTAGGTGCTGTTACACCCTGTATATCTCCTAGTAAAAAAACTCAATTTAAATTTCCTGGTTAGGAATTTGTAAATTTCCCCTAATTAGTGTTGGCGAGGCTTATCAACCGATACATCGGAAAAAATATCGGATGATCGCTAGAAAAATTTACACCGCCATGAATAATCGCGGCAGTAATAATTATTTTCTACTCTCTTATAGTATTATAATCGCCTGGTAATCGCCTCCACATACGCGTGAAGTTTCACATCTAGTAATTCGTTTAATGCGTTTCTTTTTTTATGAACAGTAAATAAATGTCAAGAATATCGATAAAGAAACGATGATACGATACTAAGAAGACATTTGCATAAGATTTCCGTAAAATAAACAACTTTTTACCGCCTAAATCCGTTTAATTACCGGTAATTATGACTCTGATCATCGTTTTATTACTGGTTTTATAACAAACCGGTTTGATGGAAATGCTGTGAAGTCATATCGTTACAGATTTTATGAACCGATGCATTTTTATTTGTGTGGTTGAACGCAAATGGCTAGAAATTCGCTTATCAGTTCTATAAATTAAAAGATGTATACGTAATTTAATGTAAACATTAAAATCTAAATATTTAATCACCTTTTTTTAAAAGGGCTTTTAAAATCGTTAATTCAATTATTATGAATTATTTTTATTACATGCATGCCAAGTAAAGCACCTACATATGCCTTTAAGAGGAACGGCTTTTTTTCATACAAAATTTAAATTTGATCTTGAGGTCAAAATACCCAACCAAATAGAATGATATATTTTTTAATCACAAGATATGGCAATTAACTAGTAGGAACATGTTTTATTAAGTATATTTTATTTAGCAATAAAATTTTACATCTTATATCTAATATAATCTATTCTAAAACTACTATAGGTAATATTAAAATTTGGACTTTACAATATTGAGACTTATCTACTAATTTACTAAAAACTGCCAGGAATTTGCCACATTATTTATTTATGTTTTAAATTATATTGTTAGATTAATTATGAGTTTATGAAAATTATTTAATATAATATTTTTACTCCATTTACCATACCTATAAATATGAAATTTAAAAAATTAAATTATTAAAAATGGCATTTTGATGTGCGTAGATTTAATTTACATATGACCAATTTACATTGGAAATCAAGTTTTAACAAAATTCAAACGTATGAAACGTAAATTTTTTTAAATAAAATCTTTTTTTAAATGCTTTATTTTTCATTTCGTTTTTCATTATTTAGTAACATTTAAGACAGCGCAAGAATTTTTTTTAGTAATTACGTATAACTCGCAAGATAAAGTCTAAAATCACGATTAGGTACTTATATAATGGCTTACATATCACATCTTAAAACATAAATAAAATAGTACTAGATATTTGCTACGCTTTTGCTTAAATTTATTTTTCCAGATTGTTTAGGTATGTTGGCCTGAAATCCAAGTTTAACTTTTGTATGAAAAAAAGGTTGCGTTGCCGTTCCTCCTAAGCAAAAGAAATTTATGGTATTTTTTTATGGATTCTATTCATAACTCTAAAATACCATATTCCACATCCGAGAAATTATAAATGAGGAACATCAAAAGATATTATATTTATAACTAGCTGACCCGGCGAACTTCGTACCGCATCAGAATCAATAACTGTTGTGTCAACTTATTAGCTGAATTAAATTAAGTTTTTTATTTTTGTAAAAATTTACACAATGAAGCAGTTATTGATGCGTAACTGTCCGCGTTTTGTTTTTGTCAGTATCAGAGATGGCGTTGTGTACGGATTTATAATTTATGTGCTTTTCTTTCTTTTCAACTTACTTTCGGAAATCACGTTTCATTTTCTTTATACGTGTGACGGAGATTTATTATAATTATTGTATTTTTCCTTTGAAGGGGTGTAGACGTAGACATACGTTCACCGTTTGTCCCATTTTGACTGTTGACATATAGTGTGTAAGAAAGAGGGCAGCATTATATGTTTAATATCAACAACTCTTACCTCTTTCAATTCTTTCATCTTTCAACTCTTTCCTTAATGCATCTACAAACTTCTATCGCAATTAATCTCTCCCCTTATACTCATATCCCTATGAAAGTCTTGCTTTCTATCCAGAGGTGCACCAATCTACAGGAATATGTAAAAAAATATAAAAAACTCAGCTCAATCCAGCAATGCAGAATTCAACAAAATTAATGAAAATAACTGGCCAAATTATATAAAAAATTTCACAGATGGTTCCAAACTCAGTTTGGACTCCCATTGTGAGCCAGTATCTATGCACCTTACAGGAAATTGCCCAGTTGAAGTTTCCCACGCAGACCTCCCAAATAGTGTTCCATTTTCTCTGCTGAATGCATAGATCTCGTATCATAGAAGCTTTACGACTCGTCAAATCTCTCAACATTAGAAATGATCTCATCCTTTCAGGCTCACTTAGCTCACTACAAAAAATAAGCGCATCCCTTCTCAATTCCAATAGTGACTCTCTAACCTGCTCTATCCGAGACCTCCTGCATTCCATGTCACTGGCTCAAGCGTGTTAGTGGTCTTGGCCTGGATTCCATGACACTTTGGTATTGTTGGAAATGAAAAGGTTGATTTTATTGCTAAGGAATCCTTTGTCCATGGTCCATTAAGTAGTATACAACGCCAATAGTTCTCTGAATGGAAATCATCCTCTCTGATAAAAGGTCACCAGTACTCATTAATTCAACCTTCTCTTCCTGTCAAGCCCTGGTTTCACAAATACACTTCCATTCCTAAAAAAATACATCCCTTCCATAACTCGAATGCTTCTAGGTCATACTGGTTGTCTTAGCCATCTGGCCTGATTCCACATAGTCAATTCGCCTTATTGTGATAGTGGTTCAGAGGACACTTTAGACCATATTTTTTTTGATTGTCCTATAAATTACCAATTTCCAAACTACATACCTACATGAATTGGTAAAACCTAAAATTGAATTCTCTACCAGTGTACCCTGCCTCATTACTATCAACTCTCTTGAAATTCACCATTTGTTAGCAAAATTTATTTGTAAAAATGGCCTTAGCATCAATCACATTTCTTTCTCTTCCATACGTATGCATTTGTTCCTGCAGTGTTATTAGTACAATTGCACAGGTTCCTATTTTTTGGAATCTGTACATCTTCCTACTCTACTATTTTGTAATTATTATCAATACCAACTCTGTATGTTAGTACCTACAACTTGCATAATCATATGAATATTTGTCTTAGCCCATTGTCTATATATTTGCTAATATAATTTATCTATTCCATGTAAAAAACTGAAAATGTAACTAATTTTAAAAAACCTGAATATATCAATAATTTTAAAAACACTGATAATGTAAAAAAAATCTGAATAATTTTTAAAAATAAAGAAATGTCCAAGGACACCCTTAATGGGTGAAAGCCAAATAAATAATTTTAAAAAAAGTTTAATAAAAGCAAAAAAATCAGCGCATTGACATTTGATGGTTTGAATTTTTGGAACTCACTCACTATTCAACATTATAGGTACTTATCACAAAATGCCCGCAGCTCTTTCAAATATGAGAATTCGTTCCATAAAAAATGTATGGGGAAAAGAATTTTCTTAATAACTATATTTTTCGTTATTTTTTGTGATCTTTTAATAGTTATTATCGTTTCCGGGGCGGAGACAAATCCAACAAATCAAAGATCATCAAGATCGGCCCGACCGTTCTCGAGTTATAAATAGTCTAACTAACCCGACTTTTTTTTATATATTAAGATACTTATGAGTAAAAGATATAAAGTTTCACACCTAATTAATCAGCGAACCGGAGTTAATTCATGGGTTCCATTTCAGGTATCCATTGTAGTATGTACATCACTAGTTATGACTTTAAATACCTATAAGTTCTATATCATTGTAATTAGAGGATACCTTTTGACCTTTCCAGCCCAACTCTCGACCCATCATCGCCTTGCACCACAGTGGGAGGGATGCATGCAAATGTCTGTCCCTCCTGGACACAATGACTCCCAGATTTATACTCTCCCCTCATGGCTTTTTCCTTCCATTAACTTGCTCTCCTTCCTTTCCTCAAAAGATCCTCCACACAACATCCGGGGAATCTGGAGGTCAATGTCTCCAGGAGTGACGGACGTATGAATCTATCCCAATGCGGTGCAAGGAGATGTTCTGAGAGGGTCTTGCAGTCCTCAATCAGTCTCTCCCGAACCGGCCTGCCAAGCAGCTGGCGGGCAGATGGATCCACTACCAAACCTGGACAATCCTCACCCCATGAAATGGTTCCCGGGGCGGCGGCGGTACACATTATTGAAACCTGTTGAAACAAAGGTACCTGTGAGTCAATTTGACAATGTTAATACAATGACATTCAGCGTAAAGGCAGTTTAAAAAAATATTTTATTTATTTTTTTATTGTAATATAAAATACGAGTTACATATATATTTTACAAAATATTATAATAAAGGTCGTTTTTGTTCATGTATACCTTATCAGAAAAGAGGAGCTCTTTGCCTGATAAGGGAGCCACGATTCTTACTTATAGGTTGTAAGTTATAGGTAAGATGTTTTGTATAAAATATTAACTTTTTACTGTAAGTTTTTTTGAAAAATTGTTTAATTTTTATTTATTTGTTCTGACTGGTTGATTTTACAGCGTAATTCAAAAAGGAGGTTATTATAGTTTTTTATGGCTTGGAAAATATAATGATTTTGCATTTGAGTTGTTTTAAAATTAGGTGTAATAAATTGGTTTCCATTTCTCATCAGTTTGTAAAATTCTTGATATTCTTTGTTATTTTTTTCTTTACACATTTTTATAATGGAAGCTTGCTTGGATATGTCATCGACATTTGGTACTGGAAACAATTTAAAAAGTATATACATGTTAACACCTGACAAATATCCCAGCTGCTCCCGTCTGGAGCCAGTGAGAATATGGCATCCCCAATTGGAGTTCATTGTGATGTAGGCTGAAGGTAGTGGGGACGGGAAAGTAGAGGAAGGTGGGGAAGTACCTGGAAGGGATGGATCAGATCTGGTCACACGACTAAAGCCATTTCAAGCAACGATTCAATTCTGAATGGTGAGTCTTACACCAGGGCGATACTGATAGTATCTTGTACTCTGGAGCGAGCCGCAAATTTGCTATATATTATTTTTAATGAATTAATTGTGAAATAAGACAAATTAATCACTTCTAATTTATTTGCGCGCTCTGGGATTCGATCCCGTGACCTTCGGATTGTGAGTCATGAGCCTTTCCCCTCGACTTTGGCGTCCGTCATATTTAGTAAAGTATTAAATATTTAGTAGTAGGTAAACAAAAATCTGTAATATCGACATTTACTGGGCTACATAACTACATAGCTTATCATATACAATCTTCGATCAATACTTGGTCGATGTTTGTATGTGAATCTTTGGTCGATGTACACAATACATCACGCAACATTTTGCGCATCTTCACAGCACTCGGTTTTAGTCGATTTCTTACCGACCCGTGAGACCACTGCCTTAGTCCCACACGTACCAAAAGATTAAGGTTGCGATTATGTTATGATTAATTCCCACATCTGGGGGAAGGTCACTTCACTTTTCGATAGCGATCGGCCCATTAGCCTACCACAGGAAGGTGCATCCCTGATTGAGGAAGTCAAGCTCCAATAGGCAATAGGACGAAGCGTGTTATGTAAATGTATACAGTGAACAGTCATAAATTTTGCATACCTAAGTAAATTTAATTAAATGTAGGTATCTACCTACCTAGCAAGATTCTTTAACGGTGCAGACCAGGTTTAGTGTCCCATGGCTTGCTCATTCAGGATCCAAGTCCTAGTATAATGAAAAATAGATCACTAATATTTCTTTAGGAAATGTCTATCTGTATAGACATATAGACCCTGTAGACCCTACTGTTAGGGTGTGTCAATTTTTTTAACTTTTGAATTCAGAAATACGAGTATTATATAAAAATGAGTACTGCATTTAAGGCGACGTAAAAAAATGAGAAGTTGGAGAGATATATAATTACGAATGTTGGAGAGAGCGGGCTAATATTTAAAACGATAAAATTGAAGTGAAAATTGTGAAAAATCTCGTTGGGACCGTCTAAAACAGCATTCAAAGAAACACTGAGAATTTTTTCATACATATACTTTGTAAAATAACTGAAAAAAACGTGTTTATAATAATTTTCGGAGCACACTTTCCGATTTTTTTCTATCGAAGGAATTTCATTTAATTTGCGTTTCGGTGTGGGGAATGTGTAGATATTATCTAAAAAAATAACATACACTTTAAGAGCTTACAAACTTCAAATGTTTAAGGGAGTTATGTAAGAAATCGGTAGAAAGTCGGGGAGCGGCGGCTTAAATTTATTTTAAAAAAATGGTAGCTCCCTAAAACGCCTTTAAAATTAAAACAAAACAATTTTTTTTTGATTATGTTAATTAATATTTTTACCATAAAAATTCTGTCTTTTAATGTTTGTTTACAATTAAGAACTCTCTAGAGAAGTTGAGTTTGTGTAGTTATACAGGAGTGAGTTAATTCTGTAGTTAAACATAGTTTTTGCATTAGTACTAACTTCGTTCTCCGTAACATAAGAATATTCCTAGTAAAGCATACATAAGATATTACAGCAATATTCAAGACAATGTAAAAGTTTTTTTAAAAGTGCTATATGAGTACATGCCGTTGCATTTTGTAATCAAAACATAGATTAAAAATGTTTCGTTTAGCTCTATGGTTTAGCAAATAGGGGAGAAGTGGTATGGATGAGGCTAGTTTTAATAAGTCATGTTTTGAAGGAGCTGCTGAGAGTATCGATGTAGCGACCGGTCAGTGGTTGAGTGGTCATCCACCCAGGCGTTCCGTGTTCGATTCCTCGGCGGGCTTAGTCAGTCCTCCGTCCTCACGACTCAAGCAACATTTTCGGCTTACTGTGGTGGTAGTAGGAGATTTTAAAATATTGTCGAGTTATTCGTAACCCGGGAATGTTTGTCTTTCTTTAAAAAAAAAATCGATGGTTTTGTATTTTTTTAAGTATGCCGTGCATAGATCATCTGATGTCATTTGTTGGTCGGTACAAAATTTTTGACTTGTGCGTTCATATATAATGTTTTCACTTTAAAAATGTAAAGTTCTGCTTGTTGATCTTGACTTGTTGACTTTGCTGATCTATGACACAAGACACAAGCATAAGATAATTTTAATGGAGCATTGTTTTTTTTGCAACATTATTTTGGCTTACTTAAGGTGTTAATGATTTAAAAGTTATTTAATTTTTGCGAAGGTTGTAAAAGAGTAAGAGACTAAATCAGCAATGAAGGAGCCCAAAAAGTCTGCACAGAAGCTTAGGTAATTGTGAATAATTTTAAAGTAATTATGCCGTGTTGCGCTACCTTCTTCAAATATGGAGACTTTCAGCCGTGAAAATTTCAAATCAAAACTATGGAAATTATTCATTAAACTAGTTGAAATTTAAAATAGCGTTCTTTGTCAAGATCAAAAAAAAAATGCACAAAGAAAAATGATGATAGCCTTCTCATTTTTTCTTTCTTAATTTCATTGTATTTTACCTACATATAAAGCTAAACCAATATTTTTTTAAAATAAGCTTGTGTAAACTGAGTAAATATTACTTATATGTTTCATATCACACCATGCTCCTCCAAAACTTATTCATGTAGCTCTTTCTACTATTTAATTAGTGGTTAGGAAAAAGCCAAAATTTGAAAGTTTTTTTAACCTTAAAATATTTAATATTTTAATACACTAATTTAGTGTTTCAAAAGATTAACTGAAATTGTTGTTACGATATTTTTTGCTTTAATATCGAAGTTCAGACATTTTTAGCCAAATTTTCATCTTTAAATTTGTCTTTATAAAAAATATTAAAGACGGTTAGAAAGAAGCGGCTATTCCATACCACTTCTCCCCTAGCAGGCAAATCAAAATCAATTATACCATAAATCGTGATCTTTCCCCCATTTGGCCTCGTTAGTTTTCTTTGAAACAACTTATAATAAATTGCATTTTCAAAGTAAACTACAAAATAGAGCACCTACTTCTCATTATTCCATCGTTTCAAAACTAACATACAAAGTTGTTGGTAAGTTGGTGTTTACGAGCTCCCGGCAGCGGTCTCGAGTGGTTTCGAACCCATTTCGCTGCTCGTGAAGCAGACACGCTAACCACTCGGCAACGGAATACCTTCGCGTGCAAACGGATTGATCATTGAACGGAGTTTTTATTCTGAATGTTTGAACAAGGCCGTAAATATGAGTTAAGGTCTTTTTAGCAAGAAGGCCCTTGAAGATGCATGTTAATTATACATACACAATGGTAATAATTCAAACTCAAGATACATTCAATTTATTCGTATTTTTAATCTATTTCTACAGCGTTTAGGTACTACACGCAATGCTGTTTTGGCAATATTTTAGAAAATTGTCCATTGTAGATTGGTAGATATTCTAAGAAGCATCCTTGTGAAATGCACCTTTCAGAATCGCAATTTGCATGATTTGTCTTTCGCCGTGTTTGGTGATCGGATCTGATAGCTAGGTAGGAATAACCCACCCTTTCTCCTCCTCATCTCTTTCTACTTTCAAATCTACTACTTCCCAGCATTACACAATAATTAATAATGCGATAGACCCATTTTATTACGTTTGCTCCACACAGAATGCCCCAAAGAAAACATTTCCCCTCATGGTCTACGTCATCGTAGGGGATGCTCTGTGAAAGGTCTTTCTAAGGAGATGAAGAAGAGGAGGTTCTAGGAAGGAAAAGGATATGATTGGGGGGGAGGTAGGAACTAGAGGCCAATGAATTCAGAAATGACGGACGCATGAATCTATCTCTCCAACTGCGGTGCAAGACGACGGGAAGAGAGAGTCCTGCTGGAGAGGTCAAAAGATCTCCCTCAACCAGTCTCTCTCCTTCCGGCCCGCCACGCAGTAGGTGGGCAGATACATTCACCACTGGACAAACCAAACAAACCTCATCCCATGAATCCGGGCACTCCTACTCCAGTCACCAAATGTAGCGAACCACTTGGGGTGAACTATGGCATAGGTGTTGGTTGTCCAGTAAATTGTTCTCGGGGCGGCGCATACCAGCCTCCCAAATTTAAATAAAACCCGCCTTCCCAATAGCGGGGATGGTACCTACCTATACATATATAAATAAATCTTTCATAGACACAGTTTCCATGCTACCTAAAAACGAAACGAACTTACAGATAGAAAAACTTAAGATGAAGCCATACTAAATAATGCACAATCATACAGAATCACGTGTTTTTGTTTTGAAAATTTATAGATGCTCCTATTAAATACTGCGTGTAGAACATACCTTGTCCCTTAAAAATGTCGGTAATTTTTTAACAGTCTTTTAATAAGCCTAGAAAAAAAAAAGTATAAGGTCTATAAAAGTCTAAACCCTCTTATTTACAAACGCCTTTTCGGATATGGTAAACTCAGTTTCTTTTATAATAATCAAAATAAAAAATGATATTTACGCCTAAACTTTTGGCGATGTTCTTTCCCAGTGCATTAAAAGAGGCGTTACGCCATCTGCAGAAGGGCTGATAGCGCGTAGTATATTTACGAGTATATTCATAATTTAGCAGATCTGTATGCATAAAATCATTATTTTCTATTTCCGTTTTCAATGGTTTCCAACAAACGCCAACGTTGTTTAGAAAACCACAATAAAACACCGTAAACGTTCTTGACCAGGTGTAAAAATATTCAGTTTTTATGGTCGAACTGATTAATGGTAATTTGGTCCAGAACACAACAACAATATGCCCCGTGTTTTCTAGTGGGACTTTCCGTGTAAAGTCGTGTCAGAAATCTGTAATGGCCCCCAAATTACCAGCGAAGACGTTATGGATGACCGTAAAGCATTTCTACGGTAATCTATGCTTCGTATCGCGGAGTGTCGCCCACATGGCGCATGGCACATAGCGGATGGGGACTTGGCTTCTTTTACCTACGTGGGGAGAGTCGGAAGTCTTGTCAGTGTGCTTTTATTTCCTGATTCAGGTAATGCAATGCTAATCAATTAAAAATCACGTGATTTTGGTTTGAAAATTAGATCGCTTAAAAATATTTCAAATTCTTTGATTAAATATTATGAATGGAACACTTCTCTGTACCTTAAAGGATAAACCACACAAAGCAACAGACTTAGCTATGGACTTACGTGGTTTTTCCCTTAGGGTATAGATATATTTGCTTTCGAAATAATCGAGCATTTTTTATTGGTCTTTTTATAAGCCCGGAAAAAAACTATAAAAACCACTTTAAAGTTGAAAATGTTCTTCTTACGAACTTCCTTTCAGTTATGGTTTTATTGTATAATGTTTAAATTAAATTCTTTAGAAAATTATCGTAAAACATTTAAATAATTTTAGCTGAGCTTCACAAAATAAAATAAATGGTTTTTATGGTTTTCTGGAGATAGAACATCTTGAACATATATTTTTTATAAAAGATTACAGTGGTTTGAATAGTAGTATAAAAAAGGGTAATGTTCAGTAGCTGTATGTAAAAAGGTTAGTTGTAGCATTTTGTGAACACCTCACTGGGAGAAACTGTGCTGAGGTGTTCTCAATAATGGTGCAGTACTTACTTGATATACGAATATGTATAAAATTTAAGGAATATTCCAAAAAATATATTTTACCAAGCAAACAGTGTGCGTCGGATGCCAGCCATATCTGGCGTTCCACGTTCCACCTTATCTGGCCTTTCTTTCAACCCCTGTACAAATGTCGTGATGGTATGTCACAGTTTCCACAGTCCTCCTCATTAGGGTTTCCTGTTCTGAGGCGGCTGTAGTTGTCATATTTTTGCATCATTATTATTAAGATATTTTTACATTTTCTTCATGGTGTTTTCAAGTTCATTATCACTTAGATCTATCTATCAGTCATATTTTGACTCTTTAGTTTTAAATGTTTAGGTACCAGTTTCTGTTATTGTTTGATTTGGGAGTGCTTAGTGCTTATCACCATGAAACTTAATATTTCTCTATTCGAAATATGTATTTAATTTGGGAAAAAACAATTTATTATGGCACAGTGTTTATGATTGACAGTGGAGTTTTCATATGTCTTTTTAAAGTTTAAATTAAACATTTTTGTTGAACCACACATTCAATATATTAAATTCGAAAAGTGTATCAGGATAAGATCAGAGGTGTGCCAGTACTTTTATTGATTGTTTTAAAATTAACTGAGAAATAACCCCCTTCCTAAAAAAATTCTTTGTACAACTTTACCAGTACATTAATTGAATTAACATTAGAGTACATTAAATGCTTATGGCCTTGTTCTTTCGACTTACCATCAATGTATAATTGGGTTCTATCCCAGCCGCTGCTGGAGCGAATATCGAACTTGTGATTAAATCAACGCCATTTATTCGCATTACCGATTTTCCGCGCTCTTCGTGGACACTTAAAAATCTGTATTTTTGACCATCACCAATTTTTGCATTATCATTCATTATTTATGGAGGAAGTGCCTACTTAACAGTACGGTACTTTACCACCTTGGTAACTATCCATTAAGATTATGAATGTAATTATTTTTTACAAATTATGATTTTAAGTTTGGCACTAGAATTAAACGTTATGAAAATTGCTTCAGATTTGGAGATCAGATCTGAATATGCAGGTACGTCCCAACCTTCCTTTTCCCCATCTGTATTTTTTAAATATTTTTTATAAAAGTCGAAAAGAATGTGACGTTACTTGGGGTACCACACTACCACATTCTTAAGTCAAATTTTTAGTTCTAAAGTTATATTAGTTTTGTTTATGAATTATAAATTAGGTCAGGTTTTTTTAGTGTAAGTACGTTACATCCTTGTACACCACCCTTCTCCCCTTCCCTAAATATGGTGTATATAAACCGTAGATTAAGAAATAAACCTTTATTTTTATATATTTAATATATTAAGTTACATATTTGTTTTAACGTATTATTATAGTGGAATTCCACGACGAATTATCAGTATCAAAAAAGGATATATTTTTTTAATGGTTTTTATTGCAAGATTTTATTATAAGAGTCGTTTTAATTGTTGTTTCAGTTGCTATCTTATAAATCGCATAGGTTTCAAATCCAAGCAGATCGGTGTTTTCCTATAAAACTTGATAATACAAAGCAATTAGAAAAATAAAAATAAATTCAAAAAATTCTCTTCTAAAAGTGATTTTATAAAATCATCCCTTTCTACCAAACACCGATGATATACTATAGAAAACGAAAAGTATTTTGTGAAGAAATTTTTTTTTTAACCATTTCATTACTTTTCTATTTTGTTTTTCCATCCAAAAGAAGAGCAGCGTTATTGAAAGGGTTGGAATAGGTAGGTAGGTACCATCGCGAATCGGTAAGTCACATATTGTACATGTAGTATGTATTCGCGTTATAAATTCGAGGGGAATATTCAAAATACACTCCGTCCATAGAGAAAGAGTGCCCAAGGCGATGGATTCATGAATAATTCTGCGCTTGCTTACTGTCAAGTGTCATGTTATACGATTGTCTACTACAGAATACAAACTGCAGTAATTCCACAGCGAATTCAGCGTTCATCTGCATACCTACAAGTAAAAAATAACTACCTTCCACGAAACAACCACCATAATCGGTGAATATGAAATGCCCCTTTTAACGAATTGGTTCAAAATTCGATAGTTCTTTGTTTTGCGGATTGGCGCCACCCACGCCACTTCCGCGCAAAAGCGTCAACGTTTGAAATTCAAACATGGAACGTGGAACGACCGTTGCAAAAGTGTCACTCAGTTTGCTGGGCGTTTGAAATTCGAACGAACTGTCAAAATTTTGTTGGTAAACCGCATCGAAATGTTAGGAGGCCACTTTATGTGGGAATTTGCATGATGTCATCTACAAGAGGCGTACATTTTTTTCGTGAAAATTGCTTTGTAGGTTATTGGTATGAGTATCGGAATCACCTACATAGAAATAATAGAGTTTGTGTTCTTAGTGTCGGAATTTAGGACTTTTGATTTTTCTTATTATATTTGATTGAAATTGAAACAGACATATTCGCACGTACCTAACCTGTTTTTAGGTTTGCTAACTATTTGCGTTCATTTTAATTGTTTATTTATGTCAGTTTTGGGAAATGAGGTCCTCAAATATTGGCGCAGGGAAAGAGTGCAAAATTAATTGTGGAAAAAAAAATAATAATAGCCAAAAACCAACAAAATTTTTCAAAATTTTACCCATATTTCGATGAAAAGTGAACATAACAAAAATTGAAGTGATTAAAGAGCGGTTAGCAGCACATATAATTTTTCATGTTCGAATTAAAATGTAATGAGATCCAAAAAGATTTAATAAAATCTGCATTTAAATTAACAATTTCGCAGTTTGGTTTGAATTCACGGGGTGAAAATTAATTAATTCTTCCATATATAACAAAATTTACATAAAAGTCGTGCCGTGAGATAATTTTTTAATATTATAAAGAGTAGTGGTCCTAAATGTGATCCTTGATGAACACCGGATGTGAAATTATAATATAACACAATCATTTATAATTTTAATTGGCCTAGGAGTTCATTGATGACAACGGTTTTCTTTTAAATTGGTACAGATTACACTTCTAAAAATTTTCTCGTCAGTGCCTGAAATAATTATAAAAATCTTTTTCATTTCAAAATTTAAAAAAAATCATAATTTTATTTTGATCTTTACTACATCCATTATCTAATATTTGATTTACTTGATCAACAACAAAAAAAGTTTAGTTTTTAAAAGTTAGTTAGGTACATAGTGCCACAAAACCGTTGGGTTACCGGTCATATTACAAGACTAGGACTTCTTGAATAATATTATTAATTCGGTATTATATCCTTATTGGAGTCACCGCCCACTGTCTGCCGTCTATTCCTAGACCTCCTATCTGTCTGGTTGACAAGAAGACGCAGACGGTGTTCTGAGAAACATCCACTTGTTATGTTACGTTATGTTTCGTATAATTATGGAACAAACGTAATGTTACTAGGTACCCTAAGGCTGGAATAACAATACACAGGGCTGTAATATACAAGTGAAAAAATATGACTCGGATAATATCTTCCCTAGAAGGAAAGTATTTATTTAACGTCCATTTATTAGTCCAACGCTTTCAATTCATTTTCATCACGTAGACTAGATTGAAATATATATTTTTTTGTTTGTTGTAGTATATTAAATATAGGTATAACAAATATGATGGTAAAAGAACAATTAGATAAACCGGTTAAATTAACAGAATAGTAGAAAAATAAATGAATACATACCTAATAATAGCATAAGTAGAATAGATAGGTTCATGAGTTATTACAAAATTATTCGTGGTAATGTGGATTACAATTAGCAAAACAAGGGCTTCAGTAGGGCATCAATATAAACAGCCATTTCCTTTGATTTTATTTGATGTTAGCAGTGTAAATGGTGTTTTTTTTTAATCGTCATTGGTAGTTTGTTTAATGTTTTGGGTAAAATATAGTTTAGGGTTCTTTTACCGTATTTTTTGGTACATTTCGGCACCGTCAATCTTTCATTTTGAAGCATTGGTGGCTACGAAGTGATTCTTGTATTACGTTTATGGTAAACTCTGAATCAGGCAACATAACATATTGACTTAAAATATTATACAATCGTAATCCGAAAACAGGTTCAACATTCAGAGACTTGAAATTAATTTAATAAAATTTGTTGAATAAATCTAAAAGTAAAGTTATAACTTGGATAAAGTCGGGTTGTACCTATCTACGTACTTAAATGTAGAAAAATGTAATAAATGTTATATTATTGGTGCAGTATATCTATCTACCTACCATTTAGAAATAGCGACACGGGAAGTAGGACTGCGGGTTAATAAGTTGTGCACAATTTAAAGGCAACTACTCATACGAAGTGGTCGATCAATTCATCTACCTGGGCTCCAGTCTGACAGAGAACAATGAGGATCCAGCAGAAACCAGAAGGAGAATCAAAGCAGCCAACAAAACATACTTCTCTTTGCTGCCAGTGTTTAAGTCACGTAGTGTCCACAGAAAAACCAAAATAACAATATATAAGACCATTGTTAGAACTGTATTGGTATGTGGGTGTGAGGCGCTGACACTGACGGTAAGGATGGCTGAGATGTAGGATACTTTTGAAAAAAATGTGCTGAGAAGAATATGTGGACCCGTGAAAGAGGTCGAACAGTGGCACATCCGACACAATACAGAATTGTATGATATATATAAGGCCCCTATCATCTCAGCGCATATGAGACTCCTCAGGCTGAGATGGACTGGGCATGCACAGAGAATGCCGGATACACGTGTCCTAAAATGAATTTTGACTAGACACCCAAGTGGAAAGAGAAAATTAGGAAGACCATACCAATGCTATTTCTGATATTATTATAGTCATACCAATGCTATTTCTGACTTAACGATCCGTTTCCCCAATGACAAGTTTCTAATCGTTGGCGACTATAACTTACCCATATTGATTGGATTAATCAACAAATGTCAACTAACAGAGACCAATGTTCACTCACATTATGTAATTGTTTATCGTTTGCAAATTTAACTCAATTTAACCATACACCTACCTATACACCTACCTAACAAATATGGACGAATTTTGGACCTTTGTTTGCGTGTTCTGTAACACTCCAGCTAAGGTGACGCTTGCAGATCATCCTTTAGTTAAAGAGGATGCTCATCATAAATCGTTGATTATTGAACTAGAAATTCCATCCACTAATGCAACCCTCTCAACTCCTAGAACAATACAATTATTCCATAAAGCAGATTATACCGTGATTAATGGGAAACTGGAAGAGACCGACTGGTCTGCCGTTATAAGTGCACCCGATGTAAATACAGCGTTATACTCATTTAATGTTATAATTGAACAAATAATCGATGCATTTATTCCCAAGAAAGTTGTGAAATCTGGAAAATATCCACTATGGTACACGGCAGCCTTAATAAAAATAACAAATGAAAAATTAAAATTCTTCAGAGCATGGAAGCGTCATCGGAACCCTCTCGACTATCTCACGTTTTCTTTGCTTCGCAAAAGGCAAAAAACGGTTGCTTCAGCGACTTACAAAACCTACATCTCTACGATAGAATCCGGTATACAGCACAATGTCAAAAAAATATGGTCATATGTCAATTCTCAAAGAAAATCTCCTGGCATTCCCGATCATATGATTTATGGCGAAAAAACTGCTAATGACAGTAAAGGAGTAGCCAATTTGTTTTCGGAGTATTTTGGTTCTGTATTTTCGAATGCTCAACCTGCTCATATAAGCAATGCCAGTGATTGTTTAAATTCAAATAGCGTTATTAGCTCAATCGAGATCAATGAAGACATAACCTTCAAATATCTTAAGTCTATCGATATCAAAAAGGGACCGGGTAACGATAAACTTCCAGGGATCTTTATAAACTATTGTAGTAAACAATTGACACCCCCCATTTTTGCTATTTTCAAATTTTCGCTATCTGAAGGAACATTTCCCGACAAGTGGAAAACAGCCTTGATTACCCCAATCTTTAAAAATGGCAGTAAAAATGATGTCTCCAACTATCGACCTATATCCAAATTACCGATTCTAAATAAAGTATTGGAAAAAATTGTTTACGATCAATTATATTCTACCATCTCACCTTCACTCTCAAATAATCAACATGGCTTCATGAAAAATCGCTCCACAACCTCAAATATTGCGTCTTTTACAAAATTTTCTTCATGCTCAAATGGACATGAGATGCCAGGTGGATGCCATCTACTCTGATTACTCCAAAGCATTCGACCGTGTTAACCATTATATTCTTTTACAGAAGCTATTAGGTTTAGGAATTCACGGTGATCTATATAGATGGATCGCATCTTATGTTAGTAATCGACACCAAATCACGGTTGTCAATGGTTTCGCATCTTGCTTAATAGAAATCGTCTCAGGTGTGCCCCAGGGGTCGCACCTCGGTCCAATCCTATTCAATATTTATATAAATGACATTCTTGTATGCTTCCCAAATAGTTACTTTATTTTGTATGCGGATGACATGAACATTTTTAAACCTATACAGTCGTTATCCGATTGCATCGAACTACAAAGAGATTTTGATCATTTGTGCGCATACTGTGAATCAAACCTTTTGTCCTTAAATATATCTAAGTGTCACTCGATTACGTTTACTAGAAATAAAAATAAAATAATCTATCCTTACAACTTGAATAACAAACCTTTACAATATATGTCTACATGCAAAGATCTAGGTGTCCACTTAGATAGCAAACTAATATTTGATAAGCACATCGAATACATTATATCAAAATCTTATAAGATGCTAGGTTTTGTATTAAGAATATGTAAAGTTTTTAAAAGTGCTAAGACTCTGGAAATATTATTCTGTTCATTGGTCAGAAGTCCACTGGAGTATGCTTCCGCCATATGGAATCCTCAATATAAGGTATACATAGATTTAATAGAGAGTATACAGAATAAATTTTCGATACATTTACTCAAGAAATACAACAAAACTTCAAGTAATTTGTTATTTTTACAAAAAAGACGCACATTGTCAAATCTGATGTTTCTACATAACCTGCTCAATAATAAAATAGATAGTCCCGAATTGCTATCTGTCATTGGTTTAAATGTTCCAATGAGGCGTACCAGGCACAGTTCACTTTTTCACATAGGATCCAATAATACTAATGCAGCAAAAAACTCACCAATCTCTCGCGCAATCACATCTTATACACACTATGAAAAATTATTACACTTAGACATTTTCCACAACTCCTTGTAAACATACAAAACTAATTTACTAAATTTGTTGGCGTGATATAATTTATTTTAAAACTTCTTATTTACACTTATATTTTAATTAAACTAATTACTATTTGTGAGCATGTAATTCTTGTTCTAAAAATATATCTCTTTTATCTTCATATACAATCTTCCTTTATATTATTCTTCTCATTCATTTTAGTTAAATTTTAAGAACTGTTCAAATCCCAGGCGAATAATTATCCCAGATATTCTACGGACTTACGTAATAGGTACTATATCATGTAATAACTTCATTTAATATTCCTTATAACTTGTAAACTTATGTACTGTGTATATCCTAATAAACAAATAAACAAATAAACAAAAGACCCAGACTGAAGTTGGAAGACGAGGTAAGAGGGGATGCAGCACAGCTTTTCCAGGTACCAAACTGGAAATCAGCCGCTAAGGACAGAAGGAGTTGAAGGCGACTGTTGCAGGAGGCCAAAGCTCGATACAGGCTGTAGCGCCATCGAAGAAGAGAAAGAAGAATACCTACCTACATAAAATACCATCTGTTGATTTAGGTACCTAAGTAAATCTGGTTTCAAATATTCAAAATCGTTTATTATAATTTTTTACCTAAAAGTACTTAAATACTTAGTATAATTACTTACGCATAATTTAATGAATTCTGAATTCTGGTTCGGTTCTGTTCTACAAAATATCTGATTTGGGTGCAAATCGCAAATATGTAGGTACCTACCCACGTGTACTTGGTACTCGTGTAGTCTGTAGGTAGTTAGTAGGTACTCTGTTGTATTTTGCGGCGCGGTGCCCAAGTAGCCGGGGGCTAAATGGTTGCGGCTGACACCTCCTCTGCTGTGGGTGACTGTACGCTGTGACGTCACCACTCCCCTTACACTCGGATGGGCGGGTATACCCAATCCAATCGAGGGCGGCTTTCGATACTGAAAGAAAGCAGAAAGCAAAAACATACATATTTCTTAAATTATTTCCATTTTCAGAATTTCATGATATCTCCCAAGGATTTTCATTGCATAATATAGGATAGAAATAATGCATCCAGGAACGTTACTTTGGATTAAAGCTTAGGATTAAAAATTAAAGAGTAAAACACATTTAGCTTACAAAACCCCCTTATTATAAGTTTCCACTCTGCGCACTCATCGCTACAGTCATCCTACAGGTCGAAGGAAAGTCCCTTTTTATATTTCAAAATCTAAAATAGGTACCTACAAAGGTGTCAAATGTTGGATTAGAAATTGGGTACCTACATGAATTAGGGTGACGGGACAAGTCCTTTGAAAAGTCATTAAAAGTGATGAAAACATATATGTAAAAATTCGGTTAAATACGTTACGTTTGGTTAGGTTACGGGCTATTTAAAAAAAAATCATAGGTTTTAATGACTTTTCGAAGAGGTGTTGAGTTGAGTTAATTCTTAGTTTTTTTCATAATAGCTCCCCACAGGATGAGTCATCTTTGGGGATGCCGTGTGGAGGGTCTTTTTAGGAAAGGGAGTTCTGGGAAGGAAAAGGGTATGAGGGGTGGTTAAGAATCTGGGGGTCAGTTTGTCCAGGAGTGACGGACATATGGATCCATCCCTCCCACTGAGGCGCAAAGTGATGATCTGAGAGAGTCTTGCTGAAGAGTTTTTTTTTTGTTTTACACGAGCTCCACACAGGAGGCCCTGAGGAAAATAATTGCGCTCAGGGCCTATGTCATCTTTGGGGATGCTGCGTGGAGGGTTTTTTTAAGGATAGGAAGGAGAGGAGAGTTCTGGGAAGGAAAAAGGTTTAAGGGGTGGGTTGGAATCTGGGGTTCAGTGTGTCCTAGCCATCCGCCTCCAAGACCTAGACAAACCTCACCCCATGAACCCGGGAACCCCTGCTAAATCATCAAACATAGCTGTTGGTTGTGCTAAATCACCAAACGTGTTGGTTATCCAATGAAGGTTCCCGGGGCAGCGGTACCCATTCCCGCCTCTCAGTGTCCGTCAATCAGTCTCTCCCGAACCGGCCTACCACGCAATTTGTGGGCGGACGCATCTGCCTCCAAGACCCGGACAAACCTCACACCTGTTAATTTTAGCACCCCTGCTAATTCACTAAACTCGGGGTGACCTATGGCAGAGGTGTTAGTTATCCAATAAATGGTTCCCGGGGCGGTGGCACCCATACCCGCCTTCCAAGTTGACATGGAACTATGAATTAGCAAGCTAGCAAGTATTACACAAAACGTTTTTGAATTAAAAACTTCTTTAGCACTGTTGTGATTTGAAAATCGATGAAACGAAAAATAGCGATACTAAAAAGAGACACATTCATCTACAGGATTTAGCATGCGAGAGAATGAGATACTAAAATTGGTCTCCTGTTTTGTCTACTTCTGTTTCCTGAAGGTTTCAATTTTACTCCGTGTATTTTGCACACTATATGATATTTACCTCTTTTTGCACGCTCTCCGAGCGAACAAACTGACTATAATTTTCAGAAAAATAGCCGGTGTGAAAAAAAAACAAGAAAATTTTTAAGCCGGTACGAACGAGCGTCATCCACAGACGACTGAAATACTTTAAAATATTTTTACTTTTAATGAGTAGGTATAATAAGTATAATCGATGAATGTTCAGTGCTTTGACTAGTGTACCTACAGTGTACACCATTCTAATTCCAAAATCCGGTTCAACTTTGATCAATTACCTCCGATGTAAGTTTGTTTTGGATGGTACGTTAGCCGGAACAGCTTCGATTATTCGAAGAAGAGGAAGTTAATAATATTCGAATGGAGAATCTGACACTGACAGTTACCGCACAGTGACACGAAATCGTCGTTTGTGGGACAAAAAAAGTTCAACATCTAAAGATTAGTCTAGAAAGGCATGGAGATGGTTTACGTGATCTCAGCACTGCGGTGTTGTTATAAGAGGTGGAGGGCCGAATCAGATTTATTATTAAATTATGTACTTAATGCAGAATATTTGTTATTTTATTGAGGGCCATTAACCAGCGACCCAGAATTAAAATTTCATAGAACGATGATTTTGCGATCGTACTCTTGCAACTGTACAGGGCGGTTCCGATGAGAAAGATTAATTATTCTCCATACTAGCATTTTAACATAATAACTCAATATCGATTTTATATCATTCTAAATTTGCTTTGATAAAGACCTAAATTAAAAAATTCTCAAACTCATGATGAAGAAACTATTAAAATGGTGCACTTTTCCAATTATTTTTAGTTTATTAGTAGATATTTTTAATTTTTCAATAATGTCTAAGCAAAATAAGAATACATTTTTTTAAAATATATTAGTTGTTAAGACAGTAAATAAATAGACAAATTCTTACTTAGGACTCAAATTTTTTTTATTTTATATGAACTAAAATTAAAATTCTGAAAAGTTGCTTTCTCAAATAATGTATTGATTTATTTTACCCCATGATTATATGATTTAAAATTTATGTTGTATAGTACAAAATTTTGCTTCAAAATTTAACAAACCTGCCAAATACCTACGGTAAAACCTTATTATACCTACTAAGAGCCAATACATCTAAAATTTTATTTAAAAATGACATCTTTCTGGTTTTGTCTGGTTATTCCCTCTTTGAAAACTTCTTTATCGTTGTGATTTGATACTCGATGAAATGGAAGTGAGCGAAACTAAAAAGAGATAAACACCTACATCTATAGGATTTTGCCTGCGAGAGAATTACATAGCAATAAAATATTTATTTATTTCACAGGTACTCGGTTCCAATACAATACGATAAATCCACAATCCGGTCTTCTCAGCGGTCAGACATTTAGCAGACCTAGGATTGAATCCCACAAAATCAAAAAAATATATTTTTTTGTAAAATCAATAACCAATCATCAAAGCAATCCAAAATCAACAGGCAAAAGAAAACACAAAATAAAGTGACATCTATCGACTCCGAAGAAGAAAACACAAATACTAATAAGATGACCAAATGTAAAGAAAAATGTCTAAAAGGCCTATCGGTTTCCTCTTTGTGATGTGCTTCGTAGCTTTCCCAGTCTTGTCTACTTTAGATTTCTGAAGTTTTCACTTCTACCGTGTGTGAATTGCAAATTCACATATATATATTTTTTAATTCTTTTATTCTGGCTTCTCTAAAACACGTCTTGAAATTTAAAAAAAAATTTAGTAGGTAGGTACCCATCTAATCTAAGAAAAGCAACCAAACTTGTTTATTGAAGCGTAAATAAGCAAGATTAAGAAAAGCTAAAAGAAAATATAGGACGCAAATGTGAATGGTCTACCATACGTAATGGTCTACGAAGTTGGGGAGGTCCGAGGAAGACATGGCTCAAATGAATCAGATACTTGAGTCGGGCCATGTCAAGAGTCAGAATAATAGAAGAGTATTTATGAGACGATGTATAAATGTGAATAAGGCAAGGAGAGTATGTGAAGACCGAGCAGTTTGACGATCCGTCCTCTCTGCCAGCGGGGAAATGGCGTGATGCTTGGTTAGTTAGATATAATTGAGGAGCATCGTATATGAGTTGCTGCAAACATTTTTATACTGGTAGGTATGTCTATTGTCCCGGTAAGACAAGAGATCTTGGGTTCTTTTTCCAGTTGCGACCTTTACCTTTTCATTTTTCTGTGTCTTGTTCTGTTTAAGGCGATCCACTAGTACAGGAAAAAATGGAAATCGGAATTCACGCCCCTTTATGGGAGGAGTTTAAAAATACTTGAGAAAAAGCTTTTTGAAAGGTTGGAAAAGATATTTGAGATTTTTTTTACATGTTGATTTCCTAAAGGCCTGTAAAAAACATTAATTCCTTTTTTATGTATTGTTTATTGTAATTAAACGAAATTTTTAAATTGATTTCACGAAAACAAGCGGCGCGGAGCATAACACGTCTTTTCTCCGCTCCGTCCGGACGAGTAGTGACAGAAAATAGGGGTGGCTGCCAGTCTATTTATTTTTTTTCTAGGCTTATTAAACTAACTAACTAACCATCACGCCGTTTCCCCACAGGTGTAGGCAGAGAGAACGGACCGCCACACAACTCGATCTTGGCACACACTCTTTGCCTCGTTCACATTCATAGGTCGTTTCATACATGCTCATCTATTATTCCGACTCTTCACATGGTTCGACGCAAGTATCTAATTCACTTGGTCGTGCCATGTCTTCCTCGGGCGTCCCCGACTTCTTCTACCATTCACATTTGCATCATATATTCTCCTTGCACTCCTTTCCTCGTTCATTTGCTCTACATGCCCGAACCATCGGAGAGTCCCTTTCCTAATCTTACACATCACGCTTACATCAGCCTTGCATTCTTTGCGGATATCCACGTTTCTCTCACGATCGTACATGGTTTAACAACACATTCGCCTCAGGAATCTCATTTCTACAGCATTCAGTCTACTTTCATCCTTCCTCTGCCTGTTCCATGCCTCACTGCCATACATCAGGGTAGCTACCAGCACTCCATTATGGACTGCTAGTTTCGCGTCTTTGGACAGTTTTTTTATTACCGCCAACGGCATTCAGTCCTCCATTAATGGAGTTACCGGCATTCACCCTTCTTTCAATATCTCTATCAGCCTTCCCATCTTTCGTAAACATACTACCCAGATACACAAACTCATCCACCTGCTCCAAGTATTCATCATTCACAACTATATTGCATACTGTTTTCGTACTCTCTCTTTCAAACACCATGACTTTAGACTTACTTAAATTATCATTAACTCATTCTTCATACATACTTCGTTCATCCTAGACACGAGAGACTGTAGATCTTCCATACTGTTAGAAATTAGCACCGCATCATCAGCATACAATAGGCAACATACTTCCAGATTACTCAATTTCGCGCCCAATCCCATCTCTTTCAATTCTTGCATACAATTATCTATGTATAGATTGAATAACCACGATGATATTACGCAGCCTTGTTTAACACCTTTTGTGATGTCAAACCACTCCGTAAAATCGCCGTTCACCCTAACACATGCAACGCTTCCCTCATATAGTGACGCAATTGCCTGAATGAGCTTCGTATTTACTCCGTACTTGGACAACACCTTCCATAGCTTTTTCCTGTCAACTCGGTCGTACGCTTTTTGTAGATCTACAAAGGCACAGATGAGTTTCTAGTTTTTTGCAAGAAACTTCTCAGTGAGCATACGCAATGAGAAAATCTGGTCCATGCACCCGCTTCCACTCATGGCTTATTCAAAGACTTATAAAAAAATGACTAATATTTTTTAAGCGCCAAGATATGTTCTACACGCAGTATTTAATTGAAGCACCAATAATACTTCTAAGCGATCAAATTTTCAAAACAAAAACGTATGATTTTGCATTATTTAGTATGGCTTCAGATTTATTGGTAGGTACTATCTTATTCAATGTAATATTTTATCTATATGAAATAGTTGTTCATTGAACCGGCCCTGAAGATATTAACCACTGCTTTTAGTACCCATGATTGGATTAATGTTCCATGACAAACGTTGGTTACACACAATTTGTCTCATAGAACTTATCTTTACGTTCTTCCAATTATGTTAGTTTAACACGACATGGAAGGACTTACAATGTCTTATAAAATTATGTACTTACTCTTGTGCTTCAGAACTTGGTATGGAGTAGTCATTTGAAAATGTTTCTCCATGTTGCAAAGGAAGGGTTGCAATTATTTATTACATTCATTCGCTTGTTTCTTTTCGGGAACACAGAAATGGTGTTGTTTTAAATCTCTTTAACTACTTAGTTTCATCATTAGACTCACTTCTGACTTCAAAAACATAAAAACCATAAGAACTCTTTACTGCTCCTTGGTTCGCCATCTTCGTAAATATGCTTGTGTTGTTTGGTCTCCTTTTTATGCAGTCCATATTCAGGATTGGTACGAGGCAATTACACGTATGATGAAATTGAACCAACTCTAAACCTTTCTCCTTAAGAAGACCGTCGGAAAAAATCTGATCTCATTTGTTTCTTCAAAATTATCAGGACTTATTTATATTTCCTAAGTTCCTGTTCAATGTATTGTCATCTCTCATTATTCCCCTCCTTCCTTACAAAACCTACATGGGAATCAGAAGAAAGAAGAAGACAAAATCTTACCCACTGATGCAAGTTCAAAATATTATTTTTACGATAAATATTATTTTTTAAGTATCCACATTAATCAGTTGAAATATTGTATCACACAAATCATCATGCCAATTATTGAATCTGTCGCAAAATCGCATTTATATACGTTTTATATGATACTTTTTCTGATGTAGGTAACTGTGCTAAGTGACCAGTGATAGATGGAGCAGATAGCCACATTCGAAGGTAGGGCTTTCTCCCGATTTTCTTTTTCCAGTATTTTACATTCTGCTCAAGGTGCCAATCGGGCATTAAACATACCGTTAACCTAATACTTAGATGATTCACTCCCCCTTGCGTCTCTATAAATACTTTAGATAGAGCTTTATAAATAGCCAGCATCATTAATCATCATGGATGATTGTCGATAGACATTTTTTGACATTCCCTTGTCATCGGCCTTAGCAAAAACTCTTGACAGCTCTACTTTCGAACGCTCGAGCATATTCAGAGGTAGGTGATAGGTGACAGTGACGTTCGACTATAGAACATTGTCAGGAACAATGCCTGATCTGTTCACTATGCACAGCTATTTATAACTTTGCAAAGATGACAATATAATGACAGTCTTTTCAAGTGCTTTTAGAGCTGACTCATAATCACTGGAGCCTATTCAATCAAATCCAATTCAATGAATATCGGAAATAACTGTATCCACAGATTCAAAATGACCATTCCGTAGAATCGCGTTTACGCCAGTCATCATAGATTATTGCTAGAATCCACAACAGGCTTGCCCAACCCTGTAGCCTGATTGAATATTTTTTGCGGCCGAAAATGATATTTTCAGCTTTCTTTGTTTTGGATTTTGGTATTCATACTCAAAAAGAAAAAAAATCGTTCTCGTAAATTAATCACATTTATATTAAGTGAAATTTGAACCTCGCTGTTGTTAGACCTCGGACTCTCGGTTGGGTTTTGATTTATTGCTTGAAAAGTGCCAGGCGCATGGTTGCACTAGTAACTTAGTTAATATCGATTGCAACTGACCTGATTTTAATAAGTGAAGGATGAGTGCAAAGTACACACGTAGGCGCTGTATAGTCAGTTTATGCTTCCAGCATTGATGATCAAAGTTTCACAATAATAACGTTTTGGTTTTTTTTGTTTTTAAGTTTATTTTGTAAAACTCCATTTTAATTTTTATTTCTTTTATATATTCATTAATATTATTATTTAATTTATAAAACAGATTATTATAAACAAGTTTTGCTGTATTATGTAATTATTATTACGCGTGACAGCTGTTTCGCCTTCTGAAGGCATTTCCTCGGAAATCAAATAAAATAAAAGCAATTAGCTTTTCACGATAAGTCTCTACCAATATATAAATGAAATCAATGTATTTTCTGTAAATGGTTTAAACCACAGTTTGATAATGCCTTCAGAAGGCAAAACAGCTGTCACGCATAGTAATAATAAGTACACAGAAGAACTTGTTTATAAAACTGTTTTTATAAATGAAATAATAATATTATTATAATGTAATAAATGATAAAACAAAAAAAAAACATTTTTGAGGTCGAATTATTGGTAAAAATTAACTTAGGTAATATCCGCCATTTATCTATATATTCACATGGACGGATCTGAAGATCAGCATTTCAGCAAATTCTGTATCCCCCCCCCTCACCACCGAGTGAACTACTGAAGCTCAGTAAATTTTATTTTGGCCCCTCAAACGATCTGGGTAGGGTACCCCTGATCTAGAATGTTCTTCAAGTTCAGCCACTCAGTGCCTTCCTTTTGATATGCACATCGTGTAAATTAATGTCGTCGGGAAAGGAGCGACAGAATCTGATGCCGGCAGTTTTGTCTCTGGTAAAAAACGGTTGACAAAGCGACAATGTAAATAAACCGTGTTTCGCGCGTAAAACATTCGTCGCGCAATCAAACAGGAATGTTTTTCATGCAACCAATCAATGGGAAGGGTTTTTTGACGTTTCGGTCAAAGCTAATTTCCGGTAGATCGATAGATGTCTCCTGAGTGCGATAAAAAGTTATTTATTTGATTTATATTTCATGGATTTTATCACTTCGATTCAGAAGAATGAGAAAAAATGTTTAGAAATAAATACATTTGTTTGGAATGTTTTTTGTAAGTCACTAAATTTACCCAGATTTTCTAAGAAAGAAGTGAAAACAGTTCATGTTCAATTTATTTAAAGACAGAAACGAACATTAAGGTAAGTTTTGAGGTGTTTCGAAACCAGTGTAACAGAATTTGTTTATTTTATAATTTATTTATATTATTAGTTTATGTTTATTTATAGGTATATTTACGCAATGAAGCAAACTCTATATACATATCTCACTGTACTTAAATTATTTTTTTTGCTCATATCTTTATTTCATTTATATGCTTTTATTTCCATCGTAACTTTATTAGTTCTAGTTTTATTTTTCTCTTAAAGAAAATAGTACAAATAAAGTGACGTATATAAAAAAGTTACGTATATAAAAAAATAAAAAATCATTTGTCATATATTGGGTATATAAATGTGTAAATTCTACTACTTAAGAAATTCAAAAAAATTTAGTACTTTATTAAAGCCATAAATACACTGGGAATTTATGTCATACATATATGTAAATCCTAATTATACAATTATAAATGTTCTCTAAAATAACCTGGAAAAACCTCCTACTTGTGATCTCACTAAAGAAACCACTTATTCACTCTGAATGCAAATATTAATGTTCTTCAAAATGACCTTGAAAAAAAAACACATCTTTGCGATTCTTTCAAAGGCATAAAGAAACCATCGCTTCGTTCAGAAAACAAATTTTAATGTTCTCAAAAGTTGTCTTGAAAGAGGTTCATTCCTATGATATCTTGAAAGAAACCATTCCCTTGTTAAAAATATTATGAACTAAATATACAATTTGGCTGTCCTGAAACGGGTATCCTTCCCAGTTGGACAGACAAAGTATCATTTTATAACGTATTGTAATATATATATGTATATAAATAAATAAATAAACAAATACCAATACATTTATATAAAAAAATTGTAAAAAAAAAGATATTCCTGAATCAATAGGAAAATGGAAAGCGGTTATAATCAAGATGTGAGTCTTCTATCGTATGATGCACACACGCCAGTCGTGATTATAATCAAATGATTCACCAACTCATTAAAATAAAAATGGATATATTTATCCAAGACACTATCCAGATACATTTAGTTCGAATATAATATTGCAATCATACGTAAATATAGCAGCTAATAAAAATATGCGTTTACTAAATGAAGATTATCATTTAAATTTCAGTTAAATTTGATCGAAGGGGGTAGGAATTAGCTCAGTGGTTAGAGCAAACGGGGCAAGGGTAAAGTTCTAGGTTCAATTACTAGAAGCGACCGTATTTTCTTTGTTTTTCATTAACTCCACGCAGGAGGCCCAGAGAAAATAATTCCCCTCAAGGTACATGTCATCTTTAGGGCTGCTGTGTGGAGGGCCATTATGAGGAGGGGAAGTTTCGGGAAGTAAAAAGGGTATGAGGAGTGGGTAGGAATCTGGGGGTCAGTTTGTCCCTGAGTGACGAACGTATGAATCCATCCCTCCCATTGCAGTGCAAGGCGATGTTCCTAGAGAGTCCTACTGGAAAGGTCAAAACGTCTCCCTCAACCAGTCTCTCCATAACCAGTCTGCAACGCATAAGATGGGCAAACGCATTCGTCGCCAACACCTAGGCAAACCTCATCCCATGAACCCCCGACACCCCTGCTAAGTCAGCAAACGTAGCGAATCACTTGGGGTACCTTATTCCGGCCTCCTAATTGAAACCATCTTTTTATAAATAAAATATATTTTTGAATTTTTTATTTTCGTTTAAGAGTTGCTAATATTCTCTTTAATGATTTAATATAATATTTTCACTTATGACTTCGGATTATAATATTTAATATAATTATTAGTAAATTATTTCTATATAACTCAAGGTGAGAAGGACTAGTAAGCAAAATTGAATAGCTAATGATAATGATAAGTTGTCTTGAAACCAATAGTTGTGCAAGTTGCCAACCAGTGAATATATAATATATAAGATAAGCCTGCAGCGGCAGCGGATGGCACTGAAAGCGCGAGTCGTGAAAGGAGAAGCCACTCATCATTATAAATCTTAAGTAGCTATTGATTGGAAATTAAGAAAAAATCTGCTATGTATAGTCGGCCGTGAAGCAATAGCGGCTCATCTAACTGGTCTTATCACACGACATCCAATATACACCACCTCACTGTAATGTCCATTATAATTATTGTGTATTATGATGGCGTACCATTGATTTACTAAATATTAGATGTGACTAAACACATAATAAATAAATTTGCCTTTTTACTTTGCTCAGTAGTTATTCGGAGAAATACATACCTAAGCCAAAAACGTGTATATTATTTTCAAGCGATGTAGAAAATACAATAGGTACATAACACAGTATCTACAAATAGATAAATAAATAGACAGAAAGAAATTGTACTGGATTTTTATATATTTTATGAAAAAGTGAGTTTGTAAAAAAATTAGAAGATATAATTGTTCTATGCATGTAGTGAGCCATGGCACAAGCTTCTTTATGCCCTCCTCGAAAAACTCTCCCGCCAGCTCCCTCCCCCACTTTAGAACCTCTTTCTTCATCTGCTCATCGGTTGAAAATTTAATTCGGCCCATGTGTGCCTTCAGGTTGGTGAAAACATGGTAATCTGAAGGCGCCAAGTCAGGGGAATACGGGGGTGGTTCAAAATATCCCAACCAAATGAGTCCAAGAGTTTTGGAGCACTTGGACGGTTGTTGTCATGCAACAATCATACTCCTCTCGTCAGCATTCATCTCATTTTGATTTGAACGCTCCTTTAGAGTTTTTTCGGGGTCTCACAATACCGTTGTGCATTTATGGTCTCCCCCTGAGGCACAAATTTGACCGACATACTGCCTTTTCGGTCCTAAAATACTGAGGTCATGATTTTTTTGCCCGAAATTGTGGTTTTTAATTTTTAGGCAGATAAAAATTAAATATCACATTCTGTAAATAAGTAGGTTTTTGAATTTTTTAAGTATTACCTTAAGTTGGCGAAATATTTCTCTTTTAGGTACTTACTTTCAACACTCCTACCACCCACTGTACACTTTTCCTCAGAAACGAAAGCGTTATATAGATCGAACCAGTCACTTGTTTGTAAGGTCCATCTTGTGTATTCTATTTCGGTGGAATTATATTATTAATCTGATTGAGGGCCGATCACGACGGTCCCTCCCATGCGTATCTGATCATAATTTATTATAGCCCATTAAATATTTCGTCATTTCTGCATTCCGAGAAGTCAACGCGATAATGTGTTTTCCACCGGAGACCGCTTCTTAGAAATCAAATTTAGGCAAAACACTTTTTAAACTTGACATGTCCCACGAATCATAAATTTTGATTATTAGTCCAATATTTTTACTAAGTTCTGATAATTCTGCACTTCACGGAAAATCTTGGTCATACTCAGAACTCAATTATCGTAAGATATATTTTTTTCTAGAAATTGTTTGTTTATGTTTCTACTAGACATGTAGGCAACAAAATACTAGCGTGAGTCAACTGAGGTAAAATATGAACCAAATAGTAAACAAGGAAATTTAAAAATTATTACATGTAAACAAAACGAGGTCATTTTCGCAAAACCCCTATTCCAAGAGAACCAATTACCTGGAGCTGATAATACTCCTGGAATTATGATATCAGCAATTTTGAGAATGTTGTGAATCTTAAGGCTAAAAATGAGAGAAAAGGAGAGGAAGAGTTAGAAGTATCTGGCTATGGAGATCTGGTCACTAAAATGAATCGTCTTTTGTAGATATACTTACTAATATTTAAAATAAATTAAATTAATTTTACAAATTAAAAAAAAAAGATGAAGAGATATAGGTGATATCCAATAAATATTTCTAGTATGTATGTAGGTCTCAAACCAGAGCAATATTAAGAATGCCGTCTACAAGAAATGTGACGTTAAGATGAAGCCGTACTAAATAATGCAAAATCATACGTTTTTGTTTTGAAAATTTGACCGCTTGGAAGCATTATAGATGCTTCAATTAAATACTGCGTGTAGAAAATACCCTGGCCCATAAAAATGTCGGTCATTTTTTTAACAAGTCTTTTAATAAGCTTAGAAAAAAATAAAGTATTAGGTCTATAAAAAACATCTTTAAGTGCAAACTCTCCTACTTATAAACACTTTTTCGTATTTGGTTTTATTGCATAATGTGGCAAATTCAGTTTCTTATATAATTATCGTAAAAAAATGAAATTTACGCCCGAACCTCACAAAATAAAATATAATATGCATTTTTGCGTTGGAATTTTTGACATCACGGCGAAAATACAGCAGTCGACGAATTTGTTATATCAAAGTAAACCTTATACCTTCCACCGAAGAACGACTGGCAGCCGCCCCATTCTTCCGTCATTACTCCTCCGGACGGAGTGGAGAAACAACGTGTTAGGGTCCGCGCTGCTTGTTTTCTCGAAATCAATTTAAAAATTCCGTTTTATTACAATAAACAATGCATAAAAAAGGAATTAATGTTTTTACAGGCCTTTACGAAATCAACATGTAAAAAAAAAATCTCAAATATCTTTTCCAACCTTTCCAAAAGCTTTTTCTCAAGTATTTTTAAACTCCTCCCATAAAAGGGCGTGGATTCCGATTTCGATTTTTTCCTGTACTAGTGGATCGCCTTAAAGGAATACATCATATCTATATATACGTAATAAACAATTCCACCACAATTCACAATCATACTTCATTATATACAGCGGTTTTATAGTGTTTACATTTTTTTCTTCATTTTAATTTATTTCTTTTCATTATTTCAAGTTATTTTTGTATCCAATTTTATTAAATTTTAAAATGGGGTCCTCAGCACGGGAATAGTACCCAGTGAGGCCCACATTATTATATAATGTTTGAAAATACATAATGTGAATGTCAATAAATATAAAATTAAAATTAAAAACAACACATGATGAAAATGCGAAAACGAAAATTGAAATTATTCAGCGAATTGCAGCGAAGCTAGCAGTCCAAAATGGAGTCCTGGTACCTACCCTCATGCAAGGCAGAGAAAGGATGAAAGTAGACTGAATGCTGTTGAAATGATATCCCTGAGGTGTGTGTGTGAAAAACCACGTATGATCGTGTGAAAATAATGTAGATATACGAGTAAGATTAAGAAAGGGACCCTCAGATGGTTGGGGCATGTGGAGCGAATGAACAAAGAAAGTATTGTAAGAAGAATATGTGACGCAAATGTGAATGGTCGAAGAAGTCGGGTACGCCCGAGGAAGACATGGCACGATCAAATGAATCAGATACTTTAGTCGTGTTAATAGAAGAGTGTGTATGATACAATGTATGAATGTGAATGAGGCAAAGAGTGTGTACCAAGACTGAGTGGCGGTCCGTCCTCTCTGCCTACCCCTGCGGAGAAACGGCGTGATGGTTAGTTAGTTAGAAATTATTTTCAGTGCTGTTCTTGACAATCGCATGGTTTTGACTTCAAGACTAATAATAAAAATAAAACACTCATTTTTCATAATGCCAAGATTTACAAGCATCGCATTTCGTATTTACTTGTCGCATTCGACTGTCGGCAAACGACAAAAGATTCGACATAGTTTAATAAAGGTTGCCAACCTCGACGTTTTGCTCGACAATGGCCACTTGACATTACTTTGTCAAAATGGATAAAAAAAAATTATAGACTTTTATCAGTGGCCTGCGGTGCGTCGGCAAAAAACCGGACGGACATACAAAGCTCGTTTAAGACCGTTAACGAAGTTGCGCGACGAAAAAATATGACAATACTGATAGTATTTACTTTATAAATTTATTTATTTGAGGTCTTTGATATTATATTTAGTCAACATATTGAAGATATTTAGAATTAACGCGAAAAATCGAAACCTTTTAGAAAATCTTTAGTAAAAGTGAAATCGACGTTTTTAACAAAAAAACCTTTGTTAAAAGGAAGCACGACTTGGAGGCCTCCGGCAAAATGCAGAACTTACCCATCTCTATTGTGTACCAACTACTGCCCTTTTCAAGACAAATAATAATCATTGAGAGCGAAAAGGTAGGTTATTAATACGTAGGTTATAAATACCTACATATTATTTATTAAAAAAAAAACCACGAACTCATGATAAAATCCATGCATTTGTCAACACTCGTAAGATTAGCAAACGCAGTAGAATATAGTAGAGCAAGAGCCCGTAACGATCAGAACTTCGTTATTTTATAAAACGTGAAAGTTTCTCTGTGTATGTCCCTAATACAGGTAAAGAAGATCCCCGACTATGTAGTTTAGATCACGGTGGCCTTGAAACTTGAAAAGGTATATAAAAATGCACCTCAATTTCAAGAGCATTTTTCTCGCACTTTTACAAGATAGTAGTGTGCTAGCGTCGAAATTTCGCAATATTTCACTCCCACCCGCTTACATGTATATATCGCGCTCGCACCTACGGACGGCTTTGTGTCTGACAAGGTGAAGGAACCATCGAAACTGTCTGATTACTGAGAAAACATATGTTGATTGTTCCTTAAGTAACATATATAAAATTCAGCTTTTATACTTTAACGTAAGTACAATTATAATTAATTAATATAATATCTTTCAAAGCCACTGTGATCCAAATTTCATAGTCGAGGATCGTCTTTACCTGTAATAGAGATATACACAGAAATACTTTCAGGTTTTATAAAATAACGAAGGTCTGATCGTCACGGACTCTTGGACCATAGAGGAATACGTCTCACTCATAACGTTGAAATCTACGTGACCGGTACCTAGGTACTGTTCCGGGCTCAGCCAGACAATCTAATATCCCGGCAGCATCTGCTCTAACCACTAAACTTTCGTTTCAACCCTCTTTTGTGCAGTTTACCTAGTTACGACCATTGAAATTGTTTGAATACAAAACAGTCATCCTGCTGCATTTTAAGCGTCCATAAATTATAATGGAAATTGTTGTTGTTTCTGAAAGAACAATCATTATATTTTAGTGGGTACCAAATATCAATATGTTTCTACAATGCTAATCATTTAACTTTTTAAAAGAGATGTCCAAAAACTGAAAGTAACACAACACCGAATAGGAAGACGCATGCTAGGCACCAGCCAATACCGGAAGAGATTGATACATAAATGATTGCAAGAGGAAGCAAAAACAAGTAGGCTTCCGATATAATTGAACACAACACACCAAATAAATAAAATTAATATGACTAGAAAAAGCTTACCTACCTAAACATTGCTTGGAGGATGGACAACCGAAGAAGAAATATTGTTATACGGTGTCGCTCGAGTGGATCAGAGAATGTTCAAGGACTCTTCTGATGTCTAAAAAAATCGTGACGGCAATATATATATATTTTTTTGCATTGCAGACATTGAAATTTGGTTACATCGGTCCAAGGCAGTATTTAAACAACGGTTATATTCGCACAAGAAACATGTTCAAAAAGTGCTGAGGTACTTTCCAAAAGTGAAAATTGTAGATATTTGATTTTCAGTCAAAAGGTTTAGGGTTCAATACCAACCCAAAGCTGAAATTGTGTAAAGAAGGATGATCCAATATCGTTAAACAGTATTGATACTCTCAAAATCACTCTAGGGAAAGCAGCATCCAGAAATGAAACGTTACTATCACAATGGCATAAGCCTAAACTGCAGTGTTTGTGTGGTGACTCCATCTGAAAATCCAAGTAGGTGCATCGCAACCACAGATAAGAGGGGTTTCTAATATCTTTGATTGCAACCTTCAACTTATTTATATCAATCCCTCCCTCCACTTCCATCAGACATAAAATACCCCCATAAACATGGAGTACGTAGGTAGATATACCAAATCCCACTCGCTTTCCTTTTGTACTTAGTCATTTAAAAAAAAGGTCTTATTTCAGCTATTTCCTGTCTTTATTTTTTGGTATCAATAACTGGTTCCAACTTGTGATGTCTTAAAATACCGAGAAAATTGATCCTTCACTTTCCTACTACGAATAAGGAAATTATTAAAACAATTAATAAAATATGCTAATTAATCTGCCATTGTTTGTAGTCGACCGCAATAAATAAAATCTGACACAGTTGTTCGATAGTAGAACTAGTCCAGTCTCCAGTCGATGACAAACTTCAAAGTCAAGATCACCAGAGTCAATGATCCGGTCATTTAATAATGTAGATATTATTATGTATTTTAATTGAACCAGTTTAATTCGCCCGCTGGGGAGCGATTACATTGTTCCCATGTGCGCTCGGAACTCGTTTTATATCGTCCAATAAATTGCAATCGTCATCGAAAGAGTAATTATTAATTTTATGAACGATCTCGTAATACAATTATTGTTATTAAAAATTACAACGAGTGGCCCGAGGGTGAACGGTGTGCGTTTGATGGTCAGATTTGTTAATTTGACTAACAGTTTGAATTAATGGAACTACTCGCATGATCTTTATGGAAAATTTATCTTTTGTAATGTATCATAATATTAGTCTATTATCAGTTATATCATAGTTTCTCGTTGTCTATGCTATATTCGGGTTAAATGGTGTCGGTTTCACGGTGTGTCGAAGATAGCCGAATAAAGTCATTCTTTTGCGAGAGCTCGACTAAATCTAGCTTCCCAGTTATAAGGACAAGAGTCCACCTAAAACATATTTGCATATTAACGCAATAGCAATAAAAAAGCACTGTGATCTTAAAGAATCAATAATCTTTCAACCAAAACAGAATAGTTCTGATATACTGGCCAGCACTAATAATAATAAAAATACAATATCTCTCTAGAGGATTACAGAGAGATTTTACATCTTTATTCTTCGAGTTATATGTTTGAAGCATCATTTTCAAATAGCTAGCATCTCGCCAGTTATGACTCTTGGTTCCTTTTTTTACTTCTTGATGTTCAGCTCTTATCGGAGGTAAGATATGGTCTTTGGTAGCTGAAACCTTGACAATGTAGATTGGAATGGAAATGTTGTACTACGGTTAAACCACTCATTTTAGATTTCTTGGCTAAATCCTTAGGTCCAGACAGAACTTCTAATTATGAAAAACGCAATATTAGAAGATAGCAGTAATTTTTTCGGGAGTAGGACTAAAAAGAGGCTCATATACACTATTATGGAGAAATTGAACGTACTTTAAACAATTCTTCTTTTGTAAAACATAAGAACATTCAGAAAAATGAAATGCTTTTACTCAAAAAATACTATAAAATTTTGGATTTGAAACAAAAATTATTTTTAATTAGTTTTAGTTACAAGGGCGTAGCTATAGCATTCACATGGTGGGGGGGGGGGGGGGGTTCGACCTTAGTGGTGGGTGGTGGGGTGTATCCTGTGTAAGGCAAGGGAGATTTCATGTTTGTTTTATATAATACTTTTTAACCATCAGGTGTAACTGTGCCAAGAGACCAGTGGATGAACGAGCAAATCATCATATTTGTTGATAGGGCTTTTTCCCGTCTCTCTTTTCCCAGTGATAGAAAAACGCAATCGAATGTTATCTATATATAGTCTGCTTAAGGCGCCAATCGGGAATTGAAGAGGGGGAGGGTTGAAAATTTTATTGTACGGTTTTGGGACTTCTTTCTACCACAACTTATTATTTAGGTACATCGCATTAATAAAAGAGATGGTACATGTCTCCTGTATACGCCTTTGGTAACAGACATGCTGACTTTGCACTTTATGTAAGTCACGTCGATAATATTGATAAGCTTACATACATAGGCATCAACTCAACACCATAGGTCATAGGTACAACTTACCTACATGCATCGACCAATATATCAATGCTTACATAATATCATCCAGAAACCACGCAGGTATATTGTATAGTCCGATCAGGGGTTGTTGCTAATGAAAAAGGGTGGTTATTGAAGTGAAAATAAATCGCCAGGCCTCCCCCTCCTTCCCACAATACCCTGGTGACCAAATGAGTTGTTGTGCTTTGGAAAATAATTGCGAAACTTGGAGTTTTTAAAGCAATGAACGCAACGCTGAGCTGGATTCATCCACGCGTGCTACTAAAGCCATGGCTTTCGATTGGATTGGACTTCACCTTTTTATTTAGAAAAAAAATACTTAGGTTTGAATTAGGAGGGTTGGACGCATTTTAAATTTTCTGTTTTACAATTTGCTGGATAGGTACCTACCGACTAACTTTAAAATTCCAAATATTTTAAAAATATATATCGGCTTGATTGATTTTTATAGCTTTTTGCGTGTTAACTCCAAGAGGACGTCTATCGTGGTCGGGAACCACTGGTCTAGAGTCTGGAGAATCCGACAGGAGAGGTGTAGGTTAGGTCCCCCTCAACCAGTCTCTCCCGATCCGGTCTGCCACACAACACGTGAACAAACGCATTATTCATTTTAGATTTTTCATTAGACAGTTGTTATAGTTTATATTTTCAATAGGCCTATTAAGTTCATAATTCATACGTCTTCAAAATTTGTACTGTAATTAAGTAAGATTTTCAAAGATACGCATATCAATTTCTTCGCAGTTTCACTCCCAAGTTGATGAACCTGCTGTATTCCTTTATATCATATTAACAGCGATTAAATCTCGCTTATCGTTCATCTATGTAAACTCACTCAACGGCGTTAATTACGCGTACAAATTGCACTCGATTGACTTCGTAGCGCATACTTGAATTTATCACACTTTACATATTAATTAATATATTCACTAAATAAGTTAGAATATTGAATACATAACCGTATTTCTGATTAATCTTGGGACTATTTATTTATGCCAGAAAGCATCCCAATGAAAAAAACTTGTAAATGTCATTTAAGGAGATCCAAAGTCCGGGAAAAAATCGAAATCGGAATTCACTCCCCTTTAAGGGAGGAGTTTGAAAATACTTGAGAAAAAGCTTTTGGAAAGGTTGGAAAAGGTATTTGAGAAAAAAAAATACAGGTTGATTTCGTAAAAACCTATAAAAAACATTAACTCCTTTTTTACGCATTGTTTATTGTAATAAAACGGAAATTTAAAATTGATTTCACGAAATCAAGCGACGCGGAGCCAACATCTGTTCCCGCTACGGCCGGGGGAGGACTGACTGATAATAGGTGTGGCGTGGTCAGTACTTCTTCGGTGGACGGCATAGGGTTCACTTTGAAAAATCAAATTCGTTTACTAGCGGCCGTATTGTAAAATAACAACGCAAAAATGCATATTTTATTTTAATTTGGGAAGTTCGGGCGGGGATATCATTTTTTTGCGATTATTATAAAAGAAACTGAATTTGCCACATCATACAACAAAACCATACATCCGAAAAGGGGTTTATAAATAGGAGAGTTTAGACTGGAAAGTGTTTTTAACAGAACTTACACTTTATTTTTTTATAGGCTTATTAAAAGACATTTTTAAGGGCCAAGGTATATTCTACATGCAGTATTTAATTGAAGCATCTATAATACTTCTTCGCTTTCAAATTTTCGAAACAAAACATATGGTTTTGTATGGTTTTGCATTATTTAGTACGGCTTTGGGAGATATTGAGTGAATTTGTTGGATAATCTACATCTCTGCCATAGGTCACCCCAAGTGGTTCGTTTCGTTTGGTGTAGTGTTGAGTACCTCATACAAGAGGCACCTCAAATATCCCATTCAACAATGTAAAATGTCCCCCCACCCACAAAATTTATTTGTACCAACTCTTTTTCTTTGTATTACTACAAATGTCATACGAGAACTCGCGACTCGCGAGCGGCAGCGGAGCAGAGTGCGAACTACTGCGAACTTTTGGTGACTTAGCAGGGGTGCCCAGATTCATGGATTCAGTTTGTATAGATCTTGGAGGCGGGTGCTTTTGCTCACCTACCGCGTGGGTGGCCGGATCGGGAGAGATTGGTTGAGGGAGACCTTTTGACCTATCCAACCGGACCATCGCCTTATATCAAAATTCATCACTCCTTTACACATTGACACATTCCTCTCCTTCCTTTCCCTAAAAATACCGTCCATACAGCATCCCAAAAAATCACATGAGGATTATTTTTCCTTTAGGTCCTCCTGTGTGGAGGTAACGTAAAAAATATTATATACAACTCTAAAACGAAAATTTTTAAATCAAAAGAGATTCCCGGCAAGTCAGAGGTCCTGGGTTCGATTCCTAGATGCGACCAAATATTTTTCTAATTTTTCAATTCCACTTTTTAATAAAAAATATTATCTTCAATGATTAAAAATTACAATTCGAGGTTTTACTCATTAAGTTATTCCAAAATAAAATTATTGAAAATTCCTCCAAGACTTGTGACAAAGACAAGAGATACCGCAGATTAAAAATAAAAATAGATTATTTATCCAAGACACTAATCGTGATTGCAATTAAATTCTGAAAGAAAGCAGCCAACAAATTTTTTTCTGAAGAAAGAAATGTGTAGTTAGGTGAAAGATTTTTCTTTAATATATTGCAAGGATCCTACTTTTTCTACTGTATTATAGGGATTAAATATATAAGTAGTGTTGTCGGGATTCTCTAGATCTTCCTCCAACCGGGAAATTCTTTAATTTTCTGAATCTCATTTAGTAAAAAATATTCAAGTTTTGTCTAAATACATATGAATGTGCTTAGAAAAAATGCAAATTTTTGTTTTGTGTAGGTAGGTTTTCATCGAATTTCCGTAGTGGTATACGTATTGTTCGTAGCGACTAAATTCATGCAATGGAATATGATCATTGTCGGGGACTGAACTGTCGATGTTTAGGTATTTTTTTTTTACCAAAAATAAATATCTTACATAAAGGTATGGATACCAATCACAGAACAGAGACATGTACAATGTACAGAGAACAATTACTTAAATTAAATTACAAATTCTCTAAAGTTTCTCATCGATTCACTTCCTCGATGTGTTCATTTCATATAATAATTTATTTTCCATTTTTTTCTAGTACACTCATCTTCACTACGCTTACCTACCTGCACTACTCAAACACGTAGAGTATTATGTCGCTTGATTCCAAAGATAATATGCAAACATTTATGCATAGATTATATTATGTATTATTTTGAAGATCTGATATCCTAGCTGTCACATAAATATTGTATTTATGTTGGATTTGCAGGATATAATCATAATTTTAAGGATGAGAACGAAGCCAGAAGCTTACGTAACAGGCGCTCGATTTCCTGAAGTCATGAATTTTTCGATTGCATTTTCATGACATCAAAAAGCTGGTTTAGAGCTACCTTAATATGTGCATTGCTTGTATAGAAATTAAACAGGAGTATAACTATACGGAACCAGGGAAATTTTGGTACGGAATTTTTAAACCAAACGATATATGAGGGAAGCAAAATGAGAAAGACAAAGGTTGGGAAATACTTACCTACCTAACTATTCAAAGTTAGTTATTAAAACTAATTAATGACCTAATGCCATTTTAAACATCTTTTTGATTCTAAATATTAGTTTCTCATATTTCTCTCAATATTAATTTCTCATCTATCTACCCATCTTGATTTTCGTCAGATGTCATTGTCTAGGTCTTATACGCAAATAATTGTTTCTTTTCGGTAGATAGGTACCTACTTACTATTTGTGTACATTATATTACTAACTAGGATAATCATTAGATAATGTATATTAAATATAACATGCAAAAACCACTCAAGCGATAGGTGTATGTTTTTCTGTTCACTCATTCGATTTAATTAATACAATATCTCAAAATATTAATATGGAGACAAATTAACTGCTCACCGCTGTTTAAAAGCAAAGAATCCACAAATATTTAACCGTTCGTCCCCATTTTTAGGTTTTACAAAAAATAAGTTATAAGAAATGATAAAATTTATAGGTAATTTTAATTCATAAATATCGCCTACTTCCATAAATTTGGGTAGCTATCGCTCGAGTATTTTTACACCACTGCAAAAATTTTGTTTAGCTAATGCTAAACAAAATTTTAGCATCAGCTAAAACATAGGAGAATTAAAAAATCTTTGAAGAGTTTTACCGAAGCTACACACTTGCTTATTATTTCACAATATGAACTGGATGAACGGATGTGCAGCAATAAAACGTGCGTATGCTTAAATGACAGGCGCGAGACGCATAGGCAAGCAATTAATACACGGGTGCCGCCCCAAAGAACCTAAATCCGCACAATTTCAACGCATCGAACTTTCTACCCGCTCGTTTTTTTAATTGGTTATGCAAATCGAAAAGTGGTCGAGTGGTGACGCGCTCGCCTTGCAACTTGCAAGCAACGGGTTTCCCTTCGATTGCCGCATTAGTCTTACTCCGATGGGTCCGAGCGCGCTCACAAGAGAGCGGTGAAACCATATCGTGACATGGATCATAGGGACCTATGAGTGTAACGATACGGTCTTACTCGTGCGTGGATTTACGAGAACGGTGTTGGAAAATGTGTACAAACATGTAATTGGCTATTATGAAAATTGTGTTAGCCACTGGTTTTAAAGACAAGAGCCATTTAGCTCTCACAGCTCTCCCCTGGCGTGGCTTAGGAAAATGCAGGATGATATGCTAATTTTAATGATGCGTTTCACATAATTTTCATTCCTCGTTGTCTACTCACCATTCGCCAACCTTCCATTTTTCTGGGGTGCCCCAAGGGTCATCCCTGAGGTCACTTCACTATTCTGCTTTCATAACACATTACTGAAGACATGTCCCTTTATAGATTTCTCTTCTTGTGCTTATGAGTACCTATGATTTTGATTGAAGCTTAAAAAGTTAATTACTTAGATATATTCTTAAATTGGAAAAAAAACACAAAAGTTTCCAACAGAATGAAGTCTGCAATGGAAACTATAAATATATAGTGTGTAAAAACAATGTTTATTAATTTATTTATTAACGGACTTACGTCCAATTTATAACAAAGTAACACGAAATTTGGAAATGTACATTGTAAGGATAAAGGATGGTATCTGAAAGCAAAGACAAACAGAGAAAATAGAAGCGTCAAGTCAAGTCAAGACTTTGCAAAAAATAGAGTAAATGTTCTTTCTAAGCACTATTCTGGTGGCCTATCCTAGTGGAAGTTGGCTATCATCAATGCGATGATGTACATGCTGACTGGAGCCTGGCAAAACGTAATTATTTTCAGTCACCAAAAAATCACAGCGATGACGTGCGTTGTGCTTCCTTTAGAAGGTATTAAAAAAATTTTTGCTATGATCATTCGTTCTTCAAAAGTGGAATTTTTGAAAAAACAACCCAATCACGGAACCATTTCACATCTTTTTTCTGCTGTATTTTTGTAATGCAAGTATCGGAGTGGATTTGAAAAAATATTATGTGGTTACAGTTAACATAAATATTATCTTTCCTATGCAACGAGTAGAGAAATATTCCACTGCTAACTTGTTCTTAGCTGGCTCATTTGAATTCGGGGCAGGCCTAGTATTTACCCGCTACAAAACCAGGAGTCTTTCGCAAGATGAACACATAATTACGCAAATTCGTGTTGGCATTGTCTTCTGGTCTCGCCGCGTGGTTCCGTCGACCGCGATCCGGTCTCCCCGTCGGGCTAGGCGGCTATCAGCAGCCAGATCTGAAGATGTCTTTGTGGGTGGATTGTGACACCAATTGTATGCTAATTCACCGCACGGCTGTGTGGATATTTTGGTCAGAGCCTGTGACGGAGCAAATTGGTGATTTGTTCATTTTGCATTTTAAGTTCGGATGTAGAGTGTTGTAAATATCTGCTAAAAATAAGTAGATTTTATACGAAAAGGTAGGTTTATAGGTCACGTCATTTGACCCTAGACTTCTTACCTTTCAAAGCAAGGTAAACTTATAAACTCAACCTTTAAACTTATAATATAATATTATCGTTCTAAAAACTTGTTGCAAAAACTTATTATTATTTTGTAATGTATGGTATGTGTGTGTGTGAATGGTTGTATATATATGTAAGTATTATGTTATCAATATTGTGTTTGTCTTTAATTAGTGATAGCATCAACCATGTTCAGTGTAATTGTATCTGTGAAAACTTTGATGTAAATCACTGTTGACAAACCTAATAAAAAAAATTAAATTAAAAAAAAAATTAAATTAAAAATTAATTAAAATTAAAGTAAAACAAGGTAATCACCACCTAATATGTCATTTTTTTTATGTAAATTGGAATTCCTCAGGGGTCGAATGTTGACCCTCTTTTATTTTTGGTAAAACTTGTGCAATTTTTGTTTTCTTTACCGAGGTTATTAAGTATATATTCATACTCATATTACTCTGCTCATCCAGCATTATATTTTTTTAAATCCACAACATTTATATAAACTCATCTACAAGAAGTATGGAGACTGTTAGATTTAAAGTACGCTACAAAAATTTTGTAGGCACAGAACATTTTTCTTAATCTGTTTTACTTTGATTTTGCTTACAATTAAAGTGTTTATAATCAACAACCCAATCTAGCAGTGTCTAAATTTAAAAAAGAAATATCAATTGATCTAGTAACTTCACCATATAAAATTACATGCACAAACCAATATGCTACGGAGGTCGTCAATATTAATTGTTTACTATGGACGTCACGCCCAAATAGACACCTACTAGTAGGTACTTAAACGACTACATGATGTAAGTTTCTGAAAATGTTTGAGTTTATTAAAATTAGAATGTTTTACAAAAACAAAAAAAAATGTTTGCGGGATGTGCGATTATGAATATATACTTAATGACCTTGGTATAGAAAACATAAATTGAACAAGTTTTACCAAAAATAAAAGAGGGTCAAGATTCGACCCCTTGGGAATTCCAACGTACATACAAACATGACATATAACATATTAAGTGGCAATTATCTTGTTTTAAGTAGCTTGCTTTAGGAAGTCTAGGTACCGTAGGAAGTATCCATGTAAATCTGAATGGAAAGACATCCGCTCAATCGTTTCATTTTTTTTGTTCCCTTCTTTCTGTATTAACTGAAAGTTGCGCAAAATTGAGCTAGTCTACTGACCCGAAATTACTGACCCGTCGCGGAGAAAGGTAAACCAAACAGGCGAGATGACCCAAGAATAAGACGACCGGATTCGGCATGCGTTGATGATGTTAATGTTGCCATTGTGAGTGTTACGCAAGGAGGGGAGAAGAAAGAGATGGAGAAGCGGTGGCTAGATTATGAATTGCTTAAGTAATATTTCGCCAACCAAAGTGCTTGGCGATTGTTCTCCTTGTCACGGTGTCCAAATTCGCTTTAAATGCAAATTCGGTTTAACGTGCATCACCAAAACGATGTTTCGATAAAGCAATGTGTTCAGGGTGGCTACTTCTGGGTTAATCGAGTCCCATGGAGGATGTCTACACAGATAGGAAAAGGCTAAATTTTCAGCAGGAGAAATAAAACGTTATTCCCAATGCGAGAGGATCATCTGTGACATTGGCAGCCAGAACAAACAGGTGCATAAAAACCCTTCATATTTTTACGCTAAAAATTAAATTCCTATCAGTAGGGATATGTCTCTTTTATGGAAAGCCACATTACTCTTAACTGTCCTCGATCTATACACACTCTCCATTCTCCTCACTTCATTTAAAATCATCCACTCTACCATGCGTAGATAGGGAACCATGTATTGGAAAACCAAAAACTCTAATCATAGGTCACACCTAGTGGTTTTAATGACTTAGCAGGGGTGCCCGTAGTTAGGTTTGTCTGGATCTTGGTGGCAGATGCGTCCGCCCACCAACTGCGTTGCAGGACATAATGACATAATGACCTCCAGATTCTAACCCACCCCTTCTGCCTTTTTCTTCTCAGAAATTCTTCTCCTTCCTTTCCTAAAAGACCCTCCACACAGCATCCCCAAACACGGCATATACCCTGAAAGGAATTATTTTCCTCAGGGCCTCCTGTATGGAGCTAATGTGGAAGAAAGATATTTTTCGGCTTTTCGGACCATTCAAAATGTAAAATCCACTTGTGTCTCAAATATCCAAATCGTCCAAAATATCTAAGCGTCCTTTTCCTAATCTAGATCGACAGCCTTATTTTTAGTTTGACATGCTCAATTCTTATTTTTTCAATAAAAAAAGTAGAAACATGAATTTGGGAGTTTGTTTTACTTTCGGGTTGATTAGGTGTTGAAAAAGGATGATGTCAAAAGGTTTTTGTCTGTGAAATCCTATAAGATACTTAAATTAATATCTATGTTGGAATCTAATATAAACCTGTATTCCACACCTACAGAAATTATTTAAATTATTGTCAAAACCCCCTAATAAAAGGCCCCACGATTTGCATGTCCCCTCTATAGTTTGGATGCTAATTTATGCATCGGACACAACAGTGGATTATCTTGATTGTCGTATATCTAAAGGCAACAAAAAGTCTTGATTATTTTCAGCAATTTATCACCTAAGTCCACTTCGGTACACGCCTAAGTACGAAGAGGTCTTCAACAGGCGTTCTCAAATATTTATCAAAATAAATGATAATTTGTATTTATTTTTAATAGTCATTATATTGATCCCATTTTGTACAACTACCCCAGGAACCATTAATTAGAGAAAAAACCTCCACCATCTTCTTCTGTAGTGCCTCATTTCCGAGGATCGTGACCCCAACTCCAATTTCTCTGGTGGGCAAAGTTCCTCCACTCCTAGCGGTTCTGCGCTGCGTGGAAAGCTGCTGACACCCTAGTACCCGACGCCAGTAATACTTGGTCACTCCATCGCTTTGGTGACCTTCCTCTGTTTCTTCTGCCTTTCACTTTGCCAGTGCCTATGAGTTTCTCCAAGAAGTCCTCGGTTTGGCGAGCAAAGTGTCCAAATAATTGTAAGGTACTGCAGAGGTCACCTTACCATAGGTCACCCCAAGTTATTAGCTACGTTTGGTGACCTAGAAGAGGTGCTCAGTTTCATGGGGTGAGGACTGTCTAGATCTTGACGGCGGATATGCCTGCCTTCCTGCCTACCTAGCCGGATTTTGAGAAATTTTGGGTTTAGGGAGGCCTTTTTACCTCTCCAGCAGGACTTTTCCGACCCATCGCCTTGCACCGCACTGGGAGGAATAAATTCAAACGTCCGTCACTCTTGGATACACTGCCCCCAGATTCATACCCACCCCTCATACCTTTTTCCTTCCCAGATCTTACACTCCTTTCTTTACTTAAAAAAATTGGAGGGGACCCCACCACTTTCCCAACGGCGTTATAAGGAAACATATGGTTTCCTCTTTCACCGCACACGTCAAGACTTTATTTTATTGAACGAAGCTGCATTTATTTGAATGACTCTAGAACTCTAGACACTCCAATGTCTATGCATACGGGGTTAGAAAGCAGTATGTAAGTACTTGCATTAACATAATACAAAAGAAAAGGCGACACAGACCCTGAGTGTACATATTTTCAAGAAATTATTGTCGCGATATGTTTTAACAGCCCTTACACCTTACAAGAGACTACTAGCGATAGCCAGTTGATATTTAGGGTAGATAACATCCAAACAATGTGGTGGGTTGCGCGTTGCGGGGTTGTCCCAATTATATATACGTAGTGCCTCATACCGGGAGGCCCACGACACACAAACCAACCACCGTTTCCAAACCATATAAACTTCGTGATTTTTTACGGTCATTACCCGAACCAATTATGAGCAATGACTTCCTGACCACCCCGTACACCTTGTCAGCTTTATTACTCGAAATTATCGCCTTTATTTTTACGTACGGAGCAGAAGCAGTATACAATGCCTCGTTATGATATGGTTATTACGGCGGTGGGAACGTTAATTGATATTGTCGTTGATGGTTTTCACGGTAGGGGTCGCTTTTGATATCAGAAATGATATGTCAACGATACCGAAGGCGTTTTGTCGCGTTTTGTGTAATTATTGTGATCTGGTTACAAAGGGGCTTTTAATAACACTTGGCTGATGTTTTGTTGACGGTCCGTTGATTAAAAACCAATTAACGTTTGTATAGTAGATATACGACGATGGTACCTACCTATGTAACTTCTTGTGTATGATAAATACTCGCACAGAAATAACTTAAACATAGGTGGACATCGAGGATGAAAAAACTTTGTTGATTTTTATAGGTAGATAGGAATCATTACAATTTCTGTTTATTTCATCTTAGATCGCTTTTAGACCGCAACATAACTAGATTTTGGCACCTACTCCTTGATTCACTCAAATTCATACATCGCCTCTAGTATGTCTTTCTCTCTGTAAGTAATCCTTTACAGCAATATTTGTCTTTATAATTGGCACTGGGCCTCATCTCAGTACTATTTTATTTGTTTCAACGTTTGACGTTGGTTTTTTGAAATCACAGTGACTCTATTGTTATTACGCACAAAACAAATATGGTTTTAGAAGACATACGTCCTTATAACTCGCTAGCTAAATTTTGTCTGGCGAACTCCCGTAATTAGGGACTTGTGGACTATGTACATTATATAATTTGCAATTTTGAAGAGAAAATATTATTACTGAGACAAAGGAAATATGGCTACCATGGTGAAGGTTGGTAAAACAGGAATCTACCAACATTGAAAATTAAATATAATTACAGAAACACCTGTTGCCATATAAACATTAAAAAAATTAAACAATGTTTGTTTCACAATAAAACAGTTTGATCCACTAGTTCTTGAAAAAATCGACATCGGAATCCCCGCCGCTTTTTGGGAGGGATTTTAAAATACTCACTAACAAAGTTTAAGTGTATATATAAAAAGTTGCAAGTGTAAATAGGTGTAAAATAATTAAAAAGTATGAGTACCAAAAGTATTAAATAATATAATATAAAGGTAGGAAGGTATAAAAAATAATAAAAAAATATTAATAATGTTATAACTTTATTGAAATGATCATTTAATCGTAATTTAATGAAATTTCATTTAATTTTGCGTAAAAATATAGTTGTTGATCATATTGTTACTTGCAGTCAAATTTCGACTCGACTCAAGTATTTGATTCACTTGGTCGTGCCATATCTTCCTCGCACATTCCTGAATTCTTCAATCATTCACTTTCGCATCATATGTTCTCCTGGCACTCCTTTCTCCATTTATTCGCTCTATATGTTGATTGTCGCGAAGAACATTGTAATATTTTATTCTTACCCAGAATCTACCTAACGTTTATTACATAATATAAAATGAAGTAGTACTGAACGGATTTTCATGCGGTTTTCACCAATAGAGGGATTCATGAGGAAGGTTTTAAGGTATATAATTTGTCGAGGTTGAAATTGGTTGAAATATATCATATATCTAGCCAAGCGGCAGCGGGCAGCAGGCAGCTGGCAGCGGGCTGGCAAACGGGCGGTGTGGATTTGATTTAACAGATGGCGTCGGTTATAAAAGTTGGGTAATAGCGTTGTCAGTAGATGGCGTTGTGTTTCATTAGCTACAGCAACGTATGTCCGGGCCTGCTAGTAATACATAATGGTGTTTCACTTCGAATTGAATGCCTGAACAAAATAACACATAAATATACTCATATGTTTGTACGTAGATATACAATGTAGAATAAATGGTAAGTTTATTTAGAATTCATTTATGGAAATAAAAAGTATTTTAAAATCCTAAACAATTGATATCTACCAGTGGCCAGTGGCGTCGCAGTTTCTTAATCAGCCCATTCCATCTTTTTTTTTCGTTCTTCTATTTCCACTAAATAACAGTGTCGGTTCTGTACCCCTCCCCCTCCCGGCCGTTTGTCTCCCGGGAGATTTATGTTGTCGGGCCAAAGACATTATTCGTTGGGAGTCGGATATTTTATCTGACATCATGGGCGTATCTACCTAGCGGTTGGAGTGGGTCAACGATTCTAACTTTTCACCTCTTGGATTCAGCTCTTGAAAATCATGCATTATTCAACGTGATCGGTACACAGATAGGTAGCAGACTAAATAAATGTAAACTACAAAAAACTCAGGTAGGTACCGATATAATTAAAAACATACTTGTGTTTTAATTATGTCAAAGCATTGGTTTGTAATTTATCTAGCTCATGTATGCTGTCTGCGTCTTGTGAAAAACGTTGCAAATAGATCATCTATTATTCCAAGAGAATTATACAATAATTCGACTGATAATGGAAATATTTTTTCAGTAAGTACCTACCTACATGTCAACAACTTAAAGGGAAACAATATATGAAATTACTATTTTAGATTAATCTTTACCACGAATTGGTTTTTAATTATGAATAGAAAAAAAAATATTTTGGATAAATCTAAGCATTTCCTATAGTATCGCTTGAGTGGAATTAAAATAAAATTATTAGTTACTCAATAAAAAATATAAGCGTTAAATACTAACTAATTAATTTTAATATTTTTTTATTATCATTATACAACACGGAAGAAGCTACGGTTGTAGCGAAACCTAATCGGCATAAAGTATTAAAAAAATAAAAGTGGTTTTTTAAAAGTTATTGTTTTATTTTAAATAAAAAAATTTAAGCATAACTACCCAAAAAGTGTTTTTTCATTAAAATAATTCAACTATATCTCTGTCTGTGAAAGAGTAGATTTTGAATTCTTTTACGGGAATTTCCAAAGTTATCGCCATCTGCGTCTGCAATGCGTTATTTTGCACTGTTGATTGTAAGTATCGATAACTTTCGATAACTTCTCATCGTTCCCTAGCATGATTTAACGAAAGCATGAACGAATAAATAAGAGTTCATATAATGTTCTTAATATATTCGACGTTAACTGTTGTTTGTACATTAGGGATTAAAAGTTAGCGAAAGTTATCGATACAATCCTTATTGATCGACCGTGTTAAGGCGTCTGATTAAAAAAAGGTTGCTCAACGATAGAGTTTCCGGTCTACCTGTGTTTTAAGTTTTAATCGAAATCCATTTTCATTCTGAGAATATTTATAATTAATTTTTATTTGAACTGTCAAGATGCATAAATATAAAAAAATTGAAGGTATTTATTAAATAAAAAAGAATCCCCCGTGATAAATGTCAGGGGCGTATCGCTTTCAATTTCCATCATGCGTCCCCCTAAATGTCGAATCAGCTAAGTCCTCTATTCCCGGCTGGCATTAAAAACTCGACAATTAATTTGTAATAACAATAAGGTCGGACAATAATGGTAATGATTTGAGCAAGTGGTGGGAACACAGAAGTGGTACAGTGCGGACATTAGTCAGTGGCAGTGGCGTATCGTGCGCCGGGCCGCGGGCCGGGGGGCAGGGCAAATTACCGGACGTTGTGAACAAATCGAGGGGACGGGGTTGCGTGCCGCCACTGCTTTGTGAGAATCGGGGAGGTTTTGTGCCATTTTGAAGTCTATAAGTTGCAATGATATATTTTTTAATTTATTTAATTTTAGGCATAAAATAGGAGTTCTTTTAAGGATTGGGATGTGACATATACATTACATAACTGTTGCGAACAACTAAGTGTGGTCATTTTAAGAGTAGCTACTCTACTCATTAGACATAAGTGACATTTCAATGTCACCATTCACAGACAGTGTAGCAAACTCCCCATTCCTCGCTTACATAGTTTAGTAAAAAATACACTAATCATAAAAAATCATATGTTTTTGTTTTGAAAATTTGATCGCTCAGAAGTATTGGTGCTTCAATTAAATACTGCGGGTAGAACATACCTTAACCCTTAAAAATATCGGTCATTTTCAAGACTCTTAATAAGCCTATAAAAAAATAAAGTATAAGGTCTATAAAAAACACTTTCAAGTTCAAACTCTCCTATTTATAAACCCCTTTTCGGAAATAATTTTATTGTATAATGTAGCAAATTCAGTTTCTTTTATAATTATCGCAAAAAAAATATATTTACAAATTAAAATAAAATATGCATTTTTGCGTTGTTATTTTACAATACGGCCGCTAGTCGACGAATTTGTTTTTCAAAGTGATGCCCTATGCCGTCCACCGAAGAACTACTGAAAACACCACACCTATTTTCAGTCAGACCTCACCCGGCCGTCGCGTAGACGTGTGGCTCCTCGCTGCTTGGTTTCGTGAAATTAATTTTAATCTTCCGTTTTATTACAATAAACAATGCGTAAAAAAGGAATTAATGTTTTTTACAGGCCTTTACGAAATCAACCTGAAAAAAAATATTTTCAAATACCTATTCCAACCTTTCCAAGAGCTTTTTCTCAAGTATTTTTAAACTCCTTCCGTAAAGGGCGTGAAATCTGATAATTTCATTTTATTATTGTTGTCATTTTATTTTCTTCAAACTTATCCAATTGCACTGTAACGTAAGAATTAATTTATTAACGTATTGTTTATTGCCTACTAACCCTTATAAATGTAAAAGCCCCAGGTGTAAAAACAGTAAAATAAAGAGTGAAATAAATAAAATAAAACTGATCTACGATATTGGAAAGTAGGTTATAAACCAAAAAAATAAGTTTTACTATGCATGCAACTACAAAAAATTAATGACGAGTGTCAGTAGTAAGAATATCATTGAATTATCTTGATTGTTTGATGATAAAATTATCTTAATTGCTTTGATCATAGTGGTTTTCTTATTTACTTTGAACGTCTTGCGTATCAAAAATCTGCTTTAAGGGATGGGAAAGAGGGATGGGTGGTTTTTTTTTGTAATCTTATGTTGCAATGACCTTCTTCTTGTCTTGAAATGTGCAAAATTTCAACAAACCTCGGAAAAAAACTGTAAATTTTTTAATAAAATAAACTCACAACCCCACACTTCTTCTTTACATAGGTACCTACTTTAATTAATACGGTGACCGGACATCTCAGAATTAAATAAACTCAACACTTTCTTTGAAAAGTTATGAAAAAAATGGTTAAATGGGTTACGTTAGGTTAGATTATAAGCCATTTTACAATTTTTTTTTTCTTAGCTATGATTTTGCGAAGAGTTTTGCCTTTCTGAGTTGGCATGGAACCCTTTATGGTACCGCGGACCCATCACCGAAAAATTACATTCTCGATAAATCATTTCCTATTTTGAAAATGGCGATTACATAGTTTTCTGTTAAAAATATTACACCACAGGTAGGTAATTTATCGCTTAACTGAATTCTCCAAACAAACACAGATCGATAGATACTCTCAGTATCGCCCTGGTGTAAGACCACCATTATGGTGGTCTTACACCAAGTGAAATGGCTTTAGCCGTGTTTGGTGACCAGATCTGAATAGCCAGATCCTCCACCACCTTCCTCTTTGTCATCTCCTTCCCCGTACACTATATGCAGCCATAGTCTCATTGGCTCCAGACGGTTTTCACAAAAAAACTTCAAATTTTTACAATGACACTTAATTTCAAAGCAAACCAGAGTTTTAGAGTTCATTGAATTGGAGTTACAGAAACACAACCGAATTTAGTATTTTTAAGTATATACCTATGACAAAAGAATGCTGAAAAAGTATTGATAGTTTTACAACTTTAATAACCCGCGACAACTACTGTCTTTCTGTTTTCTGTCAGGGTACACAAGAACATCATCAAAGTGGCAGTTTAGAGCCGCCCTTACAAAAGCGCCCCATCGCAAGGTGGCGTGACAAGCCGTGACGCAAACGACCCCGTGAAAACGTGCCCTAACAAAGCACCGTGTCATTTGTACTCCATGTTGACGTTATCGCTTGGCACCTACTGATTTTACACTCAATCTCCCTCCCCCCCCCCCAACCCCCGCAGTGACCCACCCACAGACTTCTTGTCATACGGCTTATTAATGGTGCCAGTAATTTAACTTTAAGCGGAGATGGGAGATATGCCTGTAATTATGTGTTTGGAAGTTGGAAGAAAGAAATCTGCATACCGATAGGAATATTTTCACTTTTCATGACGGTTTTGAGTTGACGTGTTTGGAAAACGTTGGATAAAGTTGTGGGTGGGGGTGTTTGTCAGGAAATCAAATTTGGAATAGTAAATGGTAATTTTGTTGGGCGGAATGTGTGACTGGAATTGTCTGTTTAAAAAGTATCAAGAATTGTTGTTTTATTTTACATTATCTACACGGTTCGATGCTAACTCAGAATCAAACCAACTCAACACCTCCTTAAAAAGTCATAAAAAGCTATTAAAAAAATCATTTTACCTAACGTAACCCATTTAACCAGTTTTCATTACTTTAATTTTTTTTTGACTTTTCAAAGGAGGTTCTGAGTTAATTTCATTCTGAGTTGTCCGGTCTCCATCTATACACAGGAGGCCCGGAGGGCCCTATGACATCTTTGAGGATGCTGTATGAAGGGTTTTTCTAGTGAAATGAAGTAGAGGAAGATCTGGGAAGGGACAAGGGGTGGGTAGGTAACTGGGGGTCAATGTGCTCAGGAGTGATGAACATATGAAACCACCCCTCCCACTGCGGTGCAAGACGTAAAATTGAACCAGGTAGTCTTTTTGAGGCATTGGCCTTATTCCAAGCTCGAACCTTTTCGATGAGATGGTCTACTTTTAGCCTCGAAAGGGGAGAAGTTCGGACATCATAAATAGAGGGGGGCCTGTCAAAAAGATAACCCCGTGAGCGGTGCTGTCGTCAGCGTTGGAATGAATTTGTGCACTATAAACAAGATCGTTGATCAAAAGCGTCAGTGACAGCACATATCCTTGTGGCACCCCCGCATTGATGCGGTGCAGAAAGGAAGAATCGCAGTCATCTACGGTTTGAATAATTGTTCTTCATCTGAGAAAGTCAGCAAACCAACTATGCAGGATTGAATGGATCCCATCGATCCCGTTAGATGGTAACTTCCCGACCAGCGCCCGGTGCCAGACCTTATCAAAGGCTTTTGAGCTAAACACTCCAAAAAGCTCCAAGTACCGCCTCCAAATATTCATCTCATAACCGAGCAGATCGCCACGCGATCGATTTCGATCGATACCTAGAGTGTGGAGGTAATGGCTATTGGACGGTAGTTAGATGGATCAGAGCGGTCCCTCTTCTTAGGGATTGGGTGGACGATCGACTTTTTCCAAAGATCTGGTACCTTTCCTCTTTTGAGTTAGATTTTCGTTTTTGAGTGATATTGTCGAAATGATGTGTCGTATATATTTTTTGTGGAATCTTTTAGTTACCTATCTAACGAATTCGACACTGTGAGGCACGGCGCCCAAATTAAAATTAGGTAATTAGGTATACAACTTGGCAGAGGATTACTTGAACCGGTGATAATCGCTTGATTGACGGAATATCCTCTCAAGAATGGCATACTCCAATCTACCAATACTATATGTGCATTGTGCAGAAGCCGCTTGGAATGTGCTGTCGTTAAATTGTAGGTGGTAAAAATAATTATTACAGCTTTAAGGACCATGAAAACGGGATCAAGGGATCGAAGAACAAAATTAGAATTTCAAATATTTGTAATTTTTAAATAAATTTTCACAAAACTGGAGGTTTTTATTCCAATTTCCAAAAAACCTAATATTTATACTAAACATAAAAAGAAAACACCCTATTCTATTAAAATATTTTGGTGATACATAAGAAGCAATAAAAACACAAAAGACGTGCTATAGAATTAAAGGGAAGATGTCTATTGCACCTGGCCGAAGGTGTAGATTGTAGGTAGTTAGTGTGCCCTTATGGTAGATACCTAGTCAACCACCAATAGAAATAATAGATACCTAGTCAACCACCCAGATGAAAGATAAGCGTAAATATAACTGGTCGAACAACTGATTTTTTCGATGATTCGTTCAGTGTAAATATTCGTTAGCTATGTGATATTTTTATAAATTCAATAAAAAGGATGGATTATAAGTAGATGATTAGATTAGCAGATACTTACTAAGTACCATTAGTAAGTATCTGATGTATAGTTCATTACATGCTCCGCATCGAAGGAGTACAGTCGCGAATTTTTTGTGACAAGTAAAACAATAAATATAGTTTACTATTACATACATTAATAACCCGCCCATCTGGGCGATCCATTCCAACCAATATGGAAACAGAAGTAATATTTAGAAACATCAAAGAGTTAATAAATAAAATAACTTCTGTGAAGGACTCAAAAATAAAATCATCACTAGAACAAAATATTACAACACTGGAAGAAAAAATTCAACACGAACTAATTAGTCTACAAAAGAAGATTATAGATTTACAAGAAATTAATATTAAAAATAATCATCACTACACACAGAAACTTGAAGAATTTCATCCTAATAACAAAAAATCCTATGCAAATGTCACGCAAATGTCAGGTGACAATAAAAACTTTGTAAATACATCATACAACACAGAACAGAAATATGCCATATTAGTTACCTCAAAAAACACCTTGAAGGCCGAGGATATAAAAATAAAAATTCAAAAAAATATTAATTTATCAAAAATAAAAGTCGGAGTTAATGGAGTAAAAAAGATCGGAGAACAGAAATTACTGATTTCATGCCAAAAAAAAGAAGAAGCAGAAAAATTAACTGAAGAAATAAATAAGGTAATTGGAAAAGAAATATCAGCCGAAGAAATAAAAAAAAAGAAACCGTTCTTAATGTTGAAAAGGCTACAATGCCAATTGTCTGAAGAGGAAATTATAGATGGGATTGTTCAACAAAATGAAGGATTAACCATAGACGACAAAAATAACATTAAACTCATCAAGGAATTAAAAAACAAGTACAATGAAGGAAAAGAAAATGACACCACCAACTACATTATTGAAACAACCGGTAAATTAAGAAAAATACTTATTGATAAAAAAAAAATAAATATCAAATTCCAAAGAGTGTACGTAGAGGACTGCAATCCGATCACCCAATGTTACCATTGCCTCAAATTCGGTCACACAGCACAAAGATGTCTCGCCAGGACGCAGCCCCCCATTTGCCCACATTGCACTAAGGAGCACACACTTTCAAAATGTGAAAATAAAGAAAAAATGCCAATATGCAACAATTGCTGTATCCAAAATAAAAGGTTTGATACAAATTATTCCACTGAACATAGAGTCGATAGCATAAAATGTCTATACCGTCAAAAAATGCTTCAAATTGCTAGAGAGCGCATTGACTATGAATAAATTTTGGAATTTTTTATTTACTCAAATTCTAAAAAAAAAATAAAAATGAATGATTTTTTATGTAACGCACTAGATAAAAAAATGTGTATAGAAGAAAAATTATGTCACTCCTTAAGAGATTTCAATTTAATTTGTACTGAAAAAGGATTTACCCTATTTCATATAAATATTAGAAGCATAGAAAAAAACCTAGAAGAATTAATAATATCATTAAAAGATTTAATTTTTTTCCCGGGCCTGATTGTGTTGTCTGAAACACATTCTGCAGGCGAATTGAACTACTCTATTCCTGGGTACTCATATCATACAACAATAACAAAAATTAACAAAAACTCTGGTATTGGAATATTCATTTCAAACCAATATAATATTATCAATATTAGAGAGATAATTAATATTAGTAATGTTAACATTTTAAATATAGAAATTAAAGATGTAAATAAATATTATAATATTATTGCTATTTATCGTACACATAAATCGATACTACCACAATTTATAGATGGATTAAAAAACATTTTACTAAATTTTAGAAATAAAAATAATATTCTTGTGGGAGATGTGAATTTAAATATTGCAAACGATTCCTCTAGTAAGAATAAAGATGATTACCTTAATATGTTGGCTGAACTAAACTACATTTCATGCAAAAATCATTATACAAGAAACGTCCGAGGTCAACGGCCTTCGTGTCTAGATCATATATTTACAAATATCCCTTGCATTAATAATATAACCTCAGCTGTCATACATACGACTATCACTGATCATTATTCATGTATATTTAATTATAAATGCAGTAATCCATCTTCTCCATTACCTAACCAAATTAATGCCTCAAAAAAAATACTTAATATGGATACGTTACTACATAAATTTGAATCAGAAAACTGGAATAAATTACTACAATGTAATGATGTCAATATTTGCTGCAATTTGTTTGAAGAAAAAATGTCTACATACATAAACGATTCGACAAAAAATATTAATATTCCCAAATCCAAACAATCTAAGTACAAGCCTATAAAACCGTGGATTACCCATGGTCTTATAATATCTGTACGACATAAACAAGCCCTATACAAGTTAACTACCCAACAACCAAATAATAAAAATTTACTAAACAGTTTTAAGGCATATAAAAACAAACTTTCATATATTATAAAACACAGAAAAGAAAGTTATTATAAACAAAAGATTGATCAGGCGGAAAATGATAGTAAAAGAGTGTGGACGGTTATAAATGAAATAATTGATAAGAAAAAATGCAGGAATAATGAAATCAATGCTATTACTCACGATAACTCGAAAATATGCTGTAAAGAAAACCCGTCAAAAGCTGCAAATATATTTAACACATTCTTTGCAAACATAGGAAAAAATCTTGCAAATCACATAAATACCAACCCAATTTCAGATTGCAATATTGATACAGAAAATAAAATAGCAACATTTCAAGTCACAACAGAGGATGAAATAGTATCTATTATAAACGATATGAAAGGAGGTTCTGCACCGGGATTTGATGGAGTTACGGTTAATATTTTAAAAAATATTAAAAATCAAATTTCTAAACCATTAATGCATATAGTAAATTTAAGTTTCCAAAGCGGTGTGTTCCCATCTATTTACAAGCAAACTATCATTACTCCAATATTTAAATCTGGTAATCCAGAAGAAGTAAGCAACTACCGACCAATATAAGTAATCTCAAATATAGCAAAAATTTTTGAAAAGATAGTAAAAAAAAGAATGAACCAGTTTATAAAATGTAATAAAATAATTGATGAAAATCAGTTTGGATTTATGGAAGGTAGAAGCACACAGGATGCAATTGCAAAATTAACTAGCCTTGTTCTCAATTCATTAGATAAATCATTCAAATGTATTGGAATTTTCATAGATCTCAAAAAAGCGTTTGACAGCATATCACATGACAAACTCGTAACTAAATTAAGAAACATTGGATTAAACGGTACAGCTCTAGAATGGATAAAAAGCTACCTTTTCAAACGCCCCCAAGTCGTAAAAATCAACAATGTGCTTAGTCAACAAATTACAAGTAATTTTGGTATACCTCAAGGTACAGTCCTGGGGCCGTTGCTGTTTATCATCTATGTAAATGATATATTCATACAAAGAATAAACGGAAAACTAATATCTTATGCTGATGACACTGTCATAATAATTGAAGGTGCTGATTGGAATACTGTGAACAACCTAGCGAATATTGACATCAATACACTGAAAAACTGGTTCGATAAAAATCTCCTCTCTTTAAATACCGAAAAAACAAACTTTATCCCATTCTCCATCAATAAATTTAAATCTAAACCAGAAATAAAAATTCTAATACATCAGAGTAAATGTAGTGGAACTAATTGCACTCCAGAATGTTCTACACTGAATTCAACTTCCAAAATTAAATATCTTGGTGTATATATAGATCAACATTTTAAATGGAAAACACATATTTGTGAACTTGTCAAAAGAATTAGGAAATGTATATATATATATTTATAAGACTCAGAAATATTCTTAGACTGGAAAACCTAAAAAGAGTGTACTATGCAATTGTTCAATCTATATTACAATACGGTATTATAGGATGGGGAGGAACATATGATGTTATTTTAAATCCTCTCAAAATAGTTCAAAGATTAATAATTAAGATTATATTGAAAAAACCATCTACATTTTCTACCGAAAAAATCTTTTCAATATTCAAAGTAACTACAATAGACAATTTATATAAAAAATATTCAATTCTACAAACTTTCAAAGAAATACAGCTAAAAAAATTACATTTCAATATCTCAGCAAGATATCAAAACAATATTAAAATCCCAAAATTTAATACCAAGCACATCCAAAATTCCTATCTGTATCATGGTATAAATTATTTCAACAAACTCCCATTAGAAGTAAAAATTATTGAAAATAAAAGTAAATTCCAAACTAAATTAAAAAATTACCTGAAACAACTGTAAGAGTTACATTACTATTTTACTTCATTTAAATCTGTTAATCGACACATCTCAAGTTTCTCTTAATATATCTATTGTTAATAGTTGCAATATTATTATTCACCTACTCAAATGATAACATTGATAACATAATTGAGTATGAATTCACTCACCAAACACAAGAGCCTTGACTCTTTATGGTGAGGAAAGGCTTTTATTACATTAATATTACAAATCTGTTTAATATGTAAAAAAAATGTTTAATTATTGTAAAAACAAACAAATATTAAATAAAAAAAAATAAAAAAAAAACCTACCTACTTAAATCGAAGATTGATACATTATTATATTGATTAAATATTATTTTCCAAGGGAAATATACCTACGACAGGTATTTTATTCATTCCCATGTGATTTAAGTTACTTGCTCTTTATAGGAGTAGAATATCTATATATGTTTAATATTCCAACACATAAATGCCCGACGAACAAGAAATCTACCAGTCACAGTAAGACTAATTTTGTGACATAGTTTCTTTCTGGTATGTCCAAACCAGTAGCATGCATTAATCTATGACCAAGGAGAGACTGCAATCTTTTCGATTGTAGTTATAAATTGTATAGGGTACCAATTAGGTAATATTTTGGCTGCATTGACAAGGTTCGTTTTATTTTATTTCTGTTATTGGTTTCGGATGGTTGCTTACAAACAAATTTTATACGTGTATGTAGGTATATTTATATAATACGTCAAAAATATTTGTCGAGATATTTTCAATAAGGTAGCCAAAGCTTTTTCAGTCTTTAAGAACTGCAAAGCACTGCGCTGGGTCAAATGTGAAGTTCAAATTTTTGAACCATTCAAAAGAAGAAGAAATGACCTATATGCAGAGAGTAATAAACAACAAAGGATGCTATAAAAGAAGGTAGGTACCTTTTTGCACCATAAAAGGTAAAAAGAAGACAATAATAGGTAGGTATAGGTAGCTACTCCTTCCTTTGTTATACTTGCACTCACAATGCGGAGTACAGAGCGCCGGTAATTATATTGATTATCGTGACGAATTCAGATATCCTTTTGCGAGGTTCTCAAGGATACCTAGTCTGCCACGATACTTACCCGACTACCTTCATCCCTCTCTTTCCCACCCCCTTTCCCGTCCTAACCCTATATCGCCCCGCAAGCAGCATGGCGTTTCACCTTAGGTACTTTCAATATCTTGATCGATGGTACAAATAATCCGAAACTAATAATCAATATTGAATTTAATAACATGACAATTCTTTTAGCGGGTGCTGTTTGTTTTCATGTACCTAGTTAACCCCTTTATTTTATTTTTTTATCTCACAGTCAACAGTCAACGGCTGACTGTGACAGCAGATACTAATTTAGGTACCTAACGAAGTTATGTAAGGTTGGAAGAAGTAGACATGTTAGGTAGGCCTTATGAAAATATATACGATTGGTGGGAGTCGTTTCAAAATATCAGGAAATAAACGATTTGGATTAGGAAGTAAACCAAAAAGCATATCTTCGCTCGAAACTCCTAATGGAAATTCCGAAAATGGACAGGACATATTTAAATAAATCAATTACCTATCCTTTAATTCTACCACTGGTATAAAATAATAGAATATTGATGTAAAATACAGCTGTAATTTCTAACTTGTGGGTACCTACCCATGTTTTCCCTTCATATATTATCCATAAAATTGACCAGACAGTTGATCCTGAGAGTTATAATTTTAATAAAATAATATTTTGTAATATTTACCAATATTTACCAATTTTAAACCTAAAAGCGACTTCAAATTTACCTACCTTTAATAGTAAGTTGGTATGGAAATCAAAATAATTTATTTACGGTGTATTTTTGGATTTATAAGCTGGTAAGCATGTAGCCAAAATTTCGGACAGCGTTGGCTAAAGAAGGAGATAGCGCAACACGGCATAACACTCCAAAAACAAATAACGAAAATACTTTTGGTCGTGAAAATCTAAAAACGTACCTATCAGTTTTATCCTTGGTGCATTCAAATGAAAATAGGTTTTATACTTTTGTTGTATTGTATGCACATTGAATGTACCTACTAAGTATGCCGAGGGACCAAGTGTCTAAGTATGCCGAGGGACCAAGTGTCTGGGGTTCAGCTGTCGTGAAATTCTTCGTTTTTCATGATAAATTAAATGACAGAAGACCTACTACATTCACTAGATACTACTATTTTTTAGCTAACTTTAAAAAAAACAACCAATTAAAAAGAAACGGTTTTTCAGTTCATTCTATATGCACAACTGTCACCCAGTGGGCGGGGCCTGCCTCTCTCCCCATTGGTCTATTTTGAATGTGTCGCGTTCCATTGTCAAGCCGGTCCCGGCCAATGGGAAGCGTCCCCTGACTGTGACAAATGAATTTAAAGTCGGTGACATCTGCGCAATGATCCCTACTCCACTGAATCCACTCCCCATAGAAAAGAACAATGTAGATTTTCAATTAATAGGGCGATGCGATTGGTGGATTTTGCCATGGAAATTTTGTTACAGATTTAATGTAAACGCAATCAATGCACAATCTAGATTCACCTTTTAAATATTTGTCATCTTATACTAAAGTTTTTATTATTATTATAGGTATGTATAATTTGTATAACTCCATTTAATATATTTTTTAAATACATACAACTAGATATTTGATTTTATATGATTCCGTTCTATTGTGATAACTCCAACACAGAATTACAATTGTAGGTATACCCCCGTTTGCCGTAGGTAAGTATAAAAAAATAATAAAGATGTTGTTGAAATATTTAACACACCATTCACCAAATACGTATAAACAAGTCATTACCCAATTTATATCGAAAAGAAGAACATCAAATTAAATTTAATTTAACTAAACAAACTGCGTAGCTCTGCGTCGAATTGTCGTACCTATTGTAATTTTCCTAATATTACATTTATCCATCTTGCATGGTGGAGTTAATATTTAGTTTCGATTTTATTTCGTTTTTTACTTTGTTTTTGCTTTAGATGTTGTTTTTGATTTTGTCTTCTATTTTGTTTTTGGTTTTGTATTTTAATTTTGCTTTGATTTTGTTGTGCTTATTTAGATATTATTTGTAATAAATAAAAGAAAACGAACGTATAAAAGCCCAGCCGGGCGTGAAAATCAAAAATAAAATAAAATGTTTTATTTTTTTAATGACTTAAAAATAAGAAGTCCCAATGACTGGGTTGGTTAAGGCGTCTGTTCCGTTCAGACAAGATCTTAGATTAGGGTTCCAGTTGCAACCGTCACTTTTTTTGTATCTTGTTCTTTTTCATATTTTTGTTTATATTTATTAGTGTTATAATTTCTTCAATGATATATTACATCTAAGTATTTAAATATAGATTTTGTTTTCTTGAAAGAATAAATAAAAATTTTAGAAGTGGAAGTTAATCCACTTTCCGAGATCCGATCGAGCTAAAACTCGGCAGATAGACTTTTTGTCGATGACAATGCATTGTCTTAACTTTTGGTGGCAATAACGCTCACACAAGCAAACATTAACGATTTCCCGAAAATTGACAATAGATTTAGATCGATATTATACCTAGATACCTATATTCTATAGTAAATAAAAAATATCTATATATATGTAGATATCTATTATAGGTTGATTTTTTATAAAATTTAAAGTAAATGCAATTTAATGTTATTTAGTTAATATTACCATATTATTCTATTAGTTAAATTCGGTAAATATTGTACATAGTTTTAACGTGGCCTAACCACAGTCAACCCTTAGAATGGCAGGAGACCACATTTGTCCCAACGCAAATAGGTCTCGTATAAAACGCTGTAACTCCCTTATTATCATAGTGAGAAATATATTCTAAACGGTGTTAGAAAGGGAAAACACCACGCTTTATATTCCAATACAAAGCGTATACAAAGTTTTGAATCGCAAATTGAAAAAAAAAATTTAATTATTTTTACATAAGAGCGACAAAAAGTGAAATAACAATATGTGTTTGTTATACGTTTGTCTAATAAAATATGTATGTATTTTTATTATCTGTAACTATAGTTAGAAAAAACGTAAGATGAGCCATTTTAAAAACTTTTTTATGTTTGTGTGCAAAAATTTTATATTTAAAAAAAATATATGTTTATTTCGAATTATATAATTTGAAAGCGTATTTCATCACCTTTCTAAAACAGTTTTTAGTTTTTGAATGTGCTCAGAAACATTTCAAATATTTACATTTTATTGTAAAGCGAAAATATTTTGATCAACCGAAAAAAATGACAATTTTTTGAAGGGTTAAAAGATTTGTGAACTCCGAAACGGTTGTCACAATAATAAAAACTGAACAAGGGTTTTTTTTTAAAGGTACTTACTTTCAGTACCTAATAATTACTTTACCTATTACAGTTCATTAACTTAAAATTTAAAAAAAAACCTTATGAAGATAGCCTCACATTTTTGGGGATACCTAATAATTTTTTTATAAAAATGAAAACATAACACATAAAAAATGGTTTTCAGATTTAAATTTAAAATTATTTATTCACATTTTGCTTCATAAGTATTTTTTAATTAATTATTTAAAATCTATTTTACCTACTTTATCTAAGAACTATATTACCACAGCATTACTACTAGATACATCAGTAGGTACTATCTTAATTTTCCTAACGAATATTTGCAAAAAGAAAATTATGAAAAGAGGATAGGTTTGGTTTATCGAAATTTCATATAGGCAAGGGATCTTTTCTTAATTTGAAGGTTAAGTGTGCAAAATTTCATCAACCTCGGAATAAAACTCATTTTTTTTATAAAAAAATAAACACACACCGGGACACTCTTCTATAAATTCATACCATTACCATAATGAATATAAACTTCGATAGTTGTGGAAGTGTAGGTTACCTAGAAATATCATCACTACATCTGCTCATATCAAAATCTCGAACTTTATTTTATTTTATTGTACAACATCACTCTTCAGAATCTCATAAAAATGACGTGATTAAAACGCCCCCTCCATCAATATCACAACCTACCCCAAATTCAGATTGCCATCCGAATAGTTACCCCATCCCTAATCTCATCCATTATATTTATGCATGTGGGAAGTAGGTAGGACGGTACTCGCCACCTACCTAGATACGTACCAACCTTCCCTATCTCTGCATAGTATATTGATGCATTTCGGTAAGTAGGTAACTACCTATACTATGATAGAGTTAGAGAGGAGGACATCCTAACAATAATAGTGTTCGTTCGCAGAGGATTATGAGCAGAACGCAGCAATCCGCTTAGCCGTTGGTAGCCATGTAGGCAGCGGTGCAGCTGTGCAAGGATTTAGGGCCCCAAAATCGGGGCCCGCGGCCCTTGTAAACCAATATGAAAGGTTTGGTTTGGTCGAAGTCCAGGAAGTTTCTCATGTTAGATATTTCGTTATTAGATAGATTTCTGCAAAGTTTTCTGTGAGATGTTCAGAGAGTGTATGTTTTTTTTAAAAATTAACTGCCAAACCCAAAAAAAAGCTTGAAATTGATGGACATTTGATTGGGTTTTTATTTCGATCACAGGACGAGAATATAAAGGAAAAAGATCTACATTTTGATGAAAGGATCTGCTGTTCCATCCACTGCTGATGAACACAATTTTCTAGGTTGGCACAATTACCGTCAGTTTCAGATATTTTATCTGGATGCAAATTTCGAGAGAAATCAATAAATGTAAATCAATATATAATAACCATGTGGGTATTTTAACAATATCTACTTGTGCAATAATATTTTACAAAAGTATTTTTATTAATGGAAGATGAATGACAATGACAGGTCTCTGGGAAATGGGTTAGTCCCAAAGCTGTTTCAACACTTAACACAAGTTGATAGTTAAAATTCAGTATTTCACCATCCTCCTGATAGTTAATCCATGCGATAACGAATATTAATAAATAAACAAATAAATACTCGCAACAGGTAAAAATCTCGGCTAACTTATCCTACATGTAGCCACTATTCATAGGTTAAAGTAATGAATAGAAATCTCAGACTTTTAAAATAAATAAATCGTGTTTAATTAATCAAAAATGTACGTTATTGTACGGATAATCTATGAGGAGGATGATGAAATATCCCCTTAGTAAAGTGAAGTTAGTTTTTCTTAGATATTTATTGAATTACTGTGTTTGTTTGACTTATTATTCTTATTGTCTATTATGGAAGTCATAAAATATAAATTTGAGCACCAAAGTCACCTTTTTCAAATGAAAAGAGCAAATGTATGTTATTCACGTTTGTAAATTTAATATTTTCTGTACTTTTATATTTCAACTATAGCTTTTACTGTGTTAAATTTAGATTTTTCAGTGTTTTATTGTGGAGTAACTTTTAATTTAACCAACCCGTAAAGTTATTAGGTATGCCAAAAGAATGATTGTTTCTAAAATGTGGATAGCAAATTCAGAATAATAAATAATACATAGGTATTTAAACACTTTGGGTTCTCCTTAATTCTTAATAATAGATAATATCTAATAATATTTGGATGACTTGTATAGCGCCGTTTTTGTGAAAAATCACCTCAAGGGCGCTGTATAAACTTATTAGGTATATATTTCTATAATCTTACTTCCAACTATAAACTAAACAAATCATCATAACAACTTATGGCTAAAAATTGCATCCACCGGTTCATCGATCACCGATACGAAACTATATGTACAATGATTTTACTAATGATGTAAAAACTTTACTAATGATAAAAATGTTCTGTAGGTAAAGGCAGATAATATATTGGACCATACTTTCCTCGGAGGTCACTTGAGATTAACAGTTTATTGTTTATTTAAATAAACTTAGGTACAGTTCGCACGCAGAAAACATAATTGGGAACTATAACACATAATGTATTCTTTATTGGACGTATTTTAAATGCAAAAGCAATATTTTATGATGGGTGGTACAAATTGTATGAAAATTTCTAGAAGTAGGTATTACCTATTTATATAAAAAAAACGTTGCTAATTATTTATTAGATCATCGATTTGTTTAAAATGTCATCCTCACCCTTGTTATTCAATACTTATATCATTTATTGCCTGACCCAATTTTTCTATGGTTCCACAAGAAAAATTGTGTCTTACGAAGGTGTAGTAGAACTTAATATAGCAAATTATTTGAAACCTTCTGACGTCACTACGGTAAGTAGTTGTTACTTTGTTGAATTTAGCGCTGCAGCTGTCCATCTACTCTCCGCCTGTCCCAACCCTCCTCGAAACTGGGGAACGGGGCTGTTGACCGCCCGTCCCCCGCTTCAGGGCCGCAGGCCTCTCAACCCCCCGCCCCTTCGGCAAACATCGGCCGCGCTCGGCAACCGTCGGAGGGGCTGACACCCCTAGGGACGGGGAAAGTGGATCAACTGAATGTGGGACGAATAAAACATCTGGAGATAAGATGGGAGTTTATGACGTCACAAGTGCGTAGTCTAGTTGGGAATGCCCGCTGGGATTAGGTTGAATATATTTCTTTGAGGGTGGTATGAGGTTTGTGGAAGCCTAATAGCAAAGGTCGTCCACAAGTAAATCAAATAAAAAAAATCTTCTTTATTACACAGTTTTCTTCACGAGGATCGCGAATATCGAATCACGGAAAGGACATTCGTTGTCAATGATACATTATTTTAACAAATGATGTCTTACAATTGAAGGAAGTTACTAAACTAGGTACAACTATTTTTGACAGCCTCCGTGGTCGAGGAGTAAGGCTCCCGACTAGCGATCCGAAGGTCGCGGGTACAAATTACGGCGTGCTTGATTTGTAATATTTCACAACTCATTCATTTAAAAATAATGTTAGGTAAATTGGAACAACGTTCTCTAGAGTGGAAGATACTCTATAGGAAAACCTAGTCTCGTTGGCTCAAGGTGATTGGGAGCAGCTATGCGTGCATGAACATAAAGGAAGATCTCTTTCCAGAAAAATAGTCAATTTTATGGCAAGTAATGAAATATTATGTCACAGCACGCCCCTGCTACCACTAAAAATACAAAACAGACCAAACTCTAAGTACCTACCTAACTACCTACTTAAATCAAAAACGCATATAATCCCACAACAGCATAATGAAAGCGGCCAAGGGCACCCATTTTGAGAAAGGGTTGTTTTTTAAAATACTTTTATTTCCAGTGACGCCCCCTACTTGACAAACAACGTTGTTGGGTCCCCTTGAGTCCCCTCATGTCAACCTATGTGAATAAAAACATGAAAGCGGGGCCTTTGTTAGGGGTTATTACCTACCTTTCTATTATACTTTGTTATGTTGAACATGCGTTCTGGAAATTTAACATGGCTTTCGCTTGTAAACACCGTGTTTGTTCAGCTAGGTTTGACGGTGGTAGTACTTATAATGATGGCTAGTTGTAGATATAAAATTAACTTATTGGCCTACTAGGAGAGATGTTTTCAGGGTATCGGTTTTAAAATCTACTATTTACATGGATGTTTAAAAAAAAAATTACAAAATTAAAAAAATGAATACCGCACGAAATCCTAAATTCTGGTCACCAAACACGGCTAAAAGCATTTGAAGCAACGCGGCAACGTTTCAATTCTAAATGGTGGTCTTACACCAGCATGAAACTGGGAGAATCTTCCACTATCAAACGTAATGCAAATATAGGTACTAGGTACTTACACATTATTTTTAATTTATTAATTGTGTAATATCACAAATTAATAATGTGCACACCGATTTGAAGCCGTGACCTTTGGATTGCTAGTCGAAGCCTTAACCCTTGACCAGTTTTTAGTACTTGTAGACAGGCTTAGGTGCAACAGAAAATATTAGTGTTATTTTATTATTTATCTACATCAGTAGGTGCGAATCCGATACTGTTCCATGATTTATTGCTAATAGGTACATACATACCTACGTAAAGCAAATAACTAAAGAGGAAAATGAACGTATTTACGCATTAAAACTGAAATTAAAAAAAAAACACTCCCTCGCTGTCCCCTCTTACCCCGAAACAGCTCAAAGATACTGGATATGGAGAACCATTTATTGGATAACCAACACTTCTGCCATAGATTCTCCGAAGAGGTTAGCTACGTTTAGTGACTTATTAGAGCAGGGGTGCCCGGGTTCATCGTTTGAGCTGTATTCAGGTCTTGGCGGTGGATGCGCCTGCACACCAGCTGCGTGGTGGGCCGGATCGGGAGAGGCCGGTTTAGCGAGACCCTTTGATCTCTCCAGCTTTTCTCTCCAAATATATTCAAACCCATCCCTTATGCTGTTTTTCTGTCCATAACTTTCTTCCTTTCTTTTCCTGAAAAGACCCACCACACTCTCTAAAGACGGCATAGGCCCTGTAGAATTCCCTTTCCTCAAGGCCTTCTGTATGGAGCTTGTGCAAAAAATAATAAATAACATACCACAATATTGGAAATACAATAGTCCCACTGGTTCCTCTCTTGGGAGCTGGGAATCTTGTGTTGTGTTTTCCATCGGATCACTAAATAAATATGTGTATATAATGTCGGTACATAATATTACATTGAATCCCAAACCAAATTATTAACTTCTTGTACGCAAAGGGTAGAATAACATACCAACGAATTCTAAATCTCACATTTCATCACAATTGAAGAGGGAAATGTCACTAATACTGCATATTTTTCATCGCGATACTTAAATAATAAAAAAATCTTTTGTTTGACGTCCATTATTCGAATTTGAATAAAGAACTACAAAAACGTTATCGCACGCCCCTGGCTTATTATTATTATTACTAACATTAACCCTTTCACATCATGTAATCCATTATGATCGTGATAAATAGATGGTCATAATTTTTATGAAACGCTTTTGACAAACATACCTACTTATCAAAAGTGGGTGCTAACAAAGAGTTGGAAAGAAAGAACCGAACGCTCTATTTTTCATGATAAAATTTTAATTTGAACTCTCAACTTTCTTTCAGGTTTAAATAAATATCATTATGAGTGAATAGTTTGAATAAATGGGATATTTTCACAAATTAGTAATGTCATTTAAAATGTATTCATGATTTAAAGCTTATTTTTCTGACACAGATCGTCTTACTAAAAATGTGTAATTTAATACTTTCATCTATAATTTCATAAAAAAATTAGCGAAATATTGTAGGTACATTTTTCACCAATTTTCCAATACTTAATTATGCACCTCTGTGAAACCATGGTTTCGTAGAGGTGCGCATTTAAATTTTGCTTTGGTCAAATTCTGGATTTTAATACCTATAAAGTTTTAGATCGTATTTATCACCATGGCTGTGAGGTAGATGAGGTACAAAAATTTATATGAGAATGTGAACTGGGACAAATATGGTCTCCTGATATATTTCACGGGTAACAGCTAAATTGTGTTCACTTTTCTCTCTCTTTGTAGGTAGGTACGTACTATATGTTATATCTATAATAATAATAATAATTTATACAGCGCAGTTTTTGTAAGAAATCACATCAAGGGCGCTGTACAAGTAAATATATAATAAAATTGGAATAACTAATATTTTTAATAATTAGATATAACTAACGACTTATATCTAAGATTTGTAGCTAGTGGCTTATATCTAAGACTTACCTATAGCTAGTGACTTATAACTAACTTATAATAGTTGACTTAAAACTAGTGGCTTAATGACATATAGAGACTAAGTACCAACATTTTAAAATACTTGATTTGCCAGGGTTGTCAGTGATAATGATAACATTAAAAACCAAACAACAAACCAGTTCTGTAGGTAGGTATATGTACAAACTAGTAAAATAGATAAGTTATTGCTGCGAGTCGAAGCAGTTTGAGGATTTATAAATTTTATACATACATACACATTTTATACATATACGTAGATAGGTATTGGATTGGACAAATCGTACAATTCCTTATTTGAAACAAATTAAAAAGGTTAGGTTCTACAAATATGCATTTTTTGTAATTATGTAGGTAGGTATTTTAGTACCTACTTACAAATCTTATAATTTCCGAGGATATGTATATTTTTTTAATTAAGATGAAGCCATACTAAATAATGCAAAATCATACAAAATCGTATGTTTTAGTTTTGAAAATTTGACCGCTTAGAAGTATTATAGATGCTTCAATTAAATACTGCGTGTAGAACATACTTTGGCCCTTAAAAATATCGGTCATTTTTTTAAATAATTCTTTTAATAAGCTTAGAATAAAATAAAGTATTAGGTCTATAAAAAACATTTTTAACTGAAAACTCTCCTACTTATAAACACTTTTTCGGATATGGTTTTATTGCATTATGTGGCAAATTCAGTTTCTTATATAATTATCGCGAAAAAAAATGATATTTACGCCCGAACCTCACAAAATAAAATATTATATGCATTTTCGCGTTGGTATTTTTGACATCACGGCGACAATACGGCAGTTGACGAATTTGCTATATCAAAGTGAACCTTATACCGTCCACCGAAGAACGACTGGCAGCCGCCCCCCTGTCTTCCGTCATTACTCCTCCGAACGGAGCGGAGAGCGGTCGTGTTATGCTCCGCGCCGCTTATTTTCGTGAAGTCAATTTAAAAATTCCGTTTTATTGCAATAAACAATGCATTAAAAAAGAATTAATGTTTTTTACAGGCCTTTACGAAATCAACATGTAAAAAAAAAATCTCAAATATCTTTTCCAACCTTTCCAAAAGCTTTTTCTCGAGTATTTTTAAACTCCTCCCATAAAAGGGCGTGAATTCCGATTTCGATTTTTTCCTGTACTAGTGGATCGCCTTAATAAGAGAACCTGAGAAATATATTTTTTTGACGCGAGGTCTAAACTATTCCTGTTCACAGAACAATAGTCAAAAGTGATTCGTTGCATCTGCCGAACACGTGCGGGGAAGAAAAATTCCTATAAAAAATTTGTCCATCATTTTATTCACCAGTGTCCATCTGGCCAAAGAAATAGATATTATTATATTATATTTTCATACAATGCGTTGTTGTAACAAGCAGTTGTGCTTTACCATACTTGGTCGAAGGCTTTACCCAATTAGATGTTACGATAGATTGCACCTTGTTGGGTGCAACTTTATAAATCCAGTCATCCAGTGAAACACCTGGTTTTTAAAGTAGGTACCGAACATGATTGACCATCATTGATTGTTTTTTTTTTTCAAAACCATTTGATACTTGATATATGTTTTTGTATGTTCTTCTCTTGTTTATTATCATTACTAGCGTAGTCCCGAGAAAAAAACACGGGATATTATAATTATGGGAATTGTGACGCAGAAAAAAATATATTCCTCGTGATTATTTTCATCTTTAGAAAAAAAAAGACTTCTATCCAATTTTTATTTTATTTATTATTTTTTTTAACATTAATTCCACGTAGGTGGCTCTGAGGAAAATAGTTTTCCTCGTGACCTGTGTCATCTTTGGGGATGCTGTATGGAGGGGTTTTTTAAGGAAAGAAAGGGGGGGGGAAGATTTGCAGGAAGGAAAAAGGTATGAGGGGTGGTTAGGAATCTGGTGGTCTGGAGTGTCCAGGAGTGACGGATGTTTGAATCCATCTCCTGATGCTAATCACCCGGTAGGTCCCAGCACCCAAGACCTAGTAAATCCTCACCCCGTGAACCCCTGCTAAGTTACCAAACGTAGCGAACCGCTTGGGATGACCTAGGGAAGAGGGGTTGGTAATCCAAAGAGTAGCTACGGGACGGCCGATTTTATGGTTGACTGCCTTCAAAGTTAACCGTGTCAATCTGCATCCACATTGTCTTAGCATCTGTAGATAATTCATCCACTAACCTACCCATCTAAATACCACGTGGAAATTTTAATGCGTAATATATCACCGCGAACCCTGATTGGTCGACCGGTCTAAAGGTGGCCGTTGGGCCCTCGAGGGAAGATCATCTCTATGTAACACCAAAGAGTTTCACCAATAGAAGTGCGTTTTGGACGTGTGTGTGTACCCAAAATAAGCTCAAATTGTCCTTTTCTTCGGGTGATACTGACAATATTTCACGAAATTAATATTATTTGCTTATTTGGGGAATTTGAGTTTATTGGTCTTTCAACTCGATATCGAATTGTAAGCTCTCTCAGTATTGCCGTGGAGAAGGTCAATTATAATTGTTCACTATAATATATTTATTTATCGGATGTAGGTACGTCCCATTTACAAAATATTTATGTAACGTAATATACACATAAGAAGAATGAAAATAATAAATAAAGGATGATAATATATTTATTGATTAAAGCCAAGGTTTTGTCTTGAGTTGACTTTTCAACGCATTCTGAATTTTGTAGTGAATACCGCACAAGAGTCCCAACTGTTCCCAACCGCCAGGAGACAGTGAGACTGGCATCCCCAATTGGGGTAAGTTTGTTAGACTGAAGTCAGTTGGGAGGGGAAGGTAATGAGAAAGAGGAATGTGGGAAAGTATTGGTAACCTGGAAATGTGGATCTAGTAACTAAATACGGCTAAAGTCATTTCAAGCAACGTTTCCATTCTGAATGGTGGTCTTACACCAGGGTGGTACTGAGACTGTCTTTCACTTTGGAACTTGCCGCAAATATACTTTATATTACTTTAAGTTGATGAAATTGTGAAATAGCATAAATCAGTCAAATAAAGTTTACTTGCGCACGTCGGGTTTGAACCTGCCACCTCCGGATCGCTACCCCTCCAGCAAACAGGTGAATAGTACTCATAATTAGACCAGCATTGATTGAGGAAGATTAATTCAGGGATGCGTTGTAGTAAAGTAGGTGAATCAATAATACAATTACCAATTAAAGCCATTAAACAGAGCTACATTGCACATCCCCCAACAGCCCCCATGCACTTTTTTTAAATTTTGTATTATTCTCCATTATATATACCTAAGTATATAATTGTTTTGTGGAGAACCTGAAAAAAAAATATTTTTTGAAACAAACGAGGACAAATCTGTTCCTACGGTATTGTAAAGGGGAAAGGTTTAGAATTAGTTCAATTTCATCATACGAGGAATAAAATTGTTTCTTTCGAATCCTAACCTCTTGGCAGAACCCATGTTGAACGAATTCAATACGACGGATTCACAGGCGGGATGCTGTAAAAATATAACATGTCGTTACAGAGAGACCCCTACCTACAAATAACACAATGATCTGCATCATCTGATATGTTCCACATCCGCCGAAAGCTGCGCACATGATTGGACTATGTTCCCCATATAAATTGCTCGCTGTACCGAAGAAATATTATGAAAAAGTCTCGTTAAAAGATGGACATCGGTCATGTTGTGTAATTATTGTAATAAAGATTATTTGAAGTGAAAGTATGTAATAATTTTGAACTCACATAAGAAAATTTTGCAGTTAGGGATATCTATTATATGTCGTCTTTTCTTCGGTTAAGAAAAAAATTATTAATGGACCGACAAAACTTCGGCCCACGTGGATTGCTTGTTAATTGATCGAACCTTTTTTTTATATAGAGTACCTACCATAATTCGTACTTTAAACATGTACCTATTGAGAAGTACTTTTCTTTACTGTGTTCGCTCAAAACATAATGAATCTATTTTATTTTTATTTTTAACTTTATGAGTAAAAACTCAAATGGAACCAATATCTTTTTCTGATTTTTCTGTCTTCAGATTTTGATTGAGTTTCGCTAATATTGTCTTCATTTAATTAAATATAATGAATCTAGTTTTTTTTTACAGACAAGAAGGAAACAGTATTGCATTTGTAGTTATTTGCTGTATCTAACATCAAAGTAGGTAGGAATAGCTAATTTCCAACCTACCTCTTACCCATTTCCTACCCCTCCCTACATTTTTTTTTATTTTTTTTTTACTCTTCATTTTAAGCACCCGCTAAACTGCCAGAGCAGTTTGTCAGCAGGTCGATTTAACAATATTAATATAACACAGAAGAACAATTATAACAAGAAACCACAATATAGAAAATAGAAACAGAAGAATAACTTTTTAGTAATTACAATACAAAAGCATAAAATACAAAGACAGACAGATATAATACAGGCAAATTACTCATAGTTATATTATACACAAGATGAAAACAAAATTCAATATAAAAAGTCTTGATCTATTAGCCATTTTTTCAGTTTTTTTTTTAAATCAGTGGTGCAATTTGATTCGTTTTTTATGTTCATTGGCATCTTATTAAATATGGTAGGGACAAGATAAGCGAATGTCCGTTGTCCGTATTTATTTACAATTTTGGGAATGGACAACCCCTCATTTTTAATTAATCTAGTGCCATATGCATGATCTACCTTTTCTTTGTACTTTGAATCCGACAATAGGTTTTGGCATACAATTTTAAACCATAATATCCCTCGCACAGGTAATATACTAATTGACTCGTATAATAATTTTATGTTTCTTCTTTGTGCATAAATGCTTTTGCTTACCAAGAGCTTAGTCATAGAGTTCTGAATTGTTTGAATGTAATCTATATTTGTCTTGCACGAGTTTCCCCAAGAAGTTATTCCGTATCTGATAGTAGATTCCGCTAGTGACAAATAGATTATTTTCAATGTACTTATGGGCATAAAATATTTAATTTTATAAATTCGTCCCGCAATAGCTCGCAGGCGTTTGCAGATGTTGCTTATGTGAATATCCCATTTCATATGCGTATCTACTGTTATCCCCAAATATACATACGTTTGCACAAGTTCAATGGTTTCGCATTTGCACGACTGTGAAGAATTGTGTATACACTCAAATGTATGCGACTTAATTAAAGGCGTAATGGTATATTTGGCATGTGGAGATCGTATATGCATTATTTTGGTTTTTTTTGAATTAATTATAAGACCCGCATCATGAGACCATTTCTGTAAGGAAAAGAAGTCGTGCTGCATGAGTTTTATTGCAATTGATAATTCTTCATGCGAAATGACTAGCGCCGTATCATCAGCATAAACGTAATGTTTAACAAATGTGAAAATTTTATTCATAAGTGAAACAAATATTATATATAATGTTGGGCCGAGAATTGACCCCTGCGGGACTCCTGTTGACATAAATTTAGCTTTGCTGTAAGTTTGGAAGAGTTTAACTTTAATTTGTCGATTGTTTAAATAGTTTTTGAATAGTTCTAGTAATTTTCCCCTAATTCCTATCGCCTCCAATATTTGTAATAATTTTTTCGGATCAATGGTATCAAACGCTTTAGAATTGTCTATGAATAAAACCAGTACATGTTTTTTATTATTGAGTTCTTGATTTACGTAATTGGAAAAGTCCTGCAGTAACAATTCTGTACTTTTATTTTTTTGAAATCCGTATTGGTTGGGATCAATAATGGAGAAACTTTCTAGGTATTTTATTAAATTTACGGAGATGTATTTTTCTAGAATTTTTTCAATAGCTGGCAGTATACTGATTGGTCTGTAATTTTCTATTTCAGAATGTTTTCCCCCTTTGTATATTGGCCTAATAATGCTACATTTAAGCTCATCAGGTATAACTGCTTGCGACAAGATTTTATTAATTAAGTGGGTAATTACCGGACATAGAATAGTTATATGTTTTTTAATGTCGAACATTCGAATATTGTCAATCCCCGGCGACTTAGAATTATTAAGTTGACCGACAATCCTGCGTATATCTTCACACGTAGCTCTGGGCAGGTACATGCTATGCGACAACTCAACGGGAGCTATGTTAGACGCTTTGTAGTCACATTTGTGTAACATCGAGCTGATACTGTTTGAAAAGTACTCAGCGAATCTATTTACTACGATTTCCTCTGTTTGGCCGTTACTATTTAGCATATACTTTGAAATAATTTCATCGCAGTTTGTTTTTGTTTTACGTCCCAATAACTTGTTTATTTGATCCCACGTTTTTTTAGAATTGCTGAAATGGTTTTTAAATGTTTCATTAAAATATGCAGTTTTACTTTTTGTGATTAATTTGGAAACAGTATTTCGGGATAATTTGTAGTTTATTTCGTAAGTTTTATTGGTAGGTGAGTTTTTCCATCTTCTGTATAGGGAGTCTCTTATTTTATTTTTTTCTAAAATATCATCCGTTACCCATAATTTTATTGCAAACGGTCTTCTTTTAGGTTTTGGATAGAAATTGATTTTACTTTTTTCGTACAGGTCATTAAACATATTTTTGAATTTACTATATACGTCAACGCAATCTTGTTCCGCAAGCAGGGCTTTCCAATTATAACTAGGTATGTATTTATCAATTCGTTTTTGAGATAATATTGAAATACTTTCCCTGCGTTGTTTAGTTTTTGTAATTGCACTACTGTATGTAATGTTGAGAGCTGTCGCAAAGTGATCCGCTATAGTAAAATCACAAATACAAGATGAAAGTACGTCAGCTTGTTTCTGCCTGCTATTGAATCTTACAAAAATGTGATCTATGCATGTGCGTGTAATATTACCGGCTACTAATGCTTCCCTTGTTACATCATTGATACACTTTATTAAAAAATGGCTAGATAATATGTTTTCGTATGACATAATAACCGGGTTTTGAGGGTTTAATAAATCTAAATTAATGTCTCCAAAAAATAAAATATTTTCCAAGGGGTTGATAGCATTTGATAATATGGATGAGATTTCATTCAGAAACAGTGATTTACTATGATTAGGAGGGCGGTATATTGCTAAAATGTTCATTGATATATTACTAGGTAAAGTTATGATGCCAAATACACTTTCAAAATATTTTGTTTCTAGTGATTTTTGTAGAAAAGTGATTTCATCTCTAACATATAATAATATCCCGCCTCCTGTTTTTTTTATTCGACAATAGCTATAAGATTTGAAACCAGGAATTTCGTAGAGACAAGTAAGGTCATTTGTAATTGCTGTTTCACATAACATCAAAATATCTATATGCTTCCAGCATGTATTAAGATAGATGTTAAGAGTGTCCCAGTATTTGGAAATGGACCTTAAGTTTAGTTGCACAATATTTACTTGTTCCCTGTTGCAACCCTTTTGTGTTGCAGCACTGTGTTTTTTGTCCTCAAACCATTTTTGAAGATCACTGGTTTTGAAAAAATCAACCTCATTGTCCTCCTCAAAATAATAATTATTGGACGCCATAGTCGATCGTAGCAAGGTCCTTTTTTAGTGCAGCTTTGTAGGCAGGGCAGTTGTCCCTATCTCCAGTCGAATGCGCAGCTGGCTTTCCGAATCTAGCGCACGTTGCGCACACTGGTTTGGCCGCGGTATTAGGACAAGATTCGGTGGTGTGGTTCTCTTCGGCACAGTGTCCACATCTGAGAGTGTCTCTGCAGTATTTGTACGAGTGTCCAATCATTTGGCACTTAGTGCAGACGGTGAGTCCAATGAAGTCTCTGACGCGGCACACGGTCCAGTTGACGAAAACTTTTTCCTGTTCCACCAGCAGTTTTCGTAGTGTAGCGGGCATCTCATAAACGCGATGACAGGTGGTTCCGTTTCGAGCGCCGGCCAGGTGACTCAGCTTACACGTTTTTATTTCTCCCTCGATGTCCTGTATATTGGGAATACTCGTGAGGGCGATCCTCAAGAATTCAGCGTCCTTCAGGTCCCGCGGTACATTGAAAAATATTACCCTCGGGAGTCGTTTTGTAGGTAGCTGAGCCTTAAGTGTGCTTGAGTTGAGTGCAAAGCACGGTGCGTTCAATAATTTTTCTTGCTCACCTGTGGTTGCCGTGTTTAAAAGGACACCTTTGTTCCTAATTTTGCGAATCCCGGTGATGCGTACGCCTAGCTCGGATGGTCTAATTATGTCTTGGATAATTTTTTTTGTTCCCTCGCTATCCTTGGTGGCATCTGCATCTGTAGGGAAGATACAGATGGCGGGCCTTGGCGCACCGACGCGATGCCCAGATTGGGTAATAGGTGGGGGTTGGTGAGCAATATTGGACTGATTTCGGACAATGTCAGCAAATGACAAGCTAGCCTCCGTTGCCACGGCGACTCTTCGCATCACAGGTCCTAGGTCAGTCTCCAGCTGGATTATTTTTTGCTCCAGGTGCCTTTTTTCCTCTTTTTCATGGCGTATTTTTATTTCCGCCATTTTTAATTGAGCAGTTACCGTCGCCAAATCAGCCCGCATCGTCTCGCGCTCCAACAACAATTGAGAAACGGCTCTGAAAACCTCTGAGACATTTCTGCAAATCTTCAGTTGCTGATCCTTCGTCACCTTAGACTGCTTCTCGGCCAAGACTTCTTGAAGGGCTGTTAGATGAGCTTGCGCTTCATTAAGTACGTCAACTCCAGAAACGCTTGGAAATTTTGTTTCATTGTTTTCCGAGCAATGAGAAGACGTATCGTGGTCCTCCTCTTCTAAGTCCTCAACAAGAACGCACTTTTCTCCATGTTCTTCCATATCAGGAGACATCATTATGTCCAGCGGACGTTTTTTCGGCCGATGCATTACGAGTTTTTATTATTATTATTTTCTTTTAAGACATAAAATCTTCCAATTATTATTTAAAAATGGTAAGTTTTATTTAAATATAATAAAAATAAAAAAAAAATTACTGCGACAAAAATATGTTTTAAAATAAAAACATAAAAAATTAAAATTATAAGTTTGTTTGTCCGGGGATCGAACGCTTCTCCGCAGAAACTGACTTAAATGGGCGATCGAACCGCTCTATCAACTACGCCAGTTTACAGGTAGGTGCATCCGAGATTTATGACCTATATTAAGATGTCAATATCGAACACTGTCAATGGGCTGTTTGTGTATCGCAATTCAAAACACTGTTTTTATTGTTTAACTCGCATTAGGTACCTTCTTTATGTGAATATTGCACAAGACCCAACTGGCTCACTACTGGAGCCAGTGAGACTATAGCATCCCCAATTGAGTTATTTTGTAAGGCTGAAGGAAGTACCTGGCTATTAAGATCTGGTCACCAAACACGGCTAAAGCCATTTCAACCAACGTTTCCATTGTGAGTGGTGGTCTTACACCAGAGCGATACTGAGTGTATCATCCACACTGGAACGTGCCTATAAAATACAGTACATACCTTCCTGTCCTTTCACAAAAATAAAATTCGCTCTTCTATAGATATATAATCCATTTCATGTCGATGATTGGTGATCAGATCTGAATAGGTACTACCCCACCTACCTAGTCTCCATCTTTTTACACTTCCCATTATCTTCAGTTTCACAACATACCCCAATTGGGGATGCCATGGCCTCACTGGCTCCAGATGGCTACGATCAGTTAGGACATTTGTGCGGTACTAGCGTATAAATACACTTCTAGGGTTTATCAATTCAGTGCATTGTGCCCACTGCTACAAGCCAGTAGAGCAACTACTGCAGCTGTCAGATATCACAGCCCGGCACGGCTCAAGCTGGAAATCGTATCTGTCAAGAGGGAATGGTTTCCCTCCCACTCGTTATGGCAACACAATGTTACACCCTGTCCTTATATATTATTTTGTAACGAACAAAGGTTATCGTTATAGGTGAGTGTTCCCAGAGTCGAAATGATGTTACATAGCGCCTTTAGTAGTTAGGTATCTACTGTTCTCTTAATTTATCCTTCAAAATTCGGCTGTATTTTGTCAGTATATATGTAAACATACGTTAGCTTTACAATAAAATCTAAATAAATAATATATATGTAAATGTATGCGAAAACTAAAAACTGTTTTCGAAAGGTGATGAAATATGCTTTCAAACTGTATTATTAAAAATAAACATGTAATTTTTTAAATATAAAAATTTTCAATGCAAACTTTAAAAAACGTATTAGCTCACCATATTGTGTAATGAAAGAAAACAGAATAAGTTTCAAATTCTCCAAAACAGAGCAATGAGAACAATACTCCTAAGAAATAGATTTTCAAAAATAATTAAAATGTTAAAGGAACTTAATTGGTTAACAATGAAACAAATGCTGACCTTGAACACGTTGATATTTATTCAAAATATATATATTTTTTTATTTAATGACAATATAAGATAAAGTAAAATTACACAATAAGTAAAAATACCAAGTTATGTGGTTTGTTTACAGTCCTCTTCACTAGGTTTTCCTGTTCCGAGGCGGACTGTACGTTGCTGAATGGGTGCTGATCTTTATTTCCTCATCTTCTAGTTTCTTGATTATAGATAAACAAAATAAACAAAATAAATAAAATAAAAGTATCGGTTTGTTGTCTGCAGGTTGCAGTGCGGTTATTTCATAAGTTTAATGATTTCCGCATCGTCCTGTTTACTTAACCATAATTTGATATCTTTTTTAAACTTTTGTATCTCCATGGTGTTCTTAGTTTCAATTGGAAGGGCATTATGTAATTTTGTCGCATGGAAATTATGGTTTTTCTGGCCAAAAGATGTATTTAATTGCGGGATATTAAGTAGTTTTGAGGATTTCGACCTTGTAGTGTAGGTGTGATGGTCCACAGGATATTCATATTTTTTTTTAAATTTGAGTAGTGCATTTTTTGAGTATAATTTAATAATGCTGAACACATTAAAGTTTTTAAAGATTTATGTTATTTATTTATTAAATAACATGTTACCAAAATGCTTCTCAAATAGAATCGTATACAATAAGGACATTCACAGACATTACACAAGGACGTACAAGAAAATAAGATTAAACAAAAAGGACAAAACGAATACGCAAAACAGTTTGTTGTACAAAGGAATTAAGTTATATAACACACTACCAGAAACTCTAAAGTCCTCACCAATTGAAAAGTTTAAGATGTATTGTAGGAGCTACATAAAAGAAGAAAAAATATAGTGAATTTTAAATCTTATAATTAATTAGCTGCAATATGAAATATTATAATTAATTAGAAATTTGTTACCTTAAATGCACAAATTACTAAAATAAAATTCAAATAAAAAAAAGTAAAAATAAATACTTTTTAATTAAAATTACTGGTAACGAAAAAAAACCATACACATATTTTATTAGACAAATGAACTACAAACGTTATTATCACCTCACTTTTTTGTCGTTTCATGTAAAAATATTTTTTCGGTTTCGGAATCATTGGTTTCATAAAGGTGTACATTTTGATCATACTCCTCACTATGATTGTAAGGTAGACAACTATTTCTGTGAGACCTATGTGAGCTAGGACATATATGATATCTGGTGATTAATCGGGTTAAAAAAAAATTACACATGTTCATGGCGATGCAAGGTTGATGCATGTTGTATTAAAAACAATCATACTTATTTTGCGTCTAATTATACATAAACTACGCAAATATATGACAACTACCTTTCCTTAAACTCTGACAAAACTTATTTCATGACTTTTACATTATCAGACAAATTCCATCCAACAATAAATTCCAATATTACTATTCATAACTCTTGTAATAATTATACGGACAACTGCAATTCACCTAAATGCTCAAAAATCTCAAAAAAAAGTAATATTAAATATTTAGGCATAATTATAGATCAACATGTTAAATGGACAGAACATATTGCACAAACTGTGAACAGAATACGTAAACTTTATTACGTATTCCTCAAACTAAGAAATATTCTACAAAAATCTATGCTACTAAAGGTTTACTATGCATTAGCCCAATCAGTTCTACAATACGGAATAATAGGCTGGGGAGGAGCGTATAAAACCAACTTAACCCCACTTGAAATAGTACATAGAAGACTCATCAAAATTATTCTAAAGAAACAATTAGATTATTCAACCCAAAAATTATTCGATGAATTCAAAGTGTTACCACTTAATAAAATTTACCAAAAAAATGCATTACTTCAAATCCACAAAGATAAACTAACAATAAAGTCATTTAGCACCAGGCCGAGAACCTTAGGACAAATAATAATCCCTAAACTTAATACAACAACAGCCCAACATCATTACACATACTCAGCCATAAAATGCTTTAACGAACTCCCAAAAGGAATACAATCCGAAAGGAATTATGAAATTTTTAAACAAAAAGTTAAAAGACATTTTACTTTTTATTAGATTTAGGTATGTGTTACGATGTGCCAACTTATATTTCCATTCTGATCAAAAAAATGTCAACTTATATTTTTTCTATGTATGAAAATTCACATTATGTTTATGTACAAAAAAAAATGCCAACTTATATTTTCATTGTAAAAATTTTTTTCCATTTTGCACAAAAAAAAAAAATAATAATAATTTCAAAATTATTATTCAACTTATTATCCATTGTATATATTTAAAAAAAAGTAGTTCTACATACATCCAAATTGTAACAACTGTCAAGTATGTATAGTACTGTCAATCTGATAGTGCTCCCTCTCTAAACACGAGAATTTCTCAATTAGGGAGGTATTGTTACCACCAATATTATATATTATATGTATTTTTGTTTAATTGTATATTATATGTATTGGTTAATAAATAAAAAAAATAAAAAATAAAATATGGAAAATTAGTATGTTTTAAATCGGTAGAAATTTGGGAAGCCGATCAGACTCTACAAGCACACTTTTCCAGGCAACAACTTTATATTTGATTACCTAACAATTGTGATCACATAAAAATATCATAGGCCCGGTATATCAATCAATCAGTCCGTAACCTTGCAATGTACAACATTCCTGGTTCAAATTTAAGCTAGCTAAGCCTTGGTAAGCCGCAGAATAGTTCCCTTTTTGGACGTCGAGGCGTTAGCAGTCACATGCCAAACGTGACGTTTGCGTAAATAATTGCATTTCACCAATTTACATAAATTGCATAATTTTATCAGTAAGTATGGACTATTATATTCATCGAGCGATGAGGAATATCACTGTTATTGATTTATATCGATCGGAAGTAGTCTGGTAAGGGATTTTAAGTTTAATTTCAGCGGTTAGTCAGTTATAATTTCATGAATGGTGCACTGACCACGGCAAAATAAATAGATATATAAAATTAGTGTGCTTACATATACACTATACACCATGCTGATTGGAGTGGGGAATTTGATCAAAAATAGACTCGTAAATTAAGCCCATACTAAAAACAAACTGAAAGATCGCGATCTCCTGTTGCATAGATATGTTCCGATGACGATGACAGTAGAGTGCGTAGATATACCACTATATGAAAATAAAGAAAAGATACATATTCCTCTAAGAAAGTCATAGACGTCATGTATATAATATTGGTGACGTCCAGTTCGATTTCGACCTATATACTGATTATATTCCAAGCCGTGCTAAGCTCGGCATTCCAACCAAGCTGAGCTTAAAATCAACTGATATATATGGACCATAATGTACTTTGTTACCTAACTACCTAAATTACATTCCCACGTGCAATTTTATTATAATCTTAAAACAATAAATTCTATCATAAAAGCACTCAAAGTCAACGAATCATGAACACATTTGAACATTTTAATGTCTTTTGATTTTCCTAGTATTTTTGGGAGATTATTTTATTTTCGTATTGTTTACGAATATTTGATTGTTATTTTATCACCGTAATAACTCTCACGAGTCAAAAGGGAATGTAATGCTACTCGGAGGATAAAAGACTATAAATACAGTTTTATTTTTATTTACAGCTGCAAGTTGAGGAAAGCAGCTTACATGGTTTTGCGGAGAGTTATTTATAATGTTAAGCATAGTAGATACCTACATACATAGATACCTGCCTAATAACTTTAAGATGTATATAAGCTTTTGTGAGTATGAGCAAAATGACAAAAAAATAGTACTCCTATTCAATTAGGTATGTGCCTAGAAGATTCAACCAGTAGCGTGCAGTGCCCAATGCAAAATATAAGGCTCATATAAATATGGCTTTGTCGAAAAAAATGGTGCCATCAACGACCTGGGATCCTAGCATGGTCGACCAATAAGGCTTGATAGGATTACTTTTGGTAACTACTTCTCTTCGTTTCCTAGCATTATAAAGTTGACGTCGGATAAGTAACAGTGCAAAATGACTAAGTGTTCTTAATATATTCGACGTCAACTGTTCTTTGCTCGTTAGCGATCTGCAGTTGTCCTAGAGAACGATGAGAAGTTACCGAAAGTTATCCTATCAATCCTTATCGATCGACCACGCTAGGACCCCTAGCCCCTTACTTTCATTAACTTATCATCGTTCTATTAGACAACTGCAGAATGATAACGTACAAACAACAGTTGACGTCGAATATATTAAGAACACTTTATCATTCTGAACTGTTAATTATTCGTTGACGATCTGCAGTCATGCTAGGCAACGATGAGAAGTTACCGAAAGTTATCGATACAATCCTTTTCGATCGACCGTGCTAGGGGTCCTGAAAGAATCGTCTTATCAACTGGTGAATTTTCATATAGACTTAGATTGAGTTGAGTATTGAGAATATTTAACTGGTTGATGGAGGAATCGAGTTATAGATGATTACAACTTTTTTTAATTTACATATTAGCTCCACACAGGAGGCCCAGTGGAAAATAATTCCCTTCAGAGCCTGTATCACCTTTGGGGATGCTGTGTGGAGGGTCTTTTTAGCAAAATGAAGGAGAGGAAAAATGTGGATAGGAAAAATGTATGAGAGGCGAGTAGGAATACATCCCTCCCACCACGGTGCGCAGGAGAGGGTCAAAATGTCTCCCTCAACCGGTCTCTCCCGATCCTAACTAATCCCAAAAGAATATATTTTTTAAAGATATTGTAGGCTTGAAAAGGTACTGATTTTTGCAAAATTAGTAATTTTTAATGACAAACATGGTGCTGGAAAGACAATAGAATTCCTGTAGCCACTGCACGCCACTGGAATTCTCCATCATCAGACCACTAGCTCAAGTGGGTCATTTTACCTAATAATTTTATGTACGTTACCTATACATTTTGTTAATATTTTAAGCAGCCCTTTCCTTATCACATTCCTAATACTTAGGTAACTACAAAATTGAAGAAGATTGCGTAATGCGTCATCCAATGTGTTTAATTTGATGTTTTACTTTAAAGTGCTCTCGTCACCGCACTATCTTACAACTGATCTCGGCCACTAAAATTACATTCAGGCATCGGAACACAAACGATCGCAACAATGAACGTGCCTACCTTTAGGGGGCAGGGATGCCACGGCACAACGATGTTTTCTAAGATAGAAAAAAATTGGGATCGATGTTTACATCTGTGGTCCTTGTAGAGTTTAATTGGTTTTGGTGTGAAATATGTAATAAACATTTGAAGTTTATTATTATTATTAGTCGACATAGCGTAATGTTGATTACTCCTATTTGACAATTCTCAATAGTTGCAACGCTCATGCGCTCTAGCGAAATATAATGGTACTATCGAACACGGCTAATTTTTAAAAAGAAAGGCAAACATTCCCGCGTGACGAAGAACATGACAATATTTTAATATTTCCCACTATTAATTCAGTAAGTGGAAAATGTTGCTTGTATCGTGATGGAGGACTTAGTCAGCTGAAGATTTAAACATGCGATGGCTGGGTTGGACCCAAACGCGATGCCAATTCAACCACTGACCGGACATGGAAAACACAAACAAATTTACGAATAAACTATGTAAGTGCAAAAAAGTAATATGAAACATTTATGTTAAGTACACACAATACATATCTATCTATATATATAAAGTGGTTGAGTTAAATTAGGATTTCACTGCGTTCAGTCAATTGCTTTCATAAATAAATCGATTGAGTTTATTAAGTTCAATCAGACATTTGGGACCAATTGTTTCACAAAATTTAAACAGTTCATCAAAGTTAGTTCTCAAGTTTTGTAAAAGTTCTATCGTCATTTCAGTTATGCGAAACAACTTACTAATAATTATATAATAACAGAACTTGGACAGACCCTTTACAGAACTCGAAAATTAACTTTGAAATTTGATGAATTGTTCACCTTCTGAGAAACAAAAATACTAAGTATGTATACATAATTTGTGAAGATTTTACCTTATGTGATTATTTCACGATTTCGATGTTTTTCAAGCGATGTTCAAAAACTTATCAGCATCAAACAACGATATCTATTTAATTTCGAAACACAGATGATTCGGTTCAGAAGTGGCACCCCTAATAATAATTACATGCTATTATTATTTTAGTAGGAAATAATAGTGAGGTGTAGGTTGTCCCAAAGAAAATAAGTAGATGGAAGTTTGGTCCAAAAGTGCTTATTATGATTTTCTAATATTGTCTAGATAGGAACTTTAGAATAGATGAATATTATATTATGTGGGTCTATCTAAATGTGATCTACAAGTGAAATGTGTTGGCCACTTATGGATCAAAAAATTATGTTAATTGGAATAAGTTAATATTTTCTTACATAAACAATATGGCACACAGTGTAGGTATACATACATAACACTTATTGTTATAGCATTCTTGGCGTTATGAAATGAAATTTTAAACGAAATTTAATATTTATATCACGTTGGTACAAGTGACCATAAATGACCGTTACTTCCATTGTTGCAAGATATGTTCAATTCTATAAGAAGTAAATTTACAATCAGTATAGGGAAAGAAGTGTTATGAAACTAATTGCAAAAGTGAATGGTAGAAGAAGTCGGGGACTCCTGTAGAAGACACGGCACCAACAATGACACCGTCATTTCTTTCTAAACTTGTATTTCTTTTTCTTTTTTTTTTAAATCTTCTGTAAACTTTGAAGAAAAGATTAACAATTGAATTTAATCTCCTACGTCTGTCACAACACATGAATTTATCAGCGAGATAGGCATTGACAAATATTTTTTTAAAATTAATGAATAAATAAAATGAAATGCTTGAATCGGATCGTATAGCCGGAATAAAAGAAGGGTGTATACCTACGAGACAAGTTTACTGACAATGTTCCCATGTTATATTGACTTCTCCCACGGTTATTCCTATCCCCGTATTGACAACCTCCGTAGTCCAGTGGCGGTAAATGTTCCGCTATTCAGTCCACGCTCAAAACATACTTTAAAAAATTAAAATAAGTTGTACTAGGTAGATAATAGTTAGTAATAAGTAATTCAGTAACTGAAATTTAAAAATATTGCGTTTTAATGATTATTTTGTTAACTTTAAAAATGCGAAATGTCATTTTTCAAGGACCGCCATGTTATTAATTACGACGATGAAATATGCACTTTTAAAAGGAAAAATCACTCTCTGTCAGTTACACAATAATAAGTACGAATTTCAATCATCGAAAATGATAAATAATGCGTATTGATCATTATTTTGTTAGGTTTCGTAAATTCAAAAAATCATCACTAATTACGCGTGCATGACGCGAGACACAAGCCTATATGAAAGGTGAAACTGTTCCTTAAATATACCAAACCATCTACAACTGTTCCATGTGAAACATGTTTTACATGCAATTTGCAAATGAGCCAACCTAAAAATAAAAAGTAGCTTAAAGCGATACATAGACGATATTATTACGAATGTACCTGATTTGCCAAATTACGTATGTAATTATTTTAATACTTAAAACGAAAATAAATAAAAGAACACGCACGCGTTTTTCTTTTCAATAACACCCAAGTTTTGAAAGGTTTGTACTGCAAGTAGGATTAGTATTATAGACAAGTTTGTACCTGTATTTATAACAGAAGAACATGGAAAGAAATGTCATTTTCTTTTGTATCACAAACCATGTTACACAAACCTAGCGTAGCCGCTAAACTACTTGAAAACTGGGATGTTTTTCTTGCTTTGACGCGAGCAGGCGGTATAAAGGGGCACTTTCTTTTGTATCACAAACCATGTTACACAAACCTAGCGTAGCCGCTAAACTACTTGAAAACTGGGATGTTTTTCTTGCCTTGACGCGAGCAGGCGGTATAAAGGGGCACTTTCTTTTGTATCACAAACCATGTTACACAAACCTAGCGTAGCCGCTAAACTACTTGAAAACTGGGATGTTTTTCTTGCCTTGACGCGAGCAGGCGGTATAAAGGGGCACTTTCTTTTGTATCACAAACCATGTTACACAAAGCCGCTAAACTACTTGAAAACTGGGATGTTTTTCTTGGTAGGTTATTTTACAGCAATTAATTGTTATTATATTATTTGAAACAACTGGTTACGTAGATGTTTTTGAATTTTTAGGTTGGTAGTGTGTATTTACAATTTGCGTATTGCAGTTTCACACGGCACAAGAATGGCCTTCTTATTTAAAAAGATGGCGGTCATTGAAAAATGACATTTCGCATTTTTAAAGTTAACAAAATAATAATTAAAACGCAATATTTTTAAATTTCGGTTACTGAATTACTTATTACTAATTATTATCTACCTAGTACAACTTATTTTAATTTTTAAAGTGTGTTTTGAGCGTGGACTCAATAGCGGAACATTTACCCCAGTGGCTAAGACTCTTGACTCACAATCTGGAGGTCGCGGGTTCGAACCCGGCGTGCGCAAATAAATTTTATTTGATTAATTTGTGTTATTTCACAATTAATTCATTTAAAATCATATATAGTATATTTGCGGCACGTTCCAGAGTGGAAGATACTATCAGTATTGCCCTGGTGTAAGACCACAATTCAGAATTGAAACGTTGCTTGAAAATGGCTTTAGCCGTGTTTGGTGACCAGATCTGAATAGCCAGGAATAACCTTCCTCTTCCCCACCTCCTTCCCCTCCCCACTATCTTCAGCCTCACAACATACCCCAATTGGGGATGCCATAGTCTCACTGGCTCCAGACGGGAGCAGTTGAGATTCTTGTGCGGTATTCACATTAAAAAAAAAATCTCCAAAAATCACCTCTCACAATATCCCTACCTAATAAAATCTAATCATTTCTGTACTTGTAAAATTTTTAAAATAAGTTTTAAGTTAACTAGTGAATAAATCACACGGATGTGTCGAAACCGGCAGCAGATAAATAAATAAAAATAAGTTACAAGTGTACCTACATGGAAAATAAAACTCTTCAAAATCAAATAATAACAGCATTTAAAAAATGCAACGAAATTGAGTAATAACTCATCCCAAGTGCTCTTAACACTAATTACTTAACCTACATACGAATTATTATGCTATCTACCCGTGTTTTTAACAAAATGCATTTACCTAGATAATCTATTCACGTTACTTTGCTTATTTAAAATAACGTTTACAGTAAAATCTACATAATGTAAGCGGCCTGACTTACAGCTATGTAATTACATTATTTTTAAAAGCAAATCATGCAACGTGAATTATAGATTCAAGATAAATATTGTAGGTACGTACAAAGTGGTCATATTAAAATTATAAATTAACAAATAGCAAAAGATTTAAATGAATAAATCTAATAATATGTTTTAATGGTGTTTTTGACAGTGAATATTTTAGAAACTAGCTCTGAGACCCATGAAAAATCACACCCGTGTTGACGTTAATAATTTTATAAACTATTAAAATAACACAAAATAATATAGATATTGAACAATATTGTTACATGAATGTGTATATGTGATAGAACTAGTCTTTATTATTGGATACAAATAATCTCCTATAGATGTCCTAGTGTACCGCAGGGGTCAAATCTTGGCCCTCTGCTTATATTCATAAATGATCTAGGTTCAAAATTAAACTTTGAATATGGGGCATAGAGGTGCCAGTGAATGATCTCTTGGTTCATATCAAAGGCCTGAAGTCATTTGTAAGGCCAGCTTCTTGGGTAGCTTCTTTTTTTCCAAACCAGTGGTTGTTCGCACAGAAATTTTGAGGTTAGATTCAAAATTAAACACTAATGTTTATTTACTAGTACCTATATTGTTGATTGCGTGTAAAAGTTTAGATAGCAATAACGAATAAACGAATTTAATAAACTAGAAAAGAATTTTTATGCTGCCTGCAAGGATTTTAAGAAAGGAATGGAGTAGTTTTAGAAAGAAATTGATAACAATAGTTTTGGATGAGTTGACATTTTTGCTTCTAGTAAAATCTTAGACAAAATGATACAAAGAAAAATTCGTTGTAGAAGGTTGAGATAAAAATCATAGAAAAAATGAAACTATGACAAATTTGTTGTAGAAGATTGAGATGTAAATCATGTGACAAAATGCTAAGACAAATTTGTTGTAGAAGATTGAGTAAAAAATCATAGACAAAATGATACTGTCAAGACAAATTTGTTGTAGAAGATTGAAATAAAAATCATAGACAAAATGATACTAAGACAAAAGATTTAAATAAAATGCGATGTTAAATTAAAAGTAAAGGGGTTCACAGACGGAAATGAATCAAAATGAATTTAAATATAAATGACAGGTAGAAAAAGAAGTTAAACATTTCAAAATAGGACGACACAACACTTAACACTAATATCTCGACGAAGTATTCCACTATTATCACGTGAGCAGCAGAGCGCGGGGACCGGGATCAGTAGTTTCGTCGTAGGAGTGTTGGGAGCGTTAAATGTCAAATTGGATCAAATGGCTGTAAAAAAGTGGAACCAATTTTATCATTTCTGTCTAATACAAATATTAATGAGGACAGTTATTTCTATGGATTATTTTTATCAGTGATCACAATTTGTCTGAAATAGAGACCCAAGGGTAATGAGCACCCTTTACAGAATCAAAGGTATTCTTATCGATTTACCAAACCCTCGTCGTAAGACCCCATATTATACACGTAGGAACCTTACCAATAACAAGAGTGGTTGGTTACCTATACTTACCGAGTGGGCAGGTAGGTGCCTACTTGCTGGCTATAGCGTTAGAATAGTACCTTAACAGCCTTATAAAAAATGGACTGTAATTTTTAGATGTAACAACTTCCTCAGTCGTTGGGTTTGTTTTGTTAGCGGTTAAGGTGTCACGAGCTTTACAGCCCGAAAGTTTTACAAAGCTTCCCAAAGCCTTATTAATCTTTAAATATATATAATAAAAAAATATTCCACCATCATAAAACGAAGGAAAGGAAAAAAATAATATAGGCATATTAATTCACTGTTAACCGACTTTGTTTGCTTGCTTTCTTCCGCTTTTACGCTTGCTTCGTCATTTTAATAGATGTAGGTATGTCCTTTCATAGCAATAACGTATCCAAACATATAACTTTGACTTGCAAATACCTTTCTGTACTATTTTTTTTAATACTAACTTCGCACAAGAGGCCCTGAGGAAAATTATTTCCCTCAGGGCCTATTTTGAGGAGAGGAAGGAATTAACATTGGCCCTGAAGAGACACATGTTGTAGGAAGGAGGAAACGTAGAGGCCGGCAAATCATTTCAACGTCAAGCAGTTGAACACAAGAACGAGTCGAAGAAGCGACCCGTTCTCATGAGACAAATGTCAACCGTGCACAATTAATGATCAATGACCTTAGTTCCTCGGAGCATCTTCCATTGTAATACCGGTAAAATAAGGATAGCATTGCAATCCGTCTGTTAAGATGGGAGAATCTATGAAACGCACCACCCGTTTCTGCACAGAGTCGAGCGTATTTTTCAGGTCCAAAGCTCCACACCAGAGGTGGCTGCCAAATTCAGCTGTGGGGCGCACTTGTGAATTGTATAGGGTTAGCAGTTGTGTATCTATTAAAGTATCCGCGGGCCCTATACAGTACGCCCAGTTTTTGGGAGGCTAACTTTGCTTTGGCTTCGATGGAGCCCCCATATCTGAGCTGGCCACTTAGAGTTACACCAAGCATATCAACGGAGAGCCTGTTCGGCTTAAAATAAGGTGAAGCCAAGATTTCGGACATCCTTCGCCATTGGTTTCCACAAAAAAGTTCGTTTAGTTACTTGGACATGTTCTCATATTAATTACAAATTACTAGGTGCTTACATAACAATAAACAATTTTTTTTTTAAATTAATCACTTCATAGTTATTTTTTTTTACGTTCTAAACAGGAGGCCCTGAGGGAATTATTTTCCTCAGGGCCTCCTGTGTAAATAAGGCGATGCATTAAGTAACCATTCGTTCTTGGTAGTCTGTTATTCTCATCTTTCATCATTTTTTTTTTTTTTTTTTTAAGTGAAAACTTCTTTAGCACCGTTGTGATTTTGATTTGAAACTAAAAGGCGACACTAAAAACAGACAAACACATACGTCTATAGAATTTAGCTTGCATGAAATAGAATAATCGATTTTCTCTTTAGATTTCTTAATGTTTCCCATGTAATCTTCACACTTGTATTTTTTAAGGTTCAATTTTTCGTTATTAATGTCTTATCAAACTTAGATTTTACTGCACACTTATACATTTTTAATAGTATGTAAATTCCGAATTCTAAATATAAAACATGGTTAATGTGTCCCTACTGATTTAACAAATTTTTGTTCGACAAATTTATTTATTTGTTCCAAAGTTTGACAGCCGCCGAAAAAGTACGAAGAGGTCCAAATGGTAATAACAGTGTTTCAGTCCCGAATTTCGAAAAGCAATAATTTTGGAACGTATCAAAGACGCCACAGCCGCGTAAGACCGTAACAGCGTATCACCGTATCGCCGTATCACTACCACACGACCGTCGGGACGTGTAATTGCGGGTTCGATTACCCGGTAATCGTACGATCTACATAATAATATTATACCATTTCGTACCGGGCCATGGGAAACAGGCGTAAAGGTACGACATCTAGTGAACTCTGATGGATTTATGATTCTGTTGTTGGGTTTTGTTCACAGAGTCGATTTATTAGTTTTGACTAGTTTTCATATTATTTGTGGGGATTTGTTACCGTGGTATTTTTGTGACGCCAATTTTAATCATGTTAAAGGTTTTAGCATTATTTTCGGTAAATACACAGAAAATAGTGACATGCTTAAAAAGAATAATTTATTTTAAAAACACTTTGAATCAGTTATAAATTAATGAGAAGTAGTTTAGTTTCGAAAAAGGAAAATAATGCATTTTAAAATAGTTTTTTTGGGGTAGATTTTTTAAAAATTAAACCAACTAGGAACCTATTTTCTGATAAAAGATTTTGGGTTAAATAAGAGAAAAAAAAAAATCTTAAAAGTTTCAAAAATAATTTCAATTTGGGAGGCGGGTATGGGCACTGCCGACCCGGAAACCATTATCATAGTCGTGATGCCCGGGTTCATGGGTTGAGATGTATGCGGGTCTTGCGGTGAATGCATCTGCCCACTAGCTGTGTGGTAGGCCGGATCGGGAGTGATAGGTTGAGCGAGACCTTTTGACCTCTCCAGCAGGACTCTTTCAAAACATCGCCTTGCATCGCAGAGAGAGGATGGATTCATCCGTCAATCCTGGACACACTGACCCCCAGATTTCTACCCATCTGCTTACCTTTTTCCATCCCAGAACTTCCTCCCCTTCCTTTCTTCAAAGACCCACCACAATCGAATTGGAATTGTTTTATTCAGACCCTCCTGTGTGGAGCTAATGTAAAATAAATTGCCCGCCAAGTGAAAAATCGATTTTAATTTTAACGAAATAATTATTAAAATGCATTTTTTTCTCTTTTCCAGCAACAGAAATACTTACTTCTTAATATTATTTAACTATTACGAAGTGTTTGTTTTAATGCGAGTACTAAGCATATCACTAAAAGTAAAAATCGACACTGCAAATAATCGTTTGATATCCATACCAATTTATTATTAAAGGTATTTTTGTAGATGATTTTAGGTTTGCAATTGGCAAATAATGCACCAAATTATAATTTGACATAAATATTATTTCTTAGGGTCAACATGATTCTCATGTCTTCTGTTATTCCGACATTAGATATATTTAGTTTTACTGCATATGTTAAATTTAAATTTCTAGCATTAAATAATTACAATAATTTTTAATGCATCAAGATGTACGAGAAGAATATCATTATACCAACAAAAACAGGTTTATCATTTGGCGCCAAAAAATACATCATCAATAAAAGACACCGATGATATCTCATTAAAAAATCTCATTTAAATAAATTCATTTTTTTTCCATTAACACCATCAGTCCCGGGTCTCCTTTATTTATTTTTTACTCCCCATTGTTAGCGGGGGAAGTGGCACTGGAGGTGGACCGACACTATCATTGTGTAAAATGTGCGAATTCATATATTTTAATTGAAACCTTTTATAGGGCCGGGCCGGTCCTTTGTGGCCTGTGTTTTAATCGACTGTCACTATGAAAGATGCGTCCTTGCGTCCCTTTTCAAACGCCGATAAAAAATAATATACATTGTAGAAATATTAGTTATACCTTTCTATACGTTATAGGTAGTGTCTCTTAGTGTTCTCTATGCCAGGCGCCAATTAAAAAAATTGTTTCGTTTTTTTTACTACCGGATTCAAAGTGTTTTGTGGAACAATGCTTTTTTGTCAATATTTTAGGTTGGGTACATTTATGCCAATAAAATAGGTACAGATAATTATTTATTTATTTATTTACATATATACGGCATGTGCCGTTAACATAATTGACATAACATATAAATAGTACAACAACCAGTATAAATGTAAGTTAAATCTAAGAAAAAAAGGTAAAAAGTAAGGTAATTAGCGGTAAGTAAAAGGTAAAATATAAATATAAAGTGAAAGATATGGTATCAAGAATAAGTATAAAGTATTAAGTACAACCTATAAAGTATTAAGTAAAAATAAAAAGTTAAAAGTGAGATATAAAATAATAAAAAATGTAAAATGTATAAATACCAATATCTTTAAAATGTACAAAGATTTCTAAATAAAATATAAAAAGTAAGATATCCTCATAGGAGCAAAATAAAAAATAAAAAAATTAATAGGAAGGTATCATGACGGCTGGCGTAATCCAGCGGTAAGGCTCTTGACTCGCAATCCGAAGGTCGCGGGATCGAATCCCGGCGTGACAAATAATTTTATTTGGTTATTTTGTGTTATTTCATAATTTATTAATTACAAATAATATATAGTATATTTGCGGCACGTTCCAGAGTGGAAGATACTCTCAGTATCGCTCTGGTGTAAGACCACCATTCAGAATTGAAACGTTGCTTAAAATGGCACACCCCAATTGGGGATGCCATAGTCTCACTGGTTCCAGACGGGAGCAGTTGGGACTCTTGTGCGGTATTTATGTTTAAAAAAATCTTGGTTTATAAACATCAACAATTATGATGTACAGGTATATATTTATTATTATCTACCTGTAATAAATGTTTTGTATAGTTTAGCGGCAGGAAGGAAGGAAGGGGGAGGAGAATCCGGGAGGGGGAAGGAGGAAAGGTTGAAGGGGAACGCGGGAGGGAACGCAGGAGGGAACGTGGGAGGGGGGTACCAATCCAAGAAGTAGGGTTCGTGGGATGGCAGGACGCGGGTGGGGGGGAGGCAGAATTGAAACGTGGGAGAGAGAGGGAACGTAGGAGGGGAACGGGGCGGGAACCCATGGAGAAACAATGACTTTCTTTATATGGCATTTAAAAGCATGCCTGATAGTAAGTAGTACCATATACAAAATATAAAAAATAAATAAAAGTGGTTGCAAAATTTTTGTGAGTATTTGATCGCTTACGTGGAAGGTCATAAAGCAAGAAATAGATCTGTCGCATCAATTAAAATGTAATTAATGTGGGTTATTTTCAACGTATTCGCAAATAATATTATTACTTGCCTGTCATTGATATCTACACAAACTGTCAATGGAATTAAACAAAACTAATGGACTCGTGATAAATTCAGCAAAAATGCTTTAAACTAGTGATCTTTGACACACGCTCGACCTCTGACCTCTGACCTGGCCTCCGGAGCGTTGTCATTCGAAGTTGTTGTCACATCGTGCATCCATTGCGAATTAGTGCAGTTGATAACGAATCCATTAATGGGGACTAATAGCTGATATGGCGAATGTTTTCCAAATAATGAGCAATTATAGAGTGACATTATTTGACACATGAATGAATAATAAATTATTATAGTTAATTGAGGGAAAATGATGAATGTGTTTTGTATGTGTATTGTATGCTTATATGTACAGCGCCCTTGAGGTGATTTTTCACAAAAACGGCGCTTTATAAATCAGCCAAGTATTATTATTATTATTATTATTATTTATTATTATTTGTTGTGCCGACACAGATATTTAATTCTGGTACTATTGCAAAATGCAATCGACCTATTTATTTCGAAAACACGTTTACGATTTTATCCACTGGAGCGACAGTACAATTTAAAACTTTTTTTTCCGATTGCTCGAGATTTTTTGGTAATCATTTTGAAATATTCCGCCCAGATTAAAAAAATCATACCTCCGAATTTTAATTTGGAGACATACAAAATGATTGTAGTTCTTTCTATATGGCCAATGAATTTACCTATATTTGGTCGACTATTACATATTCCTAAGATTTATTAAAAAAAATAGTATAAAATCCTAAACTTCTACTTAATTACTTAAAAATAAAGGAAAATTTGCCAAAATTGGCAGTAAAGCAATCCGAGGTATTTTAAATAGTGCCATATTGTGGCAAAAGGCGCTCCAGTGTATATTTTATTGGATAACCAATACTCTCTCGGAACTTCATCTTGCATCACAGTGGGAGGGATAGATTTATACGTCCGTCACTCCTGGACACACTGATCCCCTGATTCTGTACTCTCCCCCTCACACGTTTTTCTGTTCCTAAACTTACTTTCATTTCTTTCCTAAAAAGATCTTTCATGCAGCACCCCCAATGACGATATAGGCCCTAAGGTAATTGTTTTCCTCAGGGCCTCCTGTTTGGAGCTATTGTAATCATAAATTAGCGGAGACCCGTGAAAAATCAAAGGTTATTATATTCGTAGGATTTGTAAAGATGAAAGTTGTTAAAAAAATATATATTTGCCTCATGATAACCGTTCGACAGACGACCAAAAATTTACATTTAAGTAAGTTTTACACCATCTCTTTTTTCAGCCCGATTCCAATTAGAGTCCAAAGTTAAAAAAATCGCTTTACGCGACCGCTATTTTCATATCTGCGATATCAATTGTCATCACTGCAAACAGCACATGAACCATGCTGTTTGCTGTGATGCCAACTGAAATCGTAGATATGAAAATAGAGATGAAAATAGCGATCACGTAAACCGAAATTTTTTGACTTTGGACTCTAAATGGAATCGGGCTGTAAAAAGAGATGGTGTAAAACGGCCATTAAAATGAACTTGAAAAATTACACAAATTATAAAAAATTTAAACAAAATAAATGCGCATTTCAAACATATTGAATTACTGAATTATAATATACCTATGTATTTTATGTTAACATGGCGAATTTTGAGCATCATGTAAAATATTTATTCCTAAACATTTGTGAAACCTATTAGATCGCTGCATTTTTTAACTTTTATTTCTTCTATATATTTTTTATCTTTTATAATTTTATTTTTTTATATTTGTTACTTATGTTTGGTAAAATTGTATTACTTACATGTAAAGTCCTCTAAGCGTTAAATACAAAAATAAATAAATATTTAGGTATTTCAGTAGGTATAAGAAATATAAGTTATTTAAAAAAAATAAGAACATTCGTTTCATTCGTCCACTGTGGAACTAAACGCACCTTAAAAACGTTGGCCAATATGAAAGTCCAACGCATTTTTGTTTCACAAAAAAATTCCGATATCTTTGGATAATCGACCACATTAAACGGTCAATGGATGTTCTTGTTTTATATTACGGGTAATTTGAAAATCGAACACGATACCAGCTGACTGTGTAAGTTTAATTATGGAACGTGGAACCATATGGACAGCGGACAGCCAATCAAACGTCCGATTGCATCACGCGATTCGTTCGATTTTTTTTCAAATTCCCTTCCGTCAAAGTGTTTCGAATTTCGAATTAGGTTGTAAATTTTTTTTATCAAAACTTACCTACATATTTATTGTTATTTACGTACGTTATTTATTTAGTTATTATAACAATCCAACCAACTGTCAGAATTTTAAAAAAATTGGCTCTAAAAGTGATAATAATTTACTAATCAAATCAAAATCTGTGGGAAAAATACTTGTTTAATTTTCACAGGTGACAAGCGTCTCTGATTGGTGGCATTCGCGACCAATCAAATTGGCTGGCTTTAAGAGGAACGGATGCGCGGCCAAAAACTTGATCAAACTGAATAATCTAGTACGGATACGTGCTGCTTTATTTATTTGTGCTTCAAATTAAAAAATATAGAGCATTACCTAAACGGTCCTTTTGAAGTAAAACTTCTTTATGCACGCTTGACTTGGGGAGTAAGCTGGTGAATGCGTAACAAGAGCATTACAAAAAGTGTGATCGGGCGAGACGAACGGAAGTTGAGAGGGAGATATAAGTTAGTGAAGATTGGAAGAGAGAGACTTACGTTTCGTATATTACTGTAGGGGCAAGAAAGAAAGGTGCTAGCACACATTTTCTTTCTCTCTTTCTCTCATAGCCAGTTACGTTTTGTATATCTAAGACACAGTGCAGACCTATTGTCTGTATCACACTGTAGGAGCAAGAGAGAGTTTTGCTCGCGCACATTTTCTTTCTCTCTTCTTTTATAAGTTAGTGAAGTTTTACTTCAGTCGTGTGGTCTAAAGCATACTTGTTTTATTTTTTTTATTTTAAAGGTCCATAAACATAAAAAAAAATTTATGTATTTTGTAATTTTACAGTTTGGATGGTAGCGCCGCCCCGGGAACCATTTATTAAATAAGCAACACCCCTGTTATAGGTCACCACAAGTAATTCGCTGCATTTTCTGTTTCTTTGACAAATTGGCTCTTCTCACTTGAAAGTTTGCCGACCCCTGGTCTAGGTCAAAGCGGCGGATAATTTTCCCATCTGCTGCGTTGCGGGCTGGATCGGGTGAGAATGGTTGAGGAAGACCTTTCAATTTTCCAGCCGGACTCTCGACCCATCGCTTTGGGAGCAATGGATTCATACATCCGTCACTTCTGGACACACATACCCCTCAGATTCCTTTCCGCTTCTCATACCTTTTTCCTTCCTTGAACGTCCACTCCTTCCTTTCTCTAAAAAGACCCTCATACAGCATCCCAAAGATGACACAGGCCCGTAGGAAATTGTTTTCCTCAGAGCCTAATGTGTGGAGCTATCGTAAAAGTGTGTGTGCAATTCACATGCGGTAGAAGCGAAACCTTAAAAAAAATTAATGGAATAAGTATGGGAAGACTACGAAGCACCGCACAAAGAGGGGTCTGATTATCCTATCTCATTCTCTCGCATGCTAAATCCTCTATATATGTATGTGTTTGTCTCTTTTTAGTGTCTCTTTTTTGTTTCATCGAGTTTCAAATTACAACGTTGCTAAGGAAGTTTTCACTTTAAAAAGTATTTGCCTCTATCAAAATTTAAGTTTTGTATGAAAAAGGTCGCACAGCCATTCCTCTTAATGACCATTCACAAAGGTCCGGTAAATATTTACGCTGCAGAACGAATCTTGTCCTTGTTTACAAGATCGGATGGACCAAAATAAGAAAAGATTTTCTCACGCATTTCCGAAAGTCGTGCGTCATCTCGGTGCAGCGCTAATAAATATGCACTTAGCAGTTGCAACATTTAATTCCCATGACAATAATAATTGCACTAAGATGGTAGGTACCTAGTGATCTGCGTGGATTTTGAAAATTTAAACAGTTTTTAATGCCTATATGCAACATGGTTAAGATGAAGCCATACTAAATAATGCAAAATCATACAAAATCGTATGTGTTTTTTTTGAAAATTTGATTGCTTGGAAGTATTATAGATGCTTCAATTAAATACTGCGTGTACAACATACCTTGGTCCTTAAAAATATCGGTCATTTTTTTTAATAAGTCTTTTAATAAGCTTAGAAAAAAATAAAGTATTAGGTCTATAAAAAACATTTTATACTGAAAACTCTCCTATTTATAAACACTTTTTCGGATATGGTTTTATTGCATAAAAATGATATTTACGCCCGAACCTCACAAAATAAAATATAATATGCATTTTCGCGTTGGTATTTTTGACATCACAATTTGTTATAGCCGCCCCATTCATCCATCATTACTCCTCCGAACGGAGCGGAGAAACAACGTGTTACGGCCTGCGCTGCTTGTTATCGTGAAATCAATTTAAAAATTCCGTTTTATTACAATAAACAATGTACAAAAAAATGAATTAATGTCTTTTACAGGCCTTTACGAAATTAACATGTAAAATAAAATTCTCAAATATCTTTTCCAACCTTTCCAAAAGCTTTTTCTCAAGTATTTTTAAACTCCTCCCATAAAAGGGCGTGAATTCCGATTTCGATTTTTTCCTGTACTAGTGGATCGCCTTAATATTGAGCTAAACAACACTTGTCATTAAAGAAGAAGAAAATACTCGTAAATATATACGAAATATTAAGAATAATAATATGCAAAAAAAAAAAGGCAACGGTTGCAACTGGGAATCGAACCCAGGTTCTCAGGTCTTACCGGGAAAAACGCTTGAATGAACTCGGTCATTGGGACTAATTTATTTCAAGTCATTTTTGCCGATATCATTTTTTTTTGCATGAATACAGCACAAGAGTCCCAACTGCTCCCGTCTACAGCCAGTGGGACTATGGATTATTTTATGAGACATCCCCAATTGGAGTATGTTGTGAGGCTGAAGGTAGTGGGGAGGAGAAGGAGATAGGGAAGAGGAAGGTGGAGAATTACCTGGCTATTCAGATCTGGTCACCAAACACGGCTAAAGCCATTTCAAGCAACGTTTCAATTCTGGTGGTCTTATACCAGGGCGATTCTGAAAGCATCTTCCACTCTGAAACGTGCCGCAAATATACTTTATATTATTTTTAATTAATAAATTGTGAAATAACACAAAATTTATCAAATAAAATGTATTTGCCACGTCGGGATTTGATCCCGCGACCTTCGGAGTGCGATTCAAGAGCCTTACCGCTGGACTGCGCGGCCGTCATGTTTTAATTGCAGAAAAAACAATATTATCTTAACTAATTTGTCCCATATCTGAGTCTGCTACTTTTTAAAATGATCACAAAGTTCTAAGAAATTCGTTTGGAACATAGATAGTGTCTCGGATAAACATATTTAATTATATGGAACACCTGTTGACTTTTTAAAAGTAAAATAAATTTTCAATTGTATTGAAATGTCTTGTTAAAATAACTTTTGAATATTGTACCAAAAATGTAATATATCATTGAAGAATAAGATAGTACCAACAGTTTGAGACACGAAACTCAATTGACAGTTAAAATCAGAATCTTCCCCCAAGCTTTTCTCTGGGGGCAAATCGTCTTAGAGTCTTGGACGATTTGTCAGGACCTAGACAATTAGACACTTCATAACATTTCGATTATATAAAAAAATGGTAAAAGACGGATAGTAAGGAAAAATTATGTGATGATGTCAGAGCATTTCACGATTTACCGTTTGACGCAGTTTAAAAAAACACAAATCAACGCCCAAGTTTGAGATGTTTATAACAGACTAGCTTTTACTCGTGGCTTCGCTTAGGAAGAAATTATTGTAGAAAGAATTTCTCTACAGAAATAAAATGTTTTTCCTGGTTGAAATGCCAGTACAAACATGTCAGTTAGGATAAAAAAAGTAGATTATTAACATGAGGATACCTAACTACGCTTTACATACAATATGGTCAGCTGATTAGGCAACGGTAACAATGTATTATGTACATAGATACAGGAACTTTCAGTATAAAATCGTAGTAAGGTATTTACAACAACTAGGTAACTCCGAAACTAGGTAAGTCATTCCATTTTTGTGAATAAATACATTAAAAAATTGATCAGCAACTTTCTCACTTCCAAAATATAAGTAATACGATTCCCAACACATTATTATACGATTCAATACTTATCTGTATAAATGTGCAACAACCGATTTATCAGATAATCTTATAATTCAATTTACAGCTAAGCTGATTTCAGAGTTACCTTTTTTTTATTTATGCGACTATATAAAATAATTCTATAAGTATTCAAAATATAATGGTTATGTAAAGATATTGTATTTCTTAGTCCTCCTCACTAGGGGTTCCTGCGCCGAGGCGGACTAAAATGGTTTAATTATAGTTTATTTGTCTTCTATGTCGTTTTTAGTGTCTTCACTAGGGTGTTTTAGTTGATCTCTTTCAGCAATGTTTTTATTCTTGATTTGTACTCATTAATTCTTTTTATTAGTTTTATGTCTTGGGGAAGAATATTATGGAATTTAGTTGCACAATCATTGTAGTCTCTTTGTCCGAATGTGCTTTTGTAACTTGGAATGTTTTTTATGACATTTTTATTCGATCTAGTGTGATGGATACGCGGTCTGGTAGAGGATTCAGTATTTTTGAATAGCTTCAATAATATATTTTTGGCATATATTCGTTGTACATTTGGTACGTCAAAGCTATTGAAAATTTCAATCGAAGGCGTTCTATAGGTACTTTCGGTATGATATTTATGATTCGTTTATGAATTGTATTCAGGTTGTGTATGTATTTATGTGTAGTAGATCACCATCCTATAATTCCATATTCAAATCGAGAATGACATAAACCTTTTTCAAATCCTTTTTATTTACCACATTTCTTAGATTTTTAAAGAAAATATATAAGGCTTGTGAGTTTTTCAGTAATACCGATGATGTGTAAGGTCCCATTTAAGATTTTCATCAATTATGACTCCAAGATACGAGTATTTTATGTTTTGAGTTTTTTCTGTGACTGGGCAGGGACATTGAACATTATTTCTATATTATTGAAGTATCCAATTACTCTATTTGATACCAGGTATGTAGGTCTATCAAATTGACACTGAAAGTATCCGTTTCTAGCGTATTTTTCTAAATCCCCATCAAAAATTGATATTAAAATTACGGTAGAACAATTGCCGGTTCCTCTGGCGAAATTGAAAGTTGTGGACGCGAAAGAAAAACGAGGGTTAAAAACAATATCCCTGCCGAGTCTCGCTAATTAGACATTTATCTGAAAAGCCATTAGAAGTTTGAAGATCTTTAAGAAGTTGATTTGTTCGTCATTGCGCAGCCGGGAGTTGAGCAACTCAAACATTTAGTCTGCAGGCTTAGTATACATTTATGTAATTGTTTAATTGGCCCGTAAGATGGCGATTCTCAAACTTATCAATTAAAAAAGCAGACATTCAGGTATCGCCGTAATAATAATTATAGTTGAATGATTTGTATAGCGCCGTTTTGTGAAAATTCACCCCAAGGTCGCTGTATATATGCTTTTAATGCTTTATCACATTACTAACTATAGACTAGATAATATATTTGTACTCTTATATTTATGTTGTCTATGATTTATATTGTCTAGTTTGCCTATCAATAATACAAAACTATTTGCACAATGCACTTGACTAATGAACGAAATAATGCTGCGTTAAATTGAAGGTTCATCGAAATTATTTATTTTTATTACATTTATGTACAGGCAGATAATATACAGCACCATCTTACTTGATAGGTTACTTGAATTAAAACAGTTTATTGTTTATAAGAATGGGAAATTTAGATACGGTTCCGCACGCAGATGACATAATTGGAAGCACATGTTATATCGGAGATACTATTATTTAATTCTGGTATTTATTTTAACAATTACTTTTTTTTACGGACGTTTTTAGAAAAGGAATAGCAAATTTTATGATGAGCGGTACAACAGAACAAGGATTTGATGAGAATCTATCTCCTTAAATGAGATTCGTCACTCGATCAGACATAGTTTGAGGTTTGACGATTCGAGTAATGTTAATCCAATAAAAAAGTGTAATTAGGTTAAACTATAGGCAATACAAGAATGGTAATCTCAGGTATGTATATTGAATTTAAGGATTTGAGAGTCAAAAAAGGTAAGATTTTAGTTTGAAATTGGAAAAACGGAAATTGTGTTGGGTTTGTTATGCATTTTAGTTCCGGAGGGAATTTTTTCCAAGCCATGGGTTCAGATACTCCGAAAACGCGATCTCCAACTTTGCTTGCGCTTAGGTTCCACCAGCCTGCCGATAACTTTTGTGTTTCTGATCGAAGAGTTGACTGCATCAGACCAGGGTTTTCCGGAACGCATAGTATAGAGATAGCTTTTTCTTGATGATTTCTTGCAGTTGCAGCTTGTATGGTGATGATTCCTATGATGTTAACAAAATAGTGAGTCATTTTTGTTCTCATTGCTCTACAGCTGATAATTTGTAGCTTCTACCTCCTTCATTGTTCTCATTGCTCAACAGCTGATAATTTGTAGCTTCTACCTCCTTCATTTTTCCTTTTCATTTATTATCATCACAAACAGCTTTCGCACGAAACACAAATCGAGTTGTCTCAAAGTTTGAAGATTCCTGGAGTACCTAGTACCTACATGTTTCAAGGAGGGTTAGAAGTCACCCCTTCTCCTTTCAGCGAGCAAGCCTCGGTGACTTCAGACAATGGGCTGGCGTTATTAGGCGGAGGGTTTTTTTGTGATTTTTATTTAATATACCAATATACATAAGTACCCGTAGTACTCTTTCAATAGCTGTGCTCCTGGGACGCGGAAGCTGTAAAAATGAATAACGAATTTGCATATCGAATGGAGTGCAAATAGCTTTTAGCGTGTTGACTGATTTTATTAAATATTGATAGTCCATAATTTTATAATGGTAAATACTCCATAATGGTAAATACGTAACAAGATAGGAAATTAATTGAATTAATTTTTTCCATAAATATCAATTTTCAAAAATCACTCTATTTAGAATATTTTGATAGAAAAATATTGTGAAATTATTAGGTGATTCTGTGGAATTATTTCACCTGAATTAGCTTGTAGATATTAGCTGACTCTAGAATGGTAGGCTTTGATGTTTTGAGATTTACACTACTTTGTCTGTTACCTATGTATATAATTTAATTTTAATTTTATTTTTACTTAATATATTGCATATGTATAATATGGAACTCGTGGGACTGCACCACCCTCCCCGAGATCTGGAATAAAGGATTAAAAAAAAATATATATAATAACAATTCATTAATCCAGGATATGGGGAGGATAGTGCAATCGCCCACGTCCCATATAATTATACATATTTATATATTTAGACAGTAAAGGAACAAGTAAATAAATAGAAAATAAATAATAATTAAAGTAATCCATTATTATGCAGGTCGTTGTCTTGAGTGAGCTCGGGCCCAACTCTTATCTCACTCAGGAGTGGCGCTTGTCACTGCGGTCACCATCGTGTTGTCGGAGGCCGTTAGCCGCATCCTGGCTCCAGTGACCCGATGTCTCATCAGACTAGCGAATCCATGGAGTCCTAATTCCGTAAACATTGTTGATGCGCTGCTATACTTTGTGTCCAAATATAATTCTGCAAGAATTATTATATTGAATCCGGCATTGTTCCATCGAGCTTATTCGATATTGACACCATGTTTCACACGTATACTTACAGGCTAGTGCAAAACACATTGAACAATGTTTTTTTAAACATTATTACTGCACTGGAAGAATCTTCGGGCAATCATATTAGACAGTACCTATACTGAAACTTCTCCTCTCTCGTTCAATATGACCATTATCCGAGAGGTCCTCCGTAACGATATAAATCAGACATTTTAACATGGAATTGCATGGTATTGTTGAATTTATGTGATTTATATCTTGTATCTTTGATTGAATCTGGTCACAGAATGGAGTGCAGTTAATTTTAAGGGGATTAATTTATCTGCCTTCATTAAAAGTCCCTACCCTATAATATATATTTAAAAATGAAGCCATAAAATCTGTTTTGTTTTCTGCAATCTGCGCTTGAGATACCTTCCCTTATATAAAATATTCATCCTGTATGAAAAATAATTAAAATTCCATCCACCCTTTGCACCCTCTGTGCTCCCGATACAACGTCAGCCCTTTCCCCTGCCCTTAATTATGATGAATTTACAGCGCTTCTATCGTCGCCCTTTCTGTCTTCTTCCCACAAATGCCATTCTTATATCGTTTGTCCTGCTTGTCCCCTCCCTTCATAAGGCATAACGACCCAACCCTTTCCCCAGTGGAGGAAGGAGAGATTGCCAAATTTTCAAGGGTCACTGATCAACATTTTTAGTTTTTTTTATTTAATTGTAATTTTAGCGAAATGCTACCTCATTTATTTGTGTATTTCACGTACTGAAGGGCTTTTAAATTCTAAGTTAAAAGTTGCTTGTTTAACTATTATTGTAAAAAATTAAAAATTAAATTAATTATAGATACTTAAAAATTAAAACAATAAAGAAAGTATAATAAAACGAAAAATGTAACAACCAAAGCATAAATCAAAATACGTGTACGTATTTTATTTATATTCTATAGGTGAAAATTTGAACAGAGACAAGAATCCTCTCATAAATAGTGTTCCGCGACAAAATATCCTCCGACAAAATATCCTTCAACAAAATACTCTACGGATAAAACAACCCTAACAAAATATCTACTAAAACCTAATCTAACCTAACCTAAAAAAATATCTACTAAAACCCAATCTAACCTAACCTAACAAAATATCTACTAAAACCTAATCTAACCTAACCTAACAAAATATCTACTAAAACCTAATCTAACCTAACCTAACAAAATATCTACTAAAACCTAATCTAACCTAACCTAACAAAATAGATGTTTTGTTGGAGAATGTTTTGTCCATAGGATATTTTGACGGAGGATATTTTGTCGGAGATATTTTGTCGTGGGATGAAAACGCGCATTACCCGATATGTTATATTACAAACATGGTTTTCGTCTATTTGTCTCTTGATAAATAAAAGTACTAGAAACAATATTTATATTGATTATTTTTAAGATGAAATATACCTTCCAGGGGTCCTAGCATGGTCGATCGATAAGGATTGGTAGAATAACTTTTGGTAAATTCTCATATTTCTCTAGGACAACTGAGGATCGCTAACGTAATAACAACAGTTGACGCCGAAATATTAAGAGCACTTAGTCATTATGAACTGTTACTTGTTAATCTGCGATCACGCTAGAGAACGATGAAGAGTTACCGATAGTTATCCAATCAATCCTTATCGTTCGACTGTTTTATGAGGCCAGATCAGAATATTTAATTTTATAAGCCAGTATTTTGTTGCTGTTAAAGAAAAAAGGTAATAAATACCTCCAAAATCTTTCGGGTATAATGTGGATGTTGAATAATATTCGATGCAATTCACTACAGTCAATTTTGTAATCCAATTTTTTATGTAAAAGTATTTAATCCGTGCTTATTCTTCTTTCTGAAAGTTTGAATAGGAATATTTTATCTGTAAGATAAGTATAATCAACGTTTTGTACAGGAATATGCAATTTATAGTTTATATACCTGAGGAACTTATATTGAATCTTTTCAATGTTGTCGGTATGAATATTGAGAAAGAAAGACCATATCGTAGAGCTTATGTATTGAATTCAGGAAAAAAAACTTTAACTTTTAAATTCATACTCAAAATGAATATCAAAAGTAGTATTTAAATCACCTATTTGCAAATTATAATATTATCAAATCGGAATCGCTTCGAAATGTGCTCAATCAGGGTAATATATACTTATAGTAATTCAGATAGATAGTAGCTACTATTCTGATGAAAATTGCATCAAAGAGAAACTAATACATAGGTAGTCGGTGATTCGAGAGTCACTTTACAGAAAATTTCCTAATCTGTTGGACATATGTAGATTTCAAATATACTCCATGATAAAATAATGTTTTACGTTTAGCGGAATAATTTGGAATTTTCGGAACCAGCGAACATCTTTATTTAGGTAAATGATAGCAGTAAGTTGGCAGCCCTGATTTTTGTCCTGTTTTAGGAATTTATTATGCGTCCTGCGGATCATCGTCCGGATATTGGGGCACGGATAAAAGGGAATACCACCGGAAATGGGAAGTACTCTGTTATGCACTTCACGCGTTTACTCTTTGGCGATATGAGCTCCTGGTCATAAAAAAACTGTAAAAAACTGTCGGTTTATTTATTTTGTGTGTTTTATCCGATTATTAAAACTACCCGCAAAATACAAACACGAATTCCTAATAAGTATATCCCAGTTTTAAGTACGACGCTAAGAGCTAACTCCCTAGTAATAAATATGAAACCATCTGTGAACGTAAAGTTTGTGACAGCTACTATCGTTATAGAACCGAATTAAAGCATGTAGATAATAATGACAAAAGATGGCGCCACTTACGTTAACAGCTAGCTTAAGAAACGTCTAGATTTGCATTTTCATTATTTTCTCCAGTCTGGATACTGATGATAGTTTGCGACTGAGCTACTGTCGTGTAAACTGTAATTAACATAAGTTTTTCCTACGATATAAATAATCTTATCTTGCAGGGGAATGAACCCACATCCACTCAACACAGATTATTATTTGCATTCATCATCATTACAGTCTTGTCAATCGGAGATGATCGAATCATCTCCACTGATAACATTTCTTCTGTTATTCCAACAAGCGGTCATTATTTCATCATTAATTTGAATATTGCGCTCTTATCACTCTGCGTGATCCGCTAAGATTTTCTATGGGGAATGGGAAGTGTTTGCTGAAGAAGTTCTGTAACGCACATTGCCTGTGCTAATTTTCTTCCGCTATCACCGACTATTGCTATCTCCGTGTCCAGTCGAGGAATAATAATCTGGAAAGGGCGTGTGTTGTGTATAGCGTGTAGTCCGTTGTCTGTTGCACGGTGGTTACATGTAAATCTCTACTTAATAAGGTGTCACGCGTCATGATTCTGCGGCGGATTACAATTTTATCCTATTATGCGTGAAAAATATATATGTGATCGTACCTGACTACTTGGATGCCTATAACAGCAGTGTAGTTCCATTTGTCCATGGTAGGAAGAGCGTGGTAAAACCTCAGTCCTTGTGGCGATAAAAATGTCACGCAAGTATCCCGACTGTGCAGATCGAGTAGGATAATTTTTTAAATTGGTTTCATGGGGTGAGGTTTGTCTAGGTATTGAAGGCGGATGACCAGGACACACTGAACCCCAGATACCTACCCACCCCTTAAACCCTCTTCCTTCCCAGAACTCTCCTCTCCTTTCTTTCCCCAAAAAACCCTCCACACAGCATCCCCAAAGATGACATAGGCCCTGAGGGAAATTATTTTCCTTAGGGCCTCCTGTGTGGAGCGCATGTATAAAAAGTGATTTCAATTTTTTTAGTAACATTTGGTTAATAGTATACAATGGTTTGAGGTTTCATAAATGGTTTATAATTGGATGAAATTAAAAAAAAAACATTTTCAGAAATACTTTTTTTTGGTACCTACCTTAGCTATTTTTAGGTATGCTTTTACATCGATTTTTTTTAAAAGTATGGCCCTGAAAAAAAAATATGCTTATTATTTAAGGCCCACGTCATCTTCGGGGATTTTGTGCGGAGGGTCTTTTTAATGAATGAAAGGACAGGAAGTTCTGGGAAGAAAAAAGGTATGAGGGATGGTAGGAATCTAGAATCCAATCTCAGATTGTCCAGGAGTGACGAACGTATGAATACATCCCCCCCACTGCGGTGCATGGCGATATTCCGAGAAAATGCTGGAAAGCTCAAAAGGTCTCCTTCAGCCAGTCTCTCCCAATCCGGCCTGCCACTCAGTTGTTGGGCAGACGCATCCTCCGCCAAAAACCAGACAAATGTCACCCCATAACCCTGGTCACCCCTGTCAAGTCACCAAACGTATCGAACAAATTGAATCGAACCGAATTTTCAAAGGGGTGTCGAAATGACACTATTATTAGTTGTCATTACCCATAATTTTAATATAATTTTTTGCTTTGAGATATTTACAAAACTTTTTACAACTTTATAAAGTGATTAATTAAACCATCTTTGATCCATACAATATGATCTAGTTGAGGTTTGAGGCAGCAAATCTGAATAGGCGATTGATAATTCCTCGTCACGTCAACGGACTGCGAAAATCAAATTGCAAAAAAATTATATAACCCCGAACATAATCTAAGAAAGCAAACAAGACACTTACATTTTACATACGAGAAATTGGCATAAAATCAGACACGGCTTAGGATGTTCCACCCAACGCTTTTTACCAACAATTCTCAGACGCGACATTAATCAAAGCAATCTGCCTATGGTCCATTGTACGCCAAACTTCCCAGAAAAAGGTTATTCCAATACCCATGGCCTATAATGGTTGTTCCCAATAATTACTGTAGGAACGGTTTCCGTATGATGAATCTTCCAACGCTATGTAATTTGTATGTGCTGGTGTGAATTATCTCCCGGTGGAGGCTCCATAGACGCGGGTTCGAGTCCATTCACGATTGGTTTCGGTTGTAATGTATGCAAACCTAATAGAGATGTTCGACCGTGGCCGTGTTGTGATCGCGGCTGCTCAGAATGGCGCAAGGCAACAAGAAAATATCAAATAACAGTTTTACTTAACCCTTCTGCACATAAGCGTTGTTTAATATTTTAGATTTGAAGCGAGCCATTTGGCTTAGAAGTTTTTTTATTTATTTTTTTATTTTTTATTATTAAAAACATACAACGAAGTTGCACTCCCATGAGTTATCAAAACTCATTAAGGGATCGCCAATTGGTACTTTTGAGAAGTTAAACCCAACTCAACCCAAATGTAGACACAATTTATGAATAAAAAATTTACAAAACATTTCACAGAAGCAACATACAGATACAAACATATGAAGAATCACTTTACAAATATTTCACAGAAACATGTCTTATAACATTTTATTAATTTGTATTACTCATTGACTCATTTGATTTATGTACTTTGGGTTTCAAAAAGTTAAAATAAAGTTTCCTCCATGATGGACTAATGAGATGTACTAAGAAATGCATAGATAAAACAAAATCAGGAAAATACAATATAAGGTACGGGCTCAAAAATATACAGACCTAATACAAGATGTTTACATACAAATACAATGACGAGATTTAAGTAAGGTATAAACCGCGCCCATCATACTATAAGTTTAGTATTTGAAGATAATTAGGGCTATCAGAACAGAGTTTGTACCTACTTATGACTCGTTTTCCAAATAACATTTGAAAAAATATGTTTTCAATATATCATTTCGAGATTTGTTAGGGGCATATACCTGTCTCAAATTTTCAGGCAGTTTGTTATAGTTAGTGTAGGCAATGTATTCTAATGATTTCAGTCCGAACTTTGTTGAGTGTATTTTTGATATGTGTAGTTTGTTGTGTTGTCGTGTATTATATTGGTGAACGTCGTTGTTATAGTTCAGTTTTATATTTGTGTGGGTGTTGCACTGAATAATATTTAAAATGGTGTTTGTTATCTCAAAGCTAGGAACAATCTTAAATGGCAATACAAGTGCGTGACGGTAAATATCTTTAACAGGTGTATCCCAAGGCAAGCCAAAAATATTACGTAGGGCTCTATTTTGGATTATTTGCACCTCTGATATAATTTTTTTAGTAGCAAAACCCCAGATACTCGAAAGGTATGCCAAGTGGGAGTGAATCATAGCATAGTACAAATATCGCAGTATGGCTGTGGGAAGCAATCTACGTAGTCTGTACATTACACCGGTCACTGGAGCAATCTTTGATTTAACATGGTCAAAATGGTTTTTCCATGTAAGCCGTGAGTCAATTAAAAGTCCTAGATACTTCGCGACATCTGTTTGTTCCAGTTTGTTTATTCCCAGGGAAATGTTTAGGCGTTGTCCTCTCCTATTCCCGAATAGCACATAGTGAGTCTTTTTAATATTAAGGCTAAGTTTATTAATTCTCAGCCACTCGGCTAGATGAGCCAAATCCCTTTCCATGTCCTTTTCCATTTCGTTTAAATTAGTATTATGGTAGAATAATATTGTGTCATCAGCATAAAGTTGAAGTGTACCTTTCACTCCCCATTTTGCAATATCATTTATATAAATCAAAAATAATAATGGTCCGAGAATCGAGCCCTGTGGTACACCACATGTTATATTCCTATGATCACTTGATTCTTTTCCAATAACAACCGAACAGCACCTACCCGTAAGATAACTAGATAAAAGTTTTAGACTGTTGCCCACGATGCCCAGATATTCAAGTTTTTTTAATAGAATCTTATGATCAACCGTATCAAATGCCTTTTTGAGGTCTATGAAAATGCCCGCTGCATATTTTCCTTGATCTAAGTGTTTTTGAAGAGTTAGTATAAAGTCAAAGGCAGCACATTTCGTGTTGGAGAATTTTCTGAACCCATATTGTTGAGGCGTAAGAATATTATTAGTTGCGAGATATTTTGTTAGTCTATTTTTAATTACATGTTCAAATACTTTGGAGAAGACTGAGAGTATTGATATTGGACGATAATTAGATGGATTTTTTTTGCAGTCTTCTTTGTGAATTGGAACGATTTTTGCTAGCTTTAATTGATCCGGAAACAGTCCACTCACTAAAGATTGATTAATTAGAATAACAAGATGATCCGCTAATTTTTCTTTACAGAATCTGAGTAAGTTAGTTGTCATACCATCGACTCCTGGAGATGCATTAGTTTTTAGTTTTGAGATAATTTTTAAAACTTCTAGTTTGTTTGTATTGGCCATGTAGAGGGACTGTAATGGCTTTGGTAGCTGCTCTAGAGCAAATAATAAAAGATACAATACAAGTAATAACGGATTGGGGAAATAAAGTAAAACTCCAATTTTCTGAAGAAAAAACAAAAGTACTCTTCATCACGAAGAGAAAGTCGCCACCACCTGTGGTTATAATGAATGGCAAAGTTGTCCCAATTTCAAAAAATTGCAAAATACTGGGGATCGTCATAGATGACAATCTAAACTGGAGCAAACATGTGGACATGGTATGTAAAAAAGCAGCAAATATTACCAAAAAACTTGCGTTTATGGCTAAACCCACATGGGGTCTCAGCTCAGAAATTTTAAGGATCATATACATAGGAGTAATTGAACCAATAATTACATATGCCGCAACCGTTTGGGCCTCTGCTGCAAAAAGAAAAAATATCCAAATTAAACTCAATAGAATACAAAGGGCAATCGGGATTAGAATTTGCAAAGCATATCGCACCACGTCACTAACATCTGTACAGGCAATAGGTGGCCTGACTCCATTGGACCTCAAGCTTAAAGAACTTCAGTTAATCGGTGAGACCAAACGAAGTGGAACGTTACACCTACTACCAAGTGACCGGAAATACCAAGGAATAGTGAAAGTGGCTCTACTACCTCACCCGAGCAAACAAATTGGGGAAAATGTAAGCTTCCCTGAAACGCATAAAAGAGTATCCTTTGAAGAAAATGAAATAGACATCTACACAGACGGAAGTAAAGCTGAAGGAAAAGTTGGTGCGGCCTACTCAGTTTTCAATACAAGCGGAGAGATTAAGGCAAAGAAATTACCTATGGCTGACTACTGCACAGTATTCCAAGCTGAACTTTTTGCTATAATGAAAGCACTAGAGTGGGTCAGTGAACAACAGCGACATTGGGACAAAATTAATGTACTAACAGATTCGCAGAGCGCTGCTCACGCACTGGAGTGTGGAACACCTACCAATCCGATGGTATTCGATATACAATGCTCTTCTCTACGTTTAAAAGATAAAGGATCTTTCTGCAAGTTTATGTGGATCCGAGGGCACAATGGACTACATGGCAATGAAAGAGCAGACCAGTTAGCAAAGGACGCAGCTCTGAAAGACAAGAATCGAAAACTCTACTCAGAATTTCCACTAAGTTATGCGAAGCTCATAATAAAGGAAACAATTCATGAAGAATGGGATCAGAGATACAAAAACTCTGATACAGGAAAAGGAACCCGACAATTTTTCAGAAGTATAAGCGAAGCCAAAAATTTTAGAAAGAAGACAATCCCTACGTTCGAGCTCACCCAAATTCTCACCGGTCACGGAGCAAATCTATCCTACCTCCACAGGTTCAAAATAAAGGACAGTCCAGCGTGCCCATGCGATAAGCAATCGGAACAAACAATACAGCACTTGCTATTGGATTGCCCAATGTTTTCTAAGGAAAGGTGGCACCTAACAAAAGAGAGCCAGAGGAGAAATATCAATATAAGCGATCTCCCGGATGTCATAGCAAATGGATATCTAAGAAAAATCTTTATCAACTACGCTAAAAATATAGTGACTAAAATAAGAGAGCAGAACAAATAACACAAAGGAACGTACAAAGTAAAATCACGCGTAGTATTAGTAATTCGCTATTAACATCTTAAATGCACCGAATGCATAAAATTAAAATAACGTACAAACTAAAAACACGCGCATTATGGACTCGTCAATAAAATTAAATGTATCGTAACCATAAAACTAGAGTAAAAACTTACGTCAGTAATACAGAAGATCGCTTCTCTCAATTTCAATAAAAATCACGTCACCAAAATAAAATGCACATTAACTACAAAATTAGAATCAAAACTTACCTAAGCAACTAAGAATACTTCCCTTCCCAAAAATAAGCAACATAAATTATGATATTCAAGCAACACCAAAATAAAGTAATGTCAACAGTAAAATCACGCGTATTTGAACTCGTCAATAAAATGAAATGCACCATAACGTCAAAACTAGAAACAAAACATAAGATGGTAAATAAGAAGAACACTTCCCTTCCTAAAAAATGGCCAAGTTAAACGGATAAGAAACTATCCACTTAACGAGGCATCCAAATTTTTATTACAGATCTTCAACACTGCTCCGGCTGAGGTTTTCCATGGTTCCCTCCAGCTGTAAAATAAATATTGGAGCAGTTAATAGCCCATGTTAGGATCCTCACCCGACCAAATCCTTTCCCTCATCCTCAAGTACTCATGCGTACTAAACACCCACCCCTCTCCCGCATGCAAAGATATAAAGTAAACACAAAGAGTAAAATAAACTCATAGATGAAAATAAACCTTGATAAATAATAAGCAAGGTAAATAATAGAAAGAACATTCAGAAAAAAAAAAAAAAAAAAAAAAAAAAAAAAAAAAAAAAAAAAAAATGGCTTTGGTTCCATGTTTATTGTATTCATGTCATCTGAATAAGATGGGATACTCGCAGCAAAATTTTCACCAACCGATGTAAAGAAGTCATTAAACGCTGTACATATCTGCTTCGGGTCATTTATGACTATATTATTGATGGTAAGAGTTTCAATTTTATTTGTCGAGTTCTTTGGACTGTTAGTTATGATTGAATTTATTGTCTTCCAGGTTTGTCTTGGATTATGTATGTTTTCTGTAAGAATATTTGTGTAATATTTTGTTTTGGCGAAACGTCTGTAATTAGTTACCGAATTTCTTGACTTATTTTTTTGTGATAAAAGTTGACTGTTTTGCGGATCTTTCTTCCACTGTTTGTAGTTAGTATTTCGTTCTCTAATAAGAAGATCCAGTTTTTTGTCAAACCATTACCTTGCTTAGGGTTTCCTATTCGTATCCTTGGCTTAAATTTGCAAGTGTCTATATATTTAAAGAATTGATTAAAATTTTCGGTTATGTTGGTTAATTAAGTTAATTGTTTGGAATTGCCAATAATTTTTATTTTAACTGAAGTGGCAAATGGTTATTGAAAGAAAGTATATGCAAGTATCCTATGTCTTCATCCGTTAAGAATATTACTGAATAAGAATATTTACCGTTTACGGCATCCAAGAGTTGGTTTTTCTAAAGAGAACGCATCAAGAATAGAAAAATCCGTAAACAAAAAATTAAAAATGGTATATACGAGTATGTAGATACTGTATGGTCCCTTGAAGGCATCTAGAAGTCTGGAGTTGGTCGTAAATCAAGCTCCTTGTTTGACTTCCCTCGTATTCTAAAATAATTAATGGATATACTCAGAATAAAACACCTATTTTACACTTATTATTGGTTAATTGTAGACAAATTGTTCAGATAAACTTGCAATTAAGGTGAAATGATTTTAGGTGCTGGCTGTAAAGCTTTTAGAAATGCAATGATATTATTTTTGCAATAAATTGATTGCAATGGTTTACAAAATGATTTGATACTTTTTGCTACTAGCGAAAGCATAGATGATACAAAGGCAAATTTGTTATATAAAAATTAAGATAAAATGCTACACAGATGTTAAATTGAAAATAAAAGATTCCATAAATGGAAATTAATAAAGATTAATTTAAATATAAAATTACAGGTAGAAAATTAAGTTTAATATTGCAAATGGGACGACACAACACTCTACAGACACTTGGTACCTACTTATCTTGGAGAAAAATTTTATTGTAAAAGAATTTGATGTCAAAGGGTGACGGACAATCTTTTTAAATCTGGAGAATATTTGTCGGTAGACGTGATGAGGTAGGTATTATGTTTGGGTATGGAGGATTCTGGTTACCAGAATAAAACCAATTTAACAAAATTCAGCAAACATAAATACTTTTGCAGTCATATTTTAGAAGTAAGGACATTGCGTAAATCTTTTCTCTTAGACTCAGAATGAAGTGTTTTTTTTATTTTTTTCTCTAAAATCATCAATAAAAATAGTATCCAGCAAAACCACACATACACTCGCATTCAGATGTTTTTGGTCTTGCTATGTTTACCTATTAGCAAAGTTTTAACATTAAGACGATCCAATAGTCAAGGAAAAAATCGAATTCGGAATTCACGCCCCTTTATAGGAGGAGTTTAAAAATACTTGAGAAAAAGCTTTTGGAAAGGTTGGAAAAGGGATTTGAGAAAAAAAATACATCTTTATATTGTAAAGGCCTGTAAAAAACATTAATACCTTTTTTAAGCATTGTTTATTGTAATAAAACGGAATTTTAAAATTGATTTCAAGGAACCAAGCGGCGCGGAGTCCAAAGCGTCTATCCCCCGTCGCGGCCGGGGCGGAAATGACACAAAAATAGGTCTGTAGTCCTTCGGTGGACGGCATAGGGTCCACTTTTGAAAATTCAAATTCGTCGACTGCCGGCCGTATTGTAAAATAGCAACGCGAAAATGGATATTTTATTTTATTTTACGAAGTTCGAGCATAAATATCATTTTTGATTACGATAATTATAAAAGTAACTGAATTTGCCACATTATACAATAAAACCATATCCGAAAAGGGGTTTATAAGTAGGAGAGTTTGCACTTAAAAGTATTTTTTATAGACCTAACATTTTATTTTTTTATAGATTTATTAAAGGACTTATTAAAAAAATGACCGATATTTTTAAGGGCAAACATATGTTCTACACGCAGTATTTAATTGAAGCATCTATAACACTTCTAAGCGATCAAATTTTCAAAACAAAAACATATGATTTTGTATGATTTTGCATTATTTAGTATGGCTTCATCTTAATGTACAATGTTAAAAAACATTAGTACGTTTTTGGGCAATAATGGCAACAAATCTATAAAATATTACGTCAATGTTTGTTTCACTCACTACGGTGGCCAAAGGGTTGATATTCAAATCTAAAATCCCCAAATTTCACATGCGCTACTGAGTCTATTTGTTATCTACAAGTGCATCATTCTCCAGCCACAAAACACAATGTCTGCGCCAATTAAACTAAATGAATGGCTAAATAATAATAATATGCAATGAAGTACCATTGGACTCGGTTTCGGAGACATCAACAAATTTTTTGGTTTCCTTCCGGCTAAGAAAGGCTTTTTTGGCTTTTTGAATTAAATGTTTATACATAGTTTGAATTTTGTAAAATTTAATATAGAACAGACGCTGTGCAAATACACCTACTTCCTTCTCCTCCCCACTACCTTCAGCCTCATAACATACCTCAATCGGGGATGCCATAGTATCACTGGCTCCAGATGGGAACAGCTGGGACTCTTGTGAGGTATTCACATAAAAAAAAAACTAATTTGGAGGGTCTTCTTGTTAGTCTCTATTTATGTATTACACCGTAGGGCTTATGCAGACATTTTTATGCATTTATTATACTTATGTCTAACATTTACTCATACAGTACATGTCAGCTCATGCATACGAGTATAATGCATATCAATACAATGAATACTTATCATTTTATACATCAACATATCAGTTACATTCACAACTAATTATTTTTGCTTTGATGCAGGACGGAGAGGTTTTGAAAAAATATTTAAAAAGGTCTATGTATATATGTTTTGACCGTTCGGTGAAATCAGCGGTGAATGGTGTATGTACAGAAGTCCAGGCAAAATAGACATTCCAGTTTGCATCAATTCCGAACAAGCTGAATTTGTGTACAGGCTTGTGGTGCTTTGTAGCGAAAAAAGTACAATTTTTTCGGTAACTCTCATCGTTTCCGAGATAAACAAAAATTTGTGACCTTTGACCTCGAATAAAAAACAACGCTCAACGCTAGATCGATGGGGACTTGACATAGCACTTGTAATGACGTATTTAAAGACCTACACAGTTTTCAATTCAGTTTGTTCGGAATTAATGCAAATTCAGCATTTTTTCATCTATTTTGACTGAACTATAGTGATATTATTGTCAGAGTGGAAAAGATAGAGGAGTCGAATATATTTAACAGTTAACAGGGATTCGAATATTTATAAAGCTAAACATTTAAGGGCAGTCTATGAGATTTTTCAATAATTTAAAAAGTATAAGAATATCAATATCAAGAGTTCTCCGGATACTTAGTATAGGGATAGTTTTGGATTATACATTAGAGACTCAGTTTCCTACGACTTATTAAAGCATAAAAAAAATTTTAGTAGTGGAGATAAATCTTCATGGAGAGTAATTTTTTTGTTGAACAGACACACATCTATATCGACACCGATAACCTAAAATATGGGATTGTAGAAGTGATCATTTGAGATGTCACGATAGTTTGAAGTATGTAAGGGAAATTTGTTTGTGTTTCGATTTATGACCTGGAAAGGACCTAGTGGAAGACAATTGTTAACCTTATTTCGATGGGCGATTTGCGTTAATTCACAATATAAAATCATTAAAATTAATTAGCGGCAGTTATATACTATTACAATATCGCCTTGGAGTAAAACCACCATTCAAAATTGAAAAGTTGATTGAAATGGCTTTAGCCGTGTTTGGTGACCAGATCTGAATAGCCAGGAACCTTTCTCTTCCCCATCTCTTTCCACTATCTCCAGCCTCACAACATACCCCAAATAGGGGATGCCGTAGTCTTATTAGCTCCAGAGGAGAGCAGTTGGAGATCTTGAGCGGTCGGTAGGTATATAAGTTGAAGCTAAAACCCGTTCTTAGTTACAACGCGTTTTCTCTAGTATTAACTAGTTTTCACTAAATACCTTTGATACAACTAGAATTAACTGCTGAATATCAGTGAAAACTAGTTCTAACTATTAGACAAAACGCTTTTTCTCGAAATGATTCAGTTAAAATTGTTTCAAACGATGTCAAAGTTCATCGTGCTTTATTCTGATTGGTCGAGTGATATCAGGTTAGGTTAGGTTTTTTAACTAACAGCTATTAAATATTTTAATAAACAGTATCTGTATTTTCAATATCAGTTTTAACAAAGGCAGTAAACACTCCTTTTAAATAGATAAAACACGTTATAACTAAAAACGAGTTTGTACTGTAATATATACATAAAAAAGAATAACAAAATAATTTTGGTATGTAGTTAATATTTGATTTTAAAATGTAATAAAAAACGCCGTGATCATTAAATCACACATATCTATTACTTATGCACACTGAAAAATATATTTTAAACCTTTAAAGCTTATTAAACACGTAGGTAAATGTTAAGTGTAGCAAAATTTTCCTGCTGTGAGATTATAAAATATAGTTTCTAAAACGCTAACGAGGAACTTACAATGACCATCTCAATCATCACCTGCAAGCTGGTGAAGAATGTGTGACTTCGATTATAGTCGTTACAGCTAGAGATGTGTTCCCATAGGACAAAGAGGCAGCTTGTATAGCGGCGTAACTGATAACCGGCGTATCTCCAAACTACGATCAAGGAACTCGGCAGATAGCTCCACAAATTCTGATTCGCACGTTACTCCATTATTATAAGTTTGCCTTGCCAATTATCAGTGGCGGCTCGCAGAAATTGTGTTACTTACGATTGTGTCACGAAATTTAAAAAAAGTAATTTTTATAATGAATGTAATTCGGTTTTTTGTTCTAAAAAAATTGTGTGATTTCGTTTCTTCGGCGCTGGTGCACAGTCGAGAAACATTAAACGCGCGCCTAACGTTTGTCACATGAGAACGGGTCGTTTCCAGGATACGTTCTTTAGTTCAAGAGCTCGGCTGTGGAATAATTTGGTTCCTCCCACCTACAACTTTTTTCTCTTCAAGATACAGGTTGGCTCCTTCCGTACCTCAAAAATATCTTACCCACACATCATCCCCAAAGATGACATAGGACCTGAGGGAAATTTTTCTCCTTTTAAATAATAATAATATCTAGTAATAATTATAATAATAAAAACGTTCATTCATCAATAGATTTTCATAAAATATTACCTATATATTGTTATTTTTTCATTGATTCTATTGACGAAATCGTCAATGCTCAGCTACAGGTCAGGATCTCTCCTGTAATGCAGTTGGTTTTCAGCAGTGCCTCCAATATAAAACAGAAAATATTATAAAATAAAAAATTAAATTATAATAAAATAAAACAAATGTTTTTCATAATCGTAATAACAAGTGGAACAATTTTTTTAGTGGTAGGTACCTACGTCTGAAAGAAAGCCTGAATAAGTTATAAGTAGAAGAAGTATGTAATATTTTTTAGCTATGACAAAGAAAACCAGAAACCGTTGTTTGCAATATTTTTTTAAAGGTACGGTGGTGATAATGAAGTCAGAAACAAGTGTAAGTAATATTTTAGTGATACTTGCGCTTAGTGATAAAGAAAGCCAGAAACAAGTGTAAGTAATATTATTTTCCGTTGTACGAACGCTAGGGATAAAGAAAGCCAGAAACATATGTAAGTAATATTTTTAGCGGTACGCTAAAGCCTGAAAAGAATTAGCGGTAAAGAAAGCCAGAAACAAATGCAAGTAATATTTTTAGCGGTACGCTAGTGATAAAGAAAGCCAGAAACAAGTGTAGGTAAATAATATATTTTTAGTTGTACCAACACTAGTGATAAAGAAGGCCAGAAACATGTGTAAGTATTATTTTTTAGCGGTACGCTAGTGATAAAGAAAGTCAGAAACAAGCGTAAGTAATATACTTTTAGTGGTACCATCACTAGTAGTAAAGAATGCCAGAAACATGTGTTGGTATTATTTTTTAACCGTACGCTAGTGATAAAGAAAGTCAGAAAGAAGTGTAAGAAACATTTTTTCAACGCCGACACCACGAGTCGTGATTTCCGTAATTCATGCGCCCGGTAGTCTTCCTAGTTGTAGTCCCTGGCACCAGAGGAGATAGTGACTTAGATTGCCGCGTTCTGCCGCAGTTTCGTGCAGACATGCAAATCAATTTTTCAGTAGAACGGTGCTTGTCGGAGATGCATATCGGCGCCATTAAATTGTGCGAGCCAATAGATAATTGCTCACGCGTATACCGACATCATTGTCATGCAGATTTTTTCTACTTAGACAATTAACCCATTAGATGCAGCGGCGTAACGAAGTGTCCGGGTCTTGGCTATGCCTGATGTGAATTCGTAAATTTGTATTGAGTTTCTTGAAGTTTTCTACGTGCTTGTGTACCCATATTTTACACCCAGCGGTATGATGATTTTTGAAAAATTTACTCGGATCAGCCTAAAATATGCTATTCTCCCCCAAGTGATTATTCCATAGGATATCATGGAAGATTTTGTGCGTGCTAAATCAAACACCTCATTATATTTTTTATTTTGTTTTATTAGGCATTTATATACATTATTTAAGAAATGTTTTGACTGCACAACTAGAAGGATTACCGTTTTAGGACAGTCAAATTAGGATAAGTATGAACATATGGAACATGGTCTGTACAAAACAAGAAGGAAAATTGAGGATATAAAAAGAAGAGATAGAATAAATAAATAAAAAAAATAAAAGATTGAAACATATTTTTATAGCAACGCATATATAATTGTTTGCATTACCTGCTATAATTTGGGAAACGGGATGGGTACCGCTGCCCTGAAAACAATTTATTGGATAACTAAAGCAACGCCTCTGTCACAGATCACCCAAAGTGGTTCGCTTCGTTTGGTGAGTTAGCAGGGGTACCTGGCTTCACAGGGGAGGTTTGTCCAGGTCTTGGCGGTGGATTCAACTGCTCACAACGGCGTGGCAGGCCGGATCGAGAGAGACTGATCGAGGGTGACCTTTTAATCTCTCCAGCGGGACTCCCTCGGAACACTGCATTGCACGCCAGCAGTAGGACTGGATTTATCACCTGTTACTCCTGGACATACTGACCGCAGATTCCTACCAACAATTCCGCCCCAACGCTTCTGCCACAGGTCACCCCAAGTAATACGCTGTGTTTGATGACTTAGCAGGGGTTCATGGGTGAGGTTTTTCCGGTTCTTGTCGGCGGATCGGCCCAACAACTGCATGGCAGGCCGGATCGGGAGCGACTGATCGTGGAAGATCGTGGAAGCACTGACTCCAGATACCCGCCCCGCACTCCTTTCCATTTCCAGAATTTCCTCTCCTTTTCCTAGAGAAAGATTCACCACACAGCATCCCCAAAGACAACAGGCCCTGAGGGGAATTATTTTCCTCAGGGCCTCCTGCGTCGAGCAAATGTAAAAAAAATCATTCCGTAAAATTGTATTTTAACTTCCAACTTGCATGCCCAGAAAATGATTCGGTAAATTTTAAAATGCCTTTTCCGCGTTTAATGTTTGCAACTAACGACTTTTGCAAGTACATTTCATTATTTCGGCCAAAATAAAAATGATCAACCGATCAATTAAGCTTGTGGAATAAATTATCTACCCACTGTCTTGTCATTAGTTGCAGGCGGCATATCACAGAAAAAAACTCTACAAGACATTAAAGCAAACATAAACATGCTTATTTATATATGTAGGCAGGTACTTAAAACGCTAATCTGATCTTCAAAAACTTTTTTTAATATAATGTTGCGACATAATTTCTGAAACAGTTATAATAAAAAAGTTGTATGACTTGATCAACGCGTTCCGTACGGCATATTATAATATTATATTTTTGAATTGCAATTTTTTACATTACCGTCTCGAAATTCACGTTTTTTTTAAACGTGTCCAATTAAGCATTAATTTTTTTAAGTATAGCTAGCTCTTCTTTTTTTCCAGCTGTTAAGCCAGCATTGTATTATCCATTAAACTTAATAATTAAAACAGCTAATATCGATAATGCAATAGTCGCACTGGGTCCGGGTAAGTCAAAAATTACAATATAATAGACAGAATAAAAACAATATTACTGTTAAAAAATATAAAATAAAACTGAATAAAATGGTATACATGTGTAATCGCAAGTGCGCCCCACCGTTGAATTTGGCAGTCACCTCGTCTTGGTCTGGAATTCCAAAATACCTGAGAAATACCCTCGACTCTGTGCTGAAATGGGTGGTCCGTTTTTCAGATTCCCCCATTTTATTAACAAGCGGATTTCAATCTTTAGAGTACAGTCGTCAGTTTGGTTTGCTGCCATTGCTCTACTTGTATTACAATGGAAGATGATCCGAGGAATTAGCGTCATTAATCCCTTATTCGGGAAACGCGCGCTCAAGAAAACGTATGCACATGGTTGACACATTTGTTTTCTATTTATCGGTTTCTGTGTTTCCTCCCTCAACATTGGTCTCTTGAAGACCCACGTTCACTCCTTTCTCTCCCCCAATAGATCCTCCACAAAGCATCTTTAAAGATGACAAAGACCCTAAAATAATAAAAAGGTTTGATATTTTTCTACATTAGCTCCACTCAGGAGAAAATAATTCCATTCAGGGCCTATTTCAGCTTTGGGTATGCTGTATGAGCGGTCTTTTTAGGGGAAGGATGGAGAGGAAATTCTGGATACGAAAAAGATATGAGAGGTGGGTAGGAATTTGGGGGTTAGTGTGTGATCATAGTTGCAAGGCTATGTTCCGAGTGAGCCCTGCTGGAGAGGTCAAAATATCTCCCGCAACAAGTCTCTCCCGACCCGGCCTGCCACGCTTGTTCGCGGCTTGTTGGTGGCAGATACATCCGCCGCCAAGATCCGGACAAACCTGACCTCATGAACCCGGGCACCATTGCTAAGTCACCAAAGTAGAGAACCACTTGGGATGACCTATGGCAGAGGTGTTGGTTATCTAATAAATGGTTCCCGGGGCGGCGGTACCCATACCCGCCTCCCAAATTGCATTATATAAAAATGTATCCTAAATTACACGAAATATGATACACCATTTTTTATTCTTGATGTAAATTGGCATTTTATAATGAAATGTTCCATTTCTTGGATATAGTTCGATCGGCGATAAAGATAAGTTACCGTAGACCATATTATAGCAGATTGTTCCTACAAGACGTTACATTACATGGGAATACGCGCATGCTCGCGAATAGCCTAGGAATTATATTAATCTGATTTTATCTGAGGCCGTTACAAGTAATGTTGGTGTACAGTGGGAATACTGTTAAATGGTGAGCCGATCAGAAAAACCCGGTTTATTTAATCCCGAATGCTCGGCGGCCTACTATGATTTTTGAAATACCTAAGACTTCTATAGCCCCGCTGTGATTTGGATTTCGGATGAAACGGAAATGACCATTACTGCACCTGCGACGCATCAACTGCGCTCATTGGCCGCTTTGATTATGATGCCACTATTAAAGGCTATTGGTTGAGATATGAAACTGAAATTACACTAGACTGCGCTTATTGGTCGCTTTGATTGTGACAATACAATTACAATTATTAAATTATTATTGTGTTATATACTGAGCGAGAATTTACAATAATATCTGCACAAGGTTCTGGTCTGCACAATTTTTCATGCAATAATAAGCATGCGGGAACGGTAATGCGCGTTTTCATCCCGCGATAAAATATCCCCGACAAAATATCCTCCGTCAAAATATCCTACGGAAAGACATCCCCAACAAAATATCTACTAAAAATTAACCTAACCTAACCTAACCTAACAAAAAATGGTACAAAAATAATACAGATACCAATAATTTATTGTCTTAACGGGATGTCTGTATTATTTTTGTCCCATTTTTTGTTAGGTTTGGTTAGGTTAGATTACGTTACGTTTTAGTAGATATTTTGTTGGGGGATGCTTTGTCCGTAGGATATTTTGTCGGGGGATATTTTGTCGGGGATATTTTGTCGGGAATATTTTGTCGTGGGATGAAAAGTCGCGGAACCATGCGGAACACGGCTGATCTCATTAAACAGTGAGCCGCCTGTGTAGATAGTCTCGGAGTAGATTACCCATTATAAAACCCGTGTTCGCAGCGTACAGTTGACACGAAGTCATTTTAATTAATCCTAAGCATTATCATTAACAGTCATTAAATTTAAGTATTAAGCAGAGATTTATGTCATTAATTATTATTCTGGTAGTGTAATAACCATGGGCGTGCCGCGACATTTTTTCTCTCTCGTTTTTGGCGATTTACCGGTAGGCAAAAATCGGTTAAGGTAATATGATATTTTTTATTCAAACGATATTTTTTATAATTGTCACATCACTAGTGATGATTATGTTATTATTTGTGGTCTCTTTCTAAAACATGTCTAATGACAAAGTCTGAAAAAATAAAGTCGAATTATAAAAGAGTTACCAGTGTTTCCTATAAATCACTCACAATAAAGAAAAATACAGAGTGTGCAATTCAAACGCGGTAGAAGAGAAATCTAAAGTAGACAAAAGTAGGAGGCTACAAAGCACCGCACAAAACGGAAACCGAATATTCTATCTCATTCTCTCGCAGGCTAAATCCTGTAGACATGTGTGTTTATCACTTTTTGTGTAATTTTTTCGTTTCATCGAGTTTCAAATCACAATGGTGCTAAATAAGTTTTCACTTCAATAAACGAAACTTGGTGTCAAAAGTGGAATGTTAATAAGTATAATATATTTTTTTGGAAATATTATTGGAAACACAAGATGTCGAAGGATAGCGTCAAGGATTCCTCAAAGCCGCACTCCCCCTTTCAACAAGATTTTTCTTTCTACCTCTTATTATTATAATTTATTCTTTCGTTGTCAAACTGTGATGGTAAAACATATTTTTTGAAGTAAAACTTCTTTACGAACGCTTGACTTGGGGAGTAAGCTGGTGAATGCGTGACGAGATCAATACGAAAAGTGTGATCGGGCGATACGAACGGAAGTTGAGAGGGAGATAAAAGTTAGTGAAGATAGTTAGAGATAGGAGATAAAAGTTAGTGAAGATAGTACGTTTCGCATATTACTTTAGGGGCAAGAGAGAGAGGTGCGAGCACACATTTTCAAGACACAGTGCAGGCCTATTGTCTGTATCACACTGTAGGAGCAAGAGAGAGCAGTGCGCGCGCAAATTTTCTTTCTCTCTTCTTTTATAAGTTAGTGAAGTTTTACTTCAGTCGTGTGGTCTAAAGCACACTCTTTTTTTTATATTATATAATATTCTGCATTTAATTTTTCGAAGAAAACTTTTTCTAAAAGGTTGTCACTTTGTGATGTCATTATTTATTTATTAAAAGAAAATAACTTAGTTTACATCACTTTATTTATTGTAAACTATCAATATATTTCGTGAACCATGTTCACTTCTTCAGGAATAAAAGTATACATCAAAAGTATACACAATATAAAAGTATACTTTTATTCCTGAAGAAGTGAAAATGGTTCACGAAACATGTTGATAGTTTACAATAAATAAAGTGATGTAAACTAAGTTATTTTCTTTTAATAAATTCTGCATTTATTTTACGAGTGTAAGTATAATTTATTTATTTATTTATTTATTTATTTATTTATTTATTTAACGCCCAGAGGGCTTTTACAGTAATACAGATATAACAGATGATTTTTCAACAGATAGAGAAATGATAAGAATAAAATTAGATAAAAATGCACACAAGTCACAAAAATACAAAAATACAGCGATTTGATAAGTTTACAAAAATATTATGTTTAGGAATAGTTTTGGAACAAGTTTTTTACAAGATCCACAAAATTCGCCATGTTGATGTTGAATATGTCAACATCACTTAAGTACTGATTTCCCATAGTGTGAAATCTTTGTATAATGATAACTATTCTATACTATTATTAATTTATTTATTATTATTACAACTCTTTTATATTACTCTATAGCAATTTAGATTCTTTTATATTTTTTTGTATTCTTGAATATCATATAATTTTATGTACCTATATAATTTCTTAATTCTTTCACATTCTTCATATATCATTTGTTAATGTACCTACTGTATATAAAATCGACCACCACAACACGGGCATGTGCCTAGCATGGTGGTCGAAAAATCCCCAATGTATGTAATGAAAAATCTAATGAATAAAGAAAACTTAAAAAAAAAACTGTATGCAATTATTCAGTAAAATGATAACTAGTCTATACTATGTACAGAATCGGATGTGCTCCGGTACCTATTCAAAACCAAGAAATAAAAAAAACAGAGCGTGCAATTCACATGCAGTGGAAGCGAAACATTCAGAAAACTAAAGTAGACAATAGTGGGGGGCTACGAAGCACCGCACAAAAAATGAGACCGATTTCTTTCTCTCAGGCTAAATCCAATAGATGTAGGTTTGTGTTTGTCTCTTTTTAGTGTAGCTCACTTCCGTTTCATCGAGTTTAAATCTCAACGGTGCTAAAGAAGTTTTCACTTCAAAAATTAATTTAGAAATCACGGCACACCCCTGGTACCTACACATAACTATATACCTACCTTTGAGTGTACTTATTTGTTATATTGTTGTTTTAAATTGGGTACAAGTTTATCCGCTTATGAATTACAAGCTGGTTATTATAAAATCATGATCACTTACGTAATTAATCTGCTGTAAATAAATTATAATTATAAACTGTACATGTTAATTACAATTATCGATGTATCAATAAGGCACGCTCGTAAGCAGATTGATAAGAATTTAGCAGACAGGGAGGTATACCGACATTTTATTTAGGTACAAGTAGGTATGTAGGTAATTAATATTAACGACACGACGTGTTTTTTGTTGTTGTTGGCCTGGGTACCAACTAATTACGAGTATACATATGATATATTTCATTTCTTTAAATGGACAGCCTTCAATAGCCTCCGTTGCTTTATGGTCGTTTTGATTCATTCCTAAAGTTAGCCTCCCAAAACTGGGCGTACTGTACAGGGCCCGCAGATACTTGAAGAATACACAACTGCATACCCTGTACAAATCACAAGTGCACCCCGCGGTTGAATTTGGCAGCCACCCCTGGTGTTGAGCTCCAAAATACCGGAAAAATACCTTCGGCTCTGCAGAAACGTGCAATCCGTTTGATAAATTCTCCCTTCGGATTGCAATCTTTAGAGCACAGGCGTAGGGTGGGAATGCTTTCCATGTTCTTCTGGTATTATACAATGGAAGAAACTAGCGTCAACGATCCCTTCGGCACCGGTGCATAGTCGGGAAACACGCCAAACGCGTGCCCAACATTTGTACACCGTTGACATTTGTCACATGAGAACGAGTCGCTTCTTCGACTCGTTCTTGTGTTTAACAGCTCGGCTGTGGAATGATTTGCCGGCCTCTGTGTGTCCTCCTTCCTATAAAATGGGTCTCTTCAAGATCAATGTTCATTCCTTCCTCTCCTCAAAAATACCACAGCATCCCAGATGACATAGGCCCTGAGGTAAATTATTTTCCTCAGGGTCTCCTGTGAGGTAATAATTAAAAAAAAAGAAGTTGACGAAATAAAAAAATAAAATGTTGGTCCTGGACAAAATGATGTAGGTAATAAAGACCCAGCTATTTAACATATTTTCGTATTAATTTTCTTCAAGATGACTATCATTTTCACCTCCGAACGACTCCAGGGTTCCTTTACCACGTCTTCCTAACTGTCAAGCAGGTCTAGCATGGTCGATCGATAAAATTCTGTGAACATGATAATGGCTAAATTTATCATGGTTACTTGGCGTAATTTGCGAGTACGGTCAACGTATAATTCCGACAGTCGGTTGACAAAAGCCGCCAATTTTAGCGCGACTTGCTGAGTTTCAAATAAGCTATCAATGTTCACAACTTTTTGAATAATTTCATTCGTTAGGCAAGAAACTTATTAAGGCGAGACATAATCACGTTTATCGGGGGTTTATCCGAGGCTCAAATTTTAATTTATTTCGGTGAATTTGTAACACGGGATGCGAGTTATTTATATTTTAGATTAATAAAAACATTACGTTGCCATCATTTTTTTAAACACACAACGCCTTTAAAAAACTGTAATACGTTGTACAACTAAAGCTATCGGTGATCACCAGATTTTATTTTTCTAGACGATGAATTAATTACTTCGGGAGGTATTCATTTAGAAACATCTTAAATATTTGTAACAGTTCTTCAGAATTAATTAAAATGATCCCGGCGGAAAGGTCGAATCTCCCGGCCCGCTAGGGTGAATTCGACCGTACGTCCGTCCAATACGCCGTTCCGCGGGCGCATATGTTTTGTTTACACGCTTTCTTCACTTAAGGCGATCCACTAGTACAGGAAAAAATCGAAATCCGAATTCACGCCCTTTTATGGGAGGAGTTTAAAAATACTTGAGAAAAAGCTTTTGGAAAGGTTGGAAAAGATATTTGTGATTTTTTTTTCATGTTGATTTCGTAAAGGCCTGTAAAAAACATTAATTCCTTTTTTATGCATTGTTTATTGCAATAAAACGGAATTTTTAAATTGATTTCACGAAAATAAGCGGCGCGGAGCATAACACGACTGCTCTCCGCTCCGTTCGGAGGAGTAATGACGGAAGACAGGGGGGCGGCTGCCAGTCGTTCTTCGGTGGACGGTATAAGGTTCACTTTGATATAACAAATTCGTCGACTGCCGTATTGTCGCCGTGATGTCAAAAATACCAACGCGAAAATGCATATTATATTTTATTTTGTGAGGTTCGGGCGTAAATATCATTTTTTTTCACGATAATTATATAAGAAACTGAATTTGCCACATTATGCAATAAAACCATATCCGAAAAAGTGTTTATAAGTAGGAGAGTTTTCAGTTAAAAATGTTTTTTATAGACCTAATACTTTATTTTTTTCTAAGCTTATTAAAAGACTAATTAAAAAAAATGACCAATATTTTTAAGGGCCAAAGTATGTTCTACACGCAGTATTTAATTGAAGCATCTATAATACTTATAAGCGGTCAAATTTTCAAAACTAAAACATACGATTTTGTATGATTTTGCATTATTTAGTATGGCTTCATCTTAAGTTAAGATTCCCTCATTATTTTTCTTCTTCTTCTTATTTTCTTTGATAGGGCAAATTCGAAAGTAGGTCCGTCCAATACGCGGGTCGCGAGTCGCAATTTGTATACACGGCTTCTTTACTTACGTCGTTAAGATTCTGAATATATTTTAGGGTATGGTGTCGTCTTAACGAATGGTGTTGAAATAACAAAGCTCTTAGAATTGGAATAAATCGTATACGCGATACTTAAAAGCGATTGACTTAAATTAACTATCAACTAATTAATCTAAGACGCGATCAATTTATTCAGTTCAATCTTGAAAAACGAAAATTAATTAAACGAAAGCTAATAAATTCCGGTTTAGTGTAAAAAAGTACATGCGAAGTGCTAATATATACTAAAGTTAGTTTTGTAATTCAAAATATTCTATTTATTAGTATTCTCCATTTTTCTTGGCGGTTTGACGTTTAGAAATGACGGGTAGACAGTGTTGGTAGCGTATATCGATTAATTATTTATTCCCTGTCAATATCGGTTCGACTGTCAATAATGTAACCTTGCGCGGGATATCGATAAAAATTGTCTACATCACTGTGCTAGACCTCCAGGTTAGTCAAAAATATCGTGTGGCCCTCGTGATGTGAACATATCTGTGATTTATATTTTTTCTATCCAATTCATACAAACGTTTGGGCATGTAGATTGAATGAACGAGGAAAGGAGTGTAAGGAGAATATATGACGCAAATATGAATTGTAGAAGTCGGGGACGCCCGAGAAAGACATGGCACGACCAAGTGAATCAGATACTTGAATCGGGTCATGGCAAGAGTCAGAATAATAGAAGAGCATTTATGAGACGATGTATGAATGTGAACGAGGCAAGGATGGTGTGCCAAGACCGAGTTGTTTGGCGGTCCGTCCTCTGCCTACCCCTGCGGGGAAACGGCGCGATGGTTAATTAGTTAGTTAGTTCATATAAAATGCTACAAAATGTCAAGTTTTAATATTCGTAGGAATCCTTTTAGTCTTTTGGGTGTCTTTTGCAAAAAAACTATGGTTTTTTAATCAGCTGTGATTAAATTAAATAGATATTTGTTTTTTTTTTTCTTCTTTCTTTTGTCTTCGTAAAAAGGTATCGTCGATATGTACGTTTCATTTCCCCACAACTAGAATTATTAATCAATATTATAATTTTTGCAACATCTAAACAAAATGGAAAAAGATTGTTTTAAAATGTTAAACAGGGCAGCAGCCAACCTTTGATCTTTATTATTTCTAGACAACATCTGCAGCTGTTTCTTCCGCGTACAGGGCACCATCTGTAAGAATATTTAAATTTTGACAAACTTATCCATTAAACGTACACTCAACCTAAGTGAAATGTCCAGGTTCCACTTAATAATCAATATGTTTATAAAAAAAACTGTTTCGTGAAAAGGTCTTACATTTTTTGGTTTATTGTGACGTTTAAGAACACTCTTAAGAATACATTTTTTTTTTAAGTAAAGGGATGAATATATTGAAACTAGAATACAAAATATGAAATGTTGGTTTAATAATAACTTACTCTATTTTTCTTCCGTGTATTTACTAAACACTTTTCATTTTAATTTCTTTCATTTTCTATTCTGCCCAGCGTCCGGTCTTTGCCAGACGGGGCGCAAATTGTTTTTCTTATTTTGTTTGGCGGGAAAAGTTCAGGCAGGTCGCCCGCCATCTTGGAATTAAGATAATCACTTCCCCCTCCCGACCATCCCCCCTCCTCCCCACCACCCGTCACCTGTACTAGAATACGCCAACCTGTGATGTGAGTGGAAAATCATTACTGAATTACAATATTTAAACAATTTGTGAGGGAAATTAGAATGTCAGGGGAAGTTCCGAGAGGTTGTGGTATAATCTTAAATGTAAAAGTCAGGTAACGTAAAACGGACGAAAGTAAGTCCATATAACTTCATTTGAGAGTCGGGTATGGGTACCGTCGCTCCGGGAACCATTTTATGGTTTGCTCAGTTTAGTGATGTAGCAGGGGTATCCGGGTTCACGGGTGAGGTTTGTCTACGAGGATTCGTTTATCCACCTAATGCGTGGCGGGCCGGATCAGCAGACTGGTTTAGGAAGACCTTTTGACCTCACCAGCCGGACTCTCTGACTCTCAGTCCATCGCCAACCACCGCAGGGGGAATATGAATTCTTACGTCCGTCACTCCTGGACATACTGACCCCCAGTTTCCTAAAAATAATAGTAATTCCATAATTTATAGAGATGCGTTTTTGTAAAAATCACATCAAGGGCGCTGTGAAATTTATTTTGAGTTACAAACATATACAGAAAATATACTTAGGTACCAGATCGGTAGCTTCTGATAAACACACTTTTATAAGAAAGATCTACCCACCGCTCACACCTTTTTCCTTCCCAGAATTGCCTATTCTCCCTTTCATTAAAAAATCGCCTTCACACAGCATCCCCTAAGATGGCAAAAGTCCTTTAGGAAAATATTTTCCTCACGCCCTCCTGTGTGGCGCAACTGAATAGAATGGTTTTCCGTTTGCGGTAGACACAAATAACAGTAATATTACATTTTTTCATCACTTTTCACATGCATTTATTGTAATATTCCTCTTGGCATCAGAGATAGTATTTCATGCATCATTAGAGGGTTTAATTTGCTTTATTCAAAATAATAAACTAGCAGCATAAAAATACGAGTTTAGCCGGAAAATCGGTCGACATGTGGTGGTGTCATCAAAATGCACATTTTTTGCTGTGAATAATGAGCGAAATAGTAAGTACATATTGATTGATTTAACGCATTAAAAAGCATTTCATTCATATTATAGAGTTGTTTGAGAGGGTTTAAGCGTCGGGTTTCCACACAGGCGCCTCGGGTTCAATGCTTTGCAAGTGGAAAAAGCAAAAATTAATGCTTTAAACGATGGTTGCAGAAGAAAATGATATATTGACTGCCGGTTTCTCGTAAGGTTCATCTACCTAAAATTTAATCAAAAAGATTAAATCCGATATAAACATTTATAATGATACGTACCTATCTATTATGAACATTTTATAGAATTATCAATTTCAGTGCAGGCAACCCGGTCGTTTTTTTATTGTGATTTCTGTACATAATTTTCTATTAAAATAGATATTATGCCTAGTTGTAATTTGAACACATAAGACGGCAGTTTTTTCACCAATATAATCACCAAGTAGGGCGATGCTGTCAGTGAAATTGATATATATATTTTTTTTAAGTACATTTATTTATTTATTTTACATTTACACAATTTAATATAATATAGCTTACATATTTATACACTCTCCTAGTTAAGCTAATGCTTATGTTTAGTTATATGTGCGATTAATCTTTTCTACTAATCGATTTACTTTATAAATACACAAAAATATCCATTGTATAAATTGACACCTTTCCCATGGCTTTGTTTGAGTAGAAGTCAAATAAAATTCTTAAATTCTTTATACAAAATGTTTCTATACGCTTAAACTTCTAAAAAATATGAACCCACGTAAACAAAAACTTAAACATATTTAAAAGATTACTTGTGACAGTTTCCAATGATTAATTTTTTTTTCGTGTAAGATTATTCACAAAATAAATTTTAAAAACCCTTATGTGCTTAAATCGTCCATTTCTAGACCTTGCCCAGCGATTTTTATGCCTGTTATCTATGTTCATGATGATATATAATATACTAACAATGTACACATTTTTCGCTTAGGTATTCCTCTTAATAGGTAGGTATATATCACCCAACAATTATGCAGAGCTACAAACTATATATAAAAGTCATTAAAACCTGCCTATGGATATGTCTGCGCATATATTTTTATCCAATGACCCGTTTCATTTTATTTCTTTAGACCCATTTCACGGTTAAAAACTTCGACTAATGGTAAAGCCGAAAAGCCTCTTGAAAATGGCGAGCTTTTCCGAACAAAACGTCGAGAAAGCTGGATGTAGAATAGAGCTTGTTGACAGTGCGATTGTTAGCGCCGTGGAGTGTCTCACTCGACATTTAAATTACGAGCTAAACAATAATCGACAATCGATCGACAGAATCACGCGTTGGACGGGTCTCGCTTATTGGCTGCAGACAAACATACAAACGAAACAGAAAACTCAGGGCCGAACTGACATAGTAGGCGATTACGAATTTTCATTTATTAATAAACAAACGCCCTTTTACACATGCATAGTAAGAAATATGCCGTATTTATTGTACATAACTGAACTGCCTCAGTAACAATATTTTACATTTGTTAAGTGACAAATTGAAGATGTCAACTGACTTGGTATTATTATTTCCCTCCATTAGTATTTTGGGCAAAGAGGAATACGTAATGGTAGTTAGTCCCAGAATTTCACTAAAATAAATCCTGAGTTCTAGTATTAGGTACGCAGTGGAATCCGGAAGCTTATCAATTCAAGCAATACCGGACTATCAAGTAAATCATTTAGAATTTTATATAGAAGCACCAAGTCGGTGAAAATTCTTCTGTCTGAAAATTTGAGCATATTAATACCTATCATTCAAAATAATATTTTAGTTCAACATAATTGCTGAATTTTAAAATTTAGATAACGCAAGAATTTGTTTTGGATTTTTTTAATTTTTTTTTTATTTATCTATAATAAAATATATTTACATTGGTTTTATGTATATGCCTGTCTCACTGGGGTATACCTGTGTCGAGACACGCGTACAGGTATATAAATGAATATTGTAGTTACAAGGATATTTAAGGTAAAATACATATCACTTTGAATAGAATTAAAACAGAATGGTGATTGGAAGGGTGGTAAATCTTTTAGAGAGAGTTATTTTATAAATGTTGGAGATGAAGTAGAGAAGTAAATTCTGCCTAATCTATTTAAAGGTCAAATTTGACAGGATTCCATTATTTTCATTTATTTATAATATATGGGTTAGGTTGTATGTGAATAGTTATTTTTGTCTATGTGTGATTTATTTTACAGGTGTTTGTAATAGTGAGGGGTCCAATACTTATAATCCATTTTTTAATATCTTGTTTGAATTTTGTAAAGGAGTCAGTTTGTCTGATCGTAGTTGGTAGTGTATTGTATAGTTTGCAAGCTATGTATTTAGAGTGTCTTTGCCCGAAGGTGGTTTTAAAAAAAAGGAGTTTGGAGAAGTTCGTTGTTTTTGGCTCGGGTATTGTGTGTCGTTTGTGTAGCTTTGTATAGTGTTTTATTGTTTTTGTGTAAATTAATTAGTATGGATCTTGAATAAAGCTGTTTTATGTCCATAACGTTGAAGGAATTGAATATAGTATCCGTGCTGGTAGTAAGTGGCATTTTAAGAATTATTTTTATAATTAGTTTTTGTGCTTTCATGATGGGATCAAGGGCATTGGAATATGCATTACCCCAGGCTAAAATTCCGTATTCGATGTGAGATTGGCACAGTGAGTAATATACTGTTTTTAAAAGTTTTAGGTTAAGGAAATTGCGTGTTTGTTTGAAAAAGTATATAGATTTGCGGATTTTGTTTGTAGTATTATGTATATGTTGCTTCCAATTTAGGTGTGTATCGAAGATTACTCCTAAATATTTGATAATGTTTACATATTATATATAGTATTCTTTCAACAGCTTGTGCATGTATATTATAATGTGGGTTCCAGATGTAAGCCTTACAATATGCCTCATTTGGGGGTGCCAAGGCCTCACTGGCTCCAGATTGTTGGGTCATCCTTACATAATTTTTTTTTCTGACAAGGAAAAGCATGAATTCTTTATTTATTTATTTAGTTTCGACTGATTTAGTATGTAAATAACACCACAAATTATATAATTGTTTTACGTAAATGGGGGTATATATTGTCGTATTTGAAAATGACTTTTTTTTTTGGGCTAAGCAATTAATTTAAAATTAGATACAGTTTCTCACTCGACCATCTAAAATAAACTTTCAAAGATAGATTGTTTTTTTGTTGCTATAAGGAAAAGTATTATACTAATCACCATTATTATCAGTATCAACACACACTCTGGCAAAAAAAAAAAAAATCAGATTAAATAAGTTACCTACCTAAAGATTTTTTATGTTGCATGTGCGGCCGTAGTAAATATTTTGTAAATCGTCTGACGTTGTCGATGTAATATCTAACGGTTGATAAAATTCTGCTGCGTTTGTAAATTGTTGACTGTTATTATTAATTTTTTGGGAAGATGTACTACTATTGGTTTAAAAATAAATTTTTCAGATAAAGTTTACGGGTCTAATATAAAAGCCAGTTCAACCCTGGTCGAGGGCTTATTATTACTCTGGAGAGTTTTGCGCCACGGCACTCGAGAATATCTCCATAGAGGCAAGAGGGAATTATGGAAAATGGACTATTGTTTGCCTGTAACTTTACTCGAGTTGTTTCAGCCGATAATGGAAAAGTCGAGACCTTCTATTTTTGCACTCGACGCTACGGCGAAAAAGTAATGAATTGATTTCTTTTGTGATTGAGTGGCCGGCACCAAAAATATATTTGAAAACGAAATAAACAGTAAAAATTAATGAAGTTTTCTTTATTGTTTGTTGTTAGAAAATTTATTTATATCGTCGAAATCGTAGATATTATTTTTCAAAACACTTTGGCTACGTAGGTAGATAGGTTTTGTGGAGTTGTAGGTATATACATTTTCTTTTTGATTGAAATACCTACTCAAATGTCTTCCTGTGCTGTATCACGTAATTTTTTTTATGTGACCACCAAATTTCACAGATGCCCAAAGTCAATAAATCTAAGGAAAATATGTATCTCAAATAATATTTTGGTTTCTTCAAACACAGCAAACTTAGTTTGTGGGACTTTTAAATTTAAAATTAATCGAATGCTTTGTATTATACACTTTTATTGTTTAAAAAAAACCGACATGTTTCGTAAGCAATGCTTACTTCTTCAAGGTTTACTTAAAACTCTATTTTGGTGATAAAATTATTGCTAAAAAAATATTTCGTAGCCATGATGTTTATTAACTTAATTTGTCAGTTTTTAAGAAATTTTAGAAATTCTCTCCCTTTCATAATCTTTATAATTATAAATCTTAGTTGTAGGCCATTTATATCATTTTTTGTTATATATATTATATATTTTTATCACCTTTCATATAATTTTTATTTTTATTTTCGTATCTTGGACATAATTGGGATATTATGCAAAAATGGTTCAATGAAAATCATTATTTTAACCATTAGTAGGCAGTACCATACTTAGTAGATTAAGGCTGTATGCATATCTGACGCGCCCTTTACTTTACAGTCATATATGATAGCTGATGAAATTCATTTCGTAAAACCTTATAAACTCGATTAATTAATTCAATCATGCATAACGTTTCAGTGGTCCTGCACCCTGTCCACGATTCTATTTACCTACATGATATATCTATCCCAATTCTTCCCATATTTCATTTACCTACCCCTAAATCGGCTGGGGTGGTAGTCGGTCAGTGTGTGATCATTCGATATTTTAATTAAACCCCTCGCCATTTTCTGCCATTAGAGAAAGGTGGGGGTCTGGTACACGTGGGAGGGAGGTAGGGGGCGATTTGTGAACCAGGGTGGAAAAATAAAAATGGCAATCATCCCTTGACACGTGTCCCCTGGTCCACGTGGAACAATGCCAGAGGGATGGATATAAAAACAGAATGAGTTATGTGGATGCGATTTAGGTGGGTGCTTTTAAAATTGGGCTCGTTGTAGCTGGTAAATAATATGCATGTATAAATGTACACCCTGAAAAGGATATGTGAGCTGGCATCTACTGAAGAATTTTTAATTTTAAAAATACCGAGGTTGAGTTTATTTTTTATTGGTTTAATAATTTAAAAGCAGCTAATATATTAAAGATGTATAGACAGTTTTGCAAAATCCACTTTGATTAATAATTTTAGATTCCTATTTGGTATTAACTGCAGGATATATTAAATAAACAAGTAATTTTACTAGCGGAAAGTGACACAATTCGATTTTTTATTCCATTAATTTCGTTGTAGAAAACTCTTCAAATTGCTTGGCAATGGCTGTGCATTAAGGTTATAATGATATCAGGGACATTTTAATACGTTGGTTTTTAATTATCTTTTAAACCAGTTAATCTTTCAATTAATAAACTGATATAAAAATAATAGCAATGTCAAGTGAAACCACAAGGTGATTCGTGAAAAATGTCCATGTTTTGGGACAAAGTAACCCTTATCAACGGTATTTATAGATAGATACCTACAAAATTTGATATATTATAAGAATCATGGACGTGGGATAAAGTTCTCGACTAACGATCCCAAGGCCGTGGGTTCAAATCTCGGCGGGCGCAAATAAATTTTATTTTTATTAAATAGTGTTATTTCAAAATTAATTAATTATAAATAATAAATAAAATAATAATTAATACTTAGCGGATATTTTTGCAGAACGTTCCAGATTTTGGAATATACTCTCAATATCACCTTTGTGACGACCACTTGCTTGAAATGGCATTAGCAGTGTTTTATTATCAGATCTGAATAGCCAGGCACTTCCCCATCTACCTCTTCCGCAAATTCTTTCCCTACCCACTACCTCCAGCCTCACAACATACGCCAATTGGGGATGCCATAGTCTCATTGGCTCCAGGGGCAGATAGGAGCATTTTACGGTATTCACATTTAAAAATATAAACATATTGTTTGAATTTTTGGTAATTAAATTATCATCTTACGTTTCTTATAGCGCAGTTCTTGCATACAATTATTCAGGTAGGTTCCATCTGAATGCCCTTGCCCAATTAACATACTAAAGAAAAGCACCCACGTAATCGGTAATTATTGTTTAAAAATATGTGTTTCTGTGATTTAATTTAATGATATCACGAACAAAATTAAATATGCATTTACTCATAATTTATTGAGTTTATTAAACATAACATAAAGACACCCGCCCTCCATCTTGTCTAGGGGTTAAATAATAATTGTCAATTGAATCATTTGAAGCACCATGTATAAATTAACAACCCCAAACTGGAGCTGGCTTGGGTTTATATGACATGCAGCAATCTGCCTGCGTTCGGGGTTTCGCGAGTGCATGACAAATAATAATAATAATAAACCTGATAATAATGCGAGTACATAATGGAGCACAGTCGGCAATATGCAGACTAGAGTATCTATGGGGTGGGAACATAATACCTTTTATAACATGGTCGTGAATTAAAAGGTCCTTCGAGGGTTGAAATCGGTGATGGCGGTTGTTAGTAACATCATGGGATTTGGGAATATTATAATGTTAATAGGAAGATGTTAGTGCATTTTGGGTGATATCATATTTGGTTCATGTAGTAGTGTTGGCGTTTGCAAGTGTATTGTAAATGCAGCGTTGCACTTTTTGCTCTCACAATGGGTGCAAAGTAAACAATTTAACATTTTGTTTCATAATGACATAATTTCAGTTTTAAAGGATTTTCACCGTTAAGCATGAAAATTATTGATTTCTCCACTGGAGCGATTTAGGTCCAAATTTGGACCGCTTTTATTTATCAGCGATTGATATCGTTTCAAAACTGGACCACATTTAACAAACCTACAAATATTAGATAAACGGTGAAATTTAGGTGGATTCATTAGCTTTAAACCGCAGTAAGCAGTTTATTTGTTTCCTTATTAATATTTTGAGGAATGATATTAATTAAATCGAATGGCCAAATCAAAAACTGAACACCAATCCAACTCCAGTGGTTTTGATTTGAAACTCGAAACTCGATGAAACTGTAAACGAAAAGGCGACACTAAAAAGAGAACACATACATCTATAGGATTTAGCCTGCGAGAGAATAAGATAGAATAATCGGTTTCCACTTTGTGTGGTGCTTCGAGTCTCCCTACTCTTGTCTACTTTAATTTTCTTAATGTTTCACTTCTACCGCGTGTGAATTGTTACAATTTATTTCGGTACAATTTAAATATAAATAATACGAAATTACATCCATCAAATATGAATTTAATTAAGTAAGTAAATTAATTACTTTGGTAACTACTAAAAATCAGGTATTTGTATTAGGTATACCTATTACATTCTCATATTATCGCAGTTCTCTGTTATCGTAAACATAAATCTAAACCTTACCTTTCAATTTTGGGTCATCATTACTACGTACACAAGCTGAAACTGCAGGTGAATCTTATCACATGGGGAATAAATTTGGGAGGCGGGTATGGATACCGCCGCCCCGGGAACCATTTATTAGATAACCAACACCACTGCCACAAGTCACTCAAAGTGGTTCGCCACGTTTGGTGACTAAGCAGGAGTGAGGTTTGGCCACGGGCGCGTTTGCCCACCAACTGCAGGCCGATCGAGAGAAACTGATTGAGGGAGACCTCTTGAGCTCTCCAGCAGGACTCTCTAGCTCTAGAAACATCTCCTTGCAGCGCAGTGGGGTAGTTGGATTCACACCTTCATGTTCATTGTTAATCTCGACTAGTGAGGTTATAAATGGTATTGTAAACATTATATCTACCATCTAACATTCGAAAGGAACACTAAATAAATAAATAGTTTCATTACTCCTGGATTCGCCGATTCCCGATACCCACCCCTCATACCTTTTTCCCTCTCAGAACTTCCTCTCCGTCATTTTCTAAAAAAAACACTCCACAAAGGTGACATAGACCCCGAGAAAAATATTTTCCTCAGGGTCTCCTGTGTGTAGCTAATGCAAAAATAATACAAAAAAAACTTTTTTTCGATCGGAACATTTCGATTTTATTTTTAATCGTTTTCGGCAACTAAATGGTAAAAAAAACTTTTGGAACTAATAGATCTACTAGATTTATTAAAAATTCAAAAATTCGACTCAAATAATCTACTCGAGAAAGTTCAAATCAAAACTACAACAAAATCGGCACCAAAAGTTTTTTATGTTCATCAGTTTCCCGTTTGTATATTTAACTGAAATCAATTATTCCCATTCAAATATTTTGAAAATAAATTTAAACAATATCATCGCTCATATAAAATATTCACGAAAATCGTCACACCCATTAACACCATTAACACCATTATATTTATAACAATAAAATTATAAAAGCCGTTTCAGCATGAATATTGAAACACGGTTCAATCGTTATTCCATACTGTTTATTTGGTAGATACTTCCCCACCAGCACCTACTGCTCCCGAACAATGAAATACTAACAGAGCAAAAACCAGCTTAGTATAGGTAGTTTGTACGCCATCATCATAATACCAACCACTTGCATATTGCACTAGTCACCGATTTTGCAGTTTCACATGCAGGTGCATTTTTGAAACGGATTTCACCGGTCGTCCATGATTGAAATTTTAACAGCCATGGATAAATACAACAATAATATTGTTAATAATAATTCGATAATTTTTACAGCATCATTTTAGTCAAAAATCCCCTCAAGGGCGCTAAGATAAATTATAATGTACATCATGGAATCGTTTAACCCGAATTAAAAATGCATGCGAACACAAACTAAAATAAAACATTAGAAGTGCAAATATTTAAGTTAGATACTATCGAATTTTACAACGGAATAGCTGTGCGACCTTTTACTTAGAAAACTTAATTTGTAAGTAAAATTGACTGGAAACTGGATAAATTTCCCCTTTAGGAACTAAGCACATTCTCATTTAAAACCAAACAGTTAATTCTTTTGTCGTGGTTGATATTATAAGCAGTTATAATTAGTTTTTTGTAAGTAAAAATAGTTTCATGTCTGAAAATTTCTACATCAATTTCTAATTTCGCAATCTGCACCAAAAATAATCACCAACATTTCAGTATCCCAATAAAAACTCTATATTACGATCTTACAATATAACATTGCGCATCTTACAACGCGATTGCGTAAAATATCTTAAAGTTAATGGTCATAAAGTAAACTTTATCAGGAAAATAGCATAAATTGAAGTTATAGGACGGTTAGTTTACTCACCTGACAGTATATTGCAAAATCCCGGCTTTCCGATTCTAGTCTATCGGCTCTTCCAAATGTTATGGTTTAATCCAATGCCGAGTAATCAACGTCGAATTTTGATGAAACTGACTGCAACCAAAATCACTTCAATGAAATCACCTCAATGACCAAAAATAAAATTCAACCAAGTATTACGTAGGGACCATAAAAATCTCTCCTTGTTATTAACGATTTTAGGGAAGGGAAAAATGCTAAATATCATAAAGGGTTGAACCCTCCCTTAAAAATATGGGATATACAACCCCTCCCCTTGGGGCGGCTGGGGAGGGTGTGGGGGCAAATAATGTTCGGAGTTTGGCAAAAGGGTTATTAATGTTCGTCCCCTAAAATCGAAAACACATATTGAAAAACGGGGTTGTTTGTGCTAAGTTAAGTTATGACTTCCTGCCGGGACCGGATTTTCGTTTTTGTTGTTTCTTGGGCGAAATCGATCGGTGATAGAATTAAACTGTAAAAAAAAAATTATGGGATAAGTGGGTGCTGTTATAGAGATTTTCAGTAATCGTCGGAACCGTGGAGATACGTGTATGAACTTAGTAGTGAATTATTTTATTTAAATTATCGTAACGAGCTCTAAATTCATTTTTATAAAGATCGCCAATCAACACGGAACTTTAAAACATCTCAGACTTGAATACAAGTTAGGTGTTACCAACATGGAAATATATTTTAATATTTGTATCTTTTAGACACATTTATACGCATGTATTTTATTTAATCTTTTGTCGCAAGATGAAAGAGGTATGTTTAATAAAATAAACAGATTTGATGTTTTTTTGCTTGAATACGAGATATTTTTTATTTATTTATTTAAGTTTTTATTCCAGCAGGGCTAGGAGGATAGTGCAATCCCAGTCTGCCATATTACATACGGAGTAAATAAAAATCTAGAAGAAATAAAATATGATATGGTATTAGGTAAGTACCTAATGAAAACAATAAATGAAAATAAAATTTGAACATAAATAACCATAAAATTAAAAATAAAATTAAATTAAACAAAAATTAAACAGAAATTAAAATTAAAAAAGAAATATTTGTGTAGTATTGTGAAGTTAATACTTTTGTGGCCGAAGGATCTCTCAAGCTTCGGCCCCCCGTTGATTTTTTTTATTACTATGCACATTAGAAAGAAAGAAAATGAAAAGTTGTTTCGGCAATTTAAATTGGATTAACAGGGAGTTTGACTAAAAAACTTCCCACCTTTCTACAAAATCGATAGGTTTATCATATGTCTTCATGAATTATCACCGATTTAATTATTGTACCTTTCAAAATAGTTTCATTATTCTGCTCACATTTTTCTACACGAATATTAAACCAGAGGGTTGATACGCGAAAGAGGTAGATGCCTACTTTGTTTATACCCCAAAGAGTGGGGGAAGGGCGGGTTAACCCTCTACTTCCCGTGATTTCGTTAATACGGCCCGGGGTAAAACATACCCCGCTTTAAGGACACCTAACCCCATAATGGCTCTGTGAGATCACAGTTGACTTGTGCAACTTGTAAAAGCGAAATGTTGTTTTTATATATATTAAATTTCCGCGGTGCGATTTTTACGAAATCAGTGGTATAACCAGATTAAAAAAATTCTTCAAATAACAACACATTTAGGCTTTGGTATAAAACTTGTGGGAAAATCATCAGTATGTTTTCACCTTTATTATATAAAGGTATTGAAAATTAATAAATAACGTAGGTTCCTATATCCCATTTAAATTTCATAATCATGGTGAGACACTGTGTTGTATGAAAATATAGGCCTAAATTAGGCGTATATTTGGATCATGAAACGAACCCACAAGGCACTTCTTGGATTATTCTTATTCTCCCACCTAATATCTTATTTCCAATTGTTTTACAGAACTTGAATTCATCAAATTTTAAAGATAATATTCAAGTTCTGTGAAAGTTAAATGCAAGTTCTGTTGTCATTCGATTCTGGGCCAGTTATTTTACAATAATTACATAGATTTAAAAAAACGAGTGTGCTTTAGACCACACGATTGAAGTAAAACTTTACTAACTTATGCCGTCCATTAACAATATAACAATAACAGGAATAAAAATATCCCCATCCCCTCAACATCTCCATCAACTCAACTCAACTCTTAACTCTCAACTCTCAACTCTCAACTCTCAACTCTCAACTCTCAACTCTCAACTCTCAACTCTCAACTCTCAACTCTCAACTCTCAACTCTCAACTCTCAACTCTCAACTCTCAACTCTCAACTCTCAACTCTCAACTCTCAACTCTCAACCCTCAAATCTCCACTCTCAACTCTCAACTCTCAACTCTCAGCTCTCTGCTCTCTGCTCTCAGCAGCTCTCAGCTCTCAGCTCTCAGCTCTCAGCTCTCAGCTCTCAGCTCTCATCTCTCAGCTCTCAGCTCTCAGCTCTCACCTCAACTCAACTCAACTCAACTCAACTCAACTCATATCATTGATAAGCGTTTTACATTGATAACCTTTTCACATTGATATGCGTTTCATATTGATTAGCGTTTCACATTTTTTCGTAACGTGTCACATTTTTTCGTAACATTTCATATTTTTTCGTAACGTTTCATATTTTTTCGTAACGTTTCATATTTTTCGGTAACGTATTCATCATTTTATCCCCAAGTGTCGAGCGTGCGTAAAGAAGTTTTACTTCAATAATAACATTACCTGGTTAGAACTTTCACAGAACTTGAAAATTATCTTTGAAATTTGATGAATTCAAGCTCTGTGCAACAATTAGCCTTTAGATATTAGTTCTTTGCAGAATTGATGAAATTATATAATTGTTAAAGCGCTTAGTGGTATTGGTGCCATATCGTAAATCCTTGAAAATAAATGGTCAACATTATATTGTGCTATGTTTTCAAATTCTTTTATTTAAACTTTCCTACTTCCCCTATCACAATGATAATATTCAAGTTCTGTGAAATGTAAGTTCTACATTATCATTCGGTTATTGGCCAGTTATTTTACAATAAATACCAACATAAACGATAACAGAACTTGAAAATTATTGATAAAATTTGATGAATTGTTCAAGTTCTGTGAAACAACTGCCGCTTTATCGGTGCCATGTCGTTAATTCATAAATATGTAATTTGAAAATAAATAGTCAGCATAATATTGTGCTGTCATTTTGTTTATTTGACCTTACCTACCTACACTTTTTTTGTGCAAAAAATATTCCCGAATTTTGTTCGCAATAACTTGGCTAATACTACAAATAAAGCGGTGTTAAATTTCTTATTTTGTATTGCGCCACAAATTCAACGTTCATTTTAAGAAATTCACTGGGTTAACGCAAGGTTCAACTATGTATCTACCCCCCCAACCCCCATCAACCTATGTATGTGAGTATTACAGCCTCCGCTCATGCACACATCATATTTATTATGTCTTTATCTTTAATTTAATTTGGCGATGATAGGAGGGTAGGGGACCGCTTCCACCATGCGCTTCCTCCTGTCAAACTTCGGATGAAATAATAATATGAGGAAACAAATTATTTGGGAAATTTGCTATGGCTGCTCGCTGCAAAAAGAGTAATTGGGGTGGCAATTAATAATTTGTCAGGAAATGCAAAGTTCTTCATTTGTCGTGCAGTCAAAAGTTTAACAGCATTGTTATTAATGGTATTTTGTCAATGCAAAGTAGGTAGAACTTTATGAATTGAATACTTATATGAATCTCTGTTATTTGATACGTGTTTAATGGTTCCATGACAGTTCATCCTGCGACAATTCATCCGGCGACAGTTCATCCGGCGACAGTTCATCCGGCGACAGTTCATCCGGCCGACAGTTCATCCTGCCGACAGTTCATCCTGCCGACAGTTCATCCGGCCGACAATTCATCCGGCGACAATTCATCTGGCCTGATCATTTAGAAGATTTTTTCTTCAAGTAAGTATGCAAAGAGGATATATGGCCGTACAATCAAAATCGATATATATATATATTTTTTACAGTGAATACCGCACAAGAATCTTAACTGCTCCCGTCTGGAACCAGTGCGACTATGGCATCCCCAATTTGGGTATGTTGTGAGGCTGAAGGTAGTGGGGAGGGGAAGGAGGTGGGGAAGAGGAAGGTTGGGAAGTACCTGGCTATTCAGATCTGGTCACCAAACACGGCTAAAGCCATTTTCAAGCAACTTTTCAATTCTGAATGGTGGTCTTACACCAGGGCGATACTGATAGTATCTTCCACTCTGGAACGTGCCGCAAATATACTATATATTATTTTAAATGAATTAATTGTGAAATAACACAAATTAATCAAATAAAACTTATTTGCGCACGCCGGGTTCGAACCCGCGACCTCCGGATTGTGAGTCAAGAGTCTTAGCCACTGGACTACGGAGGTCGATATACATATATCTGAAGGCATCTTGAGTGGAAATCCGCTGTAACCTAACCTAACCTAACCTAACAAATTAGTCAATTCACCCTAAAAAGATATGTTAATTTCAGATAAAAAAAGTTATATTATATGCAAGTAGGAATCCTTACGGTTTTTTGCTAAGCCGACAGCACGTATAAGTATGTCGCATTTTGTTATTCACGCATGCTTCTTAGGAGAGTCAAAATTATTGTTAGTAAAAATATTTTTACAGCGGATTTCCACTCAAGATGCCTTCAGATATAAGTATATCGATTTTGGTTGTACGGCCGTATATCCTCTTTGCATACTTACTTGAAGAAAAAATATTCTAAATGATCAGGCCGGATGAATTGTCGCCGGATGAATTGTCGGCCGGATGAACTGTCGGTAGGATGAACTGTCGGCAGGATGAACTGTCGCCGGATGAACTGTTGCCGGATAAATTGTCGCCGGACGAATTGTCGGGTCACCGGCTGGAATTGATCATAGTTGGGGCAGTTACATTTTGGGAGGCGGATGTCGGTAACGCCGTCCCGGGAACCATTTATTGGTTAACCCTTACCGTAGTTCATTCCAAGTGGTTCGCTACGTTTGGTAACTTAGCAGGGGTGCCGAGGTTCATTGGGTGAGGTTCCTCTGGGTCCTGGTGGCGAATGCGTTTGCTCACTTACTGCGTGGCGAGCCGGATCGAAACCTAACCCAATCTAGACCCCTCTAGTCGGAAGTTGCCTCGCACCGCAGAGGGAAAGTGGATCAGATTCCAACCCACCCCTAATACCTTTTTCTTTTCAGAGCTTTCTCTACTTCCTTTCCCTAAAAAGACCCTCTACACATCATGACATTAGTACTGAGGATTGTTTTTCTTTAGGGCCACCTCTGTGGAGCTAAAAAAACCTCCTTTAATTCCCTCCCCCATCATTAAATCTAATAAATAAAAAAACAACTAGTAAGTAGCAAAACTCTAGTTGGGAAAGCAACATTCCCAATAGCTCGGATCAATCACAGTTGGGACTAATCACAGGTCCATCTTGTATGCGATATCCGCAATCATGAAAATATGTCCACCGGCTTACACGGGATTATGGATTGTAAATGGATAATTGTGTGGAAGATCTGAAAGATGCAGGCCTATGAGCGGAATCGAACTTTGAAGCCAATACGAAATATTTCTGGTGGGTCTTACTCATTACTCATTAGACTAAGAATAAGCAGTAAGAAGGTAGTTACGTAAAAGTAAAACGTCCTTTTAAAAATTGAAAAATTGATTATGATAATTACTTCTCCACTCTCCTTTCCTTGTTAGTATCCTTTTAGAACCTTCAGTTCTCAGGCGGTGTCACAGTGTCAATGAGTCTCCGAGGTAATAGTCACTCTCTTGTCTTGTGTCATCTCTCGCGCCTCTTAAAAGTGTCAACAAGACGAGCAGGTAGGTGGTCCTCAAACAGAGGCTGTTTGCTCCAGAATACAGATTGAGTGCATTATGATGCATGTCAGGGATACTCAAAGTTTTTTTCTTTAAAAGGTGGCTACATCAATTAATTCTAGTAAATAACTGATAGATGGTGTAAACGTGCCGTCATCTGTTCCTAAGAACATTTAATTAAGCTCTGATAAATTTATTTGATTGATTTTTGTTTTCACAATAATCATTTTAAATAATATAAGTTTTATTTGCGGCACGTTCCAGTGTGGAAGATACTCCCAGTTTCGTTCTGGTGTGAGACTATCATTCAGAATTGAAACTTTGCTTGAAATGGGTTAAGCCGTGTTTGTTGACTATATCTGAATAGTCAGGTACTTCTCCTTGCTATTTCCCATCTCTTTCTTCTCCCACTTAGCCTTACAACAACCCCAATTATGACCGATTTCAAAGCTAGACCATGTAACTTGACTCTCTTTGTATAAATTATGTATTTATTTATTTAATATAAGTAAGTACCTACCTATCACTGTCACTTTCGTCTAGGTACCTACCTATAACAGAGCATGCAGGCATCACTTTCATAAATATCAGACTGATTTCATTTCATTCAAAATTTGCTTTAGTATAGTATAGACCTACAAAGTCAGCAATAAAAATGCTTAAACGCTGATCATAAAATTATTAAAATTTTGTAGGTAGGTACTTTCTGAATGTATTTTTTATCAAAAGTATTTATAATTTTTCAATAATATTTAAGCAAAAGAAGTGTGTAAAAAATTCTGAAACATATTAGTTTATCCCACAAATAAATATAAGAGTACAAACTGAAGTATTTTCGTCACAAACACGTGTGCGGATTTTTAAAATGTTTTTATTTGAACTAAAATTAAAATTTTAAAGAAATTTATATTGCTTCGTAGAAAAGTCGATAAATCTATTTCCGGTTGTGTTCGGTTATTCTCTCTTAAGAATGTACCTTTTCAATTCAGGCAAAAGTTTTAACGCGTGTTTCAGCTATTTTTCTAAGATAATTCAAGCATAATTTAAGTATCCATTAGATGGTCCTCCTTAAATTTCATGAATTTGTATATGCTTCGACAGGACCTTCGTCAAAGACCTCAAAATCACTTATTTTTATTACTATGTGAGTTAAGCAACGATTATTAATAAAAAATAAATAAAACTTCGCGTCACAAAGTTTAGAAACGCTTCCCAAGACAAGGTCCATATCGTCAACAAACCGTCTGTTGGTTCAAACAGTAGCCACGGCAAACAGTGAGAGGAGGTCGGAAGCTGTTGACAAATGCAATTGGTACATTCCGAGTGAGATGACATGGAGCTGCATCGCATACACCGGACACGTATAGATACTTCACATTATTAGTTAAGATGAAGCCATACTAAATAATGCAAAATCATACAAAATCGTATGTTTTAGTTTTGAAAATTTGACCGCTTAGAAGTATTATAGATGCTTCAATTAAATACTGCGTGTAGAACATACTTTGGCCCTTAAAAATATCGGTCATTTTTTTTTTAATTCTTTTAATAAGCTTAGAATAAAATAAAGTATTAGGTCTATAAAAAACATTTTTAACTGAAAACTCTCCTACTTATAAACACTTTTTCGGATATGGTTTTATTGCATTATGTGGCAAATTCAGTTTCTTATATAATTATCGCGAAAAAAAATGATATTTACGCCCGAACCTCACAAAATAAAATATAATATGCATTTTCGCGTTGGTATTTTTGACATCACGGCGACAATACGGCAGTTGACGAATTTGCTATATCAAAGTGAACCTTATACCGTCCACCGAAGAACGACTGGCAGCCGCCCCCCTGTCTTCCGTCATTACTCCTCCGAACGGAGCGGAGAGCGGTCGTGTTATGCTCCGCGCCGCTTATTTTCGTGAAGTCAATTTAAAAATTCCGTTTTATTGCAATAAACAATGCATTAAAAAAGAATTAATGTTTTTTACAGGCCTTTACGAAATCAACATGTAAAAAAAAAATCTCAAATATCTTTTCCAACCTTTCCAAAAGCTTTTTCTCGAGTATTTTTAAACTCCTCCCATAAAAGGGCGTGAATTCCGATTTCGATTTTTTCCTGTACTAGTGGATCGCCTTAATATGTAACCATCTGCCTTACGGTCATAGATGGACTTGATACACGCATCGTCTCTTAGTCATGCCGGTGTTTCAGTTGGTGATCTTTGGACTTGCAACAGCAGCGTCAGACACTACTTAAAATTTGATTAATACTTAATCAACGTTAATAGGGAGTAAATTATATACTACATACCTATATATTATTAAACAAATGTCAGTAATGGGAACCCATCAATGGCTCTACCTGTATGTGGGTAATAAGAGAAGGAATTACTAATAATTGTTTTTTAAATAAAGTAAAATACAACTTCAAGCAAGTAAAAAGTGAAACATGATGATTTACAAATAGTTTATAGGAAGAGAGTTTCACAAACTGAATAAAATCAGCCATAACATTTAATTCTTTTACGTGTTGGTTATTTTTTAGGGTATTTGTTTTGGTAGAAGGTTAATTTATTGTAAGATTTTTATGATAAATAACATAATATTTTTGGATTTTGGGAAGAAAAATCATTAAAGAATGTCTTAAGTCTCATGGTGTCTGGAACTTACTTAACAGGTCCTGACGTCATTTCTAGGAAAAGTGTAAATTTCATTTTTTATGATTAAAAAAAAAAAATAAAAAAAAGTAAAACAAAATAAAATAAAAAATAAAAAACCTTGTTTTGTCAAAATTATTTTTTCTTTATGTCGTTAGTGACCACTCAGCTTGGTAACTACCAAACCCCTCACCCCGAACCTATCTGTCCAATACCTACCGATGTGAACATCAGAAATGTCACAGGATGGAAAAATTTCGTATTTTTTTTAAATCAAAATAAGGTCACAAATCATCGGTGAAACTAAGCAAATACGTTTTGTATTTTTACGAGCATACCCACCTTATACATTTGTTTTTAATTATTAAAAAAATCTATCCTGACAATAATATCTCCAAAGGATTTTCTCAATAAATTTTTTTATTGAAAACAAAAAGTCAACTATTCATGAATGTGGCGGATATAGTGCAAAATTTTATGTGACTCTTGGGGAAAAATTATCTCTGTCATATTCAAATCGCAAACATTGTATCTGCCTTCAATGTTACCATATAACCAACCAATTAGACAAATATATCTGATACACACAGATGATTACGGCTAACATATGTCATAAAAAAACATACAATGAATAATAATCTAAAAAAAACTTAAACAATGTGAACAGAGGCAATGTTTTACGGTCGCATTCCAACTAAGTAATTAACAATAATTGACACACATAAAAAACGTATTTAAAAAATAATTTACCGCCTTTAGTTTTTTACGACTGTTGATGATGGCGTTTTCTCACCGATGTTTCTAGATGTGGGGGAAATAATGAAGTATTTTACACTGGGAAATATTAAACTCTAATTGACACATTCATATCTGTTACCTTTTTCGCTTCTTCAGCACCCATGCGACGTAATTGAACCATTGTTTGGTTGTTGTGTGTTTTGGAGAATTGTAACACGACTGTCATAAAGCTTGATAAGAGAAATTTCATTCAATTTATCGGCAGTAACTAACCGTAATTACGCCATTCCATGTATAGGCAGAGAGGATGGGAACACATTCCTAACATTTTTTCGATTCAAGCATTCTGTTATTCCATCACCTACTTTCCACTTATCTACCTCTGGTCTTTGTGTTCAATAATATCAAAACATCCCTTTCTCATTCTTGCTCATTACGACAACATAGGCACTATTTCACAAAAAACCTTTGAGCTCTTGTGCCAAAACCTGGTATGGTCTAAAATTTCTGTTCATGACAACGTAACTATTACACTATTTTCTTCACGGTCTATGGATCCATTTAACTACCAAAAATTAGATGCTTATTGCTTGTTGCAAATTTTAAAAAAAATGTTGGTGCTACGGCGCGTAGCCATCTCGTTATTTATGTAAAAGAATTTGAAAATATTGTGAACATATTTTAATCTAAGCTAATTTTTGTCATAAATGAATTTTATCAATACTGAGCAATTATCTGCAGCGTTTTCCCATTAGTGTTGATCTCAGTTTAATCGACAGCAAAACAGTGGACGGTTTAACTTTTCAATCAATCTACAGCCTTATCAGAATGACGATCACGTATTCAATCACTTCATGATCCATCAGGATGAAATTAATAATATGTGCCTATATTTTTGCATTCTAAAACGTCACACGCTTGGAAAGATTTTAAAGATATTAATGGGAAAGCAGGAAAATAACTAAATACTACAGTCGATGGCAGCCACTAAGTAAGAGCATGGTATGAATAAAAAAATAATATTTGAATAATTTATATAGCGCCGTTTTCGTGAAAAATCACCTCAAGGGCGCTCAAGATGTCCTGGTACCTATGTCAATTTTTCACAAAAGGGATATTTTTTAACATTACCTCCACACAGGAGGCCCGCAGGAAAAAAAATCCCACAGGGCCCATGTCATCTTTAGGGATGCTGTGTGGAGGGTCTTTTTAGGGGAAAGAAGGAGAGGAAGTTCTGGGAAGATAAATGTATGAGAGGTGGTTAGGAACCTGGGGGTCATTGTGTCTAGGAGTGACGGACGAATGAATTTATCCCTCTCAGTGCGGTGCAAGGCTATGGATCGAGAGAGTCCGGCGGTCTAGGTTTGGTCCCCCTCAACCGATCTCTCCCGACTCTGCCCGCCACGCAGTATTTGGTCAAATGCATTGGCCGATAAGATCTAGACAAACCTCACCCTTTGAACTCGAGCACCAAACTAAGCAAAGTCACCAAGCTAAGTCACCAAACGTAGCAAACCAATTGGGTTGATCTATGCAGGGGTGTTGGTTGACCAATACATGGTTCTCGAGCGGCGATATCCATACCCACCCATGAAATTGTAGTAGATAATGACACTGTATTGAATAGGTATATAAAACAGATATATTATTTATTACAGTAGATATTGTTAAAAATGAAAAAGAAGTAAAAAAAATACTTTGTTTGGGACTCTTGTGCCGTGTTAACTTCGGTTGTGAGATAATATTTTTAGGAAGATACTTTTTTTTTAAATTTTCGTAAATTAAAAAAAATTGTTGAATTCCTGGTATGTACTTACCTGGCTGTGATCAATAGACCCCTTGCGTGTGGTTTGACATGAAAAAATGTTAATATTTTATTGGCTATTCTTAAAATTATGACACCTACGGCACAATACCATGTGAAACCCCATAGAAACTAAACAATAAGTTGAGATGCTATAGATAGTGCTATCCGCCGTCCGCTCTGTCAACCGGAAACCCCTGTTGACACTTTAGTTTATGACATCTAAACCTTAAAGCATTAGCGCCTCTGTCGCCGCTTTTACGAACTGTCGACTATCGACCCCCTTTATCCATGCCGCGTCACAAATTACAGGAAAAGGTACGTGTAAATAGTACCTATTACCTACCTCTCCACATTCTGTTTAAAAGTGTGGCGATTTGTGGTACCCTATATATGTTTTCACGATAAGCTTTTTGCGTCCATTAATATATTTTAAATCTATCTCAATTAGTGCCAAAATAACTGAAACAATTTTTATTGAATATTGAATAAAATCACGGTTTGTTTTATACCTCCTTCCATCGCAAATTTTTTTCAGTATTTGTACAGCTACTGCGTGTAAGCACCAGGTGGAGCCAAAATCACGTAAAAGCAGAATTTATATCATTGTTGTTTAGGGTTTAAGGTTTAAGACAGGTGTTTGGATTTCGCACAAGCCGAAAACCTTATACTATTCTCATGCATTAGAGTTGAATTAGCTAAATCAATTGAAATGTTAAAAATTCAAATTACAAGATGTTAGGTATTCCGCAGTATTTTATTACAATTCTTGTTTATAAAAAATGCGGATTTGTGCAATGTAACTTCATAACACATTGCGTGATTCCTACACAACCATGATAGATTTAATCCTTTATTATTATTATTAATATTGCTGTGAATTTTTTGAACATAAACAATACAAACTTAATCATCAATTTTGAATAAAAAAAAAAAATACAAAACAAATCCACTACCACAACAGGGGAACGTGGTAGTCGATACCAATCCACTACCACAACTAACATTTATTTTATTTATTTATTTTATTTAGTAAAAGATTATACATTTATATAAACGGTGGTCGAATTCTCCACACAAAGCACTGAATAAAGAAAAAAAATATCTAAAATATGTGGATTCTAAATGACATACAGCCTTTTAAGGGACGAAGGTACTTGAATTTTTTTAACCAGTAATTTCTGACATTATTTGGAGTAAAAAAGTTTATGAAATTTTGGTCTCTGGTGACTCTTTAAAATGTCGTTTTCTTCGAAATCAAACCAAATAAAATTATTTTTTTATTAGAACAATTCTCTTTTTATAACTTTTGAAGCTTATTCCCATCAATGTAATATTCTTTCATGATAAAATAAAATTCTTCTACAAGTCGTCACTGGTCACTTAACCGAGTAACCGGCCAACTCTTCAACTCGACCCTAATTGAACAACACCACTGTTTTTTTAATGTTTTAAGATGAACAAAAAAAAGGTATCCAAAATGTCCCCGGACGCCAAAATTTGGTTTACATTTTTTTAATTTAATATTGTCAGGAATCAGTGGTTAAAGAAAGTCAATAGCGTCCTTTAACACCCTGTATATTTTGAAAATAAGGCATTTATTTTCGAGAATGCTTATCTCGTCCTTTCTGTCTATGAGTGTAAAATTAAAGGAAGGATGCATTTTCCTGCAATACACTTCACCCCCGTTGCATTTTGTGGGAACCGACGCCTGCCACCAGCTGATAGTTTGTTTTTTAGCCGTCACAAGATAAGAGCGTGGAAACAAACTACAAAATGGCAAAAAGAGCAAAAAACAGCAAACGAAACAGCGTGGCGTTAACAACATAACCCGTGGCATTACCCCCCGCCTTATCACCGCTATGAGTTGTTATACAATTTTTGAAATGAGAACTGGTTTAAGTGCTCTGTAACAGTAACGGGAAAGGGGTGTATTGGGAAAATTAAATATTTTTTTTATAAAATGATCAAATAAACCACCCTACTCTTCAGCATGTATCTCCTTAAGATTGGTATAATTTTCTCTTTAAACCACTCGGACCCATAAGCTTGTTTTTACGATAACGATACTCCCAGATACATGTATGACGTATATATGTATGTACGTAGTAATAATAAAAATATATTCCATATGAATAGAAAAATATATTCAATTGAAACTGTGTGAATTATCATCCTTCGGTACTAAAATTACAAAATGGTTATTAGACTTAGGTAGGACAGATTCCGAAAAATTATTAAAAAACGTAGTCTGAGTTGATTTCTTCGATTTTGTATTTGTATTTTCCTATAAATTATTTTCTTCTTTTTTTTCTTTTTTATTTTTCTTTCTTATATTTATATATTATATTTTTATTCTATATTTTACATATACCTACCTGGATTTTATTGCTTATTACTGCTAAATTGTATTTTCATAAAAAAAAAAAAAAACTTTTTTTTTATTATTTTTCTTTCTTACATTTGTTATATTTTAGTTCTACTTTATATTTTACATGTACCTATCTGGATTTTACTTTATATTTTACATGTACCTATCTGGATTTTATTGTTTATTACTGCTGTATACCTAGAATAACACAACTTATATCCGATATTGTACCTAATATCTAAGTAACTCCCCCAATATGTACCATTATTGTTATTTATTATTGAATCCACTAATGTGAAATTATGTACACGCAACCTGCCAAGTTGACTGTCCTAAAACGGGAAACCTTCCTAGTTGGGCATTCAAAGCTTCCTTTTATATTGTTATTTCTTGTATGTAATAAATGTAATAATAAATAAATAAAATAAATGCTTGGAAATGTTTGAGGTACCTCCACATTGTATAAAGATATTAAGGGACGTAATTAACTTACTTCAATCAATGATTCCTGACATTATTTGGATTAAAAAAAGTATATTAAATTTTGGTCATCGATGACATTTGAACTAATTTTTTTCCACTAAATATATTAAAAATCAGGCATTGGACAGTATGGTTGGATGAGGGATTGGGCGGTTACTCTGTTAAGTCACCAGGACGACATGTGGAAGTTTTTTTGTTGATTTTTTTTAAGAAAAAAAAAACTTTATAAATGTCATCGGGGACCAAAATTTCATTTTCTATATTAATCAAAATAATGTAAGGAATCACCGGTTCAAGTAAATCAAGTACGTCCCTTAATACCCTGTATACAATATAAAGGTACCTCAAAGACTTAGAAGCATAATATGGAATATGTGTTTATAATTAAAAGATAAAATTATACCAATCTGAATGAGATGCATGTCGGGAATCATCGGTTAAAGTAAGTTAAATATGTCCCTTAACAACCTGTGTAACATTCTCCACAATAGAAATTCGCCAGCGTTGTATAGGACCATACAGATATATATATTATTTATTATTAACAAACATTACTGAACACAATCAAAGCAATTTGGGTAAAATACATATTAGTGCAGATGAAATAAAATGTTTTTTGAGTAAAATAGATCCCAGTAAGGGCCCAGGACCTGATAAAATTCCTCCTTTCTTTGTTAGTTGCTGTGCAGACTCTTTATGTTTACCGCTTTTTATAATTTTTAATGCATCCCTTACCACGGGAACTTTTCCTGATCTGTGGAAAAAAGCACACGTGGTCCCAGTATTAAAATCGGGAGACCAATCTTTAATAAAAAATTATAGGCCAATCAGTATACTATCCTGTTTTGCTAAAGTTTTTGAATCTCTGATATATAAAAGTATTTTTTCACATTTTAAACCCCTTCTCTGCACTAGGCAACATGGGTTTGTTCCTCAAAGATCAATCAACTCAAATCTTTTGGAATTTTGTAATTATGTTTGTAATTCTTTTAATGAAAGATTACAAGTAGATACAATTTATACTGATTTCCAAAAAGCTTTTGATAGAGTTAACCACTCCATCTTACTAAAAAAACTTGAACAAATTGGAATACATGGAGACCTATTACGCTGGGTGAAATCATATTTGTATAACAGAACTCAATTAGTTCTTATTAATGGATACAAATCATCCCCTATAATTGTAACTTCTGGTGTACCACAGGGTTCAAATCTTGGCCCCCTGATTTTTCTTATATTCATAAATGACCTTGGCTCGAAATTAAACTGTGATTATGCTTTTTTCGCCGATGATCTTAAAATTTTTCGTAAAATTAAGTCTGTTTCCGATCATCAGCTGCTTCAAAATGACCTCGACACACTCAATAACTGGTGTACTGTCAATGATATGCACTTAAATGTTGAAAAATGTTACATTTTAAACTTTACTAGAAATAGAATTATAAAGGATTTTTCTTATGTTATCAATAATATTATTCTCAAAAAAGTTTCTTCAATAAGGGATCTAGGAATCACTCTTGATTCTAAATTCATATTTGATGTACATATTAACAACATTAAGTGCAAATCATTAAAAATGATGGGATTTATTCACAGAATATGTAAACCTTTCAAAGATCCTCAATCAATTCTAACACTTTACAATGCCTTAATTAGAAGTAAACTTGAATATGGAAGCACTATTTGGAATCCACATTACTGCAAATATGAAAACATTGTAGAATCAGTTCAAAAAAAATTACTAAGAATGTTATCCTTCAAATGTGGACTACACGACCATCTCAGATCATACGATGTACGTCGTGATTACTTCAAGATTGATACACTTAAAACTAGAAGGCAATTGACTGATCTAATATGTTTACATAAAATTATTCACGGCCATCTTGATACTACATTATGTCTTAACAGTATTGAAATTAATGTCCCCAATTCCCATTGTTTAAGACGCCATAACATTTTTCATATGAATACATATAAAAATAATATCGCCTACTTTAGCCCTCTGACCCAGATGTGTCGACTGTATAACAAGATAGAGTGCGCTGATGTGGATATTTTCGTTGACAATTTGTACGGATTCAAAAAAAAAGTTCTAGCGCTGTTAAAAAGTACTAACTAATTATGTTGTGTGAATTGTCTTTCTATGCATGCTCGCGTATTTCATATGTCTTTTACCACTCATTGCAATGTGTTACTTGAGTAACCTTGTATATAATTCTGTATTTTTATTTGTGATGTTTTTGTTTTTCCAATTGTATTTATTTGTATTTAATTGTATGTAATTGTAGATTTTTATAATTGTGTAATAACTGAGTTTTATAACTGGATTGTTCTCATGTAAGTGTAAACATCTGTAAAACCCAGTATAAATAAATAAATAAATTTACAAATTTACAAATTATTCAATTGCATAGGTAGTTTTCGCAGCGTTTATCGTTAAATTGGAAGGTGGAAATATCTACATTTTGTTAATTACCTATATACTTTCAGGTACATATGTGGATAGGTACCTGTAATTTTTTTTTGTAAGTCAAACTTTCCCGGGTTACGAACAACTCTACGCATTTAAACAATCCCCTACTACCACCACCGTAAGCAGAAAATGTTTTTTGAGTCGTGATGGAGATCTTAGTCAGCCGAGGAATAACACATATATACAATAAATATATTTGTGTATGAATATTTAATACTTCTCTCTCTCTGGTTTCAATCCTGGGATTGGTTTGCAGCAATTTTCTCTAATCTTCTCTTCCATTCTTCCCTGTCTTGTACGGCTCTTTTGAATTCTGCATTTGATGAGCAGCGCACGTCCACCAGCAGGTCCTCCAGGTAATCTCGGCGTGGGCGTCCCCTGGAGTTTGTCCCCTCGGTCATACCCTCCATTATGGCATGCAAGAGGCCTTCTTGTCGTATAAAATGGCCGGACAAGGTCCTGAGCAGGTGCCTTCCTCCTTCGATTCGTTGGAGAACCTCCTCATTTGCGATGTGGTCTCTCCAGGAAATTCCTAATAGTCTTCTATAGGACCATATCTCAAAAGCCTCTAGTCTCCGTTTATCTCTTTCGGATAGGCACCATGTTTTGCAGCCGTACATCAAAATACTCCATACATAGGTCTTGATGAGGAGTATTCTCAGTTTTAAGTCTACATTATTAGATTCTATTATTTTCGACCTTTCATTGAATGCAAGCCTAGCCTGGTGTATACGGCTGTCGACCTCGCTCTTAGACCGACCGTCCCATGTTATTTTGCTCCCGAGGTAGACAAACTCCTTGGTGTTCTAGAGTGGAACTCCTCCTTATGTGTATAAAATTGTACTTATGTCACTTTTGCAATTATGGCGCTGATCGAAAATAAATTATAATTCGTGAACTAAAATACGATTTGACAAACTAATTATTAATAATAAACTATAAATAAACTATTATTATTATTATTATTATTATCAAGATCTCAGATAAAAACTAACTTCTAATGGTATCTTCATGATATTATATATTTTCTTTCTTTCAAAACACTAAATTAAATATTAATTTGACCGATTCGACATTTTCTGTAAAAATAACTTTTTAAAACAATTTTTTTTTATTTACGCCCTTGGAGCATTTACATCAATCGTGTCACTTAGTAATAATAGAGATAGAAACAATAAAATACCAATAGTATTATTTCTCTTCCTTTACACTAATAGAAAGGAAGCAGAATTAAAAAAAATAACAAAAAAAACAATATTAGAAGACTAATAATAAAATTTACGTCAGAATTTTAGAAATTTCTGATACACATTTAGGTAAGGAATAAATGAAAATATCAACCGAACTGAATTTATTTCCAAGCCTTCTTTGGATTGGGGAGTTAATGAAATAGTTAGTTTTGGACGGATAAACAAAGAACAGCTCTGGAAGTCTCGTGTCACGATTTGGTACTCGGAATGTTATTAGTTTTGTTAAGTCAGGTGCTTCAAGTGATCCATTAACTAATTTGAATAATAGAACCAAATCGTCTTGGTTCTTCTACACGATAGGTCAGTATCGTGTAGAAGAATTAAGTATTAATTATTTTCATTAAGTTAACATAATTAATTTGTTCAATGGGCATGGAAAATTTGAAATTAATGAAATAAATGAATATCTATACCAGTACATCAGTAGGTGCACAACTAGATAAAAAACATGTATTTTAGGAGTTGATACAATACAAATTGCCACATTTTATGGAGCTTTTATACACATCCCAAATCCGCCCCTGCGCCAAAAATCAAAACAGTTTTACAAAAAGCATTTAGGCGCTATTTCGCGTTACGTATTATTATTGAGTGCATTTAAATTTCAGTTCACGTTTTTGTACGAATAATAATAACGTTGATGGTCCAATAACATTTAACAGAATAATAATTTCTATAACGGAAACCAATTATTGTTAATATACAGGTTCGACGGACCTTTTTGTTTATCAGGTTTAACTAATTGTTTTGTATAAAATAATTCCGTGAACGTTACAGGCACTAAATGTATATTTTTTTACCGTTGATGTGTTCCGTACCTACGGATAAATAAAGTTGTTATAAACACTTTATTTACAGATAGAATAGCTTTTTTTACTCTAGCTCCACATAGAAGGCTCTGTAGAAAAGCATTTCCCTCGGGACCTACGTCAGCTTAGGGGATGCTGTGTGGAGCGTCTTTTTAGGGAAAGAAAAGAGAGGAAGATCTAGGAAGGAAAGGTTTGAGGTGAGGGAGAGACTGACTCTCTTTGACTTGAGAGAGAGATTTTCTTTTGAAATCTCCAGCAGAACATAGCCTTATACCGCAGTGAAAGGGATGGATTCATACGTCCGTTAATTTGGGAGGCGGGTATGGGTACCGCCGACCCGGAAACCATTATTGGATGACAAACACCCCTGCCGTAAGTCAACTCAAGTGGTTTGCTAAGTTTGATGACTTAGCAGGGGTGCCCGGGTTCAGGGGTTGAGGTTTGTCCAGGTCTTGGCAGCGAATATGTTTGCCCACCTAGGCCCGTTGAGGGAGACCCCTTAACCTCTTCTGCAGAACTCTCTCAGAATATCGCCTTGTATTGCAGTGGGTGGGATGGATTCGTACATTTGTCACTCCTAGATACACCGACCCCCAGATTCCTACAGAATTTACACTCCTTCCTTTCCTAAAAACCCTCCACACAGCAACCCCAAAGATGACAGGCCATGAGGGAACTATCATCCTCACGGCCTCCTTTGTGGAGCTAATGTTAAAACAAAAAAAAAAAAAATTCCCAAGGTATTTATCATCTTTGGGAAAGATGTACAAAAGATATTTTAAGAGTGAGCGTGGGTTAGCGTTCTGTTTTACACAGAAAATCATCTAATTTCATATTTAATGCCGTATAATTATAGCAAACTTTTTTAAAAATTTCCAGTTTTATTTTTGGCATTCTAGAAAAACTTGTTATCATCATTTTCAAAAAGAAGTGCGAATTTAAACAAAGGAAATCTTATATTAACTAGAAATAGGTAATAAAAAAAATTATTGTACAAATCATGTTAATTTGGTTATTACTTTCTATATTACTTCGTAGTTCCTTTAAATCTGTGTTTACGATGTCAACAGCCCTCTGTTATATTGACGGAATTCTCGCGTATGACATTGGTACTGAAAGTGAGCCCATATTATATAGTCGTCTGCATGGCGGCATTGCGAGTACTCGCTTATTGATGGCTCTCAGGGTTGCCATGGCAACTGTCGTGACGGCCTATCGCTAATTATAATCCCAGACATCGCTAATACACGAATATTCCATACGCCTCCGACACTACCGCAGTATGAGTTCCTACCAAATACCTTTAGGTAGTAGATACCCACTCAAAGCTCACAGCTGATGAAAATGAACTAAGGATGAAACGTTTTTTTGTAATTCGTTCGGTCAGAACAATTGTCTTATTTTAACGTCATACCTATACCTACAATATACAAAAGGGAAAACCTAGTGGAAATATAATGCACGAAACATTTTTCTAAAGAAAATCATTGAATTTGAAGCCCTATGAAATGTTCTAATAAATCCACTTTTAGGACGATTTGACGTAACTTTGAGTCCATTAGAAGGAATAAACAGACAAAACCGGAAATGTGTCATGTTTAAATGAAATTTTAAACTTATTGACTCCTTTCCACAAAAAATTATGAATTGTATAATGAATAATAGATCACTTTGTTTAAACCACTATATTATAAACAATATCTACATGTTTCGATAACAATGATATCTTCCTCAGGATATTTATTAACATATCTTGAGGAAGATAACATTGTTACCGAAACATGTAGATATTGTTTATATTATTAACATATCCTGATGAAGATAACATTGTTATCGAAACATGTAGATATTGTTTATAATATAGTGGTTAAAACAAAGTGATCTATTATTCATTATATAATTAATGATGCCACAATGTAATTTTGCGAAGTTTGAAGAAGTAATTATAAATTGATTCCGAAAGGCTGTTCTTTTATCTAGTAAAGCTATGTACCTATGTTTTAAATTTTGAGAAAAATATGTTTATTTTTAGTACAATAAGGTTTTATCGTAAAATGTTGTATTATACAACATACATTTCAAATTACATAATCATTCAGTAAAATATAACCAATAAATTATTTGGGAAAGCTACTTTTCAGATTTTTAATTTTAGGTCAAACAAAACCATAAAAAAATATCCGCACCTCTGTTTTGTGACGAAAATACTTCAGTTTGTCTATTTATTTACAGTCTTACAAACTAATATATTTGAAAAAAAAATTACATTATTATTTTACTTAGACATTATTGAAAAATTCTGATACTTATGATCAAAAAATAATTACAAAAAGTACCTACATCATTTTAATAGTTTTATCATCACGCCTTTCAGCATTTTTTAATGTAGGTATAAATTGCAAATTTTAAATGAAATAAAATCGATATTGAGTTATTATTTTTTTAATTTTTTAATATGAATACCGCACAAGAGTCCCAACTGCTCCCGTCTGGAGCCAGTGGGACTATGGCATCCCCAATTGGGGTATGTTGTGAGGCTGAAGATAGTAGGGAGAAGAAGGAGATAGGGAAGAGGAAGGTGGGAAAGTACCTGGCTATTCAGATCTGGTCACCAAACACGGCTAAAGCCATTTCAAGCAATGTTTCAATTCTGACTGGTGGTCTTACACCAGGGCGATACTGAGAGTACATTCTGGAACATGCCGCAAATATACAATACATTTATTATTTTAAATAAATAAATTGTGAAATAACACAAATTAATCCAATAAAATTTAATTGCCACACCGGAATTCGATCCCGCGACCTTCGTAGTGTGAGCCTTACCGCTGGACTACGCCAGCCGTCGAATTAATTAAAGCTGGTATGGTGAAAAATTAATCTTTCTCATTGGAACCACCCTGTACGATCGTAAGAACATTTTTCAACGAAATATGAATTCTCGGCCGCTGAATGGATAATGGCCCTTAATAGTTTTGTTGTAATCAATATCAATATAAATATAGAATAAAATAAAGTCCAAAAAAACGTGCGTCATAAATTTCATTTACATTTTTTACTCCAAATAATGCCAGGAATCACCGGTTAAAGTAATTAAAGTACGTCCCTTAACACCTGTATACATAAAATATGGGAACAAGGCTTTTATTCAATTTATATGGTTTTTCCATATTTTATTCTTTGTCGTCTTTGACGATAGTTTAGTTGTGTTGGAATATATGTTTATCGCGAGGAATAAATAATCGGTGTTAGTTAAATAACAAGCGGCAAGTAGATTTAGGTCACGATCCGTATCCTGGTCAAGTGAGGATTGAGTAATTTAGTAGTTATTTATATAGGTAAGGTTATGTAGAGATGATGCCTTTAAGATTAATTAACAGTCGTTTAATCATGAAACTCCAAATGAATTGTGATTGATATTGATGGATGTTTCTTCTTAAATCGTTAGAGCTAAATCCGAACTACATAATCGATTCAATGAAAGTGGTGGTTGCAGTGGCGGACTAAGCTCGTCGGAGGCCCGGGCGGCAAAGCCGAATGAGCCCCCACCTATTTTAAGTTGATGTAATTTTACAAGCTTTTTATTTAGTTTACATGGGCTCTGGTCCTGGGGGGCCTCCAAACGCCTCCATGTTCCCTTGATCAAATCTTAAACAAGTCTTTAAGGCACCAGGACCCTGTAAAAATAAAAATAAAACATTTTTAGTTCATTTTCTGAAAGCTGCATTTGTTAATAATGCCCTCACCATTTTTTTAAAGAAAATTCGTATATTTGAATATATATTGAAAATAATTTTAAACAATTTGTATCCTTCAAAAAGACTTTATCGCTTTTTTTTATCGAAACTACGTTTTTAATCCTGTTTGAAAATATATTAGAAAAACTATACATCTGATTTGCATGCACCAAGTCTTAAATTGTTCGAAAATCAAGTCACTATGGCAAGGGCCGTATTATCCATAAGTGTAGGAAACCGCCCACGGGCCCCGTATCGGCTAGGAGCCCCTATGGTAAGGGAGGATCAAATGGAGGCGTTTGGGGGACCCCCAGGACCGGGAGCCCGGGCTGCCCCCCCCCCCCCCCCCACCCCCTTCCCCCCTCAGTCTGTCACTGGGTGTTTGCTGACTATTTATTTTATTTATTACACTTAAAATAAATCCACTTCACGTGGTCTAACATAAGCATAAGTACATTTTCACATTTCTAAAACTTATTATATATGCTGAGCGTAACATCACGAACCCGAAGGATTTTAACAGGTTGATTCGATTCCTGTCCATGTCGTTTCGCTGTCCGATAATATTATTTTTTCAATTAAAAACATTAAAAATATTTTTAATCACACGTCGCAATTGTTTAGTCGGGTATAGCCTACTGGATCACGTGATAATCACTCCGTCTCATTCCAGCAGCACGGTAACACATGAAAAAGCGCGCGTATCACGTGATCTCGTTGTGCCGTGTAGGAGTGTGATCAGTGGCGATGCGTGATTCAATTTTTTTTTTAATAGAAGGAAAAGAAAAAAAAATTAAACAGATTAAAAATTCAAAATTCCATACTTACGAACCAATTTTTGGTTATGTTACACGGCATAGTGCATCACCTTAATGAAAAAAAAATCCTGATTTCCCAAAGATTTACAAATAAATAAAATTAAACCAAAAATTAACAATTATATAGTACTCGTATATTAATTGTTTTTGTGGTTAATTCGTAGAACTCCATTTAATTTAAATAAATTTAATTATGTTATTATTGAGTTCTGCAAGTATTTCTGTTTTTTTTTTATTTATTATTGCTGTTTGCTTTTTTATTACATGATAGCTGTTTCAGCTTACAAGACCATTTTAAAACTTTGGTTATACCACTTTAAGACGACATATCTATAGGATTTTAAATTTCAATTTTGACGGTGCCTAAATTGATATATTACGGAATACCGATTTATTGAGAAAATAACTGTGAAAAAAAAATCTCTATTCCGTTGGGTATTTTGAAATCAGTTTTCCCCTCATTAAATGTTAATGTATTGTGTTATTTATTGTTTAATAATGATGCGACTCCACACAGACACCTTCAAAACCGAAATTTAGAATCATATAAATAAGTCTTTTCAAAGTGGTCTAACCACAGCTTGAATGCCGAAAGCCTTGTAAGCCGAAACATCTGTCACAATAATAAAAAAACTAAAACACTTGTAGAGAACTGAATAATGACATTATTAAATTTAATTTAATAAAATACAACTAGAAGAAAGACTGGCGGGAAGAAAAATGGCCGAAGGTATAAAATTTATTTATTTGATGAAGAATGCATTTAATTAGCCGGTATTTCAGGCCGTCAACCTTGGCTGAAATGTCGTGAAGTCTCTCACGGTGGGAGATACGGCGGACGTATAGAAGATACGACCAATTACTTTTTTGCTCCTAAGTCGGGGCAGAATGTCGTATGCGATGGTTACGAATGGTCGGGTTACGCCTACAAAATACTGCACGTATATGGAACGTAAGTCAAAATATCTCACGTCTAAAATCACATCGCCGTCTTTGGCGAGAAGAAAATGTACCGGAATTTGTGGATGTTTGTAAAAAGGTCTTGACCAATAGGAAGGGGTTGAAAAAATTATTAGAAAGTTTTTAGCACCTCTACTTACCACAACTTATTGTTTAAATCACATTGATAATTTGTATTTTCCAGGACAGTGATCTCTGTTAAAATGAAATAATTTCATTTTATTAAAACATCTTTTTTTCATTTGTCTTTATTGATGGCTTTCTAAATTAAATAATTTGATAATTTTCGACCACTGTGCTAGGTAGATGCCCGTGTTGTGGTGATCGATTTTATATTCAATGCATTAACGTAAGAAAAATAAAAGAATGTACAAGAATATAAAATGTACATGAAGCCATACTAAATAATGCAAAATCATACAAAATCGTATGTTTTTGTTTTGAAAATTTGACCGCTTAGAAGTATTATAGATGCTTCAATTAAATACTGCGTGTACAACATACCTTGGCCCTTAAAAATATCGGTCAATTTTTTAATAAGTCTTTTAATAAGCTTAGAAAAAAATAAAGTATTAGGTCTATAAAAAACATTTTCAACTGAAAACTCTCCTACTTATAAACACTTTTTCGGATATGGTTTTATTGCATAATGTGGCAAATTCAGTTTCTTATATAATTATCGCGAAAAAAATGATATTTACGCCCGAACCTCACAAAATAAAATATAATATGCATTTTCGCGTTGGTATTTTTGACATCACGGCGACAATACGGCAGTCGACGAATTTGTTACATCAAAGTGAACCTTATACCGTCCACCGAAGAACGGCTGGCAGCCGCCCCATTCTTCCGTCAGTACTCCTCCGAACGGAGCGGAGAAACAACGTGTTAGGGTCCGCGCTGCTTGTTTTCATGAGATCAATTTATAAATTCCGTTTTATTACAATAAACAATGCATAAAAAAGGAATTAATGTTTTTTCCTTTACGAAATCACATGTAAAAAAAAATTCTCAAATATCCTTTCCAACCTTTCCAAAAGCTTTTTCTCAAGTATTTTTAAATTCCTCCCATAAAAGAGCGTGAATTCCGATTTCGATTTTTTCCTGTACTAGCGGATTGCCTTAAATATAACATAACATAAAAGCTTATGCAAAATAATATAAAAGAGTATGAAGATATTATAAAAGAGTATGAGGATTATATAAATGCGTGTCAACGATAATATAACCATTGGAGAGACCACGCGACGTAAATAAATATTCCTCGATTGCTCGAGATTTTTTAGAGATAATTTTAAAAAAATTTCGCCAACATTAAAAAAATCATATCTTCGAATTTTAACATGGAGACATAAAAACTTATTATAGTGCTACATAGCCAATGAATTAAACTTTACCGTTTTGTTGGATTTATAAAAAAAATATTGAAAAATCATAAAGCATAAAACCGCGCGAATCCAACGTGTCTGTTACTTTGAAACTGCCGTGAGGCGTACTTATTCGAGCCAACATAGAATATTTTCGATTTCTTTATGTTATCTGTGGTATACTTGTTAAAGAAAGGTGCATATCTATGGAAAAAGGACTTAATTTAACTGTTAACAGCTGATCAAAAATTCGGCGTGAAAAAAATTATTTTTAACATCTATCTAAAACAGTTTACGAAGTTTGGATTTGCGACATCTATGGTCATAATACATAAATCATTTCAATAGTTTCGTTTTTAAGTAAGTGGCTGATTATGGAAATGTTTTAAATAATTACAATTTTTTTTTTTTTTTTACATGAATTCCGCACAAGAGTCCCAACTGCTCCCGTCTGAAGCCAGTGAGACTATGGCATCCCCAAATTGGGGTATGTTGTGAGGCTGAAGGTAGTGGGGAAGGGAAGGAGAAAGGGAAGAGGAAGGTGGGGAAGTAACTGGCTATTCAGATTTTCAGATCTGGTCACCAAACATGGCTAAAGCCATTTCAAGCAACGTTTCAATTCTGAATGGTGGTCTTACACCAGGGCGATACTGAGAGTATCTTCCACTCTGGAACGTGCCGCAAATATACTATATATTATTTTTCTCATAGTCTCACTGGCTTCAGACGGGAGCAGTTGGGACTCTTGTGCGGAATTCATGTAAAAAAAAAAAAAAAATTGTAATTATTTAAAACATTTCCATTAATTAATTGTGAAATAACACAAATAATCAAATAAAATTTATCCCGACCCGATCCCGCGACCTTCGGTGTGCTAGTCAAGCGCCTTACCGCTGCACTGCGGCGGTCGTCAAATGGTAGGAAAAAGTGGTCCAATTTTGGACCACTATCAATCGCAACAAAATAAAAGTGGTCCATTTTTTTTACCATAATCGCTACAGTGGATAAAAGAGTATGAAAAATCCACCACTACAATGTATTAAAATATTATTTGTGTTACACGGTATCGCTTTTTATTATTTTGCCCCTTCTACTATGAGGCACCGTTTTAGTTTGACCAGTGTCGTGATTCCCACAAAGGATTGTGCCCGGGTTAATTGGAACGCCTTTTTCTGGGAGTGGCGGGATTAAGATTTCTGATCCCAGTCGACTTTCGGATCGTGGCTTTTTTTATCCGTTATAGATTCTCTATATTAACAATAATAATTGATTATGTAATTAAAAAGGTTGGCGCTGTATCATAAATTTCTATTAACATAAATTTAATACCGGCCATGTGAAATAGACAAGCAAACATTCCATTTATTGTCGTGAACATAAGCTTGTAATATCTTCAATTCGTGGTGGGATTCGTAGTAATATGGTGGAATTCTATTATAATGATAATTTTTAAAATTTTGGTGGTCATAATTACTTCAACACGTATATTTTTAATATAAGGTTGTTCAGCTAATCACTTTCATCTTTCTAAAAGCATATTTCTATATATGTCCAGAGGCTCCATTTGAAATGAGGATGTTGATTTGAAGGTCTTTCCCTTTGTGGACATGAAATTTGTTCTTATTTTCATTCAACTGGTTCGTCCATCGATTTGGTAATCGAACTTCTCATTTTCCCTTTAAATTTTTTTTTTCTAATACAAACCAAACATTTCTTCAGATACTTTTGGAATATCATGGCGTTTTTGTTCTTCTTGAGAGGCTTTGAAGGCCTAGAGCAGAATCCTGAGGATTTATTCAAATTTTTTTGGTATGATACCTACATACACATTTGTTCTAGTTGTACAAGAGATTGGCAGATCATTCCTGATCCATAATTTCTTTTCCACAATTCATTTAGATTCAGAAATTCACCCGTTGTGAAGAGTGCGTTTAAAAGAGATTTTCCTACTTTTGATATGCTTACGTTTAACTAACGAATTTAACTGTGTTAGTTTGTTAAAAAAAATAAATTATTTTGATTATGCATTGTTTCCTTCAAAACTTATTAAAAATTATAGCTTTAGGAACTAAGCCTATTCTCATTTAATGAAAAGGTTAAAAAAATTAAAAAATTTTAAGCAACCCCCGACTCAAAAAGAGCTGATGACCTTGAAACGCCTGAACTTATTTTCGTGAGTTGTAGCTAAGAACCATCTCGATCACGCCAGGTTTAAAAAAAAGGCCTCATAATCGGTCCATTCGTTTAGGAGCTACGATGCCACAGACAGACAGACACACAGAAAGTCAATCTTATATAACACCGCTCCTCGCGTCGGGGCTTAAAAAACAAGCATTCATATTGAAAAGACCCGAACTGAAGTTATATTTGTTTTGAAAACATTTTTTTTCAATCTGGTGATTCTGTCTTTGATATGAACTTGTCATCTTTTTACCATATTTTCAATGGGATTTTATTTTCATCTTCTAGTTTGCACATAACGATAATCGGCAAGTAACTATAATACCTTTTGGATAATAGAAACAAGGCAGAAATGACTTGTGAAATTTACATTTTTACTGCGTGATCCACGCGCTCTTCTGTCTTACTTAAAAGGATCAATGCAAAACAAAATGTAAACCAAATCTTACTTGAACGGAATTTGTAACAACTACAATACCAAAAAATCAAACATTTTCAATTACGAGCTGAATGAATATAAAAAAATCCATTAAATAATGTTTTTCTGATATGTCATGAGTAAGTTTTCTGTTATTGTTTATGCTATGACTTCAATTTATATTGTGTACATCTTATTAAAATAATTGAGATTTTGTTTTATGTAATTCTGTTCATTTCCTAGGGGCCATTCAAATATTACGTAAGCAGATTTTTTGTAATTATTAACCCCCCCCTCTCCCCCTCGTCAGCAAAAGTAAGCAAAGCTCTCGCCCCCCCCCCCTCTTACATATTTACGTAAACATTGGTACACACGTCCAATGTGTTCTGGTTTCTTTATTGATTCATGAGCAGCAGTTATAACTCTAGAAATAAGGAATAGGTTTGGAAAAGAGGATGTTAAGAGATTTTTTGAAACTTTCAAATAATTTTTAGTGTAACTTAGATTTGTCTATTTGAAACGACGTTTTAAACCATTCAACTTTGGCAAAATCAATGGTAAAACAAACACTAACTTACAACACGTCAAATCGTCAATCATACCGAACCAGAAATTTAGACAAGTGAATAAATAGCACGCAGTAATTCTCATATCGGTTCTAAGCGACCAAACGTATTCATTATTTTCGGGAATTCCTGGAAATGCGTTTCGTTTTCGAGCATAGACAAGTAGGGTTGCCATATGTGCTCAAACCAAAATCGAATATATTTTTTAGAAAGTCCCAAAAATTAAAAATAATAATATTGATACTGTTGACGTAATCACTATCCAGACTCTCCCACCCCTCATGTCTCTGCAGTGCTTACGTAATATTTGAATGGTCCACTAACGCAAAAGGGAAAAAATCTATTATTGGTTGTATTTTTGGTATTACGTAAAAATTATAAAATTCAAATCTTGAATCAATTATTATGTCATTTTTTTAAATTTTCTGCTTGTTGATTTCTATCGCACAAAAACTGGTCAGTGTCTTAGAGAAATCCTACGTGATGTCCATTACGAGCCACAACCGTGGTAACATGTACATGCCCAGGCCACAAGTTGCAAGCTGCTAGCGGAGAGGCAGAGGCCTCCAGTCTCATCTCCACTGGCCCATCTCGCCTCCGCCCCACTATTAATGATGCCGGGCGATCGTGACCAGGACCGCGGAGTGTCATTAACAGAACCGATCGTCTGTCTTCTGAGTATAGAAAAAAACAACGCTAAAAACAAATTAAATGCCTCTACGGGGTGCCGCGGCGATTGGCGTGCGCTTCACAATGCGCGGTAATGGAATATAAACTGTTGTTTGTGGGATGGTCGCTAGATGTCGTGTTGGTGCCATTTCATTATCGAAGGCTATTATTTTTCAGGGATATTCATCTGCACTATGTTGTAATACAACGGTTTGATTTAGAATGCTATTATTAATATGCCTACAAGATACCCCTACTTTTCTAAGATTCCTTACCTAAGATTCTTGTTTCGTGACATTTCTCTTTATAGGTTGGGGTGTTTCGAACGTTTGATGACCATCTAATGGAAGATAAGTACCATTTCCAATTTTCGACATTCTATTGGCATGTTGTTTTTATATTACGCTGATCCCTAACCCTGTATATACAAATCGTAAGTGCGCCCCACCGTTGAATTTGGCAGCCACCTATGGTCTGGAGCTCCAAAATACCTAAAAAAAACCTTGACTCTGTACCGAAACTGGCGGTCCGTTTGATCAATTCTCCCATATTAACAGACGGATTGCAATCTTTAGAGCACAGGCGTCAGGTGGGAAGGCTTTTTTTTAAATGAGCACCACACAAGGGGCCCTGATGAAAATAACTTCCATCAGGGCCATCTTTAGGGATGCTGTGTGGAGGTTTTTTTTTAAGGAAATGAAGGATAAGAGAGTTCTGGGAAGGAAAATGGTTTAAGGGGTGGATAGGAATCTGGGGTTCAGTACGTCCTGGTCATCCGCCTCCAAGACCTAGACAAACTTCACCCATGAACCCGGGCACCCCCGCTAAATCACCAAACGTAGCGAACCATTTTGGATGACTTATGGGAGAGGTGTTGATCATCCAATAAAGGTTCCCGGGGCAGCGGTACCCATTCCCGCCTCCCAAATTGAATCGCTGTCCTTGTTCTACCGGTATTACAATGGAAGATGCTCCGAAGAACTAGCGTCATTGATCCCCTCGGCACCGGTGCATATTCGGGAAACACGTCAAACACGCGCCCAACATTTGTACACTGTTGACATTAGTCACACGAGAACGGGTCGTTTCTACGACTCGTTCTTGAGTTCAACAGCTCGGCTGTGGAACGATTTGCCGGCCTCTGTGTTTCCTTCCTCCTACAACATGGTTCTCTTCAAGACCCATGTTCACTCCTTCCTCTCCTCAAAAACCCTCCACACGGCATCTTCAAAGATGACATAAGCCCTGAGGGAAATTATTTTCCTCAGGACCTCCTGTGTGGAGTTAATGTAAAAATAATAAATCCTGGCTCATTTCAGTAATAAATGGTTATCAGCAGCATGTCATAACTATATTCTTCTTATTTCACGTGGTATAATGGTTTATAGTACAGTGAAAGATCTAATGAAGATGTTCCCGTGATAGTGTTTTTTTTCAATTACAAGTATGTTTAATGTATTTGGTGAATTTATCAGTTCATTCTTTCTATAGTCTTGTCAAACATTTGAATACCAAATCTAAATCACTGCAAACTAAAATATTACTGTTCAAAAGTGTAGGGGACATGAACTCCCTCGGCTGGAGGTCTAAAGTTAGATTTACGGCAATATTACAAGATTACAGCAAAAAATTGGTCAAAATGTTATCTAACACCGACGGCCACCAATAACAGCCTCCGTGATCGAGGAGTAAGGTTCTCGACTAGCAATCCGAAGATCGCGGGTTGAAATCCTATCGTCGCAAGCAAATTTTATTTTATTAATTTGTGTCATTTCACAATTTAATAATTTAAAAATAGTGTATGGAATATATAACACACAAGATCTACATTACAACATACATTCCACCAACCTATGTACAACTAAAACTACATTTGGCCAAACACATATGCAATACTTCTCTATAAAATTATTTAATTTACTCCCTCTTGCAATAAAAACCATTAAAATATAACCGACTTCAAAAGAAGCATAAAGATAAGGATTATGGACATGGGAAGGAAGAATATAGATACAATTTTGCAACCTAACAAAGATTAATGCTTATATTGTACTTTCTTTTAGATTTAACTTTATAATTTTCTTCTGTGATATTTTAACACAGGTATTTACTTATATTTCAAAGAAAAAACTTGTACAATGTGTCCTTAGAACAGGGTACATTTTTCTCTAAAAAAAAGTTTAAAAAAAGGAAATAAATAAATAAGCAGCACGTTCCAGAGTTGAAAATACTCTCAATACCTGATTTAAGACCATAATTCAGAATTAAATCGTTGCCTGAAATGGGTTTAGCCGTAATTGGTCACCAGATTTGCATAGCCAGATTTTCCCCACTATTTTCTTCCCCATTTCCTTCACCTTTTCACTATCTTCAGCTTCAAAACATACCTACCTCAGTTGGAGAAGCCATAGTATTACTGGCTCCATACGTGGTTGGGACCAGAACAACACTAATTTTGCATGGCAAAGAAAATGGATGAATCCAAAACATATTTGTCGATAATATTAAATTTCATCTACGAGTGGAAGCTCCATCGCGAACGGCTGCCAGGTCGAGACTAAGCGTCACAAGGGGTGCGTCGTGGTGGGGATTTGACAAGGGGAAACTTGGGAAATTGCTGAATTGCGTGTAAAATCTTTTCTCGTAACCGCAGCACCTTGGAGATCTTATTTTACGGACAGCCCTAGTATATTATTTATGTTAGTCATGAGGTTAAACCATTTCATATTATATTCGTGATTGCGATCTGTTGCTTGCTACCTACTTTTCATGAGTTACTTTAAGATAAGAACCTAGACAGGAAGGTAGATAGATAGGTACTTAGGTAATAATTGTTGGATTGATTTTATTTTAACATAGTTTAAGTAATTACTTTTGATTAATGACATATTAATAAGTTGGCTCCGTTGTCAATGTACATCACGATATAATAACATGAGGTTTTCATTAGTCTGCTTACTTCGATTTACACACGAATCAGTCACGATCACTAATCTAGCTCTTTTATTTCTGACGATTAAATAACTACGAAGGATCTGTTACATTGGTTTATTTGGGTACTTATTTCCGCAACTTTTTATTCATATTTGTTTGAATATAATTTCTGATCTTGTGAATGCTGCATATATTTAGGTCGAGCGTACATAAATTTATCATAATTTTTATCTACCAAAACATCTTGTCAACGAGGGATTTAAAGAGAGTATGCCATTCTCGACTGGAATATGGATTAATAGGGTAGGGCTCAGCAGCATCTAAACACATAAAACAACCGAAGGTACTTCAGAATTGCATCATAAAGACCATACTAAAGGTCCCCATAAGGACTTCAACAACAAAAAAATTTTAAACATTTTGATGTTCCAAGCATACAGGAAATCTATGTCAAAAACATTCTAGTACATCGCCTCAAAAATGATTCAGAGGCATACACCTCACATGCTCATAAAACCAGAGCCAAACAAACAGACATACTTAATATAACAAAGTGTAAATTTTCGTTTTCCACAAAGAAGTTCTTAATTTTTAGCAGTTTAGTTATATAACAAACTCCAACTTAGTATCAAAAAAATTAAAACAAAAAAATAGCTACATTAAGGACATTAAATATTGGCTGAAGGAACTATCGGAAAATGAACTTACTAGTATACTTAAAACATCGTCGTAGAAGTTTCTGGAAAATCTTATCCAAACCATGAAGTTAAACCATAGAAGTCGCTGAAAACTTATCCAAAGTTTAGTCCCCCTAAGTACAGGATCTCCTAGTGAGGAGGACCACGAATATAATTTCTATTTTATACATATACCTAACAGTAACATGTTTCACATATAAATGTAAAAAATAATAAATATATAGATACTAAATAAAATACTATGTTTGATACTAAATATTAAAACAATTTTTTGGTTACCGGTGATGTTTAAGTAGGCACAAACCTAAGACATCTAGTTAAAAAATAAAATGTACTATTATTCACATTGATTGAACTTTCGCAACTGCAACTTTCGCATATAATTTTCTTGTTATGTCGTGTGGCGTTCATATGCTTATGCGCGTCAGTACCGAGGGCTTATTACAAAAGTATTTACGAAAACTACCACTAAATAGACAGAACCATCCTTATGATTTTTTTTTAACAAATTTACTTCCGCGCAAATTTATTGCCAGTGAAGTTTAGTTTCATCATAATGGCGATCCTCTATATATCTGAATCAAAGTTTTGTTTATTAATGGCGTATCATAGTACAAAATGGCTGATGGATTTGGCTGACAGTTCAATCCTTACGTGAAACGAGAGTTAATGGTTAATTAATAATAATTATTGTGGCCGGTTTTGATTACGTTAAAGGACTGCCATTGGAAAGGAGACTGTAAAAGTTGTTTGGCAATTTAGTATGCCTAATAATTGTAAAGGCGTGAGAAGAAATGCTATTGGCTTTCTTAAATTGTGAAAAACTGTGACACAGATAAAATATAACTAAATATAATCCCAATGAAGTAAAATGATTCATTTTGACCTTACCGGTACACCGATTTTAAGTTTATAATATGCTCTGGACATCTTCAGGAAATTTTACGTTTTCAGATCCCTTTGCAATTGTGGTAATCTCATTATCGTACTGGCGTTAGATCACCAACCATTCAGTAACAAAGCATTGAATGAAATGGCGTTAGCCGTGTTTAGTGACCATGTCTGATTAGAAAGGTACCTACTTCCCCATCTTCCTTCATCCCATCTTATTTCTCCACCCACCTGCTTCAGACACATAATACCGCAAGAGTCCAAACTTCTTGGAGCCAGAGAGGGACTTTCATGCATGCATATCAAGCTTTTAATATGAGCTAGAGATAGAGATAGACAATCCAAAGTACCTACTCACCAAACTCGAAGACGAACCAGGTAACTACTCAATATGAACAGAAACTCTCTTAGGGAACTGGTAGGACTATTAACGCAACACTGCCACCTCAGGAGACACTTGCAGATGGTGGGAGTGACAAACACGAGCAGATGAAGGAAATGTGTAGAAGATGAAGACACTCTGATTGGAAAAAAGGTGCCAATATCCCACCCTGATGGGAACATGGCTCAGCTATTTAAGATATATCGAATGACAATCCTGATGAACTTCAAAGGGACTGGATTGCTGTCAGAGGAATGGATTGCTGTCAAAAGAAAGAGGTAAAATTGAATACAGCACAATGTGCCCATGACCTTAGAGCTCATCGGAACTAAAAAAAGAGTAGCCCTCCAACATACACGGTACCCTCTGAAATGCCAATTTTAAGGCTTCAATGCATACTTTGAGACACTTTCTATTCCACCAGCTAGATACTTCTCACCATCTATTTTAATCAAATTCTTTTTCTATACCATCCTTTCCCAACATAAAGCCAATCAATATTTACTATAATAATGTACATTAAAAAAATCTTCGCACGATGCACAAAAAAGACCATATAATTATATTCCCACTATAAATCTGGGTTACTTGAAGAACTTGCTACCTGGCAAAAAGCTTAAGTTTATGTAATCATTAATAAGAATGTATGCGTTAAAATAAATTAATAAATTGGCACGTTCAGCCGTTCATCCACTTTCCTCTTCATCGCAACAAGACTAAAGTAAAACAAAAGCAGTTGGAGTAACGTTCAATAAGGCAACATACGAGGCATTATGCAATGAGAATGGATTCAATCGATTTGTATCTTGTGATGTAATCTAAGCATTTGATTGGTGGTTCTGTTTAGATGTAGTGACCAAAGCTCAGGCCTTTAAAAATCTTGAATGATGGTACTTTTAAAACGTCGAAGTGTTCGAATCAAAGTTGTCTTTTGTCACGCTTTTATTGGATTGACAAGACTTGGGTTCGTACTAATCTAGTTGAACAGAATCCTCTCTTTATAATATTAAATAGATAACTTGTAGAGCGCCGTTTTTGTGAAAAATCTCCTCAAGGGCGCTTTACAATTTATTATGAATTCTTACGCTCTATCTAATTTTATTATTTACAAACATATACAGAAAACATACTTACCTGGCTGGTCACTTCCGATCAATACACTGTAAGTTTATGCTTGGAGAAGATACAGCTTTGCACGTGGATGACATTATATTTAAAACACTGGACATTGCATGATTTTACATTTGCTACCCCCATCTCTTAGTATTACATTTCTGTGATGTCTTCCGTTAAATATGTTTTGCGACAGTCACGAGTCTTTGGTCATCGTTTGTGAAGCAGCACGAGCCCTTGAGTAGGGAGCTCTGGCGTCATAAAATGTGTTTCGTTTGTCTGGAATTTTTAGATATATTTAAGAATTTCATCGTGAGCTAAAGAGCTTTGAAAAATCCATTTAACTCCGAAAATAAGACAAGATGCAGGTAATTTTTTTCGACCAACAGTGATCCCACCACGGGAAACCCATTTGGTTTCGATATTGTCACTATGCAAAGTATTTTGGGTTGAAGATTTGCTCAAATAATGTTGTCTAATAAAAAGATTTAGAAAAAAGAGTTTTTATACTCGGGGGAAGCCGGTTAATAATTTGAGTAAGTTTATAAATTATCTAATAATAACTATTAGTACCTACAAGCAAAACTTTCACTCTAGAAACTTTTAGATTCATCAATTGAATTGTTGATGTAACCTTCCTACAGAGGCGACAAAACTATTAATCAACTCTTACGTAGTCTCACGGCTTGATTACTGTAACGGCATCTACGCTAGTCTTCCAAAATACCAAACTGACAAACTTCAATCCGTGTTTAATGCAGCGGCAAGGCTCATAACCGGGGTCTCTAAATATTCACACATTTCAGAACACCTTCGTAACCTTCACTGGCTCAAGTGCCCTGAAAGAATCCAGTACAAATTGTGCTGGATGGTGTTTAAATCAATCAACGAAATGGCCCCACCTTACATCTCTGAATTATGCGTCCCGGAAAATACCGGTCCGAGGCAATTAACCCTTAGATCGGCAACTTCATCTGCTATATGCAGACTAATAGAACCCAAACGAAAGCCAAATACTGAGTTCGGAGATCGTGCTTTCGGAGTATCTGGGCCTAAGGCTTGGAATAGACTCCCTCCGGGATTAAGATGCATAAAAAGCCCAACAGAGTTTAGGTCCAAACTAAAAACCTACCTTTTCGGGCTCTCATACCCTTAACTTAATTTAAATATACCTATCTGAGAGTATCATACTTATATTGCCTATGATATGTCTTAATCACACTTTTCTTACTGAATTAAAATTACTCGAATCCTTACACATCAATCTGTCTCTCGGAAGATCAAATCCTTGTACTACTGCACCGCCCACCATTAAATGTTGCTTTTACTTTCCAAAATACACTCATTAAAGAATATATTACATATTAATATTAAAATATTTTCAGGATTAAACAACATGTGTTCTCAATTATGTCCTCTGCGTGCGAACTCTATCTAAATTTCTTTAAATAGACAATAAACAGTGTTAATTTCAAGCGACCTCCCAGGTAAGTATGGTCCTGTATTAATTCATTTTTAGGCAGCATCGCGTTCATTGGTCAAAATATTGTACATAATATTTTCGTATCGGTGATCAATGAACCGGTGTGTATGCAATTTTTAGCCATAAGTTGTTTTTAATTGTTTGTCTAGCATGTAGTCTTTCTAGATTTTAGTCATGTATGGTAAGTTTGTACAGCACCCTTGAGGTGATTTTTCACAAAAACGGCGCTATATAAATCGTCCAAATATTTTTATTATTATTATTAATGTGTAATCAGTGAAAAATCACGGGATAATAACGAGCGCTATTGCAAACTAATATTTCGTTGAATCGTGTTCTACTATTATCCTGCGAGTAGTAGAGCGTGAGGGACCGGCAGTTTCCGATCGTTCGGTGTTAGAGCGCTGAAGTTCAAATTGGTCTAATTGGAGGTTAAAAGTAGAAACAATTTTTTTGCTTTCCGTCCTATCTAAGACATTAATGGGAATAGTCTGAATTCCCAAAAAATCAGTTCCAATTTTTAAAATGACATTTGCAATAATTATCTGATAATAAGTACTTAATCGCCTATCTGAATTCTCCCGAATTTAAAATTCAAATCGAATGTTATAGAGTAAATTGAAACGTAGTTACATATAGAGGCACAAGTGAAATTAGTATTTTGAATATTTTTTTTTAGGTTTGAGGCGCTTCGAGTGAATGTTGCTCAACTAAGCGCAATATCGGAGATAGAGAGACACCGTGCCCGGGCGTGCCAGTGGCATCTCGCGGGAAACACGCCCGGGGCAACTGCCGCGAGTCCTTTCCGCCCACTCAGCTGTTGTCAACTTATCACCCAACCTGGTCATTTTTTAAATATAGTTATTATACCTATATTTTTCTTTTTTATGCTTCAAAAGCGTGGACTTCTGCCCATCAGAGCGAGAACAGAGCGACTGAACTGCTTAACGATTTTACATTGACCATCGACATTTTCAATTTCACTTAAAGTTCAGAACATCAAATGCAGTTCAGCAACTATCTTTTGACGAATGACACGAAATAGAAACACTACCCCCATGACCTTTTTATCCTTCCGTAAATTATTTGTACCCGTTTCATTTGAACGTGAAGAGAATAATGATAAATAAATGTAAAAAAAGTAATTTTATTGCATATTTGGAATAAAAGCTGAAAACATATATTTTTAAATCGGCAAATCTTGTGCACCAACGCAAAATACTGGCGTTATAAGTAACACCGTACCCTCATTGAGAGTCATTGATGTTACTGCGTTTTTCTTATGACAGCAGAAAAGTTATCGATACAGTTTTACTATGGAAACCTATTTATTGCGCAAGCCCAACCTAAAAACCTATTTTGAATTTAACAAGTTATTGTTGTATTTTTAAATATAAAATAAGTTCTTCGAATTTCAGGTAGCCTTTTTATTTTGTTAGTAGCTGGGTTACCCGGCTTCGCTCAGGACAATAAGATAGTGTTCTGGAATGTTGCACAATGATGTTCCCGATTCCCTATTCCTGATCATTCCACGACATACTCCGCCACTCCTTCCACAACTTTCTACAGCTCTATGGAACCTTCTAGAACTTTCCGGAAGACTGTTCTAGAAATTTCAAGAGGGCGAAACTTTCAGCCCTTATATCTTTAAAACACGCCCTTTAGGTAAAAACGGATACCCTTATTCCATAGGGGGGATAGAGATCTACCACACCATATAACTCCCTTGATCGAACCGGGAGTTTTATGGTGTAGTCTTTTTTTTTAAATTTTTTTTTTTAGTTTTATTGTTTTTTAGTTTTATATTTATATTTTTTTATTTTATATTTTTCTGAGTTTTTGCGAGCTGCACGTTTATTTGGACTTTCTTTTATAATATATGCCATATTCAAATAAATAAACTGTTACTCTTTCCATGTCCTTTCCCGTGCGTTCCCCTCCAGCGTTCCACTTCCACCTTCCCCACCACCGCTCTCCCGCTCCTCCGTCCCGCCAACCCCCCTGGCACTGCATTTCCTGATTCCTCTCCCGCCCGGCCCGTAGCCGAAAATTTTTCTAATACTAACAATTTTAAACTCGTGATATCTTTCTAATTAAATATCCGAATTGAAAAATTCAAAAAGTTAAATAAAGGTATTGAAATTGTCTTGCATATGAAGTAATTTATTTTGATAAGGATTAAAACCAAGATACAAATAAAGAGCCTTTTCAAACGGCGACATTTAAATTAAATTTTTAAAATAAAAGAATACTTATTGTGGCATAACCATAATAGTTAGACATATGATGTAGTGACCTTTTTTGTAAATAATGATGTGTTCTATAAAGTCGTTGTACATTATTTTATTCTAGCATTAACAGTTTTCGCAGCGCACGCAATTTAAAGAATATTTTAGGTAATTTTTTTACACCTTGGGCTACATTATTGAAGTTTTCGTAAGGATGCCTATTTTTTTAAAATATAATATAGCCTATGTCACCCAGGGATAGTGTAGCTTCCCAACAGCGAAAGAATGTTTCAAATCGGTTCAGTAGTTTCGGAGCCTATTCGATGCAAACAAACAAACACACAAACAAACAAATATTACCTCTTTATATAGTGTATAGTAGATAGTAGATAACTCCACCAATCTATGGAAAAAACCCAACCTAGAAACTTAATAAAACTTTTTATGAAATATTTAAATTATTTATTATTATTATTTATATTATTTTCCATTTCTACTATTTTTTTACCAAAATTGATTTCCCTCGGGGCCTTGGTCATCCTTGGGAATGCGGAGTGGAGGGTCTTTTTAAGGGAAGGAAAGAGAGAAAATTTTGGGAAGAAAAGGGTATGAGGGGTGGGTAGGAATCTGGGCTCAGTGTGTCCAGGAGTGTGTCCGGAAGTATTAATCAATTCCTCTCACGGCGGTGCTAGGCGATGGATCGAGAGAATTCGGCCGGAGAAATCAAAAGGTCTCCCTCAACCAGTCTCGCCCGATTTGACTTGCCACTCAGTACATGGGAAAAAACACGCCCCTCCCCGCCACCTAGATAAATCTTACCCCGTGAACTCGGGCACCCCTGCTAAGTCACCAAACGTAGCGAACCACTTGGGGTGATCTATGACAAAAGTGTTGGTTATCCAATAAATTGTTCCCGTGGCGGCAGTACTCATACCCGCCTCCCAAATAGGGTATTTTCACAAACTGGGGATACTGTTAAAAATATGTGGAAGATTTAAAGTTTATTTTTCTGATTACGATTATCATACTCAAAATGAACAATTTTAATATTTTCATTCATAATTATTGATTTCAAAAGCAGCCAAATATTGTTCATCCAGAAACGGCCCATTATTGGTTCATAGAATCATGACGTCACACCCGTCATCCATTACCGGCTGATTCGCTCATTGTCATTGTCATCTTTTTGTTAGGAGTTAAAACATTGTTTGTTGTTATCGCCTGTTTTCAACTGTTTTGTTTAATTTTTTTAGACTTTTGTGTTATTTTATAATAGTTTAATATAATATAGTGTTGTTATAATGACTGACAGCGGTTTTTTACGGGCGCAGTCCGACAATTTGCCCAAAGTAGATGCTATAATGATGGCATCTTTTATTGCTGGTAACAGTAATTTTCTAAGTGCTGAATTCAGAGGTTTTAAGGCAACCAGGTAAGAAAAACATATTGTGTAACTCTAATCCTATACATATACTTGAACATTTTGTAAACATGCGCACAAAATAGTGTTTATTTTGGCCCTTTATTGAAATTGAAACAAGTGACAGTTCGGTCACCTAACCTCCATTTCGTAAGATGCTTTGTAAAACTTTGGCCATTCTCAAAGTAAATTTCCTTATTATTGTATAGATGTCCTCCTTACAACTATACACAAAGGGTGTAATATCGTTTCTACCTTTAAATTATGTATATAATACGTACTAACCGGTACTGACAGATCTCACTTATGGCGGTGATTGACGGGGCTGACGTCACAGCTCAGCGACGGTACATTCGGCACGAAAAAATCGTTTTGGCGGCATTTTAAAAATGGCATACTTTAAATGGTTGTAGAAAATTTATAAATCATCATATAAATAAAATAAAAATTTCGTTGTTCTCGTAATTTTTTACTTTATTTTTTTCGGCAATAAAAAAAAACTGTGAAAATACCCTATTGTTGTTATTTTATTAAATAAGTTCAAACGATGTGTTATTTCAATAATCTATGCGTTTTAAGAACGAGTCTGAATAGTAAAACTTTACCAAATTGTAGTCAAATAAAGTGTCCAAACACCCATTTTTTCATTGTAATCCCATTAAGATACGTTTGAGTTAAGTTAACACGTTGCATCTCCCTTCAAAATCTCCGACGAAATTGTTTAAGTTTCTTAAAAAACATTATCTGACATTTTAATTATTTCTAATCGGACCCCTGATTTTTAGTCCCTGCCCCAGCCCACCGTTTGAGTGCGCTGTGAGAACAGAGACCAGTGACTGCGGAATGTTAAGTGAGTCTCTGAGAGACCGGGATCAGGCGAAGGGAGGGTCCCAACCAACATGGCTCTTATATTATATTATGTAATGAGCGGTCCCCTGATTGATTTGCCGCCATAAGAATAATTAATGGTGTAGGTTTGTGATTGGATATGATGTCATAAGTTGTCACGGAGTTTGAGCGATTACGTCTAATTACCGAAAAATACTAAATTAAATAAAAACTCATATTTGACGGATCGTAGAGAAGTCCTGTTTTAAGTCGACCGTCTGTAAATTTTTTGTACGTATCCACTTACTTATGTAAGCAAGAAAGCAAGCCTTTCTTTCTAGTAGATGATTAATTTTGACTAGATGGCTAACTTAGACTAGATTTTTTCTAGATTATAATAAAACAAATAAAAAACTTTATTCCACTTAATTTTATTGACCGTAACCGGTTTCAACTCCTCAGAGCCATCTTCAGATTGGTACAAATAATTATTTTGCGTCGCTTTCTCGAAAATCTGCTGTGTCCACTTAATATTTAAGTATTTTCTTTGACTATGTTATGTTGGTAATAGTAAAGCACCAGCTGTCAGATGCTGATGGTTGGCAAGTCTCTGGCGTCACTTGATATACAACCTTGAACTTGTTAACAGTGTCAATAAACGTCTTATATATGAATCGGCTTTCTGAGTTTCATTATAAACCTCAGACATTATAGACTAGATGACTGACTTTGACTAGGTGGCTTTTTTATATTTTTTTATATGAATACCGCACAAGAGTCTTAACTGCTCCCGTCTGAAGCCAGTGAGACTAAGGCATCCCCAATTGGGGTATGTTGTGTGGCTGAAGGTAGTGGGGGAGGGGAAAGATATAGGGAAGAAGAAGGTGGGGAAGTACCCGGCTATTCAGATCTGGTCACCAAACACGGCTAATGCCATTCCAAGCAACGTTTCAATTCTGAATGGTGGTCTTACACCAGGGCGATACTGAGAGTATCTTCCATTTTGGAACGTACCGCAAATATACTATATATTATTTTAAATGAAAAAATTGTGAAATAACACAAATTAATCCAATAAAATTTATTTACTACGTCGGGATTCGATCCCACGACCTTCGGTGTGCGTGTCAAGCGCCTTACCGCCGGCTCTTTGCTTTCTAACACTATGGTATCTACCTGCCTGAAAAAAAGTTTAAAAAAAAGGTTTTCATTGAGATGGTAACGTTTATTTGGAAAATTTGCAAAATTAAGTATTTGAAATTTAAAAAAAAACAGTTATAATTAAGTAGGTAGATATTTAAGTAGCTTCTTACAAATCATATGATTTTAGAGAATGGTTTTGATTTTGGTTCATTAAATAAGAGAAAATTAGGAACATACTTTTTTTTGGATGTGAGGTCTATTGACAACATTGGCATTGGTTCAAGGTCTGTATCAAAAGAAAAACGGGATTAGCAATATCGGACTAAAAAATTATATAGGGATATAATTGTTTTACTCTGTTAATGAAAAGAGGCTTGGTATAATTATTATGGTAAAAAATCTGTTAATCTAAGATACAAATTTTTTTTATTTCTTCTGTGAAATAATCGGGCATCATATAATTTTTTTCTCAAGAGACGAATTCTGGGACGCCCCAGGATGTCTCATTTTTAGCCGCATGGTCAATTGAACCAAATCAAGAGAGTCGGACCATTTTAAAGCTCAGATTACAAAGGAGAACGTGAAGCAAGGAGTGTGTGCCAAGGCAGAGTTGTGTGGCGGTCTATCTTCTTTGCCTACCCCTGTGGAGTTATAGCCTGGTGGTTAATACCTAATACGTTACAATAATATGTTTTAAAATATACCCAATGTGCGCCATAATGATATAGATTCGCTCTTACACAATACTTATTGATTTTAAGCAGGTGACACACGAGGAAAATAACGAGCGCCGATCTGGTCGCATTTCTTCGGTGGGTCACACCACCTCTCTTACGTCTCCCAGCTTCTCTTCATCTCTCACTTCTCTCTTTTCTTAGTTCTTCTCGATTCTCCAACACTCACGCACCGTGCACGCACACATACAGATGGGGTCGTGACTCGCCACACCCAGCAAATAATGGACACGCCGAACTATTTCCACTTTAGTCCGGTAAAAACACAACACAGTATACGCGTGGAGTAATGTGTTTGCGAACGTGTGTGAGTAGGTTGTGAGTGTGTGCGTATGTAATCACGGTTCGTATGAGAGCTTGGGTCAGTGACAGATGACAGAGTGAACACGATTTCTAGAAGAAAGGTTCAAGGAGTTGGTGCCTACTTACAAAATATGAACAGAATGCTCAAAAGTTATCTCGATTATTACCAACTGTAAAGTTAAAAACTAAACTTTGTATCAATATCTATAGATGGGTTTGCATATTCGAACTATTATATAATAATAATAATAGAATCGGGTAAATTATAGAGCACCGTTTTTGTGTAAAACCACCTCAATGGCTCTGTACACGTTGTTATGCTCTATCTAATTTTATTATTTACAAACGAAAACCGAAAACATACTTGCCTGATAGATAACTTCCGATAAACACAATTTTATTAGAAAGTTTGTCCTTGGAGAAGATACGACTTTGCACGCGAAGGAAACTATATTTAAAACACTGGACATTGCTTCATTTTATATTTAATATCCCCCTTCTTATTACATTGAGAACATTAGTGACCGGAGATTTTTTTGAAATGACCTTAAAAATCTTGCAAGTTCTGATTTGCTTACGTTTTTACCCGTTTTATCCGAAATTTTGTTCATATTTATTTATTTAAACTACTATAAATCCAAACATTTAAACTACTATATACAACTCTGGTTAGGAGTCATTTAGAATATAATTCCCCCATTTGGAACCTTTCTATAAAAGCCACGCAAATTCCATTGAAAGAATCCAACGCAAAATTTTGAGATCAATTAATTTTAAATTAGGAATTCCCGCGGTTGACTTAAACTATGACACTCTATCACAAAAAATGCGACTCTTATCGTTAAAAGATAGAAGAATATTCAATGATCTCATTTTTTTATTTAAAATAAACAACAATTGGTTTGACTCCCCTGAATTGGTATCGCTAATAAATTATCATGTACCTTGTAGACCGACTCGACTCAAAACACCTTTCCATTGTGACAATACTTTGACGAACGCAGAACAAAACTCAATCATAAATCGCTTGCATATTTTAGGCAATGAATATGCTAATATCGATCACGCCGCCAATAATCTGGCCTCATATAAAAGATCCATTAAACTAAATTTGTTTGCTAGTACCACGTAAATATTATAATACATCATGTAAACATAATATGCCTACCAGTACTTCACACTAAACTAATGTACAAGAAATCATAGGTACTTGTAAAATGTATCATATTATATCGGATAACATAATCCAGGATTTTTTACTTGTTGTATTTTATATTCAAATCTTTGTAGGTACCTTTTATATCTTATATATCTTTTATATCTTATATCCTTTTATATCTTATATTTTTAAATTTTACTTTTTATTGTTTTATTTCTCACTTTAAATTTTTATTTTTATTTTTTCCCTAATAATTTATAGTTAATAGTTTATATTTTATACTTTATAATTTACTTTTATACATTCTACATTTTATTCACTGCTTATTACCTTACTTGTTTAGCTTTTTTCTTAAATTTCACTAACATTCTTCATGTTGTTAAACTATTTATAAGTATGTCAATTATGTTAATGGCACCTGTTGTGCCGTAAATATGTAAATAAATAAATAAATTAAATGATATCCTTTGTTTAGTGATTTTCTACCTTTGTTGACCTGTTTTAGGTATTATTTAGTTGCATTGTAGTTAAATGTTACTACTTTTTAAAAGGTTAACCGCACAAGAGTCTCAACTGCTCGCAACCGCCCGGAGTCAGTGAGACTGTGGGGTATGTTGTGAGGCTGAATGTAGAGGGGAGGGGAAGGAAATGAAAAAGAGGATGGGGAAGTTCCTGGCGACTGAGATGGGGTCAACAAAAATGACTAAAGCCATTTCAAGCAACGTTTCAATTCTTAATGGTGGTCTTACACCATGGCGATACTGAGAGGATCTTCCATTCTGGAACGTGCCGCAAATATAACTTAGATATTAATTACTATTTAAATTGATTAAATTGTCAAATCAATCGAATACAATTTGTTTGCGCATGCCGGGATTTGAACCAGCGTCCTTCGGATTGGTGGTCGAGAGCCTTACCCTGAATGCGGAGGTCGTTAAGAGCGCGCAGGAGCGCCGAGAAATTTTAACGATAGGTATTTGTAAAAATTATTTCTATTTCGTTCATCTCAGCGGGGACAGCAAAAGCGCTATCGGTGTATTGGTGAACCCCAATGCGTGTGTGTGCGTGGCTGCAGGTGTTGGAAGCACGAATCGCCGCGCCGCGCCCGCCAGCGACTTCGCGTTCTTATTATTTCATTTACTGTTATTCATTTATTCCAAAAATTAAGTAGGTGCCTAGGTACATATTCGTAATAAAATAGCGAGGTCTACATTATTTAATATTGTATTGTACTTAACTTTATCATTATTATTACTTACTACAAATACATGTGACTGCCTGCTCCGAGCTCATCTTCTGCACACGCACAAGTCAATGAGACTTGTGGGTGCGTGTATACAGGTTGCTGCCTGCTGCAACAGATAAGTCAATACGCGTCGCGACTTGAGCGTGCGTATTCCTATATAATAGATATCTTCTGCGCTCATAGTTCATTCATCTTGTTACTATTAGTAAAGTAAGATGCACGCTGTTTTGGTTTAGTAATATCGGGAGATTCATACCATCTTTTTTTATAAAACGGCAGCATAGGCGCAGTAGGTACATCACGTACTTTGTGATTGTATAGTGTTTTTATTTTTCGCTGGCTGCATCACTCTACTGTTTTTGACTAGCCTTTTTACTGGAAACTATTCTACGTCAAATACAGACCTTCGAATTTTGACCCTGAAACCCCCTTGAATATTGAAATCTGTTTGGTCATTTCTCACGATTTACACATATAGGACATATGGTGAGTAGATACCTACTAAACTATTCATAAATTATTCATAAACTATTATTATAAACATAAACTATTCATTCATAAAAACTCAATATTACAACACAATTTCCTTTTTTAATTAAACATATAAATATCGCTAAAAATGTTGTTGTTTTTTGACTCTCCCTGAATAACGTAAATTCATCAGTTTTGACTGTATGCATAAAGTGCATTAGTGCAAGTCGGTACATTTGTTAACATATCTAGTAACCTATAATAAATATTATTCTACGTCTTAGGCTGCGTATACACACGCCAGCCGAACAACGGATTATGGGAAAGGAACGAAGCAAAAGCAAACTGCCCGAAACGCTGCGCCGCTTGCGGTTGCTTCGTACCTTTACCATAATTCGTGGTTCGGCTCGCGTCTCTGTCCGCAAAGAGTGGCGTGCACTGATTTTTCAGTGGGCTAGAATCCTAAGATTGAAAATACGACATTAATGATGTTGTCGAAGCTGAAAATTATTTTTTTTCCGAAATTTCAATTTTCAAATTCTGTGCACGCCACTATTCGCAAATATATACGTAGCATAAGATATGTGTATTTAGAAATTGAGTTACATAAAATCGACTACTATATTACCTACCTTCAACTCAAAAAATTTTTTCTTACAGATAAATAATGGGTAAAAGAAATGGAAACAAAGCGCGTTTGTTTTTATCTACTAGACGAAAAAAACCGATTATTAGTATCAAACGACAGATTCATGTTGCACCACGTTCGACATCTAGGTAAGTCGAAATATCGCTTTCCTGTCACTCTTACTACTGAACCTTCCTAAGGTTACCTTTACGTACGTAAAGTTTTTTTTCCCGTAAGTTGCTCACATAAGAGAGTTATGGCAAAATTACCAATGGGTATCGTTTACTTTGATAATTTTGCCATAACTCTCTTACGTGAGCGACTTACGAGAAAAACCTAAAGATTTATGCTATGAGAGCCGTGTATTATGTAGCATGTATAACGGGAAAATGGGATGGACAAATTTAAATAAATAAATCATTTGCATTTACAGGGATATGGATGTCATCGATACTACTTTTGGAAACTTAACTACATCTTCACTAATGCATGAAACTTCCATGGATGAATCATTTGCTCCAAATATAGACGAAAACGCAAGTTCATCATCATCAACAACGCTTGATGATTTGGTGATAGAACCAGACCATATTGATGAAACCGATAATTTCGAAGGTCGCAGAATTGTGGATATAAAATATTTGTTTTCGGAGATATCAAATATAAAGCACGAACACACCAACTGCACATTTTCCGATTTAAAATTTATGAAGGAACGACGAAATGGTCTTCTAAGCCAGTATGTTTTCGAGTGCAAAATGTGCAAGAAAATAGAATACATTCACTCCGAAGACCCGAAACGGAAAATGTCTATAAATACTGCTGTCGTCGAAGGAGTGATGTGTACAGGAAATGGGTATTCACAATGGAATGAAATTTGTGGGGTTTTAAATATGCCAAATATGGATTGTAAGACTTACACGAACATAGAACAATGTTTAGCGCCAACAATTGAAGAATGTGCCTTAGAAGAAATGATCGCAGCTGGTGAAGAAGAAAAAAGGCTAGCCATTTTAAACGGTGACGTAGACGAGGGTGGCTATCCTTTGGTAACGGTGGTTGCAGATGGCTCCTGGGCAAAGAGGTCGTACAAAAGTGGATTTAGCTCCTCATCTGGCGCAGGGTGCATAGTTGGACTACGAACTAAAAAGGTTTTATTTCTGGGAGTGCGAAACTCATACTGCTGCATATGTGCTAGAGCTACTAAACTACACATAGTTGCTTCTGAGCACAGGTGCTTCATAAACTGGCGTGACAGTGCTAATGCCATGGAAGCCCACATTATAGCAGAAGGGTTCTCGAGAAGCATGGAAATGCATGGATTGAAATTTAACAAACTAGTTGGTGATGGCGACTCCAGCATCATGAAAAAAATAATGCAACAAATGCCATATGGTCCTAACCTTATAGTACAAAAAATAGAGTGCAAAAATCACTTACTCCGCAATTTTTGCAACAAAATGAAAGCACTTGGAAAAAAAACCAACAACGCTAAAGGCTTTGTACCAGTTCATATAAGGAAAAAGGTTGAAGCAAACGTTTTACGCATGAGAAGAGCTGTAGTTGGAGCAATAAATTACAGGAAAGAGCAAGAAAACACAGTACAAAGTGATAAAATAAAAAATTTGAAAATGGACATAAAAAATACCGCAAATCATGTGTTTGGTGATCATAAAAATTGTGCATCGTACTATTGCAAGCCGGAGAAGTATACTGATGATCCAAATTTAGTAAGCGATCTTCGAGATTGTGGAATATGGACTGATATCCAACAATTCTTATTGTCTCTAATAGCAAATGCAGAAAGTCTTATTATTGACGTGACAAATAACACTGTGGAGCAATTCAACAACGTTATCGCCAAATTTATAGGTGGAAAAATGGTAAATTTTACTACAAGAGGATCTTACCAAGCAAGATGTTTTGGAGCAGTAACTTCGTGGAATAGTGAATTGGCAACCCATTCAAGAATACAAAAGAAAATCCAAGGCCACAGTCCCGGCAAATACACGAAGCACTTTATAGAGAGAAAACGACGTTCGAAGGAGAATAAACAAATGTGTCGAAAAAAAAACTAAAGTATAATGAAAATACGACAGAAAAAAGAAAAAAAGTTACAGGGCCCGATGAAAATTATGGTCAATTGGAATTAGAACCAGATATGCCACCTGAAATATTTGAAACGAAAAAAGAGGAATTTCTCAAAGAATTATCTTCAACCAATAAGGAAGAGCTCGAACGGAATACGGTAGGCCAAAGCAATAACAATCTGTGGGCAATTGAAAGACGTAAGCGGATAACGGCGTCTAACTTTGGAAAAATATATAAGCTTCGGCAAAAAACTTCAGTTACGGGAGTACTAAACTCTTTACTGTACTCACAATTCAAAGGAACTATGGCCACAAATTATGGAAAAGAAAATGAAAGCCTAGCAATAGAGCAATTTTCAAAAAAAACAAGTTTTCAGGTATCCGCTTGTGGGCTATTTATCGATAAAACCAAAAACTTTTTAGCGGCAAGTCCGGATGGCCTTATCGGTGAGGATTCTATAATTGAAATTAAATGCCCTTATAGTATAGAAAATATGTCACCAGAAGAGGGAATTGCACAAAAGATAATTGATTACTGTAAATTGGAAGACCATTCTTTAACATTAAAACGGAATCATAATTACTTCTACCAAGTACAAGGCCAGTTACATATTACTCGTCGTAATTATTGTTATTTTGTTGTGTGGAGTCCAAAAGGTTTGCTGTATGAAAAAATTGAGAGGGACGATGAAATCTGGCAAAAAATCGTTCCACTGTTAGAAAATTTCTACCACCAATGCCTTTTACCAGAAATAATTGACGGTCGCATACCAAGAAATTTACCGGCGAGGGAAAGGTCTGGACCATAAATTGTTTTAATTTCATTGTGTAGATGTTAAACAGTAATTTTTTTTACAATAAAGCGTTTAAAAACAAAAAATATTAGATCATTGAAGAAGATTGAAAATGTCAAGTGATGTAGGAGGTATTCCCAAAAGTGCATTTTTCTGTAATAATATAACGTATTAAAAAAGTTAAATAAAAACTAAACTAGTTATGTGTATGTACCTAATATGTAGCACAATAAACAATATGGTGCCTCTTATACATAGATTTCAATATTCATTTGTATAATATGATATTATAATAACATAATCGATTCAACAACATGTGGTAGATGCATGTACCACTGAACATACGCTGTACCAGCGTTCCATCAAAAGATCAGTGGTGTATGTACTTACCATCACACATTTTCTTGTAAAATATAATTTTTTTGAAAAAAAAATCTAGAACAATATATTTAGTCAAATATAAAAGTTTTTTTTTGGTTCGGTAGTTGTATCTTAAAAAAAGTGTCCTATAAAGGGATAATATTATGTTGAGTACAACCTTCAAAAGTTATCAAAAAATATTTTAATTAATTTTGTGTTCCATATCCAACTCGGCAATACGGAACGGAATCATCTCGGGGTCTGTCTGTAACAGGTGTTTTTTTTTCTATTTTTTTCCATTAATTTATTTGACGTAAACAAATTAAATTTGTCACAATAACTTTAGTAAATAAGCTCGGTAAGTATTGGCACACTCAAAATAAGTCACCAAACAGAAAAATAATTTTAAAAAAACATCGATAACTCGGGACATGACAACACTAGTGGACTAGTGTATCGATATAATTATTGAGAATGTCACATCACTTCGTTGACTGTATACGTATTCAACAAAACCCTCTCCGCCCCCCCTCACCCCCGAATACTGAGAGAAAGGGACACATGCACCTCAGCCTGATAATACCTAAATAAAATTGTCAAAATCGAGGTTTTGTAGTCCTCATTTTTCTACTCCAAAACTGAACCAATTTCCAAGATTTTTTTTACCAAATGTATTGGAAGAAAACATTCTATGTCTGTACCTTTTGCTTTTTTTAAAAATACATCGTCTAATTTGTATACTGAACGTTTGTTGATGGCGTTAAAAAAAGGCAATTTTAACAATTTTTGAAGGGTTATAACTCCTATAAAAAGTAACTTATCAAAAAAATCAAAACGTACCAACACGCTTGCGGTCAATATTCATATTATGTAAAAAAAATATTTTCTCTAGTGTCAAAATTCAGAGAGGGAAATGAGGAATACGTTTGTATGGAAAAAACACCACCCGGTTTCCTCTTAAGGAATTATTTAGTTGCTTTAAGATGAAGCCATACCAAATAATGCAAAATCATACAAAATCGTATGTTTTAGTTTTGAAAATTTGACCGCTTAGAAGTATTATAGATGCTTCAATTAAATACTGCGTATAGAAAATACTTTGGCCCTTAAAAATATCGGTCATTTTTTTAATAAGTCTTTTAATAAGCTTAGAAAAAAATAAAGTATTAGGTCTATAAAAAACATTTTTAACTGAAAACTCTCCTACTTATAAACACTTTTTCGGATATGGTTTTATTGCATAATGTGGCAAATTCAGTTTCTTATATAATTATCGCGAAAAAAAATGATATTTACGCCCGAACCTCACAAAATAAAATATAATATGCATTTTCGCGTTGGTATTTTTGACATCACGGCGACAATTCGGCAGTCGACGAATTTGCTATATCAAAGTGAACCTTATACCGTCCACCGAAGAACGACTGCCAGCCGCCCCCCCTGTCTTCTAGTCTTGGGTAACTGGCCGGAATTTCAATAACATAACCAACTGGTTATCAGTATGTAAATACCTGGTTATAAAACGGTTATTTGGTTATTTAAGTTATTCCATTATAGCAACTTCGGCGGTCGGCAACGTGTCTGCCGGTTACAGTGGATACTTGCTAGTTGTCTAGTTGTTAGTTTTCAGTAGTTATCAGATTAAGAAGGTATTTGGTATTGAACGTGTGGATTGGGTATCGGGTGAGTTTTTAACCCACATTATGTTTTTCAAAATAGGTACAAATTTTGCCTGCCGTATTTACTAAGTCACAATTTCTTAACAAAACTTTCACAATTTACATTTTTTTTTTTTTTTTACAGTGAATACCGCACAAGAATCTCAACTGCTCCCGTCTGGAGCCAGTGAGACTATGGCATCCCTAATTGGGGTATGTTGTGAGGCTGAAGGTAGCGGGGAGGGGAAGGAGGTGGGGAAGAGGAAGGTTTAGAAGTACCTGGCTATTCAGATCTGGTCACCAAACACGGCTAAAGCCATTTTCAAGCAACGTTTCAATTCTGAATGGTGGTCTTACACCAGGGCGATACTGATAGTATCTTCCACTCTGGAACGTGCCGCAAATATACTATATATTATTTTTATTTAATTAGTTGTGAAATAACACAAATTAATCAAATAAAATTTATTTGCGCACGCCGGGTTCGAACCCGCGACCTCCGGATTGTGAGTCAAGAGTCTTAGCCACTGGACTACGGAGGTCGTCATTACATACAAAATATTTTCATTATTTATTTTTGGGGTGTTATGCCGTGTTGCGCTACCTCCTTCTTTAGCCAACGTTTCGGACAGCGTTGCAGTATCCATCATCAGGGCAGATCCGACAGATGTGTGATCGGATCTGCCCTGATGATGGACATTGCAACGCTGTCCGAAACGTTACCTAAAGAAGGAGGTAGCGCAACACGGCATAACACCCCAAAAACAAATAACTAAAATACTTTTGGCCGTGAAAATCAAAAAACGTATCTGCATACAAAATATATAAAAATTTAACACGAAACTTATTACCTAACTATACTAATAATTTCGGAGCAAAGCAATAAACAAAAAAAATTAAAAATTATTTTTTACTTCTAAAATATTCGTAATCGTAAAAATTTTCAAAACAAATACAGTGTAATATTACAAAAACATAGCTCCGCACGCCCACACACAACTGACGGCTTTGAGTGCCAGTTGCCAACTGCCGCCAACTGCCAACTACTGGTTATGTATGACGTATGAGGCTGTGATAGTTGTCTAGTTGTCAGTAGTTATCATGGTTGTGCAGGTATTAGTTTTGTCAATGGTGGGAATGGTTGGGTACACCAGGTAGTTTTTGACCATCAGAAAGGGATAGCGCTATACGAACTACATACATCTATCTCGTTTCACCTCATCGAAAGAAAAAAGAAAGATAAACATGCAGCCCATATAGCGCTGTCTCTTTTTGTCTTGGTATGAACCTTTTTGAACAACTCTGCTAGTCAAATATTCATAACCACCAACAACCAACAACCCCCACAACCGCCACAACCTAATAACCAAATACCCGAGCAGACGCTAACGTAGTTCTAGGTATTTTTAAATAACCATTATATAGTTGGTTATGTTATACAACTACCAAGACTACTGTCTTCCGTCATTACTCCTCCGAACGGAGCGGAGAGCGGTCGTGTTATGCTCCGCGCCGCTGATTTTCGTGAAATCAATTTAAAAATTCCGTTTTAATGCAATAAACAATGCATAAAAAAGGAATTAATGCCTTTACGAAATCAACATGTAAAAAAAAAATCTCAAATATCTTTTCCAACCTTTCCAAAAGCTTTTTCTCAAGTATTTTTAAACTCCTCCCATAAAAGGGCGTGAATTCCGATTTCGATTTTTTCCTTTACTAGTGGATCGCCTTAAGGGGTCTCCACACGGTGCTGCCGCAGTAACAACTGCCGCAGAACTGTAGTCAAAAGCGCCAGCCGTATTGTTATTATAATAACAATACGGCTGGCGCTTTTGACTACAGTCAACTAAAGTTCTGCGGCAGTTGGTGCTGCGGCAGCACCGTGTGGAGACCGTCTTATAGTTAAATATTACTGCGTGGATAAGTATGCTTTTTGCAGGAGAAAGAATGAACAAACCAACGAAATAACTTATTATTATTACTAAGCGGGGTACAAAAACTCAAACAGCAAAGTCATTAGCTCTAACCTCTACACTTATGTCATCTGTGGGGATGCTGTGGGAGGGTATTTTTAAAAATGAATGGAAAATGGAAAGAAAATAAAAGGAAGGAAAAAAAAGAAGAAGAAACAGTTCTGGGAAGGAAAATGTATGAGGGATGGGTAGGAATCGTAGGGTCAGTGAAACCAGGAGTAATGGACTTCAATCATCCGACTGGGGTACAAGGCGATGTTCCGAGAGGGGCCTGTTGGACAGCGCCCTTGAGGTGATTTTCCACAAAAACGGCGCTCTACAATTTTTTTTATTTTTTATTTACGGTGCTCCAGATTTTATGTCCGGGTTGAATCTTTCCCAAATGAAAGACTAAACCCTTCCACACACTTTTCCACAAATGAATATCTAGTAAATTAACGCAATGTAAGTGCACTATATAAGAATAAAACAATACAAGAACAATACGTCAATCCACCAGAAACATAATGGGAAAATATTTCACCGACTCCAGATATTTTCATATCAGAGGGTTCGGCTCTGATGAAATCCTAACTGGTCCGATAAATCCTACTGATCCCTCAATATAAATATTTAAAAAATCTTTCGTAATCCTACATGTATTTAAAATGACCGACTTTTGCATTTTTATGTACAAATTTTTTGACAAATCTAATACGCCTAAATTTTGAATGAGAGAGCTAGGTATAATGCCAGTAGCCGAAATAACAAATGGTAATATTTTTATAGTCTGAGAATGCCAAATTCTTTTAATTTCATTTCCTAAATCTGTATATTCAGAAACAGTTTTCTGAATATTATTATTATTAATGGAGACAAAAAGTCTCCTTCAACTAGTCTCTCCCGATCTTGCCAAGACCCGAACAAACCTGATTCCATGAACCCGGGCACCCCCTGACAAGTCACCAAACAAAGCAAATCTCTTAGGGAGACCTGTGGCAGAGGTATTGGTTATCCAATAAATGGTAAAATAAAAAAAAAACAAAATTCTCCAATAACAGGGTTTTCCCAGCCCTTATACATCGTGTTTTCTTCTAATCCTTACTATTTCCACAAATATCTTGTGGATTGTGGTGTCATGGCTTGCTGTCATCATCCATATATGTAGGTTTAAGTCGTTATAACTTTTAAATTCAATTCATCACAGGAATATAACGTAACATAACAAATAACAAACTGGCCTTTCCAGGTCACATTCACAATACGTAGTCACTCAAGAATAGAGTTATAAGTAGAGAAATAAATAAGTAAATGAACCCTCGCAATAAATAATTCACGGACGATGGACTGGAGCTCCTCGGGGTCTAGTAAATCCAATCGGACGGAACGAAATGGACTTTTTAAAATGTCACGAAGACGACATTTAGCTGTCCCTTGGTAGGCAACATTGTGATAGACGGGTAAAGCTTGGTTCATACGCCATTACTATAATAATTAAATATTTTTTTATTTAAATCATCTTCTTTGAGCTAATACTAAATATTAATAACAAAATTATTTAAAAAATTATGATATATATTTTGAATATTACTGATTTGGTAGTTTTAAAGTTCTCGTGATTCTTTTGAAACATCTGGAAGGGTTCTTCTGTACGGTAGGGTGTGTAATACAAATAAAGTGATCTAAAATAAACGTATGTGTTTATATTGTAAATAATGACGAGCCATAAAATAAGTGCTTTTTACAAATAGGTACATTTAATCAGTTTGTACATGTTTGGTGTAGCCAAAATAAAATCACTTATGAAATTCCTCCTTGTGACTTTTCTTCTAATAAGAAAACATAATTTTTAAAAACGAAATTCATAAGAAAATTACACCCATTAAAAAAATTGCTCATGAAAATAAGAAAAATATATATTTTTCTGGTGTAATTGCAGATGACATATTAAGGCAAGATATCGTAATAAAAAATAAAAAAAAATGTTTCTTTATTTGTCCCTTATGCGTTCCTAAGCCAGTCATTCGATTGCGATGAAACTTTGGTGATTTGTTGTGCGCATGCCTTCGAAGGATTTATACAATGGCATTATATAATGGTTTTTATATAATGGTGAGCTCTTGCATTATGAAATTTGTATAAAAAATTTAAAATAGGTGGCGCGCAAGATTCTTGAAAATGTGTGTATTTCTTTGCGGCGTTGCAACGCATGCCGGGTACTAGGTAGTACAATATAAATATGACAGGATATAACAATTATTATATTAATTACAGAATCATATAAAACAATAATAACAGAAACTCACTCATGTTCGCAATAATTCAGGAATATTTTTTTTCATTTAAGTATATTACATACCTACCTGTAGTCACAATTTTCATTTATTAGAAACTAAAAGAAGACAGAATGTGAATGTAGGTACATAAAACAAATTCAATTCATAGCAGAATTATAAATATATTAACAATTTTAAGAAGGTAAGTAATAGAGGCACGTAAGATTTAATATAAAAAATGATATTGAATAATATTTTCTTGATCCTCCTCACTATAGGTGACCCAGTGCAGAGGCGAACTAAGTTTGGGACATAGGATTTTCAGCGCCTTCTGTAGTTTAGCTTCGAGATTTTGGTAGGGTATTATTTTCAAAAACCTCTGGCGATGTTTTTCAAAATACTAGTCAGTTCTTTTTCCGATAATTCCTTCTTTGATAAAATGTTATTCTGCCGTCATAACTAAAAACACAGCATCGTCCTTGCTCCAAGGAGGTACTGTGCTTCTACTTAACCTACCTAGTTAAAGTACATCATTATAGTACTTCAATAAATTGTAATGTTATCACTAAAAGATAAGATGAAAAGATCACGCATCCGTGGTAGCCTGGGTCTCACGAACATAAACAGTAAGCTGGAGGAACGACAGTTGAGATGGTATGGGCACGACGGAGACCATCAGACCACACAGTGAAGCAGGCAATGTCTATGGACTTTCATCGACAGTCATCCAGAGGAAGACCAAAGAACTCCTGGATGACTCAATGCTCCAAAATACTTCAGAAGAACCCCAACAGCCTACCTAAGCAATGAGTTGGGACAGCGCAAGGAAGAAGAATAATAAATTGTAATTTTATGTCAGTTGAGAGAATTTATTTATCAAATTATTAAACTAAACATTAATTCCTCCTTAAGCTAATACATAAAAATATGAAAAATGGGTTCGGTTAAGTAATACATAACTGTTAAACGTGTAACCAAAGCTTTATAAAAATCGCGTGACCATTGGTTGACATTTAGCCATAGTTAGTACCTGACTAAGTACATTACCTACAAACTCGATGTCGTCGGCTTTTCTATAACACGGTTTTGTACCTACTTACACATCTTACATAATTTAGTATTTTTTCCATTCTTCCTTCTTCTTAACTACTGAGAAACAAGAAATGACTTTTAAAAAATCCTTTCAATCACTTTCGATGATTCTTGGAATCGCGCTTAGGTCTATCGAGGTATGTCACAATGCAAAATTGAACTTAGTTTAGGGTAGTTTATGTGAATATGTATGTAGTTTCAATGTTTAATTATATATAACAGTCGTTAGAAAAGATAGTTTTCACGTGTCTTAACAGAGGTCAGTAAAGTTGTACCATATGAGAGAGATATCACAACAATAGTAGGTACTCCTGCTTTTAATAAATCTACATGTATCTTCACGAACTACTAGCCAAACATTATTTTATATACGCACGTCTCATTCCAACTACAGTTTGCATTCTCCAATACAGCGTGTACATGGTAACAAATACTTAAAAAATATGGATGCATTTGACAATAATTGGGCTTGGCAAACTACGAGTATTTCTACCTTGTTTATAAACTAACGTGAACACCAATTTTATACATTTTTATCGAACGTCTGCGTGGTTGAATTTCAGAACCCAGTTTCGAGTGCATGTTGACGCCATAAATAACATCTGTGTACGTAGATTAAAAACAAAACTACCGTTCTAATTCGGTTTTGAATTCAAGAATTCGTCACAAGATGTCGTCATTTACGTCAGCAGCTCGCATGTGGAAGTTTCTTCCCTAGGTATAAGTAATAAGGATTTATAGAATTTATGTATCTCATCCAGTCCGCTTTTGTTACTCAAGGAAGCAACAGTTCAAAAATCGAGCTCCGAATAGTGCATCGCGTTCCGAACACTTTATTTTCTAATCATTGTTCGCGTCATCTGGTTCTTTTGTTTCCTTCCATTCTCATAGTTATTTCGTTCTATAAGTTTCCAAACAAAAACAAATTTTCATGGTTACAAAATATTGAGCTGTCAGCTTTCAAAGCAGTGTTGTGTTTTTAATTTTAAACCAAATCCAAGCCTGCAGACCCCCGCTTACACATTGACCTTTCACAGTTTACCTTCCTCACTATTAACCTACGCACAAGATCCTGGATTCGATGTCTACTCTCCGCCAACAACTTGCCGCTGTGGGTGCGACAGAAGCACAACTAGAAGAATTTTTAGCAAAAAAATCAAAAGCAACGAGGTCCAGACGCTCAACTGCTCTATATTTAAAGCATTTCGGAAGTGAAGAAGATGTCTCCGACTACTCCTCAAAATCTACAACAACTCCCACCCTCACTACATCTCTGACCTCCGTCTCTACTTCCACCTCGACCTCTGCTACTTTTTCAACAGCTCCCACCACTTCGACAACCGCCTCCAGCTCAACATCAACCGCTCCATCCTCTTCCGTAAACTCATTCCCCCCGCTATGGGTGACTCCAGCTCACAAAAAACGAAGGGCGTGCGCTTCTCCTCCTCCCTCCACCGAAGTAATAAAAACTTCAAACCGTTTCTCCGCCCTCGCTACAGACGATGAAATCTCACCACTGCCAGTTACAAACACCGTGTCTGACTCCACTGCAAATGACATCACTGATATCACAAGAACTAGACCTGCTAAGATCCCTCCAATTTTTATAAAATCCGAAAAAAATTGGAGCCTCCTGGAAAAGCGCCTCTTGAATGCTGGGGTTACTATAATTAACGCAAAGGCCATCCCAACAGGTGTGGTCCTCAATACCGGTGACTCCACCAGCTTCCGGCTGGCAACAAAAATTCTGCAAGAGGACACAACTCCCTTCCACACTTTCCAACTCGCAGAAGACAAATCTACAAAGGCGGTTCTGCGAGGAATACCGACGACAATTAGCGAAGAAGAGGTCCGCCTGGAACTAATAGATCTCAACTTCCCTGTTAATTCAGTAACTCGAATGAGATCCGGGCCAGACAGGAAAAATATTCCACTGGTCCTCGTACAACTGGATCATGGTGAGGCGGGACAAAAAATCTTCTCCCTCACTTCCCTCTTTCACCTAATGATAAGAGTGGAGTATCTAAATAAGAAGACAGCCCCCTCTCAGTGTCACCGTTGCCAGAATTTTGGACACTCATCAATGATGTGCCACCTGCCCGCCCGCTGCGTGAAGTGCGCGGGTGACCATTTTACGCAGGAATGCAAGAAGCAGAGAGAAGATGGACCCGCCACCTGCGCAAACTGTTCTGGAGCCCATCCGGCAAATTACAAGGAATGTCCGAAACGACCATCTCCACAACCCATCTTACAAACAGTACGTAATGTCACTTTCACCTCACATACTACAAATCCCTCTTTATCATACGCGCGGGCCACTGCCCAAACCCCACTAACGTCCACACCCCCCTCCTCATCTCCCTCAACCTCAACCTCCCATACACCTCCTTCCACCCCCTTCAATATTTTTGAATTTTTCAAAAATTTCAATTTCTCCAAGGTTGGCGATCTCCTCTCCGACCTCATCCCCAAATTTCAGTCTGCCACCTCACCGGCAGACTACATATCGATCATTTTCTCCGCTGCCCCTCAGATTTTTTCACTTTTTTCAGTGTAAATGGCTAGCTCTACTACCATGCCCTCCGCGCTACGCATGGCATTTTGGAATGCTAATGGTCTCTTAAAAAATTTACATGAATTACGTATTTTTGCAAATACACACGCTCTCGACGTTTTACTCATCAATGAAACTCACCTCAACCCATCACAAACGCCAAAACTTTCGAACTATACATTATATAGAAATGACCGACAACACACTAGAGGCGGTGGCACTGCCATTTTCGTTAAATCGAAAATCGCCCACAAATACAATATTACACCTGCATTGTCGTCAATCGAGTCAACCTCAATCACAATTTATACAAAACATTCAGGCCCATTGAGAATAAACTCTATCTACCACCGTCCGCAAGATAAGCTTGATCCAAATGACCTTGATACTCTCCTCGATAGCCATACTCCTACTATCCTCGCTGGGGACTTTAACTCAAAGCACCCCAATTGGAATAGTAGGATTACTAACACAAATGGACGTATCTTACGCAGGTACGCTAGCACTCATCCTGAACTCTCCATCGCGGGCCCAATTGAACCCACACATTTCCCAAACAGCGGGGCTAGACCCGATGTTCTGGACATTGCACTTCTCCACAAATTACCCTGGGTCTACGATATCGAAACCATAAATGACCTAAGTTCAGATCATAATCCTGTTTTGCTTACTCTTAATCAACTTTCCACTCCAATGGCACCCCGCAAATCTATAAAAACTGATTGGACGTATTTCACTCACAGAGTTGGGGAAAAAACAATCATCCCTCAAAATATTTCCGACGGCCCTGAATTAGACAAGGCAGTTGACAACTTTACCGAGATAATTATATCTTCCATCACCGATGCCTCTAAAACTCTTCCTGAACATTCCCCCCTTAATCTCAAAAGAGACCTCCCAACCGACATCCAGGATTTGATCTCTACAAAAAACAATCTTCGCCGACACTGGCATAGAAACCGAAATCCCTCGGTTAAAAAAACAATCAATAGAATTCAAGCACTTATTAGAAAAAAACTCTCCGAGCTTTCACATTCCACCTGGAACAAAAAAATTCAAGATATAAATCCACAGGACGGCTCCCTATGGAAGTTATGCAAATCTCTCCAAACTACCCCATCCCCAAGCCATCCCATTCATACCGAAAATGGCCTCATATTTGACGATCAAGATAAATCGGAGGCGTTTGCCGATAATCTTGAATTTCAATTTAGCCCCAGCTCTAAGCACGCCGACCCAATCCATATAGCAAATGTCAACCACCAAATAGACATAATTTTCGACTCCCTTCCCGGAACAAATGTACATTTCACCACCCCATCAGAAGTCCGAAGGGCCATTAAACACCGCAGCAACAAAAAAGCTCCCGGTCCAGATGGCATTACAAACTTTGCCCTTAAAGCCCTCCCCCCTAAAAGCATTCTCACCATTGTGAGCCTCATAAATTCCGCTCTCAGACTGCGTTATTTCCCCAAAAGTTGGAAACACGCGCACGTCATTCTCATCCCAAAACCTGGGAAGGACCCAAAATTCTGTGAGAACCATCGTCCAATCAGCCTTCTCTCAAATGTTGGTAAAATATTCGAACAAATTCTCCTCACCCGGCTCTTAAAGCACATTCACGAGATGAAAACCCTTCCTGATGAACAACATGGCTTCAGATCTCAACACTCAACCCTTCATCAACTACTCAGAGTTTCCGAACTAATCCTCGGCGGCTTCAACTCCCAACGGTCCACTGGCGCCATTTTCCTGGACATAGCCAAAGCCTTCGACAAAGTATGGTCAAACGGCCTGCTCCTCAAATTGCACAACACGGACATCGATCCCCAACTCCTCGGTATCTTAAAATCATTTCTTCAGCACCGGACTTTTCAAGTAAAGATCCGAGGTGCACTCTCAACGCCCAGATTCATGACAGCAGGCGTCCCGCAAGGATCCCTGCTTTCCCCTACCCTCTTCAATATCTACTTACACGATATTCCACTCACGGAGAACCAACATTCGTATAAAGCCTTGTACGCTGACGACACCGCCATTATGGTTCGATACAGTTCTCCCAGGATGATCACACTTCGCTTACAACATAACATAAACATACTCCAAGACTTTTATAACAAATGGCGTATAGATGTGAACCCTTCCAAGAGCGCTGCTATTTTCTTCTCACGAAGAAAGGTTCGCAGCACTCCTAAGGGTCAAGTTTATATGTACGGCCAAGCAATACCCTGGCAAAACAATGTTAAATATCTTGGAGTCACACTCGACAAAAAACTCACATGGCACACACACATCAAACATACAATTAAAAAAACCAAAAACGCTGCTTCATCCCTTTACCCGCTTTTACATTATAACAGTCAAACGTCGCTTCAGAACAAACTTCTCATTTACAAATCAAAATTACGACCCATCATGACTTACGCCGCTCCAATTTGGGCCACAAGCAATACTAAGAGTCTAGAAACCTTCCAAAATGTCTTGCTTAGAAGATTCACCAAAAGCCCTTGGTTCGTCCGAAATAGCATTATTAATTCAGGCACGAAAATTCCTCCACTTAAAAAACACATAATAGACCTGGCCAAAACATTTTTCTCAAAACTTGCTTCAAATCCGAACCCAAGCATCTCATGTCTCGGGCATTCAAGTCCCGATGACAATCCCCTCCACCGCCTGCCCATATCCATCCTTCATCCACCTTGATGCGCGGGCTATAACAAAATTTACCTTTATATTCTTATATAAAAAATTAAATACTTGTATATATTTATTATGGTATACATATTTGTGGTATATGAATACATACATGCATGGGTGTATGTAAAAATGTCTGTATGTGTGCATATATCTATACAAAATATATACCACTCGCAGATTTAAAACAAGCGATAAAAAAATATGAATGCCCTTCATCTTGCCCAAGGCAGCCCGAACATCGGGTTAAAAAAAAAAATCCATCAGGTGACATTACTACAGTTTGCAAGACAAAGGGGTTAATTTCTCCCTGTAACTTGCTAAGAACCAATATATAATATAATATAATTTATGTATCTTTTCGGATATGGAGAGATTACATAGGCATGGCGACATTGCCTGTCACGGTTACTTTAACTCGGTGACTAGCTGTTACTGGATCACAGTGGATCCGAAGAACTGGCTATGTTTTAAACCAGTTTTTATCGGATTTATAAAATGGTTACCTACACTCAAACTGAGCGTCTCCGAACTAAAAGCCTCCCACAGGACCCAGCAGCAAAAGCCTTCCGAGTGGGTTTTTAACTGCTAGTTAAGTATATTGTTTTATTTGGAGATATTGGCAGTTTGATAAGTTTTTAGATTTTCACGGCCAAAAGCATTTTCGTTGTTAGTTTTTGGGGTGTTATGCCGTGTTGCGCTACCTCCGACTATAGCGCTATAGCTGACGTTTCGGACAGCGTTGCAGTGTCCATCATCAGGGCAGATCCGGTAGATCCGACGATGTGTTGGCTATAGTAGGAGGTAGCGCAACACGGCATAACACCCCAAAAACTAACAACGAAAATACATTTTGTTTGTTTATATTTTATGCTACCTCCCCGTATTATTTAATTTTATGTAACCTTTATTTTTTTTCTTTTATTTTATGCTACCTGTTTTATGTAACTCTTAGTTTTTATTTTCATTAAAAAAAATGTACTCCTTTATAAGCGTGAGAACATTTTTTTTATTTATTTTAACGCTCTGCGGATGGAAAAAGGCGGTGGATGGTTTTTGAAAATCTCGTGTAGTCAGTGACCTTTCTCTGGTTTTGAAAAGAAAATAAATAAAAATAATAAAATAAAAAAAGTGTGCAAAATTTCATCAATCTCGGAATCAAACTGTAAATTTCTATAAAAATCAACTTAACGCTCCCAGCGATCGCCACAACAGACTTCTTTACAAATAAGAAATAATAATAAAACACAATCACAATTTGCCAAACATCTCCTCGATGAGAATCACTCACTTAGCGATGATAATAAGCCAACTCCTTTACACATTCAAAATAAAGGACGTAAACTCAATATTTTAGAGCAGTTGGAAATTAACATACAAATAAATTTTGTCATTCGTATTGTGCTTCGATAAAGATCAAATCGTTTCGTACAGAAGGACTGCACAACGCAAGTCAACAATTTTATAAATTCAATTTAATATTATTGTCTTCGTTTGCTCAAGGCAACTCTTTTGAATTATTATTTCAACCAGACAAGTTGTGTTTAGGCTGGCCAGAAAAGGCAGTAGGCGGGAGGTCAAAAATGGACCACGATGATCCATGACTCGCCGTCTCTGGCCATATCTGGTCTTATTCATGTCATTACAGACTATTAATAAAGCGCCATCTCTCAGGTTATTTGTGTACCTGTCGGCGGATTGTCAAATTAAAATGCGTCGTTACAAAGTAACGAACGGTTGGAGTTAGATTAAAAAACAGGGATGAGAAAAATCTTAGTACTTAGGTGAGCCTTCAAATGAAATAAGACATATATATCTTCCTTTCCACCTACCTTTACATAAACATAATACTTCCTTTCCACCTACCTTTACATATCATACAACATAATCTCTGAAATAAATATGACTATCAATTATTATAATGAAATTAAATATTATTGAATTTGGTTATAATGGATACCACCGCCCCGGGAACCATTTATTGGATAACCAACACCCCTGCCATATGTCACCCCAAGTGGTTCGCTACGTCACGGGGTTAAGTTTGCCTAGGTCTTGGCGGCGAATGCGTTTACCCATATACTGCGTGGCAGGCGGGAGGGAGTTACAAGTTAAGGGAGATAACATTAACATATACCACTCCAGCCGGACTCTCTCGACTCACCGCTTTGCACCGAAGAGGGATCGGATCATACGTCTGTCACTCTTGGACATATTGACTCTGATTCCTACCCACACTTCATACCGTTTTCCTTCCCAGAACTTCCTATCCTTCCCTTCACTGAAAAGATCTTCCATACGGCATCCCTAAAGATGACAAAGACCCGCTGTGTGGAGCTAATGTAAAAAAAAACAGAGTGTAATTCACGCATGACAGAAGTGAAACCTTCAGAAAACTAAAGTAGACAAGGAGGCTACGAAACACCGCACAAAGATGAGACCGATTATACTATCTCATTCTCTCGCAGGCTAAATCCTATAGATGTACCGAAGTGTTTCTCTTTTTAGTGTCGCCAATTTTCGTTTCATCGAGTTTCAAATCACAACTGCTAAGGAAGTATTCATTTCAAAAAATAAAAATAAATCTTGACCGGTCAGTGGCTGATTTGGCGTTGAGAAGAAGAACTTCTAACTGGTGACCTTATTCAGGTTATTTTGAGGCTGCACTTTTTATGTATAAGTAGATATTATATCTCAAAAGCTTCTAATTGTTGTTTTAACTTTGAATTTTGCGTCCAGGTAGTAGTTTGTTAAAGCTGAAGTGATCTGAATTTTGAAATCATTCCCAACACATTGGTTCAAATCAGGTTTGCCCGCCCTGGTCAGAGAAAACAGAAATAAAGCATCGCGTCGTCGGTACGGACAGTGCGGTGATCGCCTTTCGCGTCGTGGTCTCGTGGCTTTGATGTCGCCGTCCACTTGCTAATGGTCCGAGGTTCAGTTCCCCGCTGGGGTGCGGCGGCTAGCCGGATACAAGCTCATACCATCCCATACTCCACCTGCACTGGATCTCGAACCACCTGATGAATTGATATTTGGTAAGAAGGTACCCACTTAATTAAAAAAAATTTAAGAAAATATTGCACAATTATTCAACGTATAATTAAGGATATTTAGAACAACAAGCTAATTTTTTATTTATTTATAAACAGAAACAAACAGTACATTGGATACGTTGGTGAAAAATAAATTACAATTAATAAGTATATTTCATGGTGGGTACCTATTATGCGTTTCATTGTAGTGTTTTATTTATCTATGTATACTTTGTACTGCGGGTTCCAAATTGGCGAGGCATATTCCAGTATACTTCTGACTAATGCAAAATATAACATTACTACTGTACGCGGGTTACTGAACAAATAATCGTGTTATCTTGGTTTTTTGTGAATAACCGTCTTGTATTACATTCAATCGGGCTAAAAAAAATTCAGAATACGTATTTCAATTAACAGATTCAGTTTTCAATCTTGAGAATATTGTTTTTCTTTTTTGAGTAATTAACCTCAGAGAGCAATGTGATATAATATTATTTTAATCTAATATCGGATTTTGAAAGAGAATTTTAAGTGAGACCAAAATACTGTATCTTGGAATAGCGAGGGGTGGAACCAGTGTTGTGAACTGCAAACGTTAAGTGGGAAGTAGGTAGATAGTAATAAATAGGAAGGTAGCAATAAACAGGAAGTAAGAAGCAGCGTGAAGTGGGTAACATAAAATAGGAAGCAATAAGCTGTGGAAGCGGGAAGCATGAAGCAACGGGAAACAGGAAGAAAGAAGCAGAGATCTGTCAAAAGTTTAAAATAAATTTTTAAAAAACCTTGAAGTACAGCCGATGACGTGATATCGATCAACTTAAAAATCGTAAAGTTGCAACATTCGAATCATCGCTTAAATTTAAGCCTTAAATGCTATTTTGAGTTTAATTTTATTGTTTATATGTATATAACAGGTTGAGAACCACTATTTCTCCTGGCTGTCAATAAGGGATCATCAGTTTGCCGGTGAGACATTCGTCATTATGACATTAAAATAATGATTTTTGTTTAAAACCGATGGCTTTTCAACAGATCGCTTCCCGCCGCGATCCGGATCATCATTTTTTGAAACTAGAAACCGATGATTTATGATGGACATTGCGGTTTAAAAAAGTATCTATTATTTGGTATTGAATATGTCAGGATGAAAATAAATCAATGCAAACAAAGGAAGGTCGTTTTAATCATCTACAAATTAGTAACATAAAATAAATTAAAAACTGTTGATATGATTTTTTTAGGGTTTCCGTGAATATTGATGACATTTTGCGGCAATGAAGCGAACTCGCTAAATTAAAATAGTAAAGTAGTACACCTACCTAATCTGGATCCGTCCTCAGGTTTAATTTAATTTAACTTAAAGTTATGCTCAAGAAAAAAATTTGATATCCAACCAATTTACTTTATAAGGAACGTAATGTCATGAATGTTAAACAACTATATATTACACAAAGCTTTGTAGATTTTTTAATAATATTAATATTTCAGAAAGAACACAGCAAATTCGTATTACTAGAGTTGGCTCTGGTCTGAACTTTATGGCAATTCATACTAAATCTTCTTTTGTTTAAAAAAATTATTTTTATCGGGCTCCACTCATATTTAATAGCCTTCCACCTCATATTAAGTCCTCTAATTCCTTGAGCATTTTTAAAAAGACTGTCAAATTATTTGTGTTAGCCGAAGATTGTAAATTGTTTTTTACTACTTTATCATTTCTAAATTAATATCATATTATTTTGTCTTTTTCTTCATCTTTCTCTTGCTAAATTAATAGCGCAATATATAAATTACATAAATATTTCTCAATTTTATGAAAATAAATGAATTAATTCTATGAAAATAAATATATTTTTTCTAAAAGTCAAATCTCAACATTATGGCCACCCTACATGCTTTCATTGTAATGTACTATCGCCTTCAGCTAATTAGGTACCTACTAATTATACTCATTATCTGTAAGAAACATAAAACAATATTGTTATTCAATAACTGTATTATTTTTGTGTTATTTTATTAAATTGTAGAGTTGTTAACCTCAATACAGGCATGACCTAGTGAGGTTATAAACTGATTTGATAACATTAGACCTAGGTACCATGTAAAGAAACAAATAAATAAATAAAAAAAAATTATATGTTTGTACCCACATCACTGAAGAAGAGACCTGTTGAACGTAGAATAATATTTCGAAATCCACGCGAAAATTACCTCGATGAGTTCTAGCAAAATATCGATTTAAAATAAATTCTGTTTATTAGATAATATATCTTATTATTCATGATAATATCGTAAGAAGTTTTTCCGGAATAGCTAACTAACTAAAATCTCTAAATAATTGTCAAAAAATATACTCATATAAATATAAACTGATTTTATTATTTGTACACAAACCTGAATTCATAAAAAAACATAATTCAAATGAGTTTTCAAAGAAATAATGACCTTTTACAGTCATTTGAAAACGTAAAATATCGAAATTTCCGCCATAGATAGCTGTCGAAAGGGTTTCGTGCCAATTCAGAATCAAGTCAACTCAACAACCTCTTTGAAAAGTCATTAAAAGCAATGAACAAAAAAAAAAATTTAAATAGCCCATAACCCTAACCTAACGTAATCTATTTAACCATTTTTTCATCACTTTTAATCAAAGATATTGAAATACAAAAGAGGATATCAAATACAATGTCCGCGTAACTGTCGGCGGACTGCTACCTATTAATGTGAGGAGTCTGCATACGAAAAGGATTTGTTCATTTCGTTGATTTTTTCAAGGTGTGCGGTAGTATTGGTTAACAATATAATTTCAATACGGAAAGAATTCGTTCATTTAGTTTAACGTTCGTTTTGTTTATTCGTTCATTTAGTTTATTCGTTAATTGGTAATCAATATCGGCGACACCAGGAAGCGCAATCCCACCTAGTAAAAACTGCGGATAGCACATCTCTTATATTTCAATATCTTTTCTTTTAATAAATTTTAAAAAAGGTTCTGGGTTGGTTTCAGTCTGAGTTGTCTGGTCACCGCCGAAGGTCATCCGCAAATTTCATAGAAAATTCTTTTAAAATCATTCAGAGTACCTAAAATAATCAAATAGAGCGTAGGTCCCAGATTGATATTGGCGCAAGCGATTCTGACCTTGTCCTTCATACAGTGTTCATGAGGGTTAAAATCGCATTTAAAAAAAAAGCAATGATTTTTGTTTGTGTTCGCCGGCGGGCGAACCGCAGATGGGAAGTGCTGGAAAAGCCCGCCAAAAAACGTAAATATACTATCTCCTTGAGATAAAGATTACCGGCCTTACTAAAAAACCCCGTGAAAAATTTATTCAATTGACAAACGGCCGCGGATGTGAAAACATTACTAATTAAAAAAATGTTCTTGGAAAAAAATACACACCGTTTACACAGCCTGGGGGGCTAGTTTATCTCTGTTTTAGGGATGATGTCTGAACGAAATTTGGAATTTTCCAAAGTATTTTGAATGTTCTATATATTTCTTATTTTTGAAGGTGCCGTAAAAACAAATACCATTTTTAAAAACTAGATAAAATTACCTATTAGATTTGTGTATTTGAAATACAGTATAGTTTAAAAAAACTGCCATATTTTAAGATTTAAACACGGAAAAATGTGTAAAATAATTTCTTACCATAACATTTTTGATGAAAGTGTACAGAAATATTTAAAAAATTAAAATTTAAAAAATTAAAATTTAAAAAATACAGACCTTTTATATAATGAATTTGAAATGAAACTGTCACCTCACTTTTTCCTCGTGCATACAATAAAAAAATTATAAAAATTTCAAAGTTTTTTTAATGCTAAAAAAATAACCTTAATAATATCTCTGACATTTCAACACATTTCTTGCACCACTAAAGATGTTAATTTCTTTGATAAGCTTACCAACACGTGAATTCGATATTAATATTTAGAAAAACCACCACTTTTATGAAATTCTCATAAAATAAAGATCATTAAATGTAAATATGAATTTTTATGTATCATATAAAAAACTTTTTGACATTTCAACTTTGAAAGTACAATTATTGTTAATAAACCTTCACTTAAACTTATGAAAAACCACAAAAAACACGGTAAATATATCAATTATATGAATATAAGAGTGAATTAGTCATATTAATAAAAATTACGATCACTTTGGTAATATTACGAAGCACATCACCGTACGCAAATAATCTTTCGCGGCTTAAAATATGTTTTCACTGCGAACAGCGAATGCGCCGGCGCCCCCATCTAGCGGCCATGAATGAAAACATTGAAAACAACAATTTTGTATGAACATTACTAAAAATTGCACTGTTGCCAAACTTTAAAAATTGTTTTAGCGTGAAATTCTTTATTGGTAGAATTTCGTGTTTTAGTGTAAATTTGTTGTACGGATGTTGCTACAAAAACACAGGTCATCGGTTGTACTGTAGTTTTTTTTTAGTAAGGCTGTAAGTTTATGTTGACATTTTACCTTACTTGCGGTTAAATTGATCAAATATTTTCAAATATACTTTGCCTTTTTCAAATGTACTTTGCCTGGTTTGATTCTTGAATCGAAAGGTCTATTGTAATTGTCGATTGGAATTTTCAATATCTTTGACGTATCAAATGTACAACGAATATTTGCCAAAAAAATATTATTAAAGCTATTCAAAAAGACTGAATCCTCTATTAGACCACTTATCCGTCACACTAGACTGAATAAAAATGACATAAAAAAACATTCCAAATTATAAAACCTCATTCGGAAAAAGAAACTACACTTATTTAGCAACTAAACTCCATAATATTCTACCCCAAGACATAAATCTAATAAAATAATTTAATGAGTACAAATCAAGAATAAAACCATGGCTGAAAGAGGTCATTGAAAACACCCTAATGAAGACACTAAAAACGACATAGAAGACAAATAAACTATCATTAAACAATTTTAGTCCGCCTCGGCACAGGAACCCCTAGTGAGGAGGACTTAGAAATACAATATCTTTACCTAACATAACCATTATATTTTGTATACTTATAGAATTATTTAATATAGACGCTTAAATAAAAAAATATAAATAAATATATGTATAAAGAAGTGACGAAATATGTGAAGTATAATTTTTGTGATCTGTAAAGTTGAACAATGTAGTTTGTAACTTAAGTTGCAAAGTTTGACATAACGTGTATAATGTTAAATGTTGTTTCTTTCGTCCTAAAACATGAGTACTGAGTAGACCCATGTTATAGAAGTACAAATCGTTCCATAACCGAGTTGATGAAGAAACAAACTGTTCTCATGTTGGGCGCGCGTTTGGCATGTTTCCCGATTGAGCACCGGTGCCGAAAAAATTAATGACGCTAGCTCCTCGGAGCATCTTTCATTGTAATACCGGTAGAACAATGACTGCAATCCCACTTGACGCATATGCTCGAAAGATTGCAATACGTTTGTTAAGATATTATAATTTATCAAAAGGAGATGAGGGTTTGTCTTTAAGGAATTTTGGAGCTCCAGACCAAAGGTGGCTGCCAAATTCAACCATGGGGCGCACTAAATAGTCCATACATTATCTGTAAATATCTTTTAACTTATTATGTATAAACTACATGTAGGAAACTGCAACGACATCTGCAACGAGATTTGCAACGACAATTTGGCAGGCTCAAATGGGTACCGCCGCCCCGGGAACCTTTATTGGATAAACAACACCTCTGCCATTGGTCACTTCAAGTGGTTCGCTATATTTGGTGATTTAGCAGTGTGCCCGGGTGAATGGGGCGAGGTTTGTCTAGGTCTTGGACGCAGATGACAAGGACACACTGAACCCCAGATTCCTACCCACTCCTTAAACCCTTTTCCTTCCCAGAACTCTCCTCTCCTTCCTTTCCTTAAAAAACCTTCCACACAGCATCCCCAAAGATGACATAGGCCCTGAGAGAATTTTTTCTCCTCAGCGCCTCCTGTGTGGAACTCATGTAAAAAACAAGAAAGAAAAAAAGGTTTTGATTCATTGTTAAAATTTTTCGCCAATTTCCAGACATATAAACGAATTCTTATGAGAGGTGATATTTTCTTGCTCAGATGAAATGACTAGTTATCAAATTGTCTGTTATCAATTATTTGATTTCGTAATGGTATGAATTCTATTTTAATTCTGTATGTTGTTGCATCATTATCGTTAAATTACGCGACATTACTTTATCATTATCACAGTCCATCATAATATAAACTTATTAAATGGCTATCACAACAATACGGACAGCCGCTGTCAAACAACTTCTTGTTTTGTCGTCGAACATCGGCAGAGGTCTTTAAAAGTCGACTGGCATATTCTGGTAATAACAACACGATCAAAAACATGTTGATTCATAAAGTAAATCAACAGTGTGATATATTAGTGTTGCCGACAAACAGTCCTAATTATAAAATGTTATAATATTAAGGTAGAAAGAAATTATGAAACGCCATAATGTGTAGAAAATTCCTTGCTTCATTATTTATACTAACGGCCGTTGTTCCCAATCCTGCTGATCAACTGTTGAGCCTAAATTTTGGCTCATCACTCCTCAAATGCTCAAATACGCTCTTCCCAATGTAACTCTCCGACCAATAGGCTAATAGAGCATTACCTAACATTCACTTAGCTGATCGGAGACTCGGATTGATCAACCAAAAAGTTGGAAACAACGGCCATAAATGTGTCATACATGGAACTCTACTGTACTTGCTTACTCTCCGTATGGTGTTTATAAAAGGATGCCTAAATTCTTCAGCCTTTCAACGGTTTCTGGCTTCGTATCATACAGCATCTATGGAGTACGTTTGACTACCATTTACGTTACAGACCGAATAGGAAGACACTTGTTGAGGAGACCTTGTGATCAAAACGTTGGTTGGATTGGATTCACACACCCGTTACTCCTAGACACACTGACCCCCCGATTTCTACTTACTCCTCACACCTTTTGCATTCTCAGTACGTCCTCTCCTTATTTTTCTAAAAAGAACCTCCGCACAGCATCTCCAAAGATGACCCACCAATGAAAATAATTTCCCTCGGGGCCCAATTTTTGTGAGTTGATTGTAATTACAAAAAACTTGCCCAACTTCCCATGTAATTTAAAAAAAAAATGGAAAAAAGGCTTTTTAATTTATATACGACAAATTTGTGATCATGCTTAAATTAGTCGTTTGTAAGTTAATTATTCAGACATCTCCAAATACTAAGTTAATAATGATAAAATCAAATCCCGCAATAAATCAAATATTGTGTCCATGTGTCTGCATTTTATATATTAAATATGCTATAAAATAACACCGGAAAGCATAACGGTCCGGTAAATTTTTTTTTATTATTATTATTTTTATTTTTTTATTAGTATCTATAGCAAAATTTGTACATAATGTATTTGTAAATTATATTATATTAAGGTATTATAAAGTATATTATTTTTTTTAAGGTAGATATTATAAAGTACAGGTTTTTTTTTTAATAGAATTAATTAGAATAACATTTTAAAATATCCTACTAATGATTCAGAAAACATAAACATTTTGTTTAATTATTTTGAGTTTTGTGACTAATCTACTGAATGATCGGTGTGCATGTTAATTATGTAATATTATTAAAATTATTCAGTTTGGTTTAGTATTTTGGCCTCAAACCACAAATTTTGTACGAAAAAGGGCACGTAAAAAATTTGTCAAATCGAAAATTAGTCAAATTAAAAAAAACGGTCATATCAATTTTTTTTAAATGGAAATGAGGCGTTCTTCTTAAGTGTCTATGCCGTCACAGAGTGTCGCGTGAGAAAATTATTGAAATAATGTCCGCTTTTAGAGAGTTTTTATTTGACGATCACGACAACCCACTGCCGCTAGGAGTCAATATTTGCCTAGACAATGTGACAGTCAGCTGCACTGACAAATTCTTAGAATGACAATTGGAAATGTAAACAAGTGACAGAAGTAAGATCCGCCAGGGAACTCTTACAGCAACTGAAAGAGTTCAAAAAGAAAAAAATCGATATAATGATATTTAATTTTTATACTTATTACCTCGGCAATCACACTTATTGCTAATATTATCGACTAGTAATTCGAAGGTCGCGGGATCAATTTCCGGCGTGTTCATAGAAATCTTACTTGATTGATTTGTGTTTTTTTTCACAATTAAATCATTTAATAAGTCAGGTACACCTCATACGTCATTATAGGTCAATACATACGTCTGGCAACGTTGTAGGTAACAACAAGCTTATGGGTCTGAGTGGTTAAAATAATATAAATTTTTTTTGCAACAAGTTCCAGAGTGGAAGATACTCTCAGTATCGCCCCGGTAGAAGACCACCAATTAGAATTGAAACGTTGCTTGAAATGGGTTTAGCCGTGTTTGGTGATGAGATCTGAATCGTTCTTTTTTCCATCTCCTTCCTCTCCACACTACCTTCTGCCTTACAACAGGCGGTTGGAACTCTTGTGCGATATTCACATAAAAATGCTTTCTTACACTTGGTTTATTGGAATATTCTTGTTTTTGTGAAAGTTGACCCTTTTCGTTGTGATTTCCGTACAGGTGTCCCAAATTCCCGGCGCCAGGATGATGTGGTGCAGACGTTATGATGCAGAAATAAGTGGGGAGGGGGATTTGGCAACAACCTGGCTATTCAGATCTACTGCTAAAGTCAATTCAAGCACTGTTTTAATTCTGAAAGTTGATCCATCAGCAATACAATTCAGATAGTATTGACTTTTTCTTTTAAAGTTGATTTGATCTTCTAGATATAAATTTGTACTGAATCGTTTCTGACCACCTATATTTGTTGTCGAAAATAATGTATGCATTCATTTCAATCACTTTCAGAACCGATCCCCTCAAACATTTTATATGTCAAACACGTACGTAATAAATTTGACAAAGTGTTTTTCAGAAGTGGTAAAGTGCAAATCAAAACAATGTGACAATGTCACTTAATCACTTTGGCACCGGCTTTCAAAACCTGTTTGCATTTTCTAATATTTCCTTGTGCTTCAAGGATTACAAAAGATATTTGCTAATAGGAAACATCAAACAACGGATTGCCGTTTTAAAACGTTTCACGTGATACTAAAAAATAGCCCAGTGCTATTGATAATGGTCATGAATTATCTAACGATTCAAGAAATGAACAACAATATTCTCAAGACTATGCTTTTTGCAGATGATGTAGTACTGATAGCAGATAATCATTGGGACTTACAAAATAGCCTGGAAAGGTGGAAAAAGATCCTGGAGGATAATGACCTAAAAATTAGCAGGAAAAAGACTGAATATTTGTACTTCCCATTTGTAGACACAGATGCTGTAACTCTTTCGATGTTACTGGATGAGTAACATTAGCCAACTGTGAATTATTTTAGTATCTGGGCTCACTCATTCACAGAGACGGAGGATGTGCAGCGGACGTCAATCATAGAATAGGTGTGGAATGGATTAAATTCAGATCCGTAACAGGAATATTGTGTGACTCGAAAATGCCTATAAAACTTAGAGGAAAGATATACCAGACTATTGTTAGACCCACGATAACGTATGGCTCTGAATGCTGGACTATGTACAACTCCTACTCTTGGCAACTCGAAACAGCAGAAATGCGAATGCTTAGATGGTCGGCAGGAGTATCACTAAAATACAAGATTAAAAGTTCACGCATTCGTGGTAGCCCGGGTGTCACGGACATAATAACGTAAGCTGGAGGAACGACAGTTGAGATAGTATGGGCACGTAAGAAGGAGACCATCAGACCACACAGTGAAGCAGACAATGTCTATGGAGCTTCATCGACAGTCATCCAGAGGAAGACCAAAGAACTCCTGGATGACTCAATGCTCCAAAATACTTCAGAGAATCGGCCTGGACGAAGGCGATATCCAGAACCGAAGAAGTTATGACCTGAGAACGAGAAGAGCCGACCCCAACAGTCTACATAGGCAATGAATTGGGACTGTGTTGACCTACGATTTTATTTTTTTCTGGCTAGTAGTATATTTCGCTAACGATACGACTGCGACCCATCCCCGGGTTCGTGGGGTGAGGTTTGTCTGTTTGCCCATGCCCATAGGTCACCCCAATTGGTTCGCTACGTTTGGTTACTTAGCAGGGGGTTCATGGGGTGAGGTTTGTCCGGATCTTGGCGGTGAATAAGTCTGCCCACCAGCTGAACGGCAAGTCGGATGAGGAGAGTGGTTGTGGGAGTCTCTCGGAACATCGCCTTGCACCGCAGTGGAAGGGATAGATTCATACGCCCTGGACACATTGAACTCTGATTCCTACCCACCACTCACCTTTTTCCGTCACAGAACTTCCTCTTCTTCCTTTCCCTAAAAAGACCCTCCACACACCATCTCCAAAGATGACATAGGCCCAGAGGGAATTTTTTCTTCAGAACTAATGTAAAAAAATATATTTGATTGTTTTAACGATCATTAATTATTCTTCACTATCAGTATATTATTATCATTTTTATTTCATTAGAATACGAGTCCAAATTTACAGAAGCCAATAGTGGCATGGAATAGGGTGTTGGGGATTTTTTTTACTATAGCTTCTCACAGGAGGCCCTGAGGAAGAAAAATTCCTCAGGCCCTATGCCATCTTTGGGGATGTTGTTTGAAGGACAAATGTATAAGGGTTGGAAGGAATCTAGAGGGTCAGTGTTTTCAGGTGGTTTTACCATCTAAGTGTCTGTTTGCGTCGAATAATTTATCTGTCAAAACATTTTATTTTATTTAGCTTCCATTTTTTAAATTGGACTACTAAATATTTAAATATTGTGGAAAATCGGCACTAGTATTTGAATGAAAGTATGTTTAATACTTTTGTTATTCGGCGGTAGGTCCTTTCTGCACACCCATAGAGATACTTAGCTATATTTGTGTAAGTAGGTATACCGTATTTCCCTAAACCGACTGCATATTATATATAAGTATGCCGGGGGGGCCAACTGTCAGGGGATCAACTGTCATGGAATCTACCCAAGTCGTAACCCTAAATGACGTTGCAACATTAGATTTAATCAAAAACATCAGGTATCCTTATTTCGACATGAAACTCTCGTGTTGTTTTACCAAATTTTACGACGACCATTCTAAGAAGTAATGCCCGGAATTATCCTTGTAAACAAATTAAGCACGCGTTACACGGTACGCCATTATTTTCGATTTAAAAATCATTACTGTGATTGAATAACAGCAACGACTTGTTACACCTTCCATAAACGCTCGTTTCCAATGTTAAATTATTCGTTTATGAAGAAAAGACTCCATAACATTTACATAAAAATCCCGCGGCAAAAAAAACATTATCATATTTCAAAGCCATAATTACGGGTTGTCATATAAATTATTGTGAGACAGGTATACAATCAGTGTCACGCATGTTACGAGAGTGAGAGAGATGGCATGGGACTTGTCGCCTTCGGCTTGTGTTAATTTAAAGATGAAGTGACAAATTTAAATTACAGTCTTTGTGACATTGTTAATTAAAAAAATGCTTTATGATTGTTTTTTTTTTTAATACAGCCAGCATGTATCTTTGTTAGGTTTGAGAGGAATGTGTAAAGTATTTAAAGTAAGATTGTGTATTCTTATTTGCTACAAATAATCAGCCTTTCTAGGTTCTAGGTCAATGCTGAATTAAAGTCATATAAAACTTATCTAAAGTGTGTTGCTGCGGGATAAATATTACAAATTATTTCACAAGAATTAGACCATGTCATTAGTAACGATTTATAGTTTTTCGTTTAATGTTTAAAAGTATCCGTAATTTAAGGCGCCACAACCGGGTCCAAAAAGAAGATGATGGAGAGATGTGAAATAACGAATGTTAGAGGAGCGCGCTAATATTTAAAGCGACAAAATGGATGCGAAAATTGTAAAATGTTTAATGAAATACGACTCGTTTAAAATAGAGCACAAATCTCGCAGGGATTGTTTTAAACAGCATTTAAAGAAACACTGTGATTTTTTTCATACATATAACTCATAAAATAACTGAAACAAACGTGTTTATAATAATTTTTGGAGCATACTTTGCAATTTTTTTCTATCGAGGGAATTTTATATAATTTGCGTTTCGGCGCGGGGAATGTCTAGATAATATCTTCAAGAATTACATATATTTTTTTAAGATCTTTGAAACTTAACGTGTTTAAGGGAGATAATAATAATAATTGGACAATTTGTAGAGCGCCGTTTTTGTGAAAAATCACCCCAAGGGTGCTTAAATATATGATATAGATACGTACGAAATCGATAGATATTCGGGTAGCGGCGGCTTAAGGAACAGCTTGGCAAACAAAATGAATCATTACGGAAGGCCATGAAATCTGCAATAGTTAAAAATATTTTATATGCAATAACAAGGTAAGTAGTTCAAAGACAAAATTATGTTGCCAAAAAAATAAATAATGTGACTCGACAATATATGTAGGACAATGTAGGTGTAGCTTGGTACTTCCCTAAAAATTATTAGTCCACATCATAAAATATACTAATTTCTGTTTTATCCGTGATTTGCATAAACGTGAAATGTGAAATCTGATTCGAGAACTGAACTTTGATTTGAATTTAAGTGTCCTTTTTTAAAATTGGAACTGCTTGTCTGAGAAATAAGACAAGCAGACAAACGATAAAGTAGGTAGGTACTTTGAGGTTGTGGATATTGTCATATTGTAAAAGAAAATTATTTTAATTCTCTTTTTCAAAATTGGAATTTGTAAAGAATTGAAAATAATTTAGAACACGTAATTTTTCACATATCTAGGCTAGTAAGTAGGTAAATACATAAAAAAAAAATTTAAAATAAAAGAAACATTCCCAAGTTACGAATAAACTGAAATATTTGAAAATTTCTTACTCGTACCACAGTAAGCGGAAAATGTTGATTGTCTCGTGATGGGGGACTTAGCCAGCCGAGGAGCCGAATACGCGACGCCTGGGTGGGACCCAAACGCGATGCCATTTCAGCCACTGACCGGTCTAATGCTTTTTTTTAACGAGATTTTTTTTTAGCAATGACAAAATAGGTAGAGCACAGACGTGCTATTTCTACTGTAATACTATCCTTATCAAAAGTAAGGCCATATCTTGCAACACACCGACAGTAACACAGCATTAACAGTTGAACAGTAATAAGAAGCAACTTGCACACCTAATGCGTTCAGCAATTGAAATACAATAATGCAATCTATTTATCTGATTGAGATTGCACTGCCCAGGTTACTGCTGGTACCTGCCTTATTTTATTATGGCCGGTATCTCCGCATCTCCATTGTCTGAAATAGGTACCCGCGGCTTTACAGCCGTGATTCGTCTCGTCCGGTGATTCGGTAAAGGCGCCGTTGTTAAATTGTCTTGTGATTATGTGAAACAGAGCTGAATTGCGACACCTCTTTCTAAACAAAAAATAAGACAGTAAATTTTTTGGCACCCTACCTAATCTGCTAAATAAGGTAATATCATATCTAGCATGGTCAATCGAAAAAATCCTACATCAACACGATGTTGACATCCATCGGCGTCTATGGTCAGTCAGTTAGCGATATTTGGGAGTACTGTCAGTGTGTCAGTATGATTCCGGCAGTCGGGAGACAAAATCCGCCGCTTTTGGTGCGGCCTCCAAGGTGTCAATATACACAACTTTTTTAATATTGTCGTTCGTTATGCAAAATAACTTGCTTATTTTGCATAAAGAATTGAATTGAATTGAACTAACGAAGCTCTTAGAATTTAAAGAAACGTAGAGGCTATCAATAGATTTAATTAATTCATGTAAGACGCGATAAATCGAATTCGTTTTGGAGTATTTATTTTAAAATTTCACACAGAAAAACAGTGAAGATTTTGTACAAGAACTGACTATCGAAGAGTATATTCTAATAACTGATTAAACATCATGCGCGCCGTTTGCAGGGGGGAGCAGATAAGATGGACCAATCTACATCTCTTGCACACACTTCTTGCTTCATTTATATTCATATGTCGTCTTCAAAGTACATATTATGTATCTACGTTATTCAGTCTTCTGACATGACCTAGCATTTTTTGCTTCAGATAAATAGATTGTTTGCCTAGTAGAGGTAATTAGGTAGGTATTAAGGTACCCATCAATCTACGTACTTTTTTTTTTAAGAAAGACAAACATTCTCGGATTACGAATAAACTGACAATATTTGGAAATCTCCTACTAACATTACAGTAAGTGGGAAGTGTTGCTTGTATCCTAGTTTTATTATTGAAAACTATCTTGAAAATGTATAGTTTTACAATTTTTTAACAAATTTGTTAGGACCGACATCTATTAACAGTGAAAAGATCTAACGTGAAAACGACTTTGGGATTCCAATCAATTAAGGACGATGACTCAGAAATAAATTGGGAGTTGTTAATGACCATATTATATTTGTAACGCAGTTTCTTTGAACTAGAATTTACCTACATAAATCTCAATCACAACAATATAATATTACTATAACAAAACAGGATAAACTATACGAGTATTATGTTCGCCGAAAATGTCGTGATGGTAGACGGTCTTGTTATTCAGAAAAATATGAGGTTCATGGACTGAATTTATTTGTGAAAAATCATTTCTCACACATTAATATCTTACTATATATACAAATGAATGGTTCTCTGTTTGTTCCTTATGCGTTCCTAAACCATTCATCCGATTGCAATTAAACTTTGATGGTTTCATGTGCGCATGCCCAATGGTTTCTAAATACAATAGTGAGCTCTGGTATATGAAATTATTTCGTACACTTTTCATCAGATTGCGATGAAACTGTCGTGAGTTGTTGTGTGCGCGAAGTTTTCTATGTGTACCTACTGGTAAGCTCTGACGTTATGAAATTTATACGAAAAATTCGCAATTATCTCGGCATAATTAATATCTCTGGAGAGGGGATGGTCGGAAGGTGGGAAGGCGGGAGAACGGTGGGAGCAGGGTGGTGCGGGACGGGGGAAGCGGGAGAGGGAGGTGGAAGGGGAACGGGGAAGAATGGGAAAGGACACACAGGGAGAAAAAAATCTTTATTCATGTGGCATTAAACGAACGCCGGGAACTCGCTAGTGATTCATAAAAAAACATTATTTTTAGTCAATATGTTATATTTTTTAACATGAATACCGCACAAGAGTCCCAACTACTCCCGTCTGAAGCCAGGGAGACTATGGCATCCCCAATTGGGGTATGTTGTAAGGCTGAAGGTAGTGGGGAGGGGAAGTATCTGGCTATTCAGATCTGGTCACCAAACACGGCTAATGCCATTTCAAGCAACGTTTCAATTCTGAATGGTGGTCTTGCACCAGGGCGATACTGAGAGTATCTGGGAATCTTTGTATGTTTGTCCTTTTTTTCAACCTGAAAAGAATCGTATGACTTCAGTGCTTATACCGCTAACCAGACTACTAGGCTACCCATCGCTTGCACTGCAGTGGTAGGGATGGAGTCAAACGTCCGTCTCTCTATGACACATCGAACCATGATTTTCTTCCTTTGCTTGAAAAAAAGACCATCGACACTCGACACAGCATCCTCACACGGTACCAGCCCGTAAAATAATGGAAATTATTTTCCTCATGGCCTCCTGTGTGGAGCTAATATAATTTTAAACATCTATAATTTTTTTTTATTGCTGTTTCTGAAAGAGTTAATCCAGCGTGGGTGAATAACCAAAATCCTCTGTTCTATTTGGCCGCATTAGAATAGTAATTTCCATGTTGCGAACCATAATGGTAATGGCGGCAATTAGACGTGATTTCGGAAAACGTCCGAACATAATACCTAATGGCACCGGGGACTATTAGGAGATCAAATTGCTTGTGACGGATAACAGATGAAAGATAATACCATGTTGCTAGGAAGTAGGTGAGAAGTCAAGTTTCCGCACTTATTACAGGCAGTTTTATGTATTAACCAGCGTAGACACGTGAAAAATCATGAGTGTATATAAATATATATATATATATATATATAAATTCGGGAGGCAGATATGGGTATATCCCTCCCGACCCGGTCTGCCACGTATTTTGGAGGACAGACGCATCCGCACGCAAGATCAGGACAAACCTCACCTCATGAACGCGGGCACCCCTGCAAACGGGCAGAGATCGTTATTTCTCGAAGCGATGGGATTTACTCGACATTCTTCAAATTATTATCATGAACTCTCAGATGATACCTAATTATTTTTTTAGTAAAAACCAGTTAAAAATAAAATAAAATGGTTCAGTTTTTCTAACACAGACTTTCTTCGCACATTGCTTTGAGAATTAACGTTCATTTACAAATGAACATGTCTGTTATCATTAGAAAGGAACACACTTTCCCTGTATTAATAATGAACAAGAAGTATTGAAGCTTAAAATTTCTTAAAATAAATAATTCGCAAATAATTGTTTCCAACTCTTAAGTCTGTTTAAATAATGAAGTCCTCCAGTCGCTAGAGGGAAGTCTGCCGAGCCAAGTTAAGTTAAGAGGGCGTTCCACCCTCCAGAACCCCGCAACCCTTGGATACAACCCCCTATTAAATTATGGCTGTACAAACAATAAACCCACACTACTGAAAACAGCCGATGTCAAGGCGCCACATTTAATCAATAATTAAACAAGTTCCATTTTCAAATATCACCCCCTCAAAGTTATTTGCTGATGGCAGTCAAGCAAAAGTGATCCCTAAACCGGGACTAATTAAGGAGTGGCTTTGCGCTTACTTGAAAGTTCTTGGTTACAGGAGAATATTCGCGTAAGATCGGTTAATTTTGTAATTTGTGAGTAAAGTTGTCAGCGAGCGACGTATTTTGTATTTGATAGGTTATTTTGTGTGTTACACGAATTTGATATCATCACATTTAACTTTTATAATAAAATGGTTAATGTGTATTTATTACTGGATATTCGGATATGCCAAACGCAAATTTAATTAGTTTAAGTATTTTTAATGATTTATAAAAAGCAGTTTTTGAACTATTCATTATTGTATCTTCCCACTATTTCGAACTTAATTATAAATTGGTTAGTTTCTACCCTTCTTATCCTTAACTTGAATTTTAAATAAATGTTTTCCTAAAATTTATCTGGAAATATGCCTACCATTTACCGTACATCTGCATTTATTAAAATCAAAATGCGCTTGCTTGGGCACATATATTGTATAGGTATATGAGATGTCTATATGCGTTGCTAAACCATTCATCCGATTGCGATGAAACTTTGGGGATTTGATGTGCGCATTCCCGCGAAGTTTTTGAAAAAAATGCAATAGATGGCACGCGAGCTAATTGAAAACTGTATGTACCGGGACTGAATGTATGGAATGCTGGAGGGGGGAACGAAACTCGGGAGGGGGAAACCGGGAGAGGGTAGTGGGGAGAAGGAAGGCAGAGGAGGCGGAGAAGGCGGTGTGGGGCCGCGTGAGGGGAAAAGGACGCGGGAGAGGAAGGGGAGGCGGAACGGGAACGGTACGGATGGGAAAAGACACGCACGGAGAAACAATTTCTTTATTAAGTGCCATAGCAACGAATGGCGGGAAGTCGCCAGTATTCTATGAAAATATTGTTTATTTGTCCTTTTTGTCGAACGAATTTTTCCTTTGAGATAAAGTGTCCAGAATCATATCAAAATTATCCAGTTAACTATGTCGACAATCACAAAAATTAATAGGTTAAAAAAATTATAATATATATTGTCTATTTGCAGGACAATTCAGATTATCGTCCTGGTAAAATACCACTGTTCAAAGTAGAAAAAAATCTTTAAATAAGTACGTTTTTACGGAACGGATTTGAAAGATACTTCCCAATCTTCATCTTCCCCATCTTCTTTTATTATCCTCTCCGTTCAGCCTCACAAAATACCCCGATTGCCGATTCCATAGTCCCACTGGCTCCTGGTAATGCGATATACACGTATATAGTGTTTTCCAAGGCATTCTTTAATAATAAGTGGCGTTCCACCCTCGCTGTCTACTGCTATTGTGAAATGGCGTAAAGGATATTGTATTTATTTATAGTTTATCTGTTTGTTTTGGCTGATAATAAAATATTTTTAACGATTCTAAATCACTTTGTGGGATCAATTTAATTAAATGAAAAAAATACGTTTAATTTAAAATAGTAAAATATGACAAATTTTGTTAAACTTAAAGAATTTATTAAACTTGTAGTGCATTTTGTATCCTGACGAAGGATTCTTTGGTTCTGAAGAATGAAGATTATTTTTATTGAAATTTGTTGTTTAAAGGGTTATATTTATTTACTTGTAGTGAGAATTTTCAAAAAATCGAATCATTTTTTTATTGCATTTTTATAATGTAATATTTTAATAAACACACAGAAAATTTCAAATAAATCCGGCGATTATTTTCGAAGTTACAGGCATATTTATTTGTTTTTTTTTTACTCTATGTAAAGTGGTTTTCTCAAAACTGTGTTTTTTAAGTCGGTGACCAAGATTTATCGGAAACGGCTGAATCGATCAGTCTCAAATTTTAATACGAGTTACTTAGGTATATTTTTTATTAATTTATCAAAGATTTATCCTCACCGATTTTTTATAAACAATATAAGGCCAAATTTTTTTGGAGAAGCTGCCATTTTGTCAAAAAATATATTTTTATTATTCCTTCGATTAATGAGAAGATTACTTTCACTAAATCCGTCTGGTTTTTTTCATTTTAGATGATTCAGTCTAGAGATATGGTCACCGCAAAATGCCTTTTTTGAGAGGTGCTCCTGGAGATCAGCCGTAGCAGCTTTCAAAATTATTATTTTTTACAAATACAACATAAAGTTACCATAACATTTTAACACATTTTTACATTAATAAATTAAAAACACTTCTCAGGATTTTTTTAAAAATCTTTTTTTGGGACTCCTGGCTGTATATAACCCCTTAGACGAAGTTCACTTGAAAAATGGGAAACAGAAAAACCTTTGGGCTTTGCTCTGATAGTGACCACTGAGTTATCCAACCTTATCCACTTCAGTTATATTTAACTCTATCATACTTTGACCAAGACCAAGCAAAATTATCTTCGTGTTTTGAACGCATATATTTTTGACTGCTTTCTTGATACGTTATTGTAAGAATCTACCTAAATTCAATTGAAATGTAGACAACAGACATGAAATTAAGACCTGGATAAATATATTCATTTTTATTTTTAATATAAGACACCTATTAACTTTCTTACATGTCGAGGATGAAAATTTAAATAATTATAATTAAAGTGGAATAATTAATCGAGTAAAATCTCAAATTATAATACCTGATCGTTGATGATAATATTAAAAACTCTAAAGCGAAAAATGTGAAAAAATTTTACTCAATAAGTTATTCCACTATGAAAAAAAAAAGTTTGAATTTTTAAATTGTCCAAAAATTATTGACTTTTCAGACATCGCTTTAAATAATGCATATGATAAGATAATTTTAGAATGGTGTCGATATCCGTGATGCTAATTAATATTATTATTATGCATAAAGCACGACCTATCTAATATTATTATGTAATTCACGCCTTTTTCATCAGGAGCATTTACGAAGGTATTGTTCAGGATGTGTCCGATTGTGAAGCCTATTCTACTAATAACAAAACAACGAAAACAATATTGTACAATCTAACAAGTATACCTTTTCTACCAACTCTACTTCACTTAGTAAGATACTTTTTTGATGAATTCGAGAATATTATCTATTTATAGTCTCCAATCAATTTAGCAAAATTCCGTGCAAAAGGTCGGAAAATTTTGATTTTTTGTTATCTATATCATTTGGGTTGCCATAATAATGGTAAAAACAAGTTTTCGATATCGGCGAACCCCCGCTACCGGCGTTACCTGGCAAAACGGCAAAATTTGGTATTTATTTTAGTTTTTGCAGTATATTAAAAAAAAAAAACTTTTATCGAAAAAAACGGTCAAAACTTTTTAAAATTCGAGTTGATTCGATACAATTTAAGCAGAAGCCAAACAATAAAACAATGATAATTTCCAAGGTACAAGTTCTTAAAAAATATCGTTTTTTTTTTAAAAATACAAACCAAAATGATCAAAATGGGATTGTATGTAAAAAAATATGAAAATTACATTTAAAGTGTGTTAAATTTGCAATAATTAGATCAAAAATGATTTTTGTATATCGAAACGTTCCAGAGATATATAAAATATATTATGTATGAAAATATAAATAGGGTAGATATAAGAGCAGATATTATTTTTAGAAGCATAATTTACCAGTCGTACTAGCAATTTTCCGTGCAAAATCTCATTTGGGTTGCCACAGTGATGTAAAAGCCAAGTTGTGGACTTCGGCGCACGAATCGTCTGTTGGTCGAAAAAATAATTGACACCTTTTGAAAGTAGAGTAAAGTTTGTAAATTACGACAAATATTTCCTAAACTGTGGGGTGTACATAAAAATTCATTACGCCAAGCCTGGTGCAAGATAAGTCTTTTTTAGGAATTAATTTTTCATTGCAGTTTACACCTGTACTTACATTGATTTGCATGCTTGCAGAATATGCCCGCATTTAGCTCGTAGCCTGTAGGTAATCAAATCTGTTTTATCTGCCCACTCTGCCTCTAGGATGTGACTCTTGTTCGGAACACCTACATAAGATATATTATTATGTAAGCAACACCACCGTACCAGTATACAATAGCATTTATATATTGGAAGTAAGTACCTAGCTAAATTCACTATAATACAGTTTACATAATCAATTCTTTTTATTTTTGAATTTATTTGGTATGTTTTTTATATTTTTTTTACACAGCAAAAAATTAAATGTGCAGATACAGATCATAAAGATTAATTAAAACATTCAAAATGTAAAGGAAAAAATTTGAAGTAACAGCAGTCACTGTTACTCATGAGAGTTTTACATATTAGACGTGATTTAAAATAAGTTTTGACCCGAATATTTGCAAACAATCCGGTACAATTTTCCAATCCGACAACCAACACTTTTGCCGTAGGTCACTTCATTGTCAATTTGGAGACTTGTTGAGTTAGGCCTGTTAAGCTCTCCAGCAGACCACTTTCGACCCTTTCATCCAATGAGTCGTTCATTCATATTGTCAATTGTCAAATCATACGTCCGTCACTACTGGACACAGTGACCCGTTCCATATCTTTCTCTACACCGTATCCTTAAAAAACTCTCCGCATAGCACCCCCAAAGGTAACAGAGGCCCTGCGGGAAATCATTTCCCTGTGCGGAACTTATGGTTTTTTTTTTAAATTTTATTGGGTGATTTATATAGTTTTTGAGTTGATAATTTAGTGAGAGTCTAGTAATATATTTTATATTAACCACCATATCGACCACCATCAAAACATGGGCATGTTCCTAACATGGTGGTTCCCAATTTATGTAATTAAAAAGCCAATGAATTAAGAAAACAAAAACAAAAAACCTTTAAGCTTTTGAAAAATTGATTCATTTCAATATCTTTCTATTATAAATTGTAAAAATGTGCAGATCCTAAAGCTGAATTCAGACGTTTCACTCGGAAGAAGGTTTTACTCGATGAAATGATCCGTTCTCGTTTCACCGCATGTTCAGACGGTTCCTTCGAAATACCGCATGTTCAGACGGTTCCTTCGGTTCACTCGACATTCTCACTAAAAACTCGTCGAGCGCTGCCGCACGCGTCGGTCGGCGCTGACCTCTAATTCGGGAATATTTACGATTTCAAATTGACATTTCTGATAACGTCGAACAAAATTACGAGAAATTGGCGATTCTTGTAAACAGTAAATAAATATCAACACCATAAAATGATCACATGGTTAAATAATAACCTGAAAACAGATATCTAACAGTATTTTTGCACCATGAATTTTTTTTTATTCCAAAATAGGCCTCGGCTTGCATTAAAATCCATATAAATGGAATATTTATTAACGTATCCAAAAACTAAAAACTGTTTTCGAAAGGTGATAAAAATGCTTCCAAAATTTATTATTAGAAATAACAATGTAATTTTTTAAATACAATAATTTTTAATGTAAACTTTTAAAAGTGTTGAAAATGACTTTCCTTGCGTTTAGTCTAACTAAAATTGCAGGTAATATAAAAAAATAAAGGCACAAACTTATTTTGTTAGACAAATGAATTAAACATTTTTTTATCATCTCATTTTTTTATCGTTTCATATAAAAATAATTCATAAAAAAATCACAAAGTTTCATAATTATTTTTTCAAATTTCGATCGTAAAATTTGGTTCCATAAAAGTGTACATTCATATTATTGTGTTATTAATTGTTAGATTGTATATGTAGAACGTTATTTTCTCTTTCCAATACCGTTTAGATCAGGGGTGTCAAAGATACGGCCCGCGGGCCGTATGTGGCCCTCGGGCCCTATCAATATGGCCCGCGACCATTTTAGTTTAGCACCAACCAGTGAATTGAACAGTTCTGCAATTTTGGTATTGGTTAGCGACTATATAGTGCACTCAACACACCATCATGATATAGATATCGCACATAAACAATTAGCATGCCTTGTTGTCGTTTTCTGTAGATTTGTCAACCTGGAGTGCGTACCACGGTGATGTATTAATCCTCTCCAACAATTGTGAGATATTATTCAGCTATTTTCTCAATGCGCCCAGTCACAGTGATAGCTGAAAAAGCCACAAATCTTCCCCCCAAGCTGTCTCACCGTGAAGAAAAACCTTTTGTATATTCCGATTGTAAATATTTATGTGCTAGAAAGGTGACTTTAAAAACTCACAAGTTTACTCATAGTGGAGAAAAACCATTTTCATGTTCCGACTGTAACTATTCATGATCACAAAAGGAACATTTAAGAGTCCACAAGCCGTCTCACAGCGGAGATAACCTTTTTCATATTCCGACTGCAACTGACCAAGTTGTCGAAACTACCACGAATTTGACACCCGAAATCAATGAGCTTATCAAAAATAAGAGAAGTCAGGTGTCCAGCTCAAGATAATTTACCATTTTACCCTCCTTTTTAACATTAATGAAAATTTATAATTACTAGGTACATATCTAGCTAAATAAAGATTTTAACAATTGAGTATGGGTTTTAATTTTTAGTCTGGCCCGCTTTCACACGCTAAATCTTATAAACGGCCCTTAAGAAAATTCAGTTTGACACCCCTGGTTTAGATCATATTTTTCGCTATGATATTAAGGGAGAAACAACGATTTCTATGAGACGTGTAGGAGTTATTTCGAAAAGCGAACCAAACGGAGTATGTTGACGTTTATGCCGCTCCGGCCATGCCAGAACATTCTCGGCCGACTAATTCGCGAGTAAAAGACTGTTCATTTGAGTGTTCACACACATAATTCGCGTCACGTGATGTTGTCACGTGATGAGTTCCGGTTGCGAGTGAAAAGTGCGCGAATGAAGCGATCCGACATTGTCGCTTCATTCGGCACTGTCTCTTTTCACTTTCGTTTCATCGCGTGTTCAGACGGGTCATTTCGAGGGAAAGATGCGGAATGAAATGAGGAAATGAACGATAAATAAATCGTCTGAATTCAGCTTAACGGGGCTCTTGGAGATTATTTGTCCATCATTTTTCAAAATAAGATGAAAAAATAGAATATGCATGTTTTCTTCACATCCTTTCCTAACTTTAAAACTGTAGTCAAAACATATATAAAATTGTCTTTTGTGTCATATCACTTTGTATTATTTATTGCACATCACTAGTGATGAATTACCGGTATAATATTTGTCATCTATGGTCACTTTATAAAGTATGTCAATCATGTAAATGTCTAGTAAATTCTTTTTTTATTTTTTTTTATTGTTTTCAAGATGCAATCCCGTTGAACCGCAATAAAGCATTTTGTCAACAGGATGTTAATGTTCAATTACAATTTAAACATACATACATATTATTATTACTATAACTATACAAATTGTCACAATTAACACAAGTCACATTAATTAATATAATAATAATAAGTTGTTTATTTCAGCTGAACAGAGCGGTGGGTTAAATACTCTGTCAGCCATATAAAAGTATACATTACATAAAATGGATTTACTAGATAAAAATTAAAATAACATAAAAAAGATTTAAATAAAATATATATCTACATATTTAGTAGGTAATCGTATATCTACTAAGGGGGCTTCAGATGAACTCTCCATGTTTGGTGAAGAGGCGCGCCCTGCCATTTCTTAATCTATTTGTAGAGTCGAAATTTTTTTATGTTAATTGGTAACATGGTAAATATTTTTGGCACGTTAAATTCCAGGGTTCGTCGTCCGTAGTTATTATTATATTTTGGAACAAGCATTCCTTCATTCTTTGTGAACCTTGTATTATGCTCATGTTCCACTCTCTTCTTATAATCAGACTCAGATACATGCTGAATCAATATTTTATACCATAATAAGGGCCTGCACCGGTAATATTTTTAAATTCCGCTACAACAATGAACAAATATATATGTCTCTGTGAACAAATATTTTTTTGAACTAATAACTTAATCGTAGAATTTTGTACTGATTGTAGGTGGTTTAAATTAGTTTTGCAAGAGTGTCCCCAAGTAGTTAATCCATATCGTAAAGTTGATTCTGCGAGTGATAAGTAAATAATTTTTAAAATATTCACCGGAACGAAACATTTCAGTTTGTACAGCCTACCCACTATTGCCCTCAGCCGTTTACAATTTTTTGTTTATTTGTATATCCCATTTGAAATTACAATCAACAGTCACTCCCAAATAAACATATTCATTTACAAGTTCAATACTGCTGCAAAATGTTTTGATGAATACATATAAAGTCATGAGATATTTTTTTAGGCGTTTTCTGAAATGAAGCACGTGGAGATCGTATGTGCATCAATTTAGTTTTTTTGGTATTAATGGTTAGACCTGCGTCATGTGACCATTTTATCAGGGACGTAAAGTCATGTTGCATACATTTAATCGCAATGGATAATGGTTCATCAGATATGACAAGAGCAGTGTCGTCAGCATATACAAAGTGTTTTACATATTTAAATAGTTTTTCATTATTGATACAAATATAATATATAGGGTTGGTCTCAAAATTGACCCCTGCGGGACTCCAGCACACATTTTTTTCCTCCTACTCATTTTTTCTAATATTTTTACTCAGATATTTCTATTAAATAAATAATTTTTAAACAAATTAATTAGGTTTCCTCTAATTCCAATTGCTTCTAAGATTTTTAAAAATTTTTGTGGGTCAATTGTATCAAATGCTTTGGAGTTATCAATAAACAGTTCTAAAACATGTCTTTTATTGTTTAATTCATTATTAATATAATTTGAAAAATCCTATAATAAATTCTCTGCACTTTTTTTCTTTTGAAAGCCATACTGTTTTGGTCTATAATGCCAATTTTTTCTAAGTAATTATTTAATTTTAAGGCAATTTTTTTTTCAAGTGCAGGCAAGATACTTATAGGTCGATAGTTTCCTATTTTTGAGTGCTTTCCTCGTTTGTATATAGGTCTAATAATAGCACATTTAAGATCATTAGGCAATTCAGCTTCTATAATAAGTCTATTAACTAAGTGCGTTATAATGGGTCCTAATATATATATATATATATATATGTCTTTTTATGTCGTACATTCTTATGTTGTCCATTCCCAAGGATTTTGAATTTTTCTTTTTTTTTAACAATATTTTTTATCTCAGTAAGAGTTGCCTTTGGTAAATACATACTGTGAGGTAATTCTATTTGATTAACATTGGATGCTTTAAAATCACATCTGTGCAATATTTGGATTATATCTACTATCTGATAAATAATTTACACATTGGTTTGTTATACTTTCCACCGTTTGTTCCTTTAACACATATCGTGAGATGACTTCATCACAATTATTTTTAGTTTATCTTCCCAATATTTTATTTATTTCATCCCAGGTTTGCTTAGTATTATTAAAACTACCTTTGAATTTATCTTTAAAAAAATAATTTTTTCTTTTAGTAATTAATTTGTTGACATTATTTTGCATGGACCTGTAGATATTAATTTTCATAATTTTTATTAAGAGGAGAATTTTTCCACCTTCGAAACAAAAAATCCCTTTTTTTATTATTTCTAAAATATTAGTAGTAATCCATTTTTTGATTGCAGGGGGTCTTTTATTTGGTTTTTCAAAAAATGACACGGTGCTTGTTTCATTTAAATTAATGAAATTATTTTTCATTTGTTGATACAAAACAGTACTTTCTTGTTCACTAAGTAAAGAATTGCAGTGTATTTCTCGTACGTGGTTATCAATATGTTTTTGGGATAAAATAGTTACCTTCTTTATGTTTTTTAATGGTTATTTTTGCACATCATATTTAATGTTAACGGCTGTCATTAATGATCTGTTATGGAAATCTCGCATACACATGCTGATAGCGAGTCCACTTGTTTAAGCCCGTTACTGTACCTAACGTATATATGATCTATGCATGATTGAGTTATGCGCCAGCTAACAATTGCTTCCCGCGACACTCCGTCTATGCATTTGATCAAATAATTGCTTTGCAAGAATATTTTCATAGGAATTTACTATAGGATCATGAAAATCATCAGGTTTATATTAGTGTCCCCAAAGAACAAAACATTGTCTCGAGGGCCTATGAAATCCGTCAGAATAGATTCAATTTCCCTAATAAACGATAGTTTGTTAAGATTCGGGGGTCGAAATATCGCTAATATACTCAAACATTGTTTATTTGGAAGCGTAATAACACCAAAAACATTTTCAAAAGAATTTGATTCTAGTGGTGATTGTTTAATTTCCAGATTGTTCATTATATAATATTATAATATTAATTATAATATTATAATATTAATTATAAATAAATATTATAATATTATAGCGATATGCCCACACCTGATTTGTTATTACGACAATAGTTGTAATTTGAATAGCCCGAAATCTCATACATATTAATTAGGTCAGCTAGTCAATAGGTCAATACAAGTCTTAATTAACAATAAAAGTGTTTTCATCCATAATTAATAAAAAACAAAACATTTTTTATTTTTCTAATATCGAAACCATTGATTTTGAAACATATTGACAATTTTGATCAAATAAGTATGTAAGGTATACAAAGAAATTTGTTTTCATTTAATTAAAACTAAAAACGTGAATATTTAAGAATAAATTTTAAAGGTTATGGATTTATTATTTAGGTGAAATATTTTATTGATGAACTTTAAAATTAGGATGAAGGAGTATATGAGATGTTTAAACAGTAACAGTTTCTCGGTGTTTGCTATTTATTTATTAGAGATGTATTCATTATAATAGTTTATTTCAGAATGTATAATTTTGATTATGGGAATGGAATATATTCCTAAATGGTATCCATTTAGATAAGCTTGAAATATTAGGAATTAAAAAGAGCTTAAAGAGGAAACTAAGATTTAATTTTCCATTCCCTATGTTATTTTTTTCCCATTGCAACCTCCAAATACTCTTCCTTCCTACTCCCGGCCAACCATTTGCATCTTCAAGTCGATTTTTTCAAAATAGTTTTAAGTAAACCATTCCGTACAAAAAAATGTTGATTTTTTTAAACAATACAAGTGGTTAAAACTAAGTGTTGATCAATTTTTTTTTATTTTAAATAATAATTATATGTGTTTCTCCCTCATTGACCAACCCTTACCAGTGCATCAATGTCGCATGTTTCTCGTTCCCACCCTCATAGTTCCGGAGACTTCAATAAATAATGAGATGGCCATTACACCCTTTAGTGGACTGAGAAGGTCTGGGTTTAGGGGTAGGTCTCTAAGAAATACTAATTTGTTTACAGACTATTACGCTATAATACGCTCCGCTATCCCCTGGTCAAAGCAGCCCGGTTACCTCATTAATTTTAATAGACTTGATATTGGGAAGTTAAGATTGTGTCTTCATGTTATTGGAATCATTAAGTGCTGTAAGGGTAATTTTCTTCGATGTTTTCACCGCGTGAATCGATATACAATATCGAATCGACCGACGTAACTTCCGGCGATTTTATATCGATATCGATTGATAACCGAACCGACGTTGACACGGAATAAGCAAGAAATCGATCTAGGCTGGCAAAATTGGCGGTTCTGTTTATGTATTTATATTCCTGATCGTCAACAACCTTGTAAAAATTAAAAATGTTAATAAATAGACAATTTCGAATTATTTTACCATAAACCTATGGCTTCTTAAAATATTTTTATGGCATCACATTGCTTATTTTTTCATAAAGGGCCCCCCTTCTATTTTGTTTTTATTTTTATGAAGACGAAAATTTTCCATAAAAATCGGCATTAAAATTCGCTGGTCCGGCGAATTTTTCTTTTTTCAGATATAAAAATTCTCCTTTGTGGAATCATAGAGACTGAATTTATTAACAGTTTAAAACTTGGTGCATGCACATCGGATGTACTTTTTTTAAAATGTTGTCAACCATGTTGAAAAACATAGTTTCGAGAAAAACGCGTTTAAAGTTATGCTGAAGGATAATTCAACATACAAACTGTTTCAAACGGTTTCACACAAAATGCTGTACATGTATAAAAATTATATATTTTTTTTAAATATATACTGAGTGTAAAATGTATACTATCAAACCCCATTCGCAAGGATACCGGAGAGTCTATAATAATTTGTTGCTTCGTTTTATAAAAGAAATAGAATCTTGACGTGCTCTGTGAACGAATTATATAGATACAATTTCTAACATCCTTAGTTCCCGTTGTTATCCTAACCTATCATATTTATGATATGATACGTTTATTAAAACGGCAGGGGTGGGTTAATTTTCATTCTAAGGGCTGCCAACCCTTTCCCTTCAAGGAAAGGTAAACAGTCACCCTGCTTAATTGTAAGGACAATCAACCCATATCCTTGGAGGGTTAGTATGTATAATGAATTATAATAACGTCTATCTATAACCTTTCAGGGATAGGTACCTACCCTAGTTTCTAGGTAGACATTTACTGATATTACTACCAGGCGCGGCCAGTGCCTCAGTGCACTCGTGCAACGAACCGCCAAAAAAATTGAACAACAATTTACAGCTCATCGTAATCTTACTTAATGTTTTTAATTATAAAATTAAGCAAAATTTTAAAAAAATCCTAAAAATTGCAATTTAATATACTAAATGTTACTAAAACGTGACTAACGACGAAATATTGTAGATAAATACTGCAAAAACATTGCACCCGCGCGCCGTTTACATTGGCTAGGAACGAGAAACCGAGGTACATACCAAACCGCGCGCTTTAGCTATGCGCGTTGTTTGGCTAATAATATTTTGTATGCAGCCCATACGAAACATATCTGGACCGTGGTTTTGACAAAACGTATCAAGAAAAATACCTCTGACAGTACGCCGCACGGTCAGCGGAGATATACGAACGAAGAATCGAAGAATTCCGAAGGAAGGGCTCGAACGATCAAGGGTTTGAACAAGTATGAAGTAAAATTATAACATTTCTCTTGTAAAATGCAACCTCGGGTCAACGGGTCACGGGTCAGCTATGCGTGCGATTTTATCTTGTGATATTCTCCTGCGGATTTACATACTTGGCAGTGACTTTATTATTTGCTTTTTTTTGCAAAAAGTAACCTTTTATTTGTGTGCGTTTTTTTAATTATTGCTAACTTCACACCGACGCTTAGTGGGTCAGTAAACACCCGCCACTGTCTGCAATCCTACGCTAGAAATCAAAACATTATTGTGATATTAATTCATATCCGAAAGTTGAGTCTTTTTAAATAATAAATAAATACCTTCTCTTCTTTGCCACTAATCCTCTAATACTAATAGATGTAATATCAAAAGAAATGAACCATAGTGTAAAATAGCAAATAATTTATGATTTCTGAAGTTTTTTAATGCAGTGTCACCGCTTGCAAAGTCGTATCTTCCAAGCATAAACTTTCATATAAGTGTGTTTATCGGATAACGAGTTTATCAGGTGAGTATATCTGTTTCAGTATATTATCAGGTGAGTATATCTGTATCTAAGGGTGGTTGAAGTGTTCGCTCGGCAAAGGGATCGAAGAATTGATCTTCTCTATAAATAAGTAAGATACGTGCATTTATATATATATTACATACATTACGTTTTTGATGAAATCGGTGAACCACCAAAAATTTAAGGCACCGGCCGCGCCTGATTACTACTACGGACAATGCTGGATTAAAGTATAACTACTCTAGTAGTGCTTTCTACTGGTAAGAATCAAATTAAATTGGGCACAATCCAGAAACGGTCATGGGTGGGAATCGATACGCTAATTTCATTCACTTGCTAAAATAGAACCCCGTTCAAAATTTTTAAATGGTTTCAACTGCGTAAAGTTCTCAGGGTGTGGTCTCAATCCGCCGTCAGAGCTTCTGGACTTCTTCGTTTCCACACCAAGGGAAACATACAGTGAGATGTGAGGTGTTGATGTTTTGAGAGGTTATCCTTTTTAAGTAAAAACACTTGTGTTTTGTACTGGATATTGTTGTAACTTGTTTATTCTGTTTAAGGCCATCCCATAGTACAGGAAAAAATTGAAATCGGATTTCACGCCCTTTATGGGAGGAGCTTTAAAATACTTGAGAAAAAGCTCTCGGAAAGGTTGGAATAGGTATTTAAGAAATTTTGTTTACAGGTTGATTTCGTAAAGGCCTGTAGAAAATATTAATTCCTTTTTTACGCATTGTTTATTGTAATAAAACCTAAATTTAAAATTGATTTCACGAAAGCAAGCGGCGCGGAGCCGCACGTCTATTTTCCGCTATGGCCGGGGCGTGACTGACACGAAATGGGTTGTGTCCAGTGCATGGTTCTTGGGCCCATTCCATAAGGGTCACTTCAAGATCAAAATTCGTAGAATGCGGGCCGTATTGATTGATGTCAAAAATAACAACGAGAAAATGCATGTTTATTTTATTTTGTGAAGTTCGGGCGTAAATATCATTTTTTTGCGATTGTTGTAAAATATACTGAATTTGCAACATCATACAATAAAATCATGTCTGAAAAGGGGTTTATTAGTAGGAAAGTTTCTAAGCGATCAAATTTTCAAAACAAAAAACATATGATTTTGTATGATTTTGCCTTATTTAATATGACTTCATCTTAATAAATTTACAGCGAGATGTTGATTCTATTTTAAGCATTTAGGATGCAATTGGTAGACTTGAATTGTGGGAAGAATCGAGTAAAGAATGACAGGCCAAAACGACAACAAGCAATTATAGGTATATAGACAAAAAGTGAAAGTTAGCACGTGGTCACAGACAAAAGAGATCATAGACACAAAAGTATCGCAATGTTTTAGTAAAAGGTGGCATAGACGCGAAAGTTTTAGATAAATAGTCTATACATCGAGATTAAGTAAATAATAAATTAGAAGTCCTCAGTGCTAAAATGATGTTAAATATGGAATAAGAAAATCACAACACACAACATCAACAATTTATACAATCATTGTAATATATTTATATCGGATGTGCTGAGTTTAATATGTTTTGTGTCATTGAGATATCAAGTTCTCAATTTTTTTATGACGACTATTATAACGATCATCATATCTGTTTATTGTAGAGAAGATGCTATAATACGAGTGTATCAAATCATACTATGAATTCTTATTGCGCATCCTCAAATGTGAGACTGTTGCAATTAAAGTAAATAAATTTTCGGCCTTATCAGACATTTAAACATAATATCCTAAGTTCAAGTCCCTGAGGAGATGGATGTATAATATGATCACCTCTTTTAAAATCCCTATTATCCCTATTATTATCCCTATTGAACACACGTGGGAAATTTAATGTACAATTTTTGCCCAATAAATAGAGATGTGACTGGTACAAGCAGTTACTCCTCTTCCGATATACTCGAGAAAAGTAACACTTTTAATTTAATTGACTATATTCCTACTGCTCCTCAAAAGCTCTTGCTGTTTTAACATGCTTGACTCTTCAGGAATATCGGTACGCATGTGTGCCTTATTAGTATCCATACGATACTAATAATATGGCATTTTAGAATTAATAACAAGGATTCCAGGTGTATAATAACAATTACTTATCGGAAAAAAAAATTATGTCTCATCGAGGGCGCTTAGCACATAGGCACATGTTTTGGTAGGTCGTTTGTAGTTGTAGTTTCTCTTCCATAGAAATCTCTTTCGGCCTGTTAGTTAGGTTTGCAAACTGTATCTGCTATGAGATCAATAAGTTGATCAAGATTTTAAGTGATGTTTGGCTGTATCAGAGGATCAGGTTAGGTTAGGTGAGAATTTGATTTTTTTGAGGTTTTAGCGCATGCCTAACCAGATTAATAATTTCTCATTCAATGATATATTACGTTTGCCAAATAATGTTAATGTTTCTAAAATCATTAGTACACACGGTTATGTGAGTTGATTTAAAAAAAATCGACATTATTTGGCAAAAGTAATATTTCTTTAAATAAGAAATTATTAAACTGGTTAGGTTGTGCTAAAATTTAAAAAAGTAAAGCTTTTTAATATATTACATATACTTTCAAATGTCTTTTAAAACCTATTTTTTTAATAATTTTATTGGTTTAACTGAAGTTTGAACCTTTCTTCCCAGTGATAGGAATAAACCGCATACTACCAACCTTGCCAAATTCCAATTTTTAAAACGACATTAAATATCTTTGTATTTAAGCCTCGGCAATCCGAATTTCTACCGATGTCTTACAAATATCCCTTAAACATTTGAAGTTTTTAAGCTCTTAAAAAAATACATGTTATTTTTGAAGATAATGTCTAGATGCTGCCCACGCCGAAACGCAAATTATTTGAAATTCCCTCGATAGAAAAAATCGCAAAGTATTCTCCAAAAATTATTAAAAACAAGTCTGTTTCTATTTATTATATTATAATTATATTTGTGAAAGAATTACAATGTTTCTTTAAATGATACTTAAGATGCTCCCTACGAGATTTTGCTCTATTTTAAACGAGTCGTGTTTTATTAAACATTTTCGCAATTTTTGCATCGATTTTGTCGCTGTAAATGTTCCTCCTCTAACATTCGTAATTTCGTATCTCTCCATCTTCTTCTTTTCAAGCTCGGTTGCGGAGCCTTAAAAAAATGTATACATGTCCGTATGTTTGTGCGTGATTGCTACGAATACTAATTGAATGAATACATCGATGACGAGTCTATTTATCGCGTTTAATCGGATGACGGGAATAGTGTAAAATTCCACTTCTAAGATTCCGCGTCAAAAAAATAAAAATTGAATCCAATTAAGTATTTAAAAATACCTTATTACTAAAACTAAACTAATCTTTATGCGACAACCGTTAAACGTACCTGTTTAGATACATATTGCAATTATGAACTTATCCACTACAGCATTCAGCCAGATAATAATAATTCCGCCGTATGTCAACCACTGCTGCCACGCACCGCCACAGGTAATAGTGCGAGTGATGATTGCGTTCATCGGCTGTCACGGGCTTAGAGGAATAATGGTATAAGGTTTAATGTCACAAAGCGCACAACTCAATAATTATCATTCTGCATGTAATGCGGTAGGATAAATTATCATAACGGAAATAATTTGTGGAACTAACCAAAGTTCTAGAACTCTGTGAAAACCATAATTTTAAAAGAGGAATGAAACATAATTTTATAAGAGAAATGACCCTTTTTTTTTGTTCACATTTTTTGGTCATTTCCGACCGACTTTCGGGAGGCCCTGATGACAATAATTCCCCTCAAGACCTATCTCATCTTTGAGAATGCTGTGTGGAGAATGATAATGTTCTTTTGAGGAAACGGAGAAGAGGAAATTCTAGGGACGAAAAAGGTAGGGATCACGGGGCACGGTTTCCAGGAGATTGATCCCTCCCACTGCGGTGCAAGGCAATATTGCTAGAGAGTTCTGCTGGAGAGGTCACAAGGTCTCCCTCGACCAGTGTCAGATTGTTTTATATAGTTTTTTTTAGCATTGTACATATTTTCGCCCTGTGTGCTCCATTTAATTTAGCCCCTCACAAGAGACCCTGAGGAAAATAATTTACCTCAGGGCCTGTGTTATCTATGAGGATATATATACCTATGTTATCTATGAGGACGCTGTGTGAAGGTTCTTTTTAGGAAAGGAAGAAGAGGAAGTTCTGGGAAGAAAAATGGCTGTTAACGTTTTTTACAGGCCTTTATGAAATCGAACTGAAAAAAATTCTCAAATACCTTTTCCAACCGTTCCAAAGGCTTTTTCTCGAGTATTTTTAAACTCCTCCCAAAAATAGGCGTGGATTCCGATTTCAATTTTTTCCTGGACTATTGAATCACCTTAACACCGATCAGTACCTACAGAATGATGTCAAGAATTTTTGTCTCTAGATCGTACATATCAAAATCGATAAAACTTGCATTTTCAGAACCAACAAATCTTAATTTTAATGAATGAATGTATACAATCCAAGGGGTTTGAGAACCACAGGTTTCCAGTGACCCTAGAGAAGCTTCGATAAATATTTCTACAGGCAAAAAGCAGACCACCAGAAGAGAAATAATTCATACTGACAACAAAATAAAATAGACCTTGAAGGTAGAAGCGACCAATAGACTTGGTCATACTGCGTGCGGTAAATTGGTCCACGGCTGTCAAGAACTGAATCGGAAAATTGTCATGATGTGTTACTATTGCACTGAGTGCGGTCTACTGACTTTAAAACGGGAATGTGAGACCTCACACTCTTAAGTTCAAAAGGTGAACATCGTAACAATGATTTTGATGGCCTCCGTGGTTCAGTGGTTACCTACGATCTGGACAATCTGGTAAATTTTATATTAGATATAGATTAAGAGGGTCATCCAGTGTGAAAGCTCATTTTTTTCACTTTTTCTGGATTTTTTTGGCGAACTAAATGCCAAATTTTACCAGATATTTTTTATTCATTTTAAGCACACTTTACATTTTTTTGGCCCGAAAATTTCAGATTTGGCGAAAAATCAGATTTAGCGAAACAAATGTCAAATTTTTAACACATATTTATTCATTTTAAGCACGCTTTACATTTTTTTCGGTCTGAAATCATCCCTCATTTCTGAAGTACACGGCAACTTTTTACGTCTTAAAAAAAGTGTTTTGCGGTGACCACGATTGCGGGTGTTCTGTTTATCTGAAACATAAAATAAAACAGCATTTTAATCTGTGAAATATGAACTAAATTTTGAACTAGGATTATAAAAAAATATAGAATGGTAAATTTTTAATTTTTAAAAGAAAAACTTTCTTTTTATTACTATTTTTAAGGTTATTCCCATTGAAAAGGGTAGTTGCCCGTAATATGGAGAAAAATAATTAGTTGATAATAATGTTAATTCTAAAATTTGAAAATATGAGATTGACAAATATGACGGTTTGACAGAAGGTGGCAATGGCGAAATTGGTTAATGCGCTCGTCCCGGTTAGACGGAGAGGTTTGGGTTCGAGTCCCAGTTGCGACCATTGTCTTTTTTCTGTGTCTTGTTCTCTTTCATATTTTCCTTTAGAAAATTATTGTTAACTTATTCTAATATGGTAAATTTTTATTTTCATTATTTCGTTATTAGGGTGTTATACCATATTGCGCAACCTCCTTCTTTAGTAAACGCTTCGGACAGCGTTGGAGTGTCCATCGTCAGGGCAGACACATCTTCCGGATCTGCCCTGATTATGGACACTGCAACGCTGTCCGAAACGTTAGTTAAAGAAGTAGGTAGCGCATCACGGTACAACACCCCAAAAACAAATAACGAAAATATTTTTGGATGTGAAAATCTAAAAACGATCAATTTTTAGCTTCTTATTACATCACTTACCCATGCAACGACATCATAAATTAATTAAATTTCGCAGTCGATCGATACAGGATATATAGAAAATGTCGGCAACTTGCCATCGTTCTTGAGCATGACTGCTGATCGCCAAAGAACAAAAATCGGTTCGCAACGACTGAGGACAGATTTTAACAAAATCTCAAAGTCACTATTCAAGTTCTGTGGGAGTAAGTACTATTCAAGTTCTATTAATATAAACATACTGTGCAACAACCGGCCCATGATGCTAAAATAACAAAACTTTAATAGGACTTTTACAGAACTTGAATTTTAGCTTGAAATATGATGAATGTTCAAATTCTGTAAAACAACCCGTCCTTGTATTTTTTTGTGCTTCATATTTTATGTCCGGGTTAAATCTTCCCTACAGGAAAGACTAAACCCTTCCACACACTTTTCCACAAATGTTTATCTTATCAATTCACGCAATGTAAGTGCACTATATATTTTTTTTTTTTTTTTTTAACTTACGGAGACGGTTTACAGTTAGTTCCCGTGAGTACTTAGGCCATAGGCCCATTGTACTATCTCCCATTTTACCTCAATCCTTTAACAATAACCCAGTCCCTTTAATGAAGTTCACCAGAGTTGTCATTGGATATGTGGCTAAGTCTTCTGGTTCCACGATGTGTCTCCCCAGGTATCTGAGCCTAGTTCCCACCAGGGCAGGACATTGGCACCACAAGTGAATTGGAGTCTCTTCATCCTCTTCACATTTTCTACATCTATTGGTGCTTTCCACTCCCAACAGCTGCATGTGTCTCCTGAGATGGCAGTGTCCCGTTAGTAGTCCTACCAGTTCCCTCAGCGAGTTTCTATCCATATCGAGTAGTTTCCTGGTCCGTCTGGGGTCCGGTCCATTTATGAGTACTTTGGATTGCCTCATTCCGGGTGCCCTCTCCCATTCCTTCCAGTGCTGGGATTTGACCCACCTCTCAATATGTAATTTCGTGTGGCAAGCTGCTACTCCTACAGCCGGCTCGGATCCCGCAAGTGGTGCTTTCGCCCCTTTCCTTGCTAGTTCGTCAGCCCGCTCGTTGCCCTCAATACCCTTATGTCCTGGTACCCATATCAGTGTTATTTTATTAATGGTAGCGAGTTCTGTAAGAACAGTCCTGCATTCCATCACCAGTCTGGAGTCGCATCGGTTACTTTCCAGTGCCATTAGGGCTGCCTGGCTATCAGAACAAATAGTTATGTTCTTATTCCTGTACCCGATACGTATATTCTCCTGTGCGCAGACCATGATGGCTTTCATCTCAGCCTGAAACACAGTGCAGTGAGTTCCTAGAGGTATACTGAGTTCCCTCTTGGATCCCTGTAGACATACCCCGGCCCCCGTTCCTTCCTCCATCTTGGACCCATCTGTGAACCAGATTAGTTCCTGTCTGGAGGTTGGACCTGGGACCATGTCCCACTCTTCCCGGGTGGGGTACATCACATCAAACTGCTGTCTGAAGAAGTATTCAGCTTGTTTGCCGTCCTGCTTCATTCCAGCTGTCGGGCTAATTGCCCTCAGTCTTGTTCCGATCTCCGTATGACTGTTTTTGGGCAACTCACCTCTCCAATGACCTTTGCATTTTAACCTGTAGGCTGCCGCCATCGCCGCCCCCTCTATTTCTAAGTTTAGTGGGGGTAGGTTCAGCAGCACTCCCATGGCTAGTATTGGAGTGGTTCGCATAGCTCCTGTGATTCCTCTGCATGCAAGTCCCTGTATGTGGTTGAGTGTGGCCATCACTGTTTTCAGTGTTGTTCTCCTCCACCAGACCAAGGCTGCATGCATGATTCTTGGTTTTACAACGGCTGTGTACAGCCATTGCATCATTTTGGGTTTGAGTCCCCACGTTCTGCCGCAGATTCGCCTAGTTGCCCACATGAGAGCACAGGCTTTTCTGCCCACAGTTTCCACCTGGTTTTTCCAGCTCAGTTTGGCATCTATAATGACCCCGAGGTACTTAACCGTGTCAGAGGGTTCTACCTCCTTTCCGTAGAAGGTTGGATTGCTCCATCCCTCTAGTTTCCTTTTACGTGTAAAGATTACTAGTTCTGTCTTGTCTGGATTGACCGACAGCCCTGTTTCTTCACACCATTCTTCCACTGTTGCCAGTGTTGATTGTATGAGGCCTCTGGATGTGTCTGCATCCCAACACCTTATTATGGTTGCGATGTCATCCGCATACCCTTGAGTATACAGGCCCCTGTTGTTGAGTTTCCTGATGAGGTTGTCCACCACCAGGCTCCACAGCAAGGGTGACAAGACCCCTCCCTGTGGACACCCTCGCGTCACCAATACTCTGAGGTTCACCTCACCCCTTTCCATCGTAAGAATCCGACCTGAAAGCATGTTCTTCAGCCACCTTCTGGTGGTTTTATCGAGTCCATGTCTTTCTGCCGCTTCATCGATGGATTTAATAGAGGTGCAATTAAATGCTCCCTCTATGTCCAGGAAGAGTCCTACTGCTAGTTCCCCGGTTGCCTGCGCCTGCTCCAGTTTGTATACCAACCTGTGCAGTGCCGCGTCAACCGACTTACCTGGTTGATACGCAAATTGTAACTCATGGAGGGGCTTTTCTCTCAGTGCCCCGTCTCTTATGTGTCTATCCATTAGCCTCTCCATTGTCTTTAGAAGAAAAGAGGTGAGGCTAATTGGACGGAATGCGCCTGGTTGGTCGTAGTCAGTTCTCCCAGGTTTAGGTATGAACACTACCCTTGTTTTCCTCCATGGTATGGGGATGTATCCGAGGGCGCAGCACGCCCTCAGGATCTTAGTCACCGGAAGTAAGATTGTATCCAGACCTCTCTGCAGAAGTGCCGGAAAGATACCATCTTCTCCTGCGCTTTTAAAAGGGTCGAACCCTTCGATTGCCCATTTAACTTTGGAGGGAGTCACTATTTTAGCGGCAGTGTCCCAGTCCTTACCATCCCGTATAACTCGGGCTGGTGGTGGACCGGTGTCACCTGCTTCTAACTTTTTGTAGCCGGGAAAATGTTTCCCCAGCAGTTCCTCCAGCTCCTCCTCGCAGTTATCGGTGAAGCCTCCATCGGCTTTCCGAAATGGGCCTTTAGCTGCCCCTGGGTCTTTAGCGAGAATTTTTTGAATTCTTGCAGCTTGCGGGATGGTTTCCACCTCCCCGCAGTACTTCTCCCAGGAGCCTGTTTTGGCTATCCGGATTGCTTCCTTGTACTCTTTCTGGTATTGCTTGTGAGCATCCCAGTTTCCAGATTTTTTGGCCCTGTTGAAGGCTTGCCTTACTAGTTTCCGTAGCTCCTGCAGTTTTCTGCTCCACCACGGTGTTTTGTCCCTGGTACTTGTCTTCAGAGGGCAGCTATTTTCGTATGCCCCTATCATTGAGTCCCTCAGTATTTCTACTGCGTCCTCAATTTCTTCAGGGCAGCCGTATTTCGCTGGGAATCTTGTCATTCCTATGTTTAATTCCTCTGAATACCGAGTCCAGTCAGTTGCTTTTGGGTTCCTGTATGTGTCGGTCCCCGTTTTATTTGTCTCTCCCTCTAGTTTAAATACTATGTGTCGATGATCCGACAGGGATGGTTCATCCGAAACTCTCCATCCTGAGACTCCCAAAGTTCCTAGAGTCAGGTCTATCACCTCCTGTCTGCTACTTATAACAAAGGTAGGTTCCCTACCTCTATTGAGAATCTCAAGGTTCACTGTCATCAGGTATTCCAGGAGGTCCTGTCCCCGTTTGTTGATGTCCGTACTCCCCCACACAGTGTGGTGCGAGTTAGCATCTACTCCGAGTATCAGTTCCCTACCCTTCTCCCTGCAGTCCTGGATGAGTCTCGTTATTTCCCTAGAGGGTGGTGGTTCCGCAGAGTCATAGGGCATGTACGCTGACGCCACTACTACTTCTCGGCTTCTTTCGTCCAGCGTGACCTGTAGCTTCACAGCCACCAGGTCCCTGCTGCAGTGTTCGGGAAGCAGTGTGCCGGCTATCCCTCTGATGAGGATGCAGGCACGTGGTCTGTCCCCCGACTCCTTGTAGTAGAGTAGACCTTGGTTCATGTTTAGTCCTCTGACCTTCTCCCTGTAAGTCCAGGGTTCTTGAATCAGCGCGACATCCACACGGTCCCGGGTAACTCTCCTGTTGAGCACGGCAGCCGCTGCTGGGCTGCGATGTAAGTTTATTTGGATGAAATGTAAGTTTTTAGCCATTTTTGGGGGTCTAATCCTTACCCTTTACATCCAATATCCGCTCCTCGGTATTGGGTCCGCGCACCGTGAAGGTGGCCTTCCTTATACCGACGTGCGCCGTCATTCCCATTTCCCGCAGCACTTTTACACTGTCCTCGTCCACGCTCATGATCAGGCGATATCTATCTTTCTCCCTGATCGAGTCGTGGACGATCCACTTTTTTGTGTGTAGCCGCGGGGTCTGGTTCTCCAGCTGTTGCAGCAGCCTCTCGGTGCTTACTGCACCGTTTTCAGGAATTACCGCCTTGACCTTCACATACTTTGGCAGTTCATCTAACCCTACCACCTCCAGGTCGCAACCCTGCCATTTCCGTAAGGTCGGCACTATCTCCCTCAGCCATTTCTCAGACTCCTTGTCGGAGCAGGTCATTCTCAGTACGCCCTTCTGAATGAAGCACTCGTCGAATCCGGGTCTGAACTGTCCTTTTGGGATGTTCAGAATCAGATCGCCGGCACCCTCACTCACAAGGGCCTCCTGCTCCCTTGTAAACTCCTCCTCCCTGTTCCTATGGACAATAGCCACCCTAATTTTATTGTCAGCGGCTTCCGCATAGGTGGCAGGGGTGGTATATAAGTATAATAAATACAAAACAACACAAGAACAATACGTCAACCCACCAGAGATCAAATGGGAAAAAAAATTACCGACTCCAGATATTTTCATATCAGAGGGTTCGGCTCGGTAGAACTCCTAACTGGACCGATAAAGCCTACTGATCCCTCAATAAAAAACATTTAAAAAATCTTTCATAATCCTACATGTTTTTAAAATGACTTCCTTTTGCATTTTTAAATATAAATTCTTTGACAAATCTAACGAGCCTATTTTTTTATTAGAAAGCTAGGTATGATGTTTTAGTTTATTATTGTTATTTCTTTTATTATTATTTAAAATACATACATATAACAAATTTAAAAAACAAAACATATGGTTCTTAAAACTATTTACAATAAATTCATTTCTTGTTAACCTCTCGTCTGTGGCTCGCCCACCGGCGGGCAAAATAGAAAAATTACTTTTTTTTAAATATGTTTCAACCACGGAGGAAGGAATATTCGTTCCTCCGTGGTTTCAACCCTTATGCATAAAGAAACTGTTTGAAGGACAAGGACAGAATCGCTTGCGCCAATATCAAGCTGGGACGTATGCTGTATTTGGTTTTTATAGCTAGTCTGAATGATTTTAAATGAATTTTGTAAGAAATTTGCGGGTGGCTTTTGGCAGCTGTCAATCGATGTTTTACGTTTTCTAAAAGTATAAAGGTCAATATATATTTTTTAAATTCTTTGAATTTTTTTTCATGAGGGTATGTATTCAGGTTTGTGTGGAAATAATAAAATCAGTTTATATTTTTTGACAATTATTTTCAAAGTGGGAGATTTTTAAATATATATTTTTAGTTAGGTAATTAGCTAGTCTGGAAAAAACTCTTACGATATTATTCATTTATCATCATTTCAATATAAATTTTTTGGTAAACAGAAATCAATCCAAAAAAACAATCGCTTTGTTTTTATATCGCCGGTACCAGATACCCAGGTCAATTTTCAAGAAAAAAAATATTGGGCTAGATATTAGACGGTGAAAATTGGAAAGAAAAGATTTTTTTTACCAGAAGTACTGAATGTAGAATTTTACAGAAAAATCAACAAATCCCTTAAATATGTAAATCGCAAAAAATAATTACGCACATCTCTCAGATTATGTAGGTACCAACTCCGAAGTGTAAAAAAGTAGTAACTGCCAGCGTAAGCCCGTACCCAGGTAAATACATATATACATTAGTGGGTCGCTGAGAAGAAGTGAGATGGATTTGCATAATGCGCCCGGGGCAAAGCGCGAAAGGCAATCTTGTTTATCACGTATCAGGTTTTATTTTCATCGAAATCACCTTCATTTTCACTTCAGGGATTGCACTCAATCCAAAGAAAATACTTACATGAGTTTTGTGCTAGAAAATTAATTTAAAAAAATATATTAATTGCTCAATTACCTTAGAATAAATAAGGAGAAGGAAAGAAATGCCAAGTGGGCGTGTTTCGTGATTCAAAAGTCTGGTCAATTGTGTCTTAAATTTCCAATACAAAACTAAATTTCAATCAAGTTTTCCTTGATAGTGTTTTAATTTTGATAAATTTATTTGACACAATTTAACAATGGTTTCGAAGGTTAGACGACTTTAATTTAAAAAATAATTAATTGCCCAACATAAATCCACTAAATCACAAATTAAAGTTTATTTATCCAAATAATGAGGTGTAATGCTCTTGAGCAGTGGGATGTGATATTTCTTATAAATAAAATAAGTATTAAAAATAAACATCGAAAAAGTTACCGGAGACCAAAATTAACTTAACACCTTTTAATTAATTTTTTAAAAGACAATGTAAAACACCTCTCCCCCCATATACATAATCACGGTTTATTTATGAGGTACAATTTTAAATAAAAATATAATGCAAAAGTGTACATACATTGAATGAAATAATACAAAATTTCATCCATCCAAATTCTGCTACAGGGGGGATCGTTTACGAAATCTCACATACACAGTGACCGTCCTGTTGTGCAAAATTTCATCAATTTCGGAACATTACATGTGCTAAACTTCCATGGTTTTGCTTGCAGCGATAAGCAAAAATAAGCCCGCCTATGAGAGTACAGCGCTCGTGTGGGAGAAAAATAAATAAGTTTGACAAAAAAATTACTTATTAAAAAAGGTTTGATTTTTGCCAACCCTGCAAGTTGAAGTAAATCAACAATTTAGTTCCCGACGATCCCATTCTTCTTCCTCACAATAATTTGTTAAACGCTCGGCGTGTTTATTTTGCGAAATTAAAGTGGTCGTTTATTAATTAATGATTTAATGAACCGCGTCATATTCCTTGCGTTACAGTGATGCTTTAAGTAATTCAGTTACGTTGATAATAAAGAGGAGATTATTTATTCTCCTGCAGACTAAATCCTATAGATGCATGTGTTTGTCTCTTTTCAGTGTCGCTTTTTCATTTCATCGAGTTTCAAATCACAACGGCGCTAAAGATGTTTTCATTTCATCGAGTTTCAAATCACAATGGTTCTAAAGATGTTTTCATTTCATCGAGTTTCAAATCACAATGGTTCTAAAGATGTTTTCATTTCATCGAGTTTCAAATCACAATGGTTCTAAAGATGTTTTCATTTCATCGAGTTTCAAATCACAATGGTTCTAAAGATGTTTTCATTTCATCGAGTTTCAAATCACAATGGTTCTAAAGATGTTTTCATTTCATCGAGTTTCAAATCACAATGGTTCTAAAGATGTTTTCATTTCATCGAGTTTCAAATCACAATGGTTCTAAAGATGTTTTCTCTTCAATATAACTTAAAAATGGAATACGTTTGTACTTTAATAACATGGAGGCGTTAGAAATTATGAAGGCAAACAAAAATAATAATAGTTATGTTTTAAATAAACCAAAGGAATTTGTCCAATTTAAAAGCTGTTTTTTCTCTCTCTCTCGCTCTCTTTCTTCTTATTGTTAACTCTTTATACATATAGACCGGTCAGTAGCTGAGTTGGCATCGCGTTTGGATTTTTAGGAAAGAAAGGTGTGGAAGTTCTGGGATGGAAAAGGGTACGATGAGTGGGTAGGAATCTGGGAGCTAATGTGTCCAGGAGTGACGGACGTATGAATCCATCCCTCCCACTGCGATGCAAGGCGATATTCCGAGAAAGTACGGCTGGAGAAGTCAAAAGGTCTCCCTCGACCATTCTCTTCTGATCCGGCTTGACATGCAGCTAGTGGGCAGACATATACGCCGCCAAGACCCGGTCAAACCTCACCCCATAAACCCGGGCACCCCTCCTAAGTCACTTACGGTGGACCTATGGCAGTGGTGTTGGTTTTTGAATAAATGGTTACCGGGGCGGCAGTACCCATACCCGCCTCCCAAAACGGTTTGCTTTTTGCTTGTGTTCATCAAATCAAATTTTTTGCAGTTTCCCATAACATGTGGAAAACTTTAAAAACTTGATTTGATGAACATAAGTACAAACAAAAAATATTGCCAATTGTGTGGATTCATTTTTGAGATCAAGTCTATATGGCGCTTTAGCCATTTTTCCTTTCCAGCGACCATGGATATGTTTGTACTGAAATTAGTTAGTTTTAATCGAAACTACTTGGTTACTGTGTGTTGAAATGGGTAACTAAGTCATTTTTCATTTAAAATATAATTCGCCTTTAATTTATGAAAAAACTCAAAATTATTAATACATATATTGAATTGTTTATTGCTAGAGGAATTCTAGGTATCCACTGACTATCTACATGGTGGATTGCTAAACTCCTTGACTCTGAACGCAAATGAGTTCAAATCCCAACTAAATAAATGTATCTGAGAATTTTCATAAATGAAGAAATAAAAATCTAAATGTGTTAAATACCTCTAGTATTGCGTGATGTAAAACCGTCAAACAGATTTTATTCATGGAGAACTTGTTATAAAAATGCATTCTTTCCCCTTTAAGACCATAAACAAATGGTCAGTAGGTACTTTTTCGCGTAACAGCTGTTTTGCCTTCAGAGGGTTCTTTATTCTTGAAAGTGAACGTAATTCGTTATCCGCCCATTACCTAAAAGCATACTTATCACATGATAAAAGTCACTCAAACTTGAACATACATCTTCCTCCCCTGACAAACAAAAAAGCGACGTCCCCAAATTGCTATAATTTTCGAAAAACCGGTCAATTATCATTAATTTTTAACCCAAAACGTTGACGTGACCATTGTGAGCTTTGGGCTCAATTATCGTCCTCGCCGAGCTTCGAACCAGATGCCGCGTGCTTGACAAGTTGTCACTTTGACCACGAGGCCAGCATGTCTGTTCCCCAGCCCACATGTCGTCTTAGTGGTTATTTGTTTCTGGTGGTTTTTTTTTTTTTTAACTAAGCAATGTATTCTACGTTTTACGTCTACTTAAACATCTCGATAGGAGAGAGAAGTCAATTAATGAGTTGTGATTCTATTTGCCGAATTTAAACAAATCTTTTATTTTAAAATATTCATAATATTTATATAGATGCAAAATAATATTTTTAATATTCATCTGACAGTCCCTTTTGCCACCTATTATCAATAGTACTGAGTTGTAGTTATGCCAAGTGTCGCCCTGGTGAAAATAACAACATTCAAAATCAAAGCATTGCTAGGCCAAATAGCTTCAGCCATATTTAATGACTAGATCTGTAAAGCGGGTACCTAGATCCCGACTTTTGTGTACTCCATTTCCTTTCCTTCCTCACTCCCTTTGTCCTCAAAACCTACCCCATTTGGGCTTGCCAAAGTCGTACTGACTTCGGAGAGTCGAGAGTTGTTGAAATTCTTGTATTTTTCATAAAAAAACAATGATTCCATAATCGGGCTGATGGAACTATCGTGCGCAAGGTATTCACATAAAATAAATACACTTACTTTCAGAACATAAGCAGCCATTTTTTGTATAACATAATACAATAATACTTAACACTTATATATACCTTACCACTAATATTATATGTATATATATATATTGGTTAATTATATATTACATGTATTGGTTAATAAAAAATAAAAAATAAACTTATGGGTATATGAGTATCGCCGTCCCGGGAACCATTTTTGGATAACCAACACCCCTGCCATAGGTCACCCCAAGTGGTTCGCTATGTTTGTTTTCATACTTAGCAGGGGTGCCCAGGGTGAACATTGCCTAGGTCTTTGTGGTGGATTCGCCTGCCCACCTACTGCGTTGCATGCCGGATCGGAAGAGACTGGTTGAAGTAGACCTATCGCCTTGCCCCGCAATGGGAGGGATGGATTCACACGTCCGTGAATCTTGGACTCACTAACTTCCTAAAAGAACTTCCTCTCCTTCCTTTCCCTAAAAAATACCTTCCACACAGCATCCCCAAAGATGACATAGGCCATGGGGAAACTTTTTTCTTCCGGGCCTCCGATATGGAGCTACAGTACTGTGCGAATTAATGTGAACAAAAGTGATGAATTGGAAAAAATAATAAATATTCTTTGTTGAGGAAAAACAATAGAGAAACAATTACAATTATTTTTTTTTAAAACCAAGTGTGTCCTCCCTTAACTTTTTTAACTTCTTGTACACGGTTTGGCATAGAATTAGCATGTTTTTTTACAATTTTCTGATATTTGCGTGTCTCTAAACCATTTTCTGAATTACTGTCACCATCAGCTTGGTTTTTGTTGTGCTTGTCTTGCTTTAACTATAGCCCACCGATTTTCAATTGGATTAAGATCCGAAGAGTTACCTGGCTATTCAAGGTATGTATTTTTTTTGTCTTTGAAATATTTACAATCTTAGTGCGTTTTTTAAGAGAAATATCCATCTTCAAAAATTATAAACAAAAAAGCTTTAGTAAGTTTACCTCTGCAAAAAAACTGTAATTCTAAAAAATTACAAAATTTAACGCATCTGTAATTTGGTGTGTCTCGTAACTCATTGAATGATTTAACAAGAACACAAAATGGCCGCTATTACAATATTCTGCATACAACTGCGAAAAACAAGATTATTGTGCTAATTATCACGTGCTCAAATTAATTCGCACAGTACTGTAATGTAAAAAAAGAAATCTTACGGAAAACTAAAATCTGGTATAATGGGTGTTTTCAACGCGCCGTTGCATTGGTGTGAATTTTCACATAAAATTAAATCATTAAAAATCATACAATTATTTTGAAAACCAGAAATATTACGAACATTTATTAAACGTAAGTCTTGCCTTGAATGGAGCTATGTTTTTAAGTCTCTGTGTCGCTTTGATTTTTTTGTTATCAAATATCTTATCATGAATAAGTGTGGGCGGATGTCAAACCATTTTAAGTACATACTACCTACCTTCGTAATCTCTTAGTGTGTCATCTTATTAATCTAAAAGATCCTTAAGGCTTCGTTCCACTCCAATTAGTTCTGTCTGGACTTAAGGACAGTCAAATGGCCCATTTAACTAAAACGACCCTACTTGTTCTTGTTCCTAATACATTGTTTCCGGTTTATTCCACCTGTGATGAGACAGCGTGGATTATGTCATTTTTTGAATTCCCAGGAAAGTACCTCCTAACCTACTATATAAAAAAGTAATTACAACATCGAAAGTTTTAACTGGTTCAGTGATTAGGAATATGTAATATATGTATGTAGTCACAATATCCAATGTAGTTTTGAGGTGTCTCAACAAATGTCAGTAAAGTAGTACTTTAGGAGAGAGTTACCTGTTGCCGTTCGTATCTAATGACCGAACGGTTACGGAAGTAGCCGATGATATCCGATCAACAGCTTGGCACCTTCAGGGCCGAGATCCCTTGGACGTTGGGTCTAGTTAAGCATTTTACGAAAGGTTTTCAGTTATATGGTATGGACAGGTTATCAATAAGTAAGTAGTTATCATTTTACTCGCCTGCATTATGTAAGTTTAAAATGAAGCCATTCTAAATAATGCAAAATCATACAAAATCATATGTTTTTGTTTTGAAAATTTGATCGCTTAGAAGTATTATAGATGCTTCAATTAAATACTGCATGTAGAAAATATCTTGGCCCTTAAAAATATCGGTAATTTTTTTATAAGTCTTGTAATAAGCCTAGAATAAAATAAATTATAAAGTCTAAAAAAACACTTTGAAGTTCTAACTCTCCTACTTATAAACCTCTCTTCGGATATGGTTTTATTGTTTTATGTGGCAAATTCAGTTTATTTTATGAAAATCGTAAAAAAAAAAAATTTACGCCCGAACCTCACAAAATAAAATATAATATGCATTTTCGCGTTGTTATTTTTGACATCACGGCGACAATACGGCAGTCAAAGAATTTGGAATTTCAAAGTGAACCTTATACCGTCCACCGAAGAACGACTGGCAGCCACACCTATTTTCTGTCAGTACTCCCCCAGACGGAGCGGGGAATAGACGTGTTAGACTCCGCGTTGCTTGTTTTCGTGAAATCAAATTTAAAATTCCGTTTTATTACAATAAACAATGCGTAAAAAATGAATTAATGTTTTTTACAGGCCTTTACGAGATCAACCTTTAAAAAAATTCTCAAATACCTTTTCCAACCTTTCCAAAAGCTTTTTCTCAAGTGTTTTTAAACTCCTCCAAAAAAGGGGCGTCAATTCCGATTTTAATTTTTTCCTGTAGAAAGGTACTATTTGATCGCCTCAAAGCATATTTTTAAATATTAAATGATGTCATTATATTAATCATTATTAAATGATGGGATGGGAAACATAAGATATTGCATATTTGCATTACAGTAAAGTTTTTATATTGATTGCACTTTTCTACATAATCAGTTATTTACATGAATATTTTTTAAGCGCGAACCACACAATTAATTGTTCATATTTATCTAGGCTGTAGGAAAAAGGTAGGTACTGCTTTCTAAATTCAGAAGGGTTAGGTTTTTTTGGTTTTTGTTCCAAGGAAGTGCTAATGAGCTCTCATGACACTGTGACGGTATTAAATAAATTTTATAACAACAGATAATTTGTAACGCCTTTCATTAGCTTATGATAGATGCACGGCTATTTGGGAGTGTATAGGGAACGGTTGATAGAAAATTAACCGTAATAATCGTAGATCGAAACTATTCAAACAGTTTTTATGTACGGGATTAAAAAATCTAAACAGGGTCGTGCTGAGAAAAAATATCAGTTTATTTATTTTTGCTTCACAACCAACCCACTTTGTTCTTTTTGATATCAAAAAAGGACAAAGCCAACATGAAAAATATTTTAGATACTATACAAAGGGATGTAACAATGAATATCACAATGAGCTTTCAGAAACTTTAAAATCTACATGAATTAATAAATTAAAAATATATTTTAAAAACTTAAAACCATATTAAACAGGAAATTTTATAATAGTATATTAGTTAAGTATAATAAATTAGTCGTTTGTAAACTATGTAAAAATAAATAAAACAAAATATACAATTTATCAATATATCTACTATCTACTATACACTATATAAAGAGGTAATATTTGTTTGTTTGTGTGTTTGTTTGCATCGAATAGGCTTCGAAACTATTGAACCGATTTGAAAAATTCTTTCGCTGTTGGGAAGCTACACTATCCCTGGGTGACATAGGCTATATTATATTTTAAAAAAAATAGGCATCCTTACTAAAACTTCAATAATGTAACCCAGGGTGTTAAAAAATTACCTAAAATATTATTTAAATCGCGTGCACTGCGAAAACTATTGATGATAGAATAAAATAATGTACTACGACTTTATAGAACACATCATTATTTACAAAAAAGGTCGGGAAGGCATATGTCTAACTATTATGGTTATGTCACAATAAGTATTCTTTTATTTTAAAAATTATATTGAAATGTCACCGCTCGAAAAGGCTCTTTATTTGTATCTTGGTTTTAATCCTTATCAAAATAAGTTACTTCATATTCAAGACAGCTTTAATACGTTTATTTAACTTTTTGAATTTTTCAATTCGGATATTTAATTAGAAAGATATCACGAGTTTAAATTATAAGTATTAGAAAAAAGTTTCGGCTACGGGCCGGGCGGGAGAGGAGTCAAGAAATGCAGTGCCAGGGGGGTTGGCGGGACGGGGGAGCGGGAGAGCAGTGGTGGGGAAGGTGGAAGTGGAACGCTGCAGGGGAACGCACGGGAAAGGACATGTAAGGAGTGACATTTTATTTATTTGAATATGACATATATTATAAAAGAAAGTCCAAAAAAACGTGCAGCTCGCAAAAACTCAGAAACGACTCCCGGTTCCATCAAGGGAGTTATATGGTGTGGTAGATCTCTATCCCCCTAGGGAATAAGGGTATCCGTTTTTACCTAAAGGCCGTGCTTTTAAAGATATAAGGGCTGAAAATTTCGCCCTCTTGAAATTTCTAGAACAGTCTTCCGGAAAGTTCTAGAAGGTTCCATAGAGCTGTAAAAAGTTGTGGAAGGAGTGGCGGAGTATGTCGTGGAATGATCAGGAATAGGGAATCGGGAACATCATTGTGCAACATTCCAGAACACTATCTTATTGTCTTGAGCGAAGCCGGGTAACCCAGCTAGATATTATAAAAGAAAGTCGAAAAAACGTGTGTCCCGCAAAAACTCAGAAACGAGTCCCGTTACAATCAAGGGAGTTATATGGTGTGGTAGAGCTCTATCCCCCGTACATGATGACGGTTCCACCTAGCTAGAAGGAGATTTAGCACTTACAATGCCTTTCTCGTATAAAAATGATGTTGGTTGCTTGCAGGTGGAAAAATGTAATAAGCAGTAATTGTTGAATGAAATACTAGTATATGTTGAATTATTTGGCGGGCAGGAGATAAGCCGACGTAGCTCAGTGGACAGAGCATTTGATCGAAAATCAGAAGGATGCGGTTTCGAGTCCCGTCGGCAACATGTATCTTTTCTCGGGAGATAGGTGAGTGTTTCAGGCTAATAATTATTACTTATAATAATTGTTACCCTTTGTGCTATGCATAAAAATGTTATTTTAAACATCAGTTTGTCAATTAAATATAATAATGAAGTATTATGAAGTTCTTGTTTTTTAAATACGTAATATTTTCTATGCTCAATCCATCCCTGTGTCCTTCAGTTTAAAAAAGGCATGTGATATTTTTAAGAACAGTTCTGGTGATGCGCTGTCAACAATAGCGACATCTGCTAAACGTTCAACTGAACGCATTTATTAATAAAAAATCATGGCGGTTCAAAGCGCCAGGTGTGTGGAGTTATGACAAGCCGAAAGATTGTTGTTTGGGAGTGTGTTGATTTTATTCATTATGTTATTGTGTCTGTTGACTGTTTTGTCTTTATTAAAGGCACTTAAAAAAACAGTTTTTCCTTTTGATTCGTCGTATGTGTCTTCTGGTGAGTGGAGCTCCGTAGATAATCTGACATACTTAACCACTCGAGCGACAGCGCGATTTAAAACTTTTTCCTTCGATTGGATGTGATTTTTTAAAAATATTTTTCGTCCACATTAAAAAAAATCGTACCTACCTCCAAATTTTAATATGAAGACATACAAACTGATTATATTTCTGAATATCCAATGAATTCACCTATCTTTAATCGATTTTTACATATACGGAGGATTTATAAAAAAAATATTAAAAAATCGTAAACTTTGGTTTAAAAAAAATGTGGTCCTATTTTGGAACGCTGTCAATCGTAGAAAAATAAAAGCGGTCCATATTTTGACCTTAGTCGCTCCAGTGGATAAGCACAATTTTGAAGGCGTACCTAAGCCTCTCGACTAGCAGTTTAGATGTCGCTGGTTCAAATTCCGGCGAGCGCAAGTAAATTTAATTTGATTAATTAATTAAGTTTTTAATATAAAATAATATATTATGCATTTGCCGCGCATTCCGCATAGGAATATACTCTCAGTATCGCCCTGGTGTTTGACCAACATTCAGAAATAAAAATTTGCTTGAAATGGCTTTAATCGTGCTTGGTGACCAGATCTCAATTTCCAGATAGTTCCCCACTTTCCACTTCGCATCTCCTTCCTCTTTCCACTGCCTTCAACCTCACAACAGCCTCATAGTCTCACTAGTTCCAGACGGTTGGGAACAGTTGAGACTGTTGTGCGGAAAAAATATGTTTTGTAAGACGTCTACATATTTTAATTTTGAATCTACTTAAGTATCTTCATAAGAATTCATAGATATATTTGACTTTGATTTGTACTTAGATATTTTGGATGGCGCCTTTGAAGTGATGTTAAAAAACCTATTGTAATTATTATTTTTTTTTATTTTTAATTAATGAATTTGCAATTTGGGAAGCGGGTATGGGTATCGCGCCGTCCCGGGGACCATTTATTGGATGGTGATCATGATGGATGACCTTGTCGGACGCCTGCGGCGGATGCATCTGCCCAGCCGGATTCTGTCGAAATATCACTTTGCACCGCCGTGGCAGGGATGGATTCGCACGTCCGTCACTCCTGGACATGCAGATATTGCAGATCCCCAGATCATACCCATTTCATTCCCAGAACTTCCTCCCTCGTTTTCCTAAAACGACCCTCCACACAGCATCCCTAAAGGTGACACAAGCCCTGAGGGGAATTATTTTCCTCAGGGCCTCCTATGTGGAGGTAATGAAAAATAAATTAAAAACATAGGTATGTTTTTAAAATTCGTTAGTATCTAAAATAAATAATGACAGAAATATTATGAAGTTTTATTATTAATTATTTTTACCCAAAAGCTTTACAAAACTAATCTACCTTTATTTGAAAAAAAAAAAACTTTTTATTTCGTCAACCTCGAACCCTTTTAAACTAATTGCTTCACCCCCTTTTATTTAGTCACCCAATATTACCACATCAATTTTGATGCGAATATATCTGCAGCTGACATTACGCGCCTCAGGCAGTTCGTGGATTCAGCTGCTCGCCCGCTGTGAAATGTGTTTGATTTATCCGCTCGACAAAAGGTAACAGGATGACTGTATTAGTCATTAACAACGGATTTGTATAAGCAGATTGTAATTTTTTTTTTTAATTTTCGTATAATTCATATTTAATACACTTTTGAATGAAGTCGTCTTTAATTTTTCGTGATTGTGATTAGGTTGTAGGTAAAAGAGCACGCAGGGATGGCTAGTTGATACCTAACAAGTAGTAGCAACGAACTATTGATCAATCATGAAATATTTATCAATCAAGAAATTTAGATCAATCAATAAATATTGATCAATCAATAAATATTGATCAATCAATAAATATTGATCAATCAATAAATATTGTTCAATCAATATATATTGATCAATTTTGAAATAATGTACTATAATGTGATATTGATCAATCATGAAGTATTGATCGATCATGAAATATTGATTAATCGTTAAATATTGCTCAAGTATTTCCTAAATATAGAGAAATATGAAATAATTAACTTGAAAATGGATTAAGGTGATCCAATAGTCCAGGAAAAAATTGAAATCGGATTCCACGCCCTTTATGGGAGGAGTTTAAAAATACTTGAGAAAAAGCTCTCGGAAAGGTTGGAATATTTATCGATATTTGAAAAAAACATTTTTACATGTTGACTCCGTAAAGGCCTGTAAAAAATATAAATTCCTTTTTTACGCATTGTTTATTGTAATTAAACGGAAATTTAAAAATGATTTCACGAAAGCAAGCGGCGCGGAGCCACACGTCTATTTCCCGCTATGGACGGGGCGTGACTGATACGAAATGGGTTGTGTCTATTGCGTGGTTCTTGGGGCCATGCCATAAGCGTCACTTCAATATTCGAATTCGTAGAGTACGGGCCGTATTGATTGGTGTCAAAAATAAGAACGAGAAAATTCATGTTTTACTTTATTTTGTGAAGTTCGGGCGTAAATATCAATTTTTTTTGCGATTATTATAAAAGAAACTGAATTTGCCACATTATACAATAAAACCATGTCCAAAAAGGGATTTATAAGTAGGAGAGTTTGCACTGAAAAGTGTTTTTTATAGACCAAAAAATTTTATTTTTTTCTAGGCTTATTAAAGGACTTTACTAAAATGACCGATATTTTTAAGGGCCAAGGCATGTTCTGCACGCAGTATTTAATTGAAGCATCTATAATACTACTAAGCTATCAAATTTTCAAAACAAAAAACATATGATTTTGTATGATTTTGCATTATTTAGTATGACTTCATCGTAAAGAACAAAAAGACAATATAACCAAAATTTTATAACATAAAATAATAAAACATTTACACGATACACACAAAACCAATATAAACGCAACACTCACAAATACACAAATTATAATATATGCTGATTTTCAATTTTTTTAATTTAGTTTTTTAGTTTTTTAATTTTGTTTAAATTTTTAATCTTTATTTTTGGTTTAAATTTATCTTTATTTTAAGTGTTTTTACGTCACTAACATAATATAATTTTAAAACTGTATTATGTATAAATTCTTATATTATAAAAGGTGAGGTCCGGGTATACAACCCAGTGAGGCCAACATTACTGGATTGTACTATAAAATGTAAAATTTTGTATCAAAAATAAAAAATAAAAATTATCAATCATGCAATATTGATCAATAATTAAATTATTGTATGATTGTGGAGTAGACTTAATAGCTAAGGGTAACAACAACGACAACCCTTTGTTAGGGTACCCCGATGTCGGCTTCTAAACCAACATCAGCACACCAACACGTCCCTGGCTAGCTCTCAGCGGGACAAGGGTACTCTCTATTCAGGGGGTGGGCAGCTCAAGGCTAGGGAACTTCTCTCCATCCTTCGGTGACCCACGGGATCCTCACTGGCCAACAATCCTCCCGCCGTAGCAGAATAATAACAATGTTAAATCATTTAGACATGTATTGTAAACTCAAACACATACATAGGTCTCTACAGTACAATTCAATTACAAGAAATGCAAATTACACAAACCTAGCTAAAGTGTTTAACTCTCTCTGACTGTCTCTCAAAACGAAACTCTCCGAGTCGTGATTTCCGCGGGGGCCCTACATTTCACTGAATTACGGACACATTTAAGGAGGAAATCAAGATACAGCTTACATGTAGGTTGGCAGGAACCTCGTCTCATGTGGCAGCTTCATCAGGCACTTCGTAGTCTAAATAGACCGAACTGTAGTACGGCAAAAGGCCGATTTTACTCAAAGTATTTCAATAATAACTCGCGGCCCCATTGAATTGGGTCCGCTGGCTACTAGTGAGCCGCTAGCGTGTGTTCGCAAAGGCGCTCAGATTGTTTCTGTCGAGCGGAGTGGCCGCGGGATGCCGAGAGTGGCAGGGTACGGGGCGAGGCAAGGAGAAACAGGATACGGCGCGGGGAGGCGGCGGCCGAGCCGTGAGGACAGCTGCGTTCTCGAAACTACTCGCTTCAAGGGCGTATCGTAACACCTTATTGAAATATGGATTAAAAATTAAATTGAATAAATACCACGGAAGAATCGCTCGCAATATTATTATTTGTCATAATACATTGTGAAGGAGATTTTTAACAGGAAATTGTTTCGATTTTTTTTTAACTTCTCATTGTTGATCTATTTGTGGTAAAACAAATTGCAATAGGTTTGATGATAATAACTGAATTCGTGTTTTAGCCGCCTAGTACCTACATTTGTGGGAATTAAAAAAAATATTGTTATATAAAAATTGGATAACGATACTTACCTATTTACACTAACTCCCACCCAGAAAGCCACGAGGAAAATATTTTCCCTCAGGGCCTACATTTCGGAATGCTTCGTGGAAAGGGAGGAGAGAAAGTTCTGAGAAGGAAAAGGGTTAGAGATGGGTGGGTAGCAATTTGGCGGTCAGTGTGTCCAGGAATGACAGACGTATGAATCATCCCTCCCACTGCGGTACAAGGCAGTGGATCGAAAGAGTCTGACGGAAGCCCGGTCAAAGGATCTCCGGCAAACGGCCTCTTCCGATCATCGATACGACAAGCGTATCCGCCGTCAAGACCAGAACAAACCTCATCCCATGAACCCGAGCACACATGCTAAGTCACTGGCCGTAGTTCGCCACTTGGGGTGACTTATGGCGGCGGTAATACATCGTACGTACGTTAAACCATTTTTCGATTAATTTTCATCTCTATGAAATTCTCTCTTATATATAACCTTTTAGGCTCCATATTGCATTATCAATTCAATCTTAAATGGATAAAAAATGACAGTCCGTCTTTGAACTCAAATTCTAAGCCATCTGGGTCATACACTCTTCGGTGGACGGACAAAAACGGTTACAAACGATTAAACCGATCAAACTTTGACGTGGCTAAGTATTGACATCCGGTTCGAACCCTTTCCCGGCCAATCTACTAATAATACTTAACCCTTTACATTATTAATGCGATGATTCACAAAATTATTATTACCTATGGTACCTAAGTCGGGGAACGTAACTAATGCTAGAAATATAAATTGGTACCTACGAGTACTTCAAACAAGAAAGGGTTAAACACGAATAACCTATTAATATCATTGAAGATAGGCAGGTACACTATTATGAGCCTGGTATTATAAATACTCGACGTAGGTAATTTTATTTTGAATACATACTAATATAACGGTTAGGTATCTAAACTAGTCCGAGCGAGAGCATGCGGTCGTCATCGACGTTTGTCAAAACTTCGTAGATCACAAGACTGGGACACTGAATTCAATCGGACCCCTAATAACCTGTATTAGAACCTACAAAAAAAATTACAACAATTTTTTTTTATATGAGCTATATAAGTACTCTGTTTCAGGATCTAAACGTCACAATATTTATAATATTGAAATTGGTTCCCATTGCCGTAAAACAAAGTAGATTGTTCACTCCACCCTAAAGTAGGTAAGAACTGTAAGCAGGTACTTACTCAATTACGAACAAGAAGAAGAACGATAGTTTAGGAATTCTAAAAATATAAACAAAGATTATTTTTGTATGTAATTTTATTTGTTACACAAAAATATTAGGTACTAGCTGGGTTACCCGGCTTCGCTCAGGACAATAAGATAGTGTTCTGGAATGTTGCACAATGATGTTCCCGATTCCCTATTCCTGATCATTCCACGACATACTCCGCCACTCCTTCCACAACTTTCTACAGCTCTATGGAACCTTCTAGAACTTTCCGGAAGACTGTTCTAGAAATTTCAAGAGGGCGAAACTTTCAGCCCTTATATCTTTAAAAGCACGCCCTTTGGGTAAAAACGGATACCCTTATTCCCTAGGGGGGATAGAGATCTACCACACCATATAACTCCCTTGATCGAACCGGGACTCGTTTCTGAGTTTTTGCGAGCTGCACGTTTTTTTGGACTTTCTTTTATAATATATGCCATATTCAAGTAAATAAAATTAATGTTACTCCTCACATATCCTTTCCCGTGCGTTCCCCTCCAGCGTTCCACTTCCACCTTCCCCACCACCGCTCTCCCGCTCTCCCGTCCCGCCAACCCCCCTGGCACTGCATTTCTTGACTCCTCTCCCGCCCGGCCCGTAGCCAAAACTTTTTTCTAATACTAACAATTTTAAACTCGTGATATCTTTCTAATTAAATATCCGAATCGAAAAATTCAAAAAGTTAAATAAAGGTATTGAAGTTGTCTTGAATATGAAGTAATTTATTTTGATAAGGATTAAAACCAAGATACAAATAAAGAGCCTTTTCAAGCGGTGATATTTAAATTAAATTTTTAAAATAAAAGAATACTTATTGTAGCATAACCATAATAGTTAGACATATGCTGTCGCGACCTTTTTTGTAAATAATGATGTTTTATATAAAGTCGTAGTACATTGTTTTATTCTATCATCAATAGTTTTTGCAGCGCACGCGATTTAAAGAATATTTTAGGTAATTTTTTTACACCCTGGGTTACATTATTGAAGTTTTAGTAAGGATCCCTAATTTTTTTGAAAATATAATATAGCCTATGTCACTCGGGGATAGTGTAGCTTCCCAACAGTGAAAGAATTTTTCAAATCGGTTCAGTAGTTTCGGAGCCTATTCGATGCAAACAAACAAACAAACAAATCTTTCCTCTTTATATAGTGTGTTAGATGTAATGGCTTCTAGTGTTTGTAGGATAACGTGAATTAATTTAACCCTTTATATAAATTTATATAAATGCACTCTCTATACATATATTAGTATACACCTACTCATAGAAGCTCCATCAGTATTTTATATGTTAGAATTCGGTGGCTGGGTCATGTAGAGAGAATGACTGAGCATCAAGCACCAAAGTCCCTGCTGAATTCAAGACCGACAGGGCGAAGGAGCCTGGGAAGACCATATTTAAGATGGAGCGACAACGCCACCACCTTGGCTATTGTAAACAGGAGAGAGCTGGCAAAAAAATCCTGATGAGTGGAGGAAGACTCTTGAGGAGGCCAAGACCCACCAGGGGTTGTAGAGCCAAGAATCCTACGTAAAGATGATGACTTGTACATAGGTAAGAAAATTTAAATAAGAATAATAAAATTTAATAAATAAATAGGTGTGCTCTACGTTATTGGTCCAGAAAATATATTTATTCGATATTCGATCCTGAAGTCAGACGAGATTCCATGATGAGGACATTTTTCTGTAGTATCTCAGGAATCAATATCGAAAATAGGGCAAGGTTCAAGGGCCGACGAGTTGAACACAGAAACGGTGTGATATTCCTGGAAACCAACTTAGAGCCTACTGGGTTAAGTAAACTTTGCTGGAATATTAATAGATACATATAACTAGTAGATAGGTAATTGATCTTCGACGAAAATGGTATATCGGATAGGAATTCCAATGTTTACATCTAAAGTTAGTAAAGGTAATTCTCTTTTGGTAGTACCGGTTATTGCTAATTATTATTTCCTAATTATAGCAAATTGGTATCGGCGTACATTCTTCCATATCCCTCGAAGGCATCTGTGGTCGAGGGGTAGGGCTTTCGATTAGCAATCCAAAGTTCGCAGGTTCAAAACCCTGCGAATAAATATTATTTAATTAATTTGTGGGGTAAAGTTCGGTTTATGGGCGAAATTCCTAAAAAATAAAACTAGTTATTTTTATACTAACTTTGGGCCGGGGAATCCGAATCTGAAAGAATTAGGTGGGGGCAAGCAAAAATAAACGAATTACACGACTTTAAAAATTTCGATACACAAACAATCTGCAATGAAATAATGACACATCTTTTTATGGGCGATACTCCGAAAGAAGAAATTTAATTATCTTTATACGACTTTAACGACTGTACAATTTTGAATTCACAAACAATATAAAAGGCCATTTTGAACGCTTTCTGACAATAAATATCATAGAAAAAAACCAAAGATATTACATATTAACATATAAAATTAAGTGTTGCCATTAAGCAATAATATCAATAACGTAAAAAAACATGTTTATATATTTCAGTTATTATTTTTTAATAAATTTTATTCACTTTTGTATCACAAACCATGTTACACAAACCTAACTTAGCCGCTAAACTACTTGAAAACTGGGATGTTTTCTTGCCTTGACGCGAGTAGGCGCTACGAAGGGGGTACTTTCTTTTCTATCACAAACCATGTTACACAAACCTAGCGTAGCCGCTAAACTACTTGAAAACTGGGATGTTTTCTTGCCTTGACGCGAGTAGGCGCTACGAAGGGGGCACTTTCTTTTCTATCACAAACCATGTTACACAAACCTAGCGTAGCCGCTAAACTACTTGAAAACTGGGATGTTTTCTTGCCTTGACGCGAGTAGACGCTACGAAGGGGGCACTTTCTTTTCTATCACAAACCATGTTACACAAACCTAGCGTAGCCGCTAAACTACTTGAAAATTGGGATGTTTTCTTGCCTTGACGCGAGTAGGCGCTACGAAGGGGGCACTTTCTTTTCTATCACAAACCATGTTACACAAACCTAGCGTAGCCGCTAAACTACTTAAAAACTGGGATGTTTTCTTGCCTTGACGCGAGTAGGCGCTACGAAGGGGGCACTTTCTTTTCTATCACAAACCATGTTACACAAACCTGTTATCTATTCACATTGTTTCATATAATAACATTGATATTGGTGACCGGTCTACGTCACAACTTTTTAAGACTACGAATTTTCACACTTTTGGTCTAAGAATACGGTCGTTGAGATAGTCATAATTCATCAGGTTGATGTGAGTTTTTTTACGTTATTGATATTATTGCTTAATGGCAACACTTAATTTTATATGTTAATATGTAATATATTTGGTTTTTTTCTATGATATTTATTGTCAGAAAGCGTTCAAAATGGCCTTTTATATTGTTTGTGAATTCAAAATTGTACAGTCGTTAACTCAGTTAATATTGCCGAGTGTAACCTAATTCTTTCAGATTCGGATTTCCCAGCCCAAAGTTAGTATAAAGATAATTAAATTTCTTCTTTCGGAGTATCGCCCATAAAAAGATGTGTCATTATTTCATTGCAGATTGTTTGTGTATCGAAATTTTTAAAGTCGTGTAATTCGTTTATTTTTGCTTGCCCCCACCTAATTCTTTCAGATTCGGATTCCCCGGCCCAAAGTAAGTATAAAAATAACTAGTTTTATTTTTTAGGAATTTCGCCCATAAACCGAATTTTTTCCAATTTGTGTTATTTCACAAGATATTGGATTAAAAAATCTACATTTGCGGCACGTTCCAGAGGAACATACCCTCAGTATGGCCTGGTGGAAGACCACCATTCAGAATCGAAACATTGCCTGAAATGGCTTTAGTCGTGGTTAGTGAACAGATCTGAATAGCCGGGTACTTCCCCATTTCCCACTCAGCCTCACAATATACCCCAATTGGGGATGCCATAGTCTCACTGTCTCAAGGCGGGTGTAGTCGGGACTCTTGTGCGGTATTCACAATAAAATAAACGATTTATTTGCCATTTGTGGAAAAGTTGTGACGGTTTTGCTGCTGAATATAGAACTGCTAGTAAATATTAATAAAGACATTTTTCGATAATAATAATAATAATAATAAAATCCTCTATCTAAAATGTTAATTAAAAGCAAGTTTGGAATAAAAATTAAAGGTAATACTAGAGAGAGAAATATAATTTCTCATTTATTATTTATGGATGATTTAAAATTATATTCGAATTCTGAACCAAATTTAGAGAAAATGATTAAAGTAGTTAAAAATTTTTCAGATGATATTAAAATGACTTTTGGTTTAGATAAATGTAGAACGATCCATATAGAGAATGGTAAAATTGTAGATGGAGACGAGGGTATATTTAGAAATTTCAAAATTGAAAGTATGAAAGGGGGTGAGGTTTATAAATATTTAGGATATCCGCAATCAAATAGATTAGATCATACTAGTATTAAAAATGATATTAGGATTAAATTTAAAACTAGGATCAGAAAAATTTTGAAATGCAATCTATCTGCTAAAAATTTAGTAAAGGCGATAAATACTTGGGCAATACCTCTATTAACTTACTCATTTGGCATAATTAAATGGTCTAATACAGATTTAGATAGCTTAGAACGATTGATTAGAACTACATTAACTAAATTTCATTGCCATCATCCAAATTCAGCTGTAGAACGAATTAATTTACCCAGAAATTTAGGAGGTAGAGGTATAGTCAAAATAACATCTTTAAAACATAATCAGGTTGAAATGCTAAGAAATTTTTTCCATAGGAAAGCTGATAGTTCAGAAATGCACAAAATTATTTGCAAGGCAGATAGAAATACTTCACCATTAAATTTATACGACGAGAATGCCAGCATTCTTATAAATACCAACCAGGAATTATTAGATTCCTGGTCAAATAAAATTCTTCACGCAAAACACTTCAATTATCTCAACCAAACATATGTTGACAAATTTTCGTCAAACAAATGGTTGAGTATTGGAGAGTTGAGCGCAGAAATAGAAGGCTTTATGCTTGCCATACAAGATAGAGTCATTAATACTAAAAATTATAGGAAGCATATCATCAAAGATGCAAATCAAATTGATGATTTATGTAGAAAATGTTTGGCTTTTCCGGAAACTATAGAACATATTATATCGGGATGTTCTGTATTAGCGCCGTCCGAGTATACATTTAGGCACAATCAAGTTTTAAAAATAATTCACCAAAGTTTGGTAATTAAACATAACTTGATTGAATGCCGTAATGTACGATATTATGAATATGAACCAAATTCATTTTTAGAAAATGAATTTTATAAAATTTATTATGATAAAACTATTCTGACAGACAGAAGAATTAGTCATAATAGACCCGATATAGTTTTACATGACAAAATTAAGAAAATAACTTATATCATTGATGTCGCTATTCCAAATTCTTGTAATATTCAGAAAACTGTTTCTGAAAAAATAAGAAAATATACAGATTTAGGAAATGAAATTAAAAGAATTTGGCATTCTCAGACTATAAAAATATTACCATTTGTTATTTCGGCTACTGGCATTATACCTAGCTCTCTCATTCAAAATTTAGGCGTATTAGATTTGTCAAAAAATTTGTACATAAAAATGCAAAAGTCGGTCATTTTAAATACATGTAGGATTACGAAAGATTTTTTAAATATTTATATTGAGGGATCAGTAGGATTTATCGGACCAGTTAGGATTTCATCAGAGCCGAACCCTCTGATATGAAAATATCTGGAGTCGGTGAAATATTTTCCCATTATGTTTCTGGTGGATTGACGTATTGTTCTTGTATTGTTTTATTCTTATATAGTGCACTTACATTGCGTTCATTTACTAGATATTCATTTGTGGAAAAGTGTGTGGAAGGGTTTAGTCTTTCATTTGGGAAAGATTCAACCCGGACATAAAATCTGGAGCACCGTAAAAAATTGGATAATTTATAGAGCGCCGTTTTTGTGAAAAATCACCTCAAGGGCGCTGTACAATTTATTCATAATTCTTAGGTTCTATCTAATTTTAATATTTACAAATGGATACAGAAACATACTTACCTGCAGGTCACTTCCGATAAACACTTTAATTAGAAAGTTTGTGCTTGGAAAAGATACGGCTTTGCACGCGGAGGGTATTATATTTAAAACACTGGACATTGCATTGCTACCCCCATCACTATAAGAATTACATTTTAAAAGATTAGTGGCAAAAGTGGAGTTGATAATATCAAAATATGTATTTTAAAAGACTGGAGAATTTAGGACTCTTTAGGGCTGGAGAATGTTATTGAAATGACCTTTAAAAACGCTTACAAATAGTTTTTTTTTTTTTTTTTCCCTACATTTTTAGGTTAGTTATTTACAGTGTCGCGGGCATTGAATGTGAAGGTGAAAGAATTTGAGTTTATGGATACGACTGTCTGAAAAGGTGGGTTTTAAGTTTAGCTCTAAATTCTGCCGAGTCTGTGATCGTTCTTAAGTCATGTGGCAGTCCATTCCAGGCTTTAGGTCCCGACACTCCGAAAGCGCGCTCACCGAACTTAGTATCTGGTGTGCGCTTTGGTTCCTTTAACCTTCCAACAGCTGATGACGCTGCCGACCTTAGGGTTGACTGTCGAGAATTTGAATGTTCAGGAATACACATTTCCGATAAGTATGCCGGAGCCATTCCGTTAAGGGACTTAAATACCATCCAGCAGAGCTTGAACTGGATTCTTTCAGGACATTTGAGCCAGTGAAGATTTTTGAGATGCTCTGAAATATGGGAATATTTAGATACGCCGGTGATAAGTCTTGCCGCAGCGTTGAAAACGGATTGTAATTTGTTGATTTGATATTTTGGAAGACAGGTTCAATTTTGTTGACGGTAAAGGCTTTCTATTCTCCGAAAAAAATTCTCTCAATGACACAGAAGATATTCATTCATTTTGACGATAGAGTCTTCGGAATAGCTGTTAAATAATTCGTTTGAGATGGATTTACGGTTCTAAATAAGATTCTTAATAATACTGCTCTCAAATTATCGCCCATGAAAAAATATACAATATGTAGGTATTTATGAAGTCATGAAAATTTTATTGGGGAAAATACTTTTTATTGGCTATTGATCTCAAGAACCAGTCTTAGAAATGACCGGTTATAATATGACAAAGTTCAAAAGTGTACAAATATTTATTCATTGACGTATTAAATACAAAGTTCATTTATAACAACAGTGAAACATAAAAAAAAGATTACAAAATATACAAATAAAGCATAAACTCAAAACAATAAATAAGAATATATCTAATTCTAATCCACATGCAATTATAATACTAACAATAAAAATAAAAAAATAATAAAAGAAAATGGAATTAAAATAAAATGATTTCTCATTCATTGTTTACAGCTAAAAAATGGTGGACTAATTTGGCTTTAAATGTAAAGGGATTTAAATTGAATATGTCATGTCAGCAATATCAGATAGTTCATTGCCCAATCTATGAATTCTTTCTAACACAGAATACAAAGCGTAGTTATTGTCATAAAATAAAATATTCCGTCTTGTATATTTTGGAGGTTCGTGTAAGGATAACAAGTTGATAGCGTCAGGACAGTCCAACCTTGAATGAACAATTTTATATAATAAGAGGAGATCACATATTATACGCATTTCACATAATTTCGATTACTACGTAAATTGACATAATTGATTTCAATAATAGGAACACCAATTTTGAAATTAATAAAACGTAAGAATTTATTTTGAATTTTTTCAATTTGTAAACAATGACAGTTGAATTGAGGACACCAAATGCTAGAATTGTATTCAACCTGACTTCTAACCAAATATTTTATGAATTAATTATTTTTCCGATATAGATGAACCATACATGAAAATCGAACAGGATTTTGGGCACTTTCCACGCGTGCTACAATAATTGTTTTCATCGGGTGTTAAAATCACCAATGAAATATGCACATCGCCATTGAATATTCATTGATTTTAACGAGGGGATGATTGCTCCTTCCCTTGGGGGCTGTGTAATTTCCAATTGAAGTATAATGTAATATAATACTTTTAAATTTGGTTATTTTGAGGTATGGCATTAAAAAAACTCTATGATCACCTGTGTAACAAAATAATAATATGTTCTATGGAAATATGTTACAAGAAAAATTTGTGATTCGCGTGGTATGAAGATTGATATAGTTCTCTGCGTAAAAAATGTAGTAATAATATTTTGACTTCTACATTAGATAGGTCACAATTTCAGAAATGTAGAGCACCTGTAGATACTAATAGCATTAAAATAAGGGACGTTTTGATACCTGCAACAAATTATCGAAAATGACAATCACTTCGAGGAAAACAATTTCCCTCGGTGCCTGAATCAACTTTGGGGATGCTGTACGAAAGTTCTTTTTAACGAAAGGAAGGAGAGGAAATTCTGGGAAGGAAAAATGTATGAGGGGTCTGTAGGAATTTGGGGATCAGTGTGTCCGGATGTATAAATCCATTCCTCCCACTACGGTGCAAGGCGATGGGTCATGCTGTAGGTAGGCAAACACAGCCGTCTAGAAAATCCTCACTCGATGAACCCGGGTATCACTGCTAAGTCACCAAACGTAGCTAACCTTAGAGTGACCTGTGGTGGGGGTGTTAGTAAAAAATAAATAGTTCCCGGGGATATTCCGATCAAACAAATTTATTTTAAGTGTCGTTTATGCCTACTTATACATTGGTAAATACAGTAGACGAACAACTAGTTTTATTTAGCATTTGAATGAAAATATGTTGTATTATTTTGTTATTCGGCAATACACACCCCTTTGGGCTAACTTTAGTTATATTTTGTATAATTAACGGCCGGCGTAGTCCAGTGGTAAGGCTCTTAAGTAGCACTCCGAAGGTCGCGGGATCTAATTCCGGCGTGACAAATAAATTTTATTTGATTAATTTGTGTTATTTCACAATTTATTCATTTCAAATAATACACAGCATATTTGTGGCACGTTCCAAAGTGGAAGATTCTCTCAGTGCCGCCCTGGTATAAGACCACCATTCAGAATTTAAACGTTGCTTGAAATTCCTTTAGCCGTGTTTGGTGACCAGATCCGAATAGCCAGGTACTTCCCCACCTTCCTCTTCCACAATATACCCCAATTGGGGATGCCACAGTCCCACTGGCTCAAGACGGGAGCAGTTGGGACTCTTGTTCAGTATTCATTTAAAAAAAAAAAAAAGTATAACCGACCACATATTGTATATAAGTATGCCAGGGGGCCAACTGTCAGAGGATCAACTGTCACGGAACCGTTAGTTTTACCACGTTACTGTAAGTATAATAGGTCCTTAGATATTACTAGTTTCAGGTAGGTACTTTCATCTACCTCAGTGAAACATTAAAAACTCTAGAAGGAATACTAGCTAAAATTTAGTGTAGATAATTTATAGTATCTACATACTTTGTGTAAAAAGTAAGTTTTTTTTACAAAAATAATATTGTTCGAGTTAAAATTTTTAGTTAAAAATGTTAAATACCTACCAAGGTATTCTTAGGATATTTTAAAGGTTTTAAAGAATGCTACCCATAAATGTAAATTTAACAAAGTAGGTAACATGCTTTGTCGAAAGAAAAGAGAGGGCAATATATGGTTGGAGATTATCCTTTTCGTTTTTCTGATTCGTGTCCTATATGTTGACCTGGGAAATTGCGAGGTGACCATTATTTGGATTTTTTTTTCCAAAAATTGTATGTGAAAAGTTTATGAAGTTTCTTCTATTAGAGAACAATTAAAAAAAATTATAAGATATCTATTATAGAGGTCTCCATGGTCGATGTGTATAGATTTCGACAAGCAATTTGTATTTTGTATTATTTCGCAATTAAAATAATAAATAGTTTATTTGCGGCTCGTTCCAATGTGGAAGATGCTCTCAGTATCGACCTGGTGTAAGACCATCATTCAGAATTGAAACTCTACCTGAAATGGCTTAAGCCATATTTGATTAGCCAGGTACTTCCCCACCTTCCTCTTAACCTTCTCAAGCCCTATCTACTACCTTCAGCCTGACATTATTCCTCAATATTGGGGATTCTATAGTCTCCCTGGATCCAGACGGTTGGGGGCACACACTTTAAAAAAATGAAACTATACAAATGACGATTTTTTTTAAAAGCTGAATATAATTTAACGATTAGAAACTTTCTACCTATCTGCCACGAATTGTTAGAAGGGATCTCGAATCTTTAATTTTTTCACGATTTTAAATTCCTTCTACTATCAACATTGTAAGCGGAAAATGTTGCTTGTATAAAAACGTAGATTACCTCCTACATGAATAACTCGACATAAAGACGTCTACGTACCTATGTCCCCTACATATAAAATCGGCCCTACTAACTATTATTGCATCCTTCTTTGTGGTCTGATGATGGTTCATTTAATAATTAAGATTTCTTTTATATATCTACTCATTGGAATGCCTTTATCTTGAACCTTCCTTTTTTGCGTCACCTTCCTCTCCATACTACCGTCATTGCAGCCTCACAAATTACTTCGAATGGGGAAGTCCTAGGTCCACTGACTTTAGACTTTTGGAAGCGGTTGGAACTCCTGAGAGGTATTCACATGACAAAGTTAATAAAGTTTTTCAAACTGAATTGCTAGAACGGATTTATTGTTGCCTTGAATGCAACTTATAATCCACAACTTAGTCCCAAAACTTCCTTAATTAACTAACCAACCATCACGCCGTGTTTCCGCAGGGATAGGCAGAGAGAACAGACCACCAAACAACTCAGACTTGACAAACATTCCTTGCCTCATTTACAATCACTTCTGATTTTCGAAATGACCCGATTCAAGTACCTATTTGGTTCCCTTGACTGTGCCATGACTCTTTAAACGTCCAACACTTCTTTTACCATTCACACTCGCGTCATATATCATACTTTCTTTATTCAATAGCTCTGCTTGCCTAAAACATCTAAGAGTCTCCTTATTAATCTTACTCATTACGCTTACATCAACCTTGCATTCTTAGCCAGATCCCTAAATACAGGGATTTTATTTCTACGTTATTACCTAAGTCTTACATTCTGTTTTCTAATAGAAAGTTAGTATTCTCAGCATCCCATTAAAAAATCTCATTGTCACCCAAGCCGGTCACAAGCCCCGGCAGCGGGGGGTGTGCGTCAGAGTGGAGGGGGTGGGGGAGGGGTGGGTGGCGCATGCGCCTGATGGGGGCGCGCATCGAGCGAGCGGGGACAGCGGCCCCGTGCCCCGTGCCATGTCACTTCTCTCCCGCACCGCGCCCTGGATGTATTGACCTTCTGCCATCCCTACCCGCTAGCCACCCACCCACCCATCATCCACCCACCCAGTCACCTTACTTCCTCCACCCACTTGGTGGCGCAGAGGTGTGAGCTTGTTGATTTATATTTAAACCAATGATGGATCGTTGTTTGATTCGTATGTCGCGAGAAAGTCTTCGAACCAATCGCCAATTTGTTATCATCATGGTTTCATCGTTTCATGACAGTTGATCCGCTGACAGTTGGCCACCGACATACTTATAAACAATATGCAGTCGGTTTAGGGAAAATAAGTTTATTTAATTACACAAAATATACCTAAATGACCCTGAAAGGGTGTGCAGAGAGGATTTACTGCCGTTTATATACTGAGTGTACAAGCGCATAAGTATCTACAGAAAATCGACACTGTATATAAATTCATTTGATATTCATACCAACTTATTATTAAGAGTATATTTGCAGCCGATTTTACGTTTGATATTGGTAAATAATGCCAAAAAAACTAGCTTTATAGTAATAAATATGATTTTTTGTCCAACTATGGGCGGATCAACTTTCAGTTCATATACCGAGTGTACAAGCGCATAAGTACAGAAAATCGTCACTGTATATAAATTCAAATAATATTCATACCAACTTGCAACTTAAGGGTATATTTGAAGCCGATTTTACGTTTGATATTGGTAAATAATGACAATTTTTTTTTTGTTTTAAAGTAATAAATATAATTTTTTTGTCCAACTATGGGCGGATCAACTTACGGTTTATATACCGAGTGCACAAGCGCATAAGCACAGAAAATCGACAGGGCATATAAATTCATTTGATATTTATACCAACTTATTATTAAAGGTATATTTGAAGTCGATTTTACGTTTGATATTGGTAAATAATTCACAAAAAATTCTATTTATATAGTAAATATCATTTTGGGGTTAAACTATGGGTGGATCAACTTTCGGGTCACAAATAGTAGTAATTAGAGTAACAATAAACAAGTACTGTTTTGAATTAGAGTAACAATTTTTTTTTATACCTAAGTAGGTGTTGACATGTTCATAGGTTTACATATAACAATATCTAATTACAGTTTTACATTATTCTGCTACAATGATTAGATCCTTTATTTAAAAAAAAACACATAACAGACCTTTGTGGGTTGCTTCTATTAAATGTGTTGTGTTTTTATTTAGTGAATATGTTATTCTTTATTTTACAGTTTGTATTTTTACGAAATCTCTTCCTGTTGACTTAGTCCAGTTATTTTTTAAATTTGTGTTTTGAAAAGTATCTATCTTGTTTTTGTTTCTTAATTACTAATGAAATAATATTACAGATGGATATTATGTAGGTTTTTAAATTTCTCTTCCATATTTTGTGTCATAGGTACTGAAATACATCAATAGAATCATTGACTTTTCTGATAATTGTCTGGTAATGATATGAAAAAAATGTTTTTGGTAGATTGGTAGGGCTACTAAAGTGGTATATAGAACCCTAACAGTGTGCGTTTAAAATCATTAAATAATAATATATAGAACCTAAATACATTTATATATGAATATGCAGAAACCTGCAGGTATCTGCTTGAAGTTTGTTCATAATAGAAAATCGATTTCAATAAGCCTATTTTCTCAGAAAAGTGAGCCTTTGTATCTTCTTACATTTTGTTTTTAAGTGAATACCGCACAAGAGTCTCAACTGCTCCCAACCACTTGGAGAGACTATAACATCCCCAATTGGGGTATGTTGTGATGCTGAAGGTAATTGGGGGAAGGAGTTGGGGAATTGCCTGGCTATTCAGATCTGGTCACCAAATATGGCTAAAGCAATTTCGAGCTACGTTTAATTTCTGAATGGTTATCTCCATACTTCATTAGAGGAATTGTGAAATAATAAAAATCAATCAAATAAAATTTATTTATTGTTATCAAGTTTAATTTGTAGAACTCCATTTTAATTTTTATTTTTTTTATATATTCAATAATTTTATTATTAAATTAATAAAAACAGTTTATTTATAAACAAGTTCTGCTGGTAATTATTATTACGCGTGACAGCTGTTTCGCCTTCTGAGGGCAGTATCAAACAGTTTGATAATGCCCTCAGAAGGCGAAACAGCTGTCACGCGTAATAATAATTACCAGCAGAACTTGTTTATAAATAAACTGTTTTTATTAATTTAATAATAAAATTATTGAATATATAAAATAAATACAAATAAAATTTGTTTGCTTGAACTCACGTCAAGAGTCTTGTCCTTCGACCACGAAGACCGTGGAAAGCTTAAAATAGAGGTACCTACCTACAATTATAATAATTAGCATTTTTAATTTTTATTGAACACGGGCCGAGGTAGCTTAGCAGGTAGGGAATAGTGATAAAATATAACAAACAAAAAATGTTAAAAAAATAATATTTCAAAGAATTTTTTTATAAATAAATGTCATTCCTTAGTTATAAATGCACTAGCTTTTACCCACGACTTCGCTCGCATAGTATTAGTGGGAAATTACTGGCATAATTATTGGCATAATTGTTATTATTCTTGCTATTTTGTCCAATAGAAAATAATTATTGTTTAATAGAAAATTTAAAAATTTGAGAATTACATTTCGCAAATAAAAATTCTATTTTAGAAAATATTTAAATTATAGAAATAGAAATTTATTTTTAGTACCTACTCCCTTTATTTGTATTTTATTCATATTTGAATCCAGAGTAACCTAAAAAATAAGAAAATGACAGTCCACTTCAAACGCTATGCTTTATAGCGACGTTATGCTTTTTGTTCGGAGAATAAACATTTTTAGAGATATGTAGATATTAACTACGACGCCAAAAAAGTACTATTTTTAATCATAACAAAGCACTCTTTTTAAGCCCAAAATTAAAAAAAAAACATTGTTTCCAAGGCAACAATTTGTTTGACGTTTGCAATAACTCGATTTTGTTAGGGACAGAAAACGTATGATACATAATTTCATAACGCCACAGCTCATTCATAACGCCAGAGCTTACCAATATATAAAGCCGTTGTTACTCGCAAATAATGCATTTTTTGATTAGTGAAAGAATTTTTAAATTCCATTCGATATTTATTGCGTGAAAGAGTAAGGACCATCCATACAAACTTTCGCATTTATAATATTAGTATAGTAAGATTAGTTGTGCTTACTTAGCTTTTACTTACTCCCCTCAGCAATTTTATCTAACATGAATAAAACCACGAGCAGTTCCAGTAGACATCCAGCATCCTTTATAAATATGTATAGAGCCTTAACCGTAAAACTGGCGCGGTCAAAGAGGAGCGGATCGATATCAAGAGACGGCAAATAATTTTCTTCACAAGGCGTCGCTTCAGCAAAGGCAAGGAAGGCTATACTATTATATACCGACCTATAGTGTGTACCTCCAGCTGTATAAATATCTACGACGGCGTCGCTAGATATGGATATATAGAACATACATCCGAGGCGTCGCTCGAAGCTACGGTAGGTACGTAGCACATCCGGAGCGTCGTAGCGGGTCTACGTGGCTACGAGATATTCCGAGGATGGGGTGACATGCGAGTGTCACTCAGCGATGGGAATGGTAAAATTCATTTAAATTTTTATATAAGGTAGAACAAAATCTAACAAAAGATTCCTATGCATTATGGAAAGATATTTCACATATTTTGACAAATCTTCAAATTAAATTAAAATTAATTGTGAAATTTCCCAGAAAATTGGAAAGACTTGAATATAAACTTTTAAATATGATGAAAGGTTAAAATTTTGTAACATAACCAGTCCTAGGACAACATCTTTAACGTATGATGTCATTATAATTACTTATAGGGTAGGTAGGTACCTAAATGATGTTTACTAGAACAAAGCCGACTAGAAAACCTTCTTCTCAGAGCCTATGTCATCCTTGTGGATGCTGTATGAAGCGTATTTTTAGGATAGGAAGAAGATGAAGAAGAGTTATGGTATGAGGGGTGAGTAGGAATCTGTGGGTGACGGGTGAGGGACATATGAATATGACGTACGACCAGGAGTGACGGACATATGAATCTTTCCCTCCTGCTGGAGAGGTCAAAAGAACTCCCTCTACCAGTCTCTCCGAACCGGTCCGCCACGCAGAAGATGGGCAAACGCATCCGCCACCAAAACTTAGACAAACCTCAACCCCTTTTAAGTCACCAAACGTATCGAATGACTTGGGGTGACCTATGGCAGGTGTGTTGGTTATCCAACAAATGACTTCCGTCTCGTCGGTACCCATACCGCCTCCCAAATGGGAATACAGCATCAAAAAAATGGTACCTAATTTTTTTGTAGTATTTAAATAATTAGGTTGTTGAAATGTATCTATAAGGTTTTTCTTATGGTAGGCACAGGTTTACAGTTTGGACTGCACACCACTTATACCTATCTACCAACCTATGTTTTAAAGAAATGTCAAACCTTCGGTATCTATGTGAATTCATTAGAAATTCATATCCTGGGGAGGAGCAAACCCTGCCGCCATTGATCCGATATCTAAAGCCCAGAAACTAATTATAAAAATTATTCTAAAGCTACCGATCACAAGCAGTTCGGATGAAATCTATAGGAGAATCGGTGTATTGGACATTATGCAACTTTATGCAAACATATACTAACTTATCTATTCAAACATACAACTGTTTTTGACAACATCCAAACTGTTCGTGATACGAGAACCAAAGGGCAAAATCTCTTACTTATCCCTCTCGCCAAAATAACGTTTGGTCAAAGAAACTTCAGGTACTTTGCAACAAAACTTTATAATACGCTTCCACTGACAGCACACTAATTATGTAAAATACAAATCATTGTTGTTGTTATCCTTATTTTTGTGTTAAACTACTTATGCTAAAATGCGCCTGCTCTCAACACAGGAATTCCTAGTGAGACAGGCACAGCACAATCACCTACATATGTAACTTGATAAATAAAAATCATAATAAAAAAATAAAATAAAAACTGTGTCAAGCTGTTGTGACCACACAAGAGAACAGCCTTATAAAGAAATGTATTGAATCTACAAGTAATGTACTTACATAATAAATTATACATTTTTATTTTCACCAAATAAGAAATGATAGTCACCCACTCTTTGTTAGAGCTTTTACAGCGCGGGAGAGCTTTTACGTGTAGGGAAAATGAAACAGATGAAAGTAAAAAGCTTCCTTTGTGACGTGCGCTTTAGGAACCAAAGGGTCGTTTTCACCAAGTCGAAAGCTTCACAGGAGCTTTCTCCCGTTAGCAAAAAGCCCCAACTATATTCTTGGATCGTTTGATATCTAAGTTATGAGGATTGAAGCCTTTTTGTGGATGGGGCAATTTTATGCAATGTTTTTCAGAGTTTTTTGTTGGGCGGGTTTGTCGGGTCTCTGTTACGGTTTTATTTACATAAATATAGGAGGGAAACGAAAACACGACCTTTATATGGAGTTTTTGTTGATATTACCTACTTTTTTAAGGAAAACATGTTTCATGGAGAGATCATACCTAGGTAGGTACCCAGGAAGGTACTCAACCCAGGTTTTCAACATTTCATATAACTAATATAGTACCCAGTCAAATTGTGGACCAAAGAACCTTGGTCTGAAATGAAAAACGTAAATTCGTAGGACCTACGGACACATTAATTTAAAAAAAAAATGTTACTAATATCTACTCTCAAATTGAGAGTAGTAGAAGTCTCAATATAGCCATTGTGAAAGACCACCATTGGTGGTGTTACATGACCTCTCTTTTCCTTCTCTCAACCCTTCTTATTTCCACATCTCCTTCCCCTCCCCACTATCTTCAGCCTCACGACATAGGTACCTATACTATCTACCTATATAATATTGGGGATTCCATAAATCTACTGGCTCCAGACGGTTGGGAGCAGTTGTGACTCATGTTAGAATTTTAGGTAGGAAATTTGAACCTATATTTAAAAAGTATAAAATAAATTTTCATTCAAAGTTCTTATCTATCAAAACCTTCCAAATCGCCTAAGCGTTTCTTTTTTTATAATAATAATAATATTTGGATTAGTTGTAGAGCGCCATAATAGTGAAAAATCTTCTGAAGGGCGCTGTACAAATTAACAATATATTTCTACAATGCTTTATCTTACTACTAACTACTAACTACTAACTATGGACTAGACAAACTATTAAAACAAATTCTGGCTAACAGATTGCATCCACCGGTTCGTCGATCACCACTATAAAACAGTTTGTACCTTCACTTTATTTGACCAACAAACGTGATGCTGCGTTAAAATATACAGGACTATACTTACAAGGAGGTCACTTGAGATTAACACTGTTTATTGTTTATTAGGGAAATTTAGATTCAGTTTGCATGGTAATGCGCGTTTTCATCCCGCGACAAAATATCCCAGACAAAATATCCTACGGACAAAACATCGTCCAACAAAATATCTACTAAAATTTAACCTAACCTAACCAAAAATGGGACAAAAATAATAAGTAGGTATAGATAACAATCATTTATTGTCTTTACAGGATGTCGATATTATTCTTGTCCCAATTTTTTTGTTGGGTTTGGTTAGGTTAGGTTAGTAGATACCTATTTAGATAATGAGTAGATAATATTTTTTCCGTAGGATATTTTGTCGAAGAATATTTTATCGAGGATATTTTGTCGTGGGATGAAAATTTGAGGAACCATTCAGACGACATAATTGGGAACACATGTTATTGGAAATGCTATTTTTTATTTTTTTTATTTAATTATTTTCATATTACATTAGGTTATAATAATGACGTATTGCCCATATCACTAGGTGTGAAACGCCTGTGTTGAAATGGCAATTCAAAGAATTGTTATTATCTATGATTTTGTTCAAGTAATATTATGAAAAATAAGTATATCTACAATTTAAGTATGTTATATACATACGTAAAAGATTGCAGTAGGTAGATACATGGTTACATAATTACACATAGTAGGCATAAAGGTAAGTAGAGTCACGTGGGGTAACCGTGCGCAATTCTTACATTGTGATTTTTGTATTAAAAATCTTTAGATATTTTACATTTTTTTCTTGTTTATTAACAAGATTGATTATTAAGGCATCTCAAACAAAAATAAAAACCTCATACGGTTCATAAATCAAAAAATTATATAAAAAGTTTACATGCATGTCGATTGCGTACACTTACCCCATGTGTGGGGTAAGTATTCGCATACCGTAGGGTAAGTGTTTGCACTGCAAACAGTTACGCCCTATTGCAATAATCACACTTAAATTGCCCCTTATCGTGGTCTGTGCAGTTCTCATGTCACCATGCTTTACAGAGAATACATTCCATCCAATCCTCTGTTGGCGGATCTCGATATTTCTCCTTTCATTGTGGGCAAAATAGTCCTTAGCAGCCTGCTTTTGTGCCCTCCTAAAACAGTCTTGGACTCTGGAATCTCTCGCCTTACGCTTTGTGGTGCGGATTTCTTGCAATGAGGTGGTCGTCCGATTTTAATGGTTTTATTTATTGGTTTTCGGACCATTTTTGCACCTGCCTCTCTCTGTGTTTCCTGAAGTTTTTTATAGGGACTTATTTCAGACTTCAAACATTCGTTCGTCGTTTTGTGCATGCGTTGCTTTTGGCAGATGGCTTATATCAAATATTGGGACGTATAGGACTGATTTGTTAATAACGAGAGTTGAAATATTACGCTACAAAATCAATTTTATGTAGAGCGGTAAGTTTTTGCACTCATCCAACTGCGTACGCTTACCCCAGCACACTTACCCCTTCACATCGAAATTCAATAAACTTAAAAAATCAGATAAGTGGTTATTTTTATTAGAATTACCACTTTGCACACGTATAACTAACCATATTTCACCAAAAATTATCATAGACCAGATCGCTCTGACACAGTTAGTTACACAACAGCACACATCGGTAACGGAGATGAAAAATTTAAGAAAAGCATGAAAAAAAGTAACTTACCTACCATTTTTTATATTCAAATTAGGATTCACTGTACACATGTCCTGCTTTAGTGCGACCCAAAACTCTATTTAATTAAGGAACGCGCGGACGCGAAACAGGTACGATCTTGTCGGAAACACCACTGCGAACACTTACACTCCGCGTACGGTTACCCCACGTGACTCTATGTTATTAAAACTCCTGATAGATATGTTTATTTGACGTGATCTATGATTCTACTTTTAAATGCAGGTATTTATTGCTGGTATCTATAGGTATCTAGGTATATATTTTAATAATATCTAATACATTCCTACCTATAATATAATGAACATGTTTGGGAAAGCAAGGATTTGATTTGATTTTGATGATCTAAATGTGATTCGTCCCTCGATAAGAGACAGATTGATGCGTATGTACCTACTTCTAAGGCTTTGAATAAATTTAAACCAAGTATTTCAAAACTTCAATTTTCATTTCTTTTCCACCTGATTATCTCCTGTACAAATTATAAAAAAATGAATTAAAAAATGAGGAAAACTTTAATAAAAATATGAGGACAGTCGAATATTTAATAAAAAAATGTTGTCTTTGGGTTATATGCGACGTTTATTAATTAATCTTGGCGTTTTAGCAGCCTATAAAGTGACGTGTAACTATGTACGTATGTCAAGCGAGGAAATCCGGTAAGTTAACTGTGGTAATACGAAGTGAGTACCGGAACATCTCGAGTCCGCCCATTTGATCGCCTATATACTTGAAAGAAAATTGTCAACTGCGCATCGCCCCGCCCCCCGGTGACATTGCGACAGGCGCGCTGATTGGGCGGCGGTGTCGCGGGGGGGGCGGGGCCACAGATGTCGCCGGCCAATGGGGAGGGGGGTCGTGTGTCACCAGAACCAATGACAATTATGTGATTTTGGAATTTTCTTTTGAATTGTCATTTTACCTGTAACTATTTTCAGAAGTGATCAAATGTATGGAAAACTGTAGAAAACATTTGTTTTAAAGAATTTATATAAATACTAGGATCATATGTTTATTTATTTTTGTCTATAGCTTAGTTTCATTTTAAATAGGTATATTTTTATGTGTTTTAAATTAAACTGCTGTCTTCCAGTGTAGGTAAGTACCCATACCTATTTTTTTTGATGAGTTGCACACAGGAGGCCATGAGGAAAATAATTTCCCTGAAGGCCTATGTCATCTTTGGGGATGCTGTGTGGAGGGTTTTTTTAAGGAAAGGGAGGAGAGGAGAGTTCTGGGAAGGAAAAGGGATGGGTAGGAATCTGGGTGTGTCCTGGTCATTTACCTCCAACACCTAGACAAACCTCATCCAGGGCACCCCTGCTAAATCACCAAACGTAGCGAACCCCTTGGGGTGACCTATGGCAGAGGTGTTGGTTATCAAATAAAGGTTCTCGGGGTGGCGGTACCCATTCCCGCCTCCCAAATGTACCTTAATACTTCCCAAATATATCTAATAATGACTAGGTAGGTAGTTAGTTTTTATTTTGGGAAGGAAAAGGTAGATATACCTTTGGGAGGCGGTTATTGGTTCCGCCGTCCCGGGAACTATTTATTGGATAACCAACACCCCATCCATAGGTCGCTTCCATAAGTTTTTCGCTACGTTTGGTGACTTAGCAGGAGTGTCTGGGTTCAAGGGATGAGATTTGTCTTAGACTCGGTGACGAATGTTTTTGCACTAAGGATCAGGAGAGACCGGTTGAGGGAGATCTAACCAAGACCTCTCCACCCGGACTCCAGAGTAATCGTCTTGCACCGCAGTTGGAGGGATGGACTCATATACCTATCCGTCACTCCTAGACATATTTATCCACAGATTCCTACCCACCTCATACCTTTTTCCTTGCCAGAACTTCCTCTCTTACTTTTTTTTAGATACTAATAAGACCCTCTACACAGTATCCCCAAAGATGACATAGACCCATAAGGGAGGTAGGTATATTGAAACTACACTGAATTAAAAAAAAACTTCCTATTAGGTACTTACCTACATGTAATTGAATGGCGATATATTTACGATGTCAGGCGGTGTAAGAGAGGCAGAGCGCGTGCGAAATGGGCTAGAAACAAAGTAACCATGGTAATAGGTATCTAGATACCTTCCTAACCTAATTTCCTGAAACTCCATTCTTTGAACATGGATAAAATCCAACGCAGGTAGGTACTTACCTGCCGACCTATATAAGCAATCACCATAGCATTTTTTTTTACCTGCTTCATTACAAAGGTTCATTACGCAATATTTTACCTCTCCGCATTTACGTCCAACTTAATCCCCCATCAAACCCGGCTATCCCGACTCGGCTGACTAATGGACGCTAAAACATAAGTTATGTGACGCTAATTTTCCCGATCAGAGCTGGATCTGGAAGGATTGCCACTAGATGAAAATATAAGTAGGTACCACATGTCGTCTAAATTACCAATTTTGACGACTTTCGCGGTCAGGGGGGGAGGCTCTTGACTGACGATCCGGCGGTCGCGAGTTCAAATCCCGTAAATTTTATTTGATCTCTGAAGACAATATAAGCGACTCTCAATCTAAAATTTGAAACAGAAAAATTAGACAAAAGATACGGTCACATCTATGAATTGAATCCAGGATCTTAGCCTCGCCGGGGCGATGCTCTTCTCCGAAGCAAACGTAACACTACCCCCTTCGCTCATATTTAAATCATGTTAATAGGTAGTTCACATAGGGGAGAGTATCTATGGTATATCGTGCCACTTTGCACTTAACTCTCAATACTGTTTGATGGAAACGAATTAGAGAAGTGGAGTTAGATTCAAATAAATGCCTGTTTTATTAGAAACGGCGTGTATTTAATTCATATTTTACATGCATCTGGAAGGTTTTCAAATTAAACGTTTTATAAAAAATGGTTTTCGGTACGATTTAGCGAACCGGTACGGTAAATCGTACCACCGGTACATAAATCGTACATAGGACGTTATGACAATTTATATCAAAGAAGATATGGTCATTTTTAAGGCATGGATGATTCGCAAATGTCACGGTTATTGGTGCAAGCTTCATGCACCCATCTATGGCAACGAACATACTAGATTGAGTCTCCTTTGGGTCCGGCCTTATCAAAATAATTGCCAATACATAAGTGGCATACGTTTTCTTTTTTTGTACCGAAAACCATTTGTTGTACCTACAACGTTCAATTTGAAAACCTCCCAGATGCATGGAAAATAGGCATTTTTTGAACCTAATTCCACTTCTCTAATCAATTTCCATCATACTGTATTGAGAGTTAAGTGCGAAGTGGTACGATATACCATACTCTCCCCTAAGTGGCATACGTTTTCATCATCATCAACATCCTTAGATATCCGAATCATTCAACATGACAATACTAATAACATCTTCACTATCACTACTACTGCAATTTTTGCACACTTTATACCCGTTATGTGTTTTTTAACCTACATATGTACCTACATACTTTTCATTTTTTTAAGTAGGTAAAAATTAAGGATTAAAATGAAAATTAATTTTATTGGTTTGATTTGTAGATACAAACAAAAAAAGGATTGGGTATTTCACAATGTAGGTACCTAATACGTAGATAATTAAAAATAATATATGCTATATTTGCGGCGCGTTCCAAAGTAGAAGATAGGTAGGTACCTACTGTCAGTAACGCTCTGGTGTAAGGTAATTTAAATATGTTTTATTTGTAATTTAATAAAGTTTTCTTCATTTTTTGTTACATTTTCATTAGATAGTGTTTTTTTTAAATACGTGCTCGATGGAAACTACTAATTTTAGGTATGTTTTTTTGGATGCATTCTTCCGCAACTTCTTTTATTTGGGCGCCCAGTTCGCTCCTGTGTTAAAGTCGTTCGTTGTTAAAACCGCCCTCTTTGGCAAGCAGCAAATTCAGGAATATTTTTTTAATATTTTGAATTTTTTATGTAGATACCTACACAATGTTGATTATTTTTATTTTTTATTTATTTAATTCATTGTGAATTTCGGTGAATCCAACTATCACCTTACAAAAACAGATCATCATTATATTACATTAAGGTGATGCCATTCAAGTAATGTCAAATCATGTGTTTTTTGTTTGAACATTTAATCACTAAGAAATATTATAAATGGTTTAATTAAACACTGCAAGTACCTACCTAGAACACAATTTGGTCTGTGGTCGAGTACTTTCTAATGTGTATTTTTATCTGCCCGAAAAAAAAAATAAAGACCTTTAAAAACTGCTTTAAAATGTAAAATCTCCTACTTACAAACCGTTTTTCGGTTACAAATACTCACCAACATGGCTGAAAACATGGAACATTTAGACTCGGACAACCAACACAACTGTAAAACACTCTACAAAACGGACACCCACAAAACTTAGAATACCTAACAATACTAGCACAGCATGGACTGGAGCCAACGATAAATGTTCCAACACGAGTCACACCCAACACAAAAAGTTGTATAGATCATATAATGATCAAAACAAAACTAAAAACCAAAACCATGGTACTTGAAAGCACTATTACAGATCACTACATGAATACGATAGCAATTGATACCGAAAACACAAAACCTAACCAACATAAAATATTCACAAAAAAAATAATTGACTGCACAAACTTAAAAGAAAAACTCAAAAATAGACTGGAGTACAATATACCTACCAAATGGAGAAGGTTAAAGAGGCCTGGGACAAATTTACAACAATTTTAGCGCAAGAAATAAATAACAACACTACTCTAAAACAAGTAAAACTTACACAAAAAGCTAAAAAAAATAAACTATGGATAACACAGGGAATATTAAACTGTATTCGTAAACGAGACAGAATTCACAAACAAATTAAACATACGCCGTATAACATATAACAACTTAATTACTACAAAAGATATAGAAATATCTGCACGAAAATTATTAGATTAGCTAAGGAGTTGTGTTTTACAGAAAAACTTTTAAAAAAAGAAAACAATAACCCAAAGGAAATATGGAAAATATTAAAAGAAGTAAAATACACACAAAAATTCAAACAAGAAAGTACAATCGAACATCTAAACATTAACTCAGAAAAAGTAGACGCCAATACAAATAAAGAAACTATAGCAAATCATGTAAATAGCTTAATGAACTTTTGCAGCATGAAAATAGACGGTGAAATAGTTAGTTACGCAGACGACAGAGTTTTACTCTTTTAATCCAAGGATTGGAAAAATGCATACAACATAGCGAATTTAGGAATCACGCGAGTGAAACCATGGCTAGACTCAAACACACTTGCACTAAACATATCGAAAACAAAAATCACAACTTACAGTATAAATAGCACAGGACAGCCAAAAGATAACACAAACACCATAAAAATACACGAATGTTCAAACACCAACATCTGCGTTTGCCTTCCTCTAGAAAAAAAAGAACAAAAAATAAAGTATCTAGGAATCATAATTGACCATAACCTTAGATCACATCACATCAATCAAGTCACAAATAAACTCCTCAAAACGATACACATTTTCCTAAACATAAGAAACATGTACAAAATACAACAAATGAAAATAATTTACTTTGCTCTATGTCAATCTATAGAATATGGAATAATTCCTTGGGGAGGAGCAACAAACTCAGCTATAGAACACCTGGAAATTGCGCAGAAAACGATCTTAAAGGTAATACTTAAAAAACATAGACTTACTGATACAGACCAAATATTCAACCGTTGTGACGTACAAGCCATACGACAATTATACGTTAAATCGCTACTAAATTTCATTTTTGACCAAAAAAACAATCTTCAACAAACACAAAATATTACAAACAGACATACAAAGAAAACTTAAAAACTCCGACGGTAAATACAAGCTGTGCACAAAGACACTACCAATATCACGCTATAAAAGCATTCAACAGTCTAACACTTGGAAATAAAATTGAGGAAAACCAAAATAAATTCAGACACAAAATTACAAAATGGATTAAAGACCAAAATAGACAATACTACCAAAATATCATAACATAAAATAATAAAACATACAAGTAACACACAAAACCAATATAAAACAGAATCACCCACAAACACACAACACTTATTAAAAATATCGTTTTTAACCTTATATAATATTATTTATTTTTAATTTTACGTTAATTTTAAATCTCTAATTTTTAAGATTAATTTATCTTATGTTTTTTTATTTACTTTTTTTCACCAATATTATATTTATATGTATTGTGTATAATCTTATATATGAAATGGAGGCCTCAGCACGGTAAACCACCCAGTGAGGCCAACATTATTGAATTGTGTATAAAATGTAAATATATTGCATCAAATAAATAAATAAATAATAAATGTGATTTTATTTTATAATGTGGCAAACAAACTACTTTAAAATATATTGGGGAAAGTTTTTAATATTTTGTTCCTGAACTTCGGAAAATAATATAAAGCGCGTTTTTGGCAAAGATTTCAATGTTTTTAATTCTAAGCCGATATTATATGTATTTCTCTTTTTCACCATTTTCACATTTTGTAAAGCTGTTTCTCCTTCTCCGATAAAAATGTCAATGTTTTTTTCAGATTTTTTTTCCTAATTTCATTAAAACCTGCTGCACTATTTTTGTTGTTTGTCAGCAGGTACATACAGACAACATTTTGTGAAATAACACAGTTAATAACATAGTTAATCATGACGCGAATTACAATTAGAGTGCTGCAGTGGCGCATCCACATCTGTAACTAATAGCCATTTCCTTAGATTATATTTGACCTTAGCTTTATAAATGGTATTATTTTTTTATTGTCATTGGTAGCGTAAGTACATAAAACAAATTGTCATTGTTTTGGGTTTAATATAGTCCTTTCACCGTATTTTTGGTACATTTTGGAACAGAAAATCCGTCATTTTGAGTGAATCATGAATTATAATATTTATGTTCCACTCTTTCCCTTTACAAAGAATCAAACAATATAACATGACTTACAATATTATAGGTACAATAACGTACTCTAACACGTAAAACATTCAGAGATTATTAGTTAGTTAACATTTAAAAACATTTCAACATTATAATATCTAAGTATTATTTATTAGGTAAAGGATTATTTTGATAAACTTGTTTATTGTTTTTGGCCGCCTGTCATCCACTGGTTAGGTATCTACTGGTGACCGACCACAAAAGTTTGTCGTTTTAATTAAACGTTTTTTATAGTTTTACGATTATTGCAGGGTGGTTGTTTGTTGGTTGCGGGGCGGTGATGCCGGTGATGCCGGTGATGCCGCTGCCGCTTCGGGGAAGAGGTCCATCATTCCGTTTTACAGCCCCGTCATAAGGCGCCGTAAAACTATGGAAAAAACGCTCATCTGAGCGCTTTTCAGCCAAAGGCATTTAATTCTGAGAATCTTCTTCGGGCGTTAGGTACCTATTCGTGTGTCAGGACCGTTGATGTATGTTATACTAGGTTATCTCTTATTGAATAAATTGTTTAGATGTATTCTGGGCTGCAGTCTGTGGGGTGAAGATAAACCTGATGATAGCCAATCTCAAATTGAAGATGGAATTAGAAAATAAAAAGATCTCTTGTCGATGTAAATGTGGCTTTGAGCAAAAGTTTCTGGTTTCTACTTGATTTTTTTTACGTAACCTCCACTCAGGAGGTTGCCCCGAGGAAACAAATTCCCTTCAGGGCATATGCCATCTTTGGCGATGCCGTGTGAAGGGTTGATTGATTTTGTATTCAGGTTTTCATGCCGAACAGAAGAATACTTACTAAAATATTACAATGACCCATGTATATTATTAAATTTTATCTTAGATCACGACTAACCAGCCTATAAAATATTTTTACCTACAAGTTCCAACGACAAGCAGTAAGTTCATGGAATTTCGAAATGTGCTCCATATTTTTTAGTTTTCGTAACAAGAAATACATTTTAGAAACCAGTAAAAATTATCTTTGACGTATCCGTATATGAAATAAACATTGACCTTTTTAATTAGCTAATAAAATTGTAATATCAAACTTGAAAAGCTTAACAAAACGACACATCGAAACATTTTTACTTGAATTAAAAATTAGACGTTTATAAAGCACATTCATTTTGTACAGGAAGTAAGTAAGACAACTTATTTCATTTTTCATGCCATTTGATCTCTTGCCATAATTTGAAAAAAAATATAGAACCGGAACATATGGGATAAACAGTGAAAACTAGTGGAATTCATTGGATTTAAATCGCAGTGCCCTGTCTTAATATTAACATTTTGAGGAATGATATTAATTGATTAATGATACAAATCTAAAACCAAAAATCCCTCAAGTAAGTGGATAAAGAAAGACTCTTCTATGGTAATCTGCACCAATGGTATCTAGAGTTTAACTCCACGATGAATCGTAACCGACTATAAGTAACTATTTATCTGAAGGATGAACAATAAACCGAGTTATTATTATTTTGCTTACAATCCAGTAACGAGCCAGAACTACGCAAGGATTATTTTTTAAAGAATTTGCTTTCATTCGAGAAATTTATGCAACGTAATTTTGACATCTAGGGTAGCTCGGCGTTTTCTCAGAATCGTAATTTGATACATTATAGATACTACTTACTTAAGTCTATAATATTAACAGCAAACTAACTTTTTGTTTGCCTTTTGTTATATTTTGCTCGTTAAAACAAAACACAAGTCCAAAGAACTGATGTATTACAAAAATAGTGATAATCGAAGAAAACAAACACTTTATTGATTTAAAATTACACAAATTTAACATTACACATTACACAGATTTAACATTACACAAATTAAAATAGTTCTTGGTTTAAAACCACTTTATGGTCCCGATCTCCCGATGAAGGTTGAGATCAACCGAAACCAGTCGACGCGTATAAATCAAATAAAGTGGTTTTAAAAAAAGAACTTTTTTTATTTCTACAGTGTATTTATTTTTCGCATGGGTCGTGTTTTGCTCAGTCTACACACACAGGAAAATGCCCTATTATAAAACTGAATGCTAAACATATGAGATCCCTGAGGGCTACTGGTGGTAAAACCGTGGATGTATGTGTAAGAAAGCAAAGAGTGCAAGGCTGATGAAAGCGTAATGAGTAAGATTATGAAAGGGGGGCTTAAATGGTTTTGGCATGTAGAGCTAATTAACGAAGAAAGGAGTGTATCTAAGGGGGAATACATGGCGCAAATGTGAACGGTTGACGCCCAAGTAAGACATAGCAAGATCAAGTAAACCAAATAATTTGGTCGGGTCATGTCAAGAGACAGAATAACAGAGAAGCATGTATGAAACGAAGTATGAATGTTATGAGGCAAGGAGTGTAGGTATGCCAAGACCGATTGTTTGGCGGTCCGTTCTCTCCTCATACCCCTGCGGGGAAATGGGGTGATGGTTAGTTATACAGTGAAAGGAGTGTCAGGAGTGCGGTAGGATAGGTAGGTTCCCATCTATGTGATATGCATGATGGAAAGAAAAGGTTGATGTTGCCCTAAAACATATCTATGACGAACAAGCGATTCAGAAGCGTATCCTCTGTAGTCAGTGGGAAGACACCCGAATAGTAATCCAGAGGTCGCGGGTTCAAATCCCGTTCAAATCCCGCGCATGTAAATTTTAATTTGTTTTATTGTTTAACAATTCATTCACTTAAAATAATATTATATTCTCACTAATTATATTTGCAGCGCGTTCCAGAGTGAAGAATGAAGATACTCTAGCGTCCTGAGAAAGACCACCATTCTGAATTTACTTTTACCGTGTTTGGTGAACAGATCTAAATAGCCAGGTACCCTCTTTCCCACCTTAATCTAACCCATCTCTTTCCACTCCCCACTGCCTTCAGCCTCTCAAAATACCCCGATTGGGAGTGCCCTACTCTCACTAGCTACAGAAGGTTGGGAGCAGTTGATACTCTTGAATAGTATTTAGATAAAAAAAATGTATACACAAACTATGTACGAGATTGTGTCTGAATGTGAATGAAGCCTTGAGTGCCAAAAACAAAGGGTGGAATTCCATCCCATATCCCCTACTGCTTCTTGTAGTCCTGTTTTATTTTTATTTTATTTTATTTTATTTGGAAAACCAACAGTTTATAACAATAATGTTTGATGAAATACATATGAATAAAAATTTAACCAATAACAGGTTTTCACTGATGTATATTAAATTATTAAGTGCGTAGGTATAAAGAAAAATAGTTAAATTAGGTTATGTGGATGGGATGGTGGAAGGGAGGGGAAAGGGATGGATCTATTCTGTGTAAATAGTGGTATGTATGTGTAAATGTTATTTATTCATTTTAGATTTGAAAATGTTAGGTGCTGTGTTAAATAAGTCGAATTCACTGTATGTCATGTTAAAGATGAGTGAAGCGCGGTGAATGAATGTATTTTGTTTAGAGTTAGTGTTGCATTGAGGAATGTATAATGCGTGGTTTTGTCTTGTTTGTCTGATGGGCACTCTTAGTTGAATTCTTTCTAGTAATTCCGGGCAATCTATCATAGAGGTAGCTATTTTTCGTAGAAATAGTACGTCTGCCAAATTTCTTCGACTTTCCAAATAATATATCTTGAAGAACGTGGCTGACTCTTCGTGGCTGTGGCAAATATATTCTACTGATTTCAACCTAATCCTCAATTCAACCTACATTTTAAATTTTTTTTGGAAAGGCTTCGTAAACCAAATTTAATCTACGTTTTACCAACGTAAAAATCTGTCATCCTCGGTATCGAAGTATAGATACATAATGTAGCATTTAGGCTTGTAGGAAATATCTATTTTTTAACCCAAGTGGTTCGCTACGTTTGGTGACTTAGCAGGGGCGCCCCGGGTCATGGGGTGAGAGGTTTGTCTAGGTCTTGGCGGCACATGCGTTTGCCCACCTACGGCGTGGTGGGGCCAAATCGGGAGAGACTGGTTGATTGAGACATTTTATCTCTTCAGCCGGACTCTCACGACCCATCGCCATGTACCGTAGTGGGAGGGATGGATTCATACGTCCGTCACTCCTGGACACAGTCAACCTCCCCCAGATTCTAACCCACCCCACATACCTTTTCCTTCCCAGAACTCTCTATCTTTCCTTTCCATAAAAAGACCCTGCACACACGCCGCGGCGTCTCCGAAGATGACCGATTATACTTTCTCATTCTCTTGCAGGCTAAATTCTATAGATGTAAGCGATTGTCTCTTTTTAGAGTCACTAATTTTTGTTTCATAGATTTTCAAATCACAATGGTGCTAAAGAAGTTTTCACTTACGTGCATAAAAATCTTCTTAAATTGCGCATTATAAAATATTAATTCTGATAAAATATTAATAATAACTCAGCAACATTGCTATTGACTGTAATATTTTATGCTTTTATCTATTTCCTTATACTCGAAAGGGTATAAATTCAAAGAATCCCATTTTATTGCACGCAATTAGCACCCTCAGATGCAACAAGAAAAGTGACAATGACACGTTTTATCCCTTGGTCAACCGCCTTGACGGTGCCGAAAGGATATTGGGTTGGAATAGAACCCTGGTAATGATTTCGTCATCTCTTACTTCTGGTTACGCCTGTGTGGCACAGTGGTCAAATATGCCGCCTGGACTCATTGTGCTAACACGTGGCAAACAGGTTTGTATTGCACGAATAGACTTTTAAATTAAACCCTTCAGAGAAGCGACATAATATTCAGATCGAATAATTTCTATAAATCAGAGTTTTGTGTTTGGTGTTAACAATTTTATTGAGTATACATTTTCTGGAGTATATCTCAATATTGTCCTAATTGATAATATTTAGCCTTCTTTCGATATCCCAGAGTAATTAGGCAATTTTAAATAGTGTCAAGTTCCTCCATTTTCTCGTCTACTTTACCTATTGTTCTAATTTAATAGTTTAGGCTCGTTTCGTTTTCCCATTCTAGGTTTGTCATTTTAATTAGAAGAGTTTCAATTTCCTCCGTTTCCTTGTATATCTACCCATTGTTCTAATAAATAATGTTTCAGGCTTATTTTATTTTCCTAGATTAATTTTAGAAAGGCCATTTTAAGTAGAATAGTATCAATTTCCTCCATTTTATGGTATAGCTAGGTATTGTTCTAATTAATAATGTTTTAGGCTTATTTCGTTTTCCCGTTATAGGTATGTCACTTTAAGATGAAGCCATATTAAATAATGCAAAATCATACAAAATCGTATGTTTTTGTTTTGAAAATTTGACCGCTTAGAAGTATTATAGATACTTCAATTAAATACTGCGTGTAGAACATATCTTGGCCCTTAAAAATATCGGTCATTTTTTAATGTCTTTTAATAAGCTTAGAAAAAAATAAAGTATTAGGTCTATAAAAAACATTTTTAAGTGCAAACTCTCCTACTTATAAACACTTTTTCGGATATGGTTTTATTGCATAATGTGGCAAATTCAGTTTCTTATATAATTATCGCAAAAAAAATTGAAATTTACGCCCGAACCTCACAAAATAAAATATAATATGCATTTTCGCGTTGGTATTTTTGACATTACGGCGACAATACGGCAGTCGACGAATTTCTTATATCAAAGTGAACCTTATACCGTCCACCAAAGAACGACTGGCAGCCGCCCCATTCTTCCGTCATTACTCCTCCGGACGGAGCGGAGAAACAACGTGTTAGGGTCCGCGCTGCTTGTTTTCGTGAAATCAAGTTAAAAATTCCGTTTTATTACAATAAACAATGCATAAAAAAGGAATTAATGTTTTTTACAGGCCTTTACGAAATCAACATGTAAAAAAAAAATCTCAAATATCTTTTCCAACCTTTCCAAAAGTTTTTTCTCAAGTATTTTTAAACTCCTCCCATAAAAGGGCGTGAATTCCGATTCCGATTTTTTCCTGTACTAGTGGATCGCCTTAATTAGAAGAGTATCAATTTCCTCCATTTTATCATATATCTACCTATTGTTCTAATTGATAATGTTTTAGGCTTATTTCATTTTCCCATTGAAGGTATTTCATTTGAATTAAAACAGTGTCAATTTCCTATCTTTTCCCATTAAATAGTTAATCCATTTTCCAATAGAAAAGACAAATAGTCATTTATTGCTTGTTTGACAAATTTGCAATCGTTTCATCTGGTGTACCCCAAGGGCCTTTTCTGGGTCCAAAACGACGCTCTGCAAATTATGCAATTATTATTATTAATAATTGCATAATTTGCAGAGCATTGCATAATTATTATATTTTGAAATTATGAAACGGAGACTGGATTCTAGGAGTCATTTTTTTATTATTTTAAATATTTTGTTTAGTTGAAAGAATTCTGTCCTGGAATAAATGGAGTTATTTTAAAAAGGGTTATTTTTTAAACTCTTTTGTTATGATTCGACAATAGAAGCGGTCGGCAAATGTTCACACCACTTTATTAGTGTCATCATTTGAGGGTCCATCTTTATGGCACCATTATGGGACATTTCATAATATTTTGCCGTCAAATAATAATGAAAACATTTTTTTTAAATTCACTGCCTTCATAAGTCAGTTTTTAAAAGCTTGTATTTTTTTATGTTTTATTTCGAGTATGGTTGATGGATGTGCTTATTTAACGTTTTATCTTTTGCAATGGTTTCCACATGTTTCTATATTCCAAAGTTTGTATATTTTGTTGCCAGGGGAGTATCTACCTAGAAATGTTTTGAATTGAAATGCACATACTTGGTATTATGTCACTTGGAGATATTTGACAGATTTTTTTTGTGAATATCTCACAAGAGTCCCAGCAGCTCGCGCCTGGAGCCAATGAGATATGGCGTCCCCATAATTGGGACATATTATGAGGCTAATGGTAGTGGGGAGGAAAAGGAGATAGATAGGAGGAAAGTGGGAAAGTTCTTGGCTATTCAGATCTGGTCACCAAATACGGCTAAAGTCATTTCAAGAAATGTTTCAATTCTGAATGGTAGTCATACACCAGAGCGACACTGATAATATATTCCACTCTGGAACATGCCACCAATATACTATTTATTATTTTTAATTAATTAAAACTGATTAATCAAATAAAACTTAATTGCGCACGCCGGGATTCGATCCCGCTATCTTCGGATTGCGACTCTATAGCCTTACCCTCGACTGCGGATTGGTCTGATTTACTGATTTACATAAGACCTTGTGATCCTGGGATCCAAAACAGGCAAAAAAATCATGTATCTGATATTAGAAAATCAACCGAAGTAAGATAAATGTGACCTTAGTCCGAGCACACAGGCATGCTTACAACACCTTCACTCTTATAGGCTTGTTCAGTGTCTGCCTCTTAAAAAATCTAATTACATTATTGATGACCGGCACGGCTGTAAAACAGAGGACAGTCGTTCCTAGAGGGTTTCAGCGGCAGTAAAAATTATAAAAAAGAATCCATTTTTAATTAGTGGTGTTCTCATGATAGATGGAGATCACCTGAGACGGATTTTCGGGTATATGGGGTCCTATCTGGGCATTGCCGTATATTGTTTATAATGTTGTACAGCTCGTAAGGCCGCCATAAAGGGAGTTGTGCACCAGAGGCATGTATTTATCTATCGCTGTGTAGTTTTCATCTTCGGTATACTGATAAATTGAATATTTCGTAATTATTGTTTCAAGCTTATTTCTGTTATGCCTCTTGTCTGTAACTCCGATTCAGTGAAATTTAGAACCTTTGCTTTGAATTTAAGCTCTAACTAACTAACTAAGCTTCACGTCGTTTCTCCGCTAGGGTAGGAGAGGACGGACTGCCAAACAACCTCCTTGCATAATTCACATTCATACATACCCTTCTGACTCTTGTCATGGACCGAATAAAGTGTCTGATTCACTTGATCGTATGTCATGTCTTCCTCGGGCATTCCCGACACTATTCACATATATGCGTCTGATATTCTCTTTACACAAGTTTCTTCATTTGCAATTACTTGCTCAAACCATCTGGGTGTTTATTTCTTAATCTTACTCATTATACTTACTCTCACTATCATTCACGGATTTACCACACATACACCTCGGGGATCTCATTTCTACAGCATTCAATCTACTTTCATCCTTCCTCTGCAAGTACCTTCCGATAAGACCTAAGTACAATATTTTTAACAGAAAATTATTTTGATTTTCGTTTTGAAAATTGGATCCGATCTGTCAGAAAATTTACTTCGAAACATTTCGATGATACGAGTATTTTAACAACTACTGTTATTGAGCTAAAAATAAATCCCTGTTACATTTCTGCGCTCCTGGTATTTTGTCCTTGTCGGCAGCTTCAACGTTTTTGACGGTTTTGTCGTTTATTATTTCGAATATTTTAAAATTAAATGTGACATTAGTGTGTTAACACGGAAATTTACACAAATTTACCCTCTGATATTTCTGTGCTCCTTATATTTTGTCCCTGGCGACACGATCAAGTTTTGACGTTTATGTATTTATCCAGCGAAGCAGACCATTCTCATGGATAGTCTGATCTCTGTACAAACTCAATTCGGGGGGGCGGTATGGGTACGGCCACCCCAAAAACCATTTTTTTGATAACCAACACCTCTGTCTTAGGTCACCCCAAGTGGTTCGCTACGTTTTGTTTTCTACTTAGCAGGCGTGCCCGGGTTCACCGGGTGAGCATTGTCTAGGTCTTATTGTACTGCGGAGCAGGCAGGATCGTATTAAGAGACTGGTTGAGGAAGATCATTTGGCCTCTCCAGCAGGTCTCTCTCCATCGCCTTGCACCGCAGTGGGAGGGGTGGATTCAAACATCCATCACTCTTAGTCCAACTGCCCCTTAGATTACTACCATCCCTCATACATTTTTCATTCCCAGAACTTCCTTTCCTTCCGTTCCTTAAAATATCCTCCAAATAGCATCCCCAAAGATAACATAGGCCCTGAGGGATTTTTTTTCCTTGGAGCCTCTAGCGTGGAACTAATGTAAAAAATAAAAAAAGTAATTTTTATTTAGTACCTTATTAGTATATCACAAGTATAACTAACGTCAGAAGACTGCAAAGACATAGAATGAATTAAAAAATTTACAATATTTGTGTTGTAGCACAGAAAACAGGGTGATATGTGTGATGGTTATTCTATGGAACCGTTTCTTTCAACTGTATCCCTGTTCGGAACGGAGGGCGGATAAGTGGGAGTGGCGGATAATGGGGACTGTGGGATAATTACAGAGGTGCCTCGTCTTCTTCATGATGATAATATTATCTCCTCCGGTAGGAAACGGCTCCGAATGAGAAATTAAAAATGGATTTTTTAAATTAGTTTTTTGAAAAATGTTGGTTCAAATTCATTAAAAGTAAGGTAGCTTCTATCATAAAAACACAAAATTCATAAATAACTTTTTTTTAACAGAGGTTGACAAATGTTATGAGAAGAAGTGACGACCTCCGCGGACAATTGGTTAAAATCCTCTACTATGAATTTAGTGGTCGTGGGTTCAAAATTAACTATTAATTTATTTAAGATATGCATATGACGACCGGCGTGGTCTAGGGGTAAGGCTCTTGACTCGCAATTCGAAGGTAGCGGGATCGAATCCCAGCGTGGGAAAATAAAATTTATTTGATTAATTTATGCTATTTCACATTTAATTCATTTAAAATAATTAGTATTAGTATTTGCGGTACGGTACTCTCAGTATCGCCCTGGTGTAAGACCATCATTCAGAATTGAAACGTTGCTTGAAATGGATTTAGCAGTGTTTGGTAACCAGATCTGAACAGCCAGGTACTTCCCCACCTTCTTTTTCCCACTTCTTCCCTCCCCACTACCTTCTGCTTCACAACATATCCCAATTGGGGATGCCATACCTAGTCTCACTGGCTCCAGACGGGAGCAGCCGAGACTCTCGTGAGGTATTCACATAAAAAAAACATGTATTTGCTGCATGTTTCCGAGTGCTCGCTTAGTATCGCCCTAGTCAAAGACCATCATTCAGAATTGAAACGTTGCTTAATGACTTGATCTGAAAAGCCAGGTACATTTAAACCTTCCTCATCCACTTCTCCTTATGCTTTCACTCCATTTATACCCTAATTGGGGATGCTGCAGTCCAATTGCCTCCTGGGACGCGAGGAATTCATATGAAAAAAAGAAATTTAATTAGAATAAGTTACAGATGTACCAAGAAAATGATAAAAGCGACCGATAAAATTACATAAATTCAGAGGATTAATTATTTTGAATGTTTTTTTTACATTTTTCAAATCCTTCTCAGAAAAATGCAGGTTACAAACTGGACACAAGCAATCAATCTGACATAATAAATCATAACGTCGGACATTTAAAACCCAAATTAGGCGCCATTTTTTAAACAAAGCGTTAATAACTGGATGTCAAACGAGTTCCTTTTCATTTCAAATTAAAAAATTTGAACGGAAAAAAATCTTTTGTTTTCCTGCTTTCAATTGTTCGGACCGACCTAAAAACAGGTCGTTTGCGGTCCAATGTTGACACGCGAAGGCTTCACTGGAAAAAAATGAAGTCTGCAAAATCGGGCAGTCCTAAAACTGGATGACGAGTGGATGCGATTGTTGTTGGCTGGGATTTTATGGCGACGCCCTGAGGGTAGCGCCATCTCATTTTGTGGTCAAATTGGTCGCAGCTTTTGAAGCCGAAAGTCATTTGAGAGTTATTCTGTTGTTCTGAAAATTTACATATTAAATTGGGAACCCATTGCAGAGTGAGGGCATTAGTTGATTTTGTCCCACTACTGAGTTATGTTTCCTAAATTAGGTTTTGAGAAACGCGAATGAATTAAATGTGAGACTTAAGTTTTTGTACATCCTCAAAATATTTACTTCAACGGTATTAACGGTGGATCTAGTAATTTTTTGCGATATGGAATAGTCGCTAATAAAAAAATATCTTTAACCCTTTTTATTAAGAATGGAAATTTTTTTCAAAAATCCTTGATTCCAACGTTTTAGTTAATGTCTTCAAAATCTAAAAGGAATTTAATTTGCGTTGCTTTTTTGACATTTGTTAAACTTAAAATGTAAGACCTGATAAAGTAAGCATTGTTTACGAAAGATATTGCTTTTTTAAAAAATAAACGTGGAAACTAAGTATTGTACTAATTTTGAATAAAAATGGTTTACAAAATAAGTTAGAAGGAATTTATTAAATGACTTTACAGGCTAATAAACATGCATGGGACATTTTTTTCTTCTTTTGGTGCTCTCTTCTATTGATGGTTAGCTAAAATTAGGTCACTCTTCAACCTGCAGGCCGGAACAATGAACTGCACTCATATCAGTCAGAGTTTAGCGAAATATTCAAGCGAATAAAACACACATATAGGTATATAGGTGTATAACTGTATAGCACATTCTTGTTTTGAGCAAGACGATAACGAACGAAAGGTAAATTTAAAAAATATATTAAGAACACGCATTCCGAAAAAAAATACATACGTTTTTTCTTATTTTATATTTTTCTTCTTTTAAACTCTTACTTACGCAACCGTAAGAAAAAGAGAAAACTGACCACTTTTTTATTGAGGTAGGAACATACATAAGTACTAAAATGTCAATAGGGAGGTACCTAGTTAATCGCTATCTACTTACCTATTTACATTTAGATACCTACCTCAACCAGATTAGATACCCAAATAGAACCTATGAACCTATGTAACCTAAGTACCTGAGTGTAAATAGGTAGGTACCTAGTTAGTGGCTACCTACTTACCTATTTACATTTAGATACCTACCTCAATCCGATTAGTTACCCAATTTAGTTCGTAGCGTGAAACGAAGGGCGGGACGGCGCACAAACTCATTACGGTAATTCCGGGCCGAGGCAGTTTAAATGCCCGGGCCCGCTGAGCACTGCACGGTACGCCCCTGGTCCGGCCCGGCTGTTCACTTTTTTGTGGTCACCGTTTTCGGGTTTTGGAATTACTCCCTCTGCATGTGTGCTTGGAACAGGTCCAGAATCAGGTTTATTTTTCAAATTTTGACTTTAAAAAATTAAACATTTTAAAAATTTATCAAGCCCTTTACTGTTCCTTAGTTGTATAATGAATCAAGTACCGGTATTTTTTTGAAAATGAAAGACTTATTTTTTTTCTAGAATCTTGTCCTATTGGAGATCGGATATCATTCATAGGCTACAGCCGGAAATAATAATTCAATATTAACAACTGAAGTAACTGCTTATTGCACAAACATTTTCCATGACACCAATATAAGGGCGCTGTATGGGACAAGTTAGAGGTGCCCGCACAAATACTATAAATTCCATAGGGCACCAATAATATAATTCAATAGGCATCCCTGAATTGTTCAGGTAGAGTCCAGCTTATAAAAGCCGCAAAGGCTTTGTGGGAGTTGTAAATTAAACAACGTATTCTTGTCCCGAGTATGACTTCAGATACTTATATCTACAGCCTGTATGTCGGACGAATATCTACAGCTCATATGTTGGACAAATATCTATGAACTTCAGAGTGAAGACTAATATCTACAGAGCTAAGGTTGGATAAATATCTATGACGGTCCCAGTGGTGACGAATATCCATGGAGCGTGGGTGGGACTAATATCTACAGATGGCAGCTGAGCAAGAGGTTGTACGGAAAAGCATAAATTACTTCAATTACGTAATGCTAACCTAACCTAACCTAACTTAACATGAATTAAGTTTTTTAAACTGCATACGCAATATGACATTACGCCAATATGCTATACATAATTGCAAATCCAACCTCTGCCAGTGCTGTAGATATTCGTCGACATCACCTGTTCCATAGATATTAGTCAGCAGTTTGAGCTGTAGATATTCGTCCTCACTTTGGTTCTCATAGATATTAGTCCGATTTGTTCAGTTTTTGGAATTCCTGTAGATATTAGTAGACGCCTCCCTATCGGATGAGGAGTAACCGATTGTGCAAGTCAGTCTTCTATTTATTGGGCGAAAATTGTACATCAAATTTCCCATACGTATAGAATGGGTAATTATTTTTAATAGAGGTAATCACCCTTAGGTATCTCCTCGCAGACTTGACCAAGGACATTATTTTTAAATGTCTGATAATGCCGAAAATTCATTAACTTTAATTGCAACTGTCTCACATTTGAGGATATATGATAAGGATTGATAGTGTGATATGATATTATAACATAATATTTAGAGTATACAGATTTGACAATGATATCGTTAAAATAATATTGAAATCATTATAAAAAATTGAAAACTGGTTACCTCTTTGTCACAAAACATATTTAAGCAATTTTCTATTAAAACTATCGTAATCCTTCATAATAACGGTTAAAACACGAGCGGTAATTGTGAAGTAAATATGCTATTAGCTTTGCTGGTCTAACTTTTTTTAATTTTCTTAGCAAATCTCTGATCTGGCCCTGATGGTCATCCCTCTCAAAGCATATATCTTTGTGATTAATGTCCGGTGAAGTTGGTTTCGCCCACCGAATCCTTTTGTTTCATTTTACAATATATAAATTGCAATCGCGGGTCCCCAAATAGACACCCATTTTTTTAATACTTATAACGACCTCTATTTATGTTCCCAACCATACACCTTGCTTAAAATAATTATATTGGGAAGTAAAATACACAAAATGACATATGTTATAGATGCTTCCTAATCTGTAACCATTTCTTATTTTGAATCATAAATGGAATTTCACTGGTTTATATTTTATTTACTATAAAGATGAAGCCATATTAAATAATGCAAAATCATACAGAATCACGTGTTTTTTTTAAAAATTTGATCGCTTAGAAGTATTATAGATGCTCCAATTAAATACTGCGTGTAGAACATATCTCGGCCCTTAAAAATATCGATTTTTTAATAAGCCTAGAAAAAAATAAAGTATAAGGTCTATAAATAATACTTTAAAGTCCAAACTCTCCTATTTACAAACCCATATTTCGGATATATGGTTTTATTGTTTAATGTGGCAAATTTAGTTTCTTTTACAATAATCGCAATAAAAACTGAAATTTACGCCCAAACTTCACAAAATTAAATAAAACATAAATTTTGGGGATGTTTATTCTCAGTGCATTTAAAGAGGCGTTAACCAACTGCGAACATAATCCATACGCCATCTGCAGAAGGGCCGATAACGCGTAGTATATTCACAATCAGTTGCCGCCCGGATTTCGGCCCGAAAAGACGTTGCTCTGTTCTCCGCGTCGCTTCGTTCTGTAAAATTATACTTGCGGACCGTTGTTGGCTACTGATTATGGTTTTTCTTGGTCAACAGCGTCAACGCCTGAAAGTCCTTTACTCTCCCAGATTCCGAATGGGTCCAGTACTAGGGGATGAATGTATATTTACAACTGTATGTTTCCTAAACAAACTTAAATAAAAAATAAAATATAAAAGAAAATCAACTTTAACGGTCGTCGGTGGGAATGACATCCATGTCTTTTAATAAGCTTCAATGATCGGAAGGAGTGTATAGCCGGGAAATCATTTGCATGTGGATGACATTCTCCATATGAGTAGGTACGAGTTTCTACTACTATTCGTGCACATGAAAATGATTTTCCGACAAGACCCAAGATAAATACCCTCAAAAATACCCTTCACATTGCAATCCTCAAAAGTGGCATAGGCCCTGAGGACCGACTTTTATTAATTTATTATAAGAAATTGACCCTTTTCACTTTCATATATTATTATTGCAACGCAGACCCGTGAAAATCATGGTATAATATAATTGTCCGATTTATACGTTCGATATTACCATGCTAGAATATCTATGAATGACGTAAACACACAGATACCAACATCATGTATGGAGCATGGAGTGGATTCAAAATTTTATCCCATATTCACAAAGCTCGAATATATTTGAATTTAACGCACGGGCATTCATTTCCACCTGCTTAGGTCTTTAAATGCTAAATACGTATTTGACAACAGCATCCAATGTACAAAAAATGACTTTACACGCTTTTGGGTAAAATGCACAGAATCCTGAATATTGTGAATCGTGTGGATTGTGTTTAGTACGATTAGAAATCTGTTGTGACGTATTTTTGACAGTTTGGACTGAATAACTAAAGAGGAATTATGGAAGCATTCAAAATCTTTCGATAATTTTGAATCTATAGTAGATTGCTGTTTTGATGTATGTACGTTTTTGACAATTTAGGGTATTTTCACTGTTTTTTCTTATTAATTGCGATGCCGAAAATTTTTTTATTTTATTTTTATAAAGAAGAGTAAATTTTCTATAACGGTTTAAAATGTACCATTTTTTAATTGCCGCCAAAACGCCATGTTCGATTTATTCGCGCATTCGGCGGCATTGACGTCACTCCGGGCAACATCAGTGATAGCCGCCTTCAGCAATAAGTGGCGTTTTCGGTGTCGTTAATGACGTTGTAGCCAGTTGCAACCGTTCCAGAGGGTGAGGTTTTAAAATCTATAATTATTAATGAAAATTTAAAAATTACACATTTTTATTAAAATGACTAGAATTAGAAAAATAAACTTCAAATCTTTCACTCATTACGGTATTCATAGTTTGTTAAAATACCCCATTGGGTCTGATTCGTTGGCTAGTCTTCAGATTTCTATATTTGATAGTATATTACATAATTATCTAGTTTCTCTTCTCCAAAAAGTCACCGACCACCACTGATACTTACATTTACTACCACCTCTTCAGACCAACGTTTTTGCTGCTCAAAATCATATATTTTAATATCTTTCACATCAATAATTATTTTTAAAATCTGGCAATATTTAAGTACCAGCATCAAAATATCATAAAGTACAGCACGCAACTCTGTTGCACCTACAATATAAGTCTGACAATGTGAAGTGTTCAGGAATCAGGGTCCGGGTAGTCCCTCGGAGGCGAGGAGTCCCCGAGAGGCGTGGTCCATCCCATCAGGATCTCATCAGCAGCGGGCGGTAGTATGGCACGGCATAATAACCCGGCGCAGGGGCTCACTCCCCGTCCCACGCAACGGAGATTTATTCTCTTGTACCTTGTTTATCTACCAGGGAAGATATTAGTTGGGAACACGAAAGCCTGATTTTGGTTATGTGTAATATGTCATCATCAGGTGTGCATTTCTCATGATGTTGATTTTTTTGGAAATGCTTTTTAAGCCCTCAGGCTTCGGGCATATTTTGTCAGAAGGTCATAATATTTCCGCTTTTGCAATAAAATCCAAATAAATGGAATAGATGGAATTTGAATATTAGAAATAACATTAAAAATTCTGGAGATGGGTATGGGTACCGCCGGTAACCAACACCTTTGCCCAAGTGGTTCGCCACGTTTGGTGACTTAGCAGGGGCGCTCGAACAGGCCGGATCGGGAGGCACTGGTTGAGGGAGACATTTTGACCTCTCTAACAGGAATCTCTCGGAACATCACCTTACACCGCAGTGGGAGGGATAGATTCACAAGTCCGTCACTCCTGGACATTTGACCTCCGTATTCCTACCCACCTATTCCTACACAACCTTCATACCGTTTTCCTTCCCCAAAACTTCCTATCCTTCCCTTCTTTAAAAAGACCCTCCACACAGCATCCCCTAAGATGAAATAGGCTCCGAGAAGAAATATTTTCCTCCAGGCCACCAGTGTGGAGCTAATATAAAAAAAAAATTATGCATAAATTTTTCAATGCTAAGATAAAAAGTTTTAAGAATGCTTCACTTTCGTTTTTTTAACTATAATTATTACTGATAACGAAAAAAAACTCGCCTATATTTTATCAGACAAATGTATTATAAATTTTCATCACCTCACTCTTTGTCGTCTCATCTAAAAATAATTGTTAAAAATTCATACAGTTTCATAATTTTTTTTCGAATCGAATTAGGTAGGTATACATTTGAATTATTTTGATGTTTAAATTTTAGATTTAAACATTAAAATTATATTATAAATTTAGATTTAAACGTTAAAATAATATTATAAATTTAGATTTAAACATTAAAATATTATATTAAATTTTTTAAAAATAAGTTTAAAATGAAAATAAAATTGTTTTCTTCCTCTAGCATCAATACATTTCTCTTTATGGTAGATACTAAGGAAGGTACAACGATTTCTATGAGACTTAAATGAGTTGTTTCCAAAATCCAAAAAAATTTTCGGAGAGGTTTGAGAAAAACATCACTTTTTATTTTATTTTATTGAATGAATGCTTGGAGTAATCGGTATACATTATCAATACCAAAAGAGTGCTTTCAATAAATTAAAGCTTTTCCTATTAAACATTTTAAAAAAATGTTATCAGAGACTGCAAAAAAAATTTTTTTTTCATCAGAAATGTATGAACGCATATGAGAAACAATTTTTGAGATGGGTAAGAGGAAGGTGGGTAAGTACCTGGCTATTCAGATCTGGTCACCAAACACGGCTAAAGCCATTTCAAGCAACGTTTCATTTCTGAATGGTTGTCTTGCACCAGGGCGATACTGAGATTATATTCCAATCAGGTACATATTACCACAAATATATTAATTGTATTATTTTAAATGAATAATTGTGAATTAGCACAAATTAATCAAATAAAATTTAATTTTTACAAGAAAAACTTTCTTTTTATACTTTTTTGAAGGTTATTCCCACCAGTGAAATATATCATATTAGAATAAGTTAACAATAATAATCTAAATTTAAAATATGAAAGAGAACAAGACACAGAAAAATAGAAAAAGGCAATGGTCGCACCTGGGACTCGAACCCAGACCTCTCCGTCTAACCTAATAATTAGTTAATAATAATGTAATTCTAAAATTTTAAAATATAAGATTGACAATTATGACGTTATGACAGAAGGTGGCAATAGCGAAATTGGTTAACGCACTCGTCCCGGTTAGACGGAGAGGTCTGGGTTCGAGTCCCAGTTGCGACCATTGACTTTTTCTGTTTTTCTGTGTCTTGTTCTCTTTCATAATTTCGTTTAGATTATTATTGTTAACGTATTCTAATATCAAATAAAATTTATTTGCGCGCGCCGGGATTCGATCCCGCGACCTTCGGATTGCGAATCAAGACCTCGACCACGGAGGTCGTCAGTGTTGTAAATTTTAGTATGTAAGTAATCAAATATTAGGTATTATATAGACACTTTAGATTAAAAAAACACATACTTTTAAAAAAAATCTTGTATCTATCCACCAGCAGAACACTCCAATCATTATAGACCAAAGACATTTTGAAATATAACCTCAAATATCTCATGTATTACACCATTCTCGTCTTATCATTCAAACATGTTAATTTCGTATTCAAGACCGTATGAAATATCTGTTCCTTGAGATATTGTGACCGCTGACAATTTTGAAAAATATTTCCACAGAGCCGACCCCCTGGCGAGCCTGACAGAGTGTCACTCAATCGGCGGTGTGAATGAAGTTATTAATGGGACCGAACCCGCGCCTTCAGCATTGGGCACATTGAGTAATGGAGTGACACATTTCTCATACGATAGAATGAATGCAAAGTCACATTGATAAAAGTTTTACCAGGTGAACCCTTAACCTCCAGTGTGCCAAGAAATCCACCGTGGATTCATTATATAATTTTTGGTAAACTTTAGAAATCACTGGATACGAATGTTTTTCAGAAAAAACCTTTCGATTTGCCTTAATTACTAAGACAACTTTTTGCATTCGGGGCGATGGAAAATACTGAATTTTTTTTTAATTATTTCTGGCTTTCACCCTTCAAGGGTGTTCTAGGCCAACGATACTGAATTCAAATATTAAATTACGAGTGTGAGATCGTGCCATTCGCAGCCGCGAAATGAAAGAAGTTCTGGGAATAAAAAAGGTATGGAAAAGGGGGTTGATAGGAATCTCGGGGTTGGAGTATCCAGGAGTGACGGATTAATGGATCCATCCCTCCCACTGCGGTGCAAGGCGATGTTACGAGAGAGCCACGCTGCAGAGGTAAAAAGGTCTCCATCAACCGGTATCTCCCGATCCAGCCTACCACACAATCACACCACACATGACCCGTAAAATCGTCTCCTCCTGAAGGCATCCCTGATAAGTCACTAAATTTAGCGTACTTGGGGTGACCTATGGCAGAGGTGTTGGTTATCCAATAAATGGTTCCCGAAGCAGCGGTACCCATATCCTTCATTGGAAACTTGTGTTTAAGAACCTGCCTAGAAAATAAAAATATTTTTATTTTTAACTTTATGAGTAAAACCTGAAATTGTAATATATTATTTAATTAAATGAAGACAATATTAGCGAAACTCAATCGAAAATCTGAAAACAGAAAAATTACAAAAAGATACTGGAACCTCTGGGACTCGAATCCATGACCTAATCCATGCTTTCATGGCAACAGCTCTACCAACTGAGCTAAGGTGTCAATATTCAATTCGGTCACTTTTAACTGTATCTTTAGACTACGCTAATGTATTCTGTCTCTTTATGCGCCATACAATAAATGAGATGGTACTATGCCACCTAGAAAAAATGTTTTCGGATTCTGAAGACAGTTAGGGTCATTGCCGTGAGAGAGAAAGCCTGATGAGTATTATGCGTCTGAAAGAGATGGTTTTATAAACGTAGGTTAATTTTGCATATTGTACGCTTGTCGCATGAAATAATTTACTACATTAAATAATATAATTTGACTCTCAAACTCGTGAGGTACCTGAAAATGAATATTATCGTATTTAATTTGATATTGTGTCATAAAATCACTTTTTTAATGACCTTCCACTTCTGGACCCCTAGAGCCGCTTCTGCGCGGGTCCCTTAACAAAATTATCAACGACAACACACCTACAATTGACTTTATAACCATACAATTGACTTTATAACCCGTGCCCGGTGAAGTGAAGTCTCACCTCAATTCAATTGTCATGTTTTAAACTGCAAAACCCATCTAGTGCATTCTGCATCATTGCAAGATTCCATTATATTATTATGAACGATTATTGATGTCCTGACACGGTCGTTTTTGGAATATAAACCTTACGATGATGAATTTGATGTTTTTTTGTGTGTGGATATCAAAAGGTTAAATAATTATGATTGACTGGGAGAGAATTTAAATTTGAATGTCGTTGATTTGAATGTCATATTGCAAACATTGGGTTACATAATTAATGGTGGTGTATTTTAATATCTATTGGATACGATGAAAAGACGACCGCAATGTGGATGGAGTCTACTTCTGATTTTTACTTCCATGATTTTTGTTATATTCGTCGATATTCTGAGGGCCGCTTTCAACATTTGCAAACATAGCGATCGTTCAAATAATAATTAACCCTAAGCGTAAAACATAGGTATTCAATGGGGGATTTCCTCGCTTTTTTTATTGCTGAAAAAATTACGATGATTACAACTTTATTTAATTTTTATGTTGACGAATAAATTTTCTACAGCGAGTTAAAGTTTCTCATTTTTGAATTACCGCCAAACGATATTTTGAGGCGTGGATATCGTGTGACGTAATGAACGAGGACGCTCACTGACAGTGTTTATTTGTGCTGTTTGATGAGCAGCACTTGTGACGTCACAAACCGATTTGTCAACCACGGGCCGTTTTGATTTTGTCAGTTTTAGATCGTTTTGAAAATCAATAACATTGAATGAAAACAAAAAAAATCAAACATTTTTAGTATGATTATTAAAATCAGAAAAATGATCTTTAAATATTCCGTACATTTTCAACAGAATCCCTCGTTTGTGGAAATACCCCATTGCAGTAAACCATTATTGGATTACTGAGCACTGGCGCGATTTAAATCAGCTTGATGAGATAATAAAGATAATCGCATAATTTGAGTAACCTTTTTGGATAACTAACACTTAGTGACTTAGTAGGGGTGCGTGGGTCCATGCAGGCCAATGCGTTTGCACCACCTTCTGCATGGCGGGTCGGATGGGGAGAGATTGGTTGAGGGAGATCTCTCCAGTTACACTCTCCAGACCCATGCACCGCAGTGGGAGGGATAGGTTCATACGTCTGTCACTCCTGGACACATTAATCTCCAGATTCCAAACAACCCCTCATACCTTTTTTCTACTTAGAACTTCCTCCCCTTCCTTTCCACAAAAAGACCCTCCACACAACACCCCCGAAGACGATAAAGGCCCTGAGATTTTTTTATCTGCATTAAATTTAATTTGGGAGGCGGGTATGGGTACCGCCGCCCCGGGTACCATTTATTGGATAACCAACACCTCTGCCAGTTCTACCTCCACACAGCCACCCCAAAAATGACAAAGAAATCGAGATGTTGCTTAAAATTACTTAAACATCATTTATGAATACAATCTTGACAAAATTATATTAAACTCAGTAGAAACAATAAATGATCTAGGCATTATTTTTAACTCAAAACTTACATTTATTAGCCATATAACTAATATTATTAATAGAGCAATGAAGATTTTAGGATTTATTATTAGAATAACCAAACAATTTTGTAACACAGATACTATTCACATTTTATACATAACGCTAGTGAGAAGCATTTTGGAATATAATTCTACGATTTGGGCTCCACATTACAATATCCATATTAAAGCGATTGAAAAAGTCCAGCATAGATTCCTTAGGTATATTAATTATAAATTAGGTATTCCAAGAGAATCCGTAGACTATAATTTGTTATTAAACTGGACTAATCTCGTAAATTTATCAGATCGCAGAAAAATCTGTGATCTATTAATATTATATAAAATAATTCACTCGGTCCTGGATACCCCTGATTTAATAGAACTTATACGATTTCATTGTCCTGGTCGCGCTAACAATAGACTCACTCGACCGTTCTACTATAATAACACACATACATTATCACATTATTACTCACCAATCAGTCGATTACACATTTTGGGAAATGAACATGCTAACATTGGCGACATTTATTTCTTAAAATTAGCGCAATATAAACATGCACTCAAAAATTATTTTTCCAAAATGTAACTTTATATACGCAATATGGACATGTTGAAATGAAATGATGATATTTCTCATTGTTCTTTTTTGTTATTTTTTGTTGTGATACACAAAATGATTGTATGTTATTTTAAAGTTTAAAACTACTATTATGAAATGATATTATTTTTCTTACTGTTGTACTCTATTATATGTTTATTTATAAAAGGCAGTATAGCCGTTTATGTATTTAAAATAAAATAAAAATAAAATAAAATAAACCATGTTTGTGGACCAGATCTAAATAACCAGCGACATTCCAACCTTCCTCTTAACATTGACAGTTCGACTTTAAGAGGAAATAATTTTATCACCTATATTTTGAAAATATGCTGAATCAATGGACAGTATGGCCGCATTCATTTATTTTCCATACAGCGTCAACAATTTCAAAGTTTTAGAGGTTGGAACATTGAACAAAAGCAAACCTGCCACTGTACAAAAAAATCTAAAAACAATATCTACATACATAAATAAAATATTAAATATTATTTAAAATTTAATGGTTTCCTTTCTTCTTCCGAGCCAAAACCACATAATGTGTTGTGTTCCAAATTTAAAAAAATATAAAACGCATCCAGTGTTCTGACTTGCCAACAGAGGGCAGTAAAAACTTTAATGACAGCTCTTCCATTTGTCAAACGCGCGGATTAGAAAAATTTAGAGGATTAAGCCCAGCGGTGAAATTATGTGATTTTAAATAATATAGGATGGCCGACTGTCACCAAATTAAAATTTTAACAATGTTAAACAGTTATCGATATAGATAGCAGATTTTTCGTGTTCCAGAACACATATACACATATACATACATGTATATACACATACCTACACATACACCTTTACATACACACATAGATTCACATTCATATACACATAAACATATGTAAACATAAGTTCATAAAATCTTAAAATAATTATTGGAAATTGTTAAAAGGTTATCTTGGAATTTATTAAGTTTTATAAAACCAAAAATGTTGTTAAAACTTTAAAAATACATCGTAATATATCTACATACACAGTAATGCTAGCATCTAAATCTAAAACTTTTAAAATTTCTACAAAAATTATAAATAAACATAGAAAGTAATAATGAAGTAAACATATGTAAAACATAAACACTTAAGGCTTAGTTCCCGGCCCCAAAAAGAAGAAGATAGAGAGATATGAAATTACGAATGTTAGAAGAGCGCGCTAACATTTACAGCGATAAAATTGTTGCAAAAATCATGAAAATCTTTAATAAAACACGACTCGTTAAAAATAGAGCAAAAATCTCGCGATAATTGTCTTTAATTTTATTTAAAGAAATGCTAAGAATTTTTCATACATATAACTTGTAAAATAACCGAAACAAACGTGTTTTTAATCATTTTTGGAGCATACTTTGCGATTTTTTTCTATCGAGGGAATTTTATATAATTTGCGTTTCGGCGCGATAAATGTCTAGATATTATCTTCAAGAATAACATATAATTTTTTTAGAACTTAACAACTTCAAATGTTTAAGGGAGGTTTGCAAGAAATCGGTTGAAATTCGGAGAAACGCCTCTTAAGAAAAAATAAATCTCTATAAATGTAAATAAAACATAATATATTATATAAATAAAGAATGGGGCATAAACAAACATGAGATTACAAGTAACTTGGTGATGCATGAGCTATTTTTATGAAGTAACAATGTTTTTTTTTTTTAATTTTTCTTTAATCATTACTTTAAATAGTTAAATCATCTGTGGATTTTTCGACCACCATGTTAGTCTCATACCCGTGTTATGGTGGTCGATTGAAAAGTTTATATAACCATTTTAGGTTTTTTTGAGTGATGTCATAAGTGTTTTCTTTTAGGAAGGTGTGTCTCTATTTCTCTAATTGATTTACATACAATATTCAGTTACTTTATTTTCATAAGTAATATTTTCTATTCTTATATTGACCAATGAAACACGTCCTTTAGTTTTAAGTCATTGGTCAAATAATTTCTCCGTCCAACTCCGGACCACACAATGTGTCCAAGCGGGAAAAATTCAAAAAAGGAACGCCGAATTCAAATAAGGAACAAAACGCCGTGGGCCAATCACCGGTGATTCTTTTTTTTTTAATTTATAGAAGACCGTCTTTTCGAATTTAGAATAAATTTGAATATTATCGCAGTAAAGATAATGTCGTAGATCTAATGCTTGATATTACATTGTTTGGTAAATTATAGGTTTGAACTCTTTCCCACCTATACACCGAAAAGGAATCACTTTCACGGCAAACGAATTGGAATAAAGTTTTTTTTCATGTATATTTGCTATTATGGAATAAAAACAAATTTGGTGTGCAAACAAAATGATTTAGTATCTAAATAGTTTGTAGAAAAGGAATCACTTTCAAGTCTAATGCTAGGTCCACACCGAAGCCAACGCCGAATTCCGAACTCCAATATGGCGGACATGGAACAGCTGTAGTTACGTTGTATCTTATCAGGTTGCCTATAATTATTACGTACGTATGATTATGTACTTATATACACGACACGTTTTCAAACAATTGTTATACCACTCTCCGTAATAATATCGTCATTTTAATAGTACGTGGCACGTTTCTTGATCGCCTGCCATTTGCAGACGGATGTGTGGACAACTGCGGCAGGCTGGTTCGTGTGAGTTGGCCGTCGGGATCGCCTCGAAGGTGATCCCAGGCCAACTCGAACTCCAACCTTCCAACTCGAACTTCCAACGCACGAACACGCCTCTACACGATCGTCCAAACGTTTGAAGTTGGAACGTTGGCCGCAGTGTGGGCTTACCATTACGAATTTGTATTAAGTTTTTTTTTCCATGTATATTTGCTATTATGGAATAAAAACAAATATGGCGTGCAAACAAAATGATTTAGTAAATAGTTTGTAGAAAAGGAATCACTTTCATGACAAATTTCAAACAAAGCCTTTCATTACACATGAATAAAGTTTTTTTTTTCATGTATATTTGCTATTATGGAATTTAAAAAAATATGGTGTGCAAACAAAATGATTTAGTAAATAGTATGTAAGGTACCTACTAAATTTTCATTGTACAAAAGAATCTCGAATGTGCAAAAGACGCGAATGATAATTATTTTCTTTGCGTAAAGAGAGAGTCGACGCAACTATATGCATCTCCCTCTTACATTTATTCCCTCATTCTTCCACCTAACTTGTTATCGAAATACTTATCCTATCTGACAGTGTGTGGCCTATATACCTACGTGTGTGACTTTATGTATGCTTTAAATGACACTGTGAACTGAAAAAATGCAAAATAAAAATATACACAAATATCTGCCTAAAAATATATGCCTATGGACGAAGACATTACCATAATTTGGTTCCAAATTTAAAAAAATATCATTAAAGACATTCGCCTGACAAAAAATGTAAATCTAAAACACAAAATTTACACATGGATAATAAAGGTTTTAACACTGTGGACAGATAACTTCTACACTATTATAACAAAAAACGTCACGCATGTATTTTTTTCTCTTTTCTTCTAATTTATTAATTTGTATTCCTTTCTTTCATTTATTTTCTATTTCTCCCATTTCTGTTTATCTATTTAAATTTTTCATTTTATTTTTTCTTCTCATTTTCTTAAGATATTGAAAGCAGATAAAATTCTTGCCACCTCAGAACAGGCTCAGCCTAGTGAAGCGTTAATTTATTTCGACAGAACTCAACTATCGACTATCGACAGCATTTTGCTACTCGAATGAAAATTTTTACGAGAGATGGAAAGGCTGATAGAGATATTGAAAGGAGGGTGAATGCAGGTAACTCTATTAATGGAGGACTGAACGCCGTTGGCACCAACAAAAAACTGTCCAAAGAAGCGAAGCTAGCTGTCCATAATGAAGTGCTGGTACCTACCCTGATGTATGGCAGTGAGGCATGGAACTGGCAGAGGATGGATGAAAGTAGACTGAATGCTGTAGAAATGAGATCCCTGAGGCGAATATGTGGAAAACCATGTACGATCGTGAGAGAAACGTGGAGATCCGCAAAGAATTTAAGGCTGATGTAAGCATGATGTGTAAGATTAAGAAAGGGACTCTCCGATGGTTTGGGCATGTAGAGCGAATGAACGAGGAAATGAGTGTAAGGAGAATATATGACGCAAATGTGAATGGTAGAAGAAGTCGGGGACGCCTGAGGAAGACATGGCACGACCAAGTGAATCAGACACTTGAGTCGGGCCATGTGAAGAGTCGGAATAATAGAAGAGCATGTATGAGACGATGTATGAATGTGAACGAGGCAAAGAGTGTGTGCCAAGATCGAGTTGTGTGGCGTTCCGTCCTCTCTGCCTACCCCTGCGGGGAAATGGCGTGATGGTTAGTTAATTAGTTAGTTTAATAAACATTTTACTTACGAGAAAATTTTCTATTTTAATCAATTTGAAAGTGAATTAGGAGGGTACATGACTGTTAATATTTCAATCCTTGGTAAAAATATTTCGCTGAAACGTAATACAAGTTGATCCTCCCTTCTTCGAGGTAATTTAAACTTTAATGATGACAAAACGAAGCCTTAACGAACCATAGAACACAGAACGTCTTTCACCACTGACCGTTGGCTATTCGTTGTTGAATGTCCTTTCAGGTCGCAAATGCAGCCTGCAGGTGAAACTTGACATTTACATCTGCGGTGCGGCGCGGTTTGTTGGTAAGGTTCATTAGTTCATTTCCTGATCAAGGTGCCAGGTTCAAACCCCTTTATTCTCAAATGTGACAAGATCTGAGAAGTTTTCCAAGTATCAACCTAAATATTTTTCAAAAAAGACAGACATTTCCATAGTTTGAAAAACCCTATTATATATCTGTACCAACCAGGAAGCATAGAAATTGAAATCGATTACTTTACAATATTGGATCGATAGGAGTAACAGTCTGATATTAATATTTCAATAAATAAGAAATCGCTGGTAACACTGTCTATGGATTTAGATTACTAAACGTCAAAACCCTCCGTAAAAATTTTAAATCTAATAAATTGACAATTTTTAATTGAAATACTAACTTTATATTTACATTGGTACCTCGCGTGTACTTTTTGACAATAAACAGGAGTTAATTAGTTATTGAGGTCCTTAGTCGTATTTGAATAACTTTCGTTTCTTCAAGCTCGAATGGAATAAATTAATGGCGTCTTCGTTGTATTAATAAAGTCTAAGGATCGCATGTACGAATTCTTTCAATACTAAGAGCTTCGTTAGTTCACATTTATTAACAACCCAGTGAATTGCTTAACGAACGACATTATTTAATATTCAAAAAACTGAACGTAGATTTCGAACTTATTCAGTATCGTATTGACGTAAGGTTTTGTAGATCGTCCAAGAAAAAGTTGATAAGATACATTTTTGTCATAAAATCGGGTTAAGCATGAGATGAGAAATATTTTCAGCAACTGCAGGTTTTGAAGGAAACCGACATGTCGGTCGGTACAAAACTGTTATTGAGGTGTTAAGTTTTAGGAATCTTTCTGATTGATTGGCTGGGGGTAGCGAGGTACTGTTTTAATCCGATCATTTGGAATTTCGTATATTTTCTGTAAATTTGTTTCCAAGTTTAGATTCAGCTTTAGAAAATCTGCTGAATCTATTTTATTATTCAATCAAGCCGTACTTTAACTAAATTTGACTGAGCTTTTAAATATTATGGTAGGTACCTACCTACCTGCCTGAAGAAAGTTTGTACAAATAATTTTCATTGTCTTTTATTTGACATTGTATGTATACAATTTTTACATTAGCTCAATATGTAGGCTCAAAATATTTTTCCTCAAGGCCTTTGTCATCTTTGGGGATGCTTTGTGAAGGTCTTTTAATGGAAAGGAAGGAGAGGAAGTTCTGGAAAATAAAAGGGTAAGAAAGGTGTGTAGGAATCTGAGTGTCTATGTGTCCAGAAGTGACAGACATGTGAATCATCTCTCCCACTGCGGTGTAAGGCAAAAGGTCAAGAGTTTCTCTCATGAACCGCAGACGTTCTACAGGTTACCTGTTTTTTAGTTTTAAAAAATCTTAAATAATTTATCAAAAACTAATAACATTAACAATCGTAACGTTAACAATTCTAGGGGAATTTTGTTGTATACTTTTGGTCCAGGATATGTACGTGTCCTTTGATGCTTTGCCGTGTTGCTCCCTGGGACCATGGGATCCTTTCTGGTGTGACTTCTTGTGATGTGTTTATGATCGATTTTTGAATATTTTCTAGGTTTTTATGTGCGTGGATGATAATCCTTTTTATGTTGTTTTGACGAGCATTAGGTGCATGGAAGTTTTTGTGGAGCTGATCGCTGGAATGCCTATAGGGTTTACGCAAAATTACCGTAATTATGGATTTCTGGGCCTTCACAAGCGGATCTAAGGTTGTTCTACCCCACGCTCCCAGACCAGTGCGGGTGTACGTTGGGATGGGGTTGCACAGTCCGGGATATTTTTTATGTTCCGTAATGCAAAGAATATGTTAATCAATTTTCTTACCCTTGTTGAGAGGTTTTCTGTGTGGTGTTCCATTTGAGATGGTTGTCTATAGTAACATCTAGATATTTGATGTTTTCTACACATTCCAAATCTTCACAGTTGCAGCTTTGGAATGTGTAGAAAAGTGCATATTACGTCTCTATTTTTTATTTTTTATATAACTCTATTTTTTCCACGCTTACGAAGCTTCTTACGGATTTAGTTTTATTGTAGTGGCTGATTAGTTCTTTAGAGTACGATTGAAAACACTTTAAACATTTTTGAAAACCTTTTATGCTAATGATTCTGATATTTTTTGTATGCCTCTACTGAAGTATAAAGCTGTACTAATTAAACAATTTAGCTGTACATATTTTAATAAGGTCACTGTATAACAGGTATTTTCTGTTTGTTTCTTCTTCAATGCTTTCACTAACTTTGTACTAATATGTATTATTCTTTTGGTTTATTTATAAGTAATCTTTTGGTTTATTTATGTATTATATATGTACTATTTTTCTTTGGTTTATTTGGAAGTAATCTTAAAATTTTACATTTCTTTCTTTTTTCTATATTGAAAAAAAAACATGTACGAAAAGGACACTGTGTCGTTAATTATAAATTATTAAATATTTTTTGCCTCAGTAAGATAGATAAAGTTATTTGGCGATGATTTTTTGATTTGTGTCCCAATATAAATCAATCATCTGTAAATTAAATTTACGCCTATCAAAATGTTTCTTGTCAATTTGACTGTCCTAGAACGGGAGAATCCTAGTTGGACAGTCAACGCTTCTTTGTATTCTTGTAACAAAATTGTTACAAGAATACAATCTGATGTATTCTTTGTAACAAAAACAAATAAATAAAAAATAAATAAAAAAATAAAAATAAAATCAGTGGCGTAAACAATGTTTGTAAATGAAAAATGGTTTTGAATTTGCTAGAAACAGAAATACTACTAAAAGCTTTCTGTAATGCTGCGGAACGTAGGGAGTACTTTGTAGATATATACCTTTATAGTAGTTTGCAAAGTTTATATCTACTACACAATTTTGGCCACAGGCACTAAATAAAGCACAAAAGAAAATCACCTTCAAAATTGTTTTAAATATCAAACCTAATCAATTTATCATGATAATTGCAAACGAGATACAATGGACTCAATGCTCTTGTCAATCAAATGCCTTCAAAGGTAATATGAAACGCCACTCAAAAATATTGTTATATTTTTCATCTATACCTATAATCTACAAGGTGATACAGATTTTGGGCTATGACATCACATTATGGGAAGTAGAAATCCATTTAACTATCTCGTCCACCTAACAGATACAAATAAAAGGAAAAAAAAGTCTACGTACAACATGGACTTTGTTTGTCAAAAATCATTAACTGTTGAGCAGAGGAAGGAGATTAAGTTATGGGAAGGAAAAGGAAAAAGATATAAATCCATCCCTCCCACTGCGGTGCAAAGCGATGTTTCGAGAGTTCACCATTCTGAATCGAAATGCTTGATATTCAGATCTGAATAGCCTGGTACTTCCCGACATTCCTAATTCCCATCCCTAAACTGTTTACCACGTAGGTGCTTTAGTCTCATAACGTACTCCAATTTGGGATGTCATCATTTCACTGGGGCCGTACCTACAGTTGGGTAGGTACCCACACTTGTGCGGGTGCGGTAATTACTCATGACGATAGTATATCCTGTTAGATAGATTTTGACACCAAGAAAACCTCAATCGGTTAACCTTCCATTTAAATCAATGCCATCACATTTTCACATGATCATAAAATTTTGATATTAGGTATAAACTTTTTTTCTTTTATAATAGCTCCACATTGAGCTATTTCAAAAGATTCCCTCATGATTTTTTTTTAATCAAGGTCTGTGTCATCTTTGGGGATTCTGCGAGGAAGGTCTTTTAGGGAAAGGAAGTTCTGGGAAGGAAACAGATATGATAAGCGGGTAGGAATCTGGGGGTCAATGTATCAGGAGTGACGGAAGTATTTAGCCAGCCCTCCCACTTTGGTGCAAGGCAATGGGTCGGGAGAGTTCGGCTGGAGAGGTTTAGGTTAGGTCTCCCTCAACCAGTCTCACCTGATCCGGCCCGCCAAGCAGTACGTGGACAACCGCATTCGTCACTAATACCTAGACAAGTATCAGTTTAAGTAATTGATTTTATTTGCGAAAGACGCTTGGGTAATAAATAAATAAAGCCGAAATAAAACGATTTACGCCGAAAATTTGCATGATTTAATTATTCACGATTCAATCATTCATCAAATCACACAATAGGTCATGGCTACTAACTGACTTTTGTTTAGCGGAATTGAGACTAAGGGAAATATTTGGCTGACAATTATGCTTACTTATTTAGCCAGAGATTCAAAAATGCGAGTAAAATTTTGATGTCCGGTTACCTTTTCTGTTTAAAAAAAAAAATTCCCTTCAAAATCAAACAAAAACATTTTTCTTCCGTATGTCGTCACAGGTCACTTGACCGAGTAACAACCGAAACTTTCTCCCCGCCCCTGACCTACGTATTTTTCTAAAGATTTTAGATGAAACGAAAAAAAATAAAAGGTCACCGGAGACCAAAGTTTCATTTACATGTTTAACTCCAAATAATGTTAGTAATCATTTACACTTACACTTTACAATGTTAACCATGTGACTTTTTCATGAGATTACTCTGTAAATGTTTCAAAACGATAATTAAATAATCTCTTTTCTTAAGATAATATTGCAATTTAGGTTGCCATAGCGATTGGTCACCCTAGATATGAACATTTTAATGTAAAAGGGAACATCATTAAAATTGATTAAGTGTGTGACGATATGTATGGCAATTATACCCGCCATAATACTTGAAAGCACATCATTTACATATTAACTGGGCACATTCGTATTCCTCATACAAGCAACATTACCTTGCTATTAAAACAAAGAGAACAATCAAAAGGTTTCCGCCATTGCAATCGCAATTTTAACAAGACAAAGAAAATACAAATCAATTTTTATGAATTCACGTTTTACTGAAAAAAAAACTTTTAGACATGTGGACCATTGTATTAAAGATTATCTTTTTATTTGCATTACATTATGTGCACTTTATCAAAATGTTGTTTTGTTTGGTCTGTAGCAAATTTTTGCCGGTTTAGAGTTTAATACCTTTTGTGGAGGTGTTCAGAATTTAAATTGGCATTATTTATTTTGGTTAGTTTCCGTTCTCATGCTGTTGTCATCTTCGGAGCAATGATTGAACGAGTAACAAATTAAGTTTTTCCTTAACAGCAGGTGTTTTCCCCACAGCAATTAGTGTGGAACAAACAGGTTAAAGTTTTCACAGCAATCTTTGTTCTGCTGATTCCGGGATTATCATTTATATTAACGTCACAAGCGCGCTATGATAGTGGAAAAGGTGGGAAAAATTAATAAATTTATCATTATACTTATTTCTGTATTGGAACACATTGTTTTGTCAAGAACTATACTCATAGGTGTTAGTCTACAAGTCTTTTTTAATTATTTTTTTTTATTCTTCGATAGAGAGCAGTCGCTTTGTGGTTTGACATATTAACTCATTCAAAAGTCGGGCGTATTTTGTCAGAAGGTAAAAATATTTCCAATAAAATCCAAATAAATGGAATATTTGTGAACGTATCGGAAAACTAAAACTGTTTTTGAAAGGTGATGATATAGGCATTCAAATATTATTATTGGAAATAACCATGTAATTTAAAAAAATATTTTTTTAATGTAAACTTTACAAAGTTTTAAAAATGGCACAACCATAGACATATGAATATTGATAGACCAGAACATAAAGGTGAGGGGTAGAAGCCAACTACAGCGGGACGAAGGGCAGGAAGATGGCTTTGGTGATACGTGATTCGCCAAAACTCAATCTGACAGTATATAGGCATCTCGCACTATGAAATCATCATTTAGTTTTTGAAAGTAAGCTCTGCTTTTGAATGAATAGACCTTTTTACATGGGAGCGCAAATTGCTCGCCACGAAATGAACAAATTTGAAGTCCAAATACGTCAAAGTAAGGTCGCCTATAAGGTCGAGTCCAATATTTTGCTCCTGTAGTTAGTTAATACACTTTTACAAATGTTTCATAATTTACTTACCCCAGTAAACAGTGACGGGCACACGCCATGTATCTCGGAGTGATAGTGTATGTATGGGTGATTTGGTATATTTATGGTGTATGTTCAAAAACGATCATATTATGGGATCTGAATTAGCTTAAAATAGTGTAAAATAATGCTTGCTTATGGAATGTAATACCACAATTGGGTTTATTCTCTTTTTCTCTTCTAAGTTTACACGTATTTAAAGAACAAGCCACCATTTTTACCGTGTTATTTACGATGAGAGCTCGACACTGGTCCGGACACGAATGATGACGTCACATTTTTTAGATTGACGCGTGGCTCTCACAAGCCCAACCGGTTCCGAAAAATGGTTCCAATGGGAGGGGGAAATAATACGCCTTTTATCACTTAGGGCAAGTCCATGTATTTTGTCACCGCCATCTTTATTTCCAAGCCGTGCTGTAGAAAACCAACTGACATTTAAAGAGTCCTATTTTTGGGACTTCATAGTAACTTTTTTCTACGCGCCAGTATGGATTGTGTAAGCGTCAGAAGAGTGTGTGCTACTGATTGAAGCAGATATTTAAAAGTTTTCATCACATTTCTGTAATATTAATACTTAAATTTTGTAAAACAATACGTTGGTGGTAATATACGATCGTTAAGGTAAGACATTTTTAATATATTTACGATTTTATCGTAGTAATAATGCTTTCAACCATTTTTCATAATGGCGGATGATGCTTAACTTTGGAGCTGTACCGATTATCATTAGAAATTCTATAATTTACTAGATAATATAATATAATCTACATAATAGTACTATTTTATAACATGTGTAGAGCTTTCTGAGAATAGGATAATTAATTCATAAGCCGCGACGTTTTTGGTTGGAACTTAAAAATGACACTTCCTTTCGACTCGATTGTTGATTTGATTTCCAGGTGAAATTTTATTGGTTTTGAAAAAACGTAATATATTTATCAGTGAATATTATTTTCAGATGCCTCATAAGTGCTGTGTTCCAGGATGCAAAGCGAATTACGCCAGTTCTCTGAAGAAGGAAGGTGCTGTTACCATCTTCAAATTTCCAGCGGAGGAAGAACGCAGACAGTTATGGATCAGGGCTATTCCTCGCAAAAATTGGATTCCAGGTGCTTTCGCTGCCGTTTGCATCAATCATTTTGATAAAAAGGATATCATAACTCACCCTAAAAAACCAAAATTGGCTATCGGAGCTACACCAAGTATTTTTAAGGGTTTGCCAAGTTATTTAACAAAGAAAAAGGCAACGGAGAGAATGAATCCCGAGAATCAGAAGTTAAAAATAAAATACCGACACGAGGAACAAGTTGAACTTTTCATTCAAAGTGACACGATAGTGGATTACAGTGATTTTGTCAGAAATATGCAAATTAAAATTAAACTCAGTGAGTGGAATGTAAAAACTATAAATGACAGAACATATTTTTACGTCAAAAACTTTGACAATATAGATAAACATTTGTATTTAAGTTCTCAGGTTATAGTTGACTATCATCTGAATATCAAAGTGTTTGTCGGAACAAATGAACTTTCTCATAGTGAATTGGCTATTCCCTAAAACTATGATATTGAGTTTATGGTCACTACTAGAAATTTTTTTGGTACGATGTCATAATATTAATATAGATGAAAATATTAGTTATGAAGACAGAAGTCAAAATACTGTAAATAATCATTTATTTATATTTTATATTTAATACATTCTTCTACAAATAATTCTTTTACCATTTATCCATGAAATTCTAAAATATCTACTTCCCACAATAATTATTTTACTTTTTACCCATGAGATAAGTACCTATATATATTCATTAATATGAATCAAAACGATTTGTATAGGTGAAAAAGGTAAGTATTTATAAACAAGAAATATACATGTCTTCACTGTAAATTAAATTCACCAATATTTTCTATTAGAACCTTTAAAATCAGAGCTGGAATGATGTATTTGCTTCTTGGGGAAATAGGCCTCTTTACTTTGAATTTTGATTTCCCGCCAAGTCTACAGCACGGCTTGGAAATAAAGATGGCGGTGCTTTTGTACGTCCGTGGGCACAACTAACGTTGTTTCTTACTAAAATTACTGATGATGAACAAATAAAAACACACCATAATTAGAAACATGATATATAAACGATACAGTCACCTCACTTTTTTGTCGTTTAATGTAAAAATAGTTTAAAAAAAATATACAAAAATTGCAGCTTGAAACTTTAATTTCATAAAGGTGTTCTTTTTAACTATTTCGTGGTTAACTTTTAAATTTGAATATATTATACCGTGCTATTTTATTTTTCCAATGACGTTTAGATCACATTTCTCACTATAATAGTAAGGGAGATACAACTATTTTTATGAGACCTGTATGAGCTGGGACAGACGTGGTTTCGTTGATTAAACGGGTTTGAATTAAAACTAATTAAATATTCCTAATTCTTCCATTTGGAAGGCGGGAATGGGTATTGCTGCCCTGGCGACCATTTATTAGATAACCAACACCCTTGCCATAGGTCACCCCAATTGGTTCGCTACGTTTGGTGACTTAGCAGGGGTGCCCGGGTTTATGGGGTGAAGTTTGTACAGGTCTTGAGAAATTGGTTGAGGGAGATCTAACCTAGCCCTCTCCAGCCGGTCTGTCTTGACCCATAGCCATGATCCGCAGTGGGAGGGATGGATTTACACTCCGTCACTCCTAGAAACTTTGATCCCCAGATTTTAATCCACCCCCCACACCTTTTTTCGTTCCCAGAACTTCCTTTCCTTCCTTTCCCTAAAAATACCCTCCACTCAGTATCCCCAAATAGGACAAAGGATTTTTTCCTCCTGTGTGGACCCAATTAACAAAAATCCATCTCAAACCTCACCCTACGAACCCGGGCACCACTTTAAAGAGAAAACACCCAACACTTATTTAGCACTTATATAACAGGGGTGTTGGTAGTCCAATAAATGGTGCCCGGGCGGCGGTACCCTTACCTGCCTTCAAAATTAAAAGTTTCAGCATATTTTATCTATTTAGTTTGGCGCGGAGTCCGTACATTACTATATCTTTTCTACCTTTAAATATTTCAAATGGGCAGATACCATGGAAATTTATTTTGAAAAGCAGGAATCCTTTACAAACTCTTTGACTTTCAAAACACGGTGCACATAAGTACCCACACTTTTCATGGTTTTGGGTTTAGTTCATGTGCCATGTGGTTATGATTTATTTGCATTTAAAGATAAGAGATAATTTTGATTGCCTTAATTGTGTAAAGTCGAATACAAAATTGTATGCAGCCATTGTTTACGATGCTAAATAAATCAGCGTTGATATATTCATATCATGATATGCATATGTAATGATAGCTTTAGAATGAAAGAGACCTGAACGATATTTTTTTTTTGATAAATGATTAATTATTTGATAGGTATTGAATGAGATTGTGTGTGTGTAGAGTGGATTTGATATTTGCGAAGATTGACTGACGAAGGACCTTGAATTTTGTGTTACTGTTTACTGCTTGGAACGAGGAAAAACATATGCTGCATATAAAGGAAAGGACTCACCGAAACAGGATAAAGCACTTGTATGCTGGCAATTTTGTCTTCTTTCTCCCCGTCCAATTGGCACTGAAAACAGCAATAGGCGTGCGTTTTGTGTACACGGCGAACACGGCGGAATTAGGTTAACAGATAGCGGGAGCACGGGGGCTATAGGGTATGTTGCGGCGCGGGCTGTTGATTGCAGACTGACGTGGTGAAGGTAGTTATAGGTGCGGATTTTGGGAACAAGGTAGGACAGGATTTGCAACAATATTAATACCAATCCCAAGCAGTAACAGTATGTATGTGTGCTATGTAGGTGTGTGTATGTGTGGGTATATGTATTGGCGTAACCATGCCCCCCGCCTGGAAGGGGATGAAAGAATCCACTTCCATAAACCAAAAGAGTGCCAATACGTTTCAATGCGCAAACAAAATTATAATGACACGCGGTAGAATGTAATAAATTATGTAAAAGTTACGAAAATATTATGTAAGTTATATAAATGCTTTACCAAATGGTCAAAATGACTGATATAGCAAGGAAATAAAATGAATAAAAAACATTGAAACGAAAAATATGACTTGAAAGGATTCAATAAATAATACTGAACCTGCGGTAGATAAAACTAGTAGGGTTTGGTACCTATTTAACAATGAAACTAATCTAATTGATTTTTAAAAATTAAAGTATTATGAACTAACTTCTAAGATGTCGTTAAATCTATTGTGACGGTAAGGGACAGAGTTTAACGACTGCCCTGCGGTATGTTCCGGAGTTAGTTTTAACTTCCGCAACCCGGATCACCCCATCTGCCCCGGGGTAGACATTGACTATTACCCCAATAGGCCATTGAAGGGGCGCGATGTTGTCACTCTTAATCATTACTACCGTGCCTGTCTTTACCGAATTAGCATTTGTATTCCATTTCTGGCGAGCTTGCAAAGTATTTAAATACTCAATTCGCCATCGGTTCCAGAACGTCTGAACAAGACGATCCACGAGATGTTTGCGTTGTATCAAGTTGACTGGCTCGTCTGACAAATCAGCAGCGGGTAAAGATTTTAAGGGAGTGAGCGTTAAAAAATGCGCGGGGGTTAGCGGCAATGGAGCCGAAACATCGTTAACGCTAAGTACAGATAGCGGGCGTGAATTTAGAATTGCTTCAATCTGAGAAAGCACTGTTTGCATCTCTTCATAAGTCAGTAGAGAGGTGCCTACTATTTTATTTAAATAACCTTTCAGGCATTTAATGTTACTTTCCCAGATCCCACCAAAGTGAGGAGCTTGCGGTGGATTCATCTTCCATTCGATTCGATTCTCCAACAGATTGTCTGAGAATTCCTTTTTGTAATTGGGTGACTCTATAAGTGCAAATAAAGACCTTAAATGGGATTTGGCTCCCACAAAGTTCGTCCCATTGTCGGAGTACATTATACTCACAGGACCTCGACGAGAAAGGAAACGCTTGAAAGCGTTGAGGAAGACTTCGGTGGAAAGATCCGAAGCGAGTTCAATATGAACTGCTCGGGTCACCAAGCAAATAAATAAGCAAATGTATGCCTTTTGACTTCGCACCCCCCGACGTCTATAAGGGATTATTTGAAGCGGGCCAGCGTAGTCAACCCCCGTGTGAAGAAAAGCCTTAGCTTCGCGGACGCGGCATGCGGGTAAATCTCCCATTAATGGGAATTGTGGTTTAGGATTGACTTTGAAGCACGTATTGCACTGATGCACACGTTTCCGAACCAAATTGCGCGAAGAAAGTATCCAAAATCTTTGTCTTAGCAGCGACATCAGTAACGTAGGACCCGTATGTAGGTTCTTAATATGATAGTAGTCTATTATTAAATTGACTACATTATCACGAGCGGGTAATAGAATGGGATGACGACTGTCAAATTCTGTTTCAGCATTACTCAATCTGCCTCCTACCCTTAGAATTCCGTCATGAAGAAACGGATTCAATTTTGCAATCGCTCGCCGAACCTTCTTCCCATCTTTGACTGCCTTTATATCTTCGGAGAAATGTTCTTGCTGTATAGAATTTATAACAGCGATTTCTGCAACTAAGATATGGCTTAATTCGAATGCTCGTGGTAATTTCCTAATGAAACGAAAAACATAAATTACTATTCGAATTAATTTCGGCCATGAACTAACACGAGAAGCTAGTGCACACAATAACGGTGGAGCAATTGTTTTGGGGCGGTTATTGTCTTGAACGGACATCAAAATTTTTGTTTTTAATTCGGGTGGATCAGATATCGATTTCGTATCAAAACGTTGTAAAGGCCAATCACTTTTAGGTAATTGGGCAAATACGGGACCGTTAAACCATAACGGATGGTCTATTAGCTGAGCGGGAGTAAGACCCCGCGATAAGCAGTCGGCGGGATTGTCTTGACCTCTTATATAATGGAAGCATTCAGCCCCAAGATGGTTTTGTATTTGTGAGACACGGTTGGCAACGAAGGTCTGCCATTTTGCAGGCGGTGAATTTATCCAAGCTAGTGCAACCGTGCTGTCGCAAAAAGCTAAAGTCGTATGAGCTTTTGAATTTGATGTGTAGGTATTACTGACCGTATGCATTAATCGTGCAAGTACTAGCGCTCCACATAGTTCTAATCGCGCAAGTGAAATCGTCTTAGCCGGAGCGACCTTGGATTTAGCGCATAATAAATTAATTGTGGTTTTATTGGTATTCGGACAGTAAACATGTAAGTAAATAACACCTCCATATGCGCGTTCGCTTGCGTCTGAAAACCCGATAAGCGTTAATACACATTGGGGTTCGATTCCTAAAAAACGAGGAATTTTAATAGATTGCAGTAATGGCAATTCCTTTTTAAACTGTCGCCAAAGTGTGACAACTGTTTCAGGAGGAGTATCGTCCCAATTCAGGTTATACTCCCATAGAGATTTAATAATCAGCTTAGCCAATAATACAACTGGTGCGGCGAAACCCATCAAATCCCAAAGACGAGCAATCGTCGAGAGAATATTTCGTTTAGTACACGTTCTTTCGTCGGTGTGTACGACAAATACAAAATGATCAGAAGCGGGTATCCAATGAAGCCCTAGTATTTTTAGGTTTTCATCGGGATTAAATTCCACATGTTCCTTAACACGACGAGCTGTAGGAATCGTGGATAAAAACTTTGGAGAATTAGAAGAGAATTTTACAAGGTCGAATCCTCCGGCAGCGAATAACTGAATTAATTCCGTCGATAACTCGGTAGCTTCCTCGACTGATGAGCAACTGGTGACGAAATCATCCATGTAGAATGAGCCATTTTCCACCAAGTTTGCCGCGAGTGGGAAACGAGGTTTTTCATGCGTTGCGAGTTGACGCAGTGAACGCATAGCCAAAAATGGGCTACAAGACATGCCGAAAGTGACGCGATTAAATTCAAACAATTGTAAAGGGTCACTATTGTTAAATCTATACAGCATGCGCTGATAACGACGGCATTCTTCTTGCACTACGATTTGTAGGTACATTTGTTTTATGTCAGCGGTTATAGCTATTGCGAACAATCGGAAATTGAGGATAATGCGAAACAAATCACCTTGTAAATTCTTTCCGGTATGTAGGATGTCATTAAGCGAATAACCCGAATCGGATTTCATACTCGCGTCTAGCACCATGCGAATTTTAGTAGTAAGTTTATCTTCACGAACTACAATATGATGCGGTATAACGTAATGAGGTAAGTCAGAATTGTCGACCGGCGAAATGTACCCTTTCTGTAGGTATTCGCGTAATATTTTGTCATATTCTAACTTTATTGCGGGTTGAGATATCAAGCGGCGTTCGAGAGATCGAAACCTGCGTTCGGCGGCGGGTAACGATTCACCGAGAACAGAGGGACTGTTTCGAAACGGCAACGCGACGATATAACGACCTGCCGTGTCACGAGAGGTAGTGAGTTTAAAAATGTCCTCACACTCTTGTTCATCAGGCGTTAAAAACTTCTCATCTGGAGTGTCTTCCAATTCGAAGAAGCGCGACAGGCAAAAATCATTATTTTGCGTGAACGTACAAAATGATTGCGTGGCGTTTATACTTGGGTTTTCAATCATCGTTGGGGCAGTACCCAAGATGAGATATCCCAAAGTGGTTTCAATAGCAAATGGCTGGCCGAGAGAACCTGATATTTTGTTTGCCTTTAGAATGCGAGCAAATATGTCACATCCTAAGATAATATCAATCTCACCGGGCGTACAGAATGTTGTGTCTGCTAAGGGCAAATTGTCAAGATACGACAAAGAGGAACGGTTAATGTTAACAGTAGGCAACTCACTGGTTATAGTTTCTACTACATATGGTTTAATCGTATACGACTGAGTGATGTCATAGCGGGAATGTAACTTTAAGCAAGTTACGCCATTTGTCAAATTTCTTACGTCACCTATTCCCGTGACGTAAGTACTTGGAGATGACCGCACCGTAAGATTCAAGCGTGAACAGCATTTGCGCGTAATTATGTCCCTTTGGGAGCCGCTATCTATTAGAGCCCGTAACGTCTGTACCTGGCCCTTAGCGTCTCTGGTAGTGCAAACAGCCGTTCCTAAGAGTGCAGTAGTATTTGCACTAGGGCATGAATTTGTTACACATAGCGAAACCGGATTCAAAGAATTTAAGTTATCATTATCGGCATCTGCTTGTAACGCGGGAGATGGTATTGGGTCTGTTTGTGACTTTCGCCCATCAGTTTGTTTGAAATGCAATAAACTATGATGGTTGAGCGCGCATGTTTTGCATGTACTCTTTGATTTACAAGCTTTTGTGATGTGCCTAGTACTGAGGCAGTTCACACAAACTCGAATATTCGATGACTTAATAAAGTTAAATCGATCGCGTGGTTCTAGACTTGTGAATTTAGAACATTGGTATAAAGGGTGCGATCCCTTTTGACAACAAAAACAAATTTCGATGGAGTGATTATCGATTTTTTCGACATTAATAAATGCCTTTGCGGAATTAGTTTTTTGCGGTTTAGCGGAATAATTATTACTTGAGCCAAGGCGGTTCGAGGTCGGTTGCGTGAATTGCGCGCGGTTGAGAATTCGTTGCTGTTGTCTTACAAAGTCGATTAGTTCCGCGCTGGAAGGTAGATTTTCATTATTTTTAATAGAAGATTCGAAAGCCTTTACAGTCTCTATGTCAAGCCGTTTAAGACCCAGTTGTAGCAATATGAATTCTGCGAGGTCTTTTATTTTTAATTGCTTCAGCGCGGCGATGTTAGCGGAGTATGCATCTGCGAAATTCTCTAAAGAAGCGGGCGTGGCCGAGTTAACTGGAGGCAATTTCAGCAATCGGTCAAAGTATGATTCAGCAAGAACGCGTTGATCATTATACTTAGTACACAATGCGTCCCAAATAACTTGATAATTTGTACCAGTAGGCGTAATAGTTTTGCAAATATTCAATGCTTTTCCGGTCAATTTAGACATCAGATACTGCATCTTTTCAGTATTATCCAGAGAATCATTCAAATGTATAACCGAATTATATGTTTCATAGAAAAGAGGCCAATTATCTAATTTTCCGTCAAAGCACGCTATTTCCAAAGGCGGTAACTTAATTTGACGGCGAGGTTTCGCAACTGGATTGGACAGCATATTTGCTTCGGTATATTTAATAACCCCGAAGAGTTCTTCAAATGCATTTAATTGGGAGTATTCAGCAATTGCTTCCGGATTCAATTCCAGTTCGCAATCCACCTTTTCATCTAAAATTGTTATAAATTCAGAACGAATTTTTTCAACAGTAGTTGCGCCTGACAAAAAAGATTGGCGATTGCTAATGCTTTCCGAAGCTTTCCTTATCTTGTCATACACCGACTGTAAGCTTGCAAAGCTAGCTGATAGTTTAGCATTTAAACGTTTGAGACGTCTTTCGTCCCGAGACGACCCGGATGACGCGCTTGTAGCCATTTTATTTATTCCGGTTATATTTTACAAAATATGAGACGATAAACAACTAAAACTGCGGTTAAAATAATGTGTCTGTATTATTTATGCGGAATTAATTAATTAATATTTAATAAATATTTAATTACTTCACAGTGATAACCGCACGGGGTTAAATTGACTGGTGAGCTGTGAAAGGTTAACAGATGCGCCGTGCACTACGTGGGTAAATCATTAACAAATTATACATATTACGATCGTATTATTCTATTTGTAATGTAATCCAATAATATAAACAATACGAATATTAGGAAATAATCGTATTATTTATAAGGTAGGTAATGCGATTTGATTAGCAAGATATAATTACATGAGTTATCAGAAATAAATATCAAAGCAGTGTCTTGTATCTATTTATTCTAATAGCGGGTAAATATGTTATTTCCAACCATAATACGATAGGTATAAAGAAACAAAATTACTCATGTAGGTATATCAAACTGCGGGAATGCGGGTAATTATTTATATGCGGTATTGTAAAAACGTATTCACACTCTGCTGGATTATTATCTACTAATATTATGGTTCAAAAATGTCCGGCTCGTTTGGATCAAGATGAATGAGATTGTGTGTGTGTAGAGTGGATTTGATATTTGCGAAGATTGACTGACGAAGGACCTTGAATTTTGTGTTACTGTTTACTGCTTGGAACGAGGAAAAACATATGCTGCATATAAAGGAAAGGACTCACCGAAACAGGATAAAGCACTTGTATGCTGGCAATTTTGTCTTCTTTCTCCCCGTCCAATTGGCACTGAAAACAGCAATAGGCGTGCGTTTCGTGTACACGGCGAACACGGCGGAATTAGGTTAACAGATAGCGGGAGCACGGGGGCTATAGGGTATGTTGCGGCGCGGGCTGTTGATTGCAGACTGACGTGGTGAAGGTAGTTATAGGTGCGGATTTTGGGAACAAGGTAGGACAGGATTTGCAACAATATTAATACCAATCCCAAGCAGTAACAGTATGTATGTGTGCTATGTAGGTGTGTGTATGTGTGGGTATATGTATTGGCGTAACCAGATATGTTATTGGTACTTACACTACTTACCTACTATGGTTTAGAACTTTAAATTTTACTTGTATAATTATTTAATAAAATGAATAAATTATGCAATTTAGTCATCGTTGGTGTTGTTAAGAGGAATACAAAAGTAAAAAATGTATGTATTCTTACAGTGCCTTATATGGCAACGAATACAGGTAATGGGCATGAAAATCGCTTGGCAAACGGAGTTTAGAGGCAATAGGTTTGTCAAGCGCAAAAGTTGTTTTTATTTAGTGGGTTGAGAACATTATAAAAAATATGTGAAGAATACGCTAATGACAACAACACGATGTACAACCCCAAGAAGACGGAACTAATCGCATTCCACCAAAACGCGCATTACTGTCCGACCCACCCTCCCTTCTTTCCTCCATGGTTCAACCTAATGGGAACCTGTTCTTACGCTGGTCACCAACACTATATTATAATCCCGTCTTATAATTCCACAAACCATGTTCCTACCAAGAGCCAATATCATATTATTACTAATACCCGGCTTGTTGCGAAGTTCCCGCGCGTGTCCGCCAAGTCTACTCTCGGTAGCGATAGTCAAATGGCTGCGACGATTGACGAGCTGCGATGGTCTTTGGTCTCTGGTTCATATCCACCGGGAGGAAGTACCGCTGGAGGGGGCAATTCTTGTCTTTAGCTAGAAATACAACGGTTGTTTATAACAGTGCAGTGAAACTAAATGAAATAAAACGTCAAAGAATTTTTAAATTCACGCAAATACGTTCTTAACTTTTTTTAAAATTATTTTTTAAAAAGTAATGCAAAGATAAATATTTTGATTGAATTTTGAAATCTTGGCTGAGCCTGTTCTGAGGTGGCAGAAATTGAATCTATTTTTAATATCTTAAAGAAAAAGAGAAGAAAACATAAATTTAATAATTTAAAAAAAATGAGAAAAATATAAAATAAATTAAAAAGGAAGTTTAAACAGTCTCCCGCACGGTAGCGGCGTCGTAATGCCAAAAAAGCGTATTTGTGGTGTTATCCTAGCAGACTGCTGTGTTAGTTACAATGTTCTGCCATCGACAATTCCTTGGGAAATACCAACAATAAACCAATAAAATTAAGTTCATATGACGTAACTCGACGAATGGAATTGATTGAGCACTCTAAGTCAAAATGCTGTATCTATAAATACGGCGTATTGCCATAACCTACACCCTTCCTCCAAACAAATGTTTAAATATTGTATTCCTAGTGCGTTATAAGCATTACACTTCTAATCATCGGAATAATGTGCACGGAAAATATTTCTTCACTTTGTTGGCGAAAATTAGTTACGAACTACTACACTATACAAAGGAAAAACAACATTTTAGGAAAATATCAACAATCTTTATGAAAATAAACGTCACTTTTTTAATAAAAGTCATCAACATGTTTAAACCATAGGTATTCTTCCAATCGCAATCCTTCCTAAACAAAACAATCAACTCACACAAACATCAAGCCACTTTACAATCAAGGCATACACACTCAAGGCATAATATTCGAAATAGCAATAAAATCCACGAACCTCATACGTACACTACAAAATATGGGAAAAAATTTCTGAACTATATTGCCTACACATTATATAATTCACTTCCAGATATAAACAAGGGAATCCAGCTAAATAAAAAAATTCAGAGTAATGCTTTAAAAAAATATTTTTTAAGTACGTTTGGATAAAACTACGTAATTTTCATGTCGCATTCTGTTGTCTGGTTTCTTATTCTCTTCTTTTCTTTTCTATTTATTTCTAATCATACATATTTGTATAACCTTGTCCATTTCTTTATTTGTTTTCTATTGTTGTTTCTTCTACTGAACCTGTTTTTTTAAATTTATTTTTCGGCTGTACTGTACGAGAAACTTTTTTTTTTTTTTAATATTAAAAAACCTATGTAAAATTGTAGCTATTACCTCCCACCTATAAATTATAAGTTCCTCCCCTTCCAAAATGAGTTATATAACTGTAGATTGCTCTTGCAAGAAATAAAAACAATAAAATAAAAATAGTAAAATATACAAAAAAGGTAGTGGGTATACAAATTGTTTCTAAAATTGCAATGTACGTAAGTGATAATATATATCTATTATAATAAATAAATTTATAAAATACGAAATTTTATTTGAAATGTGTAGCACCCATTGGGTTGACTGTACCTACCTAAATATGTCCCGTCATGTAAACATGGCACGAGCATTTCTGTAAACAAGTGCTCACTCGTTCCATTTTTATTTATTTTTCCTACTTTCCGAGATGAAAACCTGGTCACCACAGAAATAGACCAGCGCCAGTTCGTCCGCGGGTCATTCCCAAAGGGTGACCTTCATTTAAAATCAAATTGAAACTATCAAATTTTTGGCAATCAATTTGCAATTATTGCATAATTGTTTTATTTTGTATGTACATACAAAATAGTAATGTTCATTCTTACGAATGAGTAAAATCGCATTTAATTACAAAATAACAATAAAATATTTTAATTAGATTTAATTCCTTGTTTTATATTTTTATTTCATACAAAATTTTTCGGTGGCTGGTCTGCCTTACCTTTGTTCGATTTCACGATTTTTGTCTGCAAAATTGAGTTATTTTAAAACTAATTTAAATTAAATTCAATAATATGTTATTCAAGTATTTTAGTTATTATTATTGTGACAGCAGTTTCGGCTTACATTTGGGCAATTTTAAAAGTTGAGAGACGACTTATTTATATGATTCTAAATTTCAATTTTTGAAGGTGTCCAAATTGATTTATTACGATGTTACAATAATTAAAACACATCTTCAAAATTTTAATGACTAATCACGTTCCACTTAAAAACAACAAGCCAACCAACATAAAGAAAGAAAGATTCTTAGATTAAATTAAAATCTGAAACAGCTGTCACAATAATAAAAACTAAAATACTTACTGAAATTAATAATAACATTATTAAATTTAATTTTAATTATGTTAAAAAAATTATATGGGGTTCCACGAACAATTATTAATAAATATAAAATTTAGGTATTCTCAAAGTTTCTGACGTTTTTCTGGTTCATTCAAGTTCGTCTGGAAAAGAGGTCTTTTAAATAAACTCGACAAAAATAAAATTGGCCACATCGATTGTGGTATACTGTTTCAGAATAACCCCTCGATGACTAGTGGAGAATAAAATCATCGAGAAATTAGATTTATTTTTAACCCCCTCCAAAGAAAATGAATATTAATATTGGAATTGTATTTCTGACATTAAAGTAATACAGATATCGATTTATTCAATCATTTTAACGACTTGTTTACAATTATCTGACAAGTAGCAATTTTTTGCATTGCATTCAACATCATTTCGGGGAAAATGAACGGTCAGCTATCTGTTAGCCCTAATAATTTGAATCTGCGACATCTGTACGTTAATAATATTAAAAATTTATTTCGGAAGGTATTTATTTATTTATTTATTTATAAAACACATGATACATAATTAAGACATTTACATAAAGTAGATATATAAGATCACCATACTAGGCGGCTGCCTGTTTCATGGTGACCAATGGAGTACTGTTACTTTGTGTTAAATATGAAGTCTAGTGTAAATATATAAATTTAGTATAAATTATGCTAAAAATGGAAAACATTATAATAAAAAAGTAGAAAATAGAAGGGGAAAAGAAGTAAATTAGCATTAGTTTATAAAAATGTACATAACTTTTTTTTTCATTATGTGTGCATGTAAGCACACACTAATACGTAGGTGCACATCTATACAGATATAGCATATGTTCATAACTTTTTTTTCAATATGTGTGCATGCAAGCACAACGAATGCGGTGCACACATATATTATACAAACGTGCACATATCTTTACTCGTACAGGTATAAACATACATTATATAAACATACATATACATATCATAACATATAACATTTCGTTTTATGAAAATTATATAAAAAATGAAAACTTAAGTAATAAGACATGACATTACAATTTGTGACAGTAATTATGTTAAAACTAGAGTAATCTGTTAAAAAAAGTATGAATACATTATGTTGGGTACATACATCGTTAATGGTAGTGTAAATTATGTAATAACATGCGAGTGAAAAAATATGTATGGAATGATCCACCGATTTCTTAAGGAATATTAAAAAGGCTTTAGCCAAAAAAGGTAAACTACGGTATGAATAATTAGAAATTGGATTAGAAATTATTATAAAAATTATCTTGATACAAGAAAGTAAGAATACGTTATTTTGAGTATATAAATGGATAATAGTTGTATGACTCATACAAAAATATGCAAGGAAAAAAATGTTTACAGAATGCTCTACTTTTTTCTTAAATAATATTAAAAGAGCGTTTGTGTGGATAATATGAGGTAGAGTATGGTAATAATGTTTAACAATAATATTAACAGTTATTATAATAATTATGCTGGTACAAGAGAAATATACTAAATAAGGTAAGAACTCATTATTTTGAATATATACATTGTTAAGAGTGATACGATTCAAACAAAAACTTGCAAGGAAAATAATATTTGCGGAATGAACAAATTTTTTTCTTAAAGAGTATTGAAAAAAATTGAGCTCCAGCTAAAGGAGATAAAATATAGTAAGAATAATAAGTAGTAAGATTAGCAATTATCACAAAAATTGTGTTGATACAAGAAAAAACTAATAAGGTGAGTAAAAATGCATTATTTTGGGTACATATATTGTTGTTAGTGGTACTACCGGTAAAAAAATTGCAGTGAAAATGATATTAGCTGAATGATTATTGTTTGCAGCACAGTAGAGGTTGATATACCTTTTATCATCTGTCATAGTGATTGACCCTTTTCTCGATCAAGATCAAGGACATTTTTTATCGTAATAATTTTGGAGGTGTCCGTTTGTCTCAGTAGAATACGCCCAGAAGTCGTCCAAGAATGTTTGTAGTTATTATCTCTGGCAAATTTTTTGGTTTGAGAAAGTAGAAATTTTCCTTTTTGTGTTAAATGTTCGGACACGTAAATCCGTTTGGCTTCATGCGAAAGTCCCAAATCCGCTGTATTGAGTTTATTTGCGCTGGTGGTAGTGGATTTTTTATATGCTTTGATTTTGTTCAGGAAGTCATCACGGGATTTAATATTATTGAAAGACACTATTAAAGATCTGGGGTTCTTCTCGGACAGTTTCGGTCCTAGCCTATACATTTTTGTAATTTCTGATTGTAAGGATATATCTCCATAGTCAATAATTTTTGAAATTTTTTTTACTGTTTCAATATTATTTTCAGTGTTTGATTCTGGAACACCTCTTATGTCGACATTGCATATTTGGGTCAGGTATTCTAGGCGGTCAATTTTATCTTCTTGTTGGGTAATAGTATTTTGAAGGACAGCATTATGATTATTTATTACCAACATATCAGCATTGACTGTTTTCTGGGATTTTTCAATATCAGTAATACGCTTTTTTAGTTCATCGTGTTGGTCCGATATAAATTGAATTGATTTTATTATTTCTTGGTTTTGCAAGATGATCGACTCATACTTTTGAGTATATGAGTCAAATTTTTGTTCGACAAAATCCATTATACTTTTTTTAAAATTGGATAATTCCATAGTAAACAAATCAGATGTAAGTAGCCCATGGTATGCACCATCTGTGGTTGTACTTGGTAAATTATCTGTGCCTTTCGACTGGGCGGGTGCAGATTTTGGTGATTGAGTCACCTGATTACGTTGTTTTCCGGTAGATGGCTGTTCATCATTTAATAATATGTCATTTTTTGTCTTCTGTTTTGGCTTATTTTTTAGATGTTGAATGCATTTTTTACAATTCCATTGTGTGCTCCTTGCACCACGACGGTTGGATTCCACAATTTCTGCACAGCCGAGGTGATAATTGCTTTCACAAAGACAACAGCACACAAAGTCTGATGGGTTGTCGATATTTTTTTGACATACGATGCATTGTGTATTCATTTTAGATGTTTTTTATGCGAGTTCTCCGTAAAAAGTGATTGTTAGGTGTTTACTTTAAATATATGATGTTAATCACTTGATTTACACTTAAAGTTTTCAGGAAAGGGCACTTGTTTATTTTATAATGGCTGAGTTTTTTCCGAAAAGATTGACACTTGGTGACAGTTTTGTATTAGAAGTAAAAACACTAAAATACGCAACTCTGCGAGATAAGAATACACAGGTGTGATGCGCGTTCTTCAATTTAGTATAATTAAAACTTTAAACTTAGTTCGCAATCGTTTTGTTTGTTGTTTTTTTATTATTTTAATGTGGACATAGAAATACGTCAACACTAGACTTGGTGGGTGGGTAAAATTAATTAGTATGAATGACTAGTTTAACGCAATAAATTCCATATTTCGGAATAAGAAAATAAACCAAGTAATAATATATAGAATAAATTAGACAGATAATCGTTTATAGATGATATCTCTAGAAGGGCATCGGGGGACTCAACCCAGGAAGTCATTACAATGGTGATGGTATTTTTAGATTTGCATAGGCAGTGCCGAAAGCTTTCCGTGTGGCGAAAGAGTGCACTCGTTCCTCCAAGAATACTTCTGTTGCGCTGCAGTATCTCGGTAGGCGGCATAGTTAGCGATAAACATTATTGTGGTTGAGTTTTAGCTTATACTATTGGGATACAGTGTAATCTACCTATTCATCAGGTTATCTGTGATGACAAAGAGCGATGTCATAGATTATGACATCGCTCTTCCTGATATCTCCGTCTCCTCGATGTTCTTAAGGTCGTCTGTGACATCGCTCTTCTTCGTGTCTTCGTATCCTCGATGTTATTCAGGTTGTCCGTGCTAATCTGTCCCAATTATCCCAAGTATCTAATGCTAGAACTAACATCAATTTTTCTTCCATAAACACGAATAAAAAGATTTCTTTAACCCTGAATTGACTAAATCCATCAGGACCTGTCATCTTGGGCGATGCTGTGTGGAGGGTTTTTTTGGGGAAGGAAGGAGAGGAAGTACTGGGAAGGAAAAGGTATAAGGGCTGAAAGGAATATGGTAGGAAACTGAGGGTCAGTATGTCGAGAATTGACGGATATATGAATCCATCCCTCCTACTACGGTGCAAGGCGATTTTTTTCAACAAGTATCTCCCGATCTGGCTGCAGACGCATCTGCTGCCAAGACCCGTTGAGGGTTAAAAAAGAAAGTTATTTGATGGGCAGCTTTTTTTCATCTTATCTGTTCTTGCCTGCCATTTGCATTTTCATGAAGCGTATTATAAACGATTCTTCCAACCATAATTTTCATTTGTGGTGTTGAATAATTATCTCAAATATCGATTATTACTCGAATCTCAAATCGAACCATCAAAAGAGCGAAAGATGCAAGTCGAGGGTTAAGGAGCAGAAGTTTACAATAACTGTCACTGTGCGGTGTGTAACATCAACAAGGCCACCGGGCACAGGCCGGCCTGTTATTATTATGAAATTGGGAATAAATAGCCATCAGCCAAACACCATCCGCCATCCGCCACCAGCAAAAGGCACACGACTGTTCACTGCTCTCTACAGTCTCCATACATACTACTGACTGCTGGTCAAAGCACGACGAGAATAGATCTGAAATAACATTTAGATCGTATTACCTCCTTTTTAAATTATGCGATCGGTTGATCTTGAAATCATTATTGCCCTGCCATGACAAAATTCGTTTTCTTTTGTGTATAAATAACTATATAGTGAGTTTCCGGCATGCTTTGCAATGCCACTTAAATAAATATTTTTTTTCTACCTGCGTGTCTTTTCCCATTCCCAGTCAAGTTCCCCACCTTCCCCCTCCCCTCTCACGCGTTTTCCTACCCCCTTCCGCATTGCCCTTTCATCTTTCCCGCCTTCCTCCCTCCCTACTACATGACATACACACAATCTTCAAACTACTCGCACGCTATCTATTGTAATTTTTTTTTACTAATTTCATAACATCAGACTTCAGAGGTGTGTCCGGGTTCATGGATTGAGATTTAACCGGATCTTGGCGGCGGATGACCAGCTACGTTGCAGGCTGGATAGGAAGAGACTGATTGAGGAAACCTTTTGACCTCTCCAGTATGACTCTCTCGGAACATCGCCTTGCAGCGCGGTTATCACACTGACCTCCAGATTCTTACCCACCCCTCAGTCCTATTTCCTCAAAACTTTCTCTATATCCTTTAAAGACAATCCGCACAGAATCTGTAAAGATGGCATATGCCCTGAGGGGAAATATTCTCCGAGGATCTTAACCATTCAGCCACGTAGATCGCCATTGTGTATGTAAGCAGTACTCATATAATATGGTGCGGAAGGGTGCACGTGCACAATTACTCCAAATCGGCAACAATGTGTCTTCCGGTTTGAAAACAAAGTCATTGGAATGATTCTAAGCATCAAGGTGAATTTTCGTGAAAATAATTTAATCCATGAGTGATTTTAAAAAAAATTCCCAGTAATTGTTCCGATTCGAGCCGCGTTTCCACGAATGCGTCCACTCTCCGCGCGACGCCGCTGACACGACGTGACGCCTTCCGCTCGACGCCCGCGGCTGCATAGCGTCTCTCGCGCCGGAGACGGACCGATCGTAGGAACTGGCGGCCGAGGATAAACAATGCCGGGAAACGATGGCAAGTCACAACATTCAAAGGAAGAATGCGGCTAAAAAAGCAAGACAGTACAGTACCCTGAAAAATAACTCAACGTTTTATTTCTGTGGTGGCTTGAATATATTATTTCCACGGTAATTTCGCTTGCATGAATGATTATTTTAATGCTGTCTACTACATATATTTGCTCTTCAAACTGAAATCTAAACCGAACTTGTGGAAGCTCATGGTGGCTAGTAAAATGAAAGGCGGGAGAAGCAGATAAGAGGAAGTTCATTGATGCATTGTACTAATCGAGTATCATAGGTGTTCGGAACGTCCATTCTCCATGTAGCGTAGGACCAGGTACTTTCACACCTTAATCTTTCTCATTTATTCCCCACTATCGTCAGCCTCACAACTTATCCCAATGGCTCCAGATGGAAGTAGCTGGAATTCTTGTGAACATATAAAATGAACGGGGGAGTGCAAGAGCCTGGTTCTTCAGCGAAATACAAAAGTCGGAGTAACGAACCTCATCAAGAGATAACAAAGGTAAGACGGTTAAACATTTGAAATGCCATCCTTCCACGATCTAGTAGTCCTTTTGGTGTGTCAGGGATAAAATACCAATTGCCGTACGCCAACTGACATTATTTTCGTAATAACTCCTTTTTTTTGCGAAATATTTTTTTGTAAATCGTACCGTCTTACTGGATAATGTGTTTACAAACTTATATAAAATTGGAAACATCTATCTAATGCAGTTTTCTCAAGATAGTTTCTTACAAAAATGCTTTTTTTCTTCTTTCTGTATAAATTATAACTTTTTGACATACTTGAGATTACGCTATCCCATACCGCAACGTCCTGGAAAGCGTCCTGGCGACAATATACCTTAAAATATATTCAGAATCTTAACGACGTAAGTAAAGAAGCCGTGTATACAAATTGCGACTCGCGACACATGTATTGCACGAACCTACTGTCGAATTTGCCCTATTAAATAAAAGAAGAAGAAGACAAATAATATGGGAATCTTAACGACGTAAGTGAAGAAAGCGTGTAAACAAATATAAGCCCGCGGTACGGCGGCGTATTGGACGAACGTAGGTCGAATTCACCCTTGCAGGCCAGGAGATTCGACCTTTCCGCCGCGTTCATTTTAATTAATTCTGAAGAACGTGTTTCAAATATTTAAAATGTGTCGCCATGTCTTACTCCCGAAGTTATTAATTCATCGTCTAGAAAAATGAAATCTGGTGCTTACCGCTAACTTTATAGTTTAAAAACGGGTTACAAAGTTTTAAAATCGTTGTACGTAAAATATATCAATGGTAAGGTATTGTTTTTATTAATGTTAAATACAAAGAACTTACATCCTCAGTGTTATGTTGGAATAAAAAAGTTATTATAGTTACAAATTTGCTGGAAATGATAAAAATGTAAGTTTTGAGTAAATAAAAATTATTAGCGTTGTGTACCGCTTTAAGAATCAATGAAAATTACACTCTAAAGCCGAGCGAGTTAAAACAACAGGTATTCAGTTTAACTAATTCATAATAAATTATTCATAGAGCACCTCAAATGATAATATACAAAATAAAATAAAACTGATAAAATGGCGATGTGGGTAGGTAGGTACCATAATTGTACATATTTACAGCTTATTATGATGCTAAGATGAATGATAAACAATTTTGAAAGAGAAAACAGACCGTTCGAAAATTAATCTGGCTTTATGAAATATTTTATCTCTGCTATGAAAAACAATCGGCATTGTTAAAATATCGCTTCTGGCGCATTCCGCCCGCTCCGGCGAGCGAAAGACGGCGAGGCAGAACGGCCGCGGCGACCGATTGTTAGCGCATTTTTCTTACCTGTCGCACAGCGAGACAGGTGTGTACTGACCTTTACGTGCTGACCCCTCGGTGTCCGCTGGTTTTGATAACCAATAAGATATTCTAATTTCTTTCATAAAGGTAAATGTAGATCGGCGAATAATGGGCAGAGAAAGGGGTGCGAGGAGAATGTACGATGAGCGAGTAAATGAAGAAGTTACGGTGGATGTTCGTTAAAGAAATGATGCCGTTTAAATAGATGTCTGACTTATAGTTTGTCTGCTATAAGTTGAACAATTCTCAATTCATTTTCACAATTCTTTCACACATCATCAATGATTACTCAGCCGAATAACCCCTCAACCAACCTCCCACCCAACCCTAACTGTCCATTACCTACTGATACCCCAAATCACGTCAGGAATTACTGGTTTAAGGTGATACTTAAAAGAGCAGCCAGCATGTTAAGAGACATACCTATCTAACGTACTCAAGGTGCATACTTAAAAGAATTCAAAATCTACTCTTTCACGGATGGCGAAAATATTAATATAAATATTTTGTACATAAACGAACTCAAATCTTTCAGGAAAGGCGTAACAACGTAGTTTCAGTATCGGTTAATAATGTCGATAAGTTAGAACTTCTGCCACATCTTAACAGATGGACGCTGAACTAGTGCGGTCATAGCGGTACCGTCTATCACCGTTCGTGTTTTGGACAACACGAACAGTTAGGATGAGAACCTCAGGCTCCCGTAGATAATGCGCCGTCAATCGCAAGTGTAATAAGACCGTATATCCAGTGTAATATAACATTGTAAATATACACGATAATTAATGAATAACTAATGACCAAAAAAGTCAAATTCATTGGAAGGAGCCCAATACTTCACAAGTTTGAGTTTGTTTATGGATAAAAGTATTTATTTAGGAATATTTATATTGAATATCTATGGGCGCAAACAATTAATTCATTTTAATATTTTAAAGCATAACTTGCAAAAAGGGTTTTAACCTAACTTGTTTTTCTGCTTCTGATTACTTCACAAATATCGTGATGACATAAAACATCAATTGCAAAAATGGTAGCAGCTTCTGATAGTGTGACGCGCCACCTAGTATAAATACATATACAAATCTTTCTACGAAAACCTACTTAATAATAATTTGAATGAATCCATAATTTTAATTATTCAGGAAGTTCGGACGAGATCCGCATTAGGAACAAAATAAATAACAACTAACTTGTACACTAGAAACACTAAATCTCAGGTTAAAAACATATCCAACAAGTAACTACTAAACATATCTAAAAAGCTTTTAATTCTGTGGTACTTAACCCCTTAATAAAATCCCACCTTCATTGAAAAATCCCAATAACTTTGCAATATTTATTTCTTAAATAAAAACGCTGGATACTAAACCCTGAGAGATCAGAAATAGAAAATATACAAATACCGACTGCAACTATAACCACTCAACAGCATTAAAATAAACTTCATAGTGTATTTTTAATTACTTCATGCTATTCATTCAATTAAATTTTAATATGTAAATGTAATCCTCCCCATGGATGATTCCAGTGAGGATATCATTATCTCTACTATTAATATAAAAAACTTTTATTTTTATTAAACAAATAAAATAAGTAATAATGAAATAAAAAATAAATCAGAAAAAACTAAGTTTTTTTAACTGTAATAAATCTATTTTCAAATATCTCCAAAAAAATTTTGGTATGACTGAAGATTGAACCATCCTACACAGGAACCGGAGTTACCATGCTACGAACTGAGCCAAATCCCATTTGGATAAGACCGTCATTTATTTCGTTTATACATTTTTCTAACGTCATCGAATTTCAAAGAAATGAGTATAAATTCGCGTGTGTGTCCATGATTGCTACCAAAAATTGACAGAATGCATTGTCATTAACGACGAGTCTATCTGCATAGTTACAGCTTGATAGGATGTCAGGAAATGGATTAATTTCCGCTTCCAAGGTTCCACTTTATTCATAAGTTAATTCAAACAAGAAAAAATGTGTAATTAAAATTGACGTATTTAAAAAAAAAATGTAACTTCATGTGGTTTACCAAGGTAGGTAATGTAAAGAAAAGGAAGAATTCTTCATGCTAAATACAATATAATGAAAAAATATTTAAAAATACTTTTTGTAATAAGATAACTTGGAGTGCAGTAAACGTAGGAGCTTTATGAAACATCATCATAACTCAATAACTAGACTTTAACTTCCTAATACTTTGTAGCTATAGCAAAAGCTGAGGAATAAGCAAAAAAACTATACCAACCTCACATAATGAAGTGCTTAAATTTCAACTAAACTATTGATTTTATTCATAAGATAGCTTTGTAAGGTCTAACCTCAAAAAGGAATGCATGTAAATGAGAAAAAAAATACCAATAACGTTTCCTTGCTTATTTGAAAAGGTGGTAGAAGTATAGATTTTGCATCGTATTATAGAATAGTACTTCATAAATCTCCCTTTCTAACAAAACTTGAAGCGTGACTGACGAAAAAAATTTCTTTCCAAGGAACTGGCGATCGTTTTTCAGCTCCGGGCTTCGAGTTCGGGACCTATGCACTATCAGGCATTGTACCAGCGTTTCTCAACGTGGGATCCAAGCTTCGTGGGGCGGTAGCTGGTTGCCAACTTCAGATTTCAGATTAAAGCATGCTGGCCCAGTGGAAGGACGTATACTCACGACTACACTGGATCTAACTAAGCAATGGTGGAACTCTTATTCTTAATTCATTATCTTCATTTATTAGTTTATCAATTTGGTTTATCATTAGCGATCCAATAATCCAGAAAAAAATCAGAAAGCACGCCCCTTTAAGGGAGGAGTTTGAAAATGCTTCAGAAAAAGCTTTTGGAGAGGATGGAAAAGGTATTACATTTTTTTTTACAGGTTGATTTCGTAAAAACCTGTAAAAAACATTAACTCCTTTTTTACGCATTGTTTATTGTAATAAAACGATTTCACGAAATCAAGCAACGCGGAACCACACGTCTATTTTCCGCTCCGGCCGGGGCGTGACTGGACCAAATTCGTCGATTAGCGGCCGTAAAATAACAACGCGAAAATGCATATTTTATTTTAATTTGGGAAGTTTGGGCCTAAATTTTCTTTTTTTGGCGATTATTATAAAAGAAACTGAATTTGCCACATTATACATAAAACCGTACCCGAAAAGGGTTTTATAAATAGGAGAATTTGGACTTGAAAGTGTTTATTATAGACCGTATATTTTATTTTTATAGACTTATTAAAAGACTTGAACCTTAAAAAACGACCGATATTTTTAAGGGCCAAAGTACGTTCCATAAGCAGTATTTAATTGAAGCATCTATCTTCTAAGCGATCAAATTTTCAAAACAAAAACAAATGATTTTGTGTGATTTTGTATGATTTTGCATTATTTAGTATGGCTTCATCTTAATATTCTTGCTTATATACTTGTTCGTAGATGTCAAAACGTTCTGGAGTCCTTAAAAATATTAGCATTATCTTATCCACATTAGAATTTTATTATTTTACATGCGACATTTAAAATTCGTCTTCCATTTCACAGAAATCAACCGCTACTGTGTTGATCGAAGTGTTTATTAAGTGACCTCCCAGGTCCCAGTTAAGTATGGTCCTGTGTATTTTCTACATCTAAACGCAGCATTGGTCAAACGCAAATAGTTTTGTATTAATTTTGTTTTAAAGAGTTTTAATTTTTAATGTACATTTGTGGTTACATATTTAGTGCCCAAGAAATACAAAAAATAGTTTTGTATTACTAATAAATGAACCGGTGGATGCAATCTGTTAGTCATAAGTTGTTGTAAAAGTTTGTCGAGTCCATAATTAGGTAGTTTCTACCAAGTCAAATTACATTGTAGAAATATATCATATATTTGTATAGCGTCCTGGATCTGATTTTTCACAAAACCGCGTTATTTAAATCATACAAACATTATTCTGTGATATAAAATTTGTTTTTCTTTGGTGAGGGGGAGGCTTTTTCAGGCTTTAAAGCGGGGCGCGGTACAAATAAGGTTGAGAAACACTGCACTGCACAGTCTTCCTGATCACACTTGGTATTCGCACAAAGGAGTAGTAAATTTAACAAGTTTTGTGAGAATACTTGTAAGTTTACAATTGTAAGGATATTGTAAGGATACTGAAGATTGTAAATCCGATTCCGGAATCGCTAAGTAGGGGGCGGCACCGCGAACCACAGCCAAATGGTGGAAAGAATGGGTGCTTACTCATCTCAAGAAAAAGAATAGATCCGGTTAGGTGGGTACTACCTTTCTGTTTAATGTGTAATATTGATTTATTACGTGTTATTGTTTATGTTATTACTTTAAATTTTGAAGGAATTATCATTGCTTCACCACACAAATGTAATTTGCAAGTCTTTTATGTTGTAAATCGCACGCACCCGACAAAAGCTGGTGTCCAAAGGAGTGTAATAATGGACCGAAAAATTTAAGTAGGTAGATATCTACAGTTTTTTAAAAATTTTATATAGGTACAACAGGTCAAAAATGTTCATTGTAAATTATTAAACTGATCCAATATCTAATTACTTACAGCAGTTGTATTCGCAAAAAATTACGAGAGATGGGAAATGTATAGTGATATTGAAAGAAGGGTAAATGTAGGGAACTCCGTTAACAGAGGACTGAATACACTTGGCGCTAACAAAAAACCCCAAAGAAGCGAAACTAGCGGTCAACGATGGCGTGCTGGAACTTACCCTGATGTATGGAGGAGAGGCATGGATGATTGAATGATGTAGGAATGAGATCCCAAAGGTGTATGATTGGTAAAACCATGAATGATCGTGTGAGAAATGTGGAAATCCGCATACAACGTAAAGTTGATGTAATCGTTGATGTAATCGAAAGTAAGATTAATAAAGGGACGCTCAGATGGACTCTCTTTGGACATGTAATTTAATGAACGAAGAAAGGAGCGTAGTGAGAATATATGGCACAAATGTGAATGGCAGAAGAAGTCGGAGACGCCCGAGGAAGACATGTTCCGATCAAATGAATCAGTTATTTGAGTCGGGCCTTGTCGAGAGTCATATTAAGACGATGTGTGAATGTGTGTGTACCAAGACCGATTTGTTTGGCGGTCTGTCCTCTCTGCCTACGCACTACGATGGTCAGTTGTTATTTAGTGATTCATCTGAGATTTAACGTCCTAATTACCAAGAAAATAATAATTAATACCTACTTCCAAATTCTTATTATTTCATTTTTAAATATTTTTTTTTTATAAATTTTCATAATTTTTTTTTGTTTTTCTACTAAAACAATATGTTTTTAATGGTTTTAAATAAATTCTCACCTTTCAAAACATTTCATTTCGTCATACGACCACGTGGCAAATTTCCAAGAACATAATGACAAAGTGAATGCTCCGGACAAAAAATTACAGGATGGAATGACATTAGAGAAAATAGGAAAATAAAAGGTTGAACTAAGTAACCGAGTTCCATTAGTAAAAGGTCTGGAGATCGACGACAATTTGGAAACTGAAATGGGGCCGTCAATTAACTGTTGTCATCACGGGGGTTGATTCTTTAAACTTTCTGCTCAACGAATAATAATTGAACAACAGATTTTTATAAAAATGTTTTTTTTTTCAGATACGATTAAAGAAATAAATGAATTTTATTTGTTATTTTTTTATTTGCAATACCGCAATGGAGTCTTAACGGCTCCCATGGCAACGGTATGGAGTCTGTGAGACTATGGCCTTCTCAATTAGGGATATTGTGAGGCTGAATGAAGTGGGGAGGGAAGTTAAAGGGAAGAGAAAGGAAAGGGAAGTAGATCTGGCCATCAACATGGCTAGATTAATTTCATGCATTAATCAAGTTTAATTTGTGGTATTTCACAATTAATTCATTTAAAATAATATATATAGTGTATTTGCGACACATTCCAGAGTGGAAGACACTCTTAGTTTCGCTCTGGTGTAAGACCACCATTCAGAATTGAAACGTTGCTTGAAATGGCTTTAGCCTTGTTTGGTGACCAGATCTGAATAGCCAGATACTTCCCCACCTTCCTCTTCCCCATCTCCTTCCCATCCCCACTACCTTCAGCCTCACAACGTACCCCAATTGGGGATGCCATAGTCTCACTGGCTTCAGATGGGAGCAGTTGGTGACTCTTGTGCGGTATTCATATAAAAAAAAATTGCACATTATTAGCAGCTGCCTTTTTTACTTGAAATAAATGTTCGATGAACTGGTTTGTAACCTAGATGGGTCTCGGATATTGCATCCGATTTTATTTATATGGATTTATATTGTGTTATGCTGACCTTTCTGTAAAAGTCTAAATAATATAATAACTTTTGAAGGTTATTCCCATCAATGTAATATACCTATCACTGAAGAAGAAGATAATAATAAAAAATCTAAACGAAATATGAAAAGAACAAGACACAGAAAAATAACAAGCTAACATTCAAAATTTGAATGCGTGCTAATAAGTTTTTTTACTGTTGTTCATAAATTTTAATTCTAAAAACTAGTATTTAAAAAGTCAGTAGCGTTAAAACATTACAGAATCCACACTCGCAGTTGGTAGCGGCGTTTGACAGTTGCAGATAGAACTTTGTGGAACTGTGTTTAGTGGAACACGGGAGTGACACTGCGACAAGTTAATGGATTGTTTTGTGGACGTCATTCAATCGTCGCCTTTCCTAACCTCCTGTCCCACGCGGACTTCAACGGAACTTTCAAAGAGATTTAAATTAATCTGCTTGTAAATAACTTTCTTGCTGAATGTTGTGTTGAACATACACTGTCAACGATTACTTTAAAACGTAACCCTGATTAACCTTTCTACATATTTTTCGACGTTTATGAAAACAGAATGTTTTTGAAGTGAAAATTTCTTTAGCACGGTTGTGATTTGAAACTCAGTAAAAAAATGAGTAAAAAACACATACATCTAATATGATGGGAATGAGATAGCAATAAAATATTTATTTATTTCACGGGTAGGTTTCAATATAATACGATAAATCTACTGTCCCACGCAAGTCTCCCTTGGTTTAGTGGTTTTTATTTATTTATTTATTTATTTATTTAAGGAACATAAACAGTCATAGTAATAAAATATACATAAGAGGATGGCAAAAAAACAGACCAATTATTAATGTTCACAGATAGGTATTTAGAAACATAAAAGTAACTGAATGTAAACTAGAAAATTTAAGAAAAACAGAAAAAATAAAAACAGAACTAAGCAGCAATTTAAAAAAAAATAATAATACAGATGTTAAGTCAACAAGTGATAAACATGTTATAAACAATAATAAAATAATTAAAACAATACTTAAATAGACTGCGAAATAGGTATTTGGGTTGGGACGGGTAAGGGGAGGAGAGGGATAAGGGAAAGTTGCCACGCAAGTAATATAATAATATTAGGTACAATGAATTTAGTCATGAATATGTGTTATTCGCACCTACATAGAATGTAATAAAGAAATTCTGTAACGACAGTAACTAGCAGTGAATATGTCAGCAAGTGTGTCTATATGTGCAAGTTTATTATTATAGTATTTACATGCCCTTTGTATAAATTCATTTTGGTTGGAATTAGTGTTGCATCTATCAATGTAGAAAAGGGTATTTTGTCTGCTGTATCGAGTCGGCGTGTGGAAATTTATTTTATTTAGCAGCTCCGGGCAGTCAACTTTTGAGTTAATAATTTTGTACAGGAGCATCTGATCAGCGACAAGCCTCCTATTGAGCAGTTTCGAGATTCGAAAATGTTTCTCGATTTCGTCGTAAGAATTGTATATGTTGAATGATTTAAAATTGAGAAATTTGAGAAATCGCTCCTGAACTCTTTCTAACCTGTTAACATAAACAATATAGCGCGGGTTCCAAACCTGTGAACAGTATTCCAGGTGAGGACGAACATGTGAATTGTACAGAATCAGATAAGTCTTAGTATTTTTGAAAAATTTGCATGTTCTCAGTACAAAGCCTAGACTCTTTGTTGCTTTGGTGACAATATTATCAATGTGTTTATCAAAAGTAAGTTTAGAGTCCAAAATAACCCCGAGGTCACGTATATAATCTTTATTTGTTAACAGAGATCCAGAAATGGTGTATTCATGCAGTATTTTTTTATGGTTACGTGTGAATGTGACTTTGCAACATTTGGAAATATTGATAAAAAGCTTATTTCTGAGACAGTAATCCGTCAGTCGGTCAAGATCTTCTTGTAAACGCACAGAACAGTCATGGGAGCTTATAGGAAGGTATATTTTCATATCGTCGGCAAATAGTAAAATTTGAGCGTTGTGAAAACATGTAGTAATATCATTTATATAGATAGAGAAAAGCAAAGGACCCAAAATGGACCCCTGAGGCACACCAGAAGTAATGATTTTCCAGATGGAAGAAAATCCACCTACTGTCACAGCCTGGGACCTGTTTGTTATGTATGAAGATAACCAACGAAGTAGATCTCCATGAATACCATGATTAGCAAGTTTTCTAAGCAGGATCCTGTGGTTGATCTTGTCAAAGGCTTTGCTATAATCAGTATAAATTGTATCAACTTGCACACGTTTATCCATAGAGGCAGACAAGAAATTTAAAAATGTTATAAGATTTGTAGCAACAGAGCGACCTGCAAAGAATCTATGCTGAAATTCGTTGATCGAATTCTTTACCACAGGGAATAACTGGTCATAGACTATGTTTTCGAACACCTTTGAAAAAATGCAGAGCTTGGAAATGGGTCTATAATTATCTGCTTCGCACTTAGTTCCCGATTTATGAATTGGTGTGATGTAGGCTCTTTTCCATATATCTGGAAATGTACCAGTCTTAAGCGATATATTATACAGTATTGATAGCGGAATTGACAAATGATTTGCACACTCCGTAATGAACAGTGGTGGGATACCATCTGGCCCAGCACCCTTGCTGGAATCGAGCCGTTTTAAATATTTAGATACAAGATCAGCATCGATAAAAACTGATCCTATCTCACAAACCTGATTAACAACGGAGTCGTGGCAGGAAGTCCCCAGAGGGTCAGCCGGTTCATAGACGGAATGAAAATATTCAGCAAATAAATCACAGACTGCCTGGCCACCCTCGGCTGTTAAATTCTTAAGATTTAATACGCTAGGAATAGATGCTGATAGTTTTTTTGATTTAACATATGACCAGAATGCCTTGGGATCTTTGGCGATATTCTCTTCAGCATTATTAATAAAGTCTTCATGACACTTCTTAGCCATTTTTTTCTGTCTGGTGCGTAGCCTAGAAAAAGTAATGTAATCGGAAGGGTTCTTATAAGTAGTATATAATCTGTGAAATTTCTGCTTTTCGCGAATAAGTTTTATTAATGATGAGCTATACCACGGGGGATAGGAATGTTTACCAGAACGCCTCAATGGAACCTTATCAGAGATCAAATTATTAATAATATTATAAAAATGTGATAGTGCAGGATTGACGGAATCGGTTAAGTTAAGTGTGTTTCAATCTACTTGCGCCAGGCTGTCTCTTATGTCATCGTAGTTAGCTTTGTGGAATGAAGGCCTTTTAATTGAGTTTTCCTTTATGACCGGGGGTTCAACAAACTCAGCAGTGATAATGATAGATTTATGGTGAGTATCCTCAGGAACCAACGGGTCGTTCGCGGGAGCAACGCGTACCGAGAAATTACAGAGAACGAGATCAAGAATTCTTCCTAACGTATTTTGAACACCATTATATTGGTGGAGGTTACAGTAATTAATATTATCGATAAATGTTGAACTTATTGTAGAAGTATAGTTGCAAGGAATCATGTTTATCTCATCCACAGGAAGAGACCAGGTAATATCAGAAAGGTTAAAATCTCCCATAATAAGAAACTTGTTTAAAGCGGCTTACATAAGCGGTCAGACATTCTAGGATCGAATCTTACGAAATAAATAAAACGAATCTATTTTCCAATTTCTTTCGTAGAACGAACTTCAAAAGCGACTACAAACATGTACTCTCGTGTAGAAGAATACTTACCATTTTTTTTATTTCAATCTTCTTTAAAATATCTTATTATTCTTTATTTCTCAGCTTTCTTTTAATTCTTTTTTTATTTTTTTCTTCTTTCCTCTTTTTATATTTTATTATCTGTTTAAATAAAATAATATTTCATGTATGACTACCACAACAGGGGCAATAGCCTAGTATGGTAGTTAAAAGTATGGTATGCTATGTTAGTATTAAGTTATGGTAGTTTAAGCGCCCTTGAGGTGATTTTTCACAAAAACGGCGCTCTAAAAATTGTCCAATTATTATTATTATTATTAAAAAATGGCTAAAGTGTAACATGTAAACATTTATGAAGTAATAATAAATAAATAAATAAATATCCAGTCTTCAAACCACCCCAAAATGAACAGAAAAGAAAACACAAAAGAAAGCGACATCTCCGAAGAAGAAAACACGAATAAAAATAAGATGACCAAACGTAGATATAGGAAAAGGTTCACTGAAATTCGACAACACAAATATGGGAAAATCATCCTTCACATTGATAAAAAAAAGTGATTCGTAGTCCCCAAATTCTTGTCCACTTCAGTTTTCTTCTACCGCGTGTGAATTGCATGCTCTGATTATGGTTTTTTTAAACTTCGTTTTACCTTTGATGCTGTTCATCTCTTTGAAGTATTTTGTCAGTAAGGATATAAGATAGTTTGCTGAAGTTTTGCAGATATTATTTTACCTCCCGTTAAGGAAATTGCAACGTTTTCTGAAACTTAGTTAATGGAAGTTTTCCCAAGAATTCTATTCTATAAGTGTTAATTAGTACAGCTCGGTGAATTTGCTGAAATGCATCTTTTACATCTTTATTCTTCCGATTGGCGTCTGCCAGAAGTTTTTGAAGATAGCACGTACAATTTTGCTTCACCATTCATTTTAATTGATGCTCCTTCACATTAGTGACATTCTTTAAAATATGTTTTAATTTGTAATTTGTGTTAGGAAAGGAAGGAGAGGAGGTTCTGCGAAGGAAAAGGGTACGGGGCCTGGTTAGGAACCTGGGGGTCAGTGTGTCAGGAGTGATGGACACATGAATCTCTCCCACACTGCGGCGCAAGGCGATGTTCCGAGAGAGTCAAGATCCGGACAAATCTCCCCATATGAACTCGGATACCCATGCTAAGTCACAAAACGTAGCGAATTATTTGTGGAAGAGATGTTGGTAATCCAACGAATAGTTCCCAGGGCGGCGATACCCACACTTGCCTCCCAAATTGAATCATTCCGGGAATGCAGTCTCAATTTCAATTTCGTATGATAAAATTAATTTTTTTATTTATTTTATAGAAAGAAAACAGTACATACATTATGTACATTGGAAGTGATACAATTTTACATATGTTAAATATTTCATAGTGGGTACCAATAATATTATATCCTTGTAATTTCTTATTTGTTGTAGGTAGGTGTACATTGAGTAATTACTGGGATGACATGTGTAGTGTAAAGTGTGTTTGAGAAGTGATAGTAAATAGAAGTGAAACGATATGTACGCGCATTTAATAGTTTATGTCCTTAACATGATGATCTCCAACATGTTATTATTTTGATTTATATTGGTTTATTAGGGAAACAAATGGTTTTTCATATTTTATTACGATAATAACGTGTTACATGGTTGCATAAACCAGCGAAGTTTCCACATAAAATGCATACCTATTATATGCAATAAAACGTTGAGGATTTAAGAAAACTTTAAAGTGGAGTTAGTATTTAATATAATATAATATTATTTTAAATAAATAAACACAGGGTGAAGTATACAGGATAGAAAATGTGAAATTAAATTGTGTATCTGTATAAAAATAATTTATTTTCACATCATAGAATAATATTAAATAATAAAAATGATAAAAAAAGAAAAACTACCCGATGGAATTGAGGAAATAACACAGCAGGGGTAGAGGGTTCGTAATTAAAAATTTGATTTAATTTTTTTAATATACACTTTAGTAAATTGACCCGAGGACAAATATGGAAAAAATCAGCGTCTAAAAAGATATTATTGTTATTTTGTGCCTTCTGTGAAATGAATGTTGTGTGTGGTTTGTTTTTGAGTGTGGGATGTTGAATATTATAAAACACCTATAAGAATGCTGTGCCCAAAAATGCCCGATACCTACCATTTCAGAATTTTATCGAAAATTGGTAGAATAATAAATAAGACCATTTACATAGGTATCTGACTAAATAACCAGCTGATTTCACAAATAATGACTAGGTAGAATTTAACTTACACAATTATTTCCACACTTTTAATGGGGAAGAAGTAAGATGTGACGATAGAACCCATTTTCCCGGCGCCGTTTTTAAAATCGACGTCGCCGTGAATAATCGCATTTATTCTCGTCTCCGTCGAACGGTTTATTATTATTTTAATGCTGTGGACAGAAAAATGGAGACAAGTTAATGTGTATTTTCTGGAACACTCCGTATTGGGTTCCCGACAGTAAAGTTGTAGCTGGAATTACACAACGACATTTTTTACGAAATATTTAAAACTTCAAATCTGTTACCATTGAAGAAAATCACTATTTGAAAATGATTGAGATTTTGCATAAAAAAAAGAAACATAAAAATAATCAATAATTATCAGCCTGAAACACTCATCTAGATTGAAAAAATCTTCCGAGAAAAGATACTGGCCGCCAACGGGAATTGAACCCGTGACCATCTGATTGCCGGTCAGCAGCTCTGACCACTGAGCTATGGCGGCTTATCAAATACCCGCCAAATAATTCAATATATACTAGTGTTTCATTCGATAATTACTTATTATTACATTTTTCCAACTGAAAACAACCAACTTTATTTTTGTGAGAGAGGTATGTACAAAAATAAAGTTGGTTGTTTTCAGTTGGAAAAATGTAATAATAAGTAATTATCGAATGAAACACTAGTAAATATTGAATTATTTGGCGGGTATTTGATAAGCCGCCATAGCTCAGTGGTCAGAGCTGCTGACCGGCAATCAGATGGTCACGGGTTCAATTCCCGTTGGCGGCCAGTATCTTTTCTCGGAAGATTTTTTCAATGTAGATGAGTGTTTCAGGCTGATAATTATTGATTATAATATTTGTTATCTACCCTTTGTGCTATGCATAAAAATCTTGTTTAAACGTTAGTTTATCAATTAAAAATAATAAATAAAAATAATATTTGTTCTCCTATTAAGTATACCTAACGTGACCATTTATTATTTCCGCCAAAACGGGACATCCAAAAAAATGTAGGTAGGTAGTACCTACTTAATTTTGTGAAAAAACAGCGCTGTTTTCGTGAAAAATAGTCACAAGAGTGCTTTACAAAAGAGGCTATATTATAATTCATCTTGCAGCTACCAATCGCATGGACGATTGGAATTCTTGACCCTTGTTCAAAATGTTGAGATTTTTTTAATTAAGAGAAAATTTAAACGAAATAAAGCAATATGTTACAGTAAAAATGTTTTCAACTAAAATCAGCATGGATTTTACTAGCGAATTTACTTTGCTATGTAGGGAGAAGGCTAGATCACAACTCGTCTTGCAGTTACCCAGCGCATGGATTAATAAAATATCTTATAAACGTATTCGTTTTAGGAGCCTCACACTTTCATACAATACAATTGACAAGATAATAATGTTTTTTAAGGTTAGCTATTTTATAAATGTATGTATTTCAAGATTAGGTACCTACCAATATGATTGTGTAGGCGCATAATGGTTTCTTTTCGAAAAAGGGACATTTTGGCGTCCCGAATTCGGGGACACCGGGACACGCTGCCTGAAAACGGGACTATCCCGGTTAAAACGGGACATCTGGTCACATTAAGCATTAGTATCTAATATTAAAAGAAGCTGTGTAATTGATTTCTGTTCACATTAAATTTGTAAAAACTATTTATTCTTTAAAAATCTGCAAATTTCTGAGGACGTTAAAAATTGTGCCCACAACATAGGCTTTTGAACAACATTCCAAAAAGAGTACCTACGTAACAACTGTGGCAACGTAAGCACTGTAAGCAACGTGGTAAATGATAATTATAAAACTTGCTGAAGAAATATGGAAAATTCGGTAATGTTAAATAACTTAATCGATAGTTCTGAACTTCTTCAACGCCTATCGTTCCATGTTCCAAATCGCAACAGCAGACAGTCGCTTACTTTTAATTTCCCTCTTTGCAAGACCGTCTCCAAACGGAATTCATTTATCTACAGATCCACACACTCATTTAACTTAAATTATTACCACATTGACATTTTTAACTCAACGTTACGTGGCATAAATCGAAAACTCACTAAGCAACATGACTCAAACTAGAAAGTTCAATCTACCCTAATCTAAAGTAAAGTTTTAGTTTGGACCTAAATTCTGTTGGGAATGATATTCTATATGTAAAACAAAGTCGGGTTAATTACACCATTTATAACTCAAGAACGGCTGAACCGATTTTTATGGTATTTGATTTGTTGGATTTGTCTCCGTCTGAATAGCAGAATAGCTATTAAAACATCGGAATAATTCACGAAAAAAAAAATTATGAAGAAAATTATTTTCCTCATACATTTTGTATGGAACGAATTCTCATCTTTTGAAAGAGCTGCAGCAATATTGTAATAAATATAATAGAGTGAATTCCAAAAAATTAAAAACGTCATATGTCAATGCGCTGATTGTTTTGCTTCTATTCTTAAAAAAATAATGCTGGCCTTCTTTCTTACATACTAAAAGTCAATAGTCGAAAATGATTCAAACGGTAAACGGATGTCTGCACCCCTCCAAAAGAAAAATACAATAATGATAATAAATTTTCCTCACACGTGTAAAGAAAATGAACGCAATTCCCTTAAGTAAGTGGAAAAGTAAGAAAATCATAAAAAATATAAATCCGTACACAACGCCATCTCTGATACTGACAAAAACAAAACATGGACAGTTGCGCATCGATAATCGCTGCATTGTGTAATTTTTAACTTAATAAAAAAACTGAATTTAATTCAGCTAATGCTAACACAACAATTATTGATTCTGATGCGGTACGTTCCCCGGGTCAGCTAGTATAACCATCATTTAACAACACACCACTAATCAACCCGAATGAATTAAAAAATAATGCTTTCGTTATTTTTTTTCCTTTTTAAATATCCAATTTCTTGTTATTCTTACACTCCTCCCCGAAGCCTTCTCAAATTATATAATTCTTCCTGGGACAAAAATAATTGCGATAGAGGCGAAATTCCCCTACCCCGTACCCGAAATATTGTCGAGTCACCGAGTGGCAATTTGGTCACAGCTGCCGCGCGGAAATGATCCATCATACCCCAGCCAGATATTAGAAAAATATTAAGGGTCTGTGTGTGATGGTGACATCTATTAATACTCGTTAGAAGCTTGCGAGTGATTTCTGAGTGAAACAAATCACTCGGAAGAAAGAAGAATTAAATCATTGATCAAGGAGGTGTTGAGACTGGAGACCCTAAACGTGATGAAGAAATCATAAGTAGAAAACCATTTACTTACTGTGCTGTTGAAAAACTAGGAAGGAAAGGGGCGTTAATGTGTAAAAATAAGTATTTTATGAAAAACTGAACAATAATCTATGGTGTTTACATATTTTGCATACCCGAGTGAGTATCAAACATAGGTTTAAGTTATTTTAAATTATTATTATTTTTACATTATTATGGTGAATATATACAAACTTTAACGATTGAAACGTCATTTGAAATTGTTGAGGATATGTTTGGTGACAAGATCTGAATAGGTAGATGCTTTAAAATCCATTACTTTCACTTCTCCTTCCCTCTATCATTTAACTTCAAAACTCAAAACATTCATCGAATTAGGATGCCATAATCTTATTAGCTCTGGGCAGAAGGCGAAGTTTAATGCGATATTACTCTTTTAGATTAATCTTTACATCAAATTGGTATAAATTATGAATTTAAAAAAATGTATTTTAAATAAATTTAATGTTTTACTAACGTTTCGCTTGAGTAGAATTTCAAATATAGTGAACTTTATTAAAAAATATAAGCGTAAACTAATAAATGTATGAACGCATGTAAGACACAACTTTAAAAAAATACGATTATATGGGTAAGATTATCTGTAACCGTTTCCACTTTTCTTTCTGATAAAATTATTAACAAATTAATTTTAAAAAAAAACACCTACGCTGAAGTCGAACGATTCAATTTTTATGCCAATGCCTATATTCGTCGTATATCGTAAGGCACACTAATAATCTTACAGACACGTCTAAGAGTAAAGCGAAATGGCGACAAATGGTTTAAAAATGTTTTAAATATTAATATATCGATTCGAAATTAAAATCATTTATCTAAAATGCGTGAATTTCCAATCTTTTCGGTAGAGATTCCTATATTAGATTTGTTGATGTTCTGGTCTAAAACGCATATTGGTGCAAGCAGCCGAGAGCCGGTAAACAAATTATTAGACATCAATCGAGAAATCAAGATAATATCTTTGTGTTACTTTCCTTATTTTACCATAATGTGCATATTTTAAAAATCATTCAAAAATATTGTAGGTACATTTTACCTTATTGTATCAATATTCATAATAGGTAGGTAATAACATCTGTAGTAATAATTCGTTCAGAAAGATTTGTGTTGTACTCGATCATTAACTTTTAAAACTGTGGAAAATTTCACGCCAATGGTTATTCTTTGCTAGACGCCTCATTGATGAGTGATAAACAATAAAAAATAATTAAAAATACTAATCTGTGTTGTGATTCCGTCCGTCTGTCTGTAATTCAGGTTCAATTATCTCTAGAACTATTGCTTTGAATTTTAGGTTTGTTTTCAAAACTGGAAGTGTTTGTTTGATAAATTCAGACAAGTGAAAAAGTATTTACATAACTATAACATTATTATATTTTTTACAGAAAATTGTGTCAATTGCCGTTTTCAAAACAGGAATTTGTTTGAATTCAGGCTATCCCATTGATGTATTATATTTATGTTAGTGGTGTCGAATATTCTGTCTATTATTAATTTCATCTTATCACCCTGGAGGTAAAAGTCATTTAAACATTTCATTCAATGTGCCTTGTCATATTCCATTAGAGATCTTTGTACTTTTAATTACTTGCGGGATAATTTTCGTTACCGATATTTTATCCGCTATTTTGTTCCGAGAACATGAATTATGAAAATGTTCTTAATTCAAAACTGTTCTCTAATCTGATTTACTTTTCTAAATTAAAATATCGTCCAATTTTCCATTCGTTTAATTTTCGAGTGTGTTTGCTCATACAAAACGTTAATCCATAATTTGATGAACCTACGAGAAAGTAGGGAAGTATATTAGATTTTTTCACGCACTTTTTCATTTGTATTTTTATCTTCGAATAGTTCCTACACACCCATCTATTTTGCCTACGTAATTGCCAAATTGAAAATAAGTAAAAAAAATTAAAATGCTTATTTCTAATAATAAAATTGGAAAGTGCATTTTAACGCCAATCACAAACAGTTTTTTTTAAATTTTATGGACGCATTCAGAAATATTTTATTTATTTGGATTTCATACCGAAGACCTTCTGATGATACATCTTCAATCCTTCACAAAAACACATCAAAGACTGGATCAAACAACAAGGTATTCAATTTACTCAAAACGGTATAACACCTAACCAAACATAACCCAAACCAAACATTAAAAAAAAAAATTTAAAAAAACTTTGTTTCGAGACATAAAATATTGCCATAATATTTTTTATACCAGTGGTGTGTGGTCAGTAGAAAAATATACCTACCTGTTTATCAAGACAATTATTTTTTTATTTTTATTTGAATTTAATTTTAGTAATTTGTACATTTAAGGTTACAAATTTCTAATTAATTATAATATTTTATATTTCAGCTAATTAATTATAATATTTCAAATTCACTACATTTTTTCTTGTTTTATGTAGCTCCTACAATACATCTTGAACTTTTAAATTGGTGAGGACTTGAGAGTTTCTGGTAGTGTCTTATATAACTTAATTCCTTTGTATAGCAAACCGTTTTGCGTATTCGTTTTGTCCTTTTTGTTTAATCTTATTTCCTTGCACGTCCTTGTGTAATGTCTGTGAATGTCCTTATTGTATACGATTTTATTTGAGAAGTATTTAGGTAATATGTTGTTTAATATTTTGTGAATAAATATCAACGTGTTCAAGGTCAGCATTTGTTTCACTGTTAACCAATTAAGTTCCTTTAACATTTTATTTATTTTTGAAAATCTATTTCTTCGGAGAATTATTCTCATTGCTCTGTTTTGGAGAATTTGAAACTTATTCTGTTCTCTTTCATTACACAGGAAAATGATACTTGAACAGTAGTTGAAGTGTGGAGCAATAATTGAACTGTAAATGGTGATGGCGGTTTTTCCGGAAATTTTAGGCCGAATTCTTCCCAAAAAAGATATCTTTTTGCCAATTTTCTTTTGGGTATATTCGGCATGTCTGTTGAAGTTTAGTTTGGAATCTAATATAACTCCTACTCCTAAGTATTTCATTTCAGTTACATTTTCAATAATTTCACCATAAATTTTAATTTTGCTTTCACTGGATGTCTTCTTATATCCAATCACCATACATTTTGTTTTTTTTTTGTATTTAATTTTTAATTTAAGCTTATTTATTTTTAGCCATTTTGATACATCATTTAGTTCATTATTATTTATCTTAAACATAATCTAGATTCAAAGAAAAACTGTGTATAGATCCTAAATGCTACTAATTTTTAATTTATGTATTCGATACTGCCGCCATGGGTCGACCCACAGTGCCCTTCTTGACAATATTAAGGAGGATACGGTGTTTTTACTTATGTCGACAGAATACCACCTATTACCAAATATGGGAACACCTCTGCACAGGTTTGCCTAGTAAGGTGTTCACAAAATAATACTAACCTATTTACATACAGTTACGGATCATTAACATATTTTTCTTATTACTGAACTTATTACCTATGTATGTAAACTTATGTAATAATCTGTAAAGTGTATGATACCTTTTTAGACTTTCACGCCCAAAAGCATTTTCGTTGTTTGTTTTTGGGGTGTTATGCCGTGTTGTGCTACCTCCTTCTTTAGCCGACGTTTCGGACAGTGAAATTAGTAAAATCGCAGTTCCCTTTTACTGTAATACCTACAGCTCGTAGTGGATTGAAGCTGGCGACACGGAATTGCTTCCAAGTAAATAAGCACACGTTCACCACTAACAATTACACATCTGTCGGATCTGCCGGATCTGCCCCGACGATGGACACTGCAACGCTGTCCGAAACGTCGGCTAAAGGAGGAGGTAACACGGCATAACACCCCAAAACAACCAACGAAAATGTAAAGTGTATGTTTAAGAATAGAAATAAAAAATGAAAATAAAAAAAAAAGAATATTACCGAGGTCTGAGGAGTTAATCAAGAAACTTCTCATTTACACTGGTAGGTACGTGAATCCCTAGAAATAGTAAAGTTACCAAACAAATGATTGTTTACAGAGGAATGTATACTGGTTCTATCTACATAGTTCTTAGAATTCCAGACTCATTTCAGAGAAAACGGCTCTGGTTTTCGGGAATCTGTAAAGTGATCCACAATAGAGAGCATCTATTAGATACGCTAGACGCTATTATTATTATTATTTTGTTAGCATCTCAGAACTAAACTGGGGCAAAGTCCTAAGTAAACAAATATCTGGGTTATGTTAGTAATAGCGAGCTCGAACTTATTCCATCCACGTAGTTTAATGAATTTAAGGAATATTTTTTAAAATATCGGCTACCGTTCTCTAACTAACCATCACACCGTTTTACTGCAGGGGTAGGCAGAGGGGATGGACCGCCAAACTACTCGGTCTTGGCACACACTCTTTGCCTCACTCACATTCATTCATCGTCTCATACATACTCTTCTATTATTCTGACTTTTGACATGGCCCGACTCAAGTATCTGATTCACTTGATCGTGCCATGTGATCCTCGGGCGTCCCCGACTTCTTCTATCATTCACATTTGCGTCATATATTCTTCTTACACTACTTTCTTCGTCCATTCGCTCTACATGCCCAAACTATCTGAGGGTCCCTTTCTTAATCTTAATCATTATGCTTACATCTTTGCGGATATCCACATTCCTCACACGATCATACATACATGGTTTTACCACACAGCACGGGGTTCTTTCAATTAAGGCAAATTAAAGCAGTAAGGAGAAACCTGCCAACAGAGGCGACTAAATTACTAGCCAATTCGTATGTTGTTTCTCGTTTAGATTATTGGAACGGAATATATGCAAGTCTTCTAAAATATCAAATCAACAAATTACAATCAGTTTTCAACGCTGCGGCAAGACTTATCACCGGCGTATCTAAATATTCCCATATTTCAGAGCATCTCAAAAATCTTCACTGGCTCAAATGTCCTGAAAGGATCCAGTTTAAGCTCTGCTGGATGGTATTTAAGTCCCTTAACGGAATGGCTCCGGCTTACTTATCGGAATTGTGTATTCCAGAAAATTCCAAATCTTGACAATCAACCCTGAGGTCAGCAGCGTCATCAGCTATCGGCGGGTTAAAGGAACCAAAGCGCACACCAGATACTAAGTTCGGTGATCGCGCTTTCGGAGTGTCAGGACCTAAAGCCTGGAATGGACTGCCACATGACTTAAGAATAATCACAGACTCAGCGGAATTTAGATTTAGACTCAAAACTCACCTTTTCAGACAGTCATATCGATATTCTCAAAATCTTTCACCTTCACATTCAATGCCCGCGACACTTTAAATAACTTATCTTTAAAAAAATTTAATATAACTATTTGTAAGCGTTTGTAAAGGTCATTTCCTGAACATTCTCCAGCCCTAAAGAGTCCTAAATTATCCAATCTTTTAAAATAAATATCAACTCTATTTTTGCCACTAATCTTTTCATAAATGTAGTATAGTATACTAACAGTGATGAGGGTAGCAAATAATGTAAAATCAGGCAATGTCCAGTGTGTTACCTGCAATGTCCTCCGCGTGCAAATTCGTATCTTCTTTAACTTTCTAATTAAAGTGTGTTTATCGGAAGTGACCTGCTAGGTAAGTATGTTTCTGTATCCATTTGTAAATAGTATAATTAGACAGAACTTAAGCATTCCTAATAAATTGTACAGCGCCCTTGAGGTGATTTTTCACAAAAACGGCGCTCTATAAATTATCCAATTATTATTATTATTATTAAACGCCTCAGGGATCTCATTTCAACAGCATTCAGTTTACTTTCATCCTTCCTCTGCCAGTTCCATGCCTCACTGCCATACATCAGGGTAGGTACCTGAACTCCATTGTGGACTGCTAGCTTCGCTTCTTTTGACAATTTTTTTATTAGCGCCAACGGCATTCAGTCTTCCATTAATGGAGTTACCGGCATTCTCCCTTCTTTCAATATCTCTATCAGCCTTCCCATCTCTTGTAAACATACTTCCCAGATACACAAACTCATCCACCTGCTCCAAGTATTCATCATTCATACTGTTTTCGACTCTCTCTTTCAAACACCATGCCTTTAGACTTATATTCATCATTAACTCATTCTTCATACATACTTCGTTCATCTTAGACACGAGAGACTGTAGATCTTCCATAGTGTTAGAAATCAGCACCGCATCATCAGCATACAACAGATGACATACTTTCAGATTACTGTGTAACGAATAATCTGACAATATTTGACTTCCCATCCAGGCTTTGAGGGTTCAATCCTCCAAGTACTAGATAAATCCTTCATCACTATAAAAACCACATTTTCCGCTAATAATTTTATTGTAGGTACTTCGTTTTCGTATTTTCTTTTAGATTAGTGATATCTTCTTCATCAATGATATATTATATTGATGGAAATAATCTTGAAAAGTTATACAAATCGAATATTAATTTAGACTTTTGTAAAAAGGTCAATAGGTATTCCATACAAATAGAATCAGATATATTTATCAGAGATACTATCTAGGTTATAAACCAGTTCTTCGAACACTTGAACAAAGAATAAGGTAGTTGCCAATGATATAGAAAAAAATAGTCGAAAATAATATTGTTAATTCTGAAATTTGAAATAAAGATGTCTCAGTAGCCGAATTGGTAAAGGCCCCTTTTCCCGGTAAGATGAGAGGTTCTGAGTTCTTGTCCCAGTTGCGACCGTTATCTTTTTTTATGTTTCTCGTTTGTTTTCGTATTTTCGTTTAGATTATTATTAGTGTTATCTTCTTCTTCAATTATATATACAAGTTTTATGAATTATCATTCAAAACATAACATTTGGGAAGATTGGTATACAAAAAAGTGTTACGATTATTTTTTAAGAATTATTATATGTACCTAAAGTTCTAGAATTTTCTTCTCATGCTATGCTGTGCTAGATCATCTGTTCTGTCGTGTGGAATCGTGAACAATACCTATTGGCTGTCAATAGAGTTATGCACATATTAAAATGAAGAATTGCATTATTTGCGTTACTTCATGTGGGTATATGGATTATTTAACTATCTAACAATGTCAGTAAAATCTCTAAAAGCGTTATTGATTTTTATTAAAAAAAAATGTGAGTTAACCGCAAGGCTCTTGAATTGGTTACCATTTCTATAGAGGGCCGGTAACCAATAAGGCGATTAAAAAAAGTCGAAAACCAGACCCGATCAAAATCCAACACAATCCAGGGGCACGGCCGGGTATCTACTTAAGGGTTAAAGTCAGGGGCGCTGTGACCCTCGAACCTCAAATGGGGCTTCTAGAACATATATATTAAATTAATTAAATATTGAAATTACTGAAATAAAATCTACATTGTGACAAAAATATATACAAATATTATGTTTAACAATTTTAATTTGTGGTCCACCTAGGACCTGGGCATGACCTTTATGACCCCCCCCCCTGGATCCGCCCTTGCGACTGACAGATGTGAAACATTGAATTAGAATTTAATTGAAGTAGCAAATTGAAGCAAAATAAGTGCAAATGAAATTAATGAAGTCTTATTTATATTTTTGATTGTAAAACACTTATTTTATTTTATTTTTCACATTAGATCCACACAGGAGGCCCTTAGGAAAAAAATCCCTCAGGGCCTATGTCTTCTATTGGGATGCTGTTTGAAGGGTCTTTATAGGGAAAGGAAGGAAATGAAGTTCTGAGAAGGAAACAGTATGAGTTATGGGTAGGAATCTGGGGGTCAACGTCAGTGACGGACGTATTAATCCGTCCCTCCCATTGCAATGCAATCCGATGTATCGTGAGCATCCAGTTGGAAAGGTCTAGATTAGGCCGCCCTCAACGAGACTCTCCCATCCGGCCTGCCACGCAGTAGATGGGCAAACGCATTCGCCAAAAACCTCACCCCATGAACCTGGACACCCCTGCTAAATTACTAAACGTAGTGAACCTCTCGGTGTGACCGATGGCAGGGTTGTTGGTTATCCAATATACGGTTCTCGGAGCGGTTGTACCCATCCTCCCTCCCTCCCAAATTGAATTATTATTAGAATAGTCACTTATTAAAAATTCTTCATAATTTAGAATAGAGTCACAAGGCTGGCCGAATGAAACGTCGTCCCTTCTTGCCACGCTAGGTTTTACCCCCCCTGAACTTATAAAAATCGAAGTTTTTCAATCCTTCACTGTCCAGGACTAGAAGTGAACCTGTTTTAAGCCACCGCTACCCGAATTTCTACCGATTTCTTACATATCTTCCTTAAAAATTTGAAATTTTTAAGCTCTTAAAAAAAATGTTATTTTTGAAGATAATATCTAGACGCGTTTCACGCCCTCAATAAAATTCCCTCGATAGAAAAAAATCGCAAAGTATGCTCCGAAAATTATTAAAACATGTTTGTTTCAGTTATTTTACAAGTTAGAGTTGTGAAAAAATTCACAATGTTTCTTTAAATGATACTTATGATACGTTCCACGAGATTTTTGCTCTTTTCTAAACGAGTCTTGTTTTATTAAACATTTTCGTAAATTTCACATCGGTTTTACCGCTTCAAATATTAGCGCGCTCCTATAACATTCGTAATTTCATATCTCTTCATCTTCTTCTTTTTTAGCTCGGATTTGGAGCCTTAACGGTTTGTCCGGTTGCCCTGGATTTTCAAGATCGTAGCAGCGCCACTGCTTAAAGTAATCAAATACGCACATAATGCCGGGGCAAATTGGTTCTCCGAGACAAAATAAACACACGGTATCTTCTTATTATCATGATCACCGGTACATCACCGGTCATCAGCGGTCATCGCCAGCCCCGGCCACCGAGATCATCCACAGCACCCAGCATTCAGCGTCCAGTGGACCCGCGACCTTATTATATAGGAGATTGGAACAGATATTATTATTCCCGCCCTGTTGTAACTTGGTGTTCAAAATTGAATTTGTAATGGGATTTCTCTGGAAGTAATGTTGGTATTGTGCTGTGCTGTCATTATTATTGTAATTCAATTTGTGTGTGGAAATGTTTTCGTTGCGGATGTAAATCATTTAGAAAAATATATCAATTTTGCTCATATCATAGTTGCTGCGGCAAAAAAATATAAGCACTGAATAAGTTAGCAGATTTCTTGCATATATAGTACCTACTCCCGATATTTTGGAACATTTTTGCAGAATCGGTCTGAAATCGTGATGTTTTATACCAGAATAACGGTATATAGATCCTAACTGCTACTAATTTTTAATTTATGTATTCGATACTACGATGTGCTTGACATGGGTCGACCCACAGTGCCCTTCTTGACAATATCAAGGAGGATACAGTGTTTTCACTTATGTCGTCAGAATAGCACTTATTACCAAACATGGGAACATCTCAGTACAGGTTCGCCTAGTGAGGTGTTCACAAAATTCTACTACTAACCTATTTTCATACAGTTACCGATCATTAACATTTTTTTCTTATTACTAAACTTATTATCTATGTAAACCAATGTAATAATCTGTAAAATGTATGTTAAAGAATAGAAATAAATAAAATAAATTTAGTAAATAAGCGACAGTTTTATACAGTAAGAGTTTAATTTAAAAAAAAATCATCTACATATATCTCTACTTTTGGCACTTATGATAATTCTTATTTGCTGTAATTAGCAGCATTGTAAATATAAAATTCTTAGAAACAAAATAGGCATAAGACAGGTTGTTTCAAAAATTTGAACAATTCATCAAATTTTTAAAGTTAATTCTGTGTATGTTCTTTTCCAGTTCTGTTATTATAACGTTATAGGCCAGTTGCTTCATAATACTGAATTAATCACAGAGCTTGAATAGAACTTTCACAGAACGTGAAAATTAACTAAAAAAAATTATGAAATCTTTACATTTTTAAATTTTTTTAAACAAATAATCCAATAATACTCATTGAAGATTGACTTATAAAGGTACTATTCAACATTCATTTTATATTGTATTTGAAATAACTTAAACCTGTTTTTTATTTACATAAACAGTAGCATGAAACATAAAATATTAACTTATTTAATATATTAATATCGTATTCAGGAACTAGTATCATCTACTTAATCCTACAGCACTTTGGTAACATTTCAAAATAACAATCAAAAGTTTATAAAAACAGAAGGTTATAAATTACAAAATGTTGAAAGTATTTATCGATTCTGAAATGAAAAGCTTTTAAGGCTTCCAAGATTGTTCGCGTAACACGTTGAATAGGATTCGCGTTTGAAGGTGTTTCTCGAAGCTTGGAAATGTTTTCACAAACACCTTTTTCAGACGGTAGGTGGACAAGTAGCTAACACAAAAACAACCATAAAATAAATCGTTAATTTATAATAAATTTCAACGGCTTCGACTTCTATGATAGATAGGTAAATTCTGCTCTTTGATAATTTAGTTGTGAGAAAGACAACTCAATTATTATTTTACGATTCGAATGCAGCAAATGCACGAATGCTTTCAGAAAAAAGTCAAATCAATTGTTTGTTTTATTTATTTATTTCTATTACTAAACGCATATAAGGGATTTTATAAACATCTACTACTTCTGAGAAAGCATAGCCTCTCAAACCTCACCCTGTGAAGCCGGGCATAAATAAATATTTATATTTTCCGTAAACCTTTTGCCCATCCACCATTTAAGAACTCTATACGTTTGTTTCTACGTATTATAAATTTGGCCCCCTACGCTATTCTCAATTTGGGAGGCGGATATGGGTACTAACACCTCTACCACAGGTCACCCCAAGTTGTTCGCTACGTTTGGTTACTTAGCAGGGGTGACCGGGTTAACAGGGTGAGGTTTGTCTAGATCTTGGTGGTATATGAGTTTGCCCATCTACAGCGTTGCGGGCCGGATCGGGAGAGACTGGTTGAGGGAGATATTTTTATCCCTCTAGCTGTACTCTCTCGATCCATGGCTTTGTGTACAGCAGTGGGAGGGATGGATTCATATGTCTGTCACGCCTGGACACATTGAGCCCTGTTTCCTACCTACCTCTACATTTTTTCTTCCCAGAACTTCCTCTCCTTCTTCCATCCCAGCATCCCCAAAGATGATATAGTCCCTAAGGGATTTTTTTGTTATCAGAGCTTCTTGTGTGAAGATAATGTTCATTTTTTTTCTAACTATTAAATGAGGTTGGGTTAAAAACGGTAGATGTAGGAACTTATCTACGCACTACGCAGGCCTCCAAACAAAGAACTAGCGAATAAGTTAAATCTTTTTGAAATCCAATAAATAGTTTACTTCGTATTAGATGTATTTTCCGCTCCACAAAATTTCGTCACATAAAATAATAACAACATACTTACAACACTATTTTCGTCGCGATTCAGATATTCGTGACAATATTTCATATGCGGTGACACGGGTAGACTGTTCCATAACGAAGGATTGTCACAGCAGGTGACAAGGTGACAGCGGTCGACAGTCGCGTGACGTCACGTTGACTGTGTCACACAAAGTGATCCGCGACACTGACCCCCCGCTGGTAGAAGAGATGAGAAAGATAGCAAAGAGATGAATTACAAAATGATTCGAGATCTTCGTAAATAAATCTTCAAAAAATATTTATTAATCTCTGAGAAATCAGTAGTAATCAAATCAAACATACTACTTATTATAGTTTTCCTCCTCGTGATAAGAAATTAAAAAAATTACATAAAAATAATATTATTATACTAGCAGACGCGGCCACGCTGTGGCTAACGAAACACAACGCCACGCCATTACCCAACCCTTATAACCAACGCCAACTGTTAAATAAAATTCACACCGCCCGTTTGTCAGCACGCTGCCGCTTGGCCAGATATATTATATATTTAGACCAATTAATACAAAACCTTGACAAAGTATATCTAAAAATCTTCATCATGAATCACTTTATCTATTGGTGAAAACCGTTGCGTAGTTTAAAAGATCTAAGCGCACAGACAGCGGGAGTGTCAGAGTGTGTTGAGATTCATTCAGTCATTTTATTTATGCGTTTTTTTTTACATTAACACCGCACAATAATCCCATCTGCTCCCGTCACGAGCCAGTGAGACTATGGCATCCCTAATTGGAGTATGTTGTGAGGCTGAATGTAGTGTGGAGGGGAAGGGGATAGGGAAGAGGAAGGTGGGGCACCTGGCCATTCAGATCTGGTCACCAAACACCGCTAAACCATTTCAAGCAACGTTTCAATTCTGAATGGTGGTCTTACAAAAGGGCGATACCGAGAGTATCTTCCACTCTAATGTATTTATCTTTAGTCATTTTATACTCTGTAAAAAAGATAAACGAGGGTTGTCCAAGACATTATTATAAAAGAAATCCGGTAACTTTTCGGCTTTGCAATGCAATTTACTTACTGGTAAGACACGACCTCACCCGACGCCGACGCGTACCAGTTTAGTACTAAAGTACTAGAAATAGAAACAGCTACAATCGTCTTTTGTTTGGCTTCTCACTTTGAGATTTCTACCCCGCGTCCAGTATTAATGTCATTGCTTAGAACGATGTACCCCAGTAAGGACACATTTTTCTCTGAAAAAAAGAAAAAAAAAAGAAAGTAGATTATGTACACAGAGAATATATGGCTAAGTTGGTACTTATTCAAATAAATCTGGGTTTGTCTTTCAATTCACTCCTTGACCTTTCTTGATTTTTGTGACCCCAGAATATTATCGGGATGGTTGTACAACGAATATGTTATCTTCTGAAATATCAAAGGACCGATATTTGATTTGTCTATTTTTCAACTCGTGATTGGTAAGTGGAATAACAACTTACGGGTACTTTAGACTGAAGCATTCGAATAATGAAAACATATTTAAATTTTAAGCATACGACCGAGTCGATAGGAAAAAGCTTTGGAAGGTGTTGTCCAAGTATGGAGTGAATACAAATCTCATACAGGCAATTGCGTCTCTGTACGAGGGAAGCGTTGCATGTGTTAGGGTGAACGGTGGTTTTACGGGGTGGTTTGACATCACAAAAGGTGTTAAGCAAGGCTGTGTAATGTCACCATTGTTATTCAATCTGTACATGGATAATTGTATGCAAGAATTGAAAGAAGTGGGATTGGGCGCGAAATTGAGTAATCTGAAAGTATGTTGCCTGTTGTATGCTGATGATGCGGTGTTGATTTCTAACACTATGGAAGATCTACCTACAGTCTCTCGTATCTAGGATGAACGAAGTATGTATGAAGAATGAGTTAATGATGAATGTAAGTAAGTCTAAAGTCATGGTGTTTGAAAGAGAGAGTACGAAAATAGTATGCAATATAGTTGTGAATGATGAATACTTGGAGCAGGTGGAGGAGTTTGTGTATCTGGGTAGTATGTTTACGAGAGATGAGAAGGCTGATAGGGATATTGAAAGAAGGGTGAATGCTGGTAACTCCATTAATGGAGGACTGAATGCCGTTGGCGCTAATAAAAAACTGTCAAAAGAAGCGAAACTAGCAGTCCACAATGGAGTCCTGGTACCTACCCTGATGTATGGCAGTGAGGCATGGAACTGGCAGAGGAAGGATGAAAGTAAACTGAATGCTGTTGAAATGAGATCCCTGAGGCGTATGTGTGGTAAAACAATGTATGATCGTGTGAGAAATGTGGATATCCGCAAAGAATGTAAGGCTGATGTATGCATAATGAGTAAGATTAAGAAAGGGACCCTCAGATGGTTTGGGCATGTAGAGCGAATGAACGAAGAAAGCAGTGTAAGAAGAATATACGACGCAAATGTGAATGGTAGAAGAAGTCGTGGACGTCCGAGGAAGACATGGCACGATCAAGTGAATCAGATACTTGAGTCGGGCCATGTCAAGAGTCAGAATAATAGAAGAGAATGTATGAGACGATGTATGAAATAGAGTGAGGCAAAGAGTGTGTGCCAAGACCGAGTTGTTTGGCGGTCCGTCCTCTCTGCCTACCCCTGCGGGGAAACGGCGTGATGGTTAGTTAGTTAGTTAGTTAGTTATTTAAATTAAATTAAATATTAATACTTTACTTAAAGCGCTTTAATAATAATAATAATAATTGGATAATTTATAGAGCGCCGTTTTTGTGAAAAATCACCTATTATTTTTATTAAAACAGATTTTTTTGAAAAGACATTAAACTGTTGAAATGGCTAGAGCCATGTTTGATGACCTCACCATCTCCCTTCTGCCTAACGCCATACCATACCTTACGGGGATGCCGTTGCCTAGGATGGCTCCGAACAGTTGGAAATAGTAGAAACTCTTAAGCGGTATACTTTAAATATTTTTTCATCGGAATACCTCAAAATTAGTACAACTGCAGTATAACTCAACTGCACCTGTCTGAAGTCAGGAGTGTCAGGAGTCTATGGCAACAGCAATTGAGGTATATTTTGAGGATAAAGGTAACTTTGGAAAGGGAAGAAGATGGGGATGAGCAAAACGGGGAGTACCTGGCTATTCAGATCTAATCACCAAACGCGGCTTAAGCCATTTCAAGTAATGTTTCAATTCTGAATGGTGGTCTTACACCAGGACGGTACTGAGAGTATCTTCCACTCCGAAAAGTGCCGCAAACACATCTTACATTATTTTAATTGATTAAATTGTGAAAAAACAAATAAAATGTATTTGCGCACACCGGGATTTTAACCTGCGAACTACGGATAGCTAGTCGAGAGCCTTGCCCTCGACCACGGAGGAAATAAACACAAGAAATGCTTAACCCTACGAACAAAACAAGAGAAATGAAATTCTTTAGAGGAGGCCTTCACCTTCGCCTGAGAGAAGGGTTTTTGTTTATGAAAAATTTAAGATACCCATATTATATTTTTTGTAAATAGCATTAATTATATTCTTTCCTACTTTTTCATGACTCTGTAACATACATGTTTGCAAGAATTTTTTTTTAAAAGGCTTTTTATTTTATTTATATTTATCATAAAATAAACAAGTGCCATTTACTCTGGTGTCTTATATCACAACTTAGGGATAGGAATTTCAAGTTTTTCAGAAAATTACAATTTCCAAGTGAAATAGGTACCAACTGGTAGGGTGGCAAACAAACACTACACCCCTAATAACATGGTGGGCCATAATGGAACGCTTTGCGGTGTTTTGCAAAAAGCTGTAATTTAAAACCAATATTTCATTTCTCGAAACGTACACCAACATGACACCCGCAGTGGCACGAGTACTAACGGCGGGTATTTGCATTTAATGGGTTCGCTTCCGCACTAAACACTAAACATGTCTGCAGTATTCCAAAATTTTGCATTTAGCACTGTGCAGTTTGTATTCGGTTCAATTTCAAACATTTTGCTTAGAAACGAAGGAAGTTTATTTTTGGAGATATATTCTAAAAAAGCTGAAATTAGGGTTTTTTTCGTTATTCGTGTTTCAGGGGAGCAGAGCGAAGTCCTGTTTTAACTTGATCATTTGGATTTTCATATATGTGCATATTGGTTTGTTACGTTCGGTTTCCAGTTTAAGATGGTGTTGGGGTAGGTATTGGATACTACCATATCTTGATTCATACTAAGGGCCTCCGTTCATAGAGAAACTGAAAAAAAAACAGTTCTTAACGCAATTGGAATCAACCTCCTTAACAATTTTTTTTTATCTGATCTCAAAACTTGACAGTTCTTTAGCTGCTACCATGGCAATCTGTCAACAATGCAACTGAAACGCGAGTGCCGTGACGACCAGCAGTGTTGGTTTTTCAGTTGCATTGTTGACAGATTACCATGGTAGCGGCTCACGATCTTTTAAGTTTTGACATTTCAGATCAGAAAAATATCGATTTTGTTAAGGAGGTTAATTGCAATAGAGAAGTCCAGTCCATTTTGTTAATGAAAAATGACCTTCTAACTTAAATTACTGCATATATTTTTTTTTAGAGTTAGTTTTAATAGTTAAAATAATTTTCAAAGTTTTCATTTTTGGAGATCCCTCGAAAACACCCATATCTATGATGAATTTTGTGACGTCATCTACTAAAATAACGATTCACATATTTTATGATTTTTATGTTGGTTTTCTTGAAACTCACATAGATTTGCGCAGGCGCGCGGCTATCTTGTTTATTATAACGCGTTGATATGCTAATGGCTTATTTATTGCAAATGGCGAAATCAAATTCTTTGCAAAACAATGAATGCCGTTGATGAATTTTACTTGCAGTTTTATGTTTTTGATGATAATTTTCGTTTAAATGATTAATTCACTGTGATATTAGTGTAATTCAGCATAAGTACCAATGCTGCCTTTACTTTTTTTCAGTTTTAGTCCTTAAATAATTTTTTGAAGCCATAATATTTTTCACTGGAGTTCCTTATTGCGTTGAGAACTGTTTTTTTCAGTTTCTCCATAAACGGAGGCCCTAAGAGCTCAAAAATCAGAATTATCAATATTATGGTACCTACCGGCCTGGACAATGTTTGAAAAACGATTTTTCATTGACGGCATAATCATTTTTTTTTTCTTTTTTTTTTTCTTTATTGATTATATAATTTGTGTACAGTTATACAGGTGATTCGACTACCACGCTAGGCACATCCCCGTATTGGTGGCATTACGGTGGAGAAACTTTTTTGATTTCGAGGTCTGCTATTCATAGAACTACTAGTTATTAAATATTTAACAGAATATTGCAGATCATCGAGTGCAATGGTAAGATTGTTAAAGTTACAAAACACGAATTAGTACTGCAGTGTAAATTATTGATCTTATATCACATTGTTTTTCACATGGTAAACTATGTAACCTATTTCTTAACTTTACCTCAACTTTACTAGCTATTTCTTAGATATAGGTGAAACGCATTATTTTTTTCTAGAATTTATTTCACTGTTTTTCCAAGGATATTCCGAAAGCACAATCTCTAAAATTATTTATTTGGATGTGCTTAAGTTCCTTCAACCTTTTCATATCTTGAAAAGGTCAGATGACTTTTTTCATAGGAGCAAAGAAAGATTTTACTTGGAAAAACAGTATAAAACTAAATTCAAACTTTTGTGTCTGACAATAAACTGATTAGTGTGATTGAGTTCGATAGGTTTGGTACTACCTTTCTTATTCTAACGTGATTTTCTAGAATGTTATAATTAATCTCGCTCATGTTTCATGTACTTGATTGCCCTGGGGGCATTAGGGAGGGGGCGATGCTGGACGGGTGGAAGGGGGGTGGGGGATGGTAAATCCGATCACGTGATTTGATGAATTCTAGAGACATGTTATGACGACACTGCAGAATGGCATCAGTGATTGAAACCGGCGAGGGGGACTTTATTACTTAAGCTATATACCATACCAGAACTATTGAGAGATCCTTGATGTTTGGGATTGCACTAATCTTCCCACATTCTTAAATAAAGACCATTATTATTATGATATTAAGCATTTTATTTGGATTAATGATAAATGCCTGAATTATGTCTATCATCGATCATTCACAACTCGGACTCTTTTATTTGATATAACAAAATATTACTATTGAAATCGTATGTATGTTCTTCGTTTTCTTTGTGTGTTTGATTGAAATCGTGTATACCAAATTTTGGTATTTTCTGTCGTTTTCGTAAAACCTCATATGAAATTAATTTTCACATAGCTCCACGCAGGAGGCCTTGAGGAATGTAATCCTTCCCAGGGACTTTGTAATCTTTGGGGATGCTGTGTGGTTAGTCTTTTTAGGTAAAGGAAGGAAAGGAAGTTTTTGGGAAGGAAAAAGGTATGAGGGGTTGTTAGGAATCTGGAAGTCACTATACCCAGGAGTAATGGACGTATAAACCATCCCTCCCAATGCGGTACAAGACGATGGATCGAGAGGTAGAAAGGTCTACCTCAATTAGTCTCTTCCAAGCCACGCTGGATGTGTCGCCAAGACTTAGACAAACCTCACCCCATAAACTCGGGCACCCCTGCAAAGTAACCAAACGTAGCAAACCTCTTGAATGACATATGGCAGGAGTGTTGGTAATCCACTAAATGAAAAAATGAACACATTTAATAATAAAAACGTTTATTCATCAATAGCTTTTCTCAATTTCATACATTTTGTTTATTTATCATTGATTCTATTGACAAAAAGGTCACTGCTCAGCTTTAAATTCAGGATTTCTCCTGGAATGTAGCTGGTTTTTAGCAGTGCCTCTATATATTATCTAATTATATAAAATTCCACTAATAATGGCCCCGCATCCAATCTAATCTACAAAAATATTGTCGCTACGAATACTACTAGAAAAAAGAATAAAAAGAAACCAAAACACATTCATCGCATTCATAGACCTGGAGAAGGCTTTCGACAAAGTAGAATGGAAAAGACTCTTCGAGATTCTGAAGAGAATTGATATCAAATATAGAGATAGACGAATAATCCAGGCGCTATACAAGAATGAGGCCGCTATAATTAGATGTGACAATGATACAAAAGAAGCCAGTATAAGACAAGGGGTGAGACAAGGATGCTCTCTGTCACCTGTTCTTTTTAACGTTTATATACAGAGTGCGATTGACGACTTGAGAGAGAGAATGAGTCACAGAAAAGGTGTAAAGATACACGGGCAAAAGGTGGATATGATAAGGTTTGCTGACGATATTGCTTTGGTTGCTGAAAGCGAAGAAGAACTGCAAGAGGCCTTAACAACCATGCAAAGCATTCTTCAAAACAACTACAACATGAAGATAAATAAAGACAAAACAAAGCTGCTGACTGTAGGCCGAACGCAACACCAGATGAGAGTAGAGATGGCAGGAGTTCCACTAAAGAACACCAAGGAGTTTGTCTACCTCGGGAGCAAAATAACATGGGACGGTCGGTCTAAGAGCGAGGTCGACAGCCGTATACACCAGGCTAGGCTTGCATTCAATAAAAGGTCGAAAGTAATTGAATCAAATAATATAGACCTAAAACTGCGAATACTCCTCATCAAGACCTATGTGTGGAGTATCTTGATGTACGGCTGCGAAACATGGTGCCTATCTGAAAGAGATAAACGGAGACTAGAGGCTTTTGAGATGTGGTCCTATAGAAGATTATTAGGAATTTCCTGGAGAGACCACATTACAAATGAGGAGGTTCTCCAAAGTATCGAAGGAGGAAGGCACCTGCTCAGGACCTTGTCCGAAAGGCGTGCAAGATGGATCGGACATGTTATACGACAAGAAGGTCTCTTGCATACCATAATGGAGGGTATGACCGAGGGGACAAACTCTAGGGGACGCCCACGCCGAGAGTACCTAGACGACCTGCTGGTGGACGTGCGCTGCTCATCATATGCAGAATTCAAAAGAGCCGCACAAGACAGGGAAGAATGGAAAAGAAAATTGCTGCAAACCAATCCCAGGATTGAAACCAGAGAGAGAGATCCAGAATCAGTGCGACAAGTGACAAATAACGACCATCAATAATCACATACGTCTGTCACTCATTCTATCTCTGTCAGGTTAAAGAGGGAGACATGAGATGTCCAGGTTAGCGAGTGCGAGAGGACTGCAGTACAGCGCCCATCTCAAATGACGGACGTGAAAAATGATTAGTTAGGAACACAAACGTTTGCGAAAGGGATTTTTTTCTATTTCGTTAATTCACGATCAATGTTTTATATTACACTAGGTGTGCCTACTGCTACATGAAAACTAAAAACAATTCATCTGTATACAACAACAACAACAACAAAACACCAACAACAACAACAACAACAACAACAACAACAACATCAACAGCAACAGCAACAGCAACAGCAACAGCAACAGCAACAGCAACAGCAACAGCAACAGTAACAGCAACGACAACGACTATAACAAAAACAGCACCAACAACAACAACAGAAACGACAACGACAACGACAACGACTACTACAACGACAACGACATTAACAAAAACAACAACGCTAATAATAATTGGAATAATTATAATAATCATTTGCAGAGGGCCATTTATGTGAAAATCACCTCCAGGGTACCACCGTACGAGTTGCTAGGCTCTATCTTATTTGTGTGGTAGGTCACTTTCGATAAAAAAAATACTAAGTTTATGTTTGTAGAACACTTAATTAACGCAGAGGATATATTAAAAAAAAACAACATGATTTAGCATTGCTATTTGCTCTAATTTACTAGAAAACGATTAATGGCAAAATATAGTCGAAAATTGGACTTCACGATTGCGCTTCATTTGAGCTAACCGTTGCGCTCGTATGCCCGAAATCATATTTAAACAATAATAGCATAAAATTATCTATTTTAATAGATAAATAAATAAATAGCTTCATTTATAAAGCCAATATCATGGACATTATTAACATTATTTTAATGTGTATATCTCTAAAATTTTGATTTTTCATTTTGAATTTCTTTGTATACCTACCTCTAAAAACAGTCTTTAGAACTGGAGATAAGGTATACTCATATGCTTTTCTTCCCCCACAACGTTGACCTTAGCCAGTTGGTTTTTAAAATACATCTGTAAATATTAGATAGGCACCATTCAATCCAAATTATCTAGTATCTGTACTAGTTGAACCCACCTATTGCTATAATTAGTCCTCTGAATAAAATTTGATCATATTGTTACCATAAATACCAATCTGGCAGTCTTATATCGTTGGTTTTGAACTCGGACAACGTTTAAACGGTGATGAATTATAGCCGGGGCCATTTTAGTAATGAGCGAAAATGTGAAGAAAAAACAGTAATCAAGTCCTCTTGTGTGGGAAAGTATTTCATGGTTACGCAATGAAAAAGGTAGTGACAAAAAAGGTATTTGCACTAAGATTATCTGTGCTGATCTGGTAAGGAAACAGGTGAACCTTTAGAAGGTTTTGTTCATTCCCATTGATAAAGATTGTATTTTTGGGGTGATTCCTAGTCGTTATCTCATTCTTATCTATTTTGTGAGATATATGATGACATAGTAAGTACATCAAAAGTGTCAAATATATTGTTTAAAAATTCAAATTGTCCTGCCCATCTGTTTGACAGACTGCAGTGGTCCAGTGGCTCTCATTCACACAATATAAGCCAAAATGATCATTTACTTGTTTCCCTAGACATCAAACTGCTGTATTCGAGGGTAGTTATAGCACCTCTACAAAACATTAAAATGAAATACCACTGTCTATTCGAATATCGATATGGTTGCAGTGCTTCAAGCATCTTTGCAGCCTTTTTCGTTATTTGTTTTTAGGGTGTTATGCCATGTTGCGCTACCTCCTTTTTTAGCCGACGTTTCGGACAGCGTTGCAGTGTCCATCATCAGGGCAGATCCGGCCGATCCGACAGATGTGCTTTGCAGCCATTGGTTTCGACTGTACAGTCAGCCACACAACTGCATAATTGATAGAAATTCAAATTTAATTTAATTTTTATTATTATTTTATTTTATTTGATTTTGTTTGGAATGTTCCTACAGCTGAATAGTGACCATTTTTCAATATTCTATTAATCATTATGTAGTACAAAATGAAGTCGCTCAAAATGTTTGTGCGCTTAGATCTTTTAAACTACGCAACGGATTTTCATGCGGTTTTAACCAATAGGAAGGTTTATGTTTATATGTATAATACATGCTTATTATAGTAGAGAAAAGCCGAGAAATTCAAATATTCTATTCGCGTTGTGTTTCGTTAGCCACAGCAACGTGTAGCCGGGTCTGCTAGTTATTAATAAATTAGCTAATATTTAGGTCATTAAATTATCTCTTCACAAATAAATGTTTTATTTCAAACACTTGGTTATTTTTTTGAAGTAAAACTTCTTTACACACCCTTACTTGGGGGGTAAGCTGGCGAACGCTTTGTATATTACAGTAGGGGCAAGGGAGAGAATCAGAGGTGCGAGCACACATTTTCTTTCTCTCTTTCTCTCATAGCCAGTTACGTTACACAGTGCTGGCCTATTGTCTGTATCACACTGTAGGAGCAAGAGAGAGCAGTGCGTGTGCACATTTTTTTCTCTCTTCCTATCATATAGATGGAGCAGAAGTTTTACTTCAGTTGGGTGGTCTAAAGCGCATTCGTTTTTTTTTCTCTCGTTACTGGCTTTCATCCTTCAAGGGTGATTTAGGACGTCATTTCAAGCCACGGAAATAGGGAAGGTGAACTTATATATTAATATTATTATGTGTTAAAATTATCAGATTGTCTCTAGGTACTTCATGGTGAATTTATATCATTTCATAATGCTTCGGGATCGTTGACTCAATTTATCAAGCGATTCTGTTAGTGCTGTTACCTAACATGATTACTTGCAAATCGGTTTTGGAAAATATAATTGAAGAATAATTTTATTTTATAACGTGAAATTTTAACTGTCATACAAGCGTGCATTGGATTTTATGTATTAAATTTGAATTTATTAAATTAAGTTTGATGATAGCTTCCAGGTTTAAGGATCAGTTCAGAGGTAACTGTAAAATAATTATAGAAGTAAAAAAATTCTTTAGAACCGTTGTGATTTGAAACTAGATGAATCGAAAAATAACGACACTAAAAAGAGACAAACATATACGTCTATAGGATTTCGCTTGCGAGAGAATGAGATAATATAATCGGTCTCCTTTTTGTACGGTGCTTCATAGCCTTCCTACTCTTGTCTACTTTAGTTTTCTGAAGGTTTCACTTCTAGCGCGTGTGAATTGCACACTTTGATTTTTTTTTACATTAGCTCCACACAGAAGGTCCTGAATAAAAAAGGGCCTATGGGGCCTGAGTCATCTTTTGGGTTGTTGTGTGGGGAACTTTTAAAGGAGGAAATGAAGGAGGTATGAAGGGTGGGTGGAAATCTGGGGTTCAGTGTGTCCAAGTCATCCTCCACCAAGACCTAGATAACCCTGACCCCATGAATCCGGTTATCCCTGCTAAGTCACCAAACTTAGCGAAACACTTGGGGTGACCTATGTCAGAGGAGTTGGTTATTCGAAAATGGTTCTCGGGCAGTGGTTCCCATTCCAACTCCCAAATTTAAATTGAAGCTTTTGGTAATCAAAATAAAATATTTAAAAAAACGCAGTGTGCAATTCACACGTGGTAGAAGAAACAGACCTTCATTCAGACCTTCAATTCAGACCTTCAGAAAACTAAAGTAGTCAAGAGTGGGAAGACTACGAAGCATTTTTTTATGAATGTGAAGGATGACTGTATTTTAATATTTTTATAAAGTATTTTTGTCGTCGAATTCCAGTGCACATTTTTGTATGCATTTGGTCATCTTATTAGTATTTGTGGTTTCTTCTTCGGAGTCGCTAGATGTCGTTTTCTTTCTCTATTAGTTCTCTATTGCCTGCTCAGTTTGGAGTCGTTTAAAGACTGGATATTGATTTTGTAAAAAATACATATATAAATATACATTTATTTGATTCCGAAGGGTTCGATCCCTCCTCCACTGAATGTCTGCAAAGGTTTTTCAGGTGCTTTATACCACAACAGTAAAGGGGACTTGCGTGGACCGTGGATTTATCTTTTTATATTGGAATCGAGTACCCGTGAATAAAATAAATATTTTATTGCTATCTTATTCTTTTGCAGGCTAAATCGTATAGATGTGTGTGTTTGTCTTTTTTTAGTGTCGCTCTTTTTCGTTTCACCAAGTTTCAAATTACAACGGTGCTAAAGAAGTTTTCATTTAAAAAAATATATTTAAATTTATAATGTAATTAATAATAACATGATATCACCTTCTTTCCACGTGCATCGAATCAATTGTTGTGGGGAGTATCTGGTTGTGGGGCGGCAGAAGTGCAAGGGGGTGGGGGTGGGAGATGGAAGAGTGGGAGGTGGTTCACCGGACCTACTCGCAGTTTGATAAATGAGACGCAATTATTTCCAGCAGTGTGGGAGTGCCAAGTTTGAAACAAAATGTCGGCCCGATGGAATAATGCACAATGCCAGTTACCATCGCCAGGTATTCTCAAAATTAATCAGATGCTCCTCGACTACATTTAATAGGGAACTTTGATTTTTGATTATAATTGTTGCCTTTGGCAATGGAACGTTCTTAAAATGCCACCTAAGTGTTTGTCAACTGACACGTCTTCATAAAACTCGTTTTATCTTCTATTATATAATGGTCAGCCATACGTGATTCAACAGTTTTAGAAATTGATGGAAAGCTTCCAAAGGGTGTGGGGGGAGGGGATGTATACTCTGACCTTCGTATTCAAAGGTCAAGCGCAAAATTTCTGAATAAAACTAGAAGATTTGTTTAAAGAAAAACATGCCTACACTCTTCTTTATATATTTGTATGGATATTTAAAAAAAACGATCGAGATGGTTCTTAGCTACATTTTTCGTGGTAATCTGTTCAGGCGTTTCAAGTTTATCAACTTTTTTTTTGTGTCGGGGGTTGCTAAAAATTTTGAAATGTTTACTTATTTTTATTTTTAACTTTATTAGTAAAATCCATAGACATATGAAATATCCATATGTGATAGATCCATAGACATATGAAATATTCATATGTCCATCTTAAAACCTGAAATTGTAATATTTAATTAATTGAAGACAATGTTAGCGAAACTCAATCGAAAATCTGGAGACCGAAAAATCTGAAAGAGATATTGGCAGTATTGGCACCTCTGGGACTCGAACCCGGGACCTTCTGCTGCCATGGCAACACCTCTACCAACTTTAGCTCGGTTGGTAGAGCTGTTGCCATAAAAGCAGAAGGTCCTGGAGGCCGATTCACGTTCTTTTGGACTTTGCCTATGGCTAGCATTAGCCAACGACAGCCGTCGGCTGTAAGGTAAGGATTTTTTTAGCCTGTAAGGTCAACCATAAACACATGTGCGACCGTCAAGCGATTCACGATCCTTACAGGCTTGGTTTCGGAGAGACCTAGTAAAAAAATCCTGAGCAAGAGTGGTTAAGAGATGTTAAGAGATTGCTTGAAAACAAAGATAATCTAATATAATCTATTGACGCAAGGTTTATAAACAAAACTTATTAAAACATTTACTTTATATTATAATGCATTTTAACCACATCTTATTTTTATTTTTAAACATCATGATAAAGCCGTTTATCGAAGATTCACGTTTTGTATGTAGGTACCCTACCTCGCTAGATAGTTAGAACTTTGTTATCAATTCACTCCGCGCCAGACTCCGCGCCATCTTGCATATTTACGACAAGTCACAACAACGTCAACAACAAGCAACAAGTTTGTCTTGAGCATTCGATAATAGCGGCACAGTTACAGTTTTGTTGATATTTTTCATAAAAAATTGGAATGAGGCAGCCATTTTAACTGCAAATTATTATGATTATTATTTATCTGAAAATCCTCCATGGTAAATTATTATAGGTATATCGCACATGCTAAAGTGCATTTTATTGTATTTTTCATATTTCTGACATATCGGTATTTTGGCAGGTTGCATACCTACTTTGAAACATCACAATTACGTTAATTCGAATCATTTAATAACGTTTAAAGGCGACAATTAACCCAAAAATCATGTTTACAGTCAATACTTACGATAATATTAAGTTTTCTCGTGTTAAAACCACCGAAATATGGAAAACTAAATAAAAAAACGTATCATAGTAAAACAAATCCTTTGTCAAATGACAGCCGCGGACAGCCATTGACATCTCAAAGACAGGTCCCGAGCTCTCCTTACGGTGCGTTGACCAACGCTAGCGTTATGTTTCAAAATGTAAGGAATATGCCGGTTATCGACTGTCACTGGGAGAACGAGAATCGCATTTCACGAAATATTCGAAGGTAAGGATAAATTTGAAGGCGAGGTTACTTTTGGTGTCCTTAAAAAGAACGTGAATCGCCCTCCTGGGTTCGAGACCCAGAGATACCAATATATTTTTATGATTTTTCTGTCTGCAGATTTTCGATTGAGTTTCAATTTGGACTTATTTAACCTACACGTATATTAAAATATAATCACACAATAGATTGGTTGCATTAACAACAATTTTGAATTTGAATATAAAGTGTGGTATTTTCTCTTTTTAAAACCGTTTAGATCATATTTCTCGCCATGATAGAAAGCGAGACAGAATAATTTCTATGAGACCTATATGAGTTGTTTCCAAAAGCGAAAACAAATTAGCCTGATGTCCTAGAGTTTCGTGTCATAAAGCTTGGAATGAGCTCCCATATCAACTAAGACAGAACCAATTTAGCAGAATTCACAACGAAGTCATAACTATCTCTATAGAAGATCGTACAGTCATTCTTGTATATGTTTTTGGCATAAAGTTGCCTAATATCCAGGACATTCTACTGAAAATTTCATCCAAACTGCTTGTGATCGGTAGTAGTTTTAATGGAATAATAATAATAATGATTTATGGTCTTCCTTTCTTAGTAACATGTAGAGATAATGATATCCTTACTGGGATCTTCCGTGCTGAGGATTTCATTTACATAATTATAATTTAATTATATAAAATTAATATGAATTAGTTATAAACACCTATATCATGTAATATTTTTTTTTTTAAATAATTTTAAAGTAAATAAGATAATGTTTTTTTATAACTCAGTTCAGTAGATTCGGTTTAAGTCTGTAATTGATATCAGTATATTTTCTATTTCTGATCTCACTATATTTATTTATTCTTAGTATATTTACATTACAAAGGTATAGTATATTGTCCTCCACACTAGGAGTTCACCTGTATTGTAGAGGACATTTTTCAGTTATAAATTATAAAATGTAAGTAGTAAATTACAGTAATTTTTTCTATAAATCATATCAAATTATCATATTATTATTAATATTAATACTAACAAATTAATTTATACAGTAAATTATAAAATGTAAGAAGTAAAGGACATTTTTCAGTATTTTTTCGAGTATCCAGCTTTTTATTTGAGATTTAAATGTTATAATGTTGAGGTTTTTGAATGAGAGTTTAATACCATATATTTTATTGTAGAGTTTAATACCATAATATAAGAAGCTTTTTTGCCCAAATTTAGTTGTTACTTGTTGGATATGTTTTTGACCATGAAATCTAGTGTTTCTAATGCACGTGTTAGTTGTTGTTCCTTGGGTTTTGTATATATGAATGTAAATGAGTATAGTTTTAGAATATAGTTGTTTAATTGACATGATGTTAAGATTGTAGAAGATTTCGTCAGTGCTAGTTCTTACAGGAACTTTCAGTATAATTTTAATTATGGCTTTTTGAGTTTTAATTAGTGGATTTAGTATGTTTTAATCTTAATAATTAGTTTCTGAGCTTTGATTATGTGACACTACTTGGCATCAGGGTTTGAGAAGCCCAGTCAAGGTACAAAGTAAGAACGGTGCATATTGCACCTGCCTTAGCTCCGGGCTGCCGCAGTTATATGCAGCGAGTATAAGCAAAAGCCAGGCCGTATGCACTAAGAATAATGCATTCGGGCAGATTTATCAAGGAACACAAAGCGGAAAGACGACCCTGATAAAACGGTGGTTAAACGTCCCTGCTTTGTTCGCGGTTTTACCGTTCAGTCATTTAAATATTCAGAAGGTATTGCCAGGTGACGAATGCGGGAATATTAAAATGTCGTTATTGTTAAGAAGGGTTAAACGATTAAAGGCATAATATGTTCTTACTTATTATTACGTTTCTCATAATATGCTTTTATATATTAACTAGCTCGAACTTCGCACCGCCTTAGAATCAATAACTGTTGTGTTATAAATTCCGTTTTTTTATTAAGTTAAAAATTAATGAAGCAATAATCGATGCGCAACTGTCCGTGTTTTGTTTTTGTCAGTATCAGAGATGGCGTTTTGTACGGATTTATATTTTTGTGATTTTCTTATTTTTCCACTAACTTATGGGAATTGCGCTTTATTTTCTTTATACGTGCGAGGGAGATTTATTATAATTATTGTATTTTTTCCTTTGGAGGGGTGCAGGCATACGATCACAGTTTGTCTCATTTTCGACTGTTGATATTTAGTGTGTAAAAAAGAGGGGCAGCATTATATGTTTAAGAACAAAAGCAAAACATCGCATTGACTTTTGACGTTTTTGAATTTTTAGATATCACTCACTATTCCATATTATATTTATCACAATATTCCTGCTGCTCTGTCAAAAGATGAGAATTCGATCCATATAAAATGCATAAGTAAAAGAATTTTCTTCATAATTATTTTTTTCGTGAATTTTTCAGATATTTTTATACTTAGCTAATCTGCTATTCGGGGCGAAGACAAATCCAACAAATCAAAGATCATGAAAATCGGTCCAGCCGTTCTCGAGTTATAAATGATGTAACTAATCCGACTTTTTTACATATTAAGATATTAAATTCTATAATCCTTAGTTCCTAGTTGCTAATTCAGAATTTTATAATATTAAGCAAAGGAATGGCTGTTGATTTCTGAACACTATGTTTTTTTTTATTCGGGACTATGGTTTTCAAAATGGTATTATGTTTTTTAGTACCTACGAGTATATACATCGTGGGAGGCGGGTACGGTTACCGCCACCCCGGGAACCGGTTAGTCGTTCGTCACTCCTGGATACACTAACCCCCAAATTCCTATACTCCCCTCATACCTTTTTCAATCCGAGAATTTCCTCTCCTTCCTTCCCCTAAAAAGACCCTCCACACAGCATCCCCAAAGATCATATACGCCCTGAGTGGAATTATTTTCCTTAGGGCCTTCTGTGTGTAGCTAACGTAAAAGATAAAACATCTACGAGTAGGTATACAAAAAAAAAATTCGGTAGCGGTCGGGGTGGCTTTGTTTTTTTTTTATAGAAATCCACGGTTTAATTCCCAGATTCATAAAACTTTTCACACTTTACCTTTAAAATAAAAGGGAGGTGTGTGAAAATTTTGTAATAGAAGAGATATTTATATGAATTTTTATACTTTTTGATGATATTTTCACATTATATTTGATTTCGAAAAACTCTGTGTAAAGCCTGGGCAACGCCGGGAACTTCAGGAAGTTAATAATAATATACCAAGGATTTTTGGACTTGCTGTTGTGATTATTACCTACCCTGTGGCTTAATGTATTTTAGATAATTTTCCAAAATACTCTTTTGTACATTAAAGCATAATGTATAATTGATTTATTAGTAATTTAAATTTCACATGTATAATATAAACCAACTATATTATAAATTGTGGATTTCCCAAAGATAAAATAAATTATGATAATCTCAGTGTAATCGCTCTGGTGTAAGACAACAGAATTTGACAATTTTTATTTTATTTTTTTTATTTCATCCAAAAAATATATGAATACATAATATAATATCATATTACAGTCGGTATTGGTTACATTTAAAGTACATTTTCCCTTTTTATTTTCTTCCTTTTCTTTTACACAGTAGTAATAATAACATATGTTACTTACAAAGTTAAAAACATAAGGTAATAAATGATGCATTAGTAAGTAAATATCTATAAGTTATTAACATTGTTATAAGAATAATGTTATAATAATAATTGATGCCAATAAAGCAGTATCAAAATAGGAAAAAAGATATGGAGGTAAGAACTGTTATATAGAAGTAACATAATATATATTTTAAGTTGTGCATAGTCTGCCTCACTAGGCGAACCTGTATTGAGGCAGAATTTTTAGTAAAATTGTTTCTCGTATTTTTGTCTATGGTTTACTTATGAATGTATAATATATGTTCTTATACAGCAATACTTTGTTTCTGTTTACATTATTGTTGATGCACAATACAAAAACAGCAATTTTATTACTACAATAACCGTCAATGACAAGGCGTTTGGGTGAGGGCACCAGTAAAGATCGATCATTAGAACATATCCAAATTTAAACATTTTTTTAAAATTCTTTCTGTGTTTAACTCAGTTTGATATTATCAGGAAGCATGTTGAATATTTTTGAGGCAAAGTATCTAAAACTACGTTGTCCAAAGGTGGTGGAGAGTGCTGGAACTTGCAATGTGTCTTTGTTAGAATTACGTGTAAATCTAAAGTATATATTTTTTTCGTAAAGTGCGTGTTTGTTTTTAAAGGGATGCATGAGGATAGTTTTTACATATATCTGTCGAACATCAAATACTCTCATTATATTAAATATTAAGTCAATGTTTGCAGTTAGAGGAAGTTTGAGAATAATTTTCGTAATTGTTTTCTGCGCCTTTTCAACAGGATCTAGAGCTGATGAAGTACCCCCTCCCCATGCAATGATACCATACTCAAGGATAGATTGGGTGATTGCAAAATAGATCGTTTTTAGAAGTTGTAAGTTAAGAAAGTTCCTAATTGACTAATTGATTAATTGACTAATTGATTAATTGACCATCAACCATCAACCATTCAGAATTGAAAGGTTGCTAGAAATGGCTTTGGCCGTATTTAGTGTCCAGATCTGAATAGCCATGTGCTTCATCACCTAAATCTTCCCCATCTCCTTCACCTTCCCACTACCTACAGCCTAACAACATACCCCAATTGGGGATGTCATAGTCTCACTGGCTCCAGACGGACGAGATCAAGTGGATTCTTGTGCGGTTTAACTTTAAAAAAATATCTTTCTGAAAAACAGTGTCAGGTCTTACGTAATCAGATTTCTCTAAATGTTTATCTTTGATTAGGAAAAGACTTTTCTGCAAAATACATGGTTTTAGAAAACACACGCTAATCCGCCTGCCTAGTGTGGTGTAGATGTCGGCAGCCGATCTTAAAAAAATTAGGCAGATCATGATGCTCCTAGCTACTTCGTGAAGTGCCTGGCGGCAAATCGTGAAGTCCCTCGGGCGCATTACGACCGGCCTGATTTTATGATCGGCCGCCGACATAGACTGCATGAAAACCCTGCATGAAAATGAGGAAAGAAAAGGTGCAATTGGGAAGGTATGTTTGAAAAAAATGTTATTATGCTTTTCTGAATTACATTTGAGATGGTTCGATGTGTTAAGGCTTTTACAATATTTATGTAATTAAGTTAATAAATATGTTATTAATGCATTTTTGATACATTTTTTATATTAGCTCCACACAGGAGGCCCTGAGAAAAATAATTTCCCTCAGGGCCTAAGTCATCTTAGGGGATGCTATGTGGAGGGTCTTTTTAAGGAAGAGAAGGGTAGAAAGTTCTGGGAAGGAAAAAGGAATGAGGGGTGGGTAGGAATCTGGGGGTCAGTGTATCCAGGAGTGACGGACGTATCAATCCATCCCTCCAACTGCGATGCAAGGAAGTCGATGGGTCGAGAGTCCGGCTGGAAAGGTCAAAAGGCCTCCCTCAACCAGGCTCTCTTGATCCGGCCCGCAATGCAGCAGTAGGGCAGACGCATCCACCACTAGAACCTGAACAAACCTCATCCCGAGAACCCGGGAACCTCTGCTAAGTCACCAAACGTAGCGAACCACTTGAGGTGACCCATGGCAGAGTATGTTATCTAATAAATGGTTCCCGTGCGGCGGTACCCATACCCGCCTCCCATATATATATAATATTTCGAGAGATAATTAAAACCATGAGATGTCCTGCATGTATAATCTATGTTATTGCTCACTAGCGTGCATCGAAATACACAAACTTGTTAAAATTATGATTAATGTAGCACTAATTTATTAATTAAGACATAATAAATAAAGGGACAAGACAGTCGGGACAGTGAATGGGTGGTGGGGAGGGGGTGGGCAGGGTTGAAAGGAGCTAGGAGGTATGGAGGGGGAGAAGACTCCATAAGGGTGAAAAGAAAAGCACAGAACAAAGCACGCCTTTCAGAGACACGAATACCTGAAATTAACAAGGTGTTCAGATTATCTATAAAATCTAATTTTTGCTACATAAAAGTGTGTTTTTTCATATTATAGGAAAAAAAAAACTTCCAAAAATTAGCTTATAATGACTAGTGTCACGAAAAAAAATAATAACAGATCAATATTTTTTTTAAATAAGTTCCACACAGGAGGCCCTGAAGAAAATAATTTCCCTTAGGGCCTATGTCATCTTAGGGGATGCTGTGTAGGTTTTTTTTAAGGAAATGATGAAGAGGAAGTTCTGGGAAGGAAATAGGTATGGGGAGTGGGTAGGAATATAGGAGTTGGTGCGTCAGTTCAATTGCGGTGCAAGGTGGTGGGTCGAGGTCAAAAGACCTCCCCAACCAGTCTCTCTCGATCCAGCCCGCCACGCAGAAGGTGGGCAAACACGGCCGCTAATACCTTGACAAACCTCACCCCACGAATCCGGGCACCCTTGCTAAGTCGCCAAACGAGTAGCGAAAGAAACATCACCACTTGGGGTGACCTATGGCAGAGGTGTTGGTTATCCAATAATGCTTTATGAGGCGGCGGTACCCATACCCGCCTCCCAAAATTCCAACTACCAGTAGCAGTATATTGTATTTTGGGACATATTCTGAGGCTAAGTGGACTATGTAGGGAAGAAAATAAGAAAGAGGAACATTGAAGAACACGAATCTGGATTTTTTAGATCTGGTCATTAAACATGGGTTTAGCCATTTCAAGTAAGGTTTCGGTTCTGAATTTTCACTCTGGCTGATCTAATTATTACAAAAATCGTCAAAAACAAGACAAATTTCATAGGCAGGACAGCAAGCAAAGATTGTTACATATATAAGCCTGGGGAAAGAATTGATATAAGGCACCTGCACAGTCCTTAACTTAGGCAATAATTAGATGACTTTTATCCAATGAACTTAAGAGATTGTCCTTTATTACATTGCAGTTCATTTTTTTGAAGTTCGGTTAAGTTATTTCATATATTCCCTGTAGGGATGTGAACTGAAACACTAGACCTCCCGGGTCACGCGATAAAACAATAATTCAGTCCAACGTTCAAGAGAACACCCATTCAATATTATAACCTAATACTTACGGCGCGGTACCCCATTATTAGGGTGACATGGGAGACATGTGAGAAACGGGAGAACAGGAACAGGAGGTACTGGGAAATCTTTATTAGTTTTTCTACCCAATTTTTTGATCCTACATGAAATTGATATTATGTGTTAATTATTATTTTTAATTGATAAACTAACTTTTTTTAAGACGTGATTTTTAAGATAATTATCATAAGCAATAATTATCAGCCTGAAACACTCATCGACGTCACTTATTGAGAGATTTAGTACTAGCAATGCCTCTCTCACAAAAATAAAGTTGGTTGTTTTCAGGTGGAAAAATGTAATAAGCAGTAATTGTTGAATGAAACACTAGTATATATTGAATTATTTGGCGGGTATTAGATAAGACGTCATAGCTCTTATCATAGTATCTTTTCTCGGAAGATTTTTTCAATGTAGATTAGTGTTTCAGGCTGATAATTATTGCTTATAATAATTGATATTATGTGATTGAACCGTACAATACAGATTCAGAAAATTTATAAACTGCTCAATGTTTTTTCAATAACACAACTTTATACTAGAGCTAGAGCGTCCTTCTTTACCTCACAAACTACAAAAGTACATTATATTATTTATTTACATTTAAAAAAGGAAAATAAAATTAAAAAGATAAAATTTTATTAAGACATATTATTACATACAACCTAAGTAAGAATCGTTGCTCTCTTATCAGGCAGAAGAGCTCTCTTTTCTAATAAGGTATACATATACATGACCAACGATGATCTCTTCATAGTCTCGGAAATAAGTAGATATTCCGACCTGGGAGATATATTTCATCTCATGACTAATCAATATAATTGTTTTTTATTCCATTACTTTGATTTTGTTTAGCCCCAAATAGACCTATTTAATACCTTCTAACTTTTTGTTATATTGAATATCAGAACCGGTGAGTTGAGTAAATTTAAAAAAAAAAGATAAATAATCCCAGATTGCGAATAACCCAACAATGTTTGAAAATCTCCTACCACCACCACACCAAGCGGAAAATGTTGCTTGCCAGATTTAGCCAGCCGAGGAATGAAACATGCGACGCCCGGGTGGGACCAAAATGCGATGCCTACTCAGCCACTGACCGGTGTTTATCCCAATCCTTTATTTTTCTAGACACAAACAGACCAATTTATTTACCTTCTATTATTTTTGTTATATTGGATGTCAGAACCGGTAAGTTGAGTAAATCTAATTCCTTATTATTATGTATCTAAGGGGTCACATCCGTCGGCATGATTCCTTAGATTTTTTTTTTAATTCTTAGTTTCTTGTATACTATGTCATTATGCTTATATTTCATCAAAATTTTCATATTTTCCCCATATTTCTGGTTTTCCCCATAGTGTGGAAACATGGAGCGAAAAAAAACGGTTAGACGCTCTCGAAATGTGGTGCTAGAGAAAAATGTTCAGTATTCCAGAGAGCTAGGCATCCACAACTATCTATCTGCAACGTATTTTAAGATACTTTGGAAGGCAGAAGAAGCAGAGTCACCAATGTAATGGAGTAACTAAGTATCACGTAGTTATCAGTACGTCGATGTTCTTGGCTCTACACGCAGTGCAGGACCGCGAGGAGTGGAGGAGCCTTATCCATCATGAAAATTGGAGTAGGAATCACGATCCCCAGCAATGAGCAACCGACTAAAGAAGAATATTTTCTCAAATAATTTAATTTTTAAGTATCAGTGATACAAACCTATAAAAAAGAATGTACAACCCACTAGGGAGAGTAATAAATAAGTTAATAAATAATTTAAAGTTAAGAGTAATTTCTATTTGTATTTTTCCTCAATTTTAAGACAGTTTGTTTAAGCTGTTTCGTTCTGTAGTTTCGGCTCCTATATCCCAGATTGCAAAAGACATCCAAACTGTCATCGCTTTGCATCTCGCGCGGGCACGGATAAACAACATTACGGATAAAAAATACATCACCGGATCATCAGAGACGTGTCGGACATTATAATAAAAGCTGAGTAAACATGTGTAGTGGATGCTGCGACCGATTTTATGACCAGGACTGTGAAATCGTAAATCATCGCGTTTATGGGTTTGTGACGCCAATCTAGTTATTATTGGATCTACGTATTATCGATAGCCCGTGGATAATGTTGAGGGCATCTTTGGAAAATCAGAAACAAAATGAAACCCACGTGAAAATTTTACAAAGAAAAAGTCATTTCAATTATGTATTTAGGTATGTCTTTGATAAGTGTTTATATACTAATATACTTGATTTCTTTATACATACCGCGCAAAACAACATCGAGGCAATATCTACCGTTCTATTGTTATAACTTCAACACAGAATCACAATAATAGTATACCCCCAGTCGCCGTATACAAAATTTGGGAAATGACTATAAAGATGTTGTTGATATATTCAACACACAATTCACCAAATTTTAATAAGTCATTACCCAATTTGATATCGAAAAGAAGAATATCAAATTTAATTTAACTAAACAAACTACGTAGCTCTGCATCGACTTATCTAACTAATGTATTGTAATTTTCATTTTTCCATCTTGGGTAGTGGAGTATTTAGTTTCGATTTTATTTCGTTTTTGAATTTGTTTTTGTTTTAGATGTTGTTTATGATTTTTTTTTTGCTTTGATTTTGTTGCGCTTATTTAGATGCTCTTTTATTTATTTATTTATTTATACTGGGTTTTACAGATGTTTACATTTACATGAGAACAATCCACTTATAAAACTCAGTTATTATACAATTATAAAAATCTACAATTACGTACAATTAAATACAAATAAATACAATTAGAAAAACAAAAACATCACAAATTAAAATACAGAATTATATACAAGGTCAATCAAGTAACACATTACAATGAGTGGTAAAAGACATATGAAATACGCAAGCATGCATAGAGGGACAATTCACACAATATAATTAGTTAGTACTTTTTAACAGCGCTAGAACTTTTTTTTTAAAACTGTACAAATTATCAATGAAAATATCCACATCAGCGCACTCTATCTTGTTATACAGTCGACACATCTGGGTCAGAGGGCTGAAGTAGGCGATATTATTTTTAAATATATTAATATGAAAAATGTTATGGCGTCTTAAACAATGGGAATTGGGGACATTAATTTTAATACTGTTAAGACATAATTTTGAATCAAGATGGCCGTGAATAATTTTATGTAAACATATTAGATCAGTCAATTGCCTTCTAGTTTTAAGTGTATCAATCTTGAAGTAATCACGACGTACATCGTATGATCTGAGATGGTCGTGTAGTCCACATTTGAAGGATAACATTCTTAGTAATTTTTTTTGAACTGATTCTACAATGTTTTCATATTTGCAGTAATGTGGATTCCAAATAGTGCTTCCATATTCAAGTTTACTTCTAATTAAGGCATTGTAAAGAGTTAGAATTGATCGAGGATCTTTGAAAGGTTTACATATTCTGTGAATAAATCCCATCATTTTTAATGATTTGCACTTAATGTTGTTAATATGTACATCAAATATGAATTTAGAATCAAGAGTGATTCCTAGATCCCTTAGTGAAGAAACTTTTTTGAGAATAATATTATTGATAACATAAGAAAAATCCTTTATAATTCTATTTCTAGTAAAGTTCAAAATGTAACATTTTTCAACATTTAAGTGCATATCATTGACAGTACACCAGTTATTGAGTGTGTCGAGGTCATTTTGAAGCAGCTGATGATCGGAAACAGACTTAATCTTACGAAAAATTTTAAGATCATCGGCGAAAAAAGCATAATCACAGTTTAATTTCGAGCCAAGGTCATTTATGAATATAAGAAAAAGCAAGGGGCCAAGATTTGAACCCTGTGGTACACCAGAAGTTACAACTATAGGGGATGATTTGTATCCATTAATAAGAACTAATTGAGTTCTGTTATACAAATATGATTTCACCCAGCGTAATAGGTCTCCATGTATTCCAATTTGTTCAAGTTTTTTTAGTAAGATGGAGTGGTTAACTTTATCAAAAGCTTTTTGGAAATCAGTATAAATTGTATCTACTTGTAATCTATCATTAAAAGAATTACAAACATAATTACAAAATTCCAAAAGATTTGAGTTGATCGATCTTTGAGGAACAAAACCATGTTGTCTAGTGCAGAGAAGGGGCTTAAAATGTGAAAAAATATTTTTATATATCAGAGATTCAAAAACCTTAGCAAAACAGGATAGTATACTGATTGGCCTATAATTTTTAATTAAAGATTGGTCTCCCGATTTTAATACTGGTACCACATGTGCTTTTTTCCACAGATCGGGAAAAGTTCCCGTGGTAAGGGATGCATTAAAAATGATAAAAAGCGGTAAACATAAAGAGTCTGCACAGCAACTAACAAAGAAAGGAGGAATATTATCAGGTCCTGGGCCCTTATTGTGATCTATTTTACTCAAAAAATATTTTATTTCATCTGCACTAATATGTATTTTACCCAAATTGTTTTGATTGTGTTCAGTTATGTTTGGCATTGAATCATTAGTAGATGATTCCGACTTGGTATAAACAGATGAAAAATATTTAGAGAATATGTTTGCTATATTTTCACCGTCATTTGCGGAAATATCGTCAAGATGCATTACTTTAGGTATACAATTAGTTTTTCGTAATGATTTTGAGTATGACCAGAATAACTTTATGTTATCTTGCAGACCACTTTCGACAGAGTTGATATATGATTTATAACATTCGCTTTGTATTTTTTTTGTAAATTTCCTTAAATAAGAGAATTCCCTATAATCTGACTCGTAACCATGTTTTTTTACCTTAAGTCTAACTTTGTTTTTTTTCTTAAGAAGAGCAATCAATTGCTGATTAAAATTTGCTTTGAAATAAATAAAAAAAATAACATGTAAAAGCCCAGCCGGGCGTGAAACTCAAAATAAATAAATAAATAATTGCAAAATTGTATTGTGGCGTAAAATTAAATTACATGAAAATAACCGAGATAAGATTTGAGATTTTTCAGGGAAAAGGTATTATCGTGATTTATTTTTGAGTTATTATGCTGTGCTGCACTACCTCCTTCGTTATCCGACGTTTCGGACAGTATTACTATCATCAAGGCATATGTTTGACCATGGAGGCCGTCTATTTACTTAACCATTTCTATGTGTCTTTGAGTATAAAAGTAAGTGGGTATCTACCTATCATAAACCACATTATATACATACTACATTAGATAAGGCATTCTGAAATAATAATTATAATAGTGAAGTTTCACATCATGTTCATCATTATTCCATTAAAAAAAACATTACAACAAAACAACGCTTTGGCATTGGAACAAATGTAGATTTAATGCGATAAGAATATGTAAATTTCCCGAAAAAATTATTATAAAATACAATGCCACAATAATCTCATGGATTTATTTAAATCACGAGAATCCGTGTCCTCATTTTATTGTTGTTTCCGTAAAATTGTTTAAAATAGGCATAAATAATAATTTCCGCATAAGAAACCAATTTCCTGAAATCGTAAACACGTCCTTATAATTTTTAAATTATCTAAAATCTTTTCAAAATGATTTATTTTTATTTTTAGGGAGGATTAACAGGAGGCCCGGAGGAAAATGTTTTCCCTTAAATGTGCCAACTTAGAGGATGCTGTGTGGAGGGTTTTTTGAAGAAGGAAAGGAGAGGAAGTTCTGGGAAGGAAATAAGAATGAGGGGTGGGTAGGAATCTGGGGTCAGGGTGTCCAGTAGTGACAGACATATGAATCCGTCCAACTGCGGTGCAAGGCGGTGGGTCGAGAGAATCTGGCTGGAGGAGTCATCCGGTATCTCTCAATCCGGCCCTCCAGGCAGCAGGTAGGTAGACGTATCGACCGCCAAGACTTAGACAAACCTCACCCAATGAACCCTGCTAAATCACCAGACCTATGGCGAGAGGTGTTCTTTTTGTCTTTCATGTAGGTTTCTTCAATATTTGCAAATTCACTTTGTTGTGTCATATTAATTGAAGGAAAACCAATCACTTTGTAAAACATCACTTATTTAGGTAATTAAAATTATCAACATGTTTCAAAACCAATGGTTTCTTTGTCGGGAAAAAAATAAAGTTTTAGCCTGACGAAGATACTGTTGGTTTTGAAACATGTCGAAAATTTATATTAAATGGGTGGTGTATACGAAGTGATTTGATCTCATTTTATACCTAGAATTCTTTCGAATGTCACCAGTTTTGATAATTCTTGTTATCCATTCGTAGTTGGATTTTACATTCTTAGCTGTATTTCAAATTTTTTGTTAAGATATTTTCCAATTTTCATAATAACACTGAAGCGACTCACTGCTCGCAACCAGTGAATTGCTTGGTTATGTAATGAGAAAGAAGTCACTAATAGAAATTTTCTACCAACTATTAACGCAACAGCTATTTAACCAACTATCAATTCAGAATGATTACCTCTCAACAGAAACTGAAAGCTGTGTCGATTTTTTACATTATTCTAAACTTACCGATAAAGCAATTTGAGAGGCGAGTATGGCTACAAAATTTGGTAAGCCGATATTGGTACCGTCTCCCCGGGAACCATTTATTGGATAACTCAAGTCATCACGCGTGGTTTACTAGGTTTGATGACTTAGCAGGGGTGTCCGGGTTCATGGGGTGAGGTTTGTCTAAGTCTTGATTATTTGTCTAAATTTTGTTTTTGCGATGGTGTCATAGGTCGCAAGCAGCTAATATGTTTTTTTTTTTTAAATTCTAAATTGATTAGACATTTAGGTACCCAACTAAAATAAAATGAAATTAAAAAAGAAACCTTGGGTTTTATAATAAAGTTACGGTATATAGATATAATTTTAGATTTTCACGGCCAAAAGTTTTTTGTTATTTATTTTTTGGGTGTTATGCCTTGTTGCGATACCTCTTTTATAGTAGAGGATCCGCACTAGAAAGGACCTTCACCAACCAAGGTTTAAATGGATGAAAAGTATTTTATATCAAATTTAATGTATTAGAAAATATATCTCTAGTGGGTTGTCTAAAAAATTCCTGGCAAGACTATGATAAATTTAAAAAGTATTAATTGAAAGAGCGTGTGCTATTTATTTATGCAACTGAGAAGGATGGCGATACTGAGGATTATTTTGGAGTAGTTAATTAAAGTATTTACTAATGTATCGCTATCCTTCTCCGTTACACGAATAAATAGCATACACGCTCTCTTTCAATTAATATTTTTTAAATTAATCATAGTCTTGCTAGGAATTTTTAGGCAACCCACTCGAGATATATTTTCTAATATATTAAATTTGATATAAAATACTTTTCATCCATTAAACAGAAGGGTGAAGGTCCTTTCTAATTCGGATCTAAGACTATTAGCCTTTACGCTAGATAGCTACCTCAATTTATTACAATTTACAAAATACACTTACTTACCTATTATCTATGTAAAATATACTAGCAATACAAGGCGAAGATATTACAAAACGCCTTGCAAATAATAATAAGATTATGTTATTCCCACGACATCATTACGTGATGCCATAATTCGACGACATTATTACTATCACACAATTATCAGCCACCTTAACCTGACGATGATGATGACAATTTGTGATACTGATTGCTGGCTCAAACATGAAAGATTGGCCAACGGTGAAGTATTTTTTTCATTATATGCTAATGTTATGGCACAACGCATTACGGCCGTACTTGTTTTCTGCGGTACATACGCCGCAAGAAAATAATAAGTTTTCTAGTTTTACGATTTCCCCACAGATGGCAATGTGTTTATCAATTATTAAAATCATGATTTTTAAATAAAGATGTCACTTAGATCAGAGTTTATTTATGTTATTGATTCCATATTCTTGAATAATTTCTATTGTCATACCCCAAATAGTCAGTTTATCGTGTTTTGATTTTACATCTACAATTTTCAGTTTGAGAGGCGGGTATGGATATCGCTGCCTCGGGAAGCATTAATTGGAAACCCTGGTTCATGGCGTGAGGTCAGTTTATCCCCAAAGATGACATAGGCCCTGAGGGAAATTATTTTATTCGGGGCCTCCGTTGTGGACTTTAGTGTAAACAAAAACCTAATTTATTACGATGCATAAATTTGTGATTTTAATTTTTTATATGAGGCCCTAATGAAAAAAAATCCCTCAGGGCCTATGTCATCTTTTTGGAGTGTTAAGTTTTGAGGTCAAGGAAGGAGGGGAAGTTCTGACAGGGAAAAAGGTATGAGAGTTGTGCAGAAGTATGAGAATCGAAGTGTCCAGGAGTGACGGATGATATGACTCTATCCCTCCCACTGAGGTGCAAGGCGATGGGTTGAGAGAGTCCGGCTGGAGAGGTTTAGGTTAGGCCACTCTCAACCAGTCTCTCTCGATCCGGCCCGCCACGCAGTAGGTGTGAAAATGCATTCGCCGTCAAGGCCTAGAAAAACCTTGCTCCCATGCACCGGGAACCCTTACATAGTCACTAAACGTATCAAAACACTTGAGGTGACCTATGACAGAGGTGTTGGTTATCCAATAAATGGTGCCGTAGCGGCGGTACACACGCCCGCCTCCCAAATTGTTATTAAATTATTACTCCCAGCTTATATGATTTTTCATTTCGATAAGAGTCTGTTTAATAGCGTAAAAATCGACACATTTCCTATTAAATATAAATTAATAAATTATCACCTATTGGTAAGTAATAAGAATAAGTAATAAAGCCACAAATGAACAAATTAAAAAAAAAAAGCTGTGACATGAAAGTTCTTATTATGATTGGTAGATACATTTAACTAATGCATTATAAGTTACGTACCTATCTAATGGTAACCTAATTTAATTGATTGATTCGAAACCTTATATCATAAATAAAGCAAGTAATATTAACTTGAATAATGGCAGTGTAAGTAGGTGTCTATTAATTTAATATTACCAAATAACCTTCTAATTTTATATGTAAATGCGCTGGCACATAATTTTAATGAATTGTTTTGAATTGTTATGATAAATAGGTTTTTCACGCGTGACCAATTTGAATTATTAACAAAATTAAGAGCATTATTTAGGTTTTGTATGTTAAATATATTTATTTTTTAGGCCAATCCCTGAATACATGGTTTAGCTACGTTTAATTGGTGATAAACTTGGTTCCTAAAGATAGAGTTATCAACAGCTGCTTTTGTAATGAGGAATCTAAGAAAGGTGATTGAGGTTATCATTATATGACAAGTCTTGTATTTTTAGAATAATGAACAAATTCATGTGTAATGAGGAATCTAAGAAGGGTGATTAAGGTTATCATTATATGACAAGTCTTGTATTTTTAGAGTAGGTAATAAACAACTTCATGTGTAATGAAGAATCTAAGAAAGGTGATTGAGGTTATCATTATATGACAAGTCTTGTATTTTAAGAGTAATCAACAACTTCATGTGTAATGAGGTATCTAAGAAAGGTGATTGGGGTTATCATTACATGACAAGTCTTGTATATTAATATCGTTGGATAGATTTCGTATTTTTTTAGTCTTGTATTTTTAGAATAATCAACAACTTTATGTGTAATGAGGAATCTAAGAAGGGTGATTAAGGTTATCATTATATGACAAGTCTTGTATTTTTAGAGTAATCAACAACTTCATGTGTAATGAGGTATCTAAGAAAGGTGATTGGGGTTATCATTACATGACAAGTCTTGTAATGATAACTATATATTATATTAATATCGTTGGATAGATTTCGTATTTTTTTAGTTTACTAACATTCGACAGCTAAATTTCTTCTTTCGAAATGCAGTGAGAACGAGGAAAACATATTTTTTCATAAATTTTTGCATCAGACTTATTAATATTAGGTATAGTTTCAAGAATTGAAAATTATAGTATCCCGTAATTTTCATGGGTCTGCGCTAGTTAATAGTAAAATAAGAAATCTCAAATAATATAACTTTACGAGAAACGACAACTTCAAAATTATTCATATGTTAAAACGGGGAAAATTTATGGAGAGGAAGCAGCGATAGATGCCTAGTAGCTAGTAGATCGAATGAAGTTCCATTATGTACATAGTTGTTCTTGGCTGCAGCCTGTAGGTATTGCTGTGCTGACAATCAACCTTCAATGAGAAACCCCAAGAAGAAAGAAGGCACCAAAAGATAAGATTATTTTTATCATAAAACGTTAGGTGAGGCCCCGATAAAGGACATCTCAAATAATTGCTACCCATTTCACCTGAATATCTCAACAGCAAAATTTCAGAGAGATTTTACGGAAAAGGGATTTCAATTCAATCTAGTTTATTATTTAAAAAAAATTACAATATTTTTAATTTCTTTGCGTTTTTAAATAAATATACTCGTAAAAAGTGAGAATCAACTATAATACTAGTAGTAACAGAGTTTGCCTTTTAAAGGCAGCTTCATTGATGCTAAATATGCCGTTACCCGAATTGAGTCTGTTTAACAGCAAGATTGTTTTCCACCAGTATGACCATTACAAGTTATTCCTGCAGGCTGGGAGAAAGAACAATCTATGTTGCCGGTGACAGAGATAGCCATCGAGAACGTGGAAATGAATGTTCTCCATGGTGGCACATTTTTCAAACCATCCACGAATCAGTCTGAAGTACTATGTACATCCCTTTTGACCCGTAGATGGATCATTTCGAGTTTACCCAAAAGAAAGTCGGTGGGATAGAGCCACGGAATACATAACAGCTACCTCTGAGAACCACTGGTTTCTAAGTCTTTACCCAACAGTCCAATATGCATAAGGCGAACTATTATTCTGGTCTGGAGACACAATAATAATTTCCTGCACTTCTCTAACCGTGACGGCTATCGCACTTACGAAAAAACAACTTTTACATATTTTTCACGGACCGAGCCACACAGAACGAGACATACAAGAACAGTGTGCTCGGGCGATGGTATCGGCAGTGGTGTGTGGTAAATCCGGAAGACTTGTCTACTAGAGCTGGATAATGTTATGCAGATTGTTTTGTTATTTCGTTATGACTTGTTTTATGTCTTCTGAGGCAACTGACGCGATTACTGCCGTCTTTGTCGTCATAAACCCGCTACCTTCCGAGATCTTGAAAAGAATTTTTTAGATTTGCTTCGTCTTCTATCACGGGAAATGGGATTGATGTTATGCAAGGTCTTCATTAACTACACTACAGTAATACTTTTCCAGTCCAATAGCCCTGCTGAAATAGACTTCTTATCCCGCTGTCTAACGCTGCATGGAAAGCTGTGGATGTTGACTTTTGGGATTTCCCGAGACCAACGCATCAGTGATCTTCATCTGCTTATCCTGCTCTTCATCTACTTTCTCAAACCTGGAATATTTCATGGTCTAATTTTGGCAATCAACAAGTCCAAAGTTTCTTAGGATACGATCTATTTAAATTTTGGATGGATTTCCAAAATGGACAGATCAATATACCCTGCTATCCATGAAATCCAAGGAGAACCTATTCTTCTCCCTTTTTCGTTGGTCCTAAGTAAGAAAGATTCCTTTCGTTGGCTCTAAGTTTGTGTTCATTTCATCCACTGAAAACAGCCAGCATTTCAATCATCCATCGTGAAGTTTCTTGAGGCACGTTAAGGGATATCATCAATGTACATCCTTTTCACTGCATCTCATTGTAATTTCTAAAAGCACTGTGAACGAAATACTAATTATCGCACTTACTTATGTACCGCTTTACTTTTCCACGGGTTTCCATCACAAAGTTAGGTACCAATATAAATGAAAATCATAAAAAAATTATGAAGTAACTACAACACCAACTACAATCAACAAACATGAAGATGAGAAAATCAACAATCATGAAAATGAAATCTAGAAACACGAAAATAAGGATATCAATAGAGATCGATAAATATGACTATGAGGAAATCATTATCATCAATACAACAACCTACATTCCCCCTCGGAATAGGAATCCTTTGGAAGGAGGACAGTGAATAATATATTACAATGTGTTAGCAGTCACAATAAACAAAAAAAAATCGACAAGAATAAACATCTTCAATCTTCAAAACCCTTGGATCGTTTTCATTTTTCACATTCATTCCTAAACATAAGATGCAAACATTATTTAAATTATGGCATACAAGGGGGTAAATCCGGGTACATAATTTTAATTTGTTTTCAACGGTTGTTATCCGAGTGTAACCGCCGAAAGTTTTCACAGTTAGTCAAGTTGAATTTTGCACTTAGATAGATAAAATCGTGTAATAAATCTGCGAATATTTCCATAATGTTGTAAGCAGTTTTATGAATGTGCGACTTATTTAATTTTCCGAGTTTTGACAGCCACAAAAAACTAAATATTTTATGATTTTAGAGAGAGATACTAATCCCGTGGTTTTCACAATTCATGCGAAAAAAATTTACGGATAATATATATTTTTCAGATATATACTTTTTGTACGTAGTGATTTTGTGTAGCTGTTTCGTTACTAATGGTTTCATTACATAGTTTCATATCAATGACATTTTCCCGATCCGTGAGATTTTCATAATGCTCACTTTCTCGTTTTATTACAACAATAATTATCGAAGTAAGATTAGCAAAATTTTAATGGTGGCGTTTCATATCACAACGGATTATTTACTTAAATTCTCACTCCCATGAAGAGTTTCTCCAAGAAAGAGATTCAGGCTCTACTTAAGGCGATACACTAGTACAGGAAAAAATCGAAATCGGAATTCACGCCCTTTTATGGGAGGAGTTTAAAAATACTTGAGAAAAAGCTTTTGGAAAGGTAGGAAAAGATATTAGGGAAATTTTTTTTATATGTTCATTTCGTAAAGGCCTGTAAAAAACATTAATTCCTTTTTTATGCATTGTTTATTGTAATAAAACGGAATTTTTAAATTGATTTCATGAAAACCAGCAGCGCGGAGCCTAACACGATGTTTCTCCGATCCGTCCGGAGGAGTAATGACGGAAGAATGGGGTGGCTACCAGTCGTTCTTCGGTGGACGGTATAAGGTTCACTTTGATATTATGAATTCGTCTATTGTCGCCGTGATGTCAAAAATAACAACGCGAAAATGCATATTATATTTTATTTTGTGAGGTTCGGGCGTAAATTTGCAATTTTTTTTGCGATAATTATATAAGAAACTGAATTTGCCACATTATCCAATAAAACCATATCCGAAAAAGTGTTTATAAGTAGGAGAGTGTGCACGTGAAAATGTTTTTTATAGACCTAATACTTTATTTTTTTCTAAGCTTATTAAAAGACTTATTAAAAAAATGACCGATATTTTAAGGGCCAAGGTATGTTCTACACGCAGTATTTAATTGAAGCATCTATAATACTTCTAAGCGGTCAAATTTTCAAAACAAAAACATACGATTTTGTATGATTTTTCATTATTTAGTATGGCTTCATCTTAAGGATACTGAATTGTTCTTACCCTTTATATTATTAACTACTTTTACTTCAATTTTTTATAAGAAAACTCTCTTTTTATAACTTTCGAAGGTTAATCCCATTTCTTAATACAAATATTATGAAATTTATTGTCATATTTTATTATATTTAATATTATATATTATTATTTTTATTACATATTTAATATTTAATCATATTTCTTTTTCCATTATAAATTTCTTTTACGTTTACTACGATTCCAGTTCTTTCAGATGAAGTATAAAAATCGTTAATTTTAAGGTCAAACACTATTACTTATGAATAAGTAGAACCGGAATCGTCTCCCATTCTACTGGAGTTACACTCTACGTTAACTGAGATTCCAGCTCTTTCAGATGAAGCGAAAAAGTCGTTAATTTTAAGGATAAAAATAATTACTTATCCTTAAGTAGAACCGGAATCGTTCCTTAGTCAACTGAAGTTTCTCAGGGCGATATGTTGAAGAATTGGACAACTAATAAAAATCATTCAATTTAACCATAAATACTTAAATTTCAATAACTTAAATTTCGCCTCCTTCCATCATAATCAAACATAAATACTCATAGACCGAAAATAATTAGTTAATCAATGCCTATTAATGCAGCACAAATTTACATTATCACTAAAAAAAAACTAATACTTTTGTAGGTACCTACCTTCCGCATTATTTAAAAAAAGATTTGATTACTAATTTTGTTATTTTTCAAAATCTTCAATCAGTGTGGTGCATATTTGAAATGGTCATTATTTTTGACTGATTTTATCAAAAATAATGACCACTTCAAATGTGCACCCCTCCTCCCAATCACCTGGGACCCTGGGATGATACATCGACTAGGGACTCCCAAGAACCTATGTTGGTTTCTTTTAATTGTTCTCATTCTGAATAACAATGTCCCCAGTTCGCGGTCGAGCGACTCTGCTGCTTGTCGCCGGCCAACGAACCGAAGGGACCGGGTTCGCATCCGATATACGATACAGGAGACACGCTACTGATTGATGAATATTTCATGGAGCAATTAAAAAACCAGTTCCAACATTATTTATCTACGGTCATAACGATAATAATGCGACCCGCAGAGGGAGTACCCACAATCGTCTGAATTATATCACATTTTTTATTTTAATTGTGTTGCATTCTTATTAGGTGAGTACTATTGCACTTGTTATTGTCATTGTTGTGTTGTGATATGAGTTATTTAAATTGTTTTGACCTTTATACTTAACATTCCACAGTGCACATATTTGTTGAGGAATCTCTTCGTAGCCAAGTGAACAGGAATTTACTCAGTCACAAATTATGGCAAGTTCTGAGACTCTGTATCGTCTAGGAAATACAGGAAAGGTACTAGAAAAACACTCCAGTGACGGTCATACTGAACTTTTTACAGGGTTTAATACATCTTTGAACAAAGAAGGTAACCTTGTCACATTAAATCGATACCTTCATTTTTATTTATTAAAACTTATTATAATGCCACCAAAATACCATGACAACTAAACAAACTGGCATTTCAATACTCCTTTTAATGGTCATTAAAAGTAATGAAAATTGGTAAAATAGATTTCGTTAGGTTATGTTTTGTGCTATTTAAAAAAAAATTGATAAAAAAAATCTTATTTATTTAGAAATTCGACAGTCTAAAACGACTTAGTAACAAATTGATTGAAATTCCTTGTAGACCACCCCTCTCCCCTCCCCCAGATGTTATGTATATAAACCGTAAACTAAGAATTATTTGTACCAGTCTGAAGATGGTTCTGACGAGCTGAAACCGGTTACGGTCAATAAAATTAAGTGGAATAAAGTTTTTTATTTGTTTTATTATAATCTATTTTAATGGAATTCCACCACGAATTGTCAGTTTCAAAAATAGAAATATTAAAAAATACCTGTTGAGTTGTCCAGTCACCTACACAACCATATCACTTACTCCGCTTCATTTTGTTTTCCCATTTTTTTCACAACCTTTTTTTTAATTTTTTTTATTTTTTTTTATTGTGTATTTTATTTAGATATAAAATGTGACATCTTATATCTAATTTTTTCTTTTCTATGACTACTACAATATTATTTACTACATACTGACTAAAATTTGGACTTTACAACATTAAGACATAATCCACGAAAAACTGCAAGACTTTTAGCCTCCTTAACATTTACAGAGAGTTCATTGAACATTTTAAAACCTTTATGATAAATATTATTTTGTGTTCCCGATAAATTTGTTTTAGGAAGCCTAAAATCGTTGCAGTTTCTCGTAGGATAACAATGAACTGTACTGTTGATTCTAACATTATTCGACATATAATCTGGTAACATTTTATTTTTTAACTTATAAATAAAAACTAGGGTATTGAAAACTAATCTTTGCCACACACTTAATATATTGAGTTGGCGTTGCATGGTTTTTATCCTGGTATATCTGCTACAGCACAATATAGACCTCATGCCTCTGTTCTGAATTATTTCCATTCTTTTAATTTGTGTTTTATTGCTCAGAAAGATTACACTTGAGCAATAATTCAGATGGGATGCTACAGTTGTGTTATAGACCAATTTCCTAGTTTTAATGTCTAATTTTCCCTTTATTCTACTTAAGAAATTAATCTTTTTGGCAATTTTTTTAGTTAGCATTTCAAAGTTAGAGTTAAGTTTTAACTTATTATCGATAATGATTCCCAAATATTTAATTTCTTCTACCTCTTCAATATTTTGATTGTCTATATTTAGGGTAATAAGTTCATTTTGTTTTTTCCCTAATACAATGAATTTACTTTTAGTTACATTTAATTTGAGTTTATTTATGCTTAACCATTTAGATATTTAATTAAATTCACTTTGTATTTTTGACAATGCATCTTCAATATTATTTGCTATAATATATAAAAGTGTGTCATCAGCAAACAGTTTGATGGAACAGTACTTTAGGCACTTCACTATATCATTAATACATATAATAAAAATTAGTGGTCCCAAGACCGATCCTTGAGGAACTCCAAGGTTTACTTGTTGCTCTTCAGAGATAGCATCTCCAAATTTGGTTCTTTGTTTTCTGTTTTTTAGGTAATCAGTAAACCACTGCAATTCCCATGTCTTTCAATTTCATTATTAGTCTTTCTCTGTCTATCGTTTCAAAAGCACGTCTAAAGTCTAAGAATACTGCTATGATGATTTTCTTCTGATCCATACTTGTTTTCCATTCATTTATCACATAATTGATTGCTGTTTCACAGGAATATTTGTTTCTAAATCCAGATTGTTGTTTTACAAGAATGTTATTTTTTTCAATAAAATTGTTTATCTGTTCTTTAACTATCGATTCTAGTAATTGTTCATATTTAGGTAATCCATTTATTGGTCTGAAGTCTTCGAAATTTTTAGCATTTATTATTTTGGGCACTGGTGTTATTATGGAAGTTTTCCATGACTGTGGAAAAATTCCCTCTAACAGAGATTCATTTATTAGTGCAACTAATCTTTCTCCTATAGCTGGCAGTGCATCTTTGATTATGCCTGTCGTAATTCCATCCGTGGACGATTTTAGTTTCATTGCATTAAGAATTTTCATTAAATACTCAATGTTAATTTCATTAAACCTGAAAATATTTTTATTCTCTCTTCTTTCCATTGATTGAGAAAATGTGTGTGACTAATGGAATGCTCTTATTTATGTTTTCGACACTGAGTATAAAATTTGTATTAAATTTTTGGGCTATTTTAGGTTTATCATCTTCAACTCCATCGGGGAACTGAACTTCCTTAGTGTCTCCCTTCTGTTTACCGCTTATAATTTCTTTGAGTGTAGTCCACATTTTTCTTGAATCACTTTGAGAGGTAATTATTTTTTGTCTAATATACGAATTTTTAGTTTGTTTTATTTCTGTGCTATACATTTTTCTAAGTTTCTTATAGGTTTCCCATCTTTCTTCCGTAAATTGTATTTTACAGGCTTTATAAGCTGTATCCCTTTGTTTTTGTAGAAGATGTAGAGATTTCGTATACCAATTATTTGTATCTTTTAATATAATATTAGTTATAGGCATTAGCTCGTTTACTACTGTTTTCAGATGTCCTACTAGTTCATCGGCTTTTTCCTCCAAATTTCCTTGGTTATCGCAAATCCACTTTTTGTTTTTTAATGCCGTACACAATTTATCCTTATCATAGTTCTTTTTATTCCTATACGTTATCTTTCGTATTTCCTGTGGTTTCGGACTACTATATCTAATGTTTGTAACAATTGTTTCGTGATCAGATATTTTGAGTTCTTCTACAGCATTAACTTCCGCATAAAAGACATTTGAAATTACTAAATCAATCATTGTTTTAGAGGTTTTTCCTATTCTTGTATAATTTTTGACAAGTTGCTTCCAGCCTAAGCCATTTATGATCCTTTGTAGTCTTGTGCTTTTTGCATTGGGTTTCATCATATCGATATTAAGATCTCCACAGATTATTATTAAATCTCTTGTATTTATTTGTTTACGACACCATTCATCAAAAAAATCTAAGAATTTTGTATCATTTTGATTTGGGGAATGATAAATAGCTGCGTAGGTTCCCCTCTTAAAATCCTTTTGAATTTCAATAGCAAGCATCCAGGTATTATTTTTATCTAGAACCATATTTGTTGTGACTTTGTAAGAGATATTATTTTGAATTAATATTATAACTCCCCCCGTATGCCTGCTAAATGAGTCGCATCTAATTGTCGAATAGCCCTGAAATGTTATTTCTTGTAGTTTAATTTCTTCAGTAAAACAAGTTTCACTCATCATTACCATGTGCGGTTTGTATTCTCTTAGCATGTCTTCAACTTCTTCGATATGTGCTAGTAAACTAGAGACGTTTATGGAGTATATTGTTATGAAGTTTCGGTTGAATCTAAAAAATTAACCATTCTGTTCTCCTGTTCAATTTTTCGACAGTATACTGGACAGTCTTTGCTCCATACAGGGTGATTAATTTTTTAATTTAATTTTAGTCTTTCATTTGCCTTTTTGCAATTAATGCAGGCATCATATCCTTCATTACAGTTTTTAATATCATGGGATTTTGCACATCTTGGACATGATATTTCATTTTTACAATGTATCGCCTTGTGGTTAAACCCGTTACAGTTAAAGCATCTCAAAATATTTACATTGTCGTAAACACGGCATCTGTCCCATCCTAAATATATCTTTTCAGCTTTTATTATTCGTTGGTACGTGTTGCCGTCGACTTCCGCATATACTGTGTAATTTATCTGGTCTTTTTTATTCTTAAACTCTTTTATGTAAGTTACCTCAATATTTGAACTTGTTTCGAAAATGTCTTCATTTTGTGATTTTATTTTTGTTTCGATTTCCTCCCTGTCTTGTTTCTGAGTTATTCCAACAATTTTGATACTTGGTTTCTTCGCTTTAATTTTTTTAATATCGTATTTGTCTCCTAATTTTCCCTTTACCTCTTCACACATCTTGTCTATATTCGATGCATTTTTACATTCAACAATTATTCCACCATCTTTGGCATTTCTTACACCCGTCACACCGCAGTTTATGGGATCAATATTATTTTTTATTTCAGTTGTAGTTTTGACATTTTCTTGTTTATTTTTCGGTTTAATCATTACCATAGGCTCGTGTTTTTTAACTTTTTCAGCATAAGATTCATTTAAAGTTATTTTTTTAATATCATTTTTTAGGTCATCATTTTTATTTTTTATATTTTCAGAGAGACATTTATTCTCAATAATTATTTTTTCGCATTTTGTATTGAGTTGGTCGTATTTTTTAAGACAAAATTTCCATTTCTTTTAGGATTGTCAAATTTTTCTGTAATACTTCCTCCATTTTGCCTTCATACAATTTAGACTGTTCGTCCACTTTATTTTCAAAGAAAGTTTTTATTATTTCAAATTCTTTTCTTAACATTGTTTTAATGTTGTCAGATATATTTTTTTCAGATGCCTCTTGCGTCATATTTGCCCTGGTGGCGCGAGTAGTGGTGGTATTCTGGTTGGTAGACATTTTTGGGTCCTCAATTTGGGTTCAAAAATGCCCCCACTTTATTAAGAATTTAAAACATTGTCTCTTGTTACAGTAACAGGCATAGCAATATTCTATTAACTTTTTGTCTATGGCTTCAAATGTCATTTGTCTTCAGACTTCAAATTTTTAAATTCAAATTCAAATTCAAATTCAAATGGGTTCAAATTCAAATGTCACTTGTCATGGTAATTTCAAGATTTTGTTTTTAAATTCACTGTTATAGTTGATATGTTTCCACTATGATTATTTAATAATTGGAATAAGATTCACTTTTTTAATGTAATACACTAAGTTTTGTGTGGAAAACACAATGCAGATATCGATTTTTGGAACTTTTTGTAGGACAAAATATTTGGTTGCTTTAAATAAAAACTCCATAGATTTATTTCACATTCCACGATGGGAAAAAACACAATTTTATTTAATTCTGACTCTAGCTGCTTGATTTCTAATTAGCTGCAGATTTGTTCATATTCTTTCTAACATCTTTTTGATAGAGTTCAATAATTGTATTTTATAATTCTGATTTCTTCTGAAAGTTGAAACATTTTCCTTGATGATTATAATGGTGTTGGGCCAAATAAATGTTTTATTTAGGGCAAACTAATAAAAATTTTTAGATTTTCAAGTACGAATCAGTTGAAAAATTTAAATTTTCACAAATAAGTTTTAATGTGGGAAATTTAAGTTCTTCTTTCTAGGGAAGTCTACAGGTTTTTTGTATAATTTTCATTTTGAGTATTTGAACAATTTCTATGGGGGTCAGACTAGTTTTGTAAGCTGCTCCCTAACTGATAATGGCTTACGGATGAAAAGTCTGAACTTATAGAATATATAAGATTAAAATGTATTTATTATAAATCTCTGTTTATACCTGTTTATATTTATCTAGTAATTGATAGGTTAAATACATTAATAACTTATCAAAATCTGTACGCAGCGAACGAGAGTATAGAATTATGACTCCGTGTTGGAGTTTTTGCAATAATTCGGTAAATAATGTCTCGATGTTGGTTTGCTAGGTATTTGAAAAGAAATCAAGGATGATAATAGTTCAGGGCTGTCAATTATTAAATTTATGATTTTATACAAGATAAGTCATTAATTATGCTGCGTTCTAATAGTTTTATATTTTTAGTAAAATATGCGGTATATGCCCTGCATACAACTAGTTGAAGTGAGACTATACTTTCAGAAATACTTTCTATTCAGTATGATAATAGTTCAGGGCTATCAATTATTGTACTTACGATTTTATACTAGATAAGTCATTAATTATTCTGCGTTCTAATGGTTTTATATTTTTATTAAAATATGCGGGATATGCCCTGCGAACAACTAGTTGAAGTGGGACTATACTTTCAGACCTTTGTCTCAATGATGAGAATTGCATGTACCTACATGTAGAATGTTCATATAAAACATTGATTATTATCATCATCGCGTTCTATCCACCTCTAACAGCCAAATGCATGTCGAATTGCAATAACTCCCGCTGAGTTGGGAGATTCACGACAACTATGCAGGTATTCGCGACAGCTTAAAAGCCGGATAATTTACCGTCCGATTGTCCGTAATTAAGTTTTATCTCCGCCGAGGAAGTTTATCGCCGTGGCTATGCTAATGTCCCATCGATGCCAACACGCAAATGTCAGATGGGATCAACTCACACCAAGTCAAGATGCATAGCGAGGAGTAGGGCAGGCTGGGCAGGCTGGGCAGGCCAAAAAGGTCGACCGAAATACAATTATAATTTATCTAAACACTATTCATTTCATAGAATGAAACAAGTACTTTGTTTAAAAACCACTTTATTTGTATTTATATCGTTTGACGAATATAAATACAAATAAAGTGGTTTTTAAACAAAGTACTTGTTTCATTCTATATAATGTCAAGCCACAAAGTGTTTGCTTTCTACGATAATTTAACTATTCATTTCATTAAATTGCCGGTAGCCCAGGCGTTTATTAACTTTTAAATTGTCTCGTATACGTGTGGGTACGTCGTTACCCGCCTCGCTAGATGGTGTCCGTCCTGAGTAGATAAATACAATCCCGAACATGTTTTTAAATCCCGGGATTACGGGATTATTCATGCGTAATCCCGAGATAAGGAAATGTGGTTACTAATTATACAAAAAATAAAAGCTAAGATAGTAAGTTCTTAAGCATTATTTATTAATTACTTAATTTGTTTGTTTGTTACAAAAGCTTATATTGAAATAAGAGGCAAAAAATAATAAAAAACTATTTGAAGTTTCGGAAAAAGAAACGCAAAAATCGGCAGAAATATCAAAGCATCCAGTTTTTGACTTCAAAGCCTGCTTCTTAATTTATTACCGACATAAGCAGCAGCTGAGAATGCTCGCTCGGGTTCTACACTTGTCGGGGGAATGGTTAATAGATAAGTACTAAGTAAGATTGTAAGCCAATTCTAAATGGAATTCCCGGACTCCTTCATTTTCGAACAGGCCCATTTCACGCCTTATTGCAGGCAAATGCAAAATAGACCTGATTGTGGCAATCCAAAGTGCAGTCCCGGTATTTTCGGGATCGAAAATGGGCAGGGATCCCGGGATTCAGTATCCCGGGATTGTATTCTCTAGTTATGAGACCGTAATTTTAATTTATTTATATATTACCTTATCATTTTTAGAGTTTTTGAAGATATGGGAGATGTAAATGTAAAAATTGATGTAGACTATTTGTATTCATCCAAGTCATAGTCACTAGCAGATCCTGTGCTCAGGTAAACTAGGGAATGTTCAGTAGATGTTTCAGTAGATGTTTTATAAAATACTGATCAGTTCTTTTTCTGATAAATCTGAGGTAATATGGGTAATTTGTTTGATACCAGGAGGAATTTTGTTGTAAAACCTTACCGCCAAAAAATTCAGAGAATCTTGGTCCATATTTACATTTTTAGTTTTACACTTTTAACGTGTCTATTTGCTTTGCTCTGGTTTTATGATTATTTGAGGTGTTTGCCTTTTTGTCTTTTTGCGATGATGAGATAAGATTTTTGTATACTTGGAACGTCGATCTGTTTATAGATTTTTGTTGTTGACGTTCATACGGGCCCCTTTAAACAGGTATTTATGATGCATTTTTGTGTTATATTTAATCGTTTAACGTGATTTTATGCTGTTGAGCCCTATTCTACTATTCCACATTCCAAAGTATGGCATAAAGCATAACATAGACTCTCTTTAGATCCTTTGTGAACATAAAAAGACATTTCGTAATTTTTTGAAGAAGTATTTGAGTTTTATTAGCTATTTTGAGGTTCCATTAATGTTCGAATCCCAGCGGAGTTTATCGTAAATTGTAGTATCTATTATGTCTACTTTCTTCTAGTGCCCTCTCCTAGCGGAAGTATACCATCTGAAAATTCCAGTTCGAACCATTTGCAACCAAATTTCACCTCTGTCAGGTACATAGATTTCATAGCCACGAAGTCATCGCACATTATGCTTTTCGTTGCTGGAAAGGCTAAACAATGTTAACCGAATGAAACAAAGAATTCTTCGAAACTTGGCATCATCAAGCATGCATTTTTTAAAGGAAGCCCAAATGCAGAAATGCTCATAAATCTTCAAGCATGTTCTTATATATAGGGAAGTCCAGGTAATATTTAGCAAATGGCACAAACTATATTTCGATTATAAATGACGTCACAAATCGAGTTTTCACTTTACTATTTATACTGTTATCCATAGAAACATCACAGAATATAAATATTATTATAATTTTTTTTAAATAATATATCAAATCCACGTACCTACCAAACTTTTCTTTTTCACAATTGTTTGTTAATAATGCGATATTTCTCAATATAAGAAACGGGTACGGGTACCGCTGCCCCGGGAGCTATTCATTGGATAAGCAACACCTCTGCCACAGGTCATCCCAAATTATTCGCTACTTTTGTAACTTTGCAGGGGTGCTCGCAGGTTCGTGGGGTGAGAATGTCTCGGTCTTGTTGTCGAATACGTCTGTTATGTCTGTCTGTTCTCTCCCTGGACACGCTGACCCTTAGATTCCAATCCACCACTATCTTTTTCCTTCGCAGATTCCTCTCCTTATTTTCCTTAAAAAAACCTTTCACACAGCATCCTCAAAGATGATATGGACGCTAAGGGAAATTATTTTCCTCGGGGCCTCCTGAGTGGAGCTAATGTAAACAAAAATCCCAGTGGCGCATAGCGTTGAATTTTGATAGATTGCAAAGCTTAGGTATACGAGTTTTAAAGCCTTTTTGTGTTTTTTTCTGTAAATTCATGTATATCCGCCATCTTTGTCATTATTCCGTGACATTTTGGTACAATAATGTATCTGATGCATTATTTTAGTAATGTAAACAATATTTAACTTATTTTTTAAGGATCCTTTTTATATTAGTATCCATACTAGTATCCTATACCTAAATAATTGCTTTTATCACATATACTTTGTTAAATGTACATTCATATTTTGTTATTATTGTAATACTGATAATCTCCTGTGTACTACTGTCTACTTATAATATATCATGTACCTATCACTTAAAAGTAAAGGCCATTCTATGGCGTCTAAATAAATAAATATCCATGTAATTTGAATGAGTGTAAAATATCATCTGTAGTTTTTTACAACTTATGTTAACAGCTGAAATTAGAGATACAATTTTATGACCATAAAGATAATTTTAAAATATTTTCCGAATGAGGTTTTGCGATTCATTCATGACCAGTTTTCAATCAACGATTCAAACACCCCTCGCGCAAGTCATCACAGATCAAAGTATTTATCAGCTGGGAGCTGCCACCAAGCTGCATTATTCATCAAGTGCACAGTGAGCTCGTGCAAATCCACTGATTGATAAATAGTGTGAGAAGGGGAGTCAAGAACCTTCAGGGAACAAAAATAATACAAAATACTGGCATTTAGGTGGATTAGCATACCATTCTGCATTTTATTCAACATTCAATCAAAGATTCACAAAACCGGAACAGTTATTTATCAATGGGGTATTTCCACAAATGAGGGATTGTGTTGAAAATGTACGGAATATTGAAAGATCATTTTTCTGATTTTAATCATCCTACTAAAAATGTTTGTTTTTTTATGTTTTCATTCAATATTATTGATTTTAAAAACGCTCTAAAACTGACAAAATCAAAACGGCTCGTTTTTTGCAAATGGGTTTATGACGTCACAAGCGTAGCTCAGCTGAACCAGCATAAAAAACCCTGTCATTGAGCGTCCACACCCATGACGTCACACGATAGCTACGCCCCAAAATATCGTTTTAGCGGTAATTCAAAAATGGGAAACTTTAACTCGCTGTAGAAAATGTATTCGTCAACATAAAAATAAAACAAAAATGATGTTATCATCGTAATTTTTTGCTTATTTTTTTAAGTAATAAAACAATGGAAATACCCCATTTTAAAAAAAAGGGCTATTTCACCAGTAGGCATATGTATAAAATAATAAAATAATAATTGATCTCACACAATGAGGTAGGAGGACACAAATTACATTAACTAAAGGACCCAGAGGAAAAAAACATCTCTCAGATCCAATGTCATCTTTGGGGATGCTGTGTGGAGGGTCTATTTAGAGAAAGGAAGTAGAGGAAGTTCTGGAAAGTAAAACGGTATGAGGGATGGGTAGAAATCTGAGGTTCAATGTATTAAGGAGTGACGAAGGTAAATATATACCAATGCCTCCCACTACGGTGCAAGGAAACTGGTCGAGAGGCTCCGGCTGGAGAGGTTAAACGTTCCCCTTAAACCTGTAACTTCCTATCCGGCCCGCCACGTAGTACGTGGGCAAAATCATCCACCGCCAAGACTTAGACAAATCTCACCCCATGAACCCGGGTATCCCTGATAAGTCACCAAACGTAGCGAACCACTCGGGGGTCCCATGGCAGGGGGGTTGGTTAACCAATAAATGGTTCCGGAGGCGGCGGTATCCATACACATCTCCCAAATTGACAAATAGCTACTTAACTGAACTGCCTTTTTTCTCTTTTCCAAGATTCCCAACTGCTGATAACCGTCTTAACCAGTAAGACTACGGCATCCCCAATTGGGGTATATTGTGGGGCTGAATGTAATGGGGGGGGGGAGGGAGGAGATGGGGAAGAGGAAGGCTGGTAATTACTATTCAGATTGGCTATTGACTAATTGGCTGACTGGATCTTGTAACTAAATACGGCTAAAGGCATTTCAAACAACTTTTAAATTTTGAATGATGGCCTTACACCGTGGCGATACTGAGAATATCTTTCATTCTGGAACACGCCGCAAATACATTACGTAATTTTTTAAATGAATAAACTGTGTAATATCGGGTAATGCTGTCCGAATTGTTGGTCAAAGAAGGAGATGGCGCAACACGGCGTAATAACCCGAAAATAAATCACGGTAATACTTTTAGCCGTGAAAATCTCAGATCATATCAAATTACATAATGTGTAATAACACAGTAAAACTTGTAAAATTATTTGCGAACGCCGGGATTTGACCCCGTGACCTCAGAAATGCCAGTCGAGTGCCTTACACCTGGTACCTGTACCACGGAAGCTGTCTTAGCTGCTTAGAAAAAACAAATTAGACGACCATTCTGAATATTAAATTTTGGAAACAAGTCATTCTTTTGATATTAATACAGGTCTTAAAATTTCACACACTAACACTACGGGCATACAATTGGATAATTTAGAAATTTTAGAAATTAGAAAAAGCATTAATAGTAATTTAAATATTATAAATAACCAAACATTCTTTTAAAATAGCCATCTTTTAAATTTATTTTCTTATTAATACTTACAATAATTATTTATTTTTTGATTTAGACTAATTATTTTAATTATTTGTTCTTAAAAGTTTTTTATTATCTAAATGCAACTTTATTTTTCTTTAAATAATTTTTATATTTAATTTTGTATAACTATTTTTATGATTTTTAAGCAATTAATCACCTCTACTTTTTAATACTTCGTCTATGTTAAAGCTTATTCTAATTTGTCTATACTAAACTTGTTTGTCTTTTATTTTTCTTTATATTAACATATCCTGAAGAAGATAACATTGTTTTTGAAACATGTCGATATTGTTTATTAAAAAAGTGGTTTATACAAAGTTATCTCTTATTAATTAAACAAATTAGACATCTTAGGAGTGTCTTGGTTTTTATATTTTTCTGAATCTCCATCTAACCACATAGTGCAATACATAAAACAAAAATCTATAAGAAAATAGGCATCTAAAGGTAGAGAACAATATGTATATTTTCAACACCTTTCCGGTGGGTGTTGTCCATTCAAACGCGAAATCTTACTAGAGATTGCTTTAGCTATGCCGAGTGACCTGAACATTCTTTTTTCTTTCCACCTATTTCTTATAACATCCCCCTAATGGTGATACGATGATTTATTTATTTCTCGATTGGAATTACTTGATATCGTTAATTTTATCCGATGTAATAGATATTGTTTATCTCACCTTATCAATATGCCTTCAAATACAATTATCAGAGATTTGTTTATGTTTATGTTTTTATTTTTTGTTGGTAGGTTGTTTTGGCAGATATCATTACAATGCTTTTGAACCTACCACATAAAACACACGCAGCCTTACTAACAAATATGTGTAAATTTTACGTAATTGATAAACACCCTAGTTACCTATGTGAAAACCTTACTAGCAGAAACTTAAAATAGAAACTGACTTACAACCATAAAATAGTTGATGGAAAAATAAAAATTGTTATAAAGCACTTAATAATAATAATTTGTCATCGAATTTTGAATTATTTAAAAGGTATTTTAAATGTGGTATATATATTTCTTCCTTTTAAGTCCCTCTAAATTTAGATAAAATTACCATTTGGATTTTTATTTTTTCGATAAACATTGATATTATAAATATAGATTAAGAAATTTAGACAAAATATTCATTTTCTTTAAGGAATCTGCAAACAAATCTGTCACTTCACCTACTAGTTCCCAAAGAATAACCAAAAAAATCAGACATTTTGGACTCATTTTTTGCACATAATAATCCTTGATTTTTTAGATTTGTATTTACCTATTCACGCATGAGGCATTTACGAGTATGTGTAACTTTCAAAGGATGTTATTAAAAATCAAACGAAATGTTGCCAGTTCTTTCGGTGCACAGTTAAAGATATTTTTTTAGTAAAAATTTAAAACAGAACTTGTAAAGTCTTTATTCAATGTGTAACTAAAACACAGTTGAACTGTTGGAAAGTGTTTTTTTATAAGTAAAAATTAGATAACACTGTTAGCAAGGCTAACGGTGTTATATTTAACATTTAAAACGTTTATCAAATCCTAGTATAACCATACCAACTTATTTTTAAGCGCCCCAACAAAACACCGTGTTTCTACAAGGTATGGTTCACAATTTGTCTCACCGATTTTACGCAGTATTGTCATCGGGTTAGACAGGGGTTGGTTAACATTTTTCAATGCATTGTAATAAAGCCAGTTTTTCAAACATTTTTAAGAAAAACAGGCCCCACAACAGATCCTTTGTGAAAGCCAGACCAATCAATAATCAGTAATGATGGTTCGCTGTTGGTATTTGATACAATATCTTGTGAAAGATGAGGCATATTATTTTTGAAGATTTTGTTAAGTTAACTAACTAGGGTTACTTGTGTTATGTGTAATAAAAGATTTATGACAATAAGCAAAAAAAAAGTAATTTATAGCTTGAATGAAATTTGTTTAAAAGGAAATGAGAAGTTGACCAATATTGGGTTATAAAACTATCTATTGATTTCAAGAAACATTTTGATTAATTTACACAAATACAATAAAACACAAAACAAGTAAACACAAACTCTACATAATACCCAAGCTTAAAATGACCCCAAAATCCTTTTATATAATCCCATAAGTGGTTCGCTACTTTTGGTGACTGAGCAGGGGTGCCCGGGCTCATAGGGTGAGATTTCTTCGGTTCTTGGCGGCGAATGTTTTAGCTAAAATGCGGAGCTCCAAGACATAAATTAAGCGATGAAAAAAATATTTTTATAATATAATATATATATTATTGTAAAATTAAGTTGGTGGGTGTCTACGCATAAAAACATATCGTAAATTGATTAAAACTTCTCACATTCATTTCAGGAATTTTGAAAATACGAACGTATCGTCAGCAACAAAGTCAACAACAGAAATTTTTAAATTGTTGATGTTTCAAGCTTACAGAAAATCTATGTCAAAAACATTTTAGTACATCACCTAAAAAATGATTCAGAGGCAGACACCTCACATGCTCATAAAACCAGAGCCAAACAAACAGACATACTTAATATAACAAAGTGTAACTCTTCGTTTGGACAAAAAAGTTCTGAATTTTTAGCAATAAAGTTATATAACAAACACCCACTCAGTATCAAACAAATTAAAACAAAAAATAGCTACATTAAAGAAATTAAATGTTGGCTGAAGGAACTATAGGAAAATGAACTTACTAGTATACTTAAAACATCGTCGTAGAAGTTTCTGGAAAACCTTATCCAAACCATGAAGTTAAACCATAGAAGTCGCTGAAAACTTATCCAAAGCATAGTCCCCTTTAGCACAGGATCTCCTAGTGATGAGGACTATGATTATAATTTCAATTTTTTTATATACCTAACATGTTTCATATAAAAATTTAAAAAATAATAAATATATTGGTTACTAAAAACATATAAAAAATCCTGGATTACAGTGCACTGTATTCTATTTAGATTCGGGAGCAATTTACGAGTAATTGAAGAAATTTTGCTAATAATATTATTTTTTTAATTGTCATCCCAGTTTCTCAATTTTATGAGAATATCCCACTGGCTGTTGACAGAATGGTGTTATGGTGTGGATGGATGCAGCATGTAAGGGTTATAGTGTCACAACTGCGGCGTGGCATGTCTAACAAAGGGAAGCAATTTAGTAGTCGCTTTGTTAGCGACACCCCCGCTTTTTCACAGGTATGCGGCAGGACACAGGCGGGAGCGAATTGCAGGAAATTAATGAGATCGATTTATCACTACCCGTTTGGTGTTTATTATGTTAGTGATTTTTATAATATTTTTTATCTATATATTGTGAAATATGGTTCTTTGGAGAGAGAGTAAAGTAATTTATGGAATCACTTATTTTGTGTAATTGCAGATATTGGAGTTGTCAAAGAGGATATGGAAATCAAGAAACGTTGGAGAGAAGAGCGCTTTCGTTGAAAGTCAGAAAATCGTATTTGTGTACACAATAATTCTGTACCTACTTCTTTAGCCAACGATTTGGACAGTATTGCAGTGTCCATCGTCCGTGTCCATTATGTCCGAAACGTTGACTAAATAAGGAGGTACCGCAACACGGCATAATACCTCAAAAATAAATCACGATAGTTCTTTTGGCCGTGAAAATCTCAAATCATATTACAGAGTATGTGAAATTTACCGTTAATCGTAATATAACGCGTTCAATTCATGTGGTTTTTTTTCAACTAGTTGGACTGATATAATGTCGTAAGTAATTTTTTCTGAAAAAATGAATTTAATGGTAGTCAAAATCGCTTCAATTGGAAACACTTTTAATACCACATTATATCTTTGTAAAATAAAATCCACCTTATTTTTTTTCGTGCCCATAATGTTAACAATTATTCTTGTCATTATCCTGATTTCTACCCACATTTGTCCCTACCTACATCGGTGAAGTTACAAGTTGTCTGAAGTTATAAGTCTTGTCAGTCTTCAAAGTGACAGCCGTGTTCTATAATCAGTATTTCAACTTCTTTGATAAATTACGAGTTCCTTGAAAAACTTAAAACATTTCAACTGGTGCAAGGTGAAAGTGGAAATTGGATAAGTGACACCATTATCGTGCCGCAGTTAAGTTTATGCTATTCTTTTTTCCTCTCTTCCTGAGAATTACTAAAACTTAAGTTTCAGAATTATGACATTGTTTTAAAAAAGTTAAAAAAGAACCACAATTAGTTTCCAGACGTTCGTTCCACATTCGTTCAAGAAATCTTTTACAGTCTCCTTCCATTCGAGCCCTCCCGTTACGCATTGACTTGGTCATCAAATCCAAACTGCCGAGTCACGGAATTCCCCTTCGGTTACAAAGAAACCCCATCCACTTCCATGGAACTGGCCGCGTTTCTCTGAGAAGCGAATCCGTCCCGCGGCCCACAATGGATTCGTGGTACTTACACTGTTACACGGTCCCCGCTGGCCCATTGGATATAAGTCACAATGTCATCAAGCCCATTATGGAGTATGACTGTCCGAGACCCATTTTAATTAGGTTTCGAATAAATCGGATCAACAGTATGGTGTTTGTTATTGAAAGCGACACGAAGAGCTGACAATGAAATTGAACCGTAATGAATTGTCATTTTTTTGGTTGTGTTGGGTAGTATATGTAAAAACCAGCCTATATTTGAAGCGCTGCGTGTAGGTAGTAGTAATTTTTTATTATATCTGATGACAGTTTAATTCCTAGGTATATTTATAGCCCCATCGAAATAATAAGTCTGGTGCTATAAAGTTTTATGCTTCTTCTTTAAGATGAATTTATCGATAAATTTAAGGTTTAGGTATGAGAATTGTGCATTTTTAACAGTTACTTATTATTCGACTTTCACCAGGCACCTCTATTCACTCAATCATAAAGAGTTGCATAAAACAAAAATTGTTTGCAAGTACGAAATACTTAGGTACCGTGTAACCATAATATATCATGTAATCCTAATATAACCTACCAGTAGGTACTTACATACCTAAAATTTATCATAATATGATATATCGCACTGTCATAATCCATAATACCTACCTATTATTATTATTTTCTTCGGTAGTTTACCTAAGTTATTTACATTTTTTGTCTCCGGCTAAGAGCATTGGATGCTTATTTTTTTATGTTCAATACTTTTTGAACTTTTTTTCGATATTTTATAGTTAATACATTTCACCTAAATAATAAACAATTTTATTTCTATTACCTATATACTATTTACGGTGCTCCAGATTTTATGTCCGGGTTGAATCTTTCCCAAATGAAAGACTAAACCCTTCCACACACTTTTCCACAAATGAATATCTAGTAAATTAACGCAATGTAAGTGCACTATATAAGAATAAAACAATACAAGAACAATACGTCAATCCACCAGAAACATAATGGGAAAATATTTCACCGACTCCAGATATTTTCATATCAGAGGGTTCGGCTCTGATGAAATCCTAACTGGTCCGATAAATCCTACTGATCCCTCAATATAAATATTTAAAAAATCTTTCGTAATCCTACATGTATTTAAAATGACCGACTTTTGCATTTTTATGTACAAATTTTTTGACAAATCTAATACGCCTAAATTTTGAATGAGAGAGCTAGGTATTTTTATTTATTTATTTATTTATTTAATACATGAAAAATATAAAGTACATATAGTTTTTTTTTATGATATTTCACCCTCCATGCTAGGGAAGACCCTGTGTTATGGCGGGTGAAGTTTACAGTTACAAGAAGATGAGGAAGTTAGAGAATTCTTAGAAAATGAAAAATTTGAGGAGTTGTTAGATATATATCACACTTATTTATTTATTAATTACGTTAAGTTATTAAATAATCTTGTACATGCAATGCCGCTAATTTAGAAAATGGAGATATATTATGTTATGTCTGAAAGGTGATTAAATTGATAGAGTGTAAAGTGAATGGGTATTAAAATTGTAATGTATTCCATGTGTAAGGATCCATTTCGTTATTTGTTTTTTAAAGGAATGGGGTTGGCTCAACGTTTTTAAGTTTTCAGGGATAAGGTTAAAGGTTTTAGGAGCTAGGAAGAAAAATTGTCTTTGAGCTGTCGTGGTGTGTAGTTTAGGTACATTGTAGTGTCCGCTGGTTATTGTTCTGGTGGTGTAGTTGTGTTGTAAGAGAGTTTTGTTTTCGTATTTGAACAGGAAATGTATTAGCATAAATTTTAGATGGAGTTGCCGTACGTTTAAGACGTTATACTCGATGAGGAGTCGTTTGGAGGGGTATCTAGTCGGTAGCTTGTTAATGACACGTATTACCATTTTTTGGGCTTTTAGTAGAGGTTCGACAATTGATTGAGCACAGCCACCCCAAGTTATAATGCCATATGCTAGTAGGGATTGGCAGAGAGCGTAGTAAACAGTTTTAAGAGTTGAGGTAGTAAGGATAGTTCTTAGGGATCGAAAGACATAAGAGAGTTTGCGGATGCGTGGGGTTAGACTGGCCAAGTGCTGATCCCAACGAAGGTGTTGATCAATGATGACCCCCAGATATTTTATGTGGGTGGCTTGTTCCAAGTTTGGGCAATTACAGGAAGGGCAAGTTCTTAGACAGGAGTGAATTATTATCTTCTGATTGTTGGTAGGTTGGGTTGCAGCAGAAAGACTGAAGGTTAAGAATTTTGTTTTTCCGGCGTTAAGGGTTAGGAGATTATCATCTAACCATTTCTTTATTTGGCCTATGTCGTTTTGAGCTATGTCGAATGCTCCTTTCCAGTTTTTGTGTCTAGTTATTAGTACAGTGTCATCTGCAAAAGATATTAGTTTCCCGGTTATGGGAAGATTACAGAGATTGTTGATGTAGATGAGGAACAGAATAGGGCCTAGAACACTTCCTTGTGGGACTCCGAAATGGATTGGTAAGGGGTTACTTACAGCTGTGTTGTTAATTTTCACAGTTTGCGATCTGTCTGTTAGGTATGATGAGAACCAGTTAAGAGTTCTACCTCGGATGCCTATTTGAGATAGTCTTTCTAGAAGTATGGGGTGGGAAACCGTGTCAAATGCTTTGGCCAAGTCTAGGAATATGGCTAAGCAGGAATCACCTTCATCCAGGCTGTTAGTGATCTTATCCGTCAAGTCTAAGATTGCAGATTCTGTATTTAAATTGTTTTGAAAGCCAAACTGATTAGGCGAGAGGATCTTATGGGTTTCAAGATGTGAGACAAGCCTACTTTTAACAATTTTTTCAATGATTTTTGACAGGACACTTAGCAAAGAAATGGGTCTATAGTTTTCAATATTTGTTTTATCGCCGCCTTTATAGATTGGGATAACCGTTGCATGTTTTAGTAAGTGTGGGAAGGAACCGCTTTTAAAGCTTAGATTAACGATATGCTTTAACGGCGTTGTTATAAAGTGAACTATGTGTTTTATTATATAAGGAGAAATATTGTCATTACCAGCAGCACTGTTTGTTTTAATGGTGAGTATTGTGTCAACTATTTCTTTATTGGAGGTAGGGGCTAGGATTAGTTCAGAGTGCAAAGAGCGCTGTTGTCTTACCCGTGAGGTTAAGAGATTTTGTGTTTTGTTTGTTGCTTTTAGAATTTTGTTGGCTAAGTTCGTGCCAATATTACTGAAAAAATGGTTGGCGTGATCGGCTAAGGTTTTTGGGTCATCATGGACTTGGATATTTTTCCCATTAATAGCGAGTGATTGCATTTTGAGTGAGGTTTTTTTGTTTTCTGAGATATCATTGACTACGTTCCAGATTATTTTACTGTCATATCCTGACTCTTCAATTTTTTTTTTGTAATAGTTTTGTTTAGTTATTGTTATGAGATTATTGCAAATGTTACGATACTTTTTATAGAAGCGCAAGAGTTGGAGGTCTGGGTTGTTAAGGGCTTGTTTATGGAGTCTGTCTCTTTTACGTATACAGAAGATCAGGCCATTTGTAATCCATGGTTTTAGTTTCTTTTTTTTGTTTGAAGCCATTAAGATGGGGAAAGTGGCGTGGTTAATGTGGGCTGTTAGTGATGCAGAAAATTTTTCAACAGCGTCATTGACATTTTCAGAAAGCAGGGTAGATTCCCATTTTTCTTCTTTTACAGACTTTAACAATTGATCCATATCAACAGTTTTATGGGAAGGATTACTGGCCTTAGAGGGAGAAGATTTATAGTTGTGTAGTTCGAGAATGGTTGAGTAATGGTCAGTTACAGTGGATTCGAATACAACTGTTTTAGCAGTTCGCCTTGATCTAACCATAATGTGATCTATGCATGTCTTAGTAGTGAGGGTGACTCGGGTAGGTATGTTGATGTGTGGTATAAGGCCATGTAGCGCCATTAGGTTTAGGTAATTTGTAGCGTGGGGGCTGGATTCATTTAGGATGTCTATGTTGATGTCACCGATTATGATGAGATCCTTATTTTTTTCATCGATATTTTTTTCGAGAGAATAGAGAAAAGGGGTGACATTGTTGGACTTAGGGGAGCGGTATATTGCGAGGATATTTAAGTTATCGATTGAGATATTAAGGCAATTTGCATGGTCGACTATAATTTCAGATACTGCATGTTTAAGGTTAGACTTGACATAAGCTATGACCCCGTCGGATTGGGACCTGTGCTGAGACGTATTGTAAACAGAGTAGTTGTTTATTAATTTCGGTATATAATTAACGTTAATCCAGCACTCTGAGAGAACAATGATGTCAAATTCATTTCCTAAGTCAGTAAGTAGAACAAGTAGGTTATCAAAGTTTTTGTTGAGACTACGGATATTCATGGCAAATACTCTTAGAGCATCTGGTTTGGAGGTAATTCTTTTTAATGCATTTATGTTGTTTGTAGTATGTGCCGTGATATTAAGAATGTTATCAGTAGGGTTAATGGGGTCCATTATGGGCAACTGTGTGTGGTGGGGGTTTGAGTTCATCAACGACTGGGTAATGCCAGTAGCCGAAATAACAAATGGTAATATTTTTATAGTCTGAGAATGCCAAATTCTTTTAATTTCATTTCCTAAATCTGTATATTTTCTTATTTTTTCAGAAACAGTTTTCTGAATATTACAAGAATTTGGAATAGCGACATCAATGATATAAGTTATTTTCTTAATTTTGTCATGTAAAACTATATCGGGTCTATTATGACTAATTGTTCTGTCTGTCAGAATAGTTTTATCATAATAAATTTTATAAAATTCATTTTCTGAAAATGAATTTGGTTTATATTCATAATATGGTACATTACGGCAGTCAATCAAGTTATGTTTAATTACCAAACTTTGGTGAATTATTTTTAAAACTTGATTGTGCCTAAATGTATACTCGGACGGCGCTAATACAGAACATCCCGATATAATATGTTCTATAGTTTCCGGAAAAGCCAAACATTTTCTACATAAATCATCAATTTGATTTGCATCTTTGATGATATGCTTCCTATAATTTTTAGTATTTATGACTCTATCTTATATGTATAACTTAATACTTGTTATTTATTACTTTTTATTATTTTTTACTTTACACTTTTACTTCTTTATTTTATTGTACTATTCATTTGTTAACTCAATTATGTTAATAGCACATGTTGTGCTGTGTACATGGAAAAAAATTTACTCTATAATACATTCTGATCTCCGAGATAGCTGGAAATTATTTTAAGTTCAATATTAAGTTTTTAAGGAATATTATTGATAAAAGAATGAAATAAAATAAATAAAAAGAATTTTATAAATGAAAAAATCAATTGGAAAATGTAAGTATTTGTTTTAGAGTAACATTGTTGTTTTTGATGTATAGCTTAGATCTTTGGACGCTTTTCGAAGGGCAATAATGGATAGTGATTTCTATTCGAGTTCTAAAGGTATACATATGTAGGTTAATAGAATTAATCATTAAATAAATAAATCATTAAATATCGAAAGTATCTATTCTGCAGTCACCTGCCAAACACTGTTCTCACAAAATGAATATACAATATTCAGCTATTTTATCACAGGTTCCCAGTTCAGTTCCCAGTGCAAATAAAAGCATACTAAATCCACTAACTAAAACTCAAAAATCCATAATGAAAACAACTAGCACTGACGAAATCTTCAACAATCTTAACATTATGTCAATTAAACAACTGTATTCTAAAACTATACTCATTTACATTCATAAGTACAAAACCCAAGAAATGACAACTTACACATACATTAGAAACACTAGATCTCATGGTCAAAAACATATCCAACAAGTAACTACTAACACAACATTTGGGCAAAAAAGCTTCTTGTATTATGGTATTAAATTTTACAATAAAATACCACTCTCACTTAAAAACCTCAACAGTGTTACTCATAATCACAAAATAAGATACAACCACGAGAGCAAGGCCGGGGTAGGTGATATTGTTACTCAACATGGCGCGCATCCGTGTTTTCTTACCCGCGTCGCTGTACGGGGAGTTGTAGTAGCTGTCAGAATTTAAACCGACCGGTCACCAGGGTTAACTCAGTACCACGGCGTTGTAACTTTCGAAATGGCGAACTTTTACGAGAATCTTGACGTTTTGAATGGAGCATTGGCAAATATTGACCGTATTCGCGGCATTCGTGTACCACGGCTACCGAAAAGGTACAAAAAAAGGTACGATCCATTTGTGGCACTTACGGAAGGAGATTTTAGGTCTAAATATAGATTTACAAAAGTTAATATGAGACGTTTGATTGATTTGGTGCGGCCGTATTTGGATGTGAACAATAAACGGGGTGGCAAAATATCTACCGATCTCCAAGTTCTTTGTACCATACGATACTGGGGTAGAAACGAGGTGAGACAGTGTTTATAATTACCTACGTTCTTGTGAAACAAATCAACGAAATCGTTAACCAAACAGGCTTTATTGTTATTATTTTTTTATAACATTTTTTTTTGCAGATACAGAATGATTATGCCGACATACACGGATTTAGCCAACAAACAATAGTACCCTTTACACGTAGAGTTCGGAGCGGGACGTGTCCCGCGCCACTTCAGGCCGCCGCGCAGAAAAGTAAAGACCGAAAGTAAGATAACGGTTTACAGCGCAGTTCACTGTGAGACTTTTCTGCGCGGCGGCCTGAAGTGGCGCGGGACACGTCCCGCTCCGAACTCTACGTGTAAAGGGTACTAATGTCCCGTATAGCTAAAAGGGTTGCAACTGCATTTGCCCGCCTTGCTCCACAGTACATTAAAATGTCACAAAGTATTGAAGAACAACAAGCAACAGTTGCAAATTTCCAAGCAATAAAACGTTTTCCCGGAATAATAGGTGCCATCGACTGCACACATATTAAAATAAGGAATTCGAATATGTTGACGCTTGACGCTGTTCTGTTCTGTTGACGTATGAATAAACGTGAAGTTGGCAACACGCCGCGAAATGCCAAATATACCGCGTTTTTCAGCTTTGGAACAGAGTGTTGCTACCGCAAAAAATCATAACAGCTGTCGAGTAACATTATGAAGATGAGTAAAGATTTTTACTCTGAGAGGTGTAGTGTACCCCCCTGTGAAGTTACCGCGACTCGGTAAAGTCGTGGTAGGGTTTCATTATGAGTAAGGCTGCAACAGTATAACATTTAAATCTCAAATAAAAAGCTGGATACTAAATATCTCTCTCTGGTTTCAATCCTGGGATTGGTTTGCAGCGATTTCCTCTAATTTTCTCTTCCACTCTTCCCTGTCTTGTGCGGCTCTTTTGAATTCTGCATATTCAGAGGCCTTCTTGTCGTATAACATGGCCGATCCATCTTGCACGCCTTTCGGACAAGGTCCTGAGCAGGTGCCTTCCTCCTTCGATTCTTTGGAGAACCTCCTCATTTGTAATGTGGTCTCTCCAGGAAATTCCTAATAATCTTCTATAGGACCACATCTCAAAAGCCTCTAGTCTCCGTTTATCTCTTTCGGATAGGCACCATGTTTCGCAGCCGTACATCAAGATACTCCACACATAGGTCTTGATGAGGAGTATTCGCAGTTTTAGGTCTATATTATTTGATTCAATTAATTTTGACCTTTTATTGAATGCAAGCCTAGTCTGGTGTATACGACTGTCGACCTCGCTCTTAGACCGACCGTCCCATGTTATTTTGCTCCCGAGGTAGACAAACTCCTTGATGTTCTTTAGTGGAACTCCTGCCATCTCTACTCTCATCTGATGTTGCGTTCGGCCTACAGTCAGCAGCTTTGTTTTGTCTTTATTTACCTTCATGTTGTAGCAGTGGCGGATACTGAAAAAACTCAAGGGGGGGGGCGCTAAAGATATGAGTAGTGGCGTGTAGCTAGGGCCCACCCGATGACACCCCAAGAGCTGATCTCTACTGTAGAAATAATAGATACAGGTAGACAAGCAAATATTTTGTACGGGGGCGTTATAGTATTACGTAACGCAATTTTTGAAGATTTTTTACCTCTCTCCCCCCTATGTAACGCGCCGTAACGTTTTACTGTACACCCCCCCCCCCCTAAATGTTTCGTAACGCCTAATTGACAATTTTTACTGTTAAGTTGCGTTAAGTACTGGAAAGTCGCTTGAATACCTTTTTTCTTGTTATCGCGTTTGCGGTAATAAATAGAACAAGAGATTTTTAATTCTAACTCGCGATACATGCGCATATTGTTTATTTAATTTATTCATGTTGCTATGCATTTATAAAAAAATTGGAAAGAATTATTTTTTTTATCGGTTTTTTATTCCTTCCGGATTTCCACAATAAAACACTGTCTTTCCTCATATTCCATGCGCAGTTATACAAGTTCTCAAAAGGAAGATTTAAAAATCCACAGCATGTTTCATAGAAGAGAAAAACCTTTTTCATGTCCTGAATGCAACAATTCGTGTTCTCACAAGGGATATCTGAGAAGTCACTTGCTGACTTATAGTGGAGAAATACGTTTTTCGTGTTCGAACTGCAACTATTCATGTACTACAAAGAGAAATCTAAGAATCACATGTTTATAGACAGTGAAAAAACAACCTTTTTCATTCCCTGACTGTAACATTTCCTTTTCTCGAAAAAATATCTAAAACGGCACTTGCTAACACACAGTGATGAAAAACCTTTTCCATGTCCCGACTGCGACTATTCATGCGCTAGAAAACGGTATCTAAAAATTCACATGTTTACCCACACTGGACAAAAACCTTTTTCAAATCATTTGCGTTCTCAAAAGGATATCTAAGAAGTCACTTGCTAACTCATAGTGGAGAAAAACCTTTTTCATCTTCCGACTGCATCTATTCATGTACTACAAAGAGAAATCTAAAAATCACATGATTATCCACAGTGGAGAAAAACCTATTTCATTCCCTGGCTGCAACATTTCTGTTTCTCGAAAAATGACTAAAACGGCACTTGCTAACTCACAGTGATCAAAAACCTTTTCCATGTCCCCACTGCAACTATTCACGCGCTACAAAACGGTATCCAAAAATTTACATGTTTACCCACACTGGATAAAAACCTTTTTCATGTCCCGATTGCATTTATTCATGTTGTACAAAGGAACTTCTTAGAAATCATTGCTGACTCACAGTGACATAAAACCTTTTACATGTTTCTACTGCAAGTATTCACCTTCTTCAAAGAGGCACCAAGAAAATCACATGTTCTTCCACAGCGGACAAAACCATTTTCATGTCCCGGATGCAGTTATTCAAGTTCTCCACAGGGAAATTTAAAAATCCACAGCGCGATTCATAGTGGGGAAAAAACCTTTTTCATGTTCTGAGTGTAACTATGCAAATACAAAGAGAAATCTAAAAAAATCGCATATTTTCCCATAGTGGTTAAAAAACCTTTTTCGTGTCCTGGCTGCAAATATGCATGTTCTACAAAATAACAAATAAAACGTCATGTATTTACCCACAGAGTAGAAAAATCTTTTTCATGTCCCGATAGCCACTATTCATGTTATCGCACGGAACATCTAAAAAATCACGTATTAACCCACAGTGGACAAAAACCTTTTTCGTGTCCCGACTGCAACTAATCATGTTCTAAAAAGGGACGTCCAAGAACGCACTCACTGATTCACAGTGGAGAGTAACCTGTTTTGTGTAATGACTGTAATTATTCATGTACTACAAAGGGATATCTAAAAAAATCATATATTTACCCACAGTGGAGAAAAACCTTTATCAGAAAAATTTTATTCCATCAAAATTTGAACACCAAGTTCAAAATAGTGCTCGTAAGTTTTTTAGTAACGACATAATTTTGGAAGTTTTGAAAAGTGCTTTGAAAAACCAAAGCGATTTTACATTTTGAGTTTTAAGAAATAAAGAACTTAAAACAATTACCCTAACTTCGCTATAGCCTTAAGAATGTGCATTATGTTTCTAATTCCCTATTTTATTTATTTAAATAAATAAAAAAACATAAGAAAGCTAGCACTACATAAGAAAGTATAACTACTCAATAACTCGACGAAAGAAACGAACGAATAGCGTGCGGGCTGACGACCTCGCAAGGGGGGGGGGGGGCACGCGCCCCCTGCGCCCCTTCCCCTTGTATCCGCCACTGTGTTGTAGTTGTTTTGAAGAATGCTTTGCATGGTTGTTAAGGCCTCTTGCAGTTCTTCTTCGCTTTCAGCAACCAAAGCAATATCGTCAGCAAACCTTATCATATCCACCTTTTGCCCGTGTATCTTTACACCTTTTCTGTGACTCATTCTCTCTCTCAAGTCGTCAATCGCACTCTGTATATAAACGTTAAAAAGAACAGGTGACAGAGAGCATCCCTGTCTCACACCTTGTCTTATACTGGCTTCTTTTGTATCATTGTCACATCTAATTATAGCGGCCTCATTCTTGTATAGTAAATATATATGTATAGTAAATATATACTAAGTATAGGGAGAACAGAAATAGTAAATATACTGATATCAAATACAGACTAAAACCGAATCTACTGAACTGAATTATAAAAAAACACAATTTTATTTAATTTTTAATTATTAAAAAAATACTACATGATACCTATATGTTTATAACTAATTCATATTAATTTCTTATAATTAAATTATAATATGTAAATGAAATCCTCAGCACGGGAAATCCCAGTGAGGATATCATTATCTCTAGATGTTTGTAAAGAAAGGAAGACAATAAATCATTATTATTATTATTATTATAATTCCTGGGCGTCACTGGGGCTGAATGAAGAATTGACGTAAGATATCGCATAAGTTCTTAAAAAGTAGATACTTGTAATGAATAGTATTAAGTCAAAGGGTTGTGCGCTGATGCAAATAAAGTACACTTGAGGCAATTAATATTATTTAGAAACTCGCTGAAAAATTCATAAAACAACTGACTTATCAATACCAAAATAACACAACAATTCAAATCGGAAATCTTATCAGCACACGACATCCGAAAACATGCTTATAAAAAAATAGTTCTCGTTAATTTAATCGAACAGTATTATTACGGTAACGTCTGCGTGGTTGAATTTCAGAACCCAGGTTTCGAGTACTTGTCTGAGGCCACGCCATACGCGCCGCGGCGCAAACAACATCTCACAAAACTACTGTTATAATTCAGTTTCGAATTCAAGAATTCGTCGCAAGATGTCACTACTTCCGTCAGCAGGTCGGATGGGGAGGTCTCCCCCTAGGTATAACTGCTACGAATTTGTGAATATGTAGTAACTCTCCGGATATGGAAAGATTGACGGTAATACACACTATTACCAAAATAAATACTACAGCAAACATATATTTATGTACAATGAATTATTTGAGTACTAACTAAAAACAACATTTATGTACACTCCCCTTCCATACACAAGCAAATGCTTTCAATGGAAGAGTAGTAAAAAAAAACCTAAGATGTAAAATTATCATTGTGTACCATGTAAAACATATTATTAAAAAAATATAAAATTTAAAAAAAAAATGTTTTAACAAGCGGCTATATAATGCTTACGATGTCATTGCTCTTTCTGGATCCGAGGAACGGGCTATTTTTGGAAGCAGTTCCTATTGGATTTATAAAATGGTCACCAATTCTAATTGGGCTAAGCCGAACCAAAATCCGCCCGCAGGGTCTAGTAGTTAAAACCTGTGGAGCCGTTTTTTAACAGCTAGTCGATATGAATATCTGTAAATTAATTACACCTTGCGGTGCTTATAGCGATTACTATTTGCTACAAACTATAATAAAGCAAAATATTGTCCCATACATGTTGACATAAACGCTGTGTCACTTTCAAAAATATTCAGAGTGTGAAATAACGGTGAAATTCTAACGGTTTGATCCAATTGAATTAATTTTTGGACTGGAATGTGATTAAATACGTAATAAATCCTTAATCTGCTGTCCCCATACTTTATAATTGCGTGGGCGGCATGTTTTACTAATGATCGCCAACGGCAGAATTGATTTACTCACAAGAAATTATTTGTTGCAAAAATGACAAATTTATGATATAAGCGCACATAATTAGGTGATTTGTGTAGGTCGTATTTTATCATATAGGTAATATTTTCTGAAACACGAAATATCACACGTTGTTTTTATATCTAGGCATTATTTAAAATATATTGTGTCTGGTAGTGCGATAAATAATATAATGTATACAATACAACGTATTCTTTGATGATATTTATTAGTAAGTATTAACAATTTGAAAAGCCAACTGAACGAGTTTAAAGAAGGAAACATTATTGTTTTGTTTTGTTTTTGAATATTTATTTAGATGTACGCAATTTATTTTCATACGCCTAGTAAAAAATATAAAAAAAAACACAATTTACAGATACAGTTACATTTTTACGAATATATTTTAAGAAAAAAAATATAACAACTATAATAAAATACATTTTAAGAACAATAGATAAATAATAGACAATAATACTATGAGACTAAAATAATGTTACAAATCAAAAAATATTTTTACATTTAATGCACATATCCTACGAAAAGTGCTGAGACTTGAGGCTCCATTTGGCAGGCTGTTGTAAAGTTTTTGCCCTTTATAAAACGCGCTATTTTGTGTACACGAAAGTTTAGTTTTGGGAAACTTTAGTCTCCGCATCTTCTCGTAGGATAATTGTGAACATTTTCGTGAAATATAATATTACTTTGCAGATAATTTTTTTATTATGAGTGTTATCTAAACTAATAACTTTAATTATAATAAGTTCCGAAACTAAATAAAAAAAATAAATCAAAAATATTTTGAATCATTTGAAAATTTTGATTAATATCTTTGGAATGTTGTGAGTTGGTGATGCTGTAAATTTATATAAATTTCAGCATATACATTTGGGTTATCCTCTAGTTCTAGTTTATAGCTCATTTTCCAAAAAAAATGGACATACAATGACACCAGTCTGAAGATGGCCTTAGCAAGCTGAAACCGCTTCAATAAATTAAAGTGGAAATAAGTTTTATATTTGAATTATTATAATATGACATACAATATGCAATGTGCACGGACATGCCTTTTCTTTACATCAAAAAATTATAATGCACTGTGGGATGCCTATGTGGGATTTTTCGATATCATAAATATGCGAACTACATTCCATTTATATATTTTTATGTTTAAATACATTAAATTTTTTTAAATCTTTTAACTATATAATTTTCATGTTCTGTTTCAAATGGTTAATTAAACAAAACAAAAAAACTTATTTCGGAATATATATCGATGTAAGTACGTAACAAAACAATGCAGTACCTAATAAAAAATGTCTTAGCTATAAGGCTGTGGAGGAAACGTTAATAAGAGAGATAAATAAATACGAATAGTTAGAGGGAGCGCGCTTATATGTAGCTTTCTTTTATGAAAATATTTAATAAAACACGAACCTGTTTAAAATAGAAAGTATACAAGGGAAGTATGTTACAAATCGGTAAAAATTCGAAAATGTGGGGTCTTATGCCAAAGTATTTTTTGAAGTGAACTTTTGTTTATTTAAAACACGATGAAACGAAAAATAACCACACTAAAACAAGACTAACAATCTAACACACACATCTATCGGATTAAGCCTGGATTTATTTAGCCTGCGAGAGAATGAGATAGTATAATGCTTCGAAGCCTGTCGGTTTCCTCTTTGTGCGGTGCTTCGCAGTCTCTCCACTCTTGTCTGATTTAGTTTTCTGAAGTTTACACTTTTACCACATGTGAATTGCACACGACATTTTTTTTGTTTTATCGGCGCAGTAACCCTTGTCAGGTCAAGGTGAGTGTAAGTGTTATTCTTGAAGCAGCAATGGTAGCCGTTGTATGTTGGTGCCTGGCGCGAGCATCAAAAGCCCTAGAGCTGGTCGCGGGAAGTCGTGACCCGTCCGGGATTTGAACCCGCAATGCGAGGCGATCGCCTGTCCTGCAACTGGAGAGCGTAATGAGACTACCGACACGCCATGCACCCCACTACTTAAGAGCTAAGACGACAGTGTAATTAATATCTGAAGTTTGTTCGAAGTAAGGTCAATTTTACCTTACTTACATCGGATGAAATTCAAATACCGAAAATCGTTAAATCGTGACGCCTAGGCGGGGAATCTGATGCTTTGACCACTAGTCTAGTACCTAAATAAGATGTTTTTAGATTTAAATCTCAGACATGATTTCAAGAAGGTACAAAAATTTTAATATCTGAATCATTTCGATTTTATTTACATTTGCTCCACACATGACTACAGGAGGCCCTGAGGAAAAATATTCACTCAGGCCCAATATCATCTTTGGGGATGCTGTGTGAAGAATCACGCAATAGATGTGCAAACGTATTAGCCGCCAAAACCAAGATAAACCTCACTCCATGAACTCGGCTCCCCTGCTAAATCACCAAACTTACCACTTGGGGTGTTCTATGGCAATGGTGTTGTTTATCCAAAAAATGGTTTCCGGGGCTGCGGTACTCATAACCGCTTCCCAAGATACACTGTGTAAATGTGAATAACGCACAAGAGTCCCAACTGCTCCTTTCTGGAACCGGTAAGACTATACAATTGGGGTATGTTAAGGGGGGGAAATAGATGGTGAAGAGGTAGATACGTGGTAAATTACCTGGTTTCAATTATGAATGGTGGTATTACATCAGAGCGATACTGTGCGTATCTTCCACTCTGGAATGTGGGGCAAATATACTATATATTATATAAACTAACTAACTAACTAACCACTACGCCGTTTCCCCGCAGGGGTAGGCAGAGAGGACGGACCGCTAAACAACTCGGTCTTGGCACACACTCCTTGCCTCGTTGACATTCATTCATCGTCTCATACATGCTCTTCTATTATTCTGACTCTTGACATGGTCCGACTCAAGTATCTGATTCACTTGGTCGTGCCATGCCTTTCTCGGGCGTCCCCGACTTCTTCTACCATTCACATTTGCGTCATATATTCTCCTTACACTCCTTTCCTCGTTCATTCTATCTACATGCCCGAACCATTGGAGCGTTCCTTTCTTGATCTATATTAATTTAAATAATACAAATTGTTCAATTGTTTTTGTCTCCGGGTTTTGAATTCGCGACCCTCGGATTGCTAGTCGAGAGCCTCACATTTCGGCCACATCAAGAGTTCTTATAACTCAGAAATCAATGTTTGGAGACAATCATTATTGGCATACTGTTGAAAATTTGAAAAACTCCCACTTCTCTTCTATTTTTTTGTAAATTGGCTTTAAATTCTATCTAACTAACCATAATGCCATTTCCACTCAGGGGTTGGCAGAGAGGAGCCACCGCCAAACACTTTTTTCCTCACTGAAATTCGTACATCGTCTCATACATACTCTTCTATTATTCTGACTCTTGACATTGCTCGACTCAAGTGACTAATTCACTTGATCGTGACATGTCTTCCTCGGGAGTCCCCGACTTCTTCGGCTTTAAATTCTGAAATTTAGTTTTTTTTGAGGCCCTGAGGAAAATAATTTCCCTCAGGGCCTATGTCATCTTTGAAGATGCTGTGTGGAGGGTTTTTTGAGGAAAGGAAAGAATGAACATGTTGTAGGAGGGAGGAAACACAGAGGCCGGCAAATCTTTCCACAGCCCAGCTGTTGAACTCAAGAACGAGTCGTAGAAACGACCCGTTCTCATGCGACTAATTTAAACCTTGTACAAATGTTGGGCGCGTGTTTGGCGTGTTTCCCGACTATGCACCGGTGCCGAGGGGATCAATGACGCTAGTTCCTCGGAGCATCTTCCATTTTAATACCGGTAGAACAAGGACAGCATTCCCACATGACGCCTGTGCTCTAAAGATTGCAATCCGTCTGTTAAGATGGGAGAATCTATCAAACGGACCGCCCGTTTCTGCACAGAGTCAAGGTTTTTTTTTTTTTTAGGTATTTTGGAGCTCCAGACCAGAGGTGGCTGCCAAATTCAACCGTGGGGCGCACTTGCGATTTGAACAGGGTTAGCAGTTGTTTAGGTACTATTAAAGTATCTACGGGCCCTGTACAGTACGCCCAGTTCTGAGAGGCTAACTTAACTCTCGTTTCGATGGAGCGCCCATATCTGAGCTGGTCACTTAGAGTTACACCAAGCATATCAATGTAGGTCCTGTTTGGAAAATTGCTTCCATTGAAGGAGACTAGATTATCATTTAGATCCCTTTTAGACGTTATCAGACATGATTGGATCTTTGAAACATTAAATTCGACAAAAGTAGTAATTGTTATTATCCGTGAAACGAATCTCATCATTAAATCTACATTCTTCTTCTTCTTCGATGGCGCTACAGCCCATATCGAGCCTTGGCCTCCTGCAACAGTCGCCTCCAACTCCTCCTGTCCTCAGCGGCTGACTTCCAGTTTGGTACCTGGAGAAGCTGTGCTGCATCCCCTCTTACCTCGTCTTCCCACCTCAGTCTGGGTCTTCCCACTTTTCTCTTTCCACCTGGGTGTCCAGTCAAAATTCTTTTTGGGACGCGTGTATCCGGCATTCTCTGTACATGCCCAGCCCATCTCAGCCTGAGGAGTCTCATATGTGCTGAGATGCTAGGGGCCTTATATATGTCATACAATTCTGTATTGTGCCGGATGCGCCACTGTTCGCCCTCTTTCACGGGTCCACATATTCTTCTCTTAAAATCTACATTAAATATCTAAATCTACTTCACAAAGAGCATCATCTCTATATGTTGCAGTATGGTAAAGAGAAGTTAAAAAATACAGTTTGTTCCAAAAAGATGTTTTATGGAACTTGCAGCTTATATGAAACTAATAAATGCACATATTATGAACTATATCTCATACTAAACTTATATTTTGCAAAATACGGACGTTAATTTTAGAGAAATCCAAATATATAAGAAATCTGTAAGTAGATAATAAATTATGAGCCCCTCAAAAAAATTATTTATATTAATATCTTACGGTAAATCATATTTTGCAGCTGGGCTATTACCAAATTATCACTTTACCTACAATATTATTTACGCCTGTTTTAGGTATAGATAATATTTTTTTTAAATTACATTTTATATTTTCTGTGTTGATGTGTGTGTCGAGTCCCCATTAGTTCTGTTCCAATTCCAAATTACAAATTCAAATTCGTGCCCCGCCCGCCGCGGGGTCCGACCGATTGCCTTTTGTCCGATTGCTTTCCGACTGCCCCAAATTACGAAAACCAAAATGGCAATTGGCCGCCCCAACCGGCGACGACATTAAATTGACCAAATTAGTAATTTTGGTCATTCTCCCGTACAGGACATGGCAGGATTCAATTGATTTTTTTCTTTTAACCTGATGCAATAACCTCCAAAAAAGCTCTCCCAAGGATGGGTTGTTTCCCAGAATTTTATTTCACAGAATTTAAACAATTTACAAGTAAAATTTTTAGATCTGCGTAAATTCTATTAAGGTTTTTTTTTACAATGACTCCGCACGGGAGGTCCTACATCATCTTTGGGGATGCTGTGTGAAGGGCCTTTTTAGGAAAAATGAAAGATGAGGATTGAGTAGGAATCTGGGGGTCAATGTTCCAGGAATAACGAACGAATGAATCTATCCCTCCCATTGCGGTGCAAGGCGATGGGTTGAGAGAGTCCGGCTGGAGATGTCTAGATTAGGTCTCTCGCAATAGGGGGGCAAAAGCCTTCGCTACCAAGACATAGACAAACCTCACCTCACCCAAGAACCTAGAACCCCTTCTAAGTCACCAAACGTAGCGAACCAATGAGGTGACCTGTGGCAGGGGTTTCGGGGGTACCTGCACCCGCATCCCAAATTGAGAGTTCTGTTATTATAATTATCATGGGCCAGTTGTTTCATGGTACTTGGATGATAACAGAACTAGAATAGGTCTTTATTGAAATGCGATATTTGATGAATTGTTCAAATTTTGTTAACAACCCGTCCTTTGTCACTTGCAAAAGAGAAGGTTACAAAAATAATTACAGAACTTACCTCATTATTATGGTCTACCAAAATTTCAAAAGTTAGCTGTTGTGGAAGATTGTTTCATAATCACCCTAATTAAATAGCACCTTCTAAAACTGCCTTTCAGCTACGTTTTTGATTTTCAAGAGATAGTTTTAAAAAAAAAAATTAAAAAGTAATTGATTACTTAAGTTTACTTTTTTTAAAAGCTATTCACCGATAGCTAGGTACACCCCTGTTCAGCAGAAATTTAGAAGTTAAAACATAGGGGCCGGACACCGTAATAAATGACCAACAATATGAATTTTAAACAGTGGTGCATCATAAATGTTAATAAATTCAAAATATTTTATGAAATAATGCCCGCTCGAGGTATTTTACAAATGACGTCCAATTTTATGGTGATTTTTTCAACGTTTTAAATTGGCTAGGCTCGCGGACAAATATAAATAACTAATAACAACGTAAAGATATATAAATACACGACCGCTAAATGCATTTTGTATGCAAATCGGTCACCTTTTTTAAGCGGTCGTTTAATGTGACAAGAGTGTTAGGTATTTTGTAAATCGTTTTGAATTCTAACATATACGACGTGTTTTAAAACTTTTGCTGAAGACATATAATTTGGAATTTGAAAAAATTTTGATAGGCTATCCTTTTGTATTTTAATGGTATATATTTCGATTATCTGGGTTTGCCGATTGTTAAATCGTGCATGGTTATTCGATCAAGATATGTGAGAGGAACATTTATCTTTCCACGTGGAATCAATAGATACGACCTCCGTGGTCGATGGTAAGGCTCTCAATTAGCGATCCGGAGGTCGCTGGTTAAAAAGCCCAGTGTACGCAAGTACATTTTATTTTATATTAGAATAAGTTAACAATAATAATCTAAACGAAAATATGAAAGAGAATAAGACACAGAAAAAAGACAATTAAACATTGACAACTGAACAAAGACATTGTCTTTTTTCTGTTTTTCTGTGTCTTGTTCTCTTTCATATTTTCGTTTAGATTATTATTGTAAAATTATTCTAATATGATATATTTCACTGATGGGAATAACTTTAAAAAAACTAACAAAAAGAAAGTTTTTCTTATAAAAATTGAATATTCATTTAGACTTTTATAAAAAAGTCAATTGTTCCATATAAATAAATTCGGATATATCTATCCGAGACGCTATCCAGGTTACAAACCAATTCTTAGAATGGTTGTTTCCAATGAAATGGGTAGTTGCCCGTAATATGGAGAAAAATAATTAGTTGATAATAATGTTAATTCTAAAATTTGAAAATATGAGATTTACAAATATGACGGTTTGACAGAAGGTGGCAATAGCGAAATTGGTTAACGCACTCGTCCCGGTTAGATGGAGAGGTCTGGGTTCGAGTCCCAGTTGCGACCATTGTCTTTTTTCTGTTTTTCTATGTCTTGTTCTCTTTCATATTTTCGTTTAGATTATTATTGTTATTCTAATATGATATATTTCGCTGATGAGAATCACCTTCAAAAAAGTAATAAAAAGAAAGTTTTTCTTATAAAAATTGAACATTTTATTTGATCGATTTGTTTTATTTCACAATTTAATCATTTAAAAATAATGTAAGGTATATTTGCGGCACGTTCCAGAGTGGAAGATATTCTCAGTATCGCCCTGGTATTAGACCACCATTCCCCACCTTCATTTTCTCCATATCTTTCCCCTCCCCAATACCTTCAGCCTCATAATATTTCCCAATTGGGATGGCATAGTATCACAGTCTCCAGGCGGTTGGGTTAGGTTAGGTTAGGTTTGGTTTTTCCTTATTTCGGGTGAAATTCTTCAAACATTCTCAAAAACCGAAATCTGCTTGCCTTTAACGGTCTTTCAAGAACGGATAATGATCAATTTCATCTGCAATCTTTGGGGCCTAGGAGTAGATTGGCGATATAGTTTTCTTTTAAGTCTGTTTGGATCATATCACACAATACTGTACAATTAATGGAGATTCATCTGATATTTGAAAATGCTGAGTAAAGCGAATTATTTTTTTTTAAATATCAGATTTTTTAAGATTTTTGATGAAGAATTTATCAGATTTGTTGTCGTGCTTTTTTATTATATCCCCCGTTATTACAGATGGGCTTGGTTAGTAATTAATAATTATTTATTAGGCTGACCGATTAGTTTAACGACGCAGTTCCGAAATATGTCTGAAGTAAACATTAAATCTGCTTTAATGGCTTGGTGACATCACTCTCCAACGGGACATATGCTGGCACTGGAGGTGCCTTGTCATCATCTCTGACTGATCTATCAATAGATAGTCCATGGCAGGCGATACTGTAAACACTGTAGATTTAAAAAGAGGGCTTGCAACTGTAATGGATAATGTCCCAAAGTAAACAATTCTTAGATTAAATTATTATTAGTTACTGGTGAAGATTATTTCGATAATTCAGAATTTTGAAAAATGCAGCTGGAAGACAGTTAAATTTCTGCCTCCGAGAGCATCGTCGTAACGATCCCCATGTTAAATGCGTCTAGCGGTTACAGCGGAGCTTCCAGCGGTGTACCTTCAATGTTTCCTGGGTGATGGGTTTTCTATGCCTACATTGTATATTTCGTGTTTCTGATCTTTGCCCGTACGCAATTTATGCAACTTCTTCGTACCCTTCATAATTGACGTAAACGTAGATTTTTTTTTGTATTCAAAACCAAAATGTCAACGACGGAAGTTTTTACTGGGAGTTGATTTTTGATAAAGTTCCCCACTTCAATCAGTGTGTTGCTATAAGCTAGTATTACACTAATTGTATAGTACACGTCAAACTTGAACTTGGTACGATCCATTCTCGCGCAGTAACCGACTTTACAAATAACGTAAGCGAAAGAGAAAGATGCGAAAAAACATACGTGCAACAGTGAAAGACGTGGGCGGGAGGCATGCCACTTTTCTGATCTTAAACTCACGTATTGCCACGATTTATTTATCAACGTCATGTCGGTATTAAAATATGGCGTGTTCTTTGAATAGTATTTGTTTTGCTTGATTTCTGAAATTGTTATTAATTAATCGTTGACAACAAACCATTCTGTTTAATTTTTTTTATAGTTACTTACTACTCTTTTTTAGAATAAAAACATCCTTAGTCAATTACTATTTATATGTTTGTAAGAAACAAACAGCTTATACATAAAACAAAGAGAAAATATATATATAAAAATAAATATAAAATCAGTCAGTCTAAACGACACAAAAATAATAGAAAAAATCGAGGTCAAATACTTGGGACACATCATAACAGCGGACCTCAGCGATGATTCGGATATTGAGCGACAGAGAAGATCACTGTGCATAAGGGCAATTATGATTTCTCGAAGATTTAACAAGTGCAGCCCAGCTGCAAAAAGGCAACTTTTTAACACGTACTGCACGAGCCTATATACCTCGGAGCTATGGACCAACTTCAAGAAAGCATCACTAAAAAGAATGGAAGTACAGTACAACAACTCGTATCGAACTCTTTTTGGGTTGTCCTAGTACTGCAGTGCCACCGAGATGTTTGAATTCCGAGCACTCATGAAGAAACGGATCACTAACTTCAGAACGCGACTAGTCTCGAGCGAAAACAGTCTTGTGATGGCAGCATTCCACTTCTGGCAAGGTCCCATGCATCTACAAGCGGTGGAGCCACTTCCTGATGACATAGATTTATAACAAAAAGTTAACTTAATTCAAATTTTCTTATTTTTTTTTGTATTATTATCTATTATTTTCTTTTACGATGTAATTTTTTTTTTTTTTTTCTCGTCTTGCAATATTTTTATTTTTACTTGATATATTGTATATGTATAATATGGAACTCGTGGGAGTGCACCACCCTCCCCGAGATCTGGAATAAAGGATAAAAAAAAAATAAAAAAAATATATAAGTTTTTTTGGCTCGGGTATTGTGTATCGTTTGTGTTACTTTGTATAGTGTTTTGTTGATTTTGTGGAAATTTACTAAGATTTAAGATAAAATTTACTAAGAGCTGTTTGATAGTATTGAAGATCGTATCAGTGATTTCCTAAATGGTAGAAATTGTAAGTTTGAGAATTTTTTTTTAAATTGATTTTTTTAATTTATTAATGGGGTCGAGGACACCAGAAGAAGTACTGAAGACAAAGTCTGTTATGTTAATATGAGATGGAGTTTTATAATTCTATTTGGAAATGAAATGACTAATCACTCGATGAATTTATCGAAGTCCTGATATATTGAATATGATTGGAATTACCAACTGACAAAAGTAGGCAATTTACGTAAATTTCAGCGAGACAAAAATAAACAAATTAAAAAGTTTTTATACGTCTAAAAATCTAACTAGTTCCATGACTAGCAAGGATTAAGCGGCTAAAATAGACCGCTAAAATTTGAGCGAGGATCACATTCTTAGCGGGCATAAACAGCAAATGATATACCGGCCAATATATAACTAAGAAAGTATTAGATTAATCTTCTTCTTGTTCTTCGATGGCGCTACAGCCCATATCGAGCTTTGGCCTCCTGCAACAGTCGCCTCCAACACCTCCTGTCCTCAGCGGCTGACTTCCAATTTCGTACCTGGAGAAGCTGTGCTGCATCCCCTCTTACCTCGTCTTCCCACCTCGTCTGGGTCTTCCCGATTTTCTCTTTCCACCTGTGTGTATAGTCAAAATTCTTTTTGGGACGCGTGTATCCGGCATTCTCTGTACATGCCCAGCCCATCTCAGTCTGCGAGGAGTCTCATATGTGCTGAGATGCTAGGGGCCTTATAAATATCATACAATTCTGAATTGTGCCGGATGCGCCACTGTTCACCCTCTTTCACGGGTCCACATATTCTTCTCTTTCAAAAGTATCCAGCATTTCAGCCATCTTTACCGTCAGTGTCAGCGCCTCACATCCATATGCCAATACAGTTCTGACAATGGTTTATATATGGTTATTTTGGTTTTTCTGACTTAAACACTGGCAGCAAAGAGAAGTATGTTTTGTTGGCTGCTGTGATTCTCCTTCTGATTTCTGCTGGATCCTCATTATTCTCTGTCAGACTAGAGCCCAGGTAGGTGAATTGATCGACCACTTCGTATGAGTAATTGTTATTAAATTGTGCACTACTTCTTCTTCTGTGTGAAGGGTTCCTGCTCTGTACCATCATTTTCGTTTTGTCAACATTAACCCGCAGTCCTACTTCCCGTGCCGCTGTTTCTAAAGGGTCGAAGACCTCCTTAATGGCTGAAATTGATCTTCCGACAATGTTAATGCCATCCGCATATCCGACAACTTGACTGCTCTTGAAACAAATATTGGAGCCAGTGTCTATTAGCGTTTTTCTTATTACATGTTCGAGCACAATGTTGAAGAGAGTGGGAGTCAGACCGTCCCCCTGTTTTAGTCCCTGCGATACTGATAATTCTTCCGACAATTCTCCGTCTATTTTGACCTGACATCTTGAGTCTGACATTGTGGCTTTGATGAGCCTAACCAATTTAGGTGGAATCTGGAATTGAAGTAGTATGTCATATAGACACTCCCGATCTATGCTATCATATGCTTGCTTGAAATCTATGAATAGTTTGTGTATATCTATATCAAACTCCCAGCACTTTGCCAAGATCTGCCTGACGGTGAACAGTTGGTCTGTTGTGGATCTACCGGTGCGGAAGCCTGCCTGATACTCTCCCAGTAGGTTTTCTGCATACTTATCAACTATTTGTTTCAGTATCATGGTGTAGATTTTATATGCTGTGCATAGAAGTGATATGCCTCTATGATTTTCGCATTTTAGTTTGTCACCTTTTTTGTGAATTGGACATATAATGCTTATTTGCCATTCCTCTGGGATTTTTTCCAAGGATTAGATTAATCTTACTGGAACATAAAAAGCGATGTTCACATCCATCGGGAGTCGGGACGAGAGGAGGGAGCAGCGAGAACAAAGTGTGTGTATTGTGTATGTAGGTACCGGTAAAACAAACAAATCCCAATATAAATCTCTCCGATCGGATGCTTGGAGTTTGAATTAACAGCTGATACCGGGGGTGGGTTAGATTGAAAAACGAAAAAAAAAATCTTATAAAGTTTTGGTTTGGTAACGTTCATCATAGATATCAACAAGTATTAGACAGAAGCGACAGAACTTTAACACTGTTATGCTACATACACATTTACGAACAAATCAGCGAGCCGAGCCCCGAATTATGGGAAAGGAACGAAGCTACCACAAGCGGTTGGCGTTTCGTGCCGTTTGCTGTTTGTTTCGTCCCTTTCTTATAAAGCATGGTTGGGTTCGTCTGTGCATATACGCAGCCTTCAAAACAGAACAATAAACCTTATCTGACTAACTACCTAAGATTGTGATTTTTTTACTGACCAATTTTATTAAAAATATGTTTCACGGATTCAGTTCTCATGTTTGGGGTTATTTTAAATTACTATTGTTTTCAATGATTAAATGTTACGATTTAAGGCAATACTCAAGTTATTCCATTAAAAAATGAATATTCATCCGAGATTTGTAAAATGTCATAAGATTTCGCATAATATGAAAATAAAAATGGACATAATATTATCCATGACACTATTTACTTTGCGAATTAATTTGGGTTGAATCTGGCGATCATACACAAAGATGGCAGACAAAAAATATGGAGACGATCAAGTTGGTAATTCCTAGTCGGAAGTATATTCGATGGTTCCTAAGAACAATGTTGGATGAGCGATTTTGTAGTTTTAGAGCAATTTAACTTTTCGTTTCTGTATTTTTACAGTTTTTGAGATGAAGAAGATTTGATATTAGGCATTTCATTTCTTTAAAAATTCCTAAAAAATACAACCCATTAAATCAACAAAATAAGTCAATAAATAAACCAATAGAGCGAATTTCCATTTTTAGCAGATCCGACATTGTTCTCCGGGATCGGGACCATCAATATGATTGAATTAGCTCAGAGGTCGATGCAATCGTACTTTTTTTTTAAATCTTTTCTGCTTTACGTTTTTCGAATGATAGTGGTTAATATTATCTTCGGTGATTAAATATGACTTATTTGTAAACTTGAACCACCCCCCGCGTTCGATAAAGTGATTCGGCAATGTTTACATTAAACGAGGAAATGTCTTGGATTGAATGTAAACTGTAAACTGTGATATAGGCGACTTCTGGCCCCAAGTCTCTGCGCCTAAGCCAAACAAACAAGGACGCTTATAGACGAGCGTGCCACCGCGCATCGTCGCGTCGCGCGTCGACCAGGAACCTGGGTACAATGGATAGGGCGCAGTCACTATAGCAGTTCACTCACCACTAAAAACAACTTGATTTTAAAAATTGTAGATGTGTTTAATGGTTTCTTCTTTTTGACGTGTTTTGAAAGATAATATTGCTATAACAAAACATTGATAAATCAGTCTAAGTAAAGAAAACAAATAGATATAGAGCTTTCTATTAAAACTCTACTTCGTTGATGTTTAATATGTCAACATTCAAAGAGATTCCGTTTAAGATGAAGCCATAATATATTTATGCCGGTAACCCGGGCGTTTATCGTGTTAAATTATCGTATACGAATAAGTAAGTAACCCGCCTCACTAGACTATGTCTGTTTTGAGACGGGTAAATAATATAGGTACTACCATATGCACCCTACCACGGTCTACATTGAACTATAAATTGCTGACCATGGTCCCGAATAGGCCACTTGCATGGATTTCATAACGACTTGGAAAAAATCATGTGGATAGATTTTTTTACTAAGATTACGAAAATGTTTGTCAGATTTTTTAGAAATGTATGGTTTTTTTATTATTAAATAAATAAATCCATTATTTGAGCTCGTGACGTCAATACATGAAAATGTCCCGTCTCCGATTATGTTCCCTTAATTTTGTAAAATTCCACACTTTTTTTATATGGCAACACTTTGATTTCCGGCGAATTTTTTAATTTGCGTTTAACGTTCACTGGATGTATTGTTTGTTCTATGTGAACTTATCCTTTGGTTTGATTTTTTTATAAAGATGGCGGTGTTTTGAGAGATGTTACGAAGAGAACCCCGTACAATTTTTTTTTGTTTAAGGCAATTCACCCTAAGAAGAGTGCTATGTGATGTGCTATTCGTGTGGAAAACGTTATTTTTTTAATGATTTTCGGCTATGTAATTATCGTTTTTTCGCACCCATAAAATTATGTCCCGTCTTTCCGGTTTAAAAAAAATGGTCTGATTTTTCGGATTGAAATTTTCAAAAACTCGCCAGGGTTTCAAAAATACGATTAAAAAAATACAGAATGTCTTAGAATATTTGCCTAAACCGGAAAAAAAATTTGATGCAAGTGGCCTATTGATTGCCGTTGCATGGTTCTTTCTGCCATTCGAAACTATTCATTTTTGCAAAATACTTCTATCGAACAACTTCCTTTGTTTAGTGACATGAATTTGATTCCATTAATTTTTTAACTATTAATTGTTTTTGTGTAATTCGTGGAATCTTATTTTTTTATTTATTTTTTTACTATGAATTTTTGTTACAGATGTTTTGGTTTACAAGGCCATTTTCAAACTGTGGTTAATCCACTTTGAGACGACTTATTTGTACGATTTTAAATATCAATTCTTGACAGACTGACAGCTGTAACAAAAATACATACTAAAATACTTGGAGAACTTGATAATAACAAACCATTATTTTTTCTTCTTTCTTGCCATTATTATTCAATTCCTTCGTTTAATTTTGTAAAGCAGGCCTGATTAGTTGAAAACCAATCACGCCAATCACAACATGAAGTGGCAATGCATTGATTCTCCATCCATTAAAGTCTTTTTTGGACACAGCATGATGTCTAAAAAACATGTTTGCAGTAATCTGTCCTTCAAAAACGTTCAGTGTATAGTGGATCCATTGAAGCGTCCAATGGCGTAGAAAGGAATACGTAACGGGTTTATAGGATTTGATCAACGCGAAGCTCCTTGCGAAATCGTTGGGATTATATTGAGAGGGATTTGTGGTTCATATTTTGGACTTAGTTTTTGAGGGAATTATTGAGTTCGGATTTGGAACAATCAATAAATTCTCACAAATTGCAGCAACAGCTAAATTTTACTTGCAATTTTAGTTTGATTTAATACTGAACACTCTATCTAAATTATATGGGATTGCATGATTCTTTAGATATTATATTTAATGCTGAAATCATGTCGAACTACATGTTGATAATGGAATGTTGATTTGCTTGATTTTCTCTCTGGATGCTGTTAATATTAGTTTTAAGCTTTTATTAGAAGATTACATAAAAAGTATCATGTTATGTTTTAGTAATAACATAAAAAAGTGAGAATTGTTGTCTGGAAAGTCTGAAGAAAATGTGGTAGAGAAAGCTACCTTTCATGTCGAACTTTCTTCACATTAGCGTCACTAAGGAGGCCCTGCAGAAAATATTTCTCCTCAGTGTCATCTTTAGGGGTGTTGTGTGGAGAGTATTTTTAGGATAGGAAGTTCTGGGAAGAAAACAGATATATGAGGGATGGGTAGGTATCTGGGAGTCAGTGGTTCCAGGACTGACGCACGAATGAATCCACCCCTCCCACTGCGGCGCAAGGCGATGTTCCAATAGAGCCCTGCTGGTGAGGTCAAAAGGTCTGCCTCATCCAGTCTATCTCGATCCGGCTTGCCACGTAGTTAATGAGTAGACGCATCCACCGCCAAGACCCGAGCACCCGTGCTGTCACCAAACTCAGCGAACCACTTGACAGAGGTGTTGGTTATCCAATAAATGGTTCCCGGGGCGGTAAAGCCTACAAAAAAACACCTAAAATTACACTTTGATTTATAAACAAAAATATCTTACATGTTAAAATAATAATATTAAATTCACGAAAATAAATGGAATTTTGTAGAGGCTATTAAATAATGTTCTTCTTTTAGGTTTAAAGTAATTAATTTTGTTTTCCTTGTCGGTCATATTAATAATTACAACTCGTTGCGGGTATTCCATCCCAACTGCAATTTATTAAATATTTATTATTCTCTAAAAGCAACACATCTAACCATATACCAGACCGCCAATGTTCCGATTTCGATTAGTGGCATCGCAAGAGTGATACTTGAAAATCTTGAAAGTTTCTTTCAATTTTATTTCTTATTAAATTAAGTGAAATAGTGCGCTCGCGTAGAAATTCAATCCCTTCTTATTTTTTTTACTCAGGATTTTAATAGAAAATATTATTAAGGTATAATATTTTTTCTTACATTAGCTCCACACTGAAAGTAATTACAAGCCTATGTAATCTTTGAGGATGCTGTGTGAAGGGTATTTTTAGAAAAGAAGGAGAGGAAGTTCAGGAAAGGAAAAGGTACAGGGGGTGGGTGGGAATTTGGAGGTCAGTGCGTCCAGGAGTAATAGACGTATGAATCCGTCCCTCGCCCTGCGGTGGAAGGCAATGGATCGAGAGAGTTCGGCTAGAGAAGTCAATGTTAGGTCTCCCTCAACCCCTTCGATCTGGCCGCGTCGCAGTACCACGTGCTAAATCACCAAACGTAGCGAATCTCTTGAGATGACCTATGGCAGGAGTTTTGGTTAACCAATAAATGGTTCCCGTGGCGGCGTACCCATACCCGCCTTCAAAATTGATGCCTATCAAAATAACTGGATTCGTGAAATAATAATAATTCCTTATTCCAGGATGTGGGGAGGATAGTGCAATCCCACACGTCTCGTATAGTTGTACGTATTTATATATTTACACAGTAAATAAATAAGATCCTATAAGGACTGTCCGTAAAATAAAGTCTCCAAGGTGCTGCGGTCGCTAGGAACAACTTCACGCGAGATCCGGCAACACCGGCTTAGAGCCCTATCTTCCCTTCGCCAAATCCCCACCACGTTGCACTCTCTGCGACATCTAGCCTTGGCGTGGCAGCCTTTCACGATGGAGCCTCTCGCGAATATATGCTCGCGAAGAAATTCTATTTTTTTTCTCAGGCGTATTTTATTCACTTTGTCGATGCTTGGCAATATGAACGTTCATTTTCAGTAAATTTATTTTTCTAAGTGTCTTACGACATATGCGACATGGCAGTTATCTTTTTAAGGTCAATGAAACTTAACCGTCATAATCAAATCCAAACTCATGGCTTTGCGGAAATCCCTTAGAATTAATCACACAACCTCCCGCCATTATTTTCTAAGTGCATTCTGTATCAAAACCGTAAAAAGGTATAACCTATTTTCAATTATTATATTTCTCCATTAATATTGAAGTAGCCAGGTGGGCAATATTTCCTTATTAAAAGTGGGGGATAATATCCCAAATACGGGGAAAAAGTCACTAGATTGGGTGCGAGCGAGAAAGTTCCCCTACGAAAAATAATAATAATGTATCATAATTTGGTAGGAAAACAAAATATCTACGCACCTTTCGATGGGATTGTCTATTTGTTCTCATAATGTGGACATTAAAACCACATTAAAGCAATGTAATATTAATTGAGATTGGAGATTATGTAATATTTAATAAAAAAATTGTAATGCTTCGTGAAACGTTTTTTGGTATAGGTACCTTTGAAAGAGTGTATAAAAACTGGTGAAAATTTGTCTTGGTTTCGTAATGTATATGTAATTTAATATTTCCTTTTGTATTATTTTTTTGTGTTAAGTCATCGTTATGCGACAATTAACGCAAAAACGGTACATTCGTCGAATGACAGTAGGTGTCCGTCGTGCGTTATCGACTTTCAAATTTATGTGATTTTCTATGGCTTTCAATGGCGTGTCTATGCCTGTCGTGTGTTGATTTCAGTTGGTTATTTTGATTAAATGCGTACTTAAAAACACGAATAACTATTTATTAGTTATTATAACTAATTACATATAAGCCTGATAGTCGTTCATAAACAAATATCGGTTTATCGTATTATTTTGATGTTTGTTCACGATGACATTCGATTCGAAAAATTTTCCACGACTAACATCTCTTAACGAGGTTTACGCGGCGTATGCGCCATCGTTTCAGGCGTTAGCAACTGCTTTCTGGAGTTGGTGTCTTAAAACAGGTGTAGTATTTAGCTCGTTAGCGCGATACGGAATACCGCATTTAAGATTACTGTAGAAATTTGTCAAAAAAAATACAGAATCACCCTTCAGATCTTATTGTTAACTGGACAATAGTAATAGGGCATGTACATATTAATTTGACATAATATATGTAACAGATGGTCACTGGTAACTTATAACAGCAATGTGTAAATATTTATTCGAGAATCTTCGAGAGGAAAAATGATTTTTCGCACATTAGTACTGTATACAGTGTGTACACTAATAGAGACAAACCGGGAATGGATTCTGCAAGTCAGGATATGATCTCTGTCTTCCATAACGGCGTTTTTCACGCACCTGTTCATTGCCCGAAATTTTCGCTATACATTTCCTTGTAGAGTGGCGTGCTACTTGCTTATAAAATTTTTCCTTCGTTTATAAAAAATATATAATGTGGATAAAAGAGAAGACACACCGGAATACACATTCAATTTCGTAGATATAAACAAGTAACTGTTTTTTAGGAAATACCTTTCTCACGTCAGTCAAAGAAGTAATATAGTTTCAATTCATACAACTAACAACTCTAGACATTTCTTATATAGCCAATATATATGCGGCAAATGAAGACAAATGTGCGGTGTCCCACTCCCCCCAGGCCGCGCGGGTCACACGCCCCTAATGTGATTAAATCACGTGACGCACCACCCTCTCCCACGATGCAATATACCCCCACGCCAAAACCAATATGTCCGATAAATGGACTGCTTTCTCAAGAGAACTGGATTCAATCCGAGAATTTATGGCTGGCGATTCATTCTACACGTAACTCGCAGTGACACCAAGTCGAAGGTTTGGTAATCCAACGATGTTGGACGTAACAAAAGCACTAGATTCTAGAAAAAAATATTAATTGTGACTATTAATTTAGCATATTTATTTTAAACTCTTAAGACTACTTATAAAATAATGTTTTCATTACGTAACGTGCTCTCATACATAGTAGAGTAGATTACCAATTAATGTTGGATGATTTCTGGAACACAGAATTTAAAAAAAAAACTGTAAAATACGGTGATAGAACAAAGAGGCGTAAAATTCATAAAAATGTTTAACGCATTCCATGAAGACATTAAAAAGCGACATCAAAACAAGGTCAGGTGTTCTACCTCTGTGGAATATGAAAACAAATAACTACAATATATTGTGAACAAATATCTGGGTCTGTAAACCGTAACCACATACCGTAGTAATTGTTAAAAATATAACATTTAATATCGTACTACATTTTTTAATAACGTAATATTAATTATTATGAGATTAATTTTTATGTATTAATAAATTATTCGTATGTTATTGCAAACAAATAAACATGAAAATGCGAGATTTCTTACAATCTCACTCAGATCTGTAAGATACAATATTGTGCAAAAACAATTGAATAAAAATAAATAAATTATGAAACGGTGTCAAAAATACAGTAACCCGACAAAAAATAGAAGGACTTCACCTAATGCAGAAAAAGTTGAAAATATAAATTATAGAAAAAATTAAAATTAGGATAACAAAATATGGCATAGAATTGCACAGAGGAGTTTTACTGACTGACGCTCGGCACTCTAGGCATAAGGAACTATATCAAAATGGTATGTGTAGCTAACTCGCCAATTCCTGGCCTACGAATATTATCGATATTTTTAACATTACCTACAAATTCGATACATCATCATATTGAAGCAAATCTTTCATGTCAAAATATTATTTCTGAAAATGTTTAAATTATTAAATTATTTAATATTTATCCAATTTAAATACATGTGAAACCATTGTATATTACTTATTACTAAGCCTTGTGTAAAAAAATGTGACCATTTGCACCCAAAGCAATAGCTAACATGTAAAAGAGCAATAAATACAAGATATAAGTAGGGTCAAAAACATATACAAAAAGTAACTACAAATACAACATTTGGGCAAAAATGCTTCTTATACTTTAATAGGTACTAAACTTTACAATAAAATAACTCTCGTTTAAAAACCACACCAACATCATTACATTTAAATGTATCCTTCAAATGTGGACTACACGACCATCTCAGATCATACCAGGGGCGTGCACAGAGTTTTTGATCAGGGTAGGCAGTAGGAAAATATAACAAGTTTCACAGATTAAAATTTCCATATTCTATCAGATAATTTCAGAATTAAAGTACAACAAACGTTTTTGAACCAACAATTAGCATTTATAAAAGACAACTATTTGATAGAAGTACATAACAACAGATGTTTTTGTCGTCACTGATTGCCATTTGCTAAATTTGTTCTAGAAAGCACTGCTTAATACTAACAAAAAAACCTCATAGAAACAAATTTAAAACGACAGTTCTACTCTATGCTTTGTGCATTTCGTAAACATTGAATTATGTCTTGTATGAAGTTAGTTCTAGTCAGAAATAATTCCTGCTTAGACTGCATTTTAGTGAGGCAGTCGGAGGGAGCGCGTGTAGTTTCTAGTTACAGTTTATGCCGCGTTTGTAGTATGCGGTTTGATGTGGCGCTCGCATAGTTTCGGTTGCTCAGCTTTTTCGAGCTTATTTTTGAAAGTGTGTATTTATTTTTGGCAATAATTTAATAAATTATAATATTATTTACATGCTTATGTTTTACAAATACGGTAGGGTAGGCAGTGCTTATGTGCCTATATGGAGTGCACGCCCCTGGATCATACGATGTACGTCGTGATTACTTCAAGATTGATACACTTAAAACTAGAAGGCAATTGACTGATCTTATATGTTTACATAAAATTATTCACGGCCATCTTGATACTACATTATGTCTTAACAGTATTGAAATTAATGTCCCCAATTACCATTGTTTAAGACGCCATAACATTTTTCATATGAATACATTTAAAAATAATATCGCCTACTTTAGCCCTCTGACCCAGATGTGTCGACTGTATAACAAGATAGACTGCGCTGATGTGGATATTTTCGTTGACAATTTGTACGGATTTAAAAAAAAAAGTTCTAGCGCTGTTAAAAAGTACTAACTAATTATGTTGTGTGAATTGTCTTTGTATGCATGCTCGCGTATTTCATATGTCTTTTACCACTCATTGCAATGTGTTACTTGAGTGACCTTGTATATAATTCTGTATTTTTATTTGTGATGTTTTTGTTTTTCTAATTGTATTTATTTGTATTTAATTGTATGTAATTGTAGATTTTTATAATTGTGTAATAACTGAGTTTTATAACTGGATTGTTCTCATGTAAATGTAAACATCTGTAAAACCCAGTATAAATAAATAAATAAATAAAATCTCAAATAAAAATTTGGATTCAAAATATAGGGAAATCATAATATATTTAGATAGAAAATATATTGATACCAAATACAGGCTGAAACCGATATCACCCATCTGCAATAAAAATACTATCTAATTTATTTTATTATTATTCCGGAAAAACTACTATATATATTTTTTCAAATACAAGTTTAATGAAACCCTCAGCACGGGAGATCCCAGAACGGACATCATTGTCTCTACTTGTAACAAAAAAGTAAGATAATAAAACATTTGTTTTGAGTAACCACTCATAATACACGACGATGTAACATTACTAGACATACGTATTTTTGGGAGGCGGGAACGGCTACCTCCACCCCGGGAACTATTTATTGAATAGCCAACACCTCTGCCATAGGTCACCCCAAGTGGTTCGTAACGTTCGATGACTTTGCAAGGGTGCCCGGGTTCATGGGTTGAGGTTTGTCTGAATCTGCCAGCGGATGACCTGGACACACTAAACCCTAGATTCCTACCCACCCCTCTTACCTTTTTCCTTCCAAGAACTTCCTCTCCGTCATTTCCTTAAAAATACTCTCCACACGGCTTCCCAAAAGATGACATGCCCTGAGGAAAATTATTTTTCTCAGGGGCTCCTGTGTACAGCTAATATTAAAAAAATGAAGTATGAGTATGAGGCGTACCTGCGTTATTAAAATAAATTTACCAAAATAATAGAAAATATTAATTTAACAACGATTTGTAGAAACAAAATGTGTCTAGGTACTCTAATTAAAACTGTGTAAGATGATGAAAATATATTTTTTAATGGATCTCGTGCCCAGCATCAGAGTAACCGCTGACATTTTTAACGTCCTTTGGCGCTGCTCAGTAGATACTATGAGACCAGTATGACTGAGACCGCGGCATAAAACTATTTTGAAAAGCTGTCAACACATTGGCCTTTCAGCTCCGAGCTTTAAGCTCTGCGCAGAGGTGGTCTCGCCGCAACGGCTCTGGCTCTCGTCTTAGAGCTTTTACTTTCAGCTTTCGGTGAAACATTTTACAGTCAGTTGACACGTCACCAGCGAAGATAACAATGGAAATAGACGAACTAATGGAATATGAAATAACTTTTTGTGTGGGCTCGAAACGTAAACTGTGCTGAATGTTTTCTGAAATTTTAGTCTTGAAGTATACGTAAACAAACATATTCGTTTTTTTTTCTTCTTTTTATTCTTTTATAAGTTCCGCGTATTTTGGAGGTTATACGACATTAATGACTTTGAAATTCTAGTCTTAGAATGTATGGTATTGCAAGTTTATTAATCTTGGAATATGTTAGCTGTTTACGCGTTAGTAAACAAACGCATTTGTGGCCTTCTTCTTATTCTTGAGAAGTTCTGCGTCTATTTGAGTTAGACGACATTATGACACTGAAATTCTAGAATTGGTAGACAAACGTTTTAGTAGTTTTCTTCGTATTCTTTTACAAGTTCTGGATCTATTGAAGTCTAGAAGACATTAATAACGCTAAATTTCTGGACTTTGAATGTACGTAAACACACGTTTTTGTGGTTTTCTTCTAATTAGTTTACAAGTTCCGTGTCTATTGAAAGTTAGACGATATTAACGATTTTGAAATTCTAATCTTGGAATATACGTAAGAATACATATTTGTAATTTTTTTCTCAATCTTAAAGTTCTGCGTCTATTTGAGTTTAGGTTAGGTTAGGTTTAATTAATGGCACTGAATTTTAAGTCTTTAAAAATTGTATACGTTAACAAACGTATTAGTGGTTTTCTTATTATTATTTTAAAAGATCCGCGTCTATTGGAGCTAAGACGACGTTAATGACACTGAAATTCTAGTTTTGGAAAACATGTCTAAAGGTAAATAAACATATATTTATTAATTATTGGTTCGATATCATTTCTGACAAGTGCTGAAGCAATATTCGAATTCTCATCATAAATCGAACATCATTTGTCTTTTACATATTAAATCTATATGTTTGTGGTCGCTCTCCTCCGAAACGGCTCGACCGATTTTTATGAATTTTTTTATGTGTATTTGGTGGTATGAGAATAGGTCGTAAAGTATATTTCATACCACTAGGTGATTAGGGTGTTCCTATCCAGAACAGACGAGCGGGCTGGCAAGCGGGCAGTGTGGATTTGATTTTTATGCAAATTAATATGTGGCGGAGTAAGTTAGTTTATCGTGGTTATAAAGGTTGAATAACCATCCAGTAGATAGCGTTGTGTTTCGTGAGACACAGCGACGCGTAGCCGGGTCAGCTAGTATGATATAAAATAACATCTGGACGGATAACGGTCCGGAACATTAGAAAGACATTTTAAAATATCCTACTAGTGACCTAGGAAACATCAATAGTTTATTTAATTAACTACTAGTTTTTTGCATTATAATTGACTAGCTTTTACCCGCGGCTTCGCTCGCATGGTATTAGTGGGAAATTACTGGCATAATTATTGGCATAATTGTTATTATTCTTGCTTTTTTGTCTAATAAAAAAATAATTATTGTTTAATACAAAATTTCAAAATTTGTGAATGACATTTCGCAAATAAAAATTCTATTTTAGAAAATATTTTAATTATAGAAATTTAGTACCTACTCCCCTAATTTATTCTGATGATTTCGCCTTAAGTAGGAATTAGTATTTTATATATATTTGAATCCAGAGTAACCTAAAGAAATAACAAAATGACAACCCACGTCAAATAATTACATAGCAACGCTATGCTTTTCGTCCGGACAATAAACATTTTTAGAAATGGGTAGATATTAACTATGAAGCCAACAAAGCACTGTTTTTATGGTGAATTGCCTAGTTAAAAAAAAAAACATTGTTTCCAAGGTAACAATTTGTTTGACGTTTGCAATAACTCGATTTTGTTAGGGACAGAAAACGTATGAAAAATAATTGCATAACGCTACAGCTTATTCATAACGCCAGAGCTTACCAATATATATAGCCTATGTTACTCGCAAATAATGCAGCTTTCGATTAGTGAAAGAATTTTTAAATTCTATTCGGTGTTTATTGCGTGAAAGAATAACACTCATCCATACATAAGGATAACTTCTGGATATAAGAAAGGAGTTTATGGAGTAATTTACCATTCTCCAAATGCAAGTACCAAAGACTTTCTATCATTTATAGAGACCTGGTGCACCCTAAATCTTCAAGAAGAAGAAGATAATATCTTAACTGGTGACTTCAATATAAATTTCAATAACTTTAAGGATACATATACTAAAAGACTAAAACAAATTATTCAAACTTTGGGAATGAAACAACTTGTTAAAAGTGAGACACGAATAACAGATAAATCCAGTACGTTAATTGACCTTGTCATATCCAACAGATTGGATTTGAAAGTAATAGTTCTTGATGAACCGAAAATAACCGATCATAACCTTATCCACATTACAGATAACATAAAAAGAAATAAGACGAAAACCAGCAAAATAATAACATACAGAAACTATAAAAAATATAGCAGTGAAAGATTAATTGAACTTCTGGGTGATATGGATGAACTTCATCAAATGGAATACAACGAAAAGTCTAAATCATTAATAAATAACCTACAAGAAGTAATTGATAAGTTAACACCAATCCAAACTACTAAAATAACAGGAACAAATAAATGGTATAATATAGAACTACAAACAATACAAAATGAAAGAGATAGATTGTACAAAATTGCGAAAATCTCAAGAAACTCTCAAGACTGGAAAGCATTCAAAAATATGAGAAATAAATACACAAAAAAATTGAAAATTTGTAAGAACGATTACTTCAAAAACAAAATTATCTCTGAAAAAGGAGACACTAAAAAAATGTGGAAAACCATAAAAGGATTACTGCAAACCGAAGATAAAGGGATGAAGTACGACATTGAATTTCCTCATCAGATACAGGGTACCATACAGAACTGTTTCAACAAATATTTCGTAAAAAGCATAATAGAATTGCATCAGAGTATACCAATACTGAAGAAAGACAACTACGTGAGAAATGTTCGGCTAAACCGAGAAAAACTTGTGTTTAAAGAGATTGATGAAACATATCTTTTACAGATTCTTAACAGCACCAAATCAAAAGAGAGTCCAGATGGAATAAGTTTTAAAGTTTTGAGAGATGCAATGCCAGCGATAGGACATCATTTACTGGATATAATAAATGAATCATTAAGAACTGGAAAATTTCCAAACACATGGAAAACTTCTACTGTGATCCCGATTCCGAAAGTTGTTAATACCAGAAAATGTGAAGAATTTAGACCAATAAATATGTTACCAAAATACGAACAGTTACTAGAAATTGTAATAAAAAAACAACTCGTTGAGTATTTGGAAAAACATAATATATTATGTGACGAGCAATCAGGATTCCGGAACAACAACTCTTGCGAAGCGGCGATAAATATAGTGATTGATACATGGAAGAAAGAAACAGATAAAAAAAAAATCACCATTGCAGCATTCTTAGATTTCAAAAGAGCATTTGAAACGATAGAAAGGAAAATACTTTTGGAAAAACTAGAAGACATAGGTCTTTCTGACGTAGCTCTGAATCTATTCAAAGAATATCTCCAGGAAAGAAAACAGGTAACGAAAGTTGAAAGCTCAGAATCAGAACCGATAGAAAACAACCTTGGTGTTCCGCAAGGGTCGGTACTAGGTCCGATTCTATTTATAATTTACATAAATGATATTATTAAAACTATTAAACATTGCAAAATTAGACTATTTGCAGACGATACCTTAATCTATATTTCGTGTGAAGATTACATAGATGCAATTAACAAAATAAACGAAGACCTACAAAATATATCAAAATGGCTGATATTAAACAAATTGAAACTGAACGTAAACAAAACAAAATATATGGAAATAGGCAATAAAAAACGTAACACAGGGTTAAATTTGACAATTAATGGTGAAAAAATTGGAAAAGTAAATGAAATCAAATACCTGGGTGTAATACTCGATTCAAAACTGACTTTCACAGCAAACTTTGAATATGTGCTTAAAAAGGTGTCAAAAAAGGTAAATTTTCTTAGAAGACTAAGACATAAATTAAATAGAAACACTACGGAGCTCATTTATAAAACTATTGTTGCTCCACATTTGGATTACTGCTCTACAATGTTATATTTGGCCAATGAAGGAAATTTAAACAAAATAGAAGTTATACAGAACAGAGCTATGAGATGTATACTGGGAAAAGGCAAATACGCAAGGATTAATAAAATGAGAGAGGAGCTAAATTGGATTCCAATAAAAAAAAGACTACTATTTAATGTATTAATTTTTGTGCATAAAATTATGAAAAACCAAATGCCAAAATACTTTATGGATGAAATTGTTTTTAATAGAGACGTACATAATTATGAAACAAGAAATATAAACAGAGTTCGATTGCCACAAATGAAGAAATCAAAATCACAGAACTGCCTAATGTACAGAGGACTAAAGATGTATGATGAAATGCCTGAAAGTATGAAGAATGAAGAAAGAATGAATGTATTTAAAAAGAAATGTTATGCTTACTGTAAAAATATTTAAATTTATCAAATGAAATGTTACATTGTGCTTATTAGTTTATACTCATGTAGTCTAAACTAACTCAATAAATAATAATAAAAAAAAAATAAAAAAAATACAAACTTTCGCCTTTATAATATCTATATATAAGATTTGGTGATGTTTATGAGTATTGTACAATACATATATGTATAGGGTGCACATTTACATATAACTGCTTAATCAACTCAAATTTCGGTTTTTCTGAGATGTCTAACTAATCAACTGGACGATCGAAATATATAAATCAAATACATCTTATTGTTTAGAAAATTGGGTTAAAAGCATAAGGGTAGCCAAAAAACCACATATACAGGCTGAGAAAATACTTTAAAGAGATTTCACATCTGACTGCGTCATAATGTTTTAATGATTTTACAGTCATCAATGAATGATCAAGTTTGTCATTTAGGTATAAATTACTCAACATTTTGGGTCATGACATCAAAAGCTCATTCTTCATTCTTTAAACAATAAACAAATTTATTTATTTCAGACTTTCTTTCGGAAGCTTCGTGTGAGGCAATGTCCCCTTGCTCTATAGAGCAGTTAGTATTAGCTAGTAGCCCTCCCTTCCTCTACCTCTTCTCCCGCACACATGCGCCGTCTGTGGTTCGTTTGGGGACACGGGACATGCGGCTGTGTTCACACTATTAATAATATTCATTGTTTGTTTATACAACTGGCACGCGCGGCTTGTTAAACACCATTCCCAAAACTCTCTTCGTAATTTCCAATTTCCATACAACTTAGCAAAAAAGCTCAAAGAAATCATTCCGAAAACAAATAACACACATACAAGTGGTTCGAACCTTTTTACAATTCATCGAAACTGACTTATAATATTGAACTATTTAATCCATGCTTAAGAAACCGCTTTATCGCCTTGAATCAAATACGCAAAGGCAAGTTTTTCTTTCAGTACTAAGCACTTAATAAAAACGCATTTTCAATATCATGCAACTCATTGCGAGCTTTATGTAAATGATGGGAGACTTTTTTGATGTATCTAAAATTATTTGTACGAGTCGATTGTGGATGTTGTCGTGGCGTAACAGGAAAACTACTGTAAATACAGGAATTGTTGAAATATCATATACCAGGAAAATGGCATATTTCAATTTTGAAAAATGGCTTGTTAAACACAAAAGCGGTATGCCGAAACTACAAACGTTCACTAATAGAACAAATTTTGTAAAATAAATCTTTCCATTATGTATTTTCATAACAATGTACAGTATTTACAAGAACAATGCAATTTATTGGATAAACGAATACGACGTCGGGATTTCAATTCCTTGGTTAGATGAGTGTCAACACAAACATCATTTTCCGCTTACTCTGATGGTAGTAGGACATTTTTCAATAGTTTTAGGTTTCAGTCGTGTTAATCTTTCTAAAAAAATTTTTTTACTTAAATATTTTATCGAAAATAATTTTATTTCCGATTTAATTCTACCTAATTCAAAAATAAAAATTAAAAAAAATATATTTTATCACTGCGTCGCAAGTATTATAGAAAGGTCTCAATTTGGGAGCCGGGAATGGGTACGCCACCTCGGGAACCTTTATTGGATAACCAACACCTCTGCCATAGGTCACCCCAAGTGGTTCGCTACGTTTGGTGATTTAGCAGGGGTGCCCGGGTTCACGGGGGGAGGTTTATCTAGGTTGTGGAGGTGGAAGACCAGGACACACAAAACCCCAGATTCCTACCCACCCCTTAAACCCTCTTCCATCCCAGAACTCTCCTCCCCCTCCTTTCCTTAAAAAACCCTCCTCACAGCATCCTTAAAGATGACATAGGCCCTGAGGGAAATTATTTTCCTCAGGGCTTCCTGTGTGGAGCTCATGTAAAAAAAAAATTCAGTCGATTTAGGGATATTAAGGAATACCTACTTACACAAAATATAACTAAGTGTCGCCAAAGGGGTGTTCAGAGAGGCTGTATCGCCAGTTAGCAAAAGCTTTTTTTTTTTTTTTTTCTTTTTTTTTTTTCTTTTTTTTTTCCCATTGTATCTACATACATACAAAAGTAATTTTACATAATTTCTAAATACTAATTATAATTTTATATAATTTATAAATACAGTAAGAGTAAATATAAGGTACAAGTAATGTAAAAGTTAGCAATAAGTAAAATATATAATAGAAAAGAGTAGGTAATGGGAACCCACTAAGGCACTGCCTGTGTGTGGATAATATAAACAAGATTGCTATATATACATCAATAAGTATATGTAAAAAATGTAAATTTTAAACTAAAGGTTTAGAAATATAGTAATCTGTGAAAACATTATAGTAAAATAAAATAAAATAGTGAAACATAAATTTTGTTGATTTTTTGTTAAAGTAAAGAAAGTAAATAAAGTTAGAATTGTATTGAAAAGTGAAACATGAAGGTTTTCAAATAATTTATAGAAAAAATGTTCCAACATCTGCATCATTCAACCATAATTTTAATTCTTTTACGTAAAGTGATATTTTATCTGCCATTTGAATGTGTTTTGGTAGAAGATTAAAAGTACGAGGACCAATAAAGCTGCTATGTGTTTGCATTAATTTAGTATTGGTTTGGGGGGAGTAAAACATATTATTAGTTCTTTTGCTAATTCTATTTTCATTTTTTACGAAGCAATTTTTATTTTTATATATATATTTCATAGTCTGCAATATAAATAATTTACGGATATTGAATATTTTTGTCTCTTTGAATAATAACTCTGTTGAGAATGTTTTTTTTCTATTATACATAACTTAATAATGCGCTTTTGAGTGGTTTGTAAAGGCTTAATAAATGCATCAAGCGCACCACCCCATCCTATAATGCCGTAGATTATTGAAGATTGAACCAAGGAAAAGTAAGTAAGCTTTAAAACATATTTTCATTCAAATGAATCAAGTAAAAAACTACTTGTCTTTACGATGTATATAAGTACCTACGAACAAGTAAATAAATCGACTAACCGATAAATCAATTCATTTGATATACGTTCACCGTTCCCTAGGCCAACTGCAGATCGCTAACTTGCAAACAACAGTTGACGTCGAATATATTAAGATCAATTTGCCATTGTGAACTGTGACTTATTCGTTAGCGATATGCAGTCGTGCTAGGGAATGTTGAGAAGTTACAGAAAGTTACCATTAATCATTATCGATCGACCGTGCTAGGGGGCCTTACTTACCAATTCCAAACCTATAATAAACTTTAAAAATTTTATCTAATAATAAGTTAGTATTGATAACCTAAATATAATCTATTACTAAATATTCTAAAAATACACACACTAGAAGACAGACGTAAAATAAACGACTTTACATTTTTATTCAAAATACTTAACTCTAAATTCGACTGTTGCGAACTCCTACAACTCATAAACTTACGAATATCGACAGTAACCAAAGGACAAAATATACTATTCTACTGCAGCATTTATAAGCGGAACTACATTGCCCACTCTCCGATACAACGATTTCACACTATGGGAAATAAGTACTTAGGTGATGTTGACATATTTAACATCAACTTGGCGAATCTTGTGGATCTTGTAAAAAACTTATTCCAAAACTATTCCTAAACATCAAAATTTTTGTAAACCTATCAAATCGCTGTATTTTTTTGTATTTTTGTGACTTAATTTTTTATTCTAATTTAATTTTTGTTATTTCTTTATCCGTTTAAAAATCATCTGTCATGAATTAATTGTAGGTACTACTAAACATGTAAAAGCCCTCTAGGCGTTAAATAAATAAATGAAAGCTAGTTCTATTGATAAACTTACTTCGATGGCCAAGTTGGCGGTATCGATTCCGCTCAGTTGTTGACGTGACCCTTCTAGACCCCCAGAGGTGACTGCCAAAATCAACACCATGAATGTAATAGAAAAAAGGATGTTAGCTATTTTTTAAAATTACCCAAACTTCTTTTCTTATTTCCACCCTTTTCCTAATCTATGGAGCCCATAAAATATAAAGCAGGGGGCCTAGTCCCACCCCCTCCCCTTGACGTAAACTCGTGATGAGATATGGCCGCCAGGGGAGTATTGGAGTGTCCGGCTACACCCGTGACTGGGATACGAATACCTTCATCGGCTGACCATTGACCAATAGTGGCGGAATAGGCTTTTCTTTTTTACTGTTTTAAATCTGGCTACAAAAATGTTGGCATTTAAAAAATATAAATTTTAATAAACATAAAATAATTTTTTTTATAATGCGTCATTTCCGCGCATAGAACATGAAAATTTATGTTTGAAAACTATTGGATTCACGAAAAATATTAAGAATGCTACACAGCATGAACAATTTTCTATGTATCCGTGTATATATAGGCATCTAAATAAATTCTGTACCAATTGCTCTTCCTACCAGAATGTAGATATTCAATTGAAACTTGACCAGATATAAAATAATATTTTATAATGATTTATTATATATTTTTACTATATTATAGTAAAAAATCATTTCAATAAAAGGACTACTTCTGCTTTTTATTCAATTAAACCGTTCTTTTTAGACATATTTCTGTGAAATTATTTTATTTAAATTTATTTTATACTCATACTCTCAACTATTTTTACTGATTATAGAAAACAAAACATCTGTTTGATGCAGTTGTTCGATTTTTGACAAATATTTGTAAATTCATCAAAAAATATTCTTTGTTTATGAGAAATGCATGTTTCTTTTGAATTACATATACCATTATTGCGGTCAGTATTCTGAATCTTTAAGTTTTTCACTGAAAACAAAACTAGATATTATTTAACTTCAGTATTAAAAAAAACTGTTTTTCACCATAATCTGATGTAGTCCTGGGAGATAGCGTAATAAAATGTTTAGTTGGTAAAGTGGACGAAAAAGTTGTTAATTGTAATTATGACAAGGACAAATCAGTTTAAAAGATCCGAGAAAAACATAAAGATAGGTGTTTATGATCTTACAAACCAAGATACTTAGTCGTACTATCCGGACGACGCACAAAATGGCCGGATAATTTTACACGTTTACATTTCAAAACATTGGCATTAAACAGGAATTCTATCTTATTTTTCTTTATGGTAGATGATATTGTAGAATGAGACAAGCCAAACTCCTTCGCGAGGATTACATTTGATTCTTCTGAACGGTGTAATATAGCACTTTTCTTCTATTGAAAAATTCTTTCGCTTCAAGAAACTCATTGTGTCGAGCATCCTAGTCACAAGCGAGGCGCGGGACGGCGAGGTATTACTGCATAGGCTTTGTCGGTGCAAAGGTATTGGTGCGTAGATCGCTTCTAGCAGTTGGTCGCCTAAAACTAAGTCGCGCTAAACGGATACGTTTTCCTACTAATGAAACCTAACTTGAGTTTATATTGTCGTCGATAAAAACTGTAGGCCGTTATATGCGAAGACGTTATATCCGAATTCTACTGTAGTAACAGAAATTAAAAAATGTATATATTTTCAATTTCTTGAAATGATTTGCCAAGATACGCGGAACGCACTCCCTTCGTGATATATGCGTCGATGTATCGCAAAGTTATTCCACAAAAAGGTCATAAAGTATTATTTTTCCACTCGGGTTTTATTGTTTTATTCATAGTACGATTATTTTAGGCAAGAAAATGTGAAACACCTATCCACTAAAATATGTTTGAAGAAAGAATACCAAACGCATAGGATAAATTTATGTCAGAATTTTACAACCGAATTTAAATAATGAAAAAACAAACATTTCTAATACATAATATTGTATCATTATAAAAACTTACATTAATCCTCGTTCAGTAAACATTTTGTTACAATTTCTTATTTTATCGTCCCTATACAATAAACTGTCTGAAAAAATAATGATTATTTATTAAAAAAAAAACATTATTGAACGCATTGAATTTGCGTTGTGTTCCGAATTTTTGCCTAAATTCGTTTAAAAAAGAAGGCTTCCTTTTTTGTGGCGCGCCCAGGTAAGTTAATTGATTTATTTATTAATATTTAGATCGAATTTATACCAAACACCCTGTAATATTAATAATATCAACAACTTCTGATATCTCCCATTTTCATGATATGATTTTGATGGTGACATGCAACACTAACGCCTCCTAGCGGCGTGAGTTGTGTGCCTTGATTTTCTTTCATAAATGTAATATACATTGCAATTAAAAGAAATGTCAATGTAATATGTTAGCGCCTCTCGTGGACAGCAACAGTAAACTATTGGCAGCATGTTGATACTGCCAATAGTTTACTGAAGTTGGATGTATTATCAATATTATATGGGATAGTTATTGGTTTATACATATTAATTGATTATATTTTTATGAATTGATGAATATTTATTTTAACAAAAAATTGGAACACCTCAGTGGTACTCTAGTCTAATGTGGTGTTTTGAAGTAAAATATTTTTGAAAATGATAGGTTTAAAATTTTACTATCGTTATTTGTAGTTGTGGATACTATTAGAAATAATTCCTTTTAATTAAAAGGTTTCCCTTTATTTTTTTTTTATTTTTAAATCGTACATGTAGTTTGTTGCTCGATGTCACTTTCAATTGAGGTACATTATTTTGAATTGAAACTGTAAAACACTTTCCTGCAATTTGTTCTAATCTCTTGCGCAATGACGTTGATATGATCGTTTTAAAAAATGTTAATATTGATGATAATTTCTATACAGTTGGGAGCAGAAAAAGAATTTTCAAGAAAATTCCAATAAAAAAACGCAAGACACGTTTCAAAAATATCATTCCAACGTTGATCTGATATTTAACTTCCGTGATCATAAAAACTTACGCAGAAGTTGACGTTAATCAAAAAAGAAAGCAAGAGGATAATTATAATAATTAGCCCAACTCTAACGTTGGAGCACAATTTTTTTATAGTAAAAAAAACGTATGTACAAACGAACTCAAAAACAATAAAGAATAATTCGAAAACAAAAATAATGTTATATTATTACCAATACTTTCCAAAGTGCGTGCATGCTTTTAATTAAACTTTTGAACAAAGTCAACTTGTCCAAACTAAAGGAAACGAATTCGATTGATATTGTTTAAATTAAACACGCCCCCCACGCGCAGAACAAAACACAATCGTTTAAAATTTATCTATTCTTATTAAACAGGTTGTATTTTTCTCAAGGGGTGAACATTGCCATCCGTATCTAAACCCAGTACACATTATTTTACATTATTTAAAATATGTATTCATAAAATCCCTGTTTTTATTGGAAATTTTTAAAAAATCACTTGTTTTGAACTGATTCACCCAGACATCAAAACGTTTTCTTTTTCTGGACCATGAACTTTCGAACTCCGCAAGGACAAGAGTTTTGTCTCATAATAATGTGTCTTAGTAATATCACGCTACGTTTAACTCTCCTGTCGGTTCGAAATGTAAATAATTTAATGTTCCTTTAACATTGACCAAAGAAAACTTAAACAAATACAACGCTACCCGCTTTCTCCCATAAACGACAATTTTCTTTCCGCAATGTGGCACGCTAACTTCTCATCACAATGAGGTATTTTGACAAACTATGAATACCGTTAATAAAAAAATTAATGAAAAAAATTGTTATTTTAATATATATATATTTTTTTCATTTAAAAAACAACACTTTCCGAAACGGTTCCAACTGGCTACAACGTCATTACGACAGAATCTATCTTCAATAAATAATCTATCTTATGTATAGATAAATATTAATAAAAATGAATCGCCCAAGTGTACGTATGCGCATAACTTCTGAACGACTGCACCAAATTGAATATTTCCTTTTTTGTTGTTCGTTATTGTCAGGACAAGGTTAGTATAAAACTACTGGTGAGCTCTGGCATTATGAAATTTGTTTAAAAAGATTGCAATAGGTGGCACGCGAGCTGTTTGAAAACTGAACGTACCGGGACTGAATGTATGGAATGCAGGAGGGGAGAGGGGGAGGGGAACTTGGGTAGGGGATTATCGGGAGGGGGGGAGGGGAACTCTGGAAGGGGGTACGCGGGACTGGGGAAGGGGGGGAGTGGAGTGGGAGAAGGAAGATGGAGGAGGCGGTGTGGGAACGTGAGAGCGGAAAGGGAACACGGTAGAGGAAGGGGAGGCGAAAGGGGAAAGGGAAGAATAAGAAACAATTTCTTTATTAAATGGCATAGCAACGCATGTCGGGTACCAGCTAGTAAACGTATAAAAACGACATTTTAAACCGTTGTAGAAAGTTTATTTGTCATCATAAAAATAAAATAAAATACGTTGATTTTATCTTTTTTTCTTAATTTTTTTCTAAAATTAAAAAAACAATGAAAATACCCTACATATATTAAGCAGAAAAAAGCCACTCTTCCTTCTTGAATCTTCGGTGAACTTAAGGAACTGAATGTTCGCTATCTCTGTCTTTTGAACAGTAAAATATCTAAATTGTGAAAAATGAGATGCACACACGCAGATAGCATAACGAGAAACACGAGGCATCGGAAATTTCACTGCTATTGAAGTAAAACTTCTTTACGCATGCTCGACTTGGGGGTGAATGCGTTACGAAAAGTGTGATGCGAACGGCGATCGATGCGAACGGTGATCGGGCGAGGCGTACATACTGCACAACTAAGGTAAGGCGTACATACTAACCCAAGGTCGTACGTCACCTTAAGGTCTTAGGTCACCCCAAGATTTTAGGTCATCCCAAGGTCGTAGGTCACCCCAAGGTCATAAGTCACCCCAAAGTCGTAGGTCACCCCACGGTCGTAGGTCATCCCAGGGTCATAGGTCTCCTATGTTATTTTATAAGTTAGTGGAGTCTTACTTCAGTCGTGTGGTCTTAAGCACACTGTTTTTTTTTAAATTCTAATAAATGCATCTGTCGGGTGGTTTTATAATTTTGAATATTTTTGGTATTTATTTGATTAAGTCCACTAGGCCTGTCGCGGTTAACCACCCTCGTGGATGCCTGGTGACGGGTGATATTGCCCCTCTCAGGATCCGAAGCTCCTACAACAACTAACCGTAAAACGAGTCACTTCCTGACACCAGGCGTGAGGTGACACCTTTGGACGGGTGACATCCTTACAACGCCTAATTCGTGTCGCGTGTAATATCAAAAGAGAATAGCTATTATATTCAGGGATAGGGCGAAGCTTTTGTCAGGTTTTATTTGGTTGAAATAATGGAATGCCTTCGATATGCTGTTATAATAAAGTTGGTGAAAAATGTAAACAAATGTGTTCGTTATATATATTTTTCTGCGCCTTGTTGTTTTTCGTATTGTCGTTTAGATTTATTAGTATTGACTTCTTCTTCAATGATATAAAAACAATTAATTATTATTTTAGAATTCAGATTTCGAAGCTGAAACGTGTTGAGAAGCCATGCGAAATAATGCAAAATCATGAGTTTTGGTTTGAAAATTTGATCGCTTAGAAATATTATAGATGCTTCAATTAAGTACTGCGTGTAGAACATATCTTGGCCTTGGAAATGATCGTGGTCAAAATATTTCGGCTTTGCAATAAAATCTAAATATATGGAATATTCCTGAATGCATCCAAAAAATAAAAGGTAAAAAACTCTTTTTGATAAAATTTTATAATTCTAAATAAACACATAGTTTTTACTAACTTAAAATTTTTCTAGAAATAGCTGAACTAAAATTACTGATAACGAAAAAAAACGCACAATTATTTCATTCGGCAAATGTATTATAAACATTATCATCAACTCACTTTTAATTATGTAAAAATAATTAATTAAATATTCTCAAAGTTTCATAATTTTTATTCAAATTGCGGCGGGACACTTTGGATTCATAAAGGTGTACATTTCAATTATTTATTTTCAATAATTTATTGTTAACTTTTAAATTTTATTATAAAGGGTGGTGTTTTCTCTTTCTAACACTGTTTATATCATATTTCTAACAATTATAATAAGGGAGACACAACGTTTTCTATGAGACCTATATTCCGAAAACCGAACAAACTAACCTAAGAGGTTGAAAAGTCCCTCCGCGTAGCATTATATGGCATAGTATACAATGTTGAAAAATTATTTTCCTCGGGCTTCTGTGTAAAGTCATTGTGATTGACACGCAAAGTTACAAATCCAAAAACTTTTAAAGTGATTTTTAAAGTGAATAAGTTAAAAAATATCTCGTTATCCACTAGTGCTAGTAGTAGTGGTAGTGGCACGCGTGACGGTCAGAATAAATTGATGGACATTATAGCGAACGATATTTGCCCGAGGGGTTTGCGTTTGTTTGTGATACGAAAGCGTGAAATAGCGGAAAATAGGCAACACGCGGATGCACTGGTGGGCAGGAAGGGCAGGTGCATTAGGGTTGTGTTCTTTTTTATGTTATAAATAATATTTTGAGGACTATTCGAACGAGGACAATTATATTAGGTTGTTAGTTACTGCTAAAACAACTAGTACCTTAGCTACCTGTATGTAAATCGTATATAGTAGGATATAGTATACAATATGTAATCTAAAATAATCTAAATTTTTTACCCTTTGCAGTGGGTATATCTATCTTTAACATTTTTTGGTGACCAGATCCGAAAAGCCAGGTGATTCCTCAACTTCCTCGTCCTACCTCATTCCTTTCCCCAATACCTTCAGCCTTACAACATACCCCAATCGTGGATTCCATAGACTCACTTGCTCCAGAAGCTTTGCATGGTATTCAAATAAAAAAAGGATCGGAAGAGACTGGTTGAGGGAGATCTTTTGAACTCTCCAACCGGACTCTCCCGATTCATTGACTTGTTCCGCAGTCGGAGAGAAGGATTCAAACGTTCATCACTATTATACGCACTGACTTCCAGATACCTATCCAGCCCTCATATATATTTCCTTCCCAGAACTTCCTCTCCTTCCTTTCTCTAAAAAGACTTTCCTCACAGTGTTCCCAAAATGAAACAGGCCCAGAGGGAATTTTATCCTCAGGGCCTCCTGTGTGGAGCTATTGCCAAAAAAAAACAACAAGTCTTTCTGTTACAATCTGTTCAATCCATATTTCATCACTTGTGACAAAGTATCATTGTTGTTTAATTCACCGTCATTTAAACTCCGTACAATTTCGGCATAAAATAACAGCCATCGCAATCAATCACACGTTTCCAAAAGGGTCCATAATTGAGATTTCCAAAAGTTGGGCGTAAGTTTTAATACAAACGTTAGTCGAAAAGTGGGAACGAGAAACAACCTTTTACGTCAACTTGTAATTATTCGCTCTCGGAGCAATAATTAACGAAGCACACACACTGCGATGATTACTTGGCCTTAACAACCTTTTAACATGAACGCGTCATTAAAAGTTTGTTAAAAGTCAAATCTGACGTGCTTCGAACTACGAGATTAGTTATACGGTGAGTTCAGCGAGTGACGCCGCACTTGTACCAAACTACTATTTATAAATAGTTCACTTTAAATAATTGGTGTGCTTCGGGAAATGCGCTTTGTGAAATGATGTCGATGAAGATATTTTTTGGATGAGTGCAGTAGTTTTAACGATGCGAGAAAAAGTTCATTGTATGTTTATACAAATATTTCATAATTAAAGGTATCATATGAAAAAAAAGGTTGTTCACAAAAGTTCTGTATTTGGAAAAGTTTTTTTTTCGAACTATGAACTATGTCGTAACCCAAAAATTAATGTTTCTGATTTTCTCTTTTTTTATTACAAAAAAATCATTATCTCATGAAGCCTATATAATATAATGATATGTGGGTACCTAAAAACTAAACTAAAAAACAACAATCAAGTTAGTTAGGCGTACTAGTCTAAAATCCATCATGTATGTAGTTTCCTCATAATTATGTTTATTCCTCATAACTTTTGTATGACATAAGAATTGTGTGTATTCCTCATAACTTTTGCATAAAATAAGAATTATGTTTATTCCTCATAACTTTTTTATGGAATAAGAATTGTGTGTATTTCTCATAACGTTTGTATGAAATAAGAATTATGTTTATTCCTCATAACTTTTGTATGAAAGAGGCATCATGTGCATTTCATATAACTTTTGTATGAAATATGCATCTTGTGCGTACTGCATTCCTCATAAATTTTTGGTCGCATTTTATAGTTACGCTTATTATTGTTTTTGAAATATTATTTACGAACAGATCTGGCAGAAGCCGTAGTCCTAATTTCTACAAACTATTTACATCAAAGAATGGTAATATTTTCCCTGTGTAAAACCTTTAGGCTGACATCGGAAATCGCAAGACTTCTTTGATGTTAAGCGTATTAACACCACCTTCGGAAGTAATTGTCACAGTGATGGTCTGTGTGACTGTCACAGGCTGTCACCGTGTGGTGGGGGGGGGGGACTTAGTACTCGCGGAATGGGGGGAGGAGAACACCTTTCACACCTGTCAATGGTTGTTTTGTAAAGGTTTGGGGTGACACACGGTTACTTCTAGCGCGACCCCTTCCAATGGAAAGCGTTTAATTTTGTCCTGAATGTTGTAATGGGAGGAGGTAGTCGTTTATGGGGAAAGTTTTAATCTATTAAACGCCAAAGGATATCAAAAGATTTATCGCTTTTCAGTGTAATAAACTTTAATGTATTCCCGTGGCTAACGAATGAATATCAATACCTCAAAAGTTCCAACACAGAAAAAATGTTTATTTGCATTCAATACTTTTGAGGATTGAATTTTTCACCAAACTCTTAAAATAGCACATTCGTCATAAATGGAGATGTATAACTTATGACCAAAATGCAACGATTTATTTTTATTCCTTGAAACTAGACTTTGAAAAAATCATATTATGATAGATTACCTTTTTAGCAGTTTTTTTCAGATCAGTTCAGTGTCGATGAATCGGAGTTTATTGAAATATATATTTTATAGGTTCGATAACGATATTATTACCTAGCATAAATAATTTTCTGAGTGCTTGTAAATGTATGCGTTACATTACTTACCTCACTATGTGTAACATTTTCTGAGGTAAGGGCACAAATGTGCAATAAAAATATTTCTTTGTAATGTTATTGACAGATTAAGTAGCGTTAAATTTAGATCCTGATGAAGAAGAAATAATAGAGTATGTAGTGTGTAAAATAAAAACAAAACGAGAAGGAGTTAACTGTCGTAAGGTCAGTTGTTTCACAGAAATTGAACAATTCATCATATTTCAAAGCTGTGGACGGGTTGTTTCATAGAATTTGAACAATTCATCAAATTTCAAAGTCAATTTTTATGTGTTGTAAAGGTTCTATTAAACTTCAAAGTTATTTATGTTATTATTGGCCAGTTGTTTCACGTAAATGAAATAATAACAGAACTTGAATAGGACTTGGACAGAACTTGAAAATTAACTACGAAATTTGATGATTTGTTCAAATATTATAAAACATCTTGCCCTAATATTCAAGTCCTGTGAAAGTTCTATTCAATATTGTGTTTAAAATTTGAAGAATTGTACAACCACTTTCGATTTCTACGAATTCCACAAATGATTCCATGAAAATAAATAGAAATTTTATACCTACGTGTTTATTTGTTTGTGAGACATTTATGCTTATTTCCCTATAGTTTTAATGTAACCCTTAAATTCTGAAACAAATGTATTAAGTCATAATCATACATTTTTGTAATATCAGACGTAGGTTAGGTAGAAATCTACTTCCAAAATTAGTCCCATGTTATGATGGAAACCAAATTCAAAACAAAGCCGATAAAAACAGAGACAAATCAAAAACAAATTTAATGTCGTGATAAAACAAAACGCCTTGTTTCGTGGGTAGATTTTTTTTATTTGGAATTCCATATTCAAATTTAATAAGTAAGTATAGAGATAGAGGCACGTAATAATAATTCGGCCACGGGTTTGAATAATACCCAGCTGAAGATGAAGGTTCGGGTTCAAGCATTTGTGTGTCTCGCCTTATTACAGCGGTGGGGACCAAATTGTAGGCCTAACCACAGAAGTAATCGATTTCGCTTGTTTGGGTACTGGGTGATTTGGGTATTGACTAAATTATATATAATATGTTTTATTTAGGTAAATTTAACAGATAAATTGCTCAAATATTCATAAAAATACAATAACGAGATGTGAAACACAAAAAGTATTCAGTTTTTTCACAGTTGTGTAGTTTAGTATTGATTAAGGCATCGGCAGGGGGGGGGGATAAGTGGGAGGGGAACTCGGGTAGGGGGTTCTCGAGAGGGGTATCTACCCAGGAGGCGGGAGGGGAACCTGAGAGGGGGGAGGGGAACTCGAGAGGGGGGTTCGTGGGACAGGGGAAGGGGGAGTGGAGTGGGGAGAGAGGGAACGTGAGAGGGGAAGGGAACGCGGGAGATGAAGGGGAGGCGGAAGGGGAACGGGACGAATGGGATAGGACACACAGGGAGAAACAATTTCTTTATTAAATGGCATACCAACGCATGCCGGGAACCAGCTAGTTTAGTTATAGAAATCAATTGTTATAAATATGCCTTATCACTTATAAACGATTTTTGACAATAAAATTTTAAAAATACATATTAGTAAAGTAATATGCCCTTAGCCCTTACTTTGCTTCAATGGCAGCTTGCACAAGTTTCAGCATGGAATATATTATTTTTTTCTGTTTTTAATTTAATTTTATTTTCTCATCCCGAAACCAGACCTGAATTAAACAGAGTTCCTTCGTTTATCCAGTGGAGAAGATGGTATTGGGTTGCTTTTATAACTTCGGGGACTGGATCCTAGGTAACAAAAGAAGGAATGATGAAGCACCAGAAGTCCAAAGCTTTACTGGGGGACCTTTTGGACTCCAGAACTGGAACTAATTTTCAAAAGGACTCAGCTTTATATCCTACAACTTAACATCGAAGGTTCTGACAAGTATTTAATCGAAAAAATGATAATTCTTTAGCTGGCCTAGTAATATTAACTAATTCAAGTGGATCTGAACCCTCGTATTAATGTACTCACTAAGAACGGGTAGTTTCTCAGAATTAGAATAATTCGTAAAATTTAAAAGTTAAAATTCAAGTTCTGTGAAAGTCGAAAGCCGATTTTTTCACAGTATATGCTCACTTTGTAAATTAAGTGCATAACTTGAATAGGACTTTCTCGGAACTTGATTATTCGCTTTGAAATTTTATGAATTCTGTGAAACGATTTATAATGTCACAACGTCATAAGGGCCAATAATTGGTTTCACGGAACTTGAATAATTTATAAAATTAAAAAGTTAATATTCATGTTCTGTGAAAGTTCTGATCGAAATATTTCATCATTAAAGTTCTGTTAAACAACCGGTTCATAATGCCATAAAATAAGAAAATTTGAATAGAACTTTCACAGAACTTGATAATTAACTATCAAATTTGATGAATTGTTCAAGTTCTGTGAAACAGCTGTCCATTGATAAGTCGATATCGAAGTGTTAATTATTTCCCGGTCACCCTGCCAGCCGACACACAGACCTCAGAAGACGAACTGGTTTGGTGTTCAGGACCCGAGGGGCGGTGGCAGAGCAGCGAGGAGATGACAGCGACACATGGCTGAGGGGGAGGTGAAGTGGGGGTGGGTGGATGTGGAAGTGGATGGTGGATGCGGTGACGATGTGACGCGGACGGTAAAGCCGCGGCAGCCCGGGGGCTACGCCCACCGAACGACAAAATTACATACTTGTTGTATTAGATATTGGGATGATCGGTTTTTCTGTCTTGGCATTTGAATTAATATTATTTTTTGTAATATAGATTCAGTCAATAAAACTAGTAACTATACAACTGATTTCGAAATATAGATTATAAAAGGGAAAAAAGCATTTATCCGAAAAAATAAAATCATTAATACATATGACAATCTAAATGTTGAAGGTGGTAACAACTAAAATGTTAAAGGATCTAAATAGGTAAATAGGATAACAGTGAATCAGATGCTGACCTTGAACACGATGTTAGGGGAGTTTACGGAAGACATAGAATATGAAGATGCCATGGCAGAGGTTCCACAGATATGTTTTGAGCTTTTGAGCTGCAGTCTGAAGGGTTAACCTGTCGGGTGAGAGCCAACCTCCAAGAGAGCATCAGAAGGAGAATTCCAAGAGAAATTTCTAAAACTATGATTTCAAATTACAAAGTGTTATGTCCTTCTTATGGTAAGTAATGGGATATCTATTTTCCTGTACTTATCATCCTTATAAAGTATACGATGATGTTGTTTTAAGGACTTACATTCTTGAATAACGCATTGACTGTTTATTGTCATATTGTAATTATTATACTTCTAAGGACAAACATCTTTCAGGCTGAAGGCAGGTTTTGATCTGGAGAACTCCTAAAAACGTAGACTTGAAAAATCTACCTTCGGTCACCTTCAGAACAACTCGGCAACGAGACGATGTAACGAGATTATTACTATTACGGTACATTTAACGAAGGTAATGTTTTCAATATAAAATGCGTGTAATTTTTTTTTACATTAGCTCCACACACAAGGTCTTGAGGAAAATAATTCCTCTCAGGGCCTGTATCAAATTTGGGGATGGTGTGTGGAGGGTCTTTTTAGGAAAGGAAGGAGAGAAAGTTCTGGGATGGAAAAGGGTAATAGAGTTGGTTAGGAACAGTGACTTTTGGGTGTGCTAGAGTGCCGATATTTAAAAAATGTCTGTATTGATGTTATTGTACAATAATATTTTTTTTCTGAAAATCAGTTTTTTGTTTGTAAAATTTCAGGGAGTTTCAGTTTGGCTCTGTGCCACACGGATTTTCTGAAAAATCTTCATACAAAAAAAATATTTTTGAATATATGAAGCCATTTTTTTAATATTAGCACCCTAGCGCACCCAAAAGTCACGAGCCGGACGTATGAATCCATCCCTCCCACTGTGGTGCAGGGCAATGTTCCGAGAGAGTACAGTTCGAGAAGTGAAAGGGAGTCTCTCAACCATTTTCTCCCAATCTGGCCTGCCATGAAGCTGGTAGACAGACGCATCCGCCGCTAAGACCTGGACAAATCACACCCCATGAACCCAGGCACCCCTGCTATGTCACCAAACGTAGCGAACCACATGAGATGACCTATGGCAGAGCGGTTGTTTATCCAATAAATTGTTCCCTGGGCCCCATACCCGCCTCCCAAATTGAATGGGTTAATATAATAATAACAATAACACAACTGGAAAAAAAGCTAACATTTTTTTTTGTTCCTTATTCGGTGGTTTTGGAGAATGGATGGAACGCCGTGAACACAGAAGTAACATACGTTTGTACTTTCTACTTTAAACACACCCTGCATCTTTTGTACAATCGTGGTAGTTAGTCCCAGAATTTCTGTATTAAAAAAATCACGTCTTCTGATATTGGTGAAATCTTATGATAGAAAAGTAAAAATAACGGAAAGGAAAGATTTATTTGTCACAGCGTTTATAATATAGCATTTTTTTTAATTGATCTGCCAAGATAAACTGAACCTCGTTTCACATACCTGTCACCCGTATTAAAAGTATTAAAACAGGTATCGACTCGTTATGTCGCCCGATATAACAGTTTTATATTAGCCGGCGGTCCTCGCTGTTCTCATTTTTCAATCCGCCGCTTCGTGACATCCGTCCCACCTCTGGCTTTAAGGTCCTGCCCCATAATAATAATACATTGGACATAGTATTATTTTGTAGGCTGATTCGATCAACGAGGTAGATCACACTAGGTAAGCCCACTATGGCGAGTTGACTATTTTAGTATTGGTATCATTGTTTTGCATACACTGGCCACACCGGAGTCTCGAGAAGGTTAAAAAAGTCACTAGCCCGCCATTGCAGTTTCTGTAGTAGAGTCGGTAACACATGTCATTTGTCAATCTAAATCCTTTTGATAATTGTCGCGGTTGATAATTTAATTTGTACATAATATGTTAAAGTTATAAATAAATGCAATCACTATCGCCAAGTGTTATTATTCACACATTCCCGCGACCGACCATTATAGCATGGTGTATTCCAGGTAAGTTATACCATCTCTGCTGCTATATCACTATCACAACGGGTAGCTGTGGAATTTTTTGGATACTGCTCGGGCGTAAACAACAACCTGCTTTGTATTGTCAGAAGTTATAACTTATGGTCATAAATAAAATTTACAGAAGTAAAGTTCAATGATTCTGCTTATTTTGTCCTTCTCGGTGACAGATCAACAATTTTATAAGATCTAATGGCCAAAACTAGCTCAATCGCATAACATATAGTGTTAAGGCACTTTCAGATGGTATGAGCACTGAGCACCATTTGTTAGTGCCTCAACCTAAGACACTAGCGGCGATAGATGGCACTCTTCTGATATCGTACTTAACTGCGACCCTTTGAAATAACAATCTGTCACGGTAAGGTTATGCGATAACGGTATATGTAGTAAGATACTTCAGAGTTCATTATCGCATGACGTCACATTGACAGATGGAGCCTTGTTATTCTAAGAGGTCGATCAATGGGATATAACAAAACTTCGTATTACTAACGATGCTATCGACATCCATTGAAGGAAGCTAAAACCACATGATTAACCTAAACACAATATTTTTAGATAGATATAGATTTTTTAATGTGAATTCCGCCCAAAAGTCCGAACTGTCCTGACTTCCTGACACACAGTAGGACTATGGCATTCTCAATTATGACATTTTGCAGCTGGAGGGATTGGAGAGAGGTAGAACACAACACAACACGAAGAAGAAGATAGTGGGGACGAAGGCATTTGTCTATTACTTCCTTACTTTTGTTACACTAAAGATTGTTTCGCAAGATAATACCAGGTCGTGTGATGTGCGACATTGTCCAACGTAGCTTAATCCACGCCATTGGTCAGCAATCTTGGCGACCGCGATGTGATATTATCAGGAGACGATTAAGTTTTTTGTGGCCCTCAAATCCTGTTCGATATAATACCAGTACAAAGGTAGTAAAGATGAATAACAATATGTTTGAATCGATCTCCATAATACTTGGCGTAATTCCTACGTTGTAAATTTATGTTCAATGTCAACTGACAGGATGTTTGTCAGTTAATTTTAATATATTCGAGAATTAAAATGGCAACCTACGTAGTTTGTTTTGTCCAATTATCACGTCGAATTCAAATAATTTATTTAAAGTAAAACAATGCGGTTAATATATTTACGACGCAATTCATAAATAAAAATATTTTTGATGTCTACGATTAAACTTGATTTGGCACTCTTTCGATCTAATTTTTTTTACTTCTCCAGCTGTACTCCACCTTGGAACATTGCCATTTAGCACCCTTTCGATCTAAATTTCTTGACCTCTCCAACCGTAGGTACTCTCTCGGAATATTGCCTTGCATCGTAGTGGGAAGGATGGTTTTATATGTCCGTCATTCATGGACACACTGAACCCCTAGATTCCTACCCACCCGTATACTCTTTTCCTTTCCAAAACTTCCTCTCCTTCCTTTCCTAAAGAGACCCTCCACACAGATCCCCAAAGATGACATAGGCCCTGAGGGCATTTATTTTCCTCAGGGCCTCCTGTGTGGTGTAATGTAATGTAAAAAAAAAAACAATAAAATTTATTTCATTTTTGTGCCTTATTTCCGAGCAAAGACTATAAACTGACATTTTATTTGTATGGAAAGTTAAACAAAAATAACGTAATTTGTATTAGAGTTGATATTGTTTTTACTTTTAGAATTTATAATGAAATTTTTATCTCATGTCAAACGTCTTAAAACAGAGAGTAATATGTTTTGAATTAAAAGTTATATATCTTTTTATAATATTATTATTTAATTTATTAAAACTGTTTATTTATAAACAATTTCTGCTGTGTAATTATTGCTATGCCTGATAGATGTTTCGCCTTCTGAAGGCATTACAAACTGTTTGATGATGCCTTCAGAAGAAAGAATTTGAAGGCGAAAATCAAATAATAATATTATTGAACATGTAAAAGAAATAAAATATTAAAATGGAATTCTACCAATTAAACAATAAATAAATGAATTAAGTTACTTGTTAAAAAAACATTTTACAACAAATATGTGTGACACATTCCTACATTGCCTATCCCAGAAAACGACGTAATGTTTAGTAATTTTACTTGGCATAGTGGTTAATCCCGCAGTTTTCTCAAACCCCATGGGATAGCGGTTTAAAATTTAGAAAAAAACATAGACCATGGAGATGGAGAAACCTATTACCCAAACATAAACGGACATTTCGCTTCAACTCGCAGGTATGTTTTGGTGTAAATTTAGTTTTTTTTTTAATCCCGCACATGAAAATCCCCCAAATTCGAGGGATCAAATATTGCTGAAATACCGCGGGATTTTGCAAACCCTAATCAAGACAACGACTTTAGAATTTCAAACTGCAATTATAATGATGTAATACAAAGCACTAAAGCACGCAAGCAAGCATGTCAAGTGTGAACGTGAAATCACGCAATAAATTAACATTGAAAGCTTTCAGATAACATTGAATTCCTATATTTTAAGCACAGTGACACTTCGGTTAACGAAGAAATATTATTGAAGATAATATCATGAGAAAGCCTTGTAAGTCAACCGTTGGTTTGCAAAGTCAAAACAGACACTCATATTTTATCATTATTACCATTCATCGAAGAAATAAATCGACAGAAATGTGTACTGAGCGCGTCCGTGTGACCGAAGTAAACAATTTTTATTCTCTAAACTTAGAACCGAGAGACCTTTTCAAATTTACACGGATTTCGTCTTACCGATCTGGTGTCTACCATCTTTTAGACGGGTACGAACAAAGACTTACACATTTAAAATTAGAGAGTCTAGTTAAAAGACGAAAAATATGACCTCTTAATGCTTTATAAGATTGTGAATAATCGTGTAGATAGTAACTTAGTCAATCAAATCAAGTTATACGCCAGGCCCAAATCTACCAGAAACCTTAACATACTTTAGACCGAAATTTCTACCAATAATACCGGATATTTCAATCCTATATCTGGAATGTCTCGATCATACAACGATCTTGTTAAAATACACACTATGATTGATATTTTTGTAAATAATATACATAACTAGCTTCAACAAATATCTCCACGATTTGTGCATCTACAGAAAAAAAATTGTTGTTTCATTACTTTTCAATAATTACTTCACAAATATTTTATACTAGCTTTTTTTAATGAAAAAATTTTTCCGTGATAAAAAGTAGCCAATGTCATTTCCCATTCCTCCAATTTTCTCTGTTTAAAAAAAATCACATAATATAAACAACAAATATCTATAAGACAAATAAAATTCTCGTACCAACTTGTTTTATTTTATTTTAATTTAACATATTTTTTAATGTTTGCTTACAAATAAAATATTGAACATCTGAATCGAAGTAGTAACTTATTTAAACTGCGATGTTAACCCAAAATTTGGGAGGCGTGAATGGGTACCGCCGCCCCGGGAACCTTTATTGGATAACCAATACCTCTGCCATAGGTCACCCCAAGTGATTCGCTACTTTGGTGATTTAGCAGGGGTGCCCGGGTTCATGGGGTGAGGTTTGTCTAGGTCTTGGAGGTGGTTGACTGGTAAATATTGAACATCAGATTCCTTCCCACCTAAGAACCTTTCCTTCTAAGAACTCTCCTCTCCTCCCTTTCCTTAAAAAACATCACCACACATCATCCCCAAAGATGACTTTAGATGGAAAATTATTTTCCTCGTCGTCTCCTGTATGGAGCTCATTTAAAAAAAATTAATATACTAAACAAAGTCTGGTTAGTTACACCATTTATAACTCAAGAACGGCTAAACTGATTTTTATGATGATTGAGCTGTTGACGGCGAGCTTGGGACTGTTCTGGTGTCTCAGCAGCCCGTTGAGATGATAGATATTCAGCATGCTGTTGACGGCGAGCTTGGGATTGTTCTGTTGACTCAGCAGCCCTGTGTGCTGCCTGAAACAACGCATGTTTAAGTTTTCGCACTGTGGAAATGTCTCTTCAAGTCTTGCAACTTTCGTAGCTCGAGCTTTATTAGAGCTTTTGCTTAGATTCAACTTACGCTTTCGTGACATAAATGTTATTATTCTTGCTGAAAATAATTATGGTAGAAAATTTCAAAATTTGAGAATGATATTTCGCTAATAAAAATTCTATTTTAGAAAATATTTAAATTATATAAATAGAAATTTATTTTAAGTACCTACTCCCTTTATTAGTATTTTATTCACATTTGAATCCAGAAAAACCTAAAAAATAGTCCACTTCAAAACTTCAAATGCTATGCTTTATAGCAATGTTATGCTTTTTGTTCGGAGAATAAACATTTTTGATGTGCAGATATTAACTACGACGCCAAAAAAGTACTCTTTTTAATCACAACAAAGCACTCTTTTTAAGCCTAAAATTAAAAAAAAAAAATTGTTTCCAAGGTACCAATTTGTTTGACGTTTGCAATAACTCGATTTTGTTGGGGACAGAAAACGTATGATACATAATTTCATAACGCCACTGCTCATTCATAACGCCAGAGCTTACCAATATATAAAGCCGTTTTTACTCGCAAATAATGTAGCTTTCGATTAGTGAAAGAATTTTTAAATTCCATTCCATATTTATTGCGTGAAAGAGTAACAAACATCCAACCAACCAACCATTCATACAAACTTTCGCATTTATAATATTAGTAAGATTATTATGTATTTAAAGTTTTGTATTTTAGTTATCAAGTTATGTAGAAATAAAACTTATGTGAGATTAGCCCATGGCACAACTTGACATGGGTTGTAGTGGAACGAAATGTCCACTATATGCGTAATATATTTGTTAGGTCTCGATTGGTTATGTTTACCGGAATCAAAACAGCAAAGGTAATCTCATATGGGTACTCACGGCAGATTGATGTTCTTTGCTAGATTTGATTCCCTTCTGATTGATGATGACCCACAGATATACAGATACAGTTATTTGATGCTTCTTCTTGTACGGCGTTATTTTGGTTTTGGTCGATTTTCCAAGTTACAAAACGATCTGTTGTTGACAAACGATAAAAGACATCTGAACAGAAACAACAACTCAATGCAACACTAACTCTAAACAAAATACATTCATTCACCACGCTTCACTCATCTTTAATATGACATACAGTGAATTCGACTTATTTAACACATCACCTAACATTTTCAAATCTAAAATGAATAAATAACATTTACACATACATATCACTATTTACACAGAATAGATCCATCGCTTTCCCCTCCCTTCCACCATCCCATCCACACAACCTAATTTAACTATTTTTCTTTATACCTACGCACTTAATAATTTAATATACATCAGAGAAAACCTGTTATTGGTTAAATTTTTATTCATATGTATTTCATCAAACATTATTGTTATAAACTGTTGGTTTTCCAAATAAAATAAAATAAAACACTTTTTTGTTCTTTGGCAACGGCTGTCATCGGGCAATCACAGGCCACTTGCAAGTACCCAATATGCGAATTCTAATAAGGTATGCCTTTGCCATATGACACGGAACAAACCCATCGAGATCTAATATAGCATTATGAAACAACTTAAGTACATTGTTTTTCATGTGTTTGCTTCTGTGAGTATGCAAATGTGATTACTGCAGACAGTGCATACACATTAGTCTAGGGATATTTATATTTACTCAAATAAATAAATAAATCTGTATAAGTATATTTTATAATACAAGGATTGACCAAGAATTAAAGACCGTTCTAATTTTAAAAGTCAGGAAAATATATATACATATAAAAAAATCAGGTGACATTTTAGGTAAGTATCCTTACTATTTTTCGACATAGTCCCCGTTCTGATCGATGTACTTGGTGAGCCGTGGCACTAGGTCCTTAACTCTATTATCGCAGAACTCCGCCGCCAAACATGCTATATCTTTTCCCTCCGCATCATAGTCGGTCTCCAAAGGTTTTCCTGCTTAATGTTGCTTTAGGTAAATGAAAATATGCGAATCATGTCACTGATAACCTTTTTGATTCCGGGGTTAGGTGGTGAACCCATGTTTCAACCCAAAAAACTTCGCCTTGGTTGGAAACACGAAAAAAAAGAGATTCGAGCGCTTTCCATACGATTTTGCTTAGCGTTTTGGGAACACAACGAGCACGCAATTTAATACCCAATCTATCCCTCAAAATCATTTGCGTCGTAGACTTATTGACGTCTGGAATCAAAATTGTAAACTTACGAAATCTTCAGTACGAACAGGGCGGATTTGGTTGATAAAACAACGTATAAAATTTCATCAAAAATTTAAATTTATTATTATTATGGATAAAACATTATCCCACACTAAAATCGCAAACAAATACAATAAAGTTTTTGACGATTTAATAACCAATTACTTTAGAGACAAAAAAGTCTTTCGCACACACCATACAAGACAGAAAGAAACATCAGACAAAAAACAAAACACCTGATTGTTTAGTGTATAAAGGGATTTAAATGTTAACCTAGCTTAGTTCGTAGTCAAATTGAAAATGTACTTAGTTTGAAAATTTAAAGAAAAATTAAAAAATTATAAGTAGAAGTTAATTTAACAAATTTAACTTGTTTATAAACAAGTTAAATTTGTTTATATTAGTTCCTTCGACCAAGTATACCCTAAGTGAATCACAGGGACAACCAGACGGACAAACTTATCGACTTTGGAAGAGCTATTCATCCATAATAGGCACCCAACTATCTGCCAACAACGTTTCTTAAGATACTTTGGACACGTTGCTAGCAAAACTGAGAACTCTAACTTGGAGAAACTCACAGTCACTGGCAAAATGGAAGATAGAAGAAGCGGAGGGTGGTCACCAATGCGCTTGAGTGATCAAATATCACTGGCTTCTGGTACATCGGTGTTCGCAGCTCTCCATGCCGAGCAGGAACGCAAGGAGTGAAAGAGCCTTGTCCATCATGGAAATTAGAATTGGGGTCACGATCTTCAGCAATATGAGGAATCAATTTATAAATTTTTAAGAAGAACTGTATTTATTTTAAGAGTAATAAATTTATCTATGTACGAGCATATATATAAAAATCAAAATATGCTTGCGGATATACAAGATGTCTTTGCGTTGCTAAATCATTCATCCGATTTCAATGAAACTTTAGGGATTAGATGTGCGCATGCCCGCGATGGTTTCTATATATAAAAGTGAGTTCTGGCATCGTGAAATTATGCGTTGCTAACAAATGCTAACCATTCATCCGATTGTGATGAAACTTTGGGGATTTGATGTGTGCATGCCCGTGATGGTTTCTATATATATATATATATACTGGTGAGCTCTGGCATTATGAAATTTAAAAATAAATAAATTAGGTTGCATCTTCAGGGAAAACTGAATGTAACTGGATGTATGGAATGCAAGAGGGGAGTTCGCGGGACGGGGAGAGGAAAGGGAGGCGGAAGGGGAACGGGACGAATGGGAAAGGGCACGCAGGGAGAAACAATTTACTTATTAAGTGGAATAGCAACGCATGCCGGGAACTCGCTATTTAATAAATAAAAAAAGTTACAATTGATTTGTTGCCATATGCTATTTCCCTATTATTTGTCACAATTATCGGGACAGACGTTCAAATAATTTACGAATATCCGGGTCGTGTAAAAAACATCTCTGAGAAAAAATCTCATTATTATTTGTCTCTTATTTTTAATAGGTACAGGTTTTAAGTAGGAACAAATCCGAAATAATCTCGTGTCAAGGCCCGGGTCAATTTGGAGATGATTGCCGCCAATTACGGTCTGGTCTCTGGTCTCTCCGAGATGATGGCAGATGGAGGCAGTGTGGATGAAATAGAATGCACTAGGTTGTCCTATGCGTTACCGAAAGTGATTCTTAACCTGCATTCGATCGAACCCCAAGGGTTCGGCGAGTCAGTCTCGCAGGTTCGGCGGAGGTCAAGACACACCCCCGACTCTTATAAATCAGTTCGATTCCAATTAAGAAGCGTTCGATGAATGCACATATGATACTGGTAGAGGTCATTACATACAACAAGGTTAAGAAGGAATGTTGGAAATTGCTGAAAAAAATATCCATGCAAAATGCATAGGGCGTAAAGGTTCGAAACACGAATAAAATGTGCGTAAATGGTGCACAAATAAACGTTATTTGGTACATATTAGTTTCTATGTTCCCGACGCACGGTTATCTTGGTCACCGACAGCGTACACTGTTTTATCTCCCGTCTTGCAGAACTAACTTGCCAATGGTAATGCCAGTCGGGAGAGCTGTCTTGTTACTAAATACATTCATTTCGAATATCGAAAGTTTAACATCAATGAACTCTGAAAAAACCTTAAACTCTGAAAAAACCTATTTCATGACCTTTACATTATCAGACAAATTCCATCCAACAATAAATTCCAATATTACTATTCATAACTCTTGTAATAATTATACGGATAACTGCAATTCACCTAAATGCTCAAAAATCTTAAAAAAAAGTAATATTAAATATTTAGGCATAATTATAGATCAACATGTTAAATGGACAGAACATATTGCACAAACTGTTAACAGAATACGTAAACTTTATTACGTATTCCTCAAACTTAGAAATATTCTACAAAAATCTATGCTACTTAAGGTTTACTATGCATTAGCCCAATCAGTTCTACAATACGGAATAATAGGCTGGGGAGGAGCGTATAAAACCAACTTAACCCCACTTGAAATAGTACAAAGAAGACTCATCAAAATTATTCTAAAGAAACAATTAGACTATTCAACCCAAAAATTATTCGATGAATTCAAAGTATTACCGCTAAATAAAATTTATCAAAAAAATGCATTACTTCAAAACCACAAAGATAAACTAACAACACAGTCATTTAGCACCAGGCCGAGAACCTTAGGACAAATAATAATCCCTAAACTTAATACAACAACAGCCCAACATCATTACACATACTCAGCCATAAAATGCTTTAACGAACTCCCCCAAGAAATGCAATCCGAAAGGAATTATGAAATTTTTAAACAAAAACTTAAAAGACGTTTTACTATTTATTAGATTTAGGTATGTGTTACGATGTGCCAACTTATATTTCCATTCTGAACAAAAAAATATCAACTTATATTTTCTCTATGTATGAAAATTCACATTATGTATATGTACAAAAAAAAATTGCCAACTTATATTTTTAAATTTATATTTTTATATTTTTATTGTAAAAAAAAAAAAATTCCAGTGTGCACAAAAAAAAAAAAAAATTTCAAACTTATTATTCATTGTATATATTTAAAAAAAGTAGTTCTACATACATCCAAATTGTAACAACTGTCAAGTATGTATAGTACTGTCAACCTGATAGTGCTCCCTCTCTAAACACGAGAATTTCTCAATTAGGGAGGTATTGTTACCACCAATATAATATATTATATATATTTTGTTTAATTGTATACTATATGTATTGGTTAATAAATAAAAAAAATAAAAAAATAAAAAAAGGGAGGAAATTCGAATACCGGGACTTAATCTATTAACATTGGCCACGTTGAACAGTCTGGTTACAACAGAAAAATTTAAGAATCATTCGGTCACGGTCACTGATTTTTCTGAGTTTTCAGATTTTTGATTGAGTTTCACTAATATTGTCTTCATTTAATAAAATATTCCAATTTTATTTCTGAGCTTACATTCACTGCGAGATCGTTTCATATCATTATGTGGCCCTTCATAAAATTAATTTAAACATTTTTATTTAAATTTAAGTTCAAGTTTTCTTTATTCATTGAATTGTTTGTTACACGAATTGAGGATTTTTCGACCACCATCCTCATGTCCGTGTTTTAGTGGTCGTTATCATTGGGTACCTAATTATGGTATTCTTTTTAATTTTTTTTTTATATAATAGTTGTACACATGTACATGTCTCATATAATATGGCAGACTGGGATTGCACAACCTCCCAGCCCTTCTGTTTTTTGTTTTTTTTTTTTTGTTTTTGAATTACTATTGTACCGTTAATAATATCTCATTTTTGGAAAAATTACACTCAGGCTATAGGAAAACAAATTGTAAACTAATGAATATTAATCTAAAATATATATAATATATGAAAAAAAAAAAAAAAAAAAAAAAAAAAAAATGAAGCACAATTTAAATGGCAAGCTTCAAAGCTTTTAATTTAAATCTGCTTACCTTACTTCTTCAATCTTTGCAAAATAACTTTGTGGCATTATTTATTATTTAATTAATAAGAGATAACTTTGTATAAACCACTTTTTTAATAAACAATATCGACATGTTTCAATAACAATGTTATCTTCTTTAGGATATGTTAATATAAATAACATATATAATATTAACATATACTGAAGAAGAAAACATTGTTATTGAAACATGTCGATATTGTTTATTAAAAAAGTGGTTTATACAAAGTTATCTCTTATTAATTAAAATGCTTATCTTAGCTTAAATATTTTCACTCTTTTAAAAACACCTCGCATTGTTAATTTTGTAATGAATACATTGAATATGTGTTATTTCACATTTAATTAGAATAAATATTTTTTTTTTTTATGTGAATATCGCACAAGAGTTCCAACTGCTCCGAACCATCTGGAGCCACTGAGACCATATCGTCCTCAATTGAGGTATGATGTTAGGCTGAAGGTAGTGGTATTGGGAGTGGGAGGGTAAATAGATTTGAAAGAGGAAGGTGGAAAGGTATCTGTCTATTCAGACCATGCCACCAATCTCGGTTAAAGCCATTTCAAGCAACGTTTCAATTCTGAATGATGGTCTTAAACCATGGCGACACTGAGAGTATCTTCTTAAATTGTGAAATAATACAACTTAATCAAATGCAATTTACTTGCGCATGCTGATTATTGAACTTGCGACCTTCGTATTGCTGATCGAGAGCCTTAATCCTCAACCATGGAGGCCGTTAATAACTTGACTGCTGAAAGATCAACTCCCTTAACTTAATCCAAGATGCATTATACGGAGTGAATATCGGGGTTATCAAACCTCCAACAGAAGATGGCACTAGAAGAAGAAGAAGTTGAGTATATCGTAAAATTTAATGCGAAAATAAACACTTGAGAAAATTCGATTAAATTGCTCATCTAGAATATTTTATGTCTTCGAGACTGGGTGATTTATTTTTGATCGAGTCACGAGCTTCATCGGCAACTTTGGCGCGACAAAGGTGTACTGTTTTTGACATTGCCTAGTCGTGTACAGACAGGTACTCCTCCTCCTCACCCAGGAATTAGGAAGGTATTACGTATTGACGTAATTTGTCGGTAGCGCAATTGAATCGGTGCCTTCAGCGAGGCAATAAGTCAAGATTAAGCAACCTTAATTCAATTTTCATTTTATGGTAATGTTAGTTCTCCGGTTATCAATTCTTGGAACTTAAAGTATGTAATTCGTAGGTATGGGTTCCTACTTTACAAATAGAGTTCTTCATGAATTTTCAGAGAAGATTCATAAAAATCTAGTTTTTTAAGGTGATACTTAACCGAATTAAAAATCGATCTTTTTACGGATAGCACGAGGGTAATTAGTGAAACATGTTATGCTTTCATATGTATGAATATACAGTTTTTACGCCATATGAATATACAGTTTTTTTCATAAACCAGCTCAATTCTTTTGAGAAATCCATACAAACACAATATTGTATCAGTGATTCAATCCAATTTTGTGTTTGTATGCCTTTATTGAAAGAATTGAGTTTTATATCGACAAGACTATTTATTCTTATTCATATTGGTTATTCCCTTTCCTAAACACGATGTTGGGGATGCGTAGTTCCATTGTCTCCTGACGGTTGGGATGGTTCATTTGGGACTCTTGTGCGGTATTCACACTGAAAAAAGTTATGGGGGTAGTAGGTAGATACCTTAAAATTATTAACCCTTTTTTTAGTTACTTTTTCTTAATTTTTTTTAAAAATAATAAATTCCTTTATTATCTATTTGCAATTTTTTACATTCTTTAAATTAATTCCCGTTAAACTGATTAATATCAGTTTATCAACGGGTTCTTTTAACATTTAATTTTTTTTAAATTGAGACATTTGGCACATAGGTATTTGGCGCATATTCTGCGAATTTATTTTCATCCATTGAAATTCCGTTGGGCTTTTAAGGAACAGTATTTACTGAATTGCGAAAACTAAAGAAAAAATTAGGTTCAATTTTTATATGAGCATATTTTATTGAGGAAGGGATAAATTGATAAAGCGAATGGGCAAGATATGATAATCAAAAAAATACTCTATAACAAATAGATGAAAGAAGCATTCGTAAGTGTCCTAGGGACGATATAGAAAGGTCAAGTGAATCAAATAATGCGCTCTGGTGGCAGGATATTCAAGTCGGAATATCTGAAACTTTTAGTTAGTTTGAATAAAGTTGACATATGGAAAGTGTAACGATAGTAAACCATAATAAGTTTGGTGTAGGAACAAAGAGTCGCGGACATTCTGTGAAAATGTGACATTGATACTTGTCAGAAGATCAATACTGCGACAACAATCAGATCTAATTTGTAGGAAGGTAGATACTGTAAAATACTAAAAACTTTACAAATATTCTGCGGGTACAAAAAATCTAATTTACCATCCACTGCACTCAAACAATAGTCACTTTACGAACGAGCATATTCGAGGTACTACGTACAGATTCGTACGACTCAAAATTGGGAGAAACAACTTGCCTGCCTTAATTTTAAACTTAGTGATCGTGTCTTCTTTTTTCTTCTCATTTGTTCATGTGATAGAAAATGTTAATCTGAAACAACTGAAGATGGGGAGAGACAAACATTACCCAATTCCGCAAGTTATAGAAAACCCTGCACATGATCTCTGGTCTCCCAAAGAATTGCAACATTGCAGATTCCAAACCAAAACTTTGAATTCATCATAACGACTTTGATAATTCACTTCTTGTATGCTTATCAAACCATCCAGACACATTGCACAGTATCTCGTTGTGTGACGCCAATCGTTTGGTATTCATAGGCGATATTGATTATCCCTGAGGAGATTGGTGGCAGTGCCTACTTGAGATCACGGATGTTAATAACACACCCAAAGACAAATTCAAAGTTGAAAATGTCTTAGAAATAAAATCACTCCTTATATTTTTTACATTCCTAAATTACATACTCTGCAACTTAAGGCAATGGATATCATGGATGAAATAACTATGTAGGATGTGCTTGATCACTTAAAACCAGATAATCAATGGATTTGAAAGAAAAAGTGCTTTATTTAAATTATATATACAACTATAGTTGTACCAAATCTATAGTACAGATATCTATAATATGTAAAGAAGTGGATAATATTAAAGTTTAGTCGACGTTATCTGAATTGTAAATGATTCAGTTCTTGGTTTAAAATGTTGATTTGTCAAATCAAACATATTCTCGAAGATATTAAATAAACAAAGGGATACGAAGATTGAACGAATTTAGCATCGCAATGTTCTCTACCTAAAATGCGACGATATGCTGGCAATGAGTAAATAGTGCGAAATGACAGGATACTTTCGACCAAAGAAGACCAAATTGTTTGGTTGAAGCAGGATACCGAAAACCATAATCGAGAAAGTGGTAGTTTCATTAACTACGTGAAAGAAGATTATATCAGTCCTGATAACTGGAGAAAAATAACTAGCAACCGTAGTCAGTGAAGAATAAATTCCACCCTTAGATGAAAAGGGAGAAATTATCAAAGGGTGTCGGTACTTGCCTAAAGAAATAGGTTCGTAAAATATTTGTTTTCGTACCTTTCGGATGAAGAGTTAGATATATCATTACCGAGGTCAGTTCCGTGCTTTAAGAGATTTACGTAATAAAGCGTAAACTGTAATTTTTTAAATTTTTTTTTATTGATCTCTATATACGTGATGTTTACAATATATTATTCGATGCCTGTCTCGCTAGGGTATACCTGTGTTGAGATATTGACAATTGATTTTCTGAAGAAGCTGATTTGGCGTGTTAGTAAAAAAATCTCATCACCACGGCGAATCTTGTACAGTTTTTCACTCTGCCAGAGATGAATACTCATTACGGAACGGATTCCATGTGACTAGAGACTAGAAGGTGTCTTTATATTCGTCTGTTCGATTATTATTTTATTATCGTTACCTTTCCGAATCGATTTCAATGGGTAATTTAGGAGTAATCTCGTCATTACTGCCAATGACATGGCATTAGATTCTTTGACACAGCTCCTAGCTTTACTGAGGGAGCAGGTGCGGCAACAAAACCGAAAATAAAAATTGGTTGTCCGCCCCGGGCGACATTCTTTATGGGACGACAAAATACAGAATAACGAACAGAAATAATCATCATTATCGATTTTTTCGGTGTTTTTGTTGTCAATCAATAACGGATGGTGGCTTCGTGCTGCATAGTGATACTACATTGTGCTTTGAACCGCCGACGATAATTTTGTATTTCAGACAGATTTATAGGTTGTAGGAAACTATTTGACAGTTTTTTCAGTTGCCCTGGGATATAATAATAGTATATTAGGCTATAATACCATATTTAAATGTATACTACGTCGGGGGGTTTATATATGCGGGTCACCAACTTATGTTGTCGTTGCTTAATGTTCCCATTTCTGAGTTTTATTGATTAAAATGTTTATTGAAGCAAATGTGTAAATTAAACCATAAGCAAACATGGCCGCAGTCGAAACTGTATTAGAAGTTTTAATATGTGTATAGGTATCTACCTATATATTTTTTAAATAAAATTATAAATATAGAAATATGTAGGTTAAATAAATATTTCAATTAAAATCTTACTACGCATACAGTATTTAGCATTTTTTGGTTGTTTTTTACCAAGTTTATCACCTTTTTTGGACATAATGTGTACTTACCACAGACGTACAAATAGATGTCTATGGTACTTACTTATTTTGTACATCAATCCTTATTTTTTTACACATTCCTTCATTTCATTAAAAAGACCCTCCACACAACAGCTCCAAAATAACATAGGCCCTGAGAGTAATTATTTTCCTCAAATGTTAAGTTAATGTAAAACACTCCCGTGTTGTTATGAATCGTAAAAACATGGGAAAACGGTTAATTTTAGATGCATTGAATGGCTCTTTAACACTATAATCAGTTTCTGTATCTCCATATTAAAATCCGGAACTGTGATTTTTTATGATGGCGGAAAATTTCCAAATCAGACGCTCAGACAAATTTTCTGACTGATCAGCGAAGTGCAAAACGGCCAAGAATTTCAATACTGTACCGAATACCCACAATCTTCCAGCTATATAAGTGTACTATAGGTACCAACTAGGTAGTATGTTTTTTTTGTCAAGAATTAAATCAACGACCTTCGTAAAAGCAGCTAGGTAACTATATAAATTTATATGTGCTGTTCAGCCCAGCCAATAAATCGATATGGCTAATGCCTGAATAATTAACCGCTATTAGTGATTGATTCGTGGGCACAATTATTTTACAGAAGATATTAAATTCATTTTATTGATTAACTGCTTTTGAGATTCCTATCTGCTCCGTTCGTGATGCGGATTGATGGATGAGAAATCGGCAGTTTTATATGCCTGTCTTTACCTTGATCGGAGTACTTACTACCTACCTAGACCTGTATTTTATTAATGGTGAGTGATATCGATTGATTGATATAATTCAAAGTAAGTACTTATATTCGTTGATCTGCTGCGTGTGTGCCCAGTACCTTCCTGACCATAATAAGGCGCGACCAAAAGAAGGACCGTTCAAAGAAGGACTAACTAATATGTGATACATGTTTTGGAGAGCAATTTATACAGTAAAATTTATCAATGCTCGCAATGAGTTAAATAGTCCTTTTCCATTACGTAATAAAGATTAAAAATATATTTATAATTCACTGCTTTGATTTTCAATGTTGATGAACATATTTAAAAACAAAATTCTACATCGAAGTAAGAAGTAACTGTTGTAATTTGACCGGTCAGTGGTTGAGTGGGCATAGCGCTTGGGTCCCACCTGGGCGTCGCATGTTCGATTCCTCGGCTGGCTAAGTCCTCCATCACAACACAAGCAACATTTTCGGCTTTCTGTGGTGGTAGTAGGAGATTTTCAAACATTGTTGGGTTATTCGTAACCCTGGAATATTTGTCTTTCTTTTAAAAAAAAACAAAAAAAAAATATACCTATTACCTATGTAACTTTACATGGACAAATAATACTTCCTCACTATTAATAAATCCTTTTAGTTATTATAGTACTTACATGGATTTCAGGTAAATTTAAAATGCATTCTTTTATATTCCTTCAAACACTATGATTCTAAAATTCTTTTGTATCTTTCCTACTCTTTTTACATTATTTTAAACTCATTTCTATTCTTTAATAGTATGTTAATTTATATTTTTGATATTATTTTATCCCCCCCAGAAAAAAATATTCCATGCCTGTATATTAAATTTGGATTTTTTAAAATGGGTACCTAGTTTGTATACTGGTGTTCGAACCAGGCAATTTTAACGATGTAAGAAGTTACTTATCAAAAAAAGCAAAAACGTACTGACACGCCGTATATAGTCGTTTTCTATATTATATTATTTGCACTATTGTCAAAATCCAGAGATGAAATTGGGTAATATATTTGCATGGAAAAAACATTTTTTTAATAGTGCGACTCAAAGGATACAAAATTGTCTACTTACTTCGGTTTCTTTTTAAATTAAAAAATTAAGCAATTTTTGAACAAATGATCAGTTTTCTAATTGGACGATTTTCCTTTTTATAGATATTTTACCATTAAATGAACCCAACATGTGGTAAACTCAGTGGAAATTTTTACGAGACTATAATATGCATTTGATTACCAACTTTATGAATTTTGTTTTATTTTCCTTAATTTTATTAATTTAATAAAATTTTGTCTTGGCGAAATCCACTTGTACCGAATACTATAAAATTTTATGACATTTTTTTCAACATTATAAAACCTTTAAAAATTCACCCTTACTCCTATTTAGCCCAGTGAACTAACGATTTTCTAAACTTGATTAATTTTTAGGGTATTACACCATATTGCGCTAAATCCTTCTTTATCCAACGTTTCGGATAGCGTTGCAGTGTTCATCAACAGATTACATATCTGCCATGATAATGGACACTGTTTTTTTTATGTGAATACCTCACAAAAGTCTCTGCTCCCATCTGGAGCCAGTGAGACTATCGCATCCCCAATTGGGGTAAGTTATGGGGCTGAAGGTAGTGGGGATGGGAAGGAGATGGGGAAAAGGAAGGTGGAGAAGTACCTGGCTATTCAGATCTGGTCACCAAACAAGGCTAGAGCCATTTCAAGCAACGTTTCATTTCTGAATGGTGGTCTTACACCAGGGCGAAACTGAGAGTGTCTTCCACTCTGGAATGTGTCACAAATACACTACATATATTATTTTTGGAGGGTAAGGAAGTTACTGGTAATTCATATCTTGTCATCAAACACGGCTTCAACCGTTTCAAGTTTCAAGCCTTTTCACCGTTTCAAGTGCAACGTTTCAGCGATACTGAGAGTATCTTCCACTCTGGAACGTGCCGCTATTACTCATTCAACCGACCTAATTTGTGCGGAAATCTTCAATAAATCAATAACAACGGCCTTGTCGATCAAGAGTCAAGAGTGTCAGTCAAACGCAATATCAAATCATTTTAAGCTGATTCAAGCAAATATTTAAGGAATACCTATTTGAATTTTAAAATCAAAGATAACAATAATAAACCTGGCGTGATATATTAAATATCGTGAGCCGAACCAAAATGAATGGTGCCATATAGATTTTAAGAGTTGTTGTTTTAGGCACTTATACGAAAATTTATTCAAACGCTTGGAGGCATGGATATCTATCAATTATGTTTGAACGCATTATGAAGGATATGTTATTATTTTAATTAATTTTTAGCAATATCATTTCACAGATTGATGTTTCCAAGGTAAAATGGAGTCTCTGAAATATGATCATGTTTGCCTTTCAAAAATTCAGAATCAGTTTCATATAAATATAGTGGTGATTGACTGCCAGTTTTGATTGAATTGTTTGGTATATCACCGTGTAGATACAAATACGAAAATTGGAAATGTTTTAATTTAACGTTCAATAAGCCTACATCCAGTGAACAGATAATTCCTAGAGATGTGATCTAAACCGATTTGATGGAAAACAGATCCCGCGTTTAGTTGAGACTTTTTCACTCATAGGTACCAGATAGGCAAACGAAATTTACTATTTGATCAAGAAAGATTTTGATTTCGTAAAATGTTTGACCAATTTTACCAGAAATAAGGGTTTTTTCCTTACTTCGATACGACAAGTTCAAGACGTTTTCTTCTGTCAATGAGTAATTTTTTTCGTTGCGTAACGTTGACCTATGGCAGAGGTGTTGGTTATTCAATAAATAAACACCTGGGTACCTAGCATGGTCGATCAATATAGGTTTTATCGAAAATGTCGGTATATTAGCTAAATGAAATTAATATTATTTTTGGTAAAACCGTTTTTTTTATCTTTCTCCTGCCAAATTTATGGCATGTTATATATATGTATATACATATATTATATTTATTATTTACAACTTAATCCTTAAAAAAAATTCTTAAAGTCTTCCTTGGTAAGTATAATAATTTTGTGCAAAGGAAGTGTTTAATTTTGGGCAGGGAAAAATATATTTGTGTCTAGTACGGGTTTCAGTTATAAATTGATAATTGTCTTTTTTCTTTAACAATTTGAATCGATGCATTTTTATTGTACCGATCTTTAAATGAAGGTACTTGGAATTCTTTAAATAATCGATCCGTTGGGTAGTCAGAAGGTTTTTTTAGCATGATTTTAATTATTAGCCTCTGTACAACCTCAATAGGGGAAAGATTAGTTTTGTAAGCGGATCCCCAGCTAATGATAGCATATTGTAGAGTTGATTGAACCAAAGCGTAATATGTTAAATATAAGTTTTTTACAGATAAAAAATTTCTTATTCTTAAAAATATATAAATCAATTTTCTAATTTTTTTACTACTTGACAAATTTGTTCCTTCCATTTCAAATTTTTATCGATTACCCCTAAATTACTCCTGTTCAAGAAAGAAGTTCGTTTTGCATTGATCTATTTGGAACAGGAGAGAAGAGTATGTGGAGCGCGCAGGTACCTTCATTAAATTTAATCTTATTTAGCATCTCTTGGCATCGAATATTATTAACTAATTTCACAGGAATATTGCATGTATATTATACCTTCGAACAATCAATTCTCCAGTAACCAACGGTAGGTCCACCGTATAACAGAACCAACACCTCACATCATTATTATTACGTATGCAGCGAGCGTAGGTACTGTGTAGTAGTGAACTTATATGGATTGATACATACAAAGTCGAACAGCCGCTAGCCGTACAGAACTGAACAATACGAATTAATTAGAGATTTCCTGCAATCAGCTCTGTGACATTACCTGTCGCCCGGACCAATCACAGACCGGGGAGCATCGAATTGGGGAGGGGAGACCGCAGCGAAGGGAGGGGGTAATTGTCACCGGTGTCACGTGACGGAATGACAGGAAAACGTGTCACCGGAGGCGGGGCGTGATTGCACATGCGTGGTGACATTTTCTTGGGAAGGCAGATTATATGGTGCTCTGTTTTTTTTTGTTCGCCTTTTACGATATTAGCAAGAGATAGAGTGGTGTATCTACAATTTATATGAAAAATTGATAAATCTTATTTGAGAGAGTTGTTTTCCAATGTTTAGTATGATGAATTATGTATGTGCATTAATCATTATTAGCTATTCTGGTACAATGATATTTTATTTGCACGGAGAATAATTCTGAATAACACTGATAACCATTATTTCCTAAATCTGGGTTAGAATTTAGAGCTAAACTTAAAACCCACCTGTTCAGACAATCGTATCCATATAGTAAAAAAAAACGTTTCACCTTCACTCTCCGCGACACTGTAAATAACTTATTGTGTAAAAATGTTAAAAAATCATACTTGTCAGGTCTTTTTATAAAAATTCTCCAGCCCTAAAGAGGCATAAATTCTTCAGCCTTTCAAAATAATTATCAACTTTACTTTTGCCACTAATTTTCTCATAATATATAATGTCCTCCGCGTGCAAAGCCGTATCTTCTCCGTATTCTAATAAAAGTATGTTGACGGAGGTGACCTGCCAGGTAAGAATGTTTACTGTACTTACCTATTTTTGAAAAGATAAGTAGCCTAAGAATTCATAATAAATCGAACAGCCCCCTTGAGGTGATGTTTCAAGAAAAACGGCGCTCTACAAATTATCTTATTATCATTAATATTGCAATGTAATGTAGGTGTTAAGTACAGGCAAGTCATATTGAAGAGCGCACGTTTGCATGTGTGTGTGTGTGTTTGTATGTGTGTGCTCCGTTAGTGGTTCGGCTTGTTTTTGAAACAGTTTGGAAATACTTAACTAGGGTAACTAGGTTACGTTATGTTAAAATTGCATTTTTTTCATCACCCAAGTGTTCGTAAGTTGTGATTCTTTAGGTCAATATAACGCTTTGAAATGGCAATTTAACAATAAAAAGTAAGTAGCACCAAATACTTCAAAATTTGTTGCGCAATTGTTATTAGAAAAAAGTATGTCCAGATAATTTGGTTGAAACTTTGACGATTCCGAAATGTTAAGTTTTAATATCTAATATTTAAAGCATTTAAAAATTCAACAACTCTCATTATTTTCTACTATCGTTGTTAGAATAAAAAAGTCTTTCGTTCTCGTATTGTGTTGTTTCATCAGGTCCATTATCTGCTTCTCTTCTGGACCATCTGATATCCGCCGCTCTTCCAGGAAACAAATATTGATTCTATTTTGGTCATCAGTAATCACCGGCACATTACCAAAGTCGTGTAACAAAAAAACACTCTACGAGAGGTCTGGCTCTAATGCCATAAGATTGGAGAACTGACGTCAAGGTTCACAAATCAATGGTCAAAATAACAGGGTAGGGGGCAATCATATGTATTGATTGAGGGGTTAGGACACAAACGAACCTCACGTTTCGCCTCGGAATGGTAATCACCAATCACAAATCAATATTTTTGGGACCTTATGTATGCAGCGTGTAAAGAAATGAGTATAAAGCACGGAGTCGTGTCATTATTCATTGTTTAAGGTTTCGTTGGAAGATGTAAATAACAAAAAACAACCGTGTGATTTGTTATTTATCATCCTGGTCACATTTCAGAGGTGAGGTCGAAAAAAATTATCACACTTTTTTATGATTTACCTTCGTTATCTACCTACCAATTTTGGATGCACTTAAAGTTATGTTTGTATGTATTACTATTATAGACAGCAGTGGCGTGCTGTATAATGTTTTAACCATTTTCACGACCGAGAAAATCGCACAATAAAGATTTTCAGTGCATAGGTACTAGTGTCATAAATCAATCAACTCAAAAAAAAATAAAGACAAACATTCTCACTAGGTAATCTTAACTATTTAAAGAAATTAAATAATTAATAGGAACTGGACAACATTTCCTTTAATAATGTAAAAGCCACACGCGCTTATATAATTGTTCAATTTATATTACGGGTATGGGTACCGCTACCCCGGGAACAACACCCCTGTCATAGATCACTGTCATAGATTTGTTTTTAGACTTAGCAGGAGTGCCCATGTTTTTAGAGTGAGGTTTGTCTAGGTCTTGTCGGCCAATGTATTTGGCATGCACCTACTGCATGGCGGGCCGGATCGAGAGAGATTGATTAAGGGAGACCTTACCTAGACCTCTCCAGCCAGTATCCCTCGACCCATCGCCTTGCACCGCAGTGAGAGGGATGGATTCGTACGTTCACTCCTGAACAAATTGACCCTCAGATTCCTCACACCTTTTTCCTTCCCAAAATTTCCTCTCCTTTCTTTCCTTAAAAAGACCCCCAGCACAGCATCCCCAAAGATGACATAGGCCCTAAAGGAAACTATTTTCCTCTGTGTGGAGACGATGTAAAAAAAACTATATTATATTTGGCGGAAAATGCACTACGTTCATCGTTCATCGTCCGTGTGCGACCTTTACACATTGGACCACTTGGCTAAATCAAACAATACATTAAATTAGCTTTATTCGCACTGTACATATAGAAAATCCGAAGAAGAACGATATAATCTACTTAACACTTTTTTAGTCCCAATGCAGGCCAATGAAAAGGATGTAAAAAAATTCTATATTATTTTGAACATCGTAATTTTATAATTTGTCACCCAAAGTACTGTTATAAAATTGATAGATACGCCCATAATAGAAATCATTCGGTATATATTATTCAATGCTCCCCGGTGTATATCTTGTAAATTCCGCGTTGTTTTGATTATTTCGAGATCAAACTTAATATCCTGTGACCGCCTTACACCTTGCAAAGTGCCTTGTAAATGCTTGATGACTTCAAAGGACCTGGGGGCTGTAAAACTTGATTTTAAATGTGTGTGGGTTCCCCAGTACTTTTAATAACCATATTTATCACTTACCCGGTGTTAACACTATAGATTAATATAAATGTTACTTTGTGTACCACAACTCCCTATGTAACTTCTTAAACAAAATATCGACTGAGTAAGAAATGTAGCGTCGAACTAGCTAAGTGGGTTTGATTTTCAGCTAGTCTTTGAAAGTTATACCTATAAAAATTATTATCTTCTGTTAACGGTTTTTGAAGTGATAATTTCTTTAGCACCGTTGTGATTTAAAACTGATGAAATAAAAAAAAAATCAACACTACAAAGTTAAGATAGAATAATCGGTCTCCTCTTTGTGCGGTGCTTCGTAGCCTCCCCATTCTTGTCTTCTTTAGTTTTTTATGAACTTCACACTCGTTTTTTTACATTAGCTCCACACAGGAGTACCTGAGGAAAATAATTTCCCTTAGGACCTACATCATTTTTTGGAATGCTATGTGAAGGGTATTTTTAGCGACAAATCTATAATATGAGATCTGCTCTCAACTTTCCCAAAATATGTACATAATCAATATATATTATAAAAGAAAGTCAAGGGAGTTATATGGTGTGGTAGATCTCTATCCCCCCTCCAGGATGACGGTTTCCGTTTTTACCCAAAGGGCGTGCTTTTGAAGATATAAGGGCTGGAAGTTTCATCTTCTAGAAATTTCTAGAAATGTCTTCCGGAAAGTTCTAGAAGGTTCGATAGAGCTCTAAAAAGTTCTGGAAGGAGTGGCGGAGTATGTCGTAGAATGTTCGGGAAAAGGGAATTGGAAAGATCATTGTGGAACATTCCAGAACACTCGAGTTGTCCTGAGCGAAGCCGGGTATCCCAGCTAGTTAAAAATAAAAGGAATGATATAATAAATATGCCTCAGGTATATTTTGTCAAATTGCCAAACTATTTCCGCTTTGCAATAAAAGCCAAATAAATGGAATATTTACGAACGAATCTGAAACCTAAAAACTGTTTTTGAAAGGTGATGAATACTGATGAAATATGAATTCGAATTTTTGTAATTCGAAATGACAATATCTTTGAATGCAAACATACATTTTTTTTAAAATGGTTCGTCTTATGTTTTCTCTGACTAAAATTACTGATAATGAAAAAAAATTAAAAACACACACATATATGTCATCAGCCACTTTTTTATAATGCAAACATAATTAATAAAAAGTTGCCAAGTTTTATAATTTTTTTTTACAAACTGCGGTCGGTAAATTTGGTTTCATAAAGGTGCACAATTTAATAAATTAGCGTTTTTTTTAAATATAAAGCATGCTGTTTTCTTTTCAATCACCGTTTAGATCATAATTCTCACCGTAATAGTAAGGAAGACATTACGATTTCTGTGAGACCTATATGAGTTGTTCCAAAAAGCGAACAAAATAGCCTAAGGGGTTAAATATCTTTATTTAACCCCTTATTTTTAGGGCGTAACTGTCTGGGGATCAACATTCGGGTCACTGAGATGGTATTTTTTCTCTTTTTTTCAGGTTATTCGTAACCCGGGAATTTTTTTCTTAATTTTTTTATTCTGAAAAAAAGAGAATATTTAATGTTCTATCTTTATAAATCTGTATATTATATATCTGACAATAATAGAAAAATCAAAAGGAAAAACCTCCGAAGACGAAATTCTAAACATCCTCAAAAATACAAGAGTCATAAACACAAGAAATGCTTAATCCTACGAACAAACAAGAGATAAATGAAATTCTTTAGAGGAGGCCTTCGCCTTCGCCTGAGAGAAGGGTTCTTGCTTATGAAAAATTTAAGATACCTTTTATTACATTTTTCGTAAAAAGCATTAATTATAGTCTTAATTTTTCGTAACTCTGTTACATACTATTTGCAAGAAATAAAAGGCTTTTTATTTTATTTTATTATTATTATAATAGAAAAGGAGATATAACGAATTTTACGAGAACATGTCTATAATCGCACTACGTGGCCCGAGTGGGTCAGTAATTTTAGAAAATGTTTATGCATTTATAATATTTTAAAAAAAAACCCACTTCTTCCGCAATAAGTAAAAATAAAGAAAAAAATACCTGTTACACTGCGCTTCTTACGTCTTCATTAATTCCATGATATAAAATAATGAATGAGCAATTATGTGGCCGCAGTGTCTGTGGTTAATGAAGATGAACAAGGTACTTTGGAGGTAATGCAAAACACATGCATTTTAATCAATTTATCTTCTTAATATTCGACGTATTATAAGAATGAGATACCTTACTCTAAAAAGCGATTTAAATGTTCAAAATTCGGGCGCATTTTTTCGGTGTGTAAAAATACTTCCACTTTGCAATAAAATCCAAATAAAGGAATATTTGTAAAGGTAAAATCTAAAAACTGTTTTCGACAGGAGATAAAAAACGCTTTCAAATTTTATTATTAGAAATAACCATGTGTTTGTTAAATATAAAATATTTTAATGCAATCTTTAAAAGATTTTAAAAATGGCTCACCTTACGTTTTTTGTAACTAAAATTACTGATAACGAAAAACAATTAAAACACACGCACATTTGATTAGAAAAATGAATTATATACGTTATTTTCACCTCTTTTTTTTGTCGTTTCATGTAAAAATAATTCTTAAAAAAAAATACAAAGTTTCATTTTTTTTTTTCAAATTACAGTCGGAAATTTTGGTTTCATAAAGGTGTATAATCTAATTATTTTGGTGTAACTTTTAAATTTGAATGTAAAGTGTATTATTTTCTCTTTTGAATACTGCTTAGTTCATACTTCTTACTATGATATTAAGGGAGACACAACGATTCACATGAGACCTATGGGAGCTGGGACAAATTTGGTCTCCTGTTATCTACCAACATCGCAAATCGAAGACTTTTTTAATATTTCTAAATAGTAAACTTTTGGAACAAATAATTAAGTTTCTTGATCAATATAATCAATTTTTTTTATCCTAATAGTTTCCTTTTTTATATTATTCTGTTCGCTGTGTTAAACTGTTCAAACGTAGACTGACATTTTCGAAAAAATAAACAAAAAAATTACTGTGGAAGGGCTCTCGTAAAAATCACATATTGTACTAAAAAGTTTATGTTATGCTTAAAAAAAAAAATAAATTTTTTTTTTTTTTTTTTAATCTTTTGCTCTGTTTTTGATCCTTGTTCTCTGTTCTTTGTTTCTTGTAAAATAACGACTAGCCATTTCAAAAATAAGTTTTGAAACTCTCTATATAAATACATTGGAAATTTATATGTCATATACTCTGGTTTATAAATGTGAAATTTCTATTACTTACTTATATTACTTTATCAAAATTAAATAGTCATAAATACATTGGGAATTAATATGTCATATATTGGTTTATAAATGTGTAAATTATAGTATGCAATTGTTAATGTTCTCCAAAAAGACCTGGAAAGTATTTCAAAATTGTGATCGCCCGAAAGAAGCCATTCACCTATTCTGAATGCAATTATTGATGTAATTAAATGTAATGTCTCAGTAAATTCTTTAAAAAAAAGGACTTAACTTCTTATCTAAAAAATAATATTAAAATCCACAGTTCCGAACTCCTGCAACTAGCAGAGAGAGGTATGAGTACAGAAGGTAGGTACCTACCATCGAAACAGCGCGCTGCGGCGATTTACTACTCAGCGAAACATACTACGGTGTTATTAGACAAGGTTATTATCGCAATTTTACAAACCTATGATCACCTTACTTTAAATTTTTGTTGTATGTATTTTTATATTATGTATGTATTCTTTCTTATCGTAACTTATTGATAGTATATATCTCACTGAACATAAAAATTTTATTACTCATATTTTTATTTCATTTAAATGCTTTTATTCCATCGTAACTTTATTTGTTCTATTTTTTTCTCATGGTTAAGATGAACTGCCTTTATTATTATTTATATAAAAGCCCTCTGGGCGTAAAATAAAACATAAAACAAATAAATAAACAATTTCAAAATAAAAAATTTCACTTGTCATATATTGGGTTTATAAATGTGTAAATACTACTACTTAAGAAATTATAAAATTTGTAGTACTTTATTAAAGTCATAAATACACTGAGAATTTATATCATATATGTAAATCCTAATTATACAATTGTAAATGTTCTCTATAATGACTTGGAAAGAATCTCCTACTTGTGATATCACTAAAGAAACCACTCATCCACTCTGAATGCAAGTATTAATGTTCCTCAAAATGACCTTGAAAAAACACATCTTTGCGATTCTTTCAAAGGCATATAGAAACCATCGCTTCGTTCATAAAACAAAATTTAATGTTCTTAATAGTTATTTCGATTAATATTTGTTAAAAATATTATGAACTACATATACAATTTGGCTGTCCTAAAACGGGTATCCTTCCCAGTTGGACAGACAAAGTACCACTTGTAATGTATTTAATAAATATGTATATAAATAAATAAATAAATAAATAAATAAATGTACAATGCATCCATCTGACGATCTTATGGATTGGTTTACGGTTGACGAACGATGAATCAGATGAAGACTTACCATGTGAATTGATGAGTTTTTATGAAGGAGGGAATGGATTATTGAATAATTTAATTGATTTATTAATTAGCTAATAAACTAACGTACGAACGAACAAATACACGAATGAAAGAATTAATAAAGACCGGTCAGTGGTTGAGTGGGTATAGCGCTTGGGTCCCACCCGAGCGTCGCGTGTTCGATTCCTCCGCTGGCTAAGTCCTCCATCACAACACAAGCAACATTTTCGGCTTTCTGTGGTGGTAGTAGGAGATTTTCAAACATTGTTGGGTTATTCGTAACCCGGGAATGTTTGTCTTTCTTTAAAAAAAAAAAAAAAAAAATTGATTAACGGATGGCTTGTTCCTGGTTACAGATTTCAGGTTGAAGATTTTCTGGATTTTGGCTCATCTTAAAGTTAGCAAAAATTTTATTAACTTAGGCGATTTTAAGTATCATAAAAAAATTGTGTGCTGTTCGCACGTGGTAGATATGAAACCTTCTGAAAACTAAAGTAGACAAGAATGGGGAGACCACAAAGCACCGCACAAAGAGGAGAACGATTGTACTATCTCGTTCTCTCGCAGGCTAAATCCTACAGATGTATGTGTTTGTCTCTTTTGAGTGTCGCTATTTTTTGTTTCATCGAGTTTCAAATCACAACGGTGCTGAAGAAGTTTTCACTTCAAAAAGCTTATTTTATACACCTTTCTAAATATTAGAAGCATTTTGTCCAATAACATTACCCACAACTAATGATAATAAAATGTCCTTCTATATTTTTAACGACAACTGTCAAGTCATTGTTAAAAAGTTAATAAAACTAAATTATTAACATAACCCTATTGGCGTGAGGAGCCTACGTATAATATCAAACACTTATTAGTTTTAAATTTTTCTATTCACAACGACGACGCACGCCTTCCCGATGGGATTTCAATCTGCAACCCCCCTTTCAAAATCACATGCTTACATATTTGCCTATTCGACTATTTTTAATTGAACCATACTATTTGTAATTAAGATATGTATAATTAATAAGCAAAATATGCTATAACGTGATTCAATCTCCCTTCGTCCAATGTAATCACATTCATTTTCAAGTTAAATGTTGATAATTCCTGTCCTGCCTTTTAGCGTGCCTCAACTAAAGTTAACTGCGACTGCGCACGCGTGCTTAAATAATAATCGGCGATTAGCAAGTGCTATAATAAACGGTGGGCTCGGAGGTACGCCACTGCCTCGGGCAGTAAGATGATTGGGCCCGCCGTGTACTCAGTATTGAGTGTTACACCAGTGACGGCGCGCGGTTAAAAACGCATCGAAGATTTATAAATGTACTTGAATTGTTCAAGATTCACGGTTGTTAAGGTTATCAATCACCATATTACCTTTTAAATAAGTTAATTGGTTATTGATACAACTATAAATAAAAGCGAATATAAAATTTTAATATTCGAAGAATTTGTGGTGTATAGCAAATCATAAAATTGTTTTTTTTTTTTTTTACATAAATACCGCCCTAGAGTCCCAACTGTTCCCATCGAGGCCAGTGCGACTATGGCATCCCCAATAGGGGTATGTTGTGAGGCTTAAGGTAGTGGGGAGGGGAAGGAGATGGAGAAGTACTTGGCGATTCACATCTGGTCACCAAACACGGCTAACGTCATTTAAAGCAACGTTCCATTTCTGAATGGTGGTTTTACCATTACCAGGACGATTACTGAGAATATCTTTCACTCTGGAACGTGCCGCAAATATACTATATATTATTTTTAATTAATAAATTGTGAAATAACACAAACTGATCAAATAAAATTTATTTACCACGCTGGGATTCGATCCCGCAACCTTCGGATTGCGAGTCAGGAGCCTTACTGCTGGACTTCGCAAGCCGTCAATACTGTTTATACAACACGGTTAATTGCATTCATCGTAGAGCGGTAGAATCCTTGGTTGTAAGTTCAGAGGTCATGGATTCGAATACTATTAAGGTTTTCTTGTTGATTTAAATAACATTGATTTGTTCGTATGAATAAATAAAAATATTTTAACTTTCAGAATGTGTGCTCTTAATCTCAGAGATCTGTGTCCACAAAACTTGAACATTCAAAATTTAAAGGTCGGTTATGTTTTAAGTGACTATAGGTCGGTACCTACATAGTTCTGTTAATTGGAATGGGGGTCACAATCTTCAGCAATGAGAAAACGACCCAAAAAGAAGTAGAAGACGTTATGTTAAGCAAGCGAATATGAATGACTTCTTCCCAATAGTTTTTCTGTAGTCCCCAACATTCCCCAAATTGGGTTCCGCAGAACTTCATATTTTTAAAAATTAAATCGGTACCTAATACGTTTACTTATCCGAAATAAGTAACTTTAGGACCTCATTACTATTATCCTTCCGGAAGACATGAAAGATGTAGAAGATGGAACGACAAAGAAGAGCCATATATACAAGCCGGAATGCTCTCAAGGCGATTCTACCACTGTAACAATGATGGCAGGTAACTAACTATTCAGACACATTCCTCACACTACAACTGTACTCATCCAGTAGTCCAATGGGAAGTGCTACAACAATACATACAGGCAACTTCTGCAACTTCCAAGGTTCCGCAGTGCCTCTACGATGTTCGCGTTAGGAAGGTGTGCTCATTCCCCGCCTTACTTTGCCAGCTTCTGGGACATGACACAAAAGTCAACCAACATCGTTGTCGTGGCTGCATACGAGTGGTTCAGCTTTCCACTCAATGAGCGATGGATGCAGATGATACGGGTGATGATGATGACCCTGAAGGAAAATGAGAGCCTAACTGGCCACAAAGAGAGTCATAGTTACGACAGCCGACCGGGGGGGTCCGGGGGGGCCGGTGAGGCCCCTCCCGGCGGGGAGCCCTATTGGACTCGGCGCCCCCCGCGCGAGCCGCACCCCCCTTGCTCCTCAGAGCGAGTCGAGGGGGCAACTGCCGCACGCCCGTCCAGCCTCGGTTGACTACGCCAGGAAACCGGCAGATCATCCGCTTACAAGACCGCCGAATAAGCGTACGGGGATGACTGGCCCTAGGGCCAGACTATAAGCCCGCACGTACTTTAGACGACTCCGGACAATCCCTGCACGCTGCTCCGCGCTGTTAGGACGCCACTAGCTCTAAACTATCCTTTGGCAGGTGGATGAGCCTGACCCAGGATGCCCTGAGCTCAAGGGAGCAACAATTGGGCACCCCGAGCGGGGATGAGGAATCCAAGCCTCCCCCACTTAAGGCACATGCGCGCATGTCTGACTTCACGAGCGCCGTGTCTCCATCCCCACTCACCGCTAACGGTCCCAAAGCACTGCCCCTGCGAGGCCGACACCTTATGGGATGGTACCGGCAGCCAGTCCGGTAGGGCTCCATCCCCCCGCAGCTACTTGTGTTGTATGCACACCGATACAAGTCAAGGACGAGGCGCCCACAGCCGCACCTCTACTGCATATCTCTCCTTTCTAGGCTCAACGCACCTTTTACCCATGAAACATGGACTCGGTAAGCGCTCGGCCTAGTTTTAAGGGTAAACGGCATGCAGTCTACCCGGGGTTCTCGACTCGGATACTAGTACTCTGGGGATCACCGAGCCCGACACCTCAACATCGAGTTCCCCCCGTTTACCCGGGGTTACTGTGTCATTTTGGGATTGATATTTGAAAGAGGTGTGAGGAGTGGTTAGGAATGTGAAAGTCAGTGTGTCCAGGAGTGACAGATATATATCTCTTCCACTGCGGTGCAAGGCGGTAAACGGAGCGAGGTCGGTTGGAGACGTACAAGGGTCTCCTTCAACTAGTCTCTCCCGATCGGGCCCACCACCCAGCGGGTGAGCATGAACCTGGGCACCCCTGCCAAACTCATCAAACGTAGTGAACCACTTGGGGAGACCTACAGCAGAGGTGTTTGTTATCCAATACATAGTTCCCGGGGCGGCAGTGCCCGTACTCGCCTCCCAAAGTGAAAAAGGGTGTTTGTACCTAATATTTCTATGTAATTTATAGAAATCCTATTAATTCCATAAAATCTACAAAATAATTATGAATGTACATTGGTAGATTACCTGATCAAAATATTGTTTCGAAATTATCTCATAACTATGCTTTTATAGTTTTGAAACTGAAGTATCGACGTGAGAAGGCACTATTGAATATGTACGATTTCAACCTGTCTTCCCCTGTCTACGTGACTCCCTCTAGCAATTACAGCTAGAGTAATAAGTAATAACACTTGTTGAGTACACGGTGCCACACGCAATTCAGACATTTTCAATATTGCGAATTTTTTGCTGCGACATAACCAATTCCCCATAGTTGGAAATCCGAGCAATCATACTAACGTAAACGGCTCGCACGAGGCATCTCGTGGCTCTAAGTGGCGGTCAATTAAAAACATCACCGCGTTAAGACTGGGAATTGCTCGGCCGTTCCGTGACCAGGCGGAGAATGGTGTAATTAATGGAATGGTCATCACCACGACATTCTCAGGCGAAGCTAAAAGTAAGTCACCTGTAACGGTCGCTGGACAGATGTCTTCAACTCGGGTCTGCGGTTTGAAAGTTCATGTTACTGACAAAGATACACGTCACATATACGAGGACTTGTCCGTAAAATAAGGTCTCCAAGGTGCTGCGGTCGTGAGGAACGTTTTTGCGCGAGATCCGGCAACGCTAGCGTGTAGCCTGATTCCCTTACGCCAAATGCCCACCATGCTGCCCTCTCTTTGATGCTGAGTCTCGGCGTAGCAGCAGTTTGCGATGGAGCTTCCACTTGCTGCACCCGCCAGGTGTGAATCACGCTCGGTCATCATATATGTAGTATATAGCATTTTTTTCGAAAATAAACAACTGTCTTTCTAGAAGGGAATCCATGTAATCTGTCAAAAAGGTTTATCATTTTTATATTTTCAACTATCTGCTTGCAACGTATTTTAAGATACTTTGGATACTTTGCTCAAAGGGACTCCAACTTAGAGAAAATGATAGTCACTGGAAAAGTGGAAGACAAAAAAAGGAGAGGAAGGTCACCAACGCCATGGAATGAAAAAGTATCACTTGCGTCCAATGCTTCCATGTCGGCAGCCTTCTACGTAGCGCAGGACTGCGAGGAGTGAAGGAGCCTTGTCCATCATGGAATTTGGAGTAGGAATCACGAACCTCAGCAATGAGGAACCGACTTAAGAAGAAGGAGGGAAGATATTAGATTGAATTCAATGGAAATGAGGTCTCATTCATAGAAGGTGACAAGTTAATCTAACTCAGACATCAAACTCATTAGTTAAAAGAGCCAAATATCAGCAGTACTATTTTGATTTCTTTTGGGAGCCAAATTTCTTTACAAGAACCTATTTTTAGAAGTCGATTGAAACTGCACTAAACTTTGCATGAATCTTACTTTACATAAACTTACTTATTGATAAAAATTACATTTTTATTATTAAAATTTAAACATTGTCATGTCTAATATGAACTTTCATGGCCATGTATTATATTTTTTTGAAATAGGCAATTCGCCCTCAAAAGAGTGCTTTGTGGCCTTGTAGATATTATTAATAATTTGTAGGAATAATTTCATGGTTTTCAATATAAAAAAAAAACAAATCAGGATGTAATTAAAACACCGACTAACTAAAAAATTATTAATTCTTCAGGAATCGGGTGTATTTCGTCACAAGGTCAAAATATTTCCGCTTTGCAATAAAATCCAAATAAATGGAATATTTCTGGACATATCCGAAAAATAAAAACTGTTCATGAAAATACGATTCCAAAGTTTATCGTTAGAAATAAAAACATATTTTTTTAAATATTAAACATTTTAATACAACAAACATAAAATAAATTATAAACAAGGCTCAAATTACTTTATGATAATTAAAAAAAAAAGAAAAACATACGTATATTTTATTAGGCATGCATATTATGTCATTTTTCATAAAGTCTTTGTTGTTTCACGAAAAAATAATTGACAAAAAATATTTTCTTCTCAAATTGCTATCGGAAACTTTGTTTTCGTAGAGATGCACATTTAATTTTTTCTAAGGTTAAATTTTTGATTTGAATATAAAGCGTGAAGTTTTCTTTCTCTAACACCGTTTAGATTATATTTCTCACCATGACAGTAAGGAAGATATAATGATTTATATGAGACAAGAAGGCTGACTATATTTAATACATACGGAAAACCTAAAATCACTTCGCTCAAGCCACAGAAAAATATTTACAGCGATGCACCAGTTGGTTTCCTCTGAAACTACGTAGAGGGGCATATACTGCAATTCTTTCAACGATAAAAAATATACCGTACTCGAGATTATAATTTTGTCTATCATTGCAAATGGAAATGTGGTGATACTGTATGATAAAATGAACACTTTACTGTTATCGAAAAAACCTCTGACTTTGCTTTGAATAATAACGAATTTCTTTGGAGAGTCGCTTCTAAACGAATGCTAAACTTCCGTTAGAATTGAATACCATCGGATGGAATATGATTTCGATAAGGCTTTTAATTTTACTGGACCATAACGCTATGAAGACATTAATAACTGCTAGAGTTATACCAAAAAAAAGAGGACATACATCCAAGTACAGTTTTAACTGTTGTTATTACTCCAGATTACAAACCACAAAAACTGTTCACTGATAAACTGAGAACTGGGGATAAAGTTTTATGAAACGCTTTGGAAAATACTTCCAATTGATTAATGAGTATGTACAATTTTATTTTGAGACAGTGATGTGGGTAAATAAATAAATTAAAAGTTTAAGTAGAAACCAAAGCGTAAAGTTCAGTGAACGTGCATTCGGAGTGTCAGGACCTAAAGCCTGATTGAATAAACTGACTCATGATTTAAGAATAATCACAGACTAGACAGAATTTAGATCTAAACTTAAAACTAACCTTTTCAGACAGTCATATCCATATCAGACACCTTTCACCTTCACAGTCCGCGACATTGTAAATAGTTAATGTGTAAAATATGTAAGCAATTAAAAAATTCTTAGCTTTTGTAAGGTCATTTCATAAAGACTCTCCAAGTTTAGAGAGTCATTAATTCTCCAGTTCTTTAAAATGAATATCAACTATATTTTTGTCATTCATTCTAATTCAATTCTGAATGGTGGTCTTACACCAGGGCGATACTGAGAGTATCTTCCACTCTGGAACGTGCCGCAAGTATATTATTTATTATTTTTAATTAATTAATTGTGAGATAACACAAATTAATCAATTAAAATTTATTTACGCACGCCAGGATTCGATCCCGCGAACTTCAGAATGCGAGTCAAGAGCCTTAACCCTCAACCACGGAGGCCGTCAACCTCACACTTAGGTTACTGTTTTCAGAAACAGTTGATTTCGTATCTATTTGTTCCCACGAAGCTGTTAATGAGAGGAAAACATAGGAATTGATGATCTCCAATCAAGTTTGAATGACAACCCTCTAATGAATAGCCGATCGTGATTGGAGCAAATATAGTCGGGAACCACTTCCCAGCAAGTGGTCGTTTCTAGAACCTATTCCGCAGTCATTATTCATCTTCCTTGGAGATCATCTTAAATCTATAGAGCCAAGTTCCAAGAATCTAGGAACATATTTAGGATTAGCTGTCTACCGGAGACAGGCGTTACTATTTATAGAGGAATTTGCTGAAAAGCTTACGGTTTAGAGTTTAAAGTTAAGTACTAAGTAGGCGGATGGTTTGGTTTTACTATACTATATGCGCATGAATGGTCTGAGGATGGGCTGTTTAAAAAAAATTGAACAATTCATCGAATATACGAAGTTAATTTTCACGTTTTGGACGAAAGGGGGTCCAGTTTATGCAATTTAAAAAACATAAAAAAATCGATTTTAATAGTGATTATATCTCTAATTCCTCCAGAACTCCAGAATTTGGAATTGCTTTGAAATTGGAAACGATTGTGGGACCATTTCAGACAAGCGATAAAGAAAGTAGAAAAATTTATACATGTATTCTCTTGGTGAACCAATAAATAAAAAATAAAAATAATAAAAAACCCTAACTTTAAAAAGTGCAAATTGAAAATTAATCATTTATACTCATCGTCCTTCAAACTTGGATGAGTGAATAAGGATTATCCAACGGATCCATTAATCTATTGGCGGATGAAAGGGATGGATGTTCCCGCTGACAATACAGCAAAGAGTAGAGTGGTGTAAAAAGGCGCTGAGTCATTTAAGTTTTGTAAATCATGCGTTCCCTTTGGACGCCACTACCACTTTACTGACTGCGTCACTTTAGACGAGCAAGGAGAGATCACTGGGTGACGTTGAAATTAATTATTTAGAATCTCAAGTGCCCGGAGTCATTGTGAATATGGGATCGCAATTAATTCGTAATTTGTAAATATAGTTGTGTTGTGTGGCTGAAGGAAGTGGGAATGGAATGGAGGGGAAAAAAAACACTTTGGGTGACCTATTGCAGGGGCGACAGTACCCATAACCGCCTCCCAAATTAAAGTTTCACTTAAGAGCGTATTACCAGAACAAATCAGAAATATGTAAATTTTAGATCAGTGTTTAGACGTATTGACTCTTTTCCACAAAAAAATATAAAATGATTTCGAAAGATTGTTCTTTTACCCAGTAAACAGAAAAAAAGAGAAAAAATGTTTATTTTTAGTGTAATAAGGTTATACCATAGGTCGTTGGCAGATTTGTTAAATTTTCAAAAAGATTTTGCATTATATAACACCCATTTAAAATCATATAATCATGCAGTAAAATAAATCAATACGTTATCCGGTAAACGTATGTACAGAATTTTAATTTTAGTTTAAATAAATTCATTAAAAAATATGTATATACGTACCTACATGTGTTTCTTGACGGAAATTGGTCAGTTTGTGTATATATTTGGGCACTTACAGACTTATTTCAGATTTTTTTACATTCTTATTTTGCTCAGACATTATTGAAAAATGATAAATACTTTTGATCAAAAATAATTACAAAAAGTACATAAATTGAATGGTTTTATAACTATTATCAACACGCCTTTCAGCATTTTTGAATGTAGGTATAAATTAAAGCAAATTTGGAATGAAATAAAATCGATATTGAGTTATAATTTTAAAAACCTGGTACGGAGAATAATTAATCTTTCTAATTGGAACCGCCCTGTACGATCGTAAGAACATCTTTCGACGTCCTAAACTCCGCGTCGCTTGGTTCCGTGAAATGAATTTTAAATTTCCTTGTTATTACAATAAACAATGCGTAAAAAAGGAGTTAATGTTTTTTACAGGCCTTTACGAAATCAAACTAAAACAAATTTCTCAATTACCTTTTCCAACCTTTCCAAAACTTTTTCTCAAGCATTTTTAAACTCCTCCCAAAAAGAGGCATGGATTCCGATATCGATTTTTCCTGAACTATTGGATCACCTTAAGCATTTAAAACAATTATTTTTTCATTAGAAATGTATGAACGCATGTAAGAAATAACTTTATTAAAATGCAATTTTATGGCTAATAAATCGTAAATATCTTTAAAACTTTCCATCGGTCATTTTTTTTCTTTCCTATATATTCACAATTAAAAAAAAAAATAAAACCATTTTTCGCTTAAAATCGTGACTACTAGACTCCGTTTGCCAAGCGATTTTTATGCCTATTACCTATATTTCTGTGGTGATATAAGGTACACTAAGAGTAGGTACGTACAATTTTGACTTGTGATTTTATCGATTTCGGATGGTATTGTTACACCAGCAGTTTCACTGAGAGTGTGTGCCACTCTGAAACGTATCGTACATACTATTTTAATATATTTTTTTAATTTATTTTTTATTACAATTCTGAAATCAACATTTTTCAGCATTATACTTAAGAAAAGATGTGAAGACCGAGGTACCTCCTCGAAATTAGGTCTTCACATCTCATCTCCATCATAATTTGTTTCTGATAGATGGTCAAAAACTTGGTTTTTCCCCGTTGCTTTTAAGAGTTTTGTACTCACTCATTGCGATAATTGTACTACTGCTTTAAAAGCATTTTGTGTATGTGGTCAACTAATCGCAGAACATTTTTTATTCTTTCGACATAATTTTAGGAAGCCAAGAGCCATGACAGCTGTCATCCAAGACGATTCCACGTACGAGTTTAAAAGCGCTGCGCCGCCGCTAATGCCGTCTATATTTTACTTATAAAAGCATCCTTCCAATAAAAGCACCAATTAAACCAGACGTGACCGCAAAATCAAGGTCCGTATTGTCAAAAATGATCATAATATATTACAAACAGTCAACTGACAGTAATTTTTGTCGGTTGGCGTTTTGTATGGAGTTTTTTCAATGTTCATTTGGTTACTTGTTCATTATGTCTTTTTTAGTCTTATAGAGAGCAAAAAACGCGAAATCTTTTGATCGATGAATAATAATAATTTTAAATAAATATTTTTATAGTAGTACCTACTTACGAAATATCTATCATTTTGGTTTTTGTTTTGAAATAGGTTATTTAAAAATAGTGTCTTCTTTCAACCGACTTTTTTCATTGTCTCACATATATCCTCCATCTCCCTACATGTCCATTTAAGTTCTTAATTAAGTTCTTAATTTCCGACAGTTTTTTTCATTCTAATATAAAAATATAAAGAATATGAATTACATTTACACATAGATACATATTTTACAAAATATAATATTTAAGGTAATCATTTCGGATATAGGTAACTTATCAGAAAGAGGAACTCTTGTGCCTGATAAGGGAGCCATGATTCTTCCTTAGGTATATGGTATAATGTGTTTTGTATAAATATTTACTTTTTAATACAATTTTTTTTTTTGAAATTTGATTAATTTGTTCTGATTGGTTGATAATACAGCGCTACTCAGTAGGATGTGTTATTATAGTTTTTTTATGGCTTGGTAAGTATAGTGATTTTGATGATTGTTTTAAAATTAGTTCTAATAAATTTATTTCCATTTCTCATTACTTTTTAAATTTCTTGATATTCATTGTCATTTTTTTCTTTACACATTTTCGTAATGGAAGCTTGCTTAAATATGTCATCAATATTTGGTACTGGAAACAATTCAAGCGAACCTGTTGAGAAGTTAGTTTTTTTTGTATTACTTTTGTGATGATTCTTTGTGAAGCTTTTACTGAGTTATTCACGCACAACGGTTCGCTTGTACCCACATTCATACAATACCTACCATGATAAACTGTCTGTTCTCGATAAATGGGCTTTAAATGTTTGAAGATTTAGAATTTTTTTTTCATTAGCTCCAGACAAAAGGCCCTGAGTAAAATAATTTCTTTGTCGTGTTAGGGGATGCTGTGTGGAGGGTCTTTTTAAGGAAGGGAAGAATAGGAAGTTTTGGGAAGGAAAAAGGTACGAGGTGTGAGTAGGAATCTGGGGTTCAGTGTGTCCAGGAGTGGCGCGTATGAATCCATCCCTCCAACTGTACAAGGCGATGGGTTGAGAAAATTCGGCTGGAAAGGTCAAAAGGCTTCCCTCAACCAGTCTGTCTCGATCCGGCCCGCCACGCAGCACGTATTCGCCGCCAAGACCTGGACAAGTCTCACCTCATGAACCCGAGCACCCCATATAAGTCACCAAACGTAGCGAACCACTACGGCAGAGGTGTTGGTTATCCAATAAGTAGTTCCCGGGGCGGCGGTACCCATAACCTCCTTCCAAATTGTATTTGATTCTACAATTATTAATTATAAGGTACCTTCTCACTCTAATTTTCTCGACAGTCAAATTTTACAAACCAGCGAATGTTGGTTTATATATACAATCTAATCCACGTAATCTTTACCACGATCTTTATTTTTCCTTTTGATTTAAAATCATAATAAACCTTCATCATGTCATATTTTTTTTATATCTCGTACATTATTGTCTTGTTGCCCGTAAGAGGCAACTTATTAAAACAAATGCATTAATCAAAAAACACTTCCGCATGATGTTCAAAGCACTCAATGGCCTTCTGAATAAAATTGGCACCGATGGTTCAATAAGCAGTCAAGAGACGTCATAAATTAATATCGAGTTACTTTCTGTTCTTGGAAAGACAGAGATGACGATCAAAAATCGGAACACAGAATACAGTGAAGTTCGTGACATGACCAAGCCTAAGACGCTTCCAGTAAGATGATAACTACAGACCAGTGGCGGACCATCACTTATATTCTTATCCATGCTACGAGATTTTTTCTAGTCTATTCTACTTGTTTTTTAGACAATAGAGAATCAATCACAAGAGACCATATCAGTCCCAACTCATATAGGTCTCATAGAAATCGTTGTGTCTCCCTATTATCATAGTGAGAAGTATAATCTAAATGATATTTGAAAGATAAAATAACACGCTTTATATTCGTATCTAAAGATTAACCAAAGTTCACAAACGCAGTTTAAAGAAATAGTTAATTTTTTTATATTTACATGAAACGACAAAAAAGTAATAATAATATATCTTTATTCAATGGGGTATTTCCACAAACGAGGGATTCTGTTGAAAATGTTCGGAATATTTAAAGATCATTTTTCTGATTTTAATCATCCTACTAAAAATGTTTGTATTTTATGTTTTAAAACTGAAAAAATTAAAACGGCCCGTTTTTTGCAAATGGGTTTGTGACATCACAAGCGTAGCTCAGCTGAACCAGCATAAATAAACACCGTCAGGGAGCGTCCGCACTCATGACGTTACACGATAGCCATGCTCCAAAATATCGTTTGAGCGGTAATTCAAAAATGGGAAACTTTAACTCGCAGTAGAAAATTTATTCCTCAACATAAAAATAAAATAAAAATGCTTTATTCATCGTAATTTTTTGCTTAGTATTTTAAAGCAATAAAAAAACGTGGAAATACCCCATTAAATTGGCAAAATTATAACCAAAAAGTACATGTTCAATGTAGTTTACAAATAAATTAAATCAGTACAAAAAAATTACAAACAACAAACAGTAATGTAAGAATGGTTATATAGAAGTAGCATAAATATACAATATTTTTATTTGTGCATAGCCTACCTCACTAGGTGAACCTGTATTGAGGTGTGTATTATTTTAATGTATAATGTAGTGTGATAATAACATTTATAATTTTTTGTTCGTTATTAGTAATTGTGAGTAATTTTTATGCATAACAGACAAAATGCGTATCACGTGATCCGATGCGAAGGGTGTCAGTGGTGAAGTGTGATAGAAATTTCTGTATATTTGTTTTTAATTGAAAAAATATCATCGGAAAACCAAAATCAAAACAACATTTTTTTTCAAAATTTGATCAAAAATCGCTGGAATGCAATTATATATTCAAGCGGATTATACATATATGCATCTAAAAAAATCACGTTTCTTGAACATTCAATGAAGAACTTTTAAAGATTTTTTGACCTCTCCAGCCGTACTCTCGAACTCTCGACTCATCACCTTGCACGGTAGTGGGAAGGATGGATTCACGGGTCCGTTACTTCTAGAGATATTGATCCACCCCTCATACCTTTTTCCTTATATATAATCACCCAGCGCTTGCCACCTCGTGGACTTTCACCAAACTGTCCCATTGTCTTGTCTATATTTTGTCATAGATATTAACACATATTGTACCTTGTATTTCCCGCTTAGCACTTGCATACTTCTTACTAACAACGTATGCAGGGACATTTGAGGTCTAAATTAATTCTTAACAAAATGTAGCTTCGTTCTTTCAAAAAAATTAGAGTCCTTGCGAGAGCCTTGAAGGAGTAACCATAATATGTTACTTAAGCCAGGGCAGGTAAGTGGTGGATAACCTCCAATGCCTTTTTCCTTCCCAGAACTTCATCTCCTTCCTTTCTCTAAAAAGACCCTCCACACGGCATCCCCAATGATGACATAGGCCTTGAGGGATTTTTTTTCTTCAGGGCCTCCTATGTAGAACGAATAATACGAAAAAAAAGAAACTTAAAATTTACACGAAATTCGAACAAAGACATATTGCAAGTTCCAGCACTCTCTTCCACCTTTGGTCAACGTAGCTTTAGATACTTTGCCACAAAAATATTCAACATGCTCCGAAAAAAAATCAAACTGAGTCAAACACAGAAAGAGTTAAAAAAATATGTTAAAATTTGTATTCTAATGATCGATCCTATACTGGTGCCCTCACCCAAACGCCTTGTCATTGACAGTTGTCGTTGTAATTATAACCTTGCAGTTTTTGTAATGTGTACCTACATTATACATTCATAAAAAAATCATAGATAAAATGCGAGAAAAAATTTACAAAAAAATCTGACTCAATACAGGTTCACCTAGTGAGGCAGGCTATGCACAACTAAAAAATGCTACTTCTATATAACCGTTCTTACATTAATTTTGTTTGTTTTTTGTACTGATGTAATCTATTTATTGAACATGTATTTTTTTAGTTATAATTTTGACCATTTCATTGAAGAAAGAATTTTGTTATTATTATTATTAATGAAAAATATATATATACAAAAATATGTTGCGAAGATTTACGTGCAGACATAGATATATTTTAGACATATGGTATATTTTTTAATACAATCAATGGACAAAATCATTACGTTACTTTGAACCGCACACCACTGCTGTGTGGTTTTAATATGACCAAATGCTGGGCGGAAGAAGTTGAAGGAGCAGGCAGTTTTGACATTGAATTGTCTATCATTTAGCTAAAAAAGAACAAACATCGTTCTCTCTTTGTTCGTGTTTTCCAAGAATCATACTAACGCTTCTAAGCAGATCTTGAATGATTGGCATTGTTAAATATGCTTATCAGCACTTAGATTTAATACAGAGATATCTGAATAACACAACGATACAAACAAATCTTAACCACGGCACAAAAAGGTTCTTAATATTTTGTTGAAGTGTTCGAAAAAATTATTGAAACGTTTACGTCTTTTTCAGAACAAGCAACATTGCCGAAAGGTGCAGTTTTTTTAATACGAATCACGAAAATGCGTGACTTCAGAGTTCATATTTTTGTGTTCTTTTGCATTTTTTTACTCCTTTTATTACGGGAAAGATAGTAAAACGGTAATTTAAGTAGTCTAATAAAATAGACAGACTTAATTTTAAAAAAAAAATCAAACCCGAATAAGCTGATTTTGGTATCTTTTGACTCTTTTTAGAGTGGATTGCTTTTTTCAAAACAAAAAAAAAACGGATGTGATTTAGACCACACGACTGAAGTAAAACTACACTGAAGAGAGAAAGAAAATGTGCGCGCGTACTGCTCTCTCTTGCTCCTACAGTGATACAGACAATATGCTTGCACTGTGTCGATATACGAAACGTAACTGGCTATGAGAGAAAGAGAGAAAAAAAATTGTGCTCGCACCTCTCTCTTGGCCCTACAGTAATACGAAACGTAACTTTCTCTCTTTCTATATTCACTAACTTATACGTCCCTCTCAACTTCCATTCGCCTCGCCCGATCACACTTTTCGTAACACTCTCGTCACGCTTTCACCAGCTTACTCTTCAAGTCAAGCGTGCGTAAAGATGTTTTACTTCAAAAAGACTATAGAGAAAGATTATAGCTTCGTTTGACACTATAATATCATATATTGATCTGTATAGGCCATTTCCAAAAAACGCTCGATGCGTACAGTATAAATATACACTTTTAATTTGATTAATTTGTGGTATTTCCAGCTAATTAATTAAAAATAACATGAAGTGTATTTGCGGCCGGTTCGAGAGTAGAATATTCACTCAGTATGGCCCTGGTGCAAGACCACCATTCAGAATTGAAATTGCTTTAGCCGTATTTGGTGACCAGATCTGAACAGCCAGGTATTTCCCCAGCTTTCTCTTTCCCAATTACTTTCCCTCCCCACTACCTTCGGCCCCACAATATACCCCAATTGGGGATGCCATAGTCTGACCTGTTCCAGAGGGGAGCAGCTATGACTCCTGTGCGGTATTTACATATTAAGAAAAGCGTTCTCTGATACAGACTTTTTATAGAATCACAATAAACAACATGTAAATGTCCACATTACTTACATGTATACTCACACAAAGTACACTATTTCCCATTTAATAAAACGTAGTAGCATTTCATTTCTATGACTGCTAATAATACCTACCATGAAATTGTTTTGATAAAGATATTAAGACTGGCTGAATAGTGAATATACACATCTATTCTGTTGTACCTACTGCTGTCATTTTTAATTCGTCACTCTTTGTGAATTCGTTACCAACTAACGTAAAGTATACTTATTTTTTCATCCTTATTATTTGGGAACAGGTACGCACTTAATTGCAAAGCAGGAGGGTGTAATCTGTGTAATGAAGTGGCCTTCACTTTGGCACTTCTAATGAAGATGTTATGTACCTACGAGGGTACTTCTTTTTCTATGTCAGTAGCTTAAATAAATAAGCAGAAATGTTACATTTCATTCAGGTTCTGTGATGAATATGTACTTAGGAATTTATTAAATAATATCTCTTTTTATATAATATATTTCATCATCATCATCTTCTTCCCCTTGCGTATTCGGGTCGGGGACCAATTGCAACGACAATTCTCCTCCATACGTCCCTGTCTTGTGCAGATTATTCGGCCTAAGTCCATGGTAGACCCATCCTCTCCTCACACAGTTTCTGGAGTTCCCTCGCCTGCTGTGTCAGGGGTGGCGATGCGAACTGCCAATGCATTAATGCATATTAAAGTTATTATTTCAATTCCACATTGTAAATTTATTCGTATTTCTATCGAATTTAATCTGAAGTTTGACGTTAAGGAATGTGGAATCATGGACAATAAATACCCGCCAGTGTACTACATCATCAAATGATTTTATTTTATTTTTATTTCATGTCAATATCGGTTTGGCTATATATCGATATAAAATCGTCGGAAGTAAAGCTTATCGATCTCTTGTTGTTAATTTATAAATTTGACCGTGATAGTAGACCCCCTGATACTTAATGAATGAATATATATTTTGTCTCCTTACTTTACATTCTAGATAGGTACATATAAGTAGATACATCAGAAGAGTCGTTAGCATCGAAATTCTAACTTTTAATTGTAATTATTATATTTCTGATCTAATGGCAATATTTTTTTCTCTCGTCATCAGTATCTCTTAAAAAACAGCGGCACTACAGAACCTCTGTTTTTTCAATCAATATACAAATTATTTTATATCATCAAATCGCATCTATCAGTCGGATACAGTCGTGTATACATTGAATAGAGTTTCCTGTCCGTCAGCGACAAACGTATGGTTAGTATGTCCGAATTTGATTTAGTGCTGGTTAATTATATTACAAGGAAATTGCGGCGCTGGTGTCTTCCTTTCAGTTTCTTTTAGCGAAGGAAAAAAGTTAATGCTTGTAAAAGGACTGAATAACCGTGATATAGCGGCAATCTGAACCCAAAGCGAATAAAACGAAATAAATTTATGTTACATAATAGTTATAGAGGTTTTATAGGTACTTTTAAGTCACCGTCAAAGACGTCAGAAAATATAAATCATGATAATATTATTAATATACTGAATATCTTTGTATTAAATATTGAGATGGTTCCATGACAGCTGATCCCCGACAGATGGCCCACGGCATACTTATAAAAAAATATGCAATTGGTTTAGGGAAAGTACAACATACCTACATACACAAAATATAACTAAAATTCCTAGAAGGATGTACCGCCTGATATCAAAAGTAAAAAAGATATTTTCATTCGAATGCATCAAGGAAAAACTACTTGTCTATGTAGATATGTATATACTTTTTGTTACATTAACTCCACACAGGAGGATATGAGGTAAATAATTTCCCTCAGGGCCTATGTCATCTGAGATGCTGTGTTGAGGGTCTTTTTGAGGAGAGGAAGGAATGAATATTGGTCTTGAAGAGACCCATGTTGTAGGAAGTGTTATGAGTTGCCCATAAATCATACGAACGGACTATACAAGCGGCAGGCAGCTGTGTGTCACGTGCACAGTACATGTACATTCTCGCATGATTATTGCTGTCCCTCTCAGGCTGGCAGAAGACATTACCATATATGGCCACACGGCGCGAATTCCAGCCAATGGCAGAAGACATTACCTTATAGGGCACGCGTTCGAGTCTTCCGTCTCGCTCATCACGGGCAGAGAGATCCAGCCACCGATCGCCAAAGGAACAGACATATTTCAGACAACGGCACGAGCGGTCGTACGCACTACTACGTACTGTCGGGCAGTATGCCACCCTTCGACGCGGCTAATTAAGTCTTCACCTACGAACCAAGTATGGCGCTATCACCACAGCCGCCTGTATAATCCTACTGCCGCCTACCATGGCAGCCCAGACGCGCCCGGCTTTTAATCCGCCTACATTGCCGATAGCCGCTTAATTCACCGTTATCACCCACCGGTTCGGTAAGCTGACCGAATCCGCCCACCATGACGCCAAGAAGCCGCCCTCTCCCGCCGAGCCGCCCAGCTCCTGCACACAGTCTATGAGCTTTGCTCTAGACCTCTCCACTTCGTAGGGAAGCTGCCTGCATCCGTACGACGCCACGTGAGATTCTAACCCTCTTATAGTCTTTCCGAGCCTAAATTCCGTAGTATTTCTAGTGCCTCACTCTCTCTAATGCTAGGCCTTAAACAGCTTACCTGGTTGCCTGTACTGTTCACCCTTGCATTATTGAATACATTTGAATTGTGCCCAAACCTTGTTTCATTGGAGTCAACCATCGACAGCCTCGGAGGAGCCCTACGACCCTGAGCTGAGCCTTCCAAGCCGAGGCATATGGCCCCCGGGGGGCCTGCTTAACACTTGTCCCCCCCCGGGAGGGACATATTTCTGGAGACCAGAAGTATAACACTGGACCCTACGTGGCTTCAGTATCACCCTGGCCTCAGGAAGTATGACAGAAGGAATAAACACAGAAGCCGACAAATTGTTCCACAGCCGAGGAAGGAGCGACCCGTTCTCATGTGACAAATATCAACCGTGTATATATGTCGGGCGCGCGTTTAGCGTGTTTCCCAGCTATGCACCGGTGCCGAGGGGATCAATGACGCTCATTCCTCGGAGCATCTTCCATTGAAATACCGGTAGAATAATGACAGCATTCCGCTGTGATCTGAAAATTGCAATCAGTTTTTTAAGATAGAAAAATCTTTTAAACGGATCGTCAGGCCTGTTTGGAAGATTGCTTCCGATGAAAGAGGTGATAGTCATTAGGAAACTAATTCGTTTGTTAATCTTTGAAAAGTTTCGAATATTTGGATCAGGATAAAGAAACGGTAGAAGAAGTGACAAATTAGATGTTCAGAATTCATAAAATAATTATTATTATATTCGACAGGAAAAATACACATTAATACAAATAGGGTCAAAAATACAAAAAAAAAAAAAAAAATCATGACTTTCCGAGACGATAGAATTTAACACCGAAAACTTTGACCCCCGCTGTAAGGTAGAGTTTTTGCTTTGCAGTTCATATGTCAATCTAAATCAAGTAGGTGAACTCCGAAAATGAGGGTCAACATTCACGTCCAGTAAGAAAATAACTGTTGTTTTAGTCGTTTATAGAATTTTTAAAATGATCTTTCACTAGCTTATAAATTGTGGCACTAGTGATATTTCTTAAGCTTATCACTGTCGCTTGTCTAGAATGATTTTATTTTAAAAATCACAAAGATGTAATCTTACTAATATTATAAAGTCGAATGTTTGTATGCATGGATGTTTGTTACCCTTTCACACAATAAATATCGAATGAAATTTAAAAATTCTTTCACTAATCGAAAGAAATTATTTGCCAGAAAAATAGGCTATATGTATTGATAAGCTCTGGCGTTATGAATAAGCTGTGGCGTTATGAATAAGCTGTGGCGTTATGAAATTATTTATTATACGTTTATTGGCAAAGCGTGTTGCTAAGTAAATGTTTGACGTGGGCTGTCATTTTGGTATTTGTTTAGGTTACTATAAAGATTTCTTTGAGAGCAAAAATTCAAATATGAGAATTCTTAAATGAATATTTAGTGAACAAATATAAAATAGGTACTAATCTACATTTTGACCTAAGCCAACAGCTATACTAATATTATGAATGCGAAACTGCGCGTAATTGATTGTTACACAGCACCCCCAGATTTGCAGATGCAAAAACAGAGTCAGGATTTTTATTTATTCATTTTTCAGTTAATGTCCATCTCTGCATCATTCAACATTGATTGACTGAGCGTAGCGAAGTCCTGTTTTAACTGGAACGCTTTGTCTGTAAATTTGTTTCTGTCTACCCTATCCGGCCAAGATGGTAGCCGTGTTCGATAGTACCTTTTAACTCCGCCAGATTTTGCACGAGCCCGAGCGCTACGAGCTGTCATATTAAAAAATGAACACTGAGCATGGTCCACTAACTGTTCACAGTAAAACTATTTAACTTTGATTACCTGCTTTTTTAATTACAATCTTACTTACATTTTATTACAATAAATCTATCCGGAAAATAACGATATTTATTGATATGGAACGTGGTTCGTTGGTACGAGTAAGTAAGAAAATAATAATATTCTCTCTCTCTGGTTTCAATCCTGGGATTGGTTTGCAGCAATTTCCTTTAATTTTCTTTTCCATTCTTCCCTGTCTTGTGCGGCTCTTTTGAATTCTGCATATGATGAGCAGCGCACGTCCACCAGCAGGTCGTCCAGGTACTCTCGGCGTGGGCGTCCCCTAGAGTTTGTCCCCTCGGTCATACCCTCCATTATGGTATGCAAGAGACCTTCTTGTCGTATAACATGTCCGATCCATCTTGCACGCCTTTCGGACAAGGTCCTGAGCAGGTGCCTTCCTCCTTCGATACTTTGGAGAACCTCCTCATTTGTAATGTGGTCCCTCCAGGAAATTCTAATAATCTTCTATAGGACCACATCTCAAAAGCCTCTAGTCTCCGTTTATCTCTTTCGGATAGGCACCATGTTTCGCAGCCGTACATCAAGATACTCCACACATAGGTCTTGATGAGGAGTATTCGCAGTTTTAGGTCTATATTATTTGATTCAATTACTTTCGACCTTTTATTGAATGCAAGCCTAGCCTGGTGTATACGGCTGTCGACCTCGCTCTTAGACCGACCGTCCCATGTTATTTTGCTCCCGAGGTAGACAAACTCTTTGGTGTTCTTTAGTGGAACTCCTGCCATCTCTACTCTCATCTGGTGTTGCGTTCGGCCTACAGTCAGCAGCTTTGTTTTGTCTTTATTTATCTTCATGTTGTAGTTGTTTTGAAGAATGCTTTGCATGGTTGTTAAGGCCTCTTGCAGTTCTTCTTCGCTTTCAGCAACCAAAGCAATATCGTCAGCAAACCTTATCATATCCACCTTTTGCCCGTGTATCTTTACACCTTTTCTGTGACTCATTCTCTCTCTCAAGTCGTCAATCGCACTCTGTATATAAACGTTAAAAAGAACAGGTGACAGAGAGCATCCCTGTCTCACCCCTTGTCTTATACTGGCTTCTTTTGTATCATTGTCACATCTAATTATAGCGGCCTCATTCTTGTATAACGCCTGGATTATTCGTCTATCTCTATATTTGATATCAATTCTCTTCAGAATCTCGAAGAGTCTTTTCCATTCTACTTTGTCGAAAGCCTTCTCCAGGTCTATGAATGCGATGAATGTGTTTTGGTTTCTTTTTATTCTTTTTTCTAGTAGTATTCGTAGCGACAATATTGCTTCTCTGGTTCCTACACCTCTTTTAAAGCCATACTGGTCTCCGGAAAGGATGTTCTCTACTTTTGGTTCGATTCTTTTTAGAATGATTAGTCAATATTTTTGAGGCGTGGGATATTAGGCTAAGAGTTCTGTGTTGTTCACATTTCGTCGTGCCTGCCTTCTTTGGTAATGCGACAATTAGGCATTTCTCGAAATCCTCCGGTATCTCTCCAGTCTTATACATTGTCTGTGTCATTTTAAACAGGGCATCTGTAGTTCCTTTTCCTGCTGGCTTAATGAGTTCAGCCGGAACGTCATCGATTCTGGGTGCTTTCCCGTTTTTGAGGTTTTTCAGTGCGAGGTCAAACTCTTCTCTAGTGATTGGATCTCCCAAATCATCTGCGTCTACCTCATTTTCTCTTTCTATCAATGTTTCGTTGTCAGTATTTGCCTTTCCTTTGTACAGCATTTCTAGATATCTTTTCCATCTCTCTCCTATTTGGTCATTTTCGAAAAGTATTTTGCCGTCTTCTCCTTCTATTGCCTTACCCTTTCCAACTCTCATCCCAAAGAAGTCTTTTACCGCAGCGTGGGCTCTTTCTACATTTCCTCTCTTGAGGTCGTCGTTTATCTCATCGCATTTATTCTGGTAGAATGTTTCTTTGGCTATTCTTGACTCTCTATTTATTTTGTTTCTTAGCACTTTGTATTTCTTTTGTGATTCAGCTCTTTTATCATTTTTGAGCTCTCTTCTATCCTTTATCATATTTAGGATCTCATCGGTTATCCATTCCTTCCTTGCTTGGGGTTTTTCCTTGCCTATAGTTTCCTCTGCCGTAGTTATAATCTTCGTCTTTATCACTTTCCAGATCGCATTCACGTTCTCCTCTTCCATTAGGTTGCACTCTTTCGTCTTTTCCCTAAAACTGTCGCTGATCTCTTTTATCTTTAATACTTTTGTATCCCATTTGAAATTATTTCTCTTTTTTAATTTTTTCAGTTTTAGAAGACTTTTGGCCATTACCATATTATGGTCACTATCTATATCTGGGCCGGAATAGCTTCTACAGTCTTTTATTTGGTTTTTAAATCTATGTCTAACCATTATATAGTCTATTTGCAGTCTTTGTCTGTCTCCAGGGGATTTCCAGGTGTATCGCTGTCTTGGGTGGTGTTGGAAACAAGTGTTTGCTATCACTAGTTTGTGTTTTTCGCAGAATTCTGTCAGTCTGTTTCCTCTGTCGTTTCTTGCACCCAGCCCAAAGGGCCCAATGCAAGTTCCTTCACGTCCTTCTCCTACAACAGCATTCCAATCTCCTAGGAGAATCAGATTTTCACCTGCTTTTATCTCAAATATAAGTTTATCTAGCGAACTGTATACCTCCTCCACTTCTTCTTCGCTGTGACTAGATGTTGGCATATATACTTGAATAATTACAGTATTTACAGGCTTAGTTTCTATTTTGACTAGAATCATTCTTCCGCTATATTGCATGTATCCCTTAACCCGTCTTCCCCACTCCTTGCACAGCACAACGCCTACTCCTCCTTGGCCAGGTTTATCCTTTATGCATCCTGTGTGGATGATTCTGTAGTCGCCACTCCAGAAGTCTCCACAATTGGGCCATCTCATCTCTGCTATACCTAGGGCATTCAAATTTACGTTTTGCATCTCAGCTTTCAGATTATCCAGTTTGCTGTTTTGCAGTAATGTACGGACATTCCACGTTGCCCATCTCGCTATTTGGTTTTTTGTATTTGATTTTGGTTTCGCTATTGACTTTGTGTTTCTAGCATCTCGAGCAGTCCCCACCCGGAGATCCGAACGGGGGACTATTTTACCTCCGGAGAATTTTACTTGAGATTGGGTATTCATGTTTTGCTGGTTCTTGGGATGCCACTTGGACCTTTAATGTGGTAGTTTCCCGTTTCTTTCCACATCCTATGCCGTTGACCTCGAAGGTTCTTCCGCCTTTGGAGATTATTTACTTCTCCAGGACAAGAGGGTGCCCTAGACAACAGACGCCTGGTAGGTGAAAGTTGGTGGTTAGCTTATTCCGGCCAACGCTCGGTCCCTGTCTATATTTGCCGACACGAGGTCGTTGCTCACTCCCCACCACGAGAAGGAAATAGATCAGGATTTTCCTTTCCTCAAACCTGAGACCAGAAGGCATTTCTCAGAGTTCTCCGGTACTTTCGGGGAGTAAATAATATTATGCTACTTTAATTCGGTTTCATTTAATGGTTTCATTGAGACACCTTTAAACCTTACAATAATTCTAAAAGCATCATTAAAAAAACTTTCGACACCTCGGCACCCCAGCCACGAGATTATAATGAATAACATTAAGCCAGTGACAGTTGTTGAGCTGTCGGCGGTGACGAGAGAAGGTCACGTGATTTATAATGGATGCTGCTACCATCCTCCATGGATAACTGACACTGCCTAATGACAGCCAGGAGATGGGCTCCTTCCCCTCCCCACTGAGGCGGTACGGTGGCGGTAGCAAAGACTACAATTCACTGTGCCTATACTCTATAGAGGCAAAGGCAACAAAACGCTTGTCATGCTAGTCTTACGTAATGAAGTGAGCGGGAGAGTAATGCTGTTACGTTGATTAAATTTGTGCAAACGCTTTTTATTATAATGAATTGAGTGCAAATACAGATATCTATGGTACAGATTCTTTGGTTTGCCAATGTCCGGATTTTGTCATGTTTTAAAGTGATCATATCTGAAAAACCCAAACTTCCTCTCTCATTTTTTGTTCCAAGGGTATTTTTTTACATATTTGTAAAAAGCATTAACTTTGTGGCTCGCCATAATTTACAATAAAAATACATATAAATTTGTTGTAGACCACTTTTATTTTATAAATATTGAATCGGTTTCAGAAGCACCCTTCCTTCGTCAGGAGAATATTGTATGTTTTTTTTTATTAATTTTATTTTTTTTAATATTAATTTTCAGCATTGAATATACCTACTTGTTTTTCCATATGTTCAGACAGAACACGTTTGTATTTGATTTGGCTTAAACAATTGCAAACTAACTCACTTTTTTGCAATTTTTGAGTTAGAGCGTGAAATGAGGGCTCCAAATCATATCTAGCTCTGCCAGAGAGAACGAATCAGAGAAAAACTGTCTATGTTGGTCAAAACCTAAGAGTATGGATATAATCATAGTTCCATGCTCAAGACAGTATTTCTCTGATTGGTTCTCTCTGAATTATGATTTGGAGCACTCGTTTCAAGCTCTAACTCGATAGATTATGGTTTGGAGCACTAATTTCAAGCTTTAACTCATAAATTGCAAAAAGAGTGTTTGGTACTCCCGCCCGCAGTCCCTCTTATCTCGCAAAAGCCCAAAGATGTGCAAAGTATGTAGCGACGCTTAAATTTAGAAAACGTCAATAATTTAAAGGACAACCAATACTCCTGCCATCGTTACCCCAAGTGGTTCGCTGCATTTGGTGCCATAACAGGGGTTCCCGGGTTCATGGGGTGAGGTTTGTCTGGATCTTCCACCTATTGCCTGGCTACTGGGGATACTGCTTGATAGTGATCTTTTTAAACCAAAACAAAATTATTATTATTATACTATACAAGCAAGCGTCTCTTTAAAATGACGTACCTTATAAACACGTATTGTTTCATAATCGATGTTCTAAAGGATTTTTTCCCTGAAGGTAAAAGGGGCAATAGACTTTAAACTCGTTTGACAGATGCTTTACCTTAATCATAATAATTGTCTTCTCCTTTGTAACTTCGTAAATTAAAAATTAAAATAGTTTCATAATACTTTTTTCATTAAATGATTAAGAACGCTGAAATTTATTATATTTTCTATGGGTTTTGTACTCGTTGCGCGGAACGGCAATACTCCATCAGTAGCCAAAAGCTTTGTCGGAATTCCGAGACGAAAGCTTCTGAATCAAAGCGCGGGGAGCTTTTATACGAATTTACATTTCATTTCAATAGTTCCGAACTCATTCCGCCCTCATACAAATGTCAGGCCACGTATCATTAGCCGCGATATATATTCTATTAACGATTGGTGATAAGTTATGATGGTTTTTTCCGATGGTTATTATTGCCGGAGGCTTTGTGGCAGGGAAAGGGTCGCAGGGAAGCGGCGGCAATGATTTATTCCAAGATTCGGCAAAGTCATCGTATGATTAAAGACGATTCAAAATATTTATGGGATTCGGTGGATTGCGGCCATTATTGTTTGGGCAAGCAGTAAACTGTGTGATTTTGAATAAGATTTAATGAGTTTTGTTGTGTGTGCTCATTCTCCCTAATCTCTGCGGCTAAATTAATTCACTCGTTAATTTTTTTAATGGCGATAAGTTTAAGCGGAAGATTGCGCAGACATCATTGTCTTTTGTTATTGGAGTTTATAGAAAACGTGGCGTAGCTAGGATTCATCAATCGCAATCACCACAGTTAAATCGGACTACTAATCATTATAATATAACACGGATCAGCAAGCAATTTGTTTCTGGGAGATTTTACCATTCATGTGGGAGTAATCTGCCAATGTTCCTGTCCAACAAAAATATTTACACCGCACCTTAATGTTGCTGAAAAAGAAGAAGAAGATAATATAGCGTAGACGGAATGTCTTGAAGAGGCTTTCAGTTTATCCGAGAAATATGTTGTAGTATATAGAATGTTAAGGGATGTCCATGTACATGACTTTCTTTAACCAGTGATTCCTGACATTATTTTGAATGAAAAATGTTATTGAAATTTTGGTCTCTGGTGATTTTTTTATGTTTTTTTTTCTTCACAACTTAGCAAAAATATTTCTTCTATATTTCATCACTGGTCACTAAGCCGAGTAACCAAATAAACCCTCACCCTGACCTTAAATGTCCATTTCCCACTGTTTTTTTTATTTTTAATATTTTAAGTTGAAAAAAAATTCAAAAATGTCAACGGAGACCAAAATTTCGTTAACATTTTTTACTTCTAATAATCTCAGAAATCACTGGATAAAGTAATTCAAGTACGTTCCATAACAAGCTGTAAATAGCAGTGATTTCCCGCAACTATTTATTTTGGAACAGGAAGTTCTTACTCCCTGTTCACATAATAAATAATACCAACAATCCCTGATGCATATAATCACCCCATATTACGTGAAGGTATGTATTATTGTGAAAATTATTGATAATTCTAACAAATACTTAATATGTATCAATAGAAGAAGGAGGCATTTACAATATCTTTAACTATACTCTCATTATATTTTAAAAAAAAACTGGTAAGTAGATACAGTATTTACAATAATAACAATTATTTAATAAAAAATACCACTTTATTGTTCAAATTCCCTGAACACCAAAGCATTAACTAAATATTTCTAGTAAATAGTAATGCTTTAAAAATTTAATTGGTATTGAACATTGATTGGTTAAAATGATACAAAAAACTCGAATAAATATACAAAAAGTTTAACCGCCATAAATGCATGTTTCAATATTGAAATAGACACTTTTCCCTCAAGGGCTGGGAAACTTCCCCTGGATTATGCAAATAGCGCTCAAAGTAGTCAATCTGTGAAAAGGGTACTCTGCCTGGATGGATGGATCCATTGATCAACTGCAACCTGAGTGACACATCGACTATACCATCCAGATAAAACCAACAAGCTAAATCTTCAAACAATCAAACACAGGTCACGTACGAAACGTTTCTACAATATTTACGGTGAGGTTCTTAGGGTTGTTTGCACTCTTTTTCAATGTGCCTTTGCTATGGTGCAGTTTTGACTCGGGAAAGTCACGGCAACAGGGTGGCTCAAATTCAATTTAGCATTTTGATAGGCCTGCTCGCCTATTAAACTCAAAAGGGCTTGTCAAATGAGTTTATAGTAAAACTGTCGACGTGTCGAGGGGATGGGAACATGACTTTATAATACACCAAAAGGGGTCCTCTGGTTTGGGTGACAGATAAGATACGACTATAGAGGAGAACAGATAAATCATATTGTCTTCTGGAATAAATTACATCACTATGAGAGGCTACAATAAAAAATTAAAAGAATTTAAATTTAACACTGGCAGAAAATATGTGAGAAAAACTACAATATGCATACATTTTTCAATAGCTGTGTTTGGTTTTGAAATGAGAATATGCTTTGTACCTACCGGTATATCGTTTACCCAGTTCCTATCTCTCTGTCTGGTTTTTATAAATTACTAGCGATTTCCCGGCATGCGTTGCTATGCCACTAACGAAGAAATTGTGTCTCCCTGCGTGTCTTTTCCCATTCATCCTGTTCCCCTTCCATCTCCCTTTCCCCTCCCATGTCCCCATCCTCTCACGCATTCCCCCTCCACCTTCTCCGCCTTCCCTCTCCACTCTCCCGCAAACCACCCTGCCGCAATCCCCTCCCCTCTCCCGCGTTCAATATATTCAGTCCCGGTACATTCAGATTTTCAAACAGCTCGCGTGCAACCTATTGTATTTTTTTTGTAAATTTAATTTTTTACATGTTACAAACATTACTCATATAATTAATGTAAGCATTGAAAATGGAATATTCCCATCTAATTACAAAAAAGCCATTGTAACACCTGTGTATAAATCCGGAGATTCGAAAGAAATAAACAATTACCGTCCAATATCGTTAATATCCAATGTAGCTAAAATATACGAAAGAGTAATAAAGAAACAAATTGTAGATTATGTGGAAAATAAAAAAATGTATTAATCCTAGTCAATACGGTTTTAGAGAAAAAATGAGCACACAAGACGCAATAGCGGAATTAACTAGAGTTATTTATAAAGCATTGGATAAAGGGAAAAAATGCTTAAGTATATTCATTGACCTCCGTAAAGCTTTTGACAGAGTTTCACACTCAAAATTAATCAACAAACTAAATAATATAGGAATAACCGACAAAGCTAAATCGTGGATAAATAGTTATTTATATCAAAGAACACAGCAAGTGAAAATAAATAACGAGTTAAGTGATATAGAAAAAAATAATTTTGGAATCCCACAAGGAACTGTACTGGGCCCAATACTATTTCTATTATATGTAAATGAACTTTTTGAACTCCCAATCGTCGGAAAGATTATATCTTATGCGGATGATACAGTATTAACAATTGAAGAAAACTCTTGGAAAGAAGCCGAAATATCGGAAAATAATGCAATAAATATCATTAAACAATGTTTTGACCAAAACTTACTTTCTTTAAATGTTGAAAAAACTCATTTTCTACCTCTGAGCCTAACAGAACATATTTCAAATATAAATGTAAACATTAAAGTTCACGACAGAAACTGTCTACTTAAAATCATACCCTGTAACTCAAATTGTATACATATTAGTAGTAAAGAACAAATAAAATATCTTGGAATAATTATCGACAATAACATTAAATGGAAAAATCAAATAAACTCCACAATAGACAGAATGAGAAAACTAATATATATATTTTTCAGACTTAGAAATACTATCACATTAAAAATATTAAAAGAAATTTACTTTGCACTTGCGCACTCGGTATTACAATATGGAATCATAGCTTGGGGGGGTGCATATAAATCATCCCTTCTCCCACTCGAAACAATTCAAAAAATTCTTATAAAAATTATCCTAAAAAAACCGTATTACTACCCAACAATAAACGTATTCCAAGAATTCCCTGTTCCCCCACTTACAAAAATTTACGAAAAAATAGCACTACTTCAGCTACACAAAGATATATTTAAAAAAAATATTACCCCACTGCTAAATATTAGCATAAAGAATACTTCTATTGGTGGACTAACTATACCACCCATACGAACCACAACAGCACAGAATCACTATGTATATAAAGGAATAAAATTATTTAATCAATTACCCGCCGATATGCGAACAGAAAAAAATTACGACAAATATAAAAAAAAAAAAAAATTATTTTGGTAGTCCCACCATATAATTTTAACTTTTATTAGATATGTTTTTGACTGTTTGTTATTCCAAAGGTTTTATGTACATCCTATATATATTTTGTTTAATTACCCTTATAATCTTTAAAAAATATGTTATTAAGTCTAAATCTATTCATAAGTTAAGTTCTTAAGTTTGTTATAAGGTTTTGAAAAAAAAAAAAGAAAGTTATTATCAAGTTGTCCTCTCCTAAACACGAGCACTAGCTTTATTAGGAGAGTATATAAAATATGTAATTTTAGAATGAAATAAACTTATTGTAAAAAATTTACTCAATAAAAAAAATAAAATAAAATAAAATAAAATAAAATAAAAAAAACATTTTTTTATACTATCAGAACAATCAATCAAATTTGATAACTAATATATGTAGGTACTTATTATTGATTAGTACCATAAGTGAGTGCTTCGATTAAATTCATTAATTTAAAAATTTTATTCGATTATTGAATTTTGATTGAACAATCGATCTTTTAAAAATGTCATTTTCAAATTGTGACATTTTTGTAAGAGTTTTTGTAATGATTAAAAAAAACTTTTCAGATGTATTGTCATGTGGTTGTAATAATGCAGAAACCTTCGGGAGGGTGGAAAAAAGGTATTTTGAAAGTTTGAAACATTTCCTATGCTTAATATAGCAACGCGTAGCGGACATACATACATACAAACATTTTTAAATTTTTACACATATATATATAGATAGATAATAGTTCTTTGCTATAGTTTCGAATTTTGTTGTGGCAATTCTGATGTCAGCATGGAAACCGCTTCTTCATATCCCGGATATTTTGTTGACGGTATTATTAATAACTTTTTGTTTTTGTTTTAATCATGTGCCCTGTTAGGAGATTGCACATAATGTAAACATAAATAAACAGGAAGTTTACTTTAACATTATAACCTTCACCTTAAAAACCTTTACAGCCGAAACTACGAGTACAGAAAATAAAACGTGTTTTGAATTAAAATGATTGTCGCAACTTTTAAATCAACAACGTGATGATGACAAAAAATACGCCACGTCATTATTATATCATATATTACACCGACAAGAACAGGTACAAGAGCAGGCAGGTAGGTACTCGTATTTATAACTTGTCATTACAAATAAGTTCGCAGTTTAAGTGGACCTTGAGAAATATATAAGTAGAAAGTACCTACTCAATATTTTAAATGTCAATCGGTTATTTTTCAAGAATTCTGAATAACAGATTTGATTTTAATATCAAAAAAGCTTGGGTTCATTGTTAGTTTATGAAAACCAATTTAATATAGAGAAAAAATATCAAAATAAATAAATAAATTTTCAATCTCAGCTTTAATTTCTTTCAGTTACTAAAATTTATTATCCTTCATGAAAATAAATCTTTTTTCTTGTACATTTGCAAAATGTGATAACTTCTTTAGCACCGTTGTGATTTGAAACACGATGCAACGAAAAAGCTATACTGAAAAGAGACAAACCAATTCATCTATATGATTAATCCTGCGAGAGAATGAGATATAGTAATCAGTCTCCTCTTTGTGCGGTGCTTCGAAGCCTACGCACTCTTATTATTTTTAATTGATAAACTAATGTTTAAGACAAGATTTTTATGCATAGCACAAAGGGTAACAATTAAAGTTGACGAGTTAAAGTATTTCACCAAAATAATGTAGACATAATTTGTCTCGACGCCACCTAGTGGGAGGTTTAGCACTTACAATGCCTTTCTCATATAAAAATAAAGTTGGTTGTTTGCAGGTGGAAAAATTTAATAAGCAGTAATTGTTGAATGAAACACTAGTATCTATATATTGAATTATTTGGCGGGCAGGAGGTAAGCCGACATAGCTCAGTGGATAAGAGCAGTTGACCGGAAATCAGAAGGACGCGGGTTTGAGTCCCGCCGGCGGCATGTTTTTTTGTAGATGAATGTTTCAGGCTAATAATTTATTGCTACCCACTATTGTCTACTTTAGTTTTCTGAAGGATTCACTTCTACCGTGTTTGAATTGCACTCTGATTTTTTTTATTCTCGTCGTGCAGTAGAAACATAGCGAATATAGAAATAGGCCTCCTCAAAAGTAAGCGTCTTCTCGAATCAATATTTATTTAACAATTATTATAAGCAATAATTATTAGCCTGAAACACTCATCAACATTGAAAAAAAACCCCGGGAAAAGATAAATGCCGCCGACGGGACATGAACCCGCATCCTTCTGATATCCGGTCAACTGCTCTACCAATTGAGCTACGTCGGCTTATCTCCCACCCGCCAAATAATTCAATATTTACTAGTGTTTCATTCAACAATTACTGCGTATTACATTTTTCACCTGAAAACAACCAACTTTATTTTTTGTGAGAAATGCATTATTAGTGCTAACTCTCCCACTAGATGGCGTCGAGACAAATTATGTCTACATTTTTTGGTGAAATACTTTAACTTGTCAAATATTAATTATTATTTTTAATTTGTAAACTAATGTTTAAGACAAGATTTTTATGCATAGCACAAAGGGTAACAATTATTATAAGCAATAATTATTAGCCCGAAACACTCATCAACATTGAAAAAATCTCCCGAGAAAAGATAAATGCCGCCGACGGGATAATTAAGCAGTAATTGTTGAATGAAACACTCGTATATATTGAATTATTTGGCGGGTGGGAGATAAGCCGACGTAGCTCAATTGGTAGAGCAGTTGACCGGATATCAGAAGGATGCGGGTTCATGTCCCGTCGGCGGCATTTATCTTTTCTCGGGAGATTTTTTCAATGTTGATGAGTGTTTCAGGCTAATAATTATTGCTTATAATAATTGTTACCCTTTGTGCTATGCATAAAAATCTTGTCTTAAACATTAGTTTACCAATTAAAAATAATAATCAATATTTATTTATTATATTTTAACGCTTTTTTCGGATTAGTATCAATGAGTAAATGTAAACCGAGAACGCAATTCACCTAAACTAACTTAACCGAAGCAGCGGGTGGTATTGCGATCGATGAATTGTGTTCGGTGAATTATAGGCAGTGAATTTTCCGGATACCACTATAGTTATCACCAATTGAGGGTTGGACTACTGTGAAACTAAAAAAATAAATTGAATAAAATTTATTGACTTTTGGCTGAAGCCAATGAACCCGGGTATTAACAATGTCAGTGTGTCCTTATCCTTGTCAGTTTGAGGTAAGGTGTCGTGGTTCGGTGGTCTCTATCTCCGTGCACCGTGCCACACTGTTCAAGTGTTCGGAATACTTTGGCGCACCGCACATTGCCACACTGGCCGCTGTCATCTCGTGACAGGACAAAACTCTGGCGAAGTTCCTTCAAGCTGTCCCGATAGTGGCCGCTTTGTCCCACTGTGCGACCACTTCACCATAGCACTGAACAAAAAATCCCTAGAAATTTCATTATTTCATTAAATAAATTATGATCTTCCTCCTCCTAGGCCTCAGACAGGTAAATTAATAGTTTTTTTTAACATTAACCCCACACAAGTCCCTGAAGAAAACAATTTCCCTTAGGGCCTATGTCATCTTTGGGGGTGCTATGTGAGGGACCTTTTAAAGGAAAGGAAGAAGAGGACGTTCCGGGAAGGAAGAAGGTATGAAGGGTGTGTTAGAATCTGGGGACAATGTTTCCAGGAGTGACAGACCTATCCATCCCTCCCGCTGCAGTGTGAGACGATGGGTCGAGAGAGACCAGCTAGATAGGTCAAAGGGCCTCATGATCCGGCCCGCCATGCAGCTGGTGGGCATGCGCATCCACGATCTAAGATCCAAGATCTGATGACACTTCATCCGATGAACCCGGGCATTTCTGTTAACCCCAAACGTAGCAAACTATCCAGTGCGGTGTTGATTATCCAATAAATGGTTCCCGAGGCGGCGGTACCCACACCTTGGGATTTTTTGTGCCTTTTAGCACACGGTATGTCGATGGAAGGACTCTACTTTTGTAAAAACGTTTCCGGGGCCAATTATTGGTGGATCAATTGTCGGGTCATAATTGACATTCTGCACTATTTTCTAACGCCATGATAATCAATATGTATAATAATAATAATCATTTTTTAAATATTTATATTGAGGGATCAGTAGGATTTATCGGTAGAGTTAGGATTTCATCAGAGCCGAACCTTCTGGTATGAAAATATCTGGAGTCAGTGAAATATTTTCCCATTATGTTTCTGGTGGATTGACGTATTGTTCTTGTATTGTTTTGTATTTATTATACTTATATATTGCACTTACATTGCGTGGATTTACTAGATAATCATTTGTGGAAAAGTGTGTGGAAGGGTTTGGTCTTTTATTTGGGAAAGATTTAACCCGGACTTAAAATCTGGAGCACCGAAAAAATCATTTTTAAAATGATAATATTCTTAAATCTCGGAATCGATAGATCGTTAAGATGGTGAAATCAGTTTCTTCAAAATCTGTAGAAATTACATTTCCAGATATTATATCTTCGGTGGTGGACGGCATGTCCCACTGTGCGATCACTTCATCGCAGCCAAAGGTTGACAGAACTGATTTCAATGGATTTTCAAATCAAGCAGTTTAATTGACTGGTAACTGTCTATGTCAATCAGAAGTGCCTACTTTCTTCAAGGTTATATACCACCAGCACCGGTAGACTTGGTTTTTTAATCAGTCTATCTATGTATGAGATGCTGAATATAAACTGAATGGTGCGCTCGATATCAACAATGCTAGAGAATCACTTGGTACTGGAATATTCCTTGACAGTGTATCCAGCTTAGTTAAGTCACCACATATTGAAGTGACTACATCTAAACACCTATGTAGATTCTCGTAGAAGTAGATGATTGTCTGACAATTTGGTCTCATGATGCCATTTTATCCCAAAGAGACAACAAAACATCAATCCGAAAATTTAAAAAAAAATATTTTCACATCTGAAAACACTCGTGTATTTTAAATATTTCATGAATTATATAGATTTAATTAATGAAAACAAATAACTAAGTAAACACCTAAACACTAGATTATTGAAACATGTCGATAATATTAATAATATAGTGGTGTTTACAAAGTTATTTGTTTTCATTAAATCAATAATGACGGCGCAAAGTATATTTACGATGTTTGAAAAAGTGCGAGGGCGGTCCGTAAAATAAGGTCTCCGAGGTGCTGCGGTCGCGAGAAAAAAATTTAGGCGAGATCCAGGAAAACTGGCATGTAGCCTGGTTTCCCTACGCTAAATCCTCACAAAGTCGGCGTGGCAGTCGTTCGCGATGAAGCTTCCGCTCGCCGCACCTGCCGGTGTGAATTACTCTATATAATTAGATTTTTTTTGCGATGGTGAAGAATTCTTGAACTCAATTGTGATTGGGGACGAGACCCGGATACACTACACGATTCCAAAGACAAAGGAATAATCCCAGTGGCATCATTCAGACTTTCTGAAGCAAAGTTTAAAAATGAATTACAGAGCGTAACTCACACCTGGCGGGTGCGGCGAGTGGAAGCTCCATCGCGAATGGTTGTCACGCCGAGACTAAGCGTCACAGAGGGTGTAACGTGATGAGGATTTGACAAGGGAAAACCAGGCTATACGCCAGTGTTGCAGGATTGCGCGTAAAATCCTTCCTCGCGACCGCAGCGCCTTGGAGACTTTATTTTACGGACAGCCCTAGTTGATTGATTTAATTTATATCGGTAGAATAGGAAGATTTCTAAAGATTTCTTTTAACACTAGCTCCATACAGGGGACCCTGAGTAAAAAAGTCCTTCAGGGCTCATGACATCTTTGGGGATGCTGTGTGGAAATTTTTTTATGGAATGCAAGGAGAGATAGATTTGGGAAGGAAAATATATGAGGGGTGGCAAGAATTCTGGAGTAAATGTGTAAAGTAAAGGAGTGACGGACGTATGAATCCGTCCCTTCTTCTGGGATGCAAGGCGATGGGTCGAGATAGTCCTGCTGGAGAGGTCAAAATCATGATCATAATCATCTAGTTCTTGAGAGATAGAATTGGACTCTTTTCTGTAAGCCATCGATAATTGAAATGATGCAGATGCAGGAAACAATAATTCTTGAGTCCTACCTCAATTGCGACTGTACTTTTACTTTTTTACTGCTGAAACGGAACTGCTGCCATCTATATTATTAATTTATAATTCGGTTTTGAATTCAAGAATTCGTCAAAGAATGGCGATACCTACGTTATCAGTTCGCATGAGGACATGCCCCCCCCCCCCCCCCCCCCCATAGGTATAAGTACTACGAATTTGTAGAATTTTAGTATCTCTCCGGATATGTGAATAATAGTATCGTGCGTCTATGTATTACATTTGACGTCGTTGCCTGTCGCGGTTACTTTGTCCCGGTGACTAGCTGTCACTGGATCACATTGTATCATAGGAACCGGCTATTTTTTTAACCAGTTACTATCGGATTTATAAAATGGTCACCAACTCTCAAACTGGGCGAAGCCGAACCAAAAGCCGCCCGCTGGGCCTAGCAGCAAAAACCTGCGTAGTGGGTTTTTAACTGCTTGTACTAATTATTATTGTATCAGCAACGTAAAAAATGTTTTTTTTTACCGCCCGAGTTTACTGGAGTTCATCTCATTGAAATTCAAAATCATTTGCCAGATATCATTTGAATCCATTTCCAGGAAGGCAGAGACAATCATGGTTCGTGGCAATGGCCACATTTCCCAGGCGATGACACAGTGTTATGCATAAAATATGAACATCATCATCAATAGTTCATTACAGACAACCATTTTATATGTCCAAGCGGTGATATTTCATCCAGTCATCGCCATGACAAATGCCGCCACGATTTCATCACGCCAGGGTTACTTAATGAATTGATTTACACTTCTTAATTATTAACCTTCAATATCCAATCAGTTGATTACTTATTCTTTTTGCTTTTATGAACCTCTGTTCTCGTAAATAAGGTTTTAAATTATACTCAACGTTGTCATCACAATCTCCATGAATGAACACGGGGCACGATCGCACGACTTATGGCCTATCTTAAAATGCTTTTTTCTTCAGGTTTCCATATTTGTCATCTTTTCATAATATGGCTTTAAGATGAAAAAAATGGAGGATTTTTGTTTTGGTACCAATTTTTGTGAGTTTGATCTGCTATCCCTTGAGCGTTCAACTCCATTGTTACCTTCGGAAACCATATTCATCTATCTGACATTTTTTCCATCATCAAAAATAGATCCCACAATGTTTGGCAGAGTATTGGCTCATTGCCAGTCAATCCAAGGGAGCCTGCCATGCCTCAATAAAAAGAACTCTCCAATCAACACCTTGGTTTCAACAATTCCCTCATTTTTCAAAAAATAAATTTACTCACTTATTCAAAAGAGAATTGGACATTGTTCCGTTTCTTCTCTTCTTCTTAAAGTTCATGTCCTTGACTCCACAGGTTGTACATTCCGTGGTCTAGAAGTGGAAACTTTAGTTTACATGTTTTTGGCCTTCCCCCCCCTAAACAAAAATCCTCTATTAATTGTTATTTTTAATTGATAAACAGAAGATTAGTTTAAGACAATATTTTTATGCATAGCACAAAGGCTAACAATTATTATAAGTAATAATTATTAGCCTGAAACACTCATCTACATTGAAAAAATCTCCCGAGAAAAGATACATGAATCAGAAGGACGCGGGTTCGAGTTCGGTCGGCGGTATGTATCTTTTCCCGGTAGATTTTTTCAATGTAGATGAGTGTTTCAGGCTAATAATTATTACTCATTATAATTAAAATTTCTCTATTCTATCAAGCGTTTTCTAAAATTGCCTCTTTTTCATTAAAATCTCATCTCTTCTAAATCTGAAACGACTCCAATCATCCACACAAATTTGAAATTTGCCAATCTAAATAAAATTAATACGAGTATGTATGAATGTGAGTGAGGCAAAGAGTGTGTGCCAAGACCGAGTTGTTTGGCGGTCCGTCCTCTCTGCCTACCCCTGCGGGGAAACGGCGTGATGGTTAGTTAGTTAGTTAGTATATAAATTCAAATTTCTTCTCTCCATAATTTGAAATGATGGCCTAGAAAATCCTTGAAAGATGACAGCCAGAACGTTTGAAAAAAATAGTCGGATATTATTTTACCCTGTCGTCTGTTGTAGTTTTATTTAACGTTGTATGAAATTGAAATGTTGTATATTTATATCGTTTTAGGTTTAAAATATTAATTTAAAAGATTGTAGTATATTTATTACTGATTGTCAGGTATTGTGAATTCGCGTATGTTTTTCATAATTTATTGTCTTCAACAGCAAAGGCAAATGTCAGATACTTTCATTTGAGCTATCATTGTATTCTAGGTGTTGTCATTTTTTGATGATTTAGTAGAGTCCCAAAATATTGTTTCTTCTCTAATGGCAACTAATCGTGTGAAGGTTAAGCATCGATGTGGTTTTTTTAAATGCCGGTCGTATCGTACATTTTAAATATAACAATTGTTTTTATTCCCAACTGGTTGGTTTTACGCTTTATTTTGACTTAAGCCCAGATATATTTTTATTTGATTTAGAATGATTGAATACACCTGATCTTAAGATCAATTCAACAGATCTGTCTTACGTCCCTGGACCAAGTACAATGGTCGTATTACATCCGCATATATGTAAGCATGGTGACAATCAGCGATTTGATATTGGTATTAGACGGTCTCCACGCCGATAAATAGAGAACACTGATCACTTTAATACTGCCGCGGTGTGACGAAGTCAAGTTACGTTTAGGCAATCAAACTATCTCCTCTGCAAACAGAGTGGCGCGTGATCTCATTCGAGTGGGCCCAGCTGACAGTTCTTACTTTTTCTACTGTCAATCGAGTGTCATCAAAAAGTAATGGACACTTGATGACTGTCCGATATACAATGGCTGTCTGCAAGGTTCGAAAAAACTTTGAAATTGGGATAATAACAGCAGCTACCACCCAAATCAAAAAATGCCAAAGAAAACATTCAGAAAACTGTCATTAAGCTCTATAAACTTCAGTTATTTATTCAGTTTTTTACTTATTCCGCCCTCAGCAAGCTGAATTGATTCTATTATTTTTTTTCATTAGATCCACAGAGGAAGCCCCAAGTGAAACAATTTACCGCAGGGCCTGTGTCATCTTAAAGGATGATGTGAGGCGGGTATTTTTAAGCAAAGGAAGAAGCTGGGAAAGAAAAATGTTTGAAGAACGGGTAGGAATCTGTGGTCAGCGTGTTCAGCAGTGTCGGACGTACGAATCCATCCCTCCAACTGCGGTGTAAGACGATGCCTCGAGCGAGAGCAGCTGAGTTGAAAAGATCGAAAGGTTTCCCTAAACCGATCTCTCTCCATCCGGCCCGCCACGTAGCTCGCAAGACCTGAACACACCTCACCTGATGAACACGGGCACCCCTTCTAAGTCCCCAAACTTAGCGAACCACTTAGGTTTGTATGTATATGTATTATAGACGTATGGCAGAGGTGTAAGATAGCCAGTTAATGGTTCCCCGGACCGTGGTACTCATACCCAACTCCCGAATTGAGATACTCTCATCCCACTATGGCATTAACCATCTTTAGTGACTGAATCTGAGTAGCTAGGCACTTCCCAACCATTTATAACTTTCCTCTTCCCTCTTATCCTTCATCCCTCTTATCCTATTCAAATAAAAAAAATTACCTTTGACCTCTCTGACCAAGAGATCATATAAGGGTAAAAATACTGTAAAAATTGCATTAATTTAAGACTTAAATTAATTTAATTGTTGTGCAATCGCTCTTGTTCCTTCGTGACGACGAATCAAATCAAAAATATTTATTATACAAATAAAAAATACAAAAGGTGTAGCTTATGGGTACACCCCATTTTCTCCAGCTTACCATACTTTTATTTTATTTTTTTTATTTAGAAAAAAAGGAAATATTTACAATAAATAATAATATTTTGCATTTCATATCAGACATCACTTTTTTTGGTTATCCAATTAGTAGAGAAATATTCTCGGGTATAACTGGTGAGCTAGTCTATGTAATTATATATATAAATAATAATATGTATAGTTACAAAGATGGAAAAAGAATATTTTCTAAAATACTGCAAAAATATTACAAAATATTTTACAATAAGAAAATTACATATAATTATAGAAACATAATATCAACAAAAATCAACCAAAATATGAGCAACAGAATATATCTGAAAATCATCGATAAAAGTAAGCCAATCTTCTCTGTAAAAATAAAACGTAAGTTTTTTTTTTAATTTAAAATAGTTTTCACAATTTTTATTGTATCCGGTAAATCATTAAATAGCTTTGGGCCTACATATTCATAATGTACATACATATATTTATGTTCCCAGATGTTCTATAGGTCTTATACTTCGCGTTAAGGATATTTCAGATTCTTTAAAAACTTTTAAAATAGCATTTCTTTGAAATAGTTTTGAAACCGGTAGGACCTTAAATTTTTCAAAAAGTTCGTTGGTTGGAAAAATTCTTGGTTTTTTAATAATATCTTTGATGATCATTTTTTATGTTGTTACTATCGGATACAGATTATTCTTATAGATTCTTCCCCATGTGATTATTCCATACTGCAACACTGACTGTACAAGAGCAAAGTAAACCATTTTAATATTTGAAAGATTTAGGATATTTCTTAATCTTATGTAAGTAAGTTTTCTAATTTTTTTTACAGAGTTTTCGATATGTTTCTTAAATTGCATGTTACTTTCTATAGTGATCCCTAGTATTTGACATCTAAGGTTTTCTTCAGGATTTTACAATGATTATCGTTACATTCTCCTCCTTTACACGAACGACCAGTGGCGGACTAAGCCCGTCAGAGGCCCGGGGCGGCAAAGATGAATGAGGCCCCCTAGTATAAAAAGTTGATGTATTTTTACATGATTTTTATTCAGTTTACACGGGCCTCTGGTCCTGGGGAGCCTCACTGTAAAAAAATGTCATTTTTTTGTATTTCATTTTATAAAAAATGCATTTGTTATTAATGCTACCACGTATTATAAGGAAATTCTAAAAAAAATCAAGAAAGTTTTAAACAGTTGGAATGTTGAATTAACCTTCAGAAAAAACTTTGAACGCATTTTTCGCGAAATAACACAACGTATTATAAAAACTATACATCCAATTTGCATGCATCAAGTCTTAAGGCGCCGCATCCGCGCTCAAAAACAAGAAGATGGAGAGATTTGTAATTACGAATGTAAGAGGAGCGCGCTAATATTTAAGCGATAAAATCGATGCGAAAATTGTGAAAATGTTTAATAAAACACGACTCATTCAAAATAGAGCAAAAATCTCGTCGTGGAAGGCGTCTCATCAAGTATCATTTAGAGAAACATTGTGATTTTTTTCACAACTATAACTTGCAAAATAACTGAAAAAAACGTGTTGATAATAATTTTCGGAGCAAACATTGTGATTTTTTTTTACTATCGAGGGAATTTCACATAATTTGCGTTTCGGCGTGGAACGCGTCTAGATATTATTTTCAAAAATAACATTTTTTTTAAGAGCTTAAAAACTTCAAATGTTTAAGGGGAATATGTAAGAAATCGATAGAAATTTGGGTAGCGGCGCGCGGCTTGTTTAGGATTAGATCAAGAAAACACGTAGGCGCGCGTTTGGAGGCCCCCGGGGACATTTAATTTTAAAAATTGTTAATTACTGGTTCAGACTGTGTTTATTTATTCCTATTTTATCTGTATGGGATAATTTTTGTATGGGACCTCCCAAAGTCCCAACTCCAAAACAGAAGTAACAGTAGGTAAAGAAGAAGATTGAGTTGAGAGATATGTAATCACGAATGTTGGAGAGTTCGCTAATATTTAAGATGGTAAAAATTGAGGTGAAAATTGTGTTAATAAAACACGACTCGTTTAAAATAGAGAAAAAAGCTCTTGGGGGCTATCTAAAACAGCCTTTAATGAAACACTGTGAATTTTTCCGTTCATATAACTTGTAAAATAACTGAATCAGACGTATTTATAATAATTTTCGGAGCATACTTTGCGATTTTTTTCTATCAGGGGAATTTCATATAATTTGCGTTTCGGCGTGGGAAATGTATAGATATTTTCTTCAAAAATAATATTTTTTTAAGAGCGATAGCGGCGTGCGTCTTGTTAAGGATTTGATCAAGAAAACATGGGGCGCGCGTTTGGAGGCCCCCGGGGACATTTATTTTTAAAAATTGTAAATTACCGGTTCAGGGTTATTTATTCCAATTTTATCTGTAGGGACGATGTTTGTATGGGACCTCCCAAAGTCCCAACTCCAAAACACCTCTTATACATGTAGGTAAATACTGAGCATATTTCACAAAAAACACCAACTCACAAAAAAAAGTTGTCGCTTTTTTTATTTCATTTTCAAAAATATGCATTTGTTAATACTGCTTTCACCAAATATTGTAAGGAAATTCGTAAAATTGACGGAGATACAGCATCTTATATGAAACCGTTGTAACATATCTATTTCGTGAGCAGGTACTGCGCAAAGTAGGTACTGTTTATTGTCTATTGATTATTATTATTTTTTTTGATTTTAACTTTGTTGGTTGGCAAAACTGGAAGGAGACCGGAAACAGGTCATTCAGGGAATCATGGCGGAAGACATAACTTAGATTTTGTGCGGGGGGAGTGTTTTTCGGGGCGATTGGGAGGATAAAGTGAGATACTAGTGCGATGTAGCCTAAAAATATTATTTTTTACACGTCACGTGAGTGTGCGACGACTCAAATGGCATTCAAGCCTATTTATTTTGTTTAATCCCTCGCCGGATGCCGCGAGATAGATTTATCCGCGTGCCGAAGTCAATTTAGACCGGAATCCACGGGTGATGTACTGCCCGCAAGGGTTCTTTTGCTGGTGGTTCCTTTGGCCGGTGAGATTTGCTCATGCCGCTTGATGGGTGAGAATCTGCTGTGCCTGTTTTGTTGGGTGGATTCCCTTTATTAATGGAGCGGCTCCTAGACTCTGGTTGGACCCGCCAATATTCCTTTGCTGTTCCTTTGGCCGGTGAGATTGGCTCATGCCGCTTGATGGGTGAGAATCTGCTGTGCCTGTTTTGTTGGGAGGACTCCCTTTAACCGAGCGGCCTCATGACGTGCTGGACGACGTTTTGGGGATTGCTGTTGACGTTTGGAGGAGAATCACGACGACGGGACGTATGCGGTATTAATAACTAAACGTAATTTTGATTTAACTCTCTCTCTCCAAATCTATTGATAGACGCTAAAGGTATTTATGTTCTTTTTGATAAGCCTTCTTTGGGGATGATTTTCCTTGCAAAGTGCAATAAAGTATTATAAATTTCACTAGAAAAATAAGTGTTTCAAATATATGCACGACCTCAAATCCCTGACTCCACCATCCTGAGAAGGATGTTCTATTGCTCTAGGATAAGCTGTCGGATGACAAAGGTGGGTTACCTACATCTCACAGGTATTACACCGTTTAAAACAGTTTGTGTGTTGAATTATCCTTCAGCAAAACATTGAACGCGTTTTTCGCAAAACTTCGTTTTTCATAATGGTTGACTACACATTAGAAAAACTAAACATCTGATTTGCATGCACCATACACCAAGTCTTAATTAAACTGTTCGAAAATCCAGTCACTGTAGCCGGGCCGTATTATTCATAAGACGTATAGACAACTAGGGGGCCCCGCATTGGGTAGGGGCCCCAAGACGTGCATTGCCTAGGGGCCCCGACATCTTTAAGTCAGCCCTGGCAGGGCCCTATTGTCTATAAGGCAGTGTAGGCCACTGCCTAGGGGCACCGCATCGGGTAGGGGGGCCTGGGGTACAGGGGCCCCGAGACGTGCATTGCCTAGGGGCCCCAGCATGTTTAAGCCGGCCTTGGCAGGGCCTTATTGTCCATAAGGCAGTGTAGGCCTCTGTCTAGGGGCCCGCATCGGGTAGGGGCCCCTAGAATAAGAGGCCTAGAGGCGTGCATTGCCTATGGGCCCCGACATGTTTAATCCGGCTCTGACTATGACCCTACGTAGGGATTGTTTTATAAATGGCCCCCTTACATGTTTTTATGAACGATTAAAATTTACAACTAAAAATCGAAAATAATATTCATTATATTCCGTATTATCCATAAGACCTATAGGCAACTGCCTAGGGACCCGTATTGGGTTGGGGCCCCCTAGGGCAAGGAACCCTATGACGTGCATTGCCTGGGGGCCCCGATATGTTTAAGCTGGCCCTGGCAGGGCCCTATTGTCCATAAGGCAGTGTAGGGGCCCCGCATCGGGTAGGGAGCCCGAGACGTGCATTGCCTAGGGACCCCGACATGTTTAATCCGGCCCTGACTATGACTCTACGTAGGGATTGCCATTCCTTTTTTTTATTTTTATGAACAACGAAAATTTCCCATAAAAAATCGAAAATAAAATTCATTCAAAAATAAAATGCATTCAAAGTTTTGTTGAATGATAATTCAACATACAAACTGTTTCAAATGGTTTCACATAAAATGTTGTATCTCCGTCATTTTTTCGAATTTATTTTTAAAACAATTTGGTGAGAGCATTCTTAACAAGTGCATGAATCACAAAATGAAATATTTTCTTTTACAGTGCTGCCTTAAAACCTTGTTTAGAATTTGATCAAGGGAACATGGAGGCGTTTGGGGCCCCCCAGGACCGGGTGCCCGGGGCGGGCCGCCCCCCCCCCGCCCCCCCCTTAGTCCGCCACTGCGAACGACAGTGCACTATCACGCTAATATTGGAATCTGTGACAGGATCATCAGGTAAAAAGGTATATTTAATGTTTTTTTCTACATTAAGACTATGTAAGTTATCATCAAACCATTCCTTCAATATGTTAATGTCAGCATTCGCAGCTATATTAACTTCTGTCCATGTTATTCTTTTGATTATGATGACTGTGTCATCCGCATATGAGATGACACTTCCATTAAGAGGGAGAGTGAACATGTTATTGACATATATAAGAAAAAGTATAGGCCCGATTACTAAGCCTTGTGGAATTCCATATTCAGAAGACAAGGGTTCACTTATGAATTATTTAGTTTAACGTATTGTTAAGTAACTCTGGAACCAAGATAAAGCTTTGTCTTCCAGTCCAATTTTCAAAGAAGAATAATATAATGTTTATACAAATAAGAAAATACAAATACATCAATAAAAATTCAAAAATAGGTGTTTCATTTATGTAAGGTATTCACTTAAGGTGTAATGACATTTCTTTACAAGGAAAGTGTTTAGAATTTGTGTATATCTTATATTTGATGTTATGTGGAAGGTTGTTATAAACTTTAATGGCCATGTAGTATAGTCATAAGTTTTCTGTGAACCATGTAGCGTATTTATGTGTTGAGTTTTTTTGTGGTTTAATTTGTAAAAATATCGTGTTTAATAACATTATCTCCTGATTCCCAGATTTACCCTGGACGAGAAGATCAATGCAATAAGAGAACCAGGAAGACATCGCAGAGAATGGATAGTTGAAATCATGGATTGAAGTGCATCCCATTGGAGGTTATGCCGCAGATGACAGGAAGAAAGATTGCTTGTCAACCAGCTTCAGAGCGAAGACAATACGTCTTGATAATGTTGAATCAATACAGAGAAACGCCAATACCTTTGTGAACACTACAAAATAACATAATAAATGTTACGTTACAACCTTACTTTTAAAAAAATCAATTCCTACCCGGTAAACGATCTTCTTATCACTCTTTGAATAAATATTGCATGTTTGCGATTGTGGTGTGTGGTTCAAATCCATGTTTTTTTTTATAATTTTTTTTTCTAATTACAAAATCACTATTATTTTAGAATAATTCAATATATTTATTATTATTTGTGTTAATTTTCGTCGGTTTTAATCCATTAATAATGTCAATTTAGTTTTGTTATCAAAGCTAGGTTATATCTGACACATTTTTTTAAAATACCTTGAAGGTAATGAAAATTTTCTCAATTTTATGAGAAATTATTATAAATAACAGTGTACATTGCAGATAAACAACCCTCATTGGAGGGATAAATAGTATATATAGAATTATTTTGCGGGCAGGAGGTAAGCCGAAGTAGGTCAGTGGATAAGAGCAGTTTACCGGAAATCAGAAGGACGCGGGTTCGAGTCCCGTCGGCGGCATGTATCTTTTCTCGGGAGATTTTTTCAATGTAGACGAGTGTTTCAGGCTAATGATTATTGCTTATAATAATTGTTACCCTTTGTGTTATGCATACAAATCTTGTCTTAAACATTAGTTCATCAATTAAAATTAATAATTAATATTTAATGTATAAAATATTCACGACGTTTTTTAGTAAGGCTGTAATTCCTTAGACTGAAAGTGGTGGTAAAAGAAGCATAGACCATGAGGATATATCTACACGTATATACTCTCCTTAAGTAGAAAAAACGTTTTATGGTTTTAAAGAAAAAAATTGTTTAATATTAAGATTAGTGAGTAAAAACAAAATGTATTTCTACAAGCATATGTGATAATGTAAGTACGTAATATATGATAATGTAATACTTAGGAAGGAAAAATAATTTAAAATTTTTAGTGTGTAATTACTTAATTGAATAAAGTGAAATACGTACAGGTAATTATTTTAACTTCAAATGATGTCTCATTGAAGAAGAAGATAACAATAATAATAATCTAAACGAAAATATGAAAGAGAAAAAGACACAGAAAAAGATAATGGTCGCAACTGGGCCTCGAACTTAGAACCTCTCGTCTATCCGGGATGAGCGTTTACCAATTTCGCCATTGCCACCTACTGTCAAACCGTCATATAAGTCAATCACATATATCAAATATTAGAATTGACAATATTATCTTCAACAATTTTTTCCATAGTATAGGCAACTACCCTTTTTATTGGAAGCAATCATTCTAAGAATTAGTTTTTAAACTAGATAGCGTCACTTATAAATATATCCGATTTTATTTATAGGGAACTGTTGACTTTATAAAAGTCTAAATGAATACTGATTTTTTATAAGAAAAACTCTCTTTTTATAACTATTGAAGGTTATTCCCATCAATGTAATAATATATCATTGAAGAAGAAGGTAACATTAATAATCTAAACGAAAATATGAAAGAAACACAGAAAAACATAGAAAGTTAATAGTCGCAACTATATAAACAGAAAAGGATAACGATCTATCCAGAACGTGCGACACCTACTGCGAGAGGTTCTGGGTTCAAGTCTCAGTTGCAACCATTACCCTTTTCTATTTTCTTTGTCTTGTTCTCTTTCATATTTTCGTTTCGATTAGTATTGTTATCTTCTTCTATATGGTAATAACCACCAAAAGTTATAAAAAGAGAATTTTTCTTATTAAAAAATCAAATGATATCTTTTGAAAACTAGGAAGAATATCAAGCAGGCATCATAGGAAAGTTTACCAAAACTAGCAATGTATCCTCATAAATTGCATTCCAAATCAAACGGTTTTCATCGTACATCGTACTGGACTGGCAGACTTTATCAAATAATAACAACTCACCATCCATTTTAACTACCACACTCATATCTTTACACAATAACTAGCCAAAAAGTGTTAACTCATTAAAACACATCATTATCATCACCTTGGTGCACCTACAAAAAAACACTCGTATATATTTTGAGTCAAATATTCCATGGAAACAATTAAAACGGAATAAAAACAACACATGTCCTAACTTTTTTTATATGTTCCACGCCTTTCTTTGAAGAAGATCACAAAAAAGAGTGCCGCCTTTGATTACGAAACGTCAATCGAACCAGAAGAAAAAAATGGCCTCGCATCTACGAGAAAAAAAACACCGTGACTTTGCTCGCATCCCTTTTGAGTATGACATAAAAATTTAAAAGATTTTTTTAGAAAAATATGCGTGTCATCGCTTTTTTAATATCACTCTTCGATATCGAATATTTAATTGCCTTGCCGAGATACGAATCTGTACACGGAAGATGACGTTCTATTATGAGTCCGTTTTTTCGGTTTGATGCCATTAGGTGCCATGTTATTTTGGTGCCTTTTTCGATGGCACTTAATATAATCGGCGCTTTGTTTTGGCGGAAACATTTTAAGAATAGTGCTATTACGCTGCACAAGCTTTTAAAGTTACGAAACGAAATATAGTAATTAAATTTTTGTTATGTTCAACAGCACATAAGTTTAAACGGTCTAAAAATGAATAAAAATTCTGATGTTGATGAGGAATGTAGGGAAGGTGAATATGAAGACAAGGAATAATTAGTGCCTATCTGTTGAGCTTTTGTGTTAGTCGGAGTAACAAAATATTCCGAGAGACTATCGATGGAGCAAGATGTAGAGGTACCAGGACAGTTGTTTAGCGTTCACCCCTCTCTGTGAACCCTCGATGTTTTTAGTCGTAATAATAATTCTTTTCAAAGTACTCCGTGATTTTTTACCCCATAATTAAAATGTTAGGTTTATACAGGGCGTTAAGGGACGTAATTGACTTACTTTAATCAGTGATTCCATATATTTTTTGTAATAAAAAATGTCAATGAAATTTTTTAATCTGCTGATTTTTTTGAAGTGAAAACTTTTTAGCACCTTTGGGATTTGTAACTTGATGAAACGAAAAATAACATATATTTACATCTGTAGGATTTAGCCTGCGAGAAAATGAGATAGATAGTATAATCGGTCTCCTCCGTGTGCGGTGCTTCGCAGCCTATCGGTCTCCTCTTGTCTACTTTAGCTTTCTGAAGGGTTTTTTTTCTTACAAAACCAAAAAAAATCTTCCACGTGTCATCAATGGTCACTCAGCAGAGTAACCGGCCAACCCCTCACGCCGACCCTAACTATCAAATAATACTGATTTTTTAATGATTTAAGCTGAAGCCATACTAAATAATGCAAAATCATACAAAATCATATGGCTTTGTTTTGAAAATTTGATCGCTTAGAAGTATTATAGATGCTTCAATTAAATACTGCGTGTAGAACATACCTCGGCCCTTAAAAATGTCGGTCATTTTTTTGATAAGTCTTGTAATAAGCCTATAAAAAATAAAGTTTAAGGTCTTTAAAAAAGACTTTCAGGTCCAAACTCTCGTATTTATAAACACCTTTTCGGATATGGTTTTATTGTATAATGTGGCAAATTCAGTTTCTGTTATAATAATCGCAAAAAAATATATATTTACGACCGAACTTCCCAAATTAAAATAAAATATGCATTTTCGCGTTGTTATTTTACAATACGGCCGCTAGTCGACGAATTTGTCTTTTCAAAGTGAACCCTATGCAGTCCATTAAATAACTACTGAATACGTCACACCCATTTTCAATCAGACCTCCCCGGCCGTAGCGGGGAACAGAAGATAGGCTCTGCGTCGCTTTATTTCGTGAAATCAATTTTAAATTTCCGTTTTATTACAATTATCAATGCGTAAAAAGGGAGTTAATGTTAATATACATAAAAATGTTTCCGTTGACCAAAATAATGTCAGAAATTACTGGTTAAAAGTAAGTCACATACACCCCTTAACACCGTGTATAGTGTATAGCCACATATGACCACTGAGGTATGCATTACAATATTCAATATTACATAATAATATTTGTCCTGTAGAATTTTATAAAAGTTTATTTGTAGATATTTGTTTGCGAAAAACAACTGGTACTATCGTTCCCTTGTGGAATGAATAGGTACATATTTTGTTTATTGTGATACATGTTTTGCCTTTTGTTATTATATCTGTGGTGAAGAGACACCTTTATGTGGCCATTTAAATGCACAGAAGCCCATATGTAACTTGTGAACTGCTTTCAGGGACGGAGACAAAGCTTCATTTTAATATTTTATTACACCTCCCGCACATAACCGTGGCAATATTTTGTGAACATAAATTATTACTTGACACTAAATAGATAATTCTTCGAAGTGTCATCTGTACTATTTGAAAGTAAACTTATGTTCAATTTGCGTAAGATCCATTTTGAGGTAGGTGGTACTATTTAAGAATATATAGGTATCTATAGGATATATATTTGGTTATTGTTTTTTTGCTATAAAAATCACAATATGATTAGGATTAACCCCTATAGGTCGGCTGGCTACATTTGCAGCCGATTGAAATAATATTTACCCACCGCAGTGTACAATGTGCAGAGTTAGGTTTATTCGTATTTCATTTTTGTCCATGAAGATTTCAATGTAAAAACATTGAAATGGCTTCGAGATATTTACTAAATTTTACCCGTCGTATAGGAGTTAAGCAAGTCCGTGATTTAAAATGATAATGTAACATGATATGCATATGCATAAAAAGCCCAACAGAGTTTAGGTCCAAACTAAAAACCTACCTTTTCGGGCTCTCATTCCCTTAACTTAATTTAGATATACCTATCTGAGAGTATCATACTTTTATTGCCTATGATATGTCTTAATCACACTTTTCTTACTGATTTAAAATTACTTACACATCAATCTGTCTCTAGGAAGATCAAATCCTTGTACTACTGCACCGCCCACTATTAAATGTTGCTTTTACTTTCCAAAATACACTCATTAAAGAATATATTACATATTAATATTAAAATATTTTCAGGATTAAGCAACATTTGTTCACAATTATGTCCTCTGCGTGCGAACTCTATCTAAATTTCTTTAAATATGTAGACAATAAACAGTGTTAATTTCAAGCGACCTCCCAGGTAAGTATGGTCCTGTATTAATTCATTTTTAGGCAGCATCGCGTTCATTGGTCAAAATATTGTACATATATTTTCGTATCGGTGATCAATGAACCGGTGTATGCAATTTTAAGCCATAAGTTGTTTCTAATTGTTTGTCTAGCTTGTAGTCTTTCTAGATTTTAGGCATGTATGGTAAGTTTGTACAGCGCCCTTGAGGTGATTTTTTCCAAAAACGGCGCTATATAAATCGTCCAAATATTATTATTATTATTATGATATGTGGCATTAATTAATTAAACATATAAGTAGACTGTTATTAAGAACTCGTTGACAAACTCGTGTACAGCAGTTTAATGGGACCTAATTAAATTTACAAAACGCTAAAAATAAATATATTAAATAAACTTATCGACCCCTCTGCCCCATGTAGGTCAAAAATTAATGGAGAATTAACATGAATTAAATTAACACGGACGCGAAAGACCCGTTTGTTAGATTTCCCTGTCTTTACAAACGGATTGCAATTTTTGCAATACAGGCTTCAGATAGGAAAACTTACCTTGTTCTACCGGTATTTCAAATAAAGAAACACGCCAAATACTCTTCCAACATTTGTACATTTTTTACACACGAGAGCTGGTCGTTTCTTCGACTCGTTCTTGAGTTCAACAGTTCAGCTTTGGAACGATTGTCAGCCTCTGTATTTCCTCGCTCCTACAATTTAGATTTTTTAAGGTCCATCATTCCTGTTTATCCTCAAAAAGAGCCTCAACACAGTATCCGTACAGCTTAAACAGGCCCTGAGGGAAATTATTTTAACTCAGTAGAAGTAATGAAAATTTTTTATTTCATTCTATGCCACAGGAGAAGAAGAAAGCTGAAGAAATATAACGGTTTTTTTTAAATTCGATTATCTTCGATACTTGTGAAACACCTGCCATACACAAAAGCAAACAACTTCAAAAGAAGAAAAAACTATCATTCGAAATGCTTTAAAAGGACACTAAATCGAATCCTCAACAATCTATCAACCCCCATCTGTTGTCAAATCGAAAAGTAATTTCTGTCAAAGATGTCATTGGTTTTTTTTTTGTCTACACCTTCCGTCGGATAATCGGGGTCTTTGCGGGAAGGAGGGTGCCGATCAACCGGCTTTGGACAAACGTCAACATCAATAATGACGGACGCCGCCCGTCGCATGCATCATGTAACAGGTAACAGGTAACTTGTACCGCGGCCCGCAAAAGTGCAGTGTCATTTTGCTGATTGGTAACATCTCTTAAGTGTTGCTTCGGGGAACGGAATGATTGAAGATTGATGGGGAATTTGAAGGTATGAAGTAGAAATGTATATATAACCGATATAATCTGGTTAAGCTTTTTGAATTCATGTTGTGTATTTAACTTTTTTATTTATTTAGAAGTAGGTAATTGGGAAAAAAAATCGTATTCACACTTACTTAGTATAATAAGTTTTTAAATGATGTTGGTAATGTGACTTTTTCAATTCCAAACTGACTTTCTAAGGGCCAGTAAAGTTGTGTCGTAGAATTTGATCAATTTATTCATCAAATTTCAAATAATTTTCAAGTTCTGTGGAAGTTCTCCTCAAGGCCGGTTATTCTTCCGTAAGGGTACAGTTATTTCACAAAAATTAAATTATAACAGAAATTGTACAGAACATGCAAAGAACTTGGAAATTACAACTAGCCCTAACTTTTAACAATGTTGAATAAAGAAAATCATTTCATCGGAACTGATCGTCACTAGTTTACTAGTTGAAACATACCTAAATCTATTGTAAAATTAAGTGAACGTAATTATATTCTATTAATAATATTTTAAATGTCTTAGGATGGGTTAAATCCTCAATACTATTTAGATAATTCGTTTTAAGTTATTACAGACTAATAAATTTGATTACTTCTTCAAACTTTGAAAAATTACTTTGTGACATTATTTATTATTTAATTAATAACAGATCACTTTGTATAAACCACTTTTTAATAAACAATATCGACATATTTCAATAACAATGTTATCTTCTTCAGGATATGTTAATATAAAGAAAAATAAATTACAAACAAGTATAGACAAATTAGAATAAACTATAACAAAGCCGAAATATTAAAAAGTAGAGGTTATTAATTGCTTAAAAATCATAAAAATAGTTATACAAAATTAAATAAAGAAAAATAAAATTGCATTTAGATAATAAAAAACTTTTAAGAACAAATAATCAAAATAATTAGTCTATATCAAAAAATAAATAATTATTTTAAGTACTTGTTTGTCATTTATTTTTGTTTATATTAACATATCCTGAAGAGGATAACATTGTTATTGAAACATGTCGATATTGTTTATTAAAAAGTGGTTTATACAAAGTGATCTGTAATTATTTAAATAATAAATTTGATTTTATTTTTCATCCGCCATGGGAAAAATCATTGGTTTTTGCTACTGTATTTAACAAAAAACTTCACATTCCGAAAACTCATTTAAAAATCACCAAATCCGTTTTAAGTGCTCTTAATCAAATCAACTCTTACTAAACGGAATTCGTGACAAAAGAGAGCTACGCAAGAAGCACATATTTCCTATATATAATATTATTAAAATATAGATAATTTCATTTTTAAATAATGTGCAATATCAATTTGGGGGTTGTTTCTCTCCCAAAGAACACCTACAAATAATTTAAAAAATCCTTTTTTTACTTACAGCCACCACGTGCGGCGGAGGGCTAGCTATAAGGGCAGTATCCATACAGTTGCATAAAGGCAGTGCGGTGCCGCGGCGCACACTGATCCCGAAGTGGAAAAAATCACTTTTCCAAAGTACCCCTGTTTTCTGTACATTGTACTGAAAATAATTATTAATTATAGATCCGCTCAGATAGTTTTAATTGTTTCTAGATAATCATTCCTATCTTACATGATTTTTTATTGGTTACTTGAGGTATCTTACAATTTTCCTCAGGCGTCCCCAACTTCTTCTTCCATTACATTTGCGTCATATATTCTTCTCACACTATTTTTTTTCTTTCATTCGCTCAACATGCCCAAACCATCCGAGGAAGACATGACACGATCAAGTAAATTAGATACTTGAGTCGGGCCATGTCAAACGTCAGAATAATAGAAAAGTATGTATGCGACGATGTATGAATGTGAGTGAGGCAAGGAGTGTGTGCCAAGACCGTTGTTCTTTAGCGGTGGGTCCTCTCTGCCTACCCATGTGAAACGGCGTGATGGTTAGTTTGTTACAATTATTGTATCTTATGATTTACACTACTCTTGCATTAAAAGCATTTGCGTTTTAATGGAAAAGGAGTGTACATTTAAAAAAAAGATAACAGATTAACGGTATATGATAGATAAAAACACAATATTGTTAAGTTTTATCTCTGAAAATTAAAGTGATTGTGATAATCTATGCCCATAAAAACCGTTTTTAAGAGATCACTCCATCTCCGCAAGATGTCGCTAGAATCTCTTTTGAAGGAACCTTGTTTATCATTAATTCATTTGTTTTCGCTCTTCTTTAAAATATTTTTTCCACTAACGATATCTATCCGATAAGAAACATCTCCCGAAGTTAGTGCACCTTACTTTCTATTGGTACGATTTTTATAATACCTATCCAATTTATAAAAATAATTTTATGATTACAAAAGTCTCATAAAAATCACACTCCTACTTTAAAAAAAAATAATACGTATTGTATTATTTTAAAATAATAATACTTGTAATACGTAATAATACATGTTAAATTTTCTTCCATATCAAAAGTTATGGGTAGTTTTATTTCAGCTGTTTCATACTAGAGGGGCCACTGTGCGACGAGCGGCGCGGCGTGATGGAAGCAAATGACGATGCCATTCAAAGCGACAAAAAGTCAAACAGTAACACTGTAAACCCCGCCGTCCTACACTACTCCTCAGTTTGAAATTAAGTAAATGACAAAGTAATTATAATAAAAGAAGGTACCCAAAGGCTTACAAAAATACTTACTGACCGTCACACTGTTTTACCACATGGTAGGCAGAGACAATACATGTTTTGACGGCCGTAGACGAAGAAGGTCGGAGTATTTTCGCTTTGCAATGAAATCCAATACATGGAATATTTCTGAACGTATCAAAAAACTAAAACCTGTTTATAAAGGTTGATAAAATACGATTTCATTTTGAATGCAAACAAAAAAGTTACGTTTTCCGTCTACATAATGAAATAAAATGACCGATATCAAAATTACGCCCGTTTTATTAGACAAATGTATTGTAACCTCATTTTTTTGTCGTTTCATATTATAATACTTTATAAAAACTTGCAAAGCTTAATTTTTTTCTCAAACTGCAGTCAAACGGCCGGCGTAGCGCAGCGGTAAGACGCTTGACTCGCGCACCGAAGGTCGCGGGATCGAATCCCGGCGTGGCAAACAAATTTTATTTGATTAATTTGTGTTATTTCACAATTTATTAATTTCAAATAATAAATAATATATTTGCGGCACGTTCCAGAGTGGAAGATACTATCTGTATCGCCCTGGTGTAAGACCACCATTCAGAATTGAAACGTTGCTTGAAACGGCATTAGCCGTATTTGGTGACCAGATCTGAATAGCCGGGTACTTCCCCACCTTCCTCTTCCCTATCTCCTTCACCTCCCCACTACCCTCAGCCTCACAACATATCCCAATTGGGGATGCCATAGTCTCACTTGCTCCAGACGGGAGCAGTTGGGACTCTTGTGAGGTATTCATGTAAAAAAAAAAAAAAAATTCGAAACCTTTGGTTTAGCAGAGGTGTTCATTGTACATTTTAATTCGTCTGTGGTTTACTTCTATATTTTAATATAAAACATATTATTTGTTTTTCTTTTTAACACCGTTTAGAGATTCGATCATATTTCTCATCATGACAGTAAGGGTTTGAAATCATTTCTCTGAAACCATATGAGCTGTTCTCAAAAGAGAACAATTTAGTTTTTTTTATGTGAATAACGCACATGAGTCCCAACTGCTCCCCTCTGGAGCCAGTGAGACATGGCATCCCCAATTGGGAAATGACGTTAGGCTGAAGGTAGTGGGGAAGGGAAGGAGATGGGAAGAGGAAGATAGGGTACCTGGCTATTCAGAACTGGTCGCCAAACATGGCTTAAGCTATTTCAAGCAAAGTTTCAATTCTGATTGGTGATCTTCCACCAGGGCGATACTGAGAGTATTTTCCACTCTGGAACTTACTGCAAATACACTTTATATTATTTTTAATGAATTGTTAGTGAAATAACACAAATTAATCAAATAAAACTTATTCGATTAATTCGAACTCGCGGGTTCGAACTCGCGACCTTCAGATTGCGAATCAAGACCTTTACCCCGTGACCACAGAGGCATGAGAGTCTTGCCTGAAGGGACGAAGCAAATTTTGTACTTACCTTTTGCAAACAAGGACAGATATTAAAATGTTAGGTATTTTCCCTCATTATGAAGGTAATGCGAAAATCTTTTCACTGCTTTTCACACATCATTAATCATTATTTTATAAGACATTACTTCGTGTTTTTACTCATCTTTAATGGGTAAATGTCATTTTATTCGGTACAGCTTACTCAATATCTTATTATTCAAATACCTTATTCTCGTGAGAATTTATGACCGTTCTTTTAGTAAATAACCGCTGCGTTACATGTACAAAGGTCGAAATATTATAAATAACGCCTGACGTGTTAATGATCATGAATTCTCGTCAGCGTAAGAATTGATTTAAAAAGGTGTATAACACTTATGAATTTTGTTTTTTCATATTAAGCATCGGTAACCATGACTAAAAGGTTATCATTAAAGTAAATGAGAGAAGAATAGAACATATTTAAGGTTTTGATTAAAAGAAAATTTTGATTCTCGGTATGTACCATTTTACGTCTCACCTACTTACCCGTGTCACCTAGTACTTATCCGCGGACTTTTTTTACTAACCTTTCTGTTTATAATTTCAATTACATATTTTCAATAATTGACGAAGATAAAATCAATAATCAAAAAATGAAACAGACAAGACACAGAAACTAAAATGGTAAGGGTCACAACTAGGACTCGAAGCCAGGCCTTCTAGTACTTGCCATGATGTTATTAAGGCGATGCATCACTCGTGTCGTGTAACATTAAAAATCGTAGATGGCGATAAGGTTTTAATATTCGCTTAACATCAGACGCCTCTTTTGATTTATGCAAGAAAAAAATATTACCAAAACTCGCGTTTTATTTTATATTGCGAAGTTTGTGCACAAATATTTAAATGTTTTACGACCATTTTCTTTAGAACTTAATTTTACACATTACACAATAAAATCATAATCAAAAAGGGGTCTGTAAGTAGGAGATTTTCAACTATAAAATAATTTTTATTTTTTCTAAGCTTATAAAAAGATTTATCAAAAAAATATTCCACTGTTTTAAAGGCCAATATGTATTCTATTCACTGTATTTAATTAAAGCCTCTAAAATATTTGTTACCTACAGATAAAAATTTTAAACCAAAAACATATGATTTTGCGTTATATCGTAGTACTTTACATTTAGGTAAGCTATTAGACTCAATATATTTTTTTAAGAATGACGCAAAAGTAATAAAGAATATTTTTTTATTAACTAGCGCAGTCCTATGAAAAATCACGAGAGACAGAAGCTGAAAGTTTTTATTGTAAAAAATAGTTCACGATCATTGTCATTCAAAAACAAACACTTCCAGTTTTAGAGATGACTAGAAATTTACTACATTCAGATTTAAAATAAAGAATTATGTATTAATAAAATAATTTAAGAAATTAATTTGGGTAGTAGCTATTTTACGCATTTTCTGAATTATTCCCACGATCAGTATTAATTTTATAAATGACACTTAAATTCAAAGCAAATCCAAGTTTTAGAATTCATTTAACCACTGGAGCGATTTTTGCCATAGATTGGCGCCATTTTAAATATCTTCGATTGCTTTTCGGATAAAAAGGCTAAAATTATTACCTTGATTCGGCAATATTTTTTTTTTTTAAGTATTTGTAGCTCTCACTTTTATTATTTTGGACTTAAAACAAAGCTATTCAAATGTTTTATCTATTACGACATGACCATAGGTGTCGCAAATCCGAACTTCGTGACTATTTTATAACGATGTTAAAATTAATTTTTTTCACGCAGAATATCTGCTCAGCTCTGTACGGTTAAAATTAAGTCCCCTTTCCATAGATATGCACCTTTCATTATCAAGTATACCACAGGGAATATATAGAAATCGAAAATATTCTATTTTGACTTGAATAAGTACCTCTCACGGCAGTTTTAAGGCTCCACAACCAGGCTCGAAAAGAAGAAGATGGAGAGATACGAAATTACGAATGTTAGAGGAGCGCGCTAACATTTACAGCGACAAAATCGATGCGAAAATTGCGAAAATGTTTAATAACACACGACTCGTTTAAAATAGAGCAAAAATCTCGTGGAGAGCATCTGAGTAGGTATCATTTAAAGAAAACATTGTGAATTTTTTTACAAATATAATTTATAAGATAACAGAAACAGACTTGTTTTTAATAATTTTTGGAGCATACTTTGCGATTTTTTTCTATCGAGGGAATTTCGTAGAATTTGCGTTTCGGCATGGGCAGCATCTAGACATTATCTTCAAAAATAATATATGTTTTTTAAGAGCTTAAAAACTTCAAATGTTTAAGGGAGATATGTAAGAAATCGGTAGAAATTCGGGTTGCCGTCGCTTAAAGTAAAAACCACGCGAGATTCGCGCGGTTACAAACTTTACGATTTTTTATATATTTTTTAATAAATCCTACAAATACCTATGAGAACGGTAAGATACAGTTTAATTCATTGTCTATATAGCACTATAATAAGATGTTATGTCTCCATGTTAAAATTCAAATTCATAATTTTTTTTAATGTTGGCGAAAAATTAAAAAAAAAAATCTTCTGAAAACGTCGAGCAAACGGAGAAAAAAGTTTTAAAATGCGCTGTCGCTCTAGTGCTAAACCGGAGTTACAGACAGAATCTCAATCGAAATTAGTATTTTTATTATAATTATAATTTGTACCCACATTAATGAAGCGTATCCGAAACCATAGGAGCCTGTAATAATTTTAATTTAGGAATGATTAATTCTAATCGGGCGTAGGCATCGTAAACAACCCTTATTATATCTTCAACCCTTTTGGAAGGTACCCACATTTTCATGCTCCACTAACAGCCATCTAACATTTAATGTTTAATCCCTAATAAAAACTCAAAGGATAAATAAAAAATGAATCCAAAACATTATTGTGGCCGTATCCAATCAATTTAGTGTTTTATCTTTTACACTTTATATAAGTAGAAAAGTCTTAAGCGGTAGCACATTAGTGCACGTGTTGGGTCAAATAAAAATAATAAAAAGTTTTACGCTGATTAATTTGAATAAAAAAAAATAAAATAAAAACAAAACACCACCATCTAATCAAAATTTTCTGCAAGTTTCAAAACAAAAGGTTTCTTAATTAGAATAAGATTAACATTTTATCGTTAATTAACATTTATTTTTGTTAATCTTATCTTGACGAAGAATCCTTTGCTTGTGAAACCTGTAGTTATGTTTGATTAAATAGTGGTGTTTTACAAAGCGATTTATTTATATTTAATAAAAATGACGCCATAAAGTGAATTTGCAAAGATTAAAAAATAATTAAACATTGAAAATATCACAAATAATAACATTTTCCGCTTACTGTAATGGTATTAAGAGATTTTTCATACGTTAGGTTATTCGTAACCCGGAAATGTTTGGTTTTATTTATGTATTTATTTATTTATTTAAACGCCATAAATTTGGCTTTTACATTCAAGTGATACATGATACAATGGTTCACAGGAGGATATCAGTATGTTAAAAATAACAGAAATAAAATAGTTAAGCAATATTTAAATAATACGCGAGGTTTATAAAAGACCTAACATAAAAAAAGTGAAGTATGTATGATAAAAGCTAGTATATACATAGGTATATGATACAAGTATTTGTTACAACCAAACAAATAATGTGGGCATTAACATTATATTTGCGCAGAATAAAAATACGTAAAATAAAGGTGGCTTGTTGGTAAGTAGAATCGAGCAAAGTCTGGTATATCATACATTCACACATTCGCATTTATTTGCAAATCTAGGAGTTGATTATAAATAGAATAATTTTGTAGAGAGTTTAATGTTACCTTAAAAATTAATTTTGCTTTAAATGACTGGGCAGGTATAGATAGCAAATTAGCTCTTTGGTTTCAGGGTTGTCAGTTGGAGATTTGATAATAGTTATGGATTAAAAATAATACATTTTATTAAAATAGTGCACTTATTAGCTATGACACTTGTGTCTGATGGTTAAGAGTAGTTCTGAATCTCTAGTAAAATATGATAAAGAAGCCTTACATATAAATATTACCATGCCTATCATTGATTATTATGATTGAGGTATGTTATTATAGCCTTCTTTTAACTATATTCCGTGCAGCTGAACATATCTACTACTTCTGAGAAAGCATTCCCAACTCCATGCAATCTAGGTATAAGCGAATATCTAAATGACTCAGTCCTGATATTGTTGTTGCAATTAAAAAGGATTTTGGATCGAGTAGTTCTTGTAGGTATATGGAAGGTGATTAGACTTAATAAATCAGGGCTGTCTATAATACCATTAACAATTTTAAAAATAAAAGTCAAGTCGGAAACTAGTCTTCTATCTGAGAGTTTTATTAAGTTTAATTTTTTCATCAAGTGATTGTAATTTATTGATTCAATTGGTAGACCGAGTTTATAGTTAATGAATCTTAGGAATTTATGCTGAATTTTTTCAATGGAATCGGAGTGGATTTTGAAGTGAGGGGACCAAATAGAAGAATTATATTCAACTTGACTTCGAACTAGAGAGGAATACAAGATTTTTAATGTTGCAATATTTTGAAAGTCTTTGCCATTTCGAAGAATGAAGCCTAGCATTTTTAATCCTTTATTGGTTACTGTATTTATATGTGTAAGAAAGTTAAATTTGGAATCGAAAGTAATGCCAAGATCATTAATTTCACTGACAGAAGTGAGGGAAACATTGTTAATTTTATATTGATAGTTAAGGGATTGATTTGTTCTGAAAAATCTTATTATCTGGCATTTACTAATATTTAGATAAAGTTTGTTAGTTTCGCACCAATCTTGTAGTTTATTTAAATTTGTTTGAATATGAATACAGTCATTTATTGTTTTTATACGTTTAAATAGTTTTAGATCATCGGCGAAAAGCAACACTTCAACATTATTATCAAAAACAGTGACAAAATCATTTATAAAAAGTAAGAACAGTATTGGGCCTAAATGTGACCCTTGAGGTACTCCGCTTGTAGCCATGAATTTGTGTGATAGTTTAGAATTATTTTTTACTTGGAGAATTCTATTAGTTAAGTAGCTCTTTATCCATTCCAATAGTTTACCCTCTATTCCCATTTTGCTAAGTTTATTGAGAAGAATTTCATGGTTGACTTTGTCGAAGGCTTTTATAAAGTCTGTATATATTGAATCAACTTGGTTTCTATTTTCAAGTGAGCATGCTATAAATTGTTCATACAAGGAAAGATTTGTTAGGGTGGATCTTCCCGACATAAATCCATGTTGATTAGGTACTATGATGTTATTAATATGTGTGGAGATTTGGTCAAGGATAAGTTTTTCAAACAATTTGGGGATAGTTGAGAGCATGCAAATGGGTCGGTAATTAGTGACATCATTAATATCTCCCTTTTTAAATACAGGTGTTAGATAACAGTTTTTCCATAAATCAGGGAAGCAACCAGAATTTAGTGATTGGTTAAATATTTGACATAGTGGCTTGGCTAGTATCGATACACAGTTAATTATAAAGGCAGGACTAACTTTGTCAGGACCCGCTTTTTTCTTTATGTCGAGTGACTTTATTTTACGTATAACATCCGGAATATTTATATGTAAAGCGGGAATGTGGACCGTTTTGGAAAAAGGTATGAGGCGTGAGTAGGTATCTAGGGGTTAACGTGTATGAGAGTGATAGACGTGTGAATCCATCCCTCTTTGCAAGGCAATAGGTCGAGAGGGTCCGGCTGAAGAGGTTAGGTTCTCTTCAACCAATCTTTCCCGATCCGGCCCGCCTCCCAGTAGGCAAACGCACTTGCCGCCAAGACCTAACAAAACCTCACCCCATGAACCCGGACACCCTTGCTAAATCACCAAACGTAGCGAACCACTAGGAGTGTTGTTTATGCAATAAATGGTTCCCGGGGCGGCGGTACCCATAAGGCTCTCAAATTGCTTCCCAACATACATAAATAGAGAGAAGATTGATTAAAAATAATATACGGTTCATAAAATGGCTTAAATTAGCCATCTTTGGTGATCATGCTTTAGTCCCCACCGGCTTCAGCAGTTGGAACTCTTGTGCGGAATTTAATTAAAAAAATATATATTATTACATCGGCTTACTTTTTAATTTTTTTCATACTACTTCCCGTTGTTCATAGTCAGTGAGATTATGGCATCGCCAATTGGATAGTTATGTTGTGAGGCTGAAGGGAATGGGGAAGGGAAGATGGAGAAGAGGAAGATTGGAAAGTACCACCTGGCTATTCAAATCGGGCCACCAAACTCGGCTAAGCCTTACTGAGAGTATCCAAACTAGTTTAACATAATTTATGTCTGTTTAAAATACCAATAAATGTGTGTAACTGAATAAATTTATAAACCTTCGATCGGGAAATAGTTTATTGAAATATTTACGATATAATTATTGATTATAAAAATAAATCTGTTTCACTTTCTTGAAATTCAAAATGTAGCAATGTTCCCAAACTGTCACTTCGTGGTTTATTATAGCGACAGTTCTACCACGACAGTTTACCTACATTAAAGAGGTACCTACCTACCATAAATAACTAATCGCTTAAATTTTAAATAAGTTTATAAAGCCGGTAAAGCAGTCAACATATTGAAGTAGAAATTGGGTCAATTGGTTTTTAAATAAATGTATTATAAACACAATTCCTACATGTTAATTTCTAGTATATCTCACACAAATCATAATAATTATGTGATATTATTACGTATTTGTGGAGGTTATTGTTTTACACTCGTGGATTCTTATTTCACACACAAACGTAATGCAATTATAATATAACCATTTTATTATAATTGCATTACGTTTATAGTCAATAATTTATTATAACTAACTAGCTGGTACCCGGCTTGCGTTGCTATACCGTTTAATAAAGAATTTTTTTCTACCTGCGCGTCCTTTCCCATTTGTTCCGTTCACCTACCTTCCTCCTCCCCTTCTTCCTCCACGTCTCCTTCCCCTCTCCTCCACCTTCCCATTCCTCACTCTACTACCCCCCTTCCCCCGTCCCGCGAACCCCGCTCCCCAGATCCCCTCTCCCGGGTCCCCCTCTCCCCTCCAGAGTTCCCCTCCGCCCTCCCGGGTTCCTCTCCCCCCTCCCGCATTCCATACATTCATTCCCGATACATTCATTTTTAAAACAGCTCCCCCCTCTTCCCCCGTCCCGCGAATCTCTCTCCCGAGTTCCCCTCCCCCACCCTAGCCGCAACCCTCCCCCTCCCCCCTCCTACACCGCTGCCTCTTTCCTTTCCTCCCCTCACCTTCCCCACACCCTCCCCACTTCCCCACCCCTCTCTTAACCCTACCCCTCCCCCCTCCTACACCCCTCATCACATTCCTTCCCTCCCCCCCTCTCCCTCCCCCAACCCCTCCACCCCATTCTCCCCCCCTCCCCCTCCTACCTCTCACATTCCACACATTCATTCCCGGTACATTCAGTTTTCAAACTGCTCGCGTGCCACCTATTAAAATTTTTTATACAAATTTCATTGGTTTTATACATAAACAATTATCCAATTTGGTGCAGTCGTTCGGAAGTTAAGTGCATACATACATTTTGGCTATTCATTTTTACAGATAGGTATTACTCAGTGGCGGCCAGCTCTAAGGTGCGGAGGAGCGCCGCACTCCCAAAATGTATCTATTAATTTAAATCTAATCTAATTATTTAATTTAAATAATTAGAATAACATACTTATTTCCGACACGCCTCATCACAGTTCGCAATATACACTCGGTTATAATGCATACGTAATATAGGTGCCTACTGGACCGCGCGCGTAACGAAGCAGATCGTTGTGTGCCTATATTCAGAATGGTGGTTCGTTTTGAAAAGCGATCACAGGAGTTCTTCTATAATTCTATCTCTCTCTGGTTTCAATCCTGGGATTGGTTTGCAGCAATTTCCTCTAATTTTCTCTTCCATTCTTTCCTGTCTTGTGCGGCTCTTTTGAATTCTGCATATGATGAGCAGCGCACGTCCACCAGCAGGTCGTCCAGGTACTCTCGGCGTGGGCGTCCTCTAGAGTTTGTCCCCTCGGTCATACCCTCCATTATGGTATGCAAGAGGCCTTCTTGTCGTATAACATGTCCGATCCATCTTGCACGCCTTTCGGACAAGGTCCTGAGCAGGTGCCTTCCTCCTTCGATGCTTTGGAGAACCTCCTCATTTGTAATGTGGCCTCTCCAGGAAATTCCTAATAATCTTCTATAGGACCACATCTCAAAAGCCTCTAGTCTCCGTTTATCTCTTTCGGATAGGCACCATGTTTCGCAGCCGTACATCAAGATACTCCACACATAGGTCTTGATGAGGAGTATTCGCAGTTTTAGGTCTATATTATTTGATTCAATTACTTTCGACTTTTTATTGAATGCAAGCCTAGCCTGGTGTATACGGCTGTCGACCTCGCTCTATTTGAGATTATATATTATTAATTATATATATAATTATAATTATTAATTATAATATTATATTATTAATTCTATATTGAGCCAAAATCGTAGGTAGGTTGAATGCTTTGCAAATTTTACGAAATCGCGGGTGACGATCCAAAAATTTCCACCACATCAAAAGGAATGGTTCGTTCTGTAGCATGTAAACGGGGACACGTTTGTGTCATATATCGTGTCTTTATTTTAATACCTACTCTTTTTCATGCTATGTTTCACTCAGCATCGACCAACGACAGCATAACAACATAAACATTGCGGACATTATTTGTTATGAGAGTTATGACAGTATATATTTCATTGGAGTTTCGGAGCGTAAGGAAGACTTTCGGATGTGTGATAAACTGAACATTTTTTTAACTCGATTTTCGTGCCAATAAGTATCTACATACAATTTTCTGGATAGGAGTCAACTGATATTGAATTTGAATTTACAATCGCGGCGACTTTACAAATGGTGATGGATCAATATTTATTTTACTAGAACTCTTTTAAAATATTGGAATATGGAATGCTTTTTCAGTGAGTTGTTCCTCACAATCCTTATGACGTCTGTTTAGATTGAACGATGTTGTTAAACTTTAAAAGAATTTAATCTATCTTAATAAATACAATTAATTTAGACTCAATGTGTTGCATGCACCCAGCGATAATGGAGGATCGACCTAATTTACAAAAAGATAGGATTTTTTCATAATTGAATTTATTTTAATTAGAGTAGGCAGGTCGAAGATTTATGGGATATCTTTATGGGATGTGTGGGATTGCACTCACCTTCCTACATTTTGAAATAAAGACCATTATTATTATTATTATTATTGCGCACCACCTATTTTTATGAACACCAGCCGCCACTGGTATTACTACGTCGCCAACAAAGTACTTTTTTTAGGGTGAATAGCCTAATTAAAAAAAAAAAAACATCGTTTCAAGGCAACAATTTTTTTTCTTTCTTCTGATGTTTGAAATATTCTGAACAGTTTATATGGGAAAATGAAATTGTTGTTTTTACCATCTTCCTTGCAATTTTTCCACATTTTCTCATGACAAACATCTCAAAACCAAAATCAGCCCAGCCGTTCTAGAGTTTTAGCGAGACAAACGAACACCAATTGATTTTTATTTATATAATAATATAGATAACAGTTAGTATATACAAGTACCTACATTCTATTTTAGGAAAATCAACAGTTAACAAAGTTGTTGGTTAATACAGGCACAATTTACCTGATAGATTTCCTCTTTATACGAATACAGTTCATAATGTATTTAACAATAAAACAAAATAATAGTAATAATAATATTTTGGATGACTTTTATCGTAAGTATAACGCCGTTTTTGTGATAAATCACCTCAAGGGCGCTGTACAAACTTATAATACATTTCTACAATCTTACTTCTAACTACAAACTAGACAAACCATCATAACACCTTATGGCTAAAAACTGCATCCACTGGTTCACCGATCACCAATACGAAACTATATGTACAATGATTTTACCAATGAACGCGATGCTGCGTAAAAATTTACTGTACAGGCAGAAAATATGCAGGACCATAGTCACCTGGGAGGTCACTAGAGATAGACACTGTTATTGTTTATTTCGAGAAATTTAAAAACATTTCGCACGCAGAGGACATATTTGGAAACTATAATAATCTACTACAATATATAAAGAGGTAAGATTTGTTTGTTTGTTTGCATCGAATAGGCTCTGAAACTACTGAACCGATTTGAAAAATTCTTTCGCTGTTGGGAAGCTACACTATCCCTGAGTGACATAGGCTATATAATATTTTCAAAATAATTAGGGATCATTACTAAAACTCCAATAATGCAACCCAAGGTGTAAAAAAATTACCTAAAATATTCTTTACATCGCGTGCGCTGCGAAAACTATTGATGATAGAATAAAATAATTTACTACGACTTTGTAGAACACATCATTATTTACAAAAAAGGTCGCGACAGCATATGTCTAACTATTATGGTTATGCCACAATAAGTATTCTTTTATTTTAAAAATTTAATTAATATGTCGCCGCTTGAAAAGGCTCTTTATTTGTATCTTGGTGTTAATCCTTATCAAAATAAATTACTTCATATTCAAGACAGCTTCAATACCTTTATTTAACTTTTTGAATTTTTCAATTCGGATATTTAATTAGAAAGATATCACGAGTTTAATAATGTTAGTATTAGAAAAAAGTTTCGGCTACGGGCCGGGCGGGAGAGGAGTCAAGAAATGAAGTGCCAGGGGGGTTGGCGGGACGGGGGAGCGGGAGAGCGGTGGCGGGGAAGGTGGAAGTGGAACGCTGGAGGGGAACGCACGGGAAAAGACATGCAAGGAGTAACATTTTATTTATTTGAATATGGCATTACAACGCATGCCGGGAAACAGCTATATATTATAAAAGAAAATACAAAAAAACGTGCGAACCGCAAAAACTCAGAAACGAGTCCCGGTACGATCAAGGGAGTTATAAGGTGTGATAGATCTCTGTCCCTCGGGAAAAAAGGTACCCGATCTCTGTCTTTCGGGAAAAAAGGTACCCGTTTTTACCTAAAGGGCGTGCTTTTGAAGATATAAAGGCTGGAAGTTTCGCCCTCTTGAAATTTCGGAAAGTTCAAGAAGGTTCTATAGAACTCTAGAATGTTCTGGAAGGGGTGGCGGAGTATGTCGTGGAATGTTCGGGAATAGGGAATCGGGATCATCATTGTGAAACATTCCATAACACTCTCAAATGATTTCCTGAGCGAAGCCGGGTAACCCAGCTATATATAATATGTTCTTTGATGAGCGTATTTTGAAACCAAAAACAAAATTCAATGATGGGCGGTACAATAGTACAAGGATTTGATCAGAATATTTATCTTCCTAAATGTGATTCGTTCTTCAATAAGAGAAAGATTGATAAGTAAGGATTCGAATAGTGTTAATCCAATAAGAAAAGTATGATTAATATCATATATAATAGGTATTACATAAACATAATTACAACAAGTGATACTTAATAAAACATCATTACATTTTATGTAATTGAAATAAAACAATAAATTTGTTTGTAACTACGATTTAATTTTTTTTTCAACACCGACCGGTTTCTCTTAACACAAGCATCTTTAAAGTATAAAATTAAACTGATCAAAATAAACATTGTGTGAGCTTATATAGGTATACATATAGAAAGGGACCAAACATAATAAACAGGAACAGGGAGAGGGTTTTATATTTATTTATATTTATATATTCTCACCATACATTTTGTTGTTGTTTTTTTTTACATAAATTAACCTCACTAGGACTAATGCCTGTATTGAGGTTAACAATTATAATTTGAGGATGCATTTTACATACAAAACACAATATAAATACACTACTTTCAAAACACTAATATTACATACTAATTACCCATCTGGTCACTAGACCAGATGGGTAATTTGAGAATGATTTGTAACAATATTTATACCTGCCAAAAGCAAAGTAAGTTCAAAAGAACTAGGGTGACACTTCGATTTGTGCAAATGGAACTCAAATATCGTATTATTTAAAAAAATCTTATTATATAAAAATTATCATCTTACATAGTGATAGAGAGAAAGAGACGGGTGATGACTAATGAATTACCATAATATATGTACATGGATAAAACGTCAACTGAACAGGTGATTAAGGGATAAAGTGATTAAGGGTTTTTACTAGTTTATGAGAAATATCCCTAATATCGGGCAATTGGTAGTTTAGTTCAATTTTCATAAGAAAATTGACGAAAATGTCGTTTAATTTTTATGGTTAATGACAATTCTTTATCCTGAAGAAAAACCGGAATCGTCCCTCTGGTGTTATCGATATTGAGATTAATTAATTAAATAAATTAACCAGGCGACATTGAGAGTAACTACGACTCATTATTTTGAATGTCATTAGAGCCACATTAATTTTATATTACAAAGAAAATCACACTTTTTGTTGGTTTTTAATTATTTTTTTATTGACAACAGGAATCGGTGTATTCCTTAAAATTTATTTACGAATTGTTCCATGCTTTTACGAATTATTCTTTCACACGTTCAATGAAATCAAATTTGCTTTGAATTTAAGTGTCTTTTTTAAAAGTAGGTAGAAATCTACCTAAGAACATTATTTTGATTGTCGTTTTAAAAACTGTATTAACGGGTCCGCGATAGTAATTACATAATAGTGTATATACGATAGCTGTTATGTAATAGGTTTGATAAAATATTTGAAAAAAATTGTTCTACAGGCCTTTCTTCCAGAGGCTGCGGGTGCAAATACTAGTAGGGAAATGTTTTATTTTGCATTTCCACAACCTCTTCTGACTTGACTAAAATACGAAAATCACGACCTAAAACACATGGCCCACTTTTACCTGAAAAGAACTTGGAAATGAAAAATTAGTTTCGAAAAGTCTTTTTGAACGTATTAACTATCGGAAGACATCTTGTTGAATAACACAATTACTCTACTGTTATCAGATATGCAAAATAGGCAGAATGGAATACACTTTTGGGAAATTATTTGTGACACAAGACAGCGATGGGAATTAACGCGGCTTGGGACCCCAACTCAACACGAATTCCTTTCTCATGATATTATTCTTTATTCTTTTATCTTTTACAAGCCGTGGGTCATGTTTTAATGGCACAATTTGAATATTATGCAAATCAATTATGGAGACTGTCTCAAATCCGTCGCTGGCTCCCGGCGAAACAATGTCAAATTCACGCTGGGAAATATCAAGATTGAACTGGGCATTGTTTTTAGTCTTTCGGGGGTTTTAATGCTTTTTGAATACGCTTATTTGGCGGAGAGAGTGAGGCAATTACTGTTTAATTTACAGTTCAGACAGAAATTATGCATGTGAACACTGAACGCCAAATACACCGGGATATCAAGCTGGTGTATTATGTTTCAAAGTGTCGTTTTTAGTGATCTATAAATAAATGAAATCATCTCGCTGATTTTATCATCATTACCTTGGAAATGAGAAACTTACAATGTTTGTATTTTATTATCACTAGTTTTTTATCTGAATACCTCAGACGAGACCCAGCTGCTCCCGTCTGGAGCCAGTGAGACTATAGCATCCCCAATTGGGGTATGTTGTATGAGTGGCTGAAGGTAGTGGAGAGGGAAAGGAGATATGGGAGAGGAAGGTGAGGAAGTGCCTGGCTATTCAGATCTGGTCACAAAACATGGCTAAAGCCTTTTTAAGCAACGTTTTAATTCTGAATGGTGGTCTTACACCAGGGCGAAACAGCGAGAATCTTCCACTGTGAAACCTGCCGCAAATATAGGTACTATACATTATTTTAAATGAATAAATTGTGAAATGACACAAATTAATCAAATTATACTTATTTGCCACGCCGGGATTCGATCTCGCGACCTTCGGATTGCGAATCAAAAGCCTTACCGCTAGACCATGCCGGTCGTCATTTAGAGATGAGAAGCAAATTATCCTATTAACACTACTTGTAATTTAAGAAGAAAAACAGGTTTAACAATAACATATTCAATAAAAAATGTGTTGAAATAATTGTTTATTTATACAGGTACAATTTTTTGAAGTGAAAACTTCTTATGCACCGTTTTTATTTGAAACTCGATGAAACGGAAACAAGCGACACTAAAAAGAGACAAACACATACATCTATAGGATTTAGCCTGCCAGAGAATGAGATAGACTAATCGGTGTCCCGCCGGTGTAGCCCATCGGCCTCCTCTTTGTGCGGTACATCGTAGAATAAAATGTAAAATAATTTTTGAACTTGGTAATAATATTATCATAAATAAACCCTTAAATATTCTACTCCTGATATTCTGCATTCGTCTCATTCTCTCGAAGTTTAGTTTTCTGAAGGTTTCTTTTCTTTACCGCGTGTTAACTGCATACTCTGTTTCTTTATGAAATTGGTAAGCTCCGGCGAGTCCATACCATTACTCATAATTATAAGAAGATTTGATTTATTTATACACTAGCTGGTACCCGGCATGCGTTGCTATTCCATTAAATAAAGAAATTGTTTCTCATTTTTCCCGTTCCCCTTCCTCTCCCGCGTCTCCTTTCCCTCTCGCGTTCCCAGTCCGCCTCCTTCACCTTCCCTCTCCCCACTCCACTCCCCCCCTTTCCGAGTTATCTTCCCCCTACCAGGTTCCCCTTCCACTCCCTGATTCCCCCCCCCCCCTCTTCCCGCAATCCATTCATTCAGTCCCGGTAAATTCAGTTTTCAAACAGCTCGCGTGCCACTTATTGCAATTTTTTTTATACAAATTTCATAATGCCAGATTTCACCAGTAGTTTTATGCAAATCTTGTCCTAACAATAACGAACACAATTATCCAATTTGATGCAGTCGTTCGGAAGTTATGCGCGTACATACATTTCGAAGATTAATTTTTATTTATACAGATTTATAACAAGATTTGATTTATAATATAATATGGATTTGATTAATAGATTAGATTTAATTTATAAAACACCAAGTGTATATTACACTTAATCCTTTCTACTTATTAATATGTCATGGAAACACCGGATCACCTCCTACAATATCTACCATCTACAGAAATTGTTGCCAGTGACTTGTCGAAAACGCCCCAAAAATGCTCTTACAGAATAATTATTTCATCTTTGTGTTGTTGAGCTCCCCACAGCAAACCAAAACAAGACCGAGATGAAATCTGTTGTCATGCCTTGGTCTTGGTAAGCGGTCAGACTTAACCCCTAAGGGAATAATCCTGTCATACCAACACGAAAATAGTTTGGTTTTGTTTCACAGGACTCTTTTTCGCGTTGCCTTTATGGACCCCAAAACGTTTTAGTTTATTTTCCTTTTGTGACGGTCTTTGTGAATTGTTGAGTTGACGCTAAAGTTGGACGATTTCAGTTTGCGTGTTGTGGTTTTGCCCCTGTTTGGTATGCTGATAATATTAATGTTTTAGAAATATTAAAACCTGTTTGGGGTCTGCAAATAGTTTTGTAAACAGCTTCCTGTGTTTTGCTATTATTTGCCCGGCATTCCTCAAATTCCGCAAGAGAATGCATGTAAAGGTACTGTGTTGGTAAATTATTATAAAATTTCTACATAATTCTTTGAATTTTTCTCGGATTCTGCAGCTTGTGGCGTGAAAGTATTCAGAATCTAACATTTAATTGGTTTCAAAATGCACTGAACTATTTTGATTCACCGGGCATCAGAAATAGCTGTTTAGAGAGTAATTCGGGATAATGAGATACCTGTTAAAATTTTCAATTTTTATTTTACTAACACCTAACCTAGAGCCTCTGATGTTTTGCTCTGACTTTCTTTTAAGTGAACAGTGAAAATGCTGATTGCGCGAAAATAATTTCACATTTAAAAAAAATTAAATATATTAGAGTCGCAAGAGTCCCTAACTGCTCTCTTCTGGAGCCAGCGAGACTATGGCATCCCCAATTGGGATATGTTGTGAGGCTGAATGTAGTGGGGAGGGGAAGGAGATGGGGAAGAAGAAGGTGGAGAAGTACCTAGCTATTCAGATCTGGTCACCAAACACGACTAAAGCCATTTCAAGCAACGTTTCAATTCAGAATAGTGTCTTACACCAGGGCGATTCTGAGAGTATCTTCCACTCTGGAACATGCCGCAAATATACTATAGTATGTTATTTATAATTAATTAATTGTGAAGTACCTATCACAAATTAATCAAATAAAATTTACAATTAAAACACATATAAATTTGTGGTAGACCACTTTTATTTTTTAAACACTACCGGTTTCGGAAGCACCCTTCCTTCGTCAGGAGAATATTATAACATTTTATAATATTCTCCTTATAATATTCTCCTGACGAAGGAAGGGTGCTTCCGAAACCGGTAGTGTTTAAAAAATAAAAGTGGTCTACAACGAATTTATATGTGTTTTAATTGTAAATTAATGCGAGCCACAAAGTTAATGCTTTTTACAAATATGCAAATAAAATTTATAACGCCGGCCGGGTTCGAACCCGCGACTTTCGGATTGGGAGTCGAGAGTCTTACCTCGGGACCACGGAGGCCGGCATAACATTCGATCCCGGATAATTTCGCGGATTTTAAACCATTTTAAAATAAAATACTTATTTTGATTTGAACAAAGAACCTTTCAAAAGTATGTATTATAAATTGACGGTTCAAATGTGAGAAAATATCGCAAAGATTGATATAGTTTTTTAAGTCGCTCACCGATGGTTTTTACCATGTACCTACCATAATTACCACTAAAGTAAAAAAAAGGTATTTAAACCCTTCAGTAATCATAAAAAAAACAAGTGTGCTTTAGACCACACGACTGAAGTAAAACTTCACTAACTTATGCCGTCTATTAACAATATAACAATAACAGGAATAAAAATATCCCCATCCCCTCAACATCCCCATCAACTCAACTCAACTCTCAACTCTCAACTCTCAACTCTCAACTCTCAACTCTCAACTTTCAACTCTCAACTCATATCATTAATTAGCGTTTCACATTGATAAGCGTTTCATATTTATTAGCGCTTCACATTTTTCGTAACGTTTCACATTTTTTTCGTAACGTTTCATATTTTTTGGTAACGTATTCATCATTTTACCCCCAAGTGTCAAGCGTGCGTAAAGAAATTTTACTTCAAAAAATTAAAAACGGAAAAAAACACATTTTCACTACATTAGTACAAAGTTTGACAGAGTTATCTTGGGTATGGGATTTTTCACACATAATAGGCACCCGAATATACACGGGGTATTCCTCGTCGCGATTGATAGACGAAGGTATTCCAAAAATTATTTCCACTTGAAACAAATGAAACATTTTCAAACCTTGACAAAAATATTTTTCGCTGGCTAAATATTGTTTGGTAGAATTGTATACATTTTTTTGGGAGCGTTTTTGGTAAACTTTTCTACGCAAGCTGAAAGCTTGGTGTTTTCTTTCTAACATTTTTTAAATCATTTATCTAACCGTTACACAACATGAGCATGAATTTGACGGGAGTCTGGGAGAAATATCTCCCAAAATTTCTGCAAATCAGTCGGATATTTTCAATTACCCTTCCCAACTTTGAACAAAAATGATTTTCTCCATGGTTTTATTTCTAACTAGTTACTGTAATGTGTACTCGAAAAACCACTCGATGCTTCTGCATTTCTAAAATTCATGATGCATGAATCATTGTAAGATTTATCCCATCGCATTCCTCGCATGTGTCTTCCACATAAATAGTCCACCCTCGTGCGTGTTGGGAAATCGCTTGGCATTCCACGTCACCCTAAGATTTCTAACAGTCCATACTCCATTCTCCCTACTACCCCTCCCTACCCTCTACTTACTTCACTCTGATACTGGTTCTACCGCCACTTCCTACTTCCTACCTCTCTATTGGGGTAATCACCATAAAATATTGCACCGGGAACAGCACCGAACTGGATTTCTTGCCCAAATCTTCATGTTGTTTTTTTACTTTTGTTTTTTGTTTTGTTTTTCTTCTTTTGTGGTATTGTCGATATAATGTAGTCACTGAGGAAATTTGAACAATCCCTCGAGGCTGTCGCATCGCTATTTTTATGTGTTGCACATCACTAGTGATTACATAATTTTCTGTGGTCTCTTTGTAAAGATGTCTAAACGTCCAAATCTTAATGAATAATAAAATAGTGTTTTCTTCAGTCATTCACAGTAAATAATAAACGAAACAAGGGCCAGCGGAATGTTAACAATTAAAACAACTTATCAGGTTATTGTTTCATACTTGTTTCTTACTCAATATTGACATCTCCTCCGCTCTTTCACTTCTTTCTCTTATGGAGCCTACTTACATCAATAAGCAAATAAGACTCTTCTAAATACTTCGTCGTTGTGGACAACGCGTTTTTTCTTTTTGACATTAGCCCCACACTGATGAAAACAATTCCCTTATGGTCTATGTCATCTTTGGGGATGCTGTATGAACGGTCTTTTTATAAAATGAAGAGAGGAAGTTACGAGAAAAAAAGGTATGAGGTATGAGGAAAGGAATCTGGGGGTCAGTGTGTCCAGGAGTAACGGACATATGAATCCAACTCTCCCACTGGGGTGCAAGACAATGTTCCGAGAGAGTCCTGCTGATGAGATCAAAAGCTCGCCCTCAACTAGTCTCTCCCCATCCGGCCTACCAAGTAGTTGGTGGACAGACCCATCAGCTACACTTTATTCTATTTTATTCCACATTATTCTATTTTTAATGAGTTTCTGATAATAAAAAAAATCCTTTCTAAGACCAATAAAATTCTAAAGGGGGAATTTTTTACATTTCGGTCCTCTTTAACCCTCTTGTACGTATTACCCCACTCCCCCGGCTGGACAGATGAAAAATTCGATTGCATATCCTCTGCAGTGAGGTTTACGAGCCCCACGGGACCGGGCGGTGGTGCCATCGCTTTGCTTGTGACGGGGAAATGAACCAAAGGATGGTCATCATAATAATATGGAAGACCGGGAGGTGGGGGCAAGGAGAAACGCGTTTCTTTTGACATACTTGGGCAAGGTTTTTTATTTTGAAGTTTTTTTTTTCTTTCGTTTTATATTATATTCACTAATATTGTTACCATGATTTATAAATACGCCTAAATTACGCCTGACAGCTGTTTCGTTTTCATCAAACTGTAATGAAGCCATTTAAAAACCGGGAGGTGGGGGCAGGTGGCAACGCGTTCTTTTGACATTTTTGTTCAATTTTTTATTTTTATTTTAGTTTATTATCTTCTCTTTTATTTATTCAATAATATTTAGATTCTAAATATAAAAACAGTTTATTTATAAAAATGTTCTGCTTTCAAATTATTATAAAGCGTGACAGCTGTTTCGCCTTCCGAAGGCATTGTGAAACTGTGGTGAAGCCACTTAAATTTGATATATTAGACATGTAGGCCTTCGTAGAACAGATGTAAAAAAATGTCCTCCCGACTTTTCTAAACTTATTTATAGTCCAATGCTTTATACATATTTGGTTGTAGGTAACATAAATTTTAAGTAATTATTAGATATCGTCGATCATTCGGAGATATTACGGTTTAAAGTTTAGAATTACATGATAAATCGATTTATATTTTTGCTACACCAGCTTTTATAAATTTCTAGTTTATGCATAATAAATAATGTGTAATAAAAATAAATGGCAAGGTATGTTCCGTTTAAAAGAAAATTTTCAAACGAATTATACTTAAAACTGGAAAAAATTCTGATTCACGACTTTGGCATTGGAATAAAGACATGTTACTTATTTTCGAAAATTATGTTTTAAAAGCTTTTTATACACTTTATCGATGATTATGGTGATTTATTTTTGCGGAATTATGTGTTGCACTACAGTGACTAAAGAAGGAGGTAGCGCGGCACGACATTATACCCCAAAAATAAATCACGACGATACTTTAACCGTGAAAATCTCAAAACCTTTACCAAAGATTTTTTTATTTTAATGTAGATATTTATTTAACTTTATGGCAGTGACTAAGTTCATAAGAAACGTAATTATATTTTCAATTTTGTTCACTCCGACAAAACTTAAAAGAGCATAAAAATATTTATTAAGCAGAAAATAATAATAAATATTTATGTCCAGATAAAGTATTCATTCGAATGGCTTCATAAGGTCATCCTCACCGACGTTCAGTTCTCCCCCTATGAAAGAAATAGCTACCCTTAAATTTGTATCAATATTTCAACGGAAATATGAAGTGTCCTTTACTGCGCTTCTTGAAGGGGTGATATTTGATGAATTGTGACGGTATATTATACATTCAGGAAACATGTCTATATACTAAACCATTAGGTACCTACTGAATGAACTATTACTAAAATCACATAATCTTCGTACGTAATAATGTACTACAGATTAGGTAAAAATTGTTGGTTTTTAGTCGTATGAAAATGAGTGAATGCGCCAGATGATGTACACTTCCAAACAATCATGTATTTTGCTCGACCACGGAGGCCATCGCGTCATGTAGAACTAATGTTAAATAGAGTCATTCTTTAATTGTAGAGACGCCAGTCTAGGTAAGACTATAGGATCTGGGTTCGAGTCCCAGTTTCGACCATTACCTTTTATTTTCGGTGTCATCTATTAAATTTTACGGACTTTCTTCATTGTTGTATTTCACCCGGCGATACAATGTCTCCCACCGCGCAACGAGGTGCAAATATAAAAACTTGTAAATATAGGTACCAAAAACTTTTAAGAATGTGTATAAGTTAGTAATTTCATCTTCTACATTTAATATTATTTTAAAGCATTCTTCCTGGCTTTTTGTTGTGTTATTTAAAAATTTCTAAATACTTAAGTCCCCACCATTAACGATACATTAACCTCTCAGATTTTGTATGTAAAATTTACGATTTACATACAAATCCAAACATATGGAATATTTCTGAATGTGTCTGAAAACTAAAAACCATTTTTGAAAAGTGGTGAAATACGGTGTCAAATTTTATTATTAAAACAAAACTTATAATTTTTAAATATTGAAATCTAGAATACAAACATAGAAAAGTTTTAAAAAAGACTTCCTTTTTTAACTAAAATTACTGATATCGAAAAAAAAATCACAGCGTGCAATTCACACGCGGTAAAAACCTTTAGAAAAATAAAGCAGACTAGAGTACGGAGGCTACGAAACACCGCACAAAGAGGAGACCGACAGGCTATGGTGCACTGCACAAAGCGGAGACCGATTATAGTATCGCATTCTCTTGCAGACTAAATTCTATGTTTGTCTCTTTTTAGCGTCGCTATTTTTCGTTTCATCGGGTTTCTATTCAAAACGGTGCTAAAGAAGTTTTGACTTCAAAAAAGAAAACAACCCACAAGTTTTATTAGACAAATGCTATTATCACCTCACTTTTTGGTCGTTTCGTAAATAAATAATAAATATAAAAATCACGAAGTTTGATATTTTTTTCTCATAAACTTTAGATTCAAAGAGCTGTATATTTTATTTTTCTGCGATTAACTTCTAGATTCCAATACAAAACATGGTGTTTTATCTCTATAACACTCTTTGGATCACATTTTTCACCATTAAAATAAGGGCGATACAATGATTTCTTTTAATTCAATTCAATTCAATTTTTTCATTTTAAAAACATAACTAAAAAATTTCAAAGCGTTTTTGAAAGAGAAAATATTTTAGATGAGATGAGCAGATTTTAACTAACATCAACAAAGACCTATGTGAGCTGTTTTCAAATGTGAACAAATTAGCCTGTGGGGTTAACAAATAAAAGACGTTAGATTCACCCATTTAACAAGTGTGCATGTACGAATATTGTTCGTAGTTCTTCAACCAAGTGCATACTCCATACTTCGATAGTTCGCGGCACGATCGCCTTCCTGTCGTGGAAATTCTCAACTTTCAATACGGAAAAGCGTTTTAATTTCCTGTCTTGTCGCGTGACGTCACGCCGGAAGTAGTTTCAGAATGGCGTTCCGAAACCGCGCCATTTTGAATTTTGACGTGTTTGAAAAGATTGTATTATGTACTTGTATCTGGTAATGTTTGTCCCGAAATTGCAATTCTGTCGTAAACTTAAATACATTTTGATTTATCTACTAGTTTAGTGTAGACCGCAGAAAAATCACGGAATAATATATTTTTTTAAATTTACGATAAGTTGTTTGGTACGTTGATTATTACACCACTAATTGTTATAAGAACGGCGCGCGGCGGAATAAATTCATTATATTATGTGCTGAAATATAAGAATAACGTATTTAAGAATTTTACACACAACCGAATTGATGTTGCTTAATTATTTATTGTGTATAACCATATGAGCATTGATGGCCTCTATGGTCAAGGAGTAAGGCTTTCGACTAGGAATCCGAAGGTTACAGGTTCTAATATGCGGCACGTACCAAAATGGAAGATACTCTCAATATAGCCTTAGCGTGAGACCACTTTCGGAATTGAAATATTGCCTGAGATGGCTTAAGCCCCGTTTGACGACCGGATCTGAAAAACCAGGTACTTTCCCATCTTACTCTTTCTCTTCCCCATCTTTAACCTCATAACGTGCCCCAATTGGGAATGCCATAGTCTCAATAGCTCCAGACTGGAGCAGTAGGGACTCTTATGGGGTATTAACATAAAAAAATATATTTTATTTGGATACCTACACCTTACCATAATGATACCGGAGTAAATTAGTTGATCATATCAATCTCCTTTTAACAATTATGTTTTAAAGTTTTTGACCAAGGTAATTTGGTAGGTGCTTAACTATCTATCTAAGTTCTTCTTCTATCTTATATATTCTATCTTCTATATAATAAAAATGAATCGCCGAAATGTATGTACGCGCATAACTTCCGAACGACTGCACCAAATTTGATAATACTTTTTTTTGGGTTCGTTATTGTTAGGAAAAGGTTTGTATAAAACTATTAGTGAGCTCTGGCGTTATGAAATTTATATAAAATATTCCAATAGGTGGCACGCGAGCTATTTGAAAACTGCAAGTATGGAATGCGGGATTAGGGATGGGGAGAGGGAGGGGAACTCGGAAGGGGGGTTCGCGGGACGGAGGAAGGGGTGGAGAGGAGTGGGGAGAGGGAAGGTGAATGAGGTGGAATGGGAAAGCGAGAGGGAAAAGGGAGAGGGAGAGGTAGGGGAGGTAGAAAGGGATCGGAATGAATGGGAAAGGGAGAAGCAATTTTTTTTTTAATTGGCATAGCAACGCATGCCGGGAACCAGCTAGTTATAATATATTATCTTCCATCAGATTTGTATTGCTTACATAAAGTACCATCAATAAATGCATCTCAGGTTGGTTGATATTTTAGTTATAACTCGTTCAGAGATTCAACAATTCCACTTATATTCGGGCAAAAGGTGGAACATCTCAAATATATGGAATGGTGTCTTTTTTGGCCTGGTTGTCGCAAAAATAATTGGTTTGTAATGTAACTCGTTTAACGTGATCACTTTTCTTAGTATTTGGAGCAGATATTCGATCCTGATAATGGCGTTATCTTTGCGCAGAACGCCGAACGGTGGGATTAGCGTTGCTAATACACAAACCCTTAGTCGAAAAAACAACCCTTGGTTGGGGTTAATAAAACATTCAATTTATCGAACTTTTTAAATTTCAAAACATAAAAAAATAAAGAAAAAGTTTGAAAATTCTTAATTTCATTGTTTCCAAAATAAACATGGCGTATATTTTAATAATAAGCCAGACAGATAATAAAAGTGTGCAATTCACACGCGGTAGAAGTGAAACATCCAGAAAACTAAAGTAGACAAGTGTGGGAATACTGATCATGATTATCTCATTCTCTCACAGGCTAAATCCTACAGACTATGGATGTACGTGTTTGTCCCTTTTTAGTGACACTTTTTGGTTTCACCGAGTTTCAAAGCGCAACGGTGCTAAAGAAATTTTCACTTCAATAATAATAATATTTGGATAACTTGTAGAGCGCCATTTTTTAAAAGATTACCACAAGGGCGCAGATAACTGGACGCAAGATTTAAAAGCGTGGCAATCATTTTGTATTTGTGTGCATTGTAGAAGGTGGCTGGAAAAAAAAGTCAATTTAGATAATACATCAAATGTCCGGTTAGTGGCTGAGTAGCCATCGCTTCAGGTTCACCCAAACATCGTGAGTCCAATTTCTAGACTGGGCTAACCCTCCACCACTCACAAGCTCCTCATTTTTGGAGCGGACATGGGTACCGCCACCCCGGGAATCATTTATTGGATAACCATTACCTCTGCCATAGGTCACCTAAAGTGGTTTGCTACTTTTGGAGACTTTGCAGGGGTGCCCGGGTTCATGGGGTGAGGTTTGTCCGGGTCTTGGCGGTGGATGCGCCGGATCGAGAGATGATGGTTAAGGGACTCCCATTGACTTCTCCAGCCGTACTCTCTCAGAACATCACTCCTGATCACGTTGACCCCCTACCCACCCCTTACACAGTTTTCTTCCCTGAACTTCCTCCCCTTCCTTTACTAAAAATACTCTCCACACAGTTTCCCCAAAGATGACATATGCTCTGATGGGAATTATTTTCCTCAGGGCCTTTTGTGTGGAGGTAATGAAATAGCTTTGACGTACCAAATGTACAACGAATATATGCCAAAAAAATATTATTAAAGATATTCAAAAATACTGAATCCTCTACTAGATCGCGCATCCATCACACTAGATCGAATAAATATGACATAAAAAACTTTCCAAGTTATAAAACCACATTAGGACAAAGAAACTTATTTCGAAACTAAAAGCATAATATTCATCCCCAAGACATAAAACGAATAAAAAAAATTAAGAATACAAATCAAGTATGAAAACATGACTGAAAGAGGTCAACGAAAACACCCTTATGAAATGAACACTAAAAACGACATAGAAAACAAATGAACTATAATTAAACTTAATTAATTATATTTTGTATACTTGTAGAATTATTTGATATATAGTCGCTTAAATAAAAAAAAACTGTAAAAAAAAGCAAGCTTACTGTGATGATATGTGGTACATCGGTACTGGAAAATATATTTTTATAAAAAGATGTAGATCTGCATACTTGAAACCATATTATGATACACCAAGTCGTGAAAACAAAGGTATTTTTCATAAAGAGGGATAAATGTTTAACCCTGTAAATAAATTGATGTAAATAACTCTAATCAAAATAAAGTAAACAATTTTGGTTGTTACTAGGTTAACCCCTTTCCTATTTTCCTGGAAACAAACCCAGTTCATAATTAGTGCACCAACTTGATAGTCTAATGGTTATCGCGATCACTTACATCCACGGGGGGCGGGTTCGAGTCACGATTAGGCAAACTTTAAATTGATTCTGTTAAGTAGTTTGTATGGATTTCCACGGAGTCACGAGGTGACAGGGTGGAAAATTAACCGACTTAAATACGTACTCAAAATAAACCTTCGGGAGTATCTGATTGACGTAAGCGTTAAATAAACCTGCGGGAGTATCTGATTGACGTAAGCGGACTCCACTCTCCGAACGAAAAATTTCGATTTAGACCAGTGACGATATTTAGTTCTGATTTTTTTTAAAAGGAGGCGTATTTGCAGCGCGCGTCAATAAAATGTAAACAAATGGTCTCGTTTGGATCCTGGATAATAATAATAATAATTTCCGAGAAGCAACAGCGTACACAAGACAATACTCATGTCGTTCAGTCGTCACAAGCAGTAGGGCTGCCACAATTTTAGAATATTCCTAAATAACATTTATACGAAAATATCTGTTATTTTCTCACAGCCTTACTAAAAAAACTATAGCACGACCGATAACCTGTGTTTTTGTAGCAACATCAATAAAATAAATTTACACTCAAACACGAAATACTAATAATAACGAATTTCACTCTAAAACAGGTTTTAAAATCTGGCAACAGTGCAATTTTTTGTAATGTTCACACTAAATTGTTGTTTTCAATGTTTTCATTCATAGCCGCCAGATGGGGGCGCCAGCGCATTCGCTGTTCACAATGAAAACATATTTTAAGCCGCGAAAGATTTTTTGGATACGGCGATGTGTTTCGTAATATTACAAAAGTGATCGTAATTTTTATTAATATGACTAATTCACTCTTATATTCATATAATTGATATATTTACCGTGTTTTTTGTGGTTTTTCATAAGTTTTAGTGAAGTTATAATAACAATAATTGTACTTTCAAAGTTTAAATGTCAAAAACTTTTTTATATGATACATAAAAATTCATATTTACATTTAATGATATTTATTTTATGAGAATTTCATAAAAGTGGTGTTTTTTGTAAATATTAATATCAAATTCATGTCGTGGTAAACTTATCAAATAAATTAACATCTTGAAATGTCAAAGATATTTTTAGGTTATTTTTTTGGCAATAAAAAAACTTTGAAATTTTTTATTATTTTTTTATTGAAAAAGCGAGGTGACAGTTTTATTTCAAATTCATTATAAAAAAGGTGTGTATTTTTTAAATTTAAATTTTTTATATTTTTCTGTATACTTTCATCAAAAATGTTTTAGTAAGAAAATATTTAACATTTTTTCCGTGTTTAATTATTAAAATATGGCAGTTTTTTAGAACTAAAGTGTATTTCAAATACAAACATCTAAAAGGTAATTTTATCTAGTTTTTATAAATGGTATTTATTTTTACAACATCTTCAAAAATAAGAAATATATAGAACATTCAAAATACTTTGGAAAATTAAAAATTTCGTTCAAACCTCATCACTAAAATAGAGATAAACTACCCTTCCAGGCTGTGCAAACGGTGTGTATTTTTTTCCAAGAACAATTTTTTTAATTAGTAATGTTTTAACATCCGCGGCCGTTTGTGAATTGAATACAATTTTCACGGGGTTTTTTAGTAAGGCCGTCAATGTATTACGTTAGGTTACCTATATTGTTTAATGTGCACTTGATTTGAACGTTCACAAAAAAAAACTATATGTATTATTGTAACGGAACTACTGTTATCATTGTTTCTCTTTAATTTCTCTTATCAATTTGGGAGAAAATAACTTTCACGTACATACCTGGCACATATTTTTTGCTATACTTCATAAGATTCCTATTACCTGGAGCGATTAAGTGCTACGTCACATTTCCGATTAAGGAAATTTCGTAAAACTTGAGAAAACAAGGAGGGGAGGAGATTTCAAGAATAATTTGTAATCATACCTTTCTCAAAAAAAAACTTTTATTACTAACTTCCTAACAGGCCGGCGTAGCGCAGCGGTGAGACGCTTGATTCGCATACGAAGGTCGCGGGATCGAATCCTGGCGTGGCAAATAAATTTTATTTGATTAATTTGTGTTATTTCACAATTTATTCACTTAAAATAATATATAGTATATTTGCTGCACGTTCCAGAGTGGAAGATACTCTCCGTATCGCCCTGGTGTAAGACCACCATTCAGAATTGAAACGTTGCTTGAAATGGCATTAGCCGTGTTTGGTGACCAGATCTGAATAGCCAGGTACTTCCCCACCTTCCTCTTCCCTATCTCCTTCCCCTCCCCACTAACCTCAGCCTCACAACATACCCCAATTGGGGATGCCATAGTCTCAATGGCTTCAGACGGGAGCAGTTGGGACTCTTGTGCGGAATACATATAAAAAAAATATATATATAATCTAATTACATACCGACTTTGGTTTGGTGACGATAAAAACGAATATGTATTTGCAGATTCGTAAAAATAATTAAAAATCTTGAAATTTATATGAAAGTGGTTTTTCTTTATTAGCTACAAATAGGTGGTCCTAAGGAAAAATCAGGTCCTACGTCATCTTTGAAGATGCTGTGTGGAGGGTCTTTTTATTTATTTATTTTTAGTTTCTCCATTTCTTATTGTAGAATCGTTAAGCAGTTGAATTGCTCTGTTTAATTTTGAAAGGAAGAAGTTCTCGCTTTCGGAGCATAAAAATGTGCGTGGGATCTCCCACGAGTATACGCGTTACGGAATATTACAGGGAATATTATAGGAATATTATAGAAATACGCGTGGGATCTCCCACGAGTATACGCGTTAGGGAATATATTAGGCAAATCCTTGAATTGCTCTGTTTAATTTTGAAAGGAAGCAGTTCTCGCTTTCGGAGCATAAAAAAGTGCGTGGGATCTCCCACGAGTATACGCGTTAGGGACATATATGTTTTTAAAGAAAAGAGAGGAAAATCCGGAAAAGTAAAAGGTATGAAGATGGGTAGGAGTCTAGGGTTCAATGTGTCTAGGAGTGCAGAAGTGAATATGGATATAGATAAATCTCACCCCTTGAATCCGGGTACCCCTGCTAAATCACCAAACGTAGTGAACTACTTGGGGTGTTGGTTATCGAACAAATGGTTCCCGGGCCTCGGTACCCACACCCGCCTGCCAAATTGTAATTGTTGTGTATTATTCAAAATTTTGATACAAAATATTGCAATTTTATTAATAATTTTGAGAAATTCGACGGTTGAATTATTTCATCAACGGTTGTCTCCAAATAAGAAAATTACGCGAAAATTTAAAAAAAAATACCTACGCATAAATTTAGTTTTTTGATTAAAAATTCCTTATTCTGAAAAAAATATTTTACCATGTTCTACTTTGAAAAGTATTCTATATGGAACCACTGAAAATTGAATTTCCAAAAAAATGTAACTCGAAGGGTCACAAAAACACAGTCGATACGATCACCTCACACTTGTAATTATTTATAGCATTTCAAACATTTTCAGACTGTTTTAACACAGTATAAAAGTTGTCTGTATCAAAACTAATAAAAGTTTTTAATTATTTATTTTAATACAAACTGAAATAGGTAGTCTAGGTACGTTTACTTTAACATGAAATCGATCTTAAAGACTTGCGCCCTGAATGCGATGTTCAGAAAAATAAATTTAATGTAAAGGATTTTAACTTCCATCTACCCTTCATTGAAAGCAAGCTAATTTAGCTGAAGTCAGTCATGAAAAGATATCAAAGTTCAAAGCGGAAAATCGCACAGTGTCCCCTTATACGCGAAAAGAATTTAGTTTGAATGTGATATTCAATCGAAATAAGCGACCAAGTTCTAAGGAGTTTTACTATACGAGTATAATACTGAACACAGCGCACACCCTACATAGTTTTTTCAATGGAGTATGGATCCACGTTAGTTAGGAATATCAATTTGTTTCTGCCATATAAATAACAATTTGTGAAATTCTTTTCACCAAATTATTCAAAATTATTGAATAATTAAAAATATAAAAAAAGATAGTAAAACGATTTTTTACAAAAGTTAACTTCTCGAATAATCGACACATGGAGACAACATTTAAATGACACGCACTTAAAACTTAAATACCAAAACTATTTCCAGGCTTTCCTTTCAGCATTTCCGCCACCAAGCGTAGATATTGTAGATAGTAATTAGGTACCCTTATGAAATATATCGGAAGGGGGAATTTGTGTACTATATTCTTGTTTTAGAAAATGCTTGAACAAATTAATGTGGATTGGTTTGGGATCAAACGACTGGGCGGGGTGACCCCGCGCTCGAATCAGGGAGGAGCTTTTCTATACTAAAAGTAATCAGTGTAAAAGTTTCTAAAATAGTAAGGTTTTTGTTAATCAGGGGACGAGCTATTTTACAGAATTTGACAATTTTATCAAATTTGAAAGCCAATTTTCAAGTTCTGGAAGAGATCTATTTACTTTCTGAACTTATATAATTATTGGCAAGCGGATTCACGCAACTGAAATGATGACAAAACTTAAATAGAACCTTTACCGAACTTCCAAATTAACCTTTTAATTATTCAAATTGAATTGTTAAAATTCTGTGAAACAAACCTTTGGTAATCTAACTGAGAACTAAATCATCACGTAGCTGCCTACATTTTAACGCGATGTTTCCCCTTCAAGTTCTAATCTAAACGTTTCTCTAATGGAAGAAATAACGAATAATTATTGACAAAGAATCGTACATATGGAGTGATTTCCTTAACAATTCAAGAACTGCGTTTAGGATTTATTTTTTGGTAGGTATATTGTAAAAATATTAATAAAAAAAAAACATTTCAGTACAATACTTTTTACCACCATTGTAAAACATATTATTTTAATTGATGGTGCGTAGTAGTATGAAATGTTCCGCGTAATACGCAATATTATTCAATTTCAATAAACTTTGAATTTAAAATCTTGGAACTGATCGTAAGTATATAAAACATATCAAACCAACGATAAAATAAGTACTAAAATTATTGAGATTTTAAAAAATTTGAGACAACGCGCGCGGTTTTACTGAACTTGGTCCAGTGAACATATATAATTTAGGTACATCTTAATATATAAAACAAAGTCGGGTTAGTTACACCATTTATAACTTGATTTTTATAATCTTCGATTTGTTGGATTTGTCTCCTCTCCGAATAGCAGAATAGCTATTAAAACATTGCAAAACACGAAGAAAAATAATTACGAAGAAAATTCTATTCTTCATACCTTTTTGTTTGGAACTAATTCTCATCTTTTGAAAGAGCTGCAGGAACATTGTGATGAGTATTATATTGACTAGTGAGTGAATTCCAAAAATTCAAAAACATCAAATTAATGTCAATTCGCTGGTTGTTTTGCTTTTGTTCTTAAATATATAGATACCTAAAGCTGCCCCTCTTTCTTACACACTAAATGTGAACAGTCGAAAATGGGACAAACGGTAAACGTACGTCTGCACCCCTCGAAAGGAAACATACAATAATTATAATAAATCACCGTCACACGCATAAAGAAAATGAAACACGATTTCCATAAGTAAGTTGAAAAAAAGAAAATCACAAAAATTATAAATCCATTCACAACGCCATCTTTGATTCTGACAAAAACAAAACACGGATAGTTGCGCATCGATAATTGTTTCATTGTGTAATTTTTAATTTAATAAACAACTGAATTTAATTCAGCTAATAAGTTAACCCAACAGTTATTTTGAGGCGGTGCGAAGTTCACCGGCTCTGCTAGTATTGTATAATTTTCGTAAGCGGTGCTTCATTTTGTTCAATTAAAGTATAGATTTCGTAATATTTCAATTTTATTACATCCGGAGACTAATAATTTTTTAATGAGTTCTTACAGCTGCAAGTTGTAATACAATTTAAAACATATATTTATTTTTAACTTAATGAGTAAAACCTCAAATTGTACTATTTTAATCAATGAAGGCAATATTAGCGAAACTCAATCGAAAATCTGAAACCGAAAAATCTGAAAAAGATACGGTCACATCCGGGACTCGAACTCAGAACCTACTATATTAAAATTAAAATGGATAAAATTTATCCAAGACACTATCAAGATAGCATTTAGCTCGGGTTTGAAATTTGCAATCATCCATAAAGATAGCAGCCACAAAAAAATCAGAGTGTGCAATTCGCATGCGGTAGAAATGAAACCTTCAGAAAACCAAGTAGACGAGTGGGGAGGCTACGAAGCACCGCACAAACATAGGTATATATACTACCCCATTTGTCGCAGGCTAAATCCTATAGATGTACCTATGTGTTTTTCTCTTTTTAGAGTCGCAATTTTTCGTTTAATCGAGTTTCAAATCACAACGGTGCTAATGATGTTTTCACTTCAAAATCAAGATAATATTGGTAGTTCTCAGTTGAAGTTTGTTACAGTTAAATATGACCAAATAAGATTCATATTAACTCACTCAGTAGAGCTCCGCCCTGTAAGGTTAAGATCCTGGGTTCGAGTCCTAGATGTGACCATACGAGCATCTTTTTCTAATTTTTCTGTTTCAGATTTTCGATTGAGTTTCGCTAATATTTCTTCATTCATTAAAATATTACAATTTTAAATATTATCGGAGATTTAATTTACACCGCCTTGTAACGTCTTCAGATGTCACAGTCACAAGAATTAAAGTTAATAGTAGAAAAACGCATTCCAATAATTATTCATTTCCTTCTTTGGTATTAAATAATAGTAATTGCAGATCAATATTAATGGAAATCTTAATGAATCTTACAATAAAGCCATTAAAAACCATTTTAATTATATTGATGTTTCCGGTGTCGTTTATAAAATTATTATTGAAAAATTAATGGTTGATGATCAATAGTTTATGGTTTGATGGTGATTTTCTGATATGCGTACAATATTAATTTAAAAAAACTCTCGATCTAAGCGATCTGGCAATTTATGTTCAATAAAATTTATTTAAACCTGATGCAAATTGGTGTTTTGAAGTGCTTATTAAAGGGAATGCCATCCACGGCAAACATCTACTAAATTACATTTTAAAAATATAATACGAACTACAATACGTTTTTAAAAATACCTATACCTACCAATAGATTAGGCGAAATAATTTCCCATCGATATGTTTGAGAAGCATATAAGCACCACAAAGCTGTGAGTATAGTAAAGAGGAAGTAGTTTGCAGTCTTTCGTTCAGAATCGAAATGTTGCATTGGTTGAAATATCTTTAGCTATGTTTAGTTATCAGATTTTTTAACCTTTTTCTCCTCCCCATCCTCCTATCGTTTTCCCCAAGATGAAATATCACTGTTCCGCTGCAAAATAAGTGCAATTTTATAGATGATTTCCTATCTTAACAAACGGACTGCATCCTTTAGAGCACAGGCGTCAAGTAGGAATGTTGTCCTTCAATCATATTACAATAGAAGAAGCTTCGAGTAACTATCGTCTTTGATTTCTTTAGCACCGGTGCCTAGTCGGAAAAAACGCCATTTGTTGATATTTGTCCAAAAGCTTGGCTGTGGAACGATTTGCCAGTCTCTGTATTGCCTCTCTCCGACAACATGGGTATCTTCAAGGCCATTATTCACTTCTTCCTTTCCTCAAAAATTGCAGAATCTTCGAAGAAGAGATTATTTTGCTTAGAGCCTCCTGTATGTAGTTAAGGCGATCCAATAGTCCAGGAAAAAATCTAAATCGAAATTCACACCCCTTTAGGGGAGGAGTTTGAAAATACTTGAGAAAAAGCTTTTTGAAAGGTTGGAAAAGATTTTTTTTACGATTTCGTAAAATCCTGTAAAAAACATTAACTCCCTTTTTACGCATTGTTTATTGTAATAAAATGGAAATTTAAAATAAAAACACATATAAATTTGTTGTAGACCACTTTTTTATTTTATAAACACTCCACCGGTTTCGGAAGCACCCTTCCTTCGTCAGGAGAATATTATAACTAACCTATTATACAGAATATTGACAGATATACAAAATTTAGGTGTTTGACTGGGGGGTAAGCAACGGGGGGAGGGGGGTAATTACGGGATTTCCGGGGACAACAGAGCAGTTTATTGGAAAAATATTTAGAATGGGACTAAAAGATAAAAAATTGATTTCATGAAATCAAGTGAAGTGGAGCCTAACGTTTGTTCTCCGCTACGGCCGGGGGAGGTCTGACTGAAAAATGGGTGTGGCATTTTCAGTAGTTCTTCGGTGGGGGGCATCGAGTTCACTTTGAAAAAACAAATTCGTCGACTAGCAGCCGTTTTGTAAAATAACAACGCGAAAATACATATTTTACTTTAATTTGGGAAGTTCCGGCGTAAATATCTTTTTTTTGCGATTTTTATAAAATAAACTGAATTTGCCATATTATACAATAAAACCATATCCGATAAGGGGTTTATAAATAGGAAAGTTTGGACTTGAAAGTCTTTTTTATAGACCTTATAATTTATTTTTTTATAAATCTTTTAATAAGCCCATAAAAAAATGACCGATCTTTTTAAGGGCCAAGGTATTTAATTGAAGCATCTATAATACTTCTAAGCGATGAAATTTTCAAAACAAAAATATATGATTTGGTATGATTTTGCAATATTTAGTATGGCTATATCTTAATGTAAAAAAAGCATACCTCTTTCACTCAATTGCCGAACTCTTTAATAAAGTGTAATTGTTTGAGCCGTTGAAAACTCCGTTGTAACCCATCTTTGATAGAGAGAGACTTTTCGGAGCTATCAGTTATCCAAGCAACAACTTCTTTAAAGACTAGATAGGCAAAGAGTAGGTATCTGTGCATGCAATTGCGAACCCGATGTCCTGCATTCATTAGTATAAAGTTGGTTATTATTTACTTTCAACACTATTAGTTCTGTGGGAGACTTATAAATAACTTCAGGTTCTTGGATAACGAACTGGTTTATTATGAGTATTTACAATCGGTTATCTATAGAAGCTTTATCCCTGCTGGCATCTGACGGCAACACTTAAATCACTTTTCAATACATTACAGTTAGTAAGAATTATATATAAAAACTAAGCCGTAATAATGATCATTGAAAACATATTTTAGGTTGCCACCCTTGTAGGTATGTGTATGTTGGCAGTTCTCAGAAGAACGTGTCACTTCCCCTGCTGGCATTTGACGGCATCACTTAGAAGCATTTTCAATATATTACAGTTAGTAAGAATTATTTTAAAAAACTCAGTTGTAATAATGAATATTGAAAATATATTTTAGGTTGGCACACTTGTAGGTATGTGTATGTTGGCAGTTCTCATCAGAACGTGTCACTTCCCCGTTCGTGTCGGCAGAGGACGCATCGTTGACTGATGAATTATTCATATTCCGCCTCAATTAAAACACTCATGTGACCGTATACACTTTATATTTCCTCCATATTTGCTTTCTTGTGGGAGGAGCACTAAAGAAAACAATTCGGAAGATAATTAATAAATACTTCTTCTACAAAATAAGTTCGATGTTTTAGAAGAAGTGATTGTAGCGAGTACGGCTAAAAAGGCAAAAGTGTTTAATAAACTAATGATTAAATAAAGACTTTTAGGTTTAGACTTATTTTTTCTCCATGAGTGTCAAAAAAGTCGTGTTTTTCCTAATTATATTAATTTTAAAAATAAATCAAGTTCACATTCTGCATACAAAGCTAAAGAAGCCTGGCTTAAAGAGGACTTAAAATTTAGTTTTAAAAAAAGGAACAACTTGAAACTCAAATCTAAATTTTATACATGGAATTAGCCGGCACATTATACCCGGTTGAGTGGGACTTACTAGATGACCATGTTAGAATCATCGCAAGTATTAAAGCATTTAAAAAGAAACAAAAATTAATAAAGAAGTTAAATAATTAGTGTTTTAAAAATGATTAATTTCAAGAGGTTTTTATAAACAATAAAAGTGGTAAAAACAAAATATTTTTTTAATTTGAATTAATAAACACACTAGGATCCTGAATTTTTTTATAGGAACAACTTTCTTTTATAACTTTTGAAGTTTATTACCATCAATGTAATACGTTTATCATTGAAGAAAAATATAAAAAATAGATGGAGCAGAAGTTTTACTTCAGTTGTGTGGTCTAAAGCACACTCGTTTTTTTATGCTTATATTTTACTGTGACACGATTTTTTTGTTAATGGTATAATTATACCGTTGATATTAAATAACCAAATTTAAAATGTTTAACTTTTTAGATAATAATGCACATATTATTTGCGAATAATTTTATCCAAGTTTTGCGAATGTAAAAAGTTAAACAAATAATTCTCAAAAGTAGACTCCACATTTGCTGTGCTACTGTTTTATCAAAAACATAAGAAGTTTTGTCTAGAATGGAGTAGTTTAGATGCTTTTACAAATACGAGAAATAGCACTATAATAGTCCCAGCAAAAGATTATGTCTTTTTCGTTTTCAAACAAGACATGTGACGTTGATACCTGCTAAACTAAAGATTTTGTTGTTTTTTTATTTTTATTTTAGCGACTATATAAAATAATTATAAGTATGAAATACGAGTATAATGGTGAATTTAAGAAAAAAAAATTATTTTTCTTAGTCCTCCTCACTAGGGGGTCCTGTGCCGAGACGAACAAAAGTTATGTAAAAATATTTTATCTGTCTTCTATGTCGTTTTTAGTGTCTTCATTTGGGTTTATTTCATTGACCTCTTTCAGCCATATTTTTATTCTTAATTTGTATTTAGAAGGATTTTTAACTAGTTTTATGTTCTGCGGAAAAAGACCGCAGAATAACAAAAAGCGACGATTTAAAATATGACAATACTTAAAATTTACAGGCCCTGGCTTAAAAATAAAAATCACCTAGTTGACCAATGCAAAAGCAAAAACAGGAATTCTATTTAAGTATCAAAAGGATGCCATTACAAATATGTGCCCACAGTTATGTATGAAACTATGCCCACATTGAGATGGTGTTGTTTGAGTTCATTCAGCGTACGAAACAGTGCAGTGAAACCCACCCAATAACTTTTTATTTACCATTACAGCGTTATTATTACGTACGTTTTATAACTCGGAGGCAATTTTATAACTTGAAACATGTTAAAGCGGACCATTTCATAATTACCGTGGTCCGTGGACATTGTCTTGAGGTTCCGGGCCGTAATTTTGGTTTACAAATCCAACCTCAAATGATAACGTGACGCAACGATGATGGCAATATGCTAATCCCGCCATACTTCTTTGTAACAATTATTTTCCTTTATTACGAGAAGTGTCTCGGAGTGGAATATTATATACGTGTACAATTATTATTTTATGGTTGTGTGGATTTGTGAGGCGACTCTGAAGGGGTGTAGGTACCTTAGCTTCAGGGACAGGTAGTTTTAATTGTTGTATATCATTTTAATCATGATTATGAGCTACATGGGACCACAATGGTGAACGAAAATGGCGGTGATGAAAGACATATAAGTGCACACTTATTAAAATATAACAACTATGTGGAATAACCGTACAAAGCACCCGTGAAGTGACTTTGTTGCTAATTGGTACTACCTAAAATTATACAGTCCTCATTGTTGTTATAATTCTTAATGTTTTTTCAACTATTTGTCCAAGAAATCCTTGCATTTTTATATGATACCGATAACATTATTGTTTTGAAAAGTTATTAAAAAAAATTGACAAAAGTGTTAAATACTTACCTATTAACCTACATAAAAATTAGGCTTTCATGCTTAAGCTAGTTATGAGAGCACTGTAAACGGTATGCTTTTTTTAATGCAGGTTCTAGCGCAGGCCAGAAGAAAATAATTTCCCTCGCGGTCTATGCCTTCTTTGGAAATGTTGTGTGGAAGGTATTTTTAAAGAAAGGAACGAGAAGAAGTTCTGGTGAGGAAAACGATATGATGGGCGGGTAGGAACTGTGGTCAGTGTGCCCAGGAGTGACGAACGTTTGAATCCACTCTCCTACTGCAGTGCAAGACGATGTTTTAAGAGAATTCTGCTGAAGGGGTTAAAAGATTTCCCTCAACCAGTTTCTCCGGACCCGGTTTGCCACGTAATTGGTTCGCAGATGCGTCCGCCTCTAAGACCCAGACAAACTTCACACCATGAAACCGGGAACCACTGCTAAGACCTATGACAGAGGTGTTGGTTACCTAATAAATAGTTCCCGGGGCGGCGGTACCCATACCCGGCTCCAAAATGAACGGCGTGGCATACCCGCCTACCAAACGAGAGATTTTAATATTGTATAATTGCATATTATGACTAAAAAGCGCAGACGCTTGAAAAATCGCGAATCTGATCTTATTTGGTTAACTCTAATAAATTTTTAAAAAAATACACCTTTCAAATATACTCGTAGAAATAAAATAATTTTCCTGAAAAAAAACTATTAAATTCATTAGTGTGTATTTTTTAAACTTACATCATCAGTTCCAATATTGAAAAATGACAATTGTAATATTTTTCTATCAAAATATTTCATTGTGCAAAGGTAGGTTATTACTTATCTGAATTCTTCACACAACCAGTTTCAATTTTGTAAATGAGTTCATTGAACCATAGTTAAAAACACACACAACCCAACATTTGCACACAGTTAATGTTATCGCACGAGGACGATTCGTTCTTGAGTTCAACTCGGCTGAGGATCGATTTGCCTCTGTGTTTCCTCCCTCCTACAAAATGGGTCTTTTCAAGAACCAAGTTCACTCCTCCCTTTCCACATAAAGATTTTATACATTTCAATATCTAGATAGGACAAGATTAACAAATTAAAAAAAAAAAAACAACTTAATTTACCTTCATTAAAACGTAAAATGAAGTTTGTAGGATGCAGGATCAAAAAAGGTCAATTTGTAATTTTATTGTTAGATTTATTTTTTATTTATTGAATATTTGTATGTTTTTACAATAATTATACATTTTTTTACACGTTAAACAGATTTGTAATTCCCAATTTCCTCCCCATCCTATAGTACCCTATTGTAATATAGATTGAACAATTGCATAGTACACTATTTTTAGGTTTTCCAGTCTAAGAATATTTCCGAGTCTTATTAATATATGTATATGTTACTGTTAAAATCCGTTCTTTGATACAACGCGTTTTGTCTAGTATAAACTAGTTTTCACTAAATTCCTTTGTTACAACTAGAATTAACTGCAGAATTTTTTGGCTGATTTATCTAGTGAAAACTAGTTCTAACTAGACAAAACGCGTTTTCTCGAAATGATTCAGTTAAAACTGTTTCAACCGATGTCAAAGTTCACCGTGCTTTTTTCTGATTGGTCGAGTGACATCAGGTTAGATTAGGTTTTTTTTTTCCTTTGAGTCTTTTATTTTTTACCTTGTTTATTATTTATCAAGGTTTATTTAAACTATTTGATTTAACTACGTGAGCTATTGAATTGACTTGTCATGCATGTTGGGATAGGTAAAGGTTCATGCAAAGTTAGGAAGTGGAGAGGGGTTAGTGGGTTAGTGGGACTATCTAACATGAGATATCAACTACTCCAAAATTTGTTTAACAGCATGAGGGAACCATGTATAACCTCAGCCGGAGCAGTATTGTGAATCTGAAAAAAATGTGGATGTTCTGTTAAGGTGATAATTGCTCACCCTCTTAACAGAACCATTTGTGGGATAGGAAGTGTTCTTTAGCGTTCTCAGTTCGTGATTTCTTGTATTGGCTATGTTGTATATTGATCGGATAGTTATAATGTGATGCTTTGATCGTGCTTAATATGATTTACGGTTAATTTGATGTCTTTTGATAATTATTTATTTTGTTCTTTAATTTTACTTATGATGCTTTTTGCGAACTTAATGAAGATTTTTCGGAGAGGTTAGATTAGATTAGGTTAGGTTAGGTCAGGTCAGGTCAGGTCAGGTCAGATCAGGTCTGGTTAGGTTAGGTTAGATTAGGTTAGGTTAGGTTAGGTTAGGTTTTTAAATAACAGTTATTAAATATTTTAATAAACAGTATCTGTATTTTCAATCCCAATTTCAGTTTTAACAAAGGCAGTTAGTAAAAACTAGTTTTAACTAGAGAAAACGCGTTATAACTAAAACGAGTTTTAACCGTAACATATATATACATTTCCTAATTCTTTTGACAATTTCACAAATGCGTGCTTTCTATTTAAAATGTTGATCTATATATATACACCAAGATGTTTAATTTTGGAAGTTGAATTGATGTAAATTAATATCTGCATCTAAAGTAAAAAGCTTTAAATGATTGCCTTCTGTTTCTGGTGCGTAATGTAAGAATAAGACATGAGAAATATTTTTTGTTTCCCACCGCTAAAAGGTAATGGACATATTATTTTACAAAAGAAATCACAATGACATCCCGGGAAATTAAGAATGGGGGTCTGACACCTTTATCGCATTATTCCTCCATATCTAATAAATAATTCACTTGGGTGGAGGCACCGTAATACGGCAGTCACAAACTTGATTATATTTATTTGCGTACGGCAAAGAGAGGTGCGAACACGAAGTCTAATTTCCTAGGGGACGGGGCGCCCACCCTTACGCCTTACACCTTTCTGGCTGAGGTGGAATTGCTCCGGTGTTTGCCTGTTGCGTTAATAATTGTTTTTACTTTTATAAATAATTTCTGAGAGGAGAGAAATAAACCTGGAGATGAATGCGAGAAGGTGGATGGTTGGAAAAGATTGGTTGAAATATGAAACGTAATATATGGGAAAACGTCAAATTTTAAGTATTTTAAGATGTTGTCAGAAAAGACGAACTTTTTTTACATTCGTTCTATTTTAATTGTTCGCATGATTAAATGAACTTCAATTACAAAAAATTAGGAAAGTTCACAGGAAAGATGCAATTTCGTTGTGCAAATGGAGGGCGAATATAACAGTATTGAATACAGCCTTAATTTTGTGGTTATTTGTTATAATTAAGGAAACAATATTTCTTTCTCTATATTTTCGGAATGAGTAAAACCTCAAATTGTAATATTTATACCGACCGTATCTTATTCTGATTTTTCCGTTTCAAATTTTCGCTTGCGAGTCGCTAATATTTTCTTCAATGATTGAGAGGGAATAACCAGACAAAACCGGAAATTTGTCATTTGTAAATCAAATTTTGTGCATTTTGGCTCTTTTCCACAACAAAATTATAAATTGATTTCGAAAGACTGTTTTCTTAAACAGTAATTCTATGTTTTAAATTTTGAGACAATCTGTTTATTTTTAACACAATAAGGTTTTAAAGTAGGTCGTTGGCAGATTTGTTAAATTTTCAAACAAAATTTTGTAATTTTTTGTGACGAAAATGCTACAGTTTGTCTATTTATTTTCGGTCTTACAAACTAATGTATTTAAAATTGTTTTACATTCTTCTTTTGCTTAGACATTATTGAAAAATTGTAAATACTTATGATCAAAAATAATTACAAAAAGTACATAATCTTAATAGTTTTATCATCACGAGTTTGAGCATTTTTTAATGTAGGTATTTATCAAAGCAAATTGTGAATGAAATAAAATCGATATTGAGTTATTATGTTAAAATGCTGGTATAGAGAATAATTCATCTTTCTCATCGGAACTGTCCTTTACAATTGCAAGGGTACGATCGCAAGATCATTTTTTTTTTTTTTTACAGTGAATATCGCACAAGAATCTCAACTGCTCCCGTCTGGAGCCAGCAAGACTATGGCATCCCCAATTGGGGTATGTTGTGAGGCTGAAGGTAGTGGGGAGGGGAAGGAGGTGGGGAAGAGGAAGGTTAGGAAGTACCTGGCTATTCAGATCTGGTCACCAAACACGGCTAAAGCCATTTTCAAGCAACGTTTCAATTCTGAATGGTGGTCTTACACCAGGGCGATACTGATAGTATCTTCCACTCTGGAACGTGCCGCAAATATACTAGATATATATTATTTTAAATGAATTAATTGTGAAATAACACAAATCAATCAAATTAAATTTATTTGCGCACGCCGGGTTCGAACCCGCGACCTCCGGATTGTGAGTCAAGAGTCTTAGCCACTGGACTACGGAGGTCGTCATTGTTTGATGAAATTTAAATTCTCGGCCGCTGGTTAATGGCTCTTAAATATTACTTTGTTTTATTTTTTTTATATTAACGCCGACCGGTTTCGGAACAACATTTCCATCATCGAGGCAAAATACATACCTATTAAATAAATATTACAAAATTAATATGGGTGAACATAAAATATTAGGTATTGAAGAGGGGGTGAAGGGTGGAAGAGTGGATTGAGGAGATTGAATGGGAACATATCTAAGGAATGGTTTTTCCGAAACCGGACGGCATTAATTTAAAAAGAATGTAGTAAAATAAAGTAGTATTGTTTCATATTGAATAATATTACATTCACCGAAATATAATAAATTAAATTCATTTTGAATTTACGTTAATGTAAAGATTCTGCTGTCAAGCGCGGGATATTTCTTAAAAGAAAAACGAATCGTCACATGGAGGGGTTAAAAAATGTCTAAACACTAAGTAAATCGATGAAAAAAAAAAATTGTCCACCTTATCAGCATTGTACTCTTCAATTAGATTTTCTATTTGATTTTCAAACCCGTAAATGCGTCCGTAAATCACTAAACTAACGTCCAACTAATTTTAACACATCAAAGTTACTCCGTTAGATGTCCAAGGATAATGTCCTCTGCGTTTTAAATAGGAAGTAAAAGTACAATTAATGCTGTTTACGAAAAATTTAATATAGGTATCTTAAATTATTCATAAGCAAGAACCCCTCTCTCTAATGAATAAGAAGACGTCCTCTAAATAATTCTTTTTTTTGTTTGTAGGGTTAAGTATTTCTTGTGTTTGTTTCACTTCTTGTATTTTGAGGAATTTTAGAATTTCTTCTTCATAGAGTTTTGGCTTGATCTTCCACGGTGACCAGCCGGGTTGGAAGATAAGGTTTTTATTGTTGTTTTTTGCATGTTACCTGTGTCGGAGTACAGTTCGACATAGGTAACATCGTAACATGGTACGAGTGTAGTTTCACACAATTGTTCGGGTTCCGCAAGGTGAAAATTGCCCTGACGATAACCAACTTTCCATAGGAAGTGGAACCGAAAAAAATAGATAGTGATAATGTTGAAATAACGAAATGAAATCGAATGTTGTTCGGATGATCAACACAAAATAATAACAAATAGAATGTGTGCTCATGCTTGGAAAAACTGCAATTTCATTTCCTATGAATAGTTATGAAATAAAATAAAGAAATCTCGGTCATTTGCATATCGCCACAATACTCTACCAGTATAACAGCTACTAGCTAGTGCTGGTAAGGGGATATTGATTACCGGAACAATTATTGTTTGACGACCGTTTCCGGACAGTCAATGTTCAGGAAAACATCACCTTCAATCATGTAACGGAATCATCAAGTCATTAGGAAAATCGTTAAAAGTCTGCTGGTTTTCGTGATTTTATTGTTTGTTGCAGCACTGAAATGCGCCGAGGAAGTAAAAATATAATCAAATTTACGTTTTTGAAATGTTTTATTGCTAAAGTTTGAAGTGAATCATCTCTAAAGCCCCGTTCTGATTGGGCCAGTATTTTAGTCGAGTAGCGAGTATTTTAGTAACTAAACGTGTCCGAACACCATATATTTAGTAGTAAGTAGGAGTATTTTGGTCAGTCAAGTGGCGAGTTACTGGCTACTCGACTAAATTACTTGCCCAATGAGAACGGGGCTTTAGTTGCTTTTTGGGAATATTACACGATAAGAAAAAAAGTTTTATTTTATCACATAGATACTTACTTGATATGCTATGAGATTTTCACCGACAAAAGTACTAACGTGATTTATTTTTGGGGTATTATACCGTGTTGCAGATATCTAACTAGTTAATACCATAAACAGATTATTAATAAATTCTTCATTATGCATCATTACATTATCTTAGAGCCCACCGTAAAACCTTTTTTTTACATGTCTAAGACAAACATTCCCGGATTTAGAAGAACCTAAAAATAATATTAAAATTTGTCCTACCACCAGTACTGTAAAATAATTAAGTAATTTGGATATACTGATTGTTCAATAGTGGACGATTCGACGGCCTAAGTGATCGAGGGGTGAGGCTCTCGACTAACAATCCGAAGGTCGCGGCATACGCAAGTAAATTTTATTTGTGTTATTTCACATTTTTTTCCAGAGTGGAAGATACTCTCATATGAGGTTCTTGTGTTTGTTTCACGTACCTTAAAAAACCAATCTTTTTAATAAACAAAAAAGTATAAAACATCTTATGCCTTTAAGGCTCCCTTACTGGCCCCAAAAAGAAGAAGATGGAGAGATACGAAATTACGAATGTTAGAGGAGAGCGCTAACATTTACAGCGCCAAAATCGATGCAAAATTTGCGAAAATCTTTAATAAAACACGACTCGTTTAAAATAGAGCAAAAATCTCTTGGGGGTGTCTAAAACAGTATTTATAGAAACACTCCGATTTTTTTCATACATATAACTTGTAAAATAACGGAAACAGACTTGAAAATAAAAAAAATTGGAGCATACTTTGCGATTTTTTTCTATCGAGGGAGTTTCATATAATTTGCGTTTCGGCATGGGAATATATAGATATTATCTTCAAAAATAACATATATTTTTTTAAGAGCTTAAAAATTTCAAATTTTTAAGGGAGGTTTGCAAGAAATCGGTAGAAATTCGGATAGCGGCCTCTTAATCTTTCTAAAAATTAAATTCTAAAAATCCTAACCTAAAAACGGTTACACAATGTGACCATGAACTAAGTACCTATGCATGAGCATTTTTTATTAGTTTTTTATAGTTTCCTGTCGCGCATAAATAAAACTACAATCAGATTAATCAAATAAATGTCATTTTATCTCCGCGGTGAAAAAACGATCTTCCCCGAATAATTTACATATTGAAAAATGAAATGTCACATTTACTCTGTGGTTTGTATTTTGATATCCCACGCTACGGTAGCCCTGCTTGGTTCACTGGTTACATGACTGCTTTATCACTAAAGTCTCGGGTTCAGATCAGGACCGGGACAAGAAACGGTAGGAATACGGACATTTGATACATATTGTTGGATTTAACATGAGTTTTCTGTTGTAAGACAAATAATATCATTACTCAATGTGGTATTTATTTTATTGTCCTTCCCTGCGAAGCTTCCATGACGAGCGTGGGTTTAATATTTAAGTTATTACTATTTATATTTCCTTTTAGGTGTCGTAGATATTTCTCTTTGGCTAATTTGATCTCTGGGGATGCTGTAAGGAGGGTGTTTTTAAGAACAGGTAGGAATGAACTTGATTTCGTAGTTGCAGGTTAGATTTTCATGATTGACAAAAATGTGGTCTGTGTTTCGTGTTTTTTAAATTTTAAACGGAAAATACTAATCAGAAGTAATGGGTTAATACATAATAACGAGATGGTTCATAACGATTCCATCGAGAGAATCATTGTATCAAGAATTCAGACTAGCGATAAAGTATCAACATATAAACTTATATTATAACAGAAAATTAATTAATTTTGATATTCAAAATTTTAACTCAAGTGCCCAGAATTCAGACATAAAATGATAACAAACATTCAAGAAATGATCTAGACAAAAATGCTTAACATAAGTGTTGATATTAAATATTGCCGCTGTACATTTTTTTCGCGAACATTTAAAAAAAATCATTCCGGTGCAATAATAGTCCTTGTTTTTATGTGTTTTTCAGATAAACATTCAGCTTCACAAATACTACAATTATACTTCACAGATGGTTGTCAATTCTATGAAAGACACCTCGAATAAGTCTCTGTTTAACACATGGAAATTTTAAATAGTTAAGCTTAAGGATAAACAATGTTTTCTCAGTTCTCAATTTTAAACTTGATAAAAACGTTTTTCGACTGTACACTTCTCAGGTTCACGAATTACTGATTTTTTTATAAAACATCACCTTGAATTCCGCAAAGGATCACAAACAAATAATATCTACAATAATTATGCACAAAACATTTGGGCAGAAAGTCAGAAACCCGCCTATCAAGCGTTTACTTCATTTGGTTGTCACAGGTTTTTAAAATGTCAAATAAGAATTAAATTAAATATCCAATAAGCCATCAGACCACCGGGCAAAGCTAATCCCAGTGAGTTTGACAAATCCGGGCGGTACGTTCAGCGGCATAGAAAAACAAAACACGGTACAAAGTGGTGTTGGTCACACATTAGTGGAAGCACAAAGGGGTCCGGTGGGAGGTTGGATTCGTAGGTAGACTCCGAGGTAGGTACAGGACGCTTCAAAATTTAAGAAGACACAAGGTTAGTAGGTCTTCGTCTAAATAATGGATGTATAAGGCGGGGAATGGATTACACACAGGATCAACACTATTATCTACAAACGGACCCTGTGATTCTTTTTGCGTTGCCTTCCGGTGAAGAATTGCAAACACTTCACAAAAGTTAATTGCGTAATTTATGCAAAAGTAGATTACTTTACACTTCAAGGGACTGATGACAACGCAAGGGGCACAAATGTTGCCACCAACACTATACAACACCAATTCTATAAACAATGTATCTTTCAAAGGTTTCAAAAAGTATCTTTCAAATTATCTCTTTTAATAAATGAAAGCCAAAATTTCCTCTGAAATATGAACTGCATTGTCTCTCTCCATTGAATCTCCTACAGATATATATAAAAAAACAGCCAGAAGTGTAAAAAACTTAAGTAATGCTTCAAAAGACTATTTTTAAGTGCATTAAAAAACGATAATATGAGATTTTCTTGTCATGTTTTATTTTGTTTGGTTTCTTTTTTATATCTTTTTCTTTTCCCTGTATTTGAAATCTTCCACAATTTATTTTTACCCATGTATGCTTGGATAAGCACGTCTGTAAATTCAAACCTTGGGCTTTGTGCTTACATAGGTATCCTATTATTTGTTTTTTGTTTTGTTTTCTCTGTTTGTTCTATTTAAGGTATTTTTTAAATTTTTTATTGTATTGTTTATGAAACTTATATTTTTGATATCAAAATACCCATGTACAATTGTATCTATTACCTCCCACCTATGTACTGTAAGTTCTTCTTGACCTAAAATGAGTTTTGTGTCTCAACCAAATTGTTTCGTAGCAAGATATAACAATATAGTAAAATATTATGACGCATTATGGCGTATTTTTAGGGTAGCTGATATAGGTATGCGTTAAATCGTTAAAACTGTTTTGCAATGCAAATATAATCGTAGACAACATTTTCCAATCTATCTGACATTGGATGACTTCTCAAAACTATTTGATTATTTAGTATTATTTATTACAATATCACAAATCGTAGTGAACACACTTAGTGCACTGTTCACAAAATTTGTTACGAAAATGTAACTGACGAAAGAAGTTTTATGTTTGACCATCCGATATCGTATCCAATCACCCTGTATATTGTATTTTAATTTATTTATTAGAGAGCACAGGTAGATGCAGGTAGGTTCCCACATATGTTGGTAGCACTTGACTGTAATTTAGAGACCGTGGACTGTCCGGTGTCCACCGTCCGGTGTCCGGCGGTGATGCGCTGTCATATGTCAACCGGCTTTGTCAGTGCGGAGGCTGTAATATTTTATTTGGGGTGTCCGATCAAATCAGCGTCGGACGGAACCGTCGGTCGCCACTGCCGCCAGCTGCCGTGTGACGGTTTGCTGCCTTACCAGGGGTAATGATTGCTGAGAGTATGCAATTGACTTAAGTTCTGTTTTGACTTGACGACTTTGCATTACATCTGTCTGTAAATTTGTATGCAGTATGTCTGTCTGAGTGTATGAGGGTTGCGGCTGTTGCGAGCTGTCCAAATTCAGTGTTAAGAAAAGTATACTATTCACAAAACTAATAGTTTGAAAAGGAAATATTTATAATTTTTATGAAAATCGATTTATCGATTTAGTTATATCGCGAAATCAGGATTTTCTGGTGTTTTTTAGTATTACTGAAAATTGTGCATGTAAAAATACTTGCATTTGTGTTTAAATTATATACAAAATGCATTTTTTTCCTGCAAAAGTATTTTATTAATGTATTTTGTTTCTGAAAATAGTTTTATGTTGGGCGCCCCTGATCATTATTGTAGTACCTACTTTGTATGTATTTGTTAAGTTATCCAATTGTAAAAATGCGTGGGATAAATATGTTAGAAACTGTCATTTTAAAGGGGTATTTTATTTCTCATTAAAATTAATAAACATTACCATGAAGTTCCACACGGTGTCATGAACTATGGGTTTCTAAGTAAAGATTTAATATCTAATAGATATAATATGAACGTGGGCTAGTAAAGTTAGAAAATCACTTTCAGAGGCGGGTATTCAATTTTGGAGGCGGGTGAGGGTACCCCCGCCATTGTAATCATTTATTTGATAATCAACACCCCTGCCCGAAGTGGTTATCTACGTTTGGTGGTTTGGTTAAGGTCTTGGCGACGGATGCATTTGCTCACCTATTGCGTGACTAGCCGGATTGGAAAGACTGGTTGAGGGAGACCTAACATAGACCTCTCCAGCCGGACTCTCTCTGTAGATATATCTTTGAGGACGTTGTCGCTCCATCTTAATCTTGGTCTTCCCAGGCTCCTTCGCCCTATCGGTCTTGAGTTCAGCAGGGACTTTGGTGCTTGATGCTCGGTCATTCTCTCTACATGACCCAGCCACCGAAGTCTTCCCAAATTAATTATTATAGATTACAAAACATTTATACATTATTTTGGCCCTTTGTTGCTAGTATGTAAGGCGAAATATTAGTATCTCCAAAAATTTTACAAGGCTAACACTTTGACGGGGGTGCCCGAATCCACTACGTCGCAATTGATTTCGTGCACTAATTTATTTTGTCTTTTTGACTTCATTTATTTTTTTGCTAGTTGGGATCGGCTCAGTGCGTTGTGCAGGCAGGCGTCGTGTGTAAGAAGCTAATGACGTAGAATTACCACGCTTTACTCGGGCGTTCCTACATCGCATCGTTTAAATAAAATGAGACGCATGCACTAAAGGAGTAGGGAGTAGCGATTGGGGACAGGTAGTAGCTATTTGAGAGTTGTAAGCGCTTTAAGAACACATTACCTCGCTTCCCCTTTTAACTTTTTGTCGTGCCACTTTACATTATGGACGACACAACCTTTTCATGTAAGTACTGGGTGATAAGGTTTAACAGGATGATTACACTTGGTCGAAGAACAGGATGAAATAAGAAGCTAGGATTTTCGGCTAAAAAATTTAGCAGAATGATTCGATGACGACGACCAATATAAAAATGTGACTTTTTTTTGAGAAAATTAAAAGTGAAGTATAAATTTAACTATTCTTCATTCATTCACATTGTTTTTAAATGAAGAGTATTTTGTGTTTTGAAAAATTACTGAAATCAATTGCAAATAATCTTTTACAGGGGATGTGGGAACCATTCATAGGATAACCATCATCTCTGTCACAGATCATCCCAAGTGGAGAGTGTAAATTTAGAGACTTAGCAGAGGTGCCCGGGTTCGGGAGAGGCTGGATGAGGGATCCCCTGTGACCTCTCCAGCCGGACTCTCCCTCAACGTCTTGGGATGAATGGATTTATGTTACTCCTGGACACACTGACCCTCAAATTTCTACCCTCATACCTTTTTCAAACCTAGAATTTTATCTCCTTCCTTCCCTTAAAAACACCTTCAATACAGCATCCCCAAATATGGCATAGACCCTGATGGGAAATTATTTTCCTCCAGCGTCCTGTATGGAAATAACGTTAAAATACAGGGACATCCTTGCATGGCGATTAAAATACACTAAAAATGAAGAAAAAAATAACATCAATTCAATAAAGCATAAAAGTAATGAATCCACTGCAAACTCTTATCGTTCTGCAAAAAACGCTTTTTTTGTTACAAATTATATTTTTTTACCATATATTTTTTCAAACTTATTTTTTAAATTTTATTTTGATCAAACTTATTTTGACGCCACCCTGTATTTTTTTGTTTTATTTATCAAGTGAATTAACAAATCGAATGTCGCCTCCGTCACAAAGCCTCTTTTGTCCCGTCATCTCTCCAAATGGTCCCACTACCTCCTCCAGACTCCACAGAAGCCTAATCATTTGTATTAAATTACCGACTATTTATTTTATCTTTTTCATCTTTATTTTTATTTATTTTTATTACGTGTCACTCTTTATCCGCCCGCATCTAGGAGTCGTTTGAGAGACGTTTTGGACTAAAGTCGTTTGGGCGTTTTTTTTATGATCACGACATCAATTTTTATGTTTTATTCACTGTTTGGTGGCTGAAACTGTTTGATTGAACGGTAAAATATAATGTCTTTACAGGTGTTGGTATTTTTTCCATGCCTTAACGACGTGTTTTTACTTTTGTCAATGTCACCTGCTGCCTTTGATATGAAAAATGACATCCTCGAAAGGTGTCATTTAAATTAATCATCTTGAAAATATTAAGAGGTAAGTACAAAGTATTATCAAATTTTTCGAAGAAAACTTCTTCGGAAAGGTTTTCACTTTGTGATGGCATTATTTATTTTAATAAAAAGACAAATAACTTTGTTTACATCACTTTTAATGGTACACAATCAACATGTTTCGTAAACAATGTTTACTTCATCAGGATCAAACGTATACTAAACTTAAAAATTAAATATAGATGACACATGGAAGGAAAGGGTAAGAGGGAGGGGGGGGGGGGGTAAGAGTGGGGAAAGTTTATCAATTAGGGATTTCAATGCCATTAGCAGGGAAAAGGCCGGTTAAGTGGGAAGAGGTTCAAAAGAGGGTTTATAAAAATTTGCTGCTTATTAATTATGTCTGCTTTATTATTTACATTTTTTCTAATTTCTAAAACCTCTAAATTATTTATCTGTGATGCCTTATAGCCTGTATGTAATATAAAATAATTAACTGCGTAAAGGTAGGTATAAACAACAATAAACAATAGTTATTGGTAATATAGTTTATTTATTAACTCTAGGTTTCTATAGATGTTCTCACTTATGTGAGAACAATCCATATATTAAAACATATTCAATACACAAATAGGTACGCACAAAAACAAAAATCTTTTTAGCCAAAGGATACATTTGCATACATATGTCTAAATAAAGATTTAAAAGCCAAACAAATAAAAATACAAAATTATATAAAAGCTCACTCAAATATCAAATAATACAAAAAGAGGCAAAAGACAAAAGAAACTCGAGAGACACACAAGTCATCTATAAAATAATTACCTTAACATATTTTTTGGCAAAAATTTTAGATTTTTTTTACGAATCCGTATAAATTGTCGATAATATCTACTTCAGCACACTCTAGCTTATTATGTAGTTGACACGTTAGGGTTTGAGGGATAAAATAGGCGATATTATTAAGTGTATTCGGGTGAAACATCCTATGACATCTCAATCAATGGGAATTGGGAACATTCAATTAAATATTTCTAAGAAATAATGTAGTATCTTTTATGTAAACATATTGGATCAGTCAATTTCCTTCTAATTTTAAGTGGAAGTATTCAAGATATACGTCGTATGATCCAAGATGGTCATGTAATTCAAGATCTTAGCTTTGTTTTAACCGATTCCAAAAAGTTAGTTAAATAATTATAAAATAATATACCTAGAATATACCTATTAAAAATAATAAAAATAAACCTGGAGATTTTGGTAGCCGTCGATTTATCTTAAAATAAGGAAAAAAACATTCTATCCGCATATATATATTTTTTATTTTTTTATTTAACCTTTACGAAACATTGTAAAATAAATAAAATCATTGTTATAAAAACAACAAAATAATAATACAACAAAAGAGAAAAGTACCCAATTAACTTCTGCAGCCACTACCTAATGGATCTGAAATTTTAAGATGTTTTCAATTTTTTTAATTGCTTGTGATGTCTGGTATAGATTTTTTTTAATTGACACTAATAATTAATAAGATTCTCATAATATTAATGAACAATCCTGTACAGACCTATCCGCGCAGCTTTCCCGCCTGATGGTTTCAGCTTGTGCCATAAACAAATGAGTCTCCGGCAGAGCTTTGTTACCAACATCCGTTTCCTGTTTGCCCAATAATCTACGATTCATTTATCTTCAACGGCTTTATTCCGCACTAAACGCCTCTAACCTGACGCCTACCAAACTAACTTGACTCTAACGCCAAAGTATCTACAAATATATTATTTTACAAATAAATACTTTTTTACCAATTAGACTTATTTAATTTCAACAAACAACAAACGTTTCATGTGTTTTTAGTTTTAATTGCAGTTAAAACATGTAACCTCCAAGTTCAGAAAATTAATTAAAAGCGGGAACTTTGTCTATACTACTACTGTTGCAATCAAAAGCTTGCCTCTTTCAGGTAAAATAGTGTTAAAAACAGTGGACTCTTAAGCGCTGCTTTAGAGGCTTAGATCTTTTTACCTAACCACAAGAGCGACATCGCAATTTAATACTTTTTTCTCCGATTTTTTCCGCCCACATTAAAAAAATCACATACAAACTGATTATAGTTCTATTTAGCCAACGAATTCACCTATCTTTTGTCGATTATCGCATATTCGTAGGATCTATAAAAAAATTGCAAAATCGTTAACATCTATTTAATAACTTACAAATAAGGAAAAATTTGCCAATATTGGCAGCTATGCAATCTGAGATATTTTAAAAAGTGCCATATTGTGGCAAAAAGCGCTCAGTGGCTTTATGACAAATGATGACATAATTGCTTCTTACTTGACCTTTTTCTTCTTCATAATTTGTATTTTAAACAGAAAAAGTTTTGCCAGTATGTTTTTTGCTAAAGAAAAAGTAATAGTATTGTGATTTTCAAATGGTGCTACAGGAGATAGCATTTTTAGTTTGATGTTGTGAATGATGATTTTTATTCCAAACAATGCAAACGAGACATCACCATAAACTTTATATCGTCAGCTTTTCAAAAACTCAATAACGCTCTGCGTTTTATGACAATGCTACCTGTATGATGGTTGTCCTCCATATTTTTGGCGAATACATTTTAAAGTGCGTAAAACGGAAGCCTCTACAGGGTTAAACTGTGTCGCCACATATAGAATACGACTACCATAAATGATTTAATAATGTCTGAGAATTTAACGACAGGCGACTCCCGTTGGAACTCCCACATTCAAAAGCTCAAGCCAGTAAAATGACACTTCGAAAAACGGAATATCTTATTTTTTTAGGTATTTTCCACAAAATATAATTTTTTACTGAAGGGTCTTACGACCTACAAAATATATAGATGATAACCACAGTCATATCGAACCTCGTTTTCCTGACCGTATTTCCTTTGCTTTCTTTTTCAACTCTCTGGACTTCTCGTCCTAGAACAGTTCTCTTCCACCCAGTCAGTCCACATTTTCGTCGAAGTTCGTTAACGGTTAGGATGCCAACGTGGTATAACAGTAGTATATTGTGTCCTATCGTGAGTAATATTTCTACTCGTGTATGGCCATTTTTTTTGTTATTTTTTTTTTTTTTTCTTTATTCATTGCATACATTATTTATATTGTAAGTGGATTTTTCGTTCACCATGCTAGGCTGATGCCCGTGTTATGGTGGTCGTTATGGTCTGTTTCAAAGTCGATTCAGCTGGTTGATGAAGTGTCATCTGTATCAATTTCCGTGTCACCAGCCCACTTCTTACATAGTATAGATTTTGGTCCTGATTTCTCTTTAGTGGTTTTGGTCAAAGATTATTTTTTTTTCAAATCCTGTTCAACGTTTCAAAGATCTTTGGTAACCTGTCGTTATTTATACTTGAACAGCACGCCGCGCCGCGCGCCGCAGCCTTTTACACCTGCATTTGCATAGTGGCTTTATGGCCAATGAAGCACTCTAGATAATGACAGTGTTACTATACTTGATATTTGTTTTATAATCCTCATAATAAATTAAGCTTGTATGGCGGGTCTTTTTAGGGAAAGAAAGGAGAGGGAGTTCTAGGAAGGAAAAGGGTACTCCACGCAGTAAATGGGCAAACGCATCCGCTGCCAAGACATATACAAACCTCATCCCATGAACCCGGGCACCCCAGATAAGTCATCAAACGTGGCGAAATACTTGGGTGACCTAAAGCAGGAGTTGGTTATCCAATAAATGGTTCCCGCGACGACGGTTCGACGACGACGACCCGCCTTCCAAATTAAGAAGTTGTCATAATTTATCAGTTACTTTTTTACCTCACATTCATCATGAAATTTGACTTGTTACTTTTATTTCGTAATATTCCTGCGATCGGACGAAAAGAAAAGTATGTCAACGACATAAAACTGATAAATAAAACCGATATAAAAACATAATTTACCAACGTTTTAATTGGAGTCTTTCAGCACCAACAGTATTTTACGTCTCTCATTTTATTACAAGGAAGACATTAATTAAATTTATTCACAAATAACCAGTCCATTTATTTAATAACCTTTAAGTCTCGTAGCGTATTATGAGAGTAGAAGTGACAGTTCTTCAAGCCCAATTTCAGGTTTAACGGAGCGTTCCCAGTGTGACGTTTGGTAGTAAAACCTCCGCCATAGCAGAGGGGATATTTGTGACCATGGGAATGCACCGCGAAGACAATGTAGAATAAAGAGATGATAAGTTGAATAACACCAAATAATAAGCTCTGAGAATGTGTGACCAGTACCTACCTATGTATGTAAGCTATATTTAATACCTTGCGAGTTCCCGGAATGCGTTGATCGCCACTTGAATAAATAAATTGTTTCTCTCTGCGTGTCCCTTCCCATTTGTCTCCGTTTCCCCTTCCGCCTCCCCTTCCCCTCCCACGTACCATGCATTCAGTCCCGGTACAATCAGTTTTATTTATACATTTTTTATACAAATTTCATAAAGCCAGAGCTCACCAATATATATGTAGAAAGCAACTCTCCAAAGTTTCATCGCATCGCAAATGTATAGTGTAGGAAATAATTTCATAAGGCCAAAGTTCAATATTATATATAAAAACAATCGCGGGCGTGCCCACATCAAATCCCTAAAGTTTCATCGCAATCGGATGAATGTTTTAGGAACGTATGAGGGACAAACAAAGAAACATTCATTTTTAAAATATCAAGATAACGATTAACGAAGTCGTGGACAGATTTTAATTTAAGGTTTTAATTCAGATTTTTGATACCTACGTCTTTGAGACACCTTTAGAGAAATTGATTTAATGTACACACATTCTCCTTTAATTGTATATTTCAAACATTTTACACAAAACTTTGACAAATTATATACTTCAACCTTCTTCATGAAACACTCTATCTATTGGTGAAAACGGTGTGAAAATCCGTTGAGTAGTTTTTGATTTTATCGCGAACAGACAGACATACGCGGCGGAGGACTTTTATTTATAATATGTAGAGATGTATGTTAGGTATAAAATAGATCGATTTTAAGTTTAGTAAATAAAATCAAGTGCCTCTACCATTTTATTAGAAACTTCGTAGATATAGATATGAATAAAAGAGCTAACTGAGGAAAAGTAATAAAATTCAATTCAGTGTATTTACTCGAAAAATAGACATTTACTGCTAAACATAAAATAACGGTGTCATGTAAAATGTCCACACGTCGCGTCGTCGACATAACATATTCAATGAATGTCCTGTTCGACACCGAATTAAATGCCCTGTCGCAGTCATGTTTAACATAAATTTATCACTCGTTTTAAGTCACACATGTTTACCGTTCGTGAAAATTATCGACTCTGTTCCAGAGGGAATCCACAGCGTAGAGGATGAATAAGTAATAATAATATTATTAACTTGAATAAGCGAGCATCGTTGATTGCGACAAACCTGCAATAAGTACCTGGGTTTGAATTTTCAGGTTTGAGAAACTAATAACTTATTAAATGATATAAGTTTTTTATGAAAACTTATATTTAGTAATATTACTTTTTTGGGTATGTTATGAGGCTGAAGGTAGTCAGGAAGGGAATGGGACAGGCAAAAGGAAGGTGGCGAGATACCAGGCTGTTCAGATGTGATCATCAAATACGGCTAAAGCCATTTCAATTAATTCTGAATGGTGGTCCTCCACCAGGGCAATACTGAGTATAGGTATCTTTTACTGTGGAATATACTTATGTATACTGTATATACACTGTACTTAACTTATTTAACCAGCGATTCCTGATATCATTTTGAGTAAAAGATGTTACGATGAAAACCCAACAATATTTTTTCTTCACATGTCATCACAGGTCACTTAGCCGAGTAACTGCCCAACCCCTCACATCGACCCTATCTGTTCAATACCTACTGATTTTGTAAGTTTTGAGTTGAAAACTAACATAAACTTCCCTAGATTTCGGAAAGAGTTCGTTGTAGAGGGTTTGTTTTATGTTCTGGAGAATTTCAAATTTTCCGAAATATCCCATTTTGAAATTTCTCTAAATCGGCTTTTTCAAGATTTTTGACTAAAAAATTATAATTTGAAAACTTCCTACAACAGATTGTTCATTAAAAAGAATGTACTAGGCAATTTATTTATTGTTATCAAGTTTAATTTGTAGAACTCCATTTTAATTTTTATTTATTTTATATATTCAATAATTTTATTATTAAATTAATAAAAACAGTTTATTTATAAACAAGTTCTGCTGGTAATTATTATTACGCGTGACAGCTGTTTCGCCTTCTGAGGGCATTATCAAACTGCTGGTAATTATTATTACGCGTGACAGCTGTTTCGCCTTCTGAGGGCATTATCAAACAGTTTGATAATGCCCTCAGAAGGCGAAACAGCTGTCACGCGTAATAATAATTACCAGCAGAACTTGTTTATAAATAAACTGTTTTTATTAATTTAATAATAAAATTATTGAATATATAAAATAAAAAAAAAATAAAAAAAATACTAGGCAATTGTTCAATCTATATTACAATACGGTATTATAGGATGGGGAGGAACATAAGATGTTATTTTAAATCCTCTCAAAATAGTTCAAAGATTACGTAAAAATAATTAAATTTAAAAGTAAAAGTGTAAATTTAAACATATAAAGATTCATTTTAAATACATATAGATATTAATATAAACAAAAAAAGATTAAAAAATGAATATAGTGAATGTGCTCTAAAATATTTATAAATAATCTCTGATTTTAAAGATTTTTCGATGAAGATTTCTTGAAAAATTCTTTCTAGAGCATATTTTCGGAACATTGTTCAGTCATGTTTAGAAGTCATGTCACTCACTGGATTCCTTCAGTGATCAGTCAGTCCGGCTGCGGCTGTAGTGGGTAGTGTTCAGCCTGAACGGGAACAGTGAACATGGACACAGGTGCTGACAAGCCTGGAAATAAAACGGTTTACACTGAGAGCGCGACGCTCACACCTATTCACTAGGGATGGGGTCAGGGAAATGAAAAATATCTTAAATAGCGTTTAAAGAAACACTTTGAATTTTTTCATTCGTATAACTTGTAAATTAAAAGAAAATAGGTGTTTATAATAATTTTCGGAGCAAACTTTGCGATTTTTGTCAATCGAGGGAAACTTACAAAGTTTGTTTTATTATTTCCAGGAGTGCTTAGAGAGTGGAAGAAGTTGGACACAAATTTTCATTTTTTTTATATGTTTTCTAATTTCATGTCGGAAAGCACCTAAACCTCCAACGACCAAAAGCAGAATACATTGGGGGTGTTTTTAGTAATTCGAGTGTTATTTTTTTACTTTAACTCCAAACAGGGAGACCTGAAGGAAAAAAAACCCTCGGGGACTACTCATCTTTGAGGATGCTGTGTGGATGATTTTTTTAGGGAAAGGATAGGAAGTTCCTTGAAGGAAAAGAGCATTAGGAAAGGGTAGGACTAAGATATACCTTACCCCACGTTTAGTCTTGTTTCATAGTATTTGTGTTTGTTTGTGAAAAGATAAATGATGAATATTTTAAAGTATTTCTGTTGGACGTCAAAAACTCTAATTATAAACTAAAGATTAAGTTAATGTTTGCAACTAGAAGTAGTTGGAGGATTATTTGATATCTGTTTTCTGCGATTTTTTGATAAAGAATAGTGTTGACGAAGTACCGCCTCCCCACTCCGTTATACCATACTCTTACAATTTCTATTTATTAATAATAAATTTGTTAAAAACGAAATTCCAAAAATGTTGAAAATGTACTCGTCTTCAAGACGTGTTGACGCAAGCTTCAAGGAATTTTAAAAGAAAATATTTTGATTGAGTCATTAGTTAAATCGCCGCATGGTAAGCACATCACTAGCTCTGAAAATAAAATAGTTTACAGTGCGTAAATCGGCGTCCGTTTACAGTGGCGTCGATATCCCGGGCGTCCGGGCGGAGCGGGCGGGAGGGGCGGGGGGTGACACGCGGCGGTGACAGCTATGGGACCACACACGCTGACGTACGGTGATACGGAGGCTCAAATTAAAATATTAATGATTAATTAATGTAGACAGAACATCATCAAATATCTTTCATAAATTTAATCAGTGAAGCATTTCTTATGGAATGTGTATACTTTTAATCTTTTCGTTTTTGATTAAACATTAACCTAACTTTGTTCTCATTGAAGGAAGCTTTTTCATCGCGATACATCTGCATACATTCGGGAATGAATAACTTTCTTGCTTACAGTATAAAAAGGGTATTAAGAGATGTACTTCCAATGATTCCTGACATTATTTGGAGTAATAATAACAAAAAATAATTTCTTCCGCGTGCCGTCACTAGTCACTCAGCTGAGTAACCGCCCAACCTCTTACACGTCCCGAAAGTTCCAACGTCTACTTTTATGTTTTTGTAGAAAAAAAAAGTCATCAAAAATATGACCAGACACCAAAAATTCATTTACATTTTTTACTCCAAATAATGATGGGAATCACTGGCTAAAGTAAGTCAAGTACGTCCCTTAACACCCTGTTTATAACCATTTATAGGATAACCAGCACATCTGCCCTAGGTTATCTTAAATGGTTCGCTACAATTGGTGATTTAGCGGTGGTGCCCGGGTTCATGGTATGATGCTTCTCCTTGGTGCTATGCTTCTGATCATTGACTGCGTGGTGGGCCGGACACAGAGAAAGAGAAACTGGTTCAGTGAGATCATTTGCCTCGCTCTCTCCCTCCTTGTCCTCCTCGCCTCCTCCATCCTCCCTCGCCTTGCACTGCAATGGGAGGGATGGATTCATACGTCCGTCACTCTTGGACCTACTGACCTCCAGATTGTTACCCACCCCACATACTTTTTTTCCTTCCCAGAACTTCCCCTCCTTCCTTAGTATTTAGCCCCGCCTCACAGCATCCCCAAAAATCCCCAATCGTCCCTGGGGAAAATTATATTCTTATAAGACTCCTGTAAAAAGTAAAGTAAGTAAAAAAAAATTTATAGCAGTTACTTCTTAAAACGTACCTATACATTTTAAAAACGCCTCATTACCTGGCTATTACAAATATTACAAAAGAATTTTGACAAATTTTGCAGGAAAGAGTCAAAGGTTTAAACAGTATTTTAAAATTAAACCAAATAAACAGATGACCAGAAAACATGTAACTTTTTTAGTATCGGCCTAGTCAGCCGACATTCTCTATACAAATGTATTTCACGAGCGCTCTCGACGCTGGTACAACCCGAGAATGTAAACAATCCATTCCTTCATTCCTCCTAGGCGCCGCGACACGACGCTCCGTCTTACGGCCGGCGCTCATTGCTTATGGCATATTGCTTACTGATTATTGCTTATTGCTAGTTGCTTGTTAGCAACTTCCGGGTGACGGGCGACGCCGGAGACGCCCGTGGATCTATATGGCGACGCTAACGACACTCTAACAAGCAAAGCTTTCAAATACAGTGCTTTCAAACGATTAGATGAAATTCAGATCGTGTTTAATGATTCTGACTAACACCAAGAAATAATGTAGACATGAAATTGCAAATTATTATGATTTTTACTTTGTATAGTTAGTCATCTGAAAAAGAATTATTGGCAAGAAATTGATGCGTTTTCTTAGAAAGATTTCTGATCTCATCTACGAGTACCTAAGCTATTAATCAAATGGATGGTGAATACATAATTTTTTTTTGGACAGTAAGCTAGCGAATGAGTGACGAGAGCGTTACGAAAAGCGAGGCGAACGCTTCGTATGTCACTGTAGGAGCAAGAGAGAGCAGTGCGCGCGCACATTTTCTTTCTCTCTTCCTATCGTATAGATGGAGCAGAAGTTTTACTTCAGTTGTGTGGTCTAAAGCACACTTGTTTTTTTAAGATGGATTATTCTGGAAAAAATCAATAAATACACATTCGGTTAAGATTCGATTTTTGAATTATTTTCGCCAACTGCTCCTTCAGATTGTGAGTCGAGAGTCTTACCCTTCGACCATGGTAAGCTGTACAAAAAGGGACACAGCCGTAATTGATTCAGAAATCGTACACATTGGTAACGCTGCGCAGTGTTAGCTTTTGAAAACAATTATTAAAGACATCGTTCATCTAACAGGTAACACTTTCGGGCGAAAGGAGGAAATTAAGATTATACGCCGTGCAATTTCAATATCAAGGAAACTGTTAATGGAATTTAAAAAAAAAATTCTAAAAATTTACTCGCAAACACCTAATAATAACGGTGTGTACTCGATAGTGCCAACGTCAATGATCTGTTTGTATTGAACACAAAAGATTCGATCAGATATCTAGTTAAATTAACATTATTTGAAATTTTCATGAGCTTGACATTGCTTTAAACTTTTAACTGTTTAAAAATTACCTTCACTCTGCCCCTGTAAGCGCTAATTTCAGCACTTTAGAATGTATGAGAATACTAGCAGAATAAAACATAGTGTTCTGCGCACTTACATACATATAATATAAGTACTGCCCACATTAAATTTCATTAAATTTGTGGGCAAATGAATGAATCGATTCATTTTTAAGTAACGACTCTCAAACCGAGATCAGTAATAAAAAAATTTAAACAATATTTTTTTATTACTTTCGTATAAATGTGGTTTTAGTGAAATGTTTATACATCTTGTATTCTCTCCTGGAAATGGCAAGTTTAGTGTCAGCCTAGAAATAGAATGGACCACATGCCAATGGAAACGATTAAGTACCCGACTCTATGCATAATAATGTATGTGAGAATGTATAGGTACCTGGGCATTCAAGTCGTCATTCAGCGACTCCTGAAAAAGCTTTCACCTCGGTTTAACTTTAGACAAATAATGTTCCCGAGACGTAAAGCAGATTGGATAATAAATGTCCTTATCGTGACATGCATTAAGATTTAATATTCCTTGGCACCCGCTCAAATTATACAGGCCGAACTTTTCGGTTTTATCCCCGGCTTATTAATCATACTGGATTTGTTACAATGCTGCCAGAGCAAAACAAATATATTTAATGTATTGGTAAATTCTCGTGTGATCTTTATTTAGTCGTAGGTACCCTACCTATAATTTAAACCGTTATATTTTTACCTGTTCATGGTTTTTGGCATCAGTATAATCAACATCAAACCATTTTGCAGGTTAACCTCTCTGCTACCTCGATTGACCCTATATCTACCATCTCTTGGCATTGCCCCTTTAATTAACTTATGTTCTTTTTGTATTGTATTTGATATTTGTATATCTTTGGTCGGATTTTATAAGAGCTTTTATTAAAACAGCGTTAACTGAGTTTAAATAAATTTGGTGGTTAAAACAAATTTTCTGTGTCATCGTGTCATCATGTAAAAGATAACAATAAGATCGCTTCCATATTTTCTTTATTTAGGAGAATGGACAAAGTGATGAAAACATAAACCCTTACAGCTTGATTATTTGCAGTAAAGTCGTATTTTAAGAAGTTCAATCTTCCGATTTTATCGAGACATTCTGAAAAGCTGTATTAGCATCCCTTGGGGTAAAATTTTGGCTTCGTCATTTATATTTTTTTATCCTTTTTTTTGTCTTTCCCCTTCTTCTAACATGCAATTGGCTGAATCCTTTTTTCTTACACGATTTTTTTTCATTTTACTTAATTTTTAAGATTCTTTCTTCGTCTCTTACATGTCATTTTAGACTTCCTTCTACATGTTACTTCATTTTAAAGTTTATTTTTTCCTTTCTATCGTAATTTTACTTCCTATCTATACGTAATTTTTGAATTCCTTTTCCATCTCACTTCATTTCAAAATGTATTTCTTCCTTCTTATTTAAAATTTCTTTCTAACTTCTCTAACACGTAATTTTTGACTTCCTTCTTCAACTTACTTCATTTTTAAGTTCCTTTCTTCTTCTCTTATATGTGATTTGGTTTCATAATTCTGCTTGTCTGTAATTTTTGCTTCATCCTTCTTACATGCAAATTTTACATCGTCAGTTTTATCGTCTGGCTTGGCGCACGGATTTATTATGAAAAGATCAATCTCTCTGGAAGAATATAATTTCGCAAGAAGTGTGAAGCAGACCCATCCTATTGAAATACACAACGACCGCGATGTTTTAGCAGGTTTGTTTTGTAATCAGTTATGAAATGGATCGTCACTTGTATTTTCAGTATGGATGGGAATACGGGGAAGTTAAATCTGCGGTAGATATTAAAGAACAGGGTACTCTGCTACGACCGTCGGTGTCCTATTTAGCTAATAATTTGGGTTATGTGTTGGTTGCAATAAAAACGTTCAATTAGTTCAGTTGAACAAACAGATTTTTGGCGGCCTCCACGGTTGGAGGAAAGGCTCTCGACTAACAATCTGAAGTTCGCTGGTTCATATCCGTTCCGTGATTATTTTATTATTTATTTCACTAATAACTATTTAAAAAATAATTTATCGTTTATTTTCGGCACGTTCCAGAGCGGAAGATATTTTCAGTATCGCCCTGGTGCAAGACTACCACTAGGAATTTAAAAGTTGCTTGAAATGGCTTTAGACGTGTTTGGTGGCCAGATCTGAATAGCTAGGTACTTCCCCACCTTCCTCAAACCAATCTCCTTCCCCTCTACTTCAGCCACTACCTTCCACCTCACAACATACCCAAATTGAGGGTGCCATAGTCTCAGTGGCTCCAGACGGAAGCATTTCGGACTCTTCACAAAAATAAATAGATAATATAAGTATCTACCTATCTAACTGGGTCCCTCAGTGTGATTAAAATATTAAGTGAATTCCAATTTGGGAGGCGGGTATGGGTACCTACCCTACCCCTCTGCCATTTATTAGTTGCCCCAAGTAGTACGCTACGTTTGGTATCTTAGCAGGGGTTCCAGGGTTCATGCGGTGAGATTTGTCCGGATCTTGGCGGCGGCGGATCCAGATCGGGAGAGACTCGTTGAGGGAGACCTTATGACCTCTCACGGAACATCGCCTTGCACCGCAGTGGGATCAATTATGTCCGTCGCTCCTGGACATACTGATTCCCAGATTCCTACCAACCCCTCGTACCTTTTTATTTCCTAAAACTTCCTCTCCTTCCTTTGCTATAAAGATCGACAACATAGCATTCCCAAAGATGACAAAAGGGAATTATTTTCCTCAGGGTCCCCTGTGTGGAGCCAGTAAAAAAAAATTAATAAATCGCAGAATATGGGTTTATGCACTATAAAAATTGCACGGTGCATTTAAAAAACAAAATAATGAGATACATATTACAAAACAACTGCAATATAAAAATACGTCACCGATTCACGTGCATGTATAATACTCAGTAATCAGTAATAAAGTGTGCCCTCGTTTTATTTATTGTTATCCAACCATTGATGTGATTTTATATGAATTGGTTGTAATTTTTTTTTTTTTTTTAAATATATATTTATTTTTAAAATATTACATGGTTAATACATTATATAAAGTTTTTATTTCAAGAATACATGGTTTAATAAGTTTACACCTTTTTTTAGGAGCAAAGCTCGTGACAAAAAAGGCGGAGAAAACGAATGTAGTTAAAAAATAAAAATAAAAAAAATTTACTAATGGTAAAGTAACACATATTTTTTTATATATACGAGTATAAAACTAAGAATAGGTAATATAATTAACAGTAAGCTAGAAAAATCGTTTATATTATATAATATGTCTATATATTTTTATATAGTATATGTATGAAACATATAAAAGAAGTAATGTAATACAACGAAGAGGAGGAGATAAAAAAGAAAGGATGAAGATAAAGAAAGAAAAAGGATATCTGATATAACAAGTTGTGTTGAGAAATATAGTATTTAAAAAGATGAAGTGATTGTAATAAGCTACATATAAAGAGCTTTTATTGATTTTTTGAATTTTTTATAATTTTTTTCCAATCTTAAGTTAGCTGGTAATTGGTTAAACCATTTAACTCCAATATATTTATAGTATTTTTGGGCTGTGGTGGTGTTACAGCGTGGGAGAGTCATAGTGCCGAGAATATGTGTTCTAATGCTGTTAGAAAAAGGAGTAAAGCTCTCATTATTAAAGCAATCTTTGTGTATTTGTAAGATTGTGATTTTTTTGTAGATAACATGAAGTGAATGTACTTTAAAATCTTGAAATAGTTTGACGGTGGGGTAATCGTATGGCCTTTTTAAAATTATTTTTATGATTATTCTTTGAATGATTTCCAATGGTAAAAGAGAAGTAATACATATATACAAACTACATATTTACATGCATATGGGGAATACATATTTATTCTAATTATGCGTATTAATGTGGTTTCTCATAAATATAATAAAATACTAAAACTTCCAGAATGACCCCAACAAATCGCCCGTATGTGGTGTAATAAAATTTTGACAAACAGTATAATACGATTTTCCAAATTATTTTTAACAACGGACCTTGCCTATGAGCGTTGGATTTTTTAACGATTTACATCCAGCGACCACAAGGTTCTCGTTTATGAATGGAGGGATCGTGAGTCATAAATTTTAGTATAATCGTGCAGTTAAATTTAATAAACAAACCATTTTTAAAAATAGTCAAATAAATTAACACTCAGTTAAAGACAATTCGAACGATAATTGGAAACATTAGGAGGTCCATAATAATTTCTAACCGCCCCGAATACTACCTCAGAGGGAGAAGATCTGAGTAAACATTATGTATATATCGCTTTATAACCACTGGAGCGCTTTTACCATAATATGGCACTATTTAAAATACCTCCGATTGATTTGCTGCCAATTTTGGAAAATTTTCCCTTACTTTTATGTAATTAAGTAGAAGTTAACGATTTTATAATATTTTTTATACATCCTACGAAAATATGATAATCGACAAAAGAAATGTGAATTTATTGGCTATATAGAACTATAAATGAGTTTGTATGTCTTCATATTAAAATTTGGAGATTTTTTTTTTTTTAATATGGGCGGAAAATATTCAAAATGATCACCAAAAAATCTTTAGCAAGTTGAGAAAAAAGTTTTAAATTGCGCTGTCGCTCCAGTGGTAGTATTTATATTTCACCTATCTTAACTAAAACTGAAATAAATATTTCGAAATACTCAGATCGACAAAAATAAGTTAAAATAATTATTTCAACCTTATGAAAATATTGTGATTTATTTCCGAACAGTTTTGGGCAGAAAACGTTTCCCACGCCTGTTTAGCAGACAACTAAAATATTACGGTGAAACCTAATTAATGTAAAAACTGTCATGCGCTTTACATTGAAATGTTAAAAAAATAACGAAGGGGATTCCAACACACGTCGAAATAATAATAATGAACATGGGAGTTGCTACCAAGAACTCCCCTGCAAACTAACACAGGCTATCACAATTAACTTCTTATCTCATACACATCGCTGTTTACAAAAGGGTTAATTATTTTGTCACCAATTGGTATAATTTATCAAATTCATTTTATCTTACTAATTACCTTTCCTGCTGCTCTTTTTATTTTTTAAAAAAATAATTTTCCTCAGGGCCTATATGTTATCTGTGGAGATTCTGTGTGGAAGTACTTTTTAAGGAAAAGGAGGAGAGGATGTTTTGGAAAGGAAAATAGTATTATAGTTGGGTCGGAATCTAGAGGTTTGTGTGTCCAGGAGTGTTAGACGTATGAATCCATCCCTTCCGCTGCGGTGCAAGATGAAGGGTGGAGAGAGACCGGATGGTGTTGATCCGGCCCGCATCCGTCGCCAATACATGGACTGCTATGTCAACAAACGTAGCGAACCACTTGGGATGACCTGTGAGGTGTTTGTTATACCCGACTCCCAAATTGGAAGGTTGAACGTGTTTTGTTACACGGAAAGATTTAATAAAATGTAGACTCCGATAATAATTAGTATATAATTTTTACGGTTCCTCAGATGGACAACTCAGAAACATGCTATTTTAACACCACTTTGACAGTCGAATAGGGAAATGAATCTCCAACAGGCAAACAGGCATTTTACACCCCCAGTTCGCGTCGTACATATCAGAGACGTACGTTCACTATCATTACCAAATCTCCGACCTATGTTTATTACATAAAAACAAATGTTATGTAACATTATCCAATTCATAAATTGAGAAAAAAATATAATATGAATACCAAAATGTTCCCAATCATCTGAAGCAAGTGAGACTGTGACATCCTCAATGGGGGTAGGTATATAACGAAGCTATAGGTATTGAAGAGGGTAAGGAGATGGATACGGGGAATGTAGGAAAGCACCTGGCTATTCAGAACTGGTTGCCAAACACGGCTAAATTCAAGTGTTTCGATTCTGAACAGTGGTATTTCACGATGGCGATACTGAGAGTAAGCGTATTGGTCGTTCGGTTTTAGGTTATTTTTTTGTTTTTTTTAAGTGTGTTTATTCAGTTTTAATTTTACAATATTTTATCTTACGAAACTGATCAATTAGTTTGATTGTAAGAAATCTCGCATTTTTTCTATTTAATTAATACTATACACTTTTCAGTTTTATGTAGTAAATACTAAATATAGCTTAATATTAAAATTATATTACACGGATGTTATGTATGTTTATTACAAGATGGTATTTAGCGAATACATATCCTTTTTAGTTTTGAAATGAGATCATGTTTAGACTACAAGGACGTTATTTATCTTGTTCCTACCTCTCCCTAACCATCACCTTGCTGGAAAAGTATTTAAAATTTGGAACAATTGCCAGAACAATAGTGAAAAATTTTGTGCATTTGTTTTGAAAACAGAAGACGATTAGGAACTACCTTGGAAGCAAGTTGGTGTTGGTATTTTTCGTTTACACTATTTTATTGTTCTCTATTTCGTGTACAATATCATACTCAATCGTTTTGTTATGGCGATAGTTATCTCAAAGTACCACAAGAAGAGGACTGTATCACTATATTGTGAATGTGTCATGTGTTCCTTCGCAGAGATACAGTGATAAGTGATTATTCATTCCTTTTTCCTTGCATATATTGTTTTTCCCTACACATACTATGGGTCCATCCATAAATTACGTCACACCTTAAGGGGGGAGGGGAGTAGAGAAGTGTGACATTGTGTGACAAGGGGTATAGGGGGTTCGTCAGCTCTATGACGTCACATGTAAAAAGAAAATTAACTATTTTTAGATGTAAACTTGCAAAATATGTGACATCACACTAGGGGGGAGGGGGTCTCACTAATGTGACGACGTGTGACAGGGACGGGGGGGGGGGGGCAAAAATCAATAAATTCGTGTAACGTAATTTATGGATGGCCCCTATCACCCAATCCCAGAAAACCCCATTTCGTCTCGTTTAGTTTCTAATATTTACAGTCCATTTCCTGTCATGACCGGTCAGTGGCTGAGTTGGCATCGCGTTTCGATTCCACCCAGGCATCGTTTGTTCGATTCCTCGTCTGGCTAAGTCCTCCATCACGATACAAGCAACATTTTCCGCTTACTGTGGTGGTAGTAGGAGAATTTCAAATATTGTCGGGTTATTCATAATCCAATGTTTGCCTTATTTTTTTTTACAATTTTTCAAGTGCATTTAAAGAACAACAAGTGTTTCAAGTGCATTTAAAGATGTAATTCATAAGTAGGATACAACAGATAATACTTATATTAGAAATTAAAGCATGGAACCAATGAAAAAAATTAATAATACTGTTTTGAAGAGTTTTAATTTTCAATGAACATTTGTTACTTAAATTTTTAATTTTCTGCGACCGATTTCAACACATCCGTGTCATTCACGAGCAAACTTTAAACTAACTTAAAAATTCTATACAAGTACAAAAATTAATTAGGTGGGGGTAGTGGGAGGGGAGATTTCGGAGGAGTGGGAGAAAGGTGGGAGGAGTCAACGTTACTTGGAAACATCGTAAGTAAAGGTGATTTACATGGGGCTATTATTTTATTCACTAAATTAATTTTAGATTTATTTTTTTTGTTAATTTCTAAAGTTTCTAAAGCGCACAAATTAAAATATGAATTTACATTGCAATGTTTAAACTTAGTGTTTTCTTTTTTGAATTTGTTGAAAGTTATATTGAAGATGTCTATATATATAAGGTGTGTGTTATGAAAATGGCAGTTACTCAATTGAAAGTTTTATTTGTTCGTCTTTATGTTGTTACATCACTTTATAACAGATTTCCTGTACTAATGTAGGTTTATGACATAATTAAAGACTACCGAACACATAGGTACTATCTGTATACGGTGGTACAATAGTTGAGATAATGTCATATTAAGATCTTTATTACCCTGATTTTATGTCGTTTATAAAACTGGCTTGATAACTTACTTCATTAAGGACAACCTAATTGCGCTGAGCAAGGTTACCTACGATCTATGATGGGAACATTATTTCAAAAAGGAAGCATTTGAAGCTTTTTAATATTTTTCTGTGTTAACCAAATACTCATCACTTAGTTAAACTTGTCAAGAGCGTAGCTATAGCATTCGCGTGGGAGGGTGGTTCGACCTTAAGGGACGGGGGAATGCGAAATAATGAAAAATCATCCAAAATTATATGTTTTTCTTGTTATTATAGATTATAATAAACAATGAGTAAGAAAGGAGATTTTCTCAATACCTTCTCCAATCTTTCCAAAGAAGTCTTCTCAAGTATTTTTAAATCCCTACCAAACATAGGTGGGATTCCGATTTCCAATTTTTCAAGTACTAAAGGATCACCTTAAAACAGTTCATTCCAGAGGGATGAAATATTATAATGCGATGCCGGAAAACAACAAAAACTACACAAAATAATAACATCAATAGAGATTGTGAGAAACACAAATCAAGGTCAAATTTAATAGTGCTCAGTAATTTGTAAACTTTAATATAGGATAAAAAATAAAATAACTAAACTATCTGCGAAATATTTGGTGAAGGCATTGATAACGTCGTCGAAACCCCGAAAGCCTTCGTCTTTCTCATATTCTTCCTGTTTCCACTTCCCTAACATGCCTTTCAATAACATACCCAGAATTATAGATGTCACATAATGAATGCTGGCCACAACGTAATTTAACCAACTTTGGACACATTACTCGTCAAACTGAGGACTCCAACTTGGAGAAAATCATAGTCACTGTCAAAGTAGAAGAAGCAGAAGAAGGTCACCAATGCACTGGAGTGACCAAGTATCATGTATAAGTTGGTGTCCGCAGCTCTCCATGCAGCGCAGAACCGCAAAGGGTGTAGGAGCCTTGTCCACCATGGAAACTGGAATAGGGGTTACGATCCTAAGCAATGAGGAACCCTACATTATTAATTGTTTTTGTGCTTAATTCGTAGAACTCCATAAATTTTTAAAAATTATGTTTAAATTTAAAATTTCGGGGAAAACAGATTCCGAAGTACTCCACATGTCCACATAATAGAGTGTCTGCTGTCTTAATTAGTTTCTCAGCAAATTTGTTTAACCGGTAATAAATAAAATGAGACACCTTCAAAAATTGACATTTGGATTCGTATAAATAAGTCGTCTCAAAGTGGTTTAACCACAGTTTTAAAATGGCATCGTAAGCTGAAGCTTCTACAACAAAAATAAAAATTAAAATACTCACAGAACTTGATAAGAAAATTATTAAATTTTAATTAAAGTAGTTTTAAATATAATGCAACAAAGCTATTCAATTCTATACCTCCTGAAATTAGAAACACTCGAAGCAAAAGTGCATTTAAAAGTAGGATCATTGATCACCTCAAATAAACAAATCCATCAGGAGTATTTAATAACATTCTTTCCTTTATGCCTACTGTGTGAATATATGTAACCATGTACCTACTGCAATCTTCTATATAAATATATATAACATAGTTGAATTGTATGTTTAAAAAAAAAAATTATATCAAGTTGTCTTTTTCATAATATTTTTCATTATATCACATAAACGAAATCATAGATTTGTAAATTCTCATAAATTGCCATATCAATATAGGCGTTTCATACCTAGTGATATAGGCAATACGTCATTATTATAACCAAATGTAATATGAAAATAATGAAATTTAAAAAAATAATAATTATAATTTAATTAAAAAAAAAGAGAAATCGACTTAAAAAGAGTCCCACTGGCTGCAGCCATTAAAAAAAATGATTGATTTTTCATTATAAAGCTTCGTTTTTCTAATTAGTACCTATGCGGCGTGTTTAATATACTGAAAAAAACGGAGCAAGAAATTCACAATATGTACAATGTTCATTGAAGAAGATAATGTTTTTGTGTTTATGTTGTCCTCTCATTCACTCGTCCCGTCCGTATTACTGTAAAAAACGGTGCAAATTGGACAAAAATAATATGAACCGTTTAAATATAAAACGTCTTAACTTCGTGACCACCTTTCACGTTGGCGTTGGCGTCATATCGTAATGATGGGGACAGTAATTGCTCGCTGCCCTCAAATTGTTTAATGTATTTCATTACATTACTTATTACGATATTGCTCTCAATCTCTTCAATCTTAACGCTGCTTTACGCACGCTTTTTTATACATTACGAACTTATTATACGCGTTAAAAATTCCTGTGTTTTTTGTTGATTTGATAATAGGCAATTGGAGGGGACCCCACCACTTTCCCATATTGTTTCCTCCTTCACATTAAGATTCTATTTTATTGAACAAAGCAACATTTATTTTAACTATTCTAGACCCTCCAATGTCCATGCATACGGGGTTAGAAAGCAGTACGCAAGTACTTACATTAACATAATAAAAAAGAATAATAAATGTCATGGATAAGTAATGTATAGTATTCATTTTTGGTTGGCGCGTGTGGGTACCGCTGCCCCGGGAATCATTTATTAAATAACGAACACCTCTGCCATAGGTCACTCCAAGTGGTTAACTATGTTTGGTGAATTGGCAGGAGTGCTCAGGTTCATGGGGTGAGGTTCGTCAAGGTCTTGGCAGCCGATGCGTCTACCCACCTGCTTCGCGGTGAGCCGGATCAAGAGAGACTGTTGAGGAGGTCTTTTGAACTCTCCAGCCAGAATTCAGCCAGAAAGGATGGATTCATACGTCCGTTACTCCTGGACATATTGACCCCAGATTCCTAACCCCCCCTCATATCGAATTCCTTTCCAGAACTTCCTCTTCTTCATTTCCTTAAAAAAATCTTCCACGCAGCATTTATTAAGATGATAAAAAAAAACTAATAATAAAAATTATACTAAAAAAACCTCCAGACTCTCAAAATTCAAAGTTTAAACATTTAAAAACTTATTTATAAAAAATTCAATCGTGCAAATTATAAAAGAAAAAGATAAATACTCATTCATAACTGAAAATCGTACTAGACTTAAACATGTATTTGTGTGCCCCAAATTAAACACTTCTTTTGCCCAACACCATTAAACTCACCAAGGAAAATTATTTTTCAATAACCTACCAATAGAAATCAGAAGCATTAGGAATAAAGTTCAATTATTGAACTCCATCAAAAAGTATTTTAGAGAATGTCACACTAAAAATCATACTTGTTTTTCTTCTTACTGAATACATCTATATTTGTATCTTTTAGTTAACGGTCTGATTGCTATGTGTCTGTTTTAACTGCACCTATATATTGAAATACATGACTATAGTAAATAGTAATTGTACATATATGAAATTATTAACTGTATTAACTGCATTGCATTAACTGTACACGTGACTGTATTTGTACATATTATATGAAATGTAAACTCTTCTTCCATCCACAAGCGAATGCTTTTAATGGAAGACCAGTAATATTATTATATGTAGCAATTTTAAGATAAACAAATATAAAAAAAAAATTCAACAATATAGGACCTGTGAAAAATTATTTTTCTCAGAGCCTTCTGAGTGGAGCTAATATAAAAAAAATATATTTTTTACAATTGTATAAGTAACTAGCGAGTACTCGGCTGCGTTCCAATGCCACTCGAAGAAAGAAAGTGTTTGTGTTCACCCCCTCCCACGACCCTCCCCCCCCCCCTCTGCTCAACTTCCGTCATTCCCCATCCCCTCCCTCCTTTCCTCTCTACCGCTAAACTATATGAATTACACACAATTTTCAAACCACTCGCACGTCATCTATTGTAAAAATGTTATACAAATTTCACAAGAGCTCACCATTATACACAGAAACCATCGCGGGCGTGCACACAACAACTCACCAAAATTTCATCGCAATCACCCTGGATCAATGATATAAGAACGCATACCGGACTAACAAAGAAACATTTATTTTTATTTATAAAGAAAATTATAATTTGTAAATAATTATACAAGAACAGCAGCTAAAGTACCTAATAATAATTTTATAATTTAATAAACTGTCAACTGAGTTTTCTTTGTTTACTCTACTAAGTTTTCCACGTAATTGAGGCAGATACGGCCAGTAAGCAGAGCTCATTATAAATTATAAAGCTGCATACGAAAGAACTGATTGTAATCTGTCTCTTTTGTTCTCATTGTCTCGCCTGGGGTCTCCGAGAGATTCATTTCCGATATCCTTTCAGCTTAAAAAAATATCAAACTTTTATGTGAATATGTATTTATTCTGCATTAAATAATTTATTAGCAGTTTTTAAAGAGTTCTTAGAATTTTTTTCTTTCAAGCTAGCAACGTTCCTTTATCCACGAACATAATTTTTTTATTGTTATATTTTTCTATTGTTCATTCATTTGTTTCATAGAATAATGTTAAATCTTGGACGAAATAAAGCACCCGTAAAATTCATATAATCAATAGATTAAGTTCTTGAAAAATATGACAATTTTTTTTGCACCATCTCTTTTATCAATATGATGAAAATAATACAGTGTGTTTAGTATGGGATTCAAAAAACTTTCTAATAAATGTTCCTGAAATATTCTTAAAGTTGAAGGCATATTACATCAACGTAATAAGTAATAGGGCTGTATCTTCCCACCTTCTCCGAGATTTGAGATTATCAGTAAAAAATGTGCGAACATACATTTCATTTTCAAAAAACCTAATACACCCCATAACTCAAATTTGTTTCTAGAAAACTTTGATACAATTTCCTTGTAAGCGACAAAACAAAACAGGCTGATGTGCCGTAGCAGTTCTCAAAAAAGTTGGAACGCCACAGTGAACTACAAAACTGTGTCCAAATAATTGGCCCGTTGATTCGAACATTAATGTCGTTGTAAATTTAAATTAAGATTAGGCAGAGACCGCGCACCGAGCCCGGTTCAACGTCCGTCAGGCCGTCACTGCAGTCAGGTGATGAGATTTCTTCCCGCGATGGGAAAGTAACTAATTTGTCTGATCCGGGTACCATCAGGTACTAACCCTAATTATGACGGTTCGCGGCGCTCATTACGGTTTAGTTTCGCCGCGAGTGTCACCGACTGTGTTGGTCATCGTCACAAATTGGGTGACATTTTAATGGTGCATGATTAATGGTGGATTTTGAAATCATGTGTATTTGATGAGATTGTGGAGTATTTTTGAGATACCTGACTACGCGAGTAAAACTACACTGTACACAGGTTTTGTCATTATGTACGTCGGGAAAGCAGAATTTTGTTTAATACCTGGCTTAATTTTGTTAAATGATTTGGCTGGATTAGCAGTAGACATATTCAGTTTCAATAAAAGACCATAAGGATGTCTGTTGAGGGAGACCTATTGACCTCTCCACCCGGACTCCGTCGACCCATCGTCTTCCACTGCAGTGGGAAGAGTGGTTTCATACTGCCGTCGCTCCTGGACACATTGACTCCCAAATTCTCACTTCCCCTACTTCTCACTTTTCCCTAAAAATACCCTCCACACAGCATCCTCAAAGATGACATAGGCCCCGAGTGAAAATATTTCCTAAGGGCCTCCTGTGGGGAACTATCTTAACATGGATATTTATGACATTACAAATATTGTAAAACCTGAATTTTATGTACAAAAGATTTATTAATAAAAAAAGTTTATATTACCAATAAAGATTAAAAATCGAATGTAATCGCTCCTCAAACAAATAGTTTTTTTTTCTTCTATGGATTCTATTGATTTAGGTAGGGAAAATATTCATGGGTATCGCAGAATGTTGATATGTAAAACAATATCTACTCACACCGCTGCACTAACTTTTTTTACAGCATTTTAAAAACGTGTTATTTAATAATTTTTATATATCACTTCTTCTAAAACAGCAAACTTATTTTGTGGCACCATTTTAATTCAAATTAATAAATTACTTTGTTTTTACCACTATAATTGATTATAAAAAACCGACATGTTTCATATGCCAAGCTTACTTCATCAGGGTTTTAATAATACTATTATAATATAATAATTTATAATATATAATTTAATAGTATTATCAAAACCCTGATGAAGTAAGCTTGGCTTACGAAACATGTCGGTTTTTTATAATCAATTATAGTGGTAAAAACAAAGTAATTTATTAATTTGAATTTTTATACAATTTTGTATTCTATAATAAATAATATTTCATTGATAAAAATACAAATAACTATAATAATTATGCATCAGAAAAGAGAAACCCCTAAGTTAAACCAAATTATTAAATTGGAAACATTTTACTTTAAATACCTTTAATCAAATTTTAACAATGGAGTAAGTGGGGAAATCAAAAAGGGCAAGTTATTCATATTAAAAGCAATTTGAGTTTCATTATAAGTAATAAAATAAAATACTTTTTTGTTTAAAACCACAAGTTTTGTATTTAATTTTATTATAATATTTTATTTCATTATAGTATGTCAAACCACAAAGTGATTGCTTTCTACAATAATATTCATTATAAGTATCTATTTGGAAATTATAAAAATATTTCGTGTGTACGTGGCTTCAACACAGTTTTAAAATGCCTTCAAAAGGCGATACAGTTGTCATTTGCACAGCAAAACCAGTTAAAATATTTTAAAAAATAAAATGTAGTGCTACACACTAAACTTGTAACGATATATATTTTTTTTAATCAGTATAAAAATGTTTTAGGTAAGAATAGCGATGCGACAATTTCTTTTTAAATTAAGACCAACGTTTCCGGGTTACGAATATCTTAACAATATTTATAAAATCTCCAATTACCACCACATCAAGCGAATAATGTTGCTTGTGTCGTGACAGCTGAAAAATTGAACGCACGTTGCTCGGGTGGGACCCAAATGCGATGCCAACTCGGCCACTGCCCAGGTTCTACCTGTCCCATTTTTAAAATTCGAATACTGCGTACTGGTGACCCGACAATTCATCCTGCGACAATTCATCCTGCGACAGTTCATCCGGCGACAGTTCATCCTGCCGACAGTTCATCCTGCCGACAGTTCATCCTGCCGACAGTTCATCCTGCCGACAATTCATCCGGCGACAATTCATCCTTCCAGATCATTTAGAAGATTTTTTCTTCAAGTAAGTATGCAAAGAGGATATACGGCCGTACAACCAAAATCGATAAACTTATATCTGAAGGCATCTTGAGTGGAAATCCGCTGTACAAATACTTTTACTAACAATAATTTCGACTCTCCGAAGAAGCATGCGTTAATAACAAAATACGACATACTTATACGTGCAGTCGGCTTAGCAAAAAATCGTAAAGATTCCTACTTGCATATAATATAACTTTTTTATCTGAAATTAACACCATGTTCTTAGGGTGAATTGACTAATTTAAAAAAAAACACAAGAGTCCCAACCGTCTCGAGCCAGTGAGTGCCAATGGCATCCCCAATTTTGGTATGGTGTGATGCTGAAGGTAGTGGGGAGGGGAAGGAGATGTGGAAAACATATCTTCCTGGCTATTCAGATCTAGTCACCAAACACGGCTTAAGCCATTTCAAGTAATTAGACTAAACCAATATACACTGTACAACAGCGAAAAAATTTAAACAAATCATATGAGTGGGGAGGGGAAGGAGATGTGAAAAATTCTGCTGATTTGAAAAAATGCTATTCAGATATAGTTACCAAACACGCCTAAAGCCATTTCAAGTAACGTTTCAATTCTGAATGAATAGGTAGATACTGATAAATAGCAAAATACGATATATTTATATGTGCATCTACTTAAGACTTAGGAGGCGGACATGTTTACCGTCGCCCCGGGAACCATTTATTGGATAACCAACACCCCTGCCATAGGTCATCCCAAGTGGTTCTCTACGTTTGGTGAATTATAAGGGTTCTTTTTTAATTTTTCTTTATTCATTACTTACAAAATATGGTAAACTAATTAGTGGATTTTTCGACCACGATGCTAGGCTGATGCCCGTGTTATGGTGGTCGATTATATGCCCGTGTTATGGTTGCCCGGGTTCTTGGAGTGATGCTTGTCAAGGTCTTGTTGGCGAATACTTTTCCTCACCTACTGCGTGGCGGTCCGGATCGGGAGAGATTACTTGAGGCAGCCGGCTTAAGCCGTGTTTGGTGACTAGATCTGAATAGCCAGGAAGATATGTTTTCCACATCTCCTTCCCCTCCCCACTACCTTCAGCATCACACCATACCAAAATTGGGGATGCCATTGGCACTCACTGGCTCGAGACGGTTGGGACTCTTGTGTTTTTTTTTTAATTAGTCAATTCACCCTAAGAACATGGGGTTAATTTCAGATAAAAAGTTATATTATATGCAAGTAGGAATCTTTACGGTTTTTTGCTAAGCCGACTGCACGTATAAGTATGTCGTATTTTGTTATTAACGCATGCTTCTTCGGAGAGTCGAAATTATTGTTAGTAAAAATATTTGTACAGCGGATTTCCACTCAAGATGCCTTCAGATATAAGTATATCGATTTTGGTTGTACGGCCGTATATCCTCTTTGCATACTTACTCGAAGAAAAAATCTTCTAAATGATCAGGAAGGATGAATTGTCGCCGGATGAATTGTCGGCAGGATGAACTGTCGGCAGGATGAACTGTCGGCAGGATGAACTGTCGGCAGGATGAACTGTCGCCGGATGAACTGTCGCAGGATGAATTGTCGCAGGATGAACTGTCATGGAACCCTGCGTACTAGTGAGAGTATGTATAGTGTATAGTGCACCATATATGCTTCAATGACCTCAGTGTTCTATAAATAAAATCAAACATTGATGTCTCTTCCTTATCCCGCCGGAAACACGTGTTCACTGTCACATGACGTCACACGTGTCAATTGAGGGGGATCAGGATATGGGAGAGTGCTTATTATTAAAAGCTTGATATGATAGCGCTACAGGAAGGGAATTCCAGGAATACTTTTTCAAGTGCCTATAAAAGTACTTATTGAAATGACAGATCGGTTTTTGAATATACTTTAATAATGAACTGTTTTGAAAAACATTATGGCTATAAAATATATTACGAGTATATCGATCATGGAAATTTGAAATGTTCTAAAGGACATAAAATCCAAAAAATGAGTTAAATATGTAATTTTTTTCTGTTGTTTTACTCTTTCGATCTGTTATTGGTTTTTATTAGAACAACTCTCTTTTTAAGACTTTTGAAGGTTATTCCCATCAATGTAATATATCATTTAAGAAGAAGATAACGCAAATAATTATAATGAATATGAAAGAGAACAAACTAACAACTAACTAACCATCGCGCCGTTTCTCCGCAGGGGTAGGCAGAGAGGACGGACCGCCAAACAACTCGGTTCGTCTAACCGGGATGAGCGCCTTACCAATAAGGCCACTACCACCTTGCCACCTATTATCAAACCGTCATATTTGTCAATCTCATATTTCTAATTTTAGAATTGACAATATTATCTTTGACTAATTTTCGAGAGGTTCTGGGTTCGAGTCTCATATGCGACCGTTATCTTTTTATTTTTCTGTGTCTTGTTCTCTTTCATATTTTCGTTTAGATTATAAGTGGTATCTTTTTCGTCAATGATATAAAATATTTCTTTTGTGAAACTACTTAAGTGAAAAATTTTCCAACCATGCAAAATATTCTTAAAAATAATAATTTAGTTCCCGTATTTCATATTATGACATTGACCCCACCTCTCAAATCTGGCCCCTTGCGGCTTGTGCTGGCGCAGCAAATTGAGCTCTAAGTGCACCAATTAATGGGCACGACAGATGGAAGTCGGCTGGACCGGTAATCTTAATAAGGGAATAATTACCTTGTCGTACGATGTGCATGTCATTTTTCAGAATTTAAATTAATGTTTTAGTACATACAGATATGGCTCGATGTTATGTTTAAAGATTTAAAAAAATATTCATCCTGGACCTGAATAGATGTGGCACAATAAATAATAATTATCCAAAACAAAGGAAGTCATTCCTATTATATCAACAACATCTGTTGCTGGATGAGTTATTCGAACTCTCCTCACCATCAAATCGTTTTACAGCGCCATCTAGATTTGTTTTGCCTTTGAATGGTCACCGTTAAACACTGATTCTCATTTGATTAATTTGGTCAAGAGTAAAAGCAGTTCAAGAATCGATGTTTAACGGGACTGTTCAAATGACAAAAAATTAAACTCCCTAAAATTTCAGTTGATGGTGTTGATGGATCAAAATGGCTTGAATCGGGGTGCTTGGGTCGGTCTGATGTATTGAAAAAATTTGAACCGTCCAAAAGGCTCTGTCATAAATATATGGTTTTTTGATGCTACCGAGATTCGAACGCAGGGATTTTCCACTAACAGAACCCCCAATTTTAGGGTCATTGGAACACGGAAATTGAACTATTCTTTCACAGACCTCCGGCACGTCTGTACTGAACCCAGTGATGCCCAATATCATCGGCATTCGCAGAAGAAGTAAAAAATCTTATTTAATCTTTAAAAAGTATTAGGTGGGTACTGAAAGCATACTTCCACGCCATGAATGACAAACATCTCTAACTGTTGATTCCCCTCGAATTCGGCATTCAATTCTGCAGACTTTTACTTGCTCCTAGCTAAACTAATCCCTAAAAATTTTACAGTCGATCGTTGATTGAAAGAAGAAGAAGAAACAGAAATTGAAAGGTCCATCTTCCGTCATAGTCAAAAATAGTACAGCATTTCTCTAAATTATTATTCTGTCTTCAACCTCCACACTAGTTTACTTTCCAGCATCAGTACATCAAAATACACCACCTTTGGGCATATATTATGTTATGCCAGAGACGATTTTTATTGCGTCCAAGATCACCTTCACATAACATTATTTATTTCATTGTTTTATCACATGCCATAAAGAGCGCCTAAAGACGGCGGTCGCATGTCGAACAATCGAGATCTCTGCCGGGATGGCGGGACCGAGCATTCCCCTCAGGCGGCTGTAAAACGGTCCAGCCAGTGAACCAGTTGCGACACAACAGATCTCTTGTGAGATGATGACGAGGATGCTGTGGAAGACAAACATATCTCATGTCGCAATATGCCGGTCGCCACAATGGCCTGAAGTCAACTGAGTATGTTGGGTTTGTTAAAGTTAACACTGTTTGACTTCATGGGGTTTATTGTTATAACCAGCTCTTCAGAGCTATAAAAATATTTTATGTACCTTTCCCTATATTATTACTTATGTGACAGCAAAAAAGCTCCCTGTATGGGACTTTACTGTATAAAACAAGGCCCCCTAGTACGGTCGATCGATAAGGATTGATAGGATAACTAGATCGCTAACATACAAACAACAGTTTACATCGAATATATTAAGAATTCTTCAACGAATTTGTTTGTTTTTGGGTTGAAAAACATTATTCCAAAACATCTGAAAACCCCTTGACTCTGTGCAATCAGAATCATCTATCAAAATCAAACTCTGTCCGTTTGATTTTGATAGATGATTCTGATTGCAATATGTAAAGCAAAGGCGTTGGGTACGAATGATGTCCTCGTTCTACCGGCATTTCAATGGAAGATGCTCTGAGGAACGAGCGTTATTGATCGCTTCGGCATCGGTACACAGTCTGGAAACACGCCAAACGCGTGATCAGCGTTTGTACACAATTGACATTGTCACATGAAAATCGGCTGTAGAATGATTTTTCGGCCTCTTTGTTTCCCTCTTCCTTCAGCATTGATCTCGCCAAGACCCAGTTTCACTTCTTACTTTCCTTAAAAAAAGAATGATCACACATCATCCTGAAATTTGATACAGGCACCGAAGGAAATATCCTATAGACGTAAACATCCAACGTATTATGAATATACGTATTTTCGTCGCTTCCATTTCATCTGAATAATTACACCAACTAGGTTGACATCGTTTACAGAATCCGCTCTCAGATCAGTTGACATCGAGTTCCTTGCAGGTCTCAGTGCCGCCAAAGCAACAGTCCAAGACGTCAGGACGCGTCACCGCGTTTGATCTGTCCAGAGATGGATACCGAGATAAGTGGCATTCTCTCTAATTGATCGGGATTTTCGGAAGAATACCTGGTATGAGATAATCTCTCCTGTGAGAAGCTGATTAATCTGTGATCAGTAATCAGTAATCAGCAAAGGCTGCTCTCAAAATCTCACGCACCTGATTATCCGATAGCATTGTGGTGACGGTTGTGTAATTTACATTAGTCAACTTATAGCCGACCGATGATATGTGATAAGTGCAAAGCCAGGAGTCGATTCTGTTCGTTTCGTCATCATTGGTAGTATAATGAACTGAAAATGCTGACTTAGAGAAGGTACCTACTCGAACGTGTACACAGTGGTGTAGCAAACAAACTGTCTACAGCAAGCCGCTGTAAAGAAGTTTTTTTTAATGCTTCCGATTAAATCTTCCCCAGAGGAAAAACTAAACCCTTCCACACACTTTTCTACAAATTATCATCTAGTCTCTAGTCAATCCACGTTATTTAAGTGCACTATTTGTGTATAATAAATACAAAACAATACAAGAACAACATGTCAAGCTACCAGAGATCAAATGGGAAAATAATTCACCGAATTCAGATATTTTCATTTCAGAGAGTTCGGCTCGGTAGAACTCCTAACTGAACCGATAAATCCTAACTCGATCAATTTTTTATTTTTTCAAATTTTTGATAACTTATTATTGTGAAAACTTATTTAGCACTAATGTGATTTGAAACTCCGTGGAACGAAAAATAGCCCCACAAAAAAGAGTCAAACGCATGCATCTATGTGATTTAGCCTGCGAGAGAATGAGATAGTATGTATAATTGATCTCCTCTTTGTACGGTGCTTCGTAGCCTCCTCACTCCTTCTTTTCAATAATTTTTTTTAGTTTTAGTTTTCTGAAGGTTTTACTACTACCGCATGTGAACTGCATACTTGTAATTTTTTTTGATCCGTGACGTGCAATTTATCTTTATATCATATTATAAGTAAAAAAAAATTGCGAAAAATAGAGTTGAATTACTAACTAAGGTTTGCATTTTCTACTTATAAATTGGTTCAGACTGAAAAATCACGGAATATTATAATAATTATAGGATATGTAAAGCTGAAAGTATTTATTAAAAAAATATTTGCCTCAGCGTCATTGCCTTTTCAAATAAAAAATTGTCGGTTTTAGAAATGTTAATGTAATTTGCTGTCAGTAAACTTAAAATATCTAAAAATTACGATATCTGTCAAAAATTTTAGCAAAAGAAATACACATTTCAAACATACATATTATTAATAATTAATTAATTAAAATAAATTAATTTATGGTACATACTATATCGCTTGTCTGAATTGTTCCCATAATCAGATCCAATTTTCAAAATGACACTTAAATTCAAAGCAAATCCAAGTACTCATTGACCAAGAGTTACAGACGGCCTCTGTGTTTCCTCCCTCCAGAACATGGGTCTCCTCAAGACCCATCCTTCCTCTCCTCAAAAAGACCCTCCACATAGCATCTTCAAAGATGACATAGGCCCTGAGGGAAATTATTTTCCTCGGGGCCTCCTGTGTGGAGTTAATGTAAAAAAAAGGCGGAATCCTAACCGAAATTAGTATTTTTAACGCTACGTTATCGTCGTAGAAAAAAATCATTTAGTACGCTTCGACATATTTAGGCCAATGGATTTTTAATATTTTTTTGTAATTTATTTTCTGATTAAACTTTGACGGGAGTACAATTTTTGACAAGTTTTTAAAAATAAGACCTCTAACCGCAAGTACGGAGCATCACTGTCCATATTGCGGTCCCCCGAACGGAAGCTAATGGGAAGACCCGAAACGTGGTCATTCATCAATATTTGATTGTATTTTCAGACAAAAGTCAGGGTAAGACAAATTTTGGATATCCCGATTTTCACATGTGTGCAAGGTCGATTGATAAAATCCCTTATCGATACGATATTGACTAACTCTAACAATAATTATAAGAAATATTCCGATGACCGGTAGGCAAATTTCCTCCATTTAATATGCACATCTTTTTACATAAATCGAACATTATGTAAAGTGAACGGGGTGAACTAGCGATGCTCTTAGAATTGAAAGAAGTCTTATACGCGGTGAGTTGAATCTGTTCGGATCAATGTTGGTTTGGGCTTGGAGAAACGAAAGTTGTTCAAATATGGCAAGTTGTGGCTAAATACCTCATTAAATTGAACTCCCTTTTCAGTGTCAATATATATATGTGGACTCTCAATGGATATTTTAGTATTTCAATTCAATGGTTAATTTATTCATATTTTTCGTAACCATTTGATGTTAACGAATGTCAAATCATTAATAGACCCGCCATCGTAAAACAATTTCTTATTTATTTCGTGTCAATATCGGTATGGCCTATCGATCCTACATCGTTAAGTTATCAATCTGACTGTGCTAGATCCCCTCAGTGACTACTGCATCAATTATTATGTAGGCATTATTATCTCTGCTTAGATACGATATGATTTATACACAAAAGTACACAAATTGAACAGATTTTTCATTCACCATCGCAAGGTCTAGTTGACGTCTGATGATATCTATTCTAATTTATCAGTTTTGAGTTTAATTTAATTTTTCAGGGTTTTAAGTTTAGAAAAAATATATTTACCAATAATCATTGTGGCGTCACCATGAGTTAAAGATTGATAGAGTAAGATTGTGTTATTTATTTCTATAAAATGCAGGTGTTCACAATTTTTTACGTTGAAACATTTACAGTGACAATCACAACGCCGCCGAGACCGGAATGCAAGGACATATATTTATTTTTATTGTCCTCAGATAAAGCGTTAAAACGTATATTATTGTTTGAAAACCATTTATCATTTTTCTACGTTTTACAAAGGAGTGACCAACCTTGGCTGTTAGCTGCACAAAATTATAATGTATGGATTTACGAATTTATTGATTCAATCAGCTGATATTCAGGCAGTCATCGAATTTCATATAGCTAGATTGTACCGGTGAAAAAAGAACGAGTGTGCTTTAGACTTAGACCACACGACTGAAGTAAAACTTCACTAACTTATAAAAGAACATAATATGACATTGGGGTTGTGACTTGTGACATGGGGGTGATATATGACCATGGGGTGACCTATGACCCTGGGGTGACCTACGACCGTGGGGTGACCTACGACCGTGGGGTGACCTACGACCGTGGGGTGACCTACGACCTTGGGGTGACCTACGACCTTGAGGTGACCTTCGTAGGTCTTAGGTCTTAGGTCACCCCAAGTTCGTCCTTGGGATGACCTAAAACCTTGGGGTGACCTACGACCTTGGGGTGACCTATGACCTTGGGGTGACCTACGAACTTGGGTTAGTACGTACGCCTTACCTTAGTTGTGCAGTAGATATGTACGCCTCGCCCGATCACCGTTCGCATCGATCACCGTTCACATCGATTACCGAATTAGAAAGAAAAAATATCACGCTTTACATTCATTCATATCTAAAAAATAACCACAAAATAATTAAAATATAGGTACATCTTTATGAAAACAAAGTTTCCAATCGCACTTTGAAAAAAAGGAATACTTGGAAATTCTTAAATAGGTATTTTGTTTTTACATGAACCGATAAAAAATTGAGTTGATGATAACGTTCATAATAAATACATTTGCTAATAAAATATATGATCATTTTTATTTATTTTTCGTTATCAGTAATTTTAGTTATAAAAAACCTACGGCCCTCATTTAAAAAAAAAATTCCGTTTAAAAAATTTTGTATTTTGAAGATTATACGTTTATTTAAAAACATAAAATTTGAAAGCTTATTTCAACACCTTTAAAAAAAATCCGGGTGTGTTCTGAAATATTCCAGTTATTTGGATTTTGTTGCAAAGCGGAAATATTTTGACAATCCGACAAATTAATCCCGAAGCCAGAGGAGTTAAATGTTGACAATTTATCTTTTTTACCATATTGTCATAGTAAGGGCCTCCGCTCATGGAGAAACTGGCATTCACTACCGCGGCGACCAGCAGTGTGGTTTTTCAGTTGCATTGTTGACAAGTTGCCCGGCTCACGAACTGTAAAGTTTTGACATGTCAGATATGAACGGAGGCCCTTAGTTAGAAAAGAATATTATCGATGTAGAATTACGCATATTTTCAAAAAATCAAATAGTATGATCTATTGGTTCTACCTCTGTAAAGGAAAGTTGGATTATGTTAGAAAATGTAGAAGCCCTACAAAAAATCGATGGCACTGCACGACTCTTTTGATTTCTATCAAAACATGTTCCAAAAAACACCTTACGGAGTAACTATTAAAAAACTAGTTATTGATAAAACGTGTAAGAATCTATTACGGAAACACATGTATAGATTTTTACGTGGGTACTTTAAAAAAGAAAACATACAAATTTGAGTCTGAGATCTCATAAATTATAAGTAGCCGATTAACTATGGCGATTTATCTTGGTGACAGAAATCCGGATAGTGAAAATTCTTTAATTTAATGTCGCATGCAACGTGACGTTTTTTTTTGGCTTCGTAACTGTTATTAATTAATTATTGTCGGTTTCTCAAACTGTTTAAGTACTTTGTAAGAAAGTTTATATTTTATTAAAATTAATGAAGGGTTGTAAAAAAACAGTTTTAGAAGGAATAAAACCAAATCATTTGATAATCTTATTACATGGGTATGTAATGATTCCTACCTACTCGTATTGTAGCGGCGGTAATTAAATAAAATCCACACTTACTTTATGGTAAACACAATTAGTCTTTATTTGGAGTAGGTACAATCAATTTGCAAGTATGACACAGTTCAATAATAGTAAAATAGTAAAAAACTATAACACTTTACGGGTTAAGAATAAATAATCCAACCGCTCGTTAAATCCTTCTTACAAAAGGATTAAGTACGAGTATTATATTTTCCTGAAGCTGCGCGGATAGACCCGGAAGGCAAACTTAACAGTTAAGAATAAATAAGCCCCTTAAAACCTTCTAATAAAAGGATTAAGTACGAGTATTATTCTCTCTGTAGCTGGTGTATTTTCCTGAAGCTGCCGAAAGGCAAACTTAAATTCTTCGAGACTAATGAACTTAAATCGGTCAGGCCATCTGTAGACCTGAGTGGCAGTGCAAATTTTAACCAATACCATACCTCATCCCCAACTAGTAAAGGATGAAGTGATGCGAGAAAGAATAGGTGTTCGAGATTAAACGCTTATCAATATTTATTTTGCCACAGTATCATTTTACTGACTAGAAGTGGAAAAATAACTGGAAGATGGAAGTATTTGACGAATAACCTACAAGAGTACCAACTGCCCGGAGCCAGTGGGACTATAGCGTTCTAATTGGGAGAGCTGAAGTGGTTTGGCAGGAAAGAGAAAGGAACGATCTAAACATGGATACTGGTATTTAATCAGGATTGAGATTGCGCTCATAATGATTCTAATTTACACATGGCACTTCGATTTCTAGGCACCAGATAAGTGGGGGTTATTTGTTCAAGAAAGATTTCTACATTCCCCGGAATAACTTTTTTAAAGCCATTCTCCCGCGACCTAATATTCCTTAGTGTGCCGACTGAAACTATTGTCCATATAACTTATTATTTTTTTTTACAAATAAGTTTTTGTAAATTTTACCTTCTTACCAGATAATCTGTTTATAAATTTAGAAAATTTATATAAATGTAGTTTCCCCAGGATGGCTTTCTTTCAATCTTTCTCATTAAAAAATAAAGTACGATGAAGACATACGAATCATTTTCACACATGAAATAAATATATTTGCAAGTGAAGAAACGAAAAGCCAGAATAAGTTAATGTACACTATTTCCTTCTCAATCGAATAACATATATTTTAGTATGCTAGAAGCATTTTTTAAGGTTCAAGATACCATAAAATCGAGGCAAGTACGGTGAGCAACGAGGGATGCTGTGTGGAGGGGTTTTTAGGGAAAGGAAGAAGAGGAAGTTTTGCGAAGGAAATAGATATTATGAGGGGTGGGTAGAAATCTGGGGGTTAGTGTGTCCAGGAATGATGGATGTATGAATCCGTCCTTTCAACTGCGATGCACGGCAGGGTAAGGCATGGGTCGAGGGAATCTGGCTTGAGAGGTCAAAAGACCTACTCAACCTCATCGGTCATCAAGACCTTGACAAACCTCACCCCATGAACCCGGGCACCCCTGCTCCAGTCACCAAACGTAGCGAACCACGTGGGGTGACCTATGTCAGAGTTGTTGGTTATCCAATAAATGGTTCTCGGGGCGACGGTACCCATACTCACCTCCCAAAATGAAATTGTCGTTTAAATTTCAGTTATGGACATTTTTTTAAATATTTTATGAGTTGATTTAAAAAATAAACAAGAAAGCCAGGCGGAAGCCACATTGGTTTTGTATCCATTCATGTCTCCGGTGACATATTGCTTGTAAGACCGATAGAATTCGATTAAACTTGATTTAGATGTGGGTCGTAACTGATCAGACTTAGTTCCCACAAAGGTAAACTGAATATACAGATATTTCGGCTTGATTAATTCACCTGCTTTCTGAAAATATACTTTCACTAATTCTGGCTTATTTCCGTCAATAGCGAATAATATTGTCGAGCAGGTGTCATAGAGGTAAATCACACATTCAGGGCCAACGCTTTGATTGTTTATAAGAACTGATGGTGACATTTTTAATGTTTTATTTTCTTTTTTAAACTTTGTAGATATTGGACAAGTAGGTTTCGGATAAGGGGTTGTTGAATTTTGAAATTTATTGTTTTGTTACGCAGAGAAAAAAACGGAAATACACCATAAAAAGCCAGTCAGAAGAGCGGTACAATTTCAACACAACAAAATAATTACACAAAAGCAATGTAAAATTGAAAATATTTATATAATTTCAATCAAATACGATATGGACTTTTTCAAGAGGAAAATTATTCTTTTCAGTGCAAGGCTTTCAAATAAAAAAATAACATTTTAAAATTAATACTACCATGAAAAGAATTTCGACAAATTTCAAAACTAAATTTATTTATTATGATGTCTATAACGGAATACTTAAAATGATTACATAAAAAATTGATATATTAAAAGGTGTATTTAAAAACCATAAAATATCAATGTTTTCGCGTGGTAAATAGATTCATTAGTGTGGAAGATTTTGAAATAATAATTTGGAAACAATTTTAAAATAAAAGTAAAAAATCATCCAAATATTATTATTTAAAAAAGAAAGCAGTTACATATATTCTCCCTTTTTTACATTATCTATCTCCGAACAGGAGGCCCTGAGGAAAAATATCCCTCGGGACATCTGTCATCTTTGGGGATCCTGTGTGAAGGGCGTTTTTAGGAAAGGTAGGAGAGGAAGTTCTGGGAAGGAAAAAGGTATGAGGAGTGGGTTGGAATCTGGGGGTCAGTGTGTTTAGGTATGAATCCATCCCTCCCTCTGCGGTACGAATCAAGAGTGTCCGACTGGAGAGGTCGTAAGGTCTCCCACAACCAGTATCTCCGGATCCGACCTGACACGCTATAGGCGGGCAAAACATAAACAAACCTCACGTGGGCACCCCTGCTAAGTCACCAAATATCACCACTTGGGATATCTATGGCAAGGATGTTGGTTATCCAACAAATTGATGATCTGATCCTCCGTCCTGTGTCAAATGTAAAAGTTTCTTCACTTGGCTACCGACGAAAGTGCGCTTGAAAATATTTCTTCAATTATAACCGACATAAAATCATAATGTGGCATTAAACGTATTCATTTTACTTCTGTGCGAAGCCTCTCAATTGGTCGTGCAGAGCCTCAAAAACATGTCGCAAGTCAATAAACAACAAAACATATAAATATTTATACGTAAATTACGGTAGATTGGTATCATTTCCATGGTATTCAGTTAGAATGGGAACGACATCGTAAAAGTAATACCCTCTTGAAATAATTGATAGTTTGCCAGTCCCAGTCTCTGTGTTCATTATTTATGGCTTCAATAAATGGGACGAACGTAGCGGCGTGGACCAAAATCGTTCTGTTAATCACAACCGTCTGCATGGATTTATTTGGATTTTCCACACGTGCATAGGGTGGACCGAACAAATCTTGCATATTTTGTAAATAAAGTATGTTTTCACATTTAATTACATAGTTGGTTATGGTTATTCACGTGACAATATACGACGTATTATTTTTCTTATATTAAGATTGTAAAACATTTCGGGAAGACAGCCCATCGTAGAGGAGAGGTTGGTAGCTAAAAGCATCTAGCAATTAAGGCAATCCAATAGACCAGGAAAAAATCGAAATCGGAATTCACGCCCCTTTATAGGAGGAGTTTAAAAATACTTGAGAAAAAGCTTTTGGAAAGGTTGATAAGGTATTTGACAAAAAACAATTACCGGTTGATTTCGTAAAGGCCTGTAAAAAACATTAATTTCTTTTTTACGCATTGTTTATTGTAATAAAACTGAAAATTAAAATTGATTTCACGAAACCAAGCGACGCGGAGCCTGACGTCTGTTCCCCGCTCCGGCCGGGGGAGGACTGACAGAAAATTGGTGTAGTTTGTCAGTAGTTCTTCGGTGGACGGTATAAGGTTCACATTGAAAATCTAAATTCGTCGACTGCCGAATTGTCGCCGTGATGTCAAAAATAGCAACGCGAAAATGCATGTTTTATTTTAATTTGTGAAGTTCGGGCGTAAATTTCAATTTTTTTGCGATTATTATGAAAGATACTGAATTTGCCACATCAAACACTAAAACCATATCCGAAAATAGGTTTATAAATAGAAGAGTTTTGACTTGAAAATGTTTTTTATAGACCTTATACTTTATTTTTTCTAGGCTTATTAAAAGACTTATAAAAAAATTACCGATATATTTTTAAGGTCCAAGATATGTTCTATACGCAGTATTTATTTATTAATTGGATGCATATATATACCGCCATCCTCCGATACACGGCTGTATATGAATCATGTAGAGGATGTGGAATTTTTAAGGTTTAAATATCCCAGTGCCAAACTTGTTTTAGTGGGTGACTATAACTTGCCAAATATATCTTGGAACCATGATGACCCTGAATTGTCTGGTATTTATATGTCAACTGCCAATCTTAGTGAGAGAGAGATTCTGGGTATGTCGAATTATTTATCAATCCCACAACTAAACACTGTCGCTAATATAAATAGTCGCATTCTTGATCTAGTTTTTTGCAGTGAGCCCACGGCTAACGTATGTAAATCTTTAGAAGAACTATTACCTGTGGACGTTTACCATCCTCCTCTGGATATAGTTATTCCCTTTGTTAACAACACTTATCTCAAAAATATCAAGCCATCTTACAACTTCTCTAAAGCAAATTTTAAAAAAATTTCTGATTGCTTAAATACAACAGACTGGTCCTTTCTGGAAAATACAGATATTAACGATAATGTAAATAAATTTTATTCTATTCTAAATGATGCTATTGCAAATTTTGTGCCTCTTCGACATAATAGAATTTCTCATTTTCCAAACTGGTTTAGTCCCGAATTGATCACTTTAACATATCGTAAGAAAATAGCTCATAAAAATTACAAACGGTCCAGACTGTCGAGTGATTACAATGAATTTCAATTGTTAAGGAAGGAGTGTTGTAAAATCTCAAAACTGTGCTATAAAAATTACATCGACAAAATTGAAACTGATATTCGTGTAAATATAAAACAGTTTTGGAATTATACTAACTCTCAAAAAAATAATAACTTGGGTATTCCAACTACTATGAATTTCAATGGAAAAATTGGATGTAATGATGAAAACATTGCAAATCTATTTGCCGATTATTTTAAGTCTGTGTATGAAGAGGATATACCTAGCAACGAAATTCCAAAATTCTCATCGAATCTTAGCCTGGATATATCTGAAATACGCATAGAAATTAATGATATTAAAAACCATGTAAATTTGTTAGATGCTAGAAAAAATGCAGGACCTGATAATATTCCACCAGTGTTAATTAAAGAATGTTTAAATGGCATAACTGTTCCTCTTTTTCTAATTTTTAACCAGTCACTAGAGACAGGCAGTTTCCCTGATACATGGAAACACAGTTTTCTAACACCCATTTTTAAAAAAGGGGACAAAACGGACGTAACAAATTATAGGCCAATATGTATCCAATCATCGATTCCCAAGCTTTTTGAAAAAATTGTACTCCATAAAATATCTACAAATATAAAAAAAATTATAACACCCTACCAACATGGCTTTTGTTCAAATAAATCTACACTAACCAATTTACTAATTTACGAAAACTTCATATCTAAATCTTTAGCAAACAGGTGCCAGGTTGACTCAATATATACGGACTTTAGCAAGGCCTTTGACAAGGTGTGTCACAAAATATTAATCAATAAATTGGCGACACTTGGAGTTTATGGTAGCTTATTAATTTGGTTTGTTAGTTATTTGTCCAAAAGAAGTCTTAGTGTGAAAATAAATGGCACACATTCGTACAAATTTATAGCAACAAGTGGAGTGCCGCAAGGCTCCCATTTAGGGCCAATTTTGTTCATTATATTTATAAATGATATTGTTGATATATTCACAAACATAAACGTGCTACTGTTTGCTGATGACATGAAACTATATAAAGAGATCAACCACATTAATGATTGTATTACACTTCAAACTAATTTGATATATCTTTTTGAATGGTGCTCTATCAACAAACTAGCATTAAACATAAATAAATGTCAGTTCATTCATTTTTCCAAAATAAATAATCCTATATTTTTTCAGTATTCATTAAATGATGAAAATTTAAATTGTGTTAATGAAATTATGGATCTAGGCATTATGTTCGACAGTAAACTCACCTTTGTATGTCATATTAATAATATTATCAACAAATCCCTAAAGACTCTTGGCTTTGTTTTAAGAGCTGCAAAAGATTTTAATGATTTAGGCACATTTATTATGTTATATAAAACCCTTGTCAGATGCCAACTTGAATATAACTCTACGTTATGGTCTCCCTTTTTCAATATTCATTCAGACAACATTGAAAAGATACAACGGAAGTTTCTAAGGTTCATAAACTATAAATTGCATATTCCTATACTAAACATTGATTATAATTACCTCCTGGATAAATTTTCTCTGTTGAAACTTTCAGAAAGAAGAATAAGCACAGATTTAATACTGTTACATAAAATACTGCATTACAAAATTGACTGTCCCGAATTACTTCAATTTATCAATATCCATGTACCCAAAAAATCATGTCGACATTTATTACCCTTTTACTTCAATAACACCAGGACACTAGCTTATCAAAATTCTCCGTTTCCTAGACTTCACAGTCTCGGAAATAAATATTCTAATCTCGGTGATATATTTCATCTTAAAACCAATCAGTATAAATGTTGCATATTCTATCACTTTTATTCTTCTAGACACAAATAGATTTACATAATTTCTGCAGTTTTTTGTTTATATTGAATGTGAGACTTCTTATCATTTTTACATATGTACTTTTTATTTTATTATGTGGTTTTGTTTTTATATTGTATTACGTATTTTCTTTTCTCATTGTATTATATTTTCTTCATTGTTTTTATACTCAACTTATAAACTATCATGTAAAAGCCCATCAGGGCGTGTAATGAATAAATAAATAAATTTAATTGAAGCATCTATAATACTTCTAAGCGATCAATTTTAAACATAAAAATAAATGATTTTGCATTATTTTTTATGGCTTAATCTTAAGTTAGGAATATAAAGAAAAGCGCCTTTGCAGACGCAGTGGACCAATTTTACTTATAGTTCCCGTGAGCACTTAGGTCATAGGCCCAACGTGCTAACTCCTATTTTACCTCACTTCTTTAACAGAGTGATAAAGTTCACCAGAGTTGTCATTAGAAATGAGGTTATATTTTCTCGTTCTACGATGAGTCTTTCCAGGTCTCAACCCTCCTCTCCACTCTCCCTTAGTTTCCTGAAGGCCCCACCAGGGAAGAGGGCCTCATCTATCTTCTAGATTTCTCCTTGGTTCCGTGAAGGCTCCACGGCGGAAGATAGTCTCATATCTCCTCTCCACTCTTTATGAATTGTTGTGCCATTATGGAACCAGATTCCTGACCCCTAAATTTCTATCATTATCAAACCCTCATACCTTTTTCCTTTCCACTAACTTACTATCCTCCATTTCCAAAAATAACCTCTACACAGCATTTCCAAAGATGATGTGGGCTTTGAGGGGAATTATTTTCCTCAAGACTTAATTTGTAAAAAAAAGGAAAAAAATCTTCCACCTGATCTTACTTTTTCCGATTTTCCCGCATCATAACGTTCCACAACTGGGGTCGCAATTTTGTGACTGCCTCGTGAAAATAGAAAACCATTTATAAATCTTTCACATAAGCATTTTATTTCGGAACCAACCTGTATTACAAGCACAAGTTGAATGTTAACTTACAGTTACGCGACACATGTGTACAATTCATACGGATATAAAATGGTAATAAGCCACTCATTTCCCGCACTACCGGTTCACAACCAAAGTGACCAACTCACCCAAAAGCAGCGAACAAAACATAATTAATTTAAACTTACGAAAATCACAAAAACACCTTTTGACGATCAACCTCACAGCTTTTCATAATTGTTGTTACCTTCAAGACAGGTTGGTTTATTTTTGATGATTATTAAAAAAAATTAGGAGCCATGTGTTAGGTGGGTATAATGCAAACGATTTAAATTGGATATTAAACGATTTGTAATGCACATAATCGATATTTTGACCAATCGATAGTCTACCGGTCAAAACAAAGTGATGGGTTCACCTAGAAAATGGTAGTTAATTATCGTTTGAACTCATTAATAAACCTGAAGACGACTCACAATAATTAACAGTAAGCTGTGTTGATGGTATAAATACTTCCACGTACTGAACGTCTTTACAGTCTTAAATTAAACTTGCTTTTAAAGCCTATTAATCTTGATTAATAAAATGTTTTGAAGAGATACCATCAAATGAAAAAGATTGCATATTCTACCGACATGAATAAGACTTTGTTCTATCAGTTTTGTTAAAGGATTAGCTCCTTCATATACGAAAAAACGTGTTTTTATCTCTAAAAACTATCTGCACTAGGTATCTACCATCTAAAAACTCGCTAAAAGCACACTCTAACTTTTCTGGAGCGTTTTTGGCGACATTTTGGTAAATTTACAAACACCCGTGAGCACCCGCTGGCCAAAATGTGGCCAGTTTAAAGACATATCTTAAAACACTTTTTTGGACTTTTTCCTGTGTTTTGCGAACTTCAGAGAATCACAAGCCTAACTTAGTCGTTTCACAGTTTAACAGGAGATACCTCCCATCTCATGTTAATTGTTTGGTTTTAACATCCGCGAACCAATATTGTTAGAATAGTTTTTCTTATGATAATTAAAATTAATTAGTTTCTTAGTTTACATTTGTACCTGCGATTATCAACTAGGCAATTGGCAATATGAAGAAGTCATAATATTTAATATTATTTAAATAGGTATACGACGTACGGGTAATATTAGAGGAAATAATGCGTAGAATACTCCGTTTATGATTTTTTTTTTGATTCCTAAAAATATGGAATAAAGGTCAAATATAAATGCATTCAAGGACTCTAACACTACAGGCAGTTAAAATTTCTACATATTAAAATTCAGAGGTTTGATTTTTTTTTAATGAAGGCGAGAAATTTCTAAGCCGAACGCTTAAAAATTACCTAGCGCTCAAACACTCCAGTGATGATACTTAATTAGGTAATAATTATAAGTTAAACAATTCCTGTACTGCGGTTGTAATGTATTTAATTAATTGTTCTTTTCCAGTTCATTTAGAGTCTTCTCGCGAACCAAGAACCTAACTTTTACGTAGTACTTAGTACCTGTCGAAAAGAACTGTATCTATCTGTAAGTTAATTAAAGAAGAAAACAATGTCTACTTATTGATAGACAAGTTTTGTTAGAGGGTGTGAAGTTATTGTGAAAATAACACAGGTGAAGCCGGTACTGACACTACTGATGCTAGTGTCACTGTAAACGGTTTATCGCTTGACAGGCTTCAAACAATCAGTCGATTACTGGATAAAAAATCCATAGAGAAGTCAAATCTAGTTCAAGACTAAGCAAGATCTATGCTGACTTGAAAGAAACTGATCTGAGTAACTTATTAACTGAGCGTGGAGAAGTCCTATTTTGTCTCGACCAATTTGCTTTTCGTATGTCTGTAAATTTGTTTGTGAGTTCCGTTTCCGATTATTTCTGTCAATTATATTCCGCCAGAGACCATAAGTTAGCTGTCAATTTGGTTTAATCAAAATCACACAAAGTCTACTATTCACAGAACTTTTATGTACAACAACACTTCGTCAGTTTAAGAGTAACTCTTCAGTGATATGTTATTAGTTATAAACAATGACGTTATCTATTACATCTAGACTCACCATTGAATGTGAGAACACAAGATTGAATGTGGCAAGTAAGGAATACTATTTTGTTTTCAGTCAATTCTTCATTCAAAAGTTATTCATGAGTGATAAAGATAGACATTTAAAGAAAGTGCGATGCAACTATGACCGACATAAATATAGGTCCGGACGGCGTTTTCGTACTTGCGCTGAATACTACATTCTACATCACGGGTATGACTGAGATGCCAAAATACGTTTACTCGCTTGCACTAAGACGATTACGGAATGCTGTATTAGACAACCTGCTACCCTAGGTTGTATTCTTATTTTGCTGCATTTTCTCCAACAGTGCTAAAAATCTAAAGGAAACAATCGAAATAATTATATTTTTTATACTAATAAATAAATTGCATACATTTACGAATGAAATGTTATCGCTTGACTTTTACTAGTTTTCTAGTTTTCTGTGTAATGGAAACATTTTCGAATTAATGTAATGGACACGACCATGCGAAGCGTGGCAGTAGAGTAATTCGAAGATAATATTGCCTTATTTTTTTTACATAAGCTCCATACAGGAGGCTCTGAGGAAAAGAATTCCCTTCAGGACCTATGTCATCTTTGGGGATGCTGTGAGGAGGGTCTTTTTAGAAAAGGAAGGAGGGGAAGTTCTAGGAAGGAAAAATGTATTAGGGGGGGGGGTAGGAATCTATGGGACAGTGTGTCTAGGAGTGACGGACGTATGAATGCGATGTTCCGAGAGAGTACGGCTGGAGAAGTCAAAAGAGACTCCCTCAACCACTCTCTCCCGATCCGGCCTGCCATGCATCTCGTGGGCAGACGCATCCGCCGCCAAGACCCGGACAAACCTTACCCCATGAACCCGGGAACTTCTGCTAAGTTACCAAACGTAACGAACCACCATGGGGTGACCTATGGTAGAGGTTATCCAATAAATGGTTCCCGTTGCGGCGGAAACCATACCCGCCTCCCAAATTGAATCTAGGTTACCACTTTCAGAATTCTATTACTCGTCATTATATTATTTGTTATATATTTTTTTCATTTCAGCAGATGGAGTACCTAATGAAAAACTGATCATCATTTGGGCACGCGAAGACCCCCACAACACGCTTATATCAGCATAGTTTCCTTCTTCAGCGGTCGATGTGGTTATGCAATGATTTACTTCGCTGTGGTTATTGAATAGAATAATATTTATATGCAGATTCCGTTCCCTGAAATGACCAATTATAATATGCAACGTTTATGAGATTGTTAAAAGGCCGAGCGGTATTTAGTATTTACTTGTCGCATTGCTTAACCCGATGGTTGACTTTTAATGACGCGGCCCGCCTGTCAACTTAATGGTGACATTTAACATGCGATTCCTTCATGAAATTATTACGAGTTAGTTCTTAACCCTTCAGAATTTTGTTGTATTTTTCAGATGATCAAAATATTTACGCTTCACAATAAATTGCAAATAAATGGAATATTTCTGAACATATCCAAAAACTAAAAACTGTTTTTGAAAGATAATGAAATATGATTTAAAATTTTATAAATTTAAATAAAAGAGAAATTACATAAATGGTTCACCTTAGATTTTTTCTAATAAAAATTACTAAACAGCATACATATTTTATTAGGCTAATGTAATATAAACGATATCATTAACTCACTTTTTTTCGTTTTATGTAAAAATAATTCATAAAAAATTCCAAAAATTTTGCAATTTTTTTTTCAAATTGCGGAGGGATTTGGATTCATAAAGGTGTATATTTAAATTATTTTGTGGTTAATTTTTGAATTTGAATATGAAGAGTGGTATATTATTTTTCTAACACCGTTTAGATCACAGTAAGTAAGGATAATGATTTTTATGAGACCTATATGAGTTGTTCCGAAAACCGAACAAAGTTGCCTGAGTTAAAAATATGATCCTAAGCCAATGTAAATATTGCATGCCCAATTGGGTTATATTGCTGACGGGAGTGGGGAAGGAAACCACGAGAGAAAGGGATAGAAGGGCTGGGAAAAACCTAGTTATTCAGATCTGCTCACTAAACACAGTTCTTTCCATTTCGAGCAACGCTATATTTTGATTTTGAATGGTGAGTTTTTCGACAGGGCTGTTTTTCTTCAATAATAATTATTTTTACTTAAGAAGAAACACGGTAGCCGGGAAAATTTATTTTTTGTTAATTGCCTGAATACTAAGCCAAAGGGATAACCCGTCATCATCTTCGTCTTGTACTGGGCTAGCAGATTCTCGGTGACCCGACAATTCGTCCGGCGACAAATCTTCCGGCGACAGTTCATCCGGCGACAACTGTCATGGAACCCAGATTCTCAGCTGATAACCCTGTACAAAACTCAAATACGCACACCTTTGGACTGACGCGGGCGCCCCAAAACACTGTTTTTTTTAAGTATATTTTATGTAGTTATATAATGTTTACGTCTTATATTTGACAAACCTACTTGACTGTGTGCAAATGAGAGCCTTCTGATTGACAGTCTGTTATTATCAGGCAAATAGCCATCTCTAACGTACAAACGCAATGTAGGCATGCTGATTCTGTAGTCTGTAGAACAGTTTACAGGTATTTTATTGGAGCCTACCCTAAGGATCTCCGGTGCATCGGTGCCCGTTCACAGTTGATGTTGGCTTCATGTGAACGGGTCGTTTCTTCGACTCTTTTTTGTGTAAGTATGTGGTAAGAGCTACCGACGAATGTTTTTCTCCTACACATAATCCGGGCCTCTTCATTAACCCGCCCCACAATGCTGCCCAACTGGGTGGTGACATAGTTCCCCTGTCTACACTGTCTATACGCTTTTGTGAGGTTTCACATAAAACAATCTCCCAGTGGATGTAAAACTAGCACAAAATCATGATTAATAAATAATTTAATCATAATGAAAACCCTAACAATATTTTAATAGGTATCTTAAATAGTTGTAAATCTCGTAAGCATTCGCATGATAGTCTTTCATAAATCTTGGTGACCTCATCTTTGTGATAAAGGTGCCTACACCTTTAATAGCTGTTAGGTATTTACAGATTTCCTTTCGAAATTCAGTCACATAATCCGGCAAGGAAAGGACAGGTCGTTAAATTAATGTTCAGTATAATATGCTTTAATTGCTGTCATTAGATGTATTTACAGAAATAGGAAGAGAAATAATCTATCAAACTGGCATAAAGATGACTTCACGAATAATTATTCACATCCCTGAAAATACACACGACTTGTAAAATATGTCTGTCGTGTAATCAAAAATGTATTGGCATTAACGCCTTTCAGTAATTGACACCAGACCCGGAGTGAGGGAGTACAATAATAATAAATATGGATTATTCCTACTTTAATCTAAAAGATGTGTCCCTTTAAAATCCATCAATTAAAAATTCCACATCATTAGAATATACATGACAACAATAAAATTACATCATTAATAATTCATATTGTTTGTAAGGTATTCCCTAAATAATATCAAAGTAAGCTACAAACCCGAGGTAATTATGCCTACTGGCAATAACCAAAATAATTAGAAATTCTAAAGACGACTTAGTAACAAATGTAATAAAACCCATATACGAGTATGTAATTAAAGAAAATCCAATTTTTATAAGAAAAACTTTCGAAAGGAGTGTAAGGAGAATATATGATGCAAATGTGAATGGTAGAAGAAGTCGGGGACGCCCGAGGAAGACATGGCACGACCAAGTGAATCAGATACTTGAGTCGGGCCATGTGAAGAGTCGGAATAATAGAAGAGCATGTATGAGACGATGTATGAATGTGAACGAGGCAAAGAGTGTGTGCCAAGATCGAGTTGTGTGGCGGTCCGTCCTCTCTGCCTACCCCTGCGGGGAAACGGCGTGATGGTTAGTTAGTTAGTTAACTTTCTTTTTATTACTCTTTTGAAGATTATTCCCATCAGTGAAATATATAATATTAGAATAAGTAAACAATAATAATCTAAACAAAAATATGAAAGAGAACAAGACACAGAAAAACAGAAAAAAGACAATGGTCGCAACTGGGACTCGAACCCAGACCACTCCGTCTAACCGGGACGAGCGCATTAACCAATTTCGCTATTGCCACCTTTTGTCAAACCGTCATATTTGTCAATCTCATATTTTCAAATTTTAGAATTAACATTATTATTAACTAATTATTTTTTCTCCATATTATTAAAGAAAATCCTTTTAGATTCCCCTCTCCCTCCTTCCCCATACGTTATGTATATAAACCGTAGATTAGGAATGATTCGTAACAGTCTGAAGATGGATTTAACAAGTTGAAACCGTTTACGGTCAAATAAATTTAAGTATAAATTAGTTTCATATTTGTTGTAACACGTTATTATAACGAAATTTCACTATGAATTGTCAGTTTCAAAAATAGAAATTTAGAATTAATGGAGATTCAATTAAATAGAGAGTCGATTAACCACGTTGGTATATTAAACATACTAAAAGAAATCGAAAAACAGATATCTCAAAAACGTGCGTACTGTATAGAGCCCGCAGACACTTCAATAGTACATATACAACCGCTGAACATGTACAAATCGCAAGTACCCCACTGCTGAATTTGGCAGGCACCTCTGAAGCCCCAAAATACATGAAAAAAAAAACTCTTGACTGTGCAGAAACGGGCGGTCCGTCTGATAAATTCTCTTAACAAACGGATTGCAATCATTACATCACAGGCGTCAGGTATGTATGCTATCCTTGTTCTACTGCTTTTACTATGGAAGATGCTTCGAGAAACTTCTCTCTTGTCACATGAGGATAGGTCGCTTCCACGACTCGTTCTTGAATTAAACAGCTTGGCTGTGGAATGATTTGCCGATCTCTGTGTTTCCTTCCTTCTACAACATGGGTGTCTTCAAGACCTATATTCACTCCTTCCTCTCCTCAGAAAGAACTTCCACGCGGCATCTTCACAGATGTCGCAGGTCCTGAAGAAAACAATTTCCCTCAGGGCCTTCTGTGTGGAAAAATGTAAAAAAAAGGTTTATTTTATTTTCTCGAGCTGTATTCGTAGATCATGTTTAATCAAATCAAAATTCCGGGCCTGCCCTTCGTCCGGCATGTTAGAGGTCGCCTGATGTCCACGATTTGCGTTCAACGTGTCGGACTGGCTTGTGCCGCGGGCGGTAAGAGAATTTTAGAGAATGTCAAATGTCTTTATGGTCGTCCAATTATATTACGAAAAAAAAACATATAATTACATACGTAGAGCCCAACTCTAGTCAGTACGCAGCTACAGACGTACAGCCTCTTGGTAATGGCGCATTGAAGATGTGGGCTTTTTTTTAAATCTGGCAAATGGAGATTTTTTTGTCGTTAACTACGAGAGTAATAAATTGCCGAATACGCTGAACGATGTGACCCGAATTTTGTGAAATGTGTAGGTACACTAATGTTCTTTCACTGAAAAATTATGGAATTTCGTTTTGTTCGTATCCAAGTCACCATCTGCCTACGACAGAAATTAAGGTTAGCAATGTTTGTTCGTGGATTTTATTTTGGCCTCAGGGGTATTTTTTAGGAAGGTCAAAATATTTCGGCTTTGCAATAAAATCCAAATAAATGGAATGTTTCTGAACGCATTCGCAAACTAAAACTATTTTTGAAAGGTGATGAAAAACGATTTCAAATTTTATAATTGGAAATTATTTCCAAAGACTTGTGTACAGAAAACATATTATTAAATAGATACATGCATACAAGATTATAATTTCATTTAGATTACACAAAAATATTACGTATCGCAACATCCTAACTCTAATGGTAAATCTTTCTCGATTTTTGTATGTACCTGTATAGGTATTAATAGATATCGGTAAAAACGGTGGTTACCTCGTCACGGACCACACATACGGGTTATACATATACCACACAGACACATACCATGTTTGATTAAAATCAGAAAAAACTTCTTAAATCTAATTGTCATTTAAACTACTTTTTTAGATTGATAACGGATAAAGGGGGCTTTTATGCATGCACTTATTTATCAAGGCTGTAAAACTAACACAAAAGATAACTGTGCAATTTCATTGCAACCTTATTTAAAAAAAAAACATTAATTTATTCCATTATTTAATTATATATCTGGTTACTTATGCAAGATTTGTTAAAATCTTCTTATTTTAAATGAGTTATAATACTAAACAAATTTAAATAAAAAAATACTTAAGGAATTATCGGAAAAAGAACTGACTAGTAGGTATTTTAAAACATCGACATAGAAGTTGCACCTACTCAAACTAGCGATGCGTCTTCCCGTTTTTATTTTTGGGAAGTTATGCCGTGTTGCACCACCTTCTTCTTGAGCCAACATTTCGGACAGCGTTGCAGTATCCAAAACATTGGCTAAAGAAGTAGGTAGCGCAAGTCGGCATAACATCCCAATAACGAATAACGAAAATACCGTGGAAAATAACGAAAGGCCGTGAAAATCTAAAACGTATCTATCGATGTGTAGGTTCAGCTGGATTGAGTTCTTGAACCCGAGTCCTTTGCGAATCCCACTTCTACTCCTTTTTCAAATGAACTACTCCCAGAGAACTTGGACCCGGACTCGCACCCGAATGCCTCTAATCAACTACTATCAGAGAACTTGGACCCGAACGCCTCTAATCAACTTCTCCCAGAGAACTCGGACCCGGACTAGGTCCCAAATCCCTCTAATCAACTACTCCCAGAGAACTCGGAACTGAATACCTACCTAGTGGGGCGATTAAGAAATTATTCTTCTCTCTTTTATATTTCAATTTCATATTAGATACATACGCTCTTAAAATGTCAAAATTATAATATAGTAATTAAAGTAACTCAAATTTATAAATGGATACACCTATCCTTTTTTCTTTTTTTATGGTCTTCGTTTGAAAAACATAGCCCCAATCCCATGATGCATAAAACCAGTCACGTATGTTAAAAAACTTCATTACCGATATTTGCAATCACACGGATGTATTCTTGTCACGTTTATGTTTTTATTGCAATGCTTTTTTAATACGTTTAATTAATGCAGATTTCGATCCCACAACATACTTATATTTATTAAGTTGTGTTGCCAAACGTCTCTTCACGGTATATGTATTTATAATAATCGACAAAAAACGGACAGGTCTGCGAGGAAATTGCGAAAGAACCCGAAAATATGCTTACTACGTTGTGATTTACTTATGGGAATAAAAATATTCGTTTTTTGTTGTGAGAAAGTTAGAGTACGTTAACATTCAGTAGCTGATTATGCCTATTATTCATCTGTGTAATTATTTAAAAAAATAATAACCCACATGAGTATGAGTGGGTACTTCCTTCGCGGATTTGAATAATATAATGCCATAATAATACGTTGCTTTTTTATTATTTTTTTAATGTGAATACCACACAAGAGTAAGACTCTTGACCCGGAAGGTTGCGGGATAGAATCCCGGCATCAGCAAATAAATTTTATTTGATTAATTTGTGTTATTTTTCAATTAATTCATTTAAAAATAATATACAGTACATTTCTGCATGTTCCAGATACTCTCAGATCAGAACCTGGTGCAAGACCACCATTCAGAATCGACACGTTGCTTTGAAATGGCTTTATCCGTGTTTGGTAACTGGATCTGAATAACCAGGTACTTCCCCATCTTCCTCTTCCCCATCTTCCCCTTCCCACTGCTTTCAACCTACCCGTTTTGGGAACACTACGATCTCACTGGCTCCAGATGGGAGCAGCTGGAACTTTTGTGAGATATTCAAATAAAAAACTAACCCTAGAACAGGTTACACCTAGCTAGGAAGTAAAGTAAAGCATACAATAAAATTGTACAGAAAATTAATTAAGGTAAGTATTTATTTTATTTATTTATTTATAACATGTTACATACATTTGACATTTCTATAGATAAGATTTATTAAATCACCATACTAGGCGAATGCCTGTTTCATGGTGATTAATTAAGGATAGTAACTTTGAGTGTAGTCTAGTGTAAACAAATGGTTAAATTGTGTAAAGTTATAATAAAAAATACAAAAGAGAAAAAGAAGTGCGTAAAACAAACATGTAAATAAAATAAACCTGTAAATATATGGTAATAGTATGTAATGATGTTGAAAATTTATATCTTTATCTGAGTATATGAAACAAGTTGTAAACACTATCATAGTCACTCATCAGAAAGTCATTAAGCGCCTTTCTGAAAGTGAGATATTTGGCTTTAGACTTTATTTCAATTGATAAGTTATTAAAAATTTTAGGTGCAAGAAAGTTAAACTGTGATTGTGCCAATGAAGTTTTTGTTTTTGGAATAATAAAATTCGATGGGTTTGAATATCTCGTGTTGTATTTTGAATTTATAATATATTTTTTTGTAAATTTGAATTTAAAATAAGAGGTAATATTTTTTACATATATGGATTTTATATTAAGAACTTTTAAGTCTTTAAAAAGGTCTTTCGTGGGGTGTATATAATGTACTTTATAAATAGTGCGTATTATCAATTTTTGAGCTTTTATTAATGGATCTAATACAGTTTTAGAGCATCCTCCCCAGACAATTATACCGTACGATAAAATTGATTGACACAGAGAAAAATATACTGTTCTCAATGTATTTTTTTAGTATATTGCGCAATGATCTAAAGATATATGCCAGTTTCCGTATACGGCTTGTAAAATTAATTACATGATCTTCCCATCGAAGTTTATTATCAATTATTACGTATCTACTAACATTGTTTATTTTATGAAAATGTAAAAATTAAATTTCTAGAAACGCCGATTTATCGGCAATGAACTGAACTCAATCCTAACTGAGGCTTCTTTTTTTACGTTAGATCCACACAGGAGGCCCCGAGGAAAATATTTTCCCTCAAGGCCTATATGATCTTTGGAGATGCTGTGTGGAGAGTATTTTAGAAAGGTAACGGGAGAAAGCACTTCGAAAGGAGAAAGGTATTTTATTTTTATTTATTTTATTTATAAAATTACATTTGATACATTTGCATAGCAAAAATAACATAGTAGTAACATTGCAAAAAAACTATAGATATTAAAATGTGTACAAGTGTTATTATGACTTGTGGGTCGATATTAGTTCCTAGCTAGGCAGATTGCCCGTTCTAAGGAACCAAATGCTGGTGAAAATGCAAAAAAATTATTCTGTAACAAAATTTTGATTTTTGTTTTTTTTTTTTTAGTTAAATATATATTAATAAAAATGCTAAATTTTTTTTAAATTTAAATATATACCTACTAAATTTTTAATAAATGTGCCGTTAATAGGCTATGTAAAATTTTAAGTGACATTATTCAATTGTTTTTCAGATTCCACCCTACCCAAGCAAATCAACCATTTCGTTATTATTGAACCGATGTGGGACATTTTGCAAGCAATATTTAATTCTACGGGAATTTTATTATATATTTTTGGTCCAAGATATGTGCATGTCTTTTGATACTTTGCCGTATTGCTCCCTGGGACCACGAGATCCTTTCTGGTGTGACTTCTTATGATATATTTGTATGAGGAGTGGGTTGGAATCTGCGGTCAAGGTGTCAATGTGTAGGTCTGGAGTATCGGACGAATGAATCCAACCCTCTCACTGCGGTGCAAGGCGATATTCAAAGATCAATGGGTCTTCCATAAATAGCCTCTCTCGATCCGGTCCGCCACCCTAACATACCTAACCCCACGAACTCTGGCACTCCCTCTAAGTCATCAAATATAGAGAACCATTTGTGGTGACCTGTGGCAGAGATGTTGGTTAACCAAAGAACGCTACCCATAACTGCCTCCCAAATTATTCAGATGATGATAAGAATGATCGATAAGAAGTCTAGCTAACGGTCAATACAACACGTTTGTTATCTATAATCGATAATATAATATTATGTAAGAAATCTTTTCGTATTTCAGGTCCATTACCAAAACTCTTGAACATTCTTTGTTGGTTGTGTCGATCTGGGTATCGATTTACAAAAGGTTTTGCAGATTTAAACAATCTGCGTGCAGTGTCACAGGACTAGTACCTAGTGGCGGTAATGGAAATACCAAGTTCAGATAAGATGCAGCAGAGATAAGTCGTGTACTGGACCCAGGATCACTATACTACCACTTCACCGCATACGGCAACCTGCGTGCTAGGTACTCTTTCTGGGGCATCTGTAGTACTCGTATCTTCTTTGGGACGATGCGACGGGAATAACGATGAAAGGGTTTCACACAAAATAGCCGCGACAAAACGACTTTGATGTAAGTTGGAGCACCTAAAGTTGACCTGTTTTGAAAATAGCTTGCACCGGTGCCGAAGACATCAATAATGTTTATTCCTCAGATTATCTTCCATTGTAATAACGGTGGAACAAGATCAGCTTATATATCTACCTGACTCCTGTGCTGTAAAGATGGCAATCCGCTTGTTAAGATAGGAAAATTTATCAAAGGGACCGCCCGTTTCTACACAGATTCAACGGTTTTTTTTTTCAAATTAGTTGGGGCTCCAGACCAGAAGTGGTGCCAAACTAAACAGTTGTGTACTAATTTTTTAGAGTAAAAATAACATTTTTTTGGTCGGGCTATTTTGTCCGAAGACTTTTTGTCACGAAAAGAGTCCCTATATCTTCTTCCAGTTACAAAACCTTTCTCATCTCGTGTGGCATCTCCCATCTCTCACATTTGCGTGCGACTTATCTCATAAAGGACTTAAGGAATATTTTATGCTTTGCGCATTTTGGTCACACATGAAAAGACCACTACATTCCCGAAGGAGTAAACGGAGCGGACGGGTCGCAACGCATTCGTGTCTTGATAAATAATAAAGTGTGCTCGATTGTGGTCGAGCGGGCTTAACTTTAATTTGGGAGGCGGGTATGGGTACCGCCTCCCCGGGGATCATTTATTGGATAACCAACATCCCTGCCAGAGGTCACCCTAAATGGTTCGGTATGTTTGGTTACGTAGCAGTGGTGGCCAGCTTCGTAGGGTGAGGTTTAGTATCTAGTTCTTGGCGGCACGTGTGTTTACCGTGAGACCTGCCCACCCCTCATACAATTTTTCTTCCCAGAACTTCCTCTCCTTCCTTTCCTTAAAAAGACCTTCCACTCAGCATCCTTAAAGATGACCTAGGCGCCCTCACAGAGTGTGTGGAGCTAATATGAAAACAAAACTAATTTCCATTTTTAATTTGGTATTTATTTATTTAATGTGAACACCCAACAGGGTTGACACTATTCCCAACCGCCTGGCGGCAGTGAGACTATGGAATCCCATTTGGGGTTTTGTTGTGAGGCTATCGGGAGGGGAAGGAAAATTATGAGAGCATTACGGGGAAAGTACCTGGACATTCAGATCTGCGGTCACAAACACAGCTATAGCCATTTCAAGCAACGTTTCAATTCTGAATGGTGATCTTACAACAGAGCGATACTGAGAATATTCTCCATCTTGATATTTGCCACAAATTTAGCATAGATATATTTTCAGGTGCTTCAGATTTTATGTCCGGGTTAAATCTTCCACACAGGAAAGATAAAACCCTTCCACACACTTTTCCTCAAATGTTTATCTAGTCAATCCACGCAATGTAAGTGCACTATATAAGTATACTAAAAACAAAACAATACAAGAACAATACGTCAATCAACCAGAGACCAAATGGGAAAATAATTCACCGACCCCAGATATTTTCATATTAAAGGGTTCGGCTCGGTAGAAATTCTAACTGGACCGATTAATCCTACTGGTCCCTCAATATAAATATTTTAAAAAATCTTTCGTAATCCCACGTGTATTTAAAATAATAGATTTTTATGTATAAATTCTTCGACAAATCTAATAAGACAAAAATTTTAATGAGAGAGCTAGGCATAATGTATAATGCCAGTAGCCGAAATAACAAATGGTAATATTTTTGTATTTTGCCAAATTCTTTGAATCTCTTTTCCTAAATCTGTATGTTTTCTTATTTTTTCGGATACAGTTTTCTGAATATTACAGGAATTTGGAATAGCGACATCGATGACATAAGTTATTTTTTAAATTTTGTCATGTAAAACTATATCGGGTCTATTATGACTAATTGTTCTGTCTGTTTAGTTTTATAGTAGTCACCATTTTGATTTTCCTCTCTCGGCAGCCGTATCTGGAAATCATAATATGTAATATCGGCTCTATCAGCTTTTTTATTACTTCATTAATAGTTCTAATTTATAATAAAATTATTTTAATTAAATTATTACATTTTATCGCTTTAGTGCCATTAAGTGCAAAATTGTACTTCTGTTAATTAAAATTAAATATGAATACAATAATTGACTTAGTCGGTGTTAGTTGACTGAGAATATTATTTTATCTCGGACCACCCGAGCGTTTTGCATTACGTAATATTCGTTTTTTACGTTCCGGTTCCGGTTAAAGATGGTGGCTGTTATAACTTGTCGGGCGCTATATAGTAGCCCATAGGCACGACCAAAAAATCATTTTTCTGTATACAAGTAACTAGATACTCTGGGAAAATACTTATGGTAGATTATACTCTACTTTTTTAAAAAAGATATTGACCGGTAAGACGTTATCATTTACAGAAACATGATTATGCAAATATTATATAAATAAATCTATTCGAATTAAATGAAGCGGAATCTTGGAATTTAAATTAATCCACTTCCTTGCATTCGATCGAGCTGAAACTTGAAAAATAGACTTTTTGTCGATGACAATGCATTATATCAACGTTTGGTGACATGTACATACACACACATGCGAATGTATACGCATTACTCTGAAATTTGAAGACATTACAGCACTGAATATTATACGAAATTATATGTACGAAATAAAAAAAATGTCGGTATAATCCATTCGGCATTTGGCTCAGTTGGGAGCGTGATTGACTCAAGTTGAGTAGGAGAAGTTCAATCCTCAGTCAAACCAAGATTTTTTTGTTGAGTTTTATGAAAATTTGGGAGGCAGGTATGGTTATCGCCGCCCCGGGAACCATTTATAACCATTTATTGGTTAACCGACACCTCTGTAATAGGTCACCCCATAGAGGTACACGGGTTCACAGGGTGAGGTTTGTCCAGGTCTTGGCGGCCGATGTATCTGCTCACCAGCTGCTTGGTGGGCAGGATCGATAGAGACTGGTTGAGGGAGGTCTTTCATCTTCCCCAGCCAGAATCTCTCTACCAACCACCTTGCACCGCAGTTGTAGGGTTGGATTCATACGTCCTGACCTTCCTGGATACACTGACCCCAGATTCCTACCTAATCCTAATACTTTTTTCCTTCTCAGAACTTCAAATGCTTCCCTTCCTTAAAAAGACCCTCTACAGAGTATCCCTATTAAGTATTTTACTCAGGGCCTCATGTGTGGAGCTAATGTAAAAAAAATCGATCTGTTTTAAAAAAGTTAATGTGTTGAAGTAAAACAAATATTTTTTCCCGTGTTTTTTTTTCAGTTCTCGGATGACGGTGAAAAAGTCGTTAATTTAAGGTTAAGGATAATTCCTTAACCTTAAGTAGAGCCGAAATCGATCTTCTAGTCGAGAAAGCTAGACACTTCGTAACCATCTTCTACCACACCTCCCTAATCCCTAGCAACATTCTCAAAATGGGGATGCCGTAGTCCCACTGGCTGAAGTCAATTCGGATCACATAAGAAATGTTTTCATTTTATTTTATAGAGCACTCAAAATTCGCCAAATGAAATTCCGTATAATTTGGACAACCGCATTAATAATTTTAATGAGATAAAAAAAACCAATAAAAAACACCTCGTTCTTGGCGTTTTATTGTAAATGTCCATCTCACTTGACATTTGCAATATTAAAGACGTCATTCTGTTTTATTTTGTCGTCTGTCATACGGATAAAAGCAAAAAAATAAAGCTGTATTTCTCAAAGCGAAGACTCGTACTGTGTCAAATTGAAGGTAGGAATTTCCAAGGTGATTCTCGGTGATGGAATGAAGAAATATGTTTTTATCTGTATTATTGTTATTATTAAAATAAAAGTTTGTAGTACATGGATGATAACTTGTTTGATCTTTGGTAAATTGAGACGTTGTAATTTTGCTGCGTTTTTCTTTTGGTCAATTTGAAATGCTTCTAGATCGTGTAATATTATATCATGATTTGATAATAAATATATGGTTTGTGGACGTTTTAATGCTTTAAGATAATGTTAGCTCTATATATTATGCTTCTCAATCGGTTTCTGCTAAAATAATATATAAATATCTTGGCGTAACGCCGGATAGAACCCTGATTAAGGACATAGATAAAGCATTCCGACCCTAAGGAGGGGGGGGGCGGGTATTCGATCATGGGGGGGGGGAAGGAATCGGAAAAGGTAGGAAGGGGGTAGGAAAATTTATTATAATTTTTTTAGGGAAAATTTATTTAATTTTTGTCACATCTTATTATTTACATTACATTGATAAAAAATGGGTTACAAACATAGACATATGAATATTAATAGACCAGAACATAAAGGTGAGGGGTAGAAACCAACCACAGCGGGACGAAGGGCGGGAAGATGGCACGTGATTCGTCAAAACTCAATCTGAGAGTATATAGGCGTTTCGCACTATAAAATCATCATTTAGTTCTTAAAAGTAAACTCTGCTTTTGAATGAATAGACCTTTTTACATGGGAGCGCGGATTGCTCGCCTCGCAATGAACAAATTTGAAGTTCAAATACGTCAAAGTAAGGTCGCCTATAAGGTCGAGTTCAATATTTTGCTTCTGTATTTAGTTAATGCACTTTTACAAATGTTTCATAATTTACTTACCCCAGTAAACAGTGACGGGCACACGCCATGTATCTCGGAGAGATAGTGTATGTATGGATGGTTTGGTATATTTATGGTGTATGTTCAAAAACGATCATATTATGTGATCTGAATTAGCTTAAAATAGTGTAAAATAATGCTTGCTTATGGAATGTAATACCACAAATGGGTTTATTCTCTTTTTCTCTTCTATTTTTACACGTTTTTATAGCACAAGCGACAATTTTTACCGTGTTATTTACGATGAGAGCTCGACACTGGTCCGGACAAGAATGATGACGTCACATTTTTTTGATTCACGCGGGGCTCTCGCAATCCCAGCCGGTTCCGAAAAATGGTTCCAATGGGAGGGGGAAATAATATGCCTTTTATCGCTTAGGGCATGTCCATGTATTTTGTACGTCCGTGGTTACAAACAATATTGTTGTATTTTCCAGGAATGTAATCTACGAGTCCTATTTTATTTTTTCCTATACAATACTGTAGCCGTTGGGGGTAGGGATGGGGGGGGGTTAAACCCTTAAACTACCTCCCCCCCTCCCTAATGACGGCCTTGAATATGTTTGTCTCTTTTCAGTGACGCTTTTTGTTTCGTAGAATTTCAAATCTACGAAAAAAAGTTTTCACTTCAAAACAAATTGATTGTTTTGTAAATTTTTTTTGTGAATACCGCACAAGAGTCCAAACTGCTCCCATCTGAATCCAGAGAGACTATGGCATCCCCAATTGAGGTGAATTGCGAGGCTAACATTCGTGGGAAGGGAAGGATATGGAGAAGAGGAGGGTGGGGAAGTACCTGACTATTCTGAAGTGATCACTATGAGGCTAAAGCAAGGAACTTTTCAATGGTATTACACAGAATCAATATTGAGAGCATCTTCTACTCTGGAACGTTCCTCAAATAATATAGATACTACATATTATTTTAAATGAATAAGTTGTGAAATAACAAAAATTAATCAAATTAATTTTATATACGCACGTTGGGTTTTGAACCCGTGACCCTCGGATTGCTAGTCGAGAGCCCTACCCCTCGACCACGGAGGCCATCTAGCTACCCGCTTGGATCATTATAGACTTCTTGGTCGTTATGCTACTGCATTATGTCCATTAAATCCCTGCCTCAGGCCAATGTAACTTATCTATGTTACATCTACAAAATATTGTTATTACGAATTGTCTGGCTATATAGTCCGAATTATGAGAATTATATTTCACACGAACCAATACTTTCTAATGCAGATTAATGTGGAATGTTGCTAACCTTTGTAAGGTGTTTAGTCAAACACAGCGTTTAGAGGACAACATTTTTTGCACGTCAAATTTAAATAAATTCAGCCAAACAAAATAAAAACTTATCATTTAAATGAAAACCTACAAGCTCTCAATCAATCGTGGCTTTGAAGAGCACCGAATCAATTTGTTTTATTCGAGTTTATTTTATTCAAATAGCTACTATCGCCACAGGACTGGGAAAATTCTGTCGAAAAATCACTCAATTTCTTTAATGATATTTATAACGTGAAAAAATAATCTTAGGGTTGGCACAAAATTTATAGATTTGATTTTATTTTAGCCACAGCTACTCTTCATAGAAAAATCGCAATTGAGGTGGCTTGGGCATGTTCTAAGAATGTCTGATGACCGAATTCCGAGGAAGATACTAAGTGCGATTCCAGAGGGTAGACGTCCAGTGGGCCGCCCAAGACACAGTTGGGCGAGGCAACTTCAGAAACTGTGTGAGGAGAGGATGGGTCTACCATGGACGAAGGCCGAACAATCAGCACAAGACAGGGACGTATGGAGGAGCCTTGTCGATGCAATGGGTCCCCGACCCGAATAGGACAAGGAGAAGAAGATGATGATGATGATTTTATTTTCATTTACGATCAAAATGTGAAGTATTTTTTTTTTAAAGATGTTTTAAATTTTACACAACATAGTAACATATATATAACAATCATATGTTCACGAGAAGACAAGCAATCCATTGGCTACGAGGGGGGCAATTTATATAATTGCCTTCCAGACGATATTACAAAAGAATTATTTTTTAATTTAAATAAATAACAAAAACCTGCTGAAATTTGATGAACAAAATAATATTTATTGTAATGCATCTATTGAGTTTATACCATTGTACTGTAATATTGCAATGTTGTAATTAGAAATGTGATTTAGGTAACTATTCTAGTTAAATACAATTGAAAATTACCATTCTAATTATCTAACTTAACAATTAGATAGCCATTCTGGTTAAAATTGATGGGTCAGTGTCTGAGTTGGCATCGCGTTTGGGTCCTATCCAACCCCTTCCATCACGATACAAGGAACATTTTTAGCTAGTGTATTTAGGGTAAACATTATAACTTCGTGTTTTTCTTAACCCGAAAATGATTGTCTTTAAAAAAAAGTAATAAACTGTTTTTTTTTTTCATATTAAAAACTTTAAAACAAAATTTGATTTTTTGGCGGGGAGATCCTAAAATAATGTTTGCTTGGTATAAATGAAAAATAAAGATATAGATAAATAAAAAAAGGAGTGCAGTTCACACGCGGTAGAAGTGAATCCTTCACAATAACCTACACACAATCTCAACCAACAGGAGCCTTGAAAGGTGAGCTCAAAATCAAAGCGGTCAATGCGGTTAGATTTCATTCTATCTCAATCTCTCGCAGCCTAAATCCTATAGATGTATATTTTTGTCTCTTTTTAGTGTCGTTTCAGTTTCATCGAGTTTCAAATCACAACGGTGCTAAAGAAGTTTTACTTCAATAAGACTGAAGAGAACGAGTAAGTGAATCAAATTCTGGAATAGGTCAGTAGTCAGGTTGTCAAATCGTTTCAAGAGTTGGAAGAACTGAATATTGCTTATGAATATAAACACAACAAGAAGTGATAAATTACTCTGTTCATTCCATGGGGAGAAATTAATAGCACGACGTAATAAATTTCTACATTTGCTTTTATTTAAATCAATATTTTACAGACACTCAGCGATATAAAGATATTTCAACGAATAACATAAATACCCGCCAAATCGACAAGAGAATGTAGGTAGGCCTCGATTACATTGAGCGAGTTTACAAGCTACTAGCCGGCAAGTTCAAAAGCGCGGGCGAATCGGCGAGTGCGATTGGGATGATGACACTTTCCACTCGCTCAGTAACGAACTAGCTAGTTAAATAATTCTGTCGACATTTTGTAGAAAACTGAGATACTCGCAGCTAGCTCACTATCAACTATGATGACACAAGGTTAGTTTACGAGCTAACAAGTACAAAAGCTAGCGAGTAGCCAGCAAAGTAGCCCATCTTTCAACTTTTTCATAGATTTTTCACAATCCGCTAGTTGGTTAGTACATATGATTACACTGAGCGAGTTTACTAGCAGATAGTGAATTCGCCAGCTAGTAGCTTTTAAACTCGCTCAATATAATCGAGGCTTTACCACTAATTACGACATTTAAAAATAAATGCTGTTATTTTGCGTAGCCCTGCAGCAAATCTGAATCGCATTCCCGCCAACAAATTCATCTCTTAATAATGTCTTAATGTCCGATGATGAGCAGGAGTTGGGAATGAACCCGAGTATTAATGCTAACGGGACAGCACGACCAAATCTGTGTATTTTGATAGTGACAATAATTAATAACGCATTTCCGTCGCCTTTAAAGAGACGCCGAATGATAAGCTCTGAGTCACTTTACCTCTGCTTCACCGAACAGGTAAATCCCTAGAAGTGTACAGGTATTATTGGGCATTAAAAATGACTAAATTAATGCACTCATGAAACTTTGGTCATACATTTATCTTGGCAGTATCAATTGAGATGTGCAGAGTACCCCCAAAAATAGTTGGTGGAACACCACTACGGAGTGAGTGGGAGGGGGTTAGTTTTTGAATAAAAGATATTTACAAACCAGATGGATATATAGAATAGGATTGAGGTGTCGTATTTTACAAATTGGGAAGCAGTCTGGATACCGTCACCCCGGGAGCCATTAATTGAATAAACAACACCTTTGAAATAGGTCACCACGAGAGGTTTGCTACGTTAGTTTACTTAGCATGGGTGCCCGGTTTCATTGGGTGAGGTGTGTTCAGGTCTTGGCCGCAGATGTGTCTGCCCACCAACCGCGTGACAGGCCGGATCGGGAGAGACCGGCTTAGATATTATTTTTGAACTCTCCAACTGGTCTCTTTCTCATTGTCTTGCCCCGCAGTGGGAGAGATGGACTCATACGTCCGTCCCTCCTGGAGACACTGAGCCCCAGATTCCGACCCATCCCTCATACTTTTTTTCCTTTACAGAACTTCCTCTCATTCCTTTCCTTTAAAGGCCCTCCGTACAGCATCAAAGATGACCTAGAACCTTAGGTAAATTCCTTGCTTTGAACCTCCTGTGTTCGATTAATGAAAAAAAATAACAATGCAAAAGAACAAACAGCAATTTTTCATGCATTAACGAATATGTTGATATTTTTTTTGCATTTTGGTACAATTTTACCTGTACACGGAAATCTAAAAGAAAACTGATTTCGACAATTTGCGCATGACCTTTGGAATCACAAGCACCAGACGGGCCAATAAAATCGAGTATAGCCGTTCCAGAAAGAATTCCGATTTTTTATCAATTTCAGCATGAGAAAGAAAAATTGCAGCTTACTCGGGCACATGGACCAGCCCACAACACACTTCTAACTATTTATCTGTTCAGTGGTCTGCTCAATCATGAACGGAGAAAGGAGATTTATCAAAATATTCACATGGAACAAGAGATACTTGGGAATATGTACAGTTAACTCGTAGCCCCGTTTCCATAGGGATCAAAAACTTTTTTAGCAACAGCAACACCTGTTGAAGGTTAATTAATCAAATGTGTCAAATTATGTTTTTGCAGCTGACCAGATGACCATAAAAGTCGAGTGACAATTACTAATAATGTAATTACTACTTAATGTGTGGGAACTTTAAATTTTTTTTTTCCTATAACCTTGAAGAAAATAAGACGTTGAAAAAAGGTTGATAGATTTGTATTATTTAAGCTTTTTCTTAGCTTGTACAAAGCTTAAGCCCTAACGACAGTTTAGCTACCGTTTAGCTTTGATTTCGCCTAAAACACGTTTATTTAAATAAACGACTAACGGCTTATGTCGAAATATTTTGACATATTTTAAAAGTATTTATTTTTACAAATAGTTATAAGAGGCTTAAAAATAATAAATCGCCAAATGACAAATAATAACTAACGGAGTTTAAGCATCATTTATGATGGAGACTCTATTCTGGACACAGAACTTAACAACTCGATAATTCTTGTAGGGAAGAACATGCAAAACTTTTTCAAAATTGTGCAAGTAGTTACTAATTCTATGCTTACTTTTGTGCCCATTCAAACAAATTCTGGTGGATAGTTAGGTGTTAGTATAATTCTGCCGAAAAACGCAAGTCAGAAACGAAACAGCTTCAGGCGTATTTCGTCACCAGATCTGAATAACTCGGGTAACCTTAACCTTAATATTTCCTATCTCCTTTCCCTCTCATCTACCTTCGACCTCACAATATACACCGATTATTAGGGATGATAATATAGTCCAACTGGCTCATAAAAAATATCTTGGGATCGAAATTGACGACAAACTTCACATTGGTGGAACCTCAAAAAAGCTAACCAAACTAATTTCTTCTTTAAAAATTTACGAAGCATCTGGTCAACTAGGAATATAAAAAGAGTATATTATGCTTTACGCCACTCTCAGTTGGAATATGGATTAATAGGATGGGGCTCAGCAGCATAAAATCATGTAAACAACTGAAGATAACTCAGAATTGCATAACGAAGATCGTACTAAAGGACCCCACAAGACGCCAACGACAGAAAATTTTATAGAGTTTTAAAATATATTTCAAAAATATTCTGATACACCTCAAAAAAGACACATGGGTTAACACCTCACAAAATCATAAAACCAGAGCCAAGAAAATAGACATAATAATTCCACCTTTGGAAAAAGAAGCACTGAATTTTTAGCAGCAAAGTTATATAACAAACTCTCACATAGTATCAAAACAAATTAAAATCCTCAGCACAGGATCTAGTAAGGAGGACTACGAAAATAATCTATAAAAGAATAATGTAGTTTTATTTTAGCTTTATTTCGAGCTTACAGTTCGCACCCATTCAGTTGAAAACAATAGGTGTAAATAATCACCAATAGCGGGACTGTTGGAAGAGCCATATCTCTCACATCCGCAAATTACCCCCTTTTTTACTGCCCATCGTTACAGAGTTCCTGGGTCCTGGGTATAAATGTTTGACCTTTACAGAACCGAAACATGTTCGCTCATTGATCACTTTGGTGAGATTGTCAAATATAACGTTGGACGTGTCACACACATCCCGTTAAAAATAACGTGCTGATGTCAAGATTTTGATTGGAAATGCAGTCATTAATGATATTTTCAATGAACACCAAACAGGATTAGGTTGGTACCTACTACTCATACCAGTGTAGCAAAAGAGCTCAACTGACTATGGTGACCCTAAATGGAGATTGTTGTGAAGGACCGTTAAATGTAGGTGGAATTAAGAAGATGTAAGTGGATGGAGACGAACCTGAATATTTTTTTTCTAATTATAATCGTGGCTAAATTCATTTCTTTTGGTTTTAGATCAAATCTAGTAGTAATCTGACAAATACATTTATAAATCGATTGTCTTGGTATGAAATCTAATTGTCCGAACACAGCGAAATCCTGTTTTACCTCTTTCATTTGTATTTCATCTATCTGCAGATAAATTTGTTTGATACTTTCCGGTGCCAGTTCAAGATTCCTGCCGATCAATATTATGGTATCTAGTACCTACCTGCCTGAAGAAAGTTTGAAAAATTAATTGTCGTTGTGGAGTTTCTTTAAACAAATTGTATAATTCCTTATTTGGAATTAAAAAAATGTTATATTAAATGAAAAATAACACTTTGTAAAACACCACTTTTTATTTGAATTAATATTTAACAGCCAACCAGGTTTCGCTTAGCTCAAGCTTCATCAGGGCGTATTATATCAACAGTTGATATCATAAATCCTGATGAAGCTTGAGCTAAGCGAAACCTGATTGACTGTTAAATATTAATTCAAATAAAAAGTGGTGTTTTACAAAGTGTGTTTTTTTTCATTTTATATATAATGTCACACCATAAAGTATTTGCTTCCTTGATAAAAGAAAAAAAGTCACATAAAATGTATGGTTTATAATAATTAATTTTGCAGGTTTTTAAGTACCCACTTACAAATCTTATGATTTCACATGAAATTTCGAATTTGATTCCTATAAAACAACAGAAAATTTCAGACACACTTTCCTCCTATCTCCTGGTCACAAAAGCTTAGTGCCTTATAATGATTATTTTGAACTACCACAAATCTGTGACAAAAAATTATTTTGTTACCTGATATAATTTTTTTATTATTTAGATATATGCAGATTTAAAGATTAAAGCTAACCATAGTGTCTCCCTGCACTTTTAAGTCAATTTTGTCGCTAGTGTGGAGGGCCGTTAGTTATATTTGTGGAAGAATAACAATAATTGACTACGAAAAATCGGGCATGTGGTGGCGAAAATATTCGTCCCGGTAAGACGTGAGATCCTGGGTTGGGGTCCCAGTGGGTCATATTTTTGGTTTAGATTTTTAGTTTTATCTTTTTCTTCAATGAAATATTAGTTGGTGAGGGTGGTGGGTTTGGTGATTTGGAGGGGGGTGGTGGAGAGATGGGAGCAGTCAAAATAAGAAGGAAACATGGTCAATTAAGGTGACTGACAGGAGCTATTACTTTCTTCACTAAATTAATTTTTAAATGAATAAATAAATGTATGTGACAAAGTAAGTACTCTTCCAGAAAATAACTAAAAACTACTTACTAATTAATACTTTTTTTTATCTCAATCTTGAAAAATTCTAGCATTATGCACACAAAATTACTTTCCAAAGTTAGCCATTTACATAATAATATTTTATTAGAATTGAAATTAAAAAACTTTTCCACTTTGTTCCACTTATTTATTTTCACCAGGACCGGTTTCATCCTACTACGGAGATTTTCAGAATGTACCAGTGTAAAAGTTTTTTGATTTCAATTCTAATACAATGGAATTCCACCACGAATTAACAGTCCAAAAACTAGACTTAATAATATTTTTTTATAATGTCGTGATGACCCACCTAGTATATTTCATATCACTGTGGAAAGTGGTTGTTTTTAATTAAGAACGTATAGAGCTCTGAAACGTGAGAATCATTAGCTAATAAAACGACAATCGTGATCGTAGGATAATTACTGGGCGTATTAAATACCTAGGTGTTAACTTCGTATTCAACAGGTCATATTATTACTATTACTTGTAAATTTATAAATAACGTTTTACAATTATTGGTGAGCATTTACCATAATTATGTCATATATCAGCGTGACTCAATAAAAGTCATTGCATCATGGCAATTAATGCCTTATAAATCTATGAATGTGTGACTACAAATTATTTTGAATTGGCATATTATACATTATTTTTATCATTCATGTGCAAAAATAATCGATTTTGTGTTTTTTCATCGAGGCGGTGAATGAAACCAGAACGACTTCGAAAGGGAGGAGGTTATCAATTCGACGGTTTTTTAATTTTTTTTTATGTTTGTTACCTCAGAACTTTCGATTGAGTGAATCGATATTGATGATTATTTTTTTATTAGAAAGCTGATGCTTTCCGTTTGGTCCCATTTTAATTTGGTCCAGTTCTGACAATGGGATCCATGAGAAAACCATATATGTCTTAAATTTGCAATAAGTATGTGCGCGACAAATGTACGAATGGACTCAATATTACGCCAACAGATTTTGATGATTCTTTTTTTAAAACTTATGTACGCACGCTCGTCACTAAAAATAAAAAAAATAAACAAAAATTTTAACAAAACAAAAAACCACTTCAAAAAATGCACTAAAAAGTAAAAAAATAATTTCGTACGATTATTATTTTTGGAGTCGGTGTCAGCCAAGATCTCCACATCTCACCTATGACTACCTATGTATGTAGTTACCTTGGCTGACACCGACTCCAAAAATAACAATCGTACGAAATTATTTTTTTTACTTTTTAGTGCATTTTTTAAGTCGTTTTTTTTTCTTAAAATTTTTGTTTATCGGTATCAAAAGAACACATTGATCCTGCATTAAACATTGAAACTAGGGCTTGAGGTCTTTAAAACGTGAATACTGGATTCTTTAAGTACCCTGGGTAGTTAAGAGAATATCTCATTTGGAAGTTCTTCTCGTTATAGCCAATTCGATTCTACTGCTTTGAGTGTCATAAATCAAAGAAAACCTCAATAAGGTCTCTTGGTCACATCATAAGAAACCAAAAACACAAAAGGACCCAATTGACAAAAAGGGAAATAATAATGGAAGACGACCGCGACGTGACGTAGAAGAGACGCCGTACCTCATAACTTTGAAACTTATATGACTTATGCTTACAAGTTCAATTCCGCTGAGTTTTTCCGGATTTCAGACTACAGGATAATAATTGTGCTGATCAAAAGAAGAAGAAAAACACCACATCCAAAGCGATTTTACATAGGTATCGAAATTTTTTTTTTTTTTTAATACAACGGAGACGGTTTAAATAGTTCCCGTGAGCATTTAGGACTTCGGCTCATAATGCTATTTTACTTCAATACTTTGATAAAGTTCTCCGTAGTTGTCATTGGTTATTCGGCTATATCTCCTGGTTCCACAATGCGTCTTCCCAGTTACCTGGCAATTTTTCCCGTCAGGGTGGGACATTGGCACCGTAGGTATATTATAGTCTCTTTATCTTCACATTTCTTGCATCAATTGGTATTTGCCACTCCCAATAGCTGCAGATATCTCCTGAGGTGGCAGTATCCCGTTAGTATTCTTAGCAATTCTCTCAAGTAGTTTCTGCCCACATTGAGTATTTGCCTGGTTCGACTGGGTTTAGTAGGTTTGTGATTGTCTCATTCCGGGTGTCCTCTCCCACTGCTTCCACTGCTGGAATTTAACCCACCTTTCAATATGATTTTAAAATAACTAATTTTGGTAATCAAACATTATTTCCCACCATGCAAAAATTTTAACAGAACTATGGCATATGATGAGGCAGAAATATGGTGAGGTAGACAAATAATTAAATTGAACGGTTTATTAAAGAGCAGAATATAATGTAAACGGATGTTAACTTCTTCACCTCTGCAAACGTGTTTATCGGTCAGCAACTAATTGAATACTACCTACCAATGATCCTTGCATGTTCACAATAAATCACACGGAACTATGTCATGCTAGGTTATGCACATGAATTGAAAGCTTGTTGGTTACCTTAGCATTTGTTTCATTTGATTTTCTTGCTCCTGACCTAACAGCCGCATCATTTTTACAATTATTTTTTTTTTACAAATTAAACAAACATTTCATATAATGGGTGTTTTTTAAAGGTATACAAATTAAAAATGAAAAAAAATTACATTAAAGTAATGTTAATGTCTATGATATTGGCTATTATAGATACTTTTATGCCATTATAGTTTAAAAATGATTTCGGGCATATGAGCGCCACGGCTAGCTCGAATGAAGCGGTCCAATTTTCGACAACTTTATCGAGCAATTGGGGCCATATATCGGCATTAACACGACGAACGTTGACTTCCAAATGGACAAAACTTACTGACTAAAAATCAACTGTCAAATTGACAGTCTGTAGAAACAATGTTGCCAATTTAAAAACCAAACCTCTAAAAAAACACCAACGGTTTTAGATATCAAAAACTGTTGGGCTTCAAAGTTCAAAGCGTATTTTTTTTTTACTTTTGAACATTTACCTAACACAGACCATCATTCAGAAGCGACGCGACGCTTTGTTTGCAATAGCATTAGCCGTGTTTAGTGACCAGATCCGAATAATCAGAAACTTCTCAACTTTCCTCTTTCGTGTTATTCCTTTTTCGTAACATACCACTATGGTGTACGTTAAAGTTCCATCGTTATTGACTTAAAAAAAAACATTTCTTTCGACATTTTTTCTTTAGGTATTATTATTTACTGATTGAAGTATTCGTACGTCCGTCACTCCAGGACACACTGACCCCCAGATTCCCATTCACCCCTCATACCTATTTCTTACCAGAACTTCTTCTCCTTCCTTTCCTTAAAAAAACCCTCCACACAGCATTCCCTAAGATGACATAGGCACTGAGGGAAATAATTTTCTTCTGGGCTTCCTGTGTGGAGCTAATGTAATAAAAAAAACTCTGAAATTAATTTGAAACATTTTTCAAGAATATTAGATAATAATTTTACAGTCGAAAAACTAAAGTAGAGTTTAATCATGAAAATAATGAAAAAAGGGCCGTTGAAACGAATAAGTTCAAAAATCTCCGGTATAAGTAATTTGTGGACGGTAAAGGTCCGATCCACTAAATTGGAGTATCGGAAGATTGTCACTGTAAATTCTCGCTTTTTTAAACAGCCGCTAAATACTTGTTTTCAACATGCCATCACAGGTGCGGCTTATAAAGGTGTGCAATTATTTCAGGTATTGGCGCGAAACATTACCTTCCCTTTATGATCCCATATTTCCAATAATAAGTAACACTTACCTACACGTTATGTCGTGTTTCCTAATTTGAAAGCTTGTTCACTTATTGGTCAATCTTAGCGCATGTTCAACATGTTCATAAAAGCACCGTAAAACCTATTTCTTATACTCGTACATATTATGTCGAATGAATAAATATCGGGTTTGGATGTTTGTCTGCAGTTTATTCAAATACCAAACGGGAAAATTAATCAATAGAATTTTAAAAACCGTATGCACAATTATCAATTATGAAATAGCAAAATAGTTGTTGAATTTGAGTCCGTACAAAAATATTAAATCGATTTATTTTTATATTTTTATACGTCAATACCTCAAAGAGTCCTAGCTGCTCCAGTCTGGTACGAGTGACATTTGACATCCCCAATTGGGGTAAGTTGTGAGGCTGAGAAGGTAATGGGGAGGGGAAGGAGATGGGAAGAAGAAGGTGGGGAAGAACCTGGCTATTCAGACCTGATCTCCAAATACGACTAATGCCATTTTTAAGCAACGTTTCAATTCGGAATAATTGTCTTACATCGTCCACTTTGGAATTTGACGCAAATGTACCACATATGTATAGTTTTTAATGAATTAATTTTTATAAATTTCTAGGGGATTTGATGTGCGCATGCCCGCGATGGTTTCTATATAATATAATAGTTAGTTCTGGCATCATGAAATTATGAATTGCTAACCATTCATCCGATTGCGATGATACTTGGGAGATTTGATATGTGCATACCGCGATGATTTCTAAACATAATAGTGAACTGTTGCATTATGAAATTGTTATAGAAAATTGCAATAGGTGGTACGCGAGCTGTTTGAAAACTGAATGTATAGAATTCGGTAAGGGGAGGGGAACTCGGGAAGGGGGAATTCGGGACGGGATCCGCTGGAGAGGGGAGTGGGGAGAGGGAAGGCGGAGTGGTAATGTGTGAGGGGAAGAGGGCGCGGGAGAGGAAGAGGAGGCGGAAGGGGAACGGGACTAATGGAAAAATACACGAAGGGAGAAACAATTTTTTTATTAAGTAGCGTGGCAACGCATGCCGGGAGCTCGCCAGTCATAAATACATAAAGTGTCTCACATGCCTACTAGATATTGGCTATACTTTTTGAATAAAAAAATATTTTTTCCGCTTCATTAAGTATTTTGGCCTCAATTCCACTTTTAAGTTTTTTATGAAAATAAACAAAAATTTTATTAAAAACATAAATCGACTATAATTTCGTACGATTGTTATTTTTTGAGTCGGTGTCAGCCAAGGTAACTGCATATATAGGTAGTTATAGGTGAGATGTTGAGATCTTGGCTGACACCGACTCCAAAATAACAATCGTACGAAATTATTTTTTTACTTTTTAGTGCATTTTATGAAGACGTTTTTTGTTTTGTTAAATTTTTTTGATTTTTAGTGACGAGCGTGCGTAAAGAAATTTTACTTCAAAAAATAATCATCTAAATCTGTTGGCGTAATATTGAGTTATTCGTCCATTTGTCGAGCACATACTTATTGCAAACTTAAGACATATGGTTTCCTCATGGATCCCATTGTCAGAACTGGACCAAATTAAAATGGGACCACACGGGAAGCACCAGCTTTCTAATAAAAAAAGAATAATCATCAATACGGTTCACCCAATCGAAAGTTCTGAGGTAACAAACATAAAAAAAAAAATTAAAAAAAAAAAAAATACCGTAGAATTGATAACCTCCTCCTTTATTACCTCCTTTAGTCGTTTAAAAAGCCGAGATGCAGCGCCGTTCTCCTTAGCGTCTTCCAAATATATTATGACAACTTGTGCAGCAAGGTGATACCTAGTAACCTAAGACTCACTTCGCTGATTGTTTGTCGCCAACCTTTTTTAGGAAGCTTTCGCTGAAGTTTATTCTGTTTTTTGACATTGCAAGTGTGATGAACCAAAAAAAATAGCTCTCCAGTTATATGATTATGATAATAGAAATAAAAACAATGCATGTCAGCATTAAATATTTTACATGCTATTAATTTTTAACATGCCATATTATAAACGATTACCAATATACCAAATCATACTCAAACCCGACTAGGTACTAGGTACTTATAGCCTTATGTATAATTTTTTATACGGCATGAGATAAAGTAGGTTCTCAGTAATCAAAAGTCGTGTTCACAAAAGCACCTCGGTATGTCTTTGTGATCTCGTCGCCTGACAGCCCGTCACTGGTCACAAGTAAACACCGAACATGACCAGAGAATGGTTCGATGACGAATTTCGTCTTTTGACACTGCGTCACGCCGGGTTCGACGTCATAATCAAGTTTCTTCAGAATCTTTTCTTGTGATTAAAATATTGAAAAATAATTCGTCTGTCGGTGATCATTTGGGTGTCGTGGATAAGAACGGGATTGGCGTGTACTTAGGTTGTTTTTTGTCTGTCACCTTACATGACAATGAAGACGCAAATCAGCAAGACTTCTGTGAAAAGTGTAAAAGATATGAATTTCCGCATTTTTTATTGTTTTTTAAAGTGATGTATTGTTAATGATTAAGTCGTCAATATTTCGAAGTAGGTAATTTAAATCAAATTATTACACAAAAAAACCTTAGTCAGCAACACGTTTCTCAGCTGGGGTAGGCGATTGGCATGAAATGCTTCACAACTTTCTCTTAAAGAACCTACGTTCTTCAATTCATTCACATTCATGACGGCCTCCGTGGTCGAAAGGAAATGCTCTCGTCTAGCAATCCGTAGGTCATGGGTTCTAATAATAATAATAATAATATTTGGACGATTTATATAGCGTCGTTTTTGTGAAAAATCACCTCAAGGGCGCTGTACAAACTTACCATACATGCCTAAAATCTAGAAAGACTACATGCTAGACAAACAATTAAAAACAACTTATGGCTAAAAATTGCATACACCGGTTCATTGATCACCGATACGAAAATATATGTACAATATTTTGACCAATGAACGCGATGCTGCCTAAAAATGAATTAATACAGGCCCATACTTACCTGGGAGGTCGCTTGAAATTAACACTGTTTACTGTCTATTTAAAGAAATTTAGATAGAGTTCGCACGCAGAGGACATAATTGTGAACACATGTTGTTTAATCCTGAAAATATTTTAATATTAATATGTAATGTATTCTTTAATGAGTGTATTTTCGAAAGTAAAAGCAACATTTAATGGTGGGCGGTGCAGTAGTACAAGGATTTGATTTTCCGAGAGACAGATTGATGTGTAAGGATTCGAGTAATTTTAATTCAGTAAGAAAAGTGTGATTAAGACATATCATAGGCAATACAAGTATGATACTCTCAGATAGGTATATTTAAATTAAGTTAAGGATATGAGAGCCCGAAAAGGTAGGTTTTTAGTTTGGACCTAAACTCTGTTGGGCTTTTTATGCATCTTAATTCCGGAGGGAGTCTATTCCAAGCCTTAGGCCCAGATACTCCGAAAGCACGATCTCCGAACTTAGTATTTGGCTTTCGTTTGGGTTCTATTAGTCTGCCTATAGCAGATGAAGTTGCCGATCTAAGGGTTAATTGCCTCGGACCGGTATTTTCCGGGACGCATAATTCAGAGATATAAGGTGGGGCCATTTCATTGATTGATTTAAACACCATCCAGCACAATTTGTACTGGATTCTTTCATGGCACTTGAGCCAGTGAAGGTTACGAAGGTGTTCTGAAATGTGTGAATATTTATAGACCCCGGTTATGAGCCTTGCCGCTGCATTAAACACGGATTGAAGTTTGTCAGTTTGGTATTTTGGAAGACTAGCGTAGATGCCGTTACAGTAATCAAGCCGTGAGACTACGTAAGAGTTGATTAATAGTTTTGTCGCCTCTGTAGGAAGGTTTCTTCGAACTGACTTAAGTTGTCAAAGGTGAAAAAAGCCGGTACTTACTGTCCTATTTATTTGACTTTTAAGCAAAAAGTCTGAATCTAAATTAACGCCAAGAAGTTTGACTGTTGTCTTTGGAATAATATCGTTGCCGGAAATGGAAATAAGTGAATTGTCTATGAAATGTTGACGTTTGTTTGTGGCCGCCCAGAGAAACTCAGTCTTAGATGGGTTCAACTTCAGCTTGTTTAAAGACATCCAATGAGTTATTGCTTCTAGGCATTCAGCTATGTGGATTTTGAGGCTATTGATTTCGTTTGGAGAGCAGTAAAAATAAACTTGCTGATCGTCAGCGTAGCAGTGGGACGAGAGACCAAATGACTCGATTATTTTGGCGACATCATTTGTAAAAAGGATGAAAAGAAGTGGACCTAAAACGGATCCTTGGGGTACCCCTGAAGAAGGTGTTGCGAAGTTAGAGAGTTTATTTCCAACCTTAACGGCTTGTAAGCGATTGGATAGGTATGATACCAGCCAATTTTTTATATCGGAACTCAAACCAAATGTTTCCTCTAATCTCTTAATGAGGAAGTCATGATCAATCGTGTCAAACGCTGCACTCATGTCCAGGAGTGAGATAAGTGCTAACTTACCTGACTCTATGGCCAAAGTTATATCTGACAGCATACGAAGTATTCCGGTTTCTGTTGAGTGAAACCTTCTATATGCGGATTGACGATTAGTGACTGGTTATTTGTGCAGCAGCAATTTTCTCCAGGATTTTTGATAGGAAAGGTAAATTTGAAACAGGTCTGTAATTACTTAAGTTATCGGAGTCTAGTTGTGGCTTTTTTAGTATCGGCGTAACTACAGCTGATTTTAGTGGTTCAGGGAAGTCACCTGTGCTCAGAGATTTATTAAAAAGATGAACTAGGAATGGAGCTAAGACAATGACACATTTTTTTAATAACCATGTTGGTATAGGGTCAAGGCTGCATTGCTTATTTGGCGAACTTGAAATTATTTTTCTTACTTCTTACAGCGTGGTGAGTTTGAAGGATGACAAATTTCCTTTAGAATTTATAGTGAATATTGGCGGAGGAGCGTTAGATGTGGAGGCACGAATGGCTTCTATTTTTTCACGAAAAAACGTTAAGAAGGCTTCCGTGGTAATATCTATTTTAGTTGTAACAGTGACGTCGGAAATAACGGTCTTTATTGAGTTCCAGAGACGCCGTGGATTGGTTCGCTCAGAGTCAATTTTTTCATTCCAGTATTCAGATCTTTTGGAATTTATTTTGCTCATATACTGTTTTTGAGCAAGGATCCACTCATCCCTTGAAGTTACCGCAGAATTTTTCCTATATGACCTCTCTAATTTCCGCATAAGTCTTTTCTGGTTTCGGCATTCATCATCAAACCAGCCGTCAGACTTTCGAACTTTACGTGTTTTTGACGTTGTCGGAGCATATTTATTTAACAGACATATAAGAGTTGTATTATATGTCTCGACAAGTTCTGTTGGCGTCTTTGTTTCCCAAAAATTAGGTATACATAATAGAGAGGTCTGAAGCTCTTCCAGGAAATCACTAAAACTAAATTTACGCCATTCTCTTGAAATAATTGTTCTATATGGTACTTTTGGCGGGTTAAAATCAATATCAGTGCAAACAAGCCGATGGTCCGATAGTCCTATATCACGAATATCTGCTAAGAGCGGCGATCCGCTCTGTTTTGAAATGAGTATATCCAATGTACCACCAGCATCATGAGTTGGGCCGTCAACCCACTGGTGGCATCCAAAGCTGGCTAATAAATCTAAGAATTTAACGGTGTTTGGTGATGTCACGCGCTCGAGACGAATATTAATGTCACCTGTAATAATGAGTGTATCAGAAAGTCCAACTGAGAGTTCCAAAAAACGCGAGAACTCATTATAAAATTCAACAGAGATTGGTTTCGATCCGGGCCTATACAGAGTACATAGCATAAACGACGTTCCTGTAGAAGAGACCCTGCATGCAATATACTCAAACGTGCTAAATGTACCAAGGGTTATTTTGGTTAGCCGCAATCCTTGTCGGGCTATTATCGCTACACCCCCGTGGTTCACATGAGAGATGTTATTTGATGGTTGCTCGGCACTAGGTCGGGCTTCCTCGAGAACCACATATCCCAAAGCTTGGAGTCTGTGAATTGAGTGCGAGTCACTGTTCTCATGCCTTTCTGTAATGGTAAGCATATGGAGTTTTTCATCTCTGAAAACATCGTCCACCGCCTCTAGTTTGTTATTAAGGGAACGCGCATTCCAGGAACCAATTGCAAGCTGTTTGCTCTTATAGTTAGCATGCCTTTCTAATCGAATTTTATTGAAGTTGTGGACTCCCGGCGTGCGCAATAAGTTATATGTGTTATGTCACAACGTAATCATTATATTTGTTTATTTGCGGAACGTTCCAGAGTGGAAGATACTCTCAGTATCGCCGTAGTGTAAGACTACCATTCAAAATTGAGACATTGCTTGATATGGGTTTTGCCGTATTCGATGACCAGATCTGAATAGCCAGGTACTTTCCCACCCTTGATTTCCACATCTCTTTTCCCTTCCTACTGCCTTCAGTCTTACAACATACCCCGATTGGGGATGTCATTTGATGACGGGATGTCATCTCACTTGCTCTATATTACTATTGTCGATATAGTATTGAGGTATTTGGATCACTTGATACAGTCATGTCTTTCTGGGACATTCGCTTCTTCTTGCTTCATCAACTTGCGCATCAAATTGTATTCTCCGAACACTTATTTCTCTATCTATCTATCTATCGATTTTCTTTCCTCATCGAATATATTACTCTTCTATCGGCCTTGAAATCTATTTTCATCAACAAAATTTATGTAAATAAGGGTGTGATTTCATTCGTATTGTACAAATCGACAGTTTTATTTTTTTTTATTTCTGAAATTGATGAAAATTTTGCAAATTTGACCTTTAAAACAAAAGTAAGGTCTACACAGAATTAAAAAAAAAACTCTGCCAAAAACCCGGGCAACTTCTGTTCAGCTAGTTAATTATTTGAAATTATTGTAAATAATTTGCAAGCAAATTTATTATTTATTTTCAAATGTTGTGTGGGTAACGGCAGGCAGAGATGATGAAAGGTGTTATGTAGTACCGTTTATTTTTTGTATACATATTACCTATGATGGGATGCATAACACGTAGGTCACATCACGATGGGTAAATACTGCACTGACTGAGTTGGTTGCCAGACCAGACTATATTAATTTGAGTCCTAGACTGGACTGAACTGATTAACTTTATTTACAGGGTGTTAAGGGACGTACTTGACTTACTTTAACCAGTGATTCCTGACATTATTTGGAGTAAAAAATGTAAATAAAATTTTGCTCTCCGGTGACTTTTTTGATGAATTTTTTTTTCATTTTTTTTTTCTTCAAATTCAAGCAAAAAAAATTCTTCCACATGTCATTACAGGTCACTCAGCCGAGTTACCGATCAACCCCTCACCCCGCCTCCAACTGTCCAATACCTATATTTTTAATAAAATAAAATACTGTTTTGTTTAAAACCACGAGTTTTATTAATTTTTGAACCGACCGGTTTCGCTTTACTCAAGCATCATCAGGGTACAAATTAATACTAAACAATAAGTCATAATGTGTGCTTATATAAAACAAAATATAGAGGGAGACAAAATTTAGAGAGAGACAAAATATAGAGGGAGACAACATGATACAAATATAACAAACACATCGACGGCCATAAAATACATTAACCTACGTTCGCAAGTAATGGAAAAAACCGAAAGATAATTATGTGACTAATGGGTTACAGTAATAAATTTGGAGGAACAAAGCATCAACTGACATAGTGGTAAGGAGCACTGGGAATTTTTTTATTAAGGGTTTATTGGAAACAGACCTAATATTGGACTACTTAATATGTCTAATTGATTATTAAGTATATGACTTTTGGTTTTTACAGCTTTTTTAATTTCTAGTGCCTCTGAATTGTTAAGTCTGTTACCATGTCCGTTTTTATGTAAGATTTTAGCACCGGTGCTATGACAAAACGTATGATCTTTATCGATCAAATGGTTGGCGAATTCTGAAAAACCGTTATTATTGAGGCAACGAAGATGCTCCTTTATCCTAATATTAACATTACGTGTTGTCTTACCGATATAAAAAGCCGAACAATTATTAAAATTTAATTTATATATTCCCGAATGACTTAATTTGTTGTCCTTATCTTTAGAATTAATTAGAAATAGAAATTAAAAAAGCTGTAAAAACCAAAAGTCATATACTTAATAATCAATTAGACATATTAAGTAGTCCAATATTAGGTCTGTTTCCAATAAACCCTTAATAAAAAAATTCCCAGTGCTCCTTACCACTATGTCAGTTGATGCTTTGTTCCTCCAAATTTATTACTGTAACCCATTAGTCACATAATTATCTTTCGGTTTTTTCCATTACTTGCGAACGTAGGTTAAGAGTGAATAACCAGCACATGACAACTTCGATTCCGACACTAGCGCTAACACATCAGGGCTCGCGAGCCGGCGTTTTCAGAACTAAATTTCGTTCCGCGGCAATCCGAGTTTTGAGGGTTTTGTTCACGCGAGCTAGGGCTGCCCGCTACTATTACTACTTTATATGGTAATTCTTCGGAACAAACGGTAACGGTTAATACGCACTTTTTTTTTATAAAACTTTTAGATTCTTCTTAATTACCATAAAAGACAACTATTTGCATTGGGGGCGGTTGAATATGTTACATTTTTAATTTTAGTTACGTAAATTGAAAATTTGCTTTCACTGTCAAATCACTCTGTTTGCCATATTATTGTTATTTTAATATGTTGGTATTACTGATATTTTACATTGCACTGGCTGTATAAGATAACGAGTGGCTAGAAAATTAGTTATACCACCAATTTGTGTGAATTAGGTAAGCACTAATTTGGTTAGAAACATTGTTTGGAATTCAAACTAGATAAATCCTGGGGTGTTTTTTTTTAAAGAATTGATGTTTAACGATTTTTTCTTTTGAATCACAAACCATGTTACACAAACCTAGCGTAGCCGCTAAACTACTTGAAAACTGGGATGTTTTTTTTGCCTTGACGCGAGTAGGCGTTATAAAGGGGCACTTTCTTTTTAATCACAAACCATGTTACACAAACCTAACTACTTGAAAACTGGGATGTTTTTCTCACCCCCCGCCTCCTTTAGGTACTATTTAATATTAAAAAAAGTGAAAATCAATGGTTTCTAGCCGTAGGTTTTTTCGGTTACGCGCCTTTGAATATATTGCCATGAAGTCGGTGATGGTATGATGTAGCCTTCCATATAGTATCAGTAATACCAACATAATAAAATGACAATAATCATTACAAATTGCATATGGTGAAGCGTTGTGTCTAAATACGAAAGCAAATTTTCAATTTACGTAACTAAAATTAAAAATGTAACATTTTCAACCGCCCCCAATGCAAATAGTTGTCTTTTATGGTAATTAAGAAGAATCTAAAAGTTTTATAAAAAAAAAGTGCGTATTAACCGTTACCGTTTGTTCCGAATATTTACCCTTTATATTACTATTCTCGCTTCCAGAACTTTAATTAGTAGTAGTTATTTGTAATTTGTATATCGAAGTGCATAAATATAAATAGATTCAAGTGAAATGCGTAAACACAGTAGGTATTAAGTAGATACCTACATGAATAAACAATTTGTTATATTCTTTTTAATATTTTGGTTTTTTGTTTTTTAATTGTATTTTACGGCCATTAGAGTGGAAGATACTCTCAGTATCGCCCTGGTGTAAGACCACCATTAAGAATTGAAACGTTGCTTGAAATGGCTTTAGCCGTGTTTATTGGCCAGATCTGAATAGCCAGATACTTCCCCACCTTCTTCTTCCCTATATCCTTCCCCTCCCCACTACCTTCAGTCTTACGACATACCCCAAATTGGGGATGCAATAGTCCCACTGGCTCCAGACGAGAACAGTTGGGACTCTTGTGCGGTATTCATGAAAAAAAAGAGTAGTATTCAGTTGGATTGTAAAAAATGTCGCATTTTAAAATATTTATTTGTGTGCATAATTAATAATAAGCACTTCAACAAACAGAATTAAAGCGCACAAACCCTTTCTTTCTTTGAGTGGCCTTTCAACGCATGCCGGGTACCCGCTGTATATAATGTTATATAGTGCAGGCGCTTGCATTATAATTCCCGTGACTTGTGATGGAGCCATAACAGTTTAGTTGACCGCGAGGTTACAGTGCCCTTGAAACGCATGCCGGGTACCCGCTGTTTATAATTTATTTATGGACAAATAGTCCATTAACAATATAACAATAACACGAAAAACAAGCGTGCGTAAAGGCCCGACCCGCCGAGCAATCGATCACCGTTCGCATTGATTACCGTTCGCATGTCATTTTTCGTAACAATCACCACTTTTCGTAACCCATTCACCAGTTTACCCTCAAGTGTCGAGCGTGCGTAAAAAAGATTTACCCCAAAAAATATTTTGGAGCAGTTGGGACTCTTGTGCGGTATTCACACAAGAATAATTTAAAATAAAATAAAATATTCGAAATTATAAAAATTTTTGCATAAAAATATTCAATGAACATGAAAAATTGCATTCGGGCAACCCTGTAGATTTAACAAACGTGAATCAAGGAATTCGTGTTTATTTCAAATTTCGTTTTCAAATTTCATTTCCAAATATTATTATTCAAAGCGTCGCGAAGACGTGCTCTCCTGGCCGCGTTTGGGCCCGTAATGAAATCTGAAATTTGTGTTTACGGGCTGCGATAAAAATGGTGAAATGCGATGTTCAAAATTATTTAAAATTAAATACTTCCTGAAATTATTTTACGATCAAATTATTTATGATTTGTCAATAACGTCTTAGCAAAATAAGTATGTAAAAAAATCCGAAATATATTTGTTTGTAAGTGCACAAATAAATGCACAAACCGACCAATTTTCGTCAAGAAACACATGTCCGTATATATTTTTTAATAATTTTATTTAAACTAAAATTAAAATTCTGAAAAATAGGTTTACCAGCTAATATATTGATTTATTTTACTGCATGATTATATGATTTGAAATGGGTGTTGTATAATAAATGTACTTTTTTGAAAATTGAACAAATCTGCGAACGACCTATGGTATAACCTTATTATTCTAAAAATAAACATTTTTTCTCAAAATCTAAAAAATACGTTTACTAGATAAAAGAACAATCTTTTGAAATCCTTTTATAGTTTTTTGTGGAAAAGAGTCAATACGTCTAACCACTGATTTAAAAATGACATATTTCTGGTTTCTCTGCTTATACACTCTTAATGTATTTTATGGCCGTCGATGTGTTTGTTATATTTGTATCATGTTGTCTCCCTCTATATTTTGTCTCTCTCTAAATTTTGTCTCCCTCTATATTTTGTTTTATATAAGCACACATTATGACTTATTGTTTAGTATTAATTTGTACCCTGATGATGCTTGAGTAAAGCGAAACCGGTCGGTTCAAAAATTAATAAAACTCGTGGTTTTAAACAAAACAGTATTTTATTTTATTAAATATGTCAAACCACAAAGTGATTGCTTTCTACAATAACCTATATTTTTTTATATTTTTGTAAAAAACATCAAAAATGTCACCGGAGACCAAAATTTGTTTAACATTTTTTACTCCAAATAATGTCAGGAATCACTGGTTAAAGTAAGTCAAGTACGTCCCTTAACACCCTGTATGGACGCGCGATGCCTTGTAGATGCTCGTAGCTAATCGCTACAGATATTTTGCAGAGTTCAAAATTGTCTGCACCTAAAAAGACTGCATGTTATGATATGAAAAACGTTGAAAATATTATTTTAAAGCGAGATATTTATCACAGTTAAATTAAGGCGGGTAGTTAAGAATATAACTGATTGTTTTGAAAGGCACCTGCTTGGTTCACTCAAAACATCTGATCGTACAATGTTATATAAGTCCTTCGCCGTCCGATTTATGAGATTTTATCTAAATTATTAATGTGTGCCGATCATTTATTAAAAATAATATTAGTGTGACCTCAGGTTTAGTGTAAAGGTCCATCCACACAATGCCGCGCCGGTCACGACTCGTCACTCGCGGTGACCTCCTGTGACACGTCCCAAAGCGTGGGACACTATACTACACACACACTAAGACACACTAAGCATACACTTTACATTATGTGTAATAGGGTGGGCTATAAAGCTTTTTTTTAGAATTTACAAATATTAGGGATCTCAACATTTGCTCATAATATCGACGACGTAAAAGATTTTTGGTCTTCAAAAAAAAACATTTTTTAATTATAATTTTTTTGGTTCCATATTTAAGCCTCATTGACAACTTTTGAAACCATTGAGAAACAACATTGTTTTATTTGATTGGTGTCCTCCTTAGTCGTGGGTTCAAATCCCGGCGTTCGCAAGTAAATTTTATTTGATTGATTTGTCGTACTATCAGTCTCGCTCATGTGTAAGACCGCTATCCAGAATTTAAGGTTGCTTAAAACAGCTTTAGCCGTGTTATCATATCCGAATAGCCAGGCCCTTCCATACCTTCCTCTTTACTATGTCCTTCCTCTCCCCACTACCTTCAGCCCCACAACACACCCCATTTGGGGATGCCATACTCTCACTAGCTTCAGGCTGTTGGGAGTAGTTAGGACTCGCATAAAAATAAAAACTTGTTTTTTAAACATTATTTAATAATGGTTGATTGTATGCTTCACCCGTTTTATAAAACACAGTAAATAAAATATTAAGGCGTTAATAAAAATTAGGCAATACATAATTAGATACCTACTGTTATAATATACATTTTTTGTAAATTAATCTTGAAATGCAGTTTGTTTTTAAGATGTAAAATTTTTGTAATATTGGATATTTTGGTCATTAAACCCTTTATTTTATATATGAAATGATTCCCTTATTTTTCGCATCGAGTGCAATATTTTTAAATGCATTTATTGTCTGGTATGTATAGTATTTGTGCCTGTCGAGGAAGTTGTAAGATTTTAGTTTTGGAGTTGTTGTTGTTAATTTTTTTAATTTAATTTTTTTGTTAATTTTTCCGCCTACAAAACCAAATAAAATCCAGACTGCTGTCCAGAAACACCAAGATATTAGTGTACAAAACACTAATCAGACCAGTACTCACATACACAGCTGAGGCTTGGGTACTAACTAAGAGGAATGAGCGAGCACTGGACGTTTTTTGAGGCGTATCTTCGGACCGGTTTTAGAAAATGGATTTTGGCGCAGGCGTTACAACAATGAGCTATATACTCTGTTTGAGAATCTAAACGTCACAACATTTATAAAACTGGGAAGACTTCGGTGGCTGGGTCATGTAGAGAGAATGACCGATCATCAAGCACCAAACTCCCTGCTGAACTCAAGACCGATAGGGCGAAGAAGCCTGGGAAGACCGCAACGATAACGTCCTATAATATATATCTACCTTGGAGCTTCTAAACTGGAGAGAGCTGGCACAAAACCGAGATGAGTGGAGGAAGACTTTTGAGGAGGCCAAGCCCACCAAGCGTTGTAGAGCCAAGAGTGATGATGATGATGATGTTGTTAATTTATTTTTTTGGTCAAAAGTATATGTATTATGTTCAACGCATATGTAGTAAAACTGAGTAAGACCGTTGTAAAAGTGTGGAGGTTCTGAAATTAGTGCAGGCCTGATGCAAATGAGCAAGCTTAAGAAATGATGATTTAGATAATTTATATAAGAAGAAGAAGTGATGTTTTAGATAATTTATATAACACCATTTTTTAATGGGCGCTTAATGAGTAGCGAAGGATTACGTGAAAAAGGTGCCAGGATAATAACTAATTGTAAAGTGAATGATGGTCAAACAAACCAATACAACACACAACAAACAACACAACATCAAACACAACATCAAACATTACATCAAACACAACATCAAACACAACACACAACAAATCTCAGTATGTCCACCCTACTTGGCATTTTACATTAAACTGGACACTAGGCAGTATAGGAACTTGTGTAGCCGGGCCATTGCGTCATATTCTGACAGGCAGAGATTAAAGTTTGCCAGTTGTAAGGTGCTTGATTGCCAAAGGAACTACGATGAAGCTTTAAATAATAATTTATTGTAAACTGAAATATGTCTTTTTTACAATAACCCCAGGGCCTATGTCATCTTTAGGGATGCTCTATAGAGGCTCTTTTTAGGGAAAGGATGGAGAGGAAATTCTGGGAAGGAAAAAGGTATGAAGGTTGGGACCATTTGGAATCTGACCTTAAGAACATAGTTGTAGCGAAACCATTAGTTTCGTACACCAGTGATTCATTAATAGCAGTATTTTATTCATTTTAGTAAGATTTTAGTAAAACGAACCCCATTATCAGGAGAAATATTTTAACTTGGATGATCAAAATTATAGGTTATAATTTTTTTTTTTTTTGCGACTATATAAAATAATTGTACATACAAAATATAATGGTGAAATTAAGAATAAAATATTGTTATAACTTGGATGAGCAAAATTATAGGTTATAATTTATTTTTATTTTTTTTAGCGACTATATAAAATAATTGTACATAAAAAATATAATGATGAAATTAAGTATAAAATATTGTTAATTAAATAATTAAAACACTTTGTTTTTACCACAATAATCTTTATTTAAAAAGTCGACATGTTTCGAGAACGATGTTCTCTTGTCGACTTTTTAAATAAAGATTATTGTGGTAAAAACAAAGTGTTTTAATTATATTTTTTTTTATATAATTTTTTTTAAAATTTATTTATTCAACGCCCAGAGGGCTTTTACAGTAGTACAATTTGTTTATGACAGATGATTTTTAAACAGATACAGAAATGATAAGAATAAAATTAGATAAAAATCACACAAGTCACAAAAATACAAAAATACAGCGATTTGATAAGTTTACAAAAGTACATATATGTTTAGGAATAGTTTTGGAATAAGTTTTTTACAAGATCCACAATATTCGGCAAGTTGATTTTGAATATGTCAACATCACTTAAGTACTGATTTCCCATAGTGTGAAATCTTTGTATCGGAGAGTGGGCAATGTAGTTCCGCTTATGAATGCTGCAGTGGAATAGTGTATTTTGTCGTGTGGTTACTGTCGGTATTCGTAAGTTTATGAGCTGTAGGAGTTCGCAACAGTCGAATTTAGAGTTAAGTATTTTGAATAAAAATGTCAAGTCGTTTATTTTACGTCTGTCTTCTAGTGTGTGTATTTTTAGGATATTTAGTAATAGATTATATTTTAAGTCTTCTAGTGGGATATTTAATTTAAATTTTATAAAACGCAGAATTTTTTTTTGTATTCGCTCAATATTATTAACGTGAATTTTGTAAGATGGAGACCAAACTACCGAGTTATACTCAATTTGGCTTCTAACTAGAGATACATATAATAGTTTAATGGCTTCTATGGAATTAATTAATTAATTAATTAATAAAATGGTGCCACAAAGTGAATTTGCAAAATTTGAAGAAATAAAATATTGTATTTCTTAGTCCACCTCACTAGGGGGTCTTGTGCCGAGGCGGACTAAAGTTTTTTAAATATAGTTTATTTGTCTTCTATGTCGTTTTTAGTGTCTTAATTAGGGTTTTTTCATTGACCTCTTTCTATATTTTTATTCTTGATTTGTATTCATTAGGATTTTTTATTAGTTTTATGTCTTGGGGAAGGATGTTATGGAGTTTGGGTACATTACATGTATTGAAAAAATTCTTAGTTTTCTATTCCAGTATCATGCGCTATGATCAATGCGCATACTGGAATGTGAACGTTGTGATTTGGAACTCGATTAAAGGAAAAAACGACACTAAAAAGAGACAAACACATTCATCTATAGGATTTAGTCTGTAAATTGTATGCATCCTCTATTTACACTTCCCCTAGTTGTGAATGTACTTCAACGGCCATTTGTTGCAATTTCTCGGCCATTCCTCTCACAGCGCCCATTTTTGATGGGAAACAATTCATATCAATATATTCGACCGGTCAGTGGTTGAGTTGGAGTTTAGATTCCACCCATCGTGTATTCGATTCCTAAGCTCCAAGTCCTCCATAACGACACAAGCAACATTTTCAGCGTACTGAGGTGGTAGTAGGTGATTTTCAAATTTTTTTTTTTTTTTACAGTGAATACCGCACAAGAATCTCAACTGCTCCCGTCTGGAGCCAGTGAGATTATGGCATCCCCAATTGGGGTATGTTGTGAGGCTGAAGGTAGTGGGGAGGGGAAGGAGGTGGGGAAGAGGAAGGTTGGGAAGTACCTGGCTATTCAGATCTGGTCACCAAACACGGCTAAAGCCATTTTCAAGCAACGTTTCAATTCTGAATGGTGGTGGTCTCCACTCTGGAACGTGCCGCAAATATACTATATATTATTTTAAATGAACTAATTGTGAAATAACACAAATTAATCAAATAAAATTAATTTGCTCACGCCGGGTTCGAACCCGCGACCTCCGGATTGTGAGTCAAGAGTCTTAGCCACTGGACTACGGAGGTCGTCAATATTGTCAGGTTATTCATAACCCGGGAATGTTTGACTTTCTTTAAAAAAAAATGTTTCACTGCGACAGGAATCAAAACCACAATCATAAAACGTTATTGTTCTTATTTTAACATTATTGTAGATTCGTCACATCATGCAACTCTGTATTTTTATTTTATTTTCTATGATGTATTGAAATAGAAAATGACGTAGGTTTTAACAAATTACGGAAGATCTTTCCGAGAAATAAAGTTTTTTTTACCAATCAAGGATTTTATTTAAAATATATATATGTGTAAAGGTGACAAAACCCACGCTCGATGCGATGATGCAAATTGGTGACAAATATTAATCGTTGTTTATTTCTTTTATTTCTTGCTCCCGTGGTGATTAAAGATTATACATGCCTTCTTCATTGAATTATAAAATTACAGAGTGTGTGCTCTTTTCACAAAAACCCAACATACTTTTACGTTAATTAATTACAGTATTATTTCCGGGTGACCAGACAACCCAACAAGAATCATTCTACACCTCGTTTGAAGCCATTAAAAGTTATGAAAAAAATCTAATAAATTGGTCACGTAAGATTAGGTTCTGGGCTATTTATCAATTTTTTTCATAACATTTAATGACTTTTCAAAGGGGTGTTGAAATTGCATGATTCTGAGTTGTCATGGAACAAAGGATGAAGTATTTACAATTTTTCATGGCGTTTTATTCTTCGAAAAATAAATAATATTATTTTTTTAACAATGGCAACTGAGTTCTGCATGTAAAAAGTATATATAATAATGTAATAAACCGTGAATATTTTATAAAAATATGTAATGCTAGTAAGTAATTTTATAAAAGTACATCCAAAATTTTTCCTTACAGGTTAAACATAATGGTAGTGGAAGTTAAAATTCGACTTTTTTAACATTAGCTCCACACATGAGGCCCGGAGGAAAAAATTCCTTCAGGCCCCTTATTATCTTTGAAAATGCTGTTCGGAGGGTCTTTTTAGAGAGAGGAAGCTCTGTAAAGGAAAAATGTATAAGGGAGGGTAGGAATCTGGGGGTCAATGTAGCCAGTAGTGATGGGCGGATGAATCCATCTCTCCCACTGTGTTGCAAGACAATGGGTCGAGGAGGTCCGGCTAGAGAGTCCACAAGTTCTCCCTCAACCAGTGTCAACCAGGGTACTCCTGGTAAGTCATGAACGTAGAAAACGACTTCGGGTGACCTATGTCATTAGTATATACGTTATTTAAAATTAGTATCGCGCAAGAGACCCCCGACTGCTCGGAGACAAGGGAACTACGACATCCCCTATTAGGGTAGGTTGGGACACTAAGTAGAGCAGCGAGAGGAAGGAGATTGGGCAGGAGAAGTTATTTAAGTAAAGATTGATTGGTAAAGGGTCACTTTGAAGAGGGACAGTAAGAAAGGAAGGTATTCTAAAGTTCCCAATTATTTGGACCCAACCCGCAGTCCCATCTCACCCAGCAAATGTCAAAAGATTCTGGGTGCGTAGCGACTTAAAACCGTTTAAATTTAGGTACTCATACTTTCTTTATATTTTTATTTGATTCTTCATCTTCTTAACAACCACAAAAAATATTACTATTAAATTATTTTTTGATCCATCTGTTACCTACACCACTACACAAGCAAGCGGATCTTTAAAATATTTAATTTTTCCACTCTATGAGAAGTACAAAATAATGGACCTAAATTATAATTAAACTAGGAAGGACAGTCATAAAAATTGTCACGAGCCCATCTTGCACATGTTGTACCAATGGCACACATTTACCGATTATGTGTGTCGTTCGGATGACACTGATATATGAATTTATTGTATTTTAATTTTATATACGCAGTAATTTATAAAACCAGGAAACAAAAAACTAGAAGCCGCGACACCTGTGGGAAAATGACAATATTTGGCCAAAAAACTCGAGTTATTTCATATCAAATGTTGTTTAATTAATAACAAGTTGTTGAATATGGAAAATTCAAGTACCTACGTACAGTGGACTCACTGTTTCTTTTATTGACAATAGCCGAATGATGGTATTTAAAAAAAATGGGTACTGCCGCCCCAGTAACAATTCATTGTATAACCAACGCCTCAGTCAGAGGTCACCCCAAATGGATTATTTACTTTTGGTGACATAGCAGGGGTGCCCGGTTTCATGTAGTAAGAATCATCCGCGACCAACACCTGGAAAATGATGCGGCCCATACGTGGACGTGGCTGCGGATGCCCACCAACTACGTGGCGGGCCGGATCGGGAGAGACCCATTGAAGGAAATCCTTTGACCTCTCCAGCTGGACTCTCTCGACCGGAGGGATGAATAATTTATTATTTTTTTACAATTTGGAAGGCAGGTATGGGTACCGCCGCCCCGGAACCAGTTATTGGATAACCAACACTCCTGCCATAGGTCACCCCAAGTGGTTCGCTACGTTTGGTGACTTAACAGGGGTGCTCGGGTTCATGGGGTAAGGTTTATCCGGGTCTTGGCTGTTGATGCGTCTACCCACCAGCTGCATGGCAGGCCTGATCGGGAAAGACTGTTTGAGGGTGACCTTTTGAACTCTCCAACCGGACTCTCGATCCAAATCCTTGCACCGCAGTGGGAGGGATGGATTCATGCGCAGTCCGTTATTTCTGGACACATTGATCCCCAGATTCCTATCTACCCCTCACACCGTTTTCCTTTAAAGAATTCCCTCAACATCCTTTTCCTAAAAAAATCCCTCCACACAGCATTTCCGAAGACAACATAAACCTTGAAGGATTATTTTTTCTTCAAGGTCTCCTCCGTGGGGCTAAGGTAAAGAAAAATTATGAAAACGTTTTATATTTGCGCCATGTTTTAAAGATAAAGATACTGTCATTCTCTATTCAGGAAATAAAGGTAAAAATATTATTGTATTGCGCCACAAGTTACAAGACTTTAGTAGGGCCGTTAATTCAGGGTTTGACAGTCCCGCTTGACGGTGACTTGTTGACATTCTTGCTTTAACAGAGAGCGTACTGTGGTCGAACATAATCGAGACACTGGTGATGTTGACAAATTGGCGCAAATTTATCATTTTTATCAATTTTGAATTAAAGCCGACGACTTATTTTACACAGCATGGGGGATACATAAATCAAGCCGTAATTAATTGCGTATTTATCATTCGTGTTCAAATGATGTCATTGTTCAATAAATATAAAAGCTTTGTATTTGTACACTAATTGACATTACCTGTATAAATGTGTTTTCAGGTGTAAGGAAGGTACCCTATTCCTGATTATTTTGGACCCCTTACTACAAAATACGGATATTATAGCTCTAGTTCTTTACTTTAATTTTTTAGTGAAAACTTCTTTAGCACCGCTGTGATTTGAAACTCACTCTTGTCTTCTTTTAGTTTTCTGATGGTTTTTCTTCTACCGTGCGTGAACTGCACACAAATATTTTACACAAGAGGTCCTGAGGAAAATAATTCTGTACGGAGGGTCTTTTTGGGAAAGGAAGGGGAGGAAGTTCTGGAAAGGAAAACAGTATGAGCGCTGGGTAGGAATCGGGGTCAGTGTCTCCAGGAGTGACGGACGTATGACTCTATCCCTGACAATGCGGTACGAGATAATATCCCTGGAGAGATCGAAAGATTTCAGACAGATTTCAGGCATTTCATTTTCGGCAGACGCATCTGCTACCAATACCTAGACACCCCTGCTAAGTCACCAAAAGTAGCGAACCACGTTTGCTCAGTTTTGAACAATTTATTTTGGATTTATATCGCCTATAATCATAATATGACTCGATGAATTCTGTAGGTACCGTTGAAATACGTTGAGAATTGTAGAAATATATCTTAAATTTTTACAGTGCCCTTCATGTGATTTTTTGACAAAATCGACGCTATACATATCATACAAATATTAGTATTATGTTACCTACAATGGTACGTACTAGGTACACCCAAAACCAGTTGCTTGGAAAAACTTAAGTAATTTATTAAAAAATTTACGTAGCATTATAAAAACATTGTAATTGTACTACGACGTACATTACAATTATCTTATCTAATAAAAAAAAGCAGATAAAATCTGACAACATTTTTGACGGAAACGTAACGCAACTTACTCGTAAATGCATTTCTAACCAACTAAAACATTTCTGCTTTATCAGTATTTCCAAATCGCCTTTGTTTTAGTATAAAATGCCAAATCACACTCAACGTTTGTCATTCTTATTTGGTTTCGTAAAATCACAATTAAAATATTTTAATGCGATCTCACACCACACCGATTCGCAGCAAGCAACAAGCGATGTTATTAGGAAAAAAATACGCTTTAAAAACGATCGCAGTTTAATTTTGAGCGGGCTTTTGATCTGCCAAAAACAATTTCGATATTAATAGATGGTCAAGTACAGATTTTGACAGAGTCAGAAATGGCCTCATTACTTTTGGATAGTGCAAAAATGGAGTTTACATTAACTCCACACAGGAGGTACTGAGGAAAATAATTTCCCTGAGGGCCAATTTCATCTTTAAAGATGCTGTGTTGAAGGTCTTCTTGAGGAATCTTGAAGAGACCCATATTCACTCCTTTCTTTTGAGGAAAAAATCCCTCAGGGTCTATGGCATCTTTGGGGATGCTGTGTGGAAGGTCTGTTTAGAAAAAAAAGGAGAGAAAGTTATGGGAAGGTAAAAGGTATGAGGGGTGGATAGGAATATGGAGTTCAATGAGTCCAGGACTGACAGACGTATGAATCCATTCCTCCCACTGCTGAACAAGGCGATGAGTTCGATTAGAGATATCTTCCTCAACCAGTCTCAATCGATTTAGACAAACCGCACCCCACGAGCAAAATTAAATCATCAAACGTAGCACATTACTTGAGGTGACCAATGGCAGGGGTGTTGATAACCAATAATTGGTTCCCGCGGCAGCGGTACCTTTACCCGCCTCCCAAATTGCAACCCGCTTGTTAAGATAGTGGAATATATCAAACACACCACCCGTTTGATAGGTGAGATGATCAAATTGGATGACCGAAATTTGATGAAAATATGAACAAGAAAAGATTATTAAAAGCGGTTCCATGCCAACTTAGAATTAAGTCAACTCAACACCTCTTTGAAGTCATTAAAAACTATGAAAAAAATAATTTAAAAATAGGTTATTACCCTAACCTAACGTAACGTATTTAACAATTTTTGTTAATTTTTTTTCATCACTTTTTAAAGAAGGTTCTGAGTTGATTTCATTCTGAGTTGTCCGGTCACCATTATACGCTACTCCAGATACTAATATCTACAGCCTGTATGTCGGACGAATATCTACAGCTCAAACTGCTGACTAATATCTATGAGAACCAAAGTGAGGACGAATATCTACAGCTCAAACTGCTGTTAACATCTATGAGAACCAAAGTGAGGACGAATATTTACAGCTCAAACTGATGACTAATATCTATGGAACAGGTGATGTTGACGAATATCTACAGCACTGGCAGAGGTTGGATTTGCAATTATGTATAGCATATTGGCATAACGTAATATTGCGTAATATATAACCTAACCTAACGTAATTTAACATTAATTACGTTTTTTAAACTGCATACGCAATATTAAGTTATGCCAATATGCTATACAAAATTGCAAATCCAACCTCTGCCAGTGCTGTAGATATTCATCGACATCACCTGTTCCATAGATATTAGTCAGCAGTTTGAGCTGTAGATATTCGTCCTCACTTTGGTTCTCATAGATATAAGTCAGCATTTTGAGCTGTAGATATTCGTCCTCACTTTGGTTCTCATAGATATTAGTCCGATTTGTTCAGTTTTTGGAATTCCTGTAGAAATTAGTAGATGCCTCCTTATACGCACCTTACTCACGGTTGAGATCAATATTTGGGCAGTTTCGTACATCCTGGATCGATGATCGCTTTTATTTAAACTCGTAAGTATATTTATTGTAATCTGCTTTTTGGGCTTCATACGATATTCTTCATTGCCAATTGAACATAACATGTTGCCTTAGTGTGAGACTAACTTAAAACATGACTCCACTGATGTGTAGCGATACCATTGCTTCATGCCACCTTCATACACTTTTTCGTGAAAAGGAAGCGACTTGTCCATTAAACTAATTTAATACGGTGACTCTGCTAATTTAAATTCAAAATCACATTATTAAAGACGGGTACAAAGAATCTCAGAGTAGTTTTAATTTAAAATAATGGCTAATTGCGAAGGATTTCTGACGACACGATTTTAACTGAATTTATTTTGTGTTGTGGTTATTATATTAATAATAACTACTATACACGTTATTATTCTAAGTAATATAAAATATTCGACATTGATTTATGGCTTATTTTAAGAAACGCAGTTTCCCTGAGTAAATCGTGATTTAATTCACTGATAGAAAAAATGAATTATTTATAAATAATGTTTGTTACCGCGGCATTGAAGTTGTTAATTTTTATTAATGTTTTTATTTAGAATGTTTAAATGGTTAAGTGAGTAACATTTTTATAGATTTTCTACAACATATTAGGTAGAGAGGAAGGGTCGTGCGCTAGGGGTCCATATAAGCCGCGAATTCGGACTCCTGCACAATATGGGAAAGCAAAGGAAGATTTTCCAAAATTGATTTAAATCTTATCTTAATCTTCTCTTAAGGCGATCCACTAGTACAGGAAAAAATCGATATTGGAATTCACGCCCTTTTATGGGAGGAGTTTAAAAATACTTGAGAAAAAGCTTTTGGAAAGGTTGGAAAAGATTTTTGAGAATTTTTTTTTACATTTTGATTTTGTAAAGGCCTTTAAAAACATTCATTCCTTTTTTATGCATTGTTTATTGTAATAAAACGGAATTTTAAATTGATTTCACGGAAACAAGCGGCGCGGAACCTAACACGTGTATTCTCCGCTCCGTCCGGAGTCCGGAGTAGTAGTGACAGAATATAGGGGCCGCTGCCAGTCGTTCTTCGGTGGAAGGTATAAGGTTCACTTTGATATTAGTAATTCGTCGACTGCCGTATTGTCGCCGTGATGTCAAAAATAACAACGCGAAAATGCATATCATATTTTATTTTGTGAGGTTCGTGCGTAAATTTCTTTTTTTTTGCGATTATCATAAAAGAAACTAAATTTGACACATTAATCAATAAAACCATATCTAGGTATCTACCATCATGGGTTTATAAATAGGAGAGTTTGGACTTACACCATTTATAACTCGAGAACGGCTGGACCGATTATTATGATCTTTGAAGCGATTTGAGATTTATTTATTTTATATAAGGTAGGTGCGGGTAATAAGGCCTACCTAATCAATCCTCACTGGTCGAAACAAGTGAGCTACGCCTCGAGACAAGCTTGAAGCGCCATTTATGAGTGTTAGCAACCTATGAGCGTGTCCTTGAGCGGCATCGAACATTTTAAATGGTATTTTTTTACTTAGACCTTATTAGCCGACAGGCCTTATTACCCTCACCTACCTTAATTAGTATTTTACAATCAACCTACCAATCCCATTGCATTCAACTTCTTCTCCCTTTACTGGAAACATGTGTTTTTGCGGTTCAATGAGAATCGATCCCTCGCTGCCCCCCCCCCGCCTACTTATATATAGTCGGTCTAGGGAAAATTCGGTATACCATATACCCAACACAAAATATAACTAAGTGACCCCGAAGGGGTATGCAGAGAAGATGTACCACCAATGTGTAGATAAATTCGTTTGGAATTCATATCAACTTTATTAAATTAAAAGTTTTTTTAGTTTCAATAAGCTGACTCGGCCACACGTTGCTGTGGTTAAGGAAACACAACGCCATCTAATGGATGGTTACCCAACCTTTTAACTCACACCACCATCTGTTAGTTTGCATAAAAATCAAATCGATCGGTCGCTCCATTTATAGATATTATTATAGCGAGTTACCGGTATGCGTTGATATGCCACTTAAAAAGTAAATTGTTTCTCCCTGCGTGTCTTTCCCATTCGTCCCAGTCCCCTTCCCCTCGCGTTCCCACTCCCCACTCCCCTCGCCCGCTTTTGCCATCCCGTGATCCCTCCTCCCGAGTTCCCCTCCCCCCTTCCAGATTCCCCTCCCCTTTCCCGCATTCCATTCATTCAGTCCCGGTACGTTCAGTTTTCAAACAGTTTTTTTTATACAAATTTTATAATGCCAGAGCTCACCAATATATATAGAAACCTTCGCGGGCATGCACACATCAAATCCCCAAAGTTTGAATGAAAAAGGTAAAGTCGCACAGAAGTTATGCGCGTACATACATTCAGGTTATTCATTTTTATTTATAAAAGAATAGAATGTATTATTATTGGAATTATTTAAGTTATATTGATTTTAGGTTGTAAATTGGTAAAAAATTATCAAAAGAATATATGTTATAATAATTGTAATCTTAGGGCGCCAACTGTCAGTGGATCAACTTTCGGGTCATCATTTTTTGCTGACTTTTTAAAATGATGTAATATTTATGTGACACAAAAAGTTGTCCATTAAAAAAAATGTAAAATCATCCCAATCAAAAAACAGATCCCAAATCATTACGAGATCATTCCAATCTCCGTGATTGACGTTGTGAGTATTAAGCATGAACTCCGGGGTCATGGGTAAAAGGAAAAACAAACACTAACGACGTGACAACCCGAAGTGACGGCAGAGGAGATGCCGAGAAGACAGCTTGATATCTGTCAGATGCGCTGGACAGCCTCAAAAACGGGTCAAATGTCAAACAGCGGCCCTGGTCGGTACCAGCACAGACCCAAAACCCTTGATTTGGACCGCACGTCCAAATCCAGACAAGTTTAGTGATAAATTAAATATGTACCTTATATATTACCTTAATATATCTTAATACATAAAAATGAATATTTCCTTGTTAATTCTTTATGTGTTCCTAAACAATCACCCGATTGCGATGAAATTTCTGCGAAGATTTTTGTATATAATGGTGAGGTCTGGTGTTATGCAAATTATATACCATTTTAACAGTAGGTAACACATGAGTTTTTGCGAAAAGCGTGTGTATTTCATGTAGTTTAGCGGCAAGGAGAGAATCCGTGAGGGGGGAAGGAAACAAAAGAGGGGGTGAGGGGTTCGCGAGAGAGGGGACAAGAAAGGGGAGAAAAACGGGGAAGGTGAAAGGGGAGCGCGGGAAGGGAAGGAAACGTGGGAGGGGAACGGGAGCGGGAAGGGGGAAGCGTGGGAAAGGACATGCAGAGAGAAACGATTTCTTTCTTTAAGTGGCATTGCAATGCATGTCGAGTACTCGCTAGCATAAGATGATTATTTGTATTCGATGTTTGAAATGAGACCATAATATTTTATTTATTCTTGACCAAATATTGCAGTTTTTATATTTGCAAGTATTTTTTTTATAATTTGTTTGGTAAGTTTTCAATTCAATTCAATTGAGTTTATTATTTTTCAAACATTACAATATTAGTAATTTTAAATATATAGATAAATAATATAAACAGTGTGGGTCTCAACTATACCATTACACTAATATGTATTACCATTACACGCTAGGAGTCCCCGGTGCAGGCCAAAACTGTTGGTGAACTTCACCAACATTCGCGGCCTGCACAAAAATCTAAATTCAGTCCACCACCACCTTGTTTCCCAACGTCCCAACCTTCTCTTCCTTTCCGAAACGCAGATAGCTGAGCCTACAGACGCCTCCTATCTGGATTGCCCGGGTTTCACCCTCATGGGCAAATTCAGACCCAAAGGAGGTGTATGTCTCTTCAGCAGAGCTGACGTCAACTGTGTGCGACTGTTGAATCTGGAGAACTCCAAATTCGACGTAATGTGGGTGCGCATCAATCTTGCCAGTACGGTAAGGTTTTACGCGTGTTTATACCGCTCACCGAACATTAGCGTTTCAGATACATCCGAACTCTTCAAACATCTAAGTAATACTGTTGATGACCTCTTGCCCCGCTTCCCTACAGCAGAGTTTGTGGTCCTGGGGGACTTCAATGTTCATAACGAACCTTGGTTAAAGTTCTCAGGACCAACGGACTCGGCTGGACGAGAGGCGGAATCCTTTGCCCTCTGCTACGGACTGGAGCAAATGGTTCAGGAGCCTACAAGGGTTCCTGATGTCCAGACTCACCGCTCCAATCTGCTAGATCTGTTTCTAACCACTGTGCCACACGGCTACAAGATTGAAGTCACAGCGCCTCTAGGATCGTCCGACCACTGCCTGGTGACAACATCAATCCCCGTAACCTTCAGACCGCCAAATGAGCGGCTGAAGAGAAAAGTGTGGCACTATAGATCAGCAGATTGGTTTGGTCTGCGGGCTCATTTCAATGCCTTCCCGTGGTCAGCTGTCTGTTTTCAGACTTCGGATCCCTCAAGATGTGCCCAGGAAATTGGTGAAGTCATCACATCCGCGATGGATGGCTTCATCCAATCCACTGTGAAAGAAACTGGTGTGGGCTCAAAGCCGTGGTTCAGTCGACAATGCTCCGAAGCAGTGCGACGAAAAAACGCGGCTTACCGAGCCTACAACACATCTCGAACGTCTGAAAGCAGAACAGTATATAACAAAATGGCAAAGGAATGCAGGAGGATCATTAACAGGTCAAAATTCGAGCACGACCTGCAGATCAGCAGTAAGCTGGCTGCCTGCCCGCACGGCAGCAGAGCGTTCTGGTCGCTTGCGGGCTCAATAGGTCGCAATTTCTGCAAATCCAGTCTGCCACCTCTCACCAGACCTGATGGCTCTCTAGCAAATACCGCCGCCGAAAAGGCTAACTTATTAGGCAAAATGTTCGCGGAAAACTCGACCCTCGATGATCAAGGTGCTACCCCGCCGTCGGTTCCTCATTGCAGTTTTCGTATGAAAAAGCTGAGGATCCGGCATCGGGATGTACTCCAAGTCTTACGAGGGCTTGATGTTAATAAAGCTAGCGGGCCTGACGGAATACCTGCCCTGGTATTGCAGAGGTGCGCTGTAGAAATAGCTCCAATTTTGACGAAGCTTTTCAAAATGTCCCTGAAGACTGGCTCTGTGCCCTCTGGTTGGAAAAAAGCGATCATTCACCCTATTCACCATTTACCCATTTTAAACATAAAATTGATAGTATTCCATAATAAACAGTGACTTACTAAGTTGTACAAGTTAATTTATTCAACTTATAAAGTGGAAGTGACAGTTCGCAGTAAATCGGTCAAAGTTTTTTTAGTGCACATTGGATCATTTATTTAGCCCTATGTCCAAACCAACTAAAATCATGGAAACAAGGTCTAACAAAAATACCAAAGATGACCCAATATTCGAATTCATCAATTCAAAATTCGAGGAAATGAAATCAGTTATGTTTAAAAAAATAGAAACTGAGCTTCAAGAAATAAAAACGTTTAACAGCTTTATTAACGATAAATATGACGATATCCTAAACAAACTGTCGCAAATCATGGATACACCAAAACACATAAACAAACTTAAGGAAGAAATGGCAGAAAAGGAGAAAAGATTGGCTACGGTGGAGGTTCACCTGGCAGACATTGAACAATCAGCCCTGTTAAACAGTATTGAAATAAGCGGCCTTAAATTACAGGAAAACATACCCCCAGCCCATACTGTGAGCCAGATCGCTGAGCTCGCAGGCGTTACCATATCACCAGAGGACACCTTTAAAATTACAACTTCCAAACCAAACAACCAAAAAAAAATCACAATTAATTTTGTAGACAATAAAAAAGTACACATCATGTTAGCTGCTAAACATAGTGACCCAATAAAAAAATTCAACGGGGAAGGAGCCCAATACGTCTATCTAAATGCGGCATTAACACAGTACTACAAAAATTTACATTGGAACACCAAACAAAGAGCCCTAGAAAAAGAATATAAATATGTTTGGGTTAAAGATGGAAAAATTCTTATAAGAAAAACTAAAGACTCAAAGGTTATCGAAATAAGACATCTCAACGATATACCTATTAAGATGATTTAAAAAAAAAAAAACCCTATATACACTCCATCTACTCTATATCTTTATAATGGCCTCTTTCACAACGGAAACACTTGAAAAACTGATACCTCAACCAATAATCACCACAAATACCTGCATGTTAAACCGTATACTCCAGGACGAGTTCCCGATCCTGAACATAATTCATCAAAACATTCGAAGTATTAACAAAAACTTTGAGGATTTCACTGTGCTGATAAATGAATTAATTTTAGAACCTGACTTATTAATCCTCACAGAATGTTGGATAAATTCCTCAACATATGTGCATAAAAACATCAACAACTACAAAGTCTTCAATACTAAACTTCACAAACATCAAAACGACGGAGTAATTGTATATTGTAAAATTAATATGGAATGCAAAATAGAAGAAATTGAACTACAAGACGCAAACTGTTTGAAAATAAAACTCGATCAAGATACATGCATCTTCGCTATCTACAGATCGCCTTCATCTGCAAATTTATCACCATTTCTTGGATCACTAGACTCCATACTACTTCAAGAACGAAACATCAGGAACCTGTTCATTATTGGGGATATTAACATTAATATACTGGATACTGGAAGGCAACATCCACAAACACAGGAGTACCAATTACTCCTCCTCTCCCACGGGATGTCTGCCGCAATAAGGGAACCAACAAGAGTGGATCACAAAATGAATAAATCAATCCCCTCGCAAACTTGCATTGACCACATAATGGCAAAAACGAATAAAAAATACTCCACAATCATACATCAATCCACCATCACTGATCACTACACTTTAATTCTTAACATTCATGCAAAGAAAAATCGACCATCGACTCAAAATTTAACGTGGAATAAACGTGTTATAGACTATACAAAACTAAAAAAATCACTACAAACTGAAACCTGGGAGTCAATATATAAAGCTGAAGACATAGAAGTTGCTTGGAAAATGTTTATTGAACACTTGCAATTAAAAATACAAAACCACACTTCAATAAAAACTTACACGTATTCACACAATAAAATTATCAAAAAAGCTTGGATCACACCTGGCCTACTTAAATGTATAAGAAAAAGAGACAAGATCCATCAGCAAGTAAAAAACAATCCTTATGACTTTTCTTTAAAACTATTTTACAAAAACTATAGAAACATCTGCTCCAATCTTACTAAATCGGCTAAACAAAATTACTACAGATCTAAAATAGATCAATCCAATAATAATCCAAAACTTATCTGGCAAATAATTAAAGAAATCACCTACACAGATCAAAACAAAACAAACCCATTGGAAGAAATCAACACAGATAACGGTACACTCTCGGTCAACAAAAACGTACATAAACTAATTAACTACACAAACAACTTTTTTGCAAACATAGGCTCGAATTTAGCGAACAAAATAACCAAACCTCAACACTTTAACCCGAACATAAACAAACACCCAAATCCACAAAGTATTAAATTTGCCCTAAAACCAATCACTAAACAAGAACTAACACTAATGTTATCTAAATTCAAATCAACATCCTCATCTGGTAGTGATGAAATCACAATGAAAACAATAAAATTCTTACAAGATGAAATTACCGAACCGATACTCTTTCTAATAAACAAATCTATCACAGAAAGCAGATTTCCATCTCAACTCAAAATAGGGACTATTACACCAATCTTTAAATCAGGAAATCATAAAGATATCAATAACTACAGACCAATCACAATTCTAAACACATTATCTAAAATCTTAGAATTAACAGTTAAAACTCAACTCGTCGACTACCTAGAATCAAATAAACTATTATCACCAAAACAATTTGGCTTCAGAAAAAATTTAGGAACATCCAACGCCATAGCCTTAGTAATTGAATATATTAAAAATTCTCTAGACTCTCATAAAAAATGCATTGGCATATTTCTCGACCTTTCTAAAGCGTTTGACACAATAAATCACTCACATCTTTTTGAAAAACTAGAGAACATAGGAATTACTGATAATGAACTAATATTTTTAAAAAGTTACATGGGAAATAGAAAGCAAACTGTGAAACTTAACAACATAACCAGTGAGTGTATTGATGTCAAATTCGGGGTGCCTCAAGGAAGTATTCTGGGTCCGATTCTGTTCCTTATTTATATTAATGACCTATGCCACATAGAATGTGACGGAGAAATCATCAGTTTTGCGGATGATACTGTTCTCCTAATAAATGGGAAAAATTGGGCAGAAACATTTAAGAAAGCAGAAGACACACTTAAAAGAATTAAAAATTGGCTAGACTACCATTCACTTACACTTAATGCTAATAAAACCAAATTCATCACTTTCAAAATAAAAAATAAGAAAAACTCTGAAGAAAACCTGAACATGAAAATTCATAGTCAGCATCACTTAAATGAGCATTGTAATTGTCCTTCATTAGAAAACGTTGACCATATAACGTATCTGGGTCTAAAAATTGACCAAAACTTAAAATGGACCGAACACATTACCTATTTAAATAATAAAATTAAAAAACTAAGTTATTTTTTCAAAACTATTAGGAATGTCCTCATTAAAAAAGACTTAATCAAGATTTACATGGCTCTCTGCCAATCACTGTTAGAATACGGTATTATCGGATGGGGCAGTGCAAATAAAAACATACTAAATCCACTAATTAAAACTCAAAAATCCATAATGAAAATTATACTGAAAGTTCCTGTAAGAACTAGCACTGATGAAATCTTCAACAATCTTAACATCATGTCAATTAAACAACTGTATTCTAAAACTATACTCATTTACATTCATAAGTACAAAACCCAAGAAATGACAACTTACACGTACATTAGAAACACTAGATCTCATGGTCAAAAACATATCCAACAAGTAACTACTAACACAACATTTGGGCAAAAAAGCTTCTTGTATTATGGTATTAAACTTTACAATAAAATACCACTCTCACTTAAAAACCTCAACAGTATAACATTTAAATCTCAAATAAAAAGCTGGATACTAAATATAGGGAGAACAGAAATAGAAAATATACTGATATCAAATATAGACTAAAACCGAATCTACTGATCTGAATTAAAAAAAAAACACAATTTTATTTAATTTTTAATTATTTAACAAAATACTACATGATACCTATACGTTTATAACAAATTCATATTAATTTCTTATAATTAAAATATAATATGTAAATGAAATCCTCAGCACGGGAAATCCCAGTGAGGATATCATTATCTTTAGATGTTTGTAAAGAAAGAAAAACAATAAATCATTATTATTATTATTATTATTATTCCAAAGAAGGGTGACCGCTCCAACCCAGCCAACTACCGCCCCATAGCGATCACATCTGTTCTGTCAAAAGTGATGGAACGTGTGATCAATGACAAACTGCTCACATACCTCGAGAAGAACAAAATTATTAACGACCGTCAATACGGATTCCGGCGGAACCGCTCGTGCGGTGATCTTCTCGCGTATGTGACGCATGTTTGGGGACGGTGCCTGGAATGTTTTGGTGAGACCCAAACGGTTTCACTGGACATTTCCAAGGCCTTTGACCGGGTTTGGCATCGAGCGCTTGTCAACAAACTGCGTTCTTACGGACTTCCCGCATCCTTGTGTGCGTGGATTGCCGACTTTTTGAGGGGGAGGTCGATTCAGGCGGTTGCTGACGGTTTCACCTCTTCCTCGCATTCGATAAATGCTGGCGTCCCACAGGGATCGGTTCTGTCTCCGACTTTGTTTCTGTTGCACATCAACGACCTCTTGTCATGTGCACCGATTCATTGTTACGCGGATGACAGTACAGTCCATGATAGCTTTTTGTTTGACAAGCCTCCAAAGGGCACACAAACCCCAATAGCTCGGAGGGCTTTGAAGCAGAGAATGGACGGTTACCTCGAGAGTGTTTTCTCTTGGGGTAAGAATAACCTCGTCGAATTTAATGTTTCAAAGACCCAATCATGTCTGATAACGTCTAAAAGGGATCGAAATGATAATCTAGTGTCCTTCAACGGAAGCATTCTCCCGAACAGGACCTCCATTGATATGCTTGGTGTAACTCTTAGTGACCAGCTCAGGTATGGGGGCTCCATCGAATCCAGAGTTAAGTTAGCCTCTCAGAAACTGGGCGTACTGTACAGGGCCCGCAGATACTTTAATAGTACTCAACTGTTAACCCTGTACAAATCGCAAGTGCGCCCCACGGTTGAATTTGGCAGCCACCTCTGGTCTGGAGCTCCAAAATACCTAAAAAAAACCCTTGACTCTGTGCAGAAACGGGCGGTCCGTTTGATAGATTCTCCCATCTTAACAGACGGATTGCAATCTTTAGAGCATAGGCGTCAGGTGGGAATGCTGTCCTTGTTCTACCGGTATTTCAATGGAAGATGCTCCGAGGAACTAGCGTCATTGATCCCCTCGGCACCGGTGCATAGTCGGGAAACACGCCAAACACGCGCCCAACATTTGTACACAGTTGATATTAGTCACATGAGAACGGGTCGTTTTTACGATTCGTTCTTGAGTTCAACAGCTCGGCTATGGAACGATTTACCGGCCTCTGTGTTTCCTCCCTCCTACAACATGAGTCTCTTCAAGACCCATGTTAACTCCTTCCTTTCCTCAAAAAGACCCTCCACACAGCATCCTCAAAGATGACATAGGCCCTGAGGGAAATTATTTTCCTCAGGGCCTCCTGTGTGGAGTTAATGTAAAAAAAAAAAAAAAAAAATGTAATCAATTTTTTTTTTTTTCTCTTTTAGATTATTTAGGTAATATAGCAGACTGGGATTACACTACCCTCCCAGTCCTGCTGTATTAAAAACGTAAATAATAAACAATAAAATACACAAGTAGTGATATAGCTTGCCTTTTAAATTGATAGATTTTAGCTATAATGCTAAATATATCAATATCCGTATTGATTCGGTTCAACAGCTCTACCGACAGGCAGGACCATTGGCAAGTTAGTCATATAGGCTGGGAGTTCGAATTAACTGCTGTCGGTGACGGAGATAACCATCGGGAACATAGAAATGAATATCGTAATGATATTCTAGTTTCCAAACCATCAAATAACCAGTCCCAAGAAATATGAAGCTATGTGTACATTCTACAAATTTATTCTACAATTTAGAAGGCGAGTATTAGTCAAACCAAGTGGACTTAACAGAGGTACCCGTTTCACAGGGTGAGGTTTGTCTATGTCTTGGTTACGAATGCGTTTACCCATCTACTGTGTGGCGGACCGGAAGAGTCTGGTTGAGGGATACGTTTCTCGACCCATCGCCTTGTAACCGAAGTGGGAGGAATGGACACACTGACACCCAGATTCCTACCCACCAGTGTGAGTACGTTTTTTCGTTCCTAGAACTTCCTATTCATCTTTTCCCTAAAAAACCTCCACACAGCATCCCCAAAGATAAAAATTATTCTCTCCTGGATTTACCGTGTGGAGCTAATATAAAAAAAAATCTGTGCGTCTCTTGTGAACCGTAGATAATATCATATATTTCGAGCATACCCAAAATAAAGTCGGTAGAATAGAGCTACGGCTTGTCTCAATCTAACTATTTATATAAAGAAGAGTGTCTGTGGCGGTCTATTTGGATTTGATTTATATAAAAATGTATAATTTTATTCCGAGACTAATGAAATTTTGCTCATTTGACCTTCAAAACAAGAAGAAGGTCACAATCTATATTTCTATCTATATTTTGGTATGGAACGTCCATGTTAAATGGCCAAGCCTCAATAGAATATACCTATAATATAATACATGCCCATGATGTCTATTAAGCACTACATAATAATTGTGTATAGTCCGTTCACCAAGTGATAACATTGTGAAATCATCGCTTGCCCCGAGTCATGAAAACAATGCATGAAGACTGAAAAATCTACACAAATAATGTTGCCGAAGAAAAATGTTCCTATTGTTATAATGTCGTGATGCCTTTCATCTCAATGGCATTATTTATTGGCTAGATAATTATTAGTTTGGATAGTTTGATGTCCTTGATGGTACAACGCGAAATCCGCGTTCGTAATCGTCATCATCATCAGCCATTCTCTTGCAAAGCTGAATGAAGGCAAACCAAGTCAAACGAAAATTTTGAAATCATTTTAAAAAATGAATGCATTGACTCCCTTCAAAATATAATTCTTTTGGTTGTCCAAGGTATTTTATTAACCAATCAGACCTCCACCATATTTTGTCAGATGGTCAAAATATTTCCGCTTTGCAATTAAATCCATATAATTGGAATTTTTTCTGGAGATATTTGAAAGCTAAAAACTGTTTTTAAAAGCAGTTTTTTTTTGTTTGCCAACATAAAAAAGTTTTAAAAATGGCTCACTGTATGTTTTTCTAACTATAATTTCAAAAAATAAAAATACATACATATTTTAGAAACAAATGTATTATCAACGTTCTTGTCACTTTATTTTTTTTTGTGGTTCCTTGTAAAAATGATTAATAAAAAATTTCCAAGTTATAATTTTATTAAATTTTTATAAGAAAAACTTTCTTTTTATACTTTTTTAAAGGTTATTCCCATCAGTGAAATATATCATATTAGAATAAGTTAACAATAATAATCTAAACGAAAATATGAAAGAGAACAAGACACAGAAAAACAGAAAAAAGACAATGGTCGCAACTGGGACTCGAACCCAGACCTCTCCGTCTAACCGTGACGAGCGCGTTAATACGGAGAAAAATAATTAGTTGATAATAATGTAATTCTTAAAAATTTGAAAATATGAGATTGACAAATATGACGGTTTGACAGAAGGTGGCAAAAGCGAAATTAGTTAACGCGCTCGTCCCGGTTAGACGGAGAGGTCTAGGTTCGAGTCCCAGTTGCAACCATTGTCTTTTTTCTGTTTTTCTGTGTCTTGTTCTCTTATTTTTATCCCATATTTTCGTTTAGATTATTATTGTTAACTTATTCTTATATGATATAATTTTATTTTTCAAGTTGCGATCCGAAACTTTGGTTTTGAAAAGGTGTACATTTTACTTCTTTTGTGGTTAACTTTTAGATTTGTGAATAAACCGTGGTGTTTTCTCTTTCTAATACCGTTTAAATCATATTTTTCATTATGAATGTAAGAGAGACACAACGATTTCTACGAAAGTTGTTCCAAAAAGCAAACAAATTAGCTTGAGGGATTAAGGAAATTTACGAAATAAATTAATGTGCATGTTTGATTGTGCTGCGTATCCCGATTGGCATAAATTGGGGTAATGCAACTGGTATCAGATATTGCTTTATTAATTCATATTATTAATTATTTCACATTTCAGATGATGCGTTAAAAACACTATATGAAAGACGATTTTTATCACTAGGTTATGAGAATTAAATTTGTAAAAATAATCAGGTAACAAATCAAAAGATTACATGCGAAGTATAACCGTTGTGTATAAAGGGTGTTAAGGGACGTTCTTGACTTAACTGTAACCAGAAATTCCTGACATGATTTGGAGTAAAAACTGAAAATAAAATTGTGCCTTTCTTTTTTCAAAATCAAGTCATGTTTTTTTCTTCAACATTTCGTCACTGGTAACTAGCCGAGCCCTCTACCTGTTCAGAAGGTACCTACTGAGTTTAAAAAAAATGTAAGTTGACAAATAAGTATATATCAAAAATGACACCGGAGATCAAAATTTCGTTCACATTTTTTGCCCCAAATAATGCCAGGAATCACTGATTAAGGCAAGTCATGTGGGTCCCTTAACACTTGTATAAAATCACATGATTTTTTTTACAACACTAGTTACTAGGATTTAATGAACTAAAGTGATATTGGTGCACACCTTAGACACCTTAATAATACGTAGAACATGACGTAGAATCATAATTATTCAGTCTTTTCATTGAATAATTGTGATTCACAACTCCAAGCAGAAGGCATCACTTTGTGATGGTGATATATAGAGAGTATTTGTAAGAAGGATATATGAACCTTTGCCTTGAAGGGACCCGCGATTCAGAAGAGAGAAATTGTAACAGTCGGCCCTTCAAGAACGTACAGAAATTTGTACGCATGATGGGCGCGTTTTGGCATCCCTCCCCACTGCAAACTATGCAAACCGGTGCCAAATCAAGGTATCTGATTCAAAAACTAATAACTAAGCAAAAAGAATAACATTACAGTACAAAGCATTCAATAAATTAATCACTTGAATCACAAATTGATATCGGTAGATAAAGAATTAATAACACCATAAATATAAACAGGTTCTTAGTTAGGAAAGTAAAATACAGATGACAAGAAGATTATTTATGCAACTAGATGAGTGGGTTGTAAATAATAATGGTGAACGCTATCTTGTTAGCGATCATTTATGTCACCAGAGGAACGAGCAGTTACTCGAAGATTTGTGTCACCAATACCTTCACTTTGCACCGGCATTCTTCATTGCATAATAGTTGGATATATTCGCCAATCCCTTCACAGCATCTGAATCCGAACTGCCGCGGAGCCGATTAACTTAACAGTGGCGGGGGTTACGTAATATTAAACTGTATTGTAAGGAAGACCTTGTATGGGGTACCTGCCGGAACAGTGGTTAATGGTAGGCCGATAAATAATATGAGATTTGCAGGCCGCTTTGAGATAATGTCAGTGATCTGTAAAGAACTGAGGAAAAGGTTAAAGAAGCAAGTAACAAGTAAGGACTTAAACTAATGCTTCCTAAACACAATAAATGGCCTCGAAATGTCCTGTAAATACCGCACCAAGTTAAGAAATTTACAAACCATTAGAACCAACAAGTCTCGCTAAAGAATAATTTCAAGATAGAGGAAGAATAATCGCATTAGAAAGAAAAGCTTTCGAAATATAGACCTATTTATCTATGTAATTTTGGTGAGGTGATACATGAGAACAAATTCTTCCAATGAAAGTTACTTTGTCACACGTGAAATTCAATTTGGTTTGTTAGATTTTATCGGTTGTTGTTGGACACTGCGGCCTGCAAGTTCGCGGATGTCCACCGAAGACACGCTTGCCAAAACACGCTTGCCAAAACACGCTCTGATAGTAATTTATCGATGACCTTACAATATGCCCCCATATCAACGTGCCCTACAACAAATCCCAGAGATATCTTTTGCACTATTTAAGGGGTTCTACGATAAGCTTTCAAAAAATTTAATTAAAACGGACACGTAATGAGGCGTTCCTTATAATATGAGGTCACGAAGGCGACAGACCAAGGAAAGATAAATTGACGATGAGATGGAGGAAGACACCCCCAAAACAAAATACCACCATCGGCTTCCATGTTTGGTAACCCAATATATCTTATCCTTCCCCCATTCTATTCAGCATTGCTACTTACTCTAGTTGGGGATGCCATAGTACCATTGGCTTCGGACAGGCAAAACACACTATAATGTATATTATAAATACCTTTTTATTCTGGCTTTGTATGAGATTTTCTCCAATTCACAAATATATTATTATATCAATGGACCTTTTTTGCGCATTCAATCATCCAAAACTGTATTTGCTCTTCTTGTTGATTTAATTACATACAAATGTACGAATATTCCAATCGCCTTGTATGTGTCTGTACGCAGATTATTGATTAGTCCATCTACGCCCATGGCCCGTTCGTCATTTAATTCTCGAGATAAGAACGCGGAACACCTTTCTAAAACACTAACGGCCGGGTTAGTTGGCCCAGTGGTACAGTGGAGCGGCGCGGGACGAGGGTGCCATGCCGGGACCTTCGGTTCGGTTCCCACGCTGCCCACAACAGGCTACAGACTACAGACTCCGCGCAGTTCAGTGTTCAGCTCGCTGCACCTGCGAATTGTTGAATTGCCAGGCACATCACGCGCAGCCGGCAGCCGATCTTAGGACCATTGCGCAACCTCAACCAGCTGAGGAGAGCGGATAATAATGTAACCTGCTACCATTAGCTATTACTGTCTATTAGGCGCGTAACGTATCGATCTTCTTTTTGCATTTGAAGGCTTACAGGATTTATTTATTTGCTTGTTATTGGAAAATACAAAATGTTTGTTAATTTGGCATTTTTTGGGGGAAAGCACATTCATTATGTTGCTTGGCGAATTTTATGACATTATCAGCAATTAAAAGCTTGGTAGAGTCGCAACACAGCAATGCCTTCATTTTTATCGTTCTCTTGTGGTTTCCACTGTCCGTGCACTTAGATGATATTTGCTTCGAGGGAAATGATTTCTCTCGGAACCTCCCGTGTGTTTGTAATTATTTTTTCGTTGCTTCTTCCTTAAGTTCCCTCATAAATATTTCGTTCAGAGATCATTTCGGACTCAATTATAAGATTGATGTCATCTAGTTTTGCTTTTGTTGGTATTTGCTGTATGTATTTATTTGTTTTAATTTTGGTTTTTGCACTATAAACAACAGTTTTGCCTTGCAGACATTAACAGTTTGAAAACTGGAAGAAAGACAACGGCCTTTACACATAATTCTATCAATAAAATTATCAAGGATGGTTTTGAGACAGTCCTGAAATACTCGCCAAAATTAAATTATATATACCGACCAAAAGACAAAATGCTACCTTTTCTGCGACCATTAACAAACTATCATGCTCCTACTCCTTACCATACACAATACACACATATTTCTTTTTATATTTTACATCCGTTTTAATAATTTATTTAATTTGCTAAGCGTATTAAGTACGTTTTCTATATTATTTCATATGTATGTTTGTTTAATTCCTACTTTATGCTTTGTAACTAAACTTATTTTGTCAATCATTACCATGTATACTATACCATACAACCAATAGTGAACATTGATTTTAACTGTTTTTCGTGTAAATTATTATTATTATTATTATTGGATGATTTTTATAGCGCCATTTTCGTGAGAAAATCACCTCAAGGGCGCTTTATAAATTCATTTATACATTTAATCTATACCTATATACTACAAGTGGCTTATATTATAACTAACATTGACAACTAATGACTTACAACTAAGACTTCTATGAATAGTGATTTAGAACTATACTTATTTTTATAACCGAGTTTGTACATGTAATTGCAAGCCATAATACAATACGAAACGAACAGAGCAGTATTGTTACTGCTCTATTCGTATTATGACCTGCAACTCTCTTAAAATTAGTTATTTACGATTAACATACTTATTTACATTTATAATCACATATTGTTATGATTACTGTCATAATACGAATAGAGCAGTATTGTTACCGCTCTATTTGCATTATGATTTGCAACTGTCTTAAAATTAGTTATTTACGACTAACATACTTATTTACGTTTATAAACACATTTTGTTATGTTACTGCCCGTGCTGTCAGTGTAAGTCATGAAAAATATAACAAAAAAAAAAAAAAAGTTTTTGCATAATAAGTTGTAATATAGTATCAAAAGAAGCGTAACAACGTAAAAGCTGGTAATGAAGATACATCAATCTAGGTAATTCCCATGGACTGAGTAATGAAATACTACTGAAAGAATGAAGTTATTTTTCGGGATATGATAATGTGAAAAGGTGAGTTTTGAGCTTTGCTCTGAACTCAGATGTACCGTCGATCTTTCGCAAATGTGAAGGGAGTTTGTTCCAAGCTGTTGGGCCTGCTACTGCAAAAGCCCGGTCTCCGAAATTGGTATTGGGATTGCGCATAGGCACTGAGAGTCTACCTATGGCTGTTGAAGATGCTGATCGAAGGGTTGCTTGCCTAGTATTGACATCATTCGGAACGCGCAGTTCCGACAGCCCTATAAGTAATATATAAATAATACTCGATTCTTTGTATATAATCGTATTATGGCACGCATTTGGAATAAGTTAACGGTTCTCCATTTTCATCGTGGAGTTCTTCTGGACCTCTTAAAGACCCGTATTAACAATCTCTTGTACTCCACCCCCTTCTTTCAACAAGTCCTTTTTCTGTGCTTCTAATCACACCATTGAAATGAAACGTCAATTACTTACGAGTATTAGTCAATTATTGTCCACACAATTTTAATTCTATCAATCGATCAAATCCCACACATAGAGTATGGCCTGGTATCAATCCAAGACAAATCCCAGATTCGTATCTTCTCCGGTATTCCCTTTTACCGTTTCATTTTATTATCTTCTGCGGTCTCTTCCTGAATGATCTATTAATTAAATAAGACTCTTAATTTGATTACCACACATGACTCTAATAAATCAATTAATTATATTTAGCCATCCAATGGGAAAGTGGCCATTATTTATGTCTTAGTCGTGATGGTCGATCTGGTTTCGGTATGATTTATTTTAAAAACAGAGCTGTTCAATTCTAGATTTTAAGTAATTATTTTGTAACTTCTGAGTTGGTTTTAGACAAAAAAAACTAGAAATCTGATGATCCACGGGTTACGACCTGCTTTAAGCACAAGTGTTTTTTGTACGCATTTGATGTAAGGAGTTACAGAAATAATATCTATCTACTTTCTATAGTTCGATAAATGACTTATCATTAATTTTATATGTACAAAATTTGTTAACAACTAATACTTTTTACTACCTGATATTATAATAATTATTGCTTGGTCGATTTTATGCAGCTTGGTCGATTTTATGCAGCATGGCGATTAAGGCGTTCTAGGTAGATTATTGTACACTGTTACATTTGCAATTAACAATTTATTTTTATTTTATTTATGCATCTTTATAAAAAGGTTTACATTTTTTTTGGCTTGCCTGTCACACTAGGAAATCTTGTGTGGAGACAGACTACTTTACAAATATTTTATAAATATTTAATAAAATACATTTTTCAATAAAGTAAAAAATATTTGACAAAAAAATTCAGGTTGGTAGGTACTAGTAACAATAATGGGATAAGAGGATTATATTTGAGTGAGGTGATTAATTATTGCACGACCTTTTTCTGTACGTAAGTACCTGTATATAAAAAAAGCAAAAGTTTTGGGTGCAATTGAAAAGATTTTTGTAAAGAAAAATGTATTTATTTATTCCCACCTTGAAGGCTTTTACATTGTAGTTATATTAGTATAGGAAAGTTGTGAAAAGAATTATAATAAGTGTGCATTACATAATAGTACTAAAAAAATATTTATTGTCAATATAATTATAAAAATGACCCGGAATGTAGCTGGTTTTCAGCAGTGTCTCTTCAAATAAAATAAAATACAAATTGAAAAACAACCACAAAATCAGTAACGCAAGATGGTATCGCTTTCAATTAGCATTTATAAATTCTTTCAATTATGATGTTGTGCGACTGACTGTGCAGTAAGCAACCATTCCAACCCAACCCAGAATAGACAGTGGTATTTCTGTTTAGGAATATCTATAAGTACCCTCAAATATAACTCTCTGGGGAGAAGAAGTAAATAAGCAATAACGTAAAAAGAATATGAAAGATAATAACTTACGTAGTTACATTAACGTAACAAGAATACAATGGTAGGTAATATATACATAAGCATCTTATTACGGCACAATATAAATGCGCTTTCAATGGGATAAGAAAATGCTCAGGTTTTCTAATCCATACTCTTTCGTCTTACCTTCCTCTACCCTCATTTCATTCCCCCCACACTAGACAAAAATATTAAGGCTGCCGTAGTTATACTAACTCCAATAAACTAATATCATTGCTCCTACATTCACTTAATTCAGGGTTTTTTTAGAATAGCTACAGATCCGGAATCTCATATTTTGAGATAGCATCTGGAAAAAATCCGTGGCAAGAAAACAGTGCTAAAATTCCAACACGGTAATTATCTGTTGAGTGTAAATCACGTAAAGGTTAATTAAATGTTTGCTTTAAATATTTTTTGCTACTGTGCTTTTTTGCGTTGCTCTATTTTCCCCGATTGCCTCTAATTTTGTTAAAGACATTTAGACACGCGACATAATTTGAATTCAGTCCGCATTCTCGCATATTCAATGTTTCTTCTAATTTCTAGGTATCAGTTTAAATCTTCATATTTGAGCGAGTCTCCAAAAGCCGTTGATACTGTAAAGTTTTAAGAATATTCTTCGCCCTGAAACAAGATATTACTTTGGGAGTAAGAATACTGTACAAGTAAGAAATACAATAACTCCTGATAATCAGCAGCGTCTGTTCATCTGTCGACTTGCATATTATATTAATTGTTTATGCCCAGCGAAGGAGATAGAGCTTTTTGAAGTAGAAACAGCCAAATTATCTGATAGCTTGTCTTTTGGCATTGGTGGAATCACGTTTTCATGGTGTGAAAAGCTTTCAAGAGACGTTTGGCCATCGGGAGTCCATCCTTTCCTTGGTCATTGAAAAAATGATTGATAATGAAAAATTGGTAACATTGGAAAGGTACTTCCTTACAACCCATATCTCGAAATAGTTACATGGCACATTAGAGTTTTCACTCGATTTCTTCTAGTGCGCTCTCCTATAGATAGTTGTTTATTAGAAAGGCTATGTTCTACCTGGACACTGTGTTTCCTGGAATATCCATATCAATTTGTATCTACACCACCACGTCTTTCATTAATTTCAAGTCTTGCTTTTGTCGCGTTCTCTTCTTTCGAAGTCCAGTAAAATTATGCATTGTTCAACATTTCTATGAAGAACTTTTACATCGGTCTATCGGCGAAGGAACTTTAAAGATTTAATTAAGAAAATATGGTGAAAATTGCAATGAAGGTTCGGTGATAGAAAATGAGTGATATGAATAATTAAATGTGTACTGCTAATTAGATCTAGGTATGGCGCCATTTGAAAAGAGCAGTACCAGGATATAATTATCCAAGATCATCTCGGATATCGTATCAGTATTTCGTGCATAATTAAAACAAGAAATGGATCAATGGCTGTCTTCGGTAACACACGATTAGAAACAAACCTACGCAACACCATACTTATTGATGGGAGACCAAAATATTGAAAGCTTTTTCGACCTCCAAAGCAAAAAACCCATTGAAAAGTTGTTTCAAAGTCTATTCAGCTGCGTCTGCACCAAGGCGATGATATGAAAAAAGAACTGAATCAATTGAATTTGTGAAATAATTAATCGCTTTGATTTATATCGAGTCTTTAGAACGTGATCAATAGATTCGATCTTATGTGATTATCATGTGTTACATCGTGATCCAAAATGAATACACCGAGTCAAGGATTTAGAAGACGCTAGACTGGCTTACATATTAGGCATACGATTTTCCGTAAGTAAATTTCTAACACAACATAGCAACCTATTCCGGTTACTATTAAATATATGACTTCGTAACCACTCCATCAATTTTTGGCATATTATGGCAGGTTAGCAAAACGTCTTAGTGGTACTACTTGGTATTCCCTAGAGTACTTATAGAACCTATAAATATGGGATAAATGGTGAAATCCAGGTAGATTCATTGGCTATAAACCGCAATAAGCAGTTTGTTTCTATATTAATGTATTGAGGTATAATATTATTTAAATCGAAAACCGAATAACAATCGCTCGAGTTGTTGTGATGTCAACACAAGCCTAACTCCCCGAAGCCAGTGGAATTATGGCACCTTAAATTTTGAGATTGCGCGTTAGAAAAATTGGGGAGGATCAATCCAATATGCCATCAAGTGTCACATAGATACTCTCGTGTTTAGACAAAGAACTTTTGCCATAAAACTAGAGTTAGAGGTTTTTTAAAACTAACAAAAACCTAATTCAACCCAATCTAACCATACATGGACGTTCAAATCAAGTAATTTTGGAAACTTTTTTGAATTTTTTTTTTACATTAGCTCCACACAGGAGCCCCCGAGGAAAATAATAATATCTCTTGCTGTGTTGATGGTCGTTTTAGGAAAGGGTATGAGGGATGGGTAGGAATCTGGATGTCCAGGAGTGACCGACGTATGAATCCATCCCTCCCACTCCAGTGCAAGGGGAGAGTACGATTGGAGAAGTCAAAGGGACTCCTCAACCATTCTCTCCCGTCCGGCCTGCCACGCACGCCATAGACTCGGGCACCCTTGCTAAGTCACCACACGTAGCGAACCACTTCTATGGGCTGACCTACGGCAGAGGTGTTGGTTATCCATAAATCGGTCATACCCGTCTCCCAAACAATTGTCCTAAATTTCAACGATTTCTTTTTTGGAATACCTAACATATCTAGTATAATCTATATCTTTGTCCAGAATGGACACCATTTATACTACAAATCCGAAAGAAACGCAATAGTTATGCTTTTATTTATTGCCCGGTACAGCTAGGAATTAATTTTAGGTACCGCAGTATGCTAATCGTGCTGGAAAAGTGTATCTGAAAGACGGCAGAGTAATATGCGAGGCTTGTTAACATATGTTTAATTATTTGAATTGATTACGGCGGTTGCAAATGTCGGGGGCGTATAGGAAAGTTGGCGTGACCCAGTGAAGGAATTAATTTCATAGAATATTATAAACCCCGAGAGCCGAAGATCTCGCAGAATTTGCGTAACAGTCGTAATTTAATCAAAGTGGAGTACCCACAGAGGACCTATTGGGTGGTTAACTCCCAACTATTACATATTTGTTTGATGGCTTCCGTGGTCGAGGAATAAGGCTCTTGACTCGCAATCCGAAGGGCGCGGGATCGAATCCCGACGTGCGCCAATAAATTTTAAGTGATTAATTTGTGTTATTTCACAATAAAGTTATTAAAATAATATATAGTATATTAGCAGTACCTTTCAGAGTGGAATATACTCCCTGTATTGCCTTGGTATAAGACCACCATTCAGAATTGAAACGTTGCTTGAAATGGCTTTAGCCGTGTTTGGTGACAGATCTAATAGCCGTATAGGACGAGACCTCTCCAGCCGGATTCTCTCAGTGCGTCACCCACCGCAGTGGCGGGGTTGGATTAATACGTCAGTCACTACTGAACGCATTGATTCACAGATTCCTGACCACTTAGAACTTCACAATAAAAACACATAAATTTGTTATGGATCACTTTTATTTAATTCAGCACCCTTCCTTTGTCAGGAGAATATAAGAACAGTTATAATATAATTCAGTTCTTATATTCTCCTGACGAAGGAAGGGTGCTTCCGAAACCGGTAGAGTGTGAATGAAATAAAAGTGGTCTAAAACAAATGTATGTGTTTTTGTTTTAAATTATGGCGAGCCACAAAGTTAATGCTTTTTATAAATACTTAGAACTTTGTCTTCTTCCTTTCCCTAAACATTCCTCCACACAGCATTTCCAAAAATCACACAGATCCTGAAAGAATGTTTTTCAGGGCCTCCTTTGTGGAGGAAATGTAAAAAAAAATATTTTTTAAAAATACAAATTAATATGTATATACGTTTTTACTTCCGTGGTTGGTGCCAACTGATTAAAATTTTCATTTGAAAAAAATATAAAAGTGGACAGACGCATCATCAGGTCACCAAACGTAACGAACCATTCGGGATTACCTAACTAGGTTAGTGAGAGGTATGGCAGTGGTGTAGGTTATCCAATAAATAGTTCCCGGGGCGGTGATACCCATACCCGCCTCCCAAATTGAAAATAGTACCACATGCCATTCCTCAGTCAGGACAGTATTTTACATTTAGCTTGCTTGCTCTGTGGAAGCATACACTGTGAAACGTCAGGAGTTCCAACATTTTTCCTGCCCAGTCTTGGAGTGAGCTTTGTACTGAGATTTTCTGCTGAGAAGAAGTATTTATCTGATTGAAACTTTTTCACTGTCGATGCTTTTGTTAGCGATTATTCCTGTCATTTTCCTGATTCCTACCCACACCTGGTCCCTACCTACATCTGAGAAGTCACAAGTTCAGCACTTGACAGCATGGTATATTTATGCTTGACAGTCTTTAAAGTGAAAGCAGTGTTCTACGTTCAGAATCTTGACTTCTTTGATACAGCATTACAACTGGTGATAATCGCCGCAAAGTGGAAAGTTGAATTTGGACAAGGGAAACCATTGTCCTGCCTTTAGTGAGTTAATTCAATCCTTTTTCCAATCTTTCAGAAAGATTCTAACAGCTTTAGCTAAGTTTATTATCAATTAGTATACTTCCATGCTACTAGTTTATCAGATCCTTGACATAATAAAATCTTAAATTATATCTGACCCGAAATAACCATTAAATTCTAAAAGAGCGTGTCTTTAAATGTCCTCCAATGCCACTCGCCAAGATAAAAGATCTCTTAAAGACATTAAATGAAATACTTCACGAAAAATTAATGTGTTTTGAATTTTATAATTAATCGTACATAAAACGTAAGATAGTGTTTCGAAATTAAATGCAAAATCTTATCAATTTACTGTCACAAGAATCCAAACAGATTTAGAAAAGCTCACGAAAAAAACTAATGCGCTCAATAAAAATGTGGTTGATTAATGACGTTGTCAAATATAAAAGTGATCGCAATTTAATGAAGCAATATTAACTGGAAATCGAGTCTTTGATATTATTTTCGATAGCGGTAAAGCGAGAAAATCGTTAAGCGAGTCAATAAACATAAAAGACAACATTGGAAATGAAGAAGTTAGACTTGTTCCTAATCATTTCAGTTTTGTTGCACGGGGAGCTAATAAGGAACTCCAGTGAAAAACATTATGGCTTTACAAAAATATGTTCATATAGACCAATAAACGCTGATTCTGAATATATAAGTTTTATTTAAAATACTAAACGTAGAGTTTTAAAAAAAATATTTAAAAGTGCATTTTCAATTCTGCCGTTGAAACACGTCGTCAAGTTGATATAACCAAAATGTTTAGTGGTGACGTCACTAGTCACCGTAAAGTTATTATACGGGAATGTAGGTATGACACAAGCCATCTTACCAACAATTTTTCATCTTATTCGTTTATTTACATACTGTTTATAGTTTATTGAAACATTATTTAGGCCTAAATAATTCAGTTTCAAAAACAAAGGTACCTACCAAAGGTTTATCTCTATTATTGAAAATATTAAAAAACTACTGTACATAAAAAATAGTAATGCTACTTCTAGGGAGATTCCTCCAAATTTGGAATTTCAAAATGGAGGCGAGTCGAACAGCTGATTGCGCGATCTTTTAGTAGATGACGTGTTTGATGATGTCACACAATATCACCATAGATACGGTGGTTTTCGGGGGATCTTGAAAAATTAAAACTCTGACAATAATTTTAACTATTAAAACTATTTCTAAAAATAAAATAAAATGTGCAGTTATTGAAGTTAGAATTAATAAAATTTTTTAAAAAAATTGGACTGGAGTTCTCTATTATCAGACATCCATGGCCGAATACAGAGTTCGTCTCCCGGCAAGCACTCAAAGTTAAATTTCATATAAAATTATTATCATTAGTTTAATTTTCAATGATTAATTACATTCAAAATATAGATGAGTGGTATCGTATTTGGGTCCTACCCAGGCGTCATGTAGGTATTCAATTCCTCGGCTGTCTAAGTCCTCCATAACGACACAAGCAACATTTTCCGCTTAGTTAGTAGAAGATTTTCAAATGTTGTCAGATTATTCTCCACCGGGAATATTTCTCTTTCTTTGAAATCTTTGCTTTAAAAGTTGCTTTGACTTCCGCTGTATTTATCTGAAGAGTCGGGTACTTTTCACCAGGTACAAATTTTCTAATTCCCATATTCACAGACTAACAACCAACCACAAAAATAAACTTTAAAAATATAATTATGCAAACGTATATATTACATTTCTTCTTTATTTATTATTTTTATTAAAAAAACCTCGATATTACAAGAATTAAAAAATATATCGAAAACAGTTACGCAAAGATGGACCAAAGCAGTTTTTCTGGAGGTTCTACCATTTTTATTTAATTCAACAATCACTTTGTAGATAAAATTAGTTAAATTTAATAATGCTACAATGTCTATACGGTTCCATGCCAAGTCAGAATAAAACCAACTCAGAACCACCTCATAAAGTTCATTAAGAGCTATTAAAAAAATATTTTAAAATAGCCGCTAATCCTAACCAAACTTAATCTATTTAACCAAATTTAAAAAAAAATTATCTTCACTCTTAATGACCTTTCTGAGGTGGTTCTGTGTTGGTTTCATTCTGAGTTGGCCGGTCACCGTCTATGCATAACGAACTGTTCAATATTTTCTTCTTCTTCTATCTCTGGAATTTGTTTACTATTAAGGTTTGTCTACTTCTATTATAAAAGTCCCGACAAACCTTCACAAGATTATGATGTCTCAATTCAAAAATGCATATTAAGAAAAATAATTATTGGTAGTTATCTTCCTTTTGAAAAAAATATGTTTCGTTGTTTGTCCCGTATGCGTTCGCGTACTATTTATTCATCCGATTGTTATGAAACTTTGATGATTTGTTGCGCGTACGCCCGCGCAGGTTTCTATTTATAATAATGAGCTCTGCTCTGGTGTTGTGATTTTTTTATAAAAAAATACAATAGGTGGCGCGTGCAGTTCTTTGGAAAATGTGTGTATTTCATGTAGTTTAACGGCAGGGTGGGAAGGAGGGTGAGGGAGGGGATTCCGGGAGGGGGGAGGTATTGACTGGAGGGTGGACGAAGGAGGGGTAGAGGGATGGATTGCAAAAGAGGTCTAATAGCGGTAAGGGATAGCAGGGGGTAAATAAAATAAAAAAATTTAAAAAAAAAACAGAAATAAACGCAACTTTTTTCTTTCTTTGTGTGGCAATGCAACACATGTCGGGTACTCACTAGATTATTACAGCAAAAACTAATCGTGATTTTTAAATGAAACATCGAAAGTAGTTCGTACGCATGCACACCGTCGTGTACGTACTACGTATCTACTCGTAAATATAATTATTATTGATGGTATCGCTTTAAGCACCGGTCTGCGATGGTCCAGCACGAATGTTCACTGTTCACATGAAGATAGGAGGTGGAAGACGAAGATGGGAGATATAGCAGTATCAATCAACATTCACTTTTATTTGACAAGATGAAGGGTTTCGACATTTCTAGGCGATCCCGTGTTAAACGCTTCCGAGGGCGTTAAATCACTTCCGTGAGAATTCGAAAAAGAAATCGTCGTTGGAACTTCTGTTTTTTCATTCCGAGTATTTATGCGCAACATGGCCAACGTCTGTGAGTTAATTAGGAAAACGTGACTCATGCATGAAATAATTGAAACGTTTTTTTTTATATTTACATTTTTAAATCAATTGCTTTCTTTTTTAGTTCTCAGCTGTTAACCCTGTACAATTCACAAGTAAACCTACCTCATGGTTGAATTTTGCAGCCAAGTCTGGTCTGGAGCTCCAAAATACATGAAAATAAACCCCGATTACAATGTTTAGTGCACGGTGGGAATGCCTTCCTTGTTCTACCGGTATTTCAATAGAAGGACTAGCGTCATTGATTCCTTCGGCACCAGTGCACAATCGGGACGTGTCATATGAGAACAGGTCGTTTCTACGACTCGGCAGTGGAACGATTTTCCGGCTCCTGTATTTCCTCCCTCCAACGACATGGGTCTCTTCAAGACCCAGGTTCACTCCTTCTTTTCCACAAAAATACCCTCCACGCAGCATCTCCAAAGAAGATACAGTTTAAAAAATGCATCGTGTTTGAGCTCTAGGTTATTTGCACCAAATATTCAGGATTACGATTTTTTACATAATAGGTATGTACTAGGGTAATCCCAAAAGTAAGATCACCTATTTTTTAATGAAATACTAAAATTGAATAATAATATAACGTAATAATGTGTGTCTTTTAAAGTTTAAACCTTTATCTATCTTTCGACATAATCGCCATTTCTACGATGTATTTTTGTAAGCGTGGAATATACTCTCAGTATCGCCCTGGTGTGAGACCACTATTTAGAATTAAAACGTTCCTTGAAACAGCTTTAAGCGTTTAGATGACCAGATCGGAATAGTCAGCTTCTTTAGCTCCTCCTTCACCTCTCTACTATCTTGAACCTCACAATATACCCCAATTCAGGATACCATAATCTCACCGTCTACAGGTGGTTGGAAGCAGTTGGAACTCTTGCTGGATATTAACATGTTAGGTTATGTGGCTCCGTGTTTTCATCGTGGGAGGTCTCGAAAGCAAATATTGATAAAGAATTAATAGGTGATAAACTGATAAGTAAATTTTTTACAGCCGCCAAGGAAAGTATAAAGATTAAACTTATTAGCATTTTAAATTTCTCAAGCTGTAAATAGTTTAATTAAAAGTTAGCAGTTAAATGAGATTACTCTTAAGATTGTATTTCTGTCAACTAATAAAATATATCCTTTTTCAGCTCGATTTTATTGCAATCATTAAAAGCCACCATTTAAAATTGTCGGTGACATTTGGTTAGACTGATAAGAATTTTATGTGTCGTGCAAAAGGCGTAGACCCGGTATATCAGTTGAATATAAGCTCGGCTTGGTTAGAATGTTGAGCTTTTAGCGCAGCTTGGAATATAATTCGTAGGTTTATAGGTTGAAAGCCTAGATGTCACCAATATTACGCGAATTGTCTATGAATTTAATAGAGCAATGTGTTTCTTTTTTCTTAAAAAAAACAAATCTACTCTCTCGTATATCTATGCTCTCTACTGTCATCTTCTTCAGACGATCTTTCGAAACGACCACAGTTTATTTTTAGGCGGGTTTAATTTGCGTGTTAATTTTTGATAAAGTTCTCCACTTCAATTATCATGGTGCTACATGCGAGTACACTAATTTTAAATAGTTTTTATTTTGCTGGAGTCGTGCACTATTGATTAAATTAACTATTGAAAACAAACTGTCCTGACGTTGAAACTCTCAAAATTTTCAGACTATTTTAGATTGATTATCTATTAATAACATCATCATTCGTCATCAATAATCCATATTTACCAATATTATTTACGTAGATGCATACGCAGATGTCAAAGTTGGCGTGTGGCTGCTAGCGCCTAAAATAGGAACTATTCTGTGGCTTACCAAAGATTGAGCGGCAGAATTAGCCCGCTTAAATTTGAGCGAGGAATGTCGTGCATAGCAAGGATACAGACTACATAATAACAATAATCTATTACCAGTGAATAGTTCATATTAACTTGCTCCCCAGTAAAGTGTATCTTAAAAACTATAACGCTCAAATTAGAAAGTTACTTGGAGTGTTACGTGTTAGTACCACAAAGGTCTAAAATATTTTTATAATATCCGAGTGATTTGAAGTTCCTTCCGAGTTTAATCATCAAAATTAAACAGTACAATTTGCTTAAACGCGGGTAGTACGTAAAGTAACATTATTTCAAGATGCATTGCCGAGTGTGCTCAGTAACTATTCTTACTGAAGAGTTCAAATTCACGTGCGCCTCATGTAAAGGCACATTTCATTTAGCTTGCGGAGGTATTGTCGAGAACACATACCGTAGACTCAATCAAGAGCGGCGCTCTCAACAAATGTGCAAGCGATGCAATTCAGCCACGCCCGGCGCTGCTGGCCCACTGCAGACAAACAGTGATACTGAACCTTTGGTGCAGAGTAAAAAAGTTACTGATACTTGTTCAGTGCTCGCCGCTCAGATACCGACAAATCTTAAAGATATACAAGAGCTAGTCATGAACAAGACGTCTAATCTGGAAAAAAAACAAAACGATATTCTAGACCAAAATAACAAAATACTTGAAAGTATTCAATTTATGAGTTCTCAATATGAGGATTTCATGGCTAGAATCCGTGAAATCGAACTAAAGAATGATGAACTCACTAAAAAGAACTCAACCTTGGAAGCAAGGATTTATGTTTTGGAAAAATGTGTGGACATGCAGGAAAGGGAACTCAAAGCGAACAACATAGAAATAAGAGGCATCCCAGAAATCAAAGGAGAAAATCTGCAAGACGTTTTATTCAATATCTGCAAAACAACAAAGTCCTCCACTGATACAAAGGACATTGATGCCATTCATCGCGCAGCAAAAAAAAATAACAATAGCCATCCGAGAGAAATCATTGTTAAATTCAAAACTAACATAGCGAGAGAGCACCTGTTAACAGACGTAAAAACTTTCAACAAAAACAAACAGAATCTAGAAGACAAATTGAACACATCAAACATCGGTATAGCTGGTTCCTGCTCGCCGATCTTCATTTCAGAACAGTTGACATTTCGCGGTAAACAACTGTGGTACAAGACACGAACAGCGGCGAAGGAGAAACAATATCGCTTTGCTTGGATTAAACGGGGGCAAATTTATCTGCGCAAAAACGAGGGAACTAATGCCATTATTATCTCCGACGAAAGCAAATTGGCTACGCTTTGATAAATTTGAATTAATGGCTATTCTTTTATGGTACGTCTTGACCCGTGCATTTATGTCCCGCTCTCATATTTATATCATTTACTACCTTTCTGGAAGTCATTTGATATCACGCAGTTCCTACTACCTTATTATTATTATTATTGTTTTTGCTTCTTGCTATCTTTTTTGTAGTACTACATCTTATTACATTAGTTATACTATATTATTATATATTACTCATATGTGTATCAATAACTATCTTTTTGGAATTCATTTGATATCACGCAGTTCCTGCTACCTTTTTGTTTTTGCTTCTTGCTATCTCATTCATAGTACTTCATCTAACTACATAATTTATACTATATTATTTATATGCACATTTACCATTGTAACTACATATGAAATCGCATTTAATCACATATTACTCGGGAACCAACTTCTATACAACACACAACCAACACATACTTATGATTCAATTACATTATGATACCGGATATGATTCCGGTGTAAATATTAACATGAATGTCATTGATGATCTGAACAATCTAAATAGCTATAAATGGAGTGCTTACGGCGTTAAAATTATACACCAAAATATAAGAAGTATTTCTAACATTGACGATTTTTTAATTTTTCTGGATAAATTCAATCACCAATTCGATGTTATAATTTTAACGGAATGTTGGCTTAACAAAGATTTCACCTCAAAAGTTATTCACAATTACTCTGAATACCACACAAATATATATCTCAATAAGTCTAGCGGGATCGTTGTCTACATCAAAGACGGACTTCAATCTCAAGTTGACGAAATATTCTTATCACAAGCTAACTGCCTCAAAATTTTATTGAATAATAACTTATGCATTTTTGCAATCTACCGATCACCCTCTTTTCAAATTCTTGACAGTTTTCTGAGTTCACTCCAATCAATTATCAACAGCTCAAAAAAAATTGAACGACAAATAATTATAGGCGACCTCAACATCAATACGTTTACCGAATACCACCGCCAATCCAACGATTACCTATGTCTGCTAACTGAAAATGGGTTCATTCAGACAATTATTAGCCCTACTCGTGAGCAGGGCATGAGTAAATCTTGTCTTGACCACATCAACGTCAAAAAAATTAACCATGTTGACTCATTTGTCATTCACTCTACAATCTCAGATCACTATACAACAGCACTCTGCCTTAAAAACAAACCTCCTAAACCTGCTAAAATTAAACATGTTGCAATAATAAACTACAATAACTTAATCGAGGACTTGAGCTCAGAAAACTGGCAAAATGTTCTAGATCAAACTGATGCCGACTCATCAATGAATGAATTTATCACCAAATTGAATTCATATATATCTAAACATACAAGCAATAAACTTTTACCACATAAGCTAATAAAACTCACGCCGTGGATCACCCCTGGCCTTATCAAATCGATTAACATTAGGAACCAACTTCATGAAAAGGCTAATAAGTGCCCTGAGAATATTATTGTACAAGCTCATTACAAAAAGTACAGGAACTTTTGCAAAAAACTAATAAAATCGGCGAAAGAAAATTATTATAAAAAACTAATTTACGAAAATAACTGTAGTCCAAAACGTTTATGGGAAGCATTTCGCAATATAACTAAAACAAAAATAAATAAATCTTCCGATATTAAATCATTGAACATCAATAACGTAAACACCTCAGACCCAAAAATTATTGCGAATTTTGCCAATAATTATTTCACGTCAGTGGGAGGCACACTTGCGAAAAAAATTCTCGACAATCTTAATACAACAGAATCCAAACTCGCTAAGTTAACAATCTCTAATTTCGGTCATAAATTAGACAATATCCAAACAACTTCAAACGAAGTCATCAAAATAATAGAAGAGCTCAAGTCATCAAATTCTTGTGGTCCTGATAAAGTCTCATCAATTCTGCTAAAAAATACTAAATCCTTCATAGCAACTCCAATCGCGTATATTTCCAATCTAAGCTTCGATTCAGGAAAATTTCCAAATCATTTAAAACACTCTATCGTTATACTGCTTCACAAAAATGGAGATAAATCGCAGATACACAATTACCGCCCAATTTCTTTGCTCAATTCTATCTCAAAAATTATTGAGAAAATTGTAAAGAATCGTCTTAGTCATTACCTTGAAAAAAATAATATTCTTTCCAACAGACAGTACGGCTTCAGACCAGGATTGAGCACTGAAAATGCTATTACAAACCTGACGAAAATCATCTCCAACAATATCGATAGAGGCAGAAAATGCATTGCGCTCTTCTTGGATCTAGCAAAAGCGTTCGACACTATCTCACACAAAATTCTCTTGAAAAAACTACAGCGCATCGGCATTCAGGGTCAGCTACTTAGGTGGTTAGGTAGTTATTTAGAAAATAGGAGCCAAAGAGTGATTATTAACGATACTCTAAGCGATCCAGCAGATATTAACTTTGGTGTACCTCAAGGAAGCACCCTAGGACCACTTTTATTCAATATCTATATTAACGAATTATGTAACAGTTCATTTGCCGATCACATTATCACCTTTGCGGATGACACAGTATTATTATTTGAAGGCAAAAATTGGAATGAAGTTCATAACAATTCAGAAATTGGTATTAACAAGGTAAAACAATGGCTAGACAATAATCTTCTCACTCTCAACACTGACAAAACTAAATTCATCCGCTTTAGTGCAACTCAAGCGGGACAACCAAGAGATACTCAAAGAATTATTATACACCATTGCAATGACCCAAACACTTGTAATTGCAATACCTTAGAATATGTGGATAGCATAAAATATCTAGGAGTTATGGTAGACAAGAATCTGAGATGGAACGAACATATCGACTCAATTGCCACAAAGGTCAGAAAACTCACGCATCTTTTTATATCTATTAGAAATATCCTCTGCACAAAAGATCTGAAACTAATGTACTATGCCATGTGTAACTCATTACTTGAATATGCATCTTTAGGATGGGGAGGATGTACCAAATCAATACTGGACCCCTTAGCCAAAGCACAAAAATCTCTACTAAGGGTCATCCTTAAAAAACCATATAGATACCCCAGTAATGATTTATTCAAAGAGATAGGAGTTCTGGATGTGAGGCAACTATTCATAAGAAAAGTCATATTACACACACAAAAATTTCGTCACCTCTTCCCCTCCGTAGAACATTATCACAACACCCGACATGCAGGAAGGAATCCAATAGTTCCACTTACTACTATGACATCCCTTGCTCAAAGACAATATTCTTACCTAGGTCCAAAAATGTTCAACCTTATACCCGGTTCTTGGAAATTGAAAAGTGGAAGCGTCCTGCGTAAATTAGTCAATGATTGGATTATGAACTTAGGGAGAGTCGAAAGTGAAAGTATGTTGTTTAACTGATAAACTAAATCACCTAACTTTCCTGTTCACTGGACCAAAAATCCTATCACACTTCATTGTGTTCTGATATTGCGTCGCAATGTTTCGACATTATTTTTCAAGTTTTTGTACCTGGTATTTATGGTTTTGCGCCCCTGAAGCCTGTGGCTCAGTGTAGGTCTAGGTACATCACTACTGTATCACATGCACGTCGCACTAACTCTGTGTGAAACTTGGTACCTTACTACGGTAATGATTTATGATTTATAATAAATAATCAACACATAATACAACATGTATGACGTACGAAGTAATGCACCAATTTCACCAAAGTAGCACTAAATCAGGTACTATTTATTTATATTCATAGTTTCTGTTTCTTAGTTTGTATTTCTATCGATATTTATAGGTTTTTTTTTTGTGACATGAGCGCGGTGTGTATTCGTATTGTCGTATAATATAATATGTTCTGAAAACTTGTTTTAAATCAGTGAAAATAATCATGTTTGCACATAATTTATTACATAATGTAGTTACAACGCTTAAAAAAAATCATATATATTATTACATGCATAAATTATATCTAATATTGTAAATTTTATTGTAGTTTCTCCTATAAGTGTACTATCCATTAAAAGTTCACACTTCTAAAAACATAATCTAACATAACTTCATATCTTTGTTGTAAATCTTATTGTAATTATTCCATCTTGTTATCAGGTACCTGGTTTACACTTATCAATACTACCATACAGTTAATACTACTAACTTACCTACACATCATACTCTGTAAATCTGAATATATTATATGTTACCAGGTTAATTCGGTAAATCCGATTATTATATACCTATGCTACCAAATTACTTTTTCTACATTGTCAAAAAAATGTATGTACTAATATTTGTTATTATACATTTTCTTTACAACATAACTTACCTTCAGAGAAAAATGAAATTTTTTGTTTTTTTTGTTGTTGTTTTTGTTATGTATTTATGTACATTTCTTGGAATAATATGAACTATACCGTCAATTTGTCTGTCCTGGAACGGGAAACTTTCCTAGTTGGACAGGCAAAGCCTCCAAATATGTAATTTGTACTTTCCTTTGTATCTATAATAAATAAATAAATAAATAAAAATAAATAAATAAATAAAAGCTGATATACCGGGCCACAATTAATAGTCAATATAGCCATTAGTTGTGGCTATATAAGAGACGAGAAATGTTTTTTTTTTCTTCATTGCCAAGGGAGATATCCTTGTTTAAAATTGAAAATCCTTTTCAATCAATAAATTACGGTATTTTGATTATAAAAATTCTAAATAACGGTTAAACCCATTATGAAGCCTTAGTCCAAGCGATATACGGTCGACCGTATAATAGGCATGTAGGGTTTCCCTGGGATAATGCTCTAACTTCTGGAAATGACTTTACATGATGGTAGATGTAAATAACGTTTTATAAATTACAATGATTTTTTCCCCATTCAAAATTGATGGTATCCGTAGTCGAGGGGTAAGACTCTCGACTAACAATCCGAAGGTCACGGGTGTAAATTCCGGCTTGCGCAAATAATTTTTATGAGTGTTTTGTGTTATCTCAAAATTAATTATTTTAAAGTGATATATAGTATATTTGCGGCCCGTTCTAGGGTGGAAGATGCTGTCAGTATAGCCATGGTGTAAAACCACCATTCAGAATTGAAAATGGGCTTGAAATGTTTTGTGACCAGATCTGAAAAGTCGGGTACTTCCCCACCTCCTTCGCCGTCTTACTATCTTCAACCTCACAACGTACCCCAATTGGGGACGCCGTAGTTTCTACAGACGAGAGCAGTTTGGACTCTTGTACGGTATTCATTTTTTTTTTTCTTTGATTTTTTTCCATTATTTCTCTTTTTTAATTGCATCATCGAGAATCACCTCTCGAAGTTAGTCAATTTTACCCCCGGACACCCTGAATAGTGTTTTTCTTTTATTTAACTACTATCCATGAAAAATCGCGTGATATTATAATTGTAAGATTTGTGAAGCCGAAAGTATTTATTAAAAATTATTTGTATCAGTATAGATATAAGATTTGTGAAGCCGAAAGTATTTATTAAAAATTATTTGTATCAGTATCATTGCAAATGGACTCTTTTATAATTCCCATGATCATGGCACGGCGACGGACGGCACAAATAGTCAATAAACGTACGTTACTTATCACAATAATGATGCAGCTCGTTTTAATTTAAATAATAGTGAAACAAACGATCACACAAACAATGTACATTATGTCTGCTTCTTCCAATGGAAATAAAGTAAGTTAGCATCTCCCTCACTCGTATTTAAAAAATGAGATGCCGCGCGCCGTGGGAATTATAAAAGCAACCATCAAGAAATTTTCCTATCGAACATTTTTGCCTCGTATTTTTTAATGTACACTACACTTAGTTGGCAATGACAATGTTGTCATATATATGTCTCCACAATGTAGACGTAAGACGTAAGTACTTATAATATTTAAGTTAATAATACACCAGAATAATTTAATACACTGAACGCTATTTGGGGCTATTATTGTGAAATTTGTCGTGATCTTTCGTAGAGGCGCTAAATAGACGTTATAAATCACTTAATGAATGGGAATTAATTATCAGGTATTTGGTTTTATTTATTTCAGCGAAACGTATCAATTTGGGGTACCAGTGTGAAATTGTGTACCTACGGTCAGAGGCGGCTCGTGACTGAAATTTCATTTTACTTTTAAAATGTGTCATAGCATCAAAGTGGTGAAAAATTTACTTGCCTTTAAGAGCATATTATAGGGGCAGAATTGTAATTTGCTGAAAAACGGCTCTCTAAAACGGCTTAATACTACCTTTCGTGTGTCATTCTCAGACTTGATATTTTTTGTTACCAAATAATGGACTTTTATTTTTCAATCTGCTTATTTTTTTTTGTAATTGATGTAGGCATTCGACCATGAAAAATAAAAACATTGATACACCATACAACCCGCTTTTAAAACTTCAGTCTATGTTTATCGCCTTAATAATGATTTTATACAATATTTTTAATTTAAAATATATACATAATACATACATCTATAAAAGTACGGCCTCTTATTCTCGTTATGATATCTGTGGATTTAACAATTAAATAAATACTTCCTTTTTTACGAAATTCTAACACATTTCACAGCTCGTCATTCATTCCGGGCTAGAATCTCCCGTCGGCAAGTAACGAAACTATACGCTCCTTGTTTGTTAGCGTATATATTTAAAAAATGCCATCAAAACGCATTGTTAATGGCTCTAAAAATAGAATACCCAATCACTTGAAGCACTGCAATAATCTCAGGAAGCTACAAAAACAGTAAGTACTCGAAAATTCTCTTTTTTGGTGTAAATTTTGACAAACTGTATTTTTTCAACTGCCATTTTGTTCCAGACACTTAAAATATAACATTTAACTTGCGTATGCATTCCAATTCCGAAACCGTTAGGACAAACTTCATGTGGCAGGTGCACGTTTTGCAAGTATGTGTGAGAATTCATTGTCTTTAAGCTGTGTACACACACATAGCTACAATATACGTGGCGTGGGGTATTTCGGCATATCGCTCGCCGTACATTCCTTATTGGAATATATGGCGAGCAATAGGCTGAAATACGTCAAGCCACATATATTATAACTGTGTTTGTACAAATCAACGCTAATCTGAGAGTGTAATCGGTTTTTATGTACACAGTGTTTGGTAATTAATACAATAATTACCCTACATTGCTAAAGGGGAGTTATGGGGTAGAATTATGTAAAAATACAAAATTTTGGTTTTAATTTCTTGAGTTCTGATTGGCCATGGCAATACATTTCTTAATTAATGGGATGTTTTTTTACTTAGTTTTTTTTTTTGTTTTACTTTTTTTACTTAGTAGAAATTAGTTACATTATTATCAGTATAAGGATCATACGATACGATACGATACGATTATACCACCCCAGCCAGAAGCACTCCTGTCCCGGTGAGACCGGTACACCAGGGGGCACTGTTTGTTAGGAGTGGAACACGTGCTCTGAGGATAGGATTAGTATAAGGATCATGTATAAAAAGTTTATTGCCGTTTATATATTTTAATCTAAAATTTCAAATGAAGTCAATAATGTGTAAATGGTGTTGGAGAAACGGACAAAAAAAACTTTGAAAGGAAATTAACAAAAATATCGCCTTTCTGCGTACACGTAATCATTCACACATTGTCAAATCAAAGATATTCTATATTTATTTATTTAAGGAACATAAACAGTCTTAGTAATAAAATATACATAAGAGGATGGCAAAAAAACAGACCAATTATTAATGTTCACAGATAGGTATTTAGAAACATAAAAGTATCTGAATGTAAACTAGAAAATTTAAGAAAAACAGAAAAAATAAAAACAGAACTAAGCAGCAATTTAAAATTCATTTTGGTTGGAATTAGTGTTGCATCTATCAATGTAGAAAAGGGTATTTTGTCTGCTATATCGAGTCGGCGTGTGGAAATTTATTTTATTTAGCAGCTCCGGGCAGTCAACTTTTGAGTTAATAATTTTGTACAGGAGCATCTGATCAGCGACAAGCCTCCTAACGAGCAGTTTCGAGATTCGAAAATGTTTCTCGATTTCGTCGTAAGAATTGTATATGTTGAATGATTTAAAATTGAGGAATTTGAGAAATCGCTTCTGAACTCTTTCTAACCTGTTAAAATAAACAATATAGCGCGAGTTCCAAACCTGTGAACAGTATTCCAGGTGAGGACGAACATGTGAATTGTAATTGTAAATCTTAGTGTTTTTGAAAAATTTGCATGTTCTCAGTACAAAGCCTAGACTCTTTGTTGCTTTGGTGACAATATTATCAACGTGTTTATCAAAGGTAAGTTTAGAGTCCAAAATAACCCCGAGGTCACGTATATAATCTTTATTTGTTAACAGCGATCCAGAAATGGTGTATTCATGCAGTATTTTTATATGGTTACGTGTGAATGTGACTTTGCAACATTTGGAAATATTGATAAAAAGCTTATTTCTGAGACAGTAATCCGTCAGTCGGTCAAGATCTTCTTGTAAACGCACAGAACAGTCATGGGAGCTTATAGGAAGGTATATCTTCATATCGTCGGCAAATAGTAAAATTTGAGCGTTGTGAAAACATGTCGTAATATCATTTATATAGATAGAGAAAAGCAAAGGACCCAAAATGGACCCCTGAGGCACACCAGAAGTAATGATTTTCCAGATGGAAGAATATATGTGTTGTGTTGTAAAGTTCCAAATAATAATATTATTTTTCTCTTCGTAGATCAAAACATGATTTATCTATGGCAGCCGGAAAAAATACTCCAAACAAGGTATGCTTCAAGTAACGAATGAATTTGAGTGCGTTGGAGTCCCGGGAGGGGGGGGGGGGGATTTTTAATCTTTATTCCTTAATGTTTTTTTTTTGCTTTTTTATTTAGGAAAAAATACAGCAACATACGATAGAACCAAATGAGCCTACCGTAAATATTGCACACAGAGGACCAAACTTGGAAGATTTAGAGCACGAGGATATTCTTATTGGTACATCAGCCACTACTGTCGAAAAGGTACTTTTATACTTATTGCACTTCAAATATCTCGCATTTACTATTTGTCACCTCATTGGGATAGGGTTCTAACTTCACTTAACTTGTTCTGTGATATGAGGTGTCAAAGTTTGAAAATACGATTTATCATAACCTATTTACGTATATTCATAACCATAACATATCGGAACACTTTTTTCATGCACCTGCGTCAGCCCTTATAAAATATATTGTCGAAGGGCGAGAATTTTTTTGCCTTTTTATGATTTTGATGACACGTGTTCCCAACATCGTGATAGTAGGTTCGTATTTTACCAAAATTTATACTAATAATCTCAAAATCAGATTGAATAACATGGTAATCAGTTTTTTATTTCTACATTGTTTAGGAGCAAAAAAACAGCAATTCTTTGGCCAAATTACCTGTGACCGAAGACCAAGGATGGAGCTGTGAAGAATCGGAGCAGGAGCTTATTATTGAAGAGGCGATAGAAGAAAGCGATGATATTTGCGTAGAAGGGCGGAGAGTAGTACAATTTGATTATTTTTTTAAACAACTCCAATGTATAAGTCAACATGATTCCCTTTTTAACTGCAATTTAAAGCATTTGCGAATTAACTCCGAAAATAGAAATGGTTTGAACTCTACTTTTAATTTAAAATGCGTGCTATGTGGTAAAACTTTTAAACTAAAAACGTCCGAAAGCCTACAAGAAGGCATTGGCATCAACGAATCTTTTGTATCGGGATTAATGAGCATAGGATCGGGTTATTCGGGCATGGAAGAGCTATGTGCTACCCTTGAAGTTCCGTCCTTATCTATTGCTGGATATGGAAAATGCCATAAGAAGGTTTGTGAATGGTGGGAGAAAACCAAATTTACCAGTATGGCTGCGGCAGCTGACGAAGAAAAAAAACTGGCTATTCAAAGCGGCGATGTTGACGAAAACGGGACGCCGATGATCACTGTAGTAGCTGATGCGTGTTGGTCCAAGCGATCTTATAAAACCAACTATTCTGCCCTCTCAGGAGCTGCTACGATTATCGGTTACCGCACAAAAAAAATTATTTACATGGCAGTTAAAAACAAGTACTGTACAACCTGCGCAAGAGCTATAAATTTGAAAATTCCTATACCCGAGCACATGTGCTTTAAAAATTATGTTGGTTCTTCAAGCGGAATGGAAGCTGAAGCAATTTTAGACGGCTTCCAACAATCGATGAGTATGTACGGTCTTATATATTCAACCCTCATTGCCGATGGAGACTCCAGTACTTATGCCAGAATTAGAAACAGTCACCCGTATCCTAATATTACAGTACAGAAAATTGAATGCTCTAACCACTTAATTCGAAACTACAGCAATCAAATTGAAAAAATTACAAAAGATACCGGCTTTCCTTTGGAGTTTAGAAAAATTATTTCAACCAACAAACTTCGTCTTAGGAAGGCGGTAGTCGGAGCTGCAAATTACAGGATGCAATCAAATAGTACTTTGGACCAAAAAATTATCGATTTAAGGAAAGATTTATTAAATGGACCCAAACATGTTTTCGGTGAACATAAAGATTGTTTACCATACTTCTGCAAATTTAAACTTGATCCGAATAAAATATTAGACTACAATCACGTTCCACAGTTACAAAGCAATATTATATTTTCAAAAATTATGGATGCTAATTCTCGACTTGTCAGTAATGCCCGAAGTCTAGTATATTGTTTAGACAGTAATATTGTTGAGAGTTTTAATGGAGTTATTGCAAAATTTATTGGCGGAAAAAGAATTAATTATTCTTTTAAACAGTCCTATATGGGTCGTTGTGCAGCTGCAGTAGTTTCTTTCAATTCCAAGCGACCTTATTATTCTTTACATAAGCAGATTTTCAACAGGAGTCCTAGTAATTTTTTAAAACGGTTAGAATTGAAAAGAACAAAAAGAAGAATGGCTTCTAAAACGAACGATAAAAGATCTTTAAGAAAAAAACAAGGGAAAAATTTACTTACAAAATCAAGAGCACCTGATAACCATTATGGCGAATTGTGTGAAAAAACGGATATGGAACAAGATGCATATGAATGTGCTAAGGCAGAATTCTTAAAGCTACTCGACATTTCACAAAGTGAAAAGAAGGCAGTCGAAAGACGAACTGTCTTACAGTCAGATAGCGGAGAGTGGCTGGAACGCAGAAGAAACATGTTAACAGCTTCTTTATTTGGTAATATCTGTAAACGAAGTCAATCCATAAGTTGTGCTAATTTAGTAAAAACAATATTATACGGCCGCTCTCTAGATAATATAAAATCTATTCAATACGGTAGGGACCATGAGCAAGTTGCAAAAAGGCAACTTTGCATTCAAGAAAATATTGTCGTCGATGACTGTGGATTATTTATTGATGACATTTTCCCATTCTTAGGAGCCACCCCAGATGGTTTGGTAAATGACAGTACAATATTAGAAATTAAATGTCCGATTTCTGCTAGTGGGATGCTATTTGAAGAAGCAATAGCAAAAAAAAAAATAACGTTCTGGAAGCAAGATAAAAAACAAAAAAATTTTTTTACAAATACAAATCACAACTGGTATTATCAAGTACAGGGTCAACTTCACATTTCCAATAAGACTGTATGTATATTTGCCGTCTGGTTTGGTGAAGCAATTCCATTAAAAATAGAATTAATAAAAAGGGACGACAAATTTTGGGGAGAAAAAATGGAAAGCAGATTAAGTACTTTCTTTATGGATTGTTTATTACCAGAAATTATAGATCCAAGATTTAAAAGATCTATGCCCATTCGTGACCCACAATATATTATAACCGCCTTGGAGAAAAAACGAAAAGCAGCGACACTAATTCGAACAGAAAAAATTAAGAAATGCAAGAAAAATCTATTACGGGATATTGAAACTAATATATGAATGCATTGTTATTTTGTCCATTTTTGTACTATTTCGTAATACGGAATGTATTGCATTGCACTACATCCGATTGTTCTGGCATCATGAAATTATGCGTTGCTAACTGTTCATCCGATTGCGATGATGCTTTGCGGAATTTATGTGTGCATGCCCGCGATGGTTTCTATTTATAATAGCGAGCTCTGGCATCATGAAAATGCTTTACTAAACCGTTCATCCGATTGCGAGGAAACTTTGGTGAGTTGTTGTGTGCATGCCCGCGATGTTTTCTATATGTATATGTAGTGATTTCTGGCATCATGAAATTATGCGTTGCTAACCGTTCATCTGATTGCAATGACACTTTGGGGATTTTATATGTGCATGCCCGCGATGGTTTCTATATATAATAGCGAGCTCTGGCGTCATGAAAATGCGTTAATGAACCGTTCATCCGATTTCGAGGAAACTTTGGTAAGTCGTTGTGTGCATGCCCGCGATGATTTCTATATATATAGTGAGTTCTGGCATCATGAAAATATGCGTTGCTAACCGTTCATCCGATTGCGATGACACTTTGGTGATTTTATGTGTGCATGCCCGCGATGGTTTCTATATGTATATAATAGCGAGCTCTGCCGGGAACTCTCTAGTTCTGGAATAAATGATTTTTATTAAAATAGAGTGAGTGTCGCTGCAGTTTTGTCATGGTTTTCTGCAGCCTTGCACGACAACTACTGCCATGTTAAAAAAGATTATTGTTTAGTTTACTAAATAACACAGAAAAATTTAATAAATATATAAATAAAAAAGAATCTTTCTTTTATTTCTGGTAGTCAATATTATTAATGATGTTATTAATGTATATATTCTATGCAATATACGTTTCCAAATAATTTGGGGATAGTAATAATAATGATGAATTCTAGAAAATTTAATATTGTTTAAAAAACAATAAACTACTGAATATTTAGAAGTAAAGAAAAAAAAATCGACTCCAAATGTGAACCACGAGATTCCAATCGCCGTTTATAATGGAAGCCTGTGGGAAAGGACCATGAACAAGCAAATGATGAAACATTTATAAAAAAGGATCATGCTAAGTATTCTACCAACATAATAAGTTCCATAAACAAACCACACTTTGCTATTAGTTTGTTTTTTTACTTCGATATATTTTTAAAATACTGTGCTTGTCTGTTCATAACGCAATATGTGTTTATAATGGAAGCATATGGGAAAGGACCATGAACAAGCAAATGATGAAACATTTATAAAAAGGATCATACTAAATATTCTACTAACATAATAAGTTCCATAAATAAACCACACTTTGTTATTAGTTTGTTTTTTACTTTGACATTTAAAAATACTGTGCTCTTCTGTTTATAACGCAAGTATAATGTTGATCTTTTAAAATTCGGGAAGACACTCCTACCGCCATCTAGCGATGTGAAAAAAAACTAATTTTGACAGCTTACGGATTTCTCCACGGGTATAATATCCCTTTAAGGCGTTTCGCTCATAGGACGCTAGTGCATGGGATGAGTTATATATCTGCCCTGCTCCAGCATGTGATTATGACTGTAATCTGTCCCGCTCGTGTCACCGTTTCGGCCTGCCAACTGTCTCGATACCGGCCGTTGCGATACCCGTAGTATGGTAAAAAAAAGTTTTGTGCACATCGGAATATGCACAATTTGCGCTTGCGCGGGAGTCTTGTATTAGAAGATAATCGATTTGTAAATTATACGGAGGCAGAAGACAAGCAGTGCAATGCACAAATGCACAAAATAAGGAATTGCCTCCTACTACACGCCATTTTTGTTGAATATCTTTAATAACAGATAATTAGAAAAAACGAAGCATTAAATCCTAAAAGATTGTTATTAGTTGCATATTTTCAAAGTGTCAATACATTTATTTTTAGTGCAGGCAAAATGAGGTTTGATAAATGACAATTTTCGAAAGCTAGATTGTTTTCATTAGCAGTATCATATCAGGTGTCTATCATCTCTGTCTACTCATTTACCTAATTATTATTGATATTCACAGAGCAATATAATTCCCATTGAACTGATAAACATCTCATTGATCAATCACTCGGGATTACCCGGACATGGAGACAGAAGTAATTAATGGAGATAATGTCGTCAGCACGGGACAAAGTGACAGCAGGTAGCTAGCTAAGCACTGAGCAAATAGTCCCATCACTACAGCACTAAGCAGATTGATCAATATCGATTTGAAAGAGAGTCTTTAACCATCAAATTAAGTACAGACGGACATATAACGACAGACCAAAAATCTTTCGATATTTGATCATCAATTTCAACAGAAGTATCTATGGAAATGTTGAAGCTTCCTTCGAGCATACGGACACGTCCATTACACACTTTTATTTGGGAGGCGGTTATGAATACCGCCGTTCCGCGAACAACTTATTTGATTTCCGACACCTCTGCCATAGGTCACCCACTCCAAGTGGTTCCTTATGTTTGGTGAGACAGAATTTTGTTTCCTCGGTGTCTCCTCCATTAAGGTTAAAAGAGGAGATTATGGCATCCCCAATTAGGGCATGTTGTAAGGCTGACGGTAGTGGCGAGATGAACAATTTCTGAATGGTCTTACACCAAGACGATACTGAAAGTATCTTCCACTCTGGAATCTGCCGAACATTTTTTTAAAATCGAGAAATAACAAAGGTCAGTCAAATAAAATTTTCTTGCGCACGCCGGGATTTGAACCAGCGACTTCCGGAACGTAAGTCAAGAACCTTACCTCTCGACAACGGGGGCCGTCAAAACAAAGAATATTAAAAAAATGCAAGCCTTCTCTTCAAGTTTGTAAGAAAAAGCTATCTTTGAGCAAAGGTGGTCATATATTTCGGTACCAAAGTCTCCCTGTTGTTTATGATCTTGTGTCTTTACCATGGGTAATATACAATGATGATTTTGATGCATGGATTTTTTAGCTTTACCTTAAGGTATAATTGCCTATCATTAAGAATTCTTTACGAATTTATTTGTCTCTTGTTATGCACTAAAAACTGTTGTCATTCTGTGCAGTTAAAATTAATCTTATTGTAAATTAAGTTACCTCCAGAAAAAAATTCCCTTTTCTCCATTACATTGAATTATTTTAAACTCTTTAAAAACTACGATATATTATTATGCGCAAAGAAAGTTGTTTTTTTTATATTATTTTAAGTTTACAACACGCTTTAGGGATCTCAATTCTACTACGTCTATAGACGAGTATATACATAAATAGTATTTAATATACTGCTGAGGAGGGAACAAAGAAGAGACTACAATATTACACCAAGTAATTTATGATGGCGTTCTAATTTCGACGTGATTTACGTCATTCCAGGTCGAATGTACAATTATTTTGTCAACTTATGATAATGTCCGCCTACACAATGATGACAAACCAAGCACTCAGAAGTGTTTATTTAGGAAGAACTCTGCGTAAAAAACTGCGTGGGACTTTTATAGCCGATATTATTAATTCATAGGTTTTGAAGTGGATGCTATGAACTACGCAATTTAGCTAACAATGTGACAAACATAATAAGTATCTTATCGTGTCAAATGGATCATTATTAGTTGACATAGTGCTGACTGCGTTTTGATACACACATCCATTACCCGGTAGTAATATTATAATATAAACGGTATGATGATAAAAAAAACAATTAAGTCACCAATGTATCACATGATAATTGCTTTTTGATATCAATCGGATGTCATTAAGCTTTTGCTGTAATGAACTTTTGGAGTGGATCACATTGTTTTAGAAGCCCGACTGATTACAACTGCGATACCAGCTTTATTAGAAGGCTGTATTGGCGATGCTATAATTCTAACTAACGATTACAATTATTGAGGACATATGTAGATAGAAAAATAACCAAACCCACTAAAGTGGGTTTCGAGTTAATCAATGTTGAAGCTTTTGAAGGGGTTCTATATGAATTTTGGATTTTTATTAAAATTTTCCATAAAAGTTTTGTTTGCTATTTAGCTGTTAATGTGATAAAGAACAGTAATTTGCGTGTGGTCTTATTAAAGCTTGTTGAATGAATTAATGTCTCGAGTCTTTCTTCTATCCGAAGAGTACAAATAATGAATGAAGGGACGCTCATATAAAGCGATCAATTCACGGTTTAGCAAATTCATATGAAATATACGATGATATACTCTAAATTAGTAAATATTTTAAGAAAGAATAGATAAAATTTAAATTTCAATAAACCATCAAAAGCCATCAAAACTAAAAATTATAGTGTAAGGGGAAAACAGGAATACAAACATTTATAATCTATCACAATGTTCGACTTCAAAATGATGTAATAAAGATATTATTAATAATTTTAAAATCACATTTAAAAAATAATAATACAACTTATTGCACACCTACTAATAATAACGTGGGTATGTAAAGAATTGTTTTAAACTTTTATTTCTTCCCAGTATTAGCGTACTTTTTTAATTACAGATTTCATTCAAGGTATTTTCCTAATATTTACCAAACCAAACAGAAAAGAGTTGTAGAAAATTGTACAGTAGTTATGAAGAACTAATCTTAAATATCTGAAATCATACAATTTTTCAACAACTACCGCATGTTACAACAAAACAATTTATAACACGAGAGCGAGAGGACTACCTTGTAAAGGCGTGTGCCATGCCGTGTGAGTACTTCAGTAATTGTCGTTAAGCCAATTTTATCACAAAGAAGAGAAAAAATATTATCACACAGTAATTAACTGACTAGTGACAAACTTAGTTAAAACGGACCACAAAGAACCATCGAAAATTCCCAACACAGAATGCTTACAGCAGCGACTTTATCAAGATGACAGATCAATTTGTTCATAATCACTGTCCATAAAGTCTAGTATGTGTCATTCACTTGCTCATAATTTGCTAGTGACACCTGCTGTGACTTCTTAAAACCTTCTGTTACTCAAAATAAATATTTTAACTTGAGTTTTTTTCAATTGAAACTGAGATTACATAGTGCGGGTCATCTCTCTCGCCTCTTGACACTGACGGCTGAGATAAATCAAAGGATGTCATGGATACGGTTACGGCGGTGGCTGCAACAAAGGAAGGGCTAAATCATCTTTGTCAATAGCAGCGCCTGTGAAGGATGCATTGTCCGAGTCAATACACCCATGCGGAATTCTTATTGCCTGTAGCCAATACCAAACAGACGATGTGCGAACGGTGTCCCGCAAGGAACGATGTTGGAACAACTGAGTGATGACATTTCTTAAAAGTTCATACCTAGATGTAAAATTTTTTGAGAGGATCATTTTAAAAAAAATCTCTTTATTTGATATTTGTCGGTGTTCCACAAGGCACAAATTTGGGTCTAGATAGTGACGACATTACTTAAAAGTATCTATTAGATTATAAGTATCAATTTTTTGTTTTATGGTGTCCGGCTAGGAACTGAGCCGAGTACAGAAAGTGAATGTACCTACATTAAAAATACAGTTCATTTTTAATTTTCTTTTAACTTTTTTTTACGTTGTCTCCACGTAGGAGGCCCCGAGGAAAATAATTTCACTTAGAGCAAATGTCATCTTAGGGGACGCTGTGCGAAGGGTTTTTTCTAAGTCACCAAACGTAGCGAACAACTTGGGGTGACCTTTGACAGAGGTGTTGGTTATCCAATAAATGGTTCCCGGGGTGGCAGTACTCATACCTGCCTCCAACATTAGGGAACACGGACAGGGAATGCACATGAAAATTATTGCGGTTATATTGATAACGTTCAAACCCTTTAATACGTTGAACTTATCAATTAAATCTAACCTCGAAACCTTAAATTTTCACATTGCCTATAATAAGTCTGAACAAGTCGCCAAACGGAAAATTTTAATTATATTTCTATTCACCTCTGAGGAAGGTTCAGGATGAACCGAAACTGGTTGGATTAAGATAAAATAAAGTGGAATTCAAACTAAGTTTTAAATTGTATTTATTATAATTATGTGTTCCCACAAAATGTTTTCAACGTATGAAGATTTAAAATTATTTAAAATAGAGTCAGTTTTGGAGAGAACACGTTTTGACCGCATTATTTCTCGTATAAATACCTGAAGACTCTACTTCATATGTACGATTATATTTATTTATAGTTTTTTTTGCAGTTCACTTTACATAAATATATATACATAGTTTTTTTAATGATAAAACTTAGTAAAAAATGTAATTTTCAAATGTTGCATTCATATTGCTAAACTATTATTATTTTTAAGATTTTCGAAATTTGCGTTCGTGGACCACTGACGTGAGACAAACAAACCTTATTTGAGAAAGCATCGAAAAATGAAAAATACGTAATGATTCAAAACTCAGCGCCTCAAAACTATTACTTAAAACAAGGATTGCTAATTCTGTTTAAGCACACACATTTTATTTATTGTCCATTGTAGGGTTCGCAGTGACATCGTCCCTTCTGTGGTCGGCGCAGTGAGCCTGCTCTATGAGAAAACTCCGAGAATCCGAGCTTTCGTCTTTGAGGCAGAGCCGCGACCGCGAAGTCAATCAGCGAGGCGTGCTGTGAGAATTCCTACCGAGTATTGGCGGTATCTGCAAACAAATTCCTGAAACAATCAGAGGAATGAGACGCACTATGTCAGAATATGACAAAGATTTTAAAAATATGATGTGTCGTATAATTGATGTGTCAGATGAAGTTTAACGGCCTTACTAAAAAACCCCGTGAAAAATTTATTCAATTGACAAACGGCCGCGGATGTGAAAACATTTCTGATTAAAAAAATGTTCTTGGAAAAAAATACACACCGTTTGCACAGCCTGGGGGGCTAGTTTATCTCTGTTTTAGGGATGATGTCTGAACGAAATTTGGAATTTTCCAAAGTATTTTGAATGTTCTATATATTTCTTATTTTTGAAGGTGCCGTAAAAACAAATACCATTTTTAAGAACTAGATAAAATTACCTATTAGATTTGTGTATTTGAAATACAGTATAGTTTAAAAAAACTGCCATATTTTAAGATTTAAACACGGAAAAATGTGTAAAATAATTTCTTACCAAAACATTTTTGATGAAAGTGTACAGAAATATTTAAAAAATTAAAATTTAAAAAATACAGACCTTTTATAATAATGAATTTGAAATGAAACTGTCACCTCACTTTTTCCTCGTGCGTACAATAAAAAAATTATAACAAATTTCAAAGTTTTTTTTAATGCCAAAAAAATAACCTTAAAAATATCTCTGACATTTCAACACATTTCTTGCACCACTAAAGATGTTAATTTCTTTGATAAGCTTACCAACACGTGAATTTGATATTAATATTTAGAAAAACCACCACTTTTATGAAATTCTCATAAAATAAATTCATTAAATGTAAATATTAATTTTTATGTATCATATAAAAAACTTTTTGACATTTCAACTTTGAAAGTACAATTATTGTTATTATAACTTCACTAAAACTTATGAAAAACCACAAAAAAACACGGTAAATATATCAATTATATGAATATAAGAGTGAATTAGTCATATTAATAAAAATTACGATCACTTAGGTAATATTACGAAGCACATCGCCGTACGCAAATAATCTTTCGCGGCTTAAAATATGTTTTCACTGCGAACAGCGAATGCGCCGGCGCCCCCATCTAGCGGCCATGAATGAAAACATTGAAAACAACAATTTTGTATGGACATTACTAAAAATTGCACTGTTGCCAAACTTTAAAATCTGTTTTAGCGTGAAATTCTTTATTGGTAGAATTTCGTGTTTTAGTGTAAATTTGTTGTACGGATGTTGCTACAAAAACACAGGTCATCGGTCGTGCTGTAGTTTTTTTTTTAGTAAGGCTGTTAGTGTTTAAGAGCGTATAACCAGCCAGCGGCCGAAAATCCACATTTCGTCGAAAGATGGTCTTACGATCGTACAGGGCGGTTCCAATGAGAAAGATTAATTACTCTCCGTACCAGCTTTTTAAAATTATAACTCAATATCGATTTTATTTCATTCCAAATTTGCTTTAATTTATACCTACATCCAAAAATGCTGAAAGGTGTGTTGATAAAACTATTAAAATTATGCACTTTTTGTAATTATTTTTTTTATCATAAGTATTTATCATTTTTCAATAATGTTTCAGCAAAATAAGAATGTAAAAAAAAAAAATATATTAGTCTGTAAGTGCGCAAATAAATACACAAACGACCAATTTTCGTCAAGAAACACATGTACTTATATATATTTTTATGATTTTATTTAAACTAAAACTAAAATTCTGTTACATACGTTTACCAGATAATGTATTGATTTATTTTACTGCATGATTATATGATTGTAAATCGGTGTTGTATAATAAATGTACTTTTTTGAAAATTTAACAAACCCGCCAACGACCTACGGTATAACTTTATTATACTAAAAATTATCATTGTTTCTGAAAATTTAAAACATACGCTTACTAGATAAAGAACAATTTTTAGAAACCAATTTATATTTTTGTGGAAAAGAGTCAATACCTCTAAACACTGATTTAAAAATGACATATTTATGGTGTTCTCTGGTTATACGCTCTTAAGGTGCATAATAGAATAAAGAACACAACAAGAAATATCATCTGGCCGTGGTTTTTTATACAAAAGTATGAATATTATGTGCTTAAATTTCATATTATGCAGTTTTTTTGAAGTTTAACTTCATTATGCACGCTCGACACTTGGGGGTAAACTGGTGAATGCGTAACGAAAAGTGGTGATAGTTACGAAAAATAACATGCGAACCGTAATCGATGCGAATGGTGATCAATGTCATTAAAAAAGGAAACGGAGCATATGCAACTTTTGTACTACTGTGCGAAATGCAACAAACCATATTGTCTGGAATGTCAATGTCAATGTCAATGACAATGGTAATGTCACCCCAATGTCATAGGTTATTTTATAAGTTAGTGAAGTTTTACTTCAGTCGTGTGGTCTAAAGGTCTAAAGCACACTCGTTTTTTTAAGGGGGGTGTTTTTATCAGCTAAGTAGCAATCCTGATGAGGTAAAAATTCATTTTGGGACCGTATGAATTTAAAAAAGGTAAGTGGGTGGTAATACAATTTTACATATTTTAAGTGAAATCAAAATTATGAATTTCGTATGCACAAAGCAGTACAAAAATAGAGAGGTAAATATTATTAAAAATAGAATTATCAAACTGAAGTACAAATAAACGACAATTAAAAAAAGGTGTACTATAGTATACCTACATTATTTTAGTGGAAGTTTTTTTTACCAAAGTACCTATAGTCGGTATTACTAAGCACAAACCAAAAGTAGGAATTTACAAGATAAACAATTATATATATTTATATAAATATATATATTTAAAGAAAGACATATGATGAATAAAACCTGTGTACAGATGTTGGGCGCGTGTTTCCCGACTGTGCACCGGTGCTGAACGAATCAATGATGTTAGTTCCTCGGAGCATTTTCCATTGAAATATCGGTAGAACAATGACAGCATTTTTACCCGACGCCTCTAAGAATCGCAATCCGCTTAAAGGTAGGAGAATCTATCAAACGGACCGCCTGTTTCTGCTCGGGGGTTTTTTCAGATGTTTTGGGGCTCCAGACTAGAAGTTGGTGTTACATTACTGACTTAGTACCTATTTAAGGAGTGTTGAGCCAAGGATCGAATGTTCGCAAGTGTTTTAGGTTATGACAATGATATCATTATTTTATTTTATACGTAACAACAGATGAAAAGCTTCTTTGTAAGAATCGTAATATATCACACAATCAAGTAAACTAGTTGAATCCGAACAGATTTTAATTAAACAGTTTTGAAAACAGTGTCATCTTATTTTTATGAAAATAATTACAGTGTGTACAAATTTAACATGCAGATAGCTTATCTTAATGCCATTCTGAAATTTCATCATCGTACAAAACAACCACAACGTAAGCAATAAGATGACTTAATCGAGTTATTCGATTATAAGATTATTGGAATGTCATCGGTGTAGGCACCAGTATTGTGTGCAACTCGAAACTGTTCCCACGAGACTAAGAGAATAATTTTAATTTATCGACAGTTTAATTTATCATGTCGTTTAGTCTTTTACGATATATGTTTGGCCAATAACAGACCGTTGCTTATTTTATTTATTGAAATAAACATTTAGTTCTACATGCAAAAAATAATGTAGTTCGTTTTAGGTGAACTTACGAATAAGAGAAGCACTGTTCGAAACCAGTTGGTCGACGGCATGACGCCCACAAAGTGAAAGATTTTGTGTAGCGGTAAAGTAAATTCACAGATGAGGGAAAAGAGAGTGGAATCGAGATGGATTGGGACCTGTGAAGTGAATTAATGTCAACCAATATTTCTACTATCCTAAATACATATGTATAGGAATACCGTATATTTAGCATGACTCATTAAAAATCCCGGAAATAAATTTTGAATATTGCCGTAATGCCTCTGCAAATGGCCGATGGCAAATGTAAGCGAAATGTAAATGCTTAAAATAAAGAACAATTGATTGCGTATTTTTATCACAGGACGAGAAAGAAGGAAAAAGCCCTACCTTCTAATTTGGCGATCAGCTTTTCCAACCACGGGTCACTGTTACACCTGTTAGAGGACACAAAGACGCCATAAAAAAGGATGTAGAATTTATATGACCACGATTTGGCGAGAGGTTCAATAATAATTGCTATATTTCTATTTTTGAAACTGTTAATTCGTGGTGGAAGTCCATTATAAAAGATTGTAATAAAACAAATAAAAAAACTTTATTCCACTTAATTTTATTTGACCGTAACCGGTTTCACCTCGTCAGAGCCATCTTCAGACTGGTACAAATAATTCTTAGCCTACGGTTTATATACATAACATATGGGGAAGGGGGAGAGGGGTGGTCTACAAGGATTTTAACTATTGATTAGGGAAAAACCTTACAAGTTATGTGAATTATTAATGGACTAATTTTATTGTCAAATCGTTATTATACATATCTATGATCAATGGGATTTTTTTAATTGCTTTTTGGAGGGATACATGTTTACATTTGAGTGGGAATGGTCAAAACTAAAAACATATTTTAATTTCAAAATTATTATGAAAATTATACCGGATAAAAAACTGATGTTTCAGTAAATGATTCTAATAGCTTATTAATTACAAAGTTACTTTTTGAAGGGATGCATGTTTACATTAGATTAGGAATGGTTTAAACTAAATACATATTTTAAATTTCGAAATTATTAAGAAAATTACAATGGATACAAAAGCGGGGACTTAGCAAATGATTCTAATTGTTTATTCATTACAACATTAGACCCTAACTTTGTAATGAATAAACAATTAGAATAATAGTAATAAAAATAATTCATTAAAATCCTTGTAGACCACCCCTCTCCCCCTTCCCCATATGTTATGTATATAAACCGTAGGCTAAGAATTATTTGTACCAGTCTGAAGATGGCTCTGACGAGGTGAAACCGGTTACGGTCAAATAAAATTAAGTGGAATAAAGTTTTTTTTTATTTTTTTATTTGTTTTATTATAATCTATCTATAATAATTGCTATGTTCACAAGCGCGACAATATTTCGACTGATTTGCAGGTAATCTTATCACAAGTAGGTATGCGACATGTGATACCCAAGGGGTAGTGTATTAATGATCTTCTTTTTTCTTCTCCGAAGTAGGGCTTTATAAGGCAGGAGAGAGACAATGGGAGATGAACAGGACCTTTGATTTGTGGATAAGTCCAAAATCTATTTCAATACTAAACAGCCTCTGACAGAGTCTAACACGTTTACACCTAATGTACACCTAGTAACTCTATCGGTATACTCTGTTATTATGAGCATTTTTGTGATATTCCAGAACATGAGAGTTTGGTCTTTATAGGTATTTGCAATATTGTTTAACAATATGTCATTTTGTGAGGCAAGTACCGCTGACTAGGGAACTATTTATTGGATAACCAGCATCTCTGCCATATGTCAAAAAAATGGTTCGCTACGTTGGGTGACTTATCAGGGGTGCTCGGTTTCATGGGATGAAGGATGTGCAGTGTCCAGGTTTTAATGGCGGATGCGTCTGCCCACAAGACTGCGTGGCGGGCCGGGTCGGGAAAGGCCGGTTTGCGGAGAGCCTTTGACCTCTCCAGCTGGTCTCTCCCGACCCATCGCCTTGCACAAAAGTGTTCGGCTGTCACTCCTGTATACACTGTCCTCCTCACTCCTACTCACACCTCACACATTTTTCCTTCTCAGAACCTCCTCTCCTTCATGTTATTAAAAGATCCTCCAAACAGTTTCCACAAATCAAATAAAATTGTGATTTTTGAATACGTGGCCAAAAGTTACAAATGCCAGCAAACAAAAAAATTACACTAAAATAGTGGCCAAGTAGATATTTTATTTTATTTAAAGAATACTAAGGCCTAACTGAGGTACCCCGTTCTAAGGTTACAAAGTACAATTCTTCGTAGGTATATGAATTATAAATTAGGTCAAGTATGTTAATTTTTTTAAGTAAGTTTTTGTAAGTACATTAAAATATTACTGGTTGTTTCAAAGAATTTAAACAATTCATCAAATTTCGAAGATAATTTTCAAGCTCTGTTTAAGTTCTATTAAAGTTTTGTTAATATGATATTACAGGCCAGTTGCTTCATAAAACAAATAATAACAGAAAATTCACAGAACTTGAAAATAAACTTGTAAAAAATTTGATGAATTAATCGTTGAAATTATTTGAAACAACCCATCCTAAATAAAATATTATAGTTATTATTTTTCCGTATGGCACCTTATGTTAGGTTCATCATTGGACAACACCTAAAATTGCCGGAATACAAAAATAATCGTATAAGTGAGGTTATTAATTTAAAAAATGCACTATGCGAAAATGAAACAACCCTCTTCCTACCTCCAGAATTATTCTATATCTTTTGTGGGATCGTTATCGAGATAACGGTCGTGATCTTCTGTCTGATTTGTGTGATTTATTTGCTTTTTCTATGTACAACATACATTAAATGAATAAGTAATCATGCATACTTGCAGGAATTCGTGTTTAAAACGAACTAAACTAAAATATCTGTTAGTACATATGTGAAAATGACACAAATCTGACAGAAGATCACGTCCGTTATTTCGATAACGATCCCGCAAAAGATATAGAAAATAACTCTTTAGAATTTCAAAGTTAAATGCTTATACCACTTATAAAGTACGGAGGTTATACCAATGATTGTGCAACATTATTCTCAAATCCAAGATCATTCATTAAGCGTATCTCAATTCATTCCGTCCCTCGGTGTCAAAATATAAATCCTCGGTAATGGCCGCTTATCCTTCAAGGGGGTCCATCCAGATCCAGACTGACCTTCCCCTTTATTCAGTGACACTTGACAGGTCACCACATAATAAGGGTGTAATTAACAGCCCTAACCCTCTTAATTCCACAGAATTACTACCCCCATTTACTTCTGGGAAAATGAGGGCACTTTGGAAACAAGTTAATACATCTATTACTTTCAACTTCAAGTAACAAAATACATCATGTACTATTTCATTTGGTTTTTTGTTATTTTTTATCATTTGCCTGTTATATTTTAAACTTGCAGACCCGGCCACACGTTTCTGTGGCTAGTGAAACACAACGCCACGCCATTACCTAACCTTTATAACCACCGCCATAATATGTTAAATCAAATCCACATTGCCCGCGTGCCAGCCCGCTCCCTTTATTTATATATTTCAACCAATTTACACAAAATCTTGCCAAATTATATACTTAAAAACCTTCCTCATGAAACACTTTATCTATTGGTGAAAACCGCATGATAATCCGTTGCGTAGTCTAAAAGATCTAAGCGCACAGACAGCGGGAACGATTTCATCTCATACTATCTAAAGATATACCTAATCATATACAAATTGCAAAGGTATATCCATACAATTACCACGGGATAACATAGTGCGACAGGCATCGAAAAACTCAATGTAAACATACTTTATATCTTTACATTGTATAGAATGAATTCGCTCGCGCTGTCTGTGCGCTTACATAGATCTTTTAAACTACGCAACGGTTTTTCATGCGGGTTTCACCAATAGATAGAGTGATTCATGAGGAAGGTTTCTAAGTATATAATTTGTCAAGGTTTTGTGTAAATTGGTTGAAATATATGAATAATGGCTGGCAGCCGGCGCGGCGGTGCGGATTTGATTTAACATATGGCGTTGGTTATAAAGGTTGGGTAATGGCGTGGCGTTGTGTTTAGTTGGCCACAGCAACGTGCGACCGGGTCTGTTAGTAGATAAATAAACAGAAACAAAAATTAAAAATTGCACAGCTACTCAATACAGAATAGGTTCATCGTATCAAAAAAGGCAAAGAGGCAAAACCTTATGTAATTATAAATTACTAATAAAACATACAAAGGTGTAATACCACCTTTGCACAAAGAAGCTTTGTATTTTTAGTTGTAAAGTTAAATAACAAGCTCCTACAAGTAACAAGTATTAAGTCCATCAAATTTGGCGTAAGGAATTATTGGAAAAGTAACTAATTACTATTTTAAAAACATTGGCATAGATTTAAATAAAACAGTTACTTTATTGAAAACCAAGGAATTTAATTTAATTTATTAATACAAACCGGTCAGAGTACAAAATTAAACTGATTATTAATTTATTTCTGATATTAGTTTAATTTTGTACTCTGATGATGCTTGTGTCAAGCGAAACCGATCTGTATTAATAAATTAAATAAAACTTCATGGTTATAAACAAAGTTTTTTTTTCATTAAATGTGTGTAACAACAAAGTGACAGCTTTCTACATCGTGTTAGAAGTTATTGAGAAAACCTTACAAAATCATGAAATTGAACCATAGAAGTCGCTGAAAACCCAATATCCAAATCTAGTACTCATCAGCGAAGGATCTACTAGTGAGGAGGGCTAAGAAAATATTACTCTATGTCTTTATTATTATTATATTACATATATACATATCTTTTCAAAATGTCAAAATTATAAAATCCTACTCTGGCATTCTAAAACAATTGACATATGTATGTAGATTAAAATAAATAGTTTTACGTATTAAATATTTTATTATTAAAATAAACAGTTATATATAATTTAGTAAGCAGATTATTAGTTTATAATATTATAGTTTATATTGTGTTTTTAAATCTTCTTTTTTGTTACAATTTTCAAGGTTATATTTCTGTCAACTTCTTACGGGTATACGACCCTTACTTTTTAATTATAATTTTAATTATGTGAAAATCTTTTATTGGATATTATGTGTAGTATTAATGTTATTGTTATAAATGTAAAATATTTGTTGATTTTCCTTAATAAATAAAATAAAATAAAATATTCATTAGGTACATATATTAAAATAATTGAACCGTCAACAATGGAAGGATAAAAACCTGTAGCACCTTCCTAGGGAGATGTGGGGTTTTGGAAAAAGTTATTTTAGATTACTATTTTTAAATGATAAACTAACGTTTAAACAAGATTTTTATGCATAGCACAAAGGGTACATAACAAATATTATAATCAATAATTATCAGCCTGAAACACTCATCTACATTGAAAGAATCTTCCGAGAAAAGATACTGGCCGCCAACGGGAATTGAACCCGTGACCATCTGATTGCCGGTCAGCAGCTCTGACCACTGAGCTATGGCTATAAAAATAATAATTAATATTTGACAAGTTAAAGTATTTCAGCAAAAAATGCAGACATAATTAGTCTCGACGCCACCTAGCGGGAGATTTAGTATTAAAAATACCTCTCTCACAAAAATAAAGTTGGTTGTTTTCAGTTGGAAAAATGTAATAATAAGTAATTGTCGAATGAAACACTAGTAAATATTGAATTATTTGGCGGGTATTAGATAAGCCGCCATAGCTCAGTGGTCAGAGCTGCTGACCGGCAATCAGATGGTCACGGGTTCAATTCCCGTTGGCGGCCAGTATCTTTTCTCGGAAGATTTTTTCAATGCAGATGAGTGTTTCAGGCTGATAATTATTGATTATAATATTTGTTATTTTAGATATTTCTGATACATGGCTGGAGATAAAACTTAATATAAAGTTTATGACGACCATAAACTTAATATTATATAAAATTAAAATAAATTATAAATAAGGAAATAAGCCATGGAATATTACGATTATTAAGTGCAAATGAGTGGTAACAATTTTAATTAATACAGTAATATGTAGTGCCATTGAAACACCGTAGAAAAAGAAGGTATTAGAGGAAATGTACTTGAATAATTTACTCAAGGACGTATGTAACTGTGAAGTTGGTATTGATGTAACGGATGACTTCAATCTGATAGATGACTACAGCTATTTATTTTGTACGAAACACGATAACTTGGAGCACGTTTTTATACTCGAACTCTATCACAAAGTTGCTATTGATTTATATGTGATGGAAACAAATTTAAGGTCAAACATGTCAAGAAAGGTGTTATACACTAAAAAAAATCGTGTCATACATTAAAAAAATCAATGACTGATCAAACAACTTTGGAAGGTTATATTGAAATATCTTATATATTTATAGATGTAAGTTAAATTATCTAATATTACTATGTGATCTATTCTAATGTTTCCTTAAAACTATAAATGTATTTACAAATATTTTCTTAGATATTATATTAAGAATGTTTAAATTGTTAGAACCTGCAGACAAGCTGCCATATGACAGCTTTGTGGGTGTACTCAAATTTTTGTACAAAACGTCTTTTGTTATTTAATAAATAAATAAAAAAAAACAAACAAAAATTACCAACATATGTTATATTTAATTATTGAAGAAGAATGTAATTTTATTATATACCGTTAATGTTAATAAATAAATAAATAAATAAATGACGCACGAAACAATACAAGAATAAAGCAAATAAAAAAAACAAGTGTGCTTTAGACCACACTACTGAAGTAAAACTTCACTAACTTATAAAAGAAGTCAGAATGAAAATGCTCCTCTTGCTCCTACAGTGATACAAACAATTTATAGGCCTGCACTGTTCCGATATATACGAAACGTAACTGGCTATGAGAGAAAGAGAGAAAGAAAATTTGTTCTGTGCTCTCTCTTGCCCCTACAGTAAAACGAAACGTAACTCTCTCGCTTTCTATCTTCACTAACTTATATCTCCCTCTCAACTTCCGTTCGCCTCGCCCGATCACACTTTTCGTAACGCTCTCGTCGCGCATACACCAGCTTACTCCCCAAGTCAAGCGTGCGTAAAGAAGTTTTACTTCAAAAAATGTACTAGCTCCAACTGGAAATCAAATCTATGATCTCGAACTTACCGGGACAACGCCTATAAATTACACTACAGCAAAAATTAGTTGAGGATACCATTATTGATTTTGAAATTGAAATATGAACTCGAAATACTCTTATTACTTAAAAATAACAGGTTCCAATGGCCGAGGAGTTGGAAAGATCCTAAATGTTTAAAAGTTTAACATTTTATAGAGATGAAAATTTAGTGTTATGTTATAATAGATCCATCGCCTTCTGATACTCTCTCCTATCGGAGGTTGGCTATCATTATATTCTTCTATTATATTACTCTGCAGGATATCGATTACTCTGCAGGCTGCATCCCAGAACAAATACGCATGTATACTTATACTGTTTACGGACCGCGACATTTTATTGATGAAAAAATATTTTTTGTACTGCGGATTTTTTTTTTATTCTTGGCAGAGACGGTTTACTATTAGTTCCCGTGAGCACTTAGGCCATAGGCTCATTGTGCTATCTCCCATTTTACCTCAATCCTTTAACAACAACCCAGTCCCTTTAATAAAGTTCACCAGAGTTGTTATTGGAAATGAAGCTATATCTTCTGGTTCGACAATGTGTCTTCCCAGGTCTCATTTTCCCTCTTCACTCGTCCTTGGTTCCTTAAAGGCCCCACGAGGGAAGAGGGCTTCATCTCTCCTCTCCACTCCTTGGTTCCCGAAGGCTCCACGACGGAGAGTCCACCTCCCCTTGGTTCCCAAAAAGGCCCCACAAGGAAAGAGTCCACTCTCTCTCTCCGAGGGTCCCAGGAGGGAAAAGGACTTCATCTCTCCTCTTCATTCCTCCTGGGTTCCACAAAGACCCCAAAAGGGAAGAGTTCACAGAGATGGTCTCATTTCTCCTCCTCACTCCTACATGGTTCCCTGAAGGCCCCACAATGGGAAGAGGACATCATCTCTCCACCTTACTCCTCATTGGTTCCTCGAAGGCCCCCAAGGGAAGAGTTCATGGAGGTGGGCTCAGATCTCATCTCTACGGCTTCTCCACTCGGAAGGAAGTCCACGGATGTGGCCTCAGCACTCCTAGGTTCTCAAAAGGCCCCTAGTTTTCGAATGGTCCAATTTTTTGTCCCACGAGTTACCATGGAAATAGAAGGTCCACTCCTGCAGAGCCCCAAGTGCTGGAGTAAGGTCTAAATACTCCGAGATACGACCTTGTTTCTCGGAGGCACCGTTGGTGACACTGTTCTCCAGGAAATTCAGCCTGAGCACAGTAGCTCACGCTTGGGATGGCTATTGCAGGTTTGTTTTTCTAGTCCCTGGGCGATGGGTTCGCCACACTCCCTACGCTACTACTGACTAGTTTTTTACAGAGCTTAAAACGACTGGCATTTTTACGAAGTGCCGCCAGATTACCAGTTGTATTTTATTATTTTGTGTCCATGGGACGGAGCTTAATGGAAAAGGCGCGTTCGTTATCGAAAAGTAATTGTTAGGGACTTTTATGGGGGAAACCGTCACACGGATTAACTGTAATGGATATTTAGTGAGGGCCAATAATTTCATATTAATGTAAGGACTCCTCGTAAGATTAAATAATGTGTTTATTGATATGAGACGTTTGAAGTTGTTTTGAAAAATTAAATACGCCTTTATAAGAACATATCGTAGTCATATGTAACGACGCGTTCTCATGTAACAAATTTTATCTTAGAATAAATGTTGGGTGAATGCAATGAACGTGAAAGAAGGGTGAATGCAGGTAACTCTATTAATGGAGGACTGAACGCCGTTGGCACTAACAAAAAAATGTCAAAAGAAGCAAAGCTAGCCGTCCATAATGGAGTACTGATACCTACCCTGATATATGGTAGTGAGGCATGGAATTGGCAAAGGAAGGATGAAAGTAGACTGAATGCTGTAGAAATGAGATCCCCAAGGTGTATGTGTGGTAAAACCATGTATAATCGTGTGAGAAACGCGGAGATCCGCAAAGAATGCAAGACTGATGTAAGCGTAATGAGTAAGATCAAGAAAGGAAAGCTCCGATGGTTTGGGCATGTACAGCGAATGAACGAGGAAAGGAGTGTAAGGAGAATATTTGACGCAAATGTGAATGGTAGAAGAAGTCGGGGACGCCCGAGAAAGACATGGCACGACAAAGTGAATCAGATACTTGAGTCGGGCCATGTCAAGAGGCAGAATAATAGAAGAGCATGTATGAGACGATGTATGAATGTGAACGAGGCAAGGAATGTGTGCCAAGACCGAGTTGTTTTGCGGTCCGTCCTCTCTGCCTACCCCTGCGGGGAAACGGTAGTATAAATGTTGGGCTTATTTCATCTTCCATTGAAGTACTGGTAAAATAGGGCCGACATTCCCATCTTACGCCTGTCCTCTACAGATTACAATATGACGGCCTATTTCTGCAGTCAAGGGTTTTGGTGCTCCATATCAGAGGTGGCTGCCAAAATTGTGTACTGTGTGGCGGGTCGAATCGAGAGGGACTGGTTGAAGGAGGCCTTTTGACCTTTCTACCCAATCTTCTTCACCGCAATGGGAGGGATGGATTCATAACTCCGTCACTCCTAGAAAAATTTTACTACCAGATTCCTACACACCCTTCATATATTTTTCTTCCCAGGGCTTTCTCTAGTCACTTTCCATTAAAAGACCCTACACTCAGCATTCGCTAAGATGAGATAGACTCTGAGGGAAATTATTTTCCCCTTGCCCTCTTTTGTGGAGCTAATGCAAAAAAAAAACAAACAAAAGGCTATAGGAACTTGACATTATATTTTTCCTTAGACGTAGCTTCATCATATTGTATAGTTTTGTATTTTATATCACTATTTCTCCACGAGACCATACAAAACAATCGTACATTAATAATTGCCAATAAACAAGCGAATTAATACAAAGCAACATTTCCAAGATAACCCAATCCATTGATGTCTTTGTCAGTACATATGGATCAAAAGCTATGCGATAAATTAATCTATTTTGACATCCATATAGATAACACTAATTCACTAATTGAACGGTCCAGAAATGCTCTTACATTTATCAAACGGAGAAAAAAGAAAGATGATGGTGACTGGAGACTGGAGTTGCTACTTCAAAATTTTCTCTCAAGAGGGTCCACGTGACCAGCCACTTGAGACTTGAGTCCACGATGATCTGAACTAATGGACCCAGGCGGCTTCTGGAGACCCGGCAGAGGTGAATTGGATACTTAGACAATAATTTTATGAATAAAACTAAAAACGGTCATAATACCTTTTTGATGAAAATATTGAGATATATTTATTTATTTATTTGGAATTTCACGCCCGGCTGGGCTTTTACATACATTATTTTTAAAACAAAGAACATCTAAATCTAAATGTGCATAACAAAATAAAAAACAAGATCATAAACAAAACAAAAAGTGGATATTAAAATTCATTATGAGTAAATATAAAATATATTATTAGTAAAATATTGAGATATATTATGAGTAAAATTGAACAATATTATGAGTAAATATGAGATATGTTATTAGTAAAATATTAAGATATATTAAGAGTAAAATTGAACAATATTATGAGTAAATATGAGATATGTTATTAGTAAAATATTAAGATATATTAAGAGTAATATTGAGGTACATTGTGAGTAAAATATTGAGGTACATTGTGAGTAAGATATTGAGATGTATCTATTGTTAGTAATATTGATATTTATTATGATAAAAATGTTCAGATATATAATAAGTAGGATATTGAGATATATTATGCGTAAAATATTGAGACGTAGGTATTATAGGCGTGGAAATAAAAAAAATAAAAAAAATTCGGGTGATTTTAACGATCCGTTGTATAATGCACGAACAATTATTGGCTTTATCCCAGCGGGTTCCATGTCAACTCAGAAAGAAACCAACTCCTAATAACTCAGAAGAACCTCAGAAATGTCATTAAAAGCTATGAAAATATAATTTTAAAATAGCCGGTAACCCTAACCTAACTTAACTTATTCAACCAATGTTTTTATAATTTTTTATTATCACTCTTAATGACCTTTCTGAGTTGCTTCTAAGTTGATTTCATTCTGAGTTGTCTGGTCATCGTCCCAACGATATTCTAGAGAAAGTTGATTAGAATTTTACATGGGAAGATATGGTAAAGTGTGGTAAATTATTGTAAAAATTGGTAAAACGTATATATATTGCTTTTTACATGGGTAAAGGCAGAGGAACGGTGTTGCCACCCGGTGAGGTGGATTAATGTAGGAGATATGGGAAGGAATTTATTAATTCGGGATATGAAGAGACCTGGATTAGGTATGTCAATGTAAATTCTTTAAAATCAGAATTTAATTTGGTTTTTAATTTTACAGACAAAAAACCCCTTAAAATGCACGTCGTACAGGACGCACTTATTGCCCAAGAAATATTTCCTCAAAGCCGATCGAAAGAGAGGAAAAAACGAAGAAAGCGACACATTTTTTGATTTCTTCTTTTTTAGGATTTCTTGGTATTCTAAAAGATTTATTCAATGTTAATTTTATTTAAAAAATCATAATTATAAACAGGAGATATGATTTTTTGAAAAAAACTTTCATATCGCTCTACTGAATTTTAATCCCTTACGGTATTTCAAATTTCCGTTATCGATGTGTAGGAGAAAGAACAGATGGATGAAGAAAAAAATGCAACATAAAATGGAGTAATTCACACAAAGGTAGGCAGATGCGCCTGTCATATATAAATAGATTCATATTAATCCTTATTTTTACAAATGTAAGTCCACCCCTGTCCGCTAGACACCGCAGCCTATCAGTTCCGGTCACGTGACCGCGAGTCAACCCGCGCGAGTGTCCAGGACCGGAGGATGCAGAATCCAGAGATAAATCTCAAGTGGACCACTGGCCACAGTGGCCACTGGGTAGATAGGTACCTAAGAGGCGGCAAGGCAGTTGCTAAGTTACGTATGATGACCAAATTACATTTAATAAATATAGAACTACTCTTTTCACAGTGGCAATCCGTTATTTTGTATCACCTATATAATATTCAACTGTATCGATCGACTACTCTTTTTGTACTTAAGATTGAACCCGATTGCCAGATTCAGATACAAATGTACACATTGTGATAAGGGACATTCTTAACTTTCCTTAACCAGTGTTTCCTGACATTATTTGGAGTAAAAATGAGATTGAAATTTTGATCTCCGGCGACATTTTTTTTCAACTAAAAACATTAAAAAATAACTAGATATTGGACAGTTACGGGCGGACAATTAAGGGGAGTTGAGCGGCTACTCGGCTTGTGATATATTTTTGAAACTGGTTCTTCAATTTAGATTTGGTGAAAGGATTTATACCAGCTTACCCACTGACGGAAAATATACTTATAGTGGCATTGTGTTTTCGCGACAACATTAAACTTTAGTAAAAATCATTGACCAATCAAGTAAAGATGTGATCATATCAATATCTCATGCAAATTTAATTTTACAAAAAAATATTTGTATTATGTAGGGAGTGGTTTTGTTTTAATCTTAAATAAAAGATTTTTGCAAATATTTTTTATAATACGAAAAAACCTGTCTCATTTCAAGTGAAACTGAAATTTATAAAAATGTGTTTCCAAAATACGTAGGTATTTTATCGGTTTTTTAAGGGGAATAAATAACATCGGAAAAGAAAGTGAAGGCCCAGATCAAGTATGAAGAACTTGCGTGTCTATTAATAAACAAATTACGTTCGGCTAAAAGCAGTGCTCAGCAACCGGGGGTTTTTGTTAGAAATTATCACGATTTAAAATAAGATTAATGAAACCTCAAAATCACGTAATTTCTTAAAAAGTTTGAAAAAAAATTGAAAAATAGCTCATAATCTAACATAACGTAACCTACATGGCCAATTTTTTATATTTTTTTTTAATCACTTTTAATGACTTTTCAAAGGGGGTGTTGAAGTTGTATGTTTCTGAGTTGTCCGGTCACCTTGAAAATATATATGGTTAACCGTTTATCCAATCTCAATATATAAAAATGAATGTATCTTTGTTTGTCCCTTATGCGTTTCTAAACCATTCATCCTATTGCGAAGAAACTTGATTATTTGATGTACGCATGCCCGCGATATATATGTATAATAGTGAGTTCTAGCGTTATGCAATTATTTCCTATACTATTCATCTGATTGCGATAAAACTTTGGTGAGTTGTTGTGCGCACGCCCGTGAGGGTTTCTATATATACTGGTGAGCTCTGGCTTTATGAAGTTTGTACAGAAAAAAAGCAAAAAATGACGCACGAGTGGTTAGAAAAATAAGTGTATTTAATGTAGTTTAGCAGTGGGGAGGAAAGGAGGAAGGGGGTTCGCGGGATGGGTGAAAGTGGAAGAGGAAAAGGGGATAAGGGCGGGGAAGGTGGAAGGGGAACGTGGGAGGGGAAGGGGAGGTAGAAGGAGAAGGGGGACAAATAGGTAAGGACGCGCAGAGAGAAACAATTTTTTTATCCAAGTAGCATTGCAACGCATGCCGGTAACTTCTTTTTGGAATTCTTGGAGAAAAGGTTGCGCAAGACTGATCTAAACGATACAAAAAGACTTTCTCAAGTACCTTCGTGGTCGGGGTCAATTCATCTTGCGGAAACCAGTCGCAGGCAGATAGCGTCCACTCAGGCTCAACTCATCTTAGGAAATCCAATTCCACTCAAATGAATTATTTATTCGTGGATCGCGCGAGGAACTGCTGCACACACTCGCGGTGTGTTAAAATGATATAAAGACATCATAATATTTTATACATTCATTGATTAATGAATTAATTTCCAGCTTTGTATCATAGACTATTTGTGGATGAAAACGAAAAAGAGAGTGATGATGTAAATACATAGTTCGTAAAGGATCTCATTATAAAAAAGATTATCAGATGCATTTTAGCAGGACTATAAGTACTAATAAGAGGAATGGAATACTGTACGACTAAAGGAAATGCAGTAATGAAGGAAGGGAGGCAAGTGAAGAAGTCAATTTGAGTGAAGTTCGATTCGTATTTACAAGTACGTACCTACGTAACTGATGCCCTCAGCGGCCCCAATTTTTTATAGTATCAATTGGCATCCACTCATTTTATACCTAAAAATAGAGTGTCTCACTAAAATTATTTTGCACTCCAATTCGTGATGTAACCTATTTACCAATATTAACAATGTAAATAATAAGGTAAATCCTAGCAAGTATGTATTATCTGTACAGCGCCCTTCAAGTGATTTTTCACAATAACGGAACTATTCAAATTATTACAAAATCTATTCATTTTTATTTTATTTTACGCCCAGAGGACTTTTACATAAATAACGGTAATTAAACTTTAAAATGAGAAATAAATAAGACATGTAAAAATTACAGTAAATAAAAAATAATACAAGTAAAATTAAAATAAATAAAAAATAATAATATATGCATGAAATAAAAATTCAAGAAACAGTGATCAGAGAGTTGGAATACGTTTTTAATATTATGATACTACAAAATTCATCAAGTTAACATTAAACTTGTCAATATCACGAAAGCGCGCTATCGGAGAATGAGCAATATAAATTATACTAGATTACCTACTACTAGGTACTAAATTATACTAGTATACTAGAGTACCTAGAACAAAGTATTGTGTCGTGTTGTTCTAATTTCTAGTCTAATTTAGAGTTTGATATTTTTAATAAGAAAGTTAAATCATTTATTTTACGTCTGTCTTGTATAATGTATAATTTTTTTTGGAGTATTTAATAGGAAAGGATATTTTTTGTATTCTAGCGGGATATTTAACTCAAAGTTTATAAAACGATTTTTTTTATTATTTCATTATATTTAGGAACCCAATAGTTATACGATAATTACATTTATACGATAATTACATTTTAAAATTAGCACATTAATATAAACCAGTTAAATTCCATTAAACATCTATTAATAGTACACAAATTAATTATTGATGTGTATATACAAAGAGTAAACATTATTACTAGAGTGTTAAACAAAAACAACAGCAACAAAAAACAATAAATGTCATAAGAATATAGATTCGGTCAGTATGAATTTATATATTTTCAAGGTATATTTACAAATCAACATCTCGAAATGTATTGAATGTTATGCAGACAAGTCCCATTTGAATTCCATTAACCTTTATTTGTAATTAAAAAGGAGCGTTTTTGCGTCACACAAGAGAGTTTTTCATGTCCTTATCAAAATATATATTTATTTAATGAATCTGAATAGGGATCTTATCCTAAGTGACTTAGAACTGAGATGATGGTCGCCACGCCTCTGACTAAAAAGACTTTCAACACAAAAGAAACACATTGCACAGATATACTCTAATAGGCGTATATAAATTTTAAATCTATACTTCAAACTAACTACCTACCAAGCTGTCTAAAAAATATCTAATGATGTCCCTACACATCTGACAGTTAAAAATGAGCTATCAAAATCCAAAACCATTTTTCTTCTGGGAGCGTATAACGGCCTCGCTATATCGGCATTATTTGTGTGAAAATCTGACATGGCGTACTTAATTACACTAGTATCGATTAATCGAAGTTTTTAAATGTTACACAAAGATGCCGAAAGCGGACTGTAATAACTAATAACTTTAATGTGTTCTTAGATTTTTGGTGGGGATGTCTAGATGAACTCTACTAACTCATGCCGGTAATAATAAGAACAATATTGCCTTATTTATATTATGTTTCAAAGTTTTTATAAAAACTCACAATACAGATATGAATAATTAAGTAAGTACTTCCAAACCCTTTTCTACACCTTTGATTTTTCTTTCCAATCATTTAAATGGTATCGTATATATAAAAAAAGGTTTTATTAAAACGTTGTTTTTGGTGAAAGAACGAAAGAAACGCCTGGAAGAAGAAGAGGGAATCAAAATGACAAACCACTTCCAAGAAAACATAAAACTGTTTTGGAAGGAGGTCAAAAGGTCCCGGAGTGGTCCAGAGAACGGAAGCATGAAAGTGATAAAATCGAAAGATGGACAAATGTTGACGAATGAGAATGAAATCAAAGAGAGATGGATGAAATATTTCGAGGAAGTCTTCGAAAGTAACCCGAGTTGTTGTGATCCCAGCGGTGAATCGGTTATGAACGATGATGGAGTGAATGTTACCGAAATCAGTATGGATGAAATAAAAAGATCAATTAAATGCATGAAGAGTGGCAAGGCTGTGGGTTTCGACAATATTGCTGCCGAATACTTTAAAGGAGACAGTCGTATTATTCTAACATGGCTGTGCAGACTTTTTAACGAATGTTTAAAGGAGGGTTATACGCCATTAGATTGGAGAAGGGCTGTAATCATGCCATTATACAAAGGTAAAGGGTCACGTATGGATTGTGGGAATCATAGGGCTATTAGCCTTCTAAGTTCAGTGGGCAAGCTGTATGGTAGAATATTGATTGAAAGGGTAAGAATGGAAACAAAAGATAAAATATGGGATGTGCAAGGTGCTTTTATGAGTGGAAGGGGGTGCATGGACCAGATTTTCTCATTGCGTATGCTCACTGAGAAGTTTCTTGCAAAAAACCAGAAACTCTTCTGTGCCTTTGTAGATCTACAAAAAGCGTACGACCGAGTTGACAGGAAAAAGCTATGGAAGGTGTTGTCCAAGTACGGAGTGAATACGAAGCTCATTCAGGCAATTGCGTCGCTATATAAGGGAAGCGTTGCATGTGTTAGGATGAACGTCGATTTTACGGAGTGGTTTGACATCACAAAAGGTGTTAAACAAGGCTGCGTAATGTCACCGTGGTTATTCAATCTATACATGGATAATTGTATGCAAGAATTGAAAGAGATGGGATTGGGCGCAAAATTGAGTAATCTGGAAGTATGTTGCCTTTTGTATGCTGATGATGCGGTGCTAATTTCTAGCAGTATGGAAGATCTACAGTCTCTCGTGTCTAGGATGAACGAAGTATGTATGAAGAATGAGTTAATGATGAATGTAAGTAAGTCTAAAGTCACGGTGTTTGAAAGAGAGAGTACGAAAACAGTATGCAATATAGTTGTGAATGATGAATACTTGGAGCAGGTGGATGAGTTTGTGTATCTGGGTAGTATGTTTACGAAAGATGGGAAGGCTGATAGAGATATTGAAAGAAGGGTGAATGCCGGTAACTCCATTAATGGAGGACTGAATGCCGTTGGCGGTAATAAAAAACTGTCCAAAGACGCGAAACTAGCCGTCCATAATGGAGTGCTGGTACCTACCCTGATGTATGGCAGTGAGGCATGGAACTGGCAGAGGAAGGATGAAAGCAGACTGAATGCTGTAGAAATGAGATCCCTGAGGCGAATGTGTGGTAAAACCATGTACGATCGTGAGAGAAACGTGGATATCCGCAAAGAATGCAAGGCTGATGTAAGCGTGATGTGTAAGATTAAGAAAGGGACTCTCCGATGGTTTGGGCATGTAGAGCGAATGAACGAGGAAAGGAGTGTAAGGAGAATATATGATGCAAATGTGAATGGTAGAAGAAGTCGGGGACGCCCGAGGAATACATGGCACGACCAAGTGAATCAGATACTTGAGTCGGGCCATGTGAAGAGTCGGAATAATAGAAGAGCATGTATGAGACGATGTATGAATGTGAACGAGGCAAAGAGTGTGTGCCAAGATCGAGTTGTGTGGCGGTCCGTCCTCTCTGCCTACCCCTGCAGGGAAACGGCGTGATGGTTAGTTAGTTAGTTAGTTAGTTGTTTTGTAAGTCCTCACTCCGTTTTCTAATCCATTACTATGGTAGCTAATAAAACGCAAGTGAAATTATTATTTTAGGTGGTTTCTCAACAATTTGTTTATACCGAAAAGAATTTAATGAATTAAATCAATTTATTCCAATAATAACATTATACTTACAATTTTTATTTTTAAGTGTTACACACTATTTCCAACCCGCCGGAGCCAGTAAGATTATGGCTTTCCCAATTGATGTAAGTATGTTATGATGCTGAAGGTTGTGGGGAAGGGAAGAAGATGGTAAAGAGAAGGGTGAGGAAGTACCTAGCTATTCATATCTGGTCAGCAAACATGGCTGAAGTTTCACACCAATGAAGTTTAAGTTGAGTTGTGTGACAAAAACACTTTACTGCATTATTTTTATTTATGTAAGATTAGAGTTTATCATGAGGAAATTATTCTTGTATTTTATTCACACAGCTTGTCGGAACACTTAAAATAATCCATTTTACACATAAATTAATGTCCAATGGGTACACGCGAAAAAAACAACTAGGTATAGAAAAGAGGAAACAAACGTGCATGCTTATTAGACGTAGGCACAGATTGGAGATTAAGAAAAGAGCTTGTGATTTATTCATCTTATTGTTATGTTTATAATAATGAACGTGTGTCAAATGATGTGAGATAGTGATGTAAAAATGAGGCGTTATGTTTGAAATTTTAATTGTTCGCACAGTAGATTTTTTATGGTTACAATTTGGGAGGCGGATATGGGTACCACCACGGGAAACATTTATTGGATAACACATACATATTCTGAAAAACAGAATAAGGAAACTAACAATAAACGAAAAATTTCTTTGAACCACATACTTCGCTTTCTGTCAATCAATTATACAATACGGCATTATAGGATGGGGCGGTACATATACAAATCAAACACAATCAATTTACATATCACAAAAACTAATAATAAAAACAATTTAAAAAACCCTACTCATATTCGTCAGAACTTTTATTCAAACAATTTAAGGCCAGAAAATTAAGTGCATTATACTTTTATCATGCAACATTACAAATTTATAAAGATAATATTGAAAATAAAGTTGCACCCTTTAAAAATAACAGAAATCTTAGACAAACATCAATTCTTCCTACTCCAAAATGTAAAAAAACAATAGGACAATTAAATCATAAATATCTCGGAGTAAAATTTTTTAATTCACTACCCGAAAAAATCAGAAACTTGAATACTAATATAAAAGAATTTAAAATTCACCTTAAAAATTATACTGAAAATTTAAACTGAATCATGTAAAAAAAAAAAACAATTCAAACACACCCCCTCATACACACAAGCCCTGCTTACTTATTGGGGTACATTAAATATGTCTACCATGTAATTAATTACTTTATAAAATTTATTTGTAAAGTATGTATCTACTTGTTACTAATAAAAATAAAAATAAAATAAAAAATAAAAATAACCAATAGGACACCCCAAGCGGACTTAGCAGGAATGGTCGGGTTCACGGGATAAGGTTTGTCTAGGTCTTGGCGGCACATGTGTTTGCCCACCTTTTGCGTGGCGGGTCAGATCGGGAGAGGCTAGTTGAGGGAGACCTTTTTATCTCCCCAGCCGGACTCTCTCGATCCACCGTCCTTTTACCGCAGTAGGAGGGATGGATTACGTCTGTCACTCCTGGACATATTGACCCCCAGATTCGTACCATCCCTCATACATTTTTCTTCCCAGAACTTTCTCTCTATCCTTTCCTTAAAAAAAACACTCCACACAGCATCCCCAATGATGACATTGGCCTGAGAGAAATTATTTTCCTCGGGCCTCCTGTGTGAAGCTAATGTAATAAAGTTTTTTTTTATTTAAGTTTTTATAAATATTATTTATGTTAAATTCATAGAATGTCCATGGTTAAATTGATTTACCTCTTGCCGAATAATTTATCTATGTTCCTCGGAATTTTTAACATGATATTTCCTTCTTTTTAAAATTATCAGAACCGTGACTGGACAACTGAAAATGAAATCAACTCAACCTCCCTTTGAAAAGTCTTTAAAACTGATGAAAAAAGTATATAAAAAAATTGTTAAATAGGTTACGTTAGGTAAGGGTTAAAAGGTCTATTTTTAAAAAATCCTGGCGTTTAAAGACCTTCCAAATAGGTGTTGAGTTGACTTGATTCTGAGTTGGCATGGAACCATCAAAACACTAGTAGCGCAATGAAAAAACACTAAAGCACAATAAAGTAAGTTATTGTTTACTCTGTTTACCTACGCAATTTATTTTAACAAACTAAAATATTCACTTATCACTATCACCAATACCTATTACATAGTTGATGGTATTAAAATGTCGAAAAGTTATGCAATAGTTTTGGATTATACTAAAGAGGAAAAATTAATTGACAATGTTTAATTATTCATAAATTGGGCAGCATTTCAAATGACCTTTATGACGAAGATTTTCCTGATAATATCCTACTTCCAGTAGAGGAGGGCAACAAAAGAACCACAATTATATAGAATTCTTCAACCAACGGCCGCTTTCATAAACCAAACTGAGGTATCGCGATGTTAAATTATTATATACGATTTCAATTTTAAAAATAAAAGCTCAATATTTGACTTTCTTAAACATACCTGAAACCAAGCTGAAAAATCGCAGTCGCAAAGAATTTATTTATCTATTTACTCATCATAATCGTATTGCATACAGGAAAACGAAACAGTGAAAATACAAGACTTATTTATTTTTCATGTTCTCCATAAAACGTGTATATGTTACTGTAAAAGCCCCAACTACGGTAAATCCTAAGATTTTCCGGTAAATCCTAAGATTTACTAACTCTTAATGGTAAAAGTCCGAACCGTTCCATAATAATCGTTCGTTTACCTAACCTAACCTAACCTAACCTAAGCTAACCTAACCTAATCTAACTTAACCTAACATGTACTAAATTTAAAAAAAAAAACACGAAAAAATTGTTTCTTATTTAAATATTCGTAACCTAACCTAACCTAACCTAACTTGTACTAAATTCTAATGGTAAAAGCCGAAAAAATCGTTTCTTATTTAAATATTCGTAGAACGGTTCGGACTTTTACCATTAAGAGTTGGTAAATCTTAGGATTTACCGGAAAATCTTAGGATTTACCGTAGTTCGGGCTTTTACAGTGACATATACACCAATACATCATGGAGAAGATTACAAATTAGAGAGGCTGGGGGGCAGTTTTACTATTTTGTGACATGAACAGATAGTTGCTGAACTGTCTGTAAGTGACATTGAAAAAGTCGATGATCAACGCAGAATCATTAGCAGTTGAGTCGATCTGTTTGTTGGCACGTTCTGATAGGCGCAGAAGTCCTCGCTTTCGGAGCATAAAAAAAGTGCATGGGATATCCCACGAGTACACTTGCTAGGAACATATAACCTCTTTCAACGTAGGTGGATTGAGTTTGGTACCAGAGATTAACTTTAAAAAATGTTCACCCGAAAATATTTTTCGGCGGGCTTCTAAGGTATTGAAATCGAGCATTCCTGTTAAGGCTCCGCAACCGGGCCCGAAAAGAAGAAGATGGAGAGATACGAAATTACGAATGTTAGAGGAGAGCGCTAACATTTACAGCGCCAAAATCGATGCGAAAATTGCGAAAATGTTTAATAAAATACGACTCGTTTAAAATAGAGCTAAAATCTCTCGGGGAGCATCTTAAGTATCATTTAAGGAAACATTGTGATCTTTTTGTGAATATTGTGAACTTCAAATGTTTAAGGGAGATATGTAAGAAATCGGTAGAAATTCGAGTTGCGGCCAAATTTTTACCAGCAATCCGTTGGGTTAGGTAAGGTTAGGTTAAGTTGGGTTATGGTAAGGCGCCTCCCTCATGGGCCAGAAATCGACATAAATTGAGTGCAGTAAGACCCTGCCTTATGCCTAAGTTACTTTAGCTCAATTTTTCATAGCTGAGCGTCTTATTATTCTTGCCTTAATTGTATTCAATCGGAAGCGATTCCCACAGAAGGTTGTTACGAAGACACTTTGGAATAATATTAAAAGTAATAAGTGGTGTGGCGACATTCAAGTGCCCCCATGCCCGGGGGGAGAGATCGGTATCTTTATCCTTCTGAATAATAATTATTGTTACAATTTCAGTCTCCCTGAGAAATATTCGGTCGTCACAAGCCGGCGACTTATGAATATTCAGAGGCTAACGTACGACGTATGGAGGAACAGAAAATTACACATACAGGAAATGAATTCAGATGAATTATAGAACAAGTGTAGCTGGCACTTCCCAAAATGTGAAACGAGACATCATCGTTTGATTGAAAAAGAAAATAATTCCGAAATCAAATAGGTTTTTCATTATGATTTTAAACAATATAAGGACTGGCTGTTTCACAAAATTTGAAGAATTCAACAGTTATATCGATTCTTTGAAGCAATTGGCACATAATGATATGATAACAGAAGTTGAATAGAACGTTGGCACAACTTGAAAATTAACTTTGATATTTTATGAATAGTTCAACTTTTGTGAAACAATCCGTCCTAATAGAAGATCGAAATGGCTAACGCGAGCTGTGAAAAGCACTTTTAAGTTCTCTGAAAGTTCTATAGAACTTCTGTTATTATGTCAGTTGCTTCACAGAACTGATATTGGAACTTGAATATAACTTCCACAGAACTTGATAATTAACTTCGAAATTTGATGAATGTTGTCATGACACCCTTCACACCTTTTTCCTCCCAAGATCTTCCTGTCTGTTTATTTAAAAAAAAAAATAGAGAGTATTTATTTTCCTCTGTTTTGAACGTCAAGTGTGCGAAATTTCATGAAGAGACATCGAAAGGGTGAGAGATGGTTTTCGAAATCTCATTTCAACAGTTAGTAATCTCCACTTGATTTGATGTGTGCAAATTTCATTATATATTATATATGTTATTATATTCACTCTATTAATTATGTTTAGGAAAAATAAAGCGCCACAAAATACTAGAAGTTCTGTTAGCAGTTATAGTGAACCTCGATTAAAAAAAGTATGTTTCTAATTTTATCGTATTTAATAAATTATAAATAAAATTTCCTCTTAAATCTTAAGTTTGTAATTAGAAACCTTACTACCTACCTACTTAATAATCATAATCCATTAATATTTTTAAATTTTAAATGAGGAACAATTATGTTTTCAAACGTTCCTCAGGCCGGTAGCTACCATAACATTAATTTTTCCGATTTGACAGCTCTGAGTAGAAAAATCATGCAAACTCTGACGGGATTAAAATGTAGTATCCAACACGGCCGCCATCTTGACCCGGAACCGGAACAAAACAAAAAAAATAGAGGTAGTTGAAATTGGTCGAATTAAAACAGGATTTCGCTGCTTTCAGTAATTTTTTATTTTTTTTTAAGTTTATCTTTGTTCATTACATACAAAATAGGGTTATATCATTAGTGGATTTTTCGACCACCATGCTAGGCTGATGCCCGTGTTATGGCGGTCGAGAATTATGTAATTATGTAACCCAATCATCGCTAATGACATCAGTAGGAGAAATCAAATTTTATAACTTTTGTGTGAAATCTAGGAGAGTTTGTAATAAAAGAAATACAAAATTATTTTGCTTATTACTTGAACAATGTGTCCGTTGTACATTCACTGTTCTTTTTTCTGTCAACGAGTTGGTTGCTCTTTATGTCAGTACAGCATGTTATAAAATATATAAATGTTTGAGGGTTGTATGACATTTGAATAAAGTCAAGTTTTGTCATGGTCACTTGTCCGAAGTCGGTGCCGGTCTGTTGACCAAAGGATGCACAGATGGCGAGGAATTAATGTTACTAAAATTAATGTGTAAATTACCCGACTATATTCCAACCGTATATCATTACACCTCGTTGAAAATGAAGAAGGCTTGACCAAGTGAAACGGTTTCCAAAATAACGGACAGGTACCATAAAAAACTATTAGTCATATTTTTTAAAGCCATTTCTTTAGAATAATATGTTATTGTTTTCATAAAAACGATTTCTCAGATTTGTGTGTATTCTATAACTACAGGGTGTCTGAGGGTAAATGACAGTATCTTAGGAAGGTGCTTCTACATGATGAGTAGATACTATTAGAAAAAAAAAACTTTTTTGATTTTTACTAATACAAACAATTTGTTTTATACGAATACCGCATGCTCACCCAACTTCTCCCCTCTGGAACCAATGAGACTATGGCATCCCCAAAATGGGGTATGTTGTGAGGCTGAAGGTAGTGGGGAGAGGAAGGAGATAGGGTAAAATGAAGAGGGGGGAGTACCTGGCTATTCAGATCTGGTCACCTAACACGGCTAAAGCCATTTCAAGCAAAGTTTCAATTCTGAATGGTGGTCTTACACCAGGGTGATACTAAGAGTATCTTCCACTCTGTAACGTGCCTCAAATATACTATATATTATTTTTAATAAATAAATGGTGAAATAACACAAATTAATCATACCTAAGTGAACATCACAACGGCGCTAACACCTAAGCCAAATCCCAATGGGTTAGGACCGAAATTTATTTCGCACATACTGTTATAAATTATTAAATACAATTTCTTCCAATTTTAGAGAAATTCGTATATCGATCGTCCAGTTGTTTAGTCAGACATTTCCAAGTACTAGGTTTTACCATAAATAAAATATTATACATACATACATACATCTTCTTCCCCTTGTCCTATTCGGGTCGGGGACCCATTGCATCGACAAGGCTCCTCCATAAGTCCCTGTCTTGTGCTGATTGTTCGGCTTCTGTCCATGGTAGACCCATCCTCTCCTCACACAGTTTCAGGAGTTGCCTCGCCCAACTGTGTCTAGGGCGGCCCACTGGACGTCTTCCCTCTGGAATCGCACTCAGTATTTTCCTCGGAATTCGGTCATCAGGCATTCTTAGTACATGCCCAAGCCACCTCAATTGTGATTTTTCTATGAAGAGTAACAGTGGTTCAATGTTTAGATCATCTCGGATCGTCGAGTTTCTTATATGATCCCATTTCGTAACTCCTGCCACTCCTCTCAAGTATCTCATTTCGGCAGCTTGAACTCTGGAGCGTGTTCGTTCATTTAGCATCCATGTCTGGTGGCCGTAAGTGAGCGTTGGGCGGTATACCGTTTTAAACACTGCCATCTTTGTCTTGGTGCTAAGCTCGGCTTTTCTTATTACTGAGCTGTAGAGAGGACGCAATACACTGCTTGCCGCACATATTCTTCTATCAATTTCTCCGTCTTGCCGACCATCGCTGGAGAACTCGACCCCAAGGTATTTGAACCTGTCCACCTGTTTCAACTGAGTCCCATTAGCGAGTATGTTTCACTGAGTTTGGTCCCTTCCTATAACCATCACCTCCGTTTTTGAGGTACTCATCTTCATTCCTGCCGCCGTGCACTCTTCGTTGAAACGGTTAATCCACTCTTGTAGTCCCTCCTGTGATGTCGTTAACCTCGCGATGTCGTCAGCAAAAAGTATCGGCACATAAGAGGATCGGCACATAAAATATTATACATAATGAATAATTAATAAAATATGCTATAAAATAACAACGGGAGCCATAACGGTCCTGTACATTAGTATGACCCGGAAAACATCAACATTTTGTTTAATTCACTACAAGTATTTCTGCATTGTAATTTATTTGGTGGTGTTTATGAGTAATCTGAGTTTTGTACCAGATAGAGGGTACACTTTTACATGTAACTGCATAGTCAATTTAAATTTCGACTTTTTCGGAGATATCCGACTTAGCAACTGGACGATCGTTACGTCCACGTCATCAACAACGAGTCTATCTGCCGAGTTTCAACTCGATCGGGTGTCGGAAAGTTGGTTAATTTCCACTTCCAAGATACCATTTCATCTATTCATTCAAGAAAACAAAATCGAAATTTTAAAAATTGCAGTTAGTCTTACTTCAATGACATTATTATTTAATTGTTTAATAACTTACTTGCCTATAATAAAATTGCATTGTTCATTAAGTTTGTTCCGAAACATTAATTAATTAGCACGGTTTTGTAGCAACGAAAATAATTTAAATATATTATCTAGGTACATAAATTATATTATTTTTTACGAAATTATAAGACCAAGACTTATTGCATATAGTACTTATCAGGTAAATTATGAACGTATTTTACTGAAAGATTTCGTTCTCACATCAATAAGGTTTAAACGTCTAAGATTATATTCATTTAACAGTGGGTATCAAATTCAAGTCTCATAATTTTACTTCACTACTTTTACTCATAACTTTTGATAAGTCTTACATTTTATTATTTATTGTTGTGAATATTTAATCATAATGTCGTATTCAAATAGGCTTTTCGCTTCTCGGCATAATCAGAAATAAAATAAGCTTGACTACAATGGAGTACAGTTTTCTATTTTGACATGTAATGGTTAAATTAGTCGTTAAATTTAATCACCTGTGAAATTACAGTCTAAAATCTAGTTTAAAACCGTTTGTAGACCCATTTTAAGTCATGGATATATTCAGATATGATATACATATTGCCGTGATATTATTTTCAAAACTGAGGAAATAAACGTATAATTATAATTTCCATATCTACACTTTTGGTCTTTCAAAAAATTTCATAGTTGGCTAAATATATTAATAATTCTTACAGAGCAATTATTTTGTTAACAACTGGATCATCCCGAATGGAGAATACTCTCAGTATCGACCTGGTGAAATATCACCTTTCAGTGTTGAAACGTTGCATTAATATCTTAAAACATGTTTGGTGATTAACATATCGATCGTCCTATCGATTAGTAGACATCTCCAAATACTGAGATAGTGATGGATGCAATATTCGAATGCTTACTATAAATCAAATGGTATTTTTACGAGTCTGTGTTTTACATATTAAATGTGCTATAAAATAGTACTGGTACAACAGTATGAAATTTCCTATCAGTAACCCATAAAACATATTTTTTGTTTGTTTATTTTACTACAATTTTTTCTGCATTATAATTGGTTTGGTGGTGTTTATGACTTACGAGTATCTGATTATTGTACCAGGTAGAGGGTACATATTTATGTATAACTGCATACTAGACTCAAATTCCGATCAACTGGACGATGGATTTCCTGTGAATTTTTCCATTTAATTTTTTATGGAAGGCACTTCTAGTTTTCTTCATTATTCTATGGCGGCAAGTTATATTCATATTGTACAAGGGTTGTCCAAGAAATATAGACCGTTCTAATATTAAATATCAGTAAAAACATATATTTACAAAAAAATTATATGTCATTTTAGGTATATATCCCCCCTATTTTTCGATATAATCCCCAAAATGATAAGTGCACTTGGTGAGCCGTGGCTCTAGATCCTTGACTCCCTAATCGCAGAACTCCGCCGCAAAATCGCCTCTCCGTCCTATTCGGCCTCCAAGGGTTTTCCGGCCAAATGTTGCTTCAGGTGAAGAAAAAGATGCAATTCATGTAATTGATGCATTTTTGATTCCGGGGTTAGTTGCTGAACCCTTGTTTCAACCGAAAAAAAAAGATCCGAGCGCTTTCTATACGAATTTGCTCTTCATAATTTAAAAAAAAAATACTATTAAATTGATTTTCCAAATTTCTTTATAATTTGGTCTGTATAATATTTCCAAGTTTATATTGCATATGTAAATAAATCAAATAAAAATTTAAAGTGGATGCAACTGTTTTTTTAAATTCAGTTGAAAATCAAAAAAGTTGGACCAATTTTTTCGCTTCATGTCTCATCGAAATGCATATACATCAAACTTTAATGATGTCCTAAAAGGAGGAAGAGGAAAACGGCATAATTCCCCCAAAACAAATCACTAATTTAAGGCTGTTGAATAGATTTTATAAATATAATTAGTCATGTACCTCTGTCGTTTCCAATTTGTCCTACAACTACATCTTTAATCAAACTTCCAATAGTCACCTATTAACTTTTTTATTTTATATTATATTTTTTTTAGTGCGAGTTGTCAAATGTGAGGTCAATTAAGAGCCGTGATGTAAATTCAGAGCTTCAATCGCCCGGTTTCTCAGTTTTTTTAGGCCGAGTCGTGGGAAAGTAACCAAAGAAACAGACTAATTTATTACGATGTGATTATACAAGTTTCTTAATTAAATCTTCATTAATTTTAATAGCGAGATTAACTTACAATTAATCATGATCGATTAAGACGATTGAAGGCTTAAAAATAGACAGCTTTTTGGTATAATTTATTGCTTCTTACGTGTGACTAACCTATATGTAATATGCAAGAATCTAAAAACTAGCGGATTTAACAGCAAAATAACAGGAAAACAAATAGTTTTTTATAAGTTTAGAGTAAAATCATTTACTGTTTCCAAAAGAAGTCAATTTATCATCTTCTGACTTCTGACAATCTTCTCTCTCGTGCATTTCTGTTTTGAACTGTTTTAATTTAAGATTTACAGTATAATACTACGAGATTAGATGATTACGTATTAGTAGAGAAGATCTTCATAAAATGTGTTATTATACTAAGTTTTTTACTCGATATGTTCTGCAGGTAAAACAATGGTAGAAAACGCGATTTAAACTCCAGACGTTAACGAATATAATATTATAGTAGTCCTTAGTCTAAAGTAGTGTAAATAACAGTTTCAGCTGTTTATTAGCTATATTTTAAGGATTAACCCCATAGGCTAATTTGTTCGCTCGTAGAAATCGTTGTCTCCCTTACTGCCAGGGTGAGAAACGGTGTTAGAAACAGAAAACACCACGCTTTTATTCAAATCAAAAGTTGTCCACGGTGGATATAAAATGTACCCCTCTATGAAGCCAAAGTTTCCGATCGCAATATGAAAGTTTGACCGCCGTCTGTGCGTATGTGTGTCTGTCTGTGGCATCGTAGCTCCTAAACGAATGGACCGATTATGCTGCGGTTTTTTTTTGTTTGAAAGCTGACAAGATTAAGATGGTTCTTACCTACAATTCATGAAAATCTGTTCAGGCGTTTCAAGGTCATTAGCTCTTTTTTTGTCGGGGGTTATTAAAATTTTGAAAATTTTATTACATGAAACGACAAAAAAGGTGACAATAACGTTTATAATAAATTTGTCTAATAAAATATGGTGCGTATGTGTGTTTTTTTTTCACCATCAGTAATTTTAGTTAGAAAAAAGGTAAGGTGAGCTATTTTATTTTATTAACTTCATGTTTGCATTAAAAAATTGTATATTTAAAAGATTATAAATTATTTTTAAAATTTGTAAACGTATTTCATCACCTTTCAAAAAGAGCGTTAATTTTATTGATTCGTTCATAAATATTCTATTTATTTGGATTTTATTGTAAAGCCGAAATATTCTGACCTTCTGACAAAATATATCCGATGCCTGAGTGGCTAAAGTCGGCAAAGAACCAGATTTCAAATACTTACTAATACATCTTCTATGCCATCTTTTCTCTCAATCTTTCTGCACATTCTCAATTTTCACAATAAATTTTTGAGGGAAATGGAATATTGTCGAAGCCAACAATTTGTATTTTTCTTTTCTTTGTTGATAAGAACATCCTTCCATTTTTTACACGAATTGATAAGCACACACTTCCTCTTAAGTAATTTTTTTCAGGGTGCATTTGACACTCTCCCATGTAAATTTAAGTGACCCAATATTATGTTTAAAGCATCGATTCTTTCATCGGTAATTGACTTGTTTTGATTGTATCGCTTCCATTTGTCCATTTGAATAGAAAGTCAAAAGTGACGTACCAATAAGGGTGCGCCTGGAGGCATTTGTTCCAACCCCCGCTGACTCATTGTCTCATGGTAATGTCAATATAAAAATATCACTTCCGATTCCGTCCGAAAAGATTTCCACACCTTTCTTTCCGATATAAAAATATAAGGGAGACTTTTGATTTTATTCTTTCCGATTTTCGAAAACTTACACCCTATAGAAAGGAAGGTTTTGAAGAAATATTTATTTCTTACACTTTTTTTCACAATTATTTTCATCTACTATTTTTTTCTGTTGCAATATATGACTATGTCATCCATTGCAATATGACTATGGCATCTATTGCAATATGACTATGACATCTATTGCAATATGACTACAGCATCTATTTCAATATGAATATGGCATCTATTGCAATATGACTATGGCATCTATTTCAATGTGAATATGGCATGTATTGCAATATAACTATGGCATCTATTACAATGTGAATATGGCATCTATTGCAATATGACTATGGCATCTATTTCAATGTGAATGTGGCATCTATTGCAATATGACTATGGCATCTATTTTAATATGAGTATGGCATATATTGCATTATGACTATGACATCTATTTCAATATGAATATGGCATCTATTGCAATATGCCTGTGGCATCTATATCAATGTGAGTATGGCATCCATTGCAATATGACTAGGGAATCTATTTCAACATGAATATGGCAAATATTGCAGTATGACTATGGCATCCCCAAAAGGCATATATTGAGTTGTGGGGTATAAGGGAATGGTAGGAAAAGGATTTGGGTGAGAAAAAGATGAAAAGTACCTAGCTATCCAGATTTGGTCGTAAAATACAGCTAAAGTTATTTCATGCAAGGTTTCGATTCTAACTGATGGCTTTTACCAGGTGATAACTAAGAGTATCTACTACTCTAGCTAAGTCCTCCATCACGACACAAGCAACGTTTTCCACTTACTGTGGTGGTAGTAGGAGATTTTAAAATATTGTCAGGTTATTTGTCACCCGGGAATGTTTGTCGTTCATTTAATTTTTTTTTTTAAATCAAAAATAACACACAAATCAAATCTAATTTATTTGCACACGTCTACCTTCGACACGGCGACGCGCAACGTCGTTATTCTGGGCTGAGAAACTTAACATCTTTGGGAATGCTGTGTGGAGGGTCTTTTTAGAGAAAGGAAGGAGACGAGGTTCTGGGAAGAAACAAGGCATGAGGGGTAGGTAGGAATCCTGAAGTCAATGTATTCAGGAATGACCGACTTATGAATCCATCCCTCCCACTATTGTGCAAGGCGATGGGTCGAGATTCAGTATCTTCCGATCCGGCCCGCCATACAGCAGGTGAACCCGGCGACCCCTGCTAAGTCACCAAACGTAGCGCACCACTTGGGGTGACCTACGGCAGGGGTGATGGTTATCCAATAAATGTTTCGCGGAGCGGCGATACCCATGCCCAGTGGGTATTACCCAACTCCCAAATACAGGCAAAATTATATTATTTTCCAGGTATACCTTCCCTTCCATTGAACCGCCTGTGCTCTATTATTTGATATCTTTCAGAAGCGTAGTTTGAAAGGTGTCAAAATAATATGCTTTCAAGTAAATTAAAAGACATCCTCCTAATAAGTCGGTTGGTCGGCTCCGTTACGCCATTTCCTATAAAGTCCGAGCTTCGTTCTATCACCTGATCATGCCACGATTATTAGCCGTTAGCCGCGGGACAAGGAACCAATATTATGTCTTGTTGCCACGCAATGTGGGCAGCGGGCGGCGGGCAGCGGGCACACCCGATAATCGCCTCCTTACCGATCTGTACTCCTGGTTATTCCAACAATATTCTTCTGATATTCCTTGATTTACCAAAAATCCTTGTTTTGTACTTTTACAAATTTTACCAAAATACAGAAAGAAAACTAAAACCGATTTTAAACTTTGTTTTCAAATATAGATATGTATTTTAAAATAATTAAAATTAAGTTGGTATGATGATATCTAAACATCGTATTGTATTTGCGTGTTTTATTCTTTTTTGTTCATTACATAAAGGTATTTGATTATTTTTGGTTGTCAGTATATATTTGATCCTCTTTAGTCGTTCGTACATATTTGTGCCTTTTTAGACGTTAGCACGTATTTGAGCATTTTCAGTCGTTTGTACATATTTGAGAATTTTTAGTCGTTCGTACATATTTAAGCCTCTTTAGTCGTTCGCACATATTTAAGTCTTTAGTCGTTTGCAGTTATTTGAACCTTTTCAGTCGTTGGTACATATTTAAGCCTTTTTAGTCGTTCGTACGTATTTGATCCATTTTAGTCGTTCGTACATACTTGAGCCTTTTTAGTCGTTTAAACATATTTGAGCCTTTTCAGTCGTTCATACGTATTTGAGCCTTTTTAAATCGATTACACATATTTGAGCCTTTTCAGTCGTTCGTACATATTTGAGCCATTTTAGTCATTCGTACATATTTGATCCTTTTTAGTCGTTCGTACATATTTGATCCTTTTTAGTCGTTGGTACATATTTGATCCTTTTTAGCCATTAGTACAAAGCAACTTTTTTTTCATTAGTAGATATTCTATCCTTTTTGGTCCTTAATACAAATGCGATCCTTTTTGGTCATAAGCAAATATTTGAACCTTTATTTTCGTTAGTACCTACATGTTTGATCATTTTTGATCGTTAGTGCATATTTGATCCTTTTCGATCGGTATTACGCATTTTATCCTTTTTTCGTAGTCAGACACATTTGATCCTTTTTTATAGTCAGTACATATTTGATCCTTTTTGGTCGTTAGTAGGATATTTGATTGACACATTTCTGTTTTTCATGTTTAATTTTAGCGTTTGCATTGTAAATGTTATTGCATATTTAGGTATTGATATAATATTTCGGCGTATCTGCATGCATATTTTGATAGTGCATACGTCTAGTAATACCTTTCCGCCCAATTAACTCCCTATATCTTTTAAATATTTTATCAACATGGTGCGCAATGAATTTCAGCATAATCTCATTGATTTTCATTTCGAATAAATAATTAAAACACTTATAAATGTTAACATGATCCTCCCGCATACTTACTGAAAAGAATTAACGAATGTACGCTACAAAGAATCACACGCTCATAAGTAGGTACATAGTTTATTTCTATCAACCGTATCTCAGGCATCCAATATCGCCACAAGCCACGGGATCATCATTCGGTCCCAGCCGATCCATAAATCATATTGAGTGCCCGAAAACGAGTTATTTTCATTAAAAAGCACTAATCTCTAGGACCGAACCAATTCCCCGGTAATGGCCACAATCGTTCGACAAATTAAAGTTTAATTCCCAACACAGGCCGCTTCGGACAATACCCCTTATTAGCTCCGTCTCCAAGCGGTTGATTGATGGTCTTTTCTGCGGACAAAAACCATAAAGATGTTTTGCTAAAAAAATAGATTGTTCTATACTTACAATGTTGTAAGTAACACACTATTCATATATTGTTTGGCCATGCTCTACAAAAATTGGGATGGAGGGTATAGAATAGATAGAGATGGTAATTAAATACCTACCTAACAATACAACGTCGTTGCACGCACAATATATCATCCTACTTGACGCTTTTGGCCAAAATGAGTTTTTTACACCAATTGATTCGAATTTTTTCTCAGTCATGCACAATATTATTTTTATTATTTCTTTATCTGTTTTAAAATAATCTGTCATGAATTAATTGTGCTATTAAACGTGTAAAAGCCAGCTGGGCGTTGAATAAATGAATAAATATGTCCCATATCAATATTTTATTCGTGTTCCTAAATAATCCTACATAAATAAATCACATTTTTTCAAATCAATTTTTCCTGATTTTAGAGGCAACTTTGGCCATTATATGTGAGTTAATGGTAATTATTTAATTAAAATTTCAAATAACAAAACGACCTATTTTAGTTTTTAACACAAATCTGTAGTACATAAATTTAAATTTCTACCAAAGAAATGTTTTTTAAGGATGTTTAATTTATTTTCAATACATTAACTTCGTAGGTACAGCAAGAATATTTTTTTAATAAATATAATTAACTCGCAAAAATCAAAAACATGCTTAATTTAATTTTTGACGACCAATATATTATCATAATTTAAAACAAAAATTGATAAAATAGTACAAATAGATATTTGATATATCTTTTGATAATTTTTTTTTAATTCAGTTTGGTTGTGTATTTTGGCCTCTTTAAGATTCGTATGATAAAAATCGCGCAACCGTTCCTAAGTTTGCTATACAAAATATCCTATGTGCAGTAAACAGTGCGCACGAAAAATCCTGTAAAAACTTATTTAGTTTTTTAGGGTTTTTTTAATGATAAGCAAGGTGTCAATTGTAATTGTACAATTGATAAAAATGATTAAAAAATAAAAACGTTGGTCCCTAATTTTTCTATTAAATAATTCACTCGGTCCTGGATACCCCTGATTTAATAGAACTAATACGATTTCATTGCCCTGGTCGCGCTAACAATAGACTCACTCTACCGTTCTACTATAATAACACACATACATTATCACATTATTACTCACCAATCAGTCGATTACACATTTTGGGAAATGAACATGCTAACATCGGCGACATTTATTTCTTAAAATTAGCGCAATATAAACATGCACTCAAAAATTATTTTTCCAAAATGTAACTTTATATACGCAATATGGACATGTTGAAATGAAATGATCATAACTCTCATTGTTCTTTTTTGTTATTATTTGTTGTGATAAACAAAATGATTGTAAGTGACATTGTATTTCACAAAACATTTTAGGTTAGATTTCCATTTGTAAAACCAGTGCTAAGCCTAAAGTGGAATTACTACAACTTGCTTTCCAGTAAAATAGAATATATTCGAGATTTCCCTTATCTTAAGAGTCAGTTCGGTATCTTTATTACACGTATGGTAGAGGGTAACGAGGTCTGTTTTACTAGTATTACATTAAACCCATTTAGAGCATTGCATAACACTTGCTCAGCTACCGTAAACGGCTGACCTTTGACGACTGAGGAGGGAAGTTTTTACAACGCTAATATAATTATAATTAAAATACTCAACAGCTTGAGACTGTGTAATGCAATGACCTGGCTTCAGTATATTCTATCTCTGCGAAATATACTTATTCATCTTTCGAACTTTTCTCTCCTTATAATTATCATGGGATTAGTCCATGTGACACTATAATAAGAATTATGTGTATACGCACATACGCATTTTTTTCTTCCTAAAAACTTATATCTAAGAAAGAAAGCTAAGAAAATAAAACCACTTTCACATCATCAGTCGTTAACTTACATTAGGCGGATGGGGCAGAATGGGAGCGGGTCGTCAGGATGCTTATATATAATACTAGCTGATACCCGGCACGCGTTGCTATACCATTTAATAAAGAAATTCTTTTTCCCTGCGCGTCCTTTCACATTCGTCCCGTTCCCTTTCCCCTTCCGCCTCCCCTTCTTCTCTTGCGTCCCCTTCCCTCTCGCGTTCCCACTCCACCGCCTCCACCTTCCCTATCCACACTCTACTCCCCCCCTTCCCCCCTTAAGAGTTCCCCTCCCCACTCCCAGGTTCCCCCATCCCCATTCCATACATTCATTCACGGTACATTTAGTTTTCAAACAGCTCGTGTGCCACCTATTGCAATTTTTTTACACAAATTTCATAATGCCAAAGCTTACCAATAGTTTTACAAAACCTTGTCCTGACAATAACGAACACAAAAAAAAAATGTATCCAATGTCATTCGGAAGCTATGCGCGTACATTCATTTCGGCAACTCATTTTCATTATCTACTTCTACTACACTATATAAAGAGGTAATATTTATTTGTTTGTTTGTTTGTGTGTTTGTTTGCATCGAATAGGCTCCGAAACTACTGAACCGATTTGAAAAATTCTTTCGCTGTTGGGAAGCTACACTATTCTTGGGTGACATAGGCTATATTATATTTTTTTTAAAATGGGCATCCTTACTAAAACTTCAATAATGTAACCCAGGGTGTAAAAAAATTACCTAAAATATTATTTAAATCGGGTGCGCTGCAAAAACTATTGATGATAGAATAAAATAATGTGCTACGACTTTATAGAACACATCATTATTTACAAAAAATGTCGTGACAGCATATGTCTAACTATTATGGTTATGCCACAATAAGTATTCTTTTATTTTAAAAATTTAATTTAAATGTCACCGCTTGAAAAGGCACTTTATTTGTATCTTGGTTTTAATCCTTATCAAAATAAATTACTTCATATTCAAGACAGCTTCAATACCTTTATTTAACTTTTTGAATTTTTCAATTCGGATATTTAATTAGAAAGATATCACGAGTTTAAAATTGTTAGTATTAGAAAAAAGTTTTAGCTACGGGCCGGGCGGGAGAGGAGTCAAGAAATGCAGTGCCAGGGGGGTTGGCGGGACGGGGGAGCGGGAGAGCGGTGGTGGGGAAGGTGGAAGTGGAACGCTGGAGGGGAATAAGGGTATCCGTTTTTACCTAAAGGGCGTGCTTTTAAAGATATAAGGGCTGAAAGTTTCGCCCTCTTGAAATTTCTAGAAAAGTCTTCCGGAAAGTTCTAGAAGGTTCCATAGAGCTGTAGAAAGTTGTGGAAGGAGTGGCGGAATAATCAGGAATAGGGAATCGGGAACATCATTGTGCAACATTCCAGAACACTATCTTATTGTCTTGAGCGAAGCCGGGTAACCCAGCTAGTATATTATAAAATGAAGTCGCTCAAAATGTTTGTGCGCTTAGATCTTTTAATCTACCCAACAGATTTTCATGCGGTTTTCGCCAATAGATTGAGTGATTCAAGAGAGAGGAAGGTTTATGTGTATAATATATGCTTAGTATATTAGAGAAAAGCCGAGAAATTCAAATATTCAATTCAGGCAGCGGGCAGCGGGCAGATTTTATAAAGGTTGGGTAATTGCGTTGTGTTTCGTTAGCCACAGCAACGTATAGCCGGGTCTGCTAGTTATTTATATAGAAGATAGATAGATAGATAGATGTCATATGTAAGATAAAAGATAAAAATGATTTTGGAATTAACGAAGGGTAATTGTTTCAAACTAGCCTTATGATTTTGACTTCATACAGTAATCATATCCCTAAATTAATGAAATTTACATGTTAGTTTAAAATTATGTTATATCTATGTATTAATATAGGTTAGATGCCTGATTAGTTTCAAGCAATATTATTTATCAGGTAGAGTTTTGTAACAGCATGATTAGACTACCTGGACAATCTTCCGCAGAGCGGGATACCTATTGACTCACCTCTTTAACAATTTATTACGTAATAATTATACCAAACAATAATATTTCTCGGTAGGTCCTTTAATTAAATCTCCAATAACAAATTCGCCCGACAAACTTGCAACCCATAAGTAGGGAGTGAAGGGGGAAAAAGATTTCTTCCTCGATAACACTAACCAAAGTGAATTAAAAGTAATTATTATCCCTTTGTAAATTCCTAGTTCGGAGGACAATTAACCTCTGACAGTCGTGATGGATGGTTTTCGGTGTAAAGTATAGATGGCGTGTATGTTTCTAACGTGTCATTACACGTTTTACTTAATTATTGTCGAAACGCCACAAACACAAACAAGATTTGAGCAATTTAATGTAATAAATCACCGACATCCTTCATCCTTCTAGACCGCAGGACTATTTCGTTTTTTTCTTCTCTTCCAACTTCCAACAAACCCTAGGATTTTGTTACCCTGTCACTTTGTAATTTGGAACAATGTTGTTGTGACGTGGTGCTATTTAAAAATATATATAATGGCTGTTTTATCCCAAAATTCATGAGCGTTTAAAAGAGGATAGGGGAAAATAATGATTTCAGGGTATTTTACAAACGGTAGAAGGAGCTTCTGAATCGTTATTAATTCCTTTAAAATGTCGTTAACTTAATTAAAGTGAGATGCAAACATATATCTGTAACACGCGTTCCTGGTTACTTTTGTTTTATAGGCCTGAGGCTTGATTTCATCATTATAATCAAATTATTCAGTCTTTGTAGCATTTGTAGTTAAGTAAGATAATTACGAATTCATTATTATTTAATTCATAAATAAGCACAATTTAGTATAAATGAATTTTTGAAGCGAAAACATCTTTAGCACAGTTGTGATTTGAAACTATGGGATGAAACGAAAAATAATGACACTAAAAATAGAAAAATACATGCATCTATAGGATTTATAATCGGTCTCCTCTTTGTGCGGTAGCCTCCCCACTCTTGTCTACTTTAGTTTTCTGAAGATTTCACATCTATCGCCTGTGAATTGAACACTCTATTTTTTGCGTTAGCTCCACACAGGAGGCCCTGAGGAAAAAAAAAATACTATCAGGGCTTGTGTCATCTTTGGGGATGCTGTGTGGCAGGTCTTTTTAAGGAAAGGAATGAGAGGAAGTTCTGGGAAGGCCAATATGAGGTGTGGGTAGGAATCTTGGGTTCAGTGTGTTCAGATCATCCGCCGCCAAAACCTACCAAAACCCTACAGAAATCAAATCAACATTTGGTATTAGTAGTAATTAATTTTAATGGAATTTAATTGGTCTAGAACTGAACAGAAGCATCCACCGCCAAGACCTGGACAAACCTCACCCCATGAACCCGGGCATACCTGCTAAGTCACCAAGCGTACGAACCACTTGGTGTGACCTATGGCATAGGTGTTGGTTATCTAATAAATGGTTCCTGGGGCGGCAGTACCCATTACCGCCTTCCAAATTTTAATTGTACTTGTTGCCGTATTCGTAATTCCGAATTGAAGATTTCATTTTTACAAAATTTCATCAACAAGATATTATACAAACAAGTTTTCAGTTCTACTAAGAATTGTATTATTAAAGGCTGGTGTAAAGTAATATAATGATTAGTGTTATATTTTGACATATCAAGTTAAAATTAGATAGTAAACCCCTCATTTTTACACACTTCAAGAATACAGACGCTAGAGTATTAATGCTTTCAGGTATTCCTCCTATATAGGTCAAACTTTCAGTTAAGTCCAGGTAAATGTTTTATGGTGGTGTAAACTCAATATTTTAATAAAAATAATATTTGTTCATATATGAAGCAGATACTTTGTGATGCGACATTATAATCTTAATACATAAAATAAAGTAGGGTTAGTTACACCATTTATAACTCGAGAACGGCTTTATCGATTTTTATGATCTTTGATTCGTTGAATTTGTCTCCGCCCCGAATAGTAGAATAGCTATTAAAATATCGGAAACATTGACGGAAGAAAATTTCTTTCCTCATACATTTTATATGGAAAGAATTCTCATCTTGTGATAGAGCTGCAGGAATTTAATTTTTAATATTTTAATATTTTATAAGTAAATTGTGATACGTATAATATTGAGTAGAGAGTGAATTCATAAATTTGAAAAGCGTGCAATGTCAATGCACTGATGGATTTGCTTTTCTTCTTAAACATATAATGCTGCCTCTCTTTCTCACACTTAAATGTCAACAGTTTAAACTGGAACAAACTGAGAACGTATGTCTGCACCCCTCCCAACGGAAAATACAATAATTATAATAAATCACGCTATAAAGAATATGAAACGCAACAACCGTAAGTAAGTGGAAAAGTAAGTAAATTACAAAAATTATAAATCCGTACATAACACCATCTCTGATACTGACAAAAACAAAACACGGACAGTTGCGCATCATAATGCTTCTTTGTGTAATTTTTAACTTAATAAATTGTTTTTATTTAATTCGGCTAATAATTTAACACAACAGTTATTGATTCTGAGGCGGTTCGAAGTTACCCGGGTCAGCTAGTAAAGTATAAAAATAAAAGTGGTGTTTCCAAAATTATTGTTTTATTTTCTTTAAATAGCATTTTTAAATGCAACACACATTTATGAGAATTCTTCTATTCCGGTCAATTCGGAATTAATTATACGGTCGGTTAAAACTTAAAATAAATGTTTTCTGCTCGCTTTATACAATTAAATTGAAGAATAGCGTTTTTGGGGTATAATCAACCTAATAACTAGTGACCCCAGGGCCTATTGTCCCATTATCCAGGAATTTAACTGGAAGTTACTTGGGGCCATCCATATTATAAATGGTTATCACACTGATGCTTTTCTGCTATTGTTATTAACTAGCGTAGACCCCTAAAAAATCACGGGATATTATAATTGTTGAATCTGTTAAGCTGAAATTATTTGCCTCAGGATCATTGCCGATCAAAAGAAGAAATTTAAAATTCATACTTACTGCTTCTATCCGATGTAATACTTTTTTTTCTACGCAGGAGGCCTTGAGTAAAATAATTTCTCTCGGACCTACATCAACTTATAAGATTCTGTGTAGAGGGTTTTTTGAGGAAAGGAAAAAGAGGAGTTCTGGGAAAGAAATAGATATGAGGGGTGCTAAGTCTCAAACCATAGCGAACCACTTGGGATGACCTATGTTAGAGATGTTGGTTATCCAATAAATGGTTCTCGGGCGGCGGTGCCCATTCACGCTTCCCAAATTGTGAAAAATACCCTCTACCCAGCATTCCCAAAGATGACACAGGCCCTGAGGGATTTTTTTTCTTAGAGTCTCCCGTGTGGAGCCAATGCAAAAAATTTAAATACATTGATTTACATTAGATCGGGATATCGATTTTATTAGAGTCAAAGCCGAGTCAAATAAATAATTTTATGAAATTCTTTCGATGGAATAAAATCGACACGGATGCTTCGAAAATCATGACAAAACGCATCTAGTTCTGTCATTAAATATTTTACACTTATGAAATAAATCACAGCGTGTCTTTAAATGTTACGTCACTTGTCGAGCGATTTTACTCAATTTATATAAGTCATGCTTTATAAAACATTTTCGCTTCCGCCTTTCGATCGCAACCATTCTTTTACGATATTCATTCATACATATTTACATATCTCCCTTTCAAACAATCTTGAACAACGGCCGGCGTGGTCTAGCGGTAAGCCTATTGACTCGCAATCCAAAGATCGCGGGATCGAATCCTGGCGTGGCAAATAAATTTTATTTGATTAATTTGTGTTATTTCACAATTAATTTATTTAAAATAATATATAGTAGGTATATTTGCGATACGTTCCAGAGTGGAAGATACTCTCAGTATGGCCCGTGTGTAAGACCACCATTCTGAATTGAAACGTTGCTTGAAATGGCTTTTAGCCGTGTTTGGTGACCAGATCTGAATAGTCAGGTACTTCCCCCCCTTCCTTTTCCCCCATCTCCTTCCTCTCCCACTACCTTTAGCCTCACAACATACCCCAATCGGGGATGCCATAGTTCCACTGGCTCCAGACGGGAGCAGTTGGGACTCTTGTGCGGTATTAATGTAAAAAAAATTAAAAAGTAGAAACATTTTAGAAATACATCAATTAAATATTTTTGATGAAATTTGTTTAACTTTTCTTATAATTTTACTAGCTAGAATCTAGTATTAATTACTAGCTCCGTAAGGGAGCAGTTAGGACTCTTGTGCAGTATTCATAAGAAAAAAAAACTTATTTTTCTTTTTGAACCCTTACCACATAGTCTTAAAAGATGTGTTGTCACTGCTCTCTATTATCAACAATCTTTCCGAAAGGAGATTGGCTACATTTGTGCTCATCAATTTTAGGTAATCGATTGCTTAACTGACGTTTTGCTGTTTCACGATAATCTAAATCTAAAAGTTACGGAACACCACAACATAACATTATACGTACATTTTTTTGTTAGTATTCTTCATAACTCAACCATCCCGGTACAGTTATGACAACGTTCAGATTGATTGGTCAATCACCTAGAACAATAATTAATGCTTACAAATAATAATTAGCCGGCTGGCCCGCTATTTCCTCACCCTGGTACAGTTGGCACTGATACAGGCCTGTTTCAGTTGTACGGCCGATGCATAGGTGGTATTGTTGCGACAGCGGTTGGTTGACCGAAGAGGTGTCGGAACTGAAGAGAAAAAACTATAGAAGTGTATAGAAGTTGAAGTAAGCTCAATTATACCACACTTATAGTGAAATTGATCATAATTTAAAAAAATCTTATTAAATTCGCCTGTCTGGCTGTATGTAGTTGGCAAGTCTTTTATTACCCCTCAGACATTAATAATATAATAATATTTGGATGACTTGGATAAAGCTGTTTATGTGAAAAATCACCTCAAGGGCGCTGTACAAACTTTTTATACATTTCTACAATATTACTTCTAACTACAAACTACACACACAATTAAAAACAACTTATGGCTAAAAATTGCATATCACCGATACGAAACTATAATATTTACAATGATTTGAACAATGAATGCTGCTGTAAAAATGTACTGTACAGGCAAAAAATATATACTGGACCATACTTACCTGGGAGGTCACTAGAGATTAACACTGTTATTGTTTATTTAGGGAAATTTGGATACAGTTCGCACGCAGAGGATATATTTTGGGCATATTTTGTTAGAAGGCAAAAATATTTCCGCTTTGCAATAAAATCAAAATACATGGAATATTTCAGAACGTTTCCAAAACCATTTTGAAAGGGGATGAAATACGCTTTCTAATACATTTCGAAATAAACATATAATTTTTTAAACATAAAAACTTTGAAAGCAATCAAAAAGTTTTGACAATGTCTCACCTTACATACAATTTTTCTAACTTAAATTATTGATATAAAAAAATGTTAAAACCCACACATGTTTTATTAGAGAAATATACGTCACTTTTGATTGATTGATGTAAAATAATTAATATTAACATTTTTTTAATCGCGGTAGGAAACTTCGATTTCATAGAGGTGAATTATTTTATTGTTGACTTTCAAATGTATATGAAAAGCGTCGTGTTTTCTCTATAAATCATATTTCTAACCATGTTAGTAAGGAAGACACAGCGATTTCTATGATAACTACATGAGTTATTCATATATGAGGGGATAATTGGCGACGTAAGATTTCATTAATTAATTAAAATCAAGAAAATTTCATATCTGGGTCACATACGTCGAGGGGAGAAGTGTCACTTGCTCCATTTAATATTGAAAGGCAAGATAGATGGTCGCTGAGGGCCTGGTAGGAGACGATACGAGAGTGGACCAGTATTAGAAGTGTGGAGGAGCTATTCCGGGCAGCGCAAGACAGAGAGACCTTTTCAAGAGTGATCGACATAGTAGGGGGGACCTGAGAAGGCGCACAAAGAAGAAGAAGTAAGATTTCCAAGGGTTCCAATAATTGCTCCCAACTGTACGGAACCAGTAGAACTATGGCATTTGGGGTAGGTTGTAAGGCTGAAGGGCGCGGGTAGTGAAGAAGATGAGGAAATGGAAGGTTCAGAATAGAAGTAGATATATGGTTTTTCAGATCTGTACCAAACAAGGCTGAAGCCATTTTAAGCAACATTTCGATTCTGAATGGTGGTTTTCCGCCATTGCGATACTGAGAGTATCTACCACACATTGGGATTATAAATGTTCAGTGGGTGTCGGTTATGTAACTGAGTCCATCCGAGCATCACGGGCGGCCGTCACGTGTGTCGTGTCTTGCAAAAGTGAATGAGCCATCATATTTTTGCAATTAAACAAGATTTCTAATAATTCTTGCACACACGTCCGTGTCGCCTATGCAAACAGACCACAATTTATACAATTCACTTCCGTGCAGTGGCGTAGCAAGCTACCCGACATGCTGGGCGACTGCCAGAGGTCGGATCCAAAGATGAAAATGGCCTGCGCCGAATCCTTTGAATCCACAAGTAAAAGTAATGCCTTTCATAATGATCAACAAAAAAAGAACGCATAACATGACATAATATTCCATTAGCCTACCACAAACATGGCCCTTTCTTCTGTATTCTCGGTATTTTCGAAACGGATTTAGTATTTCGACACCTCACTTGGATAAGGTTCTAACTGACATTTTTCAAAAATGACTTTTGAACGCTAAATAATTTCTTTTGCCCATTTCTATACCAAAATAATCAGAACCATCCGTGTTATATTTTTGTAGATATGAGTTTGTAGTATGACAAAGTTCTAACATCAAGTATTTTAAAGAATAATTTATTTTAGAAGATTGTATCATCACTTACACTCTCTATTTTGATTGTATCCGACAGTCGGTCGTTGTTACGAGGCGCATTATAATTCGATTCTTTGGTTGGAGCACTTCCCCTTACCTTGTTCTGATGTTTCTAAGTTTGCAAAGACGAATTTTCGGAATCTATTCTAAAATTTTTGATTTTGAGGTTCAATCTTGTGTAGTTTATCATATTTTAATAGAAAATATTTAAATGGGACATGGCCCTAGCTTGGAATTGCAAGAGGGAAATGTAATTAGAACCTTATGAAAATATTATGCCCTAACTGATTACATATGATTCTATTTCCATGTTTAGATATGTTCTAAAATGGTAAGTATACGTTATAATTAAATATTGTGCCTTTTCAATTTGGGAGGCGGGAATGGGTACCGCCGCCCTGGGAACCTTTATTGGATAGCTGACACCTCTGCCATAGGTCACCCCAATCGTGATTTAGCAGGGGTTCCCGGGTTCATGGGGTGAGTTTTGTCTAGGTCTTGGAGGCGGATGACCTGGAAACACTGAACCCCAGATTCCTACCCACCCCCTATACCCTTTTCCTTCCCAGAACTCTCCTCTCCCTCCTTTCCTTAAAAAACCCTCCACACAGCATCCCCAAAGATGACATAGGCCCAGAGGGAAATTATTTTCCTCAGGGCCTCCTGTGTGGAGCTCATGTAAAAAAAATACACATGTTCAATTAAAATACTTTGCACTAGATTCAACATAAAAATCAGACATTGGTAAATAGATTATGAGAAATCGTAGCGCGTCGTTGAAAACTTTTACACCTCATATATCAGAACGAGGTATATTATTACTAAAATTTCAAAATTTAATTGGAAATCTCACTTTCCGAAAAATCAAAACTTTCATTTATCCTTTTTCGGATAAGGACATATTTATTGAACTCTTTTTTCATTTCGCCAAGCTGGCTTATCAATCAAAACGACGTTCCTATCAATCATAACGATTTCAGTATTGCAACGACTGGGAATTTAGGTTCGTTATGAAATTTCGACAGTTTCATACTGCACGCATTGCTGTTTAAATCTGCCGATTAATCGATATCGCATTAAAGCCGTCTTCGTGTCGTAATAAGAAATCACTGGTGTCGGAATGTTGTACAATTTTCTGTGCCAATTAAGGTGACGGTGAAATGCATCATTTTATTTCGAACGAAATAAAAATTCTAAAAAATAATAGATTTTTGCAATAGTAATTTTTATTTCTAGTTTCTTGTGATGCATGACAAATTATATACACTGTTTGTAAGATACAATAATTATAATATTTTTTTTTTTTTTTTTGTAATTATTTTTTATTTTCATTCATATGTTTTACATGTTGCTAAGTGATAATTTTACATCTTAGGTTTTTAACTACTTTTCCATTTAAAGCATTTGCTTGTGTATGTATCTATGATGAATATGTATTTTTTAGTTTACATGCTCTTCCTGCTTTTGGAGACATCTGAGAAAGATATGGAATGATCAAGTGAAATAAATACTTGAATCGTATCAAATCAAGTGCCTGAATTTGAATAAAGCAATGAGTGTGTGCAAAGATAGAGTTGTGTTGTGTCGATCGTCTCTATCTACCGGAAGCCTGATGGCTAGTTAATTAGTGTTCTTCCGGAATAGAGATTTTATAGGTATTGCGTAAAATAATTACCGCTAGTGTACTTCCAGCACAGTGGAATTGTAGAATTACCATTTTGAGGATATTGTAAATCTGGTGTAAGTACCTAAATGAAGAGGAGAAGAAGGAAAGAAACTACCCTTATATTGAATTCACACAGCTTACTGTACTGAAAATTACAATAATACATACAGAGGGTTTTAAGGCCCGGACTTAGTGATTGATTCCTGAGATTATTTGGAGTACAAATATAATTTTATATTTATATAATTTTTGTCTCCGGTGACATCTGGGATGTTTGTTTTCAACTAGAATCATAGAAGAGGGGTTGGGCGGTTACTCCGCTGAGTGAACAGTAATGACATTTGGATTTTTTTTTTTTTGTTTGTTGAAAATAAAATGTTACTTTATATACCATAAATTGCGTATTATTACTTTGTTATTATTGTTTACCAATTACGTTTGTATGGGTATGTTTGTATCAATAAATTTATTCAAAATTTACAAAAACAACAACAACAAAAATAACCCTTGCATACACGCTTCGAGGCATATGGTGTCACATGATGCCATCCAGCATCTGAAGAAGTTCTATATTATATTTCAGGGGTCTTTTTTCCCCTTTATTTTCCTCAATTTTTACATTTGATAAATATAATTTATGAAAATCATAAAAGTAATGGGAACCCGCTAAGGCGCTGCAGGTGTGTAGGTAATATAGTTGTGTACATTTTATTATTGTACCAAGAAAGAACAAAAAATATATATTATGCATAGAGATATACTAATTATGTGAATTTCATGTACATTAGCTCCCTCAGTGCCCATGTCGTCTTTGGGATGCTGTGTGGAGAGTCGTTTTTGGAAAGGGAGACGTGGAAGACCAGGCAAGGAAAAACGTATCTGGATTGGGTAGGAACCTAGGATTCTTTATTTCCTGGATTGTCAGCCTATGAATCCATTCGTCACATTGCGGTGCAAGGCGTTGTACCGAGTTCTTATTTGCGGAAGAGGTCAAAAGGTCTCCTTCAACCAATATCTCTCAATCCAGTCCGCCACGTAGTATATAGGCAGGTGCAACTATCGCCAAGACCTAGACAAACCCTACCCCATGAACTCGGGCATACCTGCTCAGTCGCCAAAGTTAGCGAGCCACTTGGGGTGACCCATGGCAGAGGAAAAAACCCCAACAACTTTAACTTTTCATTTAAATTGGAGAGGTTTCATTATTTCTTTAGACACTTTAATCGTGTGATTTTGTAATATAATTTTGACTTGGAGATGGCTAAGTTCGATTAGCGTAATCTACAAGTACTCATAAGTTAATAATACTGATTGTAATATTAATTTGTCGCGGTGTTCATTATATATACGGTAGGTTCCCACAGCGGCCCTACTTCACCTGTAAAGCTGATTTGAACGTCTAATGTGAATATGTTAATGAGAAGTCGCGCGAGGAAGACACAAGACACCGAGTCTAATTTATTCCCCCGCGCGACAACCGTGACGGCAGCGCTGTCCAACGGGTATATACGAGTCTATACTTCTCATATACCATCACTGTATCTGTACACCAGGGCATGCATTACCGGGAAATAACGTTATCGGTAAAACGTAACACCGGCTTACCGTTTGTAATTTTTACAAATTTTACTGAAAATTTATTAAAAAAATGTTAGATTCTGATGTCATCCAAATCCGATTGGGAAACTATCGCGCAGATATTGACATATTTTTTTTTAAATTTATTATATATTCAAAAGAAAGTACAAATTACATATTAGGAAGCTTTGCCTGTCCAACTAGGAAAGTTTCCCGTTCCAGGACAGACAAATTGACAGGTTTAGTTCATATTATTCCAAGAAATGTACATAAATACATAACAAAAACAAAAAATTTCATTTTTCTCTGAAAGTAAGTTATGTAGTAAAGAAAATGTGTATATAACATATATGTACATACATTTTTTTGACAATGTAGAAAAAGTAATCTGGTAGCATATATAATAATCGGATTTACCGAATTAACCTGGTAACATATAATATATTCAGATTTACAGAGTATGAGATGTAGGTAAGTTACTAGTATTAACTCTATGGTAGTATTGATAAGTGTAAACCAGGTACCTGATAACAAAATGGAATAATTACAATGAGATTAACAACAAAGATATGAAGTTATGTTAGATTATGTGTTTAGAAGTGTGAACTTTTAATGGATAGTACACTTATAGGAGAAACTTCAATAAAATTTACAATATTAGATATAATTTATGCATGTAATAATATATATGATTTTTTTAAAGCGTTGTAACTACAGTATGTAATAAATTATGTGCAAACATGATATTAATTCATGTTTAATATCAACCGCCCATTTTGATTTATTCAAGGCAATAAACATCGTGTTTTTATTTTGAGACGTTCAAGCCCTAATGTTTTAATAATATCATTTTTTAAAGAATTTAACTGTCCACATTATACGATAAAACCATATCCGAAAAGTAGGAGATTTTTAACCTTAAAAAGTATTTTTTGACCTGATACTTAATATTTTTCAGAACCTATAAAAAGATTTCAAAAGTAAAAAATATGTATTATTGTAGAAAGCAATCACTTTGTGGTTTGACATATTTAATAAATAAAATACTTTTTTGTTTAAATTTATACGCTGAAGATGCTTGAGTAAGGCGAAACCGGTCGGTTCATAAATTAATAAATCTCGTGGTTTTAAGCAAAAAAGTATTTTATTTATTAAAAAATATATGTTCTACTCACAGTATTTATTTAACGCATCTGAAATATTTCTAAACCATCTAATTTTCAAACAAAAAACCGATTTTGCATTACTTAGTAGTGTGCATAGCTTAGATAGTTAAGTATCAATCATTGAAAAGGTGCTTTATAAAAAATGGGAGATTATTGTAAAAATATATAATTTGAAAGGGGAATTACATGTACATTATAAATACATTAAATGACGAAATTGAGGGATAAATAAACAAAATTTAATATCTGGTAATTTCAAACATAACTATAACTACGATCTTTAAATTTCATAAAAGGAGGTCACGGGTTCAAACCCAGGCGTGAGAAAATAATAGTTATTTGATGAATTTATATTATATCAGAATTAATAATTTTAAAAAATGTACCTATACAGTTTAATTGTGGTATATTCCAAGGTGGATGATACTCTCAGTATCGCATTTGTGTAAGACCACCATTCAGATTTGAAACTTTGCCTTAAGTGACTTTAGCCGTGTTTAGTAGGTGCTTCCTTGCTCTTCCCCAACTCCTTCCCTTCGCCACTAACTTCAGCCTCAACGTACATACCGCGATTAGGGGTGACATAGTCTCACTGACTCTTGCACGATATGCACTTAAAAAAGGAAACACATTTACAATGATTATAAACTACTGTCAATGAAACACAATCATCCCCAAAATATTGCGCCCAGTGCAATAAAATACACAGAGTGAAATTCACACGCGGTAGAAGTGAAACCTTCAGAAAACTAAAGTAGACAAGAGTGGGGAGACTACTAAGCACCGCACAAAGAGGAGACCGATTATACTATCTCATTTTCTCGCACACTAAATCCTATAGATGTATGTTTTTGTCTCTTTTGAGTTTCATCGAGTTTCAAATCACAACGGTGATAAAGAAGTTTTCACTTAAAAAATAAACGTTTTAGCAAAACATCATTCGGTAAATAGATCAAATCAAAGTGATTTATCTATAAATCGTGACGGAATTAATCGGATTACCGGTAAACCGGTATTACGTTATATACAACCCTATTGTATGTACATTGTTTAGGTACCCTGTATTGTGCACTGGCCACAGTAGGCGAGGCGGCCTAATTAGCCAGAGGCAGTAAGAAGATTTGCAAGTCTAATGACAACCTTCTCGAGACAATACGGGGTGGACTCGTGCGACTTTGGTGATACGCAGTAATATTGTTACGCGGTATTACATCTTACCTTATAATGCACAGTGGTGTTGAAATAAATTTCCAGGCCTTCGGGCAATTAAAAAAAAATGTAGTATACTTATCCAACCATGCAAATTAACATTTTTAATACCGTTATTGTATTATGAACATATATGTAAAATGGTATTGAAATGAGATCTAAGCTTAGTTCCTATCGGAATGTCATTTATTCAGTTACTGCCTCTCCCTAACCTTGGTGGAAAATATTTTTAATTTGCAACAATGGAAAGAAAAATAGTGAAAGTTCAAGTGCATTTTTTAAAAAAACAGAATCATTTTGTACTCGTTCGTTTTATTGTGGCGATAATTACCTCGAAATATCGCGGTGGAACTATATAACTGCATTTTGGTTGTGTCGTACCTGTGCTTCTTCGTAGATATACAGTGGTAAGTAATTGGTCATCCTTTTTCCTTGCGTACCTTGTTTTCCCACATACATTATCACCTAATTTCAGCAAACACCATTTCGTTTTTAGTATTTACAGTTCATTACAAGTGCGTCCGAAGCTGTAATTCCTCAGCAGTTTTGGATGCAATACCCTTTTCAGAATAAGTTATGCTTAGTGAACAAATGATTAGCATGAACCTAAAGATATTAGGATCTTTGCCAATTTATTTTTTTCTGGTGCACGTCAAGGAAGTAAACAAGCATCATTGCCGTGGCTGCATTTGAAAATGAAGAAAAAATCATTTAGGGCCTATGTCATCTTTGAGAATGCTATATGGAGGGTATTTTTAGGGAAAGGAAGGAAAGGAAGTTCTGGAAAGGAAAAGGGTATGAGGGGTGGGTAGAAATGTTGGCGCAAATAAATATAGGAGTAACAGATGTATGAATCCATCCCTCCCACTAATGTGCAAAGTGGTCGAAAATATTCGGAGAGAGACGTCTAGATTAGGTCTCTCTCCACCAGTCTCTGCTGGTCCGGCCCACCACGTAGTAGGTGGGTATTTGCCACCAAGACCTTGATAAACCTTACCTAAACCTTTCCCTAAAAATACCCTTTACACAGCATCCCCAAAGACGTCATAGCCCCTGAGGGAAATTATTTTCCTTAGGGCCTCCTGTGTGGAGCTAATGTAAAAAATATATATATATATCATGGGGGGTTAGTTTGTTGAGGTAAGAAATGGCATGCTGAGTCAGCATCGTCTATTTAATAGTACGCTACACAGTCGTATCAATGAACCGAAAATAATAAGTTTCTATGGTGTAATTTTTGTGAATCTACAAGATTGCATATTTGAAATCCTCACAGACCCATTATTCTACAGGCGACTGCCCAGGCGGAGCAGACGGTCGTTACGTCACTGCTCTTCCATTTTTTTAAAAATTTAACTACATGCGGTGTCTACGGTGTCGTTAACTCATATAAGTCAGAGGATTTTAATCTAGTTTTTTAGAACTCAACCATTAACTTGCCAAGTTGACAAAATAGGGGGAAATCCCGTATAAAAACTAGACTCATGTAAATTTCAAGATGGGTACCGTGGTTTCTAAACTGTAAATAATTATAGTATATATAAGTTGTTCATTTGGGTATTAGTCTTGCTTATGTTATAATGAAACACAATCAAAAGAAAACAGGTCTAAATCAAAAATAATTATCAAATAATAAAACACCGACCCAATATTTTACAGTTAGGTAACATTACAATACTTTTTTCAGTAGAATTGCTACTATTACAAATGAATTAAATCAATTGTTATAAACGTAGCATTGCGAATAACTTTTGATTTATTGTAAAATTAATCAGTGTCACTAAGGTCCGTCCACACGCTCAATCTTATTTGCATAAAATTTAATTTGCTCAAGTAAGCACGTACGTTCACACGACAAACGGAATGGGCAGGTACCTACCGCGCAAACAGCTTGCACGAACTAAAACTTGTGCAAACTAAATTTGTTGTAATTTTGTATTTGTCCCTTACTTTTAGGATAAAATTTAACAAAAACTTTTACATTTTCTCTACACAAAAAAAAATCCCTCAGGGTCTATATCATCTTTGGGGATGCTTTGTGGTGTCTTTTTAGGGAAAGGCAGGAAGTTCTGGGAAGAAAAAATGTATGAGGGGTGGGTAGAAATTTGGGGGTCAATATGTCTAGAAGTGACGGATCCATGAATCCATTCCTCCCTCTGCGGTGCAGGTTGACGATTCGAGAGTCCGGCTGGAGATGTCAAAAGATCTCCCTCAACCTGTCTCTCCCGATCCGGCCTGCCAGGCAGTAGGTGGGCAGACCGCCAAGACCCAGACAAACCTAACCCAACCCGGGAACCCCTGCTAAGTCACCAAACGTAGCTAACTACTTGGGGTGACCTATGGCAGGGGTGTTGGTTATCCATTAAATGGTTCCCGGGGCGGCAGTACCCATATCTGCCTCCCAAATTGGAAACTAATTGCGCATGGAAGTCGCTGCATGTAGACGGACCTTAACGTTTAGCATGATTATGTACATATTTGAATGTGTGTGCATCAAACGCACTCAATGTTTCGAAATAAATCCATTATTTTCTTTTCGTAATTTTAATTAAAGAAACATTATAACGTTTTAGCGGAAACATATTTGACTACATTTAGGAAACAATTAAAATTTTCAGAAATATTTGAATATGACGTGACACGACAAAGCTTTTAAAACTTAAATTTAATCATGATTATCATGGATTTTCTAATAGTTTAGAGACTGTATTTCAATTTCAAATTTCTAATGTTATTATTCACAAAAACATAATAGAAGTGGATTTTATACAATGATATTACTTGTCTCTACTTAATCTACTCTATCTAGGATAAAATTAATACTTTTGTTGGTAATATTGTTTTTATTTTAGTTTTGAAATAACTTAATGAGTTAATCCTCAAATTGAATTCCTAGATGTGATCGTATCATTTTAGAATGTTTCCGTTTCAAATATTCGTTTGAGAGTCGCTAATATTTTCTTTATTATTTTTTAATTAATAAACTAACGTTTAAACAAGATTTTTATGCAAAGTACAAAGAGTTGATAACAAATATTATAATCAATAATTATCAGCCTGAATCACTCATATACATTGAAAAAATCTTCCGAGAAAAGATACTGGCTGCCAACGGGAATTGGACCCGTGACCCTTTGATTGCCGGTCAGGAGCTCTGACCACTGAGCTATGGCGGCTTATCTAATACCCATATATGTATAATAATTAAAAATAATAATAATAACTAATATTTGACTAGTTAAAGTATTTCCACAATAAATGCTGACATAATTAGTCTCGACGCCACCTAGCGGGAGATTTAGTACTTAACAATACCTCTCTTACAAAAATAAAGTTGGTTATTTTCAGTTGGAAAAATGTAATAATAAGTAATTGTCGAATGAAACACTAGTATATATTGAATTATTTGACGGGTATTAGATAAGCCGCCATAGCTCAGTGGTCAGAGCTCCTGACCGGCAATCAGAGGGTCACGGGTTCAATTCCCGTTGGCAGCCAGTATCTTTTCTCGGAAGATTTTTTCAATGTAGATGAGTGTTTCAGGCTGATAATTATTGATTATAATATTTGTTATCTACCCTTTGTGCTATGCATAAAAATCTTATTTAAACGTTAGTTTATCAATTAAAAAATAATTATTAATATTTGACAAGTTAAAGTATTTCAGCAATAAATGCAGACATTTTTAGTCTCGACGCCACCTAACGGGAGATTTAGTACTTAACAATACCTCTCTCACAAAAATAAAGTTGGTTGTTTTCAGTTGGAAAAATGTAATAATAAGTAATTGTCGAATGAAACACTAGTAGATATATATTGAATTATTTGGCGGGTATTGGATAAGCCGCCATAGCTCAGTGGCCATAGCTCCTGACTGGCAATCAGAGGGTCATGGGTTCAATTCCCGTTGGCGGCCAGTATCTTTTCTCGGAAGATTTTTTCAATGTAGATTAGTGTTTCAGGCTGATAATTATTGATTATAATATTTGTTATTTTCTTTATTGATTAAATTTTACGATTTGAGATTTTATTTAACTATTCCAAAAATAAAAAAAAACATTAAAATTCTTTCTTGTCTTGCAGTAAAGTCAACAGATGTTGCATATTAAAACAAATTGGATATATTTATACAAGACACTATCTAGGTAGCATTTAGTTCGGGAAAAATCTTGCAATCATGCAAATGAAGATAATGTTGATGGTTCTAAGTCGAAGTATGAAACAGTTAAATATATAACGCAGGGGAAATGGCTCAGTGGTTAGAGCTGAGCACCGGCAAGTTTTGGGTCCTGGGTTCAACTCCTAGATGTAACCGTATCTTTTTCGGATTTTTCCGTATCAAATTTTCGTTTGAGAGTCGCTAATATTTGTCTTCAAGGTATAAATATTATTATTGTGTTTCTGAATAATGTTCGATGAATTACGTCTATAGTCGTTGAATACGCCATTGAATATTGTTTACGTAAATATCAGCTACAAAGGGTTATTTTCTATTACATTTACAAAATTGAGCATGATCATGAGCTAGGGAGTTTATACGAGTAGAATATTAGATGTATTGATGACATACCTTTAATATGGAATATATAGGATGATTTATGAATGTGAATGAAGCACGTAGACTTTGTGATAGGTGTTTGACATTTGTTCTTCTACACCTGTCCCACAACCTCAAATAGCAACTATAGAAAAATACATTATAAGGAAGAAAATGTTGATAAATCAAAAGATTTGTTAGAGTTGATCTTCCCGAAATGAATCCATGTTGAAATGGTGTAATAACTTTACTAAATTCCTTATTAAGTTTCGTTAATAAAATAGATTCAAATAATTTAGGAATTGCAGATTGTATACATATAGGTCTATAATTTGAGACGTCATTTTTATCACCTTTTTTAAATATAGGTGTTAAGAAACTATTCTTCCATTGATCAGGAAAAATTCCAGATTTCAAAGAAAGGTTAAAAATGTTCATTAGTGGAGTTGTTAATATGGATACACAATAATAATGTTATATAGTGCAGGCGCTTGCATTATAATGCAGTTTTCCGGGACTTGGGATGGAACCATTACAGTTTAGTTGACCCCGAGGTTATAGTGGCCTTGCAACGCATGCCGGGTACCCGTTGTATATTATGTTATATAGTCCAGGTGCTTGCAATATAATGTAGTTTCTCGGAACTTGGGATGGAACCGTTACAGTTTAGTTAACCCCGAGGTTACATTGGTCTTGCAACGCATGCCGGGTACCCACTGTATATAATTTATTTATTTATTTACGGAAAAATAGTCCATTAACAATAATACGAATAACATGCGTTCGTTAAGGCCCGACCCGCCTAGCAATCGATCACCGTTCGCATCGATTACCGTTCGCAGGACATTTTTCGTAACAATCATCACTTTTCGTAACGCATTTACCAGCTTACCCCCCATGTGTCGAGCGTGCGCAAAGAAGTTTTACTTCAAAAAAATTATTTTGAAGCTGTTGGGACTCTTGTGCGGTATTCACATAAGAATAATTTACAATAAAAAAAAATTTCAAAATTTTCATAAAAATATTCAATGAACATGAATTTTTGCGTTCGGTAAACCCTGTAGTTTTTACAAACACGAAACAATGAAATCGTATTATTTGGTTTCGTTTTAAATTCGTCTTTTCCAAATATTACGATACAGAGCGCCGCGGAGACAACCGCCGGCTGCCACGTTTGCGGGCAGAGTGAATTCTCAATTCTCAATTCTCGAGTCGTCGACCTATAAGAAACTAACTAACTAACCATCACGCCGTTTCCCCGCAGGGGTAGGCAGAGAGGACGGACCGCCACACAACTCGATCTTGGCACACACTCTTTGCCTCGTTCACATTCATACATCGTCTCATACATGCTCTTCTATTATTCCGACTCTTCACATGGCCCGACTCAAGTATCTGATTCACTTGGTCGTGCCATGTCTTCCTCGGGCGTCCCCGACTTCTTCTACCATTCACATTTGCATCATATATTCTCCTTACACTCCTTTCCTCGTTCATTCGCTCTACATGCCCAAACCATCGGAGAGTCCCTTTCTTAATCTTACACATCACGCTTACGTCAGCCTTGCATTCTTTGCGGATATCCACGTTTCTCTCACGATCGTACATGGTTTTACCACACATTCGCCTCAGGGATCTCATTTCTACAGCATTCAGTCTGCTTTCATCCTTCCTCTGCCAGTTCCATGCCTCACTGCCATACATCAGGGTAGGTACCAGCACTCCATTATGGACGGCTAGTTTCGCGTCTTTGGACAGTTTTTTATTAGCGCCAACGGCATTCAGTCCTCCATTAATGGAGTTACCGGCATTCACCCTTCTTTCAATATCTCTATCAGCCTTCCCATCTTTCGTAAACATACTACCCAGATACACAAACTCATCCACCTGCTCCAAGTATTCATCATTCACAACTATATTGCATACTGTTTTCGTACTCTCTCTTTCAAACACCATGGCTTTAGACTTACTTACATTCATCATTAACTCATTCTTCATACATACTTCGTTCATCCTAGACACGAGAGACTGTAGATCTTCCATACTGCTAGAAATTAGCACCGCATCATCAGCATACAAAAGGCAACATACTTCCAGATTACTCAATTTTGCGCCCAATCCCATCTCTTTCAATTCTTGCATACAATTATCCATGTATAGATTGAATAACCACGGTGACATTACGCAGCCTTGTTTAACACCTTTTGTGATATCAAACCACTCCGTAAAATCGCCGTTCACCCTAACACATGCAACGCTTCCCTATAAGAAAAATGGTAAAACGCGAGCTGTAAATTAATTAATATTAATTACTTCTTATTTTTCGATCAAAATTTTTATGACTTGTCAATAATGTCTTAGCAAAATAAGTATTTAAAAAAATCTTGAAATATATTAGTTTGGAAGTACGCAAATAAATACACAAACTGGCCAATTTACGTCAAGAAACACATGTACGTATATATTTTTTAATGATTTTATTTAAACTAAAATTAAAATTCTAAAACATACGTTTACCAGATAATGTATGGATTTATTTAACTGCATGATTATATGATTTGAAATTGGTGTTGTATAATACATGTACTTTTTTGAAAATATAACAAATCTGCCAACGACCTATGGTATAACCTTATTATACTTAAAATAAACATGTTTTCTCAAAATTTAATCCATAACTTTACTAGATAAAAGAACAATCTTTCAAAATCAATTTATAATTTTTTGTGGAAACGAGTCAATAAGTCTAAACACTGATTTAAAAATGACATATTTCTGGTTTCTCTGGTAATGTCCTCTTAAAGATTATAAACCTACATAAGAAAAATCAATTCTGAAGATAAAATAATTCAGTAAATATGTCTAGGCATTTGTTCCCGGTAGTGGTATTCACGTAAGGTATTCAAATTATCACTCAAAATGAGGTGATTTTTTACAAAAACGGCACTCTAGAAATTATCCAATTATTATTAATTATATTTTTAACAGAATAAAGAACAAACATGACGTAATTTTTCAATTTGGCAAGCATTGAGGGTATGAGTGACGTTAATTTACTGGATAACCAACACCTCTGCCATAGGTCAGACCAAATGGTTCGCTACGTTTAGTGACTTGCAGGGGAGCCCGGATTCCGAAGTGGGGTTTTCCTAGGTCTTGGCGGCGAATACTATTAAGCTATGGCTAAACAAATCATAATCGCTTAATAAAACAAATTTACCTAGGCGGAGTTGCGTTTTATTATATGTAAGGACAAACGATTTAATGCATAATTTTCAGTGATTTCTTTAACGCTAACCATATAATTGTTGAGGCCAGCCGCACTTGTTTACAATAAACGAATAAGCACGATTCCATTGTGACATTTACCGACTACACGTTACAAAAGTATGGGAATTAAGTTAGGGAAAACAACGACCGTTGTTAGTTTACGTTATGTTAATGTAGTCAGTTCTATTAGGTGCGGTAGCTGTAACAAATATATAATACCTACCTTAAAACATACCTGTCTTAGCGTGAGGTGAGGACCTATTACCTGAGACCTGGTACCTGGAACTTGAGCCGGTGACTAATGAATAATGCAGAGAGTGAAATAATTAAGGTAATAACAGTGCCATCTTTGGTGTAACTATGTATGGTTAATTACTTGGGACAGATGTATCTGTGTGAAACAAAGCAAAGGGGAGATATAATGGGAAATTGTGACTGTTTATTGGACCGATGTCTTTTTTCTTAAAGTTTTTGTGCTCTCTACATAAGTAGATATATTTAATAATTAATTTAGTCCCTCTGATGGTAACTGGACAACTCAGGATAGTGACAAATAAAATGTTTTGTCATGAGACTGGGGCATCCCCCATTGGGGTATGTTATGAGACTGAAGGTAGGGAAAGGAGATGAGAAAGTGGAAGGTGGAGAAGTATCTGGCTATTCAGATCTAGTCACCAAACACGGCTAAAGCCACTTGAAGCAACTTTTCAATTCTGAATGGTGGTCTTTCACCAGGACGATACTGAGAGTATCTTTCACTCTAGAACGTGCGAAAAAAGTTCCTTATATTATTTTAAAAGGATTAAATTGTGAAAATACCAATCATGAAATTTGATTTGAACCCGAGACCGCCGGGATTTGAACCCGAGACCTCTGGGTCGCTTGTAGAGAACCCTCGACCATGGAGTCCATGCGATATGAAGTCATTAAAAGTGTTGAAATAAACTAGGTTAGACAGGATAAGTTAAGTTATGTTTTTCATCACTTTTAATTAATTTTTAAAAAACTTTAAAGGTACGGATACCGCCTCCCGGGAACCATTTATTGGATAACCAACATTCCCGGCATACCTCACCCCGAGTAGTTCGATTCGTTTGGTGGCTTAGCAGTGGTACCCGGGTTCAAGGGGTGAGGCTTATCCAGGTCTTGCGGATGCATCCGCCCACCAGCTGGATCGGAAGAAACTGGTTGAATGTAACCTATTGATCTCTCCAGAAGAACTTTGCCTTACGTGGGGGGTTTGGGTTCATACGTCCGTTACTCATGGACATATTGCACCACAAATTCCTCCCCCCCCCCCCCCCCTCAAACCTTTTTCCTTCAAGAACTTTCTCTCTTTTCTTTTCTAAAAAGACCCTCTACAAGGACATAGGCCCTGAGAGGAATTATTTTCTTCAGGGCTTCCTGTGTATCGTAAAAAACGTAAATGAGAGGGTGTTTTATTTATTTATTTGCCTTCCTCCTATTAAGAGTGATCTTTGCTATATAATTTATTTTTTATCCTGCAGATTACATAGAGAAAAACAAACTTATATTAAAAAATACAAAAAATGAGTGAAGACCAAGTGAATAAAAATATTCAGATGATTATACAAGTTATACCAAAGTACATTACACTGATTACAAAATTGTAGAGAAGGAAGTTGTACAGTTTTTCAAAAATAGGAACATGTTCGACTGGACACAATAACACTGCAAGAACAGGTGCATGCAATTTGTAACAAAAAAATTGATAGCAAAATTACAAAAATGTATAGAATAAAATAAGAACCAGTATTAAATCGATTGTGCGACCGAGTCACAGTTTTACACTTAGAACAGAATTTCTTTGTCGTGCAAACATCTATAAATTGGATTCAAAACCAAGAATATTTCAAAATTATTTTGTAGTGGGCCTTCTTCCACGTCAGTAAGTTGTTTTGCATGCATAATAAATATTGTAAATTGCAACACAACACATCATTTACACAGCGTCCTTCAAACATCTCAGTTTCCGAGTGTGATATTATTACAGTCAGCATGATTAAATTCATGTTCCGCCAACGCCATTAGCAATATTTAAAGCGACAAAAAAATGCAACATCCTTGAAGACCGAATAAACCTCAATCCGTGATAATTAATTGCCTTATTCGTAGCTATTATTTAAAAGAGTAATTAAAGCTGATAAATACGCGACCATGGTGTTGTGAAACAACTGTAGATTTTCAGATAGGTTTTGACAAAATATCCACCACTCAAAATAAAACAATGATTTATTTTTTAATAAGTCTCAAAAAAAAACTCTCTGAAGGTTATTGATTATTATTAAAAACGGCGTCATTAAATTATGTTTACAAGTGGTTATTAAGGTGCTGCTTGAACAATGCGATCTTGGGAATTTTAATCAAATTTTCTATTGTCTGTTTTATGCCTTTTTGATGTGAATGATTCCATAATATGTCAAATATCTTATCCTGCTCATTTAAAAGGTCGCCAAATAGGCGTTCAGAATACACCTTGAGACCTTTGTGAGTGATTAATGTATGGTTAATTTTTATTATTTCAGTGCTCATTAAAATATGCATTGTTTTATCGGACAATGAAGCCGTATTTTTTCTCTTCAGCTGTCGCTCTGAATCTATTGAACGTAATTCAGATTTTAAAAATATTATAACTTCGTGTTTTGGTGTTCAATTTCCGCAATGATTATTATTGTGCTGCGCAGTAATATTTTTTAAACCTTTTATTTTCGTTTTTATCGATCGTCCAATTGATTAGTCAGATATCTCCAAATACTAAGTTTTGAGATAATAAAGAAAGAAATATTGGTATGCTCACCATAAATCAAATTAGTATTATATACACGTCTCTGTGTTTTACATATTAAATATGTTATGAAGTAATACCGGGAAGCATAACGGTCCGGTGCATTAGTATTACAATTAGAAATTTCCTACTATTAATCCAGAAAACATCAATTTATTTGTTTATTTCATTACAAGATTTTGTGCATTATAATTAATTTAGTGGTGTTTATGGGTAATCTGAGTATTGTATCAGATGGAGGGTTCACTTTTATATATAACTGAACGATCGTTATATGTAGTTATGATTGTCTCTGTTAGATTAATCCTAACGCTTAGCCCATAATGGGTTTTTTCACGAACTATGAGTACTATAAAAATGTGTGGAAGATTTAGAGTTTGTTTTTCTGACTTTGATCGTCGTATTAAAAATGTGTACTTGTAATATTTTTATTCATAAATATTGATATAAAAAACCGCACATTACGAAACGATTTCATCTCGATATAAGGTCATTATGATATGGAAAACGCCACTGCCTGTCACCAACGTCGCCCGGTGTGACGTCAATGCCGCCGAATTCACAAATAAAAACGAACATGTTGTTTTGGCGGCACATCGACAATGGCACATTTGAAATCGTTGTAGAAAATTTATTAGTCAACATAAAAATAATAAAGAAATACCTAAAATATCGCAATTTTAGTTGATTTTTCGAGAATTAAAACAAACAGAAAAAAACATTAAATAATTTAAATAATGCAGTCCTACAGGTACTCACATAAAACTTGTGCAGTGAAGAATTCCGCTTTTGGATAACGTTGCACAACTTTCAAGGTTAATTATCTCCTGCAAAACATAGTTTTAAAAAAAGACTGCTCTTTTGGTTGTTTTAGCAAAGTATCCAAAACTTATATTTAAGTATCTTTAAAATCTAAATAAATGGAAAATATGTGAACGTATCCGAAAACGGAAAGGTGATGAAATACGTTTTCATTTTTTGATTAGATATAATTATGTAATTTTTTAAATACAGATTTTTTTTAATGCAAACTAAAGTTTAAAAGAGGCTCACCTTACTTTTTTTCTAACTAAAATTACTGATAACGAAAAAAATAAAATCATACATATTTAATTCCGGAAATATATTTTATCGTTAACTCATTTTTTTGGCTCTTCATGTAAAAATGATTAATAAAAAAATCACTAAATTTCATCAATTTTCTTCAAATTGCCGTCGCACCATTTACCTCATCTTTCTAATCTTGATAGTAAGGGAGATAAAACTATTTCTACGAGCCTTATATGAGTTTTTCCGAAAAGCGAACAAATTAGACTGAGGGGTTAATAGCACCCTATGTCATCAGAAATAAATTCACAAAACTCATTCTTATTTTTACCAAATTTTATTTCACTTTTCTCAAATATTTATGGATGTAAATCACAAAACAAACATTTTACTTTTTATCAAGCACAAAATATTCCAGCAATTAATTCTGCTCCAGAATCCGAATCAAAGCAAAAAGTTCTTCAAAATAAAATTGTAATATCTCGAGATATGACATCCCAACGAATCTCCGCTTTGCGGGGAAATGAATAAATAATTAGCAATCGTGCCTCTGTAAAGGCCGACCATGTTATTTTGTAGAGAAGAAGAGAAAAGGAAAGGAGAAAGGAATGCGAGGAATGTTCCATCAAAGGATAATTCCGTCTGCCAAATGTCCCTGGAGCGGAGATGGATGTTTGACGGAATAACGCGAATTCCAAGGCTTTTTTTATCAACCTACATGGGGGTGCGTAAAAATGAAACCACTTGAAAAGTTTTTTTTTTTCTACCATATGAAGCCATAGATGAAGCCATACTAAATAATGCAAAATCATATCTTTTTGTTTTGAAAATTTGATAGCTTAGAAATATTATAGATATTACGTGTAGAATATACCTTGGCCCTTGAATATATCTGTAATTTTTTTTTAGAAGTCTTTTAATAAGCCTATAAAAAAATAAAGTAAAAGGTGTATAAAAAACCCTTTCAAGTCCAAACTCTCCTATTTATAAACCCCTTTTCGGATATGGTATTATTGTATAAATGTGTCAAATTCAGTTTCTTTTATAATAATCGCAAAAAAGTGATATTTACGCCCGAACTTCCCAAATTAAAATAAAATTTGCATGTCCGCGTTGTTATTTTACAATATGGCCGCTAGTCGGCGAATTTGGTTTTTCAAAGTGAACTCTATGCCGTCCACCGAAGAACTACTGACTGCGCCACAACCATTTTCAGTCAGTCCTCCCGGGCCGTAGCGGGAAACAGACTTTAGGCTTTGCGTTGCTTGTTTTTAAATTTACTTGTTATAACAATAAACAAGACGTTAAAAAAGTTGTTATGTTTTTACGAAATTAACCTGTAAAAAAATCCTCAAATACCTTTTCCAACCTTTCCAAAAGCTTTTTCTCAAGTATTTTCTAACTCCTTTAAAGGGGCGTGAATTCCGATTTCGATTTTTTTCCTGGACTATTCGATCGCCTTAACTCCGCATAGGAAGCCCTGAGGAAAATAATTTCACTCAGGGCCCACGTCATCTGAGATGCTGTGTGGAGGATCTTTTTGAGGAGAGGAAGGAATCAATATTAGTTTTGAAGAGACCCATATTGTAGAAAGGAGGAATCAGGAATCACAGCCGAGCTTTTGAACCCAAGAACGAGTCGAAGAAGCGACCCGTTTTCATGTGATTTATATCAACCGTGTATATATGTTGGGCGAGCGTTTGGAGTATTTCCCGACTATGCACCGGTGCCCAAGGGATCAAAGACGTTAGTCCCTCGGAGCATTTTAAAGATTGCAATTTGTTTGTCAAGATAGGAGAATCAAACGGACAAAAGGATTTCTGCACAATCGAGGGTTTTTTTTCAGGTATCCTTAAAAATTTGTTTAAATTTAGAATTTGTTTTCTTTCTAATTTCGATTAATAATTCTCAACTTGGGAAGTGGTTATGTGTACCCCTGCCTAGAGAACCATTTATTTAATAACCAAAGCCCCTGCCATAAGTCACCCAAGACTTAGCAGCGGTGCCGGATTCATGGGGTGTGGTTTGTCTAGGTCTTGGCGGCGGAGGCGTTTGCCTACACACAGCGTGCCAGGCGGGATCGGGAGAGACTGATTGAGGGAAACCTCTCCAGATGGATTCTCTCTATCAATCGCCTTACACCGCAGTGGGAGGATGGATTCATAGGTCCGTCACTTCTGGATACATCGACCGCCAGATGCCTTGTGTACCTTTTTTTTATCAGAGTTTCCTCTCCTTCCTTTCCCTACAAATACCATCTACACAATATCTCCAAAGATGACGTAGGTCATCTAAGTAAGAGGTTTTTTTCCTTAGGGCGTCCTGTGTGAAAATAACGTCAAATAGTTCAAATTTTAACAAACTTTCATCACAATCGATCATGATTTCCTAGAATGATAAGAAATATGTATTCACAAACCTACGTACCCACTAATTATAGTAATATAAACTTATATAAAACTAGCTGGGTTACCCGGCTTCGCTCAGGACAATAAGATAGTGTTCTGGAATGTTGCACAATGATGTTCCCGATTTCCTATTCCTGATAATTCCACTCCTTCCACAACTTTCTACAGCTCTATGGAAACTTCTAGAACTTTCCGGAAGACTGTTCTAGAAATTTTCAGCCCTTATATCTTTAAAAGCATGGCCTTTGGGTAAAAACGGATACCCTTATTCCCTAGGGGGGATAGAGATCTACCACACCATATAACTCCATTGATCGAACCGGGACTCGTTTCTGAGTTTTTGCGAGCTGCACGTTTTTTGGACTTTCTTTTATAATACATGCGATATTCAAATAAATAAAATGTTACTCCTTACATGTCCTTTCCCGTACGTTCCCCTCCAGCGTTCCACTTCCACCTTCCCCGCCACCGCTCTCCCGCTCCCCCGTCCCGCCAACCCCCCTGGCACTGCATTTCTTGACTCCTCTCCCGCGCGGCCCGTAGCCGAAACTTTTTTCTAATACTAACATTTTTAAACTCGTGATATCTTTCTAATTAAATATCCGAATTGAAAAATTCAAAAAGTCAAATAAAGGTATTGAAGCTGTCTTGAATATGAAGTAATTTATTTTGATAAGGATTAAAACCAAGATACAAATAAAGAGCCTTTTCAAGCGGCGACATATTAATTAAAATTTTAAAATAAAAGAATACTTATTGTGGCATAACCATAATAGTTAGACATATGTTGTTGCGACTTTTTTTGTAAATAATGATGTGTTCTATAAAGTCGTAGTACATTATTTTATTCTATCATCAATAGTTTTCGCAGCGCACGCGATTTAAAGAATATTTTAGGTAATTTTTTTACACCCTGGGTTACATTATTGAAGTTTTAGTAAGGATGCCTATTTTTTTTTTAAATATAATATAGCCTATGTCACCCAGAGATAGTGTAGCTTCTCAACAGCGAAAGAATTTTTCAAATCGGTTCAGTAGTTTCGGAGCCTATTCGATGCAAACAAACACACAAACAAACAAACAAACAAACAAATATTACCTCTTTATATAGTGTGTTAGATGTTAGATTAGATAAAGTGTGTTAGATTAGATATCCGAGGATCTTCCTTCAATAATTCGATATGCAACGAAATTTTACATACGCGAATCACATTGATTTAGACCGTGACTGTACAAGTGAGGCTCTGTATAAAGGTGGTGTTTAGTCGACAATATTTATGCTTGTCTCGCGGATAATGACGAACATCGGACCTACCCCTAGGCGCTAGGCCCTCCCGCGGACTATCTGCCACCTTCGTCAAACAAAGGGGAATTGACAGGTATACGTTTATAGTGGCCTCTTTCAACTTTAATTGTCGAAACCATCTTTAAGAGTGACACTTAGGACTGTATAATTTTCGTTTTCTACGAAGTATCTGGACGTTTTAAATGGTCAATTAGCCAAAATCCTCAATGTCATGGGTAGAATGATCATGGCTCGGTTAACGTATGGCAGACTGCGGTTAATTTTGGGAAGAAATTATATACCTACTGGCCTACATTTAACATTTTTATTACCTTGAAGCTACAATACAGATATTGAAATAGTTTGAATTATATGTGTCACAATAATAGTACTGTAATTTCAGTCAACTCTAAGTGACCAGCTCAGATATATATGGGGGGCTCCATCGAAGCCAGAGAAAAGTTGGCCTCTCAAAAACTGAGCGTACTGTACAGGGCCCGCAGATACTTTAATAGTACAAAACTGCTAACCCTATACAAAGTATATCACAAGTCCGCCCCACGGTTGAATTTGGCCGCCACATCTGGTTTAGAGCTCTAAAATACCTAAAAAAAACCCTTGATTCTGTGCAGAAACGGACCGTCCGTTTGATAGATTCTCCCATCTTGAATGCTATCCTTGTTCTACCGGTATTTCAATGGAAAATGCTCCGAGGAACTACCGTCATTGATCCCTTTGGCACCGTTGCATAGTCGGGAAACACGCCAAACGTGTGCCCAACATATATACACTGATGACAATTTTTGTCACATGAGAATGGGTCACTTCTTCGAATCGTTCTTGTGTTCAACAGCTCGGCTGTGGAACGATTTGATGGCCTCTGTGTTTCCTCCTTCCTACAACATGGATCTCTTCAAGACCAATGTTCATTTCTTCCTCTCCTCAAAAAGACCCTCCACACAGCATCTCAGATGAAATAGGCCCTGAGGGAAATTATTTTCCTCATTGCCTCCTGTGTGGAGTTAATTTAAGACAAAAAAGTTATGTAAGTTTTGACAAAACAACAATTCAAATAGGTGTAAGTATATTGCAAAAATTGAACCGTAGATAATAATAAAAATGTTAATCGTGAAAATATCATAATAGTTAGTGAATGGTATTTTAATAGTAACGTGTTATTTTGTAATGTGAATATCGCACAAGAGTCCCAACTGCTCCCAACCATCTCGAGCCAGTGAGACTGTAGCATCCCTAATAAGGGTATGTTGTGAAGCTTGACGGCCGGCTTAGTCTAGCGGTAAGGCTTTTGACTCGCAATCCGAATGTCCCTGGATCGAATCCCGGCGTAGGCAAATAAATTTTATTAGATTAATTTGTGTTATTTCACGATTAATTCGATAATATATACTTAGTATATTTGCGCCACGTTCCAGAGTGTGAGATACTCTTAGTATCGCCCTGGTGTAAGATCACCATTCAGAATTGAAACGTTGCTTGAAATTGCTTTAGCCGTGTTTGGTGACTAGATCTGAAAAGCCAGGTACTTCCCTACCTTCCTCTTCCTCATCTCCTTCCCTTCCCCACTATCTTCGGCCTCACAACATACCCCAAATGGGGATGCAATAGACTCACTGGCTCCAGACGGGAGCAGCTGGGACTCTTGTGAGGTATTCATATAAAAAATAAAAGCTGGAGGTAGTGAGGAAGGAAATGAGATGTTGAAGTGGAAGATGGGAAGTACCTGACTGGCAGATCTAAACGCAACGGTTAGACGAGAGGTTCTGGGTTCGAGTCCCAGTTGCGACCATTATCTTTTTTCTATTTTTCTGTGTCTTGTTCTCTTTCATATTTTCATTAAGATTATTAGTGTTTTACTTCAACAATCCTAGTGTGTCTCAGTTACGGTAGTGTTAATTCATCTGATTAACAATACAATTCTGTCGATCGGGAGTTTTCAATAATACTTTAGGTAGTCAGAGATTACGAGTCTTGTTTTTTATCGTATTTAATTTTCAATGAATATCTTACTGGACTTAACGTCCATTCTAATGGATCCTATCTATAAACTGCGGTGGGGTTCACTGAAGATGCCCGCCAGTAGATCGGATATGATGGGCTACCTTTGTAACCATTCGAGTATTACACTCAAACGTCCGACAGTTATCTCTATCATATATTACTACCTACGATACCTATTGAGACATCTTAAAACTACACGTAACTATATAAACACACTAACGACATCTGTTGACTGTTGACATAAAAAAGAGGGGGGGGGGGATTGAGGAGTAACATAGGAATAGGAAGGACGGGAATATATGTATAGGGATTGAACTTTCTTGTTTCAGTCATGTTGCTTAATGAGTTTTCGTTTTATGTCACGTAAAGTCGAGTTAAAAATGTCAATGTGGTAATAATTAAAGTTAAAAGAGTGTGTGGATCTGTAGATAAATGAGTTCTGTTTGGAGTTAGTCTTGCAAAGAGGGAGATTAAAGGTAAGCGACTGTCTGCTGTTGCGATTTGGAACATGGAATGATAGGCGTTGAAGAAGATCAGGACAATCGATAAAATTATATGTAATTTTAAATAAAATTACCGAATCTGCTATATTTCTTCGACAAGTTAGCGTCTGTATTTTGAAGAACTTTGCAGAGACTTCATTACTAATATGAGATCGAAAAGAGCGGAAATTGAGGTACCTTAAAAATCTATTTTGAACGCTTTCAATTCTGTTTTCTGTGTACTGCATATCCTAGGTTCCATACTTGATATGCGTATTCAAGGATACCAAGAAAATTTGAGAAATACAGTGTTTTTAAAGTAATAACGTCTTCAAATACTTACTTACTTGTTATCGACTGCCAATGATGTCTGTGTACGTCTTTCTAGATAGACGAATAAGTATATGCCCTTTTAGTACAAGTAAATTATCAGTAAAAGTGAGTGAACTAAATAAATGATGTATTGTTTGTTCGTAGAAAGATTACATTTACAGCCAGACAGAGTGTTGGAGGCGCTCTCATTTCAGAGACAATTACAAGCCAGGGCTGGATGGGGACCGTAAGATCATTTATCATAATCCCAGTGGGGCCGGGCGGGAGAAGCAAGTGTAATGAAGGGAAGAAAACGAATTTTCGGATGAATTAACAACAAGACTGATGACAGCAAGTTGAGGAAGAGGGGAGATACGCGCTGGTTTTGCGGAAAATTGCAAGAGAAAATGTTGTTTTGGGCGGATGACAAAACGATGGAAAACAGTTATATGTATTGCATTGAACAAACTTTCTCCGATATTGTTTTATTTTTTGATATTGCTTGGCGATACACCACGTCGCGTCGCAAAATTCTGAATCACCTCGCTAACAATTACACTTCTTATGTAGATGGCGATAAGGTTTAAATTTCGTTTAACCCCACCCGCCTGTTTTAATTTACTCAAGTAAAAAATATCGCCTAAAAGTATGTTTTATTTTATTTTGAGTGGCAGAAATATATAAATGTTTATGATCATTTTGTGAAGAATTTAATTCCCCACATTATACAATAAAACCATAGCCGAAAAGTAGTTAGAAAGTTGAAGGTTTTGTACCTGCTTTAAAGCATTTTTTTATATGCCTAATCGTTTTTTCTGGGCTTATAAAAAGACTGATAAAAAATCAGTGTTCAATCCACACGCGTTAGGAGTGAAACCTTCAGAAAACTAAAGTAGACAAGAGTGCGGAAATTACGAATCGCCGCACAAAGAGGAGACCGAGGAGGCCAAATCCTAAAGATGTATGTGTTTGTCTCTTTTTAGAGTCACAATTTTTATTTTCATCGAGTTTCAAATGAAAACGGTGCTTTCATTTTTTTCACTTCAAAAAGTACTCGGTTATTTTGAAAGCAAATATGTGTTCTTCTCGCACTATTAAATTAAAGCATCTAAAGTATTTCTAAGCGATCTAATTTTCCAACCAAAATCACACAATATTGCATTACTTAGAGTCTTGATTGCGAAGAATACGATATGATAAGGCTTAAAGTATTGAGAGATGAGCGGGGAAAGGTGAGTTGTAGGTAGAGAAGTACGTGGAATGCTTCAGATTTGGTCACTAATGGGCCTTACTAATAATAAACATGTTTTAAATTTTACACAACTGATAAACAATTATTAATATATGATTAAATAATAAAATTTATCACATGCTTAATAGTAAGGGGTAATTTATCCATAAGATTTTTGCGAAAATTATTTTCATGCTTCTTGAACATAATCCTGAAACAAGTAGCTGAAATCCCCGGCGTTGCCCGGGCTTTACGCAATTTTATTGGTATCCAGAGGTAATCTTCTTCTTGTTTTGAAGGTCTATTGTGCAATATTTTATCACACTCGGAATAAAACCGTAAATTTATATAATATATGAACTAGCTGAAGTACCCAGCATCGCCCGGGCATTATTTCCTTTAAAGGGATGGAAAAAGAATGGGGGTTATTTTTTTTTAAATTTCACATGTAGACATATGAATTTGGAAGAAATTTGTAGATTTGCATAAAAGCCAAACTCATATACAGGCATTCTAATTTATTACATTTTTTTTCTTCATTATTTTTAATTTTTAATAATATGTTTTATATGGTATGCAATGATAATTTTACATCTTAGGTTTTTTTACTACTCTTCCATTGAAAGCATTTACTTGTGTATGTAAGGGGAGTGTGCATAAATTTTGTTATTAGTTAGTACTTAAATAATTCATGCAAACATAAATATATGTTTGCTGTAGTATTTATTCTGATAATAGTGTGTATTTAAAAAAAGAAAGAAAATTATGGAAAACTAAGAATATTTCTGTAGCGGTATGGCAAAACTTGATATGTCAATCTTGCCTAATTTTTCGGTAGAGGATTTTGAAAGTTTAAAAGGCCCCCTAAGTTCTTGAAATTTTCCAAGTGAATTGTCAATATTTTTTTCAACTTACTAAATTACATGTGCAATGAAATTAATTAATATCGTTTAACCGGTATTAGCTAATTGTTTAGTGAATACCTTTTTTTAATGATCGTCTTAAAAAAATCGGAGATATCAAGTTTTGCCATACCGCTACAGATTTGTAAGATTAATTAATTGATAGTAGTTAGTACTTGAAATATTTATTCCTTCCATTTCAGTTTTTTATCGATAATTACTCCTAGATATTTTATTTTATTTGTTGTTTTTAGTATTGTACAGTTTAATTTGCAAAGTTTTGGCTGTGAATTTTAGTATTATCGTGTATTACAATGTTGAAATTTTTAGGAGCATCGTTTGGATGGATTGCAAATGGAATTACAAATGTCTTTTCACTATTTAGTGACAGTAAATTAGTGTCGAAAAAATTCTTAAGCGTGTTGATGTCTTCTGGCCTTTAATTCTACATTTTCCCAAGTATTTTCACTTATTATTAATACTGTATCGTCGGCGTATGATGTAATTTAACCATGTAAAGGTTGAAAAAAAAATCGTTTACATATATAGTAAATAGAATTGGTCCAAGCACTGTACCTTGGGGGATTCCAAAGCTTGAAATCTCTTGATCACTATTTAACATTTGATTTTTACCACTTGAGGGTGGTTTTTTTAAGTAGTTGGTGATCCATTAATAGCGTTGCCTTTTACGCCAATATATATTTTTTTAATAGCATCTCATGGAATATGCTATCGAATGCCTTTCTGAGGTCAATAAATATAGCCGCACATTTTTTACCTTTATCTAATGATTCTTAAATGTATGAAGTTACATTAGCAATAGCATAGATGGTTAAATAACTTTCCAAATAATAAGTATCCATTTGGTTTTTAACAAGCGAACTGGTTTCGCCCTGTAAACAGAGTTTTATTAACATTTTTAATGTCCTACACGTAATACGGTGGGTATTAGCAAAATGATCTCAGATAAACTCTTATCGTTTTACTTTTAAATTTAGTTTTTAACTCTATGAATAGAAAATCTAATTAACAAAAAGGTGATTTAGTTGGCTTACGTGGTTCAGTGGTTTCGACTCGAAGTTCACGGGTTCAAATTCCAGAGTCCGCAAGTAAACCATATTTGTTTAATTTGTCTTATTTCACAATTTATCGCTATTAATTTATTATATTTAAAATAATATATAATATTTTTGCAACAAATCCTAGAGTGATAAACATTTTAAGTATCGCCCTGGAGAAAAAACTACCATTCGGAAAAGAAACATTAAAACGGTTTTAGACTTGTTAATTAACCACATTTAAAAAGTCAGGAACTTCCGCACTTTATATTATCTACTTCTCCGCCTCACTAATCTTAGCCTTGCAATTCATCTTAAATGGGCAGGTCATAGTCTCACACTCTTGGGAGCAGTTGGGACTTTTGGGCAGTACTTACATAAAATAGTGGAGAACACAATACGAATATTTTTTTAACATTATCTGTAAGGAGGCCATGGGGAAAAAAACTCCCTCCCGGCCTGTGTCATCTTTGGGGACGATGTGTAGATTGTATTTTAGATAAATGAAGGAGAGCAAGTTCTGGGAAGGAAAAGGGTATGCGGAGTGGGTAGGAATCTGAGGGGGGGATAAGAAGAAAGCAGTCACTACGGTGCAAGGCGATGAGTTGAAACAGTCCGGCTGGAGATATCAAAAAGGTCTCCTTCCACCAGTTTCTCCCGATACGGGGTGAGCAAAAGCGGCCGCCGCCAAGACCTAGATAAAACTCACCCCTTGAACCCGGGCACCCCTTTTAAGTTACCAAAAAGTGACAAAACACATGGGATGTCCTATGGCCGGGGTGTTGCTTTTCCAATAAACGTTAATAACCACATCTTTCAACATAACGTCTTCCCTGGTAGTTTGTGGTTATAAATAACACCCGGAGAAGGCTATTTTGTTTCCGAAACTAAGTATTTAACGAAACTGAACTGTAATAATGAGATTTATTTTGTGGGAAACTATTTCTCTGGATTGTCCGGCACGTTTTCATCCGCCCATCCATCAAATCAATCCGTTAAAAATCATTTAACTGACTGCGTTTGATTGCGTCAATCCCCAGTTGTTATTTATTTTCTCACAAGTTCCACCCCAAGAGTTTCCTTGGTTTTCTTGCGTCAGTGGATTCTGTTTGGATCGCCCCGACCCCGGGCGGGTTTCCAGTTTCCACCCCCGACATGTGTTTCCAGTGTGTTAGGTTGTGTCAATCAAGGGATGTCGGACGAATGGTTCACATCAAGAATAGCTGAGGCCAGGAGATAATCGGCCGAACAAATGATCGCCTTTACGCTATTTTGTGTAAAAAATATAGGATTTAGATAATCACTGGAGATATACTCCCCAATAGTGTGATATATATATATATATATATGCCAATTTTAATAAAAACTGATGTGACAATTTGAGCAGCGTTTTCACAAAGATATATCTAAGCTTTTTTTTATCTTTATGAGTAAAACCTCAAATTGTAATATTTAATTAAATGAAGACGATATTAGCGAAACTCAATCGAAAATCTGGAAACTGAAAAATCAGAAAAAGAAATTTTACAGAAGAGGACATTGGCACCTCTGGGACGCGAACCCAGGACCTTCGGCTTTCCGGGCCACTGCGCTTACCACTACGCCAAGGTGCCGATACCCGATTCGGTCATTTTTAACTGTACCATACTTCGACTAAGAACTTTTCCTTTTCCAGATTTTTGATTGAGTTTAATTAAATTCGTTTATTGTCTTCATTTAATTAAATAAACTTTTTATTCTTGTTCACGTGGTCGAGTATAGGTATCGTAGAATGATGTAGTAACATATTACATTTCGGAATCGATAACGTTCATGTATTTTTGCATAAGTTGTTTTTTTTCTGAATGGTGTGGCTTTATTTGAAATATTTTTTTTATTTGTGAATAAAGAAATAATATACCTAGTTATAGTTAATAACTTAAATTTAAGCGAAAGAACTCCCTCCGTATAGATAAATGAGCCGTATATCAGCCGTATATAAATGAGTTTCTGAGTACTTGTCTGTATTACATCAGGTATACATTAACATATCGTCAGCTATACATTACATTACAGATGTATAGTAACATTCTTTACATCTGTAATGTAATTTAGGTGTAATTTTAAAAAGAAGTTTAATACCTGTAGATACTCTTAGGTACTTAATTTCATTAAATTATTCCTCGAAGGTTAAAAATAGAAAAATCGTAAATATTTTTGCTAGTTTGAATCCTTAACATCATAAAATAGACCATCATAACACGGGCATGTGCATAGCATGTTTGTCGAAAAATCCCCGTGATAATCAAAGCAATGAATGAAGAAAATTTCTACAAATACATCTCTACATCAAAACTCCTGACCGTTTTTTTTATGTGGTTTTCGCCAATAGATAGAGTGATTCATGAGGAAGGTTTAGGTACCTATATAATTTGTCAAGGTTTTGTGTAAATTGGTTTAAATATATACTATAAAATCAAGAATGAATGTATATGGTGGACGAGCGGGCTGCCAAGCGGGCGGTGTGGATTTGATTTGTATGCAAAGGAAGGTCACTATCTACATTTAATTTATAAAACTCTGTGTAAATCCCGGGTATCGACGGGGACTTAATATTAATTATTATTTTTGAATGATAAACTAATGTTTAAGATAAGATTTTTTTGCACAGCACAAAGGGTAACAATTTTATTATTATGAGGGAGCGGGCAGCGATCGGCAGAGACGGGGGACGATGGAATGAAAAGACGTCAGTCAATGTGATGAGTCAGTCTTTATTGCTGTTACGTAGCGATGGTAAAGTTGGTGTAGAGTAACGGTGTAGACAGGAGCGATGATGATGTGGCTCTATGGTGTTGCATGTGATGAAGGTCGGTGATGCAGTGGTGTAGCAGAACTCGTGTCTGCATGTCGCCAGCATGTAGTTGCGCACCGTGTTGGTGGAGATGACCTTGACGTCCAGGATGGATGCTCGACGCGGTGTCGCGGAGATGGCTGCGGTGAACCTGAGGAGAATGAAGTCTCAGTGGCTGAGAAGTTGTTGCACAGGTCCAGCACGTCGCCGTGGACCTGGCGGTTACCGCACTGGAACGTTAACACTCGATGCACTGTCTATGTATGGGTGATGTTACTGATACTAGAGACTAGAACTGACTGACTGACTAGCGCGGTGTCGCTGCGCTTTATATAGCCGACCGTGTGAGTACCCGGAACGTCAAGTAATGTTGAGCCACCGCGCAAAGCGGAGAAGCCTCTGGAACATTCCGCGGCCGTAAGAATGTGACGGCTGTTAAGTCGAGGCCTTTCGATGCGCTTCCCGAAAGTGTAGCCGTGTGCGGCATGGAAACACTACAACTGTAGGTAGATTGTACACTTTCGAGAATACGCTGGCTGAATCAGTGGCGGCGCAAGGATTGTGGCAAAAGGGGGCGACCGTTCTGGTCGCCACAATTATAAGCAATAATTATTAGCCTGATACACTCATCTACATTGAAAAAATCTCTCGAGAAAAGATACATGCCGCCGACGGGACTTGAACCCGCGTCTAGTAATATATAAAAATTAGAACTTTAGACCGATCGGTTAATGATATACAGACGGAATCATTACCACACTGTAAGTACATAGTTAGCTATCCCGCGTCAGCTAATATATAAAAATTTGAACCTTAGACAGATCGGTTAATGATATACAGACGAAATCATTACCACACTGTAGGTACATAGTTAGCTATCCTGCGTCAGCTAATATATAAAAATTAGAACCTAGACAGATCGGTTAATGATATACAGACGGAATCATTACCACACTGTAGAACGTAGGTACATAGTTAGCTATCCCGCGTCAGCTAATATATAAAAATTAGAACCTTATGCAGATCGGTTAATGATATACAGACGGAATCATTACCACACTATAGGTACATAGTTAGGCCATTTATGACAAAATTAAAAACAATATGAATGGTCAATGCGAGGATTATTAGCGTACTATACAAATGGATCGTCGGAAGTGACTGTGGAGTAAATAATTAGCTTAAACATCTCCCCACTCCAAGGCTATGGGTAGTGTTGTCCTTCCAGTGGGTAAACAAACAAAGCAAATAATATCAAACGTAAAATATACGTTTATGGCATACATGTAGAGTCACGTGGGGTAACCGTGCGCAATTTTTACATTGGGATTTTTGTATTAAAAATAAATAGGTATTTTACTCATTTTTTTTGTTTATTATTATGATTGATTATTAAGGCATCTCAAATAAACATAAAAACCTCATACGGTTCATAAATCAAAAAGTTATATAAAAAAGTTTACGTGCATGTCGATTGCGTACACTTACCCCATGTGCGGGGTAAGTATTCGCATACCGTAGGGTAAGTGTTCGCACCGCGAACAGTTACCACCATCGCAATTATTATACTTAAATTGCCCCTTATCGTAGTCTGTGCAGTTCTCATTTTCTGATGCCAACATGCTTTGCACAGAATACATACGCGAACAGTTACCACCATCGCAATTATCATACTTAAATTGCCCCTTATCGTAGTCTGTGCAGTTCTCATTTTCTGATGCCAACATGCTTTGCACAGAATACATTCTATCCAATCTTCTGTTGGTGGATCTCGATATTTCTCCTTGCATTATTGGCAAAAATAGTCCTAACAAGCCTATTTTTGTGCTCTTAAAACAGTTATGCACTCTGGAATCGCATTACGGCTTTGAGGTGCGGCTTTCTTGAAAAGAGGTGTGCGTCGGATTTCCATGGTTTTATTTATCGGTTTTCGGACTATTTTTGCATCTGCCTCTCTCGGTTTCTTCTGAAGTTTCTTTTTATAGGGACTTGATGTAATTATTTCAGACTTGCAAGTATTTTTTCATCATTTTTTATGTATGTTTTGCTTTGGCCGAGGACTTATATCAAATATTGGGACGAGAAGTACTGAGCTTGTGATGGGGAGCTGGCCTGAACTTCAATTACATCTTCAATCGGAGCAGTAAGGATCAGACGAATAATATTTTTATTAGGTCTGACAGACCTTTGTGGACTCCTCAGTGCCGCATGTATTTCGGCATAGCAAGATATCTAATTGTTCAGAATATTCGTTATTATTGATAACGTAACTTGAAATATTATGCTACAAAATCAATTGTATGTAGAGGGATAAGTGTTCGCACGCATCCAACTACGTACGCTTACCCCAGCACACTTACCCCATCACACCAAAATTCAATAAATTTAAAAAATCAGATTAGTGGTTATTTTTATTAGAATTACCGCTTTGCACCCGTGTAACTAACTATATTACACCAAAAATTATCATAGACCACATCGCTCTGACACAGTTGATTAAAAAATAGCACACATCGGTAACGGAGTTGAAAAATTTAAGAAAAGCACGAAAAAAAGTAATTTACCTACCAATTTTCATTTTCAATATAGGATTCACCATACTCATATCCTACTTCAATGCGACCCAAAACGCTACTGAATTAAGGAACGCACGGGCGCGAAAAAGGTACGATCTTGTCGGAAACATCACTGCGAACACTTAAACTCCGCGTACGGTTACCCCACGTGACTCTACGCCCATGTATGTCACAAATACGCATAATAATGTGTTGTGGCAAGAAAATAAAAGTAGGGTTTATTGCTCGAAAAATCTGATTTGGGAATTACCTGCTTATTGTAAATACTAACAAATAACAACATGAAACCACACTACGAATTGTTATTTTTTTGGAAGTCACGCTTCAATTGTTATGTTTAACCATTGAAGACAATATTCGCGACTTTCAAACGAAAATTTGAAACAGACAAATTAGAAAAAGATTCGTTCGCATCTAGGAATTGATCCCAGAACGTTAGATTTACCAGGACTCAGCTCCAACCACTCAGCTAATTCGACCCTATCCCTTTCGGTCATATTTAACTGTATACTTTGAGTAAGAACTTCCAAATCTAAAGAAGATGGTGTTGGTAGATCTTAGCCGAAGTATGATACAGTTAAATATGACTGAAGGGTATAGGGTCGAATTGGCTCAGTTGTTAATACAGAGCCTGGAATCAATTCCTAGTTGCTATCGAATCAATTCCTAGTTGCTATCGTATCTTTTTCTGATTTATCTATATCAAAATTTCATTTGTGAATTGCCGACATTGTCTTCAATAATAACATTATGTAATATTACCGTTGGAAATCCGTTGTCACCATAATGGATGATCCCACTGGGTTCACAGGAGAGATTAAATTCGTGTGTATTGTAGGCGTATTAATTTGTTTTAAATTTATTAAATTTCAATCATCGATGCTTTTTCTTGAACACATGATCAATTTGGTTCGCTTGTCGGGTATCTAGGATTCGAAAGGTCTTGTAAAAATTAGGGAAATCTATTTTCTATCACTTCTGTCGGTTTATCAATTCAAGATGCTCGTTGAAGTTAGTTCGTTGGAAACAGAAGAAGAAATCTGTGAAATCTTTATCTTTTGGGAAGCTTTCTTCTCCCCTCTTCTCATCGATTCTCCTCATAAACATCTTCAAATTACTCCTTTCCTGCTTTAATCCTGTTACTTAGCAGGACTTGTTCATTGTTTTCTCATCCGCGGAGTTAATTACATTAATATTTGAGCAGCCGAGTGGTTGTTAGGACGGTAAGTTCGCTTTTTATATGGAGGCAATAAAGAGCTATGAATTATCAAAGCTTTCTGCTAAGCTCCGGAGGGTGGTCTTGGAGGTAAGCCTTTCTTTTAGATATTGTTGGAAGATAACTTGATAAGCATTCACATTCACTATTGAAACTGTTTTAACAAAATCAAAACACCTTAAACAATAAACAAAGTGAGAAAAGTGGAGAATGATTTGATTCTTTTTATTACACGAAAACGAAATAGTTGAACATTTTGGAGTGTTGAGTATTTTTTTATATTTGAGTTTTATGTCCATAGGTTATAGTGGATAAAAATTAGTAGTAGGAAGAGGAGTGGTGAAGGTGGTAGAGTGCCTGAAGAAACTAAATTGATTTTAATCATTTTGGGAGGCGGGTGTTGGTACCGCGCGCCGCCCCCCGGATCATTGATGTATTATATTCTCCGGAACCATTTATTGGATAACCGACAATTAAATCCCAGGTCCACCCCAAGTGGTTCGCTACGTTTGGTGACTTAGCAGGGATGACGGGTTGATATTAACTCGGAGTGAGGTTTTTCTAGGTCTTGGCGGCGTTTGCTTTTGCCCATATACTGCGTGGCGGGCCGGATCGGGAGAGACTGGTTGAGGGAAACTTTTTAACTTCTCCAGGCGGACTTGCAGTAGGAGGGATGGATTCATAAATTAGCCACTCCTGAACTCAAATTCCTACCCACCCCTCATACACTTTTTCTTCCTTACTTTCCCTAAAAAGAACCTTCACACAGCATCCCAAAATATGTCAAAACCGCTGAGGGTTTATTTTCCTCTGTACCTCCTGTATGGAGATAACGTATAAAAAGCACCTTTTTGAGGGATGGGTAGGAATCTGGTGGTCAGTGTTTCCAGGGGTGACGGACGTGTGAATCCATCCCTCCCTCTGCGGTACAAGGCGATGTTTCGAGAGAGTCCTGCTGGAGAGGTGAAAAGGTCTCCCTCACGCAGTCTCTCTCGATCTGGCCATCCACCGCCAAGACCCGGATAAACCCCACCTCATGGGCACCCCTGCTGAGCCACCAAACGTAGCGAACCACTTAGGATGACCTCTGGCAGAGGTGTTAGTTATCCAATAAATGGATCCCGGGGCGGAGGTACCTATACCCGCGCCTATAACATTTTCGCTGGATAACTTACACCGTCACTTTTGGTAAATTGCTAATTTTTTAGTGTTAAAACTAGCACTACTTAATTTATTTTCAAGATACTTTACAGAATATGCTTCGTAGGCTGAATAAATTGTCACATCTGCCCTATTTATGGATACTGAAACGCTGTCGGAAACATTGGCTAAAGAAGAAGGAGGTAGCGCAACATGGTATAACACCCCAAAAAAACAACGATAATCAATTTATTTATATTCTCACCATACATTTTGTTTTTTTTTTTTTACATAAATTAACCTCAATAGGACTAATGCCTGTATTGAGGTTAACAATTATAATTTGAGGATGCATTTTAAATACAAAACACAATGTAAAAACACTACTTTCAAAACACTAATATTACATACTAATTACCCATCTGGTCACTAGACCTTTCTTTTCTAGACCTTGCTTTCTCATCAACCGACCAGATGGGTAATTTGAGAATGATTTGTAACAATATTTATACCTGCCAAAAGCAAAGTAAGTTCAAAACAACTAAGGTGATACTTCGATTTGTGCAAATGGAACTCAAATATCTTATTATTTAAAAAAAAAATCTTATTATTTTTAAAAAAAACTTATTATTTAAAAAAGGACAAGGATGAAAAAATAGTATGCCAATCCTCTGTCAACATAAATTTCTTAACATTATTTTTAATTTAGTTAATTAATTGGAAGACTTAATGTAATCTGGCAGAATATTAAACATAAGTGGAGCCTGATATAAATAGTTTCTTTGGCCAAAAGATGTTTTAGTATGTATTGCCACAAAGTTCATTGTTGAGCCAATTCTAGCGGTATGGATTTGTTGGGTTCTTTCTGCAGATTTAGTATTGACTAGCTGGGTTACCCGGCTTCGCTCAGGACAATAAGATAGTGTTCTGGAATGTTGCACAATGATGTTCCCGATTTCCTATTCCTGATCATTCCACTCCTTCAACAACTTTCTACAGCTCTATGGAACCTTCTAGAACTTTCCGGAAGACTGTTCTAGAAATTTCAAGAGGGCGAAATTTTCAGCCCTTATATCTTTAAAAGCACGGCCTTTAGGTAAAAACGGATACCCTTATTCCCTAGGGGGATAGAGATCTACCACACCATATAACTCCCTTGATCGAACCGGGACTCGTTTCTGAGTTTTTGCGAGCTGCACGTTTTTTGGACTTTCTTTTATAATACATGCCATATTCAAATAAATAAAATGTTACTCCTTACATGTCCTTTCCCGTGCGTTCCCCTCCAGCGTTCCACTTCCACCTTCCCCGCTACCGCTCTCCCGCTCCCCCGTCCCGCCAACCCCCCTGGCACTGCATTTCTTGACTCCTCTCCCGCGCGGCCCGTAGCCGAAACTTTTTTCTAATACTAACATTTTTAAACTCGTGATATCTTTCTAATTAAATATCCGAATTGAAAAATTCAAAAAGTTAAATAAAGGTATTGAAGCTATCTTGAATATGAAGTAATTTATTTTGATAAGGATTAAAACCAAGATACAAATAAAGAGCCTTTCCAAGCGGCGACATATTAATTAAAATTTTAAAATAAAAGAATACTTTTTGTGGCATAACCATAATAGTTAGACATATGCTGCCACGACCTTTTTTGTAAATAATAATGTGTTCTATATAGTCGTACTACATTATTTTATTCTATCATCAATAGTTTTCGCAGCGCACGCGATTTAAATAATATTTTAGGTAATTTTTTTACAGCCTGGGTAACATTATTGAAGTTTTAGTAAGGATGCCTATTTTTGTTAAAAATATAATATAGCCTATGTCACCCAGGGATAGTGTAGCTTCCCAACAGTGAAAGAATTTTTCAAATCGGTTCAGTAGTTTCGGAGCCTATTCGATGCAAACAAACACACAAACAAACAAACAAACAAACAAACAAATATTACCTCTTTATATAGTGTGTTAGATAAAAAATCTACAAATTATTTTAATGGTGTACAGCTGTTTTATACACATAACATTAGATTCCTTGTAAAGTAGTTTCGATGGATAACGAATTTTTTTTTTGTACATGACTTTAAGAATTAATTTGTGAGCAATATTTAGTGGTTCTACATTGGACTTTAGATAGGATCCCCAGCATACTATATTGTAAGAAATCAATAAATTGTTTCTTCAAACTTTTATTCTTGTTTACGATAATACTCGTAGGACATGAAATATTTAACAAATCTATGCATATCTGTTTGACCATCGGAAAGATGAAATCTTGAGCTCCTAACATTACAATAGCAACAGCAATTTAAAAATTAAAATAATGGTCATCATTGGACGTCAACATCGCATTGAAATGTCACAAGTTCGTCCGTGATAATTTGACGACCATTGGACCTTCACAACTGCGACCACTTACTCTCGGAGGCCTTCCTCTCTCGGAGGCTTTACACCGAAGGCTTTCTCATCAACCGATCATCAATAAACTTTAATGATTCAAGATGGCGTTTCCCGTCAATAAAACAAACGGTGATCGGCAGAACGTGATGGTCGTTTTTTTGTTCGCCCCATGCCTGATTACGAGTCGTGTTTTTTCGGCACATGTGGATGAATTCGAGTATGGATGGACACAAGACAGTATTACGTATGGATATAGTTTGCTGGATACTCAAAGTTTATGGCGCAAAATGCCGGATTGTAAAAGTTAAACGTGGTTACTATGTATGCAATAATAATTGAATAGGAATGTGTATAATATTGTATTGTACAAAAAGCCATCTTGGTGATGTACGGCGGTGGTGGTCGGGTTTCCGAAGCACGTGAGAGGATATTACCTGTGGCGGTTTTATCATACGGTTAAGTAATGAGCGGTAAATCAGTTCTTATACGAATTTAATGATAAGTTTTTTCTGCAGTAGACACAATGATGCTCGTCATTTAAAGTGCGCGTTAAATAATGATTTGTGCCGAAGTTAACAATAATTTTAAATAAACATTAATACATGAGTTTCAGTATTTTAAGAAAACACCTTTTCGGTGGATACCATTATTCAGACTATCCAAATAATGAAAATAACAATAATTGTGTTAAAATTGAAGCTTATTAGATTTGTCAAAGAATTTATATATAAAAATGCAAAATCAATCATTTTGTATTTTAAATACATGTATTATTTATATTGAGGGATCAGTAAGATTTATCGGTCCAGTTAGGAGTTCTACCGAGCCGAACCCTCTGATATGAAAATATCTGGAGTCAGTGAATTATTTTCCCTTTTGGTCTCTGGTAGATTTAAATGTTATCCTTGTATTGTTTTGTATTTATTATATGTATATAGTGCACTTACATGGATTGACTAGATGATCATTTATGGAAAAGTGTATGGAAGGGTTTAGTTTTTCCTGTGGGGAAGATTTAACCCAGACATAAAATCGGAAGCATTAAAAAAAAAACGAATAACTTATAACTTCAGACGTTCAATAGTAAGCACATATTAAATGGTGACTTAGCTCATAACAGGTATTGTACTGTACACGTGTTTCGTATACCTACCCATCGATTTATTAACTCCTATTTCATTATTCAAAAGTAATATTCATAGAGATTTGAAAACCCAGAATAACGCTTAGATAGGTACGAGAAAAAAAATCCATCTTTTTATTTCTATATTTTCTATTCATACACACATCTTGGAAAGAAAGGAGTGAAGGAATCAGGGGGTCAATGTTCTAGGAGTGACGGACGTATGAATGCACCCCCCCCCCCCCCCCCCACTGTGGTGCAAGGCAATGGGCCAAGAGAGTCCGTCAGGAAGAGGTAAAAAGTTTTCCTTCAACCAGTCTCTCTTAATCCGGCCCACCACGCAGTAGGTGGGCAAAATCATATGCAATTGAGTGTATTTGAGATATTGATAATTAACACATTTATCAAATATCTACGTGAAGCATAGATATTTGTAGGATCAACTTAATTTAAAAAAACCGAGTTATGTGAATTATTTGAAGCAGGTTACACAATATTTGTTACCAGTTTGAGAACGTCATATTTTCCTGGCCTGTGTGTGACTCTCCAACACAACAAGTCATGAATCGATGGTTCCCAAAGTTGAGAAGACATGGTGATTAGCGCTCGCCAAACAAACAAGTAAACCCGACAACCAGTGAAAAATTTCTCACTAGGATTCGGCCCATCGATGCTTTCAGGTCTAAGAGATGCCTATACATGTACCTAACTCAGAATCACTTTCCTCTTACAGATTTACGTGTGAACAAAATAAGTGTTAAAATATTGTAATTTTAATTTTTAACTTTTAGAGTAAAACCTCAAATTGTAACATTTAATTAAATGAAGACAATGTTAGCGAAACTCAATCGAAAATCTGGAAACAGAAAAATCAGAAAAAGATATTGGCACCTCTGGGACTCGAACACCCGGAAAGCAAGAGGTCCTGATTGAGTTTCGCTAACATTGTCTCATTTAATTAAATGTTAAAATATTGTATTAGCTTGCTGATAGCTTCACTTTACTAAGCAGTTACACACCCTGTATAAATTTCTGTGTAAAATGTATTATTCGGGATAAAAAATGTAGAACAAACAATTTCACCTTTTTGACAGCTAGATTCAGATATTTAAGAATCCCACTTTCTGACAACACGAAATTTCAATTTCCAACGCGCAATTACTGTATAATTTCTTGGCTAAAACTGAAGAAAAATAATATAAATAAGTTTTAAATATATTGAACTAGCTGATTCCCGGCATGCGTTGCTATGCCATTTTTAATAAATAAATTGTTTCTCCCTGCGTGTCCTTTCCCATTCGTCCCGTTCCCTTTCTGCCTCCCCTTCCTCTTCCGCATCCCCTTCCCCTCTTGCGTTCCCACTCCTCCTCTTTCATCTTTCCTCTCCCCACTCCACACCCCCCTTCCCGCGAACCCCCCTCCCAAGTTCCCCTCCCCCCTTCCAGGTTCCCCACCCCCCTCCCGCATTCCATACATTCAGTTTGCAAATAGCTCGCGTACCACCTATTGCAATTTTTTATACACATTTCATAATGCCAGAGCTCACCGGTAGTTACATACAAGCCTTGTCCTGACAATAAGGAACACAAAAAAAAGAATTCTGCGATTCATATTTTATTTATATCGATAGATTATACAAACACAATAATAAATAGAGCGTTTTATGTAACAAATAACTATTCCCATGGAGATTACAAACATAAATATCTACAACCCAACACCACCGGGAACCTTGTACGTAGCCGGCGCGCAACAAATTACAACTGCGTTCAACAAATATTTAGGTAAATGCAGACTGATATTCGATCAGCGGTCATTTTCTGCAATACAAAGGCCAACCTGGCGAAAAACATCTCAGTGTCATTGCGGCCACGCTTGACGTATGAACTATTGACACTGCGCTGATATATTATTATTATTTTGTGAAAGCCAATGTAGAAATAAACTATGTTTATGCCAACTCCTTGGCTGCCAATATGGTTGCCATTTTTTATAGATCGAACTTTCAAGTAAGAGCGGTCAATGTATTAATCAGCTTAATGGGTTAGTTTTAACTTTTAACTACTGAATTAAATAATAATTATTATTATAATATTTGGATGACTTGTATAGCGCCTTTTTTGTGAAAAATCACCTCAAGGGTACTGGTTGAGCCATGTTAGGATTGAATATTTAATTTGGATTTAGAATTAATTTTAGATGATTGGAACTTTCCTGTACCAATATTATTGAACTGCATTATTTTTTTTAACATTTAACATTTTGTTATAAGACAAATTGCTAGGTACTTTAATGGGGCTGCTATTTGCTAGGTATATATAACAGTTAGGCTAAGGTGTACCTAATGTAATGGATTGACACTGGATGTGTTTAGTGTTTTACCTACTATGTGGTCATGTTATTCATGACATAAACACCGCTTGTTAAGTGGGTGCATTAAATATTAAAGTTACAGGGTATAATTAATATCACAGTCATCAGCTTTATTCCCGTATTGGAAACTTGGACGCCAAATCTTGTTTGATACAAGATATGCTGAGGCTGCGCAGTAGGCAGGCAAGAGTTACTCCCGTAAGGGCGCGGGCATAGTTCTTTAACATTGTTGTGAATCATGGAAAAGTTAAATAAAATAATGGATTTGTAATAAAAGTTGTATTGAAAATATAAAACATGTTTAAATTTCATACCTGTGGACCAACCTACTCGTGAGCTATCTAACTAGAGCCTATCAACACTTGATGCGACGATTCGGGATCCCAAATGAGGAGTATCCATCTCCCTCTCGTAGCATCAGCGTCTGGTCTGCAAGCTCCTCCCTCCTTCCTGGATGAGTAAGTGGATTGAGAACACCTTGCACCACGACGTCCTCTAACATGTGGTAGGTAGCGGTAATACATTCCATCAGATTGTGAAAATACTCGCCGTTAAAGATACGGCTAGGTTATGTGTCGTCAAATTAACTTTTATCCATCTTGTTGGTCGATGGATGATAACTGTAAACTTCGATTCTATAAAAACTAGGTCGGACATGCCGCCATTAATATGTCGGGAATTTAAACTCGGATTACCCGGTAAATATACTTCAACAGACGCGATCACTTTCTACCGGCTGTGAATTTTAGCGTTACGATCACATATTTAAATTATTTATTAAAACTGCCGCCGATTATTCAATAATTATTTAACAATCCATTTTATTGACTTGTCGAAACCGTGTCATGCCTCCCTGGCACGAATTCAAGAAGTGACGAGCGCGACACAGAACCCCCTATGGTTTGAAAGTTAAACTCTTCCGGAGAAAAGGTGTATCCATTAGTGGTCAGTTAAAATTTATTAAGTACCTATTATATAATTAATCCGGGCAAGGTAGTTATTTTCATAACATTTTCCCCGTTCTCGCGTAAATGTTCGACCCCGAACATACATAGGTCCTATGCTGTCTAAAAGCTTAACAATTGTGTTGGTCCACCGGTTCCTAAAAACAGTAAAATTCAAAACAGAAACACAATAGAAATAAAAACAATAATCATTGTAGTTAATTACAAAAATAATAATACATTGTAGTGAGAATACCATTTCAATCATTCACTATTATATTATGCTCTATGGCATCACTTTTTCCTATTATCGGATTATAAACACTTTTTATAAATGTTGAACAACCTTCACTTTTCACTGAATTTAAATGAAAAAGAAAACCTGCCTATACTAACTAGGTCTCACAGTTGAAATAATAATAATAATAATTGAGAAAAAAAATTATACAATGTCAATACATAATTAATTGTTTTGTTTTGTTTTGTTTTGCTTTGTTTTTATAGATAAGACATTTTTAATAGATACATATTTTTTTGTTTGTTTACAATTGAATTAAAACTTAATATGAATAATTGAAATTTAGTTACGAGACATTTTTGTTTAATAGTCTTTCTTATGTATGAGACTTTAATTTAAGACTTATTTCAATGATGCTTGATACTTGATATGAAGAATCATGATGTTTTTGAGTCATGTGTGACTAATTGTATGGGCTTGAATTTTATTGGCTCTAACGTAGAGTATAACGTAAGACAATATAAAGGCGTGCACGTATTAATTGAGACTTGATATATTTGAGAAAAATAATTGTGATTTCCTGGAAATCACCACCATTAGTACCGTGTGAAAAAGAAGTACATACAACTCGATTTCAAATAGAGTTTATGAAATACTTGTAGAATGTTGTGTTGGGGTTGCTAATAAAACTCCAAGAACAACCCGAACCACAACAAGTTTCACACCACGTAGTACTGCGTATGCACATGGATCAGTGGCAAACAGTCCTTCCGCCTCCCATAGGAATAACCCGTCTATAGACAACGGATCCACTGCCCTCCGACTGATGATGTAGCACACTGTGTTCCGTACCTGAGTCAGCAGCTCAGGGTTTGATGAGCAGACAGCAAGCATCTCTCGCCCTCTGTCTGTCATGTAAAGTAAACGTAATCGACACCGGATCGATACGTTGCGGTTGGGGTACAAACCCACCCTTACCTTTGGAACTAATAAGGAATGGTAAGTTTAACTCCAGGACCCAGTTGATCAGACTGAATATACCTCAGTTTACTCCCCTCCAATGATAATGGTAAGTTGAACACCAGGACCCAGTTGATTAGACTGAATATACCTCCGTCAACTCCCATCCAATTATAATAATGACGTTGCGTCATTTTTCAATATTTTCTCCAAGTCTTAGCACATTTGGTGTAAATTGTCCTTTATTTGTAAAAGAATGATAATAAATATCACATATGTCATTGTTGACAATTACTTGATTGTACTTCAATTCAAAACATTTTTTCAGAATTGTTATTAAAAATTATGCCGTTGTTTTAAAAATGAAAAATGTCTCTTTTTTTATTTTTGTTGTTATTGTTGTTGTACGTTTTGTATGATGATGTTAAAAAAATCTTTAATTGAATTTTATATGTATTGAAAATTTATTAAATTTATTCGGATGTTTGGCCCGACTCTTGGAAACTATCATATAACTTAGCTATATAAACTCGGCTTTGCAGAATTTACATTTTTTTAAAGTCAATGATTAGATTCTCCATGTTGATGATATGATATTTTAGACTGAATTATTTACTGTTCAATTTTTTTATTTATTAGTATCGTTTTCTGAATGTATGGGCTTGAAAAACGATTGGCTCCTTCTATGAGTCCAATGTAATATAATTTAAAGTATTGGATAGCGTATGTTGTGACTTGTTTTTGAGAATACTCAAGTGATTTATTTATCACTTGTGGTATGTCCAATAATGATCAGCGTGACAACGGACCTTCTACCTCCGGCAGCCTAATCATCTGCGGCAATAGATCCTCCGCCTTCACTCTGATGCTGGAGCATACTGTTCCGAAACGTCAGGCAACGGCCCTGCTATGGCACAGACTCTATAATCTGTCCATAGTTACTCCGTCTCCCGGAATGAGGATGAACGATCGAAGGATTCGAAGCGTTACGAATAGGTAGCGGCATACACTACTCTCATCCCTTCGGAACACGTGGACAAAATATGGAAAAGTATCAATCTCCAATTGTACTTCCATAATTTTATAATGATGTGTTAATTGATGTTATATTGTATCTCGCGGTACTTTAAGCACGGCAGGAAAACAAAACCAGAATAACTACATCGATGTCCGAGAAAAAAAAAAATTTTTGAAAAGAAAGAAAAAAACTTTGAATTCTCTAAGTCCACAAACTACCGAAACATTATGCCCGTTTTAGTAAATAATGAAAAAAACTGAATTTAAGAAAATGTCACAATTGACAATAATTGTTTTTTTAAAAAATTTATTTGTAATTATGTATATTGGTATACAAACGATTATTTCGACCGTTCTAGAATCTTGTGGTGATAGGCCCACCACCTCAAAAAACTAGACAGAAAGAAACTTTCTAACCAGCATTGGTAACCCTGAAATTTCTGCATTCCTTGCGCAAAGAATGAGAGAAAATCGAGTGACTCCATGTTAGCTCTATGTATGTCCTTATTTAAATTTTGTTGGTATAATAAATCTTTGCTAGATTTGTTAATGATGTAATGTATAAAAATTGACATCTTGTAAAAAAAACATTATTTATGAAAAATAAAATAATGGTTATTATTATACTTGTTGATGATGATGATAACAAGTGAAGATCTAAAAAAAAATTTATTTTGAGAAAAAAATAATTTTGACAACCCTGATTTTTGAGAGAAAATATTTTTTTAAAGTTGAATAAACTTTTAAATTTGTGGCAACCTTGATTTGTTCAGTACAAAATTTATAAATTTTGTGACATCCTTGATTTGTGTTTGATAACATTTAATGATTTGTGGCAACCTTGATTTAAAAAAAAAAATTGCGGCAACCTTGATTTGTTCCTAATAGTTGCAAAGATAGTTCATATCTCTAATGAAATGCCCTGTATAATAGGTACCTTTTACTAATAATAATTTAGTATATTATGACGTAGCTTTTAGTAAACAATATTAAAAAAATAATAATAAGTACCGATTTATCCAAAGTATTTAGATTTTCAAACCCGTGTTAAAATGTAAATAGACCGACTGCTACCGTCGTCTATAGTTTTTTTTTTAAATCAAGTTTGACATTAGAAAATAAACAATCAACAACAAAATATTTGTGACAGCTGTCAGCTGTTATTAAAATAAACTTCTTGTCTCGTAACTATTTAATACATATGAAATGATACTATATCATATAAATTATAAATGATCCCTTTAATAAAGTCATTCGTTTGTAATTGCATAATAATCAAAAATATTTGCATGCTTTGATTTCATCATGGCAGATGACAATGTACACAGTTTGACAGGTATTTGCACGTGTTTTAGACAATGATGTAGGTACATATTTTGAAACATAAACAAATCATTTGTTTGATAATATTTAAAATATTAATAATGTAGGTAATTTTATTTTCCACTAAGTCATAATTTGAATGTGTACCGGCATTATATAAAGCTTGAATAAGATTGTGCAAATATATTTTTTAAATGTTTGTACTACATGTACCTTTTATTATAATTAAACTGAAAAGTTATCATTATTACTGAAAAGTTATTTGTTATTTTGATGAATGTACCTCCGTAATTTTGAACATAATGTCACTTAGTTCTCAATAAATCTTTATAAACATTTGAATAATTATTAATATTTACCTTATATTCTTATTTAACTTCATAATATAATTGTTTTGACAATTGTAAATGTCATAGGCAAATATAGACAAGAATATGTCATAGATAATAATTTATGTTATTTCTAAAATAACCACTATTGATTGGATTCGAATAAAATAGTTTTTAATGCATATTGTAACATTGTATATAACCATAATACATTTTTCTGACCATTTATTTGTTCAATGGCAATGACAATTCAATAGAGGTTATGTTGATTGTACGTTGTTGTATTTCAGGTTATGAACATTGAATATCAGATTGAAAACATTGAGAAATCATTATAGGTTATGAAGTAAATTTTGTGACAGTAATATATTAAAGCAAAACAAAACAAAACGTGAGGCAAGTTTAGAAATACATATAGGGCATGTTTATATAATGAATTTAAAATTTCAAAGATTCACAACAATGAAAAATATTCGTTTTTACCACTTGGTGCGCCAAATTGTTATAGGACAATTTGGTGGGGGCATAGTTCTTTAACATTGTTGTGAATCATGGAAAAGTTAAATAAAATAATGGATTTGTAATAAAAGTTGTATTGAAAATATAAAACATGTTTAAATTTCATACCTGTGGACCAACCTACTCGTGAGCTATCTAACTAGAGCCTATCAACACTTGATGCGACGATTCGGGATCCCAAATGAGGAGTATCCATCTCCCTCTCGTAGCATCAGCGTCTGGTCTGCAAGCTCCTCCCTCCTTCCTGGATGAGTAAGTGGATTGAGAACACCTTGCACCACGACGTCCTCTAACATGTGGTAGGTAGCGGTAATACATTCCATCAGATTGTGAAAATACTCGCCGTTAAAGATACGGCTAGGTTATGTGTCGTCAAATTAACTTTTATCCATCTTGTTGGTCGATGGATGATAACTGTAAACTTCGATTCTATAAAAACTAGGTCGGACATGCCGCCATTAATATGTCGGGAATTTAAACTCGGATTACCCGGTAAATATACTTCAACAGACGCGATCACTTTCTACCGGCTGTGAATTTTAGCGTTACGATCACATATTTAAATTATTTATTAAAACTGCCGCCGATTATTCAATAATTATTTAACATTCCATTTTATTGACTTGTCGAAACCGTGTCATGCCTCCCTGGCACGAATTCAAGAAGTGACGAGCGCGACACAGAACCCCCTATGGTTTGAAAGTTAAACTCTTCCGGAGAAAAGGTGTATCCATTAGTGGTCAGTTAAAATTTATTAAGTACCTATTATATAATTAATCCGGGCAAGGTAGTTATTTTCATAACAATTTTTTTTCACAAATGTTTTTTGTTTGTTTCTTAACGCTGTACACTCCCAACGATTGCACTGCCTGAAGTCAGTGGAATGTTGGCATTCCCTAATGGGGTAGTGAGCCTGAAGGGAGTGGGGAGGGGAAAAAGATGTGAAAAGGAAAAGTCCTTAACTGCCCAATACCTAATAATTTTTTATATATTAATTTGAAAAAAAAAAACATCCAAAATGTCACCCGAGAACAAAATTTCATGTACATTTCTTCCTCCAAATAATGCCAGGAATCACTAGCTAGAGTATGTCAAGTGTGTCCCTTAACACATGATTGTACAAAAATGGTTGTACAAAACCTGCCTCTCTAGGCGAACCTGAATTTAAGTAGAATTTTTAGAAAATATGTTCTAAAGATATTTGAATTGGGACTTTTTTAACACTTAGTGCGATGATACCATGGAAAAGTTTTTTCGACTGCTTGATTTATAGATGCCTATGCCATCTTTCTTGAGATGTATAAAAATTAAAACACAAAAAGTTTACGGAATTAGCGCGAATATACCCAAAGATTATTAGATACATCTACAAAGATGATAGGCCCTGAGGGATTTTTTCCCTTAGTACTTGTGGAGCTAAAGCAGAAAAAATAATATTATAATATATTCCTTCTTCCATCCACAAGCAAATGCTTTTAATGGAAGATAAGTAATATTATAATATGTTCCATTTTTTTTAATATCAATAATAAAAACTATTTATATACTTTTATACATACTAATTCCAAAAAGCTAAATTAGTTCTGAATCTTAAAAGTACTGAGCACATTCACATGTTATTTGCTTCCTGCATGTGCGCAAGCGTAAGCAGAAACATTTTTATCGTTTGTTGGTTTTAGGTAGAAATAAACAGAGCAGGTAGGTACATAGTAGGTAGGCTGCCGAGTTAACGTAGCGTAGTGATCCCGCCGAGGCGACCTCTGCTCGCTTATGTACCTCCTCGTGTTGTGGTCTGGACTCACTGCCTCACTTCGCCAAAAGGTCAACGGTGAATATTTACTGGTCGTATGTCAGCGCAGACGACCGCAGGTTATGTACTCGCTTTATGTCATGGTGGTAACACAATATAAAATTTTATGTACTTGTGCGTAAACACAAAAGTACGTAAACTTGTTTGTGTGATATCTGGATGTAAAATATTGTGTAGGATGAACTGTGTCTGCGTGAACTATGTCTGCAGAATTGATAGGTCAATACAACAATTTTCAGCTCTCCAGCTTTGTTAATGTCATGTATTAAGAAGTACCTAACCGCATGGCATTTTGTACATTCAAAACAAACGTATTTCCCAATTTCCTCTCTGGAACCTAACCTAACAAATACTATAAGAAGTAACTAATCAAAAACGAAAACGTGGGGACAAATCAGTATTTGATATTTATATTACCTTAAAAAATATTTGCACCAGTGTCAAAATCCAGAGAGGAAATAGGGGACTATGTTTGTAAGGAGAAAACACATTTATACGAGTACAATAAGTGGGGAATTTTACAAGGAGTAATATAACCACTATAATCACAACTCATGCAACATTTTCGAATTACTGTGGTGGTAGTAGGAGGTTTTCAAATATTTTCGGGCTATTCGTAACCCGGAAATCTTTATCTTTCTTTTTAAAATTGAACAAAAAATATAGAAAAAAAAACATTAATAATTTCAGACAATTTACACGAAAATCCAAAAGAACATTTGTGTTAAAAATAAAAGAAATTTGATTTTCATTATGCATGCAGAATTAATATAAATAGGTCGTCTAAAGTGGCTTCATCACATTTTGATAATGCCTTCAGGAGGCAAAACGGTTGACGTAATAAATAATGAACCTTTTTTTTAATATTTCTTACGGCATTTTTAGAATTTCTTAGAAACCTAAACGTGTTTTTTTCCTTAGTAGATGCATTCGTTTCGTGATTTTTTGTAGCAATCTTATGCAAATTGTAATTAGTCGGTAAACATGGCATCAATATTTGCTAGTTATGTATTTCCATCATTGGTAGTTAATAACTTGATGTTATTGATTAAACGACTTAATGACACGGTGGCTCTTGAAATAGATGCAAATAATTGCATCGAGACAATGCATCGTGATTTATAGCCAAGATGTAAAGTCGGTGACACAATAAGATGAATGCTATAAGAGGCTGTGATTGAGACCAAGTTAATTGTTGTCATGAATAATTTGCATATCAATAAGGCAATCAAAAATAATTTGTTGTCATTAAGTACGTCTCTACGATTCGTTATTTTATTATTAGCTTAAATACTTTTCTTATATAAAATCGTAAACTGTTTTGTTGATTCTTCATTCTGTCAAAAAGGATCGCATTTCTTTGCAGATCGAACAACTTATTTAGAATTGAAACTTGAAAGAGGCGTACTCGTATGATGAAATTAAACAAACTTTAAACATTTCTTCTTTAGAAAATCGTAGAAAGGACTCGGATCTTATATGCATTTTCAAAATTATCAACAGTATTACTGACCCCCTCCTATGTTACAACTCATCCAGTTCAACATCTCTTCCCGAAGACTCCGAAATAATTAATTGCTCTTCCTCAATCAACATTCTACTATCTATGGATAGCATTCTCCTTTATCCAGAATGTCGAGACTTGTCAACACAAATCAAAGCATTGCATTTTTTGGTGTAAGCCTAAATGACTTTCGGCAGTCGATACGCAAAGTCTTTTTATATCCATCTTCAAGCTACTTGTAGTTATCTTCTATGTGTACTTTTATATTATATGTATTTTGTCAATGCTCTCCATCTATATGTGCTCTCCTTTCATTGTCATCTATCTTTTTTTTATTCGTGTTATTGTTATATTGTTAATGGACTATTTGTCCGTAAATAAATAAATAAATACTACACTGGAAATCCAAATACGCGCATAACTCTACGTTTAAGTCAAACTCACAACGCATTACGAGATTTAGATATTTTCAAACTTTAACTTGAAAACATATAAAAAGCAGATACGTTTAATTTTTGTGAAAATTGTACTATCATTAACCGTAGTTTATTATTTTATTGTTTTGAATCCCGCGACAAAATACCCCCATAAAAATATCGTCCGACCAAAATGTCCCTCGACCTAATATCCCAAAGATAAAATATATTTCCACTACTCTGAATTCTTTCTTATGACTATTTTTTAATATAAATTTATGGTTTCTTGTAGATATTGTTTATAATATAGTGGTTTATGCAAAGTGATCGGTTATTCATTATATAAATTTATTGTATTTACAGGATGTTTGTATTACTTTTGTCCCATTTTACTATATTTGAACCATAATTTATTTCTTTACAGGATGTCAGTATTATTTTTTCCCATTATACTATTTTTGAACAATAATTTATTTTCTTTAAATGATGTCAGTATTATTTTTTCCCATTTTACTATTTTTGAACAATAATTTTTTGTCTTTACAGGATGTCTGTATTATTTTTCTACTATTTTAGTATTTTTTAACAATAATTTATTCTTTCTTCAAATTTTGCAAATTCACTTTGTGGCACCATTTTATTAATTAAATTATTAAAACACTTTGTTTTTACCACAATAATCTTTATTTAAAAAGTCGACATGTTTCAAGAACGATGTTCTCTTCATCAGGACATTATATGTACTAAAAACTAAATTATCAAGCATAGAAAGACAGGCGTGGGTGGAAATGGAATTAGTTGGAGGGGGGGGAGAGGGGCGGAAAGGGGAGGAGCTTAGAAGATAGACAGGAGGGGAGGGGGTTGCTTAGAAGACCATAGACAAAATTACAATTGAAATATGTTTAAAATAGGGTTATTCACAAAATTAATTTGGTTATTAATAATATTTAAATTTCTATTGACATTTTTCCTAATTTCTAATATTTCTAAAAGATCTAATTGAAAACCACTAACGTTATTGTGTAAAATTTTAAAACCAGTATTTATATCAAATGAATGGTTAAATTCAATTAGATGGTTAGCAAATTCCGAATAATTATTGCTATTTAGACATCTCAAGTGTTCCTTAATCCTCGTTTCAAAATTTCTGCAAGTTTTACCTACGTAAAAATGATTGCAATCATTACAATTCAATTGGTAAACTCCGGATTTTTTCATTTTTTGGTCTTTGTCCTTGTTATTTAAAATATAATTTTTCAATTTATTATTGGTATAAAAAGCTGGCTGTATTGTATTAGAGATTTTTTGCCCGATTAAATTGGAGGTTTGATGATTTACAAACAATATTTTTCTCCATTGTTTTTTGATATTATCACTAAGCAATGGGTAAATGTAGGACAAATGAAATTTTTTCTTATATTTTTTGTTCAATATGTCGTCTATTAATTTGGGGTTATAACCATTATTAGATGCAATTATTTTAATTGTGTTAAGCTCAGCTTTGAAATTATTTGGGGATAGCGGGATATTAATTAATCGATTGATCAAATAATGGAAAGCTAAGAGTTTTTGTGAAAATGGATGGTTAGATGAGTTGTGAATAATTATATCAGCCTATGTTTCTTTTCTAAAAATATTAAATTCAATTTTATTTTTAACAGTTAGGTTTAAATCTAAGAAATTTATGCTACAATTAATTCCTATTTCTAATGTAAATTTAATGTTTTTATTAATTTTGTTCAAAAAATTAAGGAACACTTGAAGTTGTCTTTTGGTGCCGGTCCATATACAAAAAATATCATCTACGTAACGTTTATAAAAATACACATATTTAAGTAATAAGGCAGAACTATTAAATATTTTATTTTCTATATGGTTTAAAAATATATCAGCTACCAAGCCACTGGTACTTGACCCCATTGCCAAACCGTCTTTTTGTTTGAAAATGTTATTATTAAATTGAAAGAAATTTTGGTTTAAAACTACATTAAGACATTTAAGTAAATCCTGGGCTAAGTCATTAGGTAATTTTGAGAAATTAAGTAAGTTATTTATAATTGTTTTGCTTTCTTCAACTGGGACACATGGAAACAGGTTAACAACGTCAAAAGATACTAATAATGCATTATCGGGGATTTCCAGACCTTTCAAGTGCTCAACTAATTGTAGGGAATTCTTAATTGTATACTTAGGTTGAAAAATATTTGATTCAATTTTAATAGTATTTAAAGTTGACGCTAATTTATAGCTAGGAGCATTGCAATTGGAAATTACCGGTCTGATTGGTTGAGTCTTCTTGTGAATCTTTAGTAGACTCTATAATTTGGGATTTTTGTGGATTTTTTACAGTTATTTTTTTATTTCTAAATAAATTAACAATTTTATCACTTTTACAAGTTTTTAAAGTGTCCATTATCAATTCCTGACATTTATTAATTGGGTTTGTTTTTACTATTTCAAAGTTATCACCTTGTAGAAAGTCCATAGTTTTATCAATGTAATCACTTTTGTTGATAATAATCACCGAGTTTCCTTTGTCCGCTTTAGTAATGATGAGGTTTTTTTCCTTTGTAACCTTCGATATATTGATTGCGTGCATTTGTTCTGACGTATACTGTATTTTGTTAAAGTTAGATTTAGGATTGATGTTTTTTATCACTTCACCCAGTACCGGATTATCCCTAAGGCAGAGTAGGCAACTGCCTAGGGGCCCCGCATCGGCTGGGGGCCCCGCGCCCCAAGAAAAAATAACTTGCGTCGACGGTTCGACACACAATTAGTGAGCAACTCCGGCGCACTTTTGGAAAAAGTCAGCTTTCAAGATTTTTTAAACATTAAAATTTTTTTAATACGAACATTTATAGGTTAATAACATTACATGCATTAAAGAAAACAACAAATTATAATAATTAGATTAATACCCAATAACTGTTCACATCACGCACAAATAATAAATAAAGAGTCAATGATTAAAACAAATATTTAAACATATCTAGTTGTATTTTACTTTACTTTCCTTCGTATCAATGGGGATATGATTATAGGTGCCGTGTGTGGTTTATATTTGCATTTGTTTTGTTTTGTTTTTCGTTGCTTTTATTTCTAATGTTTAAAATATAAATGTTGTACAAGCTTTAGTGTGCACTACCTATCTGCTTGCTAAAATTCTTTGTTTCTCTTCATACCAAGGTTGTCTGGAAGAGATCACTTTAGTGATAAGACCGCTCATTGTACTATTGTATTCGTTTATTTTTTTTATTGTATGGGGGTGAAGGCATACCTTCGAAATGTAGTAAAAAAACAGATTAATTGTGAATAAAATTACGTTGTGGTAGAAAAAAAAAAGTTTGGAAGTTAGAAAAGGGTAAAGTGCAGTGGCGGACTAAGCCCGTCAGAGGCCCGGGGTGGAAAAGCTGGATGAACCGCTCCCCCCCCCCCCCCCCCCAGTTTAAGAAGTTGATGTATTTTTACAAGCTTTTTCTTCAGTTCACATGGGCCTCTGACTCTGGGGGGCCTCCAAACGCCTCCACGTTCCTTTGATCAAATCCTAAACAAGGCTTTAAGGCACCAGGTCACTGTAAAAAAATATTCATTTTTAAAAATTAATTTTCTGAAGATGCATTTGTTAATAATGCTCTCACCAAATATTTTAAGGAAATTCGTAAAATTGACGGAGATACCTACAGCATTTTATATGAAACCATTTTAAACAGTTTGTATGTTGAATCAACGTTCAGCAAAACTTTGAACGCGTTTTTCTCGTAACTGCTTTTTTCAACACGGTTGACAACATATTAGAAAACCTATACGTCCGATTTGCATGTACTAAATCTTAAACTGTTAGTAAATCCAGTCAGTATGGCACCACCTAGGAATTTTTTTATAATGGGCCCCCTTCTATTTTTTTTATGAACAATGAAAATTTTACAAAAAAAAATCGAAATTAAAATTCGTTGGTCCGCCATTTTTCCTTATTTTTAAACAAAATTCACCTACGTGGTAAAATAGACACTAGATTTTCAAACAGTTTAAGACCTGCAAATCGGATGTATAGAGGTTAAAAAATGTGTTAACAAAGTTTAGAGAAAAACACATTCAAAGTTTTGCTGGAGGATAATTCAACATACAAACTGCACTGAAGAACCTACGGTTGTAGCGAAACCCGGTCGGCATATAGTATATGTATAATAAAAGTGGTGTTTACTAAGTTATTGTTTCACATAAAATGCTGTATCTACGTCAATTTTTCGAATACCTTTAAAACATTTGGTGAGAGCATTTTTAACAAATGCGTCTTTCAGAAAATGAAATAAAAAAATAAAATTACAAAAATTTTTTTTTACATTGTCCGCCTTAAGTGGGAAACACCAGACAAAACCGGAAATATGTCGTTTTTAAATCAAATTTTAGACGTATTGACTCTATTTCTCCATAAAATTATAAATTGATTTCGAAAGACTGTTCTTTTATCTAGTAAAGCTAAGTTTTAAATTTTGAGAAAATATGTTTATTTTTAGTACATTAGGGTTTTACCGTAGGGTGTTGGCAGATTTGTTAAATTTTCAAACAAAATTTTGTATTATACAACACATATTTCAAATTATATAATCATGGAGTAAAATAAATCAATAAATTATCTGAGAAAGATATGTTTCAGAATTTTAATTTTAGTTTAAATAAAATCATTAAAAAAAGATCCGCTCATATATTTAAAAAAAAAAACATTTTTTATTTTGCTAAGACATTATTGAAAAATTATAAATACGTATGATCAAAAAATAATTAGAAAAATTACATAATTTGAATAGTTTTATCATCACGAGTTTGTGCATTTTTTAATTTAGGTATTTATCAAAGCAAATATTGTATATGAAATAATATCGATATTGAGCTATTATGTTAAAATGCTGGTATGGAGAATAATTAATTTTACTCATCGGAACCGCCCTGATTAATGGCATTAAAGCCTTGTTAAGGATTTGATAAAGGGGACATGGAGGCGTTTGAAGGCCCCCGAGGACCAGAGGCCAGGGGCGGGCCGCTCCCCCCCCCCCCCCCCGTTAGTCCACCATTGGTAAAGGGGCCCCAAGACGTGCATTGCCTAGTGGCCCCGACATGGTTAATCCGGCCCTGACTTCACCACATTTGTATTGAAAGGATTTTGCTTCTTTAAATAATGCACAATTAATATCTACTGCCAAATACTTATTTTGTTATTATTTTTTATGTGAAGATTATGATTTAATCCTTTTGATAACAAATTTAGTTCTTCCTTTTTAAACTTATGTTGAGTTAAGTTGATGACACGGTTATGGAATTAATTTTTATTTTTTTCACTGTTATTAATGTGTTGATCATTATTAGCAGATGAGTTTATTATTAAATTATTATTAGTAGTTATCAAAATGTTGTTTTTAAGTTTTTCAGGATTATTATTACACAATTTAACAAGTTTTTTTATAATATCTTTCTTATTTTTGAAAGCTTTAATGCTGGCGATACATCTAACGTGATCATCGAATAAACACCATTCAACTGGATGCAAGTTACTAGCGAGATCCATGTGTAAACAAAGTGTTTTAATAATTTAATTAATAATTTATTCTCTTTACAGGATGTCTGCACCATTTTTTTTCCAATTTTTTGATAGGTTAAGTTAGGTTTTAGTAGATATTATGTTAGGGGATATTTTGTTTTTTGAAACGCGTGAAACCGTTTTGAATAGTATAATCATGCGAAAAAATATTTCTCTATTTATTTTTCATAACTCCAGAGCTCACTTTACATTTAGAAACCATGCGCATAGCACATCACCAAAGTCTCATCGCAATCGGTTGAATTGTTGAATTGGTTGGTTTAGGAAAGTATAAGGGAAAAACAAAGAAAAATTAATTTTTATATTTTTAAATTGAAATTATCCCGTGATCTTCTATTATACTGAAACCATATTGTCATTACAGCATTTGATAAAAAGAACTCTTTCTCTGTAAATATTTTTGAAACAACGTAAATAAGAAAATTCTCACATGTTGACATCTCATTACAGGTTATTAAGTGGTAGGAATGGCAGTTATAACCTTAACAGTGTAAAGCAAAAGAATGAAATGATCATTAGAGATCAGAGTGAGGTTACAATGGCCTTATTAATTGGTCACCAGGTATGCATTAATTAAACAAACTGAGACTCTACAGAAAACAATTACTGATTAGGGCCGCTCTTGTGAACTTGGGAATTATATAAATGAGGGTTTTTCTGTGAGAATTGTGCAAGACCTGAAAAAATTCCATTATTTAAATATTTCTATTCTTCCAGTTCCATGAAATTAGTTAATAGTGTTTACGGATAACGCAATTAAAGTCATTTAAACCATCAAACAATTAAACAAATTTGTGTTTTCCTTAGATATTTCATCAAACTCGACCACTTTTTTTACATCAGATTCAAAATAATTCCCCTTTAGGCTGGCCGCAAACATCAGGTTTTGCTATCCGATTGTCTGATCAGACAATCGGATCGGATAAACACCACACACATCCGATTCGAGAGCCGGATAGGAAAAAATTTTCAGACCGGATTGGACGGCCGGCGCGGAAGGGCGTGGCCTATTTTTATTGCCGGTCCGATTTTCGAATCGGATGTGTGCGGGCTTTCATAAGAAATGTATGGCGCGAAGGCCTTCCGATTGTCTGATCAGACAATCGGATGGAAAAACCTGATGTATGCGACCAGCCTACAAGTCTGTGTCATCTTTGGGGATGCTGTGTGAAGGGCCTTTTGAAGAAAGGAAGAAGACGAAACTCTGGGAAGGGAAAATGCTTGAGGGAAAAAATTCCTCAGGGCCTATGTCATCTTGGGGAATGCTGTGTGGAGGGTCCTTTGAGGAAAGGACTAAGATGAAGTTCTAGAATAGGAAAAGGCCTGAGAAAAAAATCCTTTAGGGCCTATGTCATCTTTGAGGATGCTGTGTGGAGGGGATTTTTAGGAAAAGGAAGGCGAGGAGATTGTGGGAAGGGAAAAGGTATCTCCAGGAGTGAATGACGTACGAATCTATCCCTCCCACCGTGGAGCAAGGCGATGTTCCGAGAGTGTCCCACTGGAGAGGTCAAAAGGTATCTCTCAACCGGTCTCTCCCACGGATGCATCCACTGCCAAGACCCGGACAGACCCGGTAACCCCTGCCCAGACACCAAACGTAGCGAACACTTGGAGTGACATCAAATATTCCAGAGAATTTCGAGTTCGAGTCCCTGTTGCCATCGTTATATTTTTATTTTCGGTCTATCATTCTTCTTTTATTCTGTGTTAATTTTATGGTGCTTCAGATTTTATGTCTGGGTTAAATCTTCCCCACAGGAAAGACTAAACCCTTCCACACATTTTTCCACAAATGATCATCTTGTCAATCCGCGCTATGTAAGTGCACTATATAAGTATATTAAATACAATACAAAACAATACAAGAACAATACGTCAATCCACCAGAGACCAAATGGGAAAATAATTCACAGACTCCAGATATTTTCATATCAGAGGGTTCGGCTCGGTAGAACTGCTAACTGGACCGATAAATCCTACTGATCCCTCAATATAAATATTTTAAAAATCTTTCGTACTACATGTATTTAAAATGATATAACAAATTCTGTGTTAATATTATTTTCAAATATTTTATTATCATTGTCTAAGGGCACTCTATCATTGTGTAACACTCGAAGATTACAGAGAAGTTGCTCCCGGAGAGCGGCAGTAGGTATCCATCTACCTAACAGCATTATTCATTTTGCAATTTGAATCAACCGCCTTTGTTACGTTCTGCCTAGCAGTATTATTATTGTTACACAACTCCTTTGTTGTTCAACTAGGGCCAGTGGGCTCTGTAGCCCTACGGGGCGCCTGGCTATCCCGACCTAATCGAAACCATTACAAGGTAGGTACTGGATGCGACCCACCTTCCTTCCTGCTTTGCAATTGAATGCGGCGTTCTTCAATTTAACGGTGCATTTATAATAACTTCATTAAAGAGTGTTATATTATTGACTCTATCGATTTGTGGATTGCAAACAAGCAGGTTATATATTTATTTATACATATTACAGTGTTTACCTAAGTATTAACACTTTTACATAATATATTTTGAAAATTTTAAAAATTTTATTATGTTGGGTGTAAGATGTATGTGGTTTGAGAAGGTGAAACTGGGGGTGGGTAATATTTTATGTTTCGTGAACACCTCACTAGGACAACCTGTGCTGAGGTGTTTACGTGTCTATGATTAAGTGTGACAAGTATTTATGTAGTAGAAAGTTAGTTTATCTTTATTTTTATTTATTTTAATGTTGTTGATTATTTAGATTTTAGAAAAAAATTTATAATTTATGTATACCTATATTCCTATATATATTTTAAATATATTGTAATCTTGTGTACAGTAGGTAAATTCTTGAAAAACGTAATTGTTTATTTTTCACTTTTTATAGTTTGGTTATGTTTGATTAGGAATTAATAAAGATCATTTCCGGAGTTATTTAATTTGGAACGTTGTTGTTTTATTTTCTGAATAAATTATTAATTTAATTTATTAATAAGCTTTATTTTGGAAAACACAGAAAAAGATACGGTCGCATCTAGGAATCTATGATGATCTAGAAAAAGTCAATAGATGTCGCACATTAAAATAACAATGGATGTCACTTATCCACGACACAATCTAGATTACAAGTAGTTCGGAAAGAATCTTCCAGTCATACATAAAGACAGCAGCCAATAAAAATACGCGTTAAGATAATGTTGGTAGTTCTTAGTCAAAGTGTAATTCAGTTAAATATGACCTAAAGGGGTAGGGTCGAATTAGCTCAGTGTTTAGAATCGAGCCTCTGCAAGGCTAAGGTTCTGGGTTCATTTTCTAGATGCGACCGTATCTTTTTTTCTGATATTTCTGTTTAATATTTTCGTTTGATAGTTGATAATATTGTCTTTATTGATTAAACATTACAATTTGAGGTTTGACTAATTAAGTAACTCGAAAAATTCAATTTAAAAACCCTATTATTAATTTATCTTTGTGGATTTGAAATAACGCACTTTGTGATAGACTATATTTAATTGTAAAACTATCCAAAATTCGTTAAGTCACGGATTGAAAAAGCCTTTTTTAGAAAATTTTAAATGGTGTTCTTGGACTATTTCCATTGGGAGTTGGTTTTATATGCTCCTCCCCAGCCTGTTATTCCATATTGTAGAATTGATTAGGATATGCTTAGTAAACCTTCTAAAGCATAGCTTTTTGAAAAATATTTTTTAGTTTGTGTAATATGTAATAAAGTTTTTTTAATGGTTTGTGCAATATGTTCTATTCATGTAAGAGGAACGGCTGCGCGGCCTTTTTCATACCTAACAAAATACTTAACCAAACCAATTTTTTTTTAATCCAAAGGTATGGCAAGTATCCAGTACAGATTTTTGCTACTTTATTTATTTATATTTCAATTTTAAAAATTAAAACCAATTTAAAAAATCAATATTTCATGATTATAGCGGTAACTTTGGCAATTTTGGGAGTTCTCTACATTTAATATAAAAATAATTTTGCTTCATCTATCGTGTTCATAATAAAATAAAAAATAAAACATCATTAAAAATTGTTTTTTTTTTCGTGATAAATTTTAATTTACGTACGACATATTTGTGCTCCAGCGTAAATCGTTCATTTGTAACTTAAACTCAAGCCCCTGAAAATGCTTTCTTACAACATTTATTTTTATTTTTATTCAATGCATTTTAATAATGCAATAAAACAAATTTAAAACTTATTTCCACCTAATTTTTTTGTGACCGTAACCGATTTCAGCCTGTTAAGGCCATCTTAAGACTGGTCCAATTGTTTCATAATCTACAGTTTATGTACATAACATAGGGGGAGAAGGAGGGTGGTAGTCTACAAGGATTTTATTACATTTATATAAATTTGATGCTATCATCTTTGACGATTGAACTTCTAGTTATTTGGTTATATAATAATAACTGAATACCTATTTTGCCGTCATAAGTGAAAACACAGAATCGTCCTTGAAACCTTCAAAAGGAATAGTGCGGATTCACCCATGGCGGCAGTATCGTATATTAGGTTAGTGGCAATTAAAGTACATCATACAATACGTAGATACAATATTGCAAAAAGTTTAGTAAAAAAAAAAATTATAAATATACTTGATAGATTATCAAGTATAAAGAGAAATTAGTACATAAATACTAGAGATGCCACGAATATTCGGCTACTATATTCGGTATTCGGCCTATTCGGTTACTTTTTTTACTATTCGGTATTCGGCTGAATACTGCGAATCATTCGGCCGAATACCAAATGATGAAAAAATTGCATATAAATTTAATATTTAACATTTATTGTTCTCACTACGAATTTTATAATATTTCCAAATAGGTGATTTATTTATTAAATGGTGCCATTTTGTAAAGCTTTTCGCCAACAAGCAGACGTGATACACACTATAAGTAACACAATTTGATGTAACAATCAACAAATAATGCGCGTTGTGACACTACCTACTCGCAAATGAAACAAATATGTAGTTACCACACGCACTTCAATGATGCCGGTCGGAACCTATCACCCGCAAAATGTACTAAGTGTCGCCGAATATTCTATATTCGGTATTCGGCAAAATCACTATTCGTGGCATCTCTAATAAATACAGCACTAGATTCACGCGCAACGACGGGTTAATAGTTCCGAAATTTAATAATAAGTACGGACAGAGAACGTTAAAATACAACATACCGAAGATATTTAATTTATTACCTGACACTGTAAAGCAATATTATTCTGTAGCCAGGTACTCGAAACCGTGTTATTTCAGCTGGCCACACCGGTAGGGTAGTGTACTTGTATTATCGCCGCTAGGCGGCGCGGACCTCGCAGCATTGAGACCACTTGCAATTTTGAATCTCTCATGGCAGGAAGCTTATAAATTATTGTGATCTTTATAAAACTACCGTGCAATAAATGAACCAAGTTTATAACTTACATCTTTGTTATTTAAATCCCGTGTATTTTAACGTAGTGCTAATGGAGTCAGATTAAATCATCAATAGTAATATTTACAATTAAAGCCACGCGTTAAAAATGGTAACCCCGAACCGAATTCGCGACATATTACGACGTAGTTTATAAAACTTCAGCTGTGAGAGATCAGGATTGCAACGTCCTGCAGCTAAACTTCGTAAGTTCTATTTCAATTTTATTATAACTTAAATTCAAGTAAATGTAAATCCGCTGCAGTATTTTTTTCAGAACAAAAATATTGACGTCAAATTACGATTTGACAGTTCCCGTATAGTTTGACCTTTTGAGAAATATTCAAATATACCGATCTTAAAACTGATATAAAATATAATAATCTTTTTCCAATAATCTTTTTAAAATGATCATAGTTTCTTAAAAAGAATTAAGGGTAATTGTTCCGCTATTGAGTCCACGCTCAAAACACACTTTAAAAAATTAAAATAAGTTGTACTAGGTAGATAATAGTTAGTAATAAGTAATTCATTAACCGAAATTTAAAAATATTGCGTTTAAATGATTATTTTGTTAACTTTAAAAATACGAAATGTCATTTTTCAAGGACCGCCATGTTATTAATTACGACGATGAAATATGCACTTTTAAAACGAAAAATCACTCTCTGTCAGTTACACAATAGTAAGTACGAATTTCAATCTTCGAAAATGATAAATAATGCGTATTAATCATTATTTTGTAAGGTTTCGTAAATTCAAAAAATCATCACTTATTACGCGTGCATGACGCGAGACGCAATGCGCAAGCCTATATGAAATGTGAAACTGTTCCTTAAATATAACAAACCATCCACAACTGTTCCATGTAAAACATGTTTTACATGCAATTTGCAAATGAGCCAACCTAAAAATAAAAAAAAGCATTCACGAAACGAGTAGCTAAAAGCGATACATAGACGATATTATTACGAAAGTACCTGATTTGCCAAATTACGTATGTAATTATTTTAATACCTAAAACGAAAATAAATAAAAGAACACGCACGCGTTTTTCTTTTCAATAACACCCAAGTTTTGAAAGGTTTGTACTGCAAGTAGGATTAGTATTATAGACAAGTTTGTACCTGTATTTATAACAGAAGAACATGGAAATAATTGTCAATTTCTTTTGTATCACAAACCATGTTACACAAACCTAGCGTAGCCGCTAAACTACTTGAAAACTGGGATGTTTTTCTTGCCTTGACGCGAGCAGGCGGTATAAAGGGGCACTTTCTTTTATATCACAAACCATGTTACACAAACCTAGCGTAGCCGCTAAACTACTTGAAAACTGGGATGTTTTTCTTGCCTTGACGCGAGCAGGCGGTATAAAGGGGCACTTTCTTTTATATCACAAACCATGTTACACAAACCTAGCGTAGCCGCTAAACTACTTGAAAACTGGGATGTTTTTCTTGCCTTGACGCGAGCAGGCGGTATAAAGGGGCACTTTCTTTTATATCACAAACCATGTTACACAAACCTAGCGTAGCCGCTAAACTACTTGAAAACTGGGATGTTTTTCTTGCCTTGACGCGAGCAGGCGGTATAAAGGGGCACTTTCTTTTGTATCACAAACCATGTTACACAAAGCCGCTAAACTACTTGAAAACTGGGATGTTTTTCTTGGTAGGTTATTTTACAACAATTAATTGTTATTATATTATTTGAAACAACTGGTTACATAAATGTTTTTGAATTTTTAGGTTGGTAGTGTGTATTTACAATTTGCGTATTGCAGTTTCACACGGCACAAGAATGTCCTTCTTATTTAAAAAGATGGCGGTCCTTGAAAAATGACATTTCGCATTTTTAAGTTAACAAAATAATAATTAAAACGCAATATTTTTAAATTCCGGTTACTGAATTACTTATTACTAACTATTATCTACCTAGTACAACTTATTTTAATTTTTAAAGTGTGTTTTGAGCGTGGATTCAATAATGGATGGCGGTCCTTGAAAAATGACATTTCGCATTTTTAAAGTTAACAAAATAATCATTAAAACGCAATATTTTTAAATTTCGGTTACTGAATTACTTATTACTAACTATTATCTACCTAGTACAACTTATTTTAATTTTTTAAAGTGTGTTTTGAGCGTGGACTCAATAGCGGAACATTTACCGAATTAAGTGCGTGTATTTATCTATTCCAGCCAATATCCAAGACGCCGATTGCTTTAAGACCGCTGCAGAAATAGGGTGGACCACATGGCAGCTTCCCCAAATTGTTCGAGAAAAGGCAGGGATAGCTGTGGAAACAAAGAAGAAAGGACTAGAAAATGTCGCAATCGTAATGTTATCCAATTTTTTATCAACATGTTGTTGTAAAATCTTTTTTTTCCTACCTACAGTTTTAAACATGTGGTGATATCGAAAATTTTTCGAAAATAATTGACATTTAAAGCCTTGAAATTTAAAATAACTTTATAAAAATCTTATATGTTGCAAGAAATAATATATTTAATTCTAAATAACATCAAGGAAACCCAAAATTGTCCAATTTTACATTAATGTGCAAAGGTTTTTACCATCAGGGTGGACCATCAAATTTATTAAAGTATAAAAATTTTTGCTTTTGATAAAATTTAGCACAGTAGGGTGGACCAACCACTATCTTCCTTGTTTTCTTTGTGTCGATTTCAATTTTAATTTAACATTACAAGAGGAATATATTTTTAATTTTAATAAAATTTTGCATGATGATAATATTGCTGCAATTTTTAAACACACATTGTATTGTTGAATAGTAATATTGTTGTATAATAACTTTGATGTAATATTTTAACCAAACCGTACCTTGCCTCAATTATACTGAACAAATTCATGATGAACGCCGAAAACCTCAATCCTGATGCGACGCCACTTAACATACCTTCAGCCGCCGGATCATCAACAAAAATGGAAGAAAACAAACCTTCCGAACTAAGCCACGTCTCCGTCAGACTACCAGCTTGTTGGCGGGAGAACATCGCTTTATGGTTTGCGCAGACTGAGGCACAGTTTACAAACTCGAGAATAAAAGATGACTTCACCAAATATAACTACATTGTAGCCGCTCTGGATGCTGAGACTCTCCGAAGCGTGAGTGACATTGTCATCAACCCCCCAGCAAAGGACAAGTACACAGTACTAAAGGCATCACTCATCGAAAGATTGCAAGATTCCGAAGAGAAACGATTAGCCAGACTGCTCACCGGACTGCAATTAAATGACAGGAAGCCAACAGACTTGCTACGACATATGTGTGAACTAGCGGGACCACAGCTGGCGGATAGCGCTATAGTGCGTACCTTATGGTTACAGCGACTTCCGCAACACGTCCAAGCCATTCTATCAGCCTTGCCAGACAATCAACTACCTCAATTAGCGTTAGCAGCAGACAAGATCCTCGACTGCTACGAAAAGAGTGAATGTAGTGCAGTAGATCACCAGCGACCAGCTGATCGGAACCATCACTCTGCAAATACAAGTTCCGACGCTAATATGTCAACGATCCTGCGCAATCTGCAAGACCAGATACAACATCTGACAAGGGAAATGAAGCAACTACAATTATCTAGAACCACAGATCGCAACAACCCTTCGAGCTACACCTACAGAAGAGGCCAAAGCCCACATCGCAGATGGGATAATCAACCGTCACCTCAAAACAACCTTGCTGGAAGACAACGTTCCAGGTCTCGCGGTAGATCACCATCCACATCATCCGAAGGATTCTGCCGACTCCATGCAAAATTCGGAGATAAGGCATACAAGTGTTACAAACCATGTACGTACCCTAACAAGGAGGTAGGGAAACGACAACGGAATGTCACAGTAGAGACATGTGAGATTCCAGAAAACACCTGTCGTCTCTATATTTATGATTTTCAAACGCGCCAGAAATTTCTAGTTGACACAGGCGCAGACGTGTCAGTGATACCCAGAAGCCTGAATACAAAGAAGAGTTGTGTAACTTCAGACAAATGTCCAACCACTTTGTATGGCGCAAATGGATCTTCAATAAGAACATACGGTACCAGAACTGTCGAGTTACATTTCGGACTACGAAGAGCAATGAAATGGCGTTTCATTGTGGCCGATGTCTCCAAAGCTATACTCGGTGCTGACTTCTTACACCATTTCAACCTGACTGTCAACCTAAAAAAGGCCGTACTTGCTGACCAATCAACAGGATTACAGATTAGAGGCGCTACATATAAAGGACCCTCATCTAGAATTTTAACATTATCCTCTAGCCAGAAGTACAGAGACATCCTTAACAAGTACCCCAGTTTGACACGTCCTAACATAAAAATCCAGGATAGTCCAAGACATAACATAACCCACTGTATCGAAACCAAAGGCCCACCAGTCACAGAACGTGCGCGCCGACTTGCACCAGCCCTCCTGGAAGCTGCAAAGAAGGAGTTCAAGTACCTCATAGAACAGGGAATTTGCAGACCATCTAAGAGCAACTGGGCAAGTCCATTACATATGGTGAAGAAACCTAATGGCGAATGGCGTCCGTGCGGGGATTATAGACGTCTTAACGCGCAGACACTACCGGATAAGTACCCCATTCCCCAATTGTACGATTTCTCGCACAAACTGTCCAAGGCGAAGATATTCTCGACATTGGACTTGCAGAGAGCTTATCATCACATACCAGTTGAACCTGGTGATATACCAAAAACTGCCATCATTACACCTTTTGGACTATTTGAGTTCACTTCAATGCAGTTTGGATTATCGAACGCAGCCCAGACGTTCCAGCGTTTCATGCATGCCGTGACCCGAGACCTAGACTTTTGTTTCGTATATTTGGACGATATCCTTATAGCCTCGGAGAATGAAGAACAGCACGAGCAGCACCTGGACATACTACTTCAACGTCTTTCCGAAAATGGTATGATTATAAATATGACTAAATGCCAATTTGGATTATCTAGTGTAAACTTCCTAGGTCATACAATTACGCCGGAAGGAATTCGCCCCATTACAGAAAAGGTAAAGGCCATAGTTGATTTTCCTCTACCTAAAACTGCAAAAGGGCTGAGAAGTTTCTTGGGAATGCTTAACTATTATAGGAAATTCCTACCTAATTCCATCCGCACCCAAATAAAACTCTTCGATTGGATTGGCGGATATAAGAAAAATGACAAGAGGATACTCGGATGGACTCCAGAATTAACAGCAGCATTCGAAGAATGTAAAAACCACCTAGCGTCTGCCGCATTATTAGCACACCCGGATCCAACGGCCGAAATTGCCATCATGGTCGACGCTTCCGATATCGCCATGGGAGCGTCCCTGCAACAATCTAAAGGAAAATCCTGGCAACCTTTAGGATTTTTCTGTCGAAAATTCAGCCCGGCACAGCGGAAATACAGTACTTTTGACCGCGAGTTGACCGGTGTATACGAAGCCGTCAAATACTTCAGGAATTATATTGAAGGTCGTAATTTTCGACAAATATTAAGCATATAGCCGGACACCTCAACAATGTAGCAGACACACTTTCTCGTGTAGAAGAGATTACTTGCCCGTCTGCTATAGACTACGAACGAATGGGACAAGAGCAGAGTTCAGACGACGATTTTAGTAAGGCACTTAAGGACTCCTCCCTCGTTCTACGTCAAATGGTGATCCCAGGCACTGATACTTCCCTATGGTGTAATGTTTCTACAGGACATGTTAGACCTTTTGTTCCACGTTGCATGCGTAACCTGATAATAGAAAGCGTGCACAATGTATGCCATCCTGGTATTTTAGGAACCACCAACACAGTGAAGCTGAGATTCGTCTGGCCTAACATGGCAAAAGATATCAAAACTTTTGTCAAACATTGCATTGCTTGCCAGAAAGCCAAAATCTCAAGACATACAGTTGCGCCAACAGCCACGTATATACTACCTGAAGACCGATTCCGAAATGTACACATTGACCTTGTTGGACCCCTGCCCGCTTGCAGTGATTATCAATATCTGCTAACGATGATCGACAGATTCACTCGCTGGCCAGAAGCAGTTCCTTTGAAGGATATGTCAGCAGAGACTGTTGCTGCAGCCCTGACAACGCACTGGATTGCCCGTCATGGTACCCCGGAAACCATAACCACGGATCAGGGACGTCAGTTTGAATCCCATCTCTTCATGAAACTGACAGAAAAATTCGGTATCAAGCATACTAGGACTACCGCCTATCATCCCCAATCAAACGGCATGATAGAACGATGGCATCGTACACTTAAAGCATCACTCATGGCTCAAGGCGACACGAACTGGTTAGAAAATCTCCCTTTAATACTCCTAGGTTTGAGATCAACTGTTCGTGAGGATTTAAAATGTTCGCCTGCGGAACTCACCTACGGAAGAACTCTGAGACTGCCGTGTGATTTCTTCGCATCAACGCCAAAGGAAGAACCTGATACGTATGTTGGTCGCCTACAAAGGCGATTTGAAGATATCAAACCTGCACCTGCTACTGCCCATGGTACAAGAAAAATTTTTATTCATAAGGATTTACCCACTTCTTCACATGTATTTTTACGTACAGACTCTGCACGTAAGCCATTACAGAACCCGTACGAAGGTCCCTATAAGGTTGAAGAACGCAACGATAAGACGTATATAATTAACGTAAAAGGAAAGCCTAAGCGTGTCTCGATAGATCGGCTGAAACCTGCGTTCATCCCTGTGGAAGAAGATGTACCATCACCATGTACCGTTACCCGTACAAAAGAAGATGTTTCTATAAAAGCTTCAAAACCTACCACAGATACCAGCACTATGAGAAGTACAACTGTCAAGAACACAACGACTAAATCTGGCAGAAAAGTTCATTTCCCGGACAGATTTCAGTCTGGAATGCGTACGTAAAGTTTTGGCAAGCTTTTTATCTCTATAGAATCTTGATTTTAAATTTAATCTCAATTCTTTTAACACCATAATACCTGCAATTCAGCAGTATGTAAATTTTTTTTTGTTCGTTAAGAATACTGTAGTAAAACTGGTCCACAAAATCGATTTTCACTTTCTTAAAAATATATTTTGTGAAGCCAGAATAACATTTTTATATGTATACTATCACATTCTGTGAGAGAATGTTGATCTTTAGTAATATGTCAATGACATTTTAAAAAAACCATAGGCTAAAAAATACCTTATGAGTTATTATTATAAACGTGCTATGTTTAGTCACAACACTTATTTTCCATATTACATAATTAATATGTTGAACACTTTGTATCTTACAGAAAAATGACATGACAATTATTTTATTAAAATAAATACTGTTCTATCGCCCGGAACTGTGGTGTAACCCCACAGCGTGCTAGATTTTTAAATACTCCAGACTGTGACAGCTGTTGAAGTATATTTATCAATTGTCATAACAACTAACTCTTCTCATGCCATTTTCTTGTAAGTAATTTTAGGATAAAACTACCTGTATTATAATATAATTACACTAAAACATCATTTCTATACGTATGTAAACAATAGCATGTATTTATAGAAAAGATCTTTTATGATAATGCGTTCTTGTATAAAAATCTAGAAAACGCTACTTTTATTCCATATTTATGTTAACATGAACAAGTCAATATTAGCTACTTGATGTAGTATGTTCATACTTTTAGTATATTTTTAAGGTATATGCTTTCCAATAAGTATTTTAATTCCACTTTTTGTATATGTGATGAAAAACCATTATTGCTGTAAAAGGTAATGCACCACTCTGTGACGTGCCCTTGCAATTAATTGCAAAAGTATTAGCAGTAATTGTTAAATATTTTTACTCCTTCATGAATGAATTTTTGTATTTCTATATTTATCTTTCTAGTTTGTTAACTATGATATAAATTTTGTATATTTAATAGGTTAATGCTATCTGTATTGAGGATATGACACATTTTCTATTAACATCTGTATATGATCATTGTTTAATCTATAGGTAATCTATATGTTAAATTTTTATATAGCTATAAACATAACGTATTGTACCACACTGTGTGCAGAAGTGATGTGGACAGCATAATGATTATTTGAACCTTTCCATTTCTACACATAGTGTGATACACTTATAGAATATTTTATGTATCGCATATTTTAGAATAAGATTTATATGTTGCAGAATAGTATCTAATTGACAATGACACTACCCTAAGTGAATTCTCCCTTGGTAATGCTTTTGTTATTATAAGGACTATATAATTATTTTTTATCCTTATTTTTTAATCTTGTATGGACTGGTTGATGTTTAGCCCAGTATCCCTGTATATACTTATAGTAAAATTTTGTTTTTGTCGCCAAAAGGCTGGGGAGGAGGTCTGTAGCCAGGTACTCGAAACCGTGTTATTTCAGCTGGCCACACCGGTAGGGTAGTGTACTTGTATTATCGCCGCTAGGCGGCGCGGACCTCGCAGCATTGAGACCACTTGCAATTTTGAATCTCTCATGGCAGGAAGCTTATAAATTATTGTGATCTTTATAAAACTACCGTGCAATAAATGAACCAAGTTTATAACTTACATCTTTGTTATTTAAATCCCGTGTATTTTAACGTAGTGCTAATGGAGTCAGATTAAATCATCAATAGTAATATTTACAATTAAAGCCACGCGTTAAAATTCTATGAATAAGGTTATACATATGGTGAAAAATTGGCTATCGGAAAAAAATATTTATATTCATATGTATGAAAAAATGTAGATATAAGATGTAAATTATAACTTTAAAATTGTATACGCAACTAAATTATAAGCACTTGTTGACAAGCCAATTAAATTGACTTAGCAGGACTTGTTTGTTAAAAATAAAAAATAAAAAATAATAAAAATAAAATAAAAAAACAAGTGAAGAAGATTTTTATTGCGTGACCTTTATGAAATGATGTTGGATTATAATTATTTTTTTAATGGTAAATATAAGCAAATGTAGATAAATAATGAGAATATATTAGACAAATAATTAATGAAAGCATCTATAATAATTCTAAGTGATCAAATATTCAAATCAAAAACACATGATTTAGCATTAGTTGTTGGTGCATCGCCTTAACGGAACAATCCAAGACGCCGGGAGCTCTTTTCACAATGGACCAATTGTTTTGCCCGTGATTTATCATCTAACGCGAGTGGGATGTGCGCCCATTGTGATGGCGACCAGCGGATAAGCGTAATGTGCGGGGATCAACATCTCTCCCCTTGGAACTGAACGAGATGGACTTAACCCGCGGAATGCTGTCTTCCCGCGGCCTCCTATTTCTAACTAGTGTGCCAAGAAGCACAAATAAATGCTGGTGTCAGGGATCCAGTCATAATGTGCGAAAAGTTTAATAAAAATCAAAACCATATTGATACACGCAGTAGGTACTTTTAGTAGAAAATTGAAAGCTGTTTTCCTACAAATTACATTAACTTAGACATTACTTGTTTTATAATTTTAACTAGGTACTTTTCTTTTTTTAATTTCTGTATCACATTATTTTATCTATATTTTTGGTCTTACCGTCAAATTTTTCCAAAAATAAATTGTAAACTTTTATAAGGATACTGCGCATTTTTTTCATCTCTCTATTTGTAAAATAATATTCTAATGTATATACATACATCTTTTCCGTATATGTTTACATCTGCTGTTAATGTTAATTCGTGAGAAATAGTTTGGATGCACATAGTATAGCTTCCAAGTAAATAATCACACACTCTACACTAACAATTGCACATCGTCGGATCTACCGGATCTGCCCTGATGATGGACACTGCAACGCTGTCCGAAACGTCGGCTATAGTAGGAGGTAGCGCAACACGGCGTAACACCCCGAAAACTAACAACGAAAATGCTTTTGGCCGTGAAAATCTAAAAAACTTATCAGTTTGGATGCAGATTAGTACTCTAGTTATTGTTTGTACATTCTTGTCAATTGACAGCTGTATCTGGATTTTCTCATAATAAATAAATAAATAAATAAAAAAAAAATCGATAACTTTACAATATCGGATCGATAGGCTTACCTTCCGATGATTTTATATCGATATGCCAAGGAGGGTTTCATTGTTGCTAGCCGAACCAATACGAAGGGAATAAATAAGAAATTGATAGACGCTGGCAACATTTGCGGATCTGTCAACGAATTCACATTCCGAAACGACAAAAGCTAGTCGATTAGGTAAAAATATGAATAAATTGGCAATGTTGAATTGAAATACTAACCTAAAATTCCTTTACAGTTTTCATTTACTTTTTGACACTTAACGGGAGTAAATTAGTTAATGAGGTCTTTAGTCATATTTCAATCATTTTCGGTTCTCAAAGATCGAACGAAATAAATTGATTGCGTCTTAGATGCATTATTTTAGTCTATGGATCGCATGTACGATTTCTTTCAATTTTTTTATTACAATTTTAATCAATTAACAAATTTTAAAATTTATAATTGACATGGAACTTTGCGACGCTCGTTTCCATGCATATTTTTTTTATATTAGCTCCACACATGAGGCCCTCAGGTAAATAATTCCCATTGTCAATAATATATCATCTTTAGAGATATGTGGGGATCCTTTTAGGAAAAGAAAAGAGGGAGTTCTGATAAGGAAAAAGGTATGAGGGGTGGGTATGGGGTATGGGGTTAGTGTGTCCAGGAGTGACATGCGTATGAATCCATCCCTCCCACCCAGTGCAAGGCAATGTTTCGAGAGAGTCCTGCTGGAGAGGCCAAAAGGTCTACCTCAACCAGTCTCTCCCAATGCAGCCTGCCACACAGTTGGTAGGCAGATGCACCACCGCCAAGATCCAGAAAACCTCACCCCATGAACCCCGATACCACTACTTAGTCACTAAACGTAGCGCCCCTCCAAGGGCGACTTATGGCAGAGGTGTTTGTTATCCAATAATGGTTCCCGGGGTGGCAGTACCCATATCTGCCTCCAAAATTTATAATAAGAAACACATTTGAAAGTGACGAAACGATCATTTAGAATTTTTCTTTCTTGTTAGTGCAATCCCGATGAGTTACAGAACTCATTTTAGGACGCGAGGAACTTACAATTATGAGTGGGAGGAAATACATGGTTACAACTTTACATAGTTATTTTGATATTAAAAATATAAGTTTCACTTACAGTATAGATGAAAAATAAAAGACAGGTTAAGTGTAATAAACAAAAAAAAGAGTGTGCTTTAGACCGCACGACTGAAGTAAAACTACACCGAAGAGAGAAAGAAAATGTGCGCGCGCATTGCTCTCTCTTGCTCCTACAGTTATGCAGACAATAGGCCTGCACTGTGTCGATATACGAAACGTAACTGGCTATGAGAGAAAGAGAGAAAGAAAATGTGTGCTCGCACCTCTCTCTCTTGCCCCTACAGTAATACGAAACGTAATTTTCTCTCTCTTTCTGTATTCACTATCTCCCTCTCAACTTACGTTCGCCTCACCCGATCACATTTTTCGTAACGCTCTCGTCACGCATTCACCAGATTACTCCACAAGTCAAGCGTGCGTTAAGAAGTTTTACTTCAAAAAGAAAAAGAACAAGGTTGTACAAAAATGGATGTAAGAAATAAATTGAAAAGAAAAGGAGAGAAAAAGAAACAAGACAGAACCGAACAGGACAAGAACATTACAAAATCTTATCCTTAAACGTACTTAAAAAAAAACCTAATATTAAGATACATTATTTCCTTGCCAAAGCGAATAAAATAGATTTTAGTACGGTAGGAGCATTTTTTGTGGTTCAGAAGTACTGCTAGTAAATCCACGATGGATTTCTTAGCACACTAGGGGTTAATGTGAGATGAATTCCTTCATACAACATACCTCATCTGCTCGTATCGTAGGAGATGCCAAAAGTGTCAAAAATTATATGCATTACGGATTTTAGTAGCACACGTCGTAAATTGTGATCTATGTCAACTTAAAATAAGATTGTTGTCGCCAATTCACATAAGACCTTTCAACACTTGGTCTTCATACTAACTAATGAAATTGTTTATCTATTGAAGAAAATAACAAAAAAAGTTCTCTGCCTGCGCGCACTTGTGAAGTTGTCAGGAACATAAAACTCATTTTTTTTGGAAAATATCGTTACGTATGTAGTATTATTATTTATATGGTGTATGCGGTATTTATTAATTTAAATGAATAAATTGAAATAACAGTAACATAAAGTGGAATAACACAAACAAATTAATTTTCCCACCTAAATTTGAAACCACGATCTCCGGTTTGGTTGTCAAAAGCTTTATGAGGCATTCAATAAATAAATAAGAAATAATTTCAATATTTGGAAATTTTTGATAATTTTCAACTGAAGTAACATAAAATTGAGCACATAATAAGAGACAGTCCCACAATACACGCTATCCATCGGTTTTTCTGCACAGTGATGTATTTATTGGTTTTTATATTCCAACTACACATATTTCAATATATAACACATTTAAAAAATGTAATATAATACCTAGGTACATAATAGAAGGCTATAACCTCAGTTATTATGTAAATACTTCCGAATACGATCCATAAAATGAGCAAAGTAAAAACCGCAGAGAATTATAATTGCATCGCCATCCGTAAACAAACATACTTAAAACCATTTGACTTGGTTGTGCTTTGTTAATATCTCCTATAATTTTTAATTGCAGAATGGGGTATTTTCAAAAAACTGTTTTTATCAGACCCATGTTGTAGAAGGGAAGCATAGAGGATGGCAAATCGTTCCACAGCCGAGCTGTTGAGCTCAAGAACGAGTCATAGAAACCACCCGTATTCATGTGACAAATGTCAACTGTGTACATATATTGGGCGCGTGTTTGGCGTGTTTCCCGACTATGCACCGGTACCGAGGGGATCAATGACGCTAGCTCGTCGGAGCGTCTTCCATTGAAATACCGTTAGAAAAAGGACAGCATTCCCACCCGACGCGACGCCTGTGTTCTAAAGTTTGTAAAAATAGGAGAATCTGTCAAACGGAGTGCCCGTTTCTGCACAGAGTTGAGAGATTTTTCAGGTATTTTGGAACTCCAGACCAAAATTCAATAGTGGTGCGCACTGGCGATTTGCACAAGATCAGCAGTTATGTATAATTAAAGTATCTGCGAGCCCTGCACAGAACGTCCAGTTTCTGAAAGGCTAATTTAACTCTGGCTTCGATAGAGCCCCCATATCTGAACTGGTCACTTAGAGTTAGTTACACCAAGCATATCAATAGAAGCCTGGTTCGGAATTTTGCTTCTGTTGAAGGTGACTAGATTGTCATTTCGATCCCAGTTAGTCGTAATCAGATAGGTATGTTTGGGTGGTTACAGGTTTTATTTTTCCAAACTCAAAAGTTTTTAAAGTGAAAACTTCTTTAGCACCGTTCTGATTTTAAACTCGATGAAACAGAAACGAGCGACACTTAAACGAGACAAACACAAACATTTATGAGATTTAGCCTGCGAGAGAATGAGAATGAGTAAAAAATTATTTACTTCACGGGTACTCGGTTTTAATATAATCAGATAAATCCAGAATCCCACGCAAGTCTCCTTTGGCGTTGTGTTTTAAAGTACCTGACGAACCTTTGCAGACATTAAGCCGACCAAGGGTCGAAACCTACGAAATCCAAAAAAAAATAGCCTTATTTTTGTATAATCAATACCCAATCTTCAAAAACCACTCCAAAATGAAGAGGCAAAAGAAAATACAAAAGAAAGCGACATCTAGCGACTCGAAGAACGGAAAACGGAAAACCATATGCATAGAAAAGGTTTACTGGAATTCGACGACAAAACATGGAAATAATAATCCTTCACATTTATAAAAAAAAAAGTGCTTCGTAGTCTCCCCACTCTAGTCTGATTTTTTTTTCATAAATTTATTGTTAGGTACCTATTTGAATTCCTTTTAGGGCGAGCACATGCAGTTACTACTATATATAGCAAATATGAACAGCACACCTCTAATAACTAAAAGTTAATATCTGAAAACCAATATCTTACAAATTGAATAGCCATATCAAAAAGGCTTCCCATCGTCAGACTAAAAAGGGTGTGGGTCCAGTTAACAAGCCATCGGACCCGCAAAATTCTAATAAGTAACGCAACTGGTTGTAAATTGAAATGCCCCTAGTCAGTGTCTCTACAAGGTCCAAATGCCAAGTGACCAAGAACTGGCCCAATGGATGGAGGCGTATTTTTAATTCCGAAAGACACTCGGGTAATAATATCTCAGGCCATTGTTTATTGGCTCTGGTCAGAGCACAAAGGCACCTGCGGTTAACTGCGTTATTTTACTATCACCGCCAAAAGGTTAAAGGAGAAAAAAGTGCGCGCGACCCGCGGATATAGATTCTACAAGATAGGTCACCTACCATTATGTTATGATATTATTTTTACTTTTTAACTGATAGTGTTGGCTAACAGATAATAATATGTTAATGATAGTTATCAAGGGCGGGTACCTAACATTGTTTTAGAAATAATATCTTGAAAGCACTCAAACATCACAAAATCCGACTTTACTTGTTAAGGTGATCCAATAGTCTAGGAAAAATCTTAATCAGAATTTTTGGCAGGAGTTGAAAAATACTTGAGAAAAAGCTTTTGGAAAGGTGGGAAAAGGTATTTGAGTTTTTTTTACAAATTGATTGCGTAAAGGCCTGTAAAAAACATTAACTCCATTTTTACGCAATGTTTATTGTAATAACAAGGAAATTTAAAATTGATTTCACGGAACCAAGTGACGCAGAGTCTACGACGTCTATTCCAATAGATACAAAATGGGTGTGGCAAGTACAGACTTGCCACACCCATTTTGTATTTTGTAGTCCTTAGGTGGACGGCATAAGGTTCACTTTGAAAATCCAAATTCGTCGACTGCCGGCCGTATTGATTGATGTCAAAAATAACAACCCTAAAATGCATATATTTTATTTTACTTTGTGAAGTTTGGACATAAATATCATTTTTTGGCGATTATTAGAAAAGAAACTGAATTTTCCATATTAAACAATAAAACCATACACGAAAAGGGGGTTTATAAGTAGGAGAGTTTGCACTTGAAAGTGTTTTTTTTTTATAGACCTAATACTTTATTTTTTTCTAGGCTTATTAAAACACTTATAATAAAATACCGATATTTTTAAAGGATACAAGCATTATTTAATTGAAGCATCTATAATACTTCTAAGTAATCAAATTTTCAAAACAAAAATACATGATTATATGATTTTGCATTATTTCGATTGGCTTCTTCTTCAGATTAAAAAAAATTGAAATACACATTTTCAATTAAGTATATAAACAATTTATTACTTATTTATAGATGAATTTGCGGTTTTTAAATAGGTTCATAGTCAACCGTGGCCTAATATAATCCTTACCATCTGCCGGTATTATTAAAAATGATGTTTTTTATAATTAATAAATTTTCCTCAATTTTTATTTCTTTGGTAGGTAATTTGATTTTTTGATTAGAAAAATATTAAATCAGGTGTACCTACTAAAAACTGAGTGGTCAGAGCAATGCCCCGGAAAAACGTCCTGGATTCAGTTCCCAGATACGACCGAATCACCTTCTGTCTTTTCTGTATCACACTTTTCATTGTTTACTAGTGGTGAGTATTGCCTTCAGTGGTTAAATAGTAAAATTTGAAATTTATCTTCACAAGTTATTCCTGAAAAAAAAAAACCCCTCGACTCTGTGCAGAAACGGGCGGTCGTCTGATAGATTCTTATATCTTAACTAACGGATTGCAATCTTTAGAGCACATGCGTCAAGTGGGAATGCTCTCCTTCTTCTACCGGTATTTCAATGGAAGATGCTCCAAGAAACCAGCGCCATTGATCCGCTCGCCATCAGAAACGGTGAAACACGTCAAACACGCAATCAACATATGTACACGATTGATACATGAGAAAGGACCGTTTCTACGACTCGTTCTACAACGGTTGTCACATGAGAACGAACCGTTTCTACGACTCGTCCTTGAGTTCAACAGCTCAGCTGTGGAACGATTTGACGGCCTCTGTGTTCCCTCCCTCCTACAACATTGGTCTCTTCATGACCCATGTTTACATCTTCCTCTCCTTACAAAGACCCTTCACACAGCATCTTCGAAGGTGACATAGGACATGAGCAATTTTATTTTAAACGGGAGGCGGAGTTAATGTTAAAAACGATTATAAAAATTCAAAAAAATAACATTACTAACGGTTCATCATTTGTTCGAAGGGTTAATCTAGTTACATTAGTTTCAATTGTTCAAGCGAATTGTTTAGGATAGAACTCACATTAACGTGTAGTCATTAAAAATTAAGCGAGAGTAAATAATAATGTTATTCATTCTCCTTATATTATGTATGGAAGTTTTTTTTTTACATAACGATAAAATTTGTAGGATTTTTTTATAATTTTGTAGGTTGGTACTCGTTGTAAGGCGGATATAAGTGATAGAATAGACGAACTAGGATCAGGAAGCGATAATTTTAATTGTTTATACAGCGCACCCTTATAAATAAACAATAAAGTGGGCTTGTCAATGTTTCCTGAGTACTTAATAATCGCTAATATTAATAGGTAACAGTTGCTTACCTAGTTACGTAGGTACTTCTCATTTTAGCAATATAATACATGGATATATTCCGTTCTTATCTATTTGGACGGCTTGATAGCTTTGGTTTGTTTTGAAGTTAAGGCGATGCACTACGGAATAATTCAAAATCATGTGTATGAAAATTTTATCACTTGGAAATTTTATAGATGCTTTAATTAAATACTGCGTGTAGAACACATCTTGGCCTTTAAAATAATGGAGTATTTTTCGAAAAATATTTATAAGCCCTTAAAAAAATTAAATGTCAGGCCTTCAAAAACTGGTTTAAAGTTAAAAATTTGCTACTTTTCGTTCATGGTTTTATTGTATAATGTAGCAAATTAAGTTATTTAGAAAATGATCGTACAAAGAATTAATATTTTTGCTTGAACTTCGCAAAATCAATAGAAAACACGCTTTTTGGCGATGTTTTTTTCTTGCATAAATCAACATGCGATTGGTGTTAAGCGGGAATTTCAACCTTATCGCCATCTACATAAAGAGTCTTTTATTTTTAAGTATCCACCTACCTACTTGATATCTATTAATATCGTTTTTTTATATTGCTCTTTTGTAATAAAATTCACCTCAAGGTCGTGAATTTTTGTTTACCAAATTATAATTTATCCCAGATAGAAATCCTGGTTTTGATTCCCAGTTGCGATAGCTTCCTTCTTATTTTTCTGGGTTTTGTTCTGTTTCATGATTCGTTAATGACATATGTTAAATTGTCGTACCTGCCTATTTTGCCATGTTAACATTTCAAATGCAGCATTCATTCAATAGGTAGAAATTTAGTGATTTCACCGAAATAACCGAGATATTTTTTTTTAAATGAAAAAATAATGTTTACATTTTATAACCTTAAGGCTCCGCAACTTGGCTCAAAAAGAAGAAGATGGAAAGAAATGAAATTACAAATGTGAGAGTGACAAAATCGATGCGAAAATTGTGAAAATGTTTAATAAAACACCACTCGTTTAAAATAGAGCAAAAATCTCGTGGAAGGTATCTTAAGTATCATTTAAAGAAACATTGTGAATTTTTCACAACTATAACTTGTAAAATAACTGAAACAAACGTATTTATAATAATTTTCGGAGCATACTATTTAGGGAATTTTATATAATTTTCGTTTCGGCGAGGAACGCGTCCAGAAATCAAGATATTATCTTAAAAAATAACATATAATTTTTCAGAGCTTGAAAACTTCAAATGTATAAGGGAGATATGTAAGAAATCGGTAGAAATTCGGGTAACGGCGGCTGAAGACAAATCAATATGTTCGTAAGTACCAATATGAATAAATCTCTATATAATATACTCATAATTGAAAATATCATTTTTAAAAGGGAGAAAGTCTGTTTTTTTGCTCATTATCTATTGCACATAAATATTATGATGAAAGATAGTAACGTTTTTAATGAACAAGTAATAATGTATTTTAAATCAAAAGCATGGCATCCCTTACAGTAAACGCCAATGCAATTCATTTCTTTATACGTATGGTTAAATAAATGCTACACATTATCGCCGGTCGCGCTGTCCGTATGATAATATACAATGCTCTACAGTGCTAGTACGGGTCGGTACGATATGTGCCGCCCGCGTTATTGACCAATATAATAAATTGGCCATAGCACTTCTATGGGGAGGGGCAGAGAGATGGGCCGGTGCTTTATTCTGGCCGGGTACGCCCCTGGACAAGATATTATCGCTGGAGACTTATTCTCACAATAAACCTGTGAGCGAGTGACCGAACACTGGACGCAGTAGAGGACTATGTGGAGGATATGGAATAGGAGAAGTAACACGCAATATATTTTACATTTCACAATACGTGGAGATATTTTGTGCTCTTAAACAATCATGACTTGAATATGGTATTATCAGCTGGGGAACCGCCACAAATACTTGCCTGGAGCCTTTAGCAAAGATTCAAAAACTAATTCTGAAGGTTATTCTTATAGTCTTAAAGCTTTATTTTTAAGAAACTAAGTATTCCAAACATTAAAAAAAATGTATTAAAAAATATCCTGCATCATTAATTTAAAAATACACACAAGTTTGCAGAACGAATAAGCACTAGAGCTTTAAGAGTGTCACATTTAAAATCTTTTAATATCTCAGTTTTGTCAAACCTCTTATGGGCAAAGAAGTTTTGAATATAATGCTACAAAGCTGTTAAATTCTCTACCATTAGAAACATGCGACATTAGAAACATGCTAACTAAAAGTTCATTTAAAAGCAAAATCATTGATTAATAACATCTATCACGAGTATTTCATAACACGTTTACATTTATGCCTACTGTATGTATATATGTACACTATGTACTTCATATATTTACATTTGACTAAGTTTCACTTACCTTTTTTATTATCATTTATCAGATACCTTTTCGTCAAATTGAAATTTAATTGCTTCAAAATTATTATATTTTAATCTTCTACATTCATACTCTAATTGTATAATGTGAAAAAAAATACTGATTTTATTTTATTTTTATAACTGTCATTTTTATATTTTGTAAACAAAAACCTAGACAACAACCACTCTGTAAATTGCCATCTCAACACAGGCGTTTCACACCTAGTGAGATGGGCAATAAATACGTCATTACTGTAATCAAATGTAATATTAAAATAATGAAATAAATAAATAAAATAAATTTCTTAACTGCATGTCAATTCGTAATACCGAAAAGTTGACTACCGGAAGACTGCTCGGGAAAAAGAACTAACGTTTCAAACTTCAGACCAAGTGATATAGGTATGATGTGTATTAAGGTGGTTTAGAAAGAAAATACTTAAACACGAATGTTAGAGGGACAGTGCTCATATTTAAAAAAAACTTTTACAATTAAGCAGAAATTTTGAAAATATTTAATAAAACACGACTCGTTTAAAATATAGCAAAAATCTCTCTACAAATGTCTAAAATAAGCATTCATAGATGCACTGTGAATTTGTTCATAACTTTATTTTTTTTTTCTATTAAGGGAATTTTGAATAATGCTCCTTATACTGCAAATATTTTTTTATGAGAACTTGAAAACTTAAGGTGTTCAAGGGAAGTACGTTATAAATCGGTATAAATTCGAAATGCGGGGGCTTATTTAACGAATCGGTCGTAAATCTCGAAGTTTCCCAATTTTTTGTACCTACGGTACTGATAATAAACCTACTCCAATTGAACGCGTAAATACCCATAGAGCTTAACTTAAGAAATAGAGGAAGTTCTGGGAAAGAAAGAGGTATAAGGGATGGATAGGCATGTATGGTAAGTTTGTACAGCGCCCTTGAGGTGATTTTTCACAAAAACGGCGCTATATAAATCGTCAAAATATTATTATTATTATTATTATTATTATTATAGGAATCTGGGGATCAGTTTGTCCAGAAGTACCACATATATGAATTCAGTCTCCCACTGCAGTGCAAGGCGATGATCCAAGAGACCTGCTGGAGAGGTAAAAACGTCTCCCTCAATCAGTCTCTCCCGAAACGGCCTGCCACGCAGCTGTTGGGCGGATATCCGCCGCCATGGCCTGAACAAACGTCACCTCTATAAACCCGGCCCCACCTGCTAAGTCGCCAAACGTAGCGAACCACCTGGGGTGACCTATGGCAAAGGTGTTGGTTATCCAACGAATGGTTACCGTTAAATATATTCTAAAAATGAAGTTATTATATAGTACTTTAATAAAATTTAATAAGTTCACAAATGTTTTCAACACTTACATAAATGATATAATGTTTTACCTGCCTTTGCATGGTTTTGACCAAATAACTTATTATTAAATATTATTATTATTATTTTATCGCCGCACGGGTCCTCTTAGAATTTAGTATGGGAAACCTTCCACACAGATGATATCGTTTGGTCGTGGCGCACACGTCCCCCGTTCCCTACCCCGCGTGCTCAATAAATGACCCGAGTTATGGCAAACTTTGACTTGGTCCGCAAAAACACGTAATGTGCGTGGATTGGCAATGCAAAAAAAAAAGAAATAGTTTCATAAATACAGTTTTTTTATTTAAATTAAAAAGCCTATCATTATAACAATAACTTTAATTACTTGACTCTAGAATTCTAGCATCGAAGCCGACAGCGAAGAAGAAAGAGCTGCAAAATATCAATTTTTAGTGTTGGATATTCATTAATGATGTCTAATCTATATCTACCGCTGCTTTTTACCCGGTGAACGATTAATGATATTTTTATGATTTTTAAATTATTGAATAATTTCATAGACCGCCCTCAAATATTATGCCCTATAATCTACACGGCAACAAGAGTTCCATATTCGGAGCATTCTAGTCGGATCCGAGAGTATACATCTGCCAGGCGATGTTCCAGAAAGCCAGCTATCAACGGAGGTGGTGCCATCTTTTGGCATCATTGGCTGCTTGCTTTAATTCGGTTAAATTCGGTTGATTCAACCTCATATTATTAGGAACAACTTCACCATAAATTTACCAGTTTTTTACGAATAATTTCACAGAAAACACGAATAGCGTGAGACTATTTCGTGGAATCTTATTAGTGAATTAATTATAGAAAAGGTATGAATTTTAGATGCGCAAATCATTACGAGTAACAAAGTAACCGAAAAAAATGCAATATTATGATTTTGGTCGTACAAATTATTGGAAAATTATAAGAATAAATTATTATTCATTAAATCTTGTACGTGTACATTGGTAAAATCGATAAAATTTTTATGTTTTTTTAAATTTATTTATTTAATTAAATTCGATACATTTTAAAATAAATTATTTATCATCCATTAAAAGCATTTGCTTGTGGATGGAAGAAGAGTTTACATTTCATGTACGTACAATTAATACAGTCACGTATTTCACATACATAGGTACAGTTAATACACGGCTTATATACAGTTAAAAAATCACATCGTAATCAAGACCCTTTAACTAAAATATTCAAAAATGTATTCAATAAGAAGAAAAACAGGTATAATTTTTAATGTGACATTTGTGTGGAAACAGAGAAAGCGGTTTTTCCGTTGATGATTTCTCTAAAATGTTTCTTGATAGAGTTCAACAATTGTAATTTGTCATTAATGCTTCTGATTTCTATTGGAAGGTTTTTAAAGAAGTGTTTTCCTTGGTGTGTATAATGGTGTTGGGCAAAAGAAGTGTTTAGTTTGGGGCATACAAATATATGTTTAGTACGATTATAAATCCAGTACGATTTTCAGTCATGAATGAGTATGTATCTTTCTTTTATAATTTGTACGGTTGAATTCTTCACAAATAAGTCTTTAAATGTTGCAACTTTGAATTCTTCGAATATGCGTTCAGTGGGGAAGTTTGGAGGTTTTTTTAGTATAATAATTATTATGAGTTTTTGAACAATTTCTATGGGGGTCAGACTAGTTTTTTGTGATAGTAATAGTCCTGATAATTTATCGTGAGGGCCAAAATAGGTCATACTTGACTGCAAATATAACAGTCATTTATATTATATTCAAAGCATTGGGTGCATCCCAGTGGCGTAGCGTGGGTATCAGCCGCCCGGGGCGGAGGAAAATTTTGCCGCCCCCCCCCCCCCCCTATATAGGTACTTCTTCAGGGAGGGGGGGGGGGGGGGGGGTAGTGATCCTTTTTTTTAAATATTTATTTGCCGATTTTTATTAATTAAATCTGTATGCGGTGAATTAAAACTACACTCAGAACATGAAAACGGTTTTTATTTGGTTCTGGCAGCACATAAATTGTCTGCAACTAGAATTTTATATTTGCACTTCGATAAAAGTTATGTTTTCCTTCGAAATATGTCAGCAGATGAATACACAATTGGAATTTTACATTCTGAACAAAAAACTGGCTTAAATTTTATCCGTATGCGGTGAATTAAAACTATACTCAGAACATGAAAAAGGTTTTTATTTGACTCTGGCGGCACATAACTTGTCTGCAAGAATTTTATTAAGCACTTCAAATAAGTTTTTCCTTCGAAATGTGTCGTCTGATGAATTCACAACTAGAATTTTACATTCTGAATACTAAACTACTTTTAATTAAATCTGTATGAGGTGAATTAAAACCACACTCAGAACATAAAAATGGGTTTTCTTTGATTCTGGTAGCACATAGATAGTGTGCATCTAGAATTTTATAACTGCACTTCGAATAAATATGCACAAATCTGTCAGCTATTTAACTTTTCTGTGAAAATAAATTTAAAATATATACACCGTGACGACCGTGATATATGCGTGGAAAACCGTATAAGTGTAATTTTTTGTGCGCTTTCAGCAGGGCGCACAAAGCTTTGCGAATATAAAACACAAATCGACTATCAATTAGAACTAAAATGATACTGTTGCTATTTACATTTTTATTTAAAAATAATGTATGTGTTAGAAATAAAAACAAAACGTCTGTCGTTAATATTTTGATTTTAACAGTGTATAAAACTTTAGAAAGATGTTAAGAAACTATAAACTAGAAAAAACTTTTAAGTCCTGACGCGAAAATCGAACCCGCGACTTCCCCAATTCAAATTTTTACAAGATGATTATTGATTGTGAAATTTTGCCGCCCCCCCCCCCCCCCCCCCCCCCCCGCCCCCCCCACCACGCTACGCCACTGGTGCATCCTTACTACTTCTTCAAAAATGTGCCAAAATGCTTAAATCTTCTTAAATTTATTATTTTCATTGGCCTTTTTAAGAATGTAATTTACTGCCCTCTACCGTTTTTTTATATACTTTATTTACCGACATGTTAGATGTCGTTAATACAGGTTTCTATTGTGCGTCCAGATGGCGCTTATATCGAAACTGTCAGGTTGACAAAGAAATATTGTTGATATAAAAAAAACCAGGTTTCCTGTAGTTCTTTTCTCTTTTTGCCGCTAATTTACAAACAATAAACAAAAGGCTTGTTTTTCCTTTAGTTATAAAATGAAGAACCGGCCCCAGATGTAGTTTGCAAGCTGTACGAAATAATTGTCGCGTGTTAAAGTGTTTGATCATGTTTTTAAGCTAAAAAGTTTATAAATAGAAAACCTCAGTTAAAGTTCTCGGAGTGTTTTTAAATTGAAGAAAGGACCATATTAATTCCTAACAAAGCCCAAAGCGTGTTAAACGCATGGTTTTTCTTTAAAAGGTGAGAAAAATAATTATTTAATTAAAAAAATATCGGCGCAGTGTCCACCTTGTTATTTAGTATGTGACCCGCCCAATAGTGCGATAGCATCGCGCGAGTTGTGGCGCATACATCCTCCCAACAGCATTCCCACTTTGTATGGAACACGCGACCCCGTGGAACCGTAGAACCGACACTGGATAGAAAATTCCTAGTGGTGTCTTCTATACCCTTTTGTAAGAAAACTTCTTCCGCCGGTTATCATAGTATCTACCATTCTACTCCCAGGCACCGTAAAAGCCAAAGAGATTGATAATTTAATCAGAATAAAGAAAAATTTAGCTTACTTCGGGCATACGGACAGCCCCGGATCTAGGGGGGAGCAAACCGGACGTCTGCCCGAGTCGTCAGTTTTAGGAGGCGCCAAAATCGTAATTTATGTATTTGAAAAAAAAAACTTGATTCACTAAGCGCCTGGCATCCAGCCCTCGTTGATTTATCGATTATTCATTTGATTAGCCATTAACCAGCCAATGGCCGAGAATTCATATTTCGTCGAAAGATGTTCTTACTATCGTACAGGGCGGTTCCAATGAGACAGATTAATTATTCTCCGTACCAGCTTTTTAAAATAATAACTCAATATCGATTTATTTAATTAAAAATTTGCTTTAATGAATACCTACATTTATGATAAAACTATTAAAATGATGTACTTTTTTATTTATTTTTTGATCATAAGTATTTATAATTTTTCAATAATGTCTAAGCAAAATAAGAATATTTTTAAAAATATATTTATAAAAATTATTTTATTTAGATAAAATTCTGAGACATAGCTTTCCTAGATAATTTATTGATTTATTTTACTGCATGATTATATGATTTGAAATGTGTGTTGTATAATACAAAATTTTGAATTTAACAAATCTGCCAACGACCTACGGTAAAATCTTACTGTACTAAAAATAAACATATTTTCTCAAAATTTAAAACAAAGCCTTACTAGATAAAAGAACAGTCTTTCGAAATCAATTTATAATTTTTGTGGAAAAGAGTCAATACGTCTAAAATTTGATTTAAAAATGACATAATTCCGGTTTTGTCAGGTTGTTCCCTCAACGCCCAGTTGGTTTTTGAACACACCCTAAGTTGATTTATGAACGTATCATAAACACGTGCATATTATTCGTGATGTCTCTGCCAGGGGAATCCCCGTAGAATCTAGAACTAGGAGCTACACGAGCTGAGCTGAATAAACCCGAGCGGTTTGAGAGTTGGCGAGAGGGGGCGCCACTATCAAATTTCTGCCCCGGTTTGAAAAAATCGTAAATCTGGGGCGGCATATGGACAACAAAACACTTCTGACGGTTTTATCTTCAGTGCGTGGTAGTGTTATCGACAGGGCAACTGGTGACCCCAGCTCACATTGTAGATAAGTAAGTTCCTACCAGTAGGACCTGAATTTTTCTTTTAATTTGGCATCAAAAATATATGTAAAAATAGCATAAATAGACGAAATTAATGATTTTGAACACTTCTGTACAAATCATTTTAAATAATAACTTTTGATTGAATACGATTGCTTAAAAAAAACAAACAGAAAGCTAAATACTTTTTTCAAGATTATCATAAAAAAAATGGAATGTGTCAAAATCTAACCTAACCAATCCTAACCTAACCTAACCTAACCTAACATAACATAACATAACCTAACCTGATATCACTCGACCAATCAGAATAAAGCACGGTGAACTTTGACATCGGTTGAAACAGTTTTAACTGAATCATTTCGAGAAAACGTTTTGTCTTATTGTAGCAAAGTCACCTCAAATGGTTCGCTACGTTTGGTGACTTAGCAGGGGTACCCGGCTTCATGGGAGTGAGGTATATCCAGGTCTTGGCGGCAGATTTTTTGTGTTAAGGCTGCTGCTTAGCGGGCCAGATCGAGAGAGACTGGCTGAGGTAGGCTTCTTAATTTATCCAGCCGGACTCTTTCGACCCTTTCGCTTTGCACAGCAGTTGACACACTGATCCCCAGATTCCTACCCACCTCTCATACCTTTTTCCTTCCCAGAACTTCCTCTCCTTCTTTCCTTAAAAAGACCTTCCACCCAGCATTCCCTTAGAGACATAGACACTGATGGATATTATTTACTTCTTGTGTGGAGCTAATGTAAAAAAAAGAATACAAAAATCTTTACTAATGTAAAAAATTGTATTAGTAAATTGATACAAGTTAAAGCTATTCAACTAGAAACACAGTATTTTCAAAATAAATTTATGTGGTCCACGTATTCCTTAGTTGGAGAAAATCAATAGTTTCCCTTAGTTGATAAACCTTGTTAAGGGCCGGGCCACGAAACAAAAAAGGTCAATCAGGTTCCATAAGGACTCGCCGCACGTCCACCATGTGTTAAGTGGCATTGCATGCCCCTAAATGTTCCCAAGAAACAGGGCTGTCCAAAATCCTACATAATATATTTTATGGCATAAATAATGTTGTGAGGTGATTGCTTTTATGAGCAAAAGAAGCAATAATTTGAAAAAACAAATATCATAAACAGGATATTTTAATTTTCTCTTTCCTGGTACTCTTGATTTTTTTTCTTGAAGATCTCCCAGACATTTTTCATCTTATTTTGTAATGGTAAAATAAACTCACTATATGACGAACACAGTATCTACCCGAACCGAAATATGGACGTAAATTTAAGGAAGAATTTACTTGGTTTTTACCATATTTTTTATCGTGTGTCCATAATCGAACCCGATATTATGGCGGTCCTCTTCATAGACCCTCCACGAAGTACACATCCTCAAAAGAGACATAAATATGAAAACATTTTTTTTTGTTATTTTTATTTTATTTGTTCCACACAGAAGTGGTTACGAGGGAAAAAAATGGGAATGCTGTGTGTAGGGTCTTTTTAGGAAAAGGAAGTAGAAAATATTCTGAGAAGTAAAAGGTATGAGTAATGGGTAGAAATCTGGGGTCATAGCGTCCAGGAGAGACGGAAGCATGAATCCATCTCTCCCAAGTAAAGAGAGTTCGAATGGAGAAGTCTAGGTAAGGTAATTGGGCAAACCCATTTCCCGCCAAGACCTGGACAAATCTCACCTCATAAACCGGGGAAAATAAAATTTCAAAGAAGAGTCAAATTTACAATAATTACTCACACATTACTAATAAGACATTATTTTCTGTGTTAATAAAGCGCCAGTTCAATTAACCACTGGAGCGCTTTTTGCCACAATATGTCACTATTTAAAATACCTCGGATTGCTTTGCTGCCAATTTTGGCAAATTTTCCCTTATTTGTTAGTAATTACGTAGGAGTTTACGATTTCATATATTTTTTTTAAAATCCTACTAGTATGTGACAATCGACAAAAGATAGGTGAATTCATTAGATATATAGATCAGTTTGTATGTCTCCATATTAAAATTCGAAGGTTTAATTTTTTTTAATGTGAGAATTTTCTCCAAAAAATTTCGAGCAAACTAAGAAAAAAAGTTTAAATTGCGCTGTCGCTCCAGTGGTGATAAATAATATAATGTAAAGTAAATGATTGGTGGCAGGCCCTAGTCATATCCGTCCATAGATGCTTTGATTGGCCAGTAGTTGTTGTCTAAGACCGGGGATGAAGTGACGGCAGATAAGTGTATACACACACACAAGAAGGAGTGTAATTATTACCCCTAAATAAGGGTTGGACTCGACTGAAACTATCTCCACTAAATAAATTAGATTTTTTCTTCGACAATTCTTACGAAATTTTCTGCAAACAGTAGGAACAATAATTATCTTGCTAACTGTATTATCAAAAGTACTTGTATATACAGGATTCTCTGTTTTTTTTGCTTCATTTTGGCACGTACACTCAAAGAAGACAAATTAAAGTTGCACGTACAAACAAAGTAGTCAAATTAATTGGAACGTACAAACAAAGTAGGCAAATCAACCGGCATGAACAAAATATAGAATTAATATTCATTTCTGGCTTGTACAATCATGGTATCATTTGTGTTATTTCACAATTAATTAATTAAAAATAATATATAGTATATTTATTGCACGTTTCAGAGTGGAAGATACTCTCAGTATCGCCCTGGTATAAGACCACCATTCAGAATTGAAACGTTGCTTAAAATGGCTCTAAGTCGTGTTTGGTGACCAGATCTGAATAGCCAGGTACTCCCCCACCTTCCTCCTCCCCATCTCTTACCCCTTCCCACTACCTTCATCTTCACAACAAACCCCAATCGGGAATGCCGTAGTCTCACTGGCTCCAGACGGGAGCAGTTGGGACTCTTGCGCGTTATTTATATATGTAAATAAAACAATGGTAAACGAATTAACTGGTACTTACAATGTATAAAAATTAACTGGTATTAATTAATTAATTGGTAGGTACAGACAAAGTAGACAAACTAATAATTCATTATTAGGATTAGCTAATTGAAGTAGATATTTTTTATTTTATTTTATTTATATTTGGGAAAGTTGACAGCAAATCATAAATTACACAATAATACAATTATAAAATGGTTAATTATGCCAATTATAAACTTTCCACAGATAATAATAGTAAATTAATGTGTGACATTATAAAGGTGTTTACTTAATTAGTTCATTTTTAGTTACATTATGTAAGGGGGGGGGGGAGGAGAAATATAGGATAAGGATTAAAAGGCGGAGGGAGAGGGGTAGATTGAACTTCCTAGTTTGAGTCATTTTGCTTAGTGAGATTTTGTTTTATGTCATGTAACGTCGAGTTAAAAATGTCAATGTGGTAATTATTTAAGTTGAATGAATGTGTGGATCTGTAGATAAATGAGTTATGTTTGGAGTTAGTCTTGCAAAGAGGAAGATTAAAAGTAAGCGACTGTCTACTGTTGCGATTAGGAACGTGGAATGATAGGCGTTGAAGAAGATCAGGACTATCGATTAAGTTATGTATAATTTTAAATAACATTACCGAATCTGCTATATTTCTTCGACAAGTTAGCGTCTGTATTTTGAAGAATTTGGCAGAGTCTTCATTACTAACATGAGATCGAAAAGAACGGAAATTGAGATACCTTAAAAATCTATTTTGAACACTTTCAATTCTATTTTTGTGTACTGCATAGCCTGGGTTCCATACTTGAGATGCGTATTCAAGAATACTACGAACATATGAGAAATATAGTGTTTTGAAAGTAGTAAGGTCTTTGAATTGTTTACATGAGCGGATTATGAAACCAAGCTTAGAAGATGCATTAGTGACTATGTGGTCGATATGTTTATTAAAATTCAGTTTACTATCAAGTATAACCCCAAGGTCCTTACTTTCGAATTTGATAGATAACGGTACAAGATTGATTGAGTATTCATGGATAAATACGTTTTTATTCCTAGTAAAGCGCACAACGAAGCACTTAGATATATTTATTTCCAGACAATGGGCATTGCAATACCTGCTGAAACATTGCAAATCATCTTGCAGCTTCAGACAGTCCTCTATTGACTTTATAGGCGAGTAGATTTTCATGTCATCGGCATACAGGATGGTTTGCGAGTTTAAGAAACAGTTACCGACATCATTGATATATATGTTGAATAATAATGGTCCCAACAAGCTGCCTTGAGGAACTCCTGATGTGACAGCAACAGAATCGGATTTAAATCCTGCAACCACTACTATTTGACTACGGTTGGAGATATAAGAAGAGAGCCAACGATAAAGATTGCCGTGAATACCAATTTCCAAAAGCTTCTTTAACAGAGTCGCGTGATCGACCCTGTCAAACGCCTTACTAAAGTCGGTATAGACAGTGTCCACTTGTATTCTGTTATCCAAATTATCCTGGAGGTACTCTGTGAAAAATAAAAGATTTGTGGTTGTTGATTTACCACTAATGAAACCGTGTTGGTTCATATTCAGGCTAGATTTAAGAGCAGCATATAGTTGATCGTAGACTATTTTTTCAAAAATTTTGTTAAATATGCAAAGTTTGGAGATTGGTCTGTAGTTTGTGACATCAGTTTTTTTACCGTTCTTGAAGATGGGAGACACAAACGCGGATTTCCATATAACAGGGACAGTGCATTGGGTTAGGGAGCGATTGAAAATCAAAGAAAGGGGTAAGGCTAGATTGTGTGCACATCGTTTAATAAGGATAGAAGGTATTTCGTCAGGACCGGCACCTTTGCTAGTATCAATTGTCTTAAGGTGTTTTAAGACAATTTCTCGTGTCACCTCAATATTGCTTATATTGGATGTATGGTTTCCGGCGTCAGTTGGAACATTGGCAAGTGGATTGGAGGGTTTACTGAAAACCGAACTGAAAAATTCTGAAAATAAATTTGCAACGCCTATTCCATTATCGGCTCTCAGTTCTCCGTGATACATACATTTTGGGACACCTTGGGATTTGTTAGAGGATTTTATGTGGCTCCAGAAGTTTTTCGGGTTTGAGGATATATTATTTTCCATATTGCTTAAATAAATAGATTTGATTTTCCGAGATAAATCTTTGTGCCGTTTACGAAGGAGAGAAAATGTGTCATAGTCAGCCTGGTTTTTGTATTTTTTATATTTACTAAAATATTTAGATTTTTCCTTAGTTATCTTGATAAGGGCAGCATTGTACCAGGGAGGATATTTCAAGTTCCACGAAAATTTATGAGGAATATGAAGATTGATCAGGTGTTTCAAAAACGTGTAAAAACCGTCAAGCGCTAGATCTATTTGAGAGTTAGAGAAAATGGATGCCCAGTCAGCTTGCTCTAGTGCGAAGTTAATTGATTCGTAATCTCCACGATTATAGAGAAAAACTTTCCTTTTCGCATTTTTCAATGAGGGGGTGTCCTGAAATGGCACACTAATGGACACAGCTTTATGATGTGCGTCTTCGGGAACTAGCGGGTCGTGATTAGATTCGACGGAGATTAGTAGATTTGACAGGATCAGATCGAGGATATGGCCGCTTGAATTTAGCTCACCATTGTATTGACAGAGATCCAGAAAATGCATACAGTCTACGAAATGGTTACTAACGTAGGTAGAGTGATTAATAGCTGCGTAATGAGCAGATGGCGTAGCTTGGGTCCATGAAATTTCAGCAAGATTAAAATCCCCTAGGATAACGAACGAATCCGTGGGGTTATTCGATACTATATCTGATAACATGTTTAAAAAATTTTCAATTAAATATTGATGTTGAGTTCCTCCGGGGATGTACACGCAGCATATATGGACCAAACTGTGTGGTGCGCTATTCGTGCGAATGGTGACCCAAATGTCTTCAGCACAAGAAGTGTATAATTGTAATATTTAATCGTCGGAAAATGTAGAAAAATAATTACGGATAACGGTGGTAATTTTTAAATTGAAATGATGTCGATAAAAATGACAGAAATTAAATAGGTCTCAGTAGCTCTATTGGTAGAGGGCGCGGGTACTCGAACACAGACCCGTAAGACTACAGGGTCTAAGTTCGAGTACCGGGTGCTACTTTTAAACTTTGAACTTCTTTACTTTAGATAAATTATTTTTTAATTGTTAGTTTTTAATGGTAAATTTAAATGATAAATTAATTAATAAATATTTATTTGTTTCCAATCCATTCCCAATTGTAATTCCGTCCAAGTCACCAGAAGACAGAAGAAAGCCCCTCGTCCCCTCCCCTGCTCCCAGGACATCTGGAATTCGACGTGTGTCTAACGAACATTCTATCGCCCTGGTAATTACAAGTCTTCCATCACACGCTCATCCCTCATCTTGAGATGCCACCCCTTTCCACCCTATTCACCCCCTCCCTCAGTATATCCACAGAGATAGAGCCTACTTCTTGAAAAGACTGACCGCGATGGTTGTTTCGCAAGTCTTGAAAATAAACCAATTCGCAAAATGTGTGTGCGAACGATATAGTATTTATTGTATTTTACCTCACACTTTACAAAGTAAAGATACTCAAAGTCCTTTGAATTTGATGATTGATGAATGATTTTGCTGTAATATTTGAAGAAATTCAAAAATGTCCGGACTTATCTCTTTCACAGAAGCTTAATGAATAAATGACAATACAAGAGAAATTCCCATATGTCCCCCCATGCTCCCCTAAAAGTTTACCCCACATTCCCAGCGTCTTCAGTCACGCCAAATGAGACGAAATAAACTGTTTTCTTAAGGTATCTCGAGGGATGACCATTCCTCCGTCATTAGACACTTCGTTTGAGGAAAGTACAGAAAAAAATCGATCGTCTTCCCGGAGATAATTAAACTTACGGTTGCAGTAGACGTTTCACATAAACTAGCCCTCACAACCGTAAATTCATTCGCAATTATGACAATATAATTAATTGTAAAGCGGAAATTTTGATTCTCAAGCAACAAAAAGTCTTAAAGGGTGAACTTTCAAATATATTTATCAAATAATCGGATTCCGACAGATTCTGTAAAAAATCAGGCCAAGCGACGGATTTTTTCATAAATCTTTATTTTCTTGCTGTTATATACAAAATGGATAGGTTTTGAAACTCTGACTGGAAAGCGCTTATCGTAAAGAACATTATAATTTTTAATAATCAAAGTTATAAGTTAATCCTATTCGACGATGTACTCATTTGTGCCATTAAACAAAAGTCAGTTAAGCAGTTATAATTCGTTATTGATTTTTTAATTGCTTCAACAATCTTTTTACCAACCCCTTACTAGTAATTAGGGTTGAAATACTAAGAATTACTAAAAATTTCAGTTGGATTAAAAAACAGACGAACAAAATTACCAAAACGAAGTAATACACTTAAGAAAAGGGATGATATTCAACCTTTATTTTTCCACAAACGACAAACCGATAACGTCAACAATTCTATTATCACAGTAAACAGAAAAGGGTTCCCCTCTATTGGCCTTTATTATATATATTTTCATGTAAGTAAAGAAATAACCGGAAAAGAAAACTTCTTAAGAAAGTAGAGATGAAGGCTGTATTCCTACTATATTACGGTAGATGTAGAGTACCTTTTGGCTGACCTCAAGTGTTTGCCCACTCGAAGAAAAAGAAAGGGGGATGATATGTAACAAGGGGTGGTCAAATGGGGCTACAAAAGAATGTGGGGTTTGTGTGTTACGGCGGAAATCTTCTGGAATGATTTGATTTAAAATAAATTTCAACATAAATAAAGTGCTGAAGAGAAAAATACTTTTTCTGTTGTTAAATGTTTTTTTTCTTAATTTTTTGTTGCATTCCCCTTTAAAATGTTAACATGTTTTATGTGAAACAGAACAAAAATAATTATTTATTGTTTTCAAGCTTATTTTGCAGAACTCCATTTTAATTTTTTTTTCTTTTATTATATGTATTCAATAATATTATTATTTAATTCATAAAAACAGTTTATTATAAACAAGTTCTGCTACGTATTTATCAATACTCGTGACAGTTGTTTCGCCTTCTGAAAGCATTTTAAAACATTAATAATATTAATAAACCTTTTTATAAATTCAATAATAAAATTATTGAGTATGTAAAAGAAATAATCAAAAAATTAATAAAAAAATAAATAAAATACTAACTGTCTGGAACTTATAGATCTATGAAATTGCTATTTGGTAAATGTGGAGAGACTGAAGGAAAGTTGTTAACTACCTAGGTAATTGGATTTTCAAGTTTGCACATATAGCAAATTAAATGTGAAAGGAAAGTTGGTAACTACCTACGTACTTGGATTTTCAAATTTGCTCAAATAGCAAATTAATGTTGAGCTCTTTTTCAAAACTGCACGTAGATGGTTTTTCACCAAGTTTTTTCGCGGCGAATATACTGAATACGTTCTGCTATGGAATAAGATGGAATAAAACCATATTTTGAGTACAGTGAGTGATTTTGAAAAAGAGTCTTGATCTGGATCCATTATCCATACGTAGATATGTAGATTTTTTTTATAAAGAAGGAAAAAAATAATAACTTCCGAAATTTTGATAGAAAGAAGAAAATTGTCATTCCGCAAAAGTCGGAAGAAATTAATAGGCTTCTTTTTGACTTGGCTTTCAGTAAGGCTTGTTACTTTAATGTCTAATGATTGGCAAGATAAAATTACAGCTATTCAAAAAAAATACAAAACGAAATGGTGGATAATCGAATGCTTGTAAAAAAGCGTCTTCATGAAATGTCTTAAAATTTTCCCGAAATCATAAATTCACAAATTTCGTTGAATCCATCGTTACGAACAGATGTAATAGTCGTAAAGATGTTTTATTCTTTTAACGAGTCACGAATCCCAATAATAACGAATGCTCTGTTGCATTTTTTCTCCTCTCACGACGCGATGGCCCCCTTCAACAGTTACACGTCCAGACCGCTATTTGACGCGGCAGACGGCACCTGCTGCCTGCAATGATGAGCCAATAATTCAACTAAATAACACTCAACACCACCGCTATCGTCGTGACGCGGAGAAATGTATCTCACCCGTGAGGGCCTAAGTTCTCCCGGTAATGCAATTCTTATTCGAGTGATTCTGTTTGTCCTGTTTTCCTGCTCCCTGGTTTTGACGATGTGGTTGGTGGCACTTCTCGGAAAGTATTCATGTTTTCCTTGTAATCAATGAGAAATTTTTTGATGTAATGAACCAATGAAATGTAATTAACCACTAGGGGTGACCTACCTTCAAGTAGGTATATAAGCTATTAATTACCAAGTGTAATTGCACTTTTCATGTTCATTTTTACTTGCATACCTACGATTTTTTTTTATAATTCGCGCTATAATATTATGTTCAATGGGTTGTAAGATAGATTAGGTCTGTAACAAGCACTACTTAGAGATCTAAAAACTGATTTTATTAGTCTTCGGTAAGACAATTTAATAGTTCGCTTTCATAATGCGTACAAAACCTACCGAAGAAGTTATGTTTCATTTCTTTCAACAATAAAATAGATATAAAGGCCTTAAACAGCTCATACTTTGTGTAAAATTATAGCTCCTTCCAGAGCATTCACCCATACTAAAATAATCTATATCGCAATACTATGGGAAATTCACCTCTCCTATTTTATGTTCTCCTGGTGGATGGCTAAGCCAGAGAGATTGCCAATAATAGGTATAGCAAGTAAAAATACCAAGTGCCAAGTACCAGGTACAAGAAACTAGGTATCAGGGCAGCAGGAGACGTTAAGTGGTCACGTTCAGTTGTCCTTTCTTCTCCCATTCAATTACGATGGACGAATGACTGCTACGAGACATTTAGTTCCTGATTTTTCTTCTAGGAATGTGCAGGAAATTTTTATGGCAGCGTCATTTCTTATTGGTACGTGATACACATAGAGCGTGTAACTTTAAACTAAATATAAAAATAATAACATTTGAGAAATTTGTTTTATTTTTGGTAAAATTGAGTTTTTTTTGTTTATCTACATAAAGTTTATGTGCATGCGATTTTTTAAGCCTTTCTCACTGTCTGTTTAATTTACAACAAGTAAAATGTTTACATCTTAAAATTTTACTTCTTTATATTCAAAATACCATAAAATCTGCTGAAAAATACGTTAATTCCCATTATTTTTCCGAAATTTGCGTATCGCGTTATTATTTTCGTGAAAATGGCAATATTCGCGTGAAGATCATAAATTTCGCGTTATCGCAAATGCGACATTTTCTTAAAAATACAAATAAGATGCAAAATTATCTGTTCCGGTTGCCGAATTATGTCATTTTACTTGATTAGGGAAAATTCTTGGTTAAGGAAAACATATTAAATAATTTTAAAAATCAACTCTTGACACGTGTGCTGAGAAAGTCAGATTTTTAATTTGAAAGAAAACATATTTTAAACACGCATTTCTAGAGACTGGTTCTATAATGAACTTTTACATAGTATAAAGCAAAGTCGCTCCCGCTGTCTGAACGCTTAGATGTTTTAAACTACACAATGGATTTTCATGCGATTTTCACTAATAGACAGAGTGATTCACGAGGAAGGTTTAGGTATATAATTTGTCAAGGTTTTGTGTAAATTGGTTGAAATATATAATAAAGGGTGCGGGCTGGCAAGCGGGAAGCGGATAGGAAAGCGGGCGCTGTGGATTTGATATGTATGCAAGTTAACAGATAGCGTTTTTTTTTTTTTTTTTTTTATTTTTTTTTTATTTATATATGTATATTTTTTTTATCACAAACAAGTCCTGCTAAGCCAATTCAATTGGCTTGTCAGCAGGTGCTTATAATTAAGTTACATATACATTTTAAATGTTATAATTTTACATCTTATATCTACAAATTCAACATTATTCATACAAATCAATCTAAGTATAAATATTTTTTTTCCGATAGCCAATTTTTCAGCATATATTTAACCTTATTCATAGAATTACATTGCTTTATAGTATCAGGTAATAAATTAAATATTTTCGGTATGTTGTATTCAAACGTTATCTGTCCGTACTTATTATTAAATTTCGGAACTATTAACCCGTCGTTGCGCGTGAATCTAGTGCTGTATTTATGTTCTAATTTCTCTTTATGCTGCTGGGTAAATATATACTGAATTATAATTTTGTGCCATAGTATTGCCTTAACAGGTAAAATTTTAGCAGTCTGAAACAGTAATGGTGTATCATGTCTCTGTTTGAAAATATTCGGAACAACTAATAATTTTACAATTGCGTTTTGTACAACTTGGACTTGTTTCAGATTTGTTACAGAAGTATTTCCCCATATTGTTAATCCATATCTTATAATGGATTCTGCCAGTGACATATAAATTATTTTTAGTGTTTCAATGGGTAAGAAAAATTTCAATGTGTACATTCTGCCAGCAATTGATCTGAGTCTTTTACAGGTTTTTTTATAGAGGTTGGGTAATGGCGTTGTCAGTAGATGGCGTTGTGTTTTGTTAGCCACAGCAACGTGTAGTCATTAATCTATAATATATATATACAAATCAAAAAATGTTTGAATGTCCGCCATGCGTTGCTAAACCATTCAACCGATTTCGTTGAAACTTTGGAGATTTGATGTGTGCATGCCCGCGATGGTTTTATAGGTATATACTGGTGAGCTCTGGCATTATGAAATTTGTATAAAAAAAATTGCAATAGGTGGCACACGAGCTGTTTCAAAACTGAATGTAAAGGGACCGAATTTGTGGAATTCGGGAGAGGGGAGGGGAAATCGGGAGTGGGGTTCACGGGACGGGGGAAGTGGGAAAGAGGAGTGGGGAGAGGAAAAGCGGAGAAGGCAGAGTGGGAATGCGTGAGGGGAAGGGGATGCGGTAGAGAAAAGAATGCGGAAGAAGAAGGGAAAGGACACGGAGGGAAAAAAATATTTATTAAGTGGTTTAGCAAATGCCGGGAACTACAAACCCAGAAGCTAGCATATTTTGATTTTTATATTTATAGACTTCCCCCTAAAACCATGCGAGTAAAGCCGCGGGTAAAAGCTAGTAAATTATAAAACATTAATATCAAATCAGACGCTAATACTTGCTCAAACATCAAATCACCCCGCTTCATATTTAATTATTACATTCAAGTTTGATTCCTCGAATTCATGACTCGAAACCTTTAAGTCCGTTTTAGAACGTACCTACTGACGAATAAGCAAAAATAATATCCTCATTACTTAAATATGTAGAAGTAATAAATAAAATGACGACAGTCGGACCCCTGACCCCGCGACACTGCACGCTGCACGCTTTCGGCATGACATCAGACCTGATCGGCACTTTATCAGAGCTTTTGATAACGACGAGAATATAATGTAACCTACCGCTCAAGGCCGGTCGATTAGATTGTTTGAACAATCCAACCAAATCCGTGACTTGTTGGTAGAGATCGACCAAATGTTTGATTTGAAACAGTCTTGGCTATTGCCTCGTAACTCAAATTGTTCCCTCAGATTATAGGTATATCGATTTTTTTAGATACTTACTATAAACTTCTGCAAGTAATATGTTTGTAATGTCAACAGATGTCTTTAGTAGTTATGTATATGTAGTTTTAAGGTGGCTCTATAGGTGTTTTTAGTAATATTATACCTCTACTGTAGGTCACCCCAATTTCGTGAATAAGCAGGGATGCCCGAGTTCATGAGGTGAGGTTTGACTAGGTCTTGGCGGCGGATGCGTTTTCCCACCTAATGCGTGGTGGACCGGATCGGGAGAGACTGGTTGAGACTATTTGACCTCTCTATCAGGAATACCAGGAAGGGATGGATTCATACGCCCGTCACTCCTGGACACGTTGACCCCAGATTCCTACCCACCCCTCACCCGCTTTTCCTCCCCAGAACTTCCTCCCCTTACTTTTCCTAAAAAGACCCTCCACACAGCATGCCCAAAGATGACACACGCCCTGTGGGATTTTTTCCTCAAGCCTCCTCTGTAGGGCTAATGTTAACAAAAAATACGATCCGCATTCGGACATACTGAGCTGTTTCCACGCTGCAGATTAACAGAGTGCATCCTTTAGAACGGACGTTAAGTCCAGATTTTACATATTCATTGCAAATGAATGCTAGAATGTATAAATCCATAAATGTTTTACCTATTAGAGCTCTTTTTTGGCATAAAATCTGTAAGCAACATATCCTAGATAGCCCATACAAAACAATGGTGGATCACGTGCACAATACTAGGCTTACACAAAATGAAGGTATGATAGTACCTAGATTTTCTAATAAACATGGCCAGCGAACTTTTGAATACATTGTACCATTTATATTTAATATGCTGCCATATGATTTGAAAAAATGTTGCTCGACACCTAAATTTGCACTATTGTTAAAAACATGGCTGTTGGAATCAGATTTTCTATATTAACTGACTCCTCGTGCATTTTTAATTTTTTTTAGACGTTGTCTTCATATTTTTATTTTTTTTATACTTATTTATACCATCTATTATTATCTATTATTATTTATCTATTATGTACTCGTATTTTATCAAATTGCATCTATTATTATTTATTATTATTTATCTATTATGTACTCGTATTTTATCAAATTGCAATATTTTTTTCTTCTTTTGTAAGACTTTATACTGTACTATATTTTTGTCCACACTATTTTCCTGCCGACAAGCTACTTGCAGTAGCTTTGCAGGTTGTATTGTAAACAAGAAAAAAAACTTATTTTCTGTAATTAAAAAAAAAAAAAAAAAATACGATAAGATTAAACAAAACTCGTAATAAAGACGAACCGAAGTATTATTGAAACATCAGAATTGTATTGCTAATCAAAGGCATCAACAGAACACTATCTACAATTGTAAATAATTTATTATGTAACACAAGTAATGCGAAGAAATATTTTCATCCTAAAATGAACTATGTATTTACCTATCACGAAAAGACCAAAGCAAAGAAAAATGATAAACAAAAGCCTGCAAGCCACTCCACAGTAGATTGGAGCAGAAAAATTGGGCATAAAAACCGGTATGTTAAGCGTTAAAGCAATTTTATACCGCGACAAAAATATCCCCGACACAATATACCCCGACAAAATATCCTACGGACAAAATATCCTCCAACAAAATTTAAAAAGACCTAACCTAACATAACCTAACCTAACCTAACCTTAGTTTACATTTAACTATTTTTGAACAATAATTTATTGTCTTAAAAATTATATAATATCTATTTTTGTCCCATTTTGCTATTTGGGAACAATAATTTATTGCCTTTACAGGTTGTCTGTATTATTTTTGTCCCATTTTGTTGTTAGGTTAGGTTAGGTTAGGTAAGGATAGGTTATGTTAGGTTAGGTTGGGTTAGGTTAGGTTAGGTTAGGTTAGGTTTTAGTAAATATTTTGTTGGGGGATGTTTTGTCCGTAGGATGTTTGGTCCGTAGGATATTTTGTCGGGGGATGAATAGTCGTGGAACCATAAAAACCCAATGAAGTTAAACCACCCATAATCATAAGGAAAAAAAAACTCTTCATGAAAAATGTTTGATGCGCGTTTCTTGTGCTTGGGGTATTCGATTGCTCTCTGCCTAAACTCACAATAATATTATTATCTAAGTCTTTAAAAAAATTCAAATCTGATTTTGATCGGTCTGTACATTAAAAAATTACGCATTATGATCTGAGTTCTGAGTCGTTAGACTGCCGAATCTAGAATTAGGAGGAAGCGTTGTGTGTTTGAGGTCCACGGCTGTCAGATCAGTCATGCAGTCATGGGCCGTCAGCCTTCTGAGGTCACACTACGACACTCTTCTGCTGTAAGTCGTAAAGTTCACGGTTGGTAATATTCTCCGGGCGCTAGTGACTTGTAGCCGAGTTTATGAGCGTCAACAGTGGCGTTACCGCAATTTAGACGGTGCTTTTTTTTTGTACATTTAGATATACATATATGTTTATACTAGATACATGTATGTATATAATCGATACATATGTATTAATGGATGTAACCGTCAAAAGTTATGCATTAAAAATTATTCTATTAAAAAGCAACAGGTGTCCCGTATAAATAAAATCCAATAAATTCTTATATTTTATCATATATAAAGATATCAGCCATGTGCGTTAAGAAAATGAAGATGATGTTGGTAGTTCTTAGTCGAAGTGTGATACAGTGACAGTCAAGTGTGATAAGTGACCGAATTGGATATGGGTTCCGTAGCTCAGTTGGTAGAGCACTTGCCATGTAAGCGAAGGGTCCTGAGTTCGTGTCCCAGTGGAGCCAATATCTTTTTCTGTCTCCCGATTTTCGATTGAGTTTCATTAATATTTTCTTCATTTAATTAAATACCAAATAAATTCGTTAAAAAACTTTGCAGGCAATCGTTCAAAAATATGGAGAAATTTATTTAGGGATAATAGTGTTTATTCTGAATTTGAAATATAAGAGCGACAAAAAAGAAAGAAAAAATATAGCATGTAGCCATGGCCGAGCTGGTTAAGGCGATGTGTTCCGATAAGGGGGCATACATTAATTACGTGAGCTCAAAAGGGGGGGGGGGGTCCAGCAAAATCTCGCGTTACTTGAAAATAATATACGAAGTGGCCCAAATTTATCTCACCAACGGAGGGGGGGGGGGGTGTTAGATTGGAAGAAATACTGCTCATGTAATTAATGTATGCCCCCTAAGACAGGAGATCCTGGGGTCCTTTTTATTTTTTGTTTCTTGTTCTATTTCATTTTCATTTAGATTTATTAGTATTATCTTATTTTTACACAACATATGTTTTAAACACCTATACTAATGAATGTATATCCGCAAATTGTAAACGTCACCCGCCATAACACAGGGTCATCCCTAGCATAGAGGGTGAAATATCACCAAAAAAAACTATATGTACTTTCGATAATTCATGTATTAAATAAATAAAATAAATACTTTTAAATATATTTTACAGGGTAGGAACCACCCATCTATACTAATAGCGAATTAACATATTTTAAAACAGCGCAGTTGCTTCGTTTAGGTAAAAATTTTACATTTAGAAATATGCTCTTATTTTCATTTATTTAAATATTGACACATAAAACTGTTCAAATAAAGAAAAAAATAAATTGCTAGTGAGATTTTGGAACATTACCCGAAACGAAGAATCAAAATTGACAGTACGTATTAGAAAATAATCGATGAACTTGCGTTAAAAATCTAAACAACTTATTTGAAACCATCAGTGGTTTTGTACAATTCTCTTCCCCGACTTCTTCCCCCCCACAACATATCCCAATTGGGGATGGCATAGTCTCACTGGCTCCAGACGAGAGTAGTTGGGATTCTTGTGAATTATTCACATTAAAAAAATAATAATAATTTGGGGTATAAAAAGTTCCTGCGGGTACCACCAATATGTCGCTACGCCACTTGGTATTACGTGCACCTTTAATAACAGCCAATAAACACACAGGCAAGGTTGTGGGAACTAATTAATTCAGAATCCATTCACATGTTTTTTCCCTATCAATACTATCGTGTCAATACGGAGTCACTCGGTTCTCAGTTCACTAAGGAAAACAATATCAAGAGGCTACAAAGTAATCTTCGTGGCGTAAGGTGGCATTTTTCAATGCCCCGTTACTGTTTGTGACATTTCATAGAATATGTAATACTACGTTGGGAAGCTCGTATCAGTGACACAGTAAAAAAATTCCGTAAACTCTGCCATATATTCTGCTCCCTTATGTCCATCTTAGATTTTAAAGCTCTAAGAAGCCCTTTTCCAATCTACATCAACATACGGTATAGTGGGATGGGGTGGTTGTGCTGAATCCATTATTAGACTAATTATGATTTTTTTTTCTTTATTTTTCACTTACTTTTATGTATTTCTTAATTTTTATTTTGTATGTTTATTATCTGTTTCAATAGAATAGTATTTTTTTTTTTAATTCCTATATAAAATATTGAATGTATAACTACCACAACACGGGCATTATTAGCCTAGTGTGGTAGCCAAAAAAAGCTGCAACAAATAAAATATTATAAAATAAAAAAGTAAAAATGATACTGTAATAAGGTTTTTTCCTCGAGTCGGCGCGCCGCTATGAGAGGGTATAACTGCAAAGTGTCATCCACCTAAGTCGTAAGCAATAATTACACAGATGTATATACCTACCATCCATTTCATAAAATGACTATAAAAATATCGTGTGTCGTTTAAACCAGCCTATGTAAAAAGAAAATATTAAAGAACTAAAAATTAAGTTGTCTAATTATAAATTATTTAACAACGTAATTTCGGATGTGACTGAAAATGAGGACCTATGTGACACTCTGAAATTCAAAAATACGTTTGCATTTCTTATTCTTAGGAAACATATATGCCTATAAGGTTCCAAAGTTGATTGGGATTGATTTTTTTTTATTTATATTTATATATTAGATTCCTATAGGCATTTATATTTTAAAAATACATAAAAAAAATTATCAGATAATTTTTATTTTTTTCTTCACAATCAAACAAAAGATCTTCCGCTTATCGTCACTGTTCCAACACCAACTATTTTTTTTATGATTTTGTTGTAAAAAAAACATCAAAATTGTCACCGGAGAGCAAAATTTAATTGACATTTTTTACTGCAAATAATGTCAGGAATCAGTGTTATGTTTAAAGTAAGCCAAGTACATCCACTACCAACCTGTGTGTACGATAAGTTATATTGCATCAGGATATTGGAGTAGTTAGGAAGCTAGATATATATTTTTTAATTATTTTTTTATTTTATTTAGTTGTACGTAACTTATTCCTTAATTTGTGCAAAATGTAAACAAATGACACTAAATGACTTAAAATGTAATAAAAACATTTCTTTATGAAAATCTTTTTTTAAACAAGTAATATCCCACTCCTCCCTTTAACACTAACGGTTTCAATCCACATTTTTTTTCAATAACCTACGTCCGTTTTTATGACGGAATAAAAACAGATTTCGTTATTTATTTATTACCGCTCGCGAAACGGTTTATTACGGTCAATTTGTAAATTTAATTGGTCTTTATCGCTTATGGCCTAATGGTCGAGAAATGCAAATATCTACTGTATAAAATATTTTAAATAAAATTTTAATAAACTCATCGTATTCCGATGCTAGTAAAGTGGGATTGAGTGATCCGTTATTAGCGAGGCAATTATTTTAACATTTCAGACTTTTCTTTGCAATGACAAATAATTGTTTTGTTTAATGGTTAGAGCATTTGTCTTTGAGTGGGGAGGTTGCGGTTTCTATTCCCGGTTTTGTTTTCGCTACGCCATCTGTTGGACCCACAACCACAACCCTGGGCACAGTCGCCAAGGATCTTACCGCCATATCACACAGTTAGATTTCTAAAAAAACGATTTTTTGTGTATGATTCCCTCTAAAATATTCAGTTTCAAGAAGAAAATAAAGATATAACTTTAAAATATATACATCCACGACGGTAGCTAGGTAGGTAATAATTTAACTGATATATCTAAGTATATAGGTACCTTATTTGTAGAACACTGTCAAATATACTAATTGCGTTGTGTGTGTATGTCTGTAACTCTGGTACAATGAACTCTATAATGCTAATTTGCTTTCAATTTAAGAGTCATTTTCATAATTTATTGGAACTGATGGTAATAAATCGATAAATCTGTAAAGTACCTACCTATCTATTATTCTATCTTATAAAGGTAAATAGTGCTTATAGTACCTACCACTAGTAATGATTTTTTTTACTAGAAAATTATTTTAATAATAAATTCTATATTTGAAATGTTTTTTTTTGTTTTAATTTCTTAAAGTCATAAAGTTAATTTGGACAAGTAAAGTTGCATCTCGTGATTTTTCAAGGGTTTACGATTTTTAGATATCATTAATTTAATCCTGCAATAGTTATAATATACCGTAATTTTACACAGGTCTGGGCTAGTTGACAACTATAACAATATATCTTAACACTATTTTACGTAATACTATTATGTATATTTTAAAAGTTGTAATATCTAATAACAAATAAATGAACAATAAACTGATTGTAAATGGTACCAATTAACCAATATATTATTTGTTTAATAATTCTTTCACTCGCCAAAGTATACTTCTCACTCTGCTCTGTCTCACATCTCGTCTGGCATATTTTCTTAGATTATTAATATACCTACATATGTACTGTTTGAAATAAAGTAGATTTCATGCTGTACTAAATTTTGCAAAACTAAAGACCGGAAAATTGCCAGTATTTCAAATCAAATTACGAGTAGTTCCTACATAAAAAATTTCTATGTTTGCCTAATACGCCTGCTTAACAGATACCTTAGTGTTTAATTTTATATACGCATGCAATTTACCAGGCATAAGTAGTTGTTACTGATTATATTATCAACGTGTTATTGTCATTTTTTGTCAGCGTAATATGAGGAAAAAATTGTTTATTCTTATGAATGACTTTATAAAATCTGAATTTGACGACTTCTTAACACGCTCATTCTGTAGATTAATAATAAATAGGTATTTTAATTGAAACATTTGCACGCAATCAAGGATGGTCTTACACCGTAAATAAATATATACCTGTGAGTATGTTCTGTTGTTCACTTTTTATAATTATCAATTTTAATAAGATACAAATTGAGAATTGATGAGCTACGTAAAAAACAATCATTGCGGTACCGTGATGGCAAAAAAAGGCAATAGTCATACGTTTCTTATCTCTATAATGCTGTAGCTCTTTCAAAAGATGAGATACAGAATGTACGTAGGTCTGTTTCTTCCAAAGTAAAAAGTGATCATTTTCTTGTATCTCTCTCACACACCGCGCCGTGACGTCTCTTATAATATTACTAGCCGTGACGATAATTTTGAAAGTACGAAATACACACGTATAAATAAAATGAAACACAAGGAAAAGTAGTACTTTGGAGGAAATAGTCACACTTATTTGGTATTTCCCATATTTCATCTCACCATTATTTAATATGTAAGAAAGAGTTGCAGCATTATATTATAAGGAACGTATGTATATTGCGTTTTTTTGCCGACACGGTACCGTTCCGTGACTCTTCACGTGTTAAGTTAATAAGAACTTTGCTCAACCGCGTTGGTGACCTCAACATTCTATGTTTACGCCAATTTTTAACATGGAATACGGGACGATTTTATACAACTCTCTGCCTTCACTAAATCAAATTGTGATAGATTTAAAAAATGTTGTACGATTTTTCACTTCTCTATATTTCGTTTCTCCTCCAGACATAAAAATGCATTTTATCCGGTTGCAGTGGCCCTCCGCCATTTCAATTTCATCTTATTTAATATGGTCAGCCTCTCCCGCACATCTCTTGACCCCTCTGCCTCCTTGCCTCTCTTGCCTCCCTCGGCGGTCAGCTGTTTATAAGATGGCAGAATCTCTCCCGGCGCACAGAAGCTATGAATCTTGAAGAGGTCTACATAACTTAGCCTGGGCAGGAGTATCATTTTATGGCTTGGGCCTGGTTTTCGGATACATGCTTAGAAAATGTTTTCCACAAACCAATATTGAAGGAGATTGACGTTTAGCAGTACGGTATCATTGTATCACCCCAACCATTTATTTGATAGCAGTCTCCTCTGCCATAGGTCACCCTACGTAATACGCTATATTTGGTAACTTAGCAACGGTGCTCGGGTTCGTGGCTTTATTCCGGATGAAGTTTATCTGTGTCTTGGCGGCGAATACGTTTGCCGTGGCGGACTGGATCAGACTGGTTGAGAGAGACCTAACCCAGATCTCTCCATTCGGACTCTCTCTACCCTTCACCTTACACCGCAGTGGGAGGGATGGATTCGTACGTCCGTCACTTTTGGACACATTGATTCCTAGACTCCTAGCCACCCCTCAAACCTTTTTTCTTCCCAGAACTTCCTCTCCTTCCTTTCCCTAAAAGAACCTTCCACACATCGTCTCCAAAGATGATATTAGCCTTGAAGGATTTTTTTCCTCGGAGCCTCCTTGTGGTAAAAACGTCAGCAGCACTTCAGTCGGGTGTAGCTCATCCAACTGTAGGCACTGATTTATTAGGACATTTTTTTTTAAATGGCTTTAACCATGTTTAGTGACCAGATCTGAATTGCCAAGTGCTTCCCACCTTTTTTTCTTCAATTTCCTTTCCTCCCTACTACCTTCAGCCTCACGCCATACCCCAATTGCGGATGCCACGGTCTCACTGGCTCCAGACGGGCGCAGGGGCTCTTATGCGGTATTCAATGTTTTTTTTTTAGTTTTATGAATTTAAAAAACCAAGATCTTAATTTATCTCAAAATAAATTTTTGTGGAGGTTACCAACTTTGCGAAAAGTAACCTTTTAAAACAAACTGCTGTTAAACGTCGATGGCGTTAGTATTTAGTGTTTACTTTCTACGACTATTTTTTTTTTAATTCAGTGTAATATTCAAACTTTGAGTGAAAAACTATCCCGTGCCAAGGATCAAGTGTTTGTACGTGCCGGAAATGCAAGGTGCATATTCTGCGGTTCAAAGGAAACTGGAAAATAATCCCTAACGGAAATACAAAACTATTCCTTTATTGGATAACTAAGGTGAAATAAATCCAGAAAATTCCTTCACTTCTTCTGTGCGGTTCCCTTTAAACACCGATTCTCGGCCCGTTTTGACTTTTAAACAAAATGTGTTCAGCTGACAAGCAACACAACTTGGCCGTTAATCTGATTAAAATTCGATCAAAAGCTGAAACTGGCCGATAATATAATCGATGTTTAACAATGTTCAGATTTTTAATCGGTGGTCAGCTGACAAGCAATACAACTTGGCTGTTAAGCTTGGGTTGACACAATTTGATCAAAAGCTGTAACGAACCGAGAATTGATGTTTAACAGAAACTGTATTGCCGATTGCAGAGTCGATTTAGTGAAACACTCAACTTGAGACAATCTGTTATTGACATATTGTGTTGTAATGCGTTATGTCTAATCTAAGGAAACTGTATAAATGCTGATTGTAGAGTCGATTTAGTGAAAAACTCAACTTGAAACAACCTGTAATTGACATATTGTATTGTAATGCATTATGTCTAATCTCAACTTTCTACCCGGAGAACTATTGATAAGAGCTTCGGTGGTTAGCCGGTGTCAGTGTAAGAGACGGCAGTGTTAGGCTCCAGGGTGCTCTAGGGCTCCATGGGGGGCACTGGCTCCTGGCTCAACAGATACCCTAAGAATCGCCGAATTACCTCAAAGGCAATCAGATGGCTAGCTCAGCATTGGGAAACTCTATATCTCAGGTGAGTCGGGCACGACCTTACTTCATCTACATTACCGTCTACTGTCATCAGGTTTGTTCGATAACAACTAAGGGGAAACATTTAAGAACAGTTTATTACGGGAAGGAGCATCGAAACATACAATACATCCTAATAAAAAAAGTTCTCAGTTTAGCGAGCAAGTATCTTAAGATACGTTGTAGGCAGATAGTTGTAAGCCTTTTGTGGATGCCTAGCTCTTCCAGAATTAACACATTTGTAGGTCTGGCTGTCCATGGAATCAAACGCATTTTGCTACACATATAACGTCTGAAAAGCCCTACGGGGGTCTAATAACATAAAAAAATAAAAATAATAATTACCTAACTTTTTAAATCTTTCCCAAATGAAAGACTAAACCCTTCCACACACTTTTCCACAAATGAATATCTAGTAAATTCACGCAATGTAAGTGCACTATATAAGTATAATATATACAAAACAATACAAGAACAATATGTCAATCCACCAGAAACATAATGGGAAAATATTTCACCGACTCCAGATATTTTCATATCAGAGGGTTCGGCTCTGATGAAATCCTAACTGGTCCGATAAATCCTACTGATCCCTCAAAAATCTTTCGTAATCCTACATGTATTTAAAATGACCGACTTTTGCATTTTTATGTACAATTTTTTTGACAAATCTAATACGCCTAAATTTTGAATGAGAGAGCTAGGTATAATGCCAGTAGCCGAAATAACAAATGGTAATATTTTTATAGTCTGAGGATGCCAAATTCTTCTAATCTCATTTCCTAAATTTGTATATTTTCTTATGTTTTCTGAATATTACAAGAATTTGGAATAGCGACATCAATGATATAAGTTATTTTTTTAATTTTGTCATATAAAACTATATCGGGTCTATTATGACTAATTGTTCTGTCTGTTAGAATAGTTTTATCATAATAAATTTTATAAAATTCATTTTCTAAAAATGAATTTGGTTCATATTCATAATATGGTACATTACGGCAGTCAATCAAGTTATGTTTAATTACCAAACTTTGGTGAATTATTTTTAAAGCTTGATTGTGCCTAAATGTATACTCGGTCGGCGCTAATACAGAACATCCCGATATAATATGTTCTATAGTTTCCGGAAAAGCCAAATATTTTCTACATAAATCATCAATTTGATTTGCATCTTTGATGATATGCTTCCTATAATTTTAAGTATTAATGACTCTATCTTGAATGGCAAGCATAAAGCCTTCTATTTCTGCGCATTATTTTAGAATTATTTTAGAATTTAAAGAGTTTTTATTATTACGAAACCAAAACAAAATGTCAATCGTGGTTAATCATTAATAAAACTTGAAGTGTCGACTTATGAGAGTGTATATTTTCATTAGAACACGATTTCGTAGAAAATTTAATAAAAACAGAATTGAAGTATCGTAATGATTTAAAGCAACCTTTCCAAATGCATGGTTGTTGGCAAAGAACATATTTCCATTAACAAATGATAAATCAATTATCTAAGCGATGATTGATACGAGTACTAGTAATTATTAATTACTGTTTTATTGTAAATCAACAGATCATAAAATATACATTTATAGAAAAAAACTGAGAATATAAGGTCAACAGCATCAATCACACGTACAATTGGCATTTATCATTTAATTATATTACAGGAAACCAACAGTCAAATAAGCTATTTTTTGTATTTCTTGTGCATTAACTGTTTTAAAAATTTTAAAATTTGTAAAGTTTTAGTTAAGCAATGAATAAACCTACATTAAACAATCACAATCTTATTACACATCTGCCCTGATGATAGACACTGTAACGCCGTCCGAAACGTTAGCTAAAGAAGGAGGTAGCGCAACACGGCAAAACACCCTAAAAATAAATCAATAAACCAAAAATAATACCTTTTTTGGTTGTGAAAATCTCATATCTGCATTGAAAAAAAAATCAAAAACTGGACGTTTTGTACTAATCCTGTACAAATCACAAGTGCGCCCCACGGTTGAATGTGGCAGCCACCTCTGGTCTGGAGCTCCAAAATATCTGAAAAATACCCTCGACTCTGTGCAAAAACGGGCGGTCCGTTTGATATATTCTCCCATCTTAACAGACGAATTTCAATCTTTAGAGGACAGGCGTCGGGTGGGAATGCTATCCTTTTTTTTCCGGTATTACGGAATTAGCGTCATTGATCCCTTCGGTACCGGTGCATAGTCGGGAAACACGCCAAACGCGTGCCCAACATTTGTACACGGTTGACGTTTTTCACATGAGAAGGGGTCGCTTCTTCGACTCGTTCTTGTATTCAACAGCTCGGCTGTGGAATGATTTGCCGGCCTCTGTGGTTCCTCCTTCCTACAACATGGGTCTCTTCAAGACCAATGTTCATTCCTTCCTCTCCTCAAAAAGACCCTCCACACAGCATCTCAGATGACATAGGCCCTGAGGGAAATTATTTTCAAAGTAAGTTAATGTAAAAAAAAAACACATTGATTTTGTGTCTTTTTAATAATTAGTTATCGGTTTCACTAGCATTTTTCTAAAGTTTTCAAAATAGTTTTTTTTTTCTTATTTTCGAATTGGAGTATAATCGTTTTCTTTCGACTTCCTTAATTAGGTGTAAAAATTATCTCACAATTTCTTAGAAGTTTTCAATGTTGCATTTTGAAAACTAAAAATTATTTTAATGTACGATTTTATTATTTCTGTTGTAAAGTCCCTCACCAAACACAAAAGCTTGTCTCTTTGTGGTTAGGAATAGCTATTATGTTTACTTTGTATTACATTGTTTTAAACATGTTACATTCATTGTATGTATGTCACTTTTCGAATAAAGAACTCGTACATAACATGTTTATTCAAAACTATTGCAATAAAATTTTATTTCTTATTTTATTTGATTTTACGTCAACATTGGCTTTACATAGACTATATGAACAGAATAATAATATCTAATGAGATGAGCTACCGTAATGTAAAACTGACAATCATTACAATATTATTTTTTTAAATATTAAACTATTTTCGTTTTTAATATATGGTAGGAAATTATACAAATCGCCTCCTCGTAGCCAATGGATTGCTTGCCAAATTCTAGAAGGAATTGTTTTAAAATTAAAGTTAAATGGCCTTTACGTAAAACTAATAAATTAAATGCAACCATAACATAAAATAAAATAGAAACTAAAACATATTTCCAATCAGAACAAATAAATAAAATTAAACTTTAAAAAAAAAAGAAAAGTAAATTGTTCAGGATCTCAACTTCCGCTCTCCTGACAGAGCAATCCGGCGCGGTAACACCAGATTCCGAAAGGAAGTGTGGCTGGAGTAACTCTTCAATAATAACTCCAGCTCTCGAATATCGGTCTTTATTGAAACAATAAAAGACCCGTAGGGTAGCTCATGTACGGTGAGCCCAATATTGCTATCTCTCTCCGCGGTTTTATAACCCACATGAAGTGAAAACCTGGCAGCAGACGTTTTGCCAAAAACGACCCGCCCAAGACGGATGGTAACAAGAGAAGAAAGAAAAATCCGTGGCAATACGAAATCGCCCTGGCAATCGCCAACACAAAAAAATGTTGCCACAACCATTAGGGTGACAATCACAAATATTAATATTTCAGTACCTGAAATCTTAACAAAATATTATATACGAAACATATTATAACTTACAACCTAAGTAAGAATCGAGACTCCCTTATCAGGCACAAGAACTTCTCTTTTCTGATAAGGTATACATGACCAAAAACGACCTTTATTATAATATTTTGTTAAGTATATTTGCATATATGTAACTCATATTTTTTTTTATATTACAATAAAAATAAATATATGTATTGTAAGACAAATCACCTAAAACTACATAACGGGTGGATAGAGATTTGAGGAACAGTGTACACGAAGAGAGATGGACGTCTGAATCTATCTCTCCCACTGCGGTGAAAGGCGATATTCCGAGAGAGTCCTGCGGTCTAGAGAGGTCACGAGGACTCCCTCAACAAGCCTCTCTCGATCCGGCCTACCATGCAGTTGGTTGGCAGACGCATCCACCGCCAAGTTCCGGACAAACATCACCCCTTGAACCTGCGCATCCATGCTAAATCACCAAACGTAGCGAACCACTTGGATTGATCTATTATGGCAGAAGTGTTGGTTATTGGTTATCAATAAATGGTTTCTGGGGCGGCGGTACCTATACCAGCCTCCCAAATTGAATTACTGGTTAGTGCATGTGTCTGATTGTGTGAATTGATGTTTGTGTAAATTTTTCAGAACAATGTTTCAATTTGTCTTGTGATTCCTAGTCGGCAAATGGAATTTGATAGTGGCGATGATTTTTTACATTAACTCCACACAGAAGGCACTGAGGAAAACAATTTCCCTCTGGGCCTATGTCATCTCTGAAGATGCTGTGTGGAGGGTCTTTTTGAGAAAAGGAAGGAGTGAACATGGGTCTTGAAGAGACCCATTCTGTAGGAGAGAGGAAACACATGAGCCGACAAATCATTCCACATCCGAGTTGTTGAACTTAAGAACGAATCGTAGAAACGACCCGTTCTCATGTGACTAATTTTAACCGTGTACAAACGTTGGGCGCATGTTTGGCGTGTTTCCCGACTGTGCACCGGTGCCGAGGTGATCAACGACGCTAGTTAATAATAATATTTTGATGACTTGTATTTTTGTGAAAAATCACCTCAAGGGTGCTGTACAAATTTATAATACGTTTATACAATCTTTTCCTAACTATAAACTAGACAAACCACTACAACTTATGGCTAAAAATTGCATCCACCGGTTCATCGATCACCGATTCGAAACTATATGTGCAGTGATTTGACCAATGAACAGTTCCTCTGAGTATGATGATGGCAGGGATGTCAATTAATTTGTTAATATTATTGATTCAATGCATTACAACCAGGTCTGAAACAATTCTCCTGCCAGTTTACGAAATTAATGCAATTGATTCATCATAATGTTTTTTATTGTAATTTGGACCATAAAATTTGTGCTGCCTTCGTTTTATCTAAGTGCATTGAGTGTGTGAAGTTTATTTTATATTTTTAATCATTCATAATGTCGCAATTGCAATTCCGTAGTTATTCAAAAGGGTATCAACCCTCCAGCCACAGGCCGCCCAACCCCCCATAAATCTTGGTGGACCAAACCAACAGCCGACACCTCTCCGTGACTTACACCGCGGTAGAGGTCTCGGGTTCGGGTTATGACGATTCCGTAAGTGGCCCATTTGTTTCAGTTAGCAATCTGACTGAAAGCTTGGGGAGCCGTTTCAGAATGATACTCGTTGGTGCAAGGGAGGCTCCATCTGTTAAGAGATTTATAAGTCGTAAAAAGATCTAACCATGATTTTGATATGAATCGAAATAAAATGATTTAGGACTTGAGGTCGTGTTTTTTAGTCGGTCGGAATTTTTACTCCATATGAATGAAAGTGAATGATATAAAAAGTGGTGGTCTTCCGAAGAAGACGATCAAGTGTATCAAACTACAGAGATCTCTACTTTATAGATATATTTTTTCTTCCAAATAATCCATGTACAATAACCATTAAAATGTAAAAAAAAAAGAAAAAAAAAACTAACTTTCTACTACAACACATAAAAACCTGTACTTGCCACACTGAATCTTAAACACGTAAACACCTCAGCACAGGTTCTCCTAGTGAGGTGTTCACGAAACATACAATGTTATCAACCAACAGTTTCACCTTCACAAACCCACCTTACACCCAACATAATAAAATGTAATATTAATATGTTAAAATATTTTCTAAATATTATGTAAAAATATTAAAAATAAGGTAAAAACTCCAATATATAGAAATAAATAAATAAATTAATAGACCCGTTTTTTAAAGGAAAAAAAAATTTGCTATGAAGACGAATACATAATCGTAACAGAAATCTATCAATAAGAACAACATTTATTGCGAAAATATTGCAACACTTTCTTACTATTTACCCTTACAGAATACACAGTGATGTGATCTAACATAATTGTTTTAAGTAATTTATTTGTTAAAAATGAAAGCATAATTTATAATAAATAATTATTTAGATGTATCTATAATACATAAGTGGTAATATTTCATTTTCATAAAGCTATAAATAGCTATGCTTGTCCATATGAGCGACACGACACCATCTCTGATACTGACAAAAACAAAACATGCATCGATAATTAATAGCTTCATTTTATAATTTTTAACGTTTTTTAAAATACTGAATTAAATTCAGCTAACAAGTTAACACAACAGTTATTGATTCTGCGGCGGTAAGAAGTTCATCAGGTCAGCTAGTAAGAGTATTAAATGACTAAATTTGGGAAAAATATTGGTTACACGATTTATTTTTATAATAATTATTATGTTAATAATTAATAATAGCGTCAAAGAATTCAAATCACAGCTAAAAAAATAACTGAAAATTTAAACAAACACTCCCCTCCCCTCCCTCATATCAGCGATGGTGTCGTGTACCTACGGATTTATATTTTTTGCGATTTTCTTACTTTCCCACTTACTTACGGTAATTGCGTTTAATTTTATTTATTCGTGTGAGGGAGATTTATTATAATTGTTGCATTTTTCCTTTGGAGGGGTGAAGACATACGTTCACTGTTTGTCTTATTTTCGACTATTGACATTTAGTGTGTAAGAAAGAGTGGCAGCATTATATGTTTAAGAACAAAAGCATTGCATTGAAATTTTAATTTTTGGAATTCACTCACTATTCAATATTATATTTATCACAATATTGCTGCAGTTCTTTCAAAAGATGATCATTCGTGCCATACAAAATGTATGAGGAAAAGAATTTTCTCCATATTTTTTTTCGTTAATTTTTCCGACGTTTTTATAGCTATTCTGCTATTCGGGGAGGAGACAAACCCAACGAATCAAAGATCATAAAAATCGGTCCAGCCGTTCTTGAGTTTTAAATGATGTAACTAACCCGATTTTGTTTTATACATATATTAATATTATTACGAGCATTTTTTTAAAATATGAATGGTCTCGAAGAACACGTTCCAGAGTGGAAGATATTCTCAGTATCGCCCTGGGCCCTGGTGTAAGACCACCATTCAGAATTGAAACGTTGCTTGAAATGGAATTAGCCGTGTTTGGTGACCAGATCTGAATAGCCAGGTACTTCCCCACCTTCTTCTTCCCTAACTCCTTCCCCTCCCCACAACATAACACAATTGGGGATGCCATAGTTTCACTGGCTCCAGACAGGAGCAGTTGGGACTCTTGTACCTACAGTATTCATATATATAAAAAAACAACGCCGGATATGCAATTTTGTCGTTTTGCAGTAGAGCTGTTTAAATTTAAATTTAAGCATTTTTGAGATTAATAAACAAATCATACAATAAATACATGTAAAGGAATACCCACCCAGAAATGCATAGGATTCCTTTATGTTCGAATTTTAAAAAGGTGTTGTCATGGAGACAGAAAATGATAGATGATTGTTTTTTTTGTTATCTAGCTGGGTAGCACAGATTGAAGTAATAAGAAGATTGAAAAATAAGTTTATAATTACAAAGTGATATAATATTTTGAAGACGGACAAATAACTTTAATTGTAGTTTCTTTGTCAGCAAAGCAACTCATTATATTTGTATGTTTTTATTATAAAAAATTACAACAAATAGACAAATAGTCTTATATGCATATGTATTTTCTGCATAATTCCGTAAATACAATTTTTTAAATCGTCAAAAGGAAGTTAAAATAAGCCAACAAGACGATTATCAGATCTGACGTTGTTCTTCGGTACCGTTGACTTGCTTTCGGGGTTTGTCGCATTGTCAAAACATTATTTTTTATTTGTTTTATTTCTATTCTTGAACAAAGATACAGATTACAGATTATTACATTGGTTTACATAGATAATAAGTTTAGTAATAAGAAAAAAAAAAAGTTAATGATCCGTAACTGAAAGTAAATAGGTAAGTAGGTACCTAGTAGTATTTTGTGTAACTCCTCACTAAGCCAACATGTGCTGAGGTGTTTCCATGTTTGGTAATAAATGCTATTCTGTCGAGATAAGTAGAAACACCGTATCCTCCTTGATATTGTCAAGAAAATATTGTATTGTATTTGAAACTAGCCTCAATTAAAAATTAGTTTGAAAAGTTTAACGGTGCGCTTTTAACGTAATTAAACACCAACTTCTAAAAAACATACGAAACTACTACAAAACAATACCAACTTTAAACAGTGAAACAATCTATGTTTTATCTACTTAACCTTGACTTTGTACTTTGTCATGCTCTTCCAAGTTTAACGTCTTAATTGAATGAAAAACCAATCCCTAAGATTTCCTCCCACGGTGATTTTTTATCTGAAAAGCCTTGCTCATTTGTCAGTTCCATATCAAGGGTGGGTGGGGTGGGTGTCTCCCATCTTCCTGTTGTACCATTCACCCTTATCAATTTATCACAGCCGCGGGGGGTTAATCTGAAGTTAAGTGGATGTCCCTTGTCACTGAAACAGGACGTAAAAAACCTCCCCTAAAACATCATCCCTCCCGCAAGAGGGTTAAGGGCTGTGAGTTGGCTGAGGTCAGTTGTTATGAAGGGGAGACATTTAGGGACAGATGTAAAGGAACTTTTGAGTTATTTGATGTGTTTTTTAATTCGCCCTTTGTGCGTCGCATTGCTGATTGAATTCACGCTTTTTAGGGTGACGGAAATATGGCATTATCTTAATTAAGATATAAAGTTAGTAAGACTAGTTTTATTTTCACAATATTTATTTAATAAATCAATGTTTTTATTATAATTTATCACCCGATTTCCTTTGGCTAACAATAATTACCATATGCTTTAAGCATCACAACATTCAAGATGTATTCATTAAAATAATATTAAGGAATTACAATCATATTGGTCTTTAATGTAAATACCATTTTAAAAACCATACTATATGTAAATATACATTAAATTATAGATATTATATATTACATTAATTATATTACATTCCAATCATAGTTTTCATTCCCCGATATAAGGTTTTCATTTATAGTCTTGGTAACAAATACTTTAACAGTATGGATGTATTTGACATTAATTTAAACTTGGCACACTTCAAACGCCGTATATGCGAACTATTTCTATCAATTTCATAAACTATTGGGAACACCAATTTCAAACATTTTTATTAATATTATTGTTATTTAGAAGATATTGGCAGATTACCTAAATTTCACTAATATTCTACTAGCAGACCCGGCCACACATTGCTGTGGCTAAAACGAAACTAAACGCCACTATCCAACCATTATAAAATCCACACCACCCGCTTGCCAGCTGCCCGCTGCCCGCTGCTTGAATTAAATATTTGAATTTGTCGGCTTTTCTCTACTATAATAAGCACGTATTATACATACAAACCTTATTCTTGGATCACTCTATCTATTGGTGAAAGCCGAATGAAAATCCATAACGTAGTTTAAAAGATCTAAGCGTACATACATTTTGAGCGTCTTCATTTTATACTATGTAATGATGTTACCTATCTACTTTGTGTAAAATCTAATATTATATGTAACCAATAAAATATATTATATTATCTACTCATATTTTGCCAACTCTTGATTTTCATTGCAATTTAAAAAGAAAGGTGAACTGCATTATATGTAAAAGCCTTATGAGCGTTTAAATAAAATAAAATAAAAATGAATCATTTACTTTTAAAAACGCCAAAGGAAGGAACTAACAAACTACCTAACTATTTTTTTTAAATCCATTTTTTTTAAAGTGAAAACTTCTTTGGCACCGTTGTGATTTGAAACTTGATGAAACGAAAAATAGCGACAATAAAAAGAGACAAACAAACATCTAAAGGATTTAGCATGCGAGATAATAGTATAATCGGTCTCCTCTTTGTGCGGTGCTTCGCAGCCATCCCACTCATGTCTACTTTAGTTTTCTGAAGATATCACTTCTACCGCGTGGGAACTGCACTTTTTTTTTAAACCATTATTTTATGTTTTACGAATCTTATTTACAAAGTTGATCTTTACCCAAATATTATTGAAAACTATATTTGAACCAATAAATGCTTAAAGCTCGCTATACATGAACATATATTACAATCCGCTTTAGTCCAAAATATATTTTTTAATTTCCCTAAATAGGGGTGTAACATTTAACATTTTCATAAAGCATAATATGCATCCGATATGAAGGGATGAACGCGTCACATTGGGGGTAGTTTCCTCTTTACAGGGTAACATTTTTGGCGTCTTTATACGGTGCTTATTCATTCACTATTCATGCGTGACGTTTCACTTGTCACTCTTGTCACCGAGACACCTGTCACTGTCACAGTCACTGTCACTCGCTTGTCACATCAATATTATTAATGCACTGTGGAGACTGTTTTAAAGCGTGGCTTATTGCTGGCGTTATTTATCTTTCCCATACATTGTTGTTGGATAACACGTTGTTTTCATGTTAAACAAGTAGATTTGTGTGGATTTTGGGATTAATGCCTTTGAAATGTCAAAGGGATGAACACGTTGTTTGTATATTATAAGGGTATGTTATTTTGATATTTTGTAGGGGACGTAGAAAGTAGCTAGATGAATTTTTAATGCGATTTAAGCAGTACTCCAAGTAATTCCTTGGAAAGAGATGTTATTGCAGTAAAACTAAACATGCATCTTTGTTCAATTATCGTGGTAAATTTTTGGGGCATTATGCCGTGTTGCGCTTCCTCTCGATGTACCCCAAAAACAAATCACGCTAACGTCCATCTTTATCTATTCAAAGTTAAACTTTACTAAAACTCTCGTGCCTTGATTTTATCATAACAAATATTTATTTTACTGTTAAAAGTTTCGGTACCTACGATTACCATAAACATTTTTTTTAAATATAAGATCCATGCAGGAGGCTCTGAGAAAAATGATTGCCCTAAGGGCCGGAGTCATCTAAGGGGATGCTGTGTGGAGGGTTTTTGTTTAAAGGAAAAGAAGGAGAGGAAGTTCCGGAAAGAAATAGGTATGCAAACTGAGTAGGAATCTGGGGGTCAGTGTGTCCAGGAATGATAGACTTAGGAATCCATCCCTTCAACTGCAGTGCAAGACAATAGGTCGAGGGATGCTAGCTGGAGAGGTCAAAATAAACTCTCGATCCGGCCGGCAAGACCTTGACAAGCCTCACCCCATGAACCCGAGCACCCCTGCTAAGTCACCAAATCAAGCGAACCACTTGGGTGCCCTATGGCAAAAGTGTCGGTTATCCAATAAATGGTTCCCGGTGGTTGGTGGCGGTGGTACCCACTCCCGCCTCAAAATTATGTAATTATGTAATTGATTTATTGTCATGTTTTATTTCTTTCTTCGTTCTCTTTCTCTGTATTATGTATCTAAGTACTTACTGTGATTTACATTTTATTTTGATTATTATTATTTCTGTTAAACATCTCCACCTTGTAACAACTACACCTTAATTTACGCATGCTGTGAACATTTTAAATTGGAGGGTTTATATCTATGCACATCCCTCTAATTAATGTAATAATTTTTAAAACTCTGTAAATGCAAACAAAAAAATTAATTAATTGTGGAACTTGAACCGATTTTATTTTTGTTTTATATAGAGAGCTACCAATATTATTATTACAGTATGTAAACACATTTGTTTTGCAATGATAATTATCATAAAATAAATGTGTTATTCTGTGAATTACTGTAAATCACCAATTTCCGTTAAAAAACTAATAAATGTTTTGTTCGTTGATATAATAAATGTTTGTTTTAAGTAATTTAAAGTGCGGATCTAATTTGTTGTACTGGGACGGAGCCAATATTTAATATAAAGTATTTCCTTTCTTTAGTCTATTACCATTATTCGCACATAGTTTTCATCCCGTGACGAAATATTCCCGACGAAATATCCTCCGACAAAATATCCTCCGATAAAATATCCTACGTTCAAAACATCCCAGAACAAAATATCAACTAAAACTTAACTTAACCTAACCCAACCTAACGTAACCTTATTAAAAAAATGGACATAAATAATACACACATCCTGTAAAGACAATAAATTATGGTTTAAAAATAGTAAAATGGGAAAAAAATAATACAGATAACAATAATTTGTTGATGAAGAAGAAAAAAACAATAAAAATCCAAACGAAAATAGGAAAGAGAACAAGACACAAAAAACAGAAAAAATGGTCGCAACTGGGACTCGAACCCAGAACCGAGAACCGCGAACCGGGACGTGCGCGTTTACCAATTTCGCCATTGCCACCTTCTGTCAAACCGTCATATTAGACAATCTCATATTTTAAATTTTTAGAATTAACAATATTATCTTCAGATACGTTTTTAGATTTTCACGGCCAAATGCATTTTCGTTATTTGTTTTTGGGGTGTTATGCCGTGTTGCGCTACCTCCTTCTTTAGCCAACTCTCTGTTGGATCTGCCGGATCTGCCCTGATGATGGACACTGCAACGCTGTCCGAAATGTCGGCTAAGGAAGGAGGTAGCGCAACACGGCATAACACCCCAAAACAAATAAAGAAAATATTATCTTCAACTTATTTTTTCCCCATATTTATTCCAATTTTATTTCAAATTATCTTTTTCTGTTTTTCTGTGTCTTGTACTCTTTTATATTTTTGTTTAGATTATTATTGTTATTTTCTTCCTCAATGATATATTACATTGATGGGGATAACAACCTTCAAAAGTTATAAAAAGAGAGTTTTTCTTATAAAAAATTAAATAATTTATTGTCTTTACAGGATGTCTGTATTATATTTGTCCCATTGTTTTGTTAGGTTAGGTTTTAGTAGATATTTTGTTGGGGGATTTTTTGTCCGTAGGATATTTTATCGGAGGATATTTTGTCGGGGAAAAGTTGCGGAACCGAGCGAAATTCCCACATGACTTATGAATTTAAAAGTGCAGCCAAGAATTTGTATAAAATAACAAATCCAGTAAATTACACTGAGTCATCAGCAAATTCCAAGATAAAATCGTTTGAGAGGGCATTATGATTCAAGCGTTGAATACAAACAGCCATAGCCATAAATATTGACCATACGGAACAGTTTTACTTTCTGCTTCGTCTTCCTTGGACCACTTGGATGGCCGTCCGAGGAGCTGACCACATAAAAAAGACCATTGGTCCACTGAATGTATCATCGTTCGGCAGCTGAGGTATAAATAAATCTGTGGTTTGGTGGGAAAACAGGGCTGACAAAAACTCTAATACAAAATTTTTATTTTTTAAGTGAAAATTCATTTAGCGCCGTTGTGATTTGAACGCCGATGAAACTAAAAAAACACAAACACATACATCTATATAGGATTTAGCCTGCGAGAGACTGAGAGAGTATAGTCGGTCTCCTCTTTGTGCGGTGCTAAGTAGCCTTCCCAATCTTTCCTACTTTACAATCTTTCCCTTCTACCGCGTGTGAATTGCACAATTTGTATTTTTTTAAATGAAAACCTCTTTCGCACCGTCGTGATTTGAAACTCTATGAAACGAAAAAAAGCGACCCTTAAAAGATACAAACATCTATAAGATTTAGCCTACGAGAGAATGAGACAATATACACGGGCTCCTCTTTGTGCGGTGCTTTGTAGCCTTCCTACTCTTGTCTACTTTATTTTTATGAAGGTTTCACTCTACCGCGTGTGAATTGCACACTATGATTTTTTTCAAATTTAGTTTTCTATGTTTAAATTTTTACATTTATAGAAGATTTATATTAAATATACTCGTAAATGTAAAATAGATGGTAGATTTTTTTTTTAATTCTCCTCACTATGAGATCATGTGCTGATGTGGGTGACTATGTGTTCGATAAGTTTTCAGCGACTTCTATGGTGCAACTTCATGGTTTGGGTAAGCCTTTTTCAGAAATCTGTACGACGGTGTTTTTAAACACTAGAAAATTTATATAGGTGCTAGGTTTTTTGTTTTGTTTTAATACATTTAAAATAGATCCACTAGTGTGTGTAAAAACATAAGTATGTTTTACGTTTTAATTCACACTTCTAATACGTATTACGCACTTTTTTTACGCACTTTTTTTACGCATTTCTTCTAATTCGCTAAATCTAGGTGTATTTTTACACTCGAGAAGCCTGTACGCCAGAAACATTGAAAAAAAAAACTTGATGCATCGAATCTATAATGGCAATAATTAAAAATGGACCAATAATTTTAAAAAAAATGAAGAAGGGATTAAAAACAAAATATGATACACTTTTGCGGGTTTGTTGCTGAAGAATTTTAGAAAAATATTAAATATGATTATACTTAGTATATATTTGTTAATATTTTGGACACCCCTCCAACCGATAAGTACACGGTAATGGTTGACACAAACCAGAAGCCACATTCTCACACACGTACGCCCTCGCCTGTCTCTCGGGCAATTGAGCTATTTCCAGCCATGACAAGCCACGAAATGTTCTCCAATACCTCTCCATACTCCGCGCCACACTGTGGACTGTATCACTGATCCAAATCACTCGGCTTCATCCGCACTAGGAGCTACGATACACCATCTGTCTATTTACCGGGAAGCTGGGCGATGAATCGATGATAAGTGGACGATTGTATTCCGCCTCATCCGGTCTCTCCCGATCCATTCCATTCGGTTGGCGGACTCATCCGGCAAGACCTTACCCCATGAACCCGGGCACATCTGCTAAGTCACCAAACGTAGCGTCCCACTTGGGGAGACCTATAGCAGACGTGTTGGTTATTCAATAAATGGTTCCCGGGGGCGATGGTGCTCACACCCGTCTCCCAAATAGTTACAGAATTAATTTTAAATATATAATTATTATAATTTTATAAACTACTAGCGAGTTCCCGGGATGCATTGCAATTCCACTAATAAAGAATTTTTTTCTTTCTGCGTGTCTTTTCCCATTCGTACCGTTCCCCTTCCGCCTCCCTTTCCCCTCCCATGTCCCCTTCTTTATAAGTTTAGTTTTAATTAAACTAAATTCAATTCTGTCATGCATACATACACCGAAAACAAACTGTTGGTAAATCGATCAATCAGATTTGGTACCTAACATAGGTACCTATTTAAAATATCTACAATTCCTGATTCGATTCAAAGCATTAGATGAGTAGGTACTTCAAATAAATTCATTAATTTAAAGAGTTTCGAAATTTTAATTTTGATTGAACAATCATTGTTTTGCAAAATGTTATTCTCATATTGCGACATTTTTGACAAGGTATTTTTAAAGCTTCAAACATTTCCTGTGCTTAATGTAGCAATACATAAACAACTCGTATTAATATTTATAAGAAAGTATATTTTAATTTTTATGTTTATTGATTCCTACGTAAAAATCCCTACAGAGAACGTTAATAGATGAATAATAATAATTATAAAAACGTAATGTAAATGGCGAATTTTATATCAGAAAATTAAAAGTGATTATTTTCATTGTTTGTCTCCGAACATATATTATGTAAGTTAATTAAGACATCAAAAATTTCTTACACACTCAATATGATTTCCAAAATCATACTTTGGGTAATACAATGTGGAGATGGGACATGGTAAAAACACAACCTTTTGGTCTAAATAATTTATTATAAATATATAACTTTCTAATACCTTCTTCCCGGTGTTATTTTATGGCATATTTAATATTTTAAACACAGACACACGTAAATAATATTTGATTTATGGTGATCAATTCCAATGTTGCTTTCCTCATTATATCAAAACTTTGTATTTGGAGATGTCTGACTAACTAACTGGACGATCGAAATATACAAACTTAGACATTAATAACATTAAGAAAATTATATCAATTTAAAATACTAGTATACATTATTTTTAACAAAAACAATCCGCAATGCAACACTACATCTTGGCTTACAACAAGTAATATCTAATATTATAAGCAAAAAATATTAGCCTGAACCACTCATCAACATTGAAATCAACATCAGTTTATCAACTAAAAATAATAATTAATATTTGACAAGTTAAAGTATTTCGCCAAAAAATACAGACATAATTTGTCTCGACGCCAAATTTAGCAAACGCTGAGATTTAGCACTTACAATGCCTTTCTCATATAAATAAAGTTGGTTGTTTGCAAGTGGAAAAATGTAATAAGCATTAATGTATTGAATTATTAGGCGGGTAGGAGATAAGCCGACGTAGCTCAATGGTAGAGCATTTGACCGGATATCAGAAGGACGCGGGTTCGAGTCCCGTCGGCGGCATGTATCTTTTCTCGTGGGATTTTTTCAGTGTAGATGAGTTTTCAGGCTAATAATTATTGCATATAATAATTGTTGCCCTTTGTGCTACGCATAAAAATCTTGTCTTAAACATTAGTTTATCAATTAAAAATAAAAATAAATATCTATTATTATTAGACATTACCTATTGACCCACTAATGTCATAAATGTTTTTTCTGCAATTCAATAACTCTAACTTCTTACCTACATGTAAATAGGTAGGTATACACGGAGGTTTATCACCCGACCTGATCCATGAAACTATGATTTATTCGATCTAAACCGAGAAAAGATTTATTGCAATTCAGTCGGTCCATTATATCAACCTGTAATTAATTTATTAAAATCGTATTTTACGTCAAAAGCAGCGCAATAAAATGACAAAATGGTATTTTCAAAAGATATTTACGGCCTCCGCAATCTCAGCCATTAATATCCGATGCAAATTGACACGATTTGTCCAATTTTGCCACGAAACGGCCATAAAATGGGACGAAATTGCACTGAATGACTCTTCCGCAGCACTCCCCGTAGTTGAGCAGTTATTTATGGTGATATATTAAATGTCTGTTCCATGAATTTGAGCTAATGATGATATGTTGGGTGTCCGAAGCTAAAAGACAGATCGTGATCTCAGGAGATGGCTGGAAGGGAACAAGCTGCAGTTGAATGCAGATCCAGCAATGCATCTGAGGGACAAGCATCTCAACTGAAGGCGTTCATTGTTGAGTTGAGACACCTTCAGAATAAACTTAAGAGTAGAACGTATCACGTGCAATAACGAGGCGACATTGTAAAGGCTGGCAACAAGAAGAATATTAACATGAAGTACAGTTTTTCAAGGATAATTATTGTTTAATTGGATTTTCTCGAGGTTTAATCCATTTGACTTTCCTCGATTCACTTGGAATAAATGAGTCATAGAATATAAAGATCGTGCGCATAATGCAATAAATGCCTTGTTTTAATGACCGCCTTACCTGCACAAGTGCACAGTTGCTTATTTTACAGTATTTAATTATTGACTGAGTTTATGTAATAAAAACTTTTAATTCTCCTCTCGATGCACGTAATACAGCGCAAAAGGCAATCCCGATTCGGGAAATTTTTTAAAGAAAGTAAACGATGGCAGTCGAGTGGTAAGGCTCTTAATTCGCAATCTGAAAGTCGCGGATCGAATCCCGGAAGGCCCAAATAAGTTTTATTTGATTAATTTGTGTTAATTCACAATTAAATCATTGAAAATAAAAACAATGTATATTTGTGGCATTTTCCAGAGTGGAAGTATCGCCCTTATGTAAGACCACCATTCAGAATTGAAACGTTGCTTGAAATGGCTTTGGCCATATTTGGTGACACAATCACAATCTTTCACTTCCTTCTCAAACTTCCTCTCAATCTTCCTCTTCTCCATCTCCTTTTCCTTCCCACTAGCTTAAGCCTCACAACATATCCCAATCGGGGATGCTACAGTATCACTGGCTCAAAACTCAGGTTGCCAAATTTATACATAGATACTTTCCGCATTTTAGTTGCTAAAGTGCTAAACATTTTGTTGCACACCGAAAAATGAAACAATTTTTTATTGAGAGTAATGAGCCCCCGGACTACGGGTTAAAGGCCAAGGAGCTTACAGCTCTACAACGGAGGTTGTCCTTACCAACATTTTACTTTTAACATAACTAATCAGTGATTATCCACAACATGCGATTGCCTTGAAAAGCAACAAGCATTTTTTTATACATCAAATGATTGGTTGGTGTGTGGTGTTTTATACCTAATACTTACAGTTTGTTGGTTATATCTAGTCTTGGAGTGTTGACTGAGCATAATGAAGTCCTGTTTTAACTCGACCATCTTGCATTTTGTATGTCTGTAAATCAGATGTGCATCCCGCTTCCGTTTCAAGATAATGACCGTTTTCATGGTTCTGTAAATTTTGGAGGCACGTATGGGCATCTCCTCCCCGGCAACCATTTATTTAAACCTGACAATATATTTATAACAACACATGTGCCGTAGGCCATCTCAAGTGGTTTGCTACGTTTGGTGACTTAGCAAAGGTGCCTGTGTGGCGGGTCGAATTTGAAAAGACTGGTTAAAGGTGACATTTTTACCTCCCCATCTTACACACTGACCCCCAGATTCCTACTCATCCCTCATACCTTTCTCCTTCCCAGATCTTCCTTACCTTCCCTTCCTTAAAAAATCCTTTACATAGCAACCCCATAGGACATAGGCCTTGATGGAAAATATTTTCCTCTACCTACCATGAATTTTTTTTCAATTTACCCAAATACCTTTTTGAGAAAGTTTGAAAAGAATTGTCTTTGAGATAGTTACGTTTCGTTGATCAAATTGTATAATTCCTCATTTGGAAAAAACTTTTTACATAAAATATAAAGTTAATATTTAAAGTTAATATTTCTGAAGGAATTTTAGTTTTGATTTATTAAATGATAGAAAAATTTTAACACCCGTTTTGGATACGAGTTCTACTGTTCACATAACTAACAGTTAAATCGATAAACATATATTTCGGTGCTTCATAATTCATTAGTGAAAATATTAAACCCCGTACTCGACATTAATATTTAAAAGTTATGTTTACGAAAACTCAAATGAAACACGTAAAAGGCTACCAATATAAACATTTATTAATGCTAAGATTTATGCTACTTTCTGTCGTTCTCAATGCCGAGAAGAGCTCATTCATAACGTGCGCGGATCGTGATCAAATAAATCGACATAAAAAGCTCCGCCTAACTACGCTTCTAACTAGGAACTGGAGTTGTTATATCGTAAACCTTCATAGGTCATCCGGATTATTAATGACACGATAAACAGAAGATGGTGGAAGATAGTTGATACACGATTAAACACGCCGGTGTTAAAAATATTAATCTGGTTTTTATGCGTTTTGCAGGAGAAATTATTATCTATCTCAAAGCTTATTATCTGAAAGCGCTTCTCAATAATAACGTGGCGACTTCTTTAATGGAACTCCGAGCTAGTAGTGAAATTCAGGTACCTAAAGCCTCGATTACATTGAGCGAGTTTACAAGCTATTAACCGGCATATTCACTATCTGCTTCTATTCACTATCACTATCACTAGCTTATATTCAGCTATTCACTATCACTAACTCGCTCAGTGTAATCATATTACTAGCTAACTAGCAGATTTTACACTGAAGGAGTTTACTAGCAGATAGTGGAAACGCCGGCTAGTAGCTTGTAAACTCGCTTAATTTAATCGAGGCGTAAGTAGTTTTTTCGCAGTTTATGTTTTGATTTTCGATTCAGGGTAATGCTATACACCTGAAAAACATATGAAATTTATTTGTTCATATGAAGCAGTTACTTTGTGATGTGACATTATAATTTAAAATAAAACAATAACTTTGTAATAAAAGTGGTGTTTACAAAGTTATTGTTTTATTTTAAATTAAAAAATATGAAATTTAACTCTACCACCCTATTTGCATTCTAATTTCTTCTTTATATTCTCTGAATACATTATCATGAACATCATGTCTTTTTACTTAATTAAGTCGGCAATGTTGTTCATTAATAAAAATTCTTCAATAACGGTAATCGTTAATTTATTATTTAAATATAGATATACTGTATTTATATAATAATGTTACATTGTGTTTATTAGTAAGTTAATATTATTACCTGTTAGAGGTAGAGGGATATAAATCGTAAGTCAAAACCAATTGTCAGATTCCGTAAATATAGATATACTGTATTTATATAATAATTTTACATTGTGTTTATTAGTAGGTTAATATTATTACCTGTTAGAGTTAGAGGGATATAAATCGTAAGTCAAAACCAATTGTCGGATTCCAATAAAATATTAAATATTATTATATTATACGGGGTCCGCCAAATAACTTTTTTTTTTTGAAAATGCTATAAAAAAAAACTACTGAATATTTTCTCAAATTTCTTTTTTTATTTATAAGTACAATCCTTCCGGTTAATAATGGAAAATAATTTCATTCAAATGGCTGCCTCGGCTGGCCATGCAGTAGCCTACACGATCGGTCCAATTTTTAAGCACATTATCGATTGTGTGCAGCTGTATTTCACCAATGGCTTCACGAATATTGTCCTTTAAAGCGTCAATTGTCTCTGGCTTGTCGGCGTAACATTTATCTTTGAGGGCACCCCACAAATAATAGTCCAACGGTGTCAAATCGCAGCTCCAAGGTGGCCAAACGACATCAGCTCTGCGGCTGATAATGCGATCTTCAAAAACAGGGCGCAAAACATCGAGTGTAGCTTCGGCTGTGTGGCACGTAGCGCCGTCCTGTTGAAACCAAATGTTGCCAATATCCTCCTCTTCAATTTTTGTGAACAAAAATTCGTTCAACATGGCCCGATAACGATCGCCATTGACTGTAACGGCCACTCCTTGCTCATTTTCAAAGAAAAATGGCCCAATTATGCCTCTGGACCAAAATCCGCACCAAACAGTGACTCGTTTTGGGTGTACCGGCTTTTCAATGTATGCGTGCGGGTTTTCTGTGCCCCAAATACGACAATTTTGCTTGTTTACATACCCGCCAAGATCAAAATGAGCTTCATCCGAAAAGATGATTTTTTTGGCAAAATCGGCATCTTCTGTAAGTCGATATTTCCCAGCGTTGTTCAAGCGTATACACAACCATATTCGCTTAGCGGAAGGATAAAACTAATTATCTGTCAAATCAGACATGAGCTAAGTGTTACCATTCACGAAATAAGCACTAGTTGAAAAAAAAAACTTTAGATGGCGGACCCTTTATTATATATATATACAGAAAATAATGATTTTAAATTTTCACGGCCAAAATTAATATGATAATTTATTTTTGGGGTATTATGCCGTATTGCGCTGCCTCCTTTTCTAGTCAACGTTTCGGACATTGTAACACAAACGCAAAAAATGTCACTGGTGACCAAAACTTAATCCACATTTTTACTCCAAATTTTTCTGAAATCACAGGTAAAATAAGTCAGGTATAACCCTTCACTGTCTAATAACATGATGGACCATATTATCCATGGATATCGCTATAAATAGGTTTCCCATAATATGACGACGGAGAAAAGCTTGGTATTGTCCATTATGCACGATCTCTCCAGAAAAAAATCCGTAGCGCTGCAATGCCTCGGGTGCCAGACGAGTTATTAAGAGACGAGAATTATAAGTCACCTTCATTAAACCAGGCGCTTGTAACATAACATTTATTGTTATAAAATTTAATAAATATTAGTTTTTTTCTTGCTTTTTCCAATAATTTCATTCTAAAGTGGGGTTAGATTGATTAATAGTTCTCAAATATCAAATTATTTGTAATTTTACTGGAATAACGTCACCATGTCAGTTAGGATGAAAGTGATCAGGTGACACCTAGCGATCGCTGCGCGAAGTAACGCTCCGGCTGTGAAGTGTTTAGGCCCTGCCGGGAGTGTCGGGTCGCTCGCTCCACGAACCGAATTAAATGGCCGTAATGAAATGGCGAGAACGTGTCACGACTCCGGAATCACGGCGAGCACAGCCGCGCGCCAAACCACTCGACCACCAAACCACGGTCCAAGGAAAGTGGACAGTGTGAAAGAAAATTTACGAAATGTATAATGAATATAGTAAATAAAGGAAATGGACGTGAAAATAAAACCATTTTAAAAATCAAAGAACAATTATTAAGTTAATTCGTAGAACTCCTTTTTAATTTTTTTTTTTTTTTGTTTGGTGGTTCGTCCACTCTGCCTACCCCTGTGGGGAAACCGGGAGATGGTTTGTTAATTATAAATGAAGCAACACATATCCGTACTAGGTATTTGCTATATCTTTTGATAAAACATAAATTTTTCATTTCGGTTAAGTATTTTGGCCTCAAATCCAAATTTAAATTTTGTATGAAAAAGGCCGTGCAGGGCCTGGCTTCCCGCGTTTCTACCGATTTATTACATATTTTCCTTGAACCCTTTAAGTTTTAAAGCTCTTAAAACATATATGTCATTCTTGAAAATAATATCTATACATTACCCAGGACGAAACAGCAATTATATGAAATTCTCTCAATATAAAGAAATCGCAAAGTATGCTCCTAAAATTATTATAAACACGTTTTTTTCAGTTATATTACAAGTTATTAGAAAAAATTCTCAGAGTTTCTTAAAGTACTATTTAAGATATCCCCCGTGAGATTTTTGCTTGTTTTTGATGTTTTATTAAATATTTTCACAATGTTTTAAATATTTTCGTTTTTAATATAAGCGCGCTCCCTCTAACACTTGTATTTACATATCTCTCCTTCTTCTTCTTTTTGAGCGGGTACTATTGGGCCTTAAAGTATTGTCCATGTAGGCAAATGGATTATTTTTAAACTAGGCCGATAAAATAGTATTTCAGTTTATTTTACGACTCTTCTCTACTTTGTATCTCCAGTTTTATTGGTACCGTGATCCATTAGTAATTATTATTATTGGATTTCACTTAATATCGCTAATGCATTTGGCAAGATGTACAATTGTACATACAGCGATTGATCTTAAAACAGAGGTGTATGTACCTACGTTATTCCCAGTCATGCACGTGTACAATATTGATCATCAATAAACATGATTTATAAAAAAACTATGTTTGTCCCATTAATGCTCTGAGGGCCATTAACCAGCCAACGGCCGAGAATTCAAATTTCGTCGAAAGATGTTCACGATCGTTCTGGGCGGTTTCAATGAGAAAGATTGATTATTCTCCATACCAGCTTTTTAAAATAATAACTCGATATCGGTTTTATTTCTTTCAAATTTTGCTTTATTTATACATACCTACATTCAAAAATGCTGAAGGGCGTGATGATAAAGCTATTAAAATTATGTACTTTTTGTAATTATTTTTTGATAGTAAGTATTTATAATAATTCAATAATGCAAAATAAGAATGAAAAAAAAAATCTTAAGTATATTAGTTTTTAAGACCGTAAATAAATAGACAAACTGAAGTATTTTCGTCACAAAACACGTGCACGGATCTTTTTTTAATGATTTTATTTAAACTAAAATTAAAATTCTGAAACTTTATTTTCCAGACAATTTATTGATTTATTTTACTGCATGATTATATGATTTGAAATGTGTGTTGTAAAATACAAAATTTTGTTTAAAAATTTAACAAATCTGCCAACGACCTACGGTGCGGCGTAACCTTATTATGCTAAAAATAGATATATTTTCTCATAATTTAAAATATAACTTTATCAGATAAAAGAATAATCTTTCTAAATCAATTTATACTTTTTTGTGGAAAAGAGTCAACACGGCTAAAATTTTATTTAAAAATTACATATTTCCGATTTTGTCTGGTTATTCCCTCTTAAACTTTTTGATCTTGACAATGATCAATATTTGACCTGTCGAACAAATCGATAATAACTTCGATTCTGACTTCATAAGACGAAGTTTCAACACCCACAGAAAAGGACACGAGATGAAAGATATATACAAAGTACCTACGATTAGAAAACTAAAAAGTCATCGTCGTATATTTTTTGTATTTTTTTACATTATCTGCACATAGGAGGCTCTGAGTAAAAAAATCTCAGGGCCTATGTCATCTTTGGGAATGCTGTGTGGAAGGTTTTTCTTGGAAATGGATGGAGAGGAAGTTCTAGGAAGTTAGACAAATCTCACCCCATGATCCCGGGCACCCCTGAAATCAACAAATGTAGCGGACTACTTGGGATGATCTATGGCAGGGGTGTTGGGAATCCAATAAAAGGTTCCCGGGCGGCGACACCCATACGAGCCTCCCAAACTGAAAGTTTATTACAAGATTTTTTTATTCATCTAGCTTCAAAAAAATACATAAAATTCTAAATATAAAATAAAGAAATACAGTTTATGAAAAAATAAGTATACATTGGTATAAGACTAAATAAAATAGTTTTGTTAAAAAAAAAAAAACAAAAAAAAATCACATATAAATAGCACAAATCCTACAAAAAATGCCCAGACTCGTGGCTTTGGTGAATGAATATAAAGTTTTTGTCCTTCATAAAACACGCTGTTTTGTGTGCAAGTACGAGTCAGTGTAGGTTTGTAGCCTAAATCTCGGCAACTTCTCGTCGGATAATGGTGAACGCTTTCATGGTTCATATTATTGGTTTACAGATGATTAGGGAGCATGTTATTTTATATATATTTATTAAAACTAAGTAAACTAAAGCCAACAAAGGAGAAAATTAATGTACTATATTAGAGAGACAACTGTCGCCCGTTCGTGTCCAGAACCCGAACGGAAGTTAGCCGATGATACCTATAGACAAGTGGGATCCTTCATTGACCGTTTCTCCTGCCGTGTACCTACTCAGAGCATCCTTTAGAACGGACGTTAAGTCTAGTTAAAAATCATTGTAAATATGTCATCAATCAGTAATAAACACGACTTGTAACCCGACAAACCGGTGTATCATTGAAATTCCTGATAAACCAAGTTTTATTCTTCATCGTAGAAAGCAACATGACGCCTTAGTTTTTAATTCTCCAAACGACCATTAGCAAATTTTACAGGAGGAGGTTTTCTTTCATTATTTCAATTAAATATTATGATGTGTGTAGGCTTAAGCCTCCACTACCCAAATTTCTACCGATTTCGTACATATCTCCCGAACATTTGAAGTTTTTAAGCTCTTGATGGAGATTAAACAAAAATGAAATAGTCGTTTGGACAATTCAGCACCAGGGCGACGAACAGTACAACACACTTTCCAAAACTAATCCTACCCAAGATCCATCAAATAAACATGTTATAATTTTAAGGAAGCCCAGACTTGCCTCTCAATGCAGCTCTGCAACAATACATTAAATTTTAATTATTTAGTATGCTCAACTCCGAGCAGAGTGGTGCTTGACACAGGTATAAAAATAGGTGCAGACTGAAGCTTCGACACCAGGCACATAGTCGGACGGTGCTCTATTTCATGGCGTAGTTTTACCACAACACAACACACTACTCAAGAGGTTTGCGTAACTTATTGCGGAATAATAACTCAATCATCGAAACGGCCGGCACTAAAATTATTACATATTTTTTCTTTGGACTTGTGTTTTTTTAATCAATTTGATTGGTGGATAGATGGCTCGGGTGTATTATTATTTGTTGCTTTCAGTTATTATCTACACCTAAATAAAATCATAAATCTTTAAGTGTACATTTCGATAGAGTTCCAATATATTTACCTGTAACCTACACATACTTGTATTATGTATGGCCCCAACACAATATAACATGTTAATGTTTTTTGATGTTGTTATTTTTGCAAATTCGGTTGAAACATGTAATATTCGGTGTGGTATAAGACTGGTACATGAATTTTGGGTTCCATCAAACCTTGAAATGAGATTTAATGACAGCATTTTGAATTTAATATTTATAAAGATCTTAGTGATATATCAGTAAATTCATTTGCTCAGAACCCACAAGTAGAAAGTTAAAATTCAGGCCTAGGATTTTTTTAGTTTTTTTATAGTTTTAAAACGTATATTTAAGAAACATTGCTTGAAACGACTGCTGTCAGAACAAGTGAACAAGTCTGAATAGCCAAGAGCTTAAAAATGTTCCGAAAATTGGGGACGCCATTATTTCACTGGCTCCAAGTAACCATTTTGACAAGATTCAAATTTACTTCACCATTTCGCGTAAGTCCTGTGAACTCCGCGCCGAAGACCGCCAAACATTTTAAATTTATTTAGAAAGAGTTGTTTGTAAAAAATAGATTACATTTCATGTTAAAGGAAATTTGCCTTACTTCCGTCACACCAAAGGGGCGATTTCGGTTTTACTTAAGGAAAAGGAACTATCCTAACTAGCTATTTTAAGGATAAGGATAATTATGCTATCATACAAGAGAACTGGAATCGCAGTTAACGTAAAATTTGTTAATAAATTTAAGGTAAAAGGAAAATATTCCTTATCATTACGTAAAAATGGAATCTCTCCCCTGTTCTCTCGAAAAAGTCGTTATTTCTTTCTATTCCTTAAGTAGAACCGGAATCGCTCCTTAGACACGCTCACAATACGATTCTATCAATTCTTTTCAATCAGTTAACCTCTTTTTCGGTGATGACTGAACAAATTACGAAGTCAAAATTTACGGCAGATATTTGCTAATAGCACATCAATTTCGAAACGAGAGGGTATCTATGTACAGTACCTATCTAGTATCCGTACCATCCACCATGCCAATGCTAAATTTAAGTAACATAATGTATATACAAACCTAATCAGAACATAAATGGCTTTCCAATAAATCACAACTATTAAAGAACATAGCATTTGTCCGTTTAATCCGGCTATGAACCAGTCATCCATCAGTAGCACGAGCTGGCCCGCAGCTCTGGGCTAGGACCGGCTCGTCTAATAGTCCTGCCCTACCTCCTTCCTCCTACCTCCTATCTGCCTCTTACTTACCTTCTTACTCTCGATAAAGTGCAATTCGTGATTACAATCAGGTGCACTCGCTACCTCCAGAGATCTAAGTGCCCACTGTACACGCTTCCGTGGTTAGGTTCCAACGGTTTCAACAACACGGGAGGAGCTGACATTTAATGGGAGTATTGGAAATATCACAGTTTCAGTTTCGTTAGTGGATTTTATTCAATTAGAATTAATCGGCTCTCCACACCATCTTGTAAGTTTTACTACTCCTAAGATCCTAATATTTCGGCCCCCCTACCCTAACCCATATATCGACGATCACATTATAACACCGCGTATCTCATTTTACGCAAGTTTTCAGGAGGAACAAAAACCGTTTGGTTTATTAACCCTAGAAGCCCAATCAAGGTCATTTTCACCTATACGCAAACAAATCACAACAAACTTCATATACAAAAAATCAAATCAACAAAATATGGACTAAGATCCCTAGAATACATAGCTTACACAAAATATAATCAACTACCCAACGAGATCAAATGTGCAAGTCAATGTAAAAAGACCCAAACTAAAATGCTCAAACTTCATTTTATGAATGACTATCTGAAATAATAATGTTGTGTATGTCCTATGATATGTCCATTTAATACATACAGCTATATGTTTCATGTAATGCGTATCATTCCCGCAATGAGTTTATTAACTCTTGGGAGTACAATGCTTTATATAATATACTATATTCTGTATTGTATACTTTTAATAAATAAATATCTGTATTCTCTTTCGCACACTTCTTTCAATTGCCCCGTTTGATCGAACCAACTTAGTACCCGCCAAGAGACCACAGGAGATGGCGGTGTTTCCTTTGTAAATCCCTTCATATTGGAGTTATAGTACTGTTGTAAGTCAATTTGATCTATGTTTAGGCTTTTTGTAATTTGATGATGTGCGTGAAACGTGTTTATAAAGAAAAAAATAATTATATAAAACTGTTTAATTGTTGTAAAACATTTATTAGTGAGTAGAAAAAAGAATATTTTATAAATTTTTTTTATAGTTTTAATTTAAAAGAAGCAAACCGAAAGAATCCTATTTTGTACCAAATATTTGTATTAATTAGTTAAATTTTTTTTTTTAAAGTTCAATAAATAAATATTATTCCAATTATGCGTTTTTGCGTTTCCTAAATAATGAATACGAATTAATATTGATAAAAAATAACAAATTACACAGAATAAACTATTTACAAGTGTATTTATTCATATAGGTAAATTTGACCCTGATTAGATAGCAAAATATGGTTGGGCTTCTAGGGTTAAATAAAAATAGCACATATTTGAAAAATTAATATTTAGGGATCACTTATTTGGAGAAGTATCTTTTTTAATTAAAAACATAAGTTTAGCAGTTAGCAGTGGAATACACAGAATAGGCTGAGAAATATTGAGATATGTGTAATGTTTTATTCAACTTTCTTCAAAGAATAAGGCGAAAATAATTATAAGTGCTTTAAAAAATTATGATAATTAAAGAACCTGAGTTCAATTTAATTATGTTCACAAAGTATTTTAGTTTTAATATTTTCAAGTAACCGAATTTCCTTAAAATAATTCAGGGATTTATCAAACATTCCAAATTTCATTTTCACGCCCGGATAATGGCGATTATCTTCAAATCAGTATAAAATAATTACGACGAACCGCCATCATCATTCAATATGGAAAACAAAAAATTATGTGTAAATGTCTCAAACAATAGATTTTCTAATTTTTTTTCAGTTTCAGTTTTCAATGTTGTCAACCCGGGCGTTTATTTTATTTTAAACTATCTGACTCGGAAAACTTCGTACCGCTTCAGAATCAACAACTGTTGTGTTAACTTATTAGCTGAATTAAATTCAGTTTTTTTATTAAGTTAAAATTTACACAATGAAGAAATTCTAGATGCACAACTGTCCGTGTTTTGTTTTTGTCAGTATCAGAGATGGCGTTACGTACGGATTTATATTTTTTGTAATTTTCTTACTTTAACTTTTACTAATTATCGTATTTTTCCTTTGGAGGGGTGCAGAACATACGTTCACCGTTTGTTTCATTTTCGACTGTTGATATTTCGTGTGTAAGAAAGAGGGGCAGCATTATATTTTTAAGAACAAAAGCAAAACAATCAGCGCATTGACATTTTACATTTTGAATTTTTCGAATTCACTCATTATTCAATTTTATACTTATCACAATATTGCAGCAGCTTCAAAAGATGAGAATTCGTTTCATATAAAATGTATGAGAAAAAGAATTTTCTTCCTAATTCTTTTTTTCGTAAATTTTTCCGATGTTTCAATAGCTATTCTGCTATTCGGGCCGGAGACAAATCAAACAAATCAAAGTTCATAAAAATCGGTCCAGCCATTCTTGAGTTATAAATGGTGTAACTAACTCGACTTAGTTTTATGTATTGAAGATAAGTACCTACATGTTTTTTTTACCCGCCTCACTAATCGGGTAAGTTCTCTTAGGTATTGCAAGCAGGTTTCTAACTAAAATATTAATAAATGTATAAGCACAGTTTGGTGCAACATAGCCTTGAACAAAAAATAGCTGTCACAATTTTTTTTACTAAAATACTTGCAGAACTTGATAACAACATTATTAAATTAGATTTACGAACTAAATAAGTACAAAAACGCTAAATAAAACATTACTATATTTTATTGTTTTTGTATTTCTTTAAGAGTCCTCAGTCAAGTACTCTGAACTCCCTTCACCCTCATCAATCAGGGATGTTTTAGTCCCTCTGGTTTCGGCCAAGTTGGACTTATTCGGTTTTATCAAGTTAGGTTACGTTAGGTCAAGACCGTCAGAAAATACATCCTTACTTTAATTTCTAAATGTCCTCCATTACAGAAGAATTACCAACAACTTATCTGCACTGTGATGTACAGACACCTAACATACCAGTTCATGTATGCATCATCACGACAAGGACAGGGAATCTAACATTATGAACTCATACTCGTATAAAAAAAGCAAATACCTACACCGTGTGAACAAGGTCTTTAAGTCGCAGGCAACTTTACTAACTGTCACACGCAAAAATCCACCAATCATCCGCAGGTTGTAAAGTCGTGACTTATTTCTTCACGGGGTATCATTATGCGTCATTGGCCAGCAGTCAAATGCCAGGCACCCAAAACTCATTGTTTACTCCACGAGAACCTTCCATGCCGCACAGTGCTCAAAATAAAGAAATAAATTTTTAAGGAGGCCAAATTATTTTGTTTTTTCCTCAATTATCGCAAATACACTTTGTGGCATTAATTCATTAATTAAATGAAAACAAACCACTTTGTATACTCTACTTATCTATCTTCTATATGTATAAATAAAAATGATTCGCCGAAATGTACGCACATAACTTCCAAACGACTGCACCAAATGGGATAATTCTTTTTTTTTGTGTTCGCTATGTATGATCGTGTGAGAAACGCGGAGATCCGCAAAGAATGCAAGGCTGATGTAAGCGTAATGAGTAAGATCAAGAAAGGAACGCTCCGATGGTTCGGGCATGTAGAGAGAATGAACGAGGAAAGGAGTATAAGGAGAATATATGACGCAAATGTGAATGGTAGAAGAAGTCGGGGACGCCCGAGAAAAACATGGCACGACCAAGTGAATCAGATACTTGAGTCGGGCCATGTCAGGAGTCAGAATAATAGAAGAGCATGTATGAGACGGTGTATGAATGTGAACGAAGCAAGGAGTGTGTGCCAAGACCGAGTTGTTTGGCGGTCCGTCCTCTCTGCCTACCCCTGCGGGGAAACGGCGTGATGGTTAGTTAGTTAGTTAGTTTTAGTGTTCGCTATTGTCAGGACAAGGTTTGTATAACACAACTGGTGAGCTCTGGCATTATGTAATTTGTATTAAAAAATACTGGGACTGAATGTATGGAATGCGGTGGGGGGGAAGGGGAACCTATGAGGGGGAAAGGGAACTCGGGAAGGGGGTTCGCGGGACGGGGGAAGGGGGAGTGGAGTGGGGGGAGGGAAGGTGGAGGAGGCGGAGGAGGCGGAGTAGGAACGAGGGAGGGGAAGGTAATGCGAGAGAGGAAGGGGAGGCTGAAGGGGAACGGGATGAATGGGAAAGGACACGCAGGGGGAAACAATTTCTTCATTAAATGGCAACGCAACGCATGCCGGGTACCAGCTAGTTTAATCATAATTATCAACACGTTTTGTAATCAAATCAGAATAAAATCATATAAATATTATGCCAAATAGTTTAAAAAAAAATCAATCTCAAAAATTATTTATATTGTGAAATGTTAATTATTTTTATAATAATTAAATTTTTTATTTAGACAACTCGATTATTTTGTGTTGATATAAAAGCTTTTAATGTATAGGTAAAAGCAATTTTTAAATTTTCGAAAATAATTATAAATTTTCATTTTATATTTTTTTTTTTCATGATACCTTTAACTGATTAATCACCCTTCTTTGTAATGTTTTTTTGTCTATTTGTATTTATTTGTCTGTATTTATTTGTCTTTTTTTTCATTTTTTTATCCTGAAACGTGTTGATTGAATAAGTGGTGTACACAAAGTGATTTGTATGCATTTAATTTAAATCATGTTTATGACAGAAAAAAACATGCCAATTGTTTTATTTTACGTATATGATTATTTTCATCTCTATTTACAGAATATTCCCAATAACAGCAAGCGATCAACGGCTTGGGACGATCCATAGATAAATAATGTTTCATTTCGCTGAGCATCGATCATTTTTAAAATACATTAATGTTATTACTAACATTTTTCAATGTTCGTGAAATAATGTTAAAATGTAAAAAATATTCCATGGTATTCATAGGGTAGCTAATTGAAAAACATAATATATTCACAAATCTATAAAAAATACTAAAACAACGTGTTTAAATTCGATGAAACTTAAAGCAAACATTAATAACGCCTGTACGTTTGATTTCATTTATCTGTCAAATACATATATATTTTTAAAGTATTAAATTGAATCACTTTTCACTACAGTACTTGGAATTTTAGAAATTCTAAAATATATAAAAATATAATTTCCAAGGTAAACTAGCCTTACACGCTTGAAAGTGAGCAAACTGAGCATAGTAAATGTAAATGTGTGGTGACAAAACAAGTGCGGTATGCCGATACGTCAATTTAATAAGTATCAATTTAAATATAAAACTGTTATTTTGGAATTTTTTCCCTCTTTATCGCCATATTGAGCACAGTGCGGTGCCGTCTTGCTCGTTTTGTTTTCTTTACTTCTCGACTTCATGCGTTCCTCGTCACACATTGATGCAGATGTCAAATTAAGGCAGCGTGTTAAAGCAGTAGGTATTATTTCTTTTTTTTGTAAATTTCCCATAAAATACGCATTGTGCAGTTTCTGGAATGCGGGAAAATTTTTATCGAATACTCACTTGTACACAGACAACATTTTTATTTACCTGCATTCTATACATATTATTATGGTATGGTAATAAAATCATTCCGGGAAGGACACCGTAATACAATTTTGTTTTATTTATTTAAAAACGATATTCGTTTTGAATGGTACCTGCACATAAAGTAAATTATGTAGGTATATAAAGTAGATTTAATAATTTTACGTTAAACATCCCCATAACAAATTAAGGAGCTATCCATAAATTACGTCACACTGTCCCACATCGTCAAATTTTTGAGACCTCCTCCCCCCTTGTGTGACGTTACATATTTTGCAATTTTACATCTAAAAATAATACTTTAGGAAACAGAAGTTCACAATATTTTTACATGTGTGACGTCACAGAGCTGATGACCCCCCACACTTTATACGTTAAAAATACATACCCTAGTAGAATATCTATAAACAAGCGACCTATATTGTTCTTTTTTATTGTTAATTCGAAGCTTGACTTTTGCAAACGCTTAAATCTAGTAACTTTAAGAGTACCTACTCGTCACATTAGGCATAAGGTCCTATTTCAATGTCACCATTCATATACAAATTATGCAGCAAACTCCCCAATTCCTCACCTATCAAGTTTAGCAAATAAATAAACCAATGATAACTACATTTTAATTTAACAAAATCGATGTTCACAACAAACAATTTATTTATAGCTAGTTTTTCAAAATTTTAGTTGAATATTATCATAAATATCATTATTCATTATTTTATCCAATTGTAAACAACTGCAATGAAAGAAATTATTTTTGCAGCCAATGTTGATAACCCACTTGTAAAAAAATGTTAACATTTCAATGTACCCAATGCAAAAGCCCCATGGTCGTACAAGAAGAGCAAAAAATAAAATTAATGAATTAACGAAATTGCATTGTAAGCAAGTTGCAAGAAATAGGCAACGCATGAAAAGTCATCTCATTCTAATAATGGTAAATAATTAAACCTTTGAATAGGTATCTTACAAGCTTTTTAAAATTCTTTTCTTTTTTTCTTCATTTCTAAATTTTGCAACTACATACTCACTTTTTGCTGGAAGCTTAACTTTATTGGATGAATTTATTTACTTTCATTTACCTACATATTAAAAATCCCGAACTGTGGCATTACTGAGATATCTATCAAATTTTTAATATTTTCCAAAAGTAAAAAAAAAAAAATGCTTATAAAAAATTGGTCTTCATAGTAGAAAGCTGTAGTTTTAAGGGTAAACTTGAAAGAATTCATAAACTGATTTTTCAAAGACGGCGCTGGTGGGGAAAAACACTATTTGCAAGTTATGCTCTAAAGTTTAAAGTAGGTATTATTATGAATTATTTATTTTACAAACTCATTTCACCCAAGAAAGGTTTGCAAATACAATATCGTATCGGTGAAAGGTATGCAAATACAATATAGGTAGTGTATAGCCTTTCAATGTGACATTGAGTAAAACTTTCAGGGTTCACATATTCAACTGAAGTACAAACGTAAAGATTACATTGAAAATTAAAAATAAATCAATAAACATTCTCCATAACCTAGAAACAAAAAATTAAAGTGTTGATTGATATCAAAAATAACAAAGCGAAAATGCATATTTTATTTTATTTTGTGAAGTTCGGGCGTAAATATCATTTTATTTTTTGCGATTATTATAAAAGAAACTGAATTTGCCACAAACAATAAAACTATATCCGAAAAGCGGTTTATAAGTAGGAGAGTTTGCATTTGAAAGTGTTTTTTATAGACCTAATACTTTTTTCTTGGCATATTAAAAAACTTGACAAAAAATGACCGATATGTTTAAGGGCCAAGATATGTTCTATACGCAGTATTTAATTAAAGCATCTATCATTCTTCTAATATACGTTTTTATATAATTATTATTGATAGATTCAAAGTATTCGATTTGGTTAAGTATCATAGGTGAGTACTTCAATTAGATTTATTAATTTAAAGAGTTTATTCGAAAATTGAATTTTGATTAAGAACAATCGCTGGTTTGTAAAATGTCATTCTCAAAGTGTGGCATGGTTAACAGTTTCGTAAGAGTTTTTCTAACGGCTAAAAAAAAATCAGATGTATTGTCATGCGGTTGTAATAATCCAGAAAACTTCTCTAGGGGGGGGGAAAGACATTTCCAATGCTTAATATAGCAATACATAAACAACAAACAAACAAGCAAGGACGCAAGAAAGCAAACATACGTCCATTTTTATTTATAATTTGAAAAAGATAAGCTAAGACATATTTTTTAAATATTCTTAAATTACACGAAAATATATATTTTTTAATATCTTACCATAATTATTTCCATTATTTAGAAGCTCAAGGTACAAATTTATAATCTGTGTCTTACGTGATCACAACGTATCTCCTGATTAGTGTACGAAGTGTAATGATTTTAAAAAAATCTATAAGTATTTTGTAAAAAAACTACATTATTTTACACAATGAAATGAGTCTGGCGCTCTACGCGTATGATGAAAGCCTACAGAGGGCGGATAGTGACGGCACTAATAAATTTATGTATCACCGAAAATATTACATACGCTTATAAATTCCATAAACTTCCCCATCAAATTGATAATAAGTACACGTCCGTTCACAATTTACAATATTCACCCGGAGGCCTTTGGCATTACAATATATTACCGCGAAAATTGAAACTTCACCACATCAGTTCCCGCCCGAAATGCGACGAATATTGTTAAAATCTTCTTCTCCCTTCTTCTACACCCAAAGTTTCTCTTTGCTATACTTGGATCTATCTCCGTTATTTTTGTTTTAGTCCCTTTGAACTTCAATCATAGGGGTGTGAATAATTGATGAACCGCTGGATATTCTCACGTGCTTTGGCAGTAGAATATTAATTTATGGATTTTCTCTCATTTATGTGTTCAAATTGTATGAGAAAGTAACATGGCTAAAATTGCATCCACCGGTTCATCGATCACCTATACGAACTATATTATGTACGTACAGGCAGAAAATAAATACTGCAGGACCTGGATACCTGGGAGATCACTAGAGATTAACACTGTTGTTATTTAGTTAAATTTAGGCACAGTTCGCACGCAGAGGACATAATTGGGAAACATAATATATAATATGTTATTTAATGAGCGTACTTTGAAAACAAAAGCAAATTTTATGATGGGCCGTACAATAGTACAAGAATTTTATCAGAATATTTATCTTCCTAAATGTGATTCGAATAATGTTAATCCCATACGAAAAGTGTGATTAAGGTATATCATACGTAAAACAAAAATGATACTCTCAGATAGGTGGTTTTTTTAAGGGTATGAGAGCACAAAAAGATAGGTTTTTAATTTGGACCTAAATTCTATTGGATTTGTTATGCATCTAAGTTCCGAAAGGAGTTTATTACAAGCCTTAGGCCCAGATACTCCGAAAGCGCGATCTCCAAACTTAGTATTTGGCTAGCGTTTATGCTACATTAGTTTGCCTATAGCTAATGATGTTGTGTCGTCAATGCTTTTTTATGAATACCACATAAGAGTCCCACCTGCTCTCGACAGTCCGGAGTCCGGAGCCAATGAGACTATGACATCCCTAATTGGGTTATGTTGTAAAGCTGAAGGTAGTGAGGATGGGAAGGAGATGGGAAAAAAGGTGGAGAAATACCTATCTATGCAGATCCGATAATGTATACGTTTTTAGATTTATTGTGGAGGTTGTATGTCCTAATACCTCACAAGAGTCCCAGCTGCTCATGCCTGGAGCCAGTGAGACTGTGGCATCTCCAATTGGGATATATTGTGAGGTTGAAGGTACTCCGGACGGGAAGGAGGTAGGAGAAAAGAAGGTAGTGAAGTACCTGGCTATTCAGATCCGGTCACAAAACTCGTCTAAAGCCATGCATTTCAAGCAATCTCTTGGAACGTGCCGCAAATACACAATTTATTATTTTTTATTCACTTTCATGTAAAAAAATAAAATAAATTCTTAATACCTATTGCCGATTATGTTTCGCTACACATCGTACCTTCATCAGGGCAGAGACAGTACATAATGTAGTTGTAAACAGTTGTGTGGTAAGTGTACAGAAAGTATTATAATAGGTTGCGGTGTCCTTCAGGGTTCAGACTGACACCCTCATATCGGTATCGTCCCATAGTGCGATAGGCGCTGGACGATCGTGTTATCACTCTTCGTACTCGACCGCATTCTCATGCTCGCCTGGGACGAACCTTAACCCGGTGATAACTAATATTATTATGCGGTGGACCAGACGTTATTTAGTAAAGGAAAAAACGTTCAATTAATATGACAATAAAAAATTATTTTCCATTAGATTTTTATACATTTATGAATGGAAAAATACGGTATAGCTTCTTACACAAAATACAACTAAGTTTCTCGGAAGGGGGATTCTGAGATGAAGTATGGCCAAATAACAAAACGATAAAACATATTTTCATTCAAATGTATCAAGCAAAAAAATTACCTGTCTGTTCACTGTGTATATACCAGCGTGTAAGTACAAAATATCTTTGTAAATAAAATCGTTTGATGTACATACTAACTTATCATTAAAGGTAATTGATAAAAAATCCACAAAACATAATTTTATGATAATTATAATTTCGGGGGGGGGCAACTGTCAGGGAATCAACTGTCGGGTCATCTGAAATTATGTGGATACTAGCTTTTGACCCCGGCTTCGCTCGCATAGTTTTTGGGGGTTTCCACTCCACCTCCTCCACCTTCCCTATCCCCCTGCGCCTCCCCCCCCCCCCCCTCTCCACCCCGTTACATTCATTTTTCAAACAGCTGCGTGCCACCTATTGCAATTTTTTAATACAAATTTCATAATGCCAGAGCTCTGAGCTATAACCTATATGTTATTCTGATGTATGAGTTATATTGTTGTAAAGTTTCATTAAAATCCATTTAGTAATTTTTGCGTAAAAGAGTACCAAACATACATGTATCCATACAAACTTTTGCCTTTATAATATTAGTAGGATTATGCATTTTTTATTTATTTTTTATTTTTAGTAATAAATATGTATTAGAATGTTCTCATTTCATTTAACTTTTTTCCAGAAACCAATAGTTAGATATGTTAATATGCCTACAAATTTGTTTTGGTAGATTGCAATCACTATATGGTTTGACATATGTATTGAAATAAAACAATTACTTTGTAGACTCTGAAATAATGAATTGCTGTTCCTCAATCAACATTATACTAATTATGGATACTATTCTCCTTTATCCAAAATGTCGGCCCTTAGTCAAATCTTTGAATTTATTGATGTAAAACTAAATGACTTTCTGCAGTCGATAAGCAATATTTAAATGCTTCTTCATGCTTTGACTTGTAGTATACTTTTTACATTTAATATTGTCATTGCTATTCATTTATATGTGCTCTCCCTTCACTGTAATCACTGCTTTTTTTTTATTCGTGTTATTATTATGTTTTTAATGGACTATTGTCCGTAAATTAATAAATAAATAACCACGATTTATTTATTTAATGTTCTTAATACCGACCGGTTTCGCTTCGCACAAGCATCATCAGGTTATAAATTAAAAAGAGGGTATAAGATTTTTTATTTATACCCTGATGATGCTTGTGTTGAAAAAAATTGAATGAATAAATCGTGGTAATAAAGAAAGTGATTGTTTTATTACAATAAAATTATATTACGTTTACTAGTGAAGTTTCCGCATAAAATAGAAATAAAATGTGAATAAAAAATTTAAATTTATTTAAGTTTGGTAATTAAACATAACTTGATTGACTGCCGTAATGTACCATATTATGAATATGAACCAAATTCATTTTTAGAAAATGAATTTTATAAAATTTATTATGATAAAACTATTCTAATAGACAGAACAATTAGTCATAATAGACCCGATATAGTTTTACATGACAAAATTAAAAAAAAAAAACTTATATCATTGATGTCGCTTTTCCAAATTCTTGTAATATTCAGAAAACTGTTTCTGAAAAAATAAGAAAATATACAGATTTAGGAAATGAAATTAAAAGAATTTGGCATTCTCAGACTATAAAAATATTACCATTTGTTATTTCGGCTACTGGCATTATACCTAGCTCTCTCATTCAAAATTTAGGCGTATTAGATTTGTCAAAAAATTTATTCATAAAAATGCAAAAGTCGGTTATTTTAAATACATGTAGGATTACGAAAGATTTTTTAAATATTTATATTGAGGGATCAGTAGGATTTATCGGACCAGTTAGGATTTCATCAGAGCCGAACCCTCTGATATGAAAATATCTGGAGTCGGTGAAATATTTTCCAATTATGTTTCTGGTGGATTGACGTATTGTTCTTGTATTGTTTTGTATTTATTATCTTATATAGTGCACTTACATTGCGTGAATTTACTAGATATTCATTTGTGGAAAAGTGTGTGGAAGGGTTTAGTCTTTCATTTGGGAAAGATTCAACCCGGACATAAAATCTGGAGCACCGTAAAAATGTTGAAAGTGGTATTGATAGAAAAAAATACAAACCAAAAATATATACACACATACGTCGCGTCGTAACATAAAACAAATATACAAATAAAATATAAACAAAATACAATAAAGACAAATTATGCCACGAATAAAGAGCTTTTGAGATACTAACCAAGCAACACGAGCTTTTCACACCTGATTAAAATAGTCAAATCGTTCACGTTTAAAGGGTTAAGCTATAGCTCCTCACTGGCTGGGACTGAATTAAGGCTGCGCTGGTACCATGTAACGTGTGACATTATCGTAAGTTAACATCCTCTCGCACCGAGGCGATCTGTGTCGCCATGAGTGGCGTTCGATGTCCGCCCGAGGAGAAACACCGGCCCCGTATCCGAACTATCCGAGTTCGCGCATTTCTCCGAACTAACGAATTATAATTTCCCTTACGAGAGCTTTCGGATGTATCTCGTGCACTGAAGTTTAAGCTTTATTATGTCAACATGGACGTCGTGGATATGTTTGAGCGTTATAAGACACGATTATATGTGATTCTTTGAACACCAAACAAGGGTTTTACTTCCCAGGGTCAGTTAGACTGTAGCCTGCTCAATTTGGAAAAGTTGTGAGATGAAATGAATTAAGGGAGGAAATGGAATGGTTATTTATACACACAATTTGCCAATAACCAACATTGTTGTCGTGGGTCATCCCCAAGTGGTCGCTAAAAATGTCACCGGAGACCAAAAATATTATATACACCTTTATATTTTTCACTCCAAAATTTAAATTTAAATTTAAAAAATTTTACCTAAATTATAAAGAAAGACAAACATTCCCGGGTTACAAATAGCCAACAATGTTTGAAAATCTCCTACTACCACCACAGAAAGCCGAAAATGGTGCTTGTTTTGTGATGGAGGACTTAGCCAGCCGAAGAATCGAACACGCGACGCTCGGGTAGGACCCAAGCCCTATGCCCACTCAACCACTGACCGGTCCAAATAAGATCAAGGATCACTGGCGGGGGGTGCGCCTGCCCACCTACTGCGTGGCGGGCCGGATCGGGTGAGACTGGTTGAGGGACACCTTTTGACCTCTCCAGCCGGACTTACTTGATTCATCGCCATGCACCGCAGTGGGAGTAATGGATTCATACGTCATACGTCATGGACACACTAACCCCAAGAGTCCTACCCACCCCTCATACCTTTTTCCTTCCCAAAACTTCCTTCTCCTTTCTTTCCCTAAAAAACCAACCACACAGCGTCCTCAGCGATGGCGTAGGCCCCAAAGGAAATTGTTTTCCTCGGGACCTCCAATGTAGAGCTGGAAGGAAATGGGGAAGAGGTAGATGGTAAAAGCAATTGGCTATTGGGATATGGTCAGCAAACACTGATAAAGCCATTTCAAGCAACGTTGTAGTTTTACCGGTCAGTGGCTGAGTTGGTATCGCGTTGCGTGTTCGGTTCTTCGACTAGCTAAGTCTCCATCACGACACAAGCAACATTTTCCGCTTACTGTGTTGGTAGTTGGAGATTTTCAAATATTGTCAGATTATTCGTATAAACCCGGGAATGTTTATCTTTCTTAAAAAATATAAATAAATCATTGTTTTCTTGGCGGCGATACTGAGAGGATCTTCCACTCTGTAACTTGCTGCAAGTAGGTATGCTATATAATATTATTAATTTTAAACACGCGACCCCTCGGATTTCTAGCCGAGAGTCTTACCCCTCGACCACGAAGGCTTTCGTGTATGTCGTATTATACCCTTTTTCTACGCAAGACACTAGTAATAAGAATTATCCACATTCTTTTTAGGAGAGACCTCTTCCGCAAGTTCTACCCAATTGAAGTTTATCATACGATTAAAGCATCCCATGCGTTCGAGTTGAAGTGGTCCCTGCGACCCGACCCGGTACATCGTAATCTCCTGCGACCCTCGTGATGTATGCAGATTGCCCGGCCACGCGGATCGGCGGATCGGCGGACTTATGCGAGGGCCCACACGCGAGACATCGCTTAATTGTTTTATGGGAAACATCTCGCGGACCGTCGCGGTGGACATGTTCATGATTATTGCTCGCCGGGTTGATTGGAGAGCTTTATGGCGACCGCTGCGGAGTGTTGTATCCAACACTTATCTGGTGACTATTTATTTTATGCTCGTAGTGTTGTAGGTTTGAGCGCTGTGGAACTTGGCAGGAATGCCTATGGGATATTGATTGGGAGATGTTTATAGCAATTGCGGATGAACTTACTTTGTCTCTTGAAATGCAATTGGATGGGATTATGCTAGGATTATGATAGTATAAATACACTCGTACATTAGACTGAATGCTGTAAAATGAGATTCCCGAGCCGAGGCGTGTATGTTTGGTAAAATGGCAAAATCACATTTGAATTTATATTGGTGACCGGACAACTCAACAATACGCAACTTCGTTACCTCCTTTGGAAGGTCATTAAAAAATAATAAAGAAGGTTAAATTGGTTAGGTTAGTGGGGTATTTATTTTTTCATGTCCTTTAATGACTTTTCAAATGGATGTTGAAACACCACTTTGTTGATTTGTCGTGGAACCTGATATAAATGATGTATCGCAGCACGTTTTAATTCGACACAGACGTATTGCCTGCATACAGCATGTTTCTACTTTAGAAAAGAAAATTCTACGTAATTTAAAAAATAGTTTACAATTGAACAAAAATAACGAACATTAAAAGTTTTCGAACAAACGTAAAAACTTTTAGAATATTCGGGGTAAGAGGGGACTATGCTCGGTTATTTCAAACTTTCTTAAATTTTCGATTCTACCATTCAAATGAACATAATAAGCTCTTTAATGATTTGCCTTTACAGGTAAATCATTTTTAAATTATTCATGCTTGGGTAGTCGTGTAGTGGTGAGATCAATTTTTATTTTATTAATACTATAGGTGCCATCACTTGTCGTCGTTTTTGTTTTATAATAATAAGTAGGAGTTAGCTAGACGAAATGCTGTTTCTCAGTGGTTTTTCGCAAGATAATAAAAGCAATATTCTATTGAATACTGTCGGAAGTGCACGGATATAAATCATACAAAGTCGATAAGAGATTATTGGTTTTATTAACTCCTATAATCTAATCTTCTAACATCTTCTAACACACTATATAAAGAGGAAAGATTTGTTTGTTTGTGTGTTTGTTTGCATCGAATAGGCTCCGAAACTACTGAACCGATTTGAAAAATTCTTTCACTGTTGGGAATCTACACTATCCCCGGGTGACATAGGCTATATTATATTTTCAAAAAAATTAGGGATCCTTACTAAAACTTTAATAATGTAACCCAGGGTGTAAAAAAATTACCTAAAATATTCTTTAAATCACGTGCGCTGCGAAAACTATTGATGATAGAATAAAATAATGTACCACGACTTTATAGAAAACATCATTATTTACAAAAAAGGTCGCGACAGCATATGTCTAACTATTATGGTTATGCCACAATAAGTATTCTTTTATTTTAAAATTTTAATTAATATGTCGCCGCTTGAAAAGTCTCTTTATTTGTATCTTGGTTTTAATCCGTATCAAAATAAATTACTTCATATTCAAGACAGCTTTAATACCTTTATTTAACTTTTTGAATTTTTCAATTCGGATATTTAATTAGAAAGATATCACGAGTTTAAAATTGTTAGTTTTAGAAAAAAGTTTCGGCTACGGGCCGGGCGGGAGAGGAGTCAAGAAATGCAGTGCCAGGGGGGTTGGCGGGACGGGAGAGTGGGAGAGCGGTGGTGGGGAAGGTGGAAGTGGAACGCTGTAGGGGAACGCACGGGAAAGGACATGTGAGGAGTAACATTTTATTTATTTGAATATGGCATATATTATAAAAGAAAGTCCAAAAAAACGTGCAGCTCGCAAAAACTCAGAAACGAGTCCCGGTTCGATCAAGGGAGTTATATGGTGTGGTAGATCTCTATCCCCCCCCCAGGGAATAAGGGTACCCGTTTTTACCTAAAGGGCGTGCTTTTAAAGATATAAGGGCTGAAAGTTTTGCCCTCTTGAAATTTCTAGAACAGTCTTCCGGAAAGTTCTAGAAGGTTCCATAGAGCTGTAGAAAGTTGTGGAAGGAGTGGCGGAGTATGTCGTGGAATGATCAGGAATAGGGAATCGGGAACATCATTGTGCAACATTCCAGAACACTATCTTATTGTCCTGAGCGAAGCCGGGTAGCCCAGCTAGTATCTTATAATTTAAAACATAAATTAATAAAGTAGCTTATATCCGTACTAGATATTTGATTTACCCTTTGATTACAAAAATATATTTGTTCGGTTTGGTTGGGTTTTGTGATCTCAAATTTGTAAGAAGCGTTCCTCTTAATATCAACTGTTAAATGTCAAAAGTTTTAAATCAGTTTTAAATCGAAATTCTTGTGTATCACTATATAATGAAAAATCAGAAAACGAAAAAAAAAACCGTCATAACAACCTGTTATTATTCTACCTAAACATTGCATTAAATTAGCTCCAAAGGAATTCAGTATCGCCTTGAAACGCCAGACGGTGAAATTAGTTCTGAAGATGATAATATGGGGGGTACCTACCTATCACAGTCTAGTCCCCCTCCAAGTAGCGTGGCCCCGAGGCATCTAGCTCCTCGTTCTTAATTCAAAGACAAACGGACCGGTAAAAGAGCATTCTAATTGGATGATTAATCTATTTAAATTATATTTACCGAGAGCAAATCAGCATGACGGAATATAAAGAGATGTGCAAAAATGTCCTTGGTAATAATGCATATTCGTTTTTTTTAAATACAATTTAATCTTAATATACGAGTAGGTATAAAACAAAGTCGGGTTAGTTACACCATTTATAACTCAAGAACGGCTGGACCGATTTTTTTGATCTTTGATTTTTTGGATTTTGTTGGATTGAATAACAGAATTAAATTAATACCTGAAAAAATCTAGAAACAAAAATTATGAAGAAAATTATTTGTCCTCGTACATTATTTGTACGAGGTATTTGTCATGGTACGAATTCTCATCTTTTGAAAGAGCTGCAGCAATATTATGAGTATAATATTGAATAGTGAGTGATTTCCGATATTTCAAAAACGTCAAATATTAATGCTCTGATTTTTTTTCTTTTGTTCTTAAACATATAATGCTGCCCCTCTTTCTTACACACTAAATGCCAACAGTCGAAAATGAGACAAACGATGAACGTACTTCTGCATCCCTCCAAAGGAAAAATTTAATGATTATAATAAATCTCCCTCACACGTATAAATAATAAGTTAACACAACAGTTATTAATTTTGAGGCGGTATGAAGTTTTCCGGGTCAGCTAGTACAATATACAATAATACAGTTTATGTTGAAATTTGATGAAATAATCGTGATTTTGTTTGTCCCGTATGCTCTCCGTTCATCCGATTGCGATAAAACTTCGGTGATTTGTTGTGCGCACGCTTGAGAAGTTTTTGACAGCTCTTTTTTGAGCTCTTACGTAATTAAATAATTTCCTATGCAATTCATCCAATCCAACACGCCAGGAAGTGGCGACAGAGGGGTTGGGGATGAAGGAAAGGCGGAGGAGAGAGAGAGGTGGAGGAATTGCAAAGGACACAAAGTAGCGATAGGGGAGAGCAGGGGTATATTTTTAAAATCCATGCATCTCAGACGGACTGCTGTATGTGGCCTGCTCACGCGTCGGAAAACCTTCCGATTTATTCGTGTACTCACCAGACGGAAAAAGCAAATAATATTTTGTATCCAAAAGCACTTCAATAAACAGAATTAAACCACAAACACTTTCTTTTTGAGTGGCATTGCCGCATGCCGGGTAATCATTATTTTGAAATTATATTAAAAAAAAAATTATGTTGGATTATACTTGAATATATTTTGTTTGCTTTTAACTGTAAGGCCCCTCTTCCACAGCGATACGCAAATATTTAAAACTCATGTCGTATACTCACGTCGCAATCACGTCGTATACTTGCTGCGCACAGTCCGTACACCTCGCTACTAAAGTCACGAGATCTGCGTCGCTACCAATCATTGTTGAATTCTCGAAACGTCAAAACTAGAATGCTTGCATAACCTCACTCAAAACCAAACAGATTCTGTAGCTATTATAATTGAGAAAAAAATGTCAGCAGACAACAAAATAACATCTAAATACAATTCTTATTCCAAATATGTTCATCAGAAATCTGAGAGGCTCCGTGGTCGAGGGGTAATGCTCTTGACTCGTAATCCGAAGGGCGCGGGATCGGGAATTTATATTATTTCACAATTAATTTATTTAAATAATAAAATATAGTATATTTGCTGCACGTTCCAAAGCGGAAGATATTCTTAGTATGGCCCTGGTGTAAGACCATCATTCAGAAGTAAAACGTCACTTGAAATGGCTTTAGCCGTATTTGATGATTAGATCTGAATAGCTAGGTACCTGCACACCTTCCTCTTTCCCATCACCTTCCCTTCCCCACTTGCCTTCAGTTACATACCACAATTGGTGATGCCATAGTCTCACGGCTGCAAACGGGATCAGATGGAACTCTTATAAGGTATTCACATAAAAAAATGCTGATTAAAAGTCTGTTACACACAATTCGAACATTTGAAACTTGAACCTAATAAATTCCTTCTCACCCTCTTTAAAACGTCATAAATTTAATCACAATATACCCAATGACATAATTTAACATGTTATCCGATCGGATCATCATCTGAGCATGATCGTTAGCGGTAACAGTACACGGTGGTTGATGGTTTCCTTTACTACTGGTACTGACTTCATCCCTTTGATAAACGTCATCAGTAGGCCCAACAAAGGGACCCCAAAGTGGATTTACTAAGCGCCAAGGGCGGAATTGAAAAATTCAGGGAGCGGGGAACAGTTCTTTGGCAATCAGGAAGGGAATAATTTTCGGTAAATGTCGTGGTGATACGAGAATTAAATTAATGAACATCACCATTTTCGTGAAATCAATATTGCTGATTTTTTTCGGAATTTTATGATCTCAGACAATATAGATTTTACAGCACTGTTAAAAGACTACGATTCAGAGTCAAAAAGTTGCGTTGCTTTAAGCGAATTAAACCATGTTTAACGCTATATCTGAATAGCCAGATGCTTCCCAAACTTCTTCCTATCCATCTCCTTCTCTTCCCACTTTTTCAAATATTTTTTGTATTTATTGTTTGAAACATTTTTAGTGTTTATAATTTTAGATACCATAATATTTCATACATTCTCCTAATAAAGCAGATGCTTGTGCTTAGGAGAGCACAACTATATATTTTTACATCTATTTGAAATTAGAATATTATTACAACTATTAGTAACTAGCTGACTCGGCGAACTTCGTACCACCTCAGAATCAATAACTGTTGTGTTAACTTATTAGCTGAATTAAAATCAGTTTTTTCTTGTGATGTTTAAAATTACACAATAAAGCAATTATCGATGCGGAATTGTCCGCGTTTTGTTTTTGTCAGTATCGGAGATGGCGTTGTATACGGATTTATAATAATTTATGTGATTTTCTTACTTTCCAACTTACTTACGGGAATTGCGTTTCATTTTCTTTATATATGTGACGGAGATTTATTTTAATTATTGTATTTTTCCTTTGGAGGGGTGCAGACATACGTTCACCGTTTGTCTCATTTTCGACTGTTGACATTTAGTTTGTAAGAAAGAGGGGCAGCATTATATGTTTAATAACAAAACGTTTTTGAATTCTTGGAATTCACTCACTATTCAATATTATACTCATCACAATATTGCTGCAGCTCTTTCAAAAGACGAGAATTCGTTCTACACAAAATGTATGAGGCAAAGATTTATTTTTTAAATTTTCCGATGTTTTAATAGCTATTCTGGACGGAGACAAATCCAACAAATCAAAGATCATAAAAATCGGTTTAGCCGTTCTTGAGTTATAAATGGTGTAACTAACCCGACTTTGTTTTATATAATAATAAGATTTTATAAGATAATACACAAAAGTAATGAAAAATATGGATAAGTTATAAATAATACATATGAATGATAAAAGCAAAACATAATATCCGACAGTAAATAAAATTGTTTAGGTGGTACTACAATTTTTTATATTTTTTTATATTTGTCGCTGTTTTCTTCCGATCGTATGTCTATGGGTAATTTATTGAATAATTTTATTCCTTTAAAGATACAGTTATGATGTGCTCTTGTAGTTACCAATCGTACGATTAGTCCCAGATTAGTAACAGAATTAATTCTATTGTTATTTTTTAATAGAGGAATATTATTTTTATTAAAGAAATCTTTATGTAATTTAAGTAGTGCAATTTTTTTATAAGTGGGGAAACCGGGAAATCTTTATATATTTATAAAATACATTTTACATATATCAGTCATTTACATAGATAAGATTTATTAAATCTTCATACTAGGCGGCTGCCTGTTTCATGTTGATTAATTAAGGATAGTTACTTTGAGTGTAGTCTAGTGTAAACACGTGGTAAAATTGGTAAAGTTATAATAAAAAATAGAAAAGAGAAAAAGAAGTGCGTAAAATAAACCTGTAAACATATGGTACTATTAGTATGTAATGATGTTGAAAATTTATTCCTGTATCTGAGTTTGTGAAACAAGTTGTAAACACTGTCATAGTCACTCATTAGAAGGTCAGTAAGCGCCTTTCTGGAAGTGTGATATTTTAATACATGTATTGTTGGTGGTAGTAAATGAGACTTTTTTAAGATAATTTTTAATGTTTTTTTAAAACACATGTTTGCAAAAATGTATCCTTTAATCATAATTACATCAAATGAATTATATGTATCGTATAATTTGATGATTATATTTTGCAAAAATAAATAAGTAACTGCTTTTCATTGCAGTCGTTTCAATTTTCAGTGAAAATGGTTGTTGCTGGCTTTCAAAAAAATTCTAAAAGCCCAAGATCTAAGACAAAATCTTTTATTAGAGCTCACATAGTTTTTAACTCTTATTTAGAAAAAAATATTAAGTGATACGATACTGTTTTTCTAGTAAGTATTAATTTGGTAAAACTCCCGTCTCAGAGCTGTTATGCATTTACCACCAAATTAATTCTGTGTAATGACGTGCATCCATTGTATAACATTAAAATAAAGCCGAATTAGAAAACAATTGCAACCCCATAGAGCGGGCCCAAATTTTAATTACCCATAAGAAAAATGTGTTCTGGAAACATAAGTCACCAGGGGGCAGGTTTACATCAGGGGCGCAGAAACGAGAAGGAGGTTGGGGGTTGATTCTAGGTTCTACATTCTACCTAATAAGTAATTACGCTTAGCCAATAAATCGCGCAATGAGGCGGCTCTCGCTAAGGAGAAGAAGACTCCTTACACAATTCAGGAAGTGCTTTAAGTAAGAGGGAATAATAAATTACTTGATAGTAGTTCGCTTTTAAGTCTGGCAACCCCCGAGGGGAGGGGAGGCCCCGGTCTTGTGTTGACATCCCTTCCGACCAATTACTTCTGGACTTTACAAACTAAGGGGATAAAATTATTTGAAAAATCTAATGTTTTCCATTGAAGTTGGTTTTGCTTTTATTACTTACATATAAAATAGATTTCATTGAATATTTTTTTACATCTAAATGAAAACTGAGAAATTTTTTGTCTACTTTTTGTCAAATAAACAAGCTTTTTATCGCTTGTCTGGATTTGGAAAAATTCTAATTTCATATATTTTTTTCATTCAACACTTACTTTATCAGCATAAATTACGAAAATGTCATACCCGTAGGTACGTAGGTACATAGAAGGAAATTACAATTATTTATTATTATTCTAAATTTAAAAAAGAAACACAAACATTCCCGGGTTACAAATAACTTGAAAATATTTAAAAAATCTTCTACTACCACCACAGTAAACGGAAAATGTTGCTTGTGTTGTGGTGGAGGACTTAGCCAGCCGATGAATCGAATACACGATGCCTGGGTGGGACCCAAGAGCCATGCCATCTCAGCCACTGACCGTTGAATTTTTATTTAGTTATCATTATTATTGAAGAAGGAAATTACATTGTTTAAGTTAGGAAATACGCCAAACGCAGTGGACATTTATTACATGAAAACGGCTCGTTTCTACGACTACGTTTCTTGGGTACAACAGCTCGGCTGCCAAACGATTTGGTGGCCCTCTATGTATCCTCCCTACTACAACACTGGTCTCTTCAAGACATAGGTTCACTCCTTCTTTTCAAAAAGACCCGCTTAACAGTATCGTCAAAGATGACACAGGCCCTGATGGAATTTATTTTCAACGGGGCCTACTTTGTGAAGTTAATATAATTTAAAAACGGTTACATTGAAGGACCAATTTTTTTACGTCGACGAAACTGAGATTTTTAATTTGCACAAAATTCTTAGCTGTATCTCGCCTTCTAAAATCTACAAAGAAACCTGATGCATCCCCTTCCGATAGCGTCATCAAAGACAATCAATTGAATAAAACAAACATCGAACATAAATCTCACGATTAACGATACATGATTAACAATTTAACCCTCGGTGGGGCGTGGGAAGCGGGGTGGTTCCGTACTCCACCCACTCACCACCCGGTCCTGTGTTCATTGTGTCTTGTGTGCATAAGGCTGCAGTGGAACGCCCCCGAGGAGGCTCTCGCCGCGAGACAATACCCGGATTATGAAGACATTAATGGAGTGTTGCCTTTTTTGGTGCACTCTGTACCTAGAGCCCACCTACCCGAGGAGCCTGGGAACCGATCTCTTGGGATTGAGCAATTTATAAGGTGGGCTTTTAAAAATCGACTGCTCCGAATTAAACAGTACAATTTAATAATTATTATATTAAAAACTATGCCAATTGAACACTAAAGAGGTAAATGTACTGTGGGGGCGTCCGTGTGCCTGAAGCGAGCTATTTGTTTTTATTCTTTAAAAAAGTCAACACACCGCACCGTGTTGAAAAACTTAATATAATATAATTTTTTTTCATTACTGTCCAAAGATTTTTTTTTTATCTAATAAATTTCTTATTTTCTGCATGGATACTACAAAGCGTTCGTACACATAAACGCACCTTTAAAATAATGATATTTTTGCTAAGCTTGTCATTTAAGATTTGAATAGTGGGGGTGGCCATTTTGTTATCCAAGCACGTCCTTTGCTCGCAAAAATTATGCCGAGTTCACACGAGAACAAGACAATTTTCAGTTAGTGAAAAAAGCATGAACAAAGGTGTGGAGGGCAGGAAAATTTAAAAAAAAAACATAGGCATTGGCCTAGAGATAAACGGTAGGACATTGTCTTACTCCGGCCGCATTGTCTGTATGTAAACGCGAACAGATAGGACAGTAGCCATCCGTGCCACTCGTACGTATCGCTCACTCCCATTTTTTCGGCTTAAAAAAGTCCCATAAAGATATGCTTTCTATTACTTTATTTTGGCATTGAATTTTTGACTAAACGTAGCTTAATAGCAATTAAAATTGCTCTGATGACATTCTCTTGCACATTTTATACTCTTGAGGATCTTCCACATCTAATTATTTACGGATCATTGCAAAAAATCCCAGTGAAGATTTGAGTCCCATCCAATGGGGTATTTCCACAAACGAGGTATTCTGTTGAAAATGTACGGAATATTTAAAGACCATTTTTTGATTTTAATCATCCTACTAAAAATGTTTGTTTTGTATGTTTTCATTTAATATTGTTGATTTTTAAAACGCTCTGAAACTGAAAAAATCAAAACGGCCCGTTTTTTTGCAAATGGTTTTGTGACGTCACAAGCGTAAATCAGCTGAACCAGCATACGTCACATGATAGCCACGTTCCAAAATATCGTTTTAGCGGTAATTCAAAAATGGGAAACTCTTATTCGCTGTAGAAAATTTATTCGTAAACATAAAAATAAAATAAAAATGCTATAATCGTCGTAATTTTTTGCTTAATTTTTTTTTAACAATAAAAAAGTGGAAATACCCCATTCCTAATCCACATTTTTTATGTTTTATCATTTAGTTCGTCCTACGGAGTTGGGACAGGACAAGATTGTCCTGTCTTCTGTATTATCCTCGCGTGAACACGGCATAAAGCTAAGATTACAGTAGATAATTCTCATTACATTTTTTCTTTTTATTAGTACTTAGTTTGTTTTTCCCTTGATTATCATGAAAGGCTTGCAGTATAAGCGTGGAACACCGTATATAATAATTATGTTTCGGAGAAGAAGTTATTTATCTTTCTGCAATGACAATGCATTCACTCGACTACAAGCAGATAGTATCAAGTATCTATCATGAATTGGTTAAGAGCTTTCCACAAATAATATATGCAGCTCAAAGATAGGGTGCATTTTTATGTAATGACTTGCGGTTTCTTTTGACGTCATGTGATTTTTCTTCTGTAAAGTCGTACTTTGATGCTACTGAAAATTATGTTGGTGTACAGTTGTAATTTGTCAATTTAAGCCACTACTTTTTCTAAGGTTTCAGTGCCGGCAACCCGGGCGTTTTTTTTTAATTTTATATATTAGTATTTTATTTTTTTTTTTAATTTTATACATAGTTCTCTTTTACCCGTCTCACTAGACAAAATCTGTTCCTAGTTGAGTAAATAACATATCGAATTAATTAAAACATAGTTATTCTTTATTTATTATCGAATAATCCTTTTGAGAGCTCAATTTGATTCATGTATTTATTTATTGTTTAATTTTACCCCTTTACAGGGGTGTTGACAATAATTAAATTGATGAAATTACCATTGCGATGGGCATATATATTATAACGCCAATTAAAAATGTTTCCAGCATGCGTAAATCAAGGTAAAGTTGATACTAATTGAAGATGCTACTAGTGAAATAACAAAAATAATAATAACCAAAATAAAATTTTATGGCAGTACTTATACACAACATTTTTTCACGCGTATGGTATCCCAGATGACCCGCACAAAATCTCACCGATTGCTCCGAAATGCAATTATATTATTATTCCGCTTCTAGTACTCGATCAATCCGGTTGCACGGCAATTTACCTCTCTACCCGTTCGTACGCGAACGCATATTTGTTGTAAATAATATTTTAAATAAAAGTTAATATCGCGGACAAATAAGTGTTTTCAATTAAACATCATCATTATTATAAGCCTGAACACAGGATCACGGCTTGGAAGTACCGTGCTCAAGGAGCATTTTAAACCTCAATATTGGTAAGGTATGAAGGCAATCCTGCCTGACGTGGAGAGGATCACCACACCAAACACTCTCCATCCACTCCTACACTAACTAACAAACACTTCCAACAATGTTAAACATAATTACGGAGAAAGAGAAGAGAAGAGAGAAAGAAATAAAATAAATAAATAATAATAAAGCAATCACATATTGTTTAATTCAATTCTTTCCATATACATACACCCAAAAATCTATTTCCATAGTAATATAGATGAAGAGATTGCAAACGAGACATAGCAGCGGCTGGGGGTATATTTGGAAAATCAATGCTTCTCACACGGACTGCTGTATGTGGCCTACTCACGCGTTGAAAAACTTTCTGATTATGGTCGTGTAAACTTATAATAATAGGTAATTTTCTCTTGCCGGATTTTAAGGACGTGATCAGATTACGAATGACAATATTATCGGTAGATTAAAAGCGAAAAATGTTTTTTTGTTTTAGTTTTTATTCATTATATACAAAATAGGGTTACATCATTAGTGGATTTTTCGACCACCATAACACGGGCATCAGCTTAGCATGGTGGTCGAAAAATCCACTATTAAAAATCCACGATATATTATTGAAACGATAAAGAACTTAGCTTTCAAACAATCTAAGGATTGAACCCAATGCTTTGTACTACTCAGTCAATGACTTGGGTTAAAACATATTTTAGAAAATTTGGTTGTTTTTTGGGTCTACGCACCATTCGATTTACGGCACTGCTTGCAGGACTTTTTGACTTCATATTGGTGGACAGGTTGCCTCCACACCATCCGATTTACAGTTTGGTGATTGCCTCTGCGATGTGAACTGCACGCAAACATTTCGAAATTTCAACGGAATGGATTAGCGTTGGCTTTTTTAACAAAACACAATATTTCTATTCGTAAGAGGAAATATTGGGAAAAAAATGCTTAATCGAAAAGTTAAATGGATATCATGTTATTTTAGCATCATAAACATCATAAGGGAATTGAACCCTGTCGATTTCAGGAATTTAAAGAAAAGAAAAGAAAAAAACTTTTATTTTAATATATTTTGCCTTTCTCACACAACTTGAATGATATGATTAAGTTTCGATAAACAAAAAAGGTCATTATATTTCAAGACGATAATTTTATGTATATTATTTTTAATTAATTAATTGTGAAAAAACACAAATTAATTAAATAAAATCGACCACCACAACACGGGCATGTGCCTAGCATGGTGGTCGAAAAATCCCCAATGTATATAATGAAAAATCTAATGAATAAAGAAAAAAAAAAAAAAAAAAAAAAAAAAAAAAAAAAAAGTTTCCTTGCGCACGCCGGGATTTGAACCCGCATCCTCCGCCAGCCTTATCCTTCAACCACGAAGGCAGTAAAATGCACCTACCTACATATTTTGGTATGTGTGCCTATACATTTTGGAAGATGTTAATTAGTAAGTATAATCACAATAAATTATTAAATAATGTGGAACTCGCTATTTTACTACGAATACCTAATTAGTTTTTGGAATAAATTAATAACAGCAAAAAAATAAATAATATTCGTTTGCAAATCTCTTTAGAAAAATAGCATATTTTTAGGACGGCAACAATTGCATGGAACATTCCCAACTAGAAATGACGACAAGACAAATTAGGGGTTCGGTCGGAGTCTTGCCTAAATACATCGGACTTTTTGCAGATTGGGTGGAAATTGGAAGTGATTCTGTTCAGACGGCCCGGTAGAAGAATAACAATAATTCGGATGGCGATTTTGCCTACAAAAGAACCTGCATACAGTCCTGCAAGCAGAGCTTTAAATCGTATCGTGAAGAGTGCGTTAGCTAACATAAAAAAAAAACATATTAAAGAGTTTAAAACTCTGATATAAGTTTGCATCACCAATCGTTAAGTTATAGGTACCTTCGAGAGAACGTCCTACGTAATGTAAAAAGTATCTCGTAACCAAAATAATCGACACAATGGACCCACGCGACGATAATGGCTGAGGGCATTCATTTGCCAAACGGGACGAATATAACAATATAATGACTCTATTGAGATTGGCTTGCACATACTGGTGCCTGGTGCCTGGTTTCTGGTGTCTGATGCCTTCATGTCGCATACTGTTTGTTTAGTCTAAGACAATCTGGGATCCAATATAACTATTTCAATCTACTTATCCAATATACTTATTTCGGTTGTCGGTGCGTGGATGCTCGATTATATGTCACTACGTTTTATTTTGTGTAAGTAGGTATACGGCATTTTTCATAAATCGACTGCATATTGCATATAAGTATGCCAGGAGGCCAACTGTCAGGGTATCAATTGTAATGGCGGCCGGCGTAGCGCCGCGGTAAGACGCTTGACTCGCACACCGAAGGTCGCGGGATCGAATCCCGGCGTGGCAAATAAATTTTATTTGATTAATTTGTGTTTTTTCACAATTTATTAGTTTAAAATAATATATAGTATATTTGCAGCACGTTCCAGAGTGGAAGATACTCTCCGTATTGCCCTGGTGTAAGACCACCATTCAGAATTGAAACGTTGCTTGAAATGGCATTAGCCGTGTTTGGTGACCAGATCTGAATAGCCAGGTAATTCCCCACCTTCGTCTTCCCTATCTCCTTCCCCTCCACACTACCCTCAGCCTCACAACATACCCCAATTGGGGATGCCATAGTCTCACTGGCTTCAGGTGGGAGCAGTTGGGACTCTTGTGCGGTATTCATATAAAAAAAATGGAACCAGTATACACACTCATTTATACACAATATTACATGAATCAATTTTATATGGATAAATATGTATATGTATGTGTATATGTATGCATATATATGTACCCGTCTCAGAACAGACATCGTCTAGTGAGGCGGGTTACTCACTTGTTTGTATATGATATGTAATATTATTTCAATAAACGCCCGGGTTGCCGGCAATTAAAAAAAATCTCTAATAAACAGCGATTGGATTAAAATCAAAATCGCCGCCATCGTAGGTTGGTAGGTATATAGGAATACACTATCCTCCTGCATGAATGAGAAACAACTGTCACGCTAACATATAAACTTTTGTTTTATATAAGAATAACATACTTTCAAAAATAACGCCAACAAATAAAATATTAAATTTTGACGAAATACCAAACCCGACTGAAAAAATAATTATTATTTTAATCAACAGGTACAGCAAATGTATGGTAGGGATTTGTGCTACTTTATTTTTTTTAATTATAAAAAATAGATAAATTACGGTAATAAATTTTTCATGATTTTAGAGGCAACTTGCAAATTATTATTTAAAAGTTACTATGAGTATTATTTCATTCAAAAATCCTCTATTTGCCGAAAAAATATAATGAAGCATAAAGTATAAAAAATAAACATGATAAAAAGGGCATTTTTATGAACGTTAAAGAAAATTACAAACGAACATAACAATATAATAAATTAAATTTTCTACCTAATGAAGTAATTTTTTAAGATTTTATTTTTTTTACTTTGTTTTCATTACATTAGGGTAAGATTGGGTTTTTGATAATTATAATTAACTTACAAAAACATGCCAAAGTTGCCTCCAAAATTATAAATGGTTGATTTTTTTAAATTATCTAATTTTATTAAATAAAATAGTTCGTATCCGTTCTAGATATTTGCAAAACCTTTTGATTTAAAACAATGTTACTCAGTTTGATTTGGTATTTTGGCCTCAAATCTCCTCTTAAAATCCCCTCAAGTTTCTAACCTAGATTAAATTTGATATGCCACTGGATTGGAAATTTCCGACTCTCTTCTTTCACTAGATTTTGCAAAAATAGTAGGTACATAACAAATGAATAAGCAAAACATCTGAATGCTTTCTAATAGGAACTTTAAATCTTGAATTGCAATACCTGTTCTCATATTTCTTTAACATTAGTCCTACAAGATCTACTGTCTTACATCGTTGTTTTTTTACACGACGTAATTATGTAAAAACATGTTGAATAAAACATAGGTGGGTTAAGGCCCTAAGCAAAGTGAACGCGCCTCTATGTGTGCGGTTATCTGTTGCATCATTTAAAAACAGTTTATACAAATTACATCGGCTTTGAACAGTTAAACTGTTTAATGTTTAAATGATCCATCGATCAAAAGGTTAGAGGGCAGAATTATATTATGTAATACCTTTGATATAGAAATCACTAGAACAACTCTGTAATCATTTTTGTTCCATGTTATGCATACAAATAATCAATAATTAAAGTTAGATAGATAGGTGTTGCAGCTTAGTATTGGGAATAATCGATGTCGAATTTTAGACACCTTTTCTTTAAGGTTGGCAATCATTTTCAGGTTACGAACAAACTGTTCATCTTTTATCTCTTCTTACTGCCGTCATTTTACCGCCGCTCCGGGAACCATTAATTGGATAAGCAATACATCTGCCAATAGGTGACTTCAAGTGGTTCGCTACATTTGGTGACTTGGCAAGGCTGCCCGGGTTTATTAGATTTGTTCAAGTCTTGGCGGCAGACACGTCTGAGAGGCCGGTTGAGGGACCTTTCACCTCTCCAGCCGGACTCTCTCGACCCTAGAGCGGGAGGGATGGATTCATATGTCTGCCACTTTCAGACACTGACCCTTACCCCCACTACTACCCACCCCTCATACCTATTTCCTTCCTAAAACCTCCTCTCCTTAATTTCCTTAAAAGACCCTCTACATGGCATCCCCAAAGATGACTTAGGTCCTGAACGCCTATTAAGCTAATGTAAAAAAAATATTATAAGTAAAAATTATTGCTTGTGCAGTGATGGAGAAATTAACTAGAGAATTGAACCTGCAACGCCTGAATATGAACCTGATTTTTAATTTTAATTTATTTTATATATTCAATAATTTTATTATTAAATTAATAAAAATAGTTTGATAATGCCCTCAGAAGGCGAAACAGCTGTCACGCGTAATAATAATTACCAGCAGAACTTGTTTATAAATAAACTGTTTTTATTAATTTAATAATAAAATTATTGAATATATAAAATAAATTTAAATTAAAATGGAGTTCTACAAATTAAACTTGATAACAATAAATAAATAAATGAACCTGATTCTTTGAACGTCTCCTTTAATCGCTCTTTAGAGGACTAACTTTAACTAACTTTTTATTTTGATTCTATATTAAAATACATTATATTTATGTTGCTTTACATATATCTTTTAAATATTGCACTACCTTGTGAGCCTTCTGTAGATCGTTTTTCTAGTGGAACAATAATTGAAAAATATATGGAACAACGGGTCATTTTGGAAAAGAGGTCATAAACAAATAGTTTGAAGCAATATGAAAATTTGATTGGAAAATTGAAAATACTTTTCTTTGTAATTGGAAATGGGGACGTAGATTTTCAGCTCTGACACATGAGCTTCATTTACTCATCGCTATAATTTTATTCCTTGGGCAAGGCCTATCTAGTGTAACCCATTTCAAAGTATAATGCATTGTTGTCTATTTATCCCAAAGCACTTACGTTTTATGGTTATTATTTTAACATTGATACCAGTATCTAGATATTGATATAAAACAAGCGTGAAGACATAGCTGTACCACGGCAATATTGAATTATTCATTCATTTTAGAATTAAATCGTCTCATACGGCTTTGCCAAGGGGGCTCAGATGTGAAGCAAAGATATCACCATGAATAACGTTTTTTCTCGACGCTAAATTTGATGTCTTTACACAAGTTTTCCATATTGCCAACATCGACTAGATATCTTCAGTAACATACCTACACGTGTTATATATATTGCATATTTTATGCTACGTGAATGACAGAACTAGGTATCTTTGTTTTTTTTTGTATTGTGTTCTTCTCTGTTAGGTAAGTTAAAATAAAAATTTTAATAATGTTTATTTTTAACTAGCACAATTACAAATTAATTACAATTACAAATTTATTACTTCAATTAGAAATCGAATTAATCATTTCGATAATTTAAAATAAAAGATTTTTTTTTAAATACAGCGTAAACGACGAGCGCAAATTACGCATTCGCGAATATGAAAATGTCTGACCTACAAATATCAGAGAAATGCAATTTATTATCCACATATATGTAAACGATTCACAATAAAATAATTAACTGAGAAACGCCATCACTGCACTATTTGCAATGTCAAATTCCAAACCATAGATAAATATAGACGGGAAACTTCTGCGGTAAAGGCGTACAAGACCGTTATCATCCGAGTTTTTTCTGATTGTTTTGACTTGTTTAGAACAGATTTTTTAAATATTTTTAATAACTAGTAAAATAAAATCGATTTTAAATACGTCATTCGTCGAATAGCCGCATTTAGTAGGCTCACGAACCGAAATTTGCGACCACTGGGTTAAGGCAATTAAATATTTATTTTAACCCCTCAGTCCTGGACTATATTTTATCAGAGCGTCAAAATATTTCTCTTTGCAATAAAACCCGAATAAATCGAATATTTCTGAACATATCCGAAAATTAAAAATTGTTTTGAAGGGTGATAAAATACGCATTCAAATTTTATAAATCGAAATAAACATTCACGTTTTTAAGTATAAAAATTTTGCATGCAAACATGAAAAAAATTTTAAAATGACTTTTAAAAAAAAGTTTTTTCTAAAAACACATCCACATGTGTACATTTTACTTATTTACTGTTTAACTTTTAGATTTGAGTGTATAGTGTGGTGTTTTCTCTTTCTAACGCCGTTTATATCATATTTCTCACTAGTGACGGAAACACAATGTTTTCTTTTAGATCTATGAGAGTTATTCCAACTTGATATTTATAACAACCTTAAAATTATCACGCCAACAATGCAAGCAAATGGATGACAAACCCACCATTTTTCCTTGTCAAGGTTTCTCGGAATACCCCCTGCGCCCGTCGCCTATAAAACCTTATTCCACCAAGTCTAAGAGCATTGCCAAGTAACCTAACCAAGTATACAAGCTGCCCTCTGCTGCGGTTCGTGACAGACGTCAGTTTGACAGCTCCAGTTGTCAGATGTCCGGCCACGTGACAGCCCATTGTTCGGCGTTGACATTCACGCGCCATATTATTGCGATTATAAAGCGGTTTCAATTAAGAGCAATAATAGCGAGTGATACTTTATTCGTAATGCTCTGTTGATTAACTTATAAATTATATAAATTGATACAATAATTAAATGCTTCGATTTATAATAAAGTTGTTAACATCAGGTTAGATTGTCAGAAACACAATATAGATAAATGTTTACTCGTAACAACCGAACACTTATCGATATTTCTTTATTTATTTATTTATTTTGCAGAAACAAACAGTACATAATTACATGTTAGAAAGTAGTTACATGTTGTAAAATTAATACAATAATTAGTACAAATGACATGTCGCTGTTATATAATATATGTTTTTATGTGACAAATTATAAATTTTACCTATATTAAATTAGTAAATTATTGAGGGAGAGATGTGTGTGTGTGTGTGAATATGTGTGTTTGTATGTATGTAAGTATGCGCATTAAACAATTTATATGATTGACATGATGCTTCTTTTTAAATTTGGGCAGTGAATCGGAGAAAATATCGATGTTATAATTTAGATTAATATTATTGAAGAGCACAATTAATTGGCGAATTAGTTGCTGCATTTGTCTTGTAATTAAGCGTGTGGAATAGTTTTGTATGGCGTGTACGTCTTAATGGTATATTAAAATTAATTAGGGAAATAGTTCGGTACAATCGATGTTATTATTTAAAATTTTGTGTATAAATGTCAAATCAGCAATTACTCGTCTTTGTTGCAAAGTTTGAAATGTGCATTCATAATTATTGTTGAATTTGAATTTAAGATATTTTATAAATTTGTTTTGAATATGTTCTATGCTATCTATGTATAATTTGTACTATAAAATATTTTATTCTAAATTTAAGTGTTAGATCTGAAACATACATCATAAAAATCGGCTAACATTTTCATTAATATTCATTTTCGTTTCCTATTATGCCTAACAGATTTAGCGAATATAAATAAATAAGCAATGGAAATATGGAAATCGTTGGAAAGATTTTTTTTAACATTAGCTCCACGCAGAAGTACCTGAAAAAAATATTCCCCCCCAGGGCCTATGTCATATTTCGGGAAGCTGTGTGGAGGGTCTTTTTGGGAAAGGTGTGAGGGAAGGAAAAACGTATGAGGGGTGGGTAGGAGCCGGAGGGTCAATGTGTTCAAAAGTTACGGAAGCGTGAATCCATCCCTCCTACTGCGGTGTAAAGCGATGGGTCGAGAGAGTCCGGCTGGAATTTAAATGGTCTTCCTCAACAAGTTTCTACCGATTCGGCCTGCCACGCAGTATGCGGGCAAACGCATCAGTCGCAAAGACCTGGAAAACCTCACCCTATGAGCGTAGCGAACAACTTGGGGTGTCCTATGGCAGAGGTGATGGTTATCCAATAAATAGTTTCCAGGACGGCGGTACCTCCCAAATTGATACTGATTATATGATTTGCGATTTAAAGCTAAGATATTAGATTAGAAACTTTATGAAGAATTTATTAATTTGTGGAGGACCATTAATATAATAAATTAGAAAATGTAGAATTTTGCGTGGACGGTAAAAATGTTAATGTAAATAAAATAAAATGTACCCTACCAAAATGTCCCCAATCAAAACGTTCCCTGCCAAAGGGAAAGCTTAGTTTAGGTTAGGACAGCAAATACCGAGTCTGCTGACTGATTGTGTTTTATAATAATAATAATATTATAATAATATTAATGGTCTTTATTCCTGGGTGTGGGGAGGTGAGTGCAATCCCACACATCCCATAGACCATAGATAGTATAAGTACGTACATTGAAAAGATAGGTATTTATAAATAAGAGTACAGATGGAACAGAGTCAAAACTAAAAATAAAATCGAAAGCAAAGAAACACAGGAAAGAAAGAAAAGTATGGTAAAATAAAATTCAGAGAAATAAAAGTAAATAAAAAAAAGAGAAGGTAGTATCATTAGATAGTAAAGTCCATCGGATCTGAGATTGTGAGAGCCAGTGTCTTTCTCCAATGTTCTTCTATGCTCGATCCTGAGGTCAGACGGGCTTCTACTCGTATGATGACAATATTTCTGGAGTGGTTTATCCTTCCCCTCAGTCCTGCAATTCTGACTAGGAAAAAAAATTATAACATTTTACCTATTTCCAATAGGGAACATTTTGACTAGGAATATTATTACTGGGAATATTTTGTCCGGGAACATTTCAACTTGGGACATTTTTACTGGAAACATTTTGAGAGAGAAAATTATTACTGGCAATATTTTGTCCGGGAACATTTCAACTGGGGACACTTTTACTGGAAACATTTTGTCAGGGAAAATTGTTACTGGGAATATTTTGTCCGGGAACATTTCGACTAGGGACAGTTTTACTGGAAACATTTTGACAGGGAACATTATTACTGGGAATATTTTGTCCGGGAATATTTCAACTGGGGACATTTTTACTGGAAACATTTTGACAGGGAACATTGTTACCAGAATCATTATCACCTAGAAGCAGAATTTTTAACTTCAAATCCGTTGGTCCGGAGTTTAGAAGCTTACAGTTCTACCACAGAGGTCATCGTGATTGGCGATCATCCATCATAAAAAACATTCAAATGTATTGGTCATGAGAAAATAAAAATTAAAATAATTTTACCGATCACCGATCAGAGGTCAATCATTGTTGTTACTTTTTACTTACTGGAAAATCATTCGAGATTATTAAGAGGCTAAAACCAGAGAAACCGGAAATATGCCATTTTAAAATCAAATTTTAGACGTCTTGACTCTTTTTCGACAAAAAATTATAAATTGATTTCGAAAGATTGTTATTTTATCTAGTTAACGCATGTTTTGAATTTTGAGAAAAGATGATAATTTTTAGTATAATAAGGTTATACCATACGTCATTGGCAGATTTGTTAAATTGTCTATCTATTTACGGTCTTACAAATTAATATGCTTAAGATTTTTTTACATTCTTATTTTGCTTAGACATTATTGAAAAACGATAAATACTTACGATCAAAAAATAATTACAAAAAGTACATAATTTTAATAGTTTTATCAACACGCCTTTCAGCATTTTTGGATGTAGGTATAAATAAATAAGTGTTTATTCCAGTATGTGGGGAGGAGAGTGCAATCCCACACATTCCATAAGGGTATAATATAAACATACATGTAAAAAGTATAAAGTATTTGAAAGGAAAAAAAAGAAAAAGAAGGTGGATATGAATGTACACGAAACAAAAAAAAAGATAATAAGCTAATAGTAGTAAAAGGAAAACAAAAGAAATAATAATATTAAGCTTTCAGGATTCTGTGAGCACGTAAGGAGCCAGTATTTTTCTCCAGTGTGCATCAATACTGGATGATGGACTGAGGCGGGCTTCCATGACGAGGATGTTTCCAGAGCTGGTTATCCTTTCCCTCATTCCTGCCACCCTGGATCTAATAAGGGCTGCAAAAAAGGAACTCGCCCCTCCGTGAACATCCGGGAAGCGCTGCAATATCTGGGGAGACCAAACATTATGCGGAAGGCGTTGTTATACTGAACCCGAAGTCTTTCTATACTACTCTTCTTGTAGTTTGCCCAGAGTTCAGACGTATACAGTGTTGCGCAGAAGGAAAGGAAGAGCGTCCTTTTTACAGCAGTACTGCAAAGGCGGAATCTTCTACTGAGCATGTTTGCTTTTACACTGAGAGCTCTTCTTTGCCTATCGATGTCGTCATCATCCATCAGATTACTGGTGATTATGTGTCCAAGGTGTTTAGTTCCTTCAGTCACCTGCAGGTTCACACCATTCAGGGTAGAAATTAAAGCAAATTTGGAGTGAAATAAAATTGATATTGAGTTATAATTTAAAAAATTTTTGTACGGAGAATAATTAATCTTTCTCATTGGAACCGCCCTGTACGATCGTAAGAACATCTTTCGACGAAATGTGGATTTTCGGCCGCTGGCTGGTTAAAGGCCCTTAATATTATTTAATTATGAAAATATTGTATTATATACACTGCGACGTTATTCCGCCTCACAACACTCCCGACCGGATGGCGACATAGTTCACATATCTGTATAAAGGTACCTACCTCACAAGAGTCCCAACTGCTCCCGTCTGGAGCCAGTGAGGCATCCCTAATCGGGGAAGGAGATGGGGATGAAAAAGGTGGGAAAGTATCTGGCTATTCATAGCTAGTCACAAAACATGGCTAAAGCCATTTAAAACAACATTGAATTCTGATTGGTGGACTTACACCGGAGCGATAGAGTGTATATTCCACTCAAGAACGTGCCGCAAATATACCATATTTTATTTTAAATGATTAAATTGTGATAGCACAAATCAATCAATCAATTTTTATTATTAAATATGCTAAGTTTATATGTACTCGTATTTGTTTTTGAATTACAAATTGTAAGGCTAATCAACTCGATACAGGAATACCCTAATGAGATGGGCAGCTTATGTTTTAAAAATCTATTGATTAAAAAATCTATTGATGAATAAACGTTTTATTATTATTATTATTATCAATCCATCCCTCTAACTGTGGTGCAAGGCGATGGGTCGAGATATCCGGCTGCAGATGTCTAAGGGTCTTCTTTGATCGGTCCACGATCACTCTGTGAACCCGAGAATCCCTGCTAAGTCACCAAACGTAGCGAACCACTTGGGGTGACTTATAATAGAGGTGTTGGTTACCCAATAAATGTATTACATTATTTAAAAAAATAAAATCAAATAAAATTTATCTGCGCACGCCAAGATTTGAACCCGCGACTTCCGGACCGCTAGTCGAGAGCCTTGCCCCTCTACCACGTAGGTCGAGTATACGAAACGTTGGCTAAAGAAGGTTGTAGGGCAATACACCATAATACCCTACCCCAAAAATAAATCACGGTAATATTATTATGATTTTGACTGGACACCCAGGTGGAGAGAGAAAAGTGGGAAGACCCAGACTGAGGTGGGAAGACGAGGTAAGAGGAGATGCAGCACAGCTTCTCCAGGTACCAAATTGGAAGTCAGCCGCTGAGGACAGGAGGAGTTGGAGGCGACTGTTGCAGGTGCCCAAAGCTCGATTTGGGCTGTAGCGTCATCGGAGAAGAAGAAGAATATTATTATGTGCTTTATTTAGTTATTGATAAATTACCCTTAGTAAAAACCAAACGCTTTAAACTTATTTCCTGTAATGTGAAATATTCCTGGGTACCTAATGCGTAACATTATTCAAGTACAATTCACTTTTAATTTTCAAAATTAAACTAAATATCATATTGAGTAGGTAGATACCAAATTTTTTAATGATTTTATTATTATTTATTCGAAATACGTATTTATTTTGTTCCAGTACTTGACAGATGCAGGGGTATAATTAATAGATGAAAAATTATTGAGACAACGCGCGTGGTTTCACTAAACTAGGTCCGTTGAAACTTTGTTTGAAATGGCATTAGCCGTGCTTGGTGACCAGATCAGTTTAGCCAGGTAATTCCTCACCTCCCTCTTCCCCTTTTCTTCCCCTTTCCTCTCCACTAAAAAAGGTCCAGTGGCCGCTCGTATACACATTATTTGAAAGACTGTCCTTTTCATAAGCGGTGCTACATTTTTGGTTCGATTAGTATGAATATAACATTTCTTGTATTTTTATAATGTCATTGGATGGATGTCGTATTTTTTCACGTTTACTAACATTCGACCGTTAAATTTTGTCTTATGAAAAACAATAAGACTAATATTAAGCTCCACAAATCCTGCAATTAAATATGACGTGTTTTTTTCACGGGCCTGCGCTAGAAATTAATAATATTTTTCTAAAAACATGAATTAGAAAAAATCACAGAAAACAAAAATACAACTGTGCTGTTCACACGCGGTAGAAGTGAAACCTTCAGATAAAAAAATTAGACAAAGATGGGGAGGCTAAGAAGCACCTCGAAAAGAGGAGACCGATAGGCTACAAAGCACAGTACAAAGAATATTTATTGTATGAGTTTGTCTCTTTTTAGAGTAGCAATTTTTAGTTTCATCGAGTTACAAATCACAACGGTGATAAAAAAAGTTTTCACTTTAAAATAAAGATTGTGAATTTTCCCTATCCGGGAGGAACCATTTGGGAGTTTTTCTTTAGAAACTTGTTTACTTTTTGCCATAATTATCATTAGAAAAAATTATTTTCATTGAAAATCGTTGACATTCTTGTTCTGTTTATTTTTCAGTAATTTTCCTCCATCTCTTATAAGTTTAGTATCCTAGATTTAAGATTCAAGAGGTTAGCATGAAATGGAATACTTATTAAATATGTATATTAATCTACCTATATCAAATTCAGCATCATTCAAAGCAATATTCGGTCTTGTCACAATCAACGATACAACAACGCTCAGTTGAACGCTGTCCGGGCTCCGGGCCTGACTGTTAGAGAAACGGGATGACAGTTCTCAGTTGAACGGTGAACGGTCCGCCGTGCCCGGTTGACACCGAAGTTGATATTAAGATGAAGCCATACTAAATAATGCAAAATCATACAAAATCGTATGTTTTAGTTTTGAAAATTTGACCGCTTAGAAGTATTATAGATGCTTCAATTAAATACTGCGTGTAGAACATATCTTGGCCCTTGAAAATATCGGTCATTTTTTTTAATAAGTCTTTTAATAAGCTTAGAAAAAAATAAAGTATTAGGTCTATAAAAAACATTTTTAACTGAAAACTCTCCTACTTATAAACACTTTTTCGGATATGGTTTTATTGCATAATGTGGCAAATTCAGTTTTTTATATAATTATCGCGAAAAAAAATGATATTTACGCCCGAACCTCACAAAATAAAATATAATATGCATTTTCGCGTTGGTATTTTTGACATCACGGCGACAATACGGCAGTCGACGAATTTGTTATATCAAAGTGAACCTTATACCGTCCACCGAAGAACGACTGGCAGCCGCCCCCCTGTCTTCCGTCATTACTCCTCCGAACGGAGCGGAGAGCGGTCGTGTTATGCTCCGCGCCGCTTATTTTCGTGAAATCAATTTAAAAATTCCGTTTTATTGCAATAAACAGTGCATAAAAAAGGAATTAATGTTTTTTACAGGCCTTTACGAAATCAACATGTAAAAAAAAAATCTCAAATATCTTTTCCAACCTTTCCAAAAGCTTTTTCTCAAGTATTTTTAAACTCCTCCCATAAAAGGGCGTGAATTCCGATTTCGATTTTTTCCTGTACTAGTGGATCGCCTTAAGGCGGGATGCTGGAGTAAGGGGTAGATGTCGTCTCCGAAGCGCCGCGCAGTCAGGTGTCAGACCAGGAATTCTCTCCCGTCAGTAGCGCAGCGGGGATGAAAATGGGGGTGGGAAACCTTCGGGTAAAGATGCTGAGATTTAGAATTATTAACAACTGATTTATCTGAAATGAATATTTGCTATAAATGTAGAAATCAATGCTTGCAGGAGTTTTGAAAGCGCAACCGTTTTTAAAATGCATGAAATATTAATATGAAGCTATATTAGCAACCGTATATGGCTGCTAGCTCTTTATCAAACTTTAATTATTTACTAATGGTACCTGCCCTCTCCCATCGAAGGTTGACTATCATTGGGGTTTCTTTACCATTCACGCAACACAATAACTGGCATTTTGCATTAACTCCACACAGGAATATAATTTTCCTCAGAGCCTATTTCATCTGTGCATGGTGTGTGCAGAGCCATTATAAGTGAAAGGATGAGAGGAAGTTATGAATGAAAGGGGTTTGAGGGGTGAGTAAGAATCTACGGTTCAGTGTATCAAGAAGTGAAGGATATATGATTGGAGGCACTGCTGAAAACCAGCTGCATTCCAGGAGAAATCCTGAATTGTAGCTGAGCAGTGACCTTTTCATCAATAGACTCAATGATAAAAGAACAAAATGAATAATACTGTAAAAAATCTATTGATGAATAAACGTTTTATTATTATTATTATTATCAATCCATCCCTCTAACTGTGGTGCAAGGCGATGGGTCGAGATATCCGGCTGCAGATGTCTAAAGGTTTTCTTTGATCGGTCCACGATCACTATCTGAACCCGAGCATCCCTGCTAAGTCACCAAACGTAGCGAACCACTTGGGGTGACTTATAGTAGAGGTGTTGGTTACCCAATAAATGGTTCCCATACACGCTTCCCAAATTGAAAAAAAACTGATCTTAACTGAATACCAGTCTCGTAAGTTTTAGGAAAAGGCATCGGAAAAAGAAACTTTCCATATTATTTGTTCCTACTATTACGGTAACCGAATCAAAACGCTTATTTTGAATTAATATTTTTTTTGTTTGTTATTTAACCATTAATACATTCTTGCAAAAATATTGGTTGAATAACGCCCAACTAAACAAGCCTAAAATCGAGAGATCGAGCCACAGACATACTTCGAAGCAATTCAGCTCCTGTCCGCCATCTCTAGTTTCTATGTAATCAGATTGTACTCGTATATATTTTACATTGTAGGTTTATAAAAAAAAATTATAATAAAAGTTGCACTAATTGGAATTTGCCGATCGCTGTGTTTTCTCCCTCCTACAACATTAGTCTTTTCAAGAAATAGTTAACTCCTTCTTTACCTCATAAAGACCCCCTACATAGCATCGCCAAAGATGACATAGGCCTTTAGGGTAATCATTTTTCTCTATGCATGTTTATTATTACCCGCATTAAATACACACATTAGACATTAGTGTAAGTATGTATTTGTACATGCATATATTAGACAGTTAAATACACACGCGGTAGAAGTGAAACCTTCAGACAACTAAAGTAAGCAAGAGTGGGAAGGCTATGAATCACCGCACAAAGAGGAGACAGATAATACTATCTTATTCTCTGGCAGGCTAAATCCTATTGATATATATGTTTATCTCTTTTTAATGTTGCCATTTTTCGTTTCATCGAGTTTCAAATCACAACGGGGCTAAAGTATTTTTCATCTCAAAAATTCATCTGACACAATAACGACACTTAAGCATTTCCTACAGCGCCTACATCAATATCATCGTAGGAAAGATATTGAATTGAATTGAAAGTGGAGACCAATTATACAATCTCACTTTCTCGCAGGCTAAATCCTATAGACGCATGTGCTTGCCCCCTTTTTAGTGTCACCATTTTTCGTTTCATCGAGTTTTAAATCACAACGGTGCTAAAGTAGTTTTCACCTCAAAAATTCATCTGACACAATAATATAATATATGTATCCCAAAAAAATATTGATAGACAAGCGATATCATTTTTACCTCTAGTTGAGGAGAAAATAATTAATAAAATTATCTGATAATATTATAGAACTGTTTTCGATCTAGAATTTTTATTTAAAATCTTGCATAATAAAATTAACAGCCCTGAAGTCTTGACGCTCATAAATTTCAATGTGCCAGCCAGAAACATAAGGTCAGTACTACCGTTTTATTGTGGCAATACTACGCCTATGTCCCATTTCAATATACCACTACACAGAATTCAAAACTTAGGCAATATGTATTCGCACATAGATATATGGAATGTGTCACTGATAAAATATAAGCACGAAATAATAAATCACTTATCCTCTTTAAGTTAAGTTATTTGCATATATTATTTATAAATATATTTTTTCATTGTTACAATATTGCAACATGTAAATATCGTAGCATTTATGTTCTTTTTGTCATCTGAACATCTACATATCTTTCTCAAGCTCACTAGAGCTGTATTTTTCGTGTTGTTGCTATACACTATGTTATATTATGTAAAAGCTGAAAGGCGTTAATATTATAAATAAATAAATATTCCGTTGTCATTGCAAGCCACTAAAACAACTAATAACATATTTTCAAATATTCGAGAACCAACAGTTCAGCCCCCCTAAGAATGCCTGAGATGCCGTCACGAATATCTGTCACCCTGCTTTCCGTTTCGTCCGTTACCTCCTGCCGCTAGCAGCACGGCGAGCCACCCAATCTACCCATAGTTCATTGGCGAGGGGGGGTGCGGGGGATTTCCCTTCACCGGCCAACTCTTCCCAGGCTCGAGGTCACGTCTGACAGCCGCGTGTCAAATTCTTTTTTTTTTATCGAAATATTTGACAAATTCAAGATGGTCCCTAATAAATCAATTTGGTATCTTTGTTTTGGATTGTGACTCGGGTTTGATAGGTCACGTACGATAAATTGTGATTGTACAATAGTTGTGATTGTGATTGAAGACAACTATTTGCTACGGAGTCCGTGACTAAAGTTTCTTGGCTTGGTTTATTTGGTTTGAACCGTTATGTCTACGATATAAAAAATTATAAAGAGCGAATTTAATATATTATTATTGATAGCTAGGAATAAATAGAAACATAGTATAGTGTAAGTTACCTACACATTTTTTACGATAAAAATGTTCCGTCATTGTCATTGGTGCCGATTATTTAGCTGAGATGGCTTTATTAAATTGACCGAAAATCATCAAAATAAAATTTTAAGTTTTCTAAGTTTTCTTTATTCATTAGATTTTTCATTACATACATTGGGGATTTTTCGACCACCATGCTAGGCACATGCCCGTGTTGTGGTGGTCATTTGATACAAGAAAACTATAAATATTTTTTTGGGTGAATTGCCTATGTCAAAAAAAATCATCTGAATAACTTGATATGGAATACCTACGTTATCGCCCAGTCAAATTAAGTTTTAATTTGGGTGGCGGGTATGGGTACCGCCCCCCCTGAGAACCATTTATTGGATACCCATCACCCCTGCTATAGGTCACCCCAAGTAGTTCGATACGTTTGGTGACTTAGCAGGAATGTCCAAGTTCGTGGGGTGAGGTTTGTCTAGTCGGCGGATGCGTTTGCCCGCTACTGGTCGCGGGCCGGATCGGGAGAGACTGGTTGAGGATTACCTTTTGACCTCTCCAGTCGGACTCTCTCGGCCCATCGCCTTGCATCGCAGTGGGAGGATTGAATTCATGCATCGGTCACTCCTGGACACATTGAACCCCAGATTCTTACCCACCACTCAAACCTTTTTCCTTCCCAGAACTTCCTCTCCTACCTTTCAGTAAGTGTCAGTTATTACTAATTTTATTTATTGTCAAGTCATTTTAAAATATATATCAAAGTAAACAACACAATTTAAATTCAACTCAGCATTACCCAGATCTTGTAATGTCCTGTGATATTTCAACCCCTCCGAACCCATCTTTACGGATCTTTTGTGGTTTTCAGCAATCAATCAGCATTCTCCCGATCCATAGAAAAAAGGCACGTATGCTAAAGATGACTAGGTAGGCACCTACTTATTTAAAATAATCGGATATTTTCCAGTAAATTTATCTGACTTGGCCAGTATGGACTTACTAAATTTGCAAAACAAATTATCTGCGGAATGTTCAAAGAAACGCCCATAAACATTAACTTACTACATATTTCGACTTACTACATCATATTTTAATAATATTCCTTCCTAAAAATAAATTTGGGAGGCGGGCATGGGTAGCACCCCTGCTTAGTCACCAAACGCAGGGAACCACTAGGGGTGACCTATGGCAAGGGGTGTTGGTAAATCAATAAATTGTTTCCGGTACCCATACCCGCCTCCGAAATTGAGATTATAATACCGATATGATGATTTTTGTAACTAGTTATAAATAATGATATATCTTAATGCATGGTGACCTGACAGTAGACCCTCCGACAATAAAGATATTTTATGTAAAATTATAATTTGTAAAAATTATAAATATATTATATTATTTAACTTAAAATTATGATTCTCCCCCAAAATGATATTTAATGTAAAATTATAATTTTTGAGTATTATTTACCAATTATTTCAAACGTAAAATCAACTTCAAAAATAACTTTAATAGTATTGTTGGCATGAATATCAAACGAATTTATATTCAGTGACGATTTTGTGTACTTATACTCTGGTATACACAGTATCCCGGCAATTTCCTTTAAAATATTTATACGGTGCTCCAGATTTTATGTCCGGGTTGAATCTTTCCCAAATGAAAGACTAAACCCTTCCACACACTTTTCCACAAATGAATATCTAGTAAATTAACGCAATGTAAGTGCACTATATAAGAATAAAACAATACAAGAACAATACGTCAATCCACCAGAAACATAATGGGAAAATATTTCACCGACTCCAGATATTTTCATATCCGAGGGTTCGGCTCTGATGAAATCCTAACTGATCCGATAAATCCTACTGATCCCTCAATATAAATATTTAAAAAATCTTTCGTAATCCTACATTTATTTAAAATGACCGACTTTTGCATTTTTATGTACAAATTTTTTGACAAATCTAATACGCCTAAATTTTGAAAGAGAGAGCTAGGTATAATGCCAGTAGCCGAAATAACAAATGGTAATATTTTTATAGTCTGAGAATGCCAAATTCTTTTAATTTCATTTCCTAAATCTGTATATTTTCTTATTTTTTCAGAAACAGTTTTCTGAATATTACAAGAATTTGGAATAGCGACATCAATGATATAAGTTATTTTCTTAATTTTGTCATCTAAAACTATATCGGGTCTATTATGACTAATTGTTCTGTCTGTCAGAATAGTTTTATCATAATAAATTTTATAAAATTCATTTTCTAAAAATGAATTTGGTTCATACTCATAATATGGTACATTACGGCAGTCAATCAAGTTATGTTTAATTACCAAACTTTGGTGAATTATTTTTAAAACTTGATTGTGCCTAAATGTATACTCGGACGGCGCTAATACAGAACATCCCGATATAATATGTTCTATAGTTTCCGGAAAAGCCAAACATTTTCTACATAAATCATCAATTTGATTTGCATCTTTGATGATATGCTTCCTATAATTTTTAGTATTAATGACTCTATCTTGTATGGCAAGCATAAAGCCTTCTATTTCTGCGCTCAACTCTCCAATACTCAACCATTTGTTTGACGAAAATTTGTCAACATATTTTTTCATTTTTATCTTTATTTTCAGCTTACTTTTAATTTTAATATTATTTGTAGATATTTACATTTGTTTTTAGTTTTATTTATCCCTAAATATGTTCTATAAAATAATATTTCATGTATGACTACCGCAACATGGGCATTAGTCTAGTGTGGTAGTTAAAAAAATGTCAAAAAACTGTACCATGTAAACATTTATGAAATAATTTTTATTTTTTAAAGTAGACTTTTCCTTGATGCTTTTGAATGAAAATATGTTTTATACTTTGTTATTCGATGGTACATCCTCTCTACACATCCCTTCAGTGTCACTTAGTTATATTTTGTGTAATTAGGTATACCGTATTTACCTAAGCCGTCTGCATGTTGTATATAAGTATGCCGGGGGCCTAACTGTCATGGAACCCCCAATGTATATTTCGCTAATTGAAACACGGAATTATACGGATAATTTTTAAATTCACACAAACGGATGAATCTAATCGTGTGGATAAAATAATCTATCTACATAATGTGTCCCGTTAAATTGTAATTATTTTACTATCAATAAATTAAAAACATAATCGAGCGCTAATATCGCAAATCCCGGAGAAGAGTGTCACAAGTAAAAAAAAATTAACAGGATAGCTAAAACAAATTAATGAATGATTAACGAGTGGTCCCGTTGAAAAGAGATACTAGCGACATATTGCGGAGATGAGGTGATCTAACTTCAATCACAATCATTTTACTTTTCAGAGATCAAACGTGAAATAGAAAATTTTGATTTACGAGTGACACTTTTCTACGGGAGGTGCGATATGTTTGTAAGTCATCCTAAAAATCTTTTTAATTCAGGTAATATCTCTTCTAAAACAATATTAAAAATTACATAAAACACATTTTATCCCCTCAATTTGTTCGCTATTGGGAACAACTCATATAGCTCTCATAGAAATCGTTGTCCCCTTACATGGTGAGAAATGTGATCTAAACGGCATTAGAAATTTAAAAAAATACTACCTTTTATATTCAAATCTAAGAGTTAACTATAAAATAATTAAAATGCGCACCTTTAAGAAACCAAACTTTCCGACCGCAATTTAAAAAAATATTATTAAACCTTGGAAATTTTTTATTAATTAATTTTACATCTTATGACAAAAAGTGAGTTGATAATTACATTTACAAATAATTTATCTAAAAAACACATATGTGTGTTTTTATTTTTTTCGTTATCAGTATTATTGTTAGAAAAAACGTAGGGTGTGCAATTTTTAAAACTTTTTTTATGTTTACATTAAAAAATTGATATTTCGAAGATATGTTTTTCTTTTAAATTTTTAGCGTATTTTATCACATTACAAGAGCAGTTTTTAGTTTTCGGATACGCTCAGAAATATTCCACTTATTTAAATTTTACTGCCAAGCGGAAATATTTTGACTTTCTGAAAAAATATGCCCGAGGGGTTAAAAGCTTCCAACGTAAATGATACTTTTGAATTAGTAGTAGTTCCTTATCCGAACTTGGAAAGATATCCATTCATAAATGCATCAAAATGACGCCCGTAGCATATTTACGTAGTGATGTAAATACCAGCTTTCAATTGTTTTTAATAAGTACCTGCCTACTTATCTACCTAATAAGTTCAAATTGGGAGCAGGGTATGGGCACCGCCGACCCTGGAATCATTTTTGGATAACCAACAACCCTGCGGTAGGTCACCCCACGTGGTTCGTTAGTTTGGGGTGAGGTTTATCTAGGACTTGGCGGCGAGTGCGATTGCCCACCTACTGCGTGGCAGGCCGGATCGGGAGAAACTAGTTGAGAGGTTGATGAGACCTCTTCTTTTTTGAACCATCGCAGTAGGAGGGATTCTTGGACACATTGACCACCAGATTCTTAACCACCCCCCATGCCTTCCTACAACATGGGTCTCTTCAAGACCAATTTTCTTCCTTCTTCTCCTCAAAAAGACCATCCACACAGCATCTCAGATGATATGGGCCCTGAGGGAAATTATTTTCCTCAGGGCCTCCTGTAGGGCGTTAATGTAAAAAAGCCTATTTTCCTTCCAGAACTTCCTCTCCTTCCTTTCCCTGAGGAGACCCATCCGCACAGCACTCCCAAAGATGACATAGGAGCAGGTGAAATGGTTTTTCCTCAAGGCCTCCTGTGTGGAGCTAATGTAAAAAATGTAAGAAGGTGGAGTTTAGGTAATTTAACTCATTTTATAGTTAAATGATGTGATCTCTCAGTGTTATTTTATATGGTTTTACTTTTCCACAAAAATGTGGATTAAAAACTGTTCCGGGCACGCATATTTAATCTTTGGTGTTTAATTAAACAAAATCATCTTCGTTATTAGGTATGAATCTATGCAGGTAAGTATGTAATATTGCATTGTAATAGTCGATGTAAGCACCAGTTTTTAATTTTGTAAAATGGGAACCTCAGCACGGGTAAAACACCCTATTTTTAAATAATATTTAATAAAGTTATTGTTTGATGAAAAAAAACTTTCTTTCATTTTATTAAAGAACTGCGGTAAATGGTGTTTGTTCTTTTAATTTCATTTTATATGTTATCAAAAAGTGAATTTAAATCAAATCAAATAAAAATAAATGTGTGGTTGAAACAGTTGATATTTTTTAGACCAAAAACTTAAGTAATATGTGTTGATCAAACAAATGATTTTTATACAGCGTGTTACAAGACGTAATTGACTTACTTTAACCAGTGATTGCTGACAATATTTAGAGTAAAAATGTAAATGAAATTTTGGTCTCCGGTGACGTATATCCTTTTTTTTAAAACTAATAATATTAAAAAAATCATTAGGTATTGGACAGTTAGGGTCGGGGTAGGGGTTGGGTATTGCTCGGCTGAACGACCAGCGATAACATATGGAAGGAAAAAATATGTTGTGAAAAAAAAAATTAAAAACACAAAAAACATCAGAAAAAGCCACCAGAGAACAAATTTAAAATAAGTCAAATACGTTCCTTAACCTGTGTACTGACATCTTAGATCACCCTTCCACAAGTCCGTCAAACTAACAAACACCAAAAACTCTACTTTTGTGTTTATTAAATTAATACGTTCCTTAACCTCTGTACCGACGTCTTGGATCACCCGTGCACAAGTCCGTCAAACTAACAAACACCAAAAACTCTTCTTTTATGTTTATATTATTTTTGTTTATTAAAAAAAGGTAGATACCTACCCATTCATCATAATTAACCCCGGACTTGCCTAAAAGCTTAGTTACTCTGTTTTTAATATTTTCGTCTATCTTAAAATAGAGCAGTTCTGTTAAAACCTTGTACGAAACAATTTTTCTAATGAAACCAGCGTAATAATTACTAGATATAATATCTAATAACAAATTAAAACAGCGAGTTTTTAAAAATGTCCGTGGGAAATGCCCCCTCAATCACCATTCTTCAAACCCATGTAATAATATTCTAATATCTCCCATCAATGGTTTAGTTCCTTTGACAGCTGTTGCAACACCTCCCACTCCCAATGCTCTCGAGCAATTCGGACTCTGAAATCTGAGACCCAATAAATCATCAGTTCGTGATTCAACGTCATCAGCCATGGAATAAAACGGAATAAAACAATAAAGCACACCTTGTTTCTTGGACAGACCATCATTTATTTAGGCCAAATATCATTCAGCGAGAATAACGATTACTTTCAACATCAATTATTCGAGAAATATAATACTTTTAATACATTTTTATACAAGTTTTATAGTTTTATCAACAAGCACGAAAATCATAGCAATAATAATGTAACCGGGAAAGTTTTCAATGATTTTTTTAACAGTCGTATCGTGAGAGGTCTTAGACATAAAACTGTAAAGAGCGGTTTGTTCGTCTCAATAAAACGGATTCACACTATCACATGATTATAATGTTCTTAGTAAACAATAAGGTTATAATTATCAAATTGGATCAAAGCACGACTAAACTTCACGAAGAAGATAACATTACTCGAGATTCAAGTTTACAAGTTCTGCAGCAACTCGAATATTTAAGAAATCAACAAAGAACGAGGATAACAAATACCAACACAATTCATTATAAATACACAATAAACTCACGAGAATATTAACCCTTTTCAAGAACCATTTAACTAATAAATTTGCTATTTTTATTGATTTCAATAAACTGGGTACTTCGTGAAATCCTACCTTTGACCGACGTGCGTTGATCTAATTAAAATTGTAGTTTTCTTACTAATAGCAGGTGGATAAGAGTGTTTTAGCTAACTACACATGAAAATATCACAAGAATGATTTTGAACTTAATATTATTTAAATACAACTGTTAGTCATTTGGTGGACAGGAACATGGAAATGATACAAGTAAATAAAATGAAAATTGATTTTTTTTAAAAACGTTTTTACATTATCATTCAACGGATTTTTGTCTATGCAATAGTTTAAAAAAATCATAAATAAATCATTTTGTTTGCGTTCAAAAAATATTTTACAAAATTTCAAATTTGATTTAGGTATTCCTACTTTTTGACGGATATGGTAAATAAAGTTTAAAAAAATTGCAATATACCTACTCGATTTGTATTGGTGTAAATTATTTTGAATGTTCAGTTTTCATATTTAAAAAAAAATTACTGAACTCGCCAAAGAAATGGATATTATTTTTATTTTTTTTACCAAAGTTGCACATTTTTTAATAATTTTTTTTATGTATTTCAAAAATTATTATCAAATTATATACCAATTGAAAAACATGACTGGCATTTGTGTTTTTTTAAACATACTTATTCTTATTAAAATTCTAACATTTGTCAATTAGTACATACGAATGCGTAAAATAATATTATATAAATCTACTTAAGTACATATTTGTCTCTGATTCATTTCACAAAAGGTTTTACTTAGGAGGAAAATGTTTGGAAACCGTAATACTTAAAACAATTACAAATAAAGCATATTATATTATATAACACAATCGTCGCAAACTCCATTTACAATGGAAGCACACTAATAAATGTACAAAATGTACATAATATTAACTATTAATCTAGAATTATCTACCATAAATAAGTTTAAACATAACCGCTTCTTAATTCGCATCACAAGCTTTTGACAGAAACAATCTACTATTACTTATGGTTAATATTAAACATGATATGCTAACACGTAACTATTACTGGGAGTACTCTAAACATATTCATATTATCATGTCGTCTATAAAACTGATTCAACAATGTTTTAATTGTTAATATTATTATTATTTAGTCTTTCAGTTAACGAGATGTTATCTAACGTTTAGTCCTCCCAATTACCCGAAGATTGCACATAATCCACATTAACTACGTCACATTATTATAATATTTATACAACTGAGTAAAATGGTTTTGGCGAAGAGAGCGCTAAACATCACAAGTTATAATAGAACAGGGGACCCGAATCTTCGCACTCCTTCCGGGAAGTTCAGGCGGAAAACTTACATCACGAGACCGGAACGTGGTGCTGGTACATCTGCTCTTGGCGCTCGCACAGAGACGTCATCCTCCTCAAGGGGTCGCTGGATTCACGAAAAAGCAGGTTGTCTTCTTCCCGGGGAGGGTGGTCCTGGCGCCCCGGGGAGATGACGGGGGGAGACGAGGCCGACAGCGGAGAGTGAGCATCTCTCCCGCCGGCCCCCGCCCTGCGCCAATACTGCTGGACAGCCTCAGACACAAACACAGGCAGAGAAGGAACAGACTCACCCCCGTAAGGATGGTACTTTAAAGTCTCCAGGGTTGAAGCCAAACCCTTGATGTCGGCGTATAGCCGGTTCAACAGATCCGCGTTAAAACCCATCCCGTTGTTAGCTTGAGCCATCGTCGCTTCTATTCTCCCGAGCTTTTGGGGATGATGCGGCGAAGATGTCGACAGGAGTTTCCTGTGCAGAGACATGTTGGAACTGTGACGGTCTCGACTGCGCTTGGATGGAAATGCCGCGTTGCACCCGCTGATGTCGCACTGATGTAACAGTTTTAAATGCACATTGCGGAAGTGGATGCGCAGCAAGAAGTGGTTCTGAAATATCTGCCCGCAGGCGGTGCACTTGTCGGGGTTTTCTTCGTCGATCGGAATTTCCAGCGCGTTTAAATCCTCGGAGTGGCAGTGGAGGTCGGCGGAGACGGTTTCGCTTTCTGCCGACGGGGAGCGCATCCTCATTAGACTCATGGGCTCCGTGGAGAACTCGCTCTTGCACTTTGAATCTCCACCGTACAAATCCGAACGGAGACGAATCTTTTCCCCGCCGGACCGGCTCGAGTTCGGAGAATGAATAATCTCAGATTTCTCATCGATTATATTGTCGTTTATTTCTCTTTTTAGCTCGAAGGTATCAGATCTATTCAATAACGACATATTTTCGATTTTAGGCATTTTTAACGATATCGGCTCATCGATGGCATGAAATGTATTGTTGTTTTTCATATTTTCGTAGGCCAGTACGTCTTTAATGTCGCCACTTCTGTATATTTCGCTAGTAATGTCTTCGTCGGACATGTTTAAATCGGTGGATTGAGAACAACGAATCGGTTTTTCACTTTTACGCTTTCTTTTGTTTGTAACTAGCACCAACGGTTTTATTTCTTCTGGGGGAGGTGAAACTTCGACGGGTTTAGAAACGAGGCTAATCGGTTGATCGGTATGTAGAACTTCCTCCTTAGATTCGGATTTGGTGAAACTGCGTGTAGAACGCATGCTGAGATCTTCGGGTTCGTCGTTACTTCTCACAACAAGATCGGCTGGCACTTCAGGAACTACGGTCTTCTCGCTCATCTCTTGTCCGTATTTCTGATAATCTGCCAAGAACTTATTAATGTTAGCGAGTTTTTGAATCTTTTCTTCTTCCTTTCTAGCTTGAGCTTCTTCTACGATTTTTCTATTGGCTTCATGTAGCTTGTATGCGGCATGATCGTCGTTGGAAGCACTTTGACGGTAAAGTTTTTCGAAATCACCAAAGTTTGTAACTGCACCACGAGACATGACGGGCATTTGTTCTGGGACGAGCAAAGGGAGCGGCAGAGGGAGAGGGCGGGGTCCTGGGAGAAGTGGGAAAGGTTGAGAAGACCTTCCGTCATGAGCGGAGATCTTCCGGCGAGTATGAGGGGAGTGGAGCTTTGGATTTGGGTTAGCACTATGCCGGTTTCTAGATCTCCTGGAGCTGAACATCATAGTGCAGCCCTCCACGGTGCACTTGTGCATCTCCCGGAGATGCACTGCTGAGAAGTGGATCTTGAGGGCTCCCTTGTCACAGAAAGTTTTGAGGCACACGTTGCACTGGACTCTCTTCTTCCCGGTGGATGGATTGATGAACTGAATACCGAGGTTCATCGGCCATTGAGTGAGGTCATGCCTCTTGCCCATGGATCTTGACTGGTAAGAATCCGTTGGAGATCTGGGCTCCGGCCCGCTGTGGTCACCAAGGTTGAACGAAATATCCGGAGAATCTCTTCCGCAATCTTCATCGTCGTCGTTATCATTATAATTCCTCGATTCATCAGTGGCGGACGAATTTGGAGACATCTTGCTGGCCGCGGCCCTGAAGGGGTCCTCAAGATGGGAGGAAGGCGGAGCACCACCGAAACTCGCACCGAGGTTCCGGAAGTCGAAGGGTTGCGAAGGCCTGATGGGGGTTGAGGTGTGGGGAGGCAGCAGGAAGTATCCCAAGCCCATCGGCAAGGGATGCTTTGGGGGTGAATCTCTGTTTTCCATTTTTTTCTCTTTTTTTCACACAGCTAGTAAATCCGGAACATTTCCGATATCCAAAATCTGTAACAATGACAAATAAAAATTAAAAACAAATAAATAGATTTTTTTCTATGTAATGTTTAAATTATTAAAAAAAAACTCTTAATTTAAAATATCATAAGCAAAAACAATTTTTTATTTTTATAATAAAAATTGTATATTTTAAAACTGTCAACAAAGATTTTGAAATTCAAAAACACGCACCTTCAAAAGTTTGAAATTGTCACAAGACTATATGGAGTAAACAACACGAGAGGACTGGTCCACACACAACTCCTAACACCATCTAGTAGCGAGCGCGGACACTGCACTGACCGTTCAAAAAAAATCTTTGTCGATATCCGTCACACGGAGACAGGCGATGATTCGTCAAGTCGAAGGACCAGAGACAAGAACGCAGACGCACGTGCTAGCCGACCGGCGGCTCGGACGCGACTGAAGTTTTCTTCGGAGGCACAGGTGACGCCTTCGTAGGCAGACAGGGACAAAGCGACAAAAACTCCGACAGAGACGGAACTACAAGAGTGTCCACCGCCCGCTAGAAAGAGAACTCCCGTTTCGAATGTTTTCTCAGCTCCCACGCGCTGCAGAAGACGCGCTTAGAAAATTTAGAACATACAAAAATATTTAAAAACTTATTCAACCTTAAAAAATTTTCGAACGTTTTTTTGTCAAATTTTCAATAACGCTTTGAATTTTGTTTTTAAAATTGGAATGTCAATTTTCGGGTTTGCGAAAAATTCAACCCCTTTTTCTTACAACAGAAAAAAAGGTGTTGATAAAATTATTATTGCGATTTTTTTTTTGTTTTTTTGTCGCATTTTCAACGTTGAAGAAATTGTCGCATGTCCCAGCGGTTACAGAATCTTTCAGTGGGAGGAGCCAGAGAGAGGGAGACGGAAAGCAAGAGGCGAGGCGATAGATCAATAGGACACTGGACGAAGATTTCTTCTTCTCGTGCGACCGGGGAGGGGAAGAAGATGAGGTGGGGGGGGGAGGTGGAAGGAGTGGTAGCGACACCGGGCGGTGAATTATCCAAAATTGGACACGGGTGGGACTTTCCTACCTTCTATTTTCGAATTGCTCCGCGGAATTTTGGCGGAATAAATTACTAACTGTCAAGTGGGATTAATTCTCTTGTAGAATTCTTCACTTTACTTTTTTTAAACGTAATTGCAAGATTAGAGGTAAAGCAGCACGCTGTTTTACTTAGAATTTTCTTTACAACCTATATCTAAGTAGATACCTACTACCTAAATGTTTTGAAAGGAAAATTATTAAGAATTAATTCGTCTACGATAATTACAGCTTCCACGTAATTAACAATCATTAGATACAGTTACCTGGGTACTCGTACATGCAGGAATCGTACTAATTTTATAAGGCTATGGGTAGGTAGATGAAATGATTACAATTTGGTATACAAATGTTAGTAATAAACAATGTTGTGTATCTACAATAATACTTCTTACTTACATTATAATGGCTTACAATTTGATTTAAAAAAGAGATACTCTCAAATTAGCAGGAATAATATTTTGACAATAAAAAACAGTTTAGGAGTGTTTCAAACATCGATTTGGTTTGTTTATTTGTTTGCTAAACTATGTAGGCAAGGAATTGGAGAATTAGCTTCATAATTTGTTTGTACTTATGGTGACATTGAAATAAATCCTTTTGCCTAGTGAACCGAATTGTTACTCTTTCGTTATTTGTTTTGGGCTGTTATGCCGTGTTTCGCCACTCCAAACGCATCTTAGTTGTTCCTCTTTTATTTCCTTTTAAATTAAAAACATTATTTTGTAATTTCATTAGGATTTCACAAAAATATTATTTGGTTGGTTTACCTACTAGTTTTTTTAAAATTCAAAATTGAAGGTTTTATTTCCTTGGTAAGTACCAACCAAATTAGGTACCAAATTTATCTTACTAGTAATTACTTGTATTATCAACTTATTTCTTTACGTTAAAAAAGTATCTACATTATATAAGTATCTACAATTGTTACTGGTTACAAATATGTTCTAATATAAATATCACATAATATTGTACACCATTTAAATTACAAACAAACAGTAGAAATTTAAAATAACAAATAACAAAATTAAAAATGACACTTCGCATATTTTGTCAGCAGATTATTTTTAAAATTTTACCACTTCTTTTATATTTCTTGAAAGATCTTCAATGCTCTATGGTCTGTAAGCCCATACATCAGTCATGAGATCTGCGATTTTGACTTCTTTCAATCGAAGTCTTATTTCATTTTTCTTCTTATAAAGTTAGTACCTAGGTGTAGGATGTGCATATGTTGATATTTATTAATTGTTCGCATAATTTCTGAACTTTGAAACATTACAATTTCAAAGACAATACGTTTAGATTTCACATATTTTTTTACTTTGGAATATTTGTTTCGTGTTAAAATTATTCTCACTGCTTAGTTATAAGTACCTATCTACTTTTTCATAAGACCTTACCATAAATTCTATCACAAAAGTTTATTGATTTGAACTTTGAAAACAGAATTTCTTTCAATTTAAAGTTTCGTTTCAGACGGTTATGTCATTGACGACATTTTCAACCTGACTTTGATTATGTGCGCAGCAGGGTATGATGATCCCCGATATAATTACTTATATACAATATATATTCGGACTAGGAAAAATACGTTAGGTGTCCCCAAAGGGTTGAGCAGAGGGGATGTAAAGCAGAATAACAAAATTTAAAAAATATATTTTCATTCAAGCACATCCAGGATAAAACTACTTGTCTGTATATTGTAGATTAGTATAAAAAATTGAGACTGTAAATAAATTCTTTCTTATCCTTGCCAACTTGTCACCAATTTCTACTATGCCTGGTACTACCGCACCAAAGTTATGGTTTTATTTTAATTTGGATTTAATTCAGAACACATCGGTACCTCTTTCACAGCAAAATTCACCGAATTGATTGTTTTGTCATCAGCATCTGCTCAAGTTATTTTGGAAGTTCCGGCATAACAGTTTACTTTGCAAACGCCTGCTTCCAAATTCCAAGGAATTTAGTTGTAAGTTAAGTTGTTACCAAGGAAAATTGAAACTATAGTATACAACTATGCTAGGTGTTAGGTATTAGGAATTTGTTAGGAAAGGTTATTAGAACGTAAACTAGATTCGACAGGCAAGGGCGGATCCAGGATTTTTTTCTGGGTGGGGGGGGGCACAAGGGTCGGACGGGCAAAAAAATCAACAATTACCTTGAAGTGTCACTTCAAGTTTATCTCTACAAATTCAAGTATGTATAGGAAGGTTTATGAAAGTGTCAAAACAATTGAAAAATTAAATGTTTAATAAATACAGTTTTTGCTTCTAAGTATGGACTGTGATGGAATCTCCACAGTACACAAAAATACCGTCTGGGGGGGGGGCATGGGGGCCCGTGCCCCCCCCCCCCCCCCATAAATCCGCCCTTGTCGACAGGTATCTAAAGATTATTTCACGTCCAGGTGGTTGCATTTCCACAAAGAAGTATAATTGAAAATAATACTAAATAGTAATAATAAATAATTTTGAATAATTCAGACAGGTAAATAGCTAGCTCCTGACGAGAGAAGAAAAAACACTTTTAAAACTATAGGTAGATCTAGAGGCGTATCATTAAATTAACTTCTACAGAATATTGAAAAAAATTTAGAATGTAAAAGGATAAAATAGGATAACTCCAATATGTTGATCTTCCGTATTTTAAAAATTCAAGGAAAGATCTATGGACCTACCTATCAATAAATGTATCATGAAATATTGTCCAAACGATTGCCTTCGGATGTTTCTGTGTGTAAACAATAAAACCAATAAGATACCTACGTATCGTCTAATAATAATCTAAAGAAAGCGTCATTCGGTAAGTCGTACCTACGTGAATCTCTATATTTTTATACGACGCGTTAAAAAAAAACCATAACTAGTAAATACGTAGGTACTCCATAGCATAATGGTGAAGAAAAAATGGGGAAACGTGATGTTTTTATATTAAAGTATAACATCATAAAATCATCAATACGCATTTATAAGCTTTTTTGGTACTAGGTGCAGCGGTATGATATTTTTTGTTGAACACCGTTTACCTTCGTGTTAGGTATTATGCGATCAGGTAAAATATATTAGCCACCGAAAAGATACTACTAGCGCCATCTCGTAACAGGAAAACAAACTAATAAACTTGAACGATCGCGCTCGATGCAAAATAACATTTGTTTTATTTACGAGTAGACTGAGATTTTTTTTAGGTTCTTGAAAGTTTATTTTAGCTTTTTTTGTTTTTAATTATATCTACGTAAGTAATTAGGAAAATTATTAATTATTACTTATTGAAAATAATACAACATGTTAGTTAGTTTTGAACAGCGTAGGCACCTGATTGAGGGTTTTTTTGTTATCGTGTCAACATAATTAAATTTTAGTACCTAACTATTGAACTAGGAACTTCTTGAAACAATAATCTATAATAATAATACAACCTATCACATTCTCATAAATATTGAGAGGAACGCCTTTGAGGTATTTTTTATTTAAAATTTACATTTGGATTTCAGGTCAAAATACTAGAACAAACTAAATAATATTTTTTTTAAATTAAAAGGTATAGCAAATATTTAGTACCTACGGATATATGCCGTTCAACAATTCAATTTTTAATAATTATTAGTTGCAATTACGACGTTTTTCGAGTAAATTTTAATAAATAAATAAACAAGTTTGCTCTACCTACTTTAAACATAAATTTTAAAAACATTTTGATCGGCTTAAATTTAAATTATATACAACCTAATTAAATTGGAACACAAAAATACAGCAAAATTACATAATAATAATATTTGAAAAAACTGTAGATTTTAAAATTTGTACAAGTATTTACGTGGGTATGTTACCTACCTTATGATTAAAAAACGAAATAGGTAATTTGGTCAAGGGTCGCAGTTTTATACGAAAAAGTCAGTGCAGTCGTTCTGTAACGTTTTTTTAAGTTCCGTGACAACTCAGGATCAACTCAACTCAATACCTTTTTGAATAGTTATTAAAAGCTACGAAAAATAGGCCATTACCTAACCTAATGTCACCTATTTAACCAATTTTTTTGAAGTGAAAACGACTTTAGCATCATTGTGATTTGGAACTCGATGAAACGAAAAACAGCGACTCTAAATAGATTTAGCCTGCAAAAGAATGATATGGTATAACCGGTTTCCTCTTTGTGCGATGCTTCGTAGTCTCCCCACACTTGTCTACTTTAGTTTTCTGAAGTTTTCGCTTCTACCGCATGTGAATTGCACACTCTGTTTTATTTTTTTCTTTCATCATTTTTGATGACTTTTCAAGTTAATGTATAGTTGAATTCGTTCTGAATTGTCCGGTCACCATTTTTTTCATGTTTACAAATACCTAATGATGATGATTATTGCTATATCTGCTTTATAGAAGCAGTAGATAATTAATCAAACTTTAAAAATGATAAAACATTTATTATACATAATTTATAAGATTAAATGAGAAATAATGGCCGAATTTATAACACCGCAACGTGAAATAATACTTGCAAACTTTTTTAAAGTAATATTCCGACAAAGACATAAAACACCTTTTGTCGTTATAAATTTAACCGACACATTTCAAAGTCTCATTATATCAGATCCCTCCCACGCCTTCCACGTTTAATCACGCCATAGCTAGGGCATAAAAATATTACAAGAAAACTTACTCAAAGATAACCATAAATAAAAATAATATGCGACGAAATTTGGCTTGGCGAGGTCTTTTTCAATTACGGAACTTAAATGAATTTACGAATATTTGAAAGAGGGGTGAAACGTTAAATACTGGAGGTGGGTAACTACTTTATGAACTGTGAATCGCCCTATAAGATGCGGTTACCCATTGTTATTAATTTTATAAAGCACCGAGTAAACAATACCGGAATTCTGATTTGATCTTGTCATTGACTTGTTTTTTTGTTGTTATTTTTATTGCAATCTATAAAAACAAAATAGATAGATTTCTTTGAAAAATTGCTTGACTACGATCAAACAATTTAATTTTAATTTAATTCGTTTTTGTAATTTTTTATGATTATTATTTTCTCAAAAATCGTATAAAGTATAAGTATATAATTATCTCTATTTTATCTGCTAATAATTAACTTTTATTATTTTTGTTCTTTTCATAAAACCTTTTCTCATCTAAAACTTTACCAGTAATTTTTCACCTTATTTTATTTTATCTTGATGTTCTATTTAGTTCTGTTTTATAATCCTACATTATTATCTATACACATACAATTGTTAATTTATACCTACTAACTAGTTCTTACACATTGCACTTTGTTGTATTTCAGGTCTTATTACTGATTTTTTCTTATTACTCATACCATTTCATTTCTTTTATGTTTTTAATTTCTGTTATGATTTTCTATACCTTGTGATGATGATTGCTTTCTTTTTTTATTCTCTTTTATTGGTTTAGTAACATATGATTACATAATTATTATTGTTAGTATACTTTTCCTGTAAAAGCCCATTAGGGCGTAAATAAATATCTAAATAAAACGAGTGCAATTTTTTTTTACATCGGCTCTACACTGGAGGCCCTGAGAAAAATAATTTCCCTGTGCCCTACGTCATCTTTGAGGATGATGTGTGGAGGGTTTTTTAAGAAAAGGAAGGGGAGGATGATCTGGGAAGGAAAAATTATGAGGGGTGGGTAGGAATCTGGGGCAAGTGTGACCAGGAGTGACAGACGTTTGAATTAATGCTTCCCTCTGCGGTACAAGGCGATCGAGAAAGTCCGACTTGAGAGATTAAAAGGTCTCCCCCAACCAGTCTCACAGTAGGTGGGCAAACGCATCTGCTGCCTTGACAAATCTCGCCCCATGAACCCGGGTACACCTGCTAACTCACCAAACGTAGCGAACCACTTGGGATGACCTATGCCAAATTGACTTGGTCACATATTTCCTTTTTTTTCAAAGGTAGGTACCTACTTTTTTAACATGTTAATTTCATAATGGAGATCGAAATAGAGCGGAAAAGTATTTTAACTTAATAAAAATACCAAAATCTAATTAAAAGACAAAATTCCAAAAGGAAAACAAGACTGAAATTTTCCATTTAGAATCGAGTTTGATAAGAAGTTACGTTCACTTAGTTGTTTAAAGTTTTAAGGTTTACATTTATAAAAAAATATTATTAAGTTGGTTTATTTAATATTTTATTAACCTATTTATTTTATTTATGGGCTCGCCAATAGAAATCGTTGATATGAAAATAGAGATTAAAATAGCGATCGCCTAAGGCGAAAAATGTTGACTTTGGTCTCTAAGTGGAATCGGGCTGAAAAAAGAGATGGTGTAATATCTATTTATTTATTTATTAATTTACGGACAATAGTCCATTAAAAACATAATAATAACACGAATAAAAAAAACAGAGGTGATGTTGAAGGTAGGTAGGTAACATATAAATGAATAGCAATGACAATATAAGATGTAAAAAGTATATATAGAAGACACTACAAGTCAAAGCATGAAGAAGCATTTAAATATTGCTTATCGACTGCAGAAAGTCATTTAGTTTTACATCAAAAAATTCAATGCTTTGACTTGCGTTGACAAGTCTTGACATTCTGGATAAAGGAGAATGGTATCCATAATTAGTAGAATGTTGATTGAGGAACAGCAATTCATTATTTCGGAGTCTAACAATAGGACCTACATAACAATATGTTTTTAATACTTAAAAAATTACTTACCCCCAACATATATGACTAAACACCATTGACAAATGAAAAATCTTTAATATTTGTACCATATTTAAGACAACTTAAACCATCATAGTGCACAACACAATTACGACACAAGACATAGACATCAACACATGACTCCGAAGACAAATACTACATATGGACAAAGACATTATCATAATCTGGCTCCAAAAATTTTTAATTTAATTAAAAAATATGTTAAAGATATCCACATGACAAAAAATGCAAAACACAAAATCCATATGTGGATAATCGACAAAGGCATTATATACTGCGGTCAGATAACCTGAACAATACAAGAACACACTCAACGCCTGTATTTTCCTCTTTTCCTCTCAATTATTTTTATGACTCTAATTTGTTTCTATCATATTTTTTTCTATTTTACTCTTTTATTTTTCTTTTATTGTATTTATCTTTCTAAACTTAAATATTTATTTTTTTAATCTTATTTTTCTTCCAAGATTAAGATATCAAAATTAGTTTAAATTCCTGCCACCTCGGAACAGGCTCAGCCTAGTGAGGTGGTTTATACCAAAAAAAAAAAAAAAAAATGTACATTGTATTTTGTATATATGTATTCCAATATCTTGGTCAATAAATAATTAAAAAAAAATATATATATATATGTACTCGTATATACTTACTCGAACATCTTAGCGAAACAACCTAATGATATTAATTTTTTAAAATCCCTTTTTGCCAAGAGATGATTTTAAATCTCACTTAGGTCGAAATCTCCGCGACTGCTCAGCAGATCGTTACAAATGTTTTAATGGATTCCATCCATTAGGCCAGGCATTACGGCCTCCGCACTAAATAATGTGCCACGCTATTATACGCCTAGTGAAATGAAATGCCACTTTTTTTCATTTCGGTTCCTTTCAATTTGTTTGTTTTTTTCTGGTTTTAGATCACAATGGGAAAGGGTGAAATGTAATGTTACTCCGAATATTTAATGTTACGTTATTAATATTGTGAGTGCAGTTTTTCAGTGTTCTTATAGAGGAAGTAGGTGTAGTTCAGGGGTTTCTTTTCTCCACGGATTCCGTCGCAGAGTTTTAAATTTCTGACGTTGAAATGATGTATTAATGCTTTTAGTTTTCTGATTTTGAAGTCTTAGAAAGGTTCATCAAATGATATCATTTTAAATTTTCATGGAAAAAGAATTTTCGTTGTTTATTTTTGGGGTGTTATGCCATGTAGCGCTACCTCCTTTTTTATCCAATGTTTCGGACATTAACGGATATTCGGATTTTAACGCGAATTTCATCAATTTTACCAGTTGGTATGTAAAGGTAAAAATAGAAAATCAATCAAGTAAATCAGTGCGGTTAATACCTTTAATATTTTTTGCGATTTTTTTTTATTATTTTGGTTGTAGATTGTTTATTATAAAAATATTTGTTATTTTAATATGTTATCTGACAGTTGCTACGACTTCTATAATTTAACAATTGCGACAACTACTATCATTTGGGAGTGATAAAGTGAAGAATTTATTTAAGTATAGGTACTTTTCCTTACAAATGAAAAATACAGCTTTGTTTTGAAATTATTAGTGTTTTTCTTGATGTATTCATGAGTGCTTTATTAATACTTTAACCTTTTATATTCTTTTCTTTATTAACCTTTTTAAATTCTTTTTACCACCATCATTATATGCGAAATTTGACATTTGTACAATAATGGAGGACTTATGTAGTTAATGTAGGATTAGACCCGCTTTACCTTTTTTATCTGAATACCTCACAAGAGTCCCAACTGCTCCCATCTGAAACCAGTGAGACTATGGCATCCCCAATTGGGGTATGTTGTGAGGCTGAACGTAGTAGAGTGGGGAAGGAGGTAGGGAAGAGTAAAGTGGGGAAGTACCTGACTATTCAGATCTAGTCATTAAACATGGCTAAAACCATTTCCAGTCAAGTTTCAATTCAGAATGGTCTTACACCAGGGTGTCACTAAGAAAATCTTCCACTCTGGAATGTGCCCAAATATACCTTATTATTTTCAATGATTCAATTGTGAAAACACAAATCAATCAAATAAAATTTATCTGCACACACCCGGATTTGAACCTGCGACCATCGGACTGCTAGTCCAGAGACTTGCCCCTCGATTACGAAAGACGTCATTGGATAGGAACACGACACTTTCAACCACTAGGTCAACTGTATGCGCAGTGATAAATATGTTTTATTTTCTCAACCATTGTACTAACATTCATCTACATTGAGTTATTGTGTATATGATTTACTCGCGAGTAACACAAAACTGCAATGAATAAATTCCTAGAAAACATTTTAATATAAAATGAGCAGTGTTTCAATAACAAAGCACTCCGCAATGGAGATATACGTATTATATATCTGGTTTTATTAAAACTGAAGGCGACGCTTTATGATATGCCTCCGTAAGTAAAGGGGATGAAAGGCTAAATGAGAAACAAAGCTCTACATCCCCCACCCATCCTAACCCACCCCCATCCCTCCACTCCACCCTACACCCTTCACCCGACCAGCTCACTACTAACTATAGCAGATAAACCCACCCTCCCCGATCCTGTATGGGCTGTTGGTGTCAGTATTGTTAAACAGATCACACCCTTATTTAAAAACACATTTCAAAAAATATCTTAGATTTGAGTTACATTGTTTTGATCACTATCGTTTATTTATTATGTATACCTACGTATAATATTTACGGTGCTCCAGATTTTATGTCCGGGTTAAATCTTTCCCAAATGAAAGACTAAACCCTTCCACACACTTATCCACAAATGATTATCTAGTAAATTCACGCAATGTATAAGTAAAATAAATACAAAACAATACGTCAATCCACCAGAAACATAGTGGGAAAATATTTCACCGACTCCAGATATTTTCATATCAGAGGGTTCGGCTCTGATGAAATCCTAACTTGTCCGATAAATCCTACTGGTCCCTCAATATAAATAATTAAAAAATCTTTCGTAATCCTATATGTATTCAAAATGACTCTCTTTTGCATTTTTAAATATAAATTCTTTTACAAATCTAATACGCCTAAATTTTGAATGAGAGAGCTAGGTATAATGCCAGTAGCCGAAATAACAAATGGTAATATTTTTATAGTCTGAGAATGCCAAATTCTTTTAATCTCATTTCCTAAATCTGTATATTTTCTTATTTTTTCACAAACAGTTTTCTGAATATTACCAGAATTTGGAATAGCGACATCAATTAAATAAGTTATTTTTTTTAAATTTTGTAATGTAGAACTAAATCGGGTCTGTTATGACTAATTGTTCTGTCAAAAATATTATTATTTTGTATTTTTGTTATATTATTATTCAAATATTATTATTATTTGTCCTGGGACAGGATCGGAGAGACTGGTCGAGAGAAGCCTTTTGATTTCTCCAATCGGACTCTCTCAACCATCGCCATGCATCGCCTTGCAACGCAATTGGAGGGAAAAAATCATACGTCTGTCCCATCTAGACATTGACTCCATATTCCTACATTTTTCCTTCCCAGAAGTTTTTCTCCTTCCTTTCCTTTAACCCTCCCTCCACCCTCCACAAAGCATCCCCTAAGATGACATAGGCCTCAAGGGAATTTTTTTTTCTCCGGATCTCCTGTGTAGCTAACGAAAAAAAAACCTTGGATTTTGTGTAGCTTTATGTATTTGTATAGGTACAATACAATATATCAAATTACTAATCGAAAAAATTTCAATTAAAATGAAATTGCGCGCATTAGAAAAATATAAGGAATGTTAGTTATCCGTTTTGGACTCTCGATCCATCGTCTTGCACCGCAGTTGGAGGGATGGATTCATACGTCCGTAACTCCTGGATACACTGACCCCCCAAATTCCTACCGACCCCTCGTACCTTTCCCAGAACTTTCTACCCTTCCCTTTCTTAAAAAGACCCCCACACAGCATCCCCAAAGATGACATAGGCCTAAGGGAAATTATTTTTCTTAGGGCCTCTTGTGTGGAGTTAAGGTAAAAAAAAGAACATTCTAACGAGAAAATTAGTTGAAATATTCAATTCACTTATTTTTTCTTCTCATCGCGTCAAAAATGAATTCATAATCATGTTTTCAAAATGTACGAAAACATCCCCTCGGGTATTACGGGTTAAATCACAGAACGTTTCAATTTCTCACCTGGATAATAATATCAGGCTGTAACACGGGGATACATTTGACATTCCATTAATCTTTTCCGCTGCATAATAAATCACAGGCATCACTTGCCGACAATGCGACAACAAGCCCCGCCACGCCCTACCCCCCACAGCCTTACAACCAGTCCATACAGCCTACTACCAGCCCTCAATACAAGCAAGCCACCCCTAACTGCCGTATAATTAATTCACATAGGGATGTTAGTACCAGCTTTACGATGTACAAAATATTGTATAATTCGTATGAATAATAATACAGTTTTATGTTGAAAAAAACTGATTTTTAAAATACCAGCATTTACCCACGGCTTCGCTCACGTGGTATTAGGGGGAAGTTTATTACTGTACAAATAGTTTTCCCATGGAAAAGAAATTTTTTTCGGGATGAAAAGTAACCTATGTCATTTCGCAGTCCTCCAACTATCCCCATACAAAAAAAATCACGTAGATTGGTTGCCTCGTTGGGGCGTGAAAGAAGGACCAACAAACACACATTCTTTCGCATTTATGATATTAGTCAGGATGTTTTCACAGTGCTTAAGTATGAATTTGTCATATTTAAGATGAAACACCTTGTTGAACTGTAGGCATTATGCCTGCAATATACGACATCTTTTGTCAGCCCGATTCCAATTAGAGACCAAAGTCAACATTTTTCGCTTTACTCGATCGCTATTTTTATCTCTATTTTCATATCTACAATTTCAGTTGGCATCACAGCAAACAGCATGCTTCATGTTTTGTTTGCCGTGATGACAATTGAAATCGTAGATATGAAAATAGAGATGAAACTTGAATGTTGACTTTGGACTACTTTGGAGTCTAATTGGAATCGGGCTTAAAATAGATGTTGTGCATTATAGGCATAAGGAGGAAACACAAAATCTAGCTGATCTTTTTGAAGCCGAACTGGTGAATACTAAAACGAATCTAAAAGTTATCCCATTAACCTTCTTCCTGCTCCTTGTGCTATCCCTAATAATGGATTATACTGAGGAAACGTCTATTTTTTACGATTTCATCAGAGTGAATTAATTAAAAATACTAATTTCGGTTGTGTGTCTTTTCGCAACTCCGGTTCAATGAACTCTAAGGCCAAAATACTAAATCTAACAAATTTATTTTTTAATAAAAAAAAATATTTTTTATAAAGTATAGGTCAATAAAGAATTCAATTTTTGAAGGTTTTAGATGCAAGTTTGTCAATTTTTTCTGAGTTATTATTTATTAAAATAACTAATCTTCTCCAATCTATCATTTCAATAAAAGTATAAAAAAATTAAAGATATAATACTCTCTTCGAAATACTCTTCTTTTTCTTCTCTCTTCTGCGTATTTGCTATACTTATGAGTATTAGGTACGTTGATTCATTCTGTTCTTATCTTGTTTACGCTATTGTTTGCAATAGTGCAAGTATGGATTGGGATTAAATATATTATTATGTCATATAGTTTTAAATCACTAATGTATTTTACTAATACTTATGTGAAAACTCAAGGGCATAAATAAATAATGTAAAATAAAAATAAAATTAAACACAAATAAATAAATTTATTTTATGTGTTAAAAATTCACGTGAAAAACTGACCCTCTACGGAACGTGTCCTCTACGTGGCGTGACGCAATGAATATTCATATAGCCACCTGTCGCACCGGGTGACATTCAACAAGTGTCCCCCGTCCCGTGTCCCGTGTCCCCTGTCCCCCGCTCTGTCGCCTTTGTCACCGTCTCCCTAGTACCATGTCGCCTCCACTGGCGCTGTTCCGGATGCGGATATAGATAGGAAGCGCGGAGGCAGGAGGTTGTCATGCCAAATTTTCGTTTCCGGTTTTAATACTAGCGGAACGCGACTGTGAGCTTTACCCTCACATTTAAATATTTCAAATACGTATCGCACTAAGCAAATACACTAAAATATGTCAAACTGGGATAATGAACGTGTAATTTTTTATAATATCTTAACACTGTTATTGTTTACTGAGTAAAATAGTTTCCCTCAGAGCTTTTGTCATCTTTGAGATGCTTTGTGTAAGATATTTTAAGGAAATTAAGTAAAGGATGTTCTGGGAAGGAAAAGGTATGAGGGGTGGGTAGGAATCTGAGGGTCAATATGCCCAGGAGTGACAGACTTATGCATTTATCCCTCCAACTGCGGTGCAAGGCAATGGGTCGAGAGATTCTGGTTGGTGAGGTAAAATGGTCTCCCTCAAACGGCCTCTCGCAACCTGGCCGGCCAGGTGCGCAGACTCATCCGCCAGCAAAAGCTGGACAAACCTCTCGGCATGAACCCGATCATCCCTGATAAGTCGCCAAACTTAACGAACCACGTGTGGTGTCCTATGACAAAGATATTTGTTATTTAAATAATAATGTCCTGCCTCTAAAATTAATGTTTTTTGCAGTCTGCTAAACTCTCATAGAGCATAATCAAATAACACTTAAATTTAATATACTATGCACTAATTTAATATAATATGCCGTTATTAGTCGAGTGGCGTTAAGATTATTGGCAAAATTACTACAGGAAGAATTTCAAATACCAAATCTTAGTGACCTTAAAAAAAAAGAACTTTAAGAGAAAGTAAAATAAAAAACAAAAATGTCAATTCTCAAAAGAAAATCGCACCAGCTATAATTTATTTTTTCATCATGTAAAATCAATACTTCATTTGCACAACATTACACACACCAAGTAATAAAATTCTTCAACATCCTCCCTAAAGAAATTGGAAAAAAATACCATCAAACTCCCTCATGTATGTAAAAAAAAACACTTTGAAATAAGTTTTAAATATCCAACAATCAACCGATGTAAAAGATCAAAAAATCCAAAAGATTATAACATTATGCTACCAAGATAAATTTCCTACCCGACAATGCTCTTGCATATGTGAATTATATAACTTCCTAAAAAAACTTCTCTGTGCATACTCTTATTATTTTTTTCATTATTATATTACCACTTTATCATAAGTAGGTACCTTATTTTTATAATAAAATTTTCAAATGACTACATCTTAACTAAAGCATTTATTTTCAACGCGTACCCTCCGCTTTTCTAAATATATTTTCTTGGAAGAAACGTAATATTGTTAAATGTTAATTTGAATGTAATCAATTTCACAAATAAGCTTACAAAAGTTTTTTTTTAATAACGAGTAATTCATTAATTAAAATTGTAATATCCTTTTTAAAATCTCGCTCCGGTTCGTATATCTTAAACTATTAGGTATGAAAATCAATTATATCTTTTTCTAAAATGTAAAGGTTACAGTAAACATTCGTTCAGTTCGATAATACACAAATATACGTAGAGATTAAAAATATATTTGTGTATTTACTAATTAAATTATTTTACTATTTTGACAAGTGGTGATGTAATAACAGTTCGACTGAGACCAAAGAAACAAGTCTCTAACATGCTTACAATTTTAGCATGGGGTATTTTCAGTATTTTATTATTTGTAACTGACTACTCCACACTTACTGAAAACACAAAACACAGCCTTTGCAACCAACCCCTACTTCCTACTTCCCTCGCAGCCTTGGTTTCAATTTCCTTCCGGTAAAAGACTCCGGGGCGCAGGGGGTGTAAGGGGTGTAGATGGTTCGGGCGGTGGAGTGACGAGGGAGGGCGGGGGGAGGCAAGGCTCTGTGGAAAGCTGGCGGAATGGCGTTATAAAACTGCGGGGGTCGCGTTTAAGGCAAACTCACCCCTTATACTCTGCACGGTACATCTACCTCGACACCCACAAATTGTTTGTCATTTTTGTGTTATTCTACTTTATTTAATGGTGTGTATTTAGGATAACATATTTTGACAAGAATCGGGTGGAACGTAATTGTCACATAATAAAGAGAAACAGTTATTTCTTTTTAATCTGTGCCACCAATTGGCACTTCCAAAAAATTGTTCAAATAAGCGAAGCTAGCAGTCCACAATGAAGTGCTGATCCCTTTCTTGATGTTTGTCAGTGAGGCATGAAACTGGCATATAAGGTATGAAAATAGACCTAATGCTATAGAAATACGATTCCTGAGGCGTGCGTACGTAAAACCGTGTGTGATCGTGTGAGAAATGTAGATATCCGCAATGAGTGCAAGGTTGATATAAGCATAATGAGAAAGATTAAGAAAGGAACGCTCAGATGATTTGGGCATGAAGAGCGAATGAACGAAGAAATGATAGAAAGGAGTTTATGAGAGTGTAGAAGAAGTCAGCGACGCCCGAGGAATACACGATACGATCAAATGAATCAGATACTTGAGTCGGGCTATGTCAAGGGTCAGAATAATACAAGAGTATATAAGAGATGATGTATGCATGCGAATAAGACAAATATAGTCTGCCAAGGCCGAGTTGTTTGGCGGTCCGTCCTTTCTGCCTACACCTGCGGGGAAATGACTAATATTTATTAAAAGTTAAATATTCTCAGTATGTTAAATATTCAAAGTTACTACAATTTATTAAAAGTTAAATATTCTCAGTATGTTAAATATTCAAAGTTACTACAATTTATTAAAAGTTAAATATTCAAAGTTACTACAATTTATTAAAAGTTAAATATTCTCAGTATGTTAAATATTCAAAGTTACTACAATTTATTAAAAGTTAAATATTCAAAGTTACTACAATTTATTAAAAGTCAAATATTCAAAGTTACTATATAAAAACAATTAATTCATCATGCATAAATACAGGGTGCTATGGGACGTACTTGACCTATAGTAAATTTTGGTCTCCGGTTACTTTTCTGTCTTTTTTTCTTCAAAATTAAAGAAAAAAATTCTTCCACTGGTCACTCGGCCGAGTAACCGCCCAAGCTTTCAACCCGACCCTACCTGTCTGTACGTACCTACTGATTTTTTCAATGTTTTAAGTTTAAAAAAAAACTGGCCACCAAAATTAGTTTTTTTTTTTTTAATCCGAATAATGTCATGGATTACTGCTTAGTAATAAGAAGTCAAGCACGCCCCTAATAATCCATATTATAACATCAAAATTCCTTTATTTTCTTCACAACAAATGCACATTTTATTTACAATGGCATAACATATTTTAATAGTTTTCCCTAAGAAGTAAAAAAATAACAGATTTACTATATATTATTCAAGAAAAAGATTTTTTTTTAAACTGAACAATCGTAACTCGTAACACAAACTTCATTTAAAACCATATTTATATTTTTTAACGGTACCGCATCTACTACTACTACTACTAAAGATGTATTAAAGTACACTCTATAATTTTTAACTCCTGCATCAAACTCAAGAGCTAGTTCTCTTCATTGGGGTACAAATACTTAAAAAAAATTATTTCACTATTTTGGAACGGTTGCCCACGAAAACGACCGAAACCATGAGAGACGGTTTTTTGGTGTCCTAAATTTATCAAGTGAACATTGCGAAAAACTTAACGGGACCCGACAAAATTGACAGCCATGACAATCATTTTTCAGCAATAGGCAATAAAAGGCCATTTACCTATGTAGCTCGTTTACAAGCACCTATAAGATTTTAAAAAAAAAATCAAAATGCTCACCGTTAAAGTTGATTTGATATAGGGCGGGTAATTTGACACGTGTATATTTATTCATATACGAATAACTACCTACACTAACATGTAAGATAATAACACTATCTACCTAAATATGAACAACTAACCTCCCAAAAAGGCTATGTAACTTCTTATCATCTATTCATACGAGTATGTACAAAATAGTTTTAGAAAGAATAGCTATCTATGGTACAAGAGACCCCGTTAAAATGTTGATATTTCGCTTGCTTTGGAGCTCGTAAGAATTGTACATCCACCTCGACCATTTATAAAGAATCAATATGGCAATATGTATGGACCACCCACTCTTATTTCCAGGTGATTTTATACAACCTTTTCCACCCCCACCCCCCCTTAACTCCACCGCCCCCGCCATCCCAGGCCACTTAGCTATGACGTCTTTTTCCCGCGTCCAAAACGGGATGAAAAATTATAGCGGGAAGAGAAATGGTGCGATCCGCCATTTAGGTTTTTTTTTTCTTTTTCTTCTTTTTCATTTTTCCGGCGCCATTGGTGGGGTGGTGTAGGGATGAATATAATATATTCAAATATGAGGTGACAGGGTTAACGATTGATGGGCTGGAATTCTAGAACAGGGGCTTGGAATTGCAAATCGGAATATTTTGTAAAATAAATTATCGTGTCCTATTTTCGAAGCATAATAAAAGATGGCGCAAAAATCATCACCCGATCGGAAAATGTTCTCATTTTTGAAAATGACTTCTTATGTCTTCACGACTTTAATATTTATATAGAGAATAGTATCAGAATACATGTTGACAAACCATGAATCGCTGTACTCCTCAAGAACTCGAAATAATTGTTTATTAGGAAACTTACAAACTTACTAACAACCGTCATATTATTTATTTGTTTGTTTTATTCTGAGTAAAATGACAGTAATTATAAAGGCCGCGGGTAATTGAAATAAAAGCGATATTTTTTTTCATCGTTATCACCTACCTACAAATAATATAAATACATCGTCTGTAAGTGGTATAACCACAGTTTTTCACGCGTAATAATATTAATTACATAGCAGAACTTGTTTATAAATAAAAGTTTTTATAAATTTTATAATATTTTTTTTTTAATATATAAAAGAAATAAAAATTAAAATGTAATTCTACAAAATAAAAAAAACCATCATACTGTTTTCCCCTAAAGAGAATGGTCCAGCAATGAATTCGCTGTCACCGGCGTAGTTGAGCGCTATTTTTTTGCTCGATGGTGGGCAGGTACCTACACTTCAATACTACTATTGTCATTAATCTTATATTGGAAATAAGCATCGGTTTTATCAGTAGGTAAAATTAGGTAAATTGATATTATGTGTAACTACAACACTATTTTAAATGATATGAATATGCTCAAATTATCAGACAGAATTATTTTCACTGACTTGGTATTTCTATATATAATTCTAAATGATTTAGTTGACATTCCGGTATTGCCTGAATTGATAAGCTTCTGGATTGCACAACGTAATACTATAAGCGAGTAACTAACTACCATATGTATTCCTCTTTTCCCAGAATACTAATGGAGGGAAAAATTATACCAAGTCAGTGGACATCTTCAATTTATGTTTAAACAAATATAAAATATTGTTACTGAAACATTTCAGTTATGTACAATGAATGCTGTGTTTTTCTTACTATTCATACGTAATGCAAAAGCCCCGAAAAAGGGCATTAATAAATAAATTATTATTTTTGAATAAAATTTATGGAGAAATGAAAAAAAAATCTATGGCAAAAGACGATTTTTTTTAATATCACCTTTATATTAGCCTCGTACAAACATCTGACTAAAGTTCAATCTAGATTTCAGGATGGTGCGAATACACTTCCTTAACCCTGTCAATTCTCGTGGATAGAAGGTATTATGTGGCTGTCGAGAAGAGGAAGAAGTGCGAGAATAAAAGAGGAATACGATACGGAGGAAGAAGAGTGATGAATTATCAACGAGGTAATGGAGGTTATTGTAAAGACGATAGCAAAGATCTTCATTTTAAGGTGATCTGAAAATATTTTCGGGAATTAGAATTTCTAAATTAGGTAAATTTGTTTTTTTACGTTAGCTCTCCACAGGAGATCCTGGGGAAAAAATTCCCCTCATGGCCTATTTCATCTTTGGCGATGCTGTGTGGTGGAGGTGTTTGTGGGATAGGAAGGAGAGGAAGTCCTTGGGTTGGAATCTGGGGCGCAGTGTATATCCAGGAGTGACAGACATACAAATCCAACCCTCCCATTGAGGAGCAAGGCAATATTCCGAAATGGTCCTGCTGGAGAGGTCAAAAGATCTACCTCAACAAGTCTCTCAAGATTCTGTCTATTATGCAGGCGCGTCCGCCTTCAAGATACGGACAAACCTAACCGCACGAATCCAGGCACCCCTACTAAGCCAACAAACCTATGATACAGGTGTTGGTTATCGTAAAATCATACCCGCCTCCCAAATTAGTGGAATTATACCTCGGCATTAGGGAGAGGTTGTCAACAATGTCAGTGGAGTATTTTTAAAAACTTAAATTTAAAATGTGTTGTATATTTTAAGTTAATTTTTCTGATTTTCGTACGAAAAATGTGAAATGTTTAAATTTTTTTTTAAATTATTGATTTAAAAACGGTCCAAATCCGCACATTCTGAAACGGCTTGAACTGACTACTTCATTCTGATGTGGAAAACGCTACTGATTGGTAAAACGACAGAAGATAATAACCAGAGTGAAATCAACATTTCCATATTTATGAACAAAACGAACATATCGCATGTCGTTTAGGTGGCAAATCAAAAAGTAGCATAGGTATTTTAAATCGGTATGGAAAAATTATTCCTCAACCAATAACTACATAAAATATCCTAGGAGGGATCTTGGCATACAATTGCGATGGCGATTTATTACTTATCACGTAAACTGAATGATAACCATTTGAATGTAACTCCATTTTTTAATAACCGTTTGGCCAGAATGTTCGGTATGTATTTGGATTGGAAGTTTATATTTTTAATTTTCTGTAATACAAAAACGGTGAAAATATCTTATTCCCGTGACATTTTCCAGTTTAAAATCTTATGAAGCCCTTTATAGGTGGGTATTTTAATCTGGTCCATTTTTACAAGGCAAAAAAATACTTTTTGACGGTTCATTATACAAAAACAAATTAATACTTTCAGCTACTGGTGCAAAATATCACTACAAAATCTGAATAGCCAGGTAGTTCGCATCTTTCCTCCCTTGCAACATTTCCTAATTTGAGATGCCATAGCTCCACTGATTTCTGGCACCCGGAACTTTTGTGATGTGTTTACTTTTTTAAAAATATTTTCTTGAATCAATCTTTCAGATCCCAAAATTCTATCGATAGTAAAAAGATTCGTTATGAACCAAAATAGACTGTTTTTGGTTTTTTTTATATTTTTTTTATTTAAAAAATAGTTAATAGATATCAATAAACAAGTCCTGCTAAGCCAATTGAATTGGCTTGTCAACAGGTGCTCATAGTTTAGTTACATATACATTTTACAAGTTATAATTTACATCTTATATCTACAGATTCAACATTTTTTGTTCATACATTTTTACATACAAATCAATATAAATATTTTTTTCCGATAGTCAATTTGTCACCGTATATTTAACTTTATTTATAGAATTAAATTGCTTTATAGTGTCAGGTAATAAATTAAATATCATGGGTACGTTGTATTCAAACGTTCTCTGTCCGTACTTATTATTAAATTTCGGAACTATTAACCCGTCGTTGCGCGTGAATCTAGTGCAGTATTTATGTTTTGATTTCTCTTTATGATGCCGGGTAAATATATGCTGAATTATAATTTTGTGCCATAAATTTTGGCACTCTGAAACAGCAACGGTGTATTCTGACAATATTAGGGACAAGTAATAATTTTACAATTGCGTTGTGTACGTTTCAGATTGGTTTTAGTAGTATTTCCCCATATTGTTAGTCCATATCTTATAATAGATTCTGCCTGTGGCATATAAATTATTTTTAGTGTTTCAATTGATAGGAAAAAAATTAATGTGTACATTCTGCCAACAATTGAGTCTTATACAGGTTTTTTTAATAAGTTTATCCCATTTAAAAAAAACCATCTACTGTAACAACAAGATACACCTACTCCGTAACTAATTCTAATAAATTAAATTAAAATTATTACTTAAAAAAATTCCCTCGCTAATAATAATATCCTTCTAGTTGTGAGTTGGCCGGGCTGGCTGGGATCTGGGATGGGATGTCGATCCTCGACTATAATACGCAGTCTATCAAACGTACGTATCTCCCACGGGTATTGCTTATGCCTTATTCCAACCGTATGGTGACCGATTGATAGTTGTGTGAGTTTGCCGTCAGAGGGTATTTCATTACAGGACTCACTTGCGGTGTTCGCTTACAAATGAAGAAATTTCCTACATTACCCGCCGCCCCGGGCCGCTGGCTTTGATGAACGTACACACTATCCAATGGGAGAATGGTAACAAAACCCAACATTATAATTTCGTGAAGGTTGTTATATTGTAACTAACTAACTAACCATCAAGCCGTTTACCCGCAGGACCGCCAAACAACTCGGTCTTGGCATACACTTGACTCATTCACGTTCACATACATACTCATCTATTATTCTGACTGTTGACGTGGTCCGACTCAAGTATCTGATTTACTTGATGGTGCCATGTCTTTCTCGGGCGTTCCCGACTTCTTCTACCATTCACATTTGCGTCATATATTCTCCTTCACTCCTTTCCTCATTCGTTCGCTCTCCAATCCCAAACCATCCGAGAGCCTTGAATTGCTGGCATCAGCCTAACACGATCATACGTGGTTTTACCATTTATACGCCTCAAAAATTTCATTTGTACAGCATTCAACCTACTTGCATCCTTAATCTGCCTTTAATGTTTCGCTGCCATACATCGGAGTGGTTACCAGCACTCAATTTTGGACTGCTAGCTTCACTTCTTTAGACAGTTTTTTGTTAGTGCAACGGCATTCAGTTTTATAGAGTATTATGTATTATTTTATTTATTATTGTTTGTTATATGTATTATATACCCTCCTTTCAATATCTCTATCAGTTTGTTTTCCATCTGTAGTAAATATACCGTCCAGATCCACTAACTCATCCACCTGCTCTAAGTTTTCAACATGCACAACTATATTGCACAATGTTTTCGTACTCTCTCTTTCAAACACCATGACCTTAAATTTATTTACATTCATCATGATTCTTCGAACACACTTCGTTCATCCTAGATATGAGTAAGGTTTTATAAAGTACGAATAGGTATATAAAGGGACTTCTAAACTAGACACAGAAAATGCGTCATCGACGTTCGTCTTCTTTCTTCTCACACGCCTTGTTTGAAAACGAAAAAGACGAAAAATACTAGAACGAAGACGTTACGTACGATCTCTTGCTGGGACTAGTATAATATTGGTAGAAAAATATTAAATGCGCCTGTGAGGTTATTTTTTGACGCATTAGCAATCGTGAAGATTCTTGCTAACTAAATAATCATTATCTACATTCTACATCATTGGTCAGCAAGATATCAGAGATCAAATGGCACACATCTGCCATGGCATGCCATGCATTATCCACATTCATAGATAATTTAATTACATTCTAACTCTAACTTACTTGGCGGCCTCAAAAGACTTGCCCATTTAAACTTATGTGAGAAACATTCCAAATTAATCATCAGCTTTAGATCTTCCTAGATCGTTGCAAAGTCCTTCCATAATATTTTTCACTTAGTAATATTTTACTGAATTTATTTCTTCGTTTATTTACCGAAATATTTTTAGTTACCTATTTGTTATTATAGTGTCGTCCTATGACTTCCTGCCGATCGCTCTCTTTGGAAGTGCTGTTCCTAGTACATCCTTTCTTCCAGGGTAGTAACATCCCCCTCCCCCGCAAGGGTAGGACAACCCTTTAATGCCCGCGGCACTTCTCCCCACCCACCTCCAACCCCCTCCCACTCGTAACCCGTCTATCCTTTCGTTAAACGTTTGGCAGGATAGTATTTACTAATGGGTCGCCACTGTGTACTCATCTTTGGGGCATGATGTTTTGATTATCATAAAAAAATATTTTTAAAAGAGTAAGGTAAAAAAATAATCGTGTAAGGGGTGAGTTTTCATATAAATCACATAAATATATGGTAAGAGTAACGATAAGTGGTAACACAGTTATTTTACAGGATACACAATGTAAACCAATCGTTACAAATTTAAAAATATTTTTATTTTTCTCTCTCTTTCTTCAAAATGTTTTTATTTATATCAGAGTAATATTTATTTTATCGTAATAAAATAAATATTACTCTGATATAAATAATAATATTTATTTTAATAAATATTATTATTTCATATTTTTCAGAGTAATATTTATTTTATCGTAATAATTATATTTAGTATTGTGTACTGATTTTTATTGATTTAATAAATTATTTTTACAATTTAATTATCAGGCACGATCAAATCTCCAATACGTCGGCTGGGGAGCTGCAAACAAAACAATTCTACTCCTTATTGAAATATTGTGCAACTCCTAATTATAAAAATAATATTTAAAATTAAAAGATTATCCGACACGACTTATTTTTGAACAATTTCAAGTATTATAATCAAATGATCTAATCTGAAAACCATAATATTTCGAATAACAAAAGAAAAACAAAATCCCAGCAACTTAATTAAAAGTATTCGTACTCGTCAAAAACTTATATTTCCAACACAAAAATGTAACACTTCATTATCTTGGGAAAAAAAATCATTCAACAACCTATCCGAAAATATCACAACAATCGGAGACAATAAAAGTCATTAATGAGCAAATCAATGTTAAAAATAACAAATTTATGAAATCATCGTATTCATTAATATACATTTAGGTACTAATAAAAAAATACATGTTTACATGTATGTTTTATTAGTGTTCATATTTCCTTAAATCATTTTTAATTATAGATGCAAAAACATTTTTCATCCTGATAAATTAAAAAAATACTAATTTTCTAATTTATTTATATTTCCAGTTCAATTAAGACCTACACCGTCGATTTATAAATATGCATCTCAATACCCCTTGGCGAAATAGTGCAAGTAAATTGTTTAATTTTTTTTAAAAGAAAGACAAATATTTCCTGGAAACGAATAACCCGACAATCTTTGAAAATCTCCTACTACCACCATAATAGGATGTAGGTACCATAGGAAAATACTGCTTTGTGTCATCGTGAAAGAGCAAGCCAAGGAATTGAACACACTATGTATGCTTTGGTGGGACCCAAACGCAATGCTAACTCGGCCACTGACCGATCGGCTATTATTTTAATAGCCTTTATTACAGAGAAATAAATGCATTGATTAAAATTAACTTAAAATATTTTATAATATTGCCGATTAGCTCAACTAGTAAAAACAATCATGACTTGTAAACTGCAAAGCAGTGTAAAATATACACCTAAGTATTTACTTAATATAAGACTTTTTAAGTAATTTTCCATCCTGATCGATGGTTTTCTTTAATCTGTCTGTGAAAACTTTTTTTTTTAATTTCATAAACGGTTATTTTTCCTTGTTGAATTTGTTGATCTACAGGAAAAGCTGGAAAAATGTCTCTTTCGAAGCTTTGTTGTAGAAAACGAGTAGAAAAATGTGTGTCCGTTTGTTATATTATGCTGTTAGCTGACCCCTTCAAAAAATCGTCAAACCTCCCATTAGATATGACACAAATGGTCCATATTTCCTCTCAGCATTCTATATGTTAAACTCAGGCTCCATGCAAAGCCGGGATGTTGTTAGTTCGTTCCCCAGGAGGCCCATAATTCTCTTCCTGGGCTGACCACGGACGTCTTGCCCCCGAACTATCGGCCCTCTTGCCGCCGCCGGGTTGCGCCACTGGGAAGCCAGCACTAAAACGGGAAAACACTATTCATCCAACTCGTGAAGGAGTTATTGCTCTTGTTTCGGGGAATTCGGAACCAGAGGGCCTTGGGGATAAAAATAACCTCTAATAGCTACAAATTAACTTTTGTCTTTAAATCGTTGAATAACTAAAGCTATTCGCAAATTATTGTATTCCAGACCAGTGGCGGTTTTTTTCTAGGGAGCGTATGTGCGTCGAACTTACAGAATCAAAAATGAAAAAAAAAACGGTATGAATAAAATTATAATATCATTACTACATTTATTTTGAACAGCGTGCCATTTGAAAATCCGTTCGAAGGTGCGGAATCCAGAACGCACCTATGGATAGATAATTCGTACGAAATATTTCATATGAACAAAATTGTGTCTCGCAGAGTGAGCGATAGTTCGTATCTTCCTATCTCCATGGCCAAAATATTCGTATTTTGTCGCGTTGCACCTTCCACTAGAATTTACTAATGTAGCAAGGTAGCGGGGATGGAAGGAGATGGGGGAAGTTCCTGGCTTTTTAGACCAAACACGGCTAAAGCCATTTCAAGCATTTTTTTTATTCTGATTGGTGGTCTTTCACCAGAGCGCGATTCTGGAGGTATCTTCAACTTTGGAACTTGCCGCATATGTACTATGTATTATTTTAATGAATAACACAAATTCATAATGTTCCGATGAAGCTTGGCTTAAGTGAAACCGGTCGAAGACATATCTAATAAATGGACGGGTTGTTTTACACAATTCGAAGAATTCATCATATTTCAAAGTTATTTTCAAGTTCTGTGAAAGTTCTATGCAAGTTCTGTTATTTTATCATTAAAGGCCAGTTGCTTCACAGAACTGAAATATGCCCAGATCTAGAATGAAGAAAATTAAAAATTAACTTTTAAATTTTAAAATTGTTAATCCAATAGTCCAGGAAAAAATCGAATTCGGAATTCACGCCCCTTTATAGGAGGAGTTTAAAAATATTTGAGAAAAAGCTTTTGGAAAGGTTGGAAAAGGTATTTGAGAAAAAAAATTATATCTTTATATTGTAAAGGCCTGTAAAAATCATTAATACCTTTTTTAAGCAGTGTTTATTGTAATAAAACGGAAATTTAAAATTGATTTCAAGGAACCAAGCGGCGCGGAGTCCAAGGCGTCTATTCCCCGTCGCCGCCGGGGCGGAACTGACACAAAAATAGGTCTGTAGTCCTTCGGTGGACGGCATAGGGTCCACTTTTGAAAATTCAAATTCGTCGACTGCCGGCCGTATTGTAAAATAGCAACGCGAAAATTGATATTTTATTTTATTTTACGAAGTTCGAGCCTAAATATCATTTTTGATTACGATAATTATAAAAGTAACTGAATTTGCCACATTATACAATAAAACCATATCCGAAAAGGGGTTTATAAGTAGAAGAGTTTGCACTTGAAAGTATTTTTTATAGACCTATCACTTTATTTTTTTCTAGACTTATTAAAGGACTTATTAAAAAAATGACCGATATTTTTAAGGGCCAACATATGTTCTACACGCAGTATTTAATTGAAGCATCTGTAATACTTCTAAGTGATCAAATTTTCAAAACAAAAACATATGATTTTGTATGATTTTGCATTAGTTAGTATGGCTTCATCTTAAACATATAGTGCCAAACCACAACATTTTTGCTTCTTATTAAAGGAAAATGAATGAAAAAAACGGAGTAATTATTAAAAAGAAAATAATAAAAAATAAACACAATAATCAAATAAATTTTTTTCGGGAACGGTGGATTCGAAAATTCGTAGACAAGGCTTGTAAACCCTAAACCACGGAAGCCACGATCCATACGCAGGTACATCTTCTTCCCCATGTAGTATCAGGGACGGTGAGCCAAGGCGCCTCCAGACGTCCCTGTTCTGCGTTACTTCAGCGGCCTCCGTCAATAGGTCACCCGAAGTGGTTCGCTACGTTTGGTGACTTAGGAGTTCCCAAGTTCATAGGGGTGAGATTTGTCCGGATCTCGGTGGCGGATGCCTCCGCCCACCAACTGCGTGGCAGGCCGGATCGGGAGAGACTGGTAGTGTGAAACGTGTTGACCTCTCCAGCAGGACTCTCTCGGAACACTGCACCGCAATGGGAGGGATGGATTCATATGTCCAGCACTTCTGGACAAACTAACCCCCGGATTCCTACCCACCCCTCATACCTTTTACCTTTCCTTTCCTAAAAAGACCTTTCACACAGGGATGCTGTGAAAGATGATATTGGCCCTGAGAGAAAATATTTTCCCCCTAAAATCTGGCCCAGACTCTCCTCGCAAAGCGTCTGTAGTTGTTTCCTCCGACTAGGAGTATGGCTTGTTTATGATACTAGTATCATAAATTTGTATCGTACAAAAAGCATACCTATATTATACATAGGTATGTAATAAAACTAACGATGACTTATTTCGCTTTGCCGGGTATCGAACCCACACTCTCACAGCTCTGCGACTGAGTTAGTTTTATGTGATTCCAATGGTAAACAGTTTGTTTGGATGTTGAAATATTAGTACATATTAGCTCCCTTCTTGGCCGGGACGCCGAAGGGTTAAGTGGGGTAGTTAACCCTCCCGGCGCCGGGGGACGAATAATCCCGGGTATTTTTAATGAGAAACATTGTAAACAAGCAATATAAATATTTTTGTCGGGCGAGGCGGATCGGATGGGTAGGTTTCCCGGCTAAATACCCCTTGAGATGGGAGCTGCTATTTATTACGACCCCTGGGACACAAGAAAACCCTTCCGTGATTGTCGTGTTGAGATTCTGCTCAACAAATAATAATGAAATAACGCAACCATGGCTAATTTAAATTAAGGTTTTTTTTTTTTATTTCAATCGAAGATTTTAAAATCGAATACGTTTTTCTTTGCAATCGAGGTTTTATTATTTGTTTTATTAAGATTTGTTTTTGGCAGTGGTTTTCAAAACAAATGTTTTTTATGTGAATACCGCGCGAGAGTCCCAAACGCTCCCATCCTTTTTTTATATGAGCTCCACACAGGAGGCCCTGAGGAAAATGATTTCCCTCAGGGCCTATGTCATCTTTGGGGAGGCTTTGGAGGTTGCTCAACCACTTTCCCACGGTGTTCTAAGGAAACAGATGGTTTCCTCCTTCACCGTACACCTCAGGACTCTATTTTTTTTTAATAAAGAATCTACTTTTTATTTAAAATGATTCTAGACCTCCAATGTCCGGGCATACATTGTTAGCAGGCAGTATGCGAGTGCGTACATGTTGTTAGTTATTTATTTCACAGTATCACGTCTCATCTCCGCCACTTGATGTAGCTGAAATAAAAGTTTTTTATTATGTAGGAAGAAAAGTTAATAGAATAAGGAAAAAAAAATTTATATAAGATGAGATTGTTTGACTTAACCAAAGCAGCTAAGCTGCAGTAGTCCGGCGGTCCCGCCAAGAATAAGCGGAGCCTTCAGTCCAGTTGCAAGCGAGACTCGGTGTCCGCGCCCCTAAGCCGACTTCCCGGTAGGCCCTCGAAGAAAGTGCTGGAATTAAGGGGGAAATACCTGAAGACACTAAGGATAAAAGTGAGCATCGGGTCACCGGAGGCAGGGCGGAAGGGCACCGGTCTGCTACGGTTGGTCTTCAGGCCCGCTCATGGCGACGGGGGAGGCGCGGGCGGGTTATACAGCGGCTACCTTGGGAGTCATCTCCTCGGTTGTTGCACGGACATAGGTCTAGTCCACCCCCTTGATGGGGTGTAGGACAATACGAAAATGAGATGGTAGTTCAGTTCTGGCTCCTTGAATGATGCAAATCCAGACACGAAAAACTTGTTGTATGTATCCTAGATTTAGAAAAAGAAAAATGCAAGTGTAGTTAGGTTACGCCAAGGCTATTGATAATGTCTAGTTAAACGAGAAAAAAAAATTAAGATTTAAAAAATTAATAGCCAAATTTTAGATGTTAAAGATGTTGTTGAAGATGGTGCCTAAGAAAACATGATACATATTAATACAAAACTTGATACATGAGTAAACAGTTTTAATGTGAAATAACAGAAAATATAGTGCTCAATATCCGGGCAGTAGTAGTAGTATAAATATTGCAAAAGGTGACCGTGGACGCCAGGAACAATTACACCCGCCTGGATCCTAAACACATAATGAAGTTAAATTTAATCATCGACTCTAAGTTCAGGCCATCTCTCAACCCAAATCCTTGTAAATTTCCTCAGGCATTCGAGAATTTCCTTGTTCGACACGAGATCCGCATTCCATGCTGGTCTCGTAGTTACTTTCAGACCTTCCAACATTTCATCTCTTGCATCCGTCAAAATCTCACAGTGCCACAGAATGTGCTCGGCTGTTTGGTTTGTGTCACCACACGCACAGTTTGGATGGGGAGACAGGGTCAGGCTGTGCAGTCTTCCCCTGAATTCACCATGACCTGAAAGTATTTGTGTTAAGTGATGATCCAATTTGATGAACGCCCCTTCCATTCTGGCTTTAACTGACGGGAAAAAGGAGAAAGTCCATCTGCCCGTATTCGATCTTTCCCAACGTTATTGCCATTCATTCAGAGTGAGTTCACGCATCTCTTTCAGCAGTCGAGGGAGAGGTACTGCCCCACCTGGTGTTAGTTCAACTCCAAGATGGACGGCTGACCTTCCTCTAATTAGTTTTTTCTTAGTTAACACTTCCCTTATTTCTAGATCAATGGGGAGGCTGTGTGGAGGGTTTTTTTAGGGAAGGAGAGCAGAGTTCTGGGAAGGAAAAGGGTTTAAGTGGTGGGTCAGTGAGTCCTGGTCATCCGCCGCCAAGGCCTAGACAAACCTCACCCATGAACCCGGGCAACCCTGCTAAATTACCAAACGTAGCGAACCATTTTGGGTGAACCATGGCAGAGGTTGGTTTTCCAATAAACGTTCCCGGGGCGGTGGTACCCATTCCCGCTTCCCAAATTGATTCCCGCCTCCCAGATATTACAAAAAAATAACTATGTTAGGTACCAAATTTGATTGATTTTTCTTAAGTATAAAAAATGAATGTTTGTAGTGGCACACGAGCTGTTTGAAAACAGAATGCACAAGGAACTAAATATATGAAACGCGGGAGGGGGGAAGGGAAGGCGGGAAGGTCGAAGGGGAACAGGGAATGGGAAGGGGATGCTGGAGGGGAACGGGGTCGTGCAGGGAGAAACACTTTATTTCTTTGAATATGGCATTCCAACGCATGCCGGGAGCCAGCTAGCTACTAATAAAGATAAAACCTTCCGAAACAATGCAAAATCATACAAAATCATAGATTTTTGTTTCGAAAATTTGATCCCTTAGAAGTATTATAGATGCTAGAAGTAAGTATTATAGATGCTTCAATTAAATATAGCGTGTAGAGCATATCTTGCCTTTAAAACTATTGTTATTTTTTTAAATAAGTCTTTTAATAAGCCTAGAAAAAAATAAAGTATTAGGTCTGTAAAAAAACACTTTTAAGTGTAAACTCTTTTACTTATAAACCCCTTTTCGGATATGGCTTTATTGTTTAATGTGGCAAATTCAGTTTCTTTTATAATAATCGCAAAAAAAATATATTTACGCCCGAACTTCATAAAATAAAATAAAATATGCATTTTCGCGTTATTATTTTTGACTTCAAGCAATAAGGCCAGCAGTCGACGAATTTGGATTTTCAAACTGATCCCTATACCGTCTACCTAAGGACTACAGACTTGCCACACCCATTTTTTATCAGTTCGGCACCGGCTGCGGCGGGGAATAGACGTCCTAGCTTCCGCGTCGCTTGGTTTCATGAAATCATTTTTTTTATTTCCTTGTTATTATAATAAACATTGTGTAAAAAATGAGTTAATGTTTTTTACATGCCTTTAAGAAATCAACCCGTAAAAAAAATCTAAAATACTATTAGACTATTAGATCACCTTAATAATAATCAGTGGTCAGTGGCTGAGTTGGCATCGCATTTGGGTCCCATCCAAGCGTCCCGTGTTCGATTCCTCGGCTGGCTAAGTCCTCCATCACGGAGATTTTCAAATATTGTCGGGTTATTCGAATCCCGGGTTTATTTTTTTTTTTAAATCACACATGACCGGAAATGATAAAAAAAATCATATTACAGGTTGGAATGTAATTACCTTTTTCTTTTCTTGAAAACTTAATTTTTATTATTACAGATTTCGGTTACCGTTTTTCATTCCCAATAGGCCACTTGCATGGATTTCATAACGACTTTACTTTACGACAAAAATTTTTTGAAATGCATAGTTTTTTATTTTTAAATAAATAAATCCATTTTTTGAGCTCGTTACGTCACTACATGAAAATGTCCTGTCTCCGATTACGTTCCCTTAATTTTGTAAAATTCCACACAGATTATTTTTTTTTATATGGCAAGTCTTTGATTTCCGGCGATTTTTTAATTTGCGTTTAAGGCTCAGTTCCCGGCCCCACAAAGAAGAAGATGGAGAGATATGAAATAACGAATGTTAGAAGAGCGCGCTAACATTTACAGCGATAAAATTGATGCAAAAATCATGAAAATCTTTAATAAAACACGACTCATTAAAAATAGAGCAAAAATATCGCGATAATTCTCTTTAATTTTATTTAAAGAAACGTTGTGAATTTTTTCATACATATAACTTGTAAAATAACCGAAACAAACGTGTTTATAATCATTTTTGGAGCATACGCGATTTTTTTCTATAGAGGGAATTTTATATAATTTGCGTTTCGGCGCGATAAATGTCTAGATATTATCTTCAGGAATAACATATATTTTTTTAAGAGCTTAAAAACTTCAGATGTTTATGGGAGGTTTGCAAGAAATCGGTTGAAATTCGGAGAACCGCCTCTTAACGTTCACTAGATTTATTGTTTGTTCTATGCGAACTTATCCTTTGGTTTGATTTTTTGATAAAGATGGCGGTGTTTTTACAGATGTTACGAAGAGAAACTCGTACAATTTATTGCTATTCGTGTGGAAAACTTTTTTTTTTTAAAAATGATTTTCGGCTACGTAATTATCGTTTTTCGCACCCATAAAATTATGTCCCGTCTTTCCGGTTTATAAAAAATGTTCTGATTTTTCGGATTGAAATTTTCAAAAAATCCCCAGGGTTTCCAAAATACGATAAAAAAAATACAGAATGTCTTAGAATATTTGCCTAAACCGGAAAAAAAATAAAAATAAGTGATGCATGTGGCCTATTAACGTGCATTTTCTTTTAGATTTCAATGCAGCAACTCAGATTGGAACTAAGCAAAAACCACAAATATTGTGTAGCCACTGACTGGCAACAACTCAATAGAATTAAGAACATTATAGCCATGATACTCTTGGTAGCTGTCAATGACTATGAAAAACTCCCGGTTGCATTTTGTAGAATATTTTGAATTCCAAATGTTATAATGATGCTCACGTCAAATCTAATTTTGAAGAATAATCAATATAAATTGTCGAATTACTATGCGTCATCCCAAACACATGTCCAATCTTCAAATAACTTAGAACCAAACTATCGTGCAAAAATGTCGTCATTCTTTACATATTTCTGACGACGGTGAGTGACTTTTTGCTGGAATATCGCTACTTAATTTTGCTGTCCCCAGGCAAGAAGTCAATTCCAAATAATGTCATGCGCATATTTTGAATACTTTGCATACTTGATGTCTACTCAAAAGCGTATAAGACCTCACACTTGATAGAAAGCTTCGTGTCCCCTTGTCTTTTAAATGGCCAATTTGGGTTTCCTTTGCTCGTGATGTATGGCCGGATTCATTTTCGAGCGATTTGCCCCCGGGCGGAGCGGGGTAACAGCACTGAGGTCACTATGACTTATCGAACGCCCCCGCTTATTGTATGGCACTCTTGGGCCCGCTAAACTACCCTTACACTCTACAGTCGACCCTCATATGAATATATTTGACATAGATTTTTCTTGACGGCATCCGTTTTGAATGTTAAAGGGTCTTTCGAAAAGTTGGACTAAACGTTAAGTAAAAAAAAAAAAACTTCAATCGTTTTAATCACAAAATTGGAGTGAAATATTTAATACCTAGTGTAGATATTCATTTAATCGATCAGACAAGCAATCAGGAATTCATTAAGTAGATACAAAAAGCATTTTTCTACCCGGTAAAATATATTGAATGTTTGTAATATTGATTTCTTTATTGTTTTGGAAAGTATTAATATGAAAAAGTATTAATATTAACACTGTAAAGAGTGTAATTGTTAATAATCCAGTTTAAAATATTCATAGTATGCACAGTTTAGGATTTGCTTTTCTGTACGTAGAGATGTTAGATACAATAATTAGAAATAACAAGATATTAACCAAAAATGTAAATGGAGATAATAAAATATAAATATATAATAAAAAAAGATAATAAAGAATAATAAAGAATTTATGTATAAAAAATGCAAAAGTCAGTCATTTTAAAAACATGTAGGATTTCGAAAGATTTTTCAAATATTTATATCGAGGGATCAGTAGGATTTATCGGTCAAGTTAGGATTTCATCAGAGCCGAACCCTCTGATATGAAAATATCTGGAGTCGGTGAAATATTTTCCCATTATGTTTCTGGTGAATTGACGTATTGTTCTTGTATTATTTTGTATTTATTATACTTATATAGTGCACTTACATTGCGTGGATTTACTAGATAATCATTTGTGGAAAAGTGTGTGGAAGGGTTTAGTCTTTCATTTGGGAAAGATTTAACCCGGACATAAAATCTGGAGCACCATATAAAATAGAGTCAATAACAACCATTCATATTAGAGTTAAAAAAATAATATTCTCCATGACTATTATTCTATGTTAGTAGATTACTGATTTTTCTTTTTAAAATATACGAGATTGTTTGCATTGATAACTGTATCGACATATTTAATAGTAAGTATTATACAGACGACATATCTAGACAATGGATTGAAGTAAGCAATATTGTTATGAAATAATTCAAGATGGAATATATTATCACTTCTTAAATTACGTCTATTGGGAACTTTCATGTTAATATTGCTCAGACAATGAGTAGTTAGAAAATTTTGTGTAAACATATTAAATCAGCAAATTTCTTTTTTTTCCGGTGTTGTAAAATTAAACTGTTGAAGTCTTTCCTCGCATGATCGAGGTAAAAAATTTTGTCCACGAAAATAATAATAAAAACTAAATAAGTTATATTTGGTTAGTACAAATATTGTGTTAATATTATGAAAAATAACGAAAGATTTTAATAATTTTTAGGAATTACGTTTTATTGTTTATAATAAATACACAACGATTTCGTTATCTATTATGTTTGTGAACGAAATCTTTTATTCGTCTATTCGTCAATATTTCTATTAAATTTTGAAGAAATCGAGTTCTTGACACACCTACAATGTTTTTCCTTTGGTTAAGTCATCTAAGAATCATTATTTTCGTTCATTTAACGATTGATTAAAAACATCATGTATATATTTCGAGCGTCAAAACCTTTGGATTACGCTAATCACCGTTCAGTACTAAATAAATGCTCCTCTATTTTGACGATAAAGCTACCGTTTTAGTCCTTTTTATAGTCCTTTCCCTTAACTCATATGGAAATAACTTTAAACGGCTTCAGCTTTTGCGTGTGTTGGAAAAACCACATTATTATTCATTATTCCACAGGACAATTTATTATCGACTTCCGCAGCAAGAATTTTTAGAAGACGCCTGTCTTTTGCGCAAAAAGAAAATATTCAATTTTTAACCACAAATTGCTGGAATTTTTTTTATGTAAATACAATACCTAACAGTCTCAAGTCCTGGAATGAGACATTGATGCTCAAGCATGATGATAGTAAGGTAAAGTTTAGATGGGAAATATGAATTCAAAGAGAAAAGTTTGAAGGTGTTTTTCATTATCATTATATTACCAACCAAAACGTTCGATTCTGAAAATCTTGTGTTATGGCATTATCCAAAACACTTACCTTAAAATATCCGATTCTTCAAAAATATATCTCAGGCTCATTGAGCGCTTTTATTATAACCGTGACGACCCACGTTTACGGTACCATGACGTCAAAAAAGGGCAATACATAGGTATACGTTCCTTATCGTTATAATACTGTATCTCTTTCTTACACATTAAATAATGGTGAGACAAAATATGAGACACACAAAATACGTATGACTGTTTCTTCCAAAGTACTACTTTTTTCCTTTGGGGAAATTAGATATATCTTATTACGACTCAGCTTCTGTGAAGAGAATTTCGTTTCATTTTCTTTATACGTGTGAGGGAGATGTACGATAATGAGTGTATGTTTCCTTTGGGGGTTGCCGACGTTCGTTCACCGTTTGTCTCATTTTCGACTCTCATTATTTAGAGTGTAAGAAAGAACTGCAGCATGTGTTTAAGAACAAAAGAAAAACCCTCAGCCACCATTTAAGATCGGCTATACATCAGCGTATTGACATTTTGCGTTTTTCAATTTTTGGAATTCACTCACACTTCAATATTATCCTTGTAACTATATCCCATACTTTCAAAATTATCGTTACGGCTAGTAGTAGTATTTTAGGGGTCTACGGACACGTCACGGTGCGGTGTGTGAAAGAGATGCAAGAAAATGATTACTTATTTCCTTTGGAGGAAACAGATCTATGTACATTGTGTATCTCATCTTTTGAAAGAGATGCAGCATTATTGTGATAAGTAGCGTACTTTTATTATCTTTTATCGCCGTCACGGTACCGTATTCGAGTACCGTCTATGGCAAAGATATTCGGTCTATGTAATAATTAAAATGCTCAATCATTACTCATTAGCAATAATTAGAATCAAAAGTATTCCAAGCGATATTTAGAAGTTTTCATGACCTGAACGATGGCTTGGAGATTGTAGCTACCTCAGTAAAGAACATACATAACTGTAAAATATTTTTATGACTAAAACGTAAGAATTTCAATTCTCAACTTAAGTAATACCCGTAGGTTCGGTTTTCACAGAAGCGCTGTTCCATAAATGTAAATGAGGTGTAAAAATTAATCCCGAAATTTCGAAATTGCTGTCTTTGAGTTTGGTGCGAAATTGTAAACTGCTCTCCGAGGAGTTGAGAGACAAAAAAGGAGACGGGGAGGAAAGAGTCATGGGGTGGGTGTTAATTAAAATTATGCCTAAAAACTTGTAAGGGTAGAAGGGGGTAAGGAGGGTTAACGGGGTAAAGGGGACGCCCTTGGGACCGGAATGTCGGAAAAGTGAACTTTTCTCTGTTTCTCGCAGATGGCCAAAAATGGTTACATTATACAAAGTACCGAACATTAGAAATTAGAATTACGCAATTTTGTTAAAAAATAAAGGTACCCTTTTAAGAAAGGCGGAGATTTTTAAAAGAAGTAAACCCTTCAATGTAAATATTCTGAACATTTTTTGGGCGTATTTCAATGTGAGCCGCATTTCAATGTGTTTGTGTTTATATTTATGGTTTAGCAATATGAGTTTGTTTAGATATTTTATCCAGGGGGTTTGACAGTTTACAGGCCTTGCCACGGCTGTAAACTGTGTTGTGGAGGTTTTCAATAATAACTCTTGATGAACGCGAGACAAATATATTTATATTGAAACTTTGTGTTATAATAAGTTAGCACAGATTAGACACACAGCAAATACTTTGTGGTGTGACATTATATATTAAATGAAAAAAACACACTTTTTAAAACACCACTTTTTATTTGAATTAATATTTAACAGCCAGGCTGTGTTTCTTTTATTGTAGATTTAATAATGATCTTGCTTAGAGGAAAAGCAGGTGGAAGGAACGAACGTTGAAACCGGAATAAATTTGCATTATCACGCACTCGGCCGGATAGCGGTGCCCGGTGATACCAGTGTATAAAATCGGATTTGAATAATGTTTTTATGGTTGTTCGTTGCTCGGCTACAATAGCAACGACTTTAGCAACTTTAAAATATTTTAATGTTGTGTGATGAGAGGAAATATGGGAGGGGTCACCAGAGCGACGAAAGTTTGGAAATTCGTCGCTATTGAGAATAAGTTTCTTGACATGAAAACATAATAAAACATCACTTCGTTTCAAAATCTCACACCAGACCCTCTAGCACTGACGATCGATAAGGATTGATAGGATAACTTTCGGTAACTTCTCATCGTTACCTAGGACAACTGCAGATCGATCAAGAAGACGAGGTCATTTTGAACTGTTACTGATTCATTGGCGATCTGCAGTCATGATAGGGAACGATGAGAAGTTACTGAAAGTTATCCTATCAATCCTTACCGATCGACCTTCTTGGGGGCCAGATCTATTTTGGGATAGCTGATAAGTTAAGATAAGTTGAATATGAAATAAATATTTTTCTTCTTCATTTGAGTAAAATATAAGAGGTTTTCTTGATTCGAGGTGCATATTAAATGCAATATTTCCCAAACTGTGCTAGTATTTTTACGATAAAATATGGCCAGGTTATTCACTACAACTAGTTAAATTTATTTTATCATATTCTGTTTTTATTCAACCTTAGCAATGGCATAGTATGTACCTACCTATTTTCCATCCTTTTTTTTCAAATAAAGCAAATAATTACTAAAAATATGTTTAGTTTACTATTTTCTAATTATATAAGTACATCTGCTGATAAATTCCACTTTTTTTTAACGAAAATAGTTTAAACTGGCTGCATGTTATAATTGTGGAATTGGTGAAACTGAAAGAAGGTATTTATAAAATATTGGCCTCAGAGTCATTGCCTTTCAAAAACAAATATTGTCAATTTTCGCTAGTAAACTTTAAAACTCATCAGTGATCCAGACTTAGATCTGTCAAAAATTTTAACATTAAAATACAAATTACAAATAAAGAATTTTAAAAAAAAAATGTTTTTCTCTTGTATGATAAGATTTCTACTCCTCAGTTCCAATTTTGAAAATTAAAAGTTCATTAAACTAAAGAAAAAAATTACGCATTACGCAGGAATACAATTTCAAATCAAGCATGTACCCATTTACCGACAACCGAAATTACATAGTATGTATAATAATGTTTTTTTAATATTTAAATTAATAATTGACATTTTCTAAAAGAAAGTTGTTTAATCACCATTGAGATATCATCAGGGAAAGGAGAGGGGGAAGTTTCATGGCCGACATTATTCTGTCCGAAATAACCCTTTGGAGTTATTAAAATTTTCTTTTTAAGGATATAATATTAAAATGAAGACATTTGCATACTTAATCAAGTGCGCTAAACGACTATAGGGGCGCTTTGTAGGAAAAAGGGATAATTAAAGACGGTAATTAGTTAGGAGTAAGTTCTTAAGAAGAAACATCAGTTATGGAAGAAGAAAGGTAGGATAGGTAAGAAATAGAAAAAAGTGGTAAGAATTTAACAAGGTGTAGTAACAAAAACGCTTTTTTTATAAAAGTTTAAGTTGATTTACCGAAAAAATTGATGTTGGTCAAAGAGCGAAATTTTGTTTTATAGTAAGTAATAATAATAATAATTTGATAATTTATAGAGCGCCGTTTTTGTGAAAAATCATCTCAAGGGCGCTGTACAATTTATTCAGAATTCTTAGGTTCTATCTAATTTTACCATTTACAAATGGATACAGAGTAGTTGGTAGGTAGGTATATAGGTACACAAATACGATGAACATGTATATAGGTAAATAAGGCATGTTCAGAAAGTATTTTTTTTTGTTTTTGAAAAAGTGAATTGTTGATACACTAGTTGACTATTCTTTCCAAATAATCGCCATCCCGTTTAATGCATGTGGTGCTCCTCTAGAAATTCTCCCGCCAGCTCCTTCCCCAACTTCAGAACCACTTTCAGCACCTGCTCGTCGGTTGAAAATTTATTTTCATCAATATATGCCTTCAGGAAGGTGAAAAGATGATAATCTGAAGACGCCAAGTCAGAGGAACACGGGTGATTGATTCAAAACATCTCAACCAAATGAGTTCAAGAGCGTATTGGTGGCTAAGGCTGTGTAAGGACGGACGTTTTCGTGAAACAAGCACACTACTTCACTGGTCAGCATTCCCCTCCTTTTCTTTTTAATGCTCCTTTTGAGTTTTTTTAGGGTATCACAATATTTTATTTATTTATTTATCTATATAAAGTATATTTACGTTGTTTTTTATACCTGTCTCACTAGGATATACCTGTGTCGAGACAGGCGTGCATTGATGGTCTCAACCTGAGGCAGAAATTCGACCAAAATGAAGCCTTTTCGGTCCCAAAACACCGAGGCCATGATTTTTTGCTAGAAATTGTTGTTTTCAAGTGGTGTGACGCCGCTTTGACGACTGTTTTTTTCCAGGCAAGTAATGAGTCACCCACTATGATCTCCAGTCACAATATAGTTCAGAAATCTTAACCTTTTTTCTTGTAGGTGTTATTCCTTTCGTGAGTAAAAAGCGGATCACAGTACTTGGCGGGATTTTTTTCACGTAACTGGACACTACAATGTTCCTGCGATGCTCGTTCTGGTCAGGAGATTTCCGTCTACCACTCAGTGTTACCAACCCCCAAAAAACTAAAAACCACCGCCCGTTATATTCACAATAGATACACTTACTTTCTGAACATGCTAAGTAGATTCAAGCATATTGGTATCAGTGGTGGTCTGTGCGTTTTCAGTAAGCTAGAATGTTCTGATAAAGTCATCAAATGACTAATCAGTGCCATTTTATTTTTTGACAGTCGAAAGTTTCCCGTTTGTATTCAATTCTAATTCCTTTTCAGCATTTGAACAAATTGTGTTCAACAGAAGAGGACAACTATCATGTTAAGCTTGTCAGCTACAATTGGATAGAAAGCTGAAACGCACTTTGAAGGGACCTTTTGATGACAATGTTACATGTTGAAGAATTCATCAAAAATCAATTTTATTATTAAATTTCTGATACTATTCAAGTACTATGAAACAAGTAACCCATAATGGAATGTTAAGAGAACTTCAATAAAACTTTCAGAGAACTTACATATTAAAAACGAAGGTGTATCAAAAATAAATGGTCACATTTAAGTTTAATTGGCTAACCTTACCGTGCTAATGCATAATACGATCAGTATGACATTTTATTTGAGGTATAAGTTGGCTGACATTAGGGACACTTCGGTCGCCATTTGAGGCATCTAGCTCGGCTATAAAACCATAAAACAAGCACTTATTCTAAATTGCACCATTATACATGACACATTGCGGTTTCGCTCTTTCAAACAGTATCCTGGACATTATGCATAGGACATAATAATGTGTTTGGTGGAAATTAATTTGCAAGCGTTGGGGAGTTGAATAGATTATTTGCATAAACTGACACTTTGTTGAGCATCCTTATAAACTTGGGACAGAATATTTCAGTTTTTACTTAAGGTTTACTTAAAATTCTTCGTGATCTGCTCTTTCATACAATTAGGCTTGCAAATACAAAATTGGATTGAATCACCGATACCAGAATATTGTATTTGTTAGCCTTACTTGAAAGAATTGAGTTTTTAAATATTTTAAAGCTTAATTGAATCATATACCTGAGCGGGCCATGTCATGTGTTTGATTAATAGAAGAGTATGTATGAGATGATGTATGAAAGTGAATGAGGCAAATAGTGTGTGCCAAGACCGAGTTGCTTGGCCGTCGTCCTCTCTGCCTACCTCTGCGGGGAATATTATGTTTTAATACCGCAGAAAGTTTCAACTGCTCCCTTCTGCCTGGAGACAGTGAAACTATGACATTCCCAATTGGATTATGTTGTGAGGTTGAATGTAGTGGGAAAGGGAGAGGTAAAGAGAAGGGGAAGGAAGTTCCTGGCTATTCAGATCTATTCACCAAACACGGATAAAGCCATTTTAAGCAACATTTCAATTCTGAATGGTAGTCTTTCACGATACAGAAAGTATCTACCACTCTGGAACTATAATATGTTATAACAAATTAACAAAAAAATTATATTTACTTGCGCACGCCGGTATTTGAACCCGTGACGTCCGGATTCGTAGCTAAGGATCATAACCACTCAACCACAGGGGCCGTCAACGGTACATTTACGGTATGTTGGCGGTATGTTTGTGGTATGTTCCACAGCGGTTGATACTCTCAGATTCACCTTGATGAAAAACCGTCATTCAAAATTGAAACATTCTTGAAATGGCGTTAACCAAGTTTAGTAACCAGATCTGAATAGCCAGATATCTTCTAACCGTCTCCTTGCTCTTCCTACTCACATCAGTCTCACAATATACCTCAACCGGGGATGCCATAGTTCTACTTACTTCAGACATTTGGCACTTTTATGCAGTAGGTAGGAAATATACACTCCTATCCTAAATATTATAAAGGTTGTACATTTTTTCTCTCTATTTCACAAAATGGACCAAAAATGTTCTATTTGATGCAAAAGTCTTCAGTATATAATTTTATTGTAAAATTTTTTCAGCATTTGATAATCAATATAAATATATTATAAAAGAAAGTCCAAAAAATCGTGCGGCTCACAAAAACTTAGAAACCAGTCCCGGTACAATCAAGGGAGTTATATGGTGTGGTATATGGTGTGTGATCTCAATCCCCGCTTCAGGATGACGGTTCCCGTTTTTACCTAAAGGGCGTGCTTTTGAAGATATAAGGGCTGGAAGTTTCGCAGTCTTGAAATTTCTAGAACAGTCTTCCGGAAAGTTTTAGAAGGTTCCGTAGAGCTCTAGAAAGTTTTGGAAGGAGTGGCGGAGTATGTCGTGGAATGTGCGGGAATAAGGAATCAGGAACGTCATTGTGGAACATTCTAGAACACTCTCGAATGTTGTCCTGAGCGAAGCCGGGTAACCCAGCTAATGACTTATAAATTTCTTACATATGTATTCAATATTCTTATAGGTACATTAATGTATTACAATTTTCATCACTTTAAAATCTACATCGCTCAAAAAAAAGTCATTAATGCACCCACATAAAACCATTATGTGCTCAACAAACTCTATTAATCTTTGAAAATTATTCAACACAACATTATTTCCCTGCAAGCGTAATTATCGAAAAATGTCGATTATCTCGACCACCCAGTGTCACACATGACATTTGAATGGTCCCATCACTATTTGTCTATAAAGAGTGAACAATGTTTAATCGATCCCACCGGACAATGTAAAATAACGTAACCGATAATTATCTTTAACGTGAGAGCCATTGTTTCCCATAAATGAAACATTTCATAATTTTCTACTACCTGATATTGTGTCTATGGTCTATGGATAAGAATTGTTTGTGGAACTTGATACTTAAGCGCCTACATAACTAAAGTATGAATCTATGGATTAAAGGGTTTGATTAAAGGTTTGAAAAACAATTAAAATTAAGGTGAAATCTTTTTTTTAAAGGTATTTAAAAAAAATATAGACAAACATTACAAGGTTTTTTTGTATTAGCTCCGCACAGGAGGCCCCGAAGAAAATAACTAAACTGATATTTTAATAATTATTATAATTTAACTATTATAAATATTATGGTATTTCATTGAAATAAATAAAGGTTGCCGGCACAGAAAAGAGGTTGGCGGTTAGCCAACTCACGAGCGATCCAGATTAATTGGTATTTTTTTGTTAAATTCATCGCAAGTTGAAAACATAAACCCCAGATTAAAATCAAATAAGAATAAAAATGTAATAACTCAACCAAAAAAAACATTTTTTTATTGACAGGTTTTACAAATACGGTATTTTTGTTGATTTTATTCTCGAAAAAAATTACGATAATTAAGGCACCTATTTTATTTTTATATTGACGAAAAAATTTTCTACAACTATTTAAAATCTGTTTATTTGAATTTTCCGCCGAAACGATAGGTGCGTTTTTATTCGGCAACGTTGGTGACAGTCGCCTTACCAACCAGTGGCCTTATGTATATCATTATGATGCTGTACCTAGTTGGAACCGTTTCGGAATGTGTGATTTTTCAAATCAATCATAATGCATGAAAGTATTAAAAATACATATTTTAAGTACAATAATCAAAAATTGAAACAGAAAAATAAACTTAAGGTATTAAAATACGCCATGCCGACATAATTACTTTATTGAGTTTTCGTAGGTTTACTTAATGTAATCGCTTTCTGTGAAAATTTTAACATGGTTATTCCAGCTTCTTCTCACGAATTCCACTCACCAAGGCTTTGTGGCAAATGATAAATAATTAAAACATATAACTGAAACATTTTAGTGCCAGTGTAGGTAATCCTGATGTAGATATAGTGCCTTAGTTAATAACATAATACCTATGCTTAGCAACTTAATCGTCAAATAAAATATAATGTTGTTTGTTATGTAAATAGGTGCATTGTACATTAGCTAAGATCTTTCACATTTGGTTTATTAATACAGAAATATCTCTGGTTAGTGTTCCAGCTGGGGATTATAACCTTTACGCCAATTGCCCCGACGAACTAAGCTCTCCTACTCGCCGAAAGAGTTATAGAAGTTATAGAAGTCGTAAAAGTTATGAAGTTCGTGAGGTTGTGACTTTCAGACATCAAAGAATAGATCGGATATGGCGGCATCATGAACACGTAACGTTTAGTTTTCTCCCATCTTGGTTTACCATATCAAATTCCTTTAAAATACTTAGTCATGATATTTAAATGATATGGCGCTCAACATACTATAATATATGAATCTCATGTATAGTTTGATATTCATAAAGGTAAATGAATTGGCATGTTATCTTAAGGCTTTTCCTCCCCTGAAGATAAGATTAAATATGGTAGAGGCTGCATTTAGAATAAACTAACTTGAACTTTAAACTTTTAGCTTCATATTACTTGTAATGTGTATTAATTCCAGTGATTAAGAATACTTGAATTGTATTAGGAAACTTCTTTTGACTTTTATCGTAATATTTACAATGAATATTTTACTGGACCAGAGGTACTTTCTTTAGGAGGTTTTAAGTAATTCTGCGACGGCGTACTGCGATACTAATGGAGTCAAGCCGTCTTTTTTTACATTATCTTTACACAGGAGGCCCTGAGAAAAATAATTCCCCTCAAGGCCTTTGTTATCTTTAAGGATGCTACGTAAAGGGTAATTTTAGGAGAGGAAGGAGAGAAAGTTCTAGGAAGGAAAAGAGTATTAGGGGTGGGTAAGAATCTGGGGATCAGGAGTGACGGAAGTATAAATCCAGGGACTCCCTCAACCTTTGTCTCCTGATCTGGCCTGCCATGCAGCTGGTGGGTAAACGCATTCGCCGCCAAGACCCGGACAAACCGCACCCCATGCATCCGGGCACTCCGGCTAAGTCACCAAACGTAAAGAATCACTTGGGGTGACCTATGGCAGGGGTGTTGGTTATAATGGTTATCCAATAAATAGTTCCCGATGGCGGTACGCATACCCGCCTCCCAAATTAAACCATCCGCCTTCGGCTATTAACGTAACCGCCCGTAAATTTGTCAGAACGACGCACGGTAGATGATACTCTTCTAAACTGCTACCTGATATCTGTTGAGATACTATTTATTTATTTAAGGAACATAAACAGTCGTAGTAATAAAATATACATAAGAGGATGGCAAAAAACAGACCAATTATTAATGTTCACAGATAGGTATTTAGAAACATAAAACTGAATGTAAACTAGAACATTTAAGAAAAACGGAAAAAATAAAAACAGAACTAAGCAGCAATTTTAAAAAAATAATAATACAGATGTTATTTCAACAAGTGATAAACATGTTATGCACAACAATAAAATAATTAAAACATTACTTAAATAGATTGCGAAATAGGTATTTGGGTTGGGACGGGTAAGGGGGGGAGAGGGATAAGGGAAAGTTGCCACGCAAGTAATATAAAAATATTAGGTACAATAAATTTAGTCATGAATATGTGTTATGTGTTATTCGCACCTAGAATGTAATACAAAGAAATTCTGTAACGACAGTAACTAGCAGTGAATATGTCAGCAAGTGTGTCTATATGTGCAAGTTTATTATTATAGTAGTTACATGTCCTTTGTATAAATTCATTTTGGTTGGATTTAGTGTTGCATCTATCAATGTAGTAAAGGGTATTTTGTCTGCTGTATCGAGTCGGCGTGTGGAAATTTATTTTATTTAGCAGCTCCGGGCAGTCAACTTTTGAGTTAATAATTTTGTACAGGAGCATCTAATCAGCGACAAGCCTCCTATTGAGCAGTTTCGAGATTCGAAAATGTTTCTCGATTTCTCGATTTCGATTTAAAATTGAGGAATTTGAGAAATCGCTCCTGAACTCTTTCTAACCTGTTAACACGTTAACTATAACTGGTTATCCCCATTAAAGTTGAAAAAAAAACATTACTAGCTGGTCATATGTGTAAAAAAATTCATAATCCTGAAAATCACTTATTATTTAGTATTATTCCTTAATTATTTATTTATCTACACACAACAATGAAAAACAAAAAATGATTGATCATTTTGCGGTCAGTTATCGATCGATTTTGCTATATTTTTTGTATTCGGGTTGTGCGTTCATCATCTTTTATTACAAAAAAAATAGCTCTCAATCCACTTACCTTGTTTTTTGAAAGATAGCTTTCAACACATTAAAAAACACCCTTACTAAAAAAAACCTTTCGCGGCCGATAACCTGTGTTGCTGCAGCAACTAATAATCTTAAATATTATTATTATATAAAATATAACAATAATACATTAAAATAACAACTTTTTCTCTAATTCACGTCCACCAATAGGTAATAATTCCCTTCACGAGTACATGTCAATCACAATAGAAAAAAGAAATGAGAATGACATAGGTGACAAGCGAGCAATATTTCATAGGAATCCCCAACCGAGAAATGGTTAGAGCTAGGAACTAAAATAAAACAACAGAATTTTTGGGGAATCCCTGACCAACCGAGCCATAGAACTACGAAAATATAAATAACAGACCGTGTTCATGTATAAAATATTTTTGTGGCAATATTCTTCCTTCGTAATTTTTTTCCACGGTCGGGTGTCACCCCCATCGGGTGGCACCCGGGGCGGACCACCACACCACCACCCCTCTCCTAGCTACGCCGGCCGCTGGATACATCGCATACCTTTTTTAAAGAAATCTTACATTATTTTGATCAAATGATGATGTAGAGCGAATGAACGAAGAAAGGAGTGTACCTAAGAAGAATGTACGACGCAAATGCGAATGGTAGAAGTCGGGGACGCCCAAGGAAGACATGGCACGATCAAGTGAATGAGATACTTGGGTCGGGCCTTGTCAAAAGTCAGAATAATAGAAGAGAATGTATGAGACGATGTATGAATGTAAGTGAGGCAAAGAGTGTGTGCCAAGACCGAGTTGTTTGGCGGTCTGTCCTCTCTGCCTACCTCTGCGGAGAAACGGCGTGATGGTTAGTTGGTTAGTTAGTTAATAAAAAAATCATTAATTGTTTTTATGTAGTACCATATTTAATTTTTTTAAACTTAATTAAAATTAAATTTTATAATGTTATTGTCAAGTTCTGCAAGAATTTTAGTATGTATTTATATTACAGCTGTTTCCGTTTACAATACCTACCATTTGAGAATGGGTTTGAAAATGATCTTGTAAACCGAAACAGCTTTAACAAAAAACATACTAAATTACTGGCAGAACTTGATTATAAATTATTTTAAAGAACTTGATTTTAAATATTATTGTTATATTTTAATTAAATTTAAAAAAAAAAAGAAAAACAGTTGGTAAAAAATAAAGGTAGAATTCCATTTGAAGTTTCCAGTTTTTTGAAGTAAATAAATGTAACAGTTAAGTACATGTTATTGTTTATCCAATTAGTTCACAAAACTGTAAAAGAATACAAAAAGATTTTATGACGAAAAAGAGTATCTACAAATAAAAGTCTCTCCACTTTGTCGTACCTACACCGCAGGGCGTGTCCGATTCTCGTGCGAAATCTCCAACATTCTCGACCTTTCTTACATTAAGTGTCACTTGGTATGGCGTCTCTTTCTCGGCTTTCCCAGAACACGCCCATTGGTGACATTGCGCCGGACACGCCCCCCGCGACACGGCCGGCCAATGGCGGCGCTCCGAGCTTTTCAAATTTAGAACGTGAGCTTTTCAAACGTCAACGAAGGACCGAGGAAAGGGAAATTAAGATAAATATGTATTTTTTTGTGTGGGCGGGTAAAAATGAACTTCTAAAGACTTTTCTCTACCTTCAAAACATTCTCCAATTACGAATCACGCGAATTTCATTTTTCAAATTCAATCTTGAATCACTGAAAAAATAAACTCTTTAAGCTCAAAATTTCCTTACTTGCCGATGAAATTGATCAAAATGTAAAATTATTTCTTGAAAAAACATTTGTTTGCATTAGCTCCACACAAAAGGCTCTGGTGAAAATAATTTCTCTCGGGGCTTATGTCATCTTTGGGGATGCTGTATGGAGGGTATTTTTAGGTAAAAGAAGAAGAGGAAGTTCTGGAAAGGAAAAGGGTATACGGGTTGGGTAGGAACCTGGCGGCAATTTGTCTAGGAGTGACGGACGTATGAAACCATCCCTCCTACTTCGGTGCAAGGCGATGGGTCGAGAGAGACCAACTAAAGAGGTCTAGGTTAAGTCTCTCCTAACCCGGCCCGCCATGCAGTAGGTATGGGTAAACGCATTAGCCGCGCCAAGATAAAGTAAATATCTTTTTTTGCGATTAATATAAAAGAAACTGAAATTGCCACATTAAACAATAAAACCACATCCGAAAAAGGGTTTATAAGTTGGAGAGTTTGCACTTGAAAGTGTTTTTTTTTATAAACCTAATACTTTATTTTTTTCTAGGCTTATTAAAAGACTTAAACAGTAAAAAAAAAATTGAACGGTGTTTTTAAGGGCCGAGATATGTTCTACACGCAGTATTTAATTAAAGCATCCATAATACTTCTAAGCGATCAAATTTTCAAAACAATACTCATGATTTTTTTATGATTTTGCATTATTTCGCTTGGCTTCATCTTAATAGGAAAATAATTGTAGATAAGTTTTAAAAAGCACAATGGAGCAATGGCATATTATTTATAATACTTTAAGAATACTTAATAACAATAAGTTAATCAAAAAGTGTTCAGAAATTAGTGGTAATTTCCAAAACGAAATAATAAACTATATTTAAGACATTTTTGCATTTAACATTGAAAGGCCATTTTTTGTTTCTAAAATGTACGAATCTAATTTGCACATTTACCATATGTTACATCAAAACCAAACAATATCTATTTCACGGATCAAAATTTAAAAAAATCGAGATATATTCTTTTCTTTTTTTGTTATCGAACTGTCAAACTCGAATGAGAAAAACAAATATTAAATACAAAAGCCCGTAACTTGGTGATGTATTTTTATATGATAGAGCTAACAATAAAAAATCATAATTTAATTACAGTGAAACCCTCTTAAGAAGTTTTCCAAGGGACCGGAAGAAACAAACTTCTTAAGCAGGAAAACCTTATATGTGGGAAAAATTGGGCCAATATAGAGCCGAGGGACCGAAAAAACCAAACTTCTTAAGCCACGAAACGTCTTAAGAGAGAACTTCTTAAGAGGGTTTCACTGTATGTATAATGCAAGAAAAAAGTTATAGCGGAAACGAGTATCTTTCATTGGTTAGTTCTGTGGGTCTTTAAATATAAAAAAAATGACAACGTTAACTTTGGGTCGTGCTAAAAATGCGTTTTAAATTTTACAACTATGTACGAATGTATGATGAATGGTCGTTAATCAGTTGAATACATTTAACTATATGCGTATCATTAAAGGGGTGTGCGTAACAAAGTAATTTCTTTAGAGTACGTAGATGAAATGCCGTTTTTAAAATTTCCCTGGATGATTATAATTTATAAATAATAAAGTGCCTAGGTGGTTTTTCGTAAAATGATTTAGACAATTTGTTTTTGTGGTCAAGTGTGCAAAATTTCATCATTCTCGAAGTAAATCTATGTATAACAAAAACAATGAAAGCAAACCAACAGATACTATTATTTGTGTATTATATATACCTAGAAGATAGATTTCTATGAACGAAATCAAAAATTAAATTCTAGAAAAAGTTTTATTTCAAAGCAGTCACGTTTTGAGTGAATCCATTAGTAAATTTTCCAAAAAAAAACAAGTTTCAACCTTCAGACATTTATTTATCAAAAGTCTAATCCAACATTGAAATAAAGGAATCTATAAACGTTATCTCTTCTCATTTTCTTGTTATGGTTCAAAGCCTTCCCCAGTTCACAGTCCGTCCACAGAATATTCGGCGCCACCAGACTGGAGACTGCCTTAGCTAAAATCAATAACCTCTGGCCAGACGGTGTTTAGCGTATTACGTGTTATAGCGATTTTATAGCGGATTGCCATCTTATTATGGCTATAATAAACGACTACTAGCTATAATATACTACTTCTATACAGCTTTTCATCTTAACTGTTTAATTAAATTCACATCATGTAGTGTCCCGTTATTTTCTTTTCACTACAGTGTCTAATTGTCTCTATTTAATAGTACAGTGTAACTGAAGTACATCGGAACATAAGCAACTATGCTAAAAGTGCTAGAGAAGTCTCACTCGCTAAAAGCAGACATATATTATATATATTAATATAATTTTATTTGATTAATTTGTGTTATTTCACAATTAATTCATTAAAAATAATATATAGTATATTTGCGGCACGTTCCAGAGTGGAAGATACTATCAGTATCGCCCTGGTGTAAGACCACCATTCAGAATTAAAACGTTGCTTGAAAATAGCTTTAGCCGTGTTTGGTGACCAGATCTGAATAGCCAGGTACTTCCCAACCTTCCTCTCCCCCACCTCCTTCCCCTCCCCACTATCTTCAGCCTCACAACATACCCCAATTGGGGATGGCATAGTCTCACTGGCTCCAGACGGGAGCAGTTGAGATTCTTGTGCGGTATTCACTGTAAAAAAAAAATATATATATATATCAGACATAATTTCTCTGTTTAAAATCATAAACAACATGTGTGATTCATATTTAATTCAAATTAATCTGGAGCGACAACGTCCTCAAAGATATTTCCACCTTATAGATTGTAAACTGGAGAGAGCTGGCACAAAACCGTGATGAGTGGAGGAAGACTCTTGAGGAAGCCAGATGGGGCTGTAAAGCCAAGAGTGATTTATTTATTTATTTATTTATTTATACTGGGTTTTACAGATGTTTACACTTACATGAGAACAATCCAGTTATAAAACTCAGTTATTACACAATTATAAAAATCTACAATTACATACAATTAAATACAAATAAATACAATTAGAAAAACAAAAACATCACACATAAAAATACAGAATTATATACAAGGTCACTCAAGTAACACATTGCAATGAGTGGTAAAAGACATATGAAATACGCGAGCATGCATAAAAAGACAATTCACACAACATAATTAGTTAGTACTTTTTAACAGCGCTAGAACTTTTTTTTTAAATCCGTACAAATTGTCAACGAAAATATCCACATCAGCGCACTCTATCTTGTTATACAGTCGACACATCTGGGTCAGAGGGCTAAAGTAGGCGATATTATTTTTAAATGTATTCATATGAAAAATGTTATGGCGTCTTAAACAATGGGAATTGGGGACATTAATTTCAATACTGTTAAGACATAATGTAGAATCAAGATGGCCGTGAATAATTTTATGTAAACATATAAGATCAGTCAATTGCCTTCTAGATTTAAGTGTATCAATCTTGAAGTAATCACGACGTACATCGTATGATCTGAGATGGTCGTGTAGTCCACATTTGAAGGATAACATTCTTAGTAATTTTTTTTGAACTGACTCTACAATGTTTTCATATTTGCAGTAATGTGGATTCCAAATAGTGCTTCCATATTCAAGTTTACTTCTAATTAAGGCATTGTAAAGTGTTAGAATTGATTGAGGATCTTTGAAAGGTTTACATATTCTGTGAATAAATCCCATCATTTTTAATGATTTGCACTTAATGTTGTTAATATGTACATCAAATATGAATTTAGAATCAAGAGTGATTCCTAGATCCCTTATTGAAGAAACTTTTTTGAGAATAATATTATTGATAACATAAGAAAAATCCTTTATAATTCTATTTCTAGTAAAGTTTAAAATGTAACATTTTTCAACATTTAAGTGCATATCATTGACAGTACACCAGTTATTGAGTGTGTCGAGGTCATTCAAAAAAGCATAATCACAGTTTAATTTCGAGCCAAGGTCATTTATGAATATAAGAAAAGGTCATTTATGAATATAAGAATGATGATGATGAATCTTAATATAAGAGAAACCCCGAAATCTTCGAACGCTTATCGTAGTAATATGTAATTTTTAAAACCATCATTAAGAATGATTCGGTTATATAATAAACACTGCGATTTTTGTATATTTAATCGTGAAGACGTGGATATATTTTCGAATTCGATCACTTTTCGGAACTTATACTCGCATATTATACCTGATGATCTCCTCACTTAGAGCCACTTTGTAATTCGTATATCATGTACCTACTTACGCATTGGCTCCATAATATGTGTACATATGTATATGCATATAGTGTATACACGTACGCGTATACAAATATGTAGATGTTGATATTTATTGTGAAAGACTGGAGAATTTAGGACACTTTAGGGCTGGAGAATGTTTATGAAATGACCTTTACAAAAGTTTACAAATATTTTTTTTACATTTGTGTTAATTACAATGTCACGGGCAGTGAAGATGGTGTAAATAAAAGTTCTTTGGGGGACGATTTTGTGTGATTTTATTATACACTTACTTTATTATAAACTATGGACAATTCAGCTCGTATTGTTCAGATCTACGTTAGATGCTATTTAAAGGTATCCGTTATAAATGATTTTGTGACAACATTTTTCTTTATTATTTGACTTTCCGGACGATGAGAATCGACTTTTTTAACGATTTATCGGATTGACTTTGGACCTAGGAAAATTTTCGCCTACAGCACTTTGATTGATATGGGATATTTGATTGGGTTCCGTTTTTCAGGGGTACGCGACAAGATGATATAATAGAGGGGGTGGGTGATGGTGAGAAAAATGTGCTTGAAAAGTAGTCAATGGGCCAAAAAGTTTGGGAACCTCTGGTCTAAACTATCAGAATCCAGAGGACCATTACATCCTTGAAATGGGTGGTTATGTTTTAATGCTGAAAAGTGTGTGGAGGGAAGAAGTTGCGATAGGAAGGCTGGGAAGAATCTAGGTGTTCAGATCTGATCATTAAACAAGCCTGAAGTCATTTAAAGCAGCGTTTAGATCTTAATTCAAGGATCTTAACCGCTTGACCAAGGAGTTTCTTGATGAAAATTATTCATTTTGGGAGGTGGCTAAGGGTACCGCAGCCCCGGGAACCAATTATTGGAAACCACCAGAGATCATCCCAAGTGGTTTGATACGTTTGGTGACTTAGTAGGGATGACAAACCTCACCCCATATTCCGTAGATTGCCATAGATTTCACACCCAAATTCCTACGTCTTTCTAAAACTTAAAATTTAACATTATTTTGAAAAAAAATCTTTTTTTTAGGCATTCCTAAGGATTGAACGTAAATATTCTGTGTTCTAATGTGTGTAGGTAACTACCAAAACAATCTATTAACATTTTTGTTATGTATACATAATTCACATGCAAATGTGGTTAAGAGCCATTAACCAGCGGCCGAGAATTTGAATTTCGTCGAACGATGATCTTGCGATTGTACCCTTTCAAGTGCAGAGGGCGGTTCCGATGAGAAAGATCAACTATTTTCCATACCAGCATTTTAACATAATAACTCAATATCGATTTTATTTCACCCAAAATTTAGTTTGATAAATTACCTATATTAAAAAATGCTGAAACTCGTGATTAAAATTAAAATTACGTATTTTTTGTAATTATATACTTTTTATAATCATAAGTATTTATAATTTTTCAATAATGTCAATTAAAATAAGAATAAATAAGGGCGCGGATTTTTTAAAATTATTTCATTTGAACTAAAATTAAAATTCTGAAAAGTAGCTTTACCAAATAATTTATTGATTTATTTTATTGCCTGATTATACATATTACGTACATACGTATGATTTGAAATGTATGTTTTATAATACAAAATTTAGTTTGAAAATTTAACAAATCTGCGAACGACCTACGGTAAAACCTTATTGTACTAAAATTAAACAATTTTTCTCAAAATCTAAAACCTAGACTTACTAAAAAAAAGAACAGTCTTTCGAAATCAACTTATCATTAAATGAAACAATGTTACTTTGTTTGAACCACTTGTATATTTGTTTGAAGCCGACCGGTTTCGGAACGACCGTTCCTTCCTCAGGGCAAACATATACTGCCCAAGCTCAGGGCAAGCATATGTTTGCCCTGAGGAAGGAACGGTCGTTCCGAAAGCGGTCGGCTTCAAACATACAGACACTTGTAGAAAAACAAGCTTTTTACAAGCGCCAAAAAAAACATAATGCCTGTTTTTAGGGAAGAAACAAATAATTGTAAATCAATTCCCATGTCAAAGTTAATAAAGATTTTTCATTTCTCTATATTAAACTAAACAAATATACAAGTGGTTCAAACAAAGTAACATTGTTTCATTTATCTATAATGGATTGCCACAAAGTTATAGCTACATTCAAAAGTATACAATTTATAATTTTTTTGTGAAAAGACTTTCCGGTTTTGTCTGGTTATTCCCTCTTAAGTTGAATTGAAACGTTGCTTGAAAATGGCTTGGTTTGGTGACTAGATCTGAATAGCCATCCCCACCTCCTTCTTCCATATCGCCTTCTCCTCCCCAGTACCTTCAATCTCACAACATACTCCAATTGGATATGGGTCTCCAGATTACAGGCGGTTGGGAGCAGTCGGGACTTTGTGCAGCATTAACTACCAAGTCAGTAGTTATGGTTTTTAAAAACAAAAACGAAACCATCCAAACACCCTCAGTATGGTTAGATGACAGGAAAATGAATGTTTATCACAGCGTTAAGTACCTGGGACACATCATCACAGACGACCTTAAGGATATCGAGGATATGGAAAGGCAGAGAAGAGCGATATCTGTTAGAGCGGGTATGCTGTCAAGACGTTTTTACCAATGCAGCCCAAAAGTAAAAAGAATATTGTTCAACGCTTTCTGTACCTCGCTGTACACATCAGAACTGTGGGTTGACTACACTGCATCCCAATGGAACAAGTTAAAGGTTGCTTACAACAACGCATACCGTCAACTTTTCCGCCTACCGAGATACTGCAGTGCTACGGAAATGTTCATGGAGGGACGAGTGCACACTTTCCGAGCACTTCTCCGCCACCGCATGGGAAGTTTATGGCGCAGACTACGCCAATCGAAGAATGCAATCATCACCGCCATGACTACCTGGTTGGAGTCCCCCCTGATGGCCCTTTGAAGACGGGAGACTATGAAATACCCTCCGTAAATAGCTGCATGAATTAATTTTACTGTTTATTATTATTTTTCTCATGTTTTTCATGCTTATTCGCTTTTTTTTTAAATTTATTTATATGTTGTTATTTACTTTATTTTTATTTTTAACATTAACCCATTTTTGATTTCAAAATATGGAATGTATTGCATTGCACTACCCCTGCATACATTCTGGAATAAATATTATTATTATTATTATGAACATAAAAAAGGACAATCATAATTATGTGGATGTTTAATTTTTATTGTTAACTCTTCAATTTTCAATGTCATCTGTAGGTAACAGAAGTTTAATATTTCTTCCTAACACATGGAAATTTTATTTTTAAATTTTAGTAAAGGCAAGTAGTAACTCTATTAGTTTTTTTTTAAAATATGAATACCGTACAAGAGTCCCAACTGCTCCCGTCTGAAGTCAGTGAGACTATGGCATCCCCAATTGGGGTATGTTGTGAAGCTGAGGGTAGTGGGAAGGGGAAGGAGATTGGGAAGAGGAAGGTGAGGAAATACCTGGCTATTCAGATCTGGTCACCAAACACATATTATTATAAATAAATAAATTGTGAAATAACACAAATTAATAAAATAAAATTTATTTGCCACGCCGGGATTCGATCACGCGACCCTCGGTGTGCTAGTCAAGCGCCTTACCATTGCACTACGCCGGCCGTCAACAATGCAATAAGAAAAATGCTGTTTCCTCTTCAGATTCTTAACTGTACAATGCCCAGTGTCACCTGTAGGTGACACACCCATAAATAAGGGGGGGGGGGGGGGGTAGTATATTTATTTTTAAATATTTTTTTGTGTTTACCATATATATGTAAGCTATTTTATTTATAGAGAAATGAAAAATCTTTATTAACTTTGACATGGGAATTGATTTACAATTATTTGTTTCTTCCATAAAAACAGGCATTATGTTTTTTTTGGCGCTTGTAAAAAGCTTGTTTTTCTACAAGTGTCTGTAAATAAATGTATGTAACAAAAAATTAATAAGAAACAAATTGAAAATGTGATTCATTTGTGAAATTTGTACCGTTGCGTTGACTGTAAATTACCCCTAAAGGTTTCTTCTACAGTATTATGTTCCGCCATGAAGGGTATGTGTGTTACAATTTACCCCGAGCAGAGTGTGCCCGCGACCTCCCCAGCCCTTAAGTGGCCGTCGTTATTTTTCTCTGCCACCCCCGACGGGGAAGCCGGGTGAGGAGAGGGGGGGGGGGAGAAATCCAGGATATAATCGATACTGCGGCGGGGTGTGCGGGTATGTAGGTCACCCGGCGAAAGGAAAAATCAACTAATAATAGATCGAGTACAAGGGTACTATAATAATTTTATTCAATTCATTTTCTTTATTATTTAAAAAATATATACGTGTTTAATTTAACAAAAAAATTTACGTAACTTATTTAGGCCCGGAATATGAGTTGATTTTAAGCTCGACTTGGTTGGAAGATCGGGCTTAGCGCGGCTTGGAACATAATCCGAGGATCAATGGCGGTCCGTGAGTTTTTGGGCTAAAGTGCTAAGATTGAAAAATACGATGTTATTGATGTTGTTGTAGCTGAAAAAAAACATTTTTAGCCGCAACAACATCAATAACGTCGTATTTTTCAATCTTAGCCCTCTAGCTCACTGAAAACTCACGGACCGCCACTGCCGTACATATAGATATACGGCAAGTTTAGATATCAGCAGTATTACACAGATTGTCTACCAATCTAATACAGGATCGTGCTTGTTTTCCTTTGTAAATCTTCTTTAGCCCACGTTTCGGACATCTTTGCAGTGTCCATCATCACGGCCATAGATAAGATAATGGGTATATCTATGCTTTCTACGGTCATCGGGGGATTGCGACACACGCAATCTTTCAAAATGTCGATGACAGCAGTTTATTTCAGGTTCCTTAAATAAATATATATTTTTTTTTTAAGTGGGTTGATTTTTCATGAAGTTCCTTACTTCGATCAGTATGGTGCCATATGGGAGGATACTAATTAAAAATAGTATTTATTTTGCCGGAGTCGTGCACTGTTTATGAAATTCACCGCTTAGGCTTTTTTCCTTCCGGACCGCGAGAGCGCCTCTTTTTAAAAACATCTATTTGAATTTAGATTTTGTTTGTTTGAATAAATGAATGCGTGAATGAAATGAAATCTTGGCAGTGAAAAATAACCCATTTCCAGACATCCGATCGAGCTGAACTCGGCAGATAGATTATAGACCCTTTGTCGATGACAATGCATTCTATCAACTTTTGGTGGCAATCACGCACACAGGCGGATGCATTTCTCTAAAATTCGATGACATTACAACAGTTAATACACGCAATAAATGTCGGTCTTATCCAATCGGGATTTAGCTTAGTTCGTAGTGTTGTTTACTCCAGTGCCTTGGTAGGAAGGTTCAATCCTCGATAAATAAATAAATAAAAAATCAAGTTTAGAAGAAATTTTAAAATAGGTGTTTGTAACATTTACATAAGCCATGCCTTCTTTCCGGGTCTTCACATTTGGAATTTAATAATAGAATATCATTCTACTTGACGTTCTTAACTGCATGTTTCAAGGATTTAGCTCATTGTTTATTTTACCTAGTAAGAATTAATATAATCTTATTTTGACACCATGCATAACCTTATATTTATCAAGCAATATGAAAGCCATCTCCGAAAACAAAAGACGCGATTTATATCCGTTTGAAGAATCAAATAATAATTGTCAAGAAAGATCGTTCCGGATTTGCTCCAGCCAATTTAATATCGCCACGGTGCGCGGTGCGCGTCTCCGATGTTGTACGGGGATTTTATCTAATAAAGGCTCTGTTCTCAGCTAATTTAATTCGGGGCGACATCACATCGGTGTGATTAAATTTTAATATTTTAAACGCGCGGGACGCTGAGATACGAATCTGGAACCAAGGGCGGCGCGCGAATCAAAATATTATCTGTGAATTAATAACATACCACATATAGATATACTCGTATATTGAAGTGAAAACTTCTTTAGCACCGTTGTGATTTGAAACTCGACAAAACGGAAATGAGCTACACTAAAAAGAGACAAACACATACATCTGTAGAATATAGCCTGCGAGAGAATGAGATAGCAATAAAATATATATTTAAATTACGGATATTCGGTTCCAATACAATACGATAAATCCACAGTCCCACGCAAGTCTCCTTTAGTGTAGGGTATCATTATTCAATCTTCAAACCACTCCAAAATAAGCAAGCAAAAGAAAACGACATCTAGCGACTCCGAAGAAGAAAATATAGATACTAATACGATGACCAAATGTATAGAAAAATGTGCACTGGAATTCGACGACAAAAATACGGAAAAAAATCATCCGTCACATATACAAAAAAAGTGCTTCGTAGTGTCCTTATAAAGACACTTCTACCGGTGTGAATTTGCACACTCCGATTTTTTTTATTATTTCTTTATGATAATGGCATCCCCATTTGGGATAAGTTGTTAGGCTAAATGGAGTGGGAGGGAAAGGATTACATATTTTTTAATGTTACCATGCACCCCAACCGAAATTATAATCATCGCTTTATTTTGAAAATCACGTATAATCTGAATTTTCAACAAATCAGTACTTACCAATTTTGAAAATGGCAATTAAAATAACTCTATCGCCTGTCTGAATTCTCCAAACCAACCCTTCTAATTTTGAAAATGTTTACAAGGCCACAGTTCTACAATTCATTGAACCGAAGTTATAGCTTTACTTAACGAGCTTTACTTCTTCTAATTGTCTATTTATAAGTTAAACAATATTTTTTCTTTTCTCGTTTCAGAACGTAGTAAAATAACATTTGAAAAACACGAAAATTATCACTTAAAAAGGCTAAAGTAATATTGTTCTTTATAGTTGATGTTTATTTGCAGAACAATTTTGTTTAATTAAAATACTTCCGTGGTTTAAAATTTCTTTGAAAATGGCGAAAAAACTTTTAGTACGTAATTATTATTTGTTTGCAGACCAGGAAGAGACCCTGATATTTATTTTCAATTGTATACTTACCTACCTACGTAAATTTACTTTACATGAAAATGAATTTTTGGTTGTATTTTTATATGGCTGGTTGCGTATTGTTTACCCCTGACAACCGATCTATTATTATTTATTTTATTACTTTTATTTAGTTACTAGCTGGGTTACCCGGCTTCGCTCAGGACAATAAGATAGTGTTCTGGAATGTTGCACAATGATGTTCCCGATTTCCTATTCCTGATCATTCCACGACATACTCCGCCACTCCTTCCACAACTTTCTACAGCTCTATGGAACCTTCTAAGACTTTCCGGAAGACTGTTCTAGAAATTTCAAGAGGGCGGAATTTTCAGCCCTTATATCTTTAAAAGCACGGCCTTTAGGTAAAAACGGATACCCTTATTCCCTAGGGGGGATAGAGATCTACCACATCATATAACTCCCTTGATCGAACCGGGACTCGTTTCTGAGTTTTTGCGAGCTGCACGTTTTTTTGGACTTTCTTTTATAATACATGCCATATTCAAATAAATAAAATGTTACTCCTTACATGTCCTTTCCCGTGCGTTCCCCTCCAGCGTTCCACTTCCACCTTCCCCGCCACCGCTCTCCCGCTCCCCCGTCCCGCAAACCCCCCTGGCACTGCATTTCTTGACTCCTCTCCCGCCCGGCCCGTAGCCGAAACTTTTTTCTAATACTAACAATTTTAAACTCGTGATATCTTTCTAATTAAATATCCGAATTGAAAAATTCAAAAAGGTAAATAAAGGTATTGAAGCTGTCTTGAATATGAAGTAACTTATTTTGATAAGGATTAAAACCAAGATACAAATAAAGAGCCTTTTCAAGCGGCGACATTTAAATTAAATTTTTAAAATAAAAGAATACTTATTGTGGCATAAGCATAATAGTTAGACATATTCTGCTGCGATTTTTTTTGTAAATAATGATGTGTTCTATAAAGTCGTTGTACATTATTTTATTCTATCATCAATAGTTTTCGCAGCGCACGCGATTTAAAGAATATTTTAGGTAATTTTTTTACACCCTGGGTTACATTATTGAAGTTTTAGTAAGGATGCCTATTTTTTTAAAAATATAATATAGCCTATGTCACCCAGGGATAGTGTAGCTTCCCAACAGCGAAAGAATTTTTCAAATCGGTTCAGTAGTTTCGGAGCCTATTCGATGCAAACAAACACACAAACAAACAAATATTACCTCTTTATATAGTGTGTTAGATTTGTACAGTAATTTGTACATAAAGTTTACAAATTGCTAATTAATTATACCTTTACATATTGCTTATTATTTTTTTTCCATTTTGATGTAGCTCCTAAAATACATCTTCTTCCAATTGTTGCAGACTTTAAAGTTTCTGGTAGTGTGTTATAAAACTTCATCCCTTGAACAGTAATTCTGCATATTCTCTTTGTTCTTTTTTTGTAGCCTGATTTCCTTGCACGTCCTTTTGTTATTGTTATTATCTGGAATAATATATAATGAAATAAATAATTTCATGATTAACGACTGTCTTTATTTAAAAACAGTTCTTATTGTTTGAATGAAAAACGCAATTATGTATTATTTACAGTGTTCAGCATTAATTCATTAAAATCCGTCAATATTTTATTTTTTTGGTTTTAATTAGTTTAAAAAAAATCAGGTAGCCTTTTCTAAAAAGATGTGGGTTTTCAATTATTAGTATAAATATTGAATAAAAACAAAGATTACAATTCACACGCGGTAGAAGTGAAACCTTCAGACAACTAAATTAGACAAGAGTGGGGAGGCTACAAAGCACAGCACAAAGAGGAGACCGATTATACAATCTAAATCGTATAGACGCATGTGTTTGTCCCTTTTTAGTGTTGTTTTTTTTTTCGTTTCATCGAGTTTAAAATTATAACAGGGCAAAAGAACTTTTCAGTTCAAAAATCTGGTAACCTTTTCTAGAAAGGTATGGGTTTTCAATTATTAACATTAATATTTAATAACAAAAATAATGTCAAAGTTATTTGGACCTCGTATATGACATAGTGGGCAAAATCTAAAACCAAAACCAGACAAGAAATATTTGAAATAATGTTGCGCCACTGGAGTGAAACGGAATATTTGTACGACTTGTTTATTAGTTGCAGATATGAACGGGCGCCGGTTCAGGGGCGGCGCGCGAATAAAGAATGGAAGAGGCCGGGTTCGAGTCCCGAGGGAGGCCATCTCCTCCCCAGTCAGCTCCAGATTAACTCGTTTGTGCCCTCCGCCAACCTTCCCCTCCTCCCTTCATTGAGTCCTCGCTCTGCCCGACAATCAATATAGTGCACTTTTAATATCTGGAGGGGTGCAATTATTGTTATATGTTTCATATTGTGTTTGTATATATTTTCAAGGCAAATTTTCTTTTGACATTTTTCTTTCCATTAGCTCCATATAAGAGGCCCTGAGGAAAATAATTTCCAACAGGGCATATGTCATCTTATGGGATGTCTTTTTAATAAATGGGAGAAGAGGAAGTTTGGGAAAAGAAAAAGGTATGAGGGGTTGGTGGGAATCTGAGAGTCTTGTGTGTTCATGAGTGACGGACGTATGAACCCATTCCTCTCGGGCGATGGGTCGAGATAGTTTGGCTAAAGAAATCAAAAGGTCTCCCTCAATTATTTTCACCCGATCCGGCCCGCCACACAGTAGTTAGGCATAGATACGCATCTGCCGCCAAGACCATGACAAATCTCACCCCATTAATCCGGGCATCAAGTCAAGGAACAAGTCGGGATGACCTATAGCAAAGGGGTTGGTTATCCAATACCTAAATGGTTCCCGGGGCGGTGGTACACCCATACCCGCCTCCCAAATTGATAGCTGATTACGATTGATTTTATTTATTGCACAAACGACCATCTACTTTATTTGATTCAATCAAAGATCTATTGTAAAAATCGTATAAAAACCGGTAATGCAGTTCTGTCTACTGTCCACATTTGGGAAATGGGTAGATACTAACTAATATTATATGTCACGAAAGTATTCACAAATATCCAACGCAATTTGCGTGTACACAAAACAGCATGTTTTACAAATTAAATAAACTTTAGTATTACCTATCAAAAATCTTAAAGGAAGCCTCAAGTTTTCGCACTTTTCATGGGATACGTGCTAAACATACATGTGAAAAAAAAAATTGTGTACCATGATTATTTTTGTTACTCTAACGACAATATTACTTACAATACAATTTTCTGTGTTTTTCCCACTAGATATATGAAAAATTCATGCGTTTATACGGGTATATTTGGTCAAAGGTTTATACGCATAGTCCCAGGGAGACATCGTATGTGCGTCTTCGGCGATCACCCTAAAAGTCGTTCATAAAAAGCTTCCTTCTCGCGAAGCTTTTTATGAAAACGTAAAAGACAGAATGTCAAAAATGTATTTAATTAACTATATTAACTATTAGTTCTTTCGAATTTTGGTTCTTATTTCAAGTTATAAAAAACAGGAAGAAAAAAGATGCTATGGTATTCATACCGGATGAAGTTTTTTTTAAGACAAACATTCTCGGGTTACGAATAATCTGACAATATTTGAAAATCTCCTACTTCCACCACAGTAAGTGGAAAATTTTGCTTGTGTAGTGATGGAGGACTTAGCCAGCCGAAGAATCGAACACGCGGGTGGGACCCAAAGGCGATATAAACTCAGCCACTGACAGGTACCACTACCACCGAGGTAGACATTTAATATGAATTTCATACTTATTCGTTACTTAATATAATCGTCTTATAATTTAGCCGGAAAAATTATATTATCGTTATAAAGTTTAAAAATTTCTTTCCGGGGCGACTTATTTTCCAATTCAAATGTCACATAATGAAATGGTAAAATGACCACGCAAATAATTGGGTAGTGAAACACGAACATAATCCCCTTCTTTTCTTTTTCTTTATTCTATGACGGTGACCCATACTTTGATATTAGTTTGGTTTTTTTTTTAATTTTAGAAAAATCGTGAAAATATTTAAATATCATAACATTTTGATAAAGTCAAGAAACCTTTCCCATTATCACGAATGTACAAAATTATCTGGATTTATTAAGTAGCTTCTGGACAACCCCGTAAAACGAAAAAAAAAATCTTTTACCTGACCTCTGTTTCCAAATCTCTTCCAATCATACCTTCATCAAAACTCTTCGAAACGCCCGACCATCTTAAGGCCTATTAACTCTTTTAACTACTGTGCTGCCAGACCTTAGAATTTGAATCCACTACTTGCTGAAGACACGAAGGCTGTATTTGCATACAGTACCTGCCTATAGAACTACCTACGGCCGCACGCAGCCAGGTAATATCGCACCAATTTGCAACAACACTGCTCATCATTTATTCAAATCCCTACTATTATTGCAGCCCCGTATGTTCGGTGGAATCGGAGGTATTCTTGGATAAGAACACAGATAATAGAAACAAAGGGAGATATGCTACGTTGGCCGCCAGACCGTGGGCGGACTACGGCGTAATGCGCGTAGTATGAATACGGAAAGAATTCGTTCATTTAGTTGATTTTGTGTCGTAACTCGTAACCGAGCACGGTTTGTGCCCGTTTTATTCAAAATGCCGTCTTGTTCAATGCAACTATGTAAAAATACGACAAGCAATGTGAACTTCAAGATAAATTGAGTTCTATTTCACCGCTAAGTACAAAATTAGAGTGAGTTATCATTTTTTAATGATTATTCAATGTTATAATTGACGTAAGGCCCCGGTAAAGCAAACATCGCCGCGATGACGAAGCTAGTGAGGGGGACGCGAATTCTTTTAAAAACCGGCTATCGATATTTCGTAAAATTAGCAGGGCTATGTAAAAAAAAAGATTTATATATATGCAAACATATTATTTCTTTTGAATTTTTTTTTGTAGATAATTATTGGTTTCAATGCTGATTGGTGGTAGAAAAAAATGCCATTCTTTACTTTTAAAATCTTTATTTTTTATAAAAAAATTATTGTTTGTTCCGCATGTGTACCATTTATCCGATTTTCAATGAAACTTTGCTGATTTTTTGTGCCCGAGCCCGCGGAGTTTTCTATATATAGGAGTATGACGGTGGGCTCTAGCATTATGAAATTATTTCCTTTACCATACATCCGAATGGGATGAAACTTTGGTATTTTGGTGTGGGCACGTCCGTGAAGGTTTATATACATTTAACGGTAACCTCTGGCGTTATGTATATTTTTTGACGCGTGATCAGTTTGAAAAATGTGTGCAATTCATAAAGTTCAGCGGCAGGAAGGGAAGGAGAAGGGGAAGTGGAAGGGAATCCGGGACGAATGATCCGATAGGGAGAGGATTACGGGGGTGGGGGAGGGAAACTAAGGGGGGGGGGTTCGCGGGACGGGGAGAAGCATAACAAAAAAGACATTGGGGTGACATATGACATTGGGGTGACATATGACCATGGGTTGACCTATGATCCTGATGTGATTTACGACCGTGTGGTGACCTATGACCTTGGGGTGACCTATGGCATGGTTAGTCAACAAATGATTAATTTTGCTCGCACCTCTCCATAACTCTTTTCGTAACGCATTCACCAGCTTACTCCCCAAGAAGTTGAAGTAAAACTTCTTTACGCACGCTCGACTTGGGGGGTAAGCTGGTGAATGCGTTACGAAAAGAGTGATGATACGAAAAGTGTGATGCGAACGGTAATCGATGCGAACGGTGATAGGGCGAGGTGAACGGTCGGGCCTTGAAGCACGCTTGACTTAGGAAGTAAGCTGGTAAATGCATTACGAAGTGTTATGGAGAGGTGCGAGCACAAGGAATCATTTGTTGAATAACCATGCCATATAGGTTAACCCCAATGTCGTAGGTCTCCCCAAGGTCGTAGGTCACCCCAAGGTAGTAGGTCACCCCAAGGTCACAGGTCAACCCACAGTTTTAGGTCACCCCAGGGTCATAGGTCACCCCATAGTCATATGTCACCCCAATGTTATATGTCACGTCAATGTCAATGTCACCCCAATGTCATGTGTTCTTTTATAAGTTAGTGAAGTTTTACTTCAGTCGTGTGGTCTAAAGCACACTCGTTTTTTTATAAATGAAAGACAAACATTCCTGGGTAACGAATAACCCGACAATATTTGAAAATCTCCTACCACCACCTCAGTAAGCCGAAAATGTTGCTTCACTCGTGATGGAGGACTTAGCCAGCCGAGGAATCGAACACGGAACGCCTGGGTGGGACCCAAACGCGATGCCCACTCAACCACTGACCGGTCATACTATGATTCGATGTGTTTTCTATTTAGTTTTTACAAAGCATATTTAAGATGAGATGGCTGTTAGACAGCATTCAGAGTGGGATCGTACACAGATGCATGGGACTCTTGTGAAGTACTCAAATACAAAATAAATTAACATTAGTAAAAAATTAGAATTTCTTATTATGGATTTTTACAACAAAAGCACAATTTGAGTGTTATTGTGATTAACATTATTGAACAAAACCAAAAACTGTTAAAATTCTATATAGATTAGAAACAATTGATGTGGATTTGTTACGAATGGGATACGTTACGATTTGGACACACTTATTCCGATTTATCGGTTCTGAGAATAATATTTTTTCATCCAAATTTCAACTGAAATAATTTTAAAATTAAAATAACGATTGCTATCGAATTATATTCTTGCAAGGTTTATTCGTTGTCATTTGAATGTATTGCTAATTGCGAATGCAGTCGAGACGTGTACGCATAGAAATCTGTCCTAAGTATTAGTGCCAACGAAAACGACAAGTTTCAAGTGTGAGTTCGAAAAGGGGCGGATACTTTAGCGTAAGCGAAGGTGTGTAATAGTATTGGTTAGCAATATCGGCGACACGAGGTAGCGCATTTCTAAACGGTTCAAACTGCCTATAGCATATCTCGGGTTTCTAATATCTTTGGATAAGAATATATCCCGTGTATATCTACTAATCAATTAAACACAGGTACTGTTCGGTGCTCTGAAGGAAAAAATCAACCCGTAAAGTTTTTTTTTCTGTTTCCTAATTTTGCTTTCAAATGTCCTTTAAAACTTAAAAAAATATATATATGTATTGGTTTAACAGAGGTTTCAACTTTCCTACCCAGTGAACGGAACCAACCGCACGACCATCTATTTTCATACGTATTTTAAAACTTTTTCTTTTTTTCTTCTTCTTTTATCATTTGACTGTGGTTCGAACCTGCAACACAGTGATCGGAATCGCATTTCAAACTTAAAATCGGTTCCGCGATTTTTCATCCCGCGACAAAATATCCCCCACAAAATATCCTCCGACAAAATATCTACTAAAACCTTACCTAACCTAACCTAAAAAAAATGGGTCAAAAATAATACAGACATCCTGTTAATACAATAAAGTATTGTTATCTGTATTATTTTTGTCCCATTTTACTATTTGTGAACAATAATTTATTAAAAAATAATAAAAATAAAAAATAAAATAAATATAAGCCGACCACGAGACCCGCAGTTGGCACCAGTAGGTGAGTTTGAGCCTTCAGACAGGAGTGTGTAGTTTTAGTATTTATCCACCTACAATATATCTACATTTAAAGTCTTCTCTCTACTCTTTACGGTTCTACACAGAGTCTACACGTTCCCGACTGACCCGAATATGATTAAATACGGCAACATGCACGCAGAAGCTGGGTGCGAAGGATTAAATGTAAGTACAGGGTGGTTGCAGGATGGCTGCAGCTTATTTATGTTTATGGCGTCAGGGTTATCTTCTTCTTAAGACCCGGTATTATACGTTCAAATAGAAGAAAAAGGGAGATATATAATTACGAATGTTAGAGAGAGCGCGCTAATATTAAAAACGATAATATTTAAGCGAAAAATGTGAAAATGTAAGACTCCAAAATACTGTTCCCAACAACAACAGAACTGAGTATACGAAACACTCGCTTGTACCTAGGTTACATGAAGTTAGTAATAGGTACGCAAACTGCACGGGAGCTAGGTACAAGAAGGCTATACTATCAAATATTTTCAATCAATATTATATTATTCATACAATAATATTGTATGTAAATGTATCTCTTTATGTCATTTCTTAACTAAAAGCCACAATTAACTGTTATATCTACTCTTTTTTTATTTCTTATGTAACTATGATTTTGTGACATGTAATCTGTATTTATGGTATTTGTATACCGTTGATATTAAATAAATAAAATCTTTAAGAGACTCATTTAAAATAAAGCAAAAATCTCGTGGAAATGTCTTAAATAGCATTTAAACAAACACTGTTAATTGTTTCATTCATATAACTCGTAAAATAACAGAAAAAAACATGTTTATAATAATTTTCGGAACAGGCTTTGCGATTTGTTTCTATCGAGGCAATTACATGTATTTACCGTTTCAGCATGGCAGAAGTATGGATATTTTCTTCAAAATTTAAAAACTTAAAGTGTTTTAAAAAAACTGTTATAAAACGTTAAAAATTCGGAATGCCGCGGGTCGAATCATTATTTATTTTTTATTATTATTTTTTTTAAGAGAAAATACAGATACAGATGTTAATTGATAAGAATATACAAAACAACAACTAGAGAACTCACCTGCATCCAAACTATTTCTCACAAATTTACTTAAACAGCAGATAAAAACATAGACAAATATTTTTAATCATAAATAGGGAAAAAATTATATGCATTAGAATATTATTTTACAAATCGAGAGATAAGATAAACGCGCAATATACTTAAAAAGTTTACAAATTATTTTTGGAAAAATTTTGATAGTAAGACCAAATATACATATAGAAAAAAAAAGATGTTATACAGAAATTAAAAAAAAAAAGAAAAGTACTTAACATTAAAAACAAAGTATGTCTAAAAGAAACGTACTTAATATTAAAAACGAAGTATGCCTAAGTTGTTGTATTTTGTAGAAAAACCGCCTTCAATTTTCTACTTAAAGTATTGCGTGTTTCATAAAATAAGTCGAAATAATTGAGGATTTGATTTTGACTAAACGATTCGCACATTCTTCTGATAGGATCCCTGACACCAGCATTTGTACGCGTTCGGCCAATGTGGAATAAGCCGTTAAGTCTTGTTACTCTGGGTGGCATTTTGAATTTTATTAGTTTCAGTAGGTCAGGACAGTCAATAACGTGGTTGCATATTTTATATAAAGTCATTAGGGACGTACTATATAAAGTCATGAGGTATGTTCGCCGGTATTGGAGACGTTATAATTCGAGAGCATTTTTATGTACCCCCATTTAGGGGCGCTCATTCTGTAATTTAGGCATTGCAATAAATTTTTGGAATACTTTCAATATTGTCTTTATAGATACCGTAAAGTGGAGTCCATGTGGAGTTGCAGAATCCAAGTTGAGAACGGGCCAGCTTGTAGAGAATGGTGACCCCTACTCCAATTTCCAAGGTGGACAAGGCTCCTTCTAGGAAAGCGTTGATACATTTTTGTTCGATTAGTATGAATATAACGTGCCTTGAATTTTTATAATTTCGTCAGATATGCCTCATATATTTTTTAAGTTTACTAAAATTGAAATGCAAATGATCCTGAGGCAATTATTATTTAATAAATATGTTCAGCTTAGCACATTCTACAATTATAATACCCCGTGTTTTCCACGGTTTTGCGCTATTGTGATAATAAACCTTATTCAACGTCGTAACAAAATGAGCAGAAAATATGTATATATATTTTCGTCCGTTGCGGACATCGGTCAAACGTTCAAAGTCTTCCTTCGGAATCTCCCTGTATTAAACATAGAATTATTTGAACATTGAACACGCGTATTTTTTTCGAATCTAACCGCCATGCCAGACAAAATTGGCTTGGGGCGTAAAACGGGTAGCCGAGTTGTTATTAAGGGCGAGTTAAGCTAAGTTTAGGTTAGAAGACTTAAAGTGAATGAAGGGGAAATAATAAGACGTTGATCAATTGGCCTCTTTGTTCATATTCTATTTTAAAAAATAACAGAGGCCATTAAATTTATGTTTTGCGTGGAAGTCAAAATTTGGGTTCGTTTGCCTTAGTCTTCGCTGTTTTTTTGGTTAATTTATTTTGAAAATCTCAGTCATAGTTCTAAGTTTTTTTGTTTTTAGTTTATCTTTATGGCCAGTGTCGTGTTCATCTTGAGTATTTATTTATTTATTTATATACATATATATTAAATACATTACAAAATGATACTTTGTCTGTCCAACTGGGAAGGATACCCGTTTTAGGACAGCCAAATTGTATATTTAGTTCATAATATTTTTAACAAGGGAATGGTTTCTTTTAAGATATCACAGGAATGAGCCTCTGTCGAGATAACTATTAAGAACATTAAAATTTGTACGAAGCGATGGTTTCTATATGCCTTTGAAAGAATCGCAAAGATGTGTTTTTTTTTTAAAGGTCATTTTGAAGAACATTAATACTTGCATTCAGAGTGGATTAGTGGTTTCTTTAGTGATATCAGAAGTAGGAGATTCTTTCCAACTCATTATAGAGAACATTTACAATTGTATAATTAGGATTTACATATATGACATAAATTCCCAGTGTATTTATGGCTTTAATAAAGTACTACAAATTTTATAATTTCTAAAGTAGTAGAATTTACACATTTATAAACATAATATATGACAAATGAAATTTTCAGGCTCGTTTTGGATAACATTAATTTATTTGGTTGTTTATTTATTTTTTTTATTTTTTATTTTGCGCCCAGAGATCTTTTATATAAATAACTAGCTTTTACCCACAGCTTCGCTCGCATAGTATTAGTGGAAAATTATGGGCATAATTATTGGCGTAATTGTTATTATTCTTGCTATTTTGTCTAATAGAAAATAATTATCGTTTAATAGAAAATTTCAAAATATGAGAATGACATTTCGCAAATAAAAATTCTATTTTAGAAAATATTTAAATTATAGAAATTTATTTTAAGTACCTACTCCCTTTATTAGTATTTTATTTATATTTGAATCCAGAGTAACCTAAAAAATAAGAAAATGACAGTCCACTTCAAACGCTATGCTTTATAGGAACGTTATGCTTTTTGTTCGGAGAATAAACATTTTTAAGAGATATGTAGATATTAACTACGACGCCAAAAAAGTACTCCTTTTAATCACAACAAAGCACTCTTTTTAAGCCTACAATTTGTTTGACGTTTGCAATAACTCGATTTTGTTAGGGACAGAAAACGTATGATACACAATTTCATAACGCCACAGCTCATTCATAACGCCAGAACTTACCAATATATAAAGCCGTTTTTACTCGCAAATAATGTAGCTTTCGATTAGTGAAAGAATTTTTAAATTCCATTCGATATTTATTGCGTCAAAGAGTAACAAACATCCAACCAACCATCCATACAAACTTTCGCATTTATAATATTAGTAAGATAATAAAGGCAGTTCATCTTTACCATGAGAAAAAAAAATAGAACAAATAAAGTTACGATGGAATAAAAGCATTTAAATGAAATAAAAATATGAGTAATAAAAATTTTAAGTTCAGTGAGATATATACTATCAATAAGTTACGATAAGAAAGAATACATACATAATATAAAAATATATACAACAAAAAATTAAAAGTAAGGTGATCATAGGTTTGCAAAATTGCGATAATGAAAACCTTTTTTTTCGTTTTTTGCATACTTTAGTCTTGATTTAGTCTAACATTAATATTTAGAGAAATATGATCTTATTTTATTTATTTGATTTTCTGAAAGTAACAAATGTACATTGAAAATTAAAACTCTTCAAAACAAAATGTCTTGAAATTATTACATAGTTAACTCCCAAGAAATACAATTTTTTTTTTCTATCTTAAAAAAGTATTAAAAAAATAAACAAAAATCACGTTTGGAGCGACTAGGGTTTGCCAGGCGATTTCTATGCCTATTGCATATATTCGTGGCTATATAAGGCACACTAACAATATCCACATTTTAAGCTTGTGACTTCCTCTTAGTGCAATTTGGAAATTCAATTTTCAAGAATACCTACTTAATAATAATAATAACATCATATTTGTAAAGCGCAGTTTTATGTTATTTCACTTTAATTGCCGCTATACTTCAGGTTAATTGTAAGATGTAAAACAAAAAAATTACGTAAATATCCTCTTTTGATCCATTCTCGATGAAATTAGTTATCTTGATTTCCTATGATGTATTTATTTAGTAATTTTGGTGAATTCTTTACAAAACACGTACTCGTTTTTACTTATAACTGTATTTAACACACGTGTGCGGTAGGCTATCGTACTGATGTACTCCTATTTTAAATATTCGTTAAAATATTAAATTTATCGATACACTCACAGCAATGGCCATGTGGTTACAATGGCCTCTTCACGATCCGATTTAAAGCACTGCCTCCAAGACTGCATGCTGTTTCTGCTAATCGGATGGCTCAACCGCCAGCCAAATTATTTAAAAAAATTAACGCGAATATCCTCTTTTATCCATTCTAGATGAAATATTTTATTAATAATGTAAGTAATTTTGATTAATACTTTTCAAAATACGTAATTGTTTTAACTTAAAACCCGTGTGTGCGGTGGGCCATTTTACTGGTGAAAAATAGTTTTAAGTTGTATTAAAAACATGTCTGCTAATATTGAAAAGAAATAAAAATAAGTGTTCCTCCCTCCAAACGATATGTCACGAGAAACGATACGTGGTTGTATAATGTATAACCTCCCCCCCTCCCCCTTCAGTCTCCCTATGAGATGAATGTCACCCCCGGGATGCAGAAGGCAGCAAAGGGGGGAGGGGGACAGCGGAAGGCACGACCTTGTCACCCATCATTTTACTTGCAGCATTTTATCATTGTCCACTCTCATAAGATTGCAGACTCAATGGGGGGAAGTATTGATGACTCTCGTTTGGTGTGATATTTGGTATTATCGTTGCAACTGCGCAAATGATCATTTTTGGGATGAATATTTGATTGCTTAGAAATACTATAGAAGCTTCAATTAAATACCGCAAGTAAAACACATATTGGCCTTAGAAATAATCCAGTATTTTTTAAGAAGTATTTTTGTAAGTCTGTAAAAAAAAGTATTAGGCCTATAATAAATACTTTATAGTGCCAAAATCTCCTACTAATAAATCCATTTTCGGATAAAGTTTTATTATACACTAGCAGACCCGGCCACATGTTGCTGCAGCTAACGAAACACAACGCCATTACCCAACCTTTATAAAATCAACACCACCCACTTGTCAGCTGCCCGCTGCCCGCTGCCCGCTACCTGAATTGAATATTTGAATTTCTCGGCTTTTCTCCACTATAAAAGCATGTATTATACATATAAACCTTCCTCTTGAATCACTCTATCTTTTATGAAAACCGCATGAAAATCCGTTGCGTATGCGTAGTTTAAAACATCTAAGCGCACATACATTTTGAGCGACTACTATGCCGTTTTAAATCGCACACAAATATATTTTCTTTGAATCTCTCGGCTTTTCTCTATTATAATATGGATTTTTCATACATATAAACTTTCCTCTTGAATCACTCTATCTATTGGTGAAAACCGCGTGAAAATCCGTTTCGTAGTTTAAAAGATCTAAGCGCACATATATTTTGAGCTACTTCATTTATATTTATATTCTATGTAATGAAAATGGCAAATGAAGTTAAAAAATAATCGAACAACATTTTTCCAAATATGATTGTGATAACAAGTAAATTTATTTATGTTATATGTGAAGAGACGGTTCCATGCCCACTCAGAAGAAACCAACTCAAAAGCACCTCAGAAAGGTCATTAAAAGCTATGAAAAAATAATTTGAAAATCGCCGGTAACCTTAACCTAACTTAATTATTTTATCATCCCTCTTAATGATCTTTCTGGGGTTGGATCTGAGTTGGTTTCATTCTGAGTTGACAGGTCACCGATGAGACATCCAGAGAAGTACGAAATCTTGCATCTCATAATGCAGGGAAAGATTGCCGGAAGACGGGGCCCTGGAAGAAGGAGAACCTCATGGCTGAAAAACCTGAGACAGTGGTTTGGCCAGTCTACTGTAGAGCGGTTCCGGGACGCATAGCCAACATGATAGCCAACGTCCGTTGAACGGACAGGGCACAAGAAGAAAAAAAGAAGAATCGTAAAGTTATCTCTACCCAACCGTGTGGCGACATAGTTCCCCAGCCTATACATCCTACAAACAAGGGCGCTCTTGGAAGGTGTCACATAAAAAAGTAGTTCTGTGAGCAGGACTTCGCGTAATGTTGGTTACTCCGACTTGTCAGCTAACAATAGTCGCAACGCTCATGCGCTCTGGCTGAATGAATATTTTGACAGGATTGGCAGGATACGAATTGGACAAACAAAATTACAGACAGACAAAAGAGGTCGAGCCAAAACATAACTTTGAATCACTCAGACAATCGTCATCGACAACAATAACTTTTCACCAAGTCGAAAATATAAGAATAGGTAAATGGTTAAAAATGTGTCTGTTACAATCTCCCTCTAGAATTTCACCCCAGCCAACATGTTGAGGTACATTTACAAAATGTGCGGGACATTTATTTTGTCCATTAAATGCTTTCACGGACATTAAGTCCCATTCCAAGTGTTCGTTCCCTCGATTCTTCTCACAATCCGGTCATTAGAATGTGTGTCACGGACTGACATTAAACCGACCTTTAGACTCTTTTAAATGCGGGAAAAGAAAAACGGGGAAACTTTGGAAAAAATGTTAGGTTAAGCGAAAATGTTCCAACTGCACCATTTTAAAATTTCATGAAAACCTGCAATACCACTTTCACCAATCAAAACTGAGCGAACATAATTTTTTTTTTTTACATTACCTTAACACTAGCGGCCCTGACGAAAACAATTCCCCTCAGGGCCTAAGTCATCATTGGGGATGCTGTGTGGGGGTCTTTTTTAGGAAAGGAAGAACAGGAAGTTCTGGGAAGGAAAACGGTATGAGGGGCGTGTAGGAATCTGGGGTGTGGCGGACGTATGAATCCATCCCTCCCATTGCGGTGCAAGTCGACGTTCTGAGAGAGTCCTGCTGGAGATGTTAAAAAAAATCTCCCTCAATTAGTCTCCCAATTCGGTATGCCACGCAGTTGGTGGCCTGGACAAATCTCACCCTATAAAATTATGTGAATTTTTGCAGAGAAATACCTCCAGCTTAATTTTGTTTAATTAAATAATTGAATAAAAATTTTTTAAAGTTGATGATGGGTAAAACCGGTTATAAACGGAGTTGCTGAGTCTGTTCTACATGTATTTCAGTGGATGAAGGGAAGAAGCTAGAGCGTTGGTCCTCTGTCACGAACGCAACACCAGTTCATCGGTTCGTTTCTTAAAAACTCGTTTTTTGTGTAAGGCGGCTCGCGAATGTAACGATTTACTGGCGTCTGATTTCCTCCTAATCATCTGGGCCACTTCAAGACCCGCATTAATAAATCCCTTCATACATCCCCTTCATTAACCCGTCTCACAGCGCTATCCAATTATTGGCGATATACTTTCCCTGTCTTAACGATGGCAGGAGGCGCTCTTATCGGTAATAGTTCAGTTAATAAGAAATAATTCCTAATACTTAAAAATAGTAATATATATTTTAGCTTATAGTTTATGTTGGATCTTCGACTAAATCAGTATATTTTTCAGTCGTTGTTAAGTTTGAAATTGAATTGGTGCAGTTACTGCCCTCTGCAGTTTTTTATCGAGTTTATTTACCGACAGTTAAAAAGTCGACAATACAGGTTTCTATTTTGCGTCCAGATGAGGCTTGTGTCCGGACTGTCAGTTGACAGAGCAGTGTTTATGATCTAAAAAGCCGGTTTCATCGCTAATATTCGAACAATAAACAAAGGCTTGTTTGGCCTTTAGTTAAAGAACGAAGAATCTTCCCCGATATAGTTTGCAATCTGTACAAAATAATTCTAGCAAGTTAAAGTGTTTGATCATGTTTTTAACCTAAAAATTTTGTAAATAAATTAACTCAATTAAAATTCTCGGAGTGTTTTTTAATTGAAGAAAAGACCCTACCAATTCCTAAAAATCGTAATTCTTTAAAATAAGGTGGCTTGGTCATTTCTTTCTGAATGCATCCCGTGTGATCTTACGCACAATGCGGTGGTTGGTTTAATCTCCCTCGTGTCAACACGTCTGGATTTGTAATGTCTGAGGGACCTTTTTACACGGGACATTAATTCCAACTCCCTTCCTCTGCCTGCTTTAACTTTCCGCTCTTTCCTTTATCCCTTTCTTATTCTCCCTAATGGCCACTTTAGGTGCTAAAGATTTTCACATACGAAAGTAAAAATTGATTTAAAAAAACATTGCAATCGTTTTTTTCAAGAGTCGAGGACTTTACTTACTACAAGAAGCCAGCATGAATTCGTTATGAAGTGGTAAGAGAAACCATACAGAATAAAAAAGGGTGAAGAGGAGAATTATCGATTAAGCCAAACATTTCTATAAATTCAAAGTAGTTGGCTGTTTCAACACACTTTTCGAATCTCAAATGTGGCTTCTCACCAAGGGCTATACAAGGTGGTCGCAAAAGACAGAGTCAACCAGCCAAAAGGTCCCGGGCGCCGAACCAAAAATCGTCGTGTGTATGGAAACTCAGATGAATCCAAAATCCACCGAGCCGAGCAAGAGTCTCGTTATGAGACAAGCGAAGGAGCCGTGGGTAGGGACACGAAAAAAATATCGATACTTTGTGGTGTCGAGTACTTTACCTTTCGATAACGATTTTTTTGTACTCGATACTTTGTATTCGATACTTTTACTCAGTGAGTACTTTTTAGAAAGTATCGATACGTTTAAAAATTTGGCTAAAAGGCTCATGTTTATGGCAACGCCATCTGGTTCGATCATAGCAAACCTTCTAAAACATTCCATTGCGTTGGTATAATTGCAAGCACCAGCAATCTAATGTGTCGTGGAAGGATTTTGTTTTACTTTTTAGTTCGTGTTTTAACAGGGCAGCTGGGTTTTTCGTTATTTTTTTTTTAATTACGCACGTTTAGTTTTGCAGTTGATTATATTAAATATAAAAACATTACACTTTTTTATGAGTACCTAAGATAGGAAGTAGTTAGCCCAGTCAGAGCCGATTGTGATTATTTTCTGGGGTTCCATGCCGACCAAACAAAGTGGCATTTCAACACCCCTTTGAAAAGTCATTAAAAGTTAAGATTTGTTTAAACATAGCCCAGAACCTCACCTATTTAACAAACTTTGTTCACATTTTTTTTCATAATTTTTAATGACTTATCAAAGTAGGTGTGAAGTTGATTATGTTTCTGAGTTGTACGGTGACCATGTTCTGAATGTTATAGAAAAATATTTTATAATTATTTAATAGTCCTACCTTTATTATTTCTTACTGGATAGATACTTTTACCTTAAAAAAAAACAGTTTTACCTAACAATATTTTTTTTTAATACCTGATTCATTTTTATTAAATATTTGTGAAAAATAGCCTATGCCTATATCACGTACCCATACACGATTTTAGTTCACACAGATGTAGATCAAATTGGCGTTGCTCGGCTTGGCTCGGATCGGTCGTGTGTGCTCCCCTAATTGCTCTGACGTGTGCGTCCAGCTTTAGAGAAACTTTCTTTATTTATTTTCTACAATGTATTTGTACTATTTTCACTACATGATATCATCTATATAATTTTGTGGTGTATGTCTCAACATAGCTATCTTATCTTATCTTATTTACGTGTAGGTACAATACTGCCGCCATGGGTGGAACCACAGTGTCCTACTTGAGACGCACCAGTACAGGTTCTCCTAGTGATATGTTAACAAAACATAACTACTATCTATTTACGAGTATTTCTACAATCTATTCGTTCGGTTTTCTGAACAACTCATATATGTCTCATATAAATCGTTGTATCTCCCTTACGATCGTAGTGAAAAATATAATCTCAATGGTATTAGTAAGAAAAAATACCACGCTTTATTTTCAAATATAAAAAATAACCACAAAAAAGTAAAATGTAGACTTATATGAAATCAAAGATCGAATCGCAATTTGAAATAAATTTGTGAAATTCAAGGATTTTTTGTAATAATATATGTATAATAATAATGGAACGATAAAATAGTGAGAGAGAAGAGCATAAATAACGCGTGTAATACATTTGTCTAATAAAATGTGTATGTGTTTTAATGTTTTTTCGTTATCAGTAATTTTAGTTTTTAAAAAAAGTAAGGTGAGTTATTTTTAAAACCCTTTTTATGTTTGCATGCAAATTTTTTTATATTTCAAAAATTATATGTTTATTTCTATTTATAAAATATGAAATCGTAATTTATCACCTGAGTTTTTATTTTTTTGGATACGTTCACAAATATTCCATTTACATCTATTTTTATTGTAAATCGGAAATATTTTTACCCTCTGACAAAACATTATCGAGGTCTGAGGGGTTAAGTTTTAATCATTTTCGCAAAATTGCTAATTATAATAATATTACATTTTTATATTCTTCTACCTACCATGTTTTATATCATGAACATTGTTTATGTTACTTGAACTTACATATAATACTTGTAAACAGTGTGTGCCTACAAGTACAGAAATAAATGAATTTAAAAAAATATTATACTTGGAAGATTCAGACAAGTTTTTTTTAATCAATCGATTAATATTCAATTAATATTAAAAAAATTCAATCTAAAAAGATCCCAATCACGATTTATTTTTTGGTGGTGGTTTGCTTTTCTCTATTGTTAGGACTGGTTTTCAGCTTTTATTTATGCAGGTACAAATACGTGAGGGTAGGGATGAAATTATTTTTTAACGACTTTTCCAGCTTCTCCTAGTATTATTTAAAAAATTAGGATATGTAGTAAAAAAATTGGTGTTTATTCAAAATAAAATAAAAGCCATAAATTTGTGAACACGGCTAAACAAAAAAAAAACACGTGCAATTCACACACTGTAGAAGTGAAACCTTCAGAAAACTAAAGTAGACAAGAGTAGGGAGACTATGCAGCACTTTTTTTATCAATGTGAAGGATGATTTTTTTCATATTTTTGTCGTCGAATTCCAGAGTACCTTTTCCTATACATTTGGTCATCCTATTAGTATTTGTGTTTTCTTCTTCGGAGTCGCTAGATCGCTTTATACCCCCAGATCAAAGGAGACTGGAACTGGAACTGGAACTGGTGGGACCGTGGAATTGTCGTATTATATTGGAATCGAGTACCTGTGAAATAAATAAATATTTGATTGCTGTCTCATTCTCTCTCAGTCTAAATCCTGTAGATGCATAGGTTTGTTTCGTTTCAGTGTCGCTCTCTTCCGTTTCATCGAGTTTCAAATCACAACCGTGCTACAAAAGTTTTCACTTCAAAAATAGCGTTCTAGTGTTTTTCATCAACTACTTTTCTGGTGTAAATAAGTTATCTGCGTAAATAAATTATTCATATGTAGTGTTACGAAGCGCAACCAATGTTCACTATTAGCGAAACAAATGCGTTTAATACTTATGGCTTGGATTTCGTTGATTGCTGTTCTTTAAATGAATGTTAAGTTCTCGGAATTTTTTTAAGTAACCATATATGTAGGTACCTATATTTAAATGGCATTATTTTTATTTATTCATTTAAATATTTGTACACGCCCAATTAGGGCTTTTACATATGATAAAATTAAAAATTCATTTGACATAATAATAATATTTGGCTAATTTATATAGCGCCGTTTTCGTAAAAAAATCACTTCAAGGACGCTGTCAATGAAAGAATTAAAGAGATATAAAAATTAAAATAAGTACCACGTGCAAGGTCGTATCTTTCCCAAGCATAAACTTTTTAATAAAGTATGTTTATCGGAAGTGACCTTATAGGTAAGTATGTTTCTGTATCTTTTTGTAAATAATAAAATTAGATAAAGCCTAAGAATTCTTAATAAATTGTAAAGCCCTCTTCAAATTGTCCAATTATTATTATTTTCTCCAAGTATAAAAATTTCAACTTAAAAACAACATAGTAAAATATAGGATGCACAGTCATATAAATTTCGATACATTTTGAAAATTTATAAACATTTCAAAGCTATGAAGATAGAAATACAGATTTAATAACAATGTTTTTTATAGGCAGATAGACCTTCAGTACCGTTGGTGTTCATACTGTTCGTGTAATATTTTTATTCCCTGCACTGTGCGTGTGCAGTCGGTTCATTACTGAGTTTATTTCTGCATTGGTACCTGAATTGTTACAATGGTAAGGTACCTTCTGACGAACCGTTCTCCTAGGCACATGAAAGTTAATCAGCCTAAGGAGTTCAGGGGAGTCAAACATGTTATTAACAATTTTATAGAGAAATTTGTTTGCAAGGAAGGTATTCTTAGCGAATGGCTTCTTTTTAGGAAAAAACTAAGTCACCAGACCCAGAGCGACCAAGATTGTTTAAAGGAGGAAAAAATAAAGCTGTTAGGTGGTTCCAATACCAAATAATTGATCATTAGAATAAATTATCGTCTGCTAAAAAAATGCCAAGTATACAGTAAACGGATCCTAGATATATTAGAATAAGTTAACAATAATAATCTAAACGAAAATATGAAAGAAAACAAGACACAGAAAAACAGAAAAAGACAATGGTCGCAACTGGGACCCGAACCCAGACCTCTCCGTCTAACCGGGACGAGCGCGTTAACCAATTTCGCTATTGCCACCTTCTGTCAAAGCCGTCATATTTGTGAATCTCATATTTTCAAATTTCAGAATTACATTATTATCAACTAATTATTTTTCTCATATAACGGTAAGACGGAGAGGTCTGGGTTCGAGTCCCAGTTGCGACCATTGTCTTTTTCTGTTTTTCTGTGTCTTGTTCTTTTTCATATTTTCGTTTAGATTATTATTGTTAACTTATTCTAATATGATATGTTTCAGTGATGGGAATAACCTTCAAAAAAGTACAAAAAGAAAGTTATTCTTATAAAAATTGAGGATCCTAGATAAGCATGTTTGGGGACGGTGCCTGGAATGTTTTGGTGAGACCCAAACGGTTTCACTGGACATTTCCAAGGCCTTTGACCGGGTTTGGCATCGAGCGCTTGTCAACAAACTGCGTTCTTACGGACTTCCCGCATCCTTGTGTGCGTGGATTGCCGACTTTTTGAGGGGGAGGTCGATTCAGGCGGTTGCTGACGGTTTCACCTCTTCCTCGCATTCGATAAATGCTGGCGTCCCACAGGTATCGGTTCTGTCTCCGACTTTGTTTCTGTTGCACATCAACGACCTCTTGTCATGTGCACCGATTCATTGTTACGCGGATGACAGTACAGTCCATGATAGCTTTTTGTTTGACAAGCCTCCAAAGAGCATACAAACCCCAATAGCTCGGAGGGCTTTGAAGCAGAGAATGGACGGTTACCTCGAGAGTGTTTTCTCTTGGGGTAAGAATAACCTCGTCGAATTTAATGTTTCAAAGACCCAATCATGTCTGATAACGTCTAAAAGGGATCGAAATGATAATCTAGTCTCCTTCAACGGAAGCATTCTCCCGAACAGGACCTCCATTGATATGCTTGGTGTAACTCTTAGTGACCAGCTCAGGTATGGGGGCTCCATCGAAACCAGAGTTAAGTTAGCCTCTCAGAAACTGGGCGTACTGTACAGGGCCCGCAGATACTTTAATAGTACTCAACTGCTAACCCTGTACAAATCGCAAGTGCGCCCCACGGTTGAATTTGGCAGCCACCTCTGGTCTGGAGCTCCAAAATACCTAAAAAAAACCCTTGACTCTGTGCAGAAACGGGCGGTCCGTTTGATAGATTCTCCCATCTTAACAGACGGATTGCAATCTTTAGAGCATAGGCGTCAGGTGGGAATGCTGTCCTTGTTCTACCGGTATTACAATGGAAGATGCTCCGAGGAACTAGCGTTATTGATTCCCTCGGCACCGGTGCATAGTCGGGAAACACGCCAAACGCGCGCCCAACATTTGTACACAGTTGATATTGGTCACATGAGAACGGGTCGTTTTTACGATTCGTTCTTGAGTTCAACAGCTCGGCTGTGGAACGATTTACCGGCCTCTGTGTTTCCTCTCTCCTACAACATGAGTCTCTTCAAGACCCATGTTAACTCCTTCCTTTCCTCAAAAAAGACCCTCCACACAGCATCCTCAAAGATGACATAGGCCCTGAGGGAAATTATTTTCCTCAGGGCCTCCTGTGTGGAGTTAATGTAAAAAAAATAAATAAAAAAAAGCCATTCCCTGGAAGGTTGAAGTGAATCTATCGGTGTATTCTGAAAATAGGGAAAGACAAGGTGACTAATTTATATTTCTGTTAAAATCTGGAGTGATCCTTTTAAATAAAATCTCGTTCTATTTACAAACTTTTCACTTTTATTTCAACTTATTGAACATGGACAATTTATAAGAAACAAAACCGGTAAGAATAACAACTGTTACACTAGCCCTGACTTATGAGCTGTTTTGAGTTTATTGTCAAAAAAGAACATAACACACATGATGCGAGCCTTTTTAAAGAGTAACTCCCTTCCTTCAAAACAACTAGTCATTGTGGAGTGGGAGACTAGAAGATAAAACGAAAATCTACAATATCGATCAATATCCTGATAATCATCCATAAGCAAGGACTCACACCATTTGGGTGAAACATAGTAAGCTGAATTAATTGACCACAGATGTCGGTAGCCTTCACTTTTTTAACATATTGCCCGGGGCGGGATTCACAAATTTTATTAAAATTTTGGAATCATAATCTATTTAAAAATAAACTATAAAACAAACAAAATAAACCAAAAATCCTAAATCTAAGTACCTATACCACAAAAATACTAATAAAATAATTCAAAATAGCATAAATTAACTAAAAACCCTTTTTTTTTTATCCTACACTGAACTTAAAATTTAACTGTATAAATGCTGTTGAATTACTCTATAATTAACTAAAAATAACTAAAAATTATTAATCCTATTAAATAACTAAAATATTCAAATGACTAAATTACACAAGTGTACATACTAAATTTTACATATTTAAATTGTCCAATAACACAAAATAATATTGTTTACACTGAACACAACACAATTATTGTTCTTTTTTCTTCTTTCTTCTCAAGTCTTCTGCTTGATCCATACAAGGTGTAGTCGAGAAGATAAGTACCATAGTGTAAGGTACATAATCAATCCTTGGTAAGGTCCGGGATGTCAATTACAGGTTTAGTATCTGACTCCAGGGGCATCAGACATATCTTTGTGATGGGCCTCACAAAGATTCCTTGAGGTGTTTTTAGGGTAACAACTCGTACTACTCCATCCGCTCCAGGGTGTGTCTGCAGAATTCGGGCCATTTTCCATAAAGGTGGAGGTAAATGGTCTTCCTTTAAGATCACCAGATCGTCCTTTTGCAGTGCCCGTTGAGTGCTGGTCTGCCATTTAGTCCTCTTTTGCAGTTCCATCAGGTAATCTTGCTTCCATCTAGACCATAGGTTCTCAACGTGGGCGATAACGCCCCCTTGGGGGCGTTTGAGACCTTCAGGGGGGCGGTAGAAGATCCAGAGATAATTGGGGGGCGTTTAGATGGCACAGGGGGGCGTTGGCAAGTAAAAAAAATATGGTATAAAAAAGATAAACAAAACACTCTAATCACGTACTAATAAAGCGAAGTAAACTTAATTATTGGTTAATTTTTGTTATTAAAAACCCATGTCGGAAGTAAAAAAGAAGATACGGCAATATGGTGTGGATTATATTAAATACGGATTTATCGAAAATCCCATAAATCCATCATCTTCAATGTGCCTTATTTGTCGAAAAACATTTTCAAATGAAGCGATGAAGCCTTCTAGGCTTCAAGATCATATTAATAAAATCCACCCGGATACGAAAGACAAAGATGTGACCTATTTTCAAGACATGAAAAAGAAGTACAAAATTCAGCCAACTATATCAAAACAATTTTCCACAGCTTCTAAGCAAGACAATGATGGACTTCGAGCTTCGTACAATATCTCATTGTTGATTGCTAAAACAGGCAAACCACGTATACTATTGGGGAAGATTTAATTTTACCAGCAGTAAAAAAATTAATAAACACTGTGCTCCATAAACCAGCTGCAGATATTATCCGAATTCCTTTGAGCAATAGTTCTGTGAAAAGACGAATTGATGAAATGGCTGAAAACATTGAAGAATCATTGTGCAATCATCTGAAGTCTGGTCGATTTTCAATTCAGCTGGATGAGTCCACTTTACCAACCAATGAAGCATTGTTATTGGCATACGTGAGGTTCATCGAAGATGAGAAAATATATCAAAAACTGTTGTTTGTTACAAATTTGGAAATAGATACAAAAGGAGAAACCATATTTAATACACTGAAAAAGTTTTGTGACGAAAAGAAAATTCCTTTTAATAATATTTTGTCAGCTGCTACGGATGGCGCCCAGCTATGACAAGGCGTCACAAAGGCTTCATAGCGTGCTTAAAAAATAAAGTTCCTGACTTGCTTGCTGTGCATTGCGTAATTCATCGCCAGCATTTGGTTGCGAAAAATCTGAGTGAACGCCTCCATACATCACTGTTATCAGAGCAGTTAATAAAATCAGAAGTAACTCATTGAATGACAGATTATTTAGTCAGCTTTGCATTGCCAATGATGAAGGTTTCAACCGATTGTTGCTTCACACAGAGGTGCGCTGGCTGTCAAAAGGTTCTTGTTTGACTCGATCTTACAATCTATTTGAGTCTGTGACAGAGTTCCTAGGAAACAAAGACACAGAATTGCGCGACAACCTCACCTCATCGAAGAACAATATTGCGTACTTGACAGGCCTGAATAAATTGTTTAATGATGTCAATCTCCAACTTCAAGAAGGCGACGACTTAAATTTGATTAAGACAAAAAATTGCGTTGCAGCTTTTGTATCCAAACTGCTTTTATACAAAAGAAATATTGGCAGACGAGAATTTAATAACTTCCCAAATTTATCAGCAAAATCATTCAAGAACAACGACTTGCTTGTTTACTGTCAACACTTGGAAAACCTCCACAATGATTTCAAGGAACGATTCCGGGATATTTTAAACACGGGCATACCAGACTGGGTTTTGGATCCTTTTTCAAATGTCTACATAGCAGGATCATCCCAGTTAGAAGAAGCACTAATAAAACTGACGACAAATGAGGAATTAAAAAATTAAATTTAAGAATGGCTACCAAGAGTTTTTGCTGCAGAAGCCGATTTCGCAACTGTACCCAGGATTATGGTCTATAGTCCAATGATTTTTAATAGCATTCCCATCGTCTTATTTAGCTGAACGTGGATTCAGTGCCGTAGCAACGTTGGTAACTAAAAAGAGAAATAGGCTCCATATTACTGAACGCGGCGACCCTCGTTTGTTTTTAAGTATTATTGAGCCTAATATATACAAACTTCTTAAAACGCATCAAATTCAACCATCTCATTAGATAAGTTATAAATTCAATATCTTTTCAACGTTAATAAAAATACTTCTCTTTTTAATTAAGTATGCGTTTTAATTGTTCTCATTAAAACAATCTTCTTCTCAGAAATGTAATAGGAGTCATAGCCTTTCTTATGATTACATATTAATATTACTAGGTACCTAGTATGTAAGATGGACTTTTAGGAAACCCAGAGACCCCCCCCCCCCCCCCCCCCCCCCAAGATGGTATGTAAAAGCAGTTGGGGGGCGCTAGAAAAAAACATATTGTCAAAGTGGGCGGTGGGCAAAAAAAGGTTGAGAATCTATGATCTAGACCAAAAAGATTGAATTAGCGAACTGATCCTCTGATATTGAGTTAGTCTGTTGTCTGGTATCGCCCGGACGTCTCTCTCCGGAATGATAGAGGATTCAGTGCCTATAAGGAAATGGTTTGGGGTGAGTTGTTGGTAATCATGGATGTCATCGGACAAGGAAGTTAATGGACGGGAGTTCAGACAGGCCTCAATCTGACAAATTAAGGTATACAAGAGTTCAAAGGTTAATGAAGAATTATTAGTGATTCTATACAAATGGAACTTTGCTGACTTATATTTATTTATTTATTTATGCTGCTTCCCACAAACCTCCCTGATTAGGGGCTCGAGGGGTTATGAACTTCCACTCAATACCTCTGTTCACTAAATAATTTTGAATCTTGTCGTTGTTTTCCCTCAAACTGGTGTACAGCTCTTTGAGCTTGCTGCAAGACTTTTCAGGTTGTCCCCTACGGGGAATAAACCTTTTTAAACTGTTCAAAAAAGCATTGCTAGATAAATCCGAAACTAATTCCAAGTGAACAGCTTTGGTTGAAAAGCAAATAAAGATACATAAATACGATTTCACGAGGGAAGCCTTTCTCAGCGTCCCACTTTCGGGTGGTAGATTTCCCATGATTTGATGACCGGTTCGGGGACGACATCTAAAACACACAATACATTTATGTAATATCTTTTTAATAGTATTTTTCCCAAAGATAGGCCAAAATTTTAGTCGTATTTCAGCTGATCTCAGTAGACATTTCAAGCTTGATTCCAATTCAGCTACACTTAAATTGCCTGAAATTCTACCTTTAACACTTCTGCAGTTATTGACAAATCGCAACACATATGCAGTAACTCTTTTCAATTTAACAAATGATGAGAATTTTTTAAATATCTCCCATTCTTGAACATCTGTGGATAATAGAATATTTTTGCTTTCGAGTTCCGGAGGGTTTGAACACGAAATCTTTGATATAGGCCAAGCGTTACTCCTTCGGTCAACCAACTTGGTCCATTCCACCATATTGCAGAATTTATCAATTTATCTGTAGTGGTTCCTCTTGAAAGTATATCCGCTGCATTGTCTGCTGAAGATACGTGTCTCCATCGATCTGGATCACTAAGTTCTTGTATTTCAGCTACTCGGTTTGCAACGAAAGTAGTCCATCTCGTAGGTTGACCTTTCAGCCAGCACAACGTTATCATGGAGTCACACCAATAATATGTGTCGATCTCCACTATATTTAGCGCTTGTTTTACATTTTTTATTAATTTCGCCAGTAGCACAGCACTACAAAGCTCCAACTTTGGCAGTGAAATACACTTCAATAGTGCTACTCTTGATTTAGACGTTATTAGGTGTGAATGCCACTTACCGATATGGTCCACTGACACCATGTAAACGCAGGCTCCGTAAGCCTTCTCAGATGAGTCGCAAAAACCGTGCAGTTGTAGATATTTAGAATGCCTGCAAATAATTTTTCTTGGTATTTTCAACACATTTAATTGAATTAATTCTTGAAGGTAGGACCTCCAGGGTGCTAATGTTTCATTAGGCAATGGATCATCCCACGCTGCTTTAGACTGCCATAACTTCTGCATTATCAATTTGGCTACAACTATAATCGGTCCTAGCAGACCTAATGGATCAAAAGTTGATGCAATGCAAGATAATATCTGTCTTTTACTCTCGGTTCGACTTGATGGTTTTATTATTACATAAGAAAAATAATCAGATTCATTATTGCATCTTAATCCTAATATTTTCTCAGTCTTTGGATTGTCAGTAATAATTTTTTCAGAATTGCCTGATTCGGCAATCTTAGCTTGGCCCGACTCGGCTGACAACTCCAAGACATTAGACCTCCATTTCCTCAAGGTCATCCCCGCAGACAAAAAGATGCTGATTAATTGCTCTTTTAACTCTCTACAGGATTCCATGTCATCTCCTCCGGTTAACAAGTCATCCATATAGAAGTCATTTTCTATGACCTGACTAGCTCTAGGAAAATGTATATTGTTATCCATACCAATTTGCCGTAGAGTTCTAGTGGCTAAGAAGGAGGAAGGCCCCAGACCATATGTGACTGTCTTCAGACGGTAATGCTTGAGCACCTCCTGCGGCGACTCGCGCCATAGTATCTTCTGCAGGTCACGGTCCGCTTCACCCACGTTAACCTGGCGGTACATCTTCTCGATGTCGGCCGTCAGGACCACTTGATGTTTCCTGAAATGCAATAGTTGGGTGTATAAGTCCTTTTGTATAACAGGTCCTGTCATCAAGGCGTCATTGAGAGAAATTCCATTTGAAGTTTTGGCGGAGCCGTCAAAAACGACCCTCACTTTAGTAGTAGTGCTTGATTCTTTTATTACAGCATGATGAGGTAAAAAATAGGATTCACGATCCCCCTTTGACTGGTCACACACCTCCATATGACCCAATTCCTCATATTCACGCATGAATTGTACATATTGTGTCTTCAATTCGGGATTCGACACAAATTTTCTCTCTAAATTTTTAAATCTTTTTTCAGCAGTGAGCAATGAACTTCCCAGCTGATCAATGCATGCCCGACGCGGTAAACTTACTACGTATCTACCGTCGTCCTGTCTGGTATGAGTACTAGCAAAACTGGCTTCACAAGCCTTTTCTTCATGATTTAGAATCTTAGTGGGATTAATCTCCTCCAATTTCCAAAATTTTTCTATTTGATGACTTATTTTATTTATAGATAAACTACAAAAATCTGATACAGGCCTTTGCTTGGGGTACATGTTGATCGGTCCTGATATGATCCATCCCAGTTGCGTACGTTGAAGTGTTGGTCCCGACTCGAGTTTCAATCTATCGTTGGTTAGGATTTCCCAAAAACTTTCCGCGCCCAACAGGATGTCAATAGGTGCAGCTATATTGAAGTTCGGGTCAGCTAGCTCCAATCCTCGTGGTAGCTTGAAGACTTTTTTCTCCATTGTCACTTGTGGTAAGTTTGTTGTAATCTCCTGTAAAATCAGACATGATATTTCGCGTTTATAATCAGTATTAAGCGAAGTCATCTCCACTGAAATTCTCTTTTTTATGTGTGTGATATTATTATGGATCCCAGAGACGGGTTTGTTTATCAATTCACATGGTAAATTTAATTTATTAGCAAATTCAGCTCTCATAAAATTTGACTGGGCCCCTGAATCAATCAGAACACGGGCTTTAAAAATCTTATTGTTACTACCCACAACTCCTATGTTGGCAGTTGACAATAATATTATTTTTTCTGCTTTATCCGATGCAGAAAAATTTGATACTGAAACCTCGTTATCAGCATCCATATTGGAGGCCTCCCGCAGAGGTACCTCATTGTGTAGCAAGGTGTTGTGGTTATCCTTGCCACAGCGCCTGCAAGAAAGGTTTGCCTTGCAACTCTGTGCATGGTGACCCACCTTTAAACATTTAAAACATGCTTGGATTGATTTCGTAGCATCAATCCTCTCATGTAATTTCAATTTTATAAATTTTTTGCAATAATAAATTTGGTGACCTTTCTCGTTACAATAAATGCAGTTGTTAGCCTTTACCGCTAAAAATACTGATGAATCTTTTTTGTAATTATTGTTGCTTATTTGTGTTTTATGTAAGCTAGAAATCTTTTTCTCAGAAGCGTTCATAAGTTCCAATACTTGTGCCCTAGCAGATAAACATTTTAAGAATTCCTTTAACGTAGGTAATTCGTCTTGCAATGTATATTGCTCCCAATTTTTTCGGGTAGATGCGTCTGATTTATTTGATATTATATAAATAATCAACGGATCCCATTGATCTACCTTGATCCCGATATTTTGTAATGCCTTTAAACTAACGTTTGTTTCATCAATTAAATACCTCAATGCTACAGGCTCTTCTTGTTTCATGTCTTTTAATTGAAATAGAGATTGGATGTGTTTATGCGCGGTAGTTCTTAAATTTGCATATCGTTCATTTAACAATTCCCAAGCGGAAAGGTAATTTAATTCCGAAACTTCTAGATTAGCTATTATTTTTAATGCGTTTCCCTTTAAGGTGGATTGCAAGTAAAAGAATTTTTGCACATTGCTTAAAGTACTGTTATTATGCACTAAAGTCTTGAAGGTTTCGACGAAATTAACCCAATTTCTCTGATCTCCATGAAATTCCCGTAATTGAAGGGTGGGTAGTTTTATTTCCACCTTACTTTGATCAACGGATTCGATCGCGCCTTTGGCCGTTGCCAAAACTGAGAAATATTGGTTTTCGAAAGCTTCTCGTTGACTATAATTTTCAATTTCGTCTGAATCCGGTAACATTTCAATTTTCAGTTGAACTGCTTCGAATTCATCTAGCAATGATTTCACCCGATCATATCTTAATTTAATTTCATTTACCGACAATGCATTTAATGAATCTGCGAACCTAGTCAATTTTCCCTTAATCACGCCACGTTTGCTTATTAATGATTTTATATTTTCCATTTTTGATTATATTTTGTTAATATCGCTTGACAATTATTTTATTTGAGCAAAGCACCCGTTTGAAAGAATACCAATGACAATCTTGACAATACTATTTGAGAACACTATTCAAGTAATATTATATTATTATTCTCAAGTGGTTAGTGATTTTATTTATAATAATGACTCTATTTAAGATAAATCTCGTTTAAATACATGAGGACTGAATAAACATAAGATAGATGTGATAGGAAGACACTGAATACTTATCTCAGAATTGCTATGTGGTCCACTTTCCTTAATGATTTCCAGGTTCAATCAATTTTGTATTTTTTGGCTGCTGGTTCCTTGTTTTTTATTTATATATACAATCTCCTGATTGTAATCCGGTGGAAGGATCAAATGTTAAAATCTGGAGTGATCCTTTTAAATAAAATCTCGTTCTATTTACAAACTTTTCACTTTTATTTCAACTTATTGAACATGGACAATTTATAAGAAACAAAACCGGTAAGAATAACAACTGTTACACTAGCCCCGACTTATGAGCTGTTTTGAGTTTATTGTCAAGAAAGAACATAAAACACATGATGCGAGCCTTTTTAAAGAGTAACTCCCTTCCTTCAAAACAACTAGTCATTGTGGAGTGGGAGACTAGAAGATAAAACGAAAATCTACAATATCGATCAATATCCTGATAATCATCCATAAGCAAGGACTCACACCATTTGGGTGAAACATAGTAAGCTGAATTAATTGACCACAGATGTCGGTAGCCTTCACTTTTTTAACAATTTCTTTGGTAGGCACTACTAATTTTGAATTTTGGGTAAATGGTGCCGTGCTAATAATTAACCTTCAATAACTCCCTCTTATCTAGATCAGACCAGAAGAATTTTACAATTTTCTAAAAATTAACATGACTGATTTCCATATAATGGCGTTACAAATGTAAGCAGGTAAGAGAGCAATTAAAATATATTATTGCCGGCGAGATTAAATAAACCAATTTTCTCTGGAAATAATTTCGAGTAAGATATCAGTAAGTACCTACCTACCTGGAAACAGTATAAAATAATATATACCCATATATACATATGTATTACCTATATAATGTTATATTAACTTGCAATACAAACCTTAGGCGATCATTTGTATACAAGCACTCCAAGTATCCACCGTTTTCAGTACCTAACTAAAATATACATGTATTTATAATATATTTAGTTAGACATTTTGCAAAATGCAGATCTACAATGTACTGGTATTACTAGGACTTGCTTTCGTATGGAGTCCTGCTGAGGCCCAATATGGTAGGAAACTAAATTGTTTTTTTTTTTGTTGTTTTTTAAATACATTGTTTAATATAATATAATAAAACAAATATGAAACTTATTTCCACTTTAATTTATTTGACCGTAACCGGTTTCAGCTTGTTAAAGCCATCTTAAGACAGGTACAAATTATTCTTAGTGTACGGTTTATATACACAACATATGGGAGAAAGGGGGTATGAGCAATGGTCTACAAGTTATTTATTCAATGATATGGGTTTTCTTACATTTATTACTAAGTCGTCTTTGAGAGTGTCGAATTTCTAATTATTTTGGTTATTCTCAGTAGGCATAATTTCCTCGGGTTTGTAGCTTACTTGATATTTTTAGGGGAAAACCTTACAAGTAATATGAATTTATTAATGACCTTATTTTATTGTTGTCATATCTATTCTTAATTAAAATCGTTATGTTTATGACGATATGGAATTGTATCATCATAAATATATACCTAATATTTATTTTATTATATTATGATAATGGAATTCCACCATGAATCGTTGATAATATTGATTACACAGGATGTTAAGGGGCTTTCACTTGACTTACTTTAAAGCAGTGACTCCTGACATTATTTGGAGTAAAAAAATTAAATTAATTTTTTTTCTCCGGTGAGATTTTTGATGATTTTTTTTTTTCAAAAACATTAAAAAAATGGTAAATTTTGAACAATTGGAGGCGGGGTGAGGGGTTGGTCGGTTACTCGGTTGAGTGACCAATAACAACATGCGGAAGAAAAAAAATTGAAAATGAAAAGTCATTGATGAAGTCACAGGAGACCAAAATTTAATTTACATTTTTTACTCCAAATAATGTCAGGAATCGCTAGTTAAAGTAAGTCAAGTAGTATGTCCCTTAACACTCTGTATAGTGGTGTTCTTACAAAGTTATTTGTTTTCATTTAATTAAAAATTCAAATAAATTATTATGAATAATGCCTATTGGCAGATTTTTTCTTTTCATAATTCGAGATGGAAGGTTGACGTAAAAAGATTATCAAGTTAATCGCTGTGATTTCTATATGGTTTCAAGATTATTATAGACAGAACATCGCGTTGAAACATTTTGAAGTAAAACTTCTTTACGCACGCTTGACTTGGGGAGAAGTGAGTTTGATGCGAACGGTGATCGGGGGAGAGGAACGGTGATCGGTCGAGGCGAACGTTCTGGCCTTTACGCACGCTTGACTTGGGGAGTAAGCTGGTGAATGCGTGACAAGAGCGTTATGAAAAGTATGATCGGGCGAGGCGAATGGTCGAGCGAGATGAACGGAAGTTGATAGGGAGATATAAGTTAGTGAAGTTTTACTTCAGTCTAGTGGTCTAAAGCACACTCATTTTTATTTTTAATAAAAAATACTTGGAAAATATTTGTTTCAGCGTTGGTCCAAACATTCGTGATAAATTGTGAAGACGGGTGGGAGCACCCGGATTGTAAGGATTTGAATATTACGGATGATTCCATGTCCGCATACAGCAACTTTGTCTCCAAACCGGGACCAGGTCACAGGGTACAGAGGGCACAGGAATCCAACCTGGTGTGGCGAAACCCTTGTGGAAATCCTCCCTCGTATTTTAATGAACTAATAGCATCGACGGTAACTATTGCACTAAACTAAATCAATATCATAACCAGAAACAAACACTGTTGCTGTTACTGTCGCTGTTACCCCCCGAATACTCAGCGAAAGGGACAACTGCGCCAGGCTGATAGTACCTAATAGAGCAAGAGCCCGTGACGATCAGACCTTCGTTATTTTATAAAACCTGAAAGTTTCTCTGTATATGTCCCTAATACAGGTAAAAACGATCCCTGACTATGAAGTTTGGATCGCGGTGGCCTTGAAAGATAGCAGGTTGCAAAGGTATATAAAATTGCACCACAATTTCAAGAGCATTTTGCTCGCACTTTTACAAGGTAGTAGTCTGCTTCTGCGTCGAAATTTCGCACTATTTCACTCCCGACGGTGTTTACTCAAAGTCTATAGAGGTAATATCTGGTGTCCCGCAAGGTTCCCACCTAGGTCCGCTATTCTTCAACATTTATATAAACGACATTAGATCATACTTTAAAAATTCCGAATATGTGCTTTACGCTGATGACATGAAAATATTCAAAGTTGTGCATTCTCTCTCTGACTGTGAAGCGTTACAAAGTGACCTAGATAGGCTTTGCAAGTATTGTAAAGTTAACTGTTTAGATATCAATGTTTCCAAATGTCATACTATGACATTCACCAGAAATAAAAATGTAATTAAGTACTCTTATTCACTCAACAATGAACCTGTCATCTCTAAAACGGAATGTAAAGACCTTGGTGTTTACCTTGATAGCAAACTTATTTTTAATAATCACATCGAATCAATCGTTCACAGGTCATATAAAATGCTTGGTTTTGTTCTACGTATAAGTAAAGTGTTCAGTAACCCGCGCACAGTAGTTATGTTATATTTAGCATTAGTCAGAAGTATACTGGAATATGCCTCGCCAATTTGGAAACCACAGTACAAATTATACATAGATAGCATAGAACATATTCAAAATAAATTTATAAAATATCTTAAATTCAAATTCAACAATAATTATGAATGTACATTTCAAACTTTGCAACAAAGACGAGTAATTGCTGATTTGACATTTATATACAAAATTTTAAATAATAACATCGATTGTACCGAAGTACTTTCCCTAATTAATTTTAACATACCATTAAGACGTACACGCCATACAGAACTATTCCACACGCTTAATTACAAGACAAATGCAGCAACTAATTCGCCAATCAATCGTGCTCTTCATGTATTCAATAATATTAATCTAAATTATAACATCGACATTTTCTCCGATTCACTGCCCAAATTTAAAAAGAGCATCATGTCAATCATATAAATTGTTTAATGCGCATACTTACATACATACATACACACATATTCACACACACACACACACCCTGATACACACACACACCCTGACACACACACACACATACCTCTCCCTCAATAATTTGCTGATTTAATATAGGTAAAATTTATAATTTGTCACTTAAAAACATATATTATATAACAGCGACATGTCATTGGTACCAATTATTGTATTAATTCTACAACTTGTAACTACTTTCTAACATGTAATTATGTACGGTTTGTTTCTGAAAAATAAATAAATAAATATATCGCGCTCGCACCTACGGAAGACTTTTAATGTGTCTGACAAGGTGAAGGAACCATCTAAACTGTCTGATAACTGAGAAAACATATGTTGATAATTCCTCAAGTAACATATATAAAATTCAGCTTTTATACTTTAACGTAAGTACAATTATAATTTATTAAAAATAATATTCTATGACCGTACGCTGTGCATTTAAAAAAATATACATTGTCTAGTTTGTATACTGAAAGTCTGTTGATGGCATTGAGACCTGGCAATTTTAACGATTTTTGGAGAGTCTATAGTATTAAAATGTCTGCACAAGTGTCGAAATCAAGAAAGGAATTTGGGGAAAAAGTTTCTAACTAACTAACTATCACGCCGTTTCCCCGCAAGGGTAAGCAGAGAGAACGGACCACCAACAACTCGGTCTTGGCACACACTCTTTGCCTCACTCACATTCATACATCGTCTCATACATCTCTTCTATTGTTCGACTTTTGACATGGCCCGACTCAAGTATCTGATTGACTTGATCGTGTCATGTCTTCCACGGGCGTCCCCGACTTCTTCTTCCATTCACATTTGCGTCATACATTCTTCTCAAACTATTTTCTTCTTTCGTTCGCTCTTCATGCCCAAACCATCTGAGGGTCCCTTTCTTAATCTTACTCAATATGCTTACATCGGCCTTACATTATTTGCGGATATCCAAAATTCTCACACGATCATGCATGGTTTACCACACATCCGCCTCAGGGATGTCATTTCAACAGCATTCAGTTTACTTTCATCTTTCCTCTGCCAGTTGCATGCCTCACTGCCATACATCGGGGAAGGTATCAGGACTCCATTGATTGCTAGTTTCGCTAGTTTTTTTATTAGCGCCAAAGGCATTCATTCCTCCATTAATGGAGTTACCTGTATTTACCCTTCTTTAAATATCTCTATCAGCCTTCCCATCTCTCGTAAACATACTACCCTGATACCTAAACTCATCCAACTGCTCCAAGTATTCATCATTCACAACTATATTGCACACTGTTTTCGTTCTCCCTCTTTCAAACACCATGACTTTAGAATTACTTACATTCATCATTAACTCATTCTTCATACACACTTCGTTCATCCTAGACACGAGAGACTGTAGTTTCTATGGATGCCCTATTTCCAATAGTCTATAGTCAATGTTTGCATTAATGGTGCTCAATTATTGTTCACAAAGGCATTTTATTTTATTTTTATTGTATTTTTTAATGTTATTTAAGAGCATCCTGTATGTGCAGAGTAAAGACATGGGAACTATATCACCAGCCGGTTAGGCAGGGTTGTTGGATAGGTTAAGAGAATGTTTGAAGAAGTTGAAAAATTCTCATGAAGCCAAATTTTTTTTTAACGTTAACTCCACACAGAAGACCCTGACGAAAATAATTCCCCTCAGGATCTATGTCATCTTTGGGGATGCTGTGTGGAGGGTATTTTTAGATGTTCCGAGAGAGAGCGGTTGGAAAAGTCTAAGGGGCTCCCTCGACCATTCTCTCCCGATTGGCCTGCCATGCAGCTGGTGGGCAGACGCATCCGCCGCCAAGACCCGGACAACTTAACCTCATGAACCCGGGCACCCCTGCTAAGTCACCAAACGTACCGAACCACTTAGGGTGACCTATGGCCCAGTTTTTGGTTATCCAATAAATGGTTCCCAGGGCAGCGGTACCCATGCACTCCTCCCAAATTGCGTAAGAAAGAGCTGCAGCATTACAGTGATAAATAACGTATGTTTGTTGCCTTTTTTGCCGTCACGGTACCGTAACCGTGAATCGTCACGGTAATTATAAAGCGCATAAACTAGCATCCATTTCACAAGCACTACAGACAAGTCTCGTACTCTGTTTTTTAACTTTAATTTAAGGTGGCACATTTTTTTTAACCCCCGACGCAAGGAGCGGTGTTATAATTTTGACTTTCTGTGTGTATGTAAACGAACGGACCGATTATGATGCCGTTTTTTTTTATTGAAAGCTGACGTGATCGAGATGGTTCTTAGCCACAATTCATGAAAATCTGTGCAGGCGTTTCAAGGTCATCAGCTCTTTTTTTGTGTCGGGGGTTGCTTAAAATTTTGAAAATTATACTTATTGGTATCAATTTGATTTCAGAACTTAGCTGTAGATGGTAGCAAAGAATATTTGTTGCAAAATTTAATCAATGAAGCCAATTATGCCCATCTATATGCCGATAAACTTAAAAATGAATTTGTAAGTAAACGCTAACATGTTTAATACCATAATATGTAATTCTTCTATAATATTTTGATAAGTGGCCCTATAAGTAGGTACTATAGAATAGTAATAATACTATAGACATTCGAAGGTGATTTTTATTCCTCTGAATAGTAAGTAGTTCAAGAGAGAGAGAGAGATCGTATGTAACGTCATCGTTCAATTCTGTATTTTCTTTTTCATACCTTCGGCACCGGAGCGTAGTCGGGAAACACGTCAAACGCGTGCCCATAATTTGTACACAGTTGACATTTGTCACATGAGAACTGGTCGCTTTTTCGACTCGTTCTTCAGTTCAACTGTGGAATGATTTGCCGGCCTCTGTGTTTCCTCCTTCCTACAACATGGGTCTCTTCAAAACCAATGTTCATTTCTTCCTCTCCTCAAAAAGACCCTCTACACAGCGTCCCAGATGGCATAAGCTCTGAGGGAAATTATTTTCCTTCGGGCCTACTGTGTGGAGTTAATGGAAAAAAATACGAAATACAAAATGATTGAGAATGATGTCGTTCGTAAGATCTCTCTCCATGACTATTTCAATTTAGTGGTATTTCTCCAACCTCTCGTATGGAGCGCCTTCATCCTTGGCCTTCGCGATAAATTTACAGATCTTGTTAAGGCTTCGCAACCGGGTTTGAAAAGAAGACGATGGAGAGATACGAAATTACGAATGTTAGAGCAGAGCGCTAACATTTACAGCGCCAAAATCGACGCGAAAATTGCGAAAATGTTTAATAAAACACGACTCGTTTAAAATATAGCAAAAATCTCTTAGGGAGCATCTTAAGTATAATTTAAAGAAAAATTATCAATTTTTTCATAAATATAATTTATAAGATAATAGAAACAGACTTGTTTTTAATAATTTTTGGAGCATATTTTACGATTTTTTCCATTAAGGTAATTTCATATAATTTGCGTTTCGGCTTGGGCAGCATCTAGACATTATCTTAAAAAAATAACATTTATTTTTATAAGAGCTTAAAAACTTCAAATGTTTAAGCGAGATATGTAAGAAATCGGTAGAAATTCGAGTTGCGGCCCCTTAAACAGCGGCATACCCGATTTCTACCGATTTAATACCGATTCTACCGATGTAATAAACATATGTATGTACCTAAAACACTTTAGGCTTTAAATCTCCTAAAAAAATATACGTTATTCTTGAAGATAATATCTATTCATTCCCCACACCGAAACGTAAATTATATGAAATTACCTCGATAGAAAAAAATTGCAAAATATGCTCCGAAAATTATTATAAAAACGTTTGCTTTAGTTATTTTACAAGTTATACATGTATATGAAAAAAATCACAGTGTTTCGTTAAATGCTGTTTTAGACAACCCTTATGAGATTGTTTCTCTATTTTAAACGAGTCGTGTTTTATTAAACATTTTCACAATTTTCGCTTAAATATTATCGATTTTAACATTAGCGCGCGCTCTATAACATTCGTATACCTATACATATCTCTCCATCTTATCATCACATATAAAAGTCAATTTAAGGATGTTTTATCGATTTGAGTTGATAACATATCATGACGTTATAATAATTATCATAAGATTAATAATTTATCCTTACAATTTCCTGACAAGTTGTACTTCCAAAATCACAATATTGAATTTTATTCTAATACTCTGTTATGTCTTAACAAATTTTTTTAAGACATCCCGATCATTTGAGCTTGTAACTTTCCCATACTTTTACTTCGATCAACTGACTTAAAAAATTTCACGAAAATTGGCCTACTTTATTAGGGTTTCCTGTGAAATTATTCGTAAAGAACTGTAATGTTTTTGTGACGTTATTCTTAATATAACATGATACTAAATTCCTAATATATGTAAGGGAAGTTATCTAGAACAAATAGAAACTTTGAAGTAAGGGTTAAAGAACATCTCCATGGACTTAAAATATTACACACAGGCTATAAGGCATCACAGATAAATAATTTAGAGATTTTAGAAATTAGAAAAAATGTAAATAATAAAGCAGACATAATTAATAAGCAGCAAATTTTTATAAACCCTCTTTTGAACCTCTTCCCACTTAACCGGCCTTTCCCTGCAAATGGCTTTGAAATCCCTAATTGATAAACTTTCCCCACTCTTACCCCTCCCCCTCCCTCCTACCCTTTCCTTCCATGTGTCATTTTTCCATGTGTGTTTTTTTTACGTTTGATCCTGATGAAGTAAACATTGTTTACGAAACATGTTGATTGTGTACCATTAAAAGTGATGTAAACAAAGTTATTTGTCTTTTTATTAAAATAAAAAAAAGGAAGTTATCTAATAACCAGTAGTAGACTAAGAGGCAATAATATCAAAAGATGGCACCACTTCCGTTCCCGGCTAGCATGCGACATTGGCTAGCAGTAAATAATCTTGAGTTGAATTTCCATGTATTTCTAAATATGGAAATTTGGGTTTTTCAGCTTGTTGGCCAAGATTGGCCATGATTAAAATGTTCTTAATCAACATTATTATTATTTATTTGATCAGTTTCATTAATTGTGTACAAAATAATTCTTGGGGGTGCCTTTTTTATAATATCAATTTGGTTAGTAATTACTTAGGTTCAAGTAAAATTGACTATTTTTTATGTACAGCAAGTAATATTATCAGTTGTTATGCAAGGGAAACTCTTCTTATGAATTGTGTATTTTAAAAAAAGGTGACTGAAAACTTAATACCATCCGTAACATTATAGACGAGGAAAAGAATATATGAAAATTTATTTTTTTAGGTCCCTCTTACATTCGGAATTTCCGTCGATGAGTTACATCACTTGTGGGAGCACATTTGCTTTTATAGGCTGCCATCGGTAGACTACATCCCCAAAAGTCTTGGAGTTAAATTGAATTGGTCTTATCTTAGAGGCCTTCTGGTAACGTACTTTACCTTTGCGGTTATTAGATTACTAAATATTCTTATATCTACATACAAAGGGTGTCCCTAAATTAGCTCGCCTTTTCCTTCATTCTATTAAAGTCAGATAAAATAAAATTTTATCGTTCTTTCAAATTTTGTTCAGTTTGGATAGACGAGTAATTTTGGAAATATTAGTCATGCAAGCACAGTTCAAACGAACCATATAAATATTTACTTTGCCATTGCTTGGCTAAACAAGACCAAGACTAGGTAGATGAAAAACAAAGGCTACCGTCTAACTGTGCCAGTGTCATTTCACTCCTATTTTCAAAAGATAACCCTTTTAATAGAAAATAGCTTTAAAATAGTATTGTAAATTAAAAGATTTTTTAAATATTTATATTGAGGGATCAGTAGGATTTATCGGACCAGTTAGGATTTCATCAGAGCCGAACCCTCTGATATGAAAATATCTGGAGTCGGTGAAATATTTTCCCATTATGTTTCTGGTGGATTGGCGTATTGTTCTTGTATTGTTTTGTATTTATTATACTTATATAGTGCACTTACATTGTGTGAATTTACTAGATATTCATTTGTGGAAAAGTGTGTGGAAGGGTTTAGTCTTTCATTTGGGAAAGATTTAACCCGGACATAAAATCTGGAGCACCGTAATATATTCTTAGCTTGTATATTTGTTTTTCAAGTAAGTAAGTATTCGAAGTTTGTGTTGTGTAATTTGTAAGCAACGTGTATGTAATGTGTATTGTATTTGTAATTTGTAAGTTTGTGTTGTGTAATTAGTTCTTCGAAGTATTTAAGGTAAGCTTTTTTGTTGGTTAGTATCATTTAGATTTGTTCGAAAATGAACCAATAAAAACCTCCCGATCCTCCAGATGACGGTTTGCTATCTGAATCCTCAAGTGTTACGAAAAAAATGATCGCGGTTGATAATCCGGAGGCTTCTGACTTTATATCAATTACTTCTAAAAAAAGCTAAACCAGCACGTGAAAATACCTTCCACTCAAAACAAAAACGACTCCCTTCAAACAATTCTTCTGTTCTACCTGAACAACAGGATGTAATTCCGTCTCCGCCCACTTCCTCCTCGACTTCAATTCACCCGATTATTCCAGCTAGCTCTTATATAACGCACGTAGGTAACTAAAATTTCAAAGGATGGAAAACAATCCAATTCATATGATGTGGATTTTGGACATTTTATGTTCAAAAATAAAATCCACCTTGTCTGGAATGGAGTTAAGACGGTTGGCCGCAACCGTCTTTCCGTTGAATTTAATGCAGCGGTTGAGGTCAAATCTGATGTTGCCAAAAAAACTCGTATAACGTTTTTATACCTACATATCAGGTTACGAAGCTTGGTATCACAAAAGGGATTCCACCGCACTGGTCGATAGAGGACATCCTGGAGAATATTACTGTTCCCCAGGTTTTCAGAAAAGTTATAAAAGCGCGTCGTCTAAATTACAGGTTCAATACGGGACATTCTGTAGAATGGAGATCCTCCCAATCCTCCTCGTACTCCTTCGTATAAAACTTTATGAATCATTGGGATCGATCTAGCAAAACAAAAGGACATATTTTTTTCATAACAGTCAACGATTCCATCAAAACCTTGGTTTTCCAAACTATCTTCGAATAGATTCTCAACATCCGAAATTTTCCACATGCGAATAGGGCATTGCTGCCATAATGTTCACCTGACAAAAATCCATATTAAGAAGTCTGCCATGTGTGAATGTCGTCTTGATGCAGAGGACCTCAATCACATTTTTTTTCAGTTGTCCTATAAATAGTTCATACAAAAATTTCATCCCTGACCTAATCAGTTCGGGTATGTTGCCCCCTGCAACATTACATGCCTGTTAGTCTGGGCTAATTTCCTTTATTAACAGCATCAATTTGTAACTATATGTTTAGTTTCATGCTTTTTTTCATGTGTGCTCTTTATTTTTTACGCATAATAAATTATATCAACGTATTTAGTATATTTCTGTTGCTTCCACTTGTTGTATGTAATTAAATTTATCTCTATTATTATTATTATGTAATGTAAATAGATTCTTGTTATCAATACCAAATTTGTAAATATTAACCCAAAAGTACACAAACATTATTTTTACAAAGTCATTCACTTGACACTGGCTAGAACACTCCTTTGTGGTAAAAAGCCATGAAAGGAAAAAAAGACTTAGCTAGATAAGGAAAAGCAAAAAAATACACAAATTTATTTTTTATTTAAGATTCTTATAATTCTTTTTAATAAATTTATTTTAAAATATGTCATATTATTTTTATTTCCACAGAATAAAGAGGAAAAAACTTTAGAGAGCTGTTTCAGATATCTGCAGTACTACTCTTTTGCCATGCGCAAAGTTACCAACGACCTAAATTTAGATCCTAAAAGCTATACACCGGAACAACAAATGAAAAGAAAGTTCTTGTTTGTCGAGTATCATCTGAAAACAGTAATTTGCGAATTCCAGGTAACCAATATTTTTTTCCAGTAGGAGTCGGACGATTTGTCGTGGCTTCATATTACAGTTTGTCAAATAAGAGTAGAAAGCATAGGAGGGCGCCAGTGTTGTTCAAATGCCAATACTGAAAATATAACTCACGGTGGAAATAGAAATCTGTGGAACCTACATTGTTGTAAAAAATTAAAAGGGCATAAAAGTGAAATTGCATATAGATGCTCACTGATCTCAATATTAATTATAATTCCATATAGATATAGTATGCCTTTGCAATTTTGTGTTAACATAATGAAGAATCTTAATATGTAAAGTCGGGTTAGATTGGGTTAGTTACACCGTTCATAACTCGAGAACGGCTGGGCCGATTTTGATGATCTGTGATTTGTTGGATTTGTCTCCCCCCCGGATAACATAATAACTATTAAAACACCACAAAAATTAACGAAAAAAGAAGTTATTAAGAAAATTCTTTTCCCCATACATTTTGTATGGAACTAATTCTCATATTTTGAAAGAGCTGCGGAAATTTTGTGTTAAGTACCTATGATATTGAGTAGTGAGTGAGTTCCAAAAATTCAAAAACGTCAAATGTCAATGCGCTGATTGTTTTGCTTTTGTAATGCTACCTCTCTTTCTTACACACTAAATTTCAATAGTCGAAAATGAGACAAACGGTGAACGTATGTCTCCACCCATCCAAACGAAAGATAGAATAATTATAATAAAAATCCCTGACCACACATGAGGCCCCGAAGAAAATTATTTTCCTCAGGACCTATGCCATCTTAAGGGATGCTGTGTGGAGGGTCTTTTTAAGGTAGAGAAGGATAGGAAGTTTTGGGAACGAAAAAAGTATGAGGGGTGGGTAGGAATCTGAAAGTGTGTCCGGGAGTGACGGACGTATGAATCCATCCCTCCAATTGCGGTGCAAAGCGATGGGTCGAGAGAGTCCAGCTGGAAGGGTCAAAAGGCCTCCCTCAACCAGTCTCTCTCGATCCGGCCCGCCACGCAGCGGGTGGGCAGACGCATCCGCCGCCAAGACCCGGACAAACGTCATTCCTGCTAAATCACCAGACGTAGTGAACCACTTGGGGTGACCTATGAGTGACGTATAACAGAGGTGTTGGTTATACAATAAATGGTTCCCGGGGCGGCGGCACCCACACCCGCCTCCCAAATTCCGCCTTTAAATCCGCACACAATGCCATCTCTGATACTGACAAAAACAAAACACGGACAGTTGCGCATTGATGATCGCTTTATTGTGCAATTTTTAACTTAATAAAAAACTGAATTTAATTCAACAGTTATTGATTTAATTCTAGCTTAAGTAGGTACATAGCGTTGCCCAGGCCTTAGGTCATTCTTTTTTATATCTGAATATATTTAACTGATTCCGATCTAAAAGTAGTGAAACTAAACTCACCATTAGTGATTCTTCCTTTCTACATACTGTTTAATTAAAATTTATGTTAAATTAAGTGAAAGCAGATATGTTATTATATTTTCGTTGTTTGTTTTTGGGGTGTTTCCTTCTTTAGCGGACGTGCCCTGATAATGGACAGCGCTGCAGTGTCCATTATCAGGGCATATCCGGCAGATCCGACGATGTGTGATCGAAACGTCGGCTAAAGAAGGAGGTAGCGCTATACGGCATAACACCCCAAAAACAAACAACTAAAATAAATGAAAGCAAATCACTTTGTAAAACACCATTTAATCAAATTTATATCGTTAAGTAGGTACCTAACAACGTGCTTCTTCGATTTTATTTTTCTCTCTTTAAGAACAACAAAAACTTTTTTTTATTGTGATTTACAGTGTTCTATATATTCAGTGTCATTGCGCTTTAAAGTAATATTTGACATTTAAATTGGTGTTGCCAGCCTACAAACTTTGTTTTTCCGTTTTTAAATTTTCTACTCTTAATTGACAGACAATATTATGTTTAAGAAACATTCCTTTACTGAGTATATTATGCTAAAGTCAGTACCCGCGTAAGCGCCCTTGAAGTGATTTTTCACAAAAACGGCGCTCTACAAATTGTCCAACTATTATTATTATTATTACCCGGGTCAATAAGTCACTGCTGTTGAAAGTAAACTTCGCAGTAATCTAATCACTCTGTTCATGTAATAAATACGCTTGCGGTAAAACAAAACAAATTTAGACGGCCGGCGTGGTCTAGGGGTAAGGCCCTTGGCTCGCAATCTGAAGGTCGCGGGATCGAGTCTCGGCATGGGCAAATAAATTGTATTTGTTTAATTTGTGTTATTTCACAATTAATTCATCAAAAATAATATAATTTATTTGCGGCACCTTCCAGAGTGGAAGATACTCTCAGTATCGCCTCGGTATAAGAACACCATTCAGAATTGAAACGTTGCTTGAAATGGCTTTAGCCGTGCTTAGTGACCAGATCTGAATAGCCAGGTACTTCCCCACCTTCCTCTTTCCCATCTCCTGCCCCTTCCCACTACCTTCAGCCTCACAACATACCCCAATTGGGGATTCCATAGTCTCACTGTTTCCAGGCGGGAGCAGCTGGGACTCTCGTTGTCCTCTGTTAGGCTCTATGGTATGGCGGAAATCTTGTAAATTCGATAACATCTAGAATATCTAGATGATACCATCCGATTGTCACTAACTCAGCAGAATCCACACATCTTGAAGCAACTGTTTTTGTAATGGACGTGTTGAGCGATTTGTGACGTGGTCACAGAAAAAAACATTCGAGCCCGAGACACAGTTGAACGCAACCACGCGTCCCTCAAAAATATGTGAATTCTATGTAAAATGCTTGTAATGATTGAGTCCAAACATATAAATCGTCGGAGTGAGGGTAAGCAACCAGGCAGAGAGAATTTTCTTCGCCATCGGGTGCTTTCACTCGATTCTAGGAATTCGCCCCGGGTACAGTGGCAACCCTAGACACGCTGCCGTCACGATGCCTGTAAAAACGAGCCCCAAGGTCTTTTAATTCAGTTCTCCACCACCACCAGTCTTGTCAACAACTCTCTCCGCTTGTCCCCCTGACCTCGCTCTATCCCTGTATCCATTCGCCTTGTTTTTTACTGACCATCGCTTCACCCTGGACCACGGATACCCTACACTTTCTGGATCAGACCCGGCTACGTCATAAGGATGGAGCAACTGGATCACCTCAGACCAGCACTCTAAAGCGGGCAACCGAGAAAACGTTCTCCTGACATTTGGCGCTACCCTGGATTGGGACCTCCAGCTTCTTATAGTTCTTGTGTGCCTTACACTGTCTGGCACAGGTTTCCTGAATTCGTTGCAGCAGTGTCAACATTGCTGTACTGCCATCATTACTAAGTACTGCGCAGGTTCTATAAGGGCAAATGCATGTCATTTTCATTTGTCATTTCACTAACCTTATCTTCAATGTATTTTGTTTCCAGGCCGTCCTCTTTGAGTATCATTTAGACCATGTAACCGGACACTACGTACCACCGTTGCATTTTCCCACAGGCGATTTACCGAATCTCAGCCCTGCTTTCATAAGTGTACGTGTCTGGCTCCTCTTCAGAGACTACATCAGTTTTCTGGAGTACCTCAAAGAGGTGATCGATCTCTACTTCACCAAAGTTCAAATAAAGAGAATACATTCGAACGATTTTTGAACGATTTTTATAGCATGTTTGAAAAATGTATTTACCTACTCTGAATATTCTGTATGACTTTACATCACTTCGCAATACAATAAGAGTTGTAATAAACGTCCATTATTTATTTCACCTTTACGGTCCTGATAGTTTTATTGGTAAATAAAAGAAATATTCGGATTGCAGGGAAAAAAATCTCTAGACTTCTCTATCTAGTCGAGTGATACAAAACTTTTTTTATCAAAAGGACCGCATAGACTGCAAAGTCGGAGTTTGAGGATCTCTTGAGCCTATATATAAAAACATAGTTTTGAGATATTCGCAAATGTAAATACCAGGGTAGGCTGAAATTTAATGCACTTATAACAAATAGCAAGATCGGGAAAAAAGTAAATTAAAGCACGATTCTTAAACTTTAATTACAAAATTTTTCAACATAGTTACCGTTAAGGCATCTCCCAACGTGTAACCAACTGAAAAATTCTTCCGTCATTTCTCGAATCCAGGACTTGACAGCTGCCTTCACCTCATCGTCCGAGATGTAATAATTATCCTTGAGGTATCTTTCGAGTAGAGGAAAAAAAATTAAAGTCGCAAGGCGAAATATCGGGGGAGTGAGAAGGGGTGGAAACGGTTCAAACTTCAGGTTTTGCAGAGGCTCTAGTCGACGCTGTTTGTTCTCGTCTTTGAAACGGCATGGTACTCATCGTCCACAGGCTTTACGGTATCCTAATTGTTTAACAATAAAACCGACACCTTCCTTGGATATTTCATATTGGTTTGTGATAAGCTTTTTAGTGATTCGAGTCAATGTGACTGATGTAAGAATCCATCCCTACCACTGCGGTACAAGGCGATGCGTTGAGAGACTCCGACTGGAGAGGTCTACGTTAAGCGACCAATTTATTTTATTTTTCTAATTTTTCTTTCCGGTTATAAACTCGTGACTTTTGGCTACCGAGAAAAACCGACAGTAAAATTTTGCTTGTAAAATCATTCGATTGAATCATGGCTTTTGATTTAAGTCAAATAGTATAGAAAAAATATTTTTATGACTCCTGATTTTAAAACAATTATAATACAACGATTTAAAATACATACATCTAGAATGCCTATAACTATCTTCCCGTAATAATAAACCAAGCCATGAATCAAGACGCCATCTACAATAACAAGTTGTAATCAAACGGCCCACAACAGCGCGCAATAAAGGTTTGAATCTCCGCTATGACATATCACAGACCACTTCACAAAAGACAGTAAAATGTACGCGTTACCGTTTTACGAGCCTTTGGCTGGCGGTTCCTGTGATAAATTCTATTCAAACAGTTATTTCCCGAGACATCAGAGCCATCTGTTTTACTGGGGCAATATACCTGACATGACCTCCAGACCTGAGGCGTCCAATTATTTATTCACGCGATGTGCCTGAACATAGGTTATTTTTAAAAATTTAAATGTTTTTTTATTAAAATTTTATAATAATAAATCTCTAAGTATTATAAATAAAAGTCCTCCGCAGTGTCTGTCTGTCTGTCTGTTCGCAATAAACTCAAAAACTACTGGACGGTTTTTTGCGGTTTTCACCAAGTGATTCATGAGGAATATTTTGGTATATAATTTGTCAAGGTTATGTGTAAAATGATTGAAATATATAATATATAAAGGAGAATGTCTGTAACGAGCGGGCTGGCAAGCGGGCGGTGTGGATTTGATTTGTATGCAAATCTACAGTTTTATGCTGAGGTTGATGAAATTTTATAGTATCTACATTTATTGTATTATAAATAATGTGAGTTACATCTATACATGTATACATATTTTACAAAATATTATATTTAAGGTCATCATCGGTCATGTATACCTTATCAGAAAATAGGACCTCTTATGCCTGATAAGGAAGCCACGATTCTTACTAAGGTTATATGTTATAATATGTTTTGTATAAAATATCTACAGTTTATATGTTTATTGTCCTGAAGAAGGTTGAGTTCAACCGAAACCGGTCGACGAATATAAATAAAAATAAAGTGGTTTTTAAACAAAGTACTTATTTCATTCTATAAAATATCTACCTTGGAGCTTCTAAACTGGAGAGAGAGAGCTGGTACAAAACCGAGATGAGTGGAGGAAAACTCTTGAGGAGGCCAAGACCCACCAAGGGTTGTAGAGCCAAGAGTGGTGATGGTTAAATATGTACCTTTTACTGTAGGTTTTTTTTTAAAATAATCTAATGTTATTTATTTATTGATATATTGCACATGATATATTGCACAACATTTTAATCAACAAATGTTGAATGGAAAAATATGTCAATTTTTTAAAGCACATCAATACTCAAAGTGGTACAAAGAGATTCCATTTCTAAATTGGGAATCATGATCTGTTTTTGAATTCTCCAAAAAAAATAACCCTTGAAAACGGGAGAACAAATGTATCGGCGTGCACAACCCGAAAGTGCTCGTTTATGTGTCAATAAAAAAAACATGTGAAATGATTTGAACCGGGTTTAATCCGATTAGTCGAAACCACATGGCAACTGAGCACGAGGGACACAAACAATAACGGTTTTACCGGGAGCGCATCCCTGTATTGCGGGAAAACATCACGGGATTTGATTATAAAACACCTAAAAGCAGGGCTGTCACGAACCATTAAAAATTTATTAAAAAAGTATTAAGAAAAAATGGTAGTATGGAGAGTATGGCATCATTTTTGGAGTGTTAAGATGACGAAGCAAATAGACTAGAGGAAGAAAGAAGATTAGTAATGGTTGGAAAGTACCAATTTTTGAAGCAAAACTTCTTCGCGCACGCTTGACTTGGGAAGTAAGCTGGTGAATGCGTGACAAGAGTGTTACGAAACGTGTGATCGGGCGAGGCGAACGGAAGTTCTAAGTTAGTGAAGATAGAAAGGGAGAGAGTTACGTTTCGTATTACTGTAGGTGCAAGAGAGAGAGGAAACATTTTCTTTCTCTCTTTCTCTCATAGCCAGGTACGTTTCGAATATCGACACAGTGCAGGCCTATTTTCTGGATCACTGTAGGAGCAAGAGAGAGCAGTACGTGCGCACATTTTCTTTCTCTCTTCAGTGTTGTTTTACTTAAGTCGTATGCTCTAGAGCACACTCGTTATTTTAAAAACATAAACTCCTCAGGCCCTATGTCATATTCGGGGGTGCTGTGTGAAGGGTCATTTTAGGAAAGGAAGAACACAAAGTTCTGGCAAGGAAAAGGGTATGAGGAATGAGTAGAAATCTTGGGGTCAGTCCGGTCAGTGTGTCAAGGAGTGAAGTCGTATTAATGTAATATATGCAACAACCAGCTTTAAGTCCTCCATATTTTTTCCAATGAATCTCAATTACGATGTTAATATTGATTTCAGATATATCGTCATCTCGTTTCTTATAAAAGTACTTTAGCGCCGTTGTGATTTGAAACTCGATGAAACGAAAAAGTGACACTAAAAAGAGACAAAGTCATGCATCCGCAGGATTTAGCCTGCGCGAGAATGAGATAGTTTAATCAGTCTCCTCTTTGTGCGATGCTTCATAGTCTCCCCAATCTTGCCTACTGTATTTTATTTTATTTGGAAAACCAACAGTGAGATACAATAATTAATAATGTATGATAAAATATATGTAAATTATTTAACCAATAATAGGTTTTCACTGACGTTTAGTTTTCTGAAGGTTTCACTTCTACCGCGTGTGAATTGCATACTCTGATTTTTTTTAAATATTAATACATTAACTTGTGTCACCCCTAGATCGCTTGCACCCTTATACGAGGTCGTTACTTCTCTGTATTGCCAGCATAAAAAAACTGAAAAGTGAAAAATAATCCCTTAACGGTGTTGCCCGCGCGGGGGATGCGGTGCGTTTTGCCGCGCTTTCTTGACATTATATTTTTTAATTTTATTTACACCCCGCCGAGAAGGGCGGGGGAAGGTGGTTTCATGGGAATTTACAATCTACTTTAATCCAATGCTAGGATTTCACCCCAGAGGCAGGTTTCCAGATAACGTAAAGACAACACACCGATCTGTGATTATTTTATTCAATTCAGTTTAAAAAACACAGATCTGATTACTTTTCTAAATGGTGGTATATTTATTGAAGTAAAAGTTCTTTACGCGCGCTTGACTTGGGGAGTAAGCTGGTGAATGCGTGACGAGAGCGTTACCAAAAGTGTGATCGGACGAGGCAAACGGAAGTTGAGAGGGCGATATAAGTTGGTGAAGATGGAAAGAGAGAGAGATACGTTTCATATATTAGTGTAGGGGCAAGAGAGAGAGGTGCGAGCACAAGTAATCATTTATTGAATAACCATGCCATAGTTCACCCTAAGGTCATAGGTTAACCCAAGGTCATAGGTCACCCCAAGGTCATAGGTCACCCCAAGGCTATTTTTACGCACATTTTCTTTCTCTCTTCAGTGTAGTTTTACTTCAGTCGTGTGGTCTAAAGCGCTCTCGTTTTTTTATTTATTTATATATATATTTTTTTTTTATTTTTTATTTGGTAATACCTCACAAGAGTCTCAGCTGCTCCCATCTGGAGCCAGTGATACTATGGCATCGCCAATTAGGGTATGTTGTGAGGCTGAAGGTAGTGGGGAGGGGAAGAGGAAGGTGGGGAATTACCTGGCTATTCAGATCTAGTCACCGAATACGGCTAACACCATTTTGAGCAATGTTTTAATTCTGAATGGTGGTCTTATACCAGGGCGATACTGAGAGTATCTTCCACTCTGGTACGAGCCGCAAATATACTATAGGTACATTATTTCAAATGAATTAACTATAAAATTACACAAATTATTCAAATAAAATTTATTTTCCACGCCGGGATTCGATCCCGCGACCTTCGGATTACTATTCAAAAGCCTTACCGCTAGACCACCCCGGCCGTCTTATACGCCTATAAGGGTTTTTACAAACATGTGGATCTTGAAGTAAAATATGCTATTAAAATCATATAGAACCCACACAGAAGAATAGGATTATGTTAACTTTGATCATTGTTATTTAGGTATGTTATTATAGTCTTCTTATAACTATATTCCGTGCAGTTGAACACATCTACTACTTCCGAGAAAGTATTGCCAACTGCATGTAATCTGGGTACAAGCGAGTATCTAAGTGACTCAGTTCGGATATTTTTTGTTACCACTAAAAAGTATTTTAGATCGAGTAGTTCTTGTTGGTATGTGGAAATCAGGGCTATGTATAGTGTCTATAGTACTATAAATAATAAATCAAATAATACCTTTAATAAGACATTTAATGAATTAAGAACACTTAGCCGTTGCGAACTGTTGTATGTTCGTTGGTCAGCGGTTATGCTCGGAACGATGATTTATTATAATACCGACATTATTGATAAAACCTTTATCGATTGACGTGCTGGATATCCATGGAGTTGGTACTATGATGGGTACCTTCCACTCTGGATAAGGGAGCAAAAAACTACGTTTAGGCACTGATATATGAAGTTAGGACACAAAAAAATTTAATAGTTTTGAATAAGACGGCCCTACATAATAAAAGAAAACCAATACTTACAATGTATATTTTTAGATAGTTCCTATCAAGAAGAGTGCTATAATTTGAAATAAAATCAGATCAGTGATGAATAGAAAGAAGGCTGTAAAACTTTTATTTTCTACGACTCTGGGTCTCGTTGAAAAAAAACAAAAGAGGTTAAACATTTCAATAAAGTTGATTATAGATATTTCGTAATGCGAGATCATTTAATAATGAAAATGTAATACGGAGAACATGTGAAGCACTTGTTCGCAGCTTCCTAGAATATTGCTCCATTATCTGGGCTCTTTCTGAATAAAATCACATCCTCGAAATAGAAAAATACAAAGAAGGTTTATAAGACACCAGTATATGAGGTAACTTACGTACTATCTATCCTTGTTCTTAACGGGAACCTCAGAATCCGCCGAGAAATATTTTTAGATAAACATTAATTTAAGCTCATCTCTGGTACTATACTCAACGCGTCAATCAACAGAGCGACTCAACTGCATTGTCCACCGACATTTTCAATGTCATAGACAGTTCAGCAACTATCGTTTTGGCACATATCACGAAGAAGTAAAACTGCCCCCCCATGCAATTTTTAATTGGTGATCTTCTCCATGATATATTGGTGTATAACCGTTCTACGGAGAACATGAAAAATAAATAAATATATCAAATAGACGAGTGATCAACAACTCTCTTTATAGTTATCTACACAGATAATAAGAAGCCTCTACTCTAACACAAAACAGCTTCATCAATAGATAAATCCATCCAATTGTTCAAAGCTTTGAATCAACTTTCTAAGTTACCCCAGCGCCAAATTAATACCATCGGAACAATATACCCCTTAGTGCCAAAAATACAAAATCAATCCGTCTTCTTTTCCGAATCAATTCTCTTGACTTGCCCTTCAGAAAGGGAGATTAGAAAGAGAAGAAACGAAGATCGTGACGATTCTTCAACTCATATCTTATTCAGTGGTTTTCTCCCCAAGTTTGAGTTTGCTAAGTTTGTTAGGCGCTTAGGAATTTTCCGAAAGATTTCATTAAGAAGACGGATTGCGACTTTTAGAAAATTATCCCCTTATTTTAGAAAAGTTTCCGGCAAGTCATGCGCGATGATCTAACCGACTTTTCTTTGAAGAGTGTTGAGGGATTCCGGGAGATTCTGTGGGGTGGCTTTTCTTGTACACTGGTGGATTTAATTATTTCTTGTAAGACAGGAAAGTATGTGTGGAGCGCCAGCAACTAAAACATGTTTGTGTTTAATCAAATGAGGAAAGTTTTATTGGTTTCCGTAAATTTTTGGATTACACAACTTTTTTATTTTTATATACGGCGAATTAACTTATTTTTTTACACTGGATTTCCTGGAACTTGAGTTCAAAGCAAAAGTCCCACGAATTTGTTCGTGACCGGGAGATCTTTCAGATGTTGTTGTAATAAATGTGGTGAAAATATCAAAATGGATTACTACCTGACACCCACTCTGCTCTAACTAAATATATCTAGTTAAGGTTTTTACCTCCTTGCAAGCAATACAATGTAACTTTTTTGTAAACAATAGCGCAGAGATTTTGTTACATAACGCTATCGTTCACGTTATCGTTCTAGTATCTTCTGTGTTTTTCTTTTTTACACAAGATTTGTGAAAAGGAAGAGAGTGATCGTCAATGACGTACGACCAAGCTCTCGTTGAAACTCAGAGATACAATCTTAGCATTTTAAAAGTAGGCCATAATACTTATGTAACATCATTGTTATCTATGGTTATCTATGGTTGTTAACTTGTTTTGACAGCTCCCACTTTAAACATTAAAAAGTATAGTTTTTAACGGGAAAAAACCTCAACAGTTTCTTGTTTATTCATGAGAATTGAGTCGCGAAGACGAATAAAGTGTTTTGCTAGTGGGTAATTAATATTTACCACGATATTGATCATTCTAACTGTTGGCAATTCGTTTTCTTTTTGAGCACCACAAACAAAAATATTTACATTGCGATAATCAAGATTTGTTGTGGGGCATTATTGAACAAAAATAAAAATGCCTCAAGAAAACACCCGCTCCAAATCAAAACATAACGCCTTAACATCACATAGCCCCCAGTCAGTCGACAATAATCAGATCATTTTTGACTATATCGATAATAAATTTTCTGATTTAAAAAAAGAAATGTTTAAAAAAATTGAATTAGAGACAGCTGAAACAAAAAAGCAACCGACTTCATTTCCGAAAAATATGATGAAATATTAACTAAGTTAAACGAATTAGCAGGAATTAAAATAGAAGTTGAAAAAATCAAAAAAGACCTGTCTAGAATGAATGATATTGATATTCGGCTTGCCGAACTTGAACAAAATAACTTATCAAACCAAGTTGAAATCTCCGGAGTGTGTGAAAATATAAATGAAAACCCGATAGAAACTGCAAAAGATATTGCTAATAAGCTTGGCACTCAAATCCTGGATGAAGACTTTTTAGAAATCTATCGTGTTCCTGACCGTCGGCAAGGTTTTCCAAGAAAAATTATCATCAAATTCCACAATTCTAGCGTTACTACTCGACACAACCTTCTTGCAGCAAAAAACCTAACCAAGAAAATAAGTCCATCCTTGTACATCGGCGAAGTGTTGTCTTCATATAATAAGGACTTATTATGGAAAACTAAGAAGCGAGCACAGGAACTAAACCACCAATACACATGGTTTAAAAATGGTAAAGTTTTCACGCGGAAATCAACGGAATCTAAAATTATAAATATAAAACATGAAAGAGATCTTCTAACACTGTAAAATTTAATTTTATCGTTAACAAAATTAATTAAAATACATAAAATGGCTACTAATCTGGAAGAACTCACATGCCACCTATTTGAAAATGAAACTGTTACTACCAACACAGAAAACATAAAACTATGTCTAAAAAATAATTTGAAAATAATACACCAAAACATAAGAAGCATCAATAAAAACTTCGAAGAATTCCTCATAAACCTAAAACTAATAAACATTAAATTTGATATTATGATCCTAACAGAATGTTGGATTAAAAGTTCTTATACACAAAAAAATATTGAAGGCTACTATTGCATCAACACTTCATATAATACTAAACAAAATGACGGAATTGTAGTCTACATTAAAAACAATCTGAAAACTACTACCAAAGAAATCAAAATCAATGACTCCAATTGTCTACACATACAAGTTAAATCAGTAATTGATATACTGGCTATTTATAGATCCCCATCCGCAAACAATATTACAAACTTCCTTACTTCACTTGAAACTGTGTTACATAAACTAAAACACTGTAGAAATCTGTTTTTAATTGGAGACACAAACATTAATATTTTAGAAAATGGACATCCTCAAAAAGACGATTACCTCAACGCCATAAGCTACTACGGTCTTGTTAGCTACATCAACAAACCTACTAGAGTCACTGAAGAAACTCTTTCTTGTATTGACCATATAATAGGCAAAACGAAAAAACCTATCAACACAATAATATATGAATCCACAGTAACAGACCACTACTCTACAATATTGGAAGTTGGAAATGAAAATAAAAGTAAAGATGATTCCGTAAATATATCTATTATGAAAAATAAAATCGACTGGGATACAATTATTTTCAACATAAAAAACGAAAAATGGGAAAATTTGTACTCAATTACTGATAATGATATGGCATGGAATTATTTTACCAATTTTATTCAAAAACAAATAAAACTACACACCAAACAGAAAGAGGTACCAAGTAAAAAAAATTCAATCACTAAACCTTGGATTACACCTGGATTATTAAAATGCATCAGGAAAAGAGATAATATTCACAAACAAATAAGGAAAGATCCAAATAATTACCTACTTACTACATTTTACAAAAAATACAGAAATATGTGTACAAAACTAATTAAACACGCAAAGAATAAATACTATTCAAGAAAAATTATTGAATGTAATAATGACTCCAGAAAGATTTGGCAAATTCTTAAAGAGATAACACATGCAAGGCAATTCAGAGATCAAATTGAGGAACTTACAATTGATGGTAAGAATGTGAATTTTAACTTGGACCCGAAGACTATTGCCGATCATGCAAATACTTTTTTTACAAACGTTGGATCAAATTTGGCCAGTAAAATAAAAGAAAACATCAACTGCAATACTAAAACTCCACCACCAGATGATAATCTCCGAGAAGAAACTTACGCAAAATTTACTCTAAAAGATGTATCGATGGAGGATATCATCAAAGAAATCGACTCACTGAAAGAGAGGACTTCACCTGGACATGACAAAATACCAAGTAAACTACTAAAATCACTGAAATCTCATATAGCCGTTCCCCTCAAATTCCTAATTAATAAGAGCTTCACTCTAGGTTGCTTCCCAAATGTATTAAAACAAGGTATTATCTCTCCAATTTTTAAAGGTGGGAACAAATCTGAAATTACCAATTACAGACCAATTTGTGTTCTAAGTGCACTCTCCAAAATTGTTGAAGGAATACTGAGAAATCAATTAACTACTTACCTTGACTCTAGTAAAATATTATCAGCAAATCAGTTTGGTTTTCGCCAAAACTTATCAACCTCAGATGCCATCGCTAACGTTACAAACTTCATAACAAGTAATGTTGACAAAGGAAATAAATGTATAGCAATTTTCCTTGATCTTGCAAAGGCGTTTGATACTGTGAACCACAAAATACTTTTAGATAAACTTAAGAGGGTAGGAATATCAGATACAGTTCTTCAATTACTTCATAGTTATCTAACTGATCGAACGCAATGTGTTAAAATAAGCAGTACCTGTAGTAGTTCCCAAAAAACAGTTTGTGGAGTTCCACAAGGTAGCATCCTAGGACCCTTATTATTCTTAGTATATATAAATGATCTATGTAACTTACAAATTTGTGGACAAATCACAACTTTTGCCGATGATACGGTTTTGCTATTTTACGCCAAATCTTGGGATGAAGTCTTTAAAATGGCAGAAAATGGCTTTCGTATTGTTAAAAATTGGCTAAATGCTCACATATTAACCCTGAATACAGACAAAACCAAATTTCTAACATTTCGAATATCAAATAAGCTCATGCCTTCACAAAAAAGCCTTAAAGTTCACAGCTGTAACCCCTCATTAACTCCATGTACCTGTCCTTCTATAAGTAGAGTTGACAGTATTAAATATCTTGGTATTCAAATAGATGATCTTCTTAAATGGAACGCACATGTTACAAACTTAACGACAAAACTGAGGAAATTCGTCTATTTCTTTAAAAATGTTAGAGATATATTAAATATAAACAACTGAAACAAGTTTACTGTGCTCTCATACAATCATCACTTGAATATGGTATTATTAGCTGGGGAAGTGCCTCAAATACTTGCCTGGAGCCTTTAGTAAAGATTCAAAAACTAATTTTGAAGGTTATTCTTAAAGTCCCGTTGAGAACGAGCACTGATTTTATTTTTAATACACTAAATGTTCCTAACCTGCAAAAACTGTATTCAAAAAATATTCTGCTTCACCAATTTAAAAATACACATATGTTTGAGGAACGAAAAAACACTAGAGCCCTAAGAGAGTCAAATGTAAAATCTTTTAACATCCCAGTTTGTCAAACCTCTTATGGACAAAGAACTTTTAAATATAATGCAACAAAGCTATTCAATTCTCTACCTACTGAAATAAGAAACACTCAAACCAAAAGTGCATTTAAAAGTAGAATCATTGATCACCTCAAATAAACATATTTATCAGGAGTATTTAATAACATTCTTACCTTTATGCCTACTGTGTGTAAATATGTAACCATGTACCTACTGCAATGTTCATATAACATACTTGAATTGTATATTACTTAGAAAAAAAAAGATTTTATATCAAGCTGTCATGTTCATAATATTAATAAAACAAAATCATAGATTATAACCACTCTGTAAATTGCCATCTCAACACAGGTGTTTCACACCTAGTGAGATGGGCAATACGTCATTATTATAACCTAATGTAATATGAAAATAATTAAATAAATAAATAAAAAATAAAACCCAATTACATTTTTATAATAGTATACAAGCCCATACTCATAAAAAATCACGGGATATAACAATTAACTGTACGGTTTGCAAAGCTGAAAGTATTTTGAAGTTACATTTCGAATGAACACCGTTAGTAAACTTGTTTTTGAATTATTTAAAGTAAAATAATTTATTTAACTTCTTTATCACTTGTCTTAATTGTTCCCACAATCAGTAGGTACAAAGTTTTAACAAATCCAAGTTCTTTAGATCATTGAACCGGAGTTACAGATATAATCACTAAATTGAAATTCGTATTTTAAGTAACAATGAAACATGTAATACTTAAATGTCAGTTTTAAAAAATCGTTTGTTTTCACCATAGGTCCGCCCAGGAGGCCCTGAGGAAAATAATTCCTCTCAGGGCCTATTTCACATTTGGGGATGTTGTGCGGGGAGTCACAGGAGTGGCGCAACTGCGGCAAAGATCCGGGCAACCTCGCCCCATTAATCCGGTATGGCTAAGCCACCAAACGTCGCGAGGTTGGTCCAATAAATGGTTCCCGGGGGGGGCGCCAAAATTATAAGTACCTATTGTTTGTGGCGATTCAAAATCGCTGCCATGAAATTCCTAGGATTAAAAACTCCTTTCAGCATGATGTTCAAAAATACCGAAAACAAATATATTATGCATTGTATAGGTATGTGTAATTGTACGTTGGAATAATGTACAAAAATCCTGCTTTTATCTCATTTCTGGTATATGAATGTTGTTAGCTCAGAGCTTGTGTTCAGGAGAAAGTATCCCGGGCTGAGTTCAGAGGAGGAAATGACGTCGTCTTGGTTTGCGGGTCACGTGTCCGATCCGGAAGTCACGCGGGGCGACCGGATGGCAAACAAAAAGGAAGAAAATGGCAATCTATATTATACCAACTAACGCAGCCTGTTAGTTTGGGTGAGTTTTACTCTATTTGCTTCATGGTCCAATGGTGAAGTCGTCAACCTATGAACTGGATCCTGCAGATGAATTTCTTGCAAAGTTTTTTTTTTCAAGTATATTTAATTTTTGCACATCATAGGGTAGTTTTTTTTTAAAAAGAAAGACAAACTTTCCCGGGCTACGAATAACCCGACAATATTTGAAAATATCCTACTACCATCACAGTAAGCCGAAAATGTTGCTTGAGTCATAATGGAGGACTTAGTCAGCCGAGGAATCGAACATGGAACGCCTGGGTGGGAACCAAACGGGATGCCCACTCAACCACTGTTCGAACTCTTGTGTGGTATTCTCATTTAAAAAAATGAAACCAAACATCACTTATCAAAAAAATTGTAGTAACTACCATAAAATGGGGTGGCTGTAATAAATTTTCAACTTTGAAACTAAATAACACTTTTTTAAACTTCCGTAGCGGAAAAGGTTATGTCTGTGGTTGGGGAGTCAAAAAAACATGGTGTTCAAAGTTACCTTTCGGAGTGGGGAGTCACTGATATAACTTTTTGAAATAATCATGGGCCAATCTAAAAAAATGTATAAAAGACAACGTAGTTCAAATATTTGAATGGTCTTATGTACGAATGTACGTGTTATGATATGTACGTTCGATATTCACTTATGTACAATATTGTTCAAGTGTGTACAATTACGTTTCAATATGAATAGAAAACAACTAATTTGACACTTATTATCAAAAGGTTATTGTTTCCACGTTGCCCAAAAAAATATTTTAAAAGTTTCTGAGAAACTGAAAAATGAATTAAATAAAAATTAATTAATAATAATACAATAACTTTTCAGTTTCTCAGAATGGTCTTTCTCGACACATCCTCTTGCAATTGCACCGCGGTTGGATGGGTGGATTCGTCGTCAGTCAATAATTCGATCCTAGACACAATGATCCTCAGATTCCTACCCACCCCTCATATTTTTTTCCTTCCCAGAATACCTCCTTCCTCCGTTTCTTGAGGAGTCCAACCCATTTTGTTAACTCATGTATTATCTATAACACACATGTAAATTAATTTTAGTAGAGATTGTACTGCCCTGAAGAAGTTACGGTTGTAGCGAAACCCAGTCGGCATAAAGTATAAAAAATAAAAGTGGTGTTTACAAAGTTATTGTTTTATTTTAAATTATAATATCACATCACAAAGTAACTGCTTCATATGAACAAGTATTTTAGTTATTTATTTTTGCAGTGTTATGCTGTGTTGTGCTACCTCCTTCTTTAGCCAACGTTTCGGACAGCGTTTCATTGTCCATCATCAAGGTAAATGTGTAAATAAATAACGAAGATATCTACATTATTTTATTTCGTAATAAGAACAGCTAATTAACCATTCGAGCATTTTCTAATTTTCTTTGTAGTCATAAAGCAGGCAAAATTTTATCCAGTCCAGGTGACAAATGGTAATTACTTTGTCATGGCCGAACCCGACACTCTATCTCCTTCTAACAAAGATACACGAGGAGGCTGCGAACTGGAGCCGGAGCCGGAGTTACAACTGGAGAGGGAGAGGGAGGTCGGTCCGGGTGGGGTACCTCATCACTACTGCATTCCGGACCTACGGCCTGGACAAGGGGCCAGTGGTTCAAACGATACTGCGGTAGTAACACGGTAGTGACCAGAGGGGTGAAATTGTCCCTTACAATATAATAATAAGAATATAATAACAACTTAAAGTGACTGTCCTAGAACGGGAGACTCCTAGTTGGACAGTAAAAGCTTCTTTGTACTGATGCATTATTTATAACAAAAAAAAAGTTTATTTATTTCAGCCGAACAAAGCGGTGAATGCAATCGGTACTCTGTCAGTCATATAAAAGTACACATATATCTATAAAATTACACTAAATAATAATTAAGGAGTGAGCGCTGGGCCCGAGCTCACCCCAGACCACGCCCTAAATAAATTTGATTATATATGTACCAATTTTATTTTTTTTGTTATTTGTTTTTTTTTCGTATTCTATGTACCTACTTGATTTTAAAAATCTGTTGTGTAAATATGAATAATTATATGGGACGTATAAGATTGCACTGTCCTCCCCACATCCTGGAATAAAAAACATTACTATTATTATTATTGTTAATAAGAATTATACTAATGTTGGTTCTCTGTGATGTACCTACATACGTTAGCGTGAATTATTACTTCGTGAAATTATTCACGTTCAATGAACTCAAATTCGCTTTGAATTTAAGTGTTATATCTATACAGAGTATGAATAAACAGTATATGTACATTTTCGTTGTTAGTTTTTGGGGTGTTATGCCGTGTTGCGCTACCTCCTACTATAGCCGACGTTTCGGACAGCGTTGCAGTGTCCATCATCAGGGCAGATCCTTAAAAAACTTATCAGTATATGTACATCTTTAGTGCACTTTTTTATGTATACTTTTATATTTTCGTATCAATGATCAATGAAACGGTGGATGCAATTTTTAGCCATAAGTTGTTTTTTCTAGATTTTAGAAATATATTATAAGTTTGTACAGCGCCCTTGAGGTGATTTTTCACTAAAACTCCCCTATAAAAATCATCCAAATATTATTATTATTGTTTGAAGAATAATTCAAATAAATGATAAAGTAGGTACCTTCTAGAATTTATTAATATTCACATTTATATTCGCTGTGGGTATATTTTTTTTATATAAACTCCACACAGGAGGCCTTGGGGAAAGGGCCTATGTTATCTTTGGGGATGATGAAGGGTTTTCTTAAGGAAAGGAAGGAGATTAAAATTTGAGAAGGAAAAAAGTATAAGAGGTGGGTAGGCATCTGGGGGTCAGTGTTTCATTCGCCGTCAAGATCTAGACTTCCTCCAACCTAGAATCCCCACCCAATGAACCTTAAGTCACCAAACATGGCTAACAACCTGTAGCAGAGGTGTTGGTTAGCTAATTAAAAGTTCTCAGGGCGGCGGTACACATATCCCAAAAATTTTGTGCCTTTGGATTAATATAAAAATCTCAATATTCACCTAGTCTAGCTTTCTAAGGTGTTCATTGTAATAATAAAAAATGTGAAATTAAAACAAAGAAATTTATAGTAAAATGTAGGTTTTTAAATTTTGAGATTTATAACATAAATCGATTTAATTAATTATAAATAGCAACAGTTTTACTTTATTTCAGTCCCCAGTATACCTTCAAATTAAGAAATTTCTTCATAGAACCGGTCCTTACTTATCGATTTGAATTTGTATGCCTTCTCACTTGAACTTGTTTATGGTATAGAATAGAGCTCAGCATGGTTAGATGCCCCATATGGTCACTTCAGGGTTACCCAAAGGCGCCCGAGTATTTGACCGCTGTGATAGATTGATGTCCATCCGAAGTAATTAAATGTACAGCGCCATCTGTCTTGTGGAGAGCTTTTAATTTACATCCGGCAAATCTCGCTTAACAATGAAACACTTTCAAGTATTCTCACCCGACTGGTACCTGGTACCTGGTTATGCTGGGCGCGCACTAGGAAACCAGGCTGAAGCAGCAAACATGAAAAAAGATGTTTTGAAAGTTTTGTCATCCAGTCAAATTTTATCATTTGAAGAAAATGTTCATATTTAATTCAAATTTTATCATTTTAATGAAATTTGTGTTTAACTAACTAACTTACCCGTATCCCCGCAGGGGTAGGCAGAGAGGACGAACCGCCAAACAACTCGGGCTAGGCACACACTCTGTGCCTCTCTCACATTCACACAATGTCTTATACATACTCTTCTATTATTCTGACTTTTGGCATGGCCCGACTCAAGTATCTGATTCACTTGATCGTACCATGTCTTCTTCGGGTGTCCCTGACTTCCTCTATCATTCACATTTCGTCATATTCTTCTTAAACTACTTTCTTCGTTCATTCGTAGGTACGTAATATTCAAACGAACGTACTAGGTAACAAAAAATAGCTGGCTGCGAAAGCCAGTCCGACTTGTGGCAAATTTTACGATATCTTTTAACTCAGAAAGATTAATAAGAGAAGCAGAAAATTCTACGATTGAATCTCGAACAGTGTTCAACAGCTCGTCGCTTAAAAAAAGATTCCCGGTGATTCCCCAGATTAAGATCTACAGTATCTTTCAAATACATCTTTTGAGTGCCGCTCGCATTTTTTTTTTGTTCGTTCGTTCGTTTCTCGCTTTTTGTTCAAGAGGTAAATAAACTAGTGAAATTGGCTGGTTAACTTGCTGGAAGTATTGGCTCCTCCAAATTCTGGTTAGGCTGGCTGCGGATCCACCATAATCTTCAAATTGGTGTGAAAATGTATTCAAGCTAACAAACTACGCAATGCAGCGGCAAGGCTCATAACCGGGGTCTCTAAATATTCACACATTTCAGAACACCTTCGTAACCTTCACTGGCTCAAGTGCCCTGAAAGAATCCAGTACAAATTGTGCTGGATGGTGTTTAAATCAATCAACGAAATGGCCCCACCTAATATCTCTGAATTATGCGTCCCGGAAAATACCGGTCCGAGGCAATTAACCCTTAGATCGGCAACTTCATCTGCTATAGGCAGACTAATAGAACCCAAACGAAAGCCAAATACTAAGTTCGGAGATCGTGCTTTCGGAGTATCTGGGCCTAAGGCTTGGAATAGACTCCCTCCGGAATTAAGATGCATAAAAAGCCCAACAGAGTTTAGGTCCAAACTAAAAACCTACCTTTTCGGGCTCTCATACCCTTAACTTAATTTAAATATACCTATCTGAGAATATCATACTTGTATTGCCTATGATATGTCTTAATCACACTTTTCATACTGAATTAAAATTACTCGAATCCTTACACATCAATCTGTCTCTCGGAAGATCAAATCCTTGTACTACTGCACCGCCCACCATTAAATGTTGCTTTTACTTTCCAAAATACACTCATTAAAGAATATATTACATTTTAATATTAAAATATTTTCAGGATAAAACAATATGTGTTCACAATTATGTCATCTGCGTGCGAACTCTATCTAAATTTCTATAAATAGACAATAAACAGTGTTAATTTCAAGCGACCTCCCAGGTAAGTATGGTCCTGTATTAAATCATTTTTAGGCAGCATCGCGTTCATTGGTCAAAATATTGTACATATATTTTCGTATCGGTGATCAATGAACCGGTGTATGCAATTTTTAGCCATAAGTTGTTTTTAATTGTTTGTCTAGCTTGTAGTCTTTCTAGATTTTAGGCATGTATGGTAAGTTTGTACAGCGCCCTTGAGGTGATTTTTCACAAAAACGGCGCTTTATAAATCGTCCAAATATTATTATTACTACGCAGCCAAAGATGGACGGCTACGGAAGCCAGTCGATGCGTGGCTATTTCGCAAGCAGTCGTGACTGCATGCAGCCAGGACGACTGGTTTAAAATGTATGTTTTTCTACTCCTGGTTGCCTAGTCCTAACGCACTAGGCAGCAAGGCTAGCCGAAGTTGTGATATTGGCTTATAGACTGACTGCAAGCTTTAGCTCCTACAAAGTCAGCTGCCTAGTGTGCGCCCAGCCTTTCAATAACGTTCGATAACGCTCTTGCTCCGGTATCAGATAACGAGGTGAAACTTTTTTATATTACCTTTCTGATTATTATAATATATTTCAAAAGTAGTTGTTAATTAATATTTTCGATTAAACAATAACTGTGTATCTAACACCACCGATTATTCCTTAGTCGTCGCTATTATTATTATTTTGACATATTTTGTAACGTGCGGCAGAAAGGAAAAACTTTTAATATCCGTTTTTTATATTAATTCAACAGAGGAGGCCCTGTTGAAAATAATTTCCTTCAGGGCATATATCATCCTTGGGGTTGCTGTGTGGAATGTACTTTAGTGGAAAGGAAGGGGTAAACCTGTTGTAGAAGGAAGGAAACACAGAGAACGGCTAGAGGCTGAGCTATTGAACTCAAGAACGTGTGGTAGAAACAACCCGTTTTCATGCGACAAATTTATCGCTTGCTCAGTATCGGTTTGTAGGTACTATGTCCAAAAAACTCATATTGAGAAATAAAAGTTTTGACGTTAAAAATAAATATATATTTGTTTCCATTAATTCAAACTAATTGTTATTAATTTTTTTAATACAAGGGTTAATCTATCTATAAGTAAAAGACCAACTCCTTGGGTTGAATTTTGAATGAACTAAACATACTTCTCTTACAGTTTAAAAAAAATTGAGTTTGAAATTCACACGCGATAGAAGTGGAACTAGAAAGTTAGATGTCCATTATACCCTCAGATTCCTACCCACCCCGCGTACTCTTTTCCTTCAGAGAACTTCCTCTTCTTCCTTCCCTGAAAAGACCCTACACAGCATCTCCAAACTTGACATAGGCCCATAGGCAAATTATTTGTACCTACTCCTGTGTACCACATCCCTAAACTTTAAAAAAGCGAAAAATAAATAGAAGATGTTTGTTAAAACAATTCTTTATTTCATGGGTCATGCGGGAAGAGGTTAATAACATGTTATTTATAATTAGGTGTTATTTTGTCCATGCTTTTAAAATTTCGTTAGACAACTAGAATAGTAATTGACTTCGACTTTCGTTAGAAATTTATAAAAAATGTTGAGTATTCTGAAAGATCTATTCAATATTATTTTAAAATAAAAATTCATTAAACTCTAAAAACAGGAAAAATGAATTTATTTAAATAAAAGACTTTCTCTTAACACTTTTTCCTTTACGGCATTTCAAATTTCGATTTCAAAAGTGATATATTACAGTACGAGTATTTAAAAAGTAACTTTATATTGGAAGACAATAATCACAAAAGTTCAACCGTGATGATATATCAAACCAAAGCATCGTAAAGAACATTTGGGCCTTGGGAGAATTGAAGATACATTTTTAAATGATTTAATCCACATGTTTTAATGTGGGAAGATACGAGTCTTTATAAAAATTCCCAGAAAAATATGTTGACATCGCCGTGCAATAAAAATGTCCTCCAAGCGGCTACATTCACGTGCCATTAAAACAATTTTATTTCTCACCTTTACGGATAGTGGTATTATTCGTTTTATAGTTTTATTATTCTTATTTCTGTCTTCTGTCACGATGTATAGCGGATATATGACCGCCATATTAAAAGCCGATTGGGTTATAAATCCAGAGTTTCCAATCCTACGGTCAATTCTCATTAATAGTGCCATATTTAATTATTTACCTCTGATAATAATTAGATGTCAGACAAAGTCCACGATCATTTGGCTAATAAAGTAAATCTTTAGATATATTGTCGACTGTGGTTTGGTAACACTCTTCAAGCCACAAAATGAAAACTTTACCGGAGACGATAAAAATGAATATTAAAAAATTACCAAGCTTTTAGGAAGATGGTTACTTGTTTTTAAAAATTTTGATGTTTCAATTCTGTTTATAATTATGAAAGATTTGAGGGTTAAGTAATTTCATCTACGGTTTTCTCAGCATAAACTAAAAACATGTATGCAGGTCTCTCGTTTTTAGTAAAAAAAAATGCCATAATTAGTTTGAAAATTATTGTGTGAAACTTTTGAATGTGATTTGAAGAGTTTACTCTGGTACATTTTTACGTTGTTTTCCCGATATATTTTGAACGCCGAAGTAAAAGATTCCGATCTACAAATCTTGATGATACGAAAAATAAATCGACTTTTATTTTATTTTTTTACTGTTAGATCTTTGAGATAGAAAAATATTCTACGAATTTAAAAAATTTCAGTCATAAATTCATAGTAAGGTACCTACATTGCGTCGAGCCCGTTGAAAAACTGCTTTATAGCAGTTTAACGGGACTTCTTTGAAATTAAAAAAAAAAGAAACTACACTTTTTGGAAAAGGTTTCGCTTCGTTTGGTACAGGGTGACAGGGGTGCTTGTGTTCATGGTGCCTGGGCTCATAGGTCTTAATGGTGAACGCGTTTTCTCAACTACTGGGTGGCGGGCCGGATCGGAAGAGACTGGTTGAGGGAGACTTAACCTAGACCTCTCCAGCCGGGCAATACCAAAGTTAAACTGCAGTGGTTGAGATGGATTCATACTTCCGTCAATCCTAGATACATTGACCCCAAGATTCATACTCACCCCTGACACCTTTTTCCTTCCCAAAACTTCCTCGCCTTCCTTTCCCTATAAATACCCTCCACACAGCATCCCCAAAGATGATATGAATGGTTTTTTTCCTGAGGGCCTCCTGTAGGGAACTAATGTAATAAAAAATCAGTTATATATATATAAAAAGAAAGAATAAAACCGCATAATTTTTGCTACTCCTACGTAAAAAACACTAAAAAAGGCGTTAATAATTAACAAAAATCCTAATGTAATGTATTTGTCCTAACTCGGAATCAAAACCAATTCACCAACCACTGACTCCGAATCGCAAGAAAATGGACTCGAATTTAAAAATGAACAGCGTCTAGCTTCCAAACCAAATATGATTTCGATAAAATTTTTGATGATTTGGAAACAATTTTTTGTCCTTGACTCGGAATCAAAACTAAATCACCAACCATTGACTCCGAATCGCAAGAAATGGACTTGAAATTGAAAAAGACCTACGTAAACCAGAGATGAATTCCATGAAATTTTTATAATTAAATAATTTTTCAAACACACTTGTGCTTTTGCCTGCTCACTTGGTAACTAGAAAACACTAAAAATCCTTTAAAAAGCGGGAATCATAAATCAGGAGCCTGAAATAAATCCACTCAATTAATTCGAGTGAACAAATGTAAAATAACGATTGGACCTTTGTGAATTTATCTCCCCTAATAAAACTTGTACAATCTATGTAAGTACTAACAGCATCGACTCGGGTACCGTCAGTTCGTAAGGAAACTATTGTCATCAAAGTCCGAAGAGTTATTTACAGCCACCACGTGATCTGGCCGCTAACGGCCGCTCGTATAACGGCCGCTAGATGGCGTTATGTTGTCGTTCGCACATTCGTTAAGGGCGAAGGCGAAAGGCAATTAATAAGGGAGGGAAAGTCGTAGATCAGGGGTGTTTTCTAGAGAGGTGGAAAAAGCAGGTAGAGGAAAATTGGACAGCATTCAAGAAATCGCAAAGCTCAAGTATGAAAACAAATAGAAAAAAAATAATAAATTAAAATAAAACAGTTAGACAAACGTAATAAAAATTCAGACGGTAAACACAAGCTTTGGACAAAGACAAATATCAAGCAATAAAAGCATTCAATAATCTTTCACTTGGAACCAAAAATGAGGAATTCAAATAATCAGATACAAATTTAAAATACGGATTAAAAATAAGAAAATAAAACAATATTATAAACAAAATATAACATAAAAGAATAAAACATATACGTACACGTAGTAGCGCATTCATAATACATGCCGAATTTTTTTGTTTGTTTTTTCATTACCGCCTTTATGTATTTTATTAATATTGTATATAATACTTCATAACTTATTGATTTTTGTATTGTAAAATGTGGGTCTCGGCACCGATAAAGCACCCATAAGTTTTTTAACAAATATAAAAAATAAAACATATTTATTTACATATAATTGCCCGCGGCTTCACTCGCATATTCCCCCCCCCCCCCCCCGCTCAATCAAACAACAATACGCGCCTACGCGATAAGTACCTATTTTATATTTTTACACTAAATATTCATATTAGAATATTCATATTTGAATTTTTGCTATCAAAGAAATCTCCATAGTAACCTAAACAAATAACAATCTGACAGCCCACGTCAAACATTTACTTAGAAACACGCTTTGCCAATAAAGGTATTATAAATATTTTCATAACGCCACAGCTTATTCATAACCCCAGAGCTTACCAATATATATAGCCTATGTTACTCACAAAAAATGTGAAAGAATTTTTAAATTCCATTCGATATTTATTGCGTAAAAGAGTAATGACCATCTAACCAACCATCCAACCATCCATACAAACTTTCGCATTTATAATATTAGTAAGATGATTTTTGAATTTTATTTTTATATAAATACCTCACAAAAGTCCCAACTGTTCCCGTCTGCAGCCAGTGAGACTATGGCATCCCAAATTGGGGTATGTTGTGATGAAGGTAGTGAGGAGGGGAAGGAGATGAGGAAAAGGAAGATGGGGAAGTACATGGCTATTCAGATCTGGTCATCAAACACGGCTAAAGCCATTAAAATATAGCTTTTAGAACCAATAATAATATGGGAACAAACCTTAAAAACTCAAAAAGTAAAAATCCTAAACTAAATAACGGTGGCATATATGAATTAAAATGTGACCACGCCGACTGTAATGCTACTTACATCGGACAAACGGGTAGGGCATTCTCAACTAGATTCAAAGAACATTTACGATGTTATAAAAATAAAAACACCGCTTCAAAATTCGCAGAACATCTCTTAGAAAATAATCACGTTCCACTTAAAAACAACCAGCCAAAACCATTACATATAGAACGAAAGGGTCTTAGATTAAATTTGCTTGAACAATTAGAAATCAATAAACGAACGAATGACCCCAACATAACACTAATTAATAAAGTAAGGAAAATTATTTATTCTCCACTACTTAGTATTTTTACCAAACCTAAACAATATAATGCACTTAAATGAGTCATAGAAATAACATCATTCTAAATCAATAAAGAAATCCCTTGCACTTAGTGCAAGTGAAACCAAAAAGGGAAAGATTCGGAATCCCACTTAATCACTCTCTCAATTAGTGTCTCTGCAAATTGGATTTACCGGTAATAAATCAATTTTGACACCTTCATAAATTGACATTTGAAATGTTATAAATAAGTCGTCCATACGTGGCTTCACCACAGTTTGAAAATGACCTTACAAGTCGAAACAGCTGTAACTAAAATACTTTCTTAAATACTTGCAGAACTCGATATTAACATATCAAATTTAAATTTCTAAAAAAAAAAAAAAAAAAAAAAAAAAAAAAAAAAAAAAAAAAAAAAAAAAAAAAAAAAAAAGGTATTTTTTTGTTATGACACAGGCGACGCTTTCGCTAAATAGCACGATTGTTCATCAAGGATGAAAGGATGATAATGAAGAATATAGCAACATGAAAAATACAGCTCTAGTGAGCTTGTAAAACAGTAAGAAGTAATTGAGAAACACCTATGTAACTGTGCAGTTAACAAATGAAAAATAAAGACTACGATATTTAAATATTACAATTTTGCAACAATGAAAAGATATTTTTATAAATGATCTTACCATATTTATAAATAATTTTTTTCATTTTTGCAATATTGTAATATTTAAATATCGAAGTCTTTATTTTTCATTGGTTATCTGCACAACTACTTAGGTTTTTCTCAATTATTTCTTACTGTTTTACAAGCTCGCTAGAGCTGTATTTTTCATGTTGTTGCTATACCTTATCTATGTTATATTATGTAAAAGCGGAAAGGCGTTAATATTATGAATAAATGTTATTATTAAATAAATGAATATTATGTTCTTCAATGATTACACGGAATATTTTTGTTTTCAGATTCCGAAATGCGTAACGGATGCCATTTGATCAGCGCTAAGTGATAAATAAATCAATCAATTACTTTATAACAAAACGACGAACATTTTGCTCCTCATGTGAACCAGCTTATAATTTCCTATGTGAGTGGACCTCCCCTGTGAACTCTCTATGTGGGTGGATAGGGGGTCGAAGGGATAGGTAGCAAGAAGAAGAAGGGAGAATGGAAGGTAGACGTAATTCCGGACAAAACTCATTACCATTCGTCAAGTTGACCAAATGAAACGAGTGACCATTTAGTTTACGCGTTCGCTGTGAGAGAGACTTTATTAGGGTGCTTTTGAGTTTTCACGAGTATTTTCTTATTAAAAGAAAATAATCAACTTTCTAACTATTAAAATAAAAAATGTAAACAAATTTCTAAACCGAAAGAGTCTTAAAGATGTGGTGCGAACAAAGTTAATTGTTTGCTTCTTCAAACTTTGCAAAATAACTTTGTGGCATTATTTATTATTTAATTAATAACAGATCACTTTGTATAAACCACTTTTTAATAAACAATATCGACATGTTTCAATAACAATGTTATCTTCTTATGTTATAGTTTATTCTAATTTGTCTATACTTGTTTGTCATTTATTTTTCTTTATATTAACATATCCTGAAGAAGATAACATTGTTATTGAAACATGTCGATATTGTTTATTAAAAAGTGATTTATACAAAGTGATCTGTTATTAATTAAATTAATTGTTAGCATTTAATTTCAAATGACGCCACAAAATAATGTTGCAATCATTGAAGAAGTGTTTTTATCAAATTTAATTTCCTTTATTGTATTTATTTTTGAAGTGCAAACTTTTTTAGCACCGTTGTATTTGAAACTCAATGAAACGAAAAAAAAAACGACACTAAAAGAGATAAATACATACATCTATAGAATTTAGCCTACGAAAGACTAAAATAATGTAATCGGTATCCTCTTTGCGCGGTGCTTCGTAACCTCCCCGCTATTATCTAGTTTAGTTTTCTGAAGGTTTCACTTCTACCGCATGCCAATATTGTCAATTGCACACTCAGATATTTTTTATTTTTAAGATAAAAACAAACATTCTCGAGTGGCGGATTCATATGGTGACAACATTTGAAAAATTCCCATTTCTACCTTGATACGTACCTACGTACAATGATGGAGGACTTTGAGGTGAGAACCGGTTACGTTGGGCCAATTGGCTATTAAAAAAACACACAAGCGTACCAATTATTCTAGCCTGGAGCCAGTGAGACTATAGCATCCCCAATTGGGGTATGTTGTGAGGCTGAAGATAGTGGGGAAGGAAAGGAGATGGGGAAGAGGAAGGTGGGAAATTCCTTGCTTTTTTATATGGTTACCAAACACGGATAAAGCCATTTCAAGCAAAGTTTCAATTCTGAATGGTGATTACGCTATTGATGAATCTCCGGTAAATTATAAAGTTTATTTACCATATTTAAACACTTCTTTCCAATTTCCTTATAATTTGTATTTGTCCACGCTAAAATGAACGGCTTTTCAATTATAATTTAAATTATGTCTCCCAATTTTATTCTAAATAATATATAATACATTTGGATTCTTTTAAAGTCCCTTGTATTGTTTCTCCCGCAGTCCTGCCCACTCTATTAGTAGCGAACCACCCAAGTGCTTCAGGGAAGTATAACACAAGGAAGTTCGTACAAATATATTGGGAATAATGAATATAACCTTTGTGTACTGGTGGTTTCATGCATTTGTTTATTGAGACGTATTCAGTATATTATGACATATGTTATATGTCATATTAAATTAAATTATAACATGGTATTATGGTATCTATTACATAAGTTCATAGAATATCAGTAGGTAATTTCATCTGAGATGTGAACGGTTATTAAAACTTAACTAAAGTATGAATGAGTAATAGTAGATGATAATAAAAAGCAAAAAGGAAGAAAGTGTGCGGAGAGATAAAGAGAAAATTTATAATAAATCCTTACGATTTGTAATTGACTCTTAATAAAAGTTTAATGAAAAATTTGCTAAAACATAATTAGACTTTAAAATTGCATATTCCTTTACAAAACTTTGATTATAATCACCTACTGAAATAAATGTCCCTGTTGAAACTTTCAGAAAGAAGAATAAGCACAGATTTATTCTATTACTTAAAATATTACATCAAATTATTGAAGTAAAACTTCTTTACGCACGCTTGACTTGGGGAGTAAGCTGGTGAATGCGCGACGAGAACGTTACGAAAAGTGTGATCAGGCGAGGAGAACGGAAGTTGAGAGGGACATATAAGTTATTGAAGATAGAAAGAGATAGAGTTACGTTTCGTATTTATACTATAGGGGCAAGAGAGAGAGGTGCGAGCACTCGTTTTTTCTCTCTTTCTCTCATAGCCAGTTACGTTTCGTATATCGACACAGTGCAGGCATATTGTCTGTATCACTGTAAGAGAAAGAGAGGGAAGTGCGCGCGCACATTATCTTTCTCTCTTCTTTTATAAGTTAGTGAAGTTTTACTTCAGTCGTGTGGTCTAAAGTACACTCGATTTTTTTAAGGTCCTGAATTGTTTTAATTACTTAACTATTTTTATTTTTAGTGGTCCTTTTGTCGTGTAGAAAAAAGAAAGAAAACAAATAAAAATTTAATTATGTAAGTAAACATAACAACATAAAAAGTATTTATATTAGTAACAAGTTGACGAAAAAGTTAAAAAAACAGAATCAAAAGGGTGAGCTCGTCAAAATATGTAACACCAAAGTTTTGTATTTCAGTAAAGGCATATTAAAAATATCAGCAACATCAGCGTAAAAGTTAACAATGGAGTGTAATCTTTTTATGATAGAATAGCCTGAGACTATAGTACAATTGTCACAATAATGCGAACTAGGAAATCTTGATCTAGTAGTAGGTACATGAAAGTAAATTAACAACTGATAATTTAAAATTTAGTGTAAAAATAAAGATCTTTAGAATTAGTGTACCTACTCCTCCTGATTTTCATTAAAATTTTAATAATGAGTTAGGTAATTATTAAAATTGTGGTAAAATTGATTTAGCACGCCTCTGCGTATCGTTAAAACTTACCTCTAGAGTAAGACAGGCTATTATTTGGCGGAGGGACATCGGTCATTCTCTTTCAAGACCACCGCCATTACACCGAGCTATACGTTACTTATTTGGGGAGGCAGTGTCCGCATCCGGTGGGAGGCGGGTAGATTAAGAAAACTTTACTCTAGGCACTGGGAAATGAGAGCCTTATACTCTGCGATCAACAGATTACAGTCCTCGGTACCATGTCATTAATCGTAAGCGCAATGTATGATTGGAGACAAATTGTTTTCAGCATCATTCTATATTTTAATAATAGTTATCCCCACCCCCACCCCCCCCTATCCCCCGAATACTGAGCGAAAGGGACAACTTCACCTCAAGCTGATAATACCTAAATAAAATCGTAGGTTTTTTTTCGCAATTTTTTTCCTCCAAAACTGGACCGATTTTTTTTACCAACTATATTGGATGAAAATTTTCTATGTTTATGTGTTTTTCTTTTTTTTAATAATACATTTCTAGTTTGTATACTGAACGTCTGTTGATTGCGTTCACACCATGTAATTTTATCGATTTTTAAGTGTAATGTCCTTGATAGACTTAGAATCAAGACAAAACTAAATGAATTTCTAATGAGAGATAGGATCGTAATAGACGAGTTTATTGGCGTAATAAAGTTTACAGTGTTATAGTATCTCCTATGCTAAGGTCTACGAGAGAATGAGCGCTCAGCGGCCGAAGTACCGCGCGCTGCCTGCCTCCGATTACCGACTTCGGGTTCCATCGGAAGCGTTCGGCTATTTCCGTTAATGTTGCCATGCTAAAGCAAGCTAGCGGATACTACATAAAGGGTCTTAACAAGTAACTTAAACGTAACGACATGCTAGTGGTCAATATCATATAAAAAAATATTTACACTAATGTCAAAATCCAGATAATAAATTGGGTAATAGTTTGTAAGGACAAAACGCTGTTCTATTTTCACTTAGCTTTAATCTTTTACGGTATATTTTCTTTCATTTATAACCATAAATATGTATAATTGTAGAGATTTATAATTAATTACGAGTATTACAAGATGGCAATTTTTCCAACTAACCTGTTTAGTTCAGACCTTGTTCTTCTCGTATATCACCTCAAATTTCTTTCAGTAAATGTTTTAAAATGTTTCTCAAATGCTCTGAGATCTTTCCCCCAATATCTTTCGACATGTCAGGCATTAACGCCACCTCCGCGAAATTTCCCCATTATCATACCAGAATAATACCTTCCGTCCAACTTATCTGAGGTTTTATTCCACCTCTATCGGATGCTGTGCTCCTGTTCGTCCTGAAGGAAGTACGGACAAGGGGATTGACCAGCGGCCCTTTGTCCATAAATCTGCCAACTTTATTGATCTCATCTTCTCACCTGAGTAGTGGATAAATACAAAAGAAATATTACAGCGTCTACCCCTTCTAATCTCAACATCTTTTGTTGGGGATGTTATGTTAGAAGTAAGGTTTATTTTAGGTAGGGAGCATCTGTTTTTTCATAATGATATAACTTAATGAGTAAAACCTTAAATTGAAATATTAAATTATTGAAGACCAAATTAACGACGGACCCAAGAAAAATGTGATGCAGAAAATACAGAAAAAGATTCAGTCACAACTAGGAATTGAAGGCAGGACCTCATCCTTTCCGGGGAAGTGCTTTGACCATTGAGTCAATTCAAATAAACATACATTATATTAAATAATGATACTTAAATGTTAATTATAATCAACGTTGAAATATTTTTCCCAGGCTTATTTAAAAAAAAAAAAAACATTATAACAATAAAGTTAAAATTTAATTAACTGTTATATTATGTATACTTGTGATTAAAATAATTGAATGTCTAACAGGTATCTTACGAAATTGAATAGGTACCTATTTGCATATAATTTGACAAAAATTTGGTCGTAAACATGCCTAAAGTCATTCCAAGTAATAACTTTTCTTTTTCAGAATGCTGGTCTATTAATAGTGCCTTAGGTCTGGTTGTTTCACAAAAGTTCAAATGGCCGTTCAGCGTCATTTTGTTTTTTGACATTTGAAAGGTCCCCTCTGAACGCCGATTCAAGGTGTATTTCAACTTTCAATCAAATCTAAAGTTTTGAATTTAAAAATGTATCCGAATGTATCCGGCAAAATTTTAAATTTTCTGTGTTTAATGAATATTAATGTGTCAAATTAACTTTAGTGTTGTGATGTATTCAGGGTTTACATTAACAACTTTTAATTTTTTCAACACCAATTTTTTCAGGCGATTTGTGATATACAGATCGATCAAAAAGAAAAAAAAAATGTATTCAAATTTTATAACGCCAGAGCTTACCATTATATATAGAAAAACTCTTCTCCTAAAATGCAATGTTTTGTATTATTACTTTCCTAGATTTGCGAACGCAAACATACGGAACCGAAATTTGTATATATATATTGCAGTAAGTATTAAAAACGACTGTACCAGGTTGAATCGCGCAATATATATTTTTTACATTTTCATATGATGAAAATTTGTATTGTCCCAAAAACATACTAAAATAATAAAGTCACACTAGATACTCAAAATTACTAACTGTGCGGCGCGTGTTCGATTCCTCGGCTGGCTAAAGGGGTCTCCACACGGTGCTGCCGCAGTACCAACTGCCGCAGAACTGTAGTTGACTGTAGTCAAAAGCGCCAGCCGTATTGTTATTATAATAACAATACGGCTGGCGCTTTTGACTACAGTCAACTACAGTTCTGCGGCAGTTGGTACTGCGGCAGTACCGTGTGGAGACCCCTAAGTCCTCCACCACAACACAAGCAACATTTTCCGCTAACTGTGGTGGTAGTAAGAAATTTTAAGTATAGAAAATATGTCAGGTTATTCATAACCCGGGAATGTTGTCTATATTTAAAAAAAAAAGTAAAATCTTTTATGCTCTCCCCGAATTCTCGGCCATTTTCTCCCTTAGAAGTAAAGCCTCCCTCGCACATATACGCCTCGGCTTATTAGCGATGTAGATAAGGAAAAGTCTCCAGTTTGTCTTTTGACGTAGCTTTTATCTACTGTTCCCCAGAGGTGAACCATATATTACCCTAAACTGTCTGCTAAGAAAAACTTCTCGCCAAATACTTGTAGGCATTATGATTTATTGCACTGCGGGAGCGAATAAGTCCCGGCCAACAGAAGTATTGCAGGGGATGTGTGTTTCTTCTGACTAATATTCCAATATTCATTCAAGGGAGGTTTTATATGGAACCGTTTATTTATATTATCTCCTGTTTTCTACTTTTGGAAGTTAAATTGATTGACTTATCGTTAATGTTACGCGACGTCATTTAATTTTATTCCTAATGAGTCTGGTTTTTGGACTGTTAATTCGTGGTGGAATCCCATTGAATTAGAATTTTTTTATTTTACCGACTGTATTAAATAATTGTTTTATACAAAAAATAATGGTGAAATTAAGTATAAAATATTGTATTTCTTAGTTCTCCTCACTAGGGAGTCCAGTGCCGAGGCGGACTAAAGTTATTTAAATATGGTTTATTTGTCTTCTATGTCGTTTTTAGTGTGTTCATTAGGGTTTTTTCATTGACCTCTTTTTGCCATATTTTTATTCTTGATTTGTATTCATTAGGATTTTTTATTAGTTTTATGTCTTGGGGAAGGATGTTATGGAGTTTTGTTGCAAAGTATGTATAGTTTCTTTGTCCGAATGTGGTTTTATAACTTGGAATATTTTTTATATAATTTTTATTTGATCTAGTGTTACGCATACATGGTCTTTTAGAGGATTCATTATTTTTGAAAAGCTTCAATAATATATTTTTGGCATATATTTGCTGTACATTTGGTACGTCAAACCTATTAAAGGCGTTCTAATTGGTACTTTCAATATGGTATTTATGATTCCTTTATGAATCGTATTCAGGTTGTGTAGGTACGTATGTGTATCAGATCCCCATCCTATGATTGAAAATAAAAAAAAACTTTTTCACTTTGTTCCAATTATTTATTTTCGGTATGAGGAGTGGTTTAGGAATTCAGGGGTCAGTATGGGTCACGAAAGACCATCTAGAGGGGTGTAAGGGTCTCCTTAAACCGGTATTTTCCGATCCGGACCGCTATGCAGCTGGTGGGCAGGCGCACCCGCCGCCAAGACGTGGACACACTTCACCCGATGAACAGTTAAGTCACCAAAAGTAGCGAACCCCTTGGGGTGACATATGACAGAGGTGTTAGTTACCCAATAAATGGTTCCAGGGAAGGCTGTGCACATACCCGAATCTCAAATTAAATTTCTTTCTCAAATGTCAAACATTTTTTTAACGAAGTAAAATTAGAATTGAAAATAAAATAAAAAATCACTATGTTCAACTTATTTATTTTCACCCGGACCTGTTTCATCCTACTACGGACATTTTCAGACTGGTAGTGCTATGGAATTCATACAAACTTAGGCAGGGGTACACAACATTGTCTCTATATAATGAATGTTTCTATTTTGTTTAATTTAAGGTATCCTTAAATTAACCTTAAATTAAAACTTAAATAAACCTTAAATTAACCTTAATACCTTAAATTAACAAAATATAAACATTCATTATATAAAGATAATGTTGTGTACCCCTGCCTAAGTTTGAATAAGTTCCGTAGCATAAGAGTTTCAACTACCAGTCTGAAAATGTCCGTAGCAGGATGAAACCGGTCCTGGTGAAAATAAATAAGTGGAACAAAGTGAAAAGTTTTTTTTTATTTCAATTCTCATTTTACTTCGTTAAAAAAACGTTTGACATTGAATATTCCGGTGTAAGTTTGACAAAGAAATTTAATTTGAGATATACCGGTTTGGGGAGACCCTTAAGCCCCTACTGATGGTCTTTCTCGACCCATCCTGACCCCTGGATTCTTACACACTCCTCAAACCGTTTTCCTTTCCAGAACATCCCCTCCTTCCTTTCCCTTAAAGACCCTCAACACAATATTTTCAAAGATGACGTAAGCCCTGAGAGAAATTATTTCTTGGCCTCCTGTGTGGCATACATTTAAAAAAAATCAATTGGATAAAATAAATGAATTAAATAGATAATACACACGAAATGATTTCCATATAGATTTGAATGGGAACCAATGTCGCTACTGACTTAATTTCCTCCCACTCTGTCTCTCTTGTACTTGATTGACATTGTATATCGCCAACCCATTGAAATTTCATATCTAGTGATGATGATACACGGTTCCACATTTAAAATTAAGGCCTAACTTACTAGACTTTTGGAACACGAAACATGCCAACATCGCATTTATTGTGTTCATTTTTATTCTATGTATATAAATTCCATCTTCCAATCTTCCAACCCGGCTGGTCACCGTGGAAGATCAAGACCAAAACCCTCTGAAGAAGAAGTTCTAATCTTCCTCAAACATACAAGAAGTGACACAAACACAAGAAATACTTAACCCTAAGAACAAAACAAGAGGTAAATGGAATTCTTTAGAGGAGGCCTTCACCTTCGTATGAGATAGGGGCTCTTGCTTATGAATAATTCAAGTATGTTACATTTTTCGTAAATAGCATTAAGTATACTTTTTCTTACTTTTTATAACTCTGTAACCTATTTGCAAGAAATAAAAGGCTTTTTATTTTATTTAATAATTGTATAAATTAATTAAATTAAACACTGTTTTAGCGCCCCGGTACACTCACATTTATAATTTTTAAGACATACTAAACGTTCATTCTCACTACAAAGTAGTTTCATCTTTCTATTTGATAATGTAGTTAGGGTTTGTTGTAGCGGGATTCCACTCTAATACCAAAAGTAAGCAAGATTCTTACCCACCAAAATTCAAAACCACTGGACTGAAACGAAAATAATTTTTATCTTAAAAAGAGAGTATTGAAAAAAAAACTAGGCTGCTCCAGACTCCCCCCTTTAGGTGATCCTTAAAAGAATACAAATCTACTCTTTCATAGGTGGCGATAGTTTAATTGTAATTATTTTGGGAAGAAACACTTTTTTCACATGAAACACACAAGTTATGTTTTAAAATATTAAGATGAATTAATTGTTTGCGCCCGTACATAAGCGATAAGAGGTGACCGGATAATCAATAAAATGCAACTTCAACACTACTTTGAAAAGTCATTAAAAGAGGTGAAAGAAATAAAAGGTAAAATAGATTACGGTTATATGCTATTTTTAATTTCTTTTTCATAACTTTTAAAGACTTTTTAAAAAGGCGTTGAAATGCCACTTTGTTGAGTTGTGGTGGAACTGCATTATGAATTTAAACTTAATTCTTTCAAGAAACACTTAGATACAAATAGAAAATGGTATCGGTATTTTTTTTCTAAAATAATTAAACTGTGTGACATTTATTATTATTTTTTAATTGATAAACTAACGTTTAAACAAGATTTTTATGCATAGCACAAAGGGTAGATAACAAATATTATAATCAATAATTATCGGCCTGAAACACTCATCTACATTGAAAAAATCTTCCGAGAAAAGATACTGGCCGCCAACGGGAATTGAACCCGTGACCTTCACATTTTTTCAATGTAGATGAGTGTTTCAGGCCGATAATTATTGATTATAATATTTGTTATCTACCCTTTGTGCTATGCATAAAAATCTTGTTTAAACGTTAGTTTATCAATTAAAAAATAATAATTAATATTTGACAAGTTAAAAGTATTTCAGCAAAAAATGCAGACATAATTAGTCTCGACGCCACCTAGCGGGAGATTTAGTATTAACAATACCTCTCTCACAAAAATAAAGTTGGTTGTTTTCAGTTGGAAAAATGTAATAATGAGTAATTGTCGAATGAAACACTAGTATATATTGAATTATTTGGCGGGTATTAGATAAGCCGCCATAGCTCAGTGGTCAAGAGCACCTGACCGGCAATCAGAAGGTCACGGGTTCAATTCCCGTTGGCGGCCAGTATCTTTTCTCGGAAGATTTTTTCAATGTAGATGAGTGTTTCAGGCCGATAATTATTGATTATAATATTTGTTATCTACCCTGTGTGACATTTGTGAAAGAGTATATTTTGATTTCTTTTAAATAAAATATATATATATATATATATATATTCGGTCATGTGCATGTCATGAACGAAGTGTAGCCATAGCACATCCATCTTCTATATATTTTATTTAAAAACATCAATATAAGGGATTTTTATTTAATTCATTCTGATAAAAAAAAACTTCTACTCACTTCTTATCCTTTCCACCAGATGCCCTCATATTTCATCCCTTTTTCTTCTACTCTCTTGCGCGAGGTACGAGAGAGAGGATGATCTAGAGTTGATCGTTAAAAAGCTTCCACATTAGCGGCTGAACCTTTACATTGTTTTATTGATATTTCGGTTCGGAAACGATCGAGAAAGGGACGCACAATCGGACTCCAGGGGCGCACTACGACGCCGCCAATTGATGTGATATTCATTGCGATGCAATATAAACTCAGTGGCGGACAAAATAACTCGCAGGAAGAAAAGCGTCAATTCAGCCATTGACCGGAATAACGTTGTATCCCAAAAAATACCAGTTATTTTTCATTGCATACAATTTATAAGAGTCCAACAAAACATACTATTCATAAGATGTTTAAATGAAAAGTGTTAGAAGAAATCATTTAGAAGCTATTTCAAGAATTTATACTTAATTACTGAATAAATGGTTTATATAAAAATTTGGCACACAACGATTTTCCACAAATCGTTTTTATATTCTACTTCACTCATTATAGCTTTATTGAAAACATCATGCTCATCTGAAATCCTGACTAAGCAGTGATCCATTTTTCAATAGAATCAATGTTATAAAAACAAAATTAAAAAACATACATAAATTTGTGAGAATCTATTGAAAAATAAATGTTTTTATTATTATTATATAAAGTACTAGTACATTCATACAAGTTATTGAGGTATTTGAGCTTAATAGCAAATAAAAATATAATCAAATCAAACGATTTCGAGATGTTGTCATGAGATCAACTTGTTACATTACTCCACAAATCTTTTTTGACGGGTAGAAAGCTGGCTTAATGATATTTTTTCTGGACAAATACTACTTTCTTGAAGCCTTCAACTTCTTGCCCTTGATGTCTTTCTAGTTTAAAACCAAAGATGTCCTTTTTCTCCCTTTATTCTCATGAATTAAACCACGCCCCGTGATTTTGACAAACAACATAATATTATGCAACGTTCTTCCACAATGTTATAACAGTAATTTATTAAAAATACTTTGAACACCATGATATGTGCAATCGGGGTATGTTTCAACAACACCTATTAGTATAAAATCACTGTTTAACACCACTCCTCTCCATCCAATTTTTGTCTCTATGAAGAAAATCATTAAAACTAATTGTTTTCCCATGAAGGGAATATCCAAGTTTTATTGCAATAGAAGATACAAAGCAATTTCTTGCAATAGTAATGATCATTATTACTTTCGTCCTGTTGGATAGGGGTCCACGAGCCAACACTGGATGAATGCAGCCGACACCGCTTGATGCGACACTTGGGGCACATGCCAGTGATTGAGGGTTAGTGCCCCACATTTTTTACGGTTTTTACCGAAAAGGCACGCCACTGAGCACCTCTAAATATTTGATTTTACCGCCCGGAGGTGCCGCAATGGACTTCAAATGGACACACTTAAGACTGGAACAAATGGTTACGTTTTTTCCTAAATAAAACAAGCGCCTTCGAACCGTCAACCCACGTACTTCACCAAAATTTCTGGTATATTCGCATTACTCCTGCTAAAAAATACAACACAAATCCGGTTTCTCACAAATCAGTGTTTTCTTTAGATGATACAAAATTCGAGATCAGGCCGCTAAAAATAACACTATTTATAGATAGCGACAAGGTTTAAATTCCCGTTTAACACCAGCTGCCTGTTTTAATTTATTAAAGAAAACATCACAAAAATATGATTTATTTTATTTTGAGAAGTTCAGGCACAAATATTTCAATGATTGACTATAATTTTCTAAAGGAATTAAATTTTGTGCAAATACGTTTTATTTGATTAATTTTTGTTATTTCACTTAAAATAATATGTAGTTTATTTTCGGCACGTTCCAGAGTGGAAGATACTCTCAGTATCGCCCTGGTGTAAGACCACCATTCAGAATTGAAACATTGCTCGAAATGGCTTTAGCCGTGTTTGGCGCCCAGATCTGAATAGCCAGGTATTTCCCCACCTTTCTCTTCCTCATCTCCTTCCCCTCCTCACTACCTTCAGTCTCACAACATACCCAAATTGGGGATGCTATTGTCTCACTGACTCCAGACGGGAGCAACTGGAACTCTTGTGAGGTATTCAAATAACATCTTTTTTTTAAAACATGGCATAATGTCACTAAGAAATATAAGGATTACTTATCATTATAATTATTTTGCTCGAAACCTCTAGCCTAGCTCGGAAAAGTTAATAATTGGTCAAACTGAAAACGCCATCATTAGCTTTCAGTAGAAAAAATGAGTGTGATTTAGACCACACGACTGAAGTAAAACTTGACTAATTTATAAAAGAACATATGAAATTGGGGTGACACGTGACCATGGAGAGACCTATTACCATGCGGTGACCTATGACCCTGGGGTGACCTATGAACGAGGGGTGACCTACTACCTTGGGGTGACCTACGACCTTGGGGTGACTTACGACCTTGGGTTAGTATGTACGCCTTACCTTAGTTGTGCAGTATGTACGCCTCGCCCGATCACCTTTCGCATCGATCACCATTCGCATCGATTACCGTTCGCATCACACTTTTCGTAACGCATCATCACTATAAAATATAACCGTATTACTACCCAACAATAAACGTATTCCAAGAATTCCCTGTTCCCCCACTTACAAAAATTTACGAAAAAATAGCACTACTTCAGCTACACAAAGATATATTTAAAAAAAAATATTACCCCACTGCTAAATATTAGCATAAGGAATACTTCTATTGGTGGACTAACTATACCACCCATACGAACCACAACAGCACAGAATCACTATGTATATAAAGGAATAAAATTATTTAATCAATTACCCGCTGATATGCGAACAGAAAAAAATTACGACAAATATAAAAAAAAATTAAATCATATTTTGGTAGTCCCACCATATAATTTTAACTTTTATTAGATATGTTTTTGACTGTTTGTTATTCCAAAGGTTTTATGTACATCCTATATATATTTTGTTTAATTACCCTTATAATCTTTAAAAAATATGTTATTAAGTCTAAATCTATTCATAAGTTAAGTTCTTAAGTTTGTTATAAGGTTTTGAAAAAAAAAAAAAAAAGTTATTATCAAGTTGTCCTCTCCTAAACACAAGCACTAGCTTTATTAGGAGAGTATATTAAATATGTAATTTTAGAATGAAATAAACTTATTGTAAAAAATTTACTCAATAAAAAAAATAAAAATAAAAATATAAGGATTAGTTATTATTATAACTATTTGCTCGAAACCTCTAGCCTAGCTCGGAAAAGACAATAATTGGTCAAACTGAAAACGCCATCAATCGCTTTCAATAATAATTCATTCCTCAGTTACATATTTAATGAACCCCGATCCAATCGACATAAACCAGGCCTCGACACCAAAGATATTAATTTACCAGAGGCCTGAAAACAATTATAATTATTGGCCATGAGCAAAAAGCTAGCCGGGTAGAGACAGAGGGGACTTGTCGACTTGTTTTTTTCGTTTTGTTTCTCAGGAGATAGCACGACCTCCCGGCGAAGATTACGGACACGCAAGACCGTGTTAACCCACAGTCCACACGGACCGCTGCCGCTGCGCCGATACGCAGTACCATCGCAGGTAACATCCTTTAATGCAGATCACGACATGAAATTACACGTTTATTTATAATTAACAGAATAGAAATCATTTCAGATGTAATGGGTACTTACTGGAGGCAGGGAATTTCATATTGGAGTTTGTAGGGGCAGGCAGGTAGTCAAGTTAGTGGAAGAAATTGTGAAAGATGTGAGAAATCATGTCATTCATAAAGAAAAATTGTTAATAATTACAGAACATTTTAAGACCTCAATTATTAACGGGTGGAAAATATGATAAGGCATCTAATAATGAGTGGAAAAACATGGTAAGACATCTGCCAATCGGTGGAAAAACATATGAGGTGTGTAAAAACAAATGCAGTAATCTCCTCATATATTAACATGTAGAAAAAACGGTAAGATATCTAATAATGGCTGGAAAAACGTTGGTAAGACATCTTTTAATGGATGGGACACCGTGCTAAGACATCTATCTTTCAATGGGTGGAAAATCTGGCAACACATATATTTAAAAAAAATTAATAACTTTGTTTACATCACTTTTATTTGTACACAATCAACATGTTTCGTGAACAATGTTCACTTCATCAGGATCAAACGTATACTAAACTCAAAAATTAAATATAGATCACATATGGCCTAAAACAGGATCCATTCCTAGTTGGCTAGTCAAAGTTTCCACATATGTTTAATTGTATAATTTTTATCTGAAATAAATTTATTATTATTTATTTATTTATTTATATGGGTGGAAAGGGTAGAAGGGAGGGGGGGGGGGGAAGAGTGGGGAAAGTTTTCTTCGAAAAATGAATATATTAAAAGGTGGAAACACATGATAAGACATCTCTTAAGTGGTGGGAAAACATGGAAAGACATCTATCAATGGGTGGAAAACATGGTAATACATCTATCAATGGGTGGAAAACATGGTAATATATCTATCAATGGGTGAAAAACATGGTAATACATCTATCAATGGGTGGAAAACATGGTAATATATCTATCAATGGGTGGAAAACATGGTAATACATCTATCAATAAGTGGAAAACATGGTAATACATATATCAACAAGTGGAAAATATGGTAAGATATCTATTAATGGATGGAAAAAATGTTAAGATACCTATTAATGGATGGGAAATCGCACAAAGACATGTATCAATGGGTGGGAAAATATGGTAAGGGGTGTTACAACATCATAAGATAACAGCAAATATTGAGGGAAACATTGTTAGTAAGTAATTAATGTTAGAAAGTTGGGTGGGAAAACCAGATAAAAAAATAATTTGTTGATAGAACAAAGTAATAAGTTAGCAACCATAACAGTATTCGTATATCAAGATACTACACTAATTGGATAAATATCCAATGGGTAAGGAAATGTGATGAATAAACAGTTATTAATGAGTGAAGAAACATTACAAGAAAACAACGATTCAATGGAGAAACAGTAACAAATACGGAAAACAGCATACACACTTCTTAGAATATTAGACATGGGTTGAAAAAAATGGAACAATTGAGAAAAATAAACCATGAAATCAAAAAATTTATTGAGCAAGCAAAACGACAAACTTTTGTTAGATTCCGTGGGTGCTAGACATATTCAAATAGTGCCAAGTGAAAGGAAGTCAAAAATCATCACCAGGTGGGTACCCTAGTGGAGGCCACCCGGAGGCAGGACAAGGAAGAGATTAACAGACTGCGTGAAAGAAGATTGCAGCAGGACAAAAAGGCCCGAGGACTGGAGACGAGGGATCAGGGTGAAGAATATTTTTATTTTTTTTGTTCGAGGAAAAAAACGTCATGAGTATTTGGTTAGGATGGTTACTTAAATAAATACATTTCAATATTATGTAGATTTCAGTTAAAAATTAATTTCAGTTATTTACAGAAAATATAATAATTATTATAAAAAAAGATCACTTCGTGGCTTCACATTACAATATAATGAAAATTTGTTTTGTTTTTGGCACTTTATAATAATTTATAACAGGGTAAAAATATAAATATAAACGCTAGAAATTTGTCGATACTCAAGTCTTCAAAATTTTAAATCGAGCGTCTTATTTGCACGAGAGGAATAATCGCCAAAGTGGTAATTATTTAATATGTGCATAATTTTATAACAATGAAAAAAGGTTAGATCACAGAAAACGTCAAAAATAGTCTTGGCCATAAAGGGTATTTAAAAAAAAAACTTATATTACTTCATAGTTAAGTCATGAAAAAAGTTTTTTTTTTGCTAGTTTACGCTTATATTTTTTCTTACGTTAGTAATAATTTTATTGTAATTCCAATATACACTAAGTAGTAAAGATTAATCTAAATAGGATTTCACGAATAGCTTCATCTTAATCAGTGATTTCTGGCATTATTTGGAGTAAAAATGTAAATGAAATTTTTGTCTCCGATGACATTTTTGAGTTTTTTTTCTACAAAAACATAAAAATAAATAGTAGGTGTTGGACAGTCGGGGAGCGGGGTAAGATGTTGGGCGGAAGAGATATTTTTTGTTGATTTTGAATGAAATAAATTGTTAAAAAAGTCATCGAAAAAGTCACCGGAGACCAAAATTTCATTTACATTTTTTACTCCAAATAATGACAGGAATCACTGTAATGTTAATGTACGTCCCTTAAAACCCTGTATTTTACATTATGTCAACAAGTTTCGGATAAAATGTAACCCTTTACAGGATAGTATTTTTATAAAGTTAGTTTTTTTTACATTACACTACACAGGAGGCCCTGAGGAAAAAAAAATCTCATTGCACATATCATGTTTGGGGATTCTAGGTGGAAATTCTTTATAGGGGAAGGAAGGATAGATATTCTGTGAAGGGAAAAGGTATAAGGGGTATATATGAATCTGGGGGTCGTTGTGTCCATTAATTCCTCCCACTGCGGTGCAATGCAAGGGGTCGAGAGAATCCGGCTGGAACTCATTTTTTTAGGATCCGGACCACCACGCAAAAGGTGGGCAAATGCATCCGCTTTTTTATTTTTATATGAATACCGCACAAGAGTCCGAACTGCTCTCGTCTGAAGCCAGTGATACTATGGCATCCCCAATTGGGGTATGTTGTGAGGCTGAAGGTAGTGAGAAGGGGAAGGAGATAGGTAAGAGGAAGGTGGGGAAGTACCTGGCTATTCAGAGCTGGTCACCAAACACGGCTAATGCCATTTCAAACAACGTTTCAATTCTGAATGGTGGTCTTACGCCAGGGCAATACTGAGAGTATCTACCACTCGGGAACATGCAGCAAATATACAATATATTATTTTAAATGAATAAATTGTGAAATAACACAAATTAATCAAATAAAACTTATTTGCCACGCGCCGGGATTCGATCCCGCGACCTTCGGTGTGCGAGTCAGGAGCCTTACCGCCGGCCGTCTAGAGTAGATCCGCTGCCAAGATCTAGACAAAACTCACCTACCAACCTACCGAATTTGTCAACTTTAATCTAGAGATTTTCGCTATGTGGCATCACTGGCCACAGATCACAAGTTAATAGTGGTCGGAGTGACCAGAGCGGCTGCGACCGGCGGCCATCTGATACCACCACAAAGCTGCACTTTATTGTGCAGTTCCTACACGCTCATATCTACATACTCGTGCATTGAACATTGTGCATACACCATATTATTCTTATTACGGGCCAAACCAAACGTACCACCGCACCAAGAGGGATATTCAAATGAATTGTTAGTCAGAAAAAAAAACTAGTTTGCTTTAGACCACACGACTGAAGTAAAACTTCACTAACGTATAAAAGAACATAATATGACATTGGGGTGACATTGAAATTGGGGTGACATATGACATTGGGGTGACATAAGACCATGGGGTGACCTATGACCCTGGGGTGACCTACGACCGTGGGGTGACCTACGACCTCGGGGTGACCTACGAACTTGGGGTGACGTATGACCTTGGGGTAACCTACGACCTATGGCATAGTTATTTAACAAATGATTTCTTGTGCTCGCACCTCTCCATAACACTTTTCGTAACGCATTCACGAGCTTACTCCCCAAGTCGAGCGTGCGTAAAGGCCCGACCTTTCGCCTCGCCCGATCACCGTTCGCATCGATTACCGTTCGCATCACACTTTTCGCAATATCACACTTTTCGTAACGCATTCGTCAGCTTAACCCCCAAGTCGAGCGTGCGTAAAGAAGAGTATAAACGCATAAAAACAAAGCAAAGCACAAAATACCATGTATGTGAGACTTTCTTACCTTCCCCTTTGTCGTATTCCAGCCTTCCCCCTTGCTTTGCCCTCACAACATTCTTCAGATTGGGGATGCCATAGTCTCACTATCTCTGGGCAGTTCGAACTGTTTTGCAGTAATCACATAAAAATAAAAATAAAGTTGCTGCAAACACTCATCCAAAAGTTCCGGGTATGAATATCAGCAAAAGTGAAAGTCACAGCAAAAGAGGTCCGTCTGATTGACAATTCATTTTTAACAGACCGATTATTATTACCTTAAAAAACCGTTACGACCTATATCTAATACAAAAATGTAATTTAGGCATGCTGAGTGTGTTCTACAGGTGTTCTAATGGAACCTGCTCTTAAGAGCTAGCAACTTTGATTCCCTTTGTACCTGTTCCCTGTCGTAACACTGAACAGATAGGGGCGCTCTTGTGAGGTGTCACATAAAAAAAATAAAAAATCCCTCTCTATAAAGAGCCACCTTTATTGGGTATGTGTCCTTAAAAGGCATTACAATGTTCAGATGGGAAGATATTCCCGCATTGGATTCACACTTCACGCGACATGGCTTTGTTATAAAGGAGATGAAATCAATCTGTGATTACATTCCTGGTACACAGATGGCATTTCCTTGGGAACATTTACTTTTACTTTAGTGCCATATACGATTGTTCTTGGAGGAGTTAGTTACTTTTTAAAAGCATGGGAACCGTTGTGTGTTTTTTGGGGATTTATTCGAAAACGTTTTTTTACTTGGTATATACTGTATACCAGTAGTTGTGTAAAGGTAATTATTGTTTTTTACATAGTTGGGTTTGGTTTGATGACAATCAAATCGAGTAGAAGCGGCAAGGCCTCCGTGGTCAAATCACGGATTCAAATCCCGGCATAAGTAAAATTCATTTGACTGTTTTGTGCTACTTCACAATATAAGGTATATTTGCGGCACGTTCCAAAGTGGACGATACTCTCAGCGCCCAGGTGTAAGACCACCATTCAGTATTGAATCGTCGCTTGAAAAGGCTAAGTCGTGTTTGGTGACTAGATCTGAAAAACCAAATACTTCCCCCCACCTTCCTCTTCTCCATCTCCTTCCCTTCCCTACTACCTTCAGTCGGACAACAAACCCCAAACGGAGATGCATTTGTCTCACTGGCTTAAGGCGGATGGGAGCAGTTTGTACTCTTGCGCGGTATTCACATGAAAAAAAATTGAGTTAATATTTTTGGAAATTGAACGATCAACAACTTTTTGGAAATGTTTGGTGAGTTTCAGCTTTTTTATCAAATTGTTATCAGCTGTCCTGTCACATGGGAGGCCCAAAGAAAAATAATTTATTTTATTTTATTAATTTATTTTATTTTTGTACGACAGACAGTTAAGTCTAATTATGGTACAATTTGGAAGAGCATTAAGCAATGTCATACCCCTTTTCATGCTATGTTGCGCCATGACATCTGTCCGACCCTGAAGTATGCAGAATAGGGCGTGGCTACGAGTTCGACAGCAAACAAAGATAATTCAAATTCAATATCTTTGGGAGCAAATAAGCCACAGCATGGCAGGAGATATGGACAATCGATAAGGTTTTTTAGTAACTTTTTTTATTTCTCTGAAGGTCTACTTTTGTCATCTTTGGGGGTGCATGTGGAGGTAATTTTTAAGTAAAGGAAGAAGATGAAGTTCTGGGAAGGAAAAGCTATGAGGGGTGGTTAGGAATCTGAGGGTTAGTGTGTGCAAAGCGAAGGGTCGAGAGTGTCTTATTGGAGGGATCAAAAGATCTTCTTCAACCGGCATTCCCGATCACTTCAAGCTCACACAACAAACCCGGGCACCCCTGCTAGGCACCAAATGTAGCAAACCACATTGTAGATGTGTTGGTTATTAAATAAATAATATCAACGTCTCCTTCATTGTCATCTTATTTTAACTTTAATACTATTTTTAATTGATTTCAGTGTCTTCAGCAAATCAGCGTTTTATATCACAAATATCTCATCTACTTTCGGTGTGTAGCTTTTTTCTTGTCAGGGCAGTTACCACAACCTCCCTCTATCCATATCCTTTTATTTCAAGGCTGCGTAAATTATTTAAAAGGAGAGAAGGGAAGTAGGTAGAGTGGGCGGACCGATGGGGTGGGTGTAGGGAGAGATGGGGGATACTTAGTGGGGGTGTGTCGGGGAGATTCGAGGGAGGAAACTCTAACTCTTCTTTGCCACAGCTTTACGATATCGCTACTGACAGCCTAGACCTAGACACAGTGGCAGCTCTGAAACATATATAATTTAAAAAAATATATAAATTACAATGGTCTCCAAAAAAGAATTATACAACTATTAAATATAGAGATTACAGATGTAGAACCCATATAGGTTCAGTTAGTAAGATTTTTTAAATGGTAAATTGCTAAATTATTTTAAGGGATCGTATTGTTTCGACTTCTTTAATTAAAAATAATTCAGAAATTTCAACAACTTATGAATCATGAATTCATCTTCCACCCACTAAACGTCATTGTTTCTTCATTCATCCACTAATGCGTCATGAATTCTTCTTCCATCCACTTACGCGTCATGAATTCTTCTTTCACCCAAATACACGTCATGTATTCTTCTTTCACCCACTAATGCATCATTAATTCTTCTTCCATCCACTTACGCATCATGAATTCTTCTTCCACCCACTTACGCGCCATGAATTCTCATTTCACCCACTTACGCGTCATGTAGTCTTTTTCCATTCACTTACGCGTCATGTATTCTTCTTTTACCCACTAATGCATCATGAATTTTTCTTCCATCCACTTACAGGTCATGAATTCTTCTTCCACCCACTTACGCGTCATGAATTCTTCTTCCACCCACTTACGCGTCATGTATTCTTCTTTCACCCACTAATGCATCATGAATTCTTCTTCCACCCACTTAAGCGTCATGAATTCTTCTTCCACTCACTTACGCGTCATGAATTATTTTTCCACCCACTTACGTGTCATAAATTCCTCTTCCACCCACTTACGCATCATGAATTATTCTTCCACCCGCTTAGCGTCATGAATTCTTCTTTCTCTCACATACGCGTCGTATATTTTCCTTTCACCCACTTACACGTTATGTAGTCTTCTTTCACCCACTTACCAGTCATGTATTCTTCTTTCACTCACTAACGCGTCATGTATTATTTTTTCTTCCAACTATTTAAACGTCATGAATTCTTACTCCACCCACTTCCGCGTCACATATTCGTACTTACGCATCATGTTTTCTTCTTTCAGCTACTTATGGGTCATGTAGTGTTCTTTCACCCAGTTACGCGTCATGTAGTGCTTGTTCTCTCACCCACTTACTCGTCATGTATTATTCTTTCATCCACTTACGCTTCGTATATTCTTCTTTTACCCTCTTCAGCGCCGTGTATTCTTCTGACACCTCTCCTTTCTTTTATGTATCTATTTTTTTATATTTTCAATTATACGAATGCTTTCAAAATTTGATAGGTTTTTAAATTTTTCCCCTGCACTGCCTTTTCAAGACAGTAAAGTATCCGGTGTCCGGCACGTGTGCTTCCGATAAAGCGTCCATAGCGACTCGATGCCGGAAGTGCTCTCCTTCCCGTGGTATCTACCCTTTACCTCCCCCAATCACCACCCCCACCCTCTTCATACCAGCCTTCAGAACTTCAGAACACAAAGATTTTACCGACAAGTTTAGATTTTTTCAGAGAATTAAACAAACTCATTTCGGTTGTCGATGCATAGGTACACTTCGGTACACGCTTGAAGTGATTACGTATTCCTGCGTTATGCGTAAAATTATTCACGTTCAATTAAACTTTCAATTTTCAAAATTGAAACAGATAAGTATAAATCATTGATAATCAATAGGGTAGATACCGTACCTATGTTGTTTTTTTTATAATTCATCGTTAGAAATTTCTATTTATTTTAATTAAATTAAATTAAATTATATCAATTAAAAATCGAAAGATAAATCTCTTCTATTGTAAGGCAATGATCCTGAGGCAAATATTTTTTTATAAATAGTTTCAGCTTCACAAATCTTACAGTTATAATTTCCCATAATTTTTCACAGGCCCGCACCAGTCTTTAAATACTTGACTGTTGTTCAAATTGGAAGAATAGGTAGGTAGATACAGTGGATTTAAAATAATACCTCTGTAGACATACAAACAATCGATCACATCGACATGTTTAATAATAAAATATTTTGATGACTTGTATTGCGCCGTTTTTGTGAAAAATCACCTCAAGGGCGCTGTTTGTGTAATAATTTCAATTTAATGGTACTTAACATCACTGTTCAAAAATGCAACATGTTTAAAAAATAACTACTTTTGCCCTCTGCAGAGTAAAAACTTAAAAGCATTAGGTTCGGAGCTTGACTAAACCCTGCTGCCATTTCTGTTTATTACTTTCGGTATGATAAAACAGTTTTCGCTCAGTCGATAATGAAGACTGTTATTGTGGTCTGTATTTTTAAACACACTGTCAGTTCGTTTGTTGTAGTATTAGTATTTTTAAAGACGTATTTTATTCCAAAAAACTTCATTTTTTCCATACAACGTCCTTCTTTTTAATTCGTAAGCGGGACAAACAGTGCCTTCCAAAATAAGAACTAGAACCAAGTCGGTGTCCAGCTAGGGTAGAATTTTAAAAGTTGAAATCGTCTTGTAAATGTTTTATTATAAATACACTTAAAATATTTATTATCCGGAGTGATTTTTCCGCCGAAGTGACCCTCGGGCTAATTGGTTCGGTTTTCGGAACAACTCATATAGATCTAATTTAAAATCGTTTTGTCCCTTACTACCATGTTTAGAAATATGATTTAAACGGTGCTAGAAAGACAAAAAAAAACACCACGCGCTATTTTCAAATGTAAAAGTTACTGCAAAATAGTGATTGTACACATTTATAAAACTAAGGTTTTCACCGCAATTAAAAAAAAAAATACTTGGGGAAAAAACCAAAGATATTCAAATTCAAAAGAGATATTCTATGATGTCCGCGCGACTGTCGGCGGACTACTACCCAATCGGAGTAGTTTGCATGCGAAAAGAATTTGTTCATTTCGTTGAGTTTTTAAAGGTATGCATTAGTATTGGTTAACAATATATTTTGAATTTGGAAAGAATAGGTTCATTTAGTTCAACGTTCGTTTAGTTTATTCGTTAATTATTCGTTCATTTAGTTTATTCATTAAATGGTTAACAATATCGGCGACACCCGGAAGCGCAGTCCCACCCAGTAAAAACTGCGGATAGCACATCTCTTATATTTCAATATCTTTGGAAAAAACTGAGTTAATGATAATGTTTCTAATGCGTTTGCCTAATAATTTTTTTTTCTTCGTTATCTGTAATTTTATTTAAAAAAAACTTAATGTGAGCCATTTTTAAACCTTCTTTTTGTTTGCATTCAAAAATTTATATTTCTAAAAATTTCGAATTATAAAATTTGAAAGCGTATTTTATCAGCTTTCAAAAACGGTTTTTAGTTTGCGGTGAGTTCATAAATATTCCATTTATTTGTATTTTATTGCAAAGTGGAAATATTTTGAACCACCAACAAAAAAGGCCCGAAGTCTGAGGGATTAACCAATCAAGGCAAAACTAATGTCTAAAATAATCTATTTTATTATTCTTGTCAGAGATTCGTATTCGTAGATCAGCTTTGGTGAGAAATTTATAACGACAGAATTAAAGAAAAATCTTAATTGTCTACTATCATGTTCCCGTTTGCATGAGAGTAGAAAAGCAGCTACAACCTAATGAAGATACAGCCTCCTGAGAGTGGGGATTTATCTCGTAAACTTGTGAACCGCTGTCAGATTCTGCAAGAAGTGTCTTCGTAAAATGATTTAGTATGATTCATAGGGCGGTCATTCCTCTGCTGATAAATTGGCCGGAAAATAGGGGAAAGTGTGCGGAAAATGATAAAATGCCGTCGACTTCCTTATTCTTCCTCTTTTCCCGCCACCCTTTTGTATCCCGCAGCATACCGCATCCGGCAGATAACATCTTAATAGATGAGAGGCGACTACGTGCTCTCTGTCGGCATTCCTGATGACTCCGGTTGACCACAATCAACGATGATTTATGCAATGATTGATTAAGAGGAATGAGACATTTTACTTTTGGTCAATTATTGCTATCTTGAGTTATTATAACATATCTTGTGGACAACAGGACTGCAATTTTTCCAACTTTCGAAGGCAAAAAGAACTGTTTCACCCCATGTTGGCAGGCTGTAGTAGTGGGTAAGGGGAAGTTTTGAAGACACCTGGTTATTAAGATTTAGTGAAACTATTTTAAATAAAGAGCCAATAAAATCTAGCGGAAAAATTTTATTGAATTTTTAAAATTCCTTTAATTACTGACCTAGAGACACTAGACAGTAGTGTTGTCATGTAAATTTTATTACTGGATGGGTGGGTCTACGAATTTTTATGTACAGTTATAAACCATTTTCGTTATTTTCGAACCTGAAACTAAATGTATACTGAACTCATGTCGTGATATTTATGATATATTAAAAGCTAGTTAATCTTTTTCACCTTTTACTGTAAGTAATATTTTTGATAATGGGTACTTATTTGTGTGTTCTTATATTTATTAATTTTCATTATATTTTAATCCTGATGTAGAAAACATTGTTTTCGAAACATGTCGATTTTGTTTGTTTACATTAGCTCCACACAGGAGTTCCAGAGGGAAAAAATCCCTAAAAGCCAATATCATCTTTGTGGATGGTGTGTGGAGAGCATTTAGGGAAAGGAAGGAGAGGTCTGGTAAGTAAAACGGCAAGAGGGGTGGATAAGAATCTGGAGGTCAATGTGTTCAGGACAATGTGTTCAGTGACGGACGGATGAATCCATCCCTCATTGCGGTGCAAGGCGGTGGGTCGAGAGAGTCCGGCTTGAGTAATCAGTTAACCAGTCTCTCCCGATCCGGCCCGTCTAGCAGCAGTAAGAAATCGCATTCACCGCCAAACCCATAACCAAAATCCCTGATGGTTGCCGAGGCGGCGGTAGCCATAATCGCCTCCCAAATTGGGATTTTAAAAAATTAAATAGTGCTGTACACAAAGTGATTTATTTTTATCAGATTTATTTGAGATTTAAATGATTACAAATTTAAAAATCTGAGATACTTAATCTTCTTCTTTCTTTTAGCCCTGTTCAAATCACGATTTTCAAATTTAAACTGTTCACTTATACACTTACTCTACGAAAATATCATTTTAAGAGAACTTTGATAACTAAAATATATTTATATGGCATATGAGTAGGTACGTAGTTTATTAAGTAACCTCATAAAATAACCTCGGTGAAATCGTAAAACGTATTCCCAATATTCATATATTTGCATCGAAGTTGACTCCCTTGGGTATATTCGATCACGTAATAATATATGCTTTCTAACATAAACAAGATATTGGTGAAGTGCAGTGGACTATTTAATATTTTAATGGAAAATTCCAACTTTCACGCTCTGGTAGGCAAATGGCTAGATGATATTACACCCTGGAACAATAAAAAAAATTCTAATTCATTGGCAGTTTTCTCTAAGTAACTTATGTGAATTTAACTCCCAAACATTAAAAAAGACAAAATTTTCCATGTTAAAATCATTTCATAAGAGCGGAATCCAGGTCGTACCTAAGGACAGATAATCCCTTTTCAATATTTCATATGAACAATATTCTGTCCCATGGATTGAGAGATACGTGCTTTTCTATCTCCAGCAGGACCAAAATATTCGAGTTATGTCGCGGCGCACCAACTTCGACTAACATTTTCCATATACATTGTGCACGTGTCATCCGAGCTTCTATAAAATTCGCCCACTAACGCTTTCGAATAATGTCATATATGAAAACAATGTTCACCTCGGATGAAACACTGGAAAAATAAGATATTATTATTGGATGAACAAAACATTTTTTTTTGCATTATTGTAGTTTAGTAAAAACATATTGTTTACCACTTTTCCTAAATGTTTCACAAATATTTTATGCGATTCAAATATATTAAAAATGAATATACTTCACCCCAGCGCTTCGCTACGTTTGGTGACTTAGCATCAGGGGTGCGGTGAGGTTTGTCCGAGTCTTGACGGCGGATGCATCTGCCCACCAATTGCATGCCAGGCCGGATCGGGAGAGACTTGTTGAGGATGACTCTTTGATCTCTCAGCCGGACTCTCACGACTCCTCGTCTTGTACGGCAGTGGGATGGATTCACACGTCAGTCAATCCTGGAGACACTAACTCCCAGATTCCTACACACCCCTCATACACCTCCCAGAACCACCTCGCCTATTTTAAAAGGCCGTCACACAGCATCAACAAACATGCACATGCACAGTCCATGAGGGAAATTGTTTACTTCGGGGCCCCCTGTGTAGACATAATGTTAAAAAAAATTAAGGGATTGGGAAAGAGAAGAAGGTGAAAAGAGAAACGTAGGGTTGTTGCTGATCTGATTACCAAACACGACTAAAGTCATTTCAAGCAACAAGGTTTTGATTCTGAATAGTGTTCTTTCACAATCTACAACAATTCATGGGATTATTAGTGAAGTGTGTTACGTCCTGTATCTCTACATATTAATTATAGATTATAGTCCTCCGCCGCGGCTGTCTCTCTGTCTGTTCGCGATAAACTCAAAAACTAGTGAATGGATTTTCATGCGGTTTTCACCAATAGATAGAGTGATTCATGAAAAAGGTTTAAATATATAATTTGTCAAGGATTTGTGTAACATACAAAGGAAATTATGGTTGAAATATGTAATATATAAAGGAAAATGTCTGTATTTGGTGGACGAGCGGGCTAGCAAGCGGGCTGTGTGTATACAGATTTATGTCGAGGTTAATGAAAGTTTGCACACGTGACCTTCAAAACAAGAGGAAGATCACTGTATATGTATATCGATTTCGAAAACTCTGTGTAAAGCCCGGGCATCTCCGGGGACTTTAGCTAGTATTCCTAGAATTTCAATATCTCAGCATTCACTCGCGATATTTCTGCTATAATAGTCGTGGCATGCATGTATCGAACACCCCCCAGACTGTGATCATATTTTGCCTATCGGCACGTGACCTGAAGCCGCAAGGTTACGGGTAAATAAATCCCCACTTGCACCCTTAGCCAATACTTGCAGCAAGTATTTACAAGAGAGGGTGTAAGGTGTTTTATGTGACTGCTTCACGGAAATTATACGTTACGGCCGCCAAGTTTCTGGTGCCTGGCTCCCTGGGGACAAGGGGACATATTTTTGAAAATATTATTGATAGCAATATTTTTATCGCAGTGTTGCACTCATCTCATTTTTCTGTTACATACAATAAAGTTATAAACGAGGAATATATTCGGTTACAAACAAGAAATAGGTCACCCCAAGTTGTTCGCTATGTTTGGTGATGTAGTAGGGGTACCTAGGGGTGCCCGGATTAATGAGGTGAGGTTTGAGCGGGTCTTGGTGGCAGATTGATTCCTACTTTCTGGACACTGATCCTTATTTTCCTACCCCTCCCTCATACCTTTTTCCTTTCTCTCCTTCCTTTCCTTAAAAAACCGTCCACACAGCATCCCCTAAGATGACATAAGCCTCGGGGCCTCTTGTGTGGAGTTAACGTAAAAAAAATGTGTTAAAGTTTTCTTTTTCGTTTTTGTCTTTTTTAAATTATTAAATGGTTTATTTCCGGTACAAATACCATTAAACACCGAAAAAATATATTTTTTACATAAAAATGGATTACAAGATAAAATACTGTAAAATATTTTTAAATAAACCAAAATTTACCAAAATAAAAAACAAATAACTTTGGAAAAACCACTATACTTGTTTGCCTTTTGTTATGTTTAATATTTTGAAGAAGTAAAATCTACTATTTGAAAAAAAAGAAAGTTAAATAATAACTGTTTTCAAAAAATAATTACTCACAGAAAAATAAGTAGGTGCTTACCTCCTAAACGACATGTCTTTCGCTGAAAAGAAAATCCGGAGCGATTTGACCGTATTCAATCCCGCGGATCATGGCAAAAGCGACTCCCTCCAATGTAAATGATCCTTTACGAGCTGCATGTATGACTTTTTAGATCACCTCAGAGCATCGATACATCCCGACCATAAAGATGCCTTTATCGCTTTAGGAAACTGAAGACAAAGAACTAAAAGGGTTAACTAATATATTTATTAAAATATCTGTCAATATATTCTGTCAATCAATTATACAATACGGCATTATAGGATGGGGCGGTACATATACAAATCAAATACAAACAATGTACACATCACAAAAACTAATAATAAAAACAATTAAAAAAACCCTACTCATATTCGTCAGAACTTTTATTCAAACAATTTAAGGTCAGAAAATTAAGTGCGTTTATCGTGCAACATTACAAATTATATTGAATATAAAGTTGTAAAAATATAATATTGAATATAAAGTTGTACCCTTTAAAAATAACAGAAATCTTAGACAAAATCAATACTTCCTACTCCAAAATGTAAATAAACAATAGGAAAGTTAAATCATAAATATCTATGAATTAAATTTTTTAATTCACTACCTGAAAAAATCAGAAACATGAACATGAACAGTAATATAAAAAAATTTAAAATTCAGCTTAAAAATTATACTAAAAATTTGAAGTGAATAAAAAAAAATTAAACCAGTATAATAACACCCCCCATACACACAAGCCCTGCTTACTTATGCGGGTAAATCAAATACATATATTATGTAATTAATTGCCTTGTCGATGCAACGGGTCCCCGACCCGAATAGGACAAGGGGAAGAAAATGTGTGTATGTATGTATGTATGTAATTAATTATTGTATAAAATTTATTGTAATTTATGTATCTTTTTCTGAATAAAAAAATAAATAAAAAGTTTACATTTAACTTTTTAATTTATACGACAACTAGTTTCGACGCAAACGTGTCATCGTCAAGAGATATTATTGAAAAACAATAATATTGACAACTGCTAAAATCTATTCGTGTGTTTAAGGGGGGAGAACACATTCGTAAAGTTATTGCATTATATTTGACCTTAACTAAATATAGTTAGTAGTAGCTGTGCTGTTTACTTATAAAAAATTATTAACTTATGAAAAAATATTGCCGATTTTTCATCAATTTTTGCAATAAAAATTTTCGAATAAATATTTTACCGTTTTCACTGTGGTGGCTTCATTTTGATTGATAATTTTTTGTTGAGATTTATTGAAAGCTTGGCCGTGTACCTTTACAACATAATGATATGATTATGGGGACTGTCCTGTTCGCTACATTAAATCGATTTTTAAAATACTTGTGTTTTTTTCAAGATATTTTTATGAGATGTTCGTGGTGCATGGGAAACTACTCAAGATGGTAGTACATAATGAAATTGAATAATATTACATCAATTCAAACAAAGCTTGTTGGGTCAAGAGGTTGCCTTTAAAAGTTTTAAATTTTTGGGTACAGATATACGTACCTACTTACAATATTTATGTAAAATGTGAAAGATACATTTTATATGCAGGTACATAATTCTAAAGAGTTTATTTTAAATTAATGTAAAATATCTAAAGGAAAATATCTTTTACATTTAGGTGTATTAGCATTTTAATTAAATACTAGCTAACCCGGACAACTACGTACCGCCTCAGAATCAATAACTGTTGTGTTAACTTATTAGCTAAATTAAATTCAGTTTTTTTATTCAGGTAAAAATTACACAATGAAGCAATTATCGTCCGTGTTTTGTTTTTGTCAGTATCGGAGATGGCGTTGTACACGGATTTATGTTTTTTGTGATTTTTTTAAATTTTCTCTTTACTTACGGGAATGGCGTTCCATTTTCTTTATTCATGTGAAGGAGATTTATTATAATTTTTGTATTTTCCCTGTGGAAGGGTGCAGACACACTATCACCGTTTGTCCCATTTTCGACTGTTGACATTTAGTGTGTAAGAAAGAGGGGCAGCATTATTACGTTTAAGAACAAAGGCAAAACAATCAGCGCATTGACATTTGAGATTTTTTTAATTTTTTGGAATTCACTCACTACTCAATATTACCTATACTTATCACAATATTTCTGCAACTCTTCTTCATCCAAAAGATGAGGATCCGTTCTATACAAATTGTATGAGGAAAGGAATTTTCTTCATAACTTTTTTTTCGCCAATTTTTCCGATATTTTAATAGCTATTCTGCTATTCGGGGCGAAGACAAATCCAACAAATCAAATATCATAAAAATCGGTCCAGCCGTTCTTGAGATATAAATGGTGTAACTAACCCGACTTTTTTCCTTACTTCTGGTGAAACTTATAAAATATTTTTGAACATAGCATTTCTTTTTTGAAGCATAATTTGAAAACCGTTTCTCAATCGTATTTTTTTAGTGACGAATAATAGCTGAAACCGAAACCCAATTTCGGGATGTGTTCTTGTTTCGGCCAAATCAAATGAAACACCTAATTTTGTAATTTTATTTATATATTTGTATTTTTCTTATTTAAATAAACATTATAATATTCTTCTTTGTATAAATAAACGTTAACATGTAACATGTATGTAGTTAGCTGGAAGAAATGGTGTCTACCACCCATAAGCTACACTTTTTGTATTTTTTATTTGTACAATAAATATTTTTTTATTTGATTTGTTCTAACACCGACTTTGATTGATTCCATGTGCGAGTTCATAAAAAGTGTTCTTTTACGTCATGTCATTCTAAAAAGACTCGCGGCTTACCAGGGTCACATGAGTAAAGCGAGATACTATAGGATACCATACTAAATCGTATTCTGACGTGAATAAAACCTTAAAAAATTACCAATTAGTAAAAAGAATAGTTGATTTCCATCGTTGAGTATCCTTCTCTTGAAAACGAAACGTGCCTTTCGCTGGTCATTTGAGTTTTATATCGCGTGTTTTGGCGGTCGGTGATGTGATGAGACGCGCTCGCTTGGCGGGTAACGCTAGTGAATTCACAATAATTTTTCAGTGAGGCATCTTCTTCTAACCTACTCGGTTTTATGTTCCCCGGATACTCGGAGTTATCAAACGAAGAAGATCCGTTGAGGGAGTGGCACCGCCCTTGGTAACTACGGATTAACATCGTCATCTTCAGTGGCGCTTAGCGGCTTTGGGTTATTGATTCTATGTTCCGGGGTTCGGTACCCTGGAAAGTCTAAGGTTATACATATATATAAATATAATAATAATCTAAATGAATACAAATTAATTTTATAGGAAAAACTTTCCTTTTATAACTTTGTTGAAGGTTATTCCCATCAAAAGAAAGGGGTAGTTGCCCGTAATATGAAAAATAATAAGTTGATAATAATGTTAATTCAAAAATTTGAAAATATGAGATTGAAAAATATGACGGTTTGACAGAAGGTGGCAATAGCGAAATTGGTTAACGCGCTCGTCCCGGTTAGACGGAGAGGTCTGGGTTAGTGTCCCAGTTGCGGCCATTGTCTTTTTTATGTTTTTTGTGTCTTGTTCTCTTTCATATCTTCGTTTAGATTATTATTGTTAACTTATTCGAATACAAATTACTTTGTTACAACCACTATAATAATCATTAAAAAACGTGTTAATAGTCAATTAAATATTAGATTAATAACCATTTTTTCTCTAAATTTATTTTCATATTTATACTAATTAATAATAATTTATTTTGTTATTTAGACTTCCTATTATTTTGTTTTGTTTTATATAGTAGAAATGCAATTTTTGCATAATCTAAAATATTTTTTTGCATTTCATTTTATGTAATTGTTATTTTTTATTATATTTTATGAAATTAATCACCTCTCCCTTTAATATTTTGTCTGAAGTTCTCATTTGTCTGTAATTATTTGTTTTATTTTTAATATTAATCTAATCCTGACGACGAAAACTTTGTTAAAACCACTGTATTGATTATATAGTGATTTTAACAAAGTTATTTGTACGCATTTAATTAAAAATGAAGCCACAAAGTGTATGTGCATAGTTTTAAGATATAATAATTATTTATTGATATACTTAGTCGATGGTGTATGCATTTATAATAAGATGTTGAGTAGCGGATATTCCCAGTAATGTTGTGGAGAGATACCACAATTCAGAATTAGACAATTTCTTAAAATTACGCTATACTTTTATTAAAGTGATTGTAATAGCCAGGAAATTTTTTGTCTTATTCCATCCCCCTATCCTTCGCTTTCCATTCCTATCGACCTCAAATATTTTCATTTAAAAAAGAAGAAAACATTCACCAAATGTGCTCCGCGGTGGGACTCTTTCATGTCACGAAAATACTGTTAAGGTACTATGAAAAAGCACCCATAAAAATTGTGATTCGATTCCCCTAAAAAATAAGAGACAATCGCCACTTTAAACTACTTTTAAAAAACCGTTTAACCCCGAGAGATAAACTTTTATGGTCGATTATCCAGAGCTGTTCCATGTGCCAAGAGACATATGTAACACATATAATACACGTGACATTGCACCGGGGGGTAGTTACATATGGGTTATTACTGGACTAATGCACTGCGGTGGGACTTGAAAGAAATGGCTTTCCTTTTCTGTAATGTTATTTTGCACTAGCCATTTTTGTTTGGTCTCTTGGGAAACAAGGTTTATGATTACTGTCACTTATGGAATGTTCCCCTTTTAGAAAAATGGGCTAGGAATATATATAAACGTCAGTCTTGTATCACAATTTACCCACTAATTAACTATTATCCACTCCCAACTAAGTTATCTAGTTAGTTTCTGGGGCACCACTGCCAAGAAACAAATATCTGAAATATGAGTTATCAAAAATAGAGCCTTAACCCGTTTAATAACGGGAGATCATATGTGTCCCAACTCAAATAAGTGGTTGTGTCTCCCTTACTATCAATGTGAGAAGTACGATCTAAAAGGTATTGGAAAGAGAATACAACACGCTATATATGTAAAAGTGAAGTTACCACAAATAATTAAAGTGTACACCTTTATGAAACCAAAGTTTCAGATCGCAATTTGAAAACTACTAATGAAATTTTGGGAAATTTTTATTAATTATTTTTGCACGAAACAACAAAAAAGCGAGGTGACAATAAACTTTATAATTCATTTGTCTAATAAAATATGTATGTGTTTTATTTTTTTTTTCGTTATCAGTTATCAGTAATTGTAGTTCGAAAATACGTAAGATGGGCCATTTTAAAAACTTTTTAAAGTTAGCCTGGCAAATTTCTATATAAAACAAATTAAATGATTATTTCTAATAATACTATTTGAAAGAGTATTTCATCAGCTTTTGAAAACAGTTTTTAATTTTTAGATACGTTCTCAAATATTCCATTTATTTGGATTTTGTTGCAAAGTAGAAATATGTTTACCTAATGACAAAATACGCCCAAATTTTGAAAGGTTAAGAAATATGGATTCACATGTCGAAGATACGAGTATATATGAACTCAAATATTTCCCTTTACGATTTTGCAAAAATATAGCATCACAACTACCATTCTAAAAAATAATTAAACTCCTCAGACACCAACACTAAACCAACCTTTAATTCCTACATATACCTGCACAAAACACGATCACAAAATCAAATACAATTATCGTCATCTACTCACACAACTAAATTTGAAATGAACTCCTTACAATGCATCATAAGTACGCAATATAACGGCCTATAATAACCTAAAACTTTCAAACGAACAAAAAAGCATTGGCTCAAGATGCTCAAGATATTTTCTCAGCAGCTTTATTATCAAGTGACACAAACTTTCTTTGGAACTCTATAACTTTTGTATATATTTGTAAATAATGTATCTATATATGATTTTTTTAAATTAACTGTGCCTGTTTTAAAATCTATGTGCACTTTTCATTGAACACCCCTTTAAATTCAAAGCCTTAATTATTTTCTTTCAATTGTTTAATGTCATCCTTCCCTATATTATAAATATTGTTGTTATGATTTTTTTTAAATATATGTATAATCACTAAATTTTATTTTATTTTCTTCACTATTTTGCTTCTGAGATTTTATTTGGTCTCAAACGTAGCGAAATATGCTGTAAGCATATTGTGATTTGGGTGATTTTCAATTATTTCTGGCTATCACCCTTCAAGGGTATTCTAGGCCATCATTTAAAATTATAGAGAAAGGAAAGGTGAAATCTTATTTTAATTTTATTTAAATGAGCACATTTCAGAATTATAGGGAAGATTGGAGTCGAGTTCAGTCTTAGAAGAGATGAAATGTTGAATAGAGGGGAGGCAATTTTAGATAACGCTTGGTAGAAAAGAGGATATTTATTTAGAGAGGGATAACCAAAAAATATGTAATCTAAAGTTTCCACATCTAGACCACAGAATGTACAATCTGGGGAGTCAAGGATGTGAATTTTAAGAAGGTGAGAAGGAACGGAACAATGTCCGATTCTCATTCGAATAAGTGAGGAAATATTTTATCTAATTTTATGTACAAAAAAACTCATGCAAGCAGTTCAGCTGTATGAGCATTGTATTCGGCTCAACTCTCTTTAAATAAAGCTGTTTAAATAAGTACTTAGGTAGGTACTTCGATTCGAATAAAATGTCATGTTCGATTTTCGAAACACTTTCCCGCATTAAAAGCCGATCGAATCCATCACTCAACGAGCGCCGTGTCCCTTTATCACCGCTTCCATCGCCTTTATTTTATAGCGATATAAAAATAAAAGTTGCGGCAGGTACGATAAGTCCGATTCGCAATGTGCACGTCCGATATTATCGATATTATAAGTATTATTTATCGCCCTACAACACTAGCTAAATCATAATCGACTGTATCGGGAGCACAGCAATATTACTGTCTGTCTGAGTGGGAACTAAAGACATGCCGGCATACACACCGAGAGGATTCAATTCCTACCTTCCATATACACTTGTATGTAAAACCATTGACCTTGCACAACAAGCAAACTAAAGGCACCGATTAGAAGAGTCTAATTTCAATATATATAATCATTTTTCTTTGTTTACTTTGAATGCTGGATTGTGGTGAGGTGTTAAAACTGGTTTGAGTACTTGGCGTTTGAATATAACATGACATGGTCCTTTCTGCGATCCGGGCATCTCTGAATACGACGAACGCCGCGCGCAAGATGGACGGTGACGACACGATGATGAAAATAATGTCGTCACGCCAATATTGGTGTCGGTCAGAAAATAATATGGGTTCTCATCGTTATTTTGATGTTAAATGATATGAAAAATGTTTGTGAAAAGGGTCGAATTCATGGTTTCGTGGTAGAGCAAAGAGTGATCAGGGGTTTTCAAGCCATAATGGTTTGAATTTATATATAACTCTGAAACAATTATTTTCAAAAGGTGTTCTAATTTAAGCATTCGAAAAACAGGATAACTTTACATTTACAAACGCGGGCCGATTCACAAGTTCCTCATTACAACATACATTCCACCAACCCACAAGTAAAATAATTTTTGGATAAAGAAATATGTAATATTTCTCTATAAAATTATTTAATATCCTCTCTCTTGAAATAAAAACCATTCAAATATAACCGATTCAAAAGAAGCATGAAGATATGGATTATAGGGATGGAAGAATATAGCTACAATTAAGTATACGGATAAGATTATGGAAGGAAGAATATAGAAACCATTTTGAAACCTAACAAAGATAAAAGTTGTTTTTTTGTATCTTTATGAGTAAAACCTCAAATTGTAATATCTAATTAAACGAAGACAACATTATGGAGACAGAGAAATCAGAAAAAGATATTGGCACCTCTGGGATTCGAACCCAGGACCTTCTGCTTTCATGGCAACAGCTCTACCAACTGAGCTAAGGTGTCTGTATCAAATTCGGTCACTTTTAACTGTATTTAATTTAATAACAGTAACTTCGATTTAATTATTTGATTAATTATTTGAGTTGATTATTTGATTTTAATAAAAATAAATATTCATTCTAGACTTGCAGAAAAGTCAATAAATGTCGCATATTAAAAATAAAATGGATAAAAATATCCAGACACTATCTAGATAGCATTTGGTTCGGGTTTGAATCTTGCAATCGTATATAAAAATAGCAGTCAATAATATGTGCGTTAAGATAATGAAGATAATGTTGGTAGTTCTTAGTGGAAGTATGATTCAGTTAAAAGTGACCGAATTGGATATAGATACCTTGGTTCAGTTGGTAGAGCTGTTGTTATGAAAGGAGAAGGTCCTGAGTTCGAGTCCCAATACCTTTTACTGATTTTTCTATGTCCAGGTTTTCGATTGAATTTTGCTAATATTATCTTCATTTAATTAAAGATTAAATAAAGCTTGTATTGAGTTTTCTTCTTGATAGGTAGGTATTGCTTTATAATTTTCCTCTCGTAATATTTTAACAAGGGTTATTATGTATAATTCATACACAAAAACCATGCAAAACGTGACCTTAGAACGGGGTACCCCAGTAAGGTCACATTCATTTCTGAGTAAAAAATAAATAATTAATTTTTTTTTTTTAACATCCTAGTGAAATAAAACTTTCAGGTTGCAGAAGAATAATATAAATAGACGTGCGGGCCTTAGACACTAAAACTTGTTTTAAATTAGGCCACTTGCATCACATTTTTAAAAAAAAAATTCCGGTTTAGGCAAATATTCTAAGACATTCTGTTTTTTTTTTTAATCGTATTTTTTAAACCCTGGTGATTTTTTGAAAATTTCGATCCGAAAAATCGGACCATTTTTTATAAACCGGAAAGACGCGACATAATTTTATGTGAGCGAAAAAACGATAATTACATAGCCGAAAATCATTTTTAAAAAATAATGTTTTCCACATAAATAGCAATAAATTGTACGGGGTTCTCTTCGTAACATCTGTAAAAACACTGCCATCTTTATCAAAAAATTAAACCAAAGGATAAGTTAGCATAGAACAAACAATAAATCTAGTGAACGTTAAACGCAAATTCAAAAATTCGCCGGAAATCAAAGTGTTGCCATATATAAAAAAATTTATCAGTGTGGAATTTTACAAAATTAAAGGAACATAATCGGAGACGGGACATTTTCATGAAGTGACGTCACGAGCTCAAATAGTGGATTTATTTATTTAAAAATTAAAAAAACTACACATTTCCAAAAACGTTTTCATTTTCGTAATCTTAGTAAAAAAATCTAACCACCCGATTTTTTCCAAGTCGTTATGAAATCCATGCAAGTGGCCTATAGGCCATCACGCAGGTTATTTACACGAAGATTTATCAGTAGGGGTAATAACACAAGTTAATAATATATTTTTTTTTACATTAACTCCTCACAGGAGGCCCTAAGAAAAATAATTTCCCTCAGAGCCTATGTCTTCTGAGATGCTGTGTGGAGGGTCTTGTTGAGGAGAGGAAAGAGTGAACATTGGTCTTGAAGAGACCCACGTTGTAGGAAGGAGGAAACACAGAGGCCGGCAAATCGTTCCACAGCCTAGCTATTGAAACAAGAACGAGTCGAAGAAGCGACCCGTTCTTTGTCTGTCAACCGTATACATATGTTGGGCACGCTTTTGGCGTGTTTCCCGAGTATGCACCGATGCCGAAGGGATCAATGACGCTAGTTCCTCAGAGCATCTTCCTTTGTAATACCGGTAGAACTATAGCATTTCCACCTGACGCCTGTGCTCTAAAGATTGCAATCCGTCTGTTAAGGTGGGAGAATCTATCAAATAGACCACCCGTTTCTGCACAGAGTCGAAGGTATTTTTCAGGTATTTTGGAGCTCCAGACCAGAAGTGGCTGCCAAATTCAACCGTGGGACGCACTTGTTATTTGTACAGGGTTAGCAGTTATGTACTATTAAATTATCTGCGGGCCCTGTACAGTACGCTCAATTTTTGGGTGGCTAACCTTACTCTAGCTTCGATGGAGGGCCAGTTCGGAAGATAGCTTCTGTTGAAGGAGACTAGATTTTCATTTCGATCCCTCTTAGACGTAATCAGATATGTTTGATAGGGGTAAATTACATCGCTGGTCTGTATTTATTTATTTATTTATTTGGAATTTCACGCCCGGCTGGGCTTTTACATACATTATTTTTAAAACAAAGAACATCTAAATCTAAATGTGCATAACAAAATAAAAAACAAAATCATAAACAAAACAAAATCAAAATCAAAATCAAAATCGAAATCGAAATCCAAATCAAAGTCAAAATCAAGATCGATATCAAAATCAAAATCAAAACCAAAATCAAAATCAAAATCAGAATCAAAATCAAAATCAAAATAAAAATCAGAATCAATATCCAAATCAAAATCATAACCAAATCTAAAACAAAAATAGAGTAAAAAACAAATTGAAATAAAAACAAAATACTCCACCATGCAAGATGATTTATTCACACAATCAGTTCCAATTTCGAAAAGTCTAAACAAATTTGGTTTCATTGGACGAGAGTTATGCCGGGCACTCAGACAACCGAAATTAGTGTTTTTGATGATTTATTTTTGTAAAATAGGCACCAGCCTGTCTGGAATCAGTGGGACTTTGACATCCACATTTGGGATATGTTTTTCAAACTTTTCTATTTAGAGAGAAAAGGGGAAGTGGACAATTCAGATCTTGTCGCTTAAAATGGCAAATGTCATTCAAGAAACAACTTTAAATTATAATAATTGTTTTGTGTGTAATTCGTAGAACTCATTTGATACTTAACAGCGTTTTGTTTTCAAATTTAATGTAATTGTTATTTTTAAGTTCTGCACTTATTTTAGTTTTTATTATTGTGACAGCTGATTTGGCTTACAAGGTGACAATTTTAAAATGGCCTTGTAAGCCGAAACAGCTGTCACAATAATAAAACTAAAATAGGTACTTGCAGAACTTAATAATAACATTATTAATTAAAAAATTTAAAAAACTTTAAATTGGAGTAAAACCAGACAGAAGCATTCGAAAGGAACGTAAGTTCTAGCTTGGTTCTTATAGTCAAGGATGAAAATGACCATTCTTCTATAATTAACGGTATCTTTACATTATAATATAATATTTTTATTAATAACGTAGGTAGTATCAGTGTACCTTTCGATGATTCAGACTTAAAGAATTTTAATTGTATGCGTACATTAATAAATTTGTGGAATTAAAGTAAAAAGGCGAGTAAGCACAACAATTTTATTCGTTTATAAGTACATAGCTTTTACCCGCGGCTTCGCTCGCATGGTTTCATGGGGAAATCTATATACAAATCAAAATATACTAGCTTCTCTGTTTGTAGTTCCTGACAAGTGTTGCTATGCCACTTAATAAAGATATTGTTTCTCCCTGCGTGTCCTTTCCTTTCGTCCCATTCTTCTTCCGCCTCCTATTCCTCTTCCGCATCCCCCTCCCCTTAGGCGTTCCCACTCTGCCTTGTCCGCTTTCCCTCTCCCCACTCCCCTCTCCAGCTTCGTCCGTCCCATAAATCTCCCTCCCGTTTTCCCCTCCCCCCTCCGGCATTCCACACATTCAGTCCCTTCACATTCAGTTTTCAAAAAGTTCGCGTGACACCTATTGCAATTTTTTATACAAATTTCATAATGCCAGAGCTCACCTGTATATATATAGAAACCTTCATTGACGTGTTCACAACAACTCACCAAAGTTTCATCGCAATCGGAAGAACGGTTTAGCAATGCATAATTTCATGATGCCAGAGCTCACTATGTACCTACTCAGAAACCATCCCGGGCATGCGCACATCAAATCCCTAAAGTTTCATCGCAATCGAATGAATGATTTAGGAACGCATAGCAGACATACATACATATATGTATACATAAATACACTGCGCAAACCCAGAAATAAACATATCTTGATTTATATATAATAATAATAATAGATAAGTTTTTAGATTTTCACGGTCAAAAGCATTTTTGTTGTTAGTTTTTGGGGTGTTATGCCGTGTTGCGCTACTTCCTTCTATAGCCGACGTTTCGGACAGCGTTACAGTTTCCATCATCAGGGCAGATCCGGTAGATCCGACGATCACACATCGTCGAATAGTATATTGATTTCATGTCTTTTACAGAGAGAATATTTCTGATGGTAAAAAAAAGGGGAGTAATTTTTCTGACTTTTGAGGCAGTTGAGTTAATGTGTTCTTCCCATCTCAGATATCTATCTATGATGATCCCTAGATATTTTAAACTATCAACGCATTCTAGTTTATTGCAAGTACAAGTGTTCGGTTCATTGCAAATGTGAATAGTAATATTTAGGGTTGTCCCGCTTGTGTTGCACTAAAACGTATAAATTTGGTCTTATCCGTGTTAAGAGTAAGGAGAATAGATAATAACTTGTTCAATCGAAAATATTTGTCTGAAGAAATAATATATAGTTGTATCGAAATAAACTTTTATTAGTTACATTTTACAAATAAAAAACAAAATCGTTAAATAACATTTTCACAAAAAGAAAACCAGAAGTAGGTATATTAATTATATTTTTAAGTGTTCTGAAAATTCCAAAAATAAAAAAATAGGTGGTCACCTTAGCATTTCATCACGTGACATTTGATTTCGAAGTATTACAAATATAAGAATAAGTCGTCCCAGAAAGAAACTCTTATTATTTGTAACTATTAAAAGTTACTATTATTGAAACATGATAAATTTGACGAATTTTTAACTAATTTTTTTGCAAAAATAATGAAGTTAGTGTATACTTCATTATTTTTATTAATTTAATGTTCATTTGTTTAATTGTATTATATTCATCAATATGTGAGTATTAAACGTATGTATCTGTGAAAATAAAATAAATAACGGATTGTGAAAAAGGTTACGTGCACAAACTCGCTTTTCCTAAATAAAAATGGGAGAAAGGTTACAAATGAATTATATGAATGCGAAGCACACGTTTAGGATTCATAGAAACAGAGGACGTGCTACTGAATAATGTTGCGCATTATAATGTTATAATAATATATACTACTATTCCACGGATGTGTTCCGCGCAAGTGGGAGTTAAAGAACGCCGACTGAGGCTGACAGCAAACACAAAACGTAAAGTAATCCAATGCAGCTTACTTCTGCGATTCCTGGTGCCCTGGTATTTGAGCTCGCACTTGCTTGCGTTGAAATACTTAATTTAATTCCGTCTGCTTGTTTAGGAATAAATACGTCCCAAAACACGTAATCGCGTTATACTTACACAAGACCAAAAACGTCCCAGAGCGACCTTACATTTCGCTTTCTCGCATCTCTCTTCCTCTCATGCAAACATATGTATTTTTCTTTTGACCAAAAAGAGAACGAAATAATGCTTCTTATTATCTCTAAAATATGAAAGCTATCTTGCGTAGATATTTTACAATCTCGATCCAAAGTGACAATTTGACTTCGGTTTGACGAAACCGAGCCTTCTGGATTGTGAGGTGCGAATATATTGAACCCAGCAGACGGGTTAAACGCAGCCAGAAATAACAAACTATCTTTTATGTGAATACCTACCGCGCAAGATTCCAAGCAAAACTCCCTGCTAACCGGAGACAGTGAGACTATGCATCCCCAATCATGGCATTTTGTGAGGACGCAGGATACGGGGAGGCGAGGGAGATGGGAAATAGGAAGATGGGGAAGTGCCTGGCTATTCCAATCTGGTCGCCAAACACGGTTAAACCAGGTACTAATAGTATATTGGTATATACCAAAAGTATCTACCACTCAGGAACATGCCGCAAGTATACAATATATTATTTTTAATTAATTAAATGTGAAATAAGACTATTTAATTCAAGTACATTTTATGAAAAACTTGAAAAAAATCCTTTCTTCAAATTATGAATATACCCAGCAAAAATTAAATATTAATTTATAGGCGACCTTAGTAATTGAACTCGTGTTTAGACCAATTAAACTTAGATTTAATAAATAATTTTTATCAAGTTTTCACGTTTCGATGCTTATTAATTAATATTGATATTAATTTATGTGCATTTAACATAACACATAATACCTACTGATGTTATAAAACAAGTCTTTGGCTTCAGTATGATTTTAATTGTTAGCATCGCCACGTGACAGACATTACTCGAATCTCGATTATATGAATAGCCAAATATGTTTATGAATGAAGGCAGATCCGACTCATAATCTGTTCTCGTTTAAATTGAAAACATTGTGTACTCGTATGTACAGATTTTCCAAAGCCGTGTAAAAATACTACCATTGTGTATAGTTAGTAGAACGACATTTTTGAAGAAATGGCTTTGTTGATAAGACTGTAAAATACTAAACAAATGTAAAGGACATTTGATTGCGTTTTTTTATCACTGGGGAAAGAGGATGGGAAAACGCTTTATCTTCAAATATGGCGATTTGCTCCTTCATCCACTGGTCACTTGGCATAATTATACCATAAAAATATCATATAAAACGCATTTTGCGAGTTTCAATAATTGGTGTAATCACGATCGTGACAATATTTCAACTGATTAATGTGAGTACTTTAAAACGATTGTACAAATTATATTTTGAACTAGCGAGAACTGAACGAGAGGTAGGATTTTGTTGACTTCTTCTTTCTTCTGATTCCCAAGTAGGGCTTTGTAAGGAAGGAGAAGAACAATGGGAGATGCCAATATATTTAACAGGACCTTGGGATATACGGATACATCCCAAAACTGTTTCAATACCTGAACAGGCTTCTTTACAATATAATGCCAGGTCTGGATTTTGCGAAATTGCTCGTCGAATTTGTTGAAAAATGGCTTTACATCTACCATTCACAAATGTAAATCTTTGGTGTTTTTCCGTGATTATGTTAGGAAGGAGGTACAAATATTTCTGCGGTGTTTTGTATGAAGGGCTTAAGGCGACGCATAACGTTCCGTAAAATTTGGAATCGGTCCGCTAACAATAACACTCCATGTAGATGACGATAAGGTTTTAATTCTTGGTTGAAACCAGCCGCCTGCTTTGATTTATCTAGGAAAAAAAAATCACGTGTGTGTTTTGTTTAATTATTTGAAGTTCATACAATACAAAAATGTTTTCCAATACTATTCTAAAAAAAAATAATCGGCCATATTCTTCAATGAAACCATAACCGAAATGGGTTTCGTAAGTGAGAGATTTTGAACTTTAAAGCAATTTTTAGAGGCCTGATACTTTATATTTTTTCTGGGCTTATAAAAAGATTTATCAAAAAATACTTCATTATTTCAAAGGGAAATTACGTGTTCTACCTGCAGTATTTAATTAAAGAATATAAAATATTTCTAACCGATCTAATTCGATTATGCGAGAATTTTACTCTTGCACACCGAAAATGTTATTTTTCAGTCACTCATCTTTACATAAAAACATATTTAAATAAAGAAAGGGAGGGCGACGTGGCTTTAATTTGTATACAAATCTACAGTTTTATTCCGAGATTTATGAAATTTCACAGACTTAACCTTCAAAATTAGAGAATGGTCACCATGAAATTTTGAAAAACTACACTACTAAATAAATCTGGGGCTTAATGCTAGAAGTGACTATGTCAAATTTGTGAATTGCTCATGAATGAAGATTGTTCATCGATTTCTTGTCGTAAAAAATGTTGAAACAATATTACGAGTATGTGTTCTTCATTATTCATTAGATAGGCTATAATTTCATTAATTAAAACACCTAAAAAAGTATTCATTCCATTGAGCGCTTTTATCATTACCGTGGCGGTATAAAAAAACATAAAACATACGTTTTTTATCCTACTAAAGGGGTCTCCACACGGTACTGCCGCAGTACGTACTGCCGCAGAACTGTAGACAAAAGCGCCAGCCGTATTATTATTATAATAACAATACGGCTGGCGCTTTTGACTAGAGACCATACGATTTTTAATCAGTTCTGCGGCAGTACGTACTGCGGCAGTACCGTGTGGAGACTGGAGACCCCTTAATGCTGCAGCTTTTACAATTTAAATAATGGTGAGACAGACACACGATGTTCGGGCGTCTGTTTCCTCTAAAGTACAACTTTTTCTTCCTTTGGGGGAAACAGATATATCTTATTACGGCTCAGCTACGGCGACAGGAATTTTATTTTCTTTATTTATACGTGTGAGGGAAGTGTACGATAATGATTGTATGTTTTATATGGGGGCTGCAGACATAGGTTCACCGTTTGTCTCGTTTTCGACTGTTATTATTAAGTGTATAAGAAAGAGCTACAGCATTATATGTTTAAGAAGAAAAGCAAAACCATCAGCGCATTGCCGTTTGACGTTTTTGAATTTTTTGAATTCACTAACATTTCAATACTATCCTTGTAACTTTATTCCATACTTTCAAAATTATCGTCACGGCTAGTCATATTGTAGAGGTTTATGGAGATGTCACGGTGTGTGAGAGAGATGAAAGAAAATTATTACTTTTTTTCCTTTGCAGGGTAGATTATGTATCTCATCTCTTAAAAGAGCTGCAGCATTATTGTGATAAGGAACGTACGGAACCATCCCAGTGGCTTTATTCAGATTCGCCGAGGCAAAGTTTAAAAACGAATGCAGAGCGTACCTCACACCTGGCGGTTGCGGCGACTGGAAGCTACATCGCGAACGGCTGCCACGCCGAGACTAAGCGTTAAAGAGGGTGCATCGTGGTAGGAATTTGGCAAGGGGAAACCAGGCTTCACGCCAGTGTTAAAAGATTTTTTGCGACTGCAGCACCTTGGAGACCTTATTTTACGGACAGCCCTATTATGTTTATAAATAAACAACGTTTTAGGGTACTTTCTGGTACCTACCTACATCAAATTTCCATAAACTAGCATAGGCACTTCTAGCATTAACGCACAGAAATATAGTCTGCTGACATTCAGCATTTGAAAAAAGGGACGTTGATTGAAGAACGCTAGGAAGTGTCAGTTTTATAACGCCACTGGAGAGAGCAGTCAGCACCGGATGATGTTTATCAAATGAGATCCTCCATAAACTATATCCAGATAGTCCTTCTCAGGATGTAACACCGACTGAAGGCAATGCAAATAAAACAAACAGCAGTGCCGAGCGCCCTTGTTCCGAATGCCCCGGGGCCGTTTATCATTTCCTGAAGATGTGTTGTCTCGGGACGAAACGTTGAATCATGACTTATTATTCATATTATGAACGGGCTGTTTATGAATGATACTGAGCTATGGAATATTTTACATGGCTAAAATAGTAACATGGATGCTTCCTCATCAAAGCTGATCCGCAGCAATATCTATTAGCTGCACACATCTTGAATAGATACTGGTCACTTCTTATGAATAAAAAATAATTCAAGGTACAGAAGACTTTTTAATACCCAAAACAAGCACAACTCTCTTCCGGAAAAATGTTCATTTTTTGTTACAAATCACCTCAAGGGCGATGTACAAATTTATTATGTTTTTTTTACAAATCTTAATATATAAAACAAAGTCGGGTTAGTTACACCATTTATAACTCAAGAACGGTCGGGCCGATTTTGATGATCTTTCATTTGTTGGATTTGTCTCCGCCCGGGAAAGGATAATAACTATTAAAACATCACAAAAATCAACGAAAAATATAGTTATTAAGAAAATTCTTTTCCCCATACATTTTATATGGAACGAATTCTCATATTTGAAAGAGTTGCGGGCATTTTGTGATAAGTACCTGTAATATTGAACTGTGCGTGAATTCCAAAAATTCAAAAACGTCAAATGTCAATGCGCTAATTGTTTTGCATTTGTTATTATTTTTTTCTTTTAATAATTTATTTGGATTTCACCCATTGAGGGTGATCTTGGCCATATCTTAAATTATTTACATTTTCAGTTTTTTTTTAATTCGTTACAATATCATTTTTACATTTTCAGATTAGTTTTTTTTTACATGTAAGCATGTTTTTTTTACATGTTATATTAGCAAACATAGAAAATGGGCCAAGACAAATATTCGTATGATTATACAAGTTATACAAGTATTCATATGGTTAAACATAGTTGATATTAATTGTAATTACAAAATTGTAGATTAAGAAGATATACAGGTTCCCAAAAATAGGAGCCTCTACGATTGTACATAATAACACTGCAAGAATAAATACATACGTATGGAAGAGAAAGAAATCTGATTGATGCTTAAATGTTGAGGCCATTTTTACAAATAAATTTTGCTAACAAATATCGAATTTAAGGAGAGTTGAGACTAAGAAGGCAGGGAACACTTGTAGGGAATTCAATTTTAAGTTTTATTAATTCACGTATGAATTTTGGAAATTGGTCACTGATAGGACACTCAAAAAAATTATGGTCTAAAGTATCCTCTGAACCATGATCACAATAAGGCGAATTGACTATGTGGAATCTGGAGAAATGGCTCAGACAACAATTATGACCTAGACGCATTCGAGTTATGGAAGAGATGTATTTTTAAGGCATGGAAGTGTATTTGTGAAACCAGGGCTTGACAGGAAAAGAAAGTTGAATTAATGAGTACTGGTGACCTTTTATCAGAGATGACGATTTTCATTGAGAGGAACATTGGCGTTGTAACTTATTTTTAACTTTATTTAAATAGGGAAATAGTCTCTAACAGGAATAGGTATACTACTTAATGAACCATGGACAATGGATTCCTTAGCAATAGAATCAGCCTTTTCATTTCCAACAGTACCAAAGTGTCACAATAGTAGTCCGGACTGAGTTTTGAACCATCTGTGAAAAAAATTTATATAATTTCTCCAGTTATTTTCAATAATTTTGTTGAATTCTGCATTATTGGATTCAGCTGAGTTTTATATTTTTTTTTACATATTCCTATAAATTGGTGCACCTTTGGATAGAAAGTAAGACTTTCATAGGGATAAGAGTATAAGGGGAGAGATTCATTGCGATATGAGTTTGTGGATACATTCAGGAAAGTTGAAAGAGGAAAGAGTTATGGTTATTAAACATATAATATTGCCCCTCTTTCTTACACACTCAATTTCAACAGTTGAAAATGGGACAAACGGAGAACGTATGTCTACACCCCTCCAATGGAAAAATACAATAATTATAATAAATCTCCGTCACACTTATGAAGAAAATGAAACGCAATTCCCGTAAGTAAGTCGAAAAGTAATAAAATCACATAAATTATAAATCTGTATACAACGCCATCTCTGATATGACATAAACAAAACGATGACAGGTACACATCGATAATTGCTTCATTGTATAATTTTTAACTTAATAAAAAAACTGAATTTGAATTCAAGCTAATTACTTAACACAACAGTTATTGATTCTGAGGCGGTACCAAGTTCTCCGGGTCAGCTAGTAGAAATATAAAACATACTTACCTGGGAGGTCATTTCACACACTTTTGGAAATGTGTATTTGTTTACTATGTTTGAAAAGTTTATTTCTTTTATTCAAAATTTTGACATTTTTCAAGTTTAGATACTAAAGATTTTTTTTAATTATGTACATATAAGTCTTTTATTATCCACTGGAACGACAGCGCAATTTAAAACTTTTTTCTCCGACTGCTCGAGATCATTTTAAATGTTTTCCGCCCACATAAAAAAATCATACCTACAAATTTTAATATCGAGACTTACAAACTGATTATAGTGGTCTACAGCCAATGAATTTACCTATCTTTTCTCTATTATTAGATACATATTCGTAGGATTTAAAAAAAAAATTATAAAATCGTTAACTTCTACTTAATTACTTACAAATACGGGAAAATTTGCCAAAATTGGCAGCAAAGCAATCCGAGGTACTGTTAATAGTGCCATATTACGGCGAAAAGCGCTCCAGTGGCTAAATGACTCCTGAGTCATCAATTGCGAATAATTCACAATATCATTAGAGCGCATAGCGACCTTCAGTCGAATTTAAACGATGCAATTTGGGAAATTACAAGTACAAACAATAATTGGGGAAATAATAACCATTAATTGTTTTAGTCATATTATTTCGTAAATATCTATCTAGAAGTAGTATAAATATATCGTCTGTAAGTGGAATAACCACAGTTTTATAGGGGGCATACATTAATTACGTGAGCTCAAAATGGGGTGGGGTCCAGCAAAATCTCACGTTACTTGAAAAGAATTTACGAAGTGACCCAAATTTATCTCACCAAAGGGGGGTCCTAGATTGGAAGAAAAACCTATATTATTATTAGTATTCCCCCTAATGCCTTCAGGGGGCGAAACAGCTGTCACGCGTAGTAATAACACAGCATAACTTGTTTTTAAATAAACTGTTTTTATTAATTGAATAATTTTTTTTTTTGGTAGAAAGCAGTAACTTTGTGGTTTGTCATATTAATTGAAATAAAACAATCACTTGTTTGTACTGTCGGTTAATTTCATCAGTATAGTTTTATACCCTGAAGGTGCTTGTGTTAAGCGAAACCGGACGGTATTGAAAAAAATTAAATTATTAAAATCCTGGTTACAAACAAAGTGATTGTTTTGTTTCAATTAATAATATTATTGATTATATAAAAGAAATGAACATTAAAATGTAGTTCTAAAAATTAAACTTGATAACAATAAGTTAATTTACTAAAGATGTTCATTCAAAAAATTTCTGACGTCATTCTAATTTGTCAACACAAAATATCGCGATATTATTAAAATTTTGAAAATATTTATTTTGAAAGACAAATATTTTACAAATGCTTTCAGCTCCACAATTTCTACGATAATATCCCGTGATTTTTCATTTTGCATCCAACAATTTCGAGTTAAAAAAACAGAGTTTAAAACATTCTGATCAATTTTCAGTCCCATATTAGTTTATTTAATAGTTGGGTAACAGAAGGTGCTATCTGTTAGATTGTACTTATTTTGATTTGAGAAGCTTTCGCTTTTCTTTTGTAATCAAAGACTTAATCCGTGCGTAATGGCCACAATAAAAGTGCTTATTCGGTTTCAAACAAAACCTTGAGAGGATCTTGCAAGGAATAAGAAGAGCAATATCAACCTTGGACGTAAGATGTGAGAATTGAGAAGTGGAAGGCAGAACAGAGAACAGATCGGTTGCACCCGCTGAAATACACCAAAACAGATGAGCCCTTTATTCTTTATTCATTTTTATAAATTCTATTACTATTGGCGTGCTACGCCTGTCTCACAGCTAGCGCAGTTTATAACTGAATTAGAAATAACAATACAATTTAGTGTTTAAAATAAAAGACAATCAGCATTGTACCATTGGAAATACATACTTATAAGTGGAGGCGCAGTTTGTAACAAAATGTCAAAAACGACAAAACGTTGTGTTTAAAATAAAAGGTAAACAGCATCGTAACATTGAAAATACATACTAATAAGTGGAGGCCCAGCTTAGAAACACAAATAACAATACAATGTAGTGTTTAAAATAAAAGACAATCAGCACCGTACCATTTGATATGCATAGGTACTCATAAATGGAGGCGCAGTTTATAAAATTAGGAGGAATACATCAATTACGTGAGCAGTTTTTCTTCCTATCTAGACCCCTCCCCCCCTCCCTTGGTGAGATACATTTGGGCCACTTCGTATATTCTTTTCAAGTAACGTGAGATTTTGCTGGACCACCTCCCTCCCCCCTTCTTTGAGTTCACTTAATTAATGTATGCCCCCTAATCAGTTTATGACAAAAATCAGTTTATGACAAAAATCCAAATAAAATACAACGTTAAAATAAAAGACAATTAACACTTTACCATTGGAAATGCATACTTATAAATTGTTTTTGATACAATCTTTAATGTCAGATCTGTGTTAGGTGATGATCCAAGACTTGGTGTCTGCTTTACATTTAGAATAAGTTGTGTTCTGTCTAATGGCCCCGTGCTCATAGACTCGTAGACTTGTCTCATTACTAATATTAGTTAGATACCTATTTTAAATCATTTTTTACAGTTTTGACAATAAAACGTAGAATAAAGCTTCCCCCCCTCCCCCTTTGCGCATCATGCCCTTGATAACGCCATCAATATGAAATTTGAGTAAAGAATGGTCTGACTTTTGGATTACTAAACACTCTCACCTCGCATTTATTATATTCTTATTTAATTAAAATGTTGCTAGTTGTACATAAAATATTATTTTTAACCATAATGGACTCAGGTATGAACTCCCGTTGCGTCGGCCTAAAATATTTTCAAGACATAATTTCAAATTGCAACCTCAAAGAAATTATATGTTATTATAAAAGAAAATGCGCTAAAAAAATTTCGTTTATGTTTTTATTATTATTTTCCAATAAAGTTTTACGATCATGTTACAAATAATACGTTGGTGGCAAGGTGCTCACCTAGCGTATTATTTGTCGATGGCTTAAGCAAGATCATGATTGCCTACAGGTACAGCGATAGCACCCTCAATGAAAGCGGCAGTGGATTTGTCATGCAGTCTGATGTTTATTACGTCCGTAAATAGTTCGCTCGGGAGTAATTAAAAACACTATAAAAGCTCTGGCCGGGGACCTAAGGGTCAAATAAGAATGTAAAGCTTTTTAAATTACTCCACAATTCCGGTGATAGCCTTTGGGTTATTGTGAGAGTAACAATGAAAGCGGTATTGGAAGCTTAGCCAAAGAATCTCTCAAATACGCAACGATCGTAGGAAACTGTCGAAAAACTGAAAGAAAATTTAGCCAAAGAATCTCTCAAGTACGTGACGATCGTAAAACTGAAAGAAAAACGTCGTTTTGCATGTTATGCCAAGAGGAAAAGAAAACATCATTTTGCAGGTCACCGAGAGGAAAAGAAAACATCGCTTTACATGTTACCAGGAAGAGAAGAAAATATCATTTTGCATGTTGCCAGGATGAAAATAAAACACGGTTTTGCATGTTGGCCAAGAGGACAAGACAATATCATTTTACATGTTGCCAAGAGGAAAAGAAAATATTGTTTTGCATGATGTCAACATGACAAGAAAACACCGTTTGATATTGTGCCAAGAGGAAAAAACGTATTTTTGCATTTTGCCAACCAGAAAAGAAAACGTTGGTTTACGTGTTGCCAAGAGGAAAAGAAAACATTATTTTGCATGTTACCAAGAGGACAAGAAAGCATCGTTTCGCATGTCGCCAAGAGGAAAAGGAAAGATCGTTTTGCATATTGCCAATCGGAAAAGAAAGCGTCGTTTTGCTTGTTGCCAAGAGGAAAAGAAAACATTGTTTTGGATGTTACTAAGAGGAAAAGAAAACATCGTTCTGTGTGTCGCCAAGAGGAAAAGCAAACATCGTTTATTTTCAAATTATCAAAGGAAAAAGAAACATCGATTTGCAAACCGCTAAGGTATAAAAAAAATATCGGTCGTCTTGTCATCAAGGGTAAAATAAAAATAAAATTATTTCCATAGTCCCTACGTGGAAAAAACATTGATTAGCATGTCACCAGTCACCACGTGTAAAAGAAAACATCGATTTGCATATTGTCAAGCCAAAAATATAATATCGGTTCTCATTCGGTTTATCTATTTAATAATTTAAAAACAAAATTTCCGCTGAAATCACAAGATTTGTAAGTTTGAACTTAAATACCTACCTACACTTTTATCTCATGTAAATATTTAATGTAACATTTTTTATTTCCGATTTAACAGCTCTTAGTAGGAACCACGATCGTGCGAACTCTGACGGTGTAAAGTGGCAGTATCCAACACGGCCACCATCTTCAACCTGAACCGGAACCTCTCAAAAAAAATTATACGTACATACATGAAATACCAAACGTTCGCGTTAAAAAAGGACTTCGCTACCCTTTGTCAACTTTTATTTACAAAACATTATAACAAATAATATACGAGTACAGTATAAGATCTAGAATTTGTACAGCTTTGCGTTGTTTAGGTAGCACACTATGTGTACGTAGGTACCAGTCTACATCCGAGGATGTTTCTGTGGTGAGTTTACGACCGGAGAGATTGGGTCCCGTTTCGAATTGCTTGATTGTTTTATAAATCTTCATTAACAGACCTTATTTTTAATCTATGGTATCACTTTTTATTGTTTATATTTCACCCATATAAAATTGTGATGTTTTTTGTAACCTACGTCTATTTACCGACGAAAACGTAGTAAATGTTTATTTGAAAATGATTAAGTCACTTTACGTAAAAACACTAATTAAAGCTAATATTATGTGGGCTTGGCCTATTTCACCATAGTTGAAAGATCTCTCGCCCAACGTCTTGCACCGCAGCCGGGGATGGGGTTATACCTTACACCAATACACCGTATATATACACAGTTACCTGCTTGTTTCCGGACCCTATGTACAACTTTAAAAGAGGATGACCAAATTTTAAATATAGCTCGTATAATGTATGATTTACACTATAACCTCAAAATAACATTATCAATTCGTAACAAGTTGTTACAAGCCATTCCCTTCGCAGTCATAAAACTTTTGCAAAATTGTAACTATTCAAAAATGTTTGTTAGCGCACCAAACTATTAATCGAAGCTTTTACATTAGCAATGATTTGTGAATCCGTCCACCTGAAAGGAAAGGACGCGAAATTTTCAAAAATTATGTCCCATAAAACTGGCGCACAGACTAAAAGGATTTTAGTACCTTCTCGTATTCAAGATATTATGTTTTGTCCTCGGATACATTTTAAGAAAGAGTTGAAAGGAACTCGGCTTTGTTTGTTTTTTTGCCGATTCAACTGCCTCGACAAAACGCCAATAATAAAGCCAGTGTGACAGTTTTTGACACTTGCATAAAATAATTCATAAGGCCATATGAGAAGTAGGATCGTAAAATCTGGAATTTCGACCATTGGAGAGCCACCTCAATGGGAACCAAACCTTCTGTAGTTACCTACCGGGTATTTCTTAACTGGATATCTATTTATTTATTTCTTTCACAGCTTATTAGACCTTTGAAGAATATAAAAAATACCTACCAATGTCCTGGAGGTACAGCATGAACGATCAATAAAACCCATATTGACTAAATATCAACACGATGTTGACTAAATCCGTCATCTAGATGGATTAGTTATGGATTACCCTAGGGTCAGTTATCAATATTTTCCAGCACGATCAACGATTGTTAATTGATGAACTTTAGCGCGGCCTCCATATTATCAGATAAGTTTAGGTTACTGTTATTTTCTCCTCTTTGTGCACTGCTTCGTAGTCTCCCCACCCTTGTCTACTTTAGTTTTCTGAAGGTTTCACTTTTACCGCGTGTGAATTATATACTCAAAAATATTACTATTTTTTTTCAAAAGCAAACAACCTCAAAATCTTTCAGATGTCGTCACTTAGCACTCAGCCGAGTAACAACTCAACCCCTCTGACACGAACTGATTTTTTAAATGTATTTAGTTGAAAAAAAATCAAATAGGTGATAACAACTTAACTTGATTTTTTTACTTTGTTTATTTAGATATATTATTTCGGTCTTTGAGTTAGATTTTCTATTTTGATTAACTATCCAACAAATGGCATTTTTGATAAATATAGATAATTCATAATATAATAATATAATTTAATATAGAATAAACATAAAATAATCTTAGAATACTGAAGTTTTAAAAGAATTCCTTTCGAAAAGTATCACTAATTTTTTAACATCGTTTGGTTAAAGTAAAAAAATTGCACTTGAACCGATTTGGCAATCACTTGGCGATTTTTTAAACATTGATGTTCTTTGAGATATCTTAGTATTACCATTTAAAACCTTTTAAACGATTACAGCACCATTTTTTCTTCTTCTATTTAATGTCAGACTGTAGGTGTAGATATTTTTTGTGGCATATTTGCATTTCCATCGTATATTGCATTTAGTAATACATAATATAATATTTTTGCTGACAGCTGACAAAAATATTAAAATTAGATGCATTTTTAATGATTTGAAGTTTACGATACGTAGACAGTGCAATAAAATGCATATTTTGTTGCATCGCGTAAAAGGCACTACTTCTCGGAATCTGCAACAAAGCCTCTCAAATGCACTAAACTTCGCCCTTTAAAAGGACTTGAAATTAAAATTAAACTAAATAGTCGATGTACGACGAGACGATTCTAAAAGTATAATATTATGCAAGAAAATCATCATTGGCTTTTAGAGAAATTGGAAATTATAAATATCGTCACCCCATTTGGATAGGGTGAAACTGACTTTTTTTTTCAAAAATGTCCTTTGAATACCAAAGCATTTCTTTTGCTCATTCTATTCCCAAAATAATTTTCAGAACCATCTGTGTTGTATTTTCGTAGATATATGCATGACAAAGTTCTAACATCAAGCATTTTAAATAATCATTTATTTTTCTATGTTCTAAGATCACTTACACTCTCTATTTTGTTTGTATTTGACAGGTGGTCATTATCACTTGGCGCATTATGGTTCGTCACTTTGGTTGGATAGGGTTCTAACTTCGCCTTACTATTTTTTAAGGTTTCGAAGTTTGCAAAGACGAATTTTCGTAATCCATTTAACGATTTTAGTTAATATTTCTATTTTTGAAACTGATAATTCGTGGTGGAAGTCCATTATAATAGATTATAATAAAACAAATAAAAAACTTTATTCCACTTAATTTTATTTGACCGTAACCGGTTTCAGCTCGTCACAGCCATCTTCAGACTGGTACAAATAATTCTTAGCCTACGGTTTATATACATAACATATGGGGGAGGGGGAGAGGGGTAGTTTACAAGGATTTTAATGATTTTTTTTTTTTTTGTTACTAAGTCGTTTTAGACTGTCGAATTTCTAAGTATTTTGGTAATTCCAGTGGGCTAATTACTTTGGGTTTGTAGCTCACTTCAATATCTATTGATTAGGGAAAAACCTTACAAGTAATGTGAATTATTAATGGACTAATTTTATTGTCAAATCGTTATTATACATATCTATGATCATAGATATGTATAATAAGCTTTGGATAAAAACACCACAAATATCTACCAGGGAATAAAAGCTTTCAACACTTCATAAATTAGGAAAACAAAAAAATTCAGATACAAAATTTTTAAAAAGTTTAAGGAACAAAAAAGACAATATTATTTTAAAATACATATAAAGTAAAAGAATAAAACATATATACGCCAAACACAATGCACACATAAACAACCGAGCCTCTTAATATTTGCCGGAAAAAAAATCATTACCGCCTTTATGTATTTTATTTTATTTCAGCTTATTTTTAATTTATTTATTAATATTAATTATTTTATTGAATTTCATTAAATTTAAAAATGGAGATCTCAGCACGGGTAAAGCACCCAGTGAGGCTCACATTATCAAATATTGTTTTAAAAGTAATTGTACAAAATAAAAATATGTCTGCTTCAGCGATAATGTTCTCTCACATAAAATATGTTACTCGTAATTTGTAAATGATGTTGTAAATGTGTGGATAATGACCTGAGAAATGACAATGATAATGAAAAAAATCAATTAGCAATATCAATTTCAATCGATATAAAGTCTTTTATGATACCAAACCACCCAACACTATGAAACGTAAAACGCCAGTCAAGAAAAGAGCGCTTCATAAACAAGTTCTCTAAGATTTAATGGCAGCAAAGCCCCGTCACACGAAATCGGGGTCCAATTTCATCCCTCGTAAACAGTAGAAGATTCTGTACTACTCCCGGTCGGAGTAGAATAGATCCAACAGGTCTCAGGACTAGTCATGCAATCACGACACTACCTGAATTATGCCCACGACTAACAGTGATCTCCAGAATCGAATTACGGTGTGACATTACTTCGCCATGTTGGGTTCTTTGCGAAATGCCGACGCGGACTTCACAGCTTGCTGATTGGCAAACATAAAATTATTTTATTCGCAAGTTTTATCCAACATGATCATAATATATTATACAGAATATTGATGGAATTTCTAGTTTTTTTAAGTGACTGTTAAGCGACACATTATTTATCAAAGTGAAAACTTCTATACCGTTGTGATTTGAAACTCGATGAAACAAAATATAGCGACACTAAAAAGAGACAAACACATACATCTACTGGATTTAGCCTACTAGATAATGAAATAGTATAATCGGTCTCCTCTTTGTGCAGTGCTTCATAGCCTCCCCACTGTTGTCTACTTTAGACTTCTACCACGTGTGAATTACATATATTAATTTACGCCTATAAAGTAATAAACATAATAATTTTGTGGAACAGCGACCATGAGGTAAAATATGCTAAATAAATTTTATAGAATCCGTGCGGAACAATACTGGCTACATGGAAGGTAATTTACTTAATAAATCAGGACTGTCTAAATTACCATTAAAAAAAGTCATGTGGAAATAAGTCTTGTGGTTTATTAAAATTTATTTGAACATCAATACAGTCATCTATTTTAAACCATCGGCGAAAGGCAACACTTTAACATTTTAACAAAAAAAGTCACAATCACATTTTTTATATAAAGTAAGATAACTATTGTGAACCTTGAGGTTCACCGTAAGCCATGATTTTTTGTGACAGGTTAGAATATGTTTTTTTTTAATTATTAGTAAGTACTTTTAATTCATAAATTAGTAGGTATTATTTATTTATTCCAGAATGGGCATAGGTTTAGCGCGATCCCCCACGTAAGAAAGTATAAAAACTAAAAACTATTATAAGCAATAATTATCAGCCTGAAACACTCATCAATATTGAAAAAATCTTCCGAGAAAAGATACTTGCCGCCAACGGGACTTGAACCCGTGTCCTTCAGATTGCTCAGTGGTCCAGAGCACCTTACCGGCAATCATTGCTTATAATAATTATTACCCTTTGTGCTATGCATAAAAAAATCTTCCCTTAAACGAAAGTTTATCAATAAAAAAAAATTATAAAAACTAATATTTTTTAATTGTTATTGAATTTTTTAAATATTTTCATCAAATTATTATCTACTTTTGTAAAGGTTTAAAGAACTTGTCCTTTATGATAATTATTTTATAAACTTTCCTTCTGGAAACGTGTACCTAGCCAAATGTATATCAATATTTATAACAGTGTGTGTGGCATTTACCTTCCTGCATAATTGGAGTAATGTAAAGAGACATCATTTTAAATTAAAAACAAACTCCCGTACAAAGAAGTCAGAGTTCAAAAGGACGGACTGCCGTCCCGACTTCCCACCGCCAAATAATTAAGATCAAACAAAAGAATGCAAATTCTTTCGTTTGCTTTCTAGAAATATTTCCTCCCATCCCCATCCAGTATCTACAAATTCTTCTTCTTACATTTTCCGCTTTTGACTCCTGGACCAAATTATTAGAGAAAACAGATGCTTTGAGGAGTGAAAATCGGTACTCAGGGGAGAAATACCTCGTAAGGTCATTTTTTCTTTGTGCCGTAAATAGCAAAGATATATATGATATTGCCCTCTCATACAATCCACAGTGGAGGTCACGCAATCCTTTTGAATTTTGATTTTGGGCCGATTATCAATAAAATTATAAATGTCCTTTTCAAAGCACAGTATTCTTTGAAGAGGACACCGGTCCCCATGAAAATGTCATTTATGGACTTTGATAAATTTAAGAGCTTACACATATATGGCACACAGCTGTAGATAATGCAGGGATTAAGACTTTAATAAATACTATTGCAATCTCAAGTTCAGGGTCTATAATAATTCCTACTATCTCACAGTTACTAATTTTGAGTATCTAGCCTGACTTTATTATATTAGTATGTTTTTGGGACAATACAGATTATCATTATATGAAAAATTATTGTGCGATTTAACTTGTTACAGTCGTTTTTAATACTTACAGCAATCTTATAGACATAAAAATTTAGGTTCCGTATGTTTGCGTTCGCAAATCTGGGAAAGTAATCGATAGATTGACTCATTTTTTTACAGAACATTGCATTTTAGCAGAAGAGTGTTTCTATATATCATGGTAAGCTCTGTGATTATGAAAATTGAATATATCGATCTGTATATCAAAAATCGTCTTGGTGCTGAAAAAATTTTAAGTTGTTAAAGTAAACCCTTAATACATCACAAAACTTGTGTTAATTTAAAGTTAATTGGACACATTAATATCCATTAAAAACAGAAAACGTAAAATTTTGCCGGATTCATTTTTAAAAGTCTCGATGAATTCTAAACTTAAAGATAAAATACGTTTTGAAAAATCGTTTCTTCAATATTTTTACCACACTAAAATACAAATTAAATAGTTATAATAATTATAATAATCCCCAGATTTCCTAGATTCCATCATTAAGATTCTGAAAAACATAGTAGTTATAGTTGAATTATCACGTGCACACGTCCACCCGCGGAGAGATCCAAACGCGACAGACATAAAATTACTCGTTCGCGTTTCGAGGTAATGAGTATTTGCGATAGTGCCATACGTTCCAAACAGCTAAAATGTTTGTTTTTTTTTTTAATTCTAAAAAGATTAGACATTTAGGTACCCAATTAAAATTAACTGAAATCCAGAAAGAAACCTTGGGTTTCATAATAAAGTCACGTTAGATACCTCAAATTACTAACTGTGCGTCTGCTAAATAATCAATCGGAGCATTGTCATCTATCATAAATAAAGTTCATTTTGGAAGCCGCTGGGTTCGGGGACACCGAGACACGCTGCCTGAAAACGGGTCTGGTCATATTATCAATGCTGCCAATCGTAGAAAAATCATTATTGGAATATAAAAAAATAATTTATTAATTTTATGAAATAGTGAATGCATTATTGATAAGTTTAAACCTGTATTTATAACGAAGGAACATGGAAAGGAAGGTATACGAATAATTAGACAAACCTAGCCTGCCATACATACCATTCAAAACCTGGGATGTATATCTTATTACGCAGATGACACGCAGCCTTTGCAGTGTGAACCTCAACCCAATAGAATGGGAATAATTCATAATAGGTATTTTTTTGTTTTTATTTTGACGAGAATTTGTTTTATAAGTTGGTACTTTTAATATCATATTTAATTGTCTATTAATTAAAAAAGTAATATTCCGTATTATCCGTGAGGTGTGCTTATACATTTTTACCAAAATGTGTTATAGCCCAGTAGGTATAATAAATAAAATAATTTTATCAAAATAAAAGCCAGTAAAAAATATTCAAAAGGAAAATTTCCCCTAAAACTCCAAATCCGGGGGCGCCGAAAAAAGGGCACAAACAAAATCTTAATCCGTCACTGCCTGTGAATCTTTTATAAGACAAAGGACGGAAATGAGGAAAAATGTGCCTAATAAGGATTAGAGTCAGCGGGGGGCGGAATATGGCAGGGGATAAAAAGGTTGTCCCCTTTTACCCATCTTTCCCGCCGATGTAAATTGCATTAGAAAATGTCTTGGCAATCCATAAAGCGTTTTTTCTCGTGCCACCCTACCAAATTATTTTGCGTAAACGTGTTGATTTAATGGAATAAAGATATTAAATATTCTTTGTGACGCTTGGTTTGATCCTACTAAATTGTAATTTATTTTTAGAAAATGAAATACAAATGTTTGTTAAATTCGTTTTGTAGTAATGTTTTTTTTAATGTTGAATGATATATTGGTAAAAACTGAAACTTAGCCTTTGTAAGCTTTTGGTCTGGGAATCATTTTTGTAAAAAAAAAATACTTTTTTTTTCAAATTAAAATAAAGTATAAAACCTACGTAGCGTCCATTATTTATTTACGCTACCATTTAATTTAATAAATCATTTTTATTAAAAAAATGTGTCGAGTACAAAACAATTCTAAACAGCGTAAATATATCAACATGATTTAAATTAACTAGACTTTACAATTATTAAATAATTATTCCGGCCTCCGTGGTCGAAGGTTAAAACTCTAGACTAGCAATTCGATCGCCAGTTCAATTTTGGGTGTTATTTCGCAAATAATGTAGAGTATATTTGAAGATATCTCAGTATCGCCACCATTCAGACTGGAAACGTTGCTTGAATTGGCCGTAGCCCGTAGCCGAGTTTGGTGACCAGATCCGAATAGCCAGGTACTTCCTCTCATTCCTCTCCGTCCTCTTCCCCGTCTCCTTTATCTCAATTAACTGTTATTCATACACTTTTTATTATTACTAATATTTTTCCCATGATTTTGTGACATGTAAATAGCGTTTATGGCATATCTATGCCGCTTATATTAAAAAAATAAATCTCCTCCTTCATGTATCTAGGAGTAATGGACGCATGAATCCATCCCTCCCACTGCGGTGCAAGGCTATGGGTCGAGAAAGTCCGGCTGGAGAGAAGGTCTTCCTCAACTAGTCTCTCCCGATCTGACCCGCCACGCGATAGGCGCCGCCAAGACCTAGATAAACTCACCCCACGAACCCGAGCACCTCTGCCAAATCACTAAATGCAGCGAACCACTTGGGGTGACCTATGGCAGTGGTGTATCCAATAAATGGTTCCCCGGGCGGTGGTACCCAAACCAGCCTCTTAAATTGAAAATCAAAGAAAATCATAACTCATTTATGGTTAACAGCTTTAAAGGCGTTATCATTTTATTTAAAAAATATATTGTGTCCACCTAATAATAAAGCACCCTTTATAATATTACCTCGGTGCAACATTTCTTAATTTTGACATAATTCTCAACACTGCACGAAGTCATCAATACGACGTCATGAGTCGTAAGTAATAAGAGAAAATATCCACCTAGTCAGCTTGATTAGTTCCACGACAAACAATTTGCAATAAAATAAAGGACCCACAGAAATAGCTGTTGTTTCGCAACCCCTTGAGTGTCACCGCCTGCCCCTCTGGGAACTCCCCCGGTACTGCAGCAGGGGTAAGGTGGGGTGACTTGTGACCCCTCCGCTCTCTGTCGGTGAAACACTGCGACATGTCATGCTCACGTTACATCGACTAAAAATAATAGTTAAGTAGTGACCATTTGTTTTGTTGGAGCATTAAGTACAATGAATGTGGCGTTACAAGAAGGGACTCTAATGTAGATACTAAATTTAATGTTGTAGAATGTAGAAACGACCTGCTTCAACACACGAAAAAAAACTAGTGTGCTTTAGACCACACGACTGAAGTAAAACTTTACTAACTTATAAAAGAACATAATATGACATTGGGGGACATTGACATTCCAGACAATATGGTTTGTTGCTTTTCGCACAGTAGTACACACTCATGTGACTTTTTCGCTGGGTAAAAGTTGCTCCGTTTCCTTTTGCATGCTCCGTTTCCTTTTTAATGACATTGATCACTGTTCGCATCGATTACCGTTCGCATCACACTTTTCGTAACAAACACCATTTTTCGTAACGCATTCACTAGTTTACCCCTAAGTGTCAAGCATGCGTAAAGAAGTTTTACTTCAAAAATATACATCTTTAAATATAAAAAGCTCGCGACACGATGTTTGTTCCAAATAAGGTCCGAAAATACAATATTTGATGAAATTTGACTTACTCTGTGTTATTTTGTCCAAATTAAAAAATTTGATAGTTTTAATCTCGATTATTGACATCAATATTTATTATTGGAAATTAAATATTCATTAAATGTTAGTTGGAATTGGATTTTTCTTGCGTCCCTATCTCACTCTACCAAACTCCACACTTTTTCAAAATACAAATCCGAACCCACCGCGGCACCGTGTCATGACAAATGCCAAAGGATTTTTCAGAGCGCAGTCCTTTTATTACGCGAATAGATTTGTACATTAAGATGTAAGTGCTGGGTTCTTTGTTGAATGTCCATCGCGTTGTAGTGCCTACCCTGCTTCCCTCTCTGTAGTCTATGTGAATTGTGGATATGATATGGAAAGAAGGTAATGTTGGTATAGCCACGGAATGGATATTAGCGGTTTCAATTCTCTAAATGAATTGGATGTTTATCCCCACACTATAGCATCGGTGAAAAAAGGAGTTTTTCATGCTAAACCCAGAGAATATTTGAAAAACATAAAAAAAATTCACCTTGTCAATTTTTTTTTGAGACACTGATGTCCTCCATACGATAAGCGATTTTAACCCTTATGAAAGAAGGAACTGTATGAAAAGCAAGGTCAGAATCGCTCGCGTGTCACTTTAGAAAAGTATTTTATTTGATGTACGCAGTTTCTCTGATGGATGATTTTTTTTTTTACATTAACTTCACACAGGTTGCCTAATAATTTCCCTCAGCATCTGAGATGCTGTGTGGAGGGTCTTTTTGAGAAGAGACCCATGTTGTAGGAAGGAGGAAACACAGAGGCCGGCAAATCGTTCCACAGCCGAACTTTGAACACAAGAACGAGTCGAAGAAGCAACCCGTTCTCATGTGACAAATGTCAACAGTGTACATATTTTGGGCACGCGTTTTGAGTTAAATTATCTAAATTATATTAAATTACAAATTATCTAAATTATGAATTATCTATGATTTTTCAGCGCATTATTTTTTCTCAGGGTCCCTGAAGGCCCACAGTCAATATATCAATAATGTCTTCATATCATAAGAGCGTTTATTCATTTTCAAAGCAGTGTTGTGGGAAAAAAATCTTGGTGAATCGTAGTATTTCTTTACGTTTTCTAATTTCATCACGCCAGAGCTCATCGTTCGACAGATTATATTACTTTGGAAAAAAAACACGATATTTTCCGATTTATGATTTAAAGACAATGGGTACATATAATAATTTTTGGAAAATGAAGACACAAATGGGAGATCAATAAAAAAATATTATTATACTATAATACTTTTTAAAATCAATAGATCGAAATGCCCCTGTTATGCTTTGATATGAAAATAAAATAAAAATGCTAAAATATGTCATGAAAATAAATAAGTAAAGGTGAATATTTTCAACAGCCTCCTTTTTTTATATTCCTAAGTTGCACAAATCCACTAGGCTCCAAAATCTGACCAGCGGATATTGGCAATGGTTGGCACCAATGGCTTTTTTATTCAGGACAGACATCCACTTTGCCTAACAAATTTCCCACCCTTTCATTTACTCTTTAGGCCCTACCCCACCCCACCACCCCACCACCTCCCGGGCGGCATTTTGTATACACTGCCCGCACAGGCCACCTTCACATACCCCACACACCCCACACACCCCACATACCCCACACACCCCTCACTGCCCTAATGGAACTTTCAAAATAATCACTCTTTTGATGCTGATCATAATTGACTGGCGTTAAAAGATTTTTTGACTTTATCTAAGCCTCCTGAAAATAATGCTGAGAGCGGACTCTATTGTAGGATTCCATGACTGGGTTCCCCGACAGGTGGAATATCACCAATCTCGTATATAGCCATACTAACACTTATTGTATCTTGATTTCCCGCTAAGCACTTGCATACTGCTTACTAACAACGTATGCAGGGACACTGGAGGTCTAGATTCGTTCAAAATTAAATGTAGATTCGTTCATTCAAGAGAAAAATTAAAGTCCTTGCGAGAGCCTTGAAGGAGTAACGATCTGTTACTTATACCAGGGCGGGTAGGTGGTGAATAACCTCCTCCTCCCCGTCAGGTGCTTCTTCCCCCCGGCAAACTTACATACAATATGCAGTCGGTTTAGAGAAAATTCGGTATACCCACTTTACAAAATAATAGCAGACTGGTCAGTGACTGAGTTGGAATCGCGTCTTAAATATAAATACAATTATTTGGTAATAATTGCAGAATAGGTATCCAAAATAATTTTTATATTTTATTTTTCGTAATTGTTTTTTTACGATACCTTTAACTAATTAATCACCGCTCGTTGTAATGTTTTTTTCTACAGGTACTTATTTGTCTGTGCTGTAAATACTTTTTTTGACGGATTTACTGATTTCGTTCTGTTAATTTATTTCCCACTACGAATCTAGGTTAATTGCAATAAATTACCACCCGGTCCCGCCCTATCCCCATCATCTTATACCATAGGATTAAATTGTATGGCATTATGAAGCGTTAATTTCTTTAATTTTGATCCACTGGAGCGCTTTTTGCCACAATATGGCACTATTTAAAATACTTTGGATTACTTTGCTGCCAGTTTTAGGCAAAATTTCCGTACATGCGTTTGTATTTAATTTGAATTATTAAGTTAAGGTATGATTTTTTTAATGAGGGCGGAAAATATTCAAAACGATCACCAAAAAATCACGAGAAAATCCGAGAAAAAAGTTTTAAATTGGTCTGTCGCTCGACTAGTTATCGCTGTTGAAAAATGGACATTTTTTAAATTTATTAATGACCCAATATTTACGTGAACGCCATACGCAGTTTGAAAATAAAGAACAGTGATCCATTTGACTTACACCGAGTTCCGATTCATCTTGGCCCGTTTTGTTATTGCTTCGCATTGAACTCATCCGTCATTCGTCGACTCCTGGCGCTCTTTTGACGTTTTTAATAAGTACATTGATACTTAACTTGTAGGTAGACGTGCAACATGTGCATACAACCTTTTTCGAAAATAATATTTAAGAACTATAGAGTTCCTACCAACAAAGTGAGACAGTAGATTTTTATGTACCGAAGCCAGTCTTCGTGACAGAAGCCTTTTAACGTGTAAACGTTTTTAAAAAGGGCTCACATGAGGTTCGCAAAAGGTGTCGCCAGTCAGCGATGAATCGCTTTTGTTGTCGTCAAATATTTGAATATATCTCATGGCCCAAGGGTTGTGGCGCTAAGTGGCGTGTATATTCTTAAAATAGACCATTGTCCATTGCTTGTTAGTGCGCGCTTATGTCAGCAACCTATCAGACTTATCAGAACCTCCTGTGTGGAGATATTGTAAAAAAAGTCATAAAACCTGAGTACCTAGTCAGTTAGACTCAGAAGGCATTGTTAATTGAGAAGAAAGATACTATTGATAGGTTTTTTCAGAGAATTTGAACAATTCAACAAACTTCATAATAAAAATTCAAGTTCTACGAAAGTTATGTTATTAACCAAGAACTGTGAAACAACCGACCCATGACAGAATAATAACATAACTTTCACATAAATCAAAACTTCAACTTTTTTATTGCTTAAGAAATTAAGCAAAAAATTACGATGATTACAGCATTTTTATTTTCTACAGTGAGTCAAAGTTTCCCATTTTTTAATTACCGCTAAAACGATATTTTGGGGCGGTTCTGTCGTGTGACGTCACGAGCTTGAACGCTCACTGACAGTGTTTATTTATGCTGGCCCAGCTGAGCGACACCTATGACGTCACAATCCGATTTGCCAACCACGGGCCGTTTTGATTTTGTCAGATTTAGATCGTTTTTAAAATCAATAATATTGAATAAAAACATAAAAAACCAACATTTTTAGTATGATGAATAGAATCAGAAAAATGATCTTTTAATATTACGTACATTTTTTTTGTTCGAATTCCGTGAAACAACTTGTCCTATATAAAGTTAGAGTAATTTCACACAGAGTGCACGTCAAAATACAGCTCCTCATAGATCGTTTAAATTTATAGCGAATAATACTGAAACATTTATAATTCTATCTGCAATTGTTTTCGTTAAGATCTATTCAGCGAAAGATCTACATAAATTATTTATGAGCGGTCTCATAAAGTGATTAAATCATTTTGAACAATCTTTTTATAGTGACAGTTGAGTGAATATTGTTTCCCAAATAAATATCCGCTTATTACAAGTACCTGTCAACTAATACTGCGCCCAAATCAACAAATATTGCACTAACTTCACGCTAAGTCATATGTGGGCAATAGTGTAGTAGCTAACGCGATCGCTCAGGCACACCCAACGGACCGAGATCGAATCCTACCCAATCCAGAATAACTTCAAATTTTTATTTTTCCTAAATAAATATCCGAACTCCAAACCTTCCCAAGATGAACAGGCAGAAGAAATCGCAAAAAAGTGACATCTAGCGATTCAGAAGAGGATAATCATAATTCTAATAAGACGGCCAAATCTACAGGAAAAAATGCACCTGAATTAGACTAGACGATATTTATATGGAAAAAATTATCCTTCACATCGCCAAAAACATGAAAATATTAAAAAATAAATTATATCCAAAATGGAAAAAATCACAGCTGAAACCCAAAAAAGCATAGAATTCATTAGCAATCAATATGACGAACTAATAAAAAAGATAGACCTTACTCTTATTCAAAACAAGAAAATTGAAGAGGAAATAGCAATCGTCAAAAAGGATCAACAAGACAAAAATACCACCATAAAACATCTTGAAATTTGAAATAAAACTATCTGAAATTGAAACAAAATTCCGCTCAAATTACTTGGAAATAGCCGGCATCAAACATTCAAGTGGCGAAGAGGCGGCCGAAATAGTTATAAGAGTTGCTGCAGCGGCTGGCGTGGAAATAACATATAATGAAATAACTGAAGTTAAAAGAATTCCGGACCGACGTACTGATGCCCCCCCCCCCCCCCCCCCCCCCTCAACTGTTGGTTCATTTCAAGAACAAAACTGCACGTGACAACCTCATCGCCGCAAAAAGAAACCTTAACTACGCTTCCATCAAAGGACTTACAGATGACAAGATATACATTGGAGAAGAACTCACCTCATATCACAAAGAACTTTTATGGCATACAAAAAAATTTGCCAAAGAAAAAAACCATGCCTATGTCCGGTAAAAGAAGGGAGAATCATGATGAGGCGCATCACGAACGATAAAATTATTTATATTAAACATGTAGATGATTTTTAAAAAATTACCTAAAATATCGGTAATTACCCATACATATTTCAACACAATCTACACATTATACAAAAATGCATACTACTATCGTAACATCTAACAAAACAAACTTATCAATATACCATCAAAATATTAGATCTATAAACCAAAACTTTGACCAATTCCTCATTGAACTCGACCTTACTAAAATCAAATATGACATAATTATCCTGACAGAATGTTGGCTAACACCTTATTATACTCATAAAAACATCCCCAATTATACCCACCATCAAACCTCAAATCACTACAGACAAAACGATGGCATAGTAGCATATACAATACATTAAACAACACTCTTAACTCATTTAATGTCAAAGAAATTTATATTACTAACTCAAACTGTCTTCAAATAACGTACAACGTCAACACATGTATCATTGCACTTTACCGCTCTCCTTCTAAACCTAACATCTCCTCATTTTTGCAGGACATAAACTGCTATCTCACGGATCTACACAAAATAAAGAACGTAATTTTAATGGGGCATCTTAACATTAACATTTTAAAAAACAACGAACATCCCCAGTGCCAAGACTATCTAAACACACTAATGTTCCACGGAATGGAAAGCACAATCAATTCAGCAACACGATGTACACCAAACTCCTCCTCCTGCCTCGACCATATTATGGTTAAATCAAACAACCAATACACCTCCGAAATCCACATGTCATCAATTACAGATCACTACGCCACCTCTTTCACAATGAGTTCCAAACACAACGTACAAAACAAACCTTCAGCTAAAATAACGAAGAAAACAATTAACTATGACAATCTTAACAAAACGATTAACTCCAAATCGTGGGACACATTCTATAACAAAACTAATATAGACGAGGCCTGGAACTACTTCTCTACCTACCTACAAGACATCCTTGTCCAAAATCACCACAAACACCATTCCTAAAGCGATCAAACCTCTCAAACCTTGGATAAACCATACTATAATCAACTTTATTCGGAAACGCAATTCCATACATACTCGAACATATTGTGGCACATAAAATGTGCCACAAACCCATATGATATCACACTCCATAATTTCTACAAAAGATACCGTAATATCTGCACACAAGTCATATCTATATTACAACAACAAAAATTTCCGAATGCAACAATGACCCTAAAAAAATATGGAAAGTCCTCAAGGAAGCTACCAATTCAAATAAAGCCACCGACACCTTAAACTCTCTCAATATCAAAGATATCACTGTAGACTTTACGTCGAACCCCAACACAATTGTCAATTACATAAACCATTACTTTACAAACATAGGTCCGGAACTAGCAAAAAAAATCCAAATAAATAACGATGCGCTTGGTCCAAGTGACCACGCGACCAATAATGATTTCCCAACCAGCTTTGTTCTTAAAACGGTCACAGAGAAGGAAGTTTCTATAGTAATAAACTCGCTCAAAAACTCTTCATCAACCGGCATTGATGAAATACCCAACAATGTTCTTAAAAAAATTTCCCCTGGTATACTTCAACCACTAACGCATCTACTTAATATTAGCATCCGCCAAGGGCTATTTCCCACCATTCTAAAACAAGGTCTCGTTATCCCTATTTTTAAAACTGGCTCCAAACTTGATATTAGTAATTATCGTCCTATTACGTTGCTAAATTCCCTCTCAAAAGTATTCGAAAAGATCGTCAATAATAGTCTCATGGAATATCTCGAAACCAATAACTTAATATCGCCGCGGCAATTTGGATTCAGAAAACATAAAAGCACCAACGATGCTATAGCCACAGTCACTGACCATATTTCTGGCCACCTGGATAAGGGCTTGAAATGTCTATCAGTATTTCTCGACCTATTTAAAGCATTTGATACAATCTCACACAGCAAATTAAAACGCAAAATGTTTAATATAGGTATTAGGAACAAAGAATTAGGCTTCCTCTCCAGCTTCTTATCTGACAGATCCCAATGCGTTAAACTCAGTACCACAAAGAGCCAGAATTTGCCCATTAGTTACGGGGTCCCTCAAGGCAGTGTTATAGGTCCAACCCTCTTTCTAATATATATTAACGAGTTATGCAACCTAGATATCGATGCCACTATTATCAGTTTCGCCGATGACACTGTCCTACTCTTCCAAGCAAAAGATTGGCTTACCGCTTATTCCAAAGCGGAGGAAGGAATTCAACAAGTAAAATATTGGCTTGACTCGAACATGTTAACTCTAAATGTACAGAAAACAAAATACCTACTGTCTAGTCTCACCAATATCCCAAAGTCAAACCTACCCCCGCCATTAAAAATACACGTATGTAAAAATTCATCTCTAAACCGGAACTGTGACTGCCCATGCCTAGAGCAAGTAAACATTATCAAATATTTAGGAGTAACCTTAGATACACACCTAAATTGGAAGCAACATATACATAATACTACAAACAAAATCCGCAAATCTATATACTTTTTCAAACAAACACGCAATTTCCTTAACCTAAAACTTTTAAAAACAGTATATTACTCACTGTGCCAATCTCACATCGAATACGGAATTTTAGCCTGGGGTAATGCATATTCCAATGCCCTTGATCCCATCATGAAAGCACAAAAACTAAAATGCCACTTACTACCAGCACGGATACTTTATTCAATTCCTTCAACGTTATGGACATAAAACAGCTCTACTCAAGATCCATACTAATTAATTTACACAAAAACAACAAATACTATACAAAGCTACACAAACAATACACAATACCCGAGCCAAAAACAAGACACTCTAAATACATAGCTTGCAAACTATACAATACACTACCAACTACGATCAGACAAACTGACTCCTGTACAAAATTCAAACAAGATATTAAAAAATGGATTATAAGTATTGGATGCCTCACTATTACAAACACCTGTAAAATAAATCACACATAGACAAAAATAACTATTCACAAACAACCTAACCCATATAAAATAAATGAAAATAATGGAATCCTGTCAAATTTGACCTTTAAATAGATTAGACAGAATTTACTTCTCTACTTCATCTCCAACATTTATAAAATAACTCTCTTTAAAAGATTTACCACCCTTCCAATCACCTTTCTGTTTTAATTCTGTTCAAAGTGATATGTTTTTTACCTTAAATATCCTTGTAACTACAATATTCATTTACATACCTGTACGCCCGTCTCGACACAGGTATACCCTAGTGAGACAGGCATATACATAAAACCAATGTAAATATATTTTATTACAGATAAATAAAAAAATAAAAAAAGTAACGTCTGAAAAATAACACCAAAACTAAAAAAAAATTGAAAATTTTGAAATCCAGAAAATCGACAAAAATATATTTTTTTTGCCTTTCGTTAAACAGTTTTTCGTCTACCCTTGTTGTCAGGGTGGAAACAGAAGTCGGAAGCAATTAAACAGTTGACATACTCCCATCCACCCATCTCCACCCCATATCCCTTTCCTCTTCACCTCCCCTAAGTGAATGACAAGCGACTCATTTCTATGGGATAACATGTGACTTTATCACTACCCTCTTTTCTCACACCGTGTATATTTTTGAAGTAAAACTTCTTTACGCACGCTTGACTTGGGGAGTAAGCTGGTGGATGTGTTACGAAAAGTGTTATGGAGAGGAGCGATCACAAGTAATCATTTGTTTAATAACCATGCCATAGGTCACCCGAGGTCGTAGGTCGCCCCAAGGTCGTAGGTCACCCCAAGGTCGTAGGTCACCCCAAGGTCGTAGGTCACCCAAAGGTCGTAGGTCATCCCAAAGTCATAGGTCACCCCACGTTCGTAGGTCACCCCAGGGTCATAGGTCATCCCATGGTCATATGTCACCCCAATGTCATATGTCACCCCAATGTCAATGTCAATGTCACTGCCAATGTCAATCTCAATGTCAATGTTAATCTCAATGTCAATGTCAATGTTAATGTCAATGTCAATATCATCCCAATGTCATATGTTATTTTATAAGTTTTACTTCAGTCGTGTGGTTTAAAGTCTAAAGCACACTCATTTTTTAATTATGTTTTTATTAGGTTCATCTTTATGTGTATGGTGTACAAATCTTTTTTTTTAAGGTAGAAGCATAAATATTCATCAGAATTGGTATGGATATTTATAACAACAACAGGATTAAAGAACTTTTATAGATTTGGATGAGTTGCCTAATTATTGCTCGACCTTTCTGAATAATAATATTTCTCTGAAACTCTGCAATCGGGATTGTACGGTAGTAGAAGGGTTTCCCATACTGCAAAGGTGTAGTAACATGGACAGTTAGAGCCAGCGAAAGAAAGAGGTAGACGCCTTTGAAATGTGGTACTGGAGAAAAATGCTTAGGATTCCATGGACAGTCAGACGTACAAATGTGTCTATTCTTGAAGAGCTAGGCATCCACAATAGTCTTTTAACTATCAATAGTCCTACGACGTTGTCTTTGCCAGTAACTATGTTACCAGTTAACAGTTACCGGAAAAGTGTAAGACAGAAGAAACAGAGGAACGTCACCAATACACTGGAGAGACCAAGTATCACCGGCTTCCGGTACGTCGGTGTCTGGAGCTCCCACACAGCGCAGGACCGACAGAAGTGGAGGAGACTTGTCCACCATGGAAATTGAAGTAGAGTCACGATCCTCAGCAATGAGGAACCGTCTTGAGAAGATTAAGGGTAAATGTACTGGACCTAACCTAACATAAACTAATCTAATCTAACCTAACACAACCCGACCTAACCTTACCTACCTGACAAGACAAGACAATTAAAAAATCTAAACAAATTTAAAATCTTGACCTAACACGATTTTTAGTGTGTTAGTTAAGTCAACATGGATGCTTAGTAATTTTTAACATGTTCAGCTTAGGTTATGTTGGGTTAAGTTAAGTTAAGTTAAACCCAGTAAAATAACCCTTATACTACCGTGCAATTCCGATCGCAGAGTTTCAGAGAAATATTATTTATCAACTTCAGGGCGTCGGAATTAACTATCTGGTAATTGATCACTTGACACACCCTTTCATTATTTTATTTTAGCGGGAGGGTAGGAGTGGGAGAGGGATTGGGAGGGGGGGACCTCAATCCCATGTGTTGGCTGCTGTTCGTCGAAATGGAATCCGCGCTGATGGATCGCTTCACTTATTTAAAGTTGACTTTTCTTATAGAGAAAATGACAAAGAGAAAACGCCGGTCTAAAATATTAAACCCTATTTATTTGAACCTACAATAACCTACAACGTCGTCTAGATCAAATTACAAAAAAAAAATTTCTACGTTTTCATAAACAATTGTTTTTTTTAGAGTATATTATAAGTTATTATGGTGACTGGACAACTCAGAATAAAATCAACTCAGAACCTCCTTTGAAAAGTCATTAAAAATAAGTGATGAAAACAAAAAATAAAAAATTGGTTAAATGGGTTACGTTAGGTTAGGGTTATGGGCTAAACGAGATGACGTCATAATTGACCTGTTTTAATTCTACCACTATGCATTTCGTCTGTCTGTAAATTTATCAATATTTTCTTTTTCAAAATTTGTTAATTTAAAACAGAGTAAAGAGAAATTTTATTTTTGATGTTCCATTATCTTTCTGAGAACATGTAATAGCCATTATATTTTTTATTGCAGACTGTTATTTTGAAAAAATATTTAATAGCAATGCGAAAATTAAATATTAATCGCAAACAAAATGCAATTGCAAGGTTCTAACATCACTTTGAAATGATTGTAAAATAAATGGAGTCTTTAAAATATGTTAGAACTTCGTTATACAAGTATTTACAGCAGTGATTCCCAAAGTGGTCCAGATGGACCCTCTGGGGCCCACGGGAGGCTCGACGGGGGTCTACGTTAGCGTGATAAAAAAATGGGGGTCCACGAGTTGTAATTGGGGGTCCACGAAAATTTATCAGGTTTCATAGTGCTTTCACACAAACGAAGTATTGAATTCCGTAAGTCTAAACTTAAACTTTAGGGCGATTTTTCGATAGGAAAGAACAAAAATGTTGGCTCGGCTTTGTCTATCAGTGTAGGCCAGTGGTTTCCAAAGTGGTGGAAGTTTCGTCGGGGGAGGGGCGTAATGGAATCGGGTGGAACGGCAAATTTCCATAACGGAGGGGGCGGAATGGGATATGGGGTTACCCCGTTCCACCCCATATCCCATTTCGCCCCCTCCGTTGTGTAACATAACAGTTTAGGGAAAGGGCTCCGCGGGCCAAGAGAGTTTTGGGAACCACTGATCTACAGAAATGCAGACACCTCAAAAAATTAATTTGGTTATAGAAATGAGCAAAAGAAATGGCTTCGCATTCAAAGGTAAATTTATTCAAATTGATAAAAAAAGTCAGTTAGAACCTTGTCCAACTAAGGTCACGATAGGTTACAATAATAAAAAAATTACCTTTATGGGAAATTGTACACAAATGGTAATTTTCTCCGGCGTTATACTTTTCAAACCATATTTTTTCAATGTTGATTTTACGGTAAACGAGGTAACTTTGTACATAAATGTTCCAGAACTTCAAGGTGTGCCCGTACTCCTCAGTACTGAAAGTACTAGAAACAGAACCTCGCGGGTTTGTTAACTCGGGGGAGAAAATCAACACGCCTCATTTCAAAGCTTACGTAAGTAAATTTACAAATATGAATCTGGTCGTATTTACCAATTTCAACATGGGTATCTTCAAACCTTTTCGTAGATCAACAGCATGGCTACCTGAATAAAACATTTATGGGTTTTATTTTATAACTATATGCTGAAGATTATAGAGAATTCATTTTCGAAAGTTATTTTTTTACCAAACCTATACCGTTTCTGTCACGGCGGCCGCGGCGATTGAAATGGTATAGTTTTTGTTGTGCCAATCGTCCACAAACCTGACACCATTTCAATCGTAAACGCAACCACGTCAACGCTTACAATTTAGATATTTTTAACAATACCCTTCAGAAATACCGAATAGAAGTAACGCGTACGATCGAAAATTAATACAAGAGTGTGGAATATATCGGGAGCTTCTCCTATCTTTATCCTATATTTCTCGTTCTCTCCTCCTCACCTAAAATTAATTTTAAGATTTATTATAACTCCATCTCCAAGTAACTTTAACATAGAAGAACTTTTTGGTTTGACTTAATTTAACTTTTTATATGTGTATCTTTATATTTTCTGTATAATATGTATAAGCAGTTTGTCTCTTAAAAATAAATAGATAAAAGAAATTACGTTGCCGTTAGTTGGATAAGAACATAGCTACTAGGTATATAGGATGTTAAGGGACGTACTTGACTTTAACAGTATCTAAACGTAATTTTGGATCAATAAACGTAAATTTAAAAAAATTGGTAGGTGTTATACAGTTGGACGATTGATTTCGGGTAAGGGGTCGGTCGGTTACTCGGCTGAGTGATCAATGACGACACGCGGAAGAATTTTTTTTGTTTGAATTTTGAAGAAACATATTAATAGACTAAAATATCATTTACTTACTTTTTATACTCCAAATAATGTTAGGAATCACTGGTTAAAGTAAGCCAAGTAGTCCCTTAACACCCTGTGTGTGAAATATTGTCCAAGTTGACATAAATAAAATTTAAACATGCAAAAGTATTGTCCAAATGAACACTCATATTCCTGTCATTTCGCTTGAGAAGAATTAAAATAAAATATAAATTCCAAAAAAAAAATCTTTAGATATGTATGAACACATGCTTTTAGTTGTCTATGGCCTCTTCGGATCACATGGTCGCGTTTACAGGATTTGCCGAAGGTAACCGAAGGCAGTGCAGTTATTATAATGCCAGAGCTCCGCAGACAAAACCTAGCTTCCATTTAGTAAGGACGTCAGTCCTCCTAAGCTATGATTATAAATTACGATACGTCAATATACTGTCACCGTGATATCAAGAACCTACATAAGTCTTTTAATAAGCATATTGTAGTACTGTAGAATACTGGTCCTAGTACTGATAAATAAATATTCAACATGCTTCCTGATAATATCAAACTGAGTCAAACACAGAAAGAATTTTAAAAAAATGTTAAAATTTGGATATGTTCTAATGATCGATCCTTTACTGGTGCCCTCGCCCAAACGCCTTGTCATTGACGGTTATTGTAGTAATAAAATTGCTGTTTTTGTATTGTGTATCAGCAATAATGTAAGCAGAAACAAAGTATTGCTGTATAAGAACATATATTATACATTCATAAGTAAACCATAGACAAAAATACGAGAAACAATTTTACTAAAAATTCTGCCTCAATACAGGTTCGCCTAGTGAGGCAGACTATGCACAACTTAAAATATATATTATGTTACTTCTATATAACAGTTCTTACCTCCATATCTTTTTTCCTATTTTGATACTGCTTTATTGGCATCAATTATTATTATAAGATTATTCTTATAACAATGTTAATAACTTATAGATATTAACTTACTAATGCATCATTTATTACCTTATGTTTTTAACTTTGTAAGTAACATGTTATTGTCATTAAAATTATGTTATTATTACTTCTGTGTAAAAGAAAAGGAAGAAAATAAAAAGGGAAAATGTACTTAAAATGTAACCAATACCGACTGTAATATGATATTACATTATGTGTTCATATATTTTTTGGATGAAATAAATAAATTTAAAAAAAAAATAAAGAATGTCTCTCGAGGGGAAATCAGAGATATTACACTTGAGAACTTCGATTACTTGACTAGGTTGGGACTATGCGGAATCATATTATAGGGAAATATTCTTTGCGAGGCGACTTATCAATATGTTTAGCAGGCCTTCACAATATCACCTTTCCGGCCAATATTAATAATAACACCATCAGACAGTCCAACCCTTTTTGTTGCCAATTAACGTCACGGTGATGATATACTTTATTACGTCTGAAGCTGCACTCCTCAGAACACGGGGAGACCTTCATCACTTTTACATTAAATGGACTGAGCCAAGGTTCGCAGGCTTCTTAGTATGGATAAACAAACAAACAGCATAACAATTACATTTATATATATAAATAGTATAATCGGTCTGCTCTTTGAGCGGTGCTTCTTAGCCTATCGGTCTCCTCTTTGTGCGGTGCTTTGTAGTCTCCCCACTCTTGTCCACTTTAGTTTTCTGAAGGTTTCACTTCTACCGCGTGTGAATTGCACACTCTGATTTTATTTATTTTACACCAGCTGGTACCCATTGGTATGCCATTCAAAGAAATAAATTGTTTCTCCCTGCGTGTCCATTCCCATGCGCTCCCCTTCCACCTTCCTCGCCTTCCCTCACCCTCGTCACCCTCCCCACGAACCCCACCTTCTTCGTTACCCCCCCTCTCCTGCCTTCCCTCCCTGCCGCTAAAATATATGAAACACACACATTTTCAAACCACCCGTCTGTAGTAAATTTTTTTATATAAATTTTATAACGCCAGAGCTTACCATTATATATAGAAATACCCTTCTGCTAAAATACACCAATAAATTGTTCTGTAAAAAAATTTAGTCAATACACTGATTACTTTCCGAGATTTGCGGACACAAACATACGGAACCAAATTTTTTATATATGTTTTTGTTACAAATTAGCTCCTGGGAAAAAATCTCGACTGTCCAGAAACTGGCTGTCCATTTGATAGATCATCCTATCTTAACAAATGGATTGCAATCTTTAGAGCCTGGTGGAAAGGCTGTCCTTGTTCTACCGGTATTTCAATGGAGTTGTTTCGAGAAACTAGCCTCATTGATTCCTTCGGCACCGAAACGCGTCAAACACGTGCCCAACATTTGTATACAGTTGACATATCTCACATTTGTTACAAGATTCAACCTCAAAATCAGAAAATGGTAAATATATCATGAGAAATTGTCTTTGACAAAATAAAACTTCGATATCTCATATCTAAGAACAAGGTAAAGTGAAGTTAGAACCTTACCCAAATGAGGTAACTATTTACCTATCACAAAAATCCGAAAAATCTTCGGACAAAAACCAAAAAACATTTTCGACTCCATCAAAAACAATCTCTAGGTTTTTCAATCTTAGCAAAAGTCAAGCGACACCACTTCCAACATAAAAATACTATCTCTCAAATTAAAGAAAGTGGGTGGGCCTAAAGTAATGAAAAATACTTATATCCAACCCTTCATTTTATTAGATTCATATTGATTGTGTTGTCCAAATTTGATTTGATTAACTAGATACTAGACTAGCCGCAAACAACTTTACGTGTTTGGAATATAGTAATAATAATATAACTGCCGGAGTAGGAACTTACCCCATTCATCTAACCGAGTCAACCCTTCAGGGGCAAGGGTGGTTTCTTGGTCCCTAAATTCAATCCGGTGGCATCTTAGTCATTGTACGTAATTAGCGTGAACGGGGTAATGTTTTAGGGCAAGGTGCATTCAGACATAGGACACTGATAACATAGGCAATATAATATAATCTGACAAATAAATATGGAAAATAAAGTGAGCGCTGCAATCGTTTACAATACTGTAAATAATAATAATTATTATAATCCTTTTTATTCTGGACTTCCATTAGATATGAATACTAAACATGTTCTTGTTTGTTATAATTTTATAATATATCCCGAAGCTCAGTTTGCCTCTTGGCATAGGCCTCCTCTAACATTTTCCATTGGAACCTGTCACGCGCTACTCTTCTCCATCGGTGTCAAGCCGTGAGTTTTAGATCGTCTTCCCATCTTATTTGTTAACGTCCTCTACTTCTCTTGCCAGCTCTGGGATACCAGTCAGTGATATTTTTGCATAATTTCTCTTGTGGATCGCGAATCGTGTGACCTGTCCATTTCCATTTTTGTTAATCTATTCGGGTAACAATATCGGCAACTTTAGTTTTCTCCCTTATTATGCTACATCTTACTCTGTCCTGTTTCCTTGTTCTGTCAAACTTCTCTCCATGGCTCTCTGGCAGCGTTCCAACTTTTCTCTGTGGCGTTTGGTGAGTGCCCGAGTTTCACATCGATAGGTGATGATTGGAATCATACATGTGTTGAAGACTTTCCTTTTTATTTGCATACTTAGCTTCTTGGATTTCAAGACTTCTTTCAATAACCAGCATTTATTCCAACCATTTTCTACTCTTTCGATTTATTTAGTAGTTTGATATTGAGATATTATCTATCTTAAATAGATGTAATCTGACACATATTCTGACTTATTATTATTATAATAGTAGAAGGAATTAAAATATTGTTCTCCTCCGCGCGTGTGAAGTTTGAGAAAAAAAATAGTCTTTAGTCTGAATCTTTTTCATGCTGCCAACAATAATTATGTCAAAGTCTCCATGAATTACAGCAATAAGAACTTATCTAGAATCATCAAATATAAGCTAAATGATACCTACAATAATTAATAATGAATATCGCCAACTGTTCCGCCTACCGAGATACTGCAGCGCTTCGAAAATGTTCCTGGAGGGACGAGTCCATTATTTCAGGGCACCGCATGGAAAGTTTGTGGTTCAGACTACGCCAATCCTAGAATACTATCATCATTGTCATGGTTTTCTAGACGGAGTCCCTCGTGATGATCCTCTGGAGACGGTCAAATAACCTCAATAAACGACTATTGCATAATTTCTATTAAATATTTTGTCACTTTTTATTTGTTTTATTTTAATTTTGTTTTATGTACTCGTACCTATATACTGTTATTTTGTTTTACTATGAATTACGCATTCCTTCTGGAATAAATTATTATTATTATCTTTTTATCTTTTAACAAAACGTTTACTTGTGACTACCCTTACAACTCGGGAAAGCATTTTTTATGAGCCCATTAAAAGGTCCATGGTATTTTTTTCCTCCAGTTAGACTCCTGGTACCATTAACTTCATTCGTTGCTGACTTGAGGGTTAGGAATTGTATGTCATAGACTTAAAAGTAAACCGATTAACCTGCCCAGTATCCCGCGGCTGTGGAAATAAATTAGATCAATTTAAGCGTTGTTGACAACAAACAGAGAAAAAATTTCATTTTCACCCCGTTTTAGAGTTTTTTTCAGTTGAGTACATTCACCTATTCTTTTAATTTTCCTCGAAATTTTTCATTATCTAGAGAAATTTTTTAATACGCAATCAAAACCTTTCTTTTCTCAAAGTAATCAAGCTAATATTCTATTCATGTGATTTATTATTTTATGAGACACATGAAGATATCATTTTAAAAAAAGATAAAATCTCTGGATCAAATTGTAATTGTTGTTTTCTAATGAAATACTTGAGAATTTCAATGTAAATAAACCACACACTCATCGTCCGACTGTTTGAACATTAAATAAGACACAAATGCCATTTAGTTGTGTAAATTAGTACAAACAACATTTTACATTATCCTCTACCGTTATAAATTAACCCACGAGATATAGGACGTAATCTCATGCATCCAACTTAATCAAAGTAAATTAATAATTATACCGCAAATTGAAAGTTCCCGGGCGCAGTGGTGAGCTTTGCAGTTGGAATAACAAGACAATAGTTTCCAAAGTCCCGGGTCCGTTCCCTGGGGGACACCGAGACATTCGTGACCAAAGCGGTGCCTCTGGGCTGCTTATTCAGCTGGGTCAAAACTAACCAAACTCCAGAGTCACTAAAACGGTAAAATATTTTTTATTATTTTGCACTGTATTCTGTTTTATTAAGTTAAGAAAATTTCTGAGGGAAATAATACTGAAAATTGTAAGATTTTCACCAGTTACTCGTATGTTTGTCCTGGTAATTAAAGATATAAGAAATCGTGTAAAAGCTATATCAATAACATTTCTGGATTTGAATGTACCCCCCAAACTATTTTTTTTTTTACATTAGCTCCACTCAGGAGGCCCTGAGGAAAATAATTTCCCCTCAGGGCGTATGTCAATTTTGGGGATGCTGTGTGGAAGGCCTTTTTGGGGAAAGGAAGGAGAGGAAGTCGTGGGAAGGAAAAAGGTATGAGGGGTGGGTAGGAATCTGGGGGTCAGTGTGTCCAGGAGTGACGGACGTGTAAATCAATCCCCCCCCCACTGCGGTAAGGCGATATTCTGAGAGTCCTGCTGGAAAGGTCTACAGGTCTTCCTCAACCAGTCTCTCCCGATCCGGCCTGCCACGGATAGACGCATCCACCGCCAAGATCCAGACAAACCTCACCTCATAAATCCGGTCACCCCTGCTAAGTCACCAAACGCAGCGAACCACTTGGGGTGACCTATGGCCTATGGCAGAGGCGTTGGTAATCCAATAAATGGTTCCCAGGACGGCGGTACCCATACCCGCCTCCCAAATTGTCCCTCTGTAAATCTCATTATGATCTTCATGATCTATTCAGCCTAACCTAACCTATACAGACTTAAAATATGACATATTCTGGTCTAATTTTTCTTTGCTTTTTTTCAGAATAGGTAGTTGTCTTTGAATCGCTGAATCGGTACGCGCATAGATGTTGAATCCAAGCAAGCTTTCGTCGACCTATTTAATATTTTATGTAATTTTATTTCAAATTGAGATTAATTTGAGAACCTTAAGAATAATGAGTCAAGATTCAAGATGCTTCCTCCAAACACTTGTACCTTTCAACAAGTGGATTCTGAGAAGCGACGGCGACGTCGCGACCCCCGACGCCCGGGGCATTTGTCGTCGGCGTCCTTTGCTGCCATCTTCCCCTTGTCCCTACTCCCCTCTTCACATAATCCAGGGAACTGCTCCTCATTTCTAGACAAGCAGTAGAATCGTTAGGAGAGAAAGTTAGTCTCGTCTCGTGGAATGTGGTGTAATATAGTAGGTTCAATGAGGAAAGTCGTTTGTCGTCTGAGTCAAACGCACAAAGATTAATAAGCCTTCTGTTCTGGTAAATACAGAGAAGTCAGAAGTTAGGAGGTTGTAAGAACAGGTAGCATTAGGTATTAACGGAGGTAAACTTCAAGGAAGAGATAAATGGAGGAGAGTGAGGGAACTTTGAAGATCTTCGAGTGAACCAAGAGATTAACCCCAAGAATTAGTAAGGTTTGTAAGATTTAATCGAGATTAGAGTAAGTGACTGCAATATTATCTATTAATCGATATATTTTAGTATTTTTATACAGTAATATAATATAATACTATTAGCTCTGTTAACTCTTTAATTCAGGAGAAGGGTATAGGTACCACCGCACAGTGGTTGCAAATGCCCATTTTCGTCTCATAAATCTGTAACTTCTTTGTTTCGTATCATAAAAAAATAAAATCTGGTGCGCTGATTAAAAACTAAACAATCTTTATATTTCATATGTTGATATTAAACATGTCATTTCAAAAACAATTTATCCTTTTTGGGTACTGTGACAAGTTAATTTTGTGATAAAAAAGAGCAACGGAAAAACTGCATATAAAAAATCAGTATATATTTTTCAATGAACGCATTAAAAAAATATTTGTTTCATAAAATGGTGTTTTATTTTCTGCGACCACTTGAAAGTTTACCTGAACTTTGTAAAATCTGGTTAAAGTATATTTTTTTATGGGGAGCTTATAAATCACTAGATATTATTTAAAACTAAAATATTAAAAATACAAATTTTTAAATCTTTAAGATGAAGCCATACTAAATAATGTAAAATCATACAAAATCATATGTTTTTGTTTTGAAAATTTGACCGCTTAGAAGTATTATAGATGCTTCAATTAAATACTGCGAGTACAACATACCTTGGCCCTTAAAAATTTCGGTCATTTTTCTTCTTAGTCTTTTAATAAGCTTAGAAAAAAATAAAGTATTAGGTCTAAAAAAAATATTTTCAACTGAAAACTCTCCTACTTATAAACACCTTTTCGGATATGGTTTTATTGCATAATGTGGCAAATTCAGTTTCTTATATAATTATCACGAAAAAAAATTATATTTACGCCCGAACCTCATAAAATAAAATATAATATGCATTTTCGCGTTGGTATTTTAGACATCACGGCGACAATACGGCAGTCGACGAATTTGTTATATCAAAGTGAACCTTTTACCGTCCACCAAAGAACGCATGGCCGCCGCCCCATTCTTCCGTCAATACTCCTCCGAACGGAGCGGAGAAACAACGTCTTAGGGTCCGCGCTGCTTGTTTTCGTGAAATCAATTTAAAAATTCAGTTTTATTGCAATAAACAATGCATAAAAAAGGAATTAATGTTTTTTACAGGCCTTTACGAAATCAACATGTAAAAAAAAATTCTCAAATATCTTTTCCAACCTTTCCAAAAGCTTTTTCTCAAGTATTTTTAAACTCCTCCCATAAAAGGGCGTGAATTCCGATTTCGATTTTTTCCTGTACTAGTGGATACAATATTTGCGGTGATATATGTAATAAGCTATGTGTATAAAACAGCTCAAATGCTCAAATTTGTACCACAAAATATTCCGTATTAATTATTATTAATTCAATTAAATATTTCAGCCTGAACCCGTTTTTTGACATTATTTTAAATAGGTACGTAAAAGAACAAAAAACAAATAAGTTCCAACGGATAAATAATGAACGATCATTTATGTATCTTATTGAAACCGGTATAGGTATACGTATATCTGAAAAATAATCATAGTTTTTTTAATTTATGAGGCGGTCTTGGTAAGGGTGTCCGGGTTCATGGGGTGAAGTTTGTCTAGGCCCTAGCGGCGAATGCGTTTGCCTACCTACTGCGTGACGAGTCGTATCGGGTGAGCCTGATTTACGGAGACCTAACCTAGACCTCTCCAACCGGGCTCTCTCGACCCATTGGCTTGCACCGCAGTGGGAGAGATTGATTCATATGTCCGTCACTCTTGGACAGATTGACCCCCATAATCCTACTTCTCTTTTTTAATAAATCAAAATCAAAATTTCCTTTAAAATCATAAGATTTGTAATTAAAAATTAATTAATTAATTAAAAATATTACCATTTGTTATTTCGGCTACTGGCATTATACCTAGCTCTCTCATTCAAAATTTAGGCATATTAGATTTGTCAAAAAATTTATTCATAAAAATGCAAAAGTCGGTTATTTTAAATACATGTAGGATTACGAAAGATTTTTTAAATATTTATATTGAGGGATCAGTAGGATTTATCGGACCAGTTAGGATTTCATCAGAGCCGAACCCTCTGATATGAAAATATCTGGAGTCGGTGAAATATTTTCCCATTATGTTTCTGGTGGATTGACGTATTGTTCTTGTATTGTTTTGTATTTATTATCTTATATAGTGCACTTACATTGCGTGAATTTACTAGATATTCATTTGTGGAAAAGTGTGTGGAAGGGTTTAGTCTTTCATTTGGGAAAGATTCAACCCGGACATAAAATCTGGAGCACCGTAAAAGAAGTTAAATACCTAACTACTTAATTATTTGAATTATTTTTTTCATTTCTTATAAGCAATTATGCAATTATTTTTCCAAAAAAATGTCACCATCCACCATCACAATGACAATCCTTTTTTAACTGAAAAGTCACCTTCGTAAAAATCCTGCCTTTAAAAACTTGAGATGAATTTATCTGTGAAGGAAAGCGAAAAAACAAGTCTCAAGGGCCTCGTCAAAAGAATTAATCTACAAAGTTGGCATCTTATGGAGGCTAGTTTTTAATATCCTCATCAGAGAGCTAATGGGATAATTCCGGCGCTTGTGGCTTTAGCTCCAACCTATACCCTACACCAGGGGTCGGCAGACTTTCTAGGGATAACAGTTAGTTAGCAGAATCTCATCATTTTTATAGTCATAATTTAAAACAATCAAAAACATTCTAGTAGATAGAAAGCCACATAATCAAAAGACCATTAATTAGCATATTTAGCCGGCTATCATACCTGTTGCCAAATAAATTTTAAAAAGGTACACTCAAATTTATTTGATTGTAACATACATAATTGAATTACAGGTAATACAAAACAAGGAAAACAAAAAACTATTTCGCTACAAGCCACAAAAAATGTATATGGAAACAAAACAATTAACATAAAGAAAATTACATGAATACAATACATGCCTCCTTATATACAAAATAAACAATAAACTCGTACACACAAACACAGAATTCATTAAAACGTCCCAAGTACACAAACACCATTCACACCAACCATGATAAACAATCCATTGATTACGAGGGGACAACTTATACTATAATTATATTATATATAATAGTGTTTTTTTTAGTTTTAGAAAAAAAAATTATAATTGCATCCCAAACGACATTAAAAACGAAAAAATGATGACTAAATTTAGAAAAAAAAATCATTTTTCTTCTTGATACCTAAACAAAGGAAGCAATTAGAATAGAGCTGTATTGAAATATTTAGTTTACTTAAATTATCTATAGTTAAATGAGTGAAAATGTAATTTTCTTTTTACTGGAATAAAAAAGAAAAATCACTGATAGTATCACTGTTGCAAATTTATGGTACCTTTAAATACAGAATATAACTTTTTAACATAAAAATGGATTACAAAACAATTATATGTATAGGTACTGTAAACATACTATTTAAATTAACTATTTTGGAAACAAAATTTAACCTAATAACTGTTTTTAAAAAATACGTGAAATGCTTTTTTTGTAAGTTCTTTCGGTGCTTTTGAAAATATCTTCTAGGTACCTACTTCTGCACGATGGTTATCTAATCTGTGTATGTGTGGTATAAGGGAGTTTATGAACGAATTAGTATTGGCATGATTGTTGCAGTGAAAGATATTTTTAGTTTTTGTGACCCTATCAGGCACATGAAATGAAATCAATTGCAATAATGCAGGGCTGTCAATAAGGGAATTAATGTTTTAAAAAAGAAAAATGACATCAGATACCAATCTTCTGTCGGACAGCTTTAGTAATTTTAGATTTTTCATTAAAGAGTTAGTTTATATTTTTAATGAGGGCCGCATTCAGCTCGCGGGAGCATTCTTCCAACCCCTGCCCTATGGCCTATTATAATGCCGATACTACGTTCCACCTCGTAAAGCCTCCATTTATTACCTTTCCTAGAAAGCGCGAATGCCTTTGACAGGTCGCTCCTTCCTACTGCCATTCTGCCAAACGTCCCGCGCCATTTAAATATTTGAAAAGACGATACAAGGGAAACATTGTAGAGTGATTTATTTATTTGTTAAGGCAGTTAAATGAAGTTTTATCTTGTTTATTGTGTTGAATGCAATAACATGTTTTAGTGGGGTGTATAGATCAGGTTGGAAAGATTATGTTTTAATGTCAATTTAATATTTGTATCTCGGTCTTGCTGCCATAATATGTGCAATATAATATTTATACTTCACAAAATCCCAATTAGACCATATATAAATACATATTTTGAAATAAAACTTCTTTACGCACGCTCAAATTAGGGGGTAAGTTGGTGAATGCGTTACGGAAAGTGTGATGCGTTACGAAAAGTGTGATGCGTTTCGAAAAGTGTGATGCGAAAGGTGATCGATGCGAGCGGTGATAGAGCGAGGCGTACATATTTCAAAACAAGGTCGTAGGTCACCCCAAGTTTGAAGGTCACCCCAAGGTGGTAGGTCACCCCAAGGTCGTAGGTCACCCCACAGTCGTAGTTCACCCCACGATCGTAGGTCACCCCATTGTCATATGTCACCCCAATGTCATATGTCACCCCAATATCATATTTATAATTTCGTGAAGTTTTACTTCAGTCGTGTAGTCTACAGCACACTCGTTTTTTTTTATACCTTCATCTATTTAAATTTCGATATTGTTTTTTTGGATAAATGTACAAATGAAGTGGATTCTTGGAAGTGCAAAATAACACACTTCACGATATCCGACCGAGCTGAAACTAAGCACATTGATCCGTAGTAGAATAAAATTATTTTTATTTTTTTTTACCACTTTTAAGAAAATGGATTTAAAATCCTAATTATGAAGAATCCATTAAATAATGTAAATCTATTCTTGATCTGTTTGTAGGTATATTGGTAATTCCCTTACCAATCTAACCTCACTCTCCCACCCCATGTACCGAATGCCACCAGATGTACCGAAAAAAACACTAATAGCCGTTGTAATGAAATGTTTTTAATTACTTTATTATTTATGTCTTGATATTAAATAATGCAAGGGTGGGTCCTCTAAGATTACAGTCCGTTCATTCTCTGAACGCAGTGCTAAAGAAATATTAATAAAACAAAACATTTCAGTTTCCTAATTTGCTTATAATATCAGATGCTTTATAACATAAGAAGTAATTGTAATTATGTAATGTGTGTAAGTGCGATCCAGTGCTTATTCTTGGGTGGGAAATATTTGTACGGCAAAATCCATTATAAAACCCTCATTACATGCCTTAATCCCTCAGGCTTCGACCATATTTTGTCAGAGAGACAAAATATTTCCACTTTACAATAAAACCAAAATGAATGGAATATTATATAAATCGAAATAAACGTATAATTTTTAAAACATCCAAATTATGCATGCAGGTATAAAAAAACTTTTAAAAATAGTCACCACACATTTTTTCTAAACTTATAGATATTACTAATGACGAAAAAAATAAAAACGCATTATACTATAAAACATTATGGTCACGTCAAATTTTTGTCGTTCCATGTAAAAATAATTAATAAGATTTCCCAAAGTTTCATAATTTTTTTTCAAATTGCGATGCATTTTACATTTTTTGTGGATAACTTTTATATTTGAATATAAAGCGTGGTATTTTCTCTTTCTAAAATCGTTCATATCATACTTCTCAATGTGATAGTAAGGGAGACACAACGATTTCTGTGGCACTTATATGAGGTGTTCCAAAAAGCGAACAAATTAGTATGAACGGCGTGTACGTACAAGGGAGGGGGAGTTGTCTTTTTCGTTTTCATATAAGATGTGTGAGAAGCATCAATCAAAATTTCGATGAACCGCTTTTAGGACGATCGTCAATGAATTGCGTACGATCTCTCCCATGGACTAGTATAATCGTTGTATATTAAAACTACACCTATAAATATAAGTATTTAGCATCTCCTAACTATTTTTTTCTTAGTTTTTCTTTATGTTTTAATTTAGCGTCTCTTAACTATTTTTTTCTTAGTTTTTCTTGTCAGCGAAAAAAAAAATTTATCAGCGAAAACATGTTTTTAGGCTTACTGTTTTATTTTAGCTCTCTTTATTTTTATGTATCTTTGTAAAGCTGTTTGTTTTCCAAATAAAGATATTATTATTATTATTAAAACTGTCCGTCTAATTAAAAAAACTTTTTTAGCTATCTTTTCTATTTTTCCTTTCTACCACGCAAGCTTTCCTGGGAACCGACTCTAACCATCAAAATGGAGGCAGATGCTCCAATATAAGCCACCGCCTTGTGTTTTTTAACAAGCCACAACGAGCGCCATTAGTCACGTGTTTTTTCGCCCTAAACGCCTCGACTTTGGCTTAAACTGTTCCTCGGCAGATTTATTGCTTAATTACCCCACTGTCCCCTTTGACTTGGGTCCTGGTCCAAGACTCCGGCGAAAACCCTCGTTCCTCTCTCCATCAGGGGGGAGGGCGCGGGCTGAATTTTAATGTTAAACAAAATCGCGGGATGTTATCACTTGTCTAGGCTTTTAATTGATTTTATTGTTCGTTAATCTTGGACTAGTTCTTAATTACTTGAGAAAGCAGCATAAATCGTCTGGTTCCTGTAGACAGAGACACTTGTTTCATGTGGTTATTTGGGGAACTGAAAATCTCCAATAATACACAGAGGATTATATGAATAAATATGACACCTTTGACATTGGCGCTCCGCTAAATATTGTTCTGAACTATTAGCAAGGTGTACTTTTGAAAGTCTAATATTCTAAAGGGGATCCGGAAAATCATAGTGCATACAGGAAATAGGGGAATCTATATCACGTTTGGAGTCGATTTTGTAAAGTAACTTTTTTGCTAGGGCTTTCATTTTCAAATAAATCGAGTCCGTAGTTGAATTTTTTACATCAAATTTGAAAAAAAATCAGTCACTAGGGGGTTAATAATAACGACGATAAAAAAAATGGCGAAGCGTAGACCAGGCTCCAAAAGCTTATAAAACCATTTAGTTGCCGAAAAAACACAAAAAGTTCTTAAAAAAATGCTCAGATCGAAGATTTTTGGGTACCTCGTGTAATACGACACCGTTCGTAAATGGTGGCAAGACCAAATTTTTCTAGTAATTTATTTTAGTTTTTAAATCAGCAGGACTGCGAGGAGAGCGTAATCCAAGTCTGCCATGTTAAATATTGGTGAATGCTCCCGCAAGCATTAATTAAGGCCACGGGTCTTAGTGGACTATGGGTCCATGGTATCCCCTTTGATAAATTTCACAAAGGTTGTCATTGGAAATCTGACCTCCTGGTTCCAAAATGCTTCTTCCCATCCGAACTTCCCCACCTTCCTCTACCTATCTCCTTCCCCTCCCCACTACCTTCAGCCTCACAACATACCCCAATTGGGGTGCCATAATCTCCACATTAATTAAACGGCGGGAACTAGTCCTAGAAACTTACATTGAAAAAAATTCTAATCGTTACAATTTTGGAAGTAAATCAGATGTAACGCAAACATTATATTATGCCAGTCCTAGCAAGATCATAATGTAAAGTCATCGTTCTGGCATCATTTGTCTTTTTCGTTTTAAAACAAGACGCTTGAGAAGGAAGAGGACGAACGTCGATGACGTCAGTACGAGCTCTCGCTGAGACTAGATTATCAAGCACGGGTTTTCTGCTACTATTAAAACATTTTTTTAAAAGCAAAATAATCTCCCTCCAAAATATTATTATTTTGTACCAACCTTCTGTTGACATTTTCCCAAAGCTTTTTCAAATAACATTATCAGCGTGAGGTTCGTGTTTGTTCCGATAGATGGCATACAACGCAACTTTATAGAAAGTTTACAGAAAAGTAATTAATTTTTCGAAGAAAACTTCCTCGGAAAGGTTTTCACTTTGTGATGGCATTATTTATTTTAATAAAAAAACAAATAACTTTGTTTAAGTAATTACTTACGAATTGGATTTTTTAAGTAGACGCTCTATTTAGTACCATCTGTGACTTTTAAAAATAATTATTATTTAATTCTTTCTCGGATCACGCACCTATGAAAACTTAGTGTTTTACAGAATGAATTTGATATTGCCTAGTTGATTAGTCATACATCTCCAAATACTAAGTTTTGAGATAATAAGGAAATCAATATTTGAAAGCACACCAAAAATCAAATATTATTTACATGAGTTTGTGTTTTACATAATTAAATATGCTATAAAATAACTTCCGAAAGCATAAAGATCCGGTACGTTAGTTAAGAGTTAAGAAAGTCATTTTGAAATTTACTACTAGTACCTACCTAACCCAGAAAACATAATTTTTTGTTTTGTTTATTTCACTACAAATTTTTCTGCGTCTTAATTGATTTGGTGGCATTTAGAGGAATCTGAGTATTGTACCAGATAGAGGGTACACTTTTACATATATGAATTCAACTCAAATTTCGATTTTTCGGAGATGCCTGACTAATGCACACAAGCATAATAAACACAAGCAGCTGCTTTATTAGGAGAGTGATTGAAATATTAATTGTATATATTTGTTGTAAAACTGTAACCTTTTTATATTTTTAAATAAAAAAAAAAAAAAAAAAAAAATATTAACTGATTCAAAATATTAGGTAAAAATGACGTTAATATCCAGGTCTAGCCTTCATTCCATTTCTTAATATTTAATTCATCGATTATACTAATGAAATATGAACAAATTTAAAACTAACAGAATAAATACTTGGGTTACATTATTTGTCATGCTATCAATCAACCTATCTAGCTAATCAAAGTAAGGAATAAATTATGAAAGAATATGAGAGGGGCGTTTCTTTTCTTTACTTGTCATTTTGTCAAACAGTTGTTCCCCGAGCTCCTTCGGATGTATTAGCAGGGCAGGATTAACAAAAAACCCAGAAGTATGTTTTTTATTCTCTCGAACGTTACCACAACTCTGCTTGTGACTCTACTTTGTCAGTAGATAGAGAATTATAACATCAATTGAATTAATCATAAGGAAAAGAAAAATACAAACTCAAAACATGCGGTGTCGAGGTCCCATGGCAAAACTATAATTGGCAGAGTATTTGATCTTGTTTTTAATGGGATCATGATGGAAGACAGACCTTTTTTACATTAGATCTACACTGGAGGCCCTGAGGTAAATAATTTCTATCACTGAGCCGTCATCTTAGGGTACACTGTGTGGAGATTCTTTTTAAGGAAAGCAAGGAGAGAATTTTTAAGTAATGGGAAGGAAAAGTTATGAGGGGTGGGTAGGAATCTGGGGGTCAGTGTGTCCAGGAGTGACGGACGTATGAATCCATCTCTCCAACTGCGATGCAAGGCGATAAGTCGAGAGAGTCCGGGTGCCTCTCTCAATCAGTCTCTTTCGATCCGGCTCGCCACGCAGCAGGTTAACATACGCATCCGTCGCCAAGACCCGGAAAAACCTCACCAAATGAACCCTGTCACCCCTACTACGTCATCAAACGTACCGGACCACTTCAGACGACCTATGTCAGAGGTTTTCATTGTTAGTTTTTGGGGTGTTATGCTACCTCCTTCTATAGCCGACGTTTAACATAACACCCCAAAAACTAACAGCGAAAATGCTTTTGGCCGTGAAAATCTAAAAACTTATCTATGTCAGAGGTGTTGGTTATCCAATAAATAGTCCTCGGGCAGCGGTAGGTACCTATTCCAGCTTCCCAAATTGAAGCCTTACCAGAGAGTCGATTCGAGTTATCCTTATCCTTAACCTTAAAATTAATCACTTTAGGAGCGATTCCAGTTCTACTCATTGATGAGGAATTGTCCTTAGTCTTAAAATTATCGATTTTTTCGTTTTGATTGCGAATTCAAACTGCGATCCCAGTTCTCTCCAATGATAGTGAAAAAGTCGTTGATTTTAAGGTTTCATTTTCTACGAGTATTTAAATACTTATTTCTGATTTTGAGGTTGAATCTTGTATTAAATTTTTACCATAAATATATTTTTAAAGAAAATATTTAAATAGGATATGTACTTCTATGGCATGATAAGGCGTAGGGTTCTAACTACATTTCCGTAATACACTTCAAAACATGGTTAGGCCAAGTGACGAACTACACTGCGCTTCGTGAAAACGATCTACCGTCAGATACAAACAAAATTGCGATTGCGAAAGGTTCAAAGTAGTATTAGAACCATTTAAAATAAATGGAAGCTTTAAAAACTTAAAGTTAATAACACTTCATCGTACAGGTATCTTGGTTATTTGAAAATTTATTTTGGTTATGGAAATGAGCAAAAGAAATGGTTGCCAAAAACTTGAACGCAAGTACGTAAGTAAATAGATATTTACTTTAATTTGAAGTAGGTAAGGTTACCAATAATAAAAAGGGAATTGTAGGTTGTAGGTAAGATAACGGAGCCGGCCCTGAATCTAGAAACTTTCCGGTGGTGAAATAAGAATATCGTAAAATATAAGTAGCCCTCATCATTCTTATTTTATCATTTTTTCTTCTGCTTCGGCTGTGAAAATGTCCGTGACTAACATCGCCTCTAGAGATGCCAGTGAATTTGTGGAATTTAATAAAATGGTTTTGAGTTACTGGGGTATGTAAGCCTTATTAATTAATTAATTAAAAATAACAGAAATAAATCCCATAGCAAAATTTGTCACCCACCCAGTCACTTTGGGATATTTTCACGAAAACCGTTAAAAGTGTACAGAATGATTTGTTTTTTAAAATCTGATTCAGATCATCGTACCAAAAATAATAAATATTAATATTTCCATTAATAATGTTTTTTTTTATAAACGATCTAAAACTGCATATTCCAAAATTGGTCCAATCGGCTAGTGTTATTAAGACGCAGAAAACGATAGTGACTGATAAGTCGGCTGTTACTGATATTGGCCGGTGCGACGCCAACAATGCCATATTCAAGAACTAAAATGAACATGTCGTTTTGGCGGCAAATCAAAATGATTAATTTATCGACGTTATTTTTATCTTAAATCTTTTTAACAATGAAAAACCCGTAAAAATACCCTATTATACACCAAAACATCTTGGAATTGAATTTTTGTTTAAAATCCCAACTATTCTTTGATAAATGTAATGTATGTTTACAAATGTATGACCTTATGTTTCTAATTTAGCCATGTGGCCTGGTAAAGAGGACAGCGGACAGAAATGGAGGCTGGCTGTCTTCCACTGGTTCTACAGATGGGTGGTGTTCGCGGGAATGTCAGCTTTTTTCTTCGGTCAACTGTATGACATCTACTCCAACATCGATGATGTGGTTGCTGTATCTGAGAAGTCATCAGTCGTTACCTTTCTTGCATGTCACGTTGTCATTATGTATCGTTGTCAACCACTTTATACTATTAACTGCTCCTTCCCAATGCTGATTCCAGTATTCTGAGTTTCTGTTTAGTGCTGTCATGTGTTACGACCTAACTAACATTTTAAGAACCGTTTTGGTTGATCTCTCCTGCCCTTACCCGTTTTATTTGTGTATCGTGATTTAGTTGTTTTAATCTTACATTTTATTGGTATTATCTTCCTTGAAGAATAAGATAATATTCATAAAATGTAAACGAAACATGAATCAGAACAAGACACAGAAAATAAAAAAAGGTAACGGTCGCAACTGGGAAACGAACCCAGGATCTCGTCTTACAAAAAATACAATCGGATATCTGAGACACTACCTAGGTTAATAATAAATTCTTTAGAACTTAAAAACCATATCAGCCCAAAATATTAGAAAAGTTAGTGGATGAGGATTTTCTGAATTTGAAATTAGAGATCGACAAAAATGACATAAATAAATAAGTCCCAATGGTATCCAGGGTGCGATTCCCAGTTGCGATCGTTATCTTTGTATTTTCTATGCCTTGTTCTGTTTAATGTTTTGTTTATATTTTATAAATATTACCTTCTTCTTCGATAAAACATTGATAACCTTCAAAACAATCGTACAGTTGATTAGTCAGACATCTTAGAAAAACGAAATTTTAGTTTAGTATACTTTTACATATTATAAATAGTACCTATACCCTCTATCTGGTACAATCAGAGACAATACTTAGATTACTCGTGAATAACACCAAATCAATTATACCTAATGCAGAAAAACTTTTGGTGAATAAACAAACGTTGAAGTTTTCTGGGTCACATGTAGGATTTTTCAAAATGTCAATGAATGTACCTACCGGACCGTTTTTCCTCCAGATATTATTTTATTGTGTATTTAATATGTAAAACATAGACAAATGTAAATAATATTTGGTTTACGGTGGGCTTTCGAATATTGCTTTCCTCATTATCTCTAAACTTAGTACCTATATTAGCATTAGTATGAGTTCGGTTCGAGCTTACGAATATTGCTTTCCTCATGATCTCTAAACTTAGTACCTATATTAGCATTAGCATGAGTTCGAGCTTACGAACATTGCTTTCCTCATGATCTCTTAACTTAGTACCTATTAGCATTAGCATGAGTTCGAGCTTACGAATATTGCTTTCCTCATTATCTCTAAACTTAGTACCTATTAGCATTAGCATGAGTTCGAGCTTACGAACATTGCTTTCCTCATGATCTCTTAACTTAGTACCTATTAGCATTAGCATGAGTTCGAGCTTACGAATATTGCTTTCCTCATGATCTCTTAACTTAGTACCTATTAGCATTAGCATGAGTTCGAGCTTACGAACATTGCTTTCCTCATGATCTCTTAACTTAGTACCTATTAGCATTAGCATGAGTTCGAGCTTACGAATATTGCTTTCCTCATTATCTCTAAACTTAGTACCTATTAGCATTAGCATGAGTTCGAGCTTACGAATATTGCTTTCCTCTTTATCTCTCAACTTAGTACCTATTAGCATTAGTATGAGTTCGGTTCGAGCTTACGAATATTGCTTTCCTCATGATCTCTAAACTTAGTACCTATTAGCATTAGCATGAGTTCGAGCTTACGAATATTGCTTTCCTCATTATCTCTAAACTTTGAAATAACATCTCTCTCTCTCTCTTTCTGGTTTCAATCCTGGGATTGGTTTGCAATAAATAAATAAGAGGAAATTAAACATCACTCTTTGGATATTTCTGACTATTCAACTGGACGATCGAAGAGTTATTAAATAAATTTATTCCAATAAAATTTAATAAATATATTAGATACCGACTCGTTCATACGTTGACCTACATTAAATCATTGGCATTAATGAGTTCATTATATTAAGAGTTTTACCACAACGCAGTTTTTTTTTTTTTTTTTAATTTTTCAGCTCCACTCTAATGTTCACAACGGGATCCCTGATGTGCAAGCTGATCAGCATGATGCTGCAAAGGGCCAAGTTTCACCGTCTTATGGATTTCCTGAGGTGTGACGAATTCAAAGCAAGTACCAAAGCGCACAGAGAGATTACAAATGAAAGAATAAAGAACTGCAGAAGGACGTCCAAAAGTTTTTGTTTCATATCGGTGTTTACATTAATCAGTAAGTAAGATTTCCTGGTCCTTTTATGAATCATCTGACTAAATTAAATGCCTAAGGGCATATTATACACTTCAACCACATTGATGCGATTTGGTTGAACGGCGTATAATAATTGAAAGGGTGTGCTGTTTACACGTACTTTTCAGAAGTGGACCATTCTATCACATTGCTGTCATAGAGTTTAGAATGTCTTCGAAACAGGTCGTGCGCGCGGGAATTATATCCCTCTGATTTAATGTTCCACAGGCTCGGATAGTTCTAAGTGCTCTAAGAACAGAGGCGTATGCTCTTCCCTCCATTTAAAAACCATTTTCTATGTTGACAACTCACAACAAAATAAACAGTCACAGTTTGACACTTCCATACGCACGCACAGTGCTGCGTGCGCATGCAACGCCGCATTCGCGCATGCGCACGAATGGACAACAGAACCAATCGCATTGAAAATATTGAACAAGCTCAATATTTTCAATACGGTTGAAAGATGACGCGCAATGACATCGAAACATTCAATTTCTTGTTTACACGGTGCAATTTGGTTGCTTCAACCAAATTGCGAGGCAGAATTGAAGTGTGTAATATGCCCTTCTTACTTTTGCCAAGCGGGTCTTCAATATGCTCGGGTTTCTGTAATCATTTTTTGGACCAGTCTATAAATTTTTCTTATATTGCAGGTTATCTTCTCTTTCCTTTGATTGAAAGGTCCAGGAGGCTGCCTAGCCCCATTAAAATTCCCTTAATAAATCTGAAGTCATCTCCAATGTTTGAAATTGGGTACGCGTTTGAAGTATGGTCCCTCAGTGGCTTGGCTCTAATGAACTCTTCTATGGACACTCTCATCGCGGCCTTTATGTCACAAGCAAGTAAGCCATTTTATTTTTCGTTTATTTCCTTTTCTGTGACAATAAATTTAATTAGGTATTATTTTTCTTCCGTAATAAATCAAAGAAAGTTATTATTATCAAACAGCTACGTAAAAATACTGATTTCTGTAAAAAATAAGGGTTAGTAATGTGGTTTGCAAAAAAGGCTGCGATCGTTTGGCGCCGTGAAGCATGTAGTATTTTCTTGTTTCGAACTAGGGTTATTCTTCTGCAACATAATAGGAGTTGTTGCAGTGACCCGCTAAAACATAGAAATTTCCTTTTATCCATTTCAATCTATTATTTCAGTTGCCCAATTGGACTGTTTGATTGATTCACTAAAATATGTTATCGAAATCGACCCCGAAGAGGTTGCTAAAGTAGCCGATGGGAGTAATAAAATCGTATACAATGACATTCATTTTGTCAAACGCAGCGCCAAAGCTACCGAAAACATCAAGAAAGCTATTGCGTACCATCGGATTATTTTAAGGTCAGTTGTTTTTGGTGATTTAGCAGGGGTGCCCGCGCTAATGGGGTTAGGGGTGAGGTTTTTCCAGGTCTTGATGGCAGATGCGTCTTCCCACTAATTGCTTGGCAGACCTCGACAGGATCGGGAGACACTGTTTAAAGGAGATCGTTTGATCTCTCCAGCGGGGCTCTCCCTTCGCATTTGTCCGTCACTCCTGGACACTGACCCCCAGATTCCGATCACACCCTCATACCTTTTTCCTTCCCTGAACTTCCTCTCCTTCCTTTCCTAAAAAGACCCTCCAGAAAGCTTCCTCACAGATGACGATGTTCATTCCTTCCTTTTCTCAAAAAGACACTCCACATAGCATCTCAGATGACATGGGCCCTGAGGGGAATTATTTTCTTCAAGGCCTCCTGTCAGCTAATATCGTTTTTTTTAAGTAGTAGGTAAAATTTGAAATAATTTCAATACACTTATCTAAAATATTATTTTATTACCTACCACAGGTTTATCAGAAGTGCCACACTTTGAATAATTTAAAGAAAACCTAGCAAATAGAGACCTTAGAAAAAAATCGTATTATTAACGTTGATGTCACATTTCAGATATGTCAATGAGGTGCAAGATTATTTTAATATATCCATCTGTGTCCAGTATTTTGTGAGCGGAGTAGTCATTTGTTGCAGTGGTGTTATTGTTGTGGTAGGTAACCATTTTTTGTACTGACGATAGTCATGAAAAACAAGCAAATAAGAAATGTTGTGCGAATAGTTGCCCGTTTACCAGATTTGTTCAAATATTATTTTCAGGTAACTCCAGGTAATCAGCCATTTAAACTAATTGCCACAGCTTCGTACCTGATCACGATGCTGTCCGAAATTTTCATGCTGTGTTGGTTTGGAAACGAAATAATGGCAAAGGTAAAAAATGTTATGTATTCCGTGAATGTAGGTACTTCCGGTAGCTCATCTGACGTCTCTGAAAATTATTGACTATTTTATTTTACTTCTTTCAGTCGCAATATTTGATCCAAGCAATTTACAATACCCCGTGGATGGATTGCTCCGAAAGTTACAAAAAGAATATGAGAATATTCATGATTCGAACTCAAGTTCCCCTCATTGTTACAGCAGGCAAAATGTTCAAACTTAACTTGAATAGTTTTGCATCTGTAAGTAGAGCTTTCTAGTAAATAAAACTAATTAAATGAAAATCAATCACCACTTATTTAATCAAAATTATCTAAATGTTTCAAGACCGAAGGTTTCTTCTAATTAAAATAAGATTAATATTCCTGACAAAGAAAATTTGGGTTTTGAAACATGTAGATAATTTTGACTAAATTAGCGTGTTAGCGTACCTTTATTGGATGACCAACACCTGTGCCATAGGTCACCCCGAGTGATTCGCTACGTTTGGTGATTAAGCAGGGGTGCACGGGTTCATGGGGTGAGGTTTGTCTAGGTGTTGGAGGCGGATGACCAGGACACACTGAACCCCAGATTCCTACCCACCCCTTAAACCCCTTTCCTTCCCAGAACTCCCCTCTCCTTCCTTTCCTTAAAAAATCTTCCACACGGCATCCCCAAAGATGAAATAGGCCCTGAGGGAAATTATTTTCCACGTGGCCTCCTGTGTGGAGCTCATGTAAAAAAAAAACAATAAAAAATGACGCGACAGCCTTCAGCACACTAATGATCTGTGCACTGACCAAGTAACTTCAGATTATTGGTTGTAATATTATACATACTTGAAATGTAACGGAATTAATAAATAATATAATATATTAAACATACAGTAACTACACAATAAAAGGCCTATATGTACCTCCATTCCACTTCCAACGATGGATTACTCGTTGCTCCCTATGATCCTATCCCAGCCCCTCCAAGTCAGTCAGCACATTGTCCTTGTAGGGCTTCTTCCGTCTGCCTAAAAACCTGCTGTACAAGGTTTTAATCAAGGTTTGTCCTCTCCCGATCTGCATATATGACCAATCACACTGCTGGTTTTGGGACGGTGATAGGTCAAGGAACTTATTTGTATGTTGCACCCGTGGCTCCACATTCCTACACCTATACTTTGTCTCGGGTCAAATACCTTCCTGAACACTGAATTTTCAAACAAGACAAGTTGTCGCTATTTTAGGGTAATTGTCCGTGAATCTGCACAGTGTGTGACTGCGAGTTAGACAATAGTATTATCCGTATTATGTAGTTTGGTGCGCGTAATAATAATCACTGGATAATGATGTGACAATTTAATAATTGGATATTTTTTCAGATTCTAAACACATCGTACTCTTATTTCGCCTTACTACGCCATATGTATTCAAACGATGGTGAGAATGAAGCTGTAGAAATCGTGGAATAATCTATTTGGAACATAAATGGCATGATATTAGTTATTGCACCTTTCGTTATTAGTTGAGTAAAATTCTAGTACCTACTCCTTTTCAATATTTGTTGAAATAACACTTCCTTTCAACTTAATTACAACAAGCAAGGCAACATTACTTCGAGAAAAGAGACCTCCCGAAACTGAAAAATCTTCATAGAAAAAATTAAAAATTTTGAAAAAAAAATCACTTTTAACTACAACATCAATAATATCGTATTTTTCCATCTTAGCTCTCTAGCACACCAAAAAGTCACTTACCACCACTGGACAACATACCATTTGGTTTCTTCAGTGTGTGTTTTATTCGGTAATAAAGATAAAGTGGGGTTGAATTATCAGATAAATAAATAGATAAATTGTGCCATGTACCTTAAATTTCCAAAGAGTAATAAATAAACATAATAATTATTAAAGTATTTTATTATATTTCAAAATCTACACTGATGTACAAAGATTCAAAATATGTTTCACCTATTGCAGTGGTGACGAAAATAAAGTAAAGGAAAAAAGAATCATGGAATATAATGCCAACCGTGTTTCATCAGAATACAGCAAATTACAGTGAATTACCCTACCATTACCAGCCTACATAATTTATAAATTACATTATAATTTTACCAACTAGATTTCTAAATTATCATAACCTAGAAGCTAGACTATACAATGATGCTTTTTTATTACATACATCAATAACATCGTAATTATTTTCAAATAATACCCTTTTTTAATACGTAATTATAATGGAGAGTATGAAAGTAAAATGTGAAATAAAAAATTTATCATCCTTTGTAGTTCAAATTACTGTTACATATTTGATAAAGATGTGTTCATATAGGTACTATTTGGAAGCAGTTTGCCTAGAGATATTATGTGTTATTTGAACTCAGTACCTGCCTGTACCTTGGACTCTGGATATATTTTTCTTAACACATCGGACAAATGGAAAATTTGTTAATTTCAATTTCAGATATCTACTTCTGCGTTCCTTATTTTAAAATTTCCTTCTTGCATTATTCAAAATAATCTTCAAACCGAATAAACTATTTAGACACATTTTAGACAGCAATCTATAGAATCTACTATAGTAACTAATAACGCCAATATTGTCTAACATGACCTATGCTATTTATAGTTTATCGTGCAATAATGTTTTTTAAATCCTTCAATTTAAGTACTAATTAGCCTTAACTTCTAAAACTACGATTAATTGCGATTTTTAGTCCAACATTCTATGTTATAACTTTGATATATTTGTTCCTATGATGTAGTAGTATTTATTCATAATTTACATTCAATTTGCGAAAATTTGCGATATGTACGAGAGTAAATTTATAATATTCCATTTGAACATGACGTGCCCTATAAAACGGTGACAACAAAATGATACAGTACTCCTATTGCATGTTTTACAATACATCATGCATTACTGATGGACTGATGAGTGATGGTGATATATGGTGGGCCACGTCAATCATGTCTGCTGATGTACGGGTCGTCGACTGCAGCTTGGAAAGATGGGTGGTCGTAGCGGTGGAAATCACTGTCCATTCTGGTGATATCGTGATACAGGGTCTGGTGAGGACTCTTAGCACTATCGTCGTTAGTGCTTGATGGATACTGGTGACTATTCAAACTGTTCTCTCTTCCCCTGCTTGCATCTTCATTTGCCTTCCTCGTCTGTTCCTGCTGTCTCTTTAAATTTTCTGATTTGTCTTTGCTTCCCGTGCTAGACGTGACCAAATCTCTCGGTCCCTCGTTTTCAGCTTTCTTCAGTGGGCTGTAAGGATATCTGCTGTACGAATAAGTGCTGCCTGCTCCACCTCCCCCCCTGTAGTCATTGTACCTGTTGTCTTTGTAATATCTGTCATCGTCGTACCTGCTGTAAGGGTTTGCGGAATATCTATACACATTTGGTGGAGTCCTCACGACATCAGGAAGATTGGCGTAGTAAATAATTCTTCTAGGTTTGTCATAAGTATTGCTGCTTTCATACCCATCGTACCTGTCGTATCTGTCATACGGTTCTCTGTATCCTCCTCGGTTGTTGTAATCATTGTAGTCGTATCTTCGGCCATTCTTATTGTCATACCTGTCGTAGTAAGGATCTCGTCGTGAGTAGGAAGTATAAGGATCATCGTTATATCCATAGTCGTCGTAAGGCGTCTGGCGCCTGTTGTAGTCGTCTGGGTAGTAATAACTTCTTCTAGAATAAGTGGAATAATCTAAACTTCTCGCTCGACCATCACGGCCGTCTTTATCTGGAGGATAAATGTCAGTACGCAAGTCAGAACGTCCAAAGGAACCACGAGGTACAGATTCCCTGAGGTTTCTACTTTCCGCTGTTTGAAGTCCTTTGCCTTGAGTGACAAAATTGACTCTCGGCATTCTGTTCTGGTTGGGATCTTCTAAATTTGGAGACGAAGAAGAAAGTTGATCATTTTCCAAAGGGCGAGCCAAGAACGGAAGTTTTATCCATTGATCTTTAGAAACTCCTCGAGCTCCTCTCCCATTTAGTGTATCAATTAATGCTTGAGCATTTGATGCACTAGTAAGACTACTTGGTTCTGGAAGTGCGGTATTTGATGAGTTTTGATTTTCATCAAACAGGTCTTCTTCTTCCCCTTTAGGTATCCATTGTGCTACTGGCGCTCGAACAAGATCAACATCTTCACGTTCAACGCTTCTCACTGCTTCTTGGTTTATGGTCTCTCCACTCTTTGAGTCATTTACATCTCTTTTAACAAAGCGATTTGGAAGTGTTTCTTGGCGATATTGCGTGTTGTCTTCTTCCAAGAATCGTTCGTCTCTTGTAATCGGAAAGATGGGATAGTTGATTTCTCTTCTATGTCTTGGTGCCTGAAAAAAAAAGTTTTCGTGGAAACACTTTAATGTATTAAAAATAACAAGTACAGCAACACGTGTAAAGTGGCCAGAAATATTGTATTTATTCTTGGTCACTTCATGAGGAGCGACAAATACGAGATTAGGTAACCATCTGACAATCCTGGAGAGGTTGATGAAATGTCTAGTAGAGGTGGGTGCTTCTAAATCTACGTCTTGTTCTGGTGCTTTCACCTATCGGGGGTTAATTATCATCAGGGCAATCTTCACACCGCCGAATGCAGCTCGGAACCTAAGCGACTAGTGCAATTCTATCGAGTTGTTCTTGGATGCAGCCTGCAGTGGGAAGATGTCACCTTAACATGGCCAATCTATGGTACAAGAGGAAGATGAAAGCATTTAAGATGGCATAAAGAAATTGGTGCTGGAGTTATCTTAAGAACTTATGACCACAGTTGGTGAAAGATCTGCCTCTAGATTTACCTGGAGATATCTCGTGCCCTCCGGACCGAAGCTGCCTCTGAGTCCTGGCCGGGTGAGCCAGAACTGCCGGACTGGGTGAGCCTGCTCGGGGAGCAGGCCGAGACCATCGGGAAGCAAGGAGGTGGCGGAGGTCATGGCGAGGACAATGCTCAGATACGCTAAGATCCAGCAACCGAACCCATTGGCCGCCATTTTGAATGATTACTGAAAACCAAAATACACAAATATATATATTTTTTTTTAAGTAATTTTGTAAGTAGCCTATAACATTTCGGGATTTTGAATAAATTTAATTACAATAATCATCTAAAATTCCCTTTTTATCTTGTTCATTACACTTACACTTAACTCATTAACTTCTCATAATATACGTGATATTTATTTCATTTTTTAAATATTATTTACCAATTTTTTTTTTTGTTTGAAAGAAAGACAAACATTCCCAGGTTACTAATAACCCGACAATGTTTGAAAATCTTCTACTGCCACCACAGTAAGCCGAAAATGTTGCTTGAGTTGTGATGGAGGATTTAGCCAGCCGAGGAATCGAAAACGGAACGCCTGGGTGAGACCCAAACGCGATGCCCACTCAACAACTGACTGGTCAAATAGTTACAATTTTTTTTGTTGACTGAGCCTGTTCCGAGGTGATAGAAATTTAATCTAGTTTTAATATCTCGAATGAAATGAGAAAAGAAAATAAATTAAGAAATTTAAAAAGATAAATAGAAATAAAAGAATTAGAGTATAAAAAATGTATGAAATTTTTTTTTAATTTTACACCTATGCCCAGCAAAGATCTTATTTTTAATGAGCTAAGTCAACTTTCATTCTACCTCAATTCCAAACCTCACTGTTATAATGAAAGTTTGGTACCAGAAATGCATTATGGACTATTGGCCTCGCTACTTTTCAGTACAGAAAAGCTAATAACAAAAATATCGCATCATTGAAAGCATTTTAAATTTCCCACGAAGTGTGAGCTGTACATTGACAATAGACTAATAATGGTCCAATAGGAATTGAACCGTGACTCGATTAGCTGTAAATAGGCAAGTAAATATCCCCTAACCCTAATCTGTGTCGCCAACCAGCGACTTAAGGTAGGTATATATCTAACCAAACAACATTTTCCAGAGTAAAAAATAAAAATTGAAAAGAAAAAATCTGACTTATGCACCCAACTTTATGTACGACGATATTTCTGGCACGGTTTTTTGTCCCGGTGACTTTGCTGCCACTGGGTGATCCGATATTATTTTTCCAACGAACCGGCTATTTTCGGAATTGGTTCCTCTTGGCTTTTATAAAATTCGAGCCTTGACCGATTTGATTAAAAATTGATATAGGGAAGATTAGGGGGAGAATCTCGAATTTTATTTCAAAATTTAATTTCTTGATTTCTGATTGGCGACGCTTTGTCCATACAAACGTATTCTCCAGTTTCCTTCCTGGGTTTTGATACTACTGCAATATATACTCGAAGATATCGACAACTAGCTTGTCGGTACGTTTTGCTTTTTTGACAAGATACTTCTTATAGGATTTAGGACCCTCCAAAAATCGTTAAAATTGCCTGGTTTGGACGCCAATAACAGACGTTCAGTATAGAAACCAGTCAATTAATGTTTTTAAAGAGCAAAACCTTCAGACCTGGAGTATTTTCTTCTAATAAAGTCAGTAAAAAAAATTTAAATCGGTCCAGTTTTGAAGGAGAAAAATAGGGAATACAAAACCTCGATTTTGATGATTTTATCAGCCTGAGATGTAGTTGTCAGTTTCGATCAGTATTCTGGGGAGTAAGAGCAACAGTGACGATAATAGGTTGATAAAATACATTTTGTTCAAATTTCTCGGCGACCGGGTTTCCTCTTAATGTGGGTTTGTTTCATTCGTCCAGTGAATTTCAAACGAACCAAGTTATCCGACATAGGAACATGTTAAGTAGATATTAACCATTTTTTTAAATATCTATGGATTGAAAAATTATTTACCTATGTGATAAGTAAATTTTTGCACACATTCCAACAATTGCTGTTGTACGTACAAAGGGGCAAAACCATACTATCAGGAACTTTACTAAATTGGGCGAAGCCCATCAAACAGCCGCCTGCGGGGCCTAGCAGCAGAAAAATAACAGCGGCAGCGGGATTTTATCATTTTTACGGTGCTATGCTCCAGATTTTATGTCCGGGTTAAATCTTCCCCACAGGAAAAACTAAACCCTTTCACACTTTTCCACAAATGTTTACCTAGTCAATCCACGCAATGTAAGTGCACTATATAAGTATAATAAATACAAAACAATACAAGAACAATGCGTCAATCTACCAGAGACAAAATGGGAAAAAATATTCACCGACTCTAGATATTTTAATATCAGAGGGTTCGGCTCGATGGAAATCCTAACTGGACCGATAAATCCTACTAATCCCTCTTGAAATTTTGAATGAGAGAGCTAGGTATAATGCCAGTAGCCGAAATAACAAATGGTAATATTTTTATATTCTGAGAATGCCAAATTCTTTTAATCTCATTTCCTAAATCTGTATATTTTCTTATTTTTTCAGTAACAGTTTTCTGAATATTACAGGAATTTGGAATAGCGACATCAATGATATAAGTTATTTTTTTATTAGTATTAGTAGGTAGGTAAGTTTTTCCAGTTTGCATAATTATAGCATCGCGTGTTGCGTGACAGCTGTTTCGGCGTTAGATTCCATTTTCAAACTGTATAACAAAAATATATACATATATTTTCATAAATATTATTGAAATACATATACAACACAAAATTAATTCGCAAAATCAGAAAAAAGTATGCTAATGAGACTAAGTTTTATGTGTTGGCACAAAAGTTGAAAAGTAGGTAGGTAAATGTTTATAAATAATATATTCGGTTTTGCATAAAATTCTTTAAAAAATATGTGAAAATAAGTCATAAAGATTTTTTAATCATAAAATTATATTAACGTATAAAATGTTCGCATCCATTTGTCTAATTCAGCTCGAAGGACGTGAGATTTAATAATAATGCTCTTCCAATGTAGCATAATGGCGGGCGTCACGGAAAATACAAAATAAAATAATAAAATCACCGTATCGCTGATCAATGACCCGAAGGCGAAAAGCCGCGAACCGGAAGCAAAGCGAAACGAACGGAAGTTCCTCTTTCAAATAATGTTCGATTCACGCAATCGCCAACAATGGCCGCCTGTTCGATATTGCACTACACAGCGATAGTACTTACACACGGAGCGTGTTCATAAATTGACAGTTACCCTATGAGATTCACACGTTAGTCTCTTTATAATTCATATGAAATAGCGTTAAAATTGCCGTGCAAATTGCGAATCGTTGACACTCGAACTTGCTGAACTCGCGAGGTCGTTAAATTATGAAATTAAGTGTCATTATACTTTATATCCAATTCCTATTTGTTGGTTGTTGGGCGCAATCCGTGAAGATAATGCAGTGTCCCTTTTGAATGTTAATGTTGCCATTTTTAATGCAGATTTCGCAACAGCGGAACCACTTTCAGAATGGAATAACAGAATAGGGCCGAGGACACGAGAGAATGATGAACACATGGGAACAAGTATGGTGGTGTTTTACAAAACAATACCCATTATTAGAACATCTTTGGAACTCCATCAAAATGCAAAACAACTCATTGTTATTTGATGGTGTTCAAAATAAAGTTGCACCTTCACAAACACGTAGAATTTAATGTTATTCATGCATCACGTATAATGCGGAGTAGAATATACGCAATAAATAATAATAACAATGTTTTATATAGTTACACACTTTTATAGAGTAAATTTTAAGTAAGGAAACAAGTAGAGTGGAAAAATGTAAAAATGATAAATTTAAAAAATATCATAATAATAATCAATTATGTAGGACGTGGTCTTGAGTGAGCTCGGGCCCAGCGCTCATTCAGGAGTGGCGCTTGGTACTGGAAGGTTGCGTTCACCACCGTGTTGTCGAAGGCCATTTTGCTCTACATATTATAAAGACAACACAATAACTAAATTTATTCATCAAATCATTGAAAGCTAATATTTGGGGACTGACAGACCAACAGGAAACTGTAGACTTTCCTAAATGGTGGAGTACCTATAGGATAGAGGTACTTTAAACTACACTACCTATGCAGTTTTCACCTCATTAGTAGGTACTATTATATAATACCAGTAAATAATTAATTTATACCAACCTCTCTTTTCAGTACTACAAACTATCAGAGAAAACTTCAAAAATAATTACAGGATGGTCGAGTGGCGTTCATTTGAATATTGCGAAAATCGGGAAATTTTCTAGTTAAGTAGGTTTTCTTTTTCATTTTGTCAATTATTGTGTAAACCACTGTGAAAATGTAAATAAATGCTAATTTTTTTATACCAAACGCCCAACTCTAATAAAATATTGGCAGCAAATGGCAGTATTTACTTGTGGCAACTCTGGCCGCTGGAGGCGCTAGTGTAGCATGTTGCATTCCTTCCAGACAATGGCGACAAATAATTAAATTTAAATAGTATTTTATACTTTATAATGGTGGTAAGATTATAACTGTTCATGCAATGCATCCTATTGCCGCATTAATATAAATAAATGAACATCAGACAAATAAATACATACATATTTACTGTAAAATAATTAAATAAATATATATTTTGTATGCATGAGCAATAAATCAGTATAGTCGCATGTATATAGGTAACCTAATATTATAATTTTAATTTTCTATTAAGTAGGTAGGTACTATAATTTAATAACCTAAGAAAAAGAAAATACTTATTTCACTAAAATCCGTTAAAATGTATGAAAGAAAACCAATCCGCAGAACTCACTTTTATCAAGTGATGTAAATAATAAGTGGTGATAAATGAGGTCCTAAAAACATTTCTAATAAATTTGTCAACCCCCCCCCCCCCCCCCCCCCCTTCCTATCCCCTCCTAAAATTCAACCCATCTTTTTATTGCTATTGTACGCCCTTCACCGCCCATGATTCTGGGTGCATTGCGACGTTTATCAGTTCGGCTAAAATTTAGGCTCGCGATTGAATTGGACATTGTTCTTTTTACGATTTTTTTGTTTTTGTTTCATTCTTCAGCTCCCTTACAAAAACGAAATTATTATTAAATTTAATTATTTATTTTCCCAACCAGTGCTCCTCTACACCAAGGGTTTCTTAAAAATAATTTACCAGTACTATCATATTGTAAGAAAGAAGAAAATACATGTGTAGTGGCATACCTATTAAATGAAGAGAAATTTTTGAATTTAAAAAAATAAATACCTCTGAAATTTTTTCCTGTATCTTGAAGGGAAAGTGCATTATTAGGTTATAGAGTAGATAATAACCCAAGTCTATTTAAATCGTCATGGAGCATGGTTGCATAGTGAACAAACATGATTTTGAAACATCGTACATCTGAATAGGCCACTTGCATGGATTTCATAACGACTTGGGAAAAATCGTGTGGATAGATTTTTTTACTAAGATTACGAAAATATTAGTAAAAACGTTTAGAAATGTATAGTTTTTTTTTTATTTTTAAATAAATAAATCCATTATTTGAGCTCGTGACGTCACTACATGAAAATGTCCCGTCTCCGATTATGTTCCCTTAATTTTGTAAAATTCCACACTGATTATTATTTTTTAATATGGCAACACTTTGATTTCCAGCGAATTTTTGAATTTGCGTTTAACGTTCACTAGATTTATTGTTTGTTCTATGCGAACTTACCCTTTGGTTTGATTTTTTGATAAAGATGGCGGTGTTTTTACAGATGTTACGAAGAGAACCCCGTACAATTTATTGCTATTCGTATGGAAAACGTTCTTTTTTAAAAATGATTTTCGGCTATGTAATTATCGTTTTTTCGCACGCATAAAATTATGTCCCGTATTTCCGGTTTATAAAAAATGGTCTGATTTTCCGGATTGAAATTTTCAAAAAATCGCCAGGGTTTCAAAAATACGATTTAAAAAAAAAAAAAAAAAACGGAATGTCTTAGAATATTTGACTAAACCTTAAACAATTTTTTTAAAATGAGATGCAAGTGGCCTATTCAGTTTACGGTTGAGTCGTCCATTTCAAATTTCAAAGTTGTAGATCTAGTATCCCGTGACTGTATGAACATATTATAATTGAAGAATAAAAGCTCACAAAAAGACGATTCTAAACTGTCTGAATTAGTTTCTCAGCAAATTGGTTTAACCGGTAATAAATCAATTTAGACACCTTCAAAAATTGACATTTAGATTCGTATAAATAATTTATCTCAAAGTGGTTTAACCACAGTTTGAAAATGGTCTTGTAAGCCGAAAAAGTTGTAATAAAAATAAAAAATAAAATATTTGCAGAACTTGATAATTAATACTATTATCAAATATAATTTTAATATTTTTTTTTTAAATTCCTTCGGGTTCATGCCAATAAGCCCTCCATGAAGAAGATTGCTTACGGGTTTGGTTGTTATGCAAATCTACAGTTTTATTCCGAGATTGATAAAATTGTGCACAATCGACCTTCAAACCAGAGGAACGTCACTGTCAACATGAGGGAAAACCGCCCATAGCCTTTTCCTAACCCTTATAGCAGAATAGAGCCCCGGCAACGCTGGCTGATTCAGCTAATACATCGATAAAGATTTTTTTTAAATAATTTTTACAACATTGCAGCTAGCCCACAAAATCAGAACAGATAAAGAATAAAAGATTCACATTTAATAGGGATAAAATAATATTTAGACGTCACGCTAAATCCTCCATCAAGGAACAAACATAGGAAAAAACAAATTGTATGTCTAAAATTAATAAGGATGAATGAATTTAAAAAAAAGACGACATTACCGCATAAAAATTTGCAAATTTTTTCAGGATATTCGTAAACGTGGAATGAATTAGAATGCAATGATCACGGAAATTTTAAATGCTGTAAAGGCTTCAACCAAGGATATATATTATTATGTACTAGGTCAATGTGTAAAGGACAAAATTGTATATGTTCAGGAGAGCGAAAAGGAAGTTTTATTTTTTACAAAAAACTATAGCTCGAATATATGATTTTTTATCACGTATTCAGAATATTTTACGTTTTTTGTAAATTTCTTCAATAACAGCATTTAATTTATTTTTAATTTTTCAGAAAAAAATCCTCTTAAAATAAAGACGCACATATTTTCGTAGAAACATTTCAGCGACAAAGCAGAGAGAAAAAAAACCCAAGGAGAAAAATTCCGAAACTCATTTTTGGATTTATTGTCCTTTTCAGCATTTCAAATTTCCGCTATCGATTTATTACATCATTATATCAAATTAAAATTCAACACATGGTCACCCTACATGTTTTCAAACATTCTGGTGACTTGAAATCACTTGCTGTTCTGCATATGAAACCAAGTATTTTTGTAGCTCTATTTGTTATTGACTTTTAACATAACAATAGATATTATTCTTTCAATTCCAATATTATTTTGTGTAATTTTTAAAAACTTACTTTACTTTAAAAAGTTATTAACCTCTACACAGGCCCGTCCTCTAAAGGTTAAAAAATGAATTGTAAACAATAATACTTACCGTGTAAAGAAATAATAAATAAATAAATTATTTTCTTTATTTATTTTAGTAGACCCACCAACCTAATAATGACAAACGGATAACTGTTAAACCCGTCCCCAAATTCATCACATAAGGTTGCCTACTCTACTACTACTCTGCCACTACCGTTGTATAGGTAATTAATCAGCATAAATTAATTAAATTGACCAGTGGCGTACTGAGGACTAGCCCCGAAATTCGTTGTTGCCGAAAACTACACTTTGACAAGTTGCAACACAATCGTGTTCATTATAATTTGCGCGGAATGATTAGTTACCTACCGACTAATATATGAACCCAAATTTACATTTATTTTAAAATAAAGCTGTAGGTATATAGATACCTATTGCATATCCTTGATATCCTTACCAATACTTACCTTATCAATAGTTATTAGCTATTACCAATAATAATAATTAGGTATTACAATAGAATAATTACCAATTAATAATTACTTATTAACAATGAGCATTACAATAGATACCTAGACCAACGAAGAAAGAAGTGTAAGAAGATAATATGACGCAAATGTGAATGTTAAACGAAGTCGGGGACGACCGAGGAAGACTTGGCACGATCAAGTGAATCAGATACTAAGATAATAAGTCGGGTCATGTCAAAAGTCAGAATAATAGAAGAGTATGTATGATATTATGATCTATGAATGCGAGAGAAGCAAATTGTTGTTTGGCGGTCCGTTCTCTCTGCCTACCCCTGCGGGGAAACGGCGTGATGGTTAGTAAGTTAGCTTGATTTCTAGATATTATTACCAAAATATTATTATCTATAAAACACCAAATTATTAAATAAAATAGCCTTAATAAGTACTTATCAATAGGAAGAGGAGTGGCGTGACTACTTTTTTGATTTACTTGAAACAAAGTCTATTTATTCAATTGTACAAGTTAATATATTTTTAAGTTAATTAAGTTCTTAAAAATTATCAATTCGCACATCCAACATTGTTCGAAAATGTCTACAAAATATTCCGTATGTGTAATTGAAAAACAAGTGTAGAAGGTGAAGTTATACGTGAAATCCTATTTAGATACAATTTAGATTAACCTTTATGACAAATTGGCTTACAGTATCAAAATCAAAAAATATGCTACGAATAAATTAAAGCTTTTGCTAGGTTTTCTATATAACGGAATTACAATAAAATTATTATTTACATAACAAAAAAAATAAGCGTAAACCACTAAAAAAATGTTTTTTCATGACTTAACTATGAAGTAATACAAGAAACATTTTTATAAAAATACCCCTTTATGGCTAAGACCATTTTTGAGGTTTTCTATGTTCTAAATTTTTTTCACTCTTATAAAATTATGGACGAAATAAATAAAAACCACTTTTTCCCTTACTTGCCGCGCGCAAATAAGACGCTCGATTGCAAATTTTGCAGGCACGAGAATCGAAATATTTCTAGCGTTTATATTCCTCTTAAGTGACTACATTTGTTTGGATCCCTGGACATGTTGGCATAGTGGGTAACGATATTGCGGATTCTTTGGCAAAATAAGGAGTGTCCAACCCTATTGTTACTCTCGTAACCCATATTCCCCTATCTGATATTTTTTCCATCATCAAAGATAGATCCCGCAATGTTTGGACAGAGTATTGGAACATTGCTAGTTAATCCAAGGGAGCCCGCTACGCCTCAATACAAAGGACTATCCCATCAAAATCGTGGTTTCAAAAAATTCCCCCATTTTTCCAAAAAAGAAATTTCCTCACTTCTTCGAATGAGAATCGGACATTGTTCCGTTCCTTCTCACCTTTTTAAAATTCACATCCTTGACTCCTCCGATTGTACATTTTGTGGTCTACTTTGGATGTGGGCACTTTAGATCACATATTTTTTGGTTGTCCCTCTCTAAATAAATATCCTCTCTTCTATCAAGCGTTATCTAAAATTGCCTCCCCTCCATTCAACATTTCATCTCTGAACTCGACTCCAATCTTCCATATAATTCTGAAATTAACTAACTAACTAACTAATTCTGAAATTTGTACATTTAAATAAAATTAATATATAAATTTACCTTTCCTTTCTCTTTAATTTTAAATGATGGCCTAGAACACCCTTGAAGGGTGAAAGCCAGAAATAATTGAAAAAATAAAATAAAGTGTCTACATTTATCAGAAGGTTTATTTGTAAATGTAAAATATTGTACCTATATAAATTAGTAATTGTCAATCACTTTCCATAAAATTGAGATATATTTGCAAATGACAAAACAAAACTTCTATGACAAAACATGTAAATTGATATTTACAAACTTTTTTTAAAATAATTTTTTGGCTTCCATTTATCAACAACATCAGACAACGAAATGGTAACGGTAGGTAGGTACCTGTCAACGCAATAAATTATTATCTATACCCAAGGGCGGATCCAGGATTTTTTTCTGGGGGGGGCACAAGGGGCGGACGGGCAAAAAAATCAACAATTTTTGTTACAAATAAACTTGAAGTATCATCCGTGGTGGACTAAGCCCGTCAGAGTCCCGGGGCGGCAAAGCTGAATGAGCCCCCCCCCCCCTAGTTTAAAAAGTTGATGTAAATTTTATTCAGTTCACACGGGCCTCGCGCCTCATCGTAAAAAATATTGTCATTTTTTTGTATTTCATTTTCTAAAAGATGCTTTGTTAATAATGCTATCATCTAAAATGTTTTAAGGAAATTTTAAGAAAATTTTAAACAGTTTGTATGTTGAATTATCCTTCAGCAAAACTTTGAGCGCATATTTCTCGAAACTACGTTTTTCAACCCGGTTGATAACATATTTTTAATATCCGATTTTCATGCACCGAGTCTTAAACTGTTAGAAAATCCAGTCACTATGGCCCCACATAGGGATTTTTTTATAAAGGTCCTCCTTCTATTTTTTTAAAGAACGCTGAAAATTTTCCATAAAAAATCTAATATAAAATTCGCTAGTCCGCAATTTTTTCTTGTTTTTAGATTGAAAATTCCCCTACGAGGTGCCATAGACACTGAATTTTCGAACAGTTTAAGAGTTGGTTCACGCAAATGCAAATGCAATAAAAATACAGATTTCGAGAAAAAAGCATTAAAAGTTTTGCTGAAGGATAAAATTCAACGTACACATTGTTTCAAACGGATTCACGTAAAATGCTGTAAAAAAATTGGTGAAAGCATTGTTAACTTCAGAAAATGAAATTTAAAAAAAAATCCAAAACATTTTTTTTAGTGTCCTGGTGCCTTAAAGCCTTGTTTAGGATTTGATCAAGGAAACATTGAGGCGTTTGGAGGCCCCCGGGGACCAAAGGCCGCCCCTTCCCCCCCCCCCCCCCCGTTAGTCCGCCACTGAATTTTTTTAATTACTTGCCTATTTTATTACTATCTTTACTATCTGTAATAATAAGATAACCTTTAGCAAAGGGCCTAAGTTAGTAAAAATAATACGAAGTGCAATACATAAGTAACTTTATAGATATTAAAAAGATTATTTTATTTATTTGATTATAATGTATTACAAAAACATGGTAAGTTACAGATTATTCCGTTAAGTTGAGAAAGAGACTCATTACGGGAAGGACATACACATATAAATACATTTTACAAATACACGTTTTAAAAAGTAGGTACAACTTATTGAAAAGGGAAAAGAGAAAATTAGTAGTAGTAATTTTATTTAAAAAATAGTAAATTACCAGTTCAGGCTGCATTTATTAATTCCTATTTTATCTTTCACCAAATATTGTAAGAAATGTCTTACAATTGACGGAAATACAACATCACATATGAAACCGTTTTAACAGTTTGTGTGTTAAATTATCCTTCAGCAAAACTTTAAATGCGTTTTTCTCAAAACGACGTTTTTCAACCTGGTTGACAACGTATTAGAAAAACTATACATCTGATGAACCAAGTCTTAAACTGTTCGAAAATCCAGTCACTATAGCCAGGGCCGAATTATCCATAAGATGTATAGGTAACTGCCTAGGGGCACGCATAGGGAAGGGGCCCCTAGGGTAAAGGGGCCCCGAGACGTGCATTGCCTAGGGGCCCCGACATGTTTAAGCTGGTCCTGGCAGGGCCCTATTATCCATAAGGCAATGTACTCCACTGCCTAGGGGGCCCGCATCGGGTAGGAGCCCCTGGGGTAAAGGCGCCCCGAGACGTGCATTGCGCAGGGGCCCCGACATGTTAAAGCCGGCCCTGGCAGGGCCCGATTGTCCATAAGGCAGTGTAGGCCACTGCCTTCGAAAATCCAGTCGCTATAGCCGGGCCGTATTATCCATTAGATATTTAGGCAACTGCCTAGGTGCCTAGGGTCCGGGCGGGCCGCCCCCCACCCCCTAAGTCCGCCACTGAGTATCATAATCAAATGTATATTTCTACAAATTCAAGTATGTATAGGAAGGTTTATGAAAGTGTCAAAACAATAGAAAAAATAAATGTTTAATAAAGACAGTTTTTGCTTCTAAGTATGGACTGTGATGGAATCTCCACAGTACACAAAAACACCGTCTGGGGGGGGCACGTGCCCCCGTGCCCCCCCCTAAATCCGCCCTTGTCTATACCTATCTATATGATTACTAGGAGGCACCAGCAAACGCATAATTATTTTAATAATATAAAGTACCTACCCATAAAATAAGTACCAACGTCCACATAATGTACACAACAATCATAACATGCATGAATGAGAAGAGCAATGTTTAAAATCTACCTGCTAGGTTCGTTTTTGGGTCCGATGATGCTGTAGGTAGGTCCCGAAATGTTTGCACCGAAGTTGATCACTTTAAATAAAAACAGAGTATTTCGGACATGTGTTTCATGTTTCACATTTCAAAACTGACTGTTGAGGATGCCGAGATTCTCCTACAACAAATGAAAAACTGTATGAAATGGGAACAAATCAATTTTAGCGGAAACTATAACAATGTGTTGTCTATTTTGTGCAGGTACTATGCTGAAATCAGGGCTTGTCAACTGTTGGATGGAGGGTGCATTGCGGAAAATAATATCTATACATCCAAACAGCCGTCGTGATTGAACAGAAAAACATGTCTTCGCTTATTGATCTTATGCTCCACGAGATTTTTAATTCCAAGTTCTTATATAGAAAAAGCAATTCGAGAATTTTTTTAATGATTGTAATGTATTATAATGTAGTCGTGGGCACAAAAGAGATCATATTTCGCAATCAGTAAGTACATACCATAGGTACCTACAGACAATAAACGTTAAACACGATGTTAAAGTGTGTTTTATTTATTTAATGTTACATTAAGTATATGTATACCAATATTTATTCCTACAGCAAAAAATAACATAACAATGTAATATTATTAGTTCCTAGCTATACAGTTTGCCTATTCTAGCACGGTCGATCGATAAGGATTATATCGATAACTTTCGGTAACTTCTTATCGTTCCCTAGGACAACTGCATGTCGCCAACGTACAAACAACAGTTGACGTCAAATATTTTAAGAACACTTAGTTATTGCGAATTGCTAGTTCTTCGTTGGCGATTTGCAGTTATGCTAGGGAACGATGAGAAGTTACCGAAAGTTATTTCATCAATCCTTAACGATTAACCGGGCTAGAAGGTCAGATTTACAGATTAACTACAATTTGGGAGGCGGGAATGGATACCGCCGCGCGGGGAACCTTTATTGGATAACCAACACCTCTGCCACCGGTCACCCTTAGTGGTTCGCTACGTTTGGTGATTTAGCAGGGGTGCCCGGGTTCATGGGGTGAGGTTTATCTAGGTTCTAGGTCTTGGAGGCAGATGACCAGGACACACTGAACCCCAAATTCCTACCCACCCCTTAAACCCTTTTCCTTCCCAGAACTCTCCTCTCCTTCCTATCCTTAAAAAAACCCACACAGCATCCCCAAAGATGACATATGCCCTGAGGGAAATTATTTTTCTCTGAACCTCCTGTGTGGAGCTCATGTAAAAAAAAAAAAAAAGATTTTCGTAATTCGTTTTATTCTGCAATTATTATAGTTTTTCTTCAATCTATGTACCTATCTACAGTATGTTAGTGTTTTAGTAAATTAATAATATGTATGGATAATTTTTTTAATAGAGAAGGCGAACAAATGCGCGCGTTCGCCTTCCATTACCATTACCATTCCAATTAATAAATTGAGTAATTTAATTAATTTTTAATTAAATTACCCAATTAATATATATCAATTAATTATTTTTTTAATATTATTGGGTATTAAGTACAACCTAGGTGGTACTTAAAATATTTATGAATTTAGTAGGATCGTCAGCAGTGTCAAGTGTCAAAAAAGTGTCGTCGACCCCTGCGTTGTTTGAACGGATGACAGATTTCAACTGTATCAGATTGAAAATCCCATAAAGTGCGGTGCCATCGCTTTAACAATCATCTGCGCAGAGCAGGATTTTTTACCATTGGTTTTATTATAAAAACATAGAAATATCAATCATTTTTATTTTATTTATTTGTAGCAACTTACCAATCCTGCATATAATGTGATTACTTTAGGTGTCGTGGTAAAAATTATAATGGACGTTTAAAAAAAACCTTGGTTCTTGGTCTCAACCTAACAGCCAATTTTCTAGTTTTGAATAGTATTTTAATATTTATAATTCTTCCAATCCGAGTTCCTACTTTTGAATGATTGGCAGACATATCTTACAAAATGCACACCTTTAGGGGCAGTCTCACCGACAAGGCAGGATCGTAAATTACTCGTATTATGTGATAAATAAATAAACCTAAATAAACCAAACCATTCACGGCATCTTCACACTTGACTTCACTGCTTCCTCTGCTCCATAAATATACCAAACCACTCTGCTCCAACCATAAGCTCCAACGCTCCAAGTCGGTGGAACAATGGTATTGCCAACATAAGAAGTCAATTTTTGAAAACTTCTTTAGCACCGTTTTGATTTGAAACTCGATGAAACGGAAAAGAGCGACACTAAAAAGAGGCAAACACATACATCTACTTATATCTAAAGGATTTACCCTGCGAGAGAATGAGATAGACTAATCGGTGTCCTCCTTGTGCGGTGCTTCGTAACCTATCGGCCCTCTCTTTGTGCGGTGCTTCGTAAAACAAAATGTAAAATAATTTTTAAACTCGGTGACAATATTATAATAAATAAATCCCACAATTATCCTACTCCTGATACTCTGCATTCGTCTCATTCCCTGGCAGTTTAGTTTTCTGAAGGTTTCACTTGTGAACTGCGCACACGATTTGTTTTATTATGGAATGTTTTCCCAAACACACAAGCCCTGCTTATTTATGGGAGTACATCAAATACATCATTTATGTAATTAATTAATGCATAAAATTTATTTGTAATTTATGTTATTTTTTTGATACTAATAATAAAAAAAAATTAAATTAAAAAAATATATTTTTGCCGACAATTAAAAGTCTGCACTTCGTATTCTCCTTTCTCCCGGCTAAATAGCGACAATAAAGATGAGATGCGACGCTGATCTACTTTTTGAGAGAAAACAAAATTTCCCTTGTATTTAAAAAAATGGTCAGATGTGAAGTATAAGCATATGCTTCTTTATTACATATTCCGTGAATATTACAGACTCGGTGAAAGGAAGTCGGGTAGCAAGAGTGCGATGCAGCAGAAAACGATAATTTTTCGGGGGGGAGGGGGGGTTACGAAATAAGAGATAAGTGCGGTATTTTAGTTGCTTTTTGCTCGGTTTATGAGACATTTACATCTGTCAAGTAGTTCTTTGGCAGTACGATCCTGCCAATGTGAGTGGTAAGATAAGCTTCGTGATACCATTACTAATAAGGGCCGGTATATCAGTTGCGTTTTATGCTAGCTATTAGAGAGATTTTAGTTCGTCAAGTTACCCTACTATGGTACCTACCATTCTAAAAATACTGATGTACAATATGCCGGCCCTAAAAGTGACAGGTATGCAGGACCATCGGGCGGATATGTTAGTATTTTTTAATAATGGTATCACCAGGCTTATCTTGCTAGGGCTTCTACCAGAGACTAACTTGACGGACGTAAATCTCTCGAATCGTCTGAACCCGCTAAAGCACAAAAGCAACTCATATACCTAATATACTAACCCTACATAGATGGGTTAGTATATTTATGCACAGACCCTACATAGATGTAAATACGCGACAATAATGAACTATTTTTTTCTGGTTGAATATTGTTGTGCTTGTATAAATCGCTAAGCGAATTGCTGTTTTTACATAAGTAGGTATATAAAAGAAGAAAAAATTACTATTATTTATCTGGAGAAGAGGATGAACCTACAATAAAATCTTATTTTTAGCAGAAGGTAGGTACCTAATTTGAAAAATGTAGTTTGCTCGTCGCTCACCTGGCAGCCATGAGGCATGAGACAGATGGACCAACATGCAAAAGTCCCGCGCTTTTAAGTTTCATTGTTTTGTTTTGTGAGGTTATCCGTCAGTTTGGAGGCCGTATCAAACTTTTATTTCTTAACATTTCGATTAATTTGTGTTATTACTGGAATCATGATTTATATTTTTACTCTCCGCAACTTCTCGTGTTCTCAGTTGCTGTGATTTTGATGTTTTGTTACTAATCAATGAAAAATAAGCAAATGAAGATGAAAGTTTCGAGTGTATCAGCTGGCGATGGACCATCTACGTCTCCAGCTGTGAAGAAAATGAAGCAAGCCCGTTTACCATTTCAAATAATCAGTGCTGATGCTGTTAAACCGCTCTCTGCACCACCGAAGAAGCGCAAGTTGTCTGAGGAACACCTAGAATCTCCAAATAAAATAGGAAAAACATCTAAGAATATTGAAGAGACCTCCCAAGAAAAGCCCGTTGAACAAATAATTGAACCAGTCGTCATTAGTGACGATGAAGAACTCAAGAGTGATGCTGCGGACTCCTCCAACGATTCCCCTAGAACTAAAGTTATAAATCCTTTCGTATCTCTTGTAGACGTTGCATTAAAACGTAAATTAAGGAAGAGGTCATCATCTCCTAAGAAAAAGGCTAAAAAACCAAGAAAGGCGGCAAAAAAAAGCATTGAAGCTGCTTCTGAAAAGGATGAAGGCAACATAACAAACAGTGTCAATAACCTCGATGACAAAAGTGAACCCATAAACTTGGATGAAGATAGTAAAGATGCCAAACTCGTCATAACGAATGAGGATAAACAAACTAAGTCTATTGATACTGCTGATCATAGAATAGAAAATAAGGAGAATATCGATGAAGTAGAACACATTGAAGAATTATCTAGTGGAGATGAAGCTGAAACTAGTGAAACTAATTGTAAGGAAGCCGGATCTGGTGAAACTAAATGTGAGGAAGTTAAAATCGCTGAAAAAGTTTGTGTTGAATCTGAGAATAATAGCAATGACATTGAAAGTGAAAACATCAGTGATGATAATTTAGAAAAAGAAAAGAATAACACCGTTGATAAACTAGACGATGATGAAGCTGATATAGAAGAAAAAGAAGACACTGAAAAAAATGTAGCATCAGAAGTCGACTGCATCAGCAATCACGGAGATGGTTCCTCCAGCGAGTGCTCCAAGGATGAAGAGGAGAATGGTGACACCAAAATCAAGAGTCCTAGCAGGAAGAGAAACGTCCCCCCTTCTAATGGTGAATTTGCCACCCCTAAATCAAGAAGCAAAAAAGAGAAATCAGATTCCGAGTCTAGTAAGGAACCATCCTCGTCAGAAAAGAATCCGGGGCTTAGCCCAAGAACTCCGACTGTGGATTCTAAAAAATTAACACCAAAACAAGTAAGAAAATAATAAAATCTGTATAAGTGCTTAGCCACTATCTACTCAGATATTCTTCTGTTTGTAGGCACCGCGATTATTATTAGCATCAACTAAATGTTATTCTGACTCTTGACATAACTATAATAGTAGGGGAGGAATTAACGCTAAATGGGTAGTTACTCGAGCGTTGTGGGGACCTATTGGATTGCAAAGATTAGATGCTAAAAAGAAAAAAAGTTTATGTGATGTATGCACTTTCAGTGGTGGGGGGAGCGAGTATAAATTATCAAAAATGTAAAAAAAAATCGTCACATTGACTTACTCGAGCGCGTCAGATATTAATAGCGTATACGCCCTACGTGTTTCTGGTAACGGAAATATATTAATCTGACGACTTCAGTGGTGGGGGTGGCCGTATGAAGAGGTAGAAAATTGAAAAAAAATGGATTTATTCGAGCGTGTCAGATTAAGGTAATGTGCGTTAATTACACGCAGAAAAGCTTACATTTCAATAATCTGACGATTTGGACGTAACCTAAACTCGTGGCTGTTTGTTGAAAATGTAAAAAAAAATCGTGACCTTGACTTACTCGAGCGCGTCAGATATTTCTACAGATGGTTCAGCTTGATGTCCTGGTTGTGCTGACCTATAATCTGACAATTATGTGGAGGGGTTTTCTTAATCTGACAGTTTTAAGTTTATTTATTTTTTATTACTGAATAGAATTACAATGAACAAAAAAGAATATATACCCATTATAACGATTAAAATAAAATCGCTTAATTAAACTTCTTAAAAATTTCACTTATTAAATTTCTTTACACAATGAATAAACCAAAGCGTTGTAAACGAACGCGCGGCCTAAGGGCCTCCGGCTCTGCGACAGAATATAAATATCAAGCGCCCGTCAACGTACTACTCGACCATAGACATATGAATATTACTAGACCTGCTAAAATTATCAAATAAAATTTATTATAAAAAAAAAAATATTTTTCGGTATGCCAGTCACGATCCTTACCGCTGGACTACGCCGGCCGGTATCTGCGGACCCTGTACAGTACGCCCAGTTTCTGAGAGGCTAACTTAACATTGATGGAGCCCCCTACCTGAGCTGGTTACTTTTAAGAGTTACACCAAGCATATCAATGGAGGGTTTGTGCGGAAGATTGCTTCCTTAGTTAGGTACTCGAAGAATTAGATAAGCAAAGGTGTATTTGTTCTTATTTCAAAATTAGATGTCAAATGTGTAAGGTGAATGAATGTCTGTTGTTTTAGAATTAGATTTTATCCCTATTCAGCCAGTCTAGTTTGTAAATTCAGGCCGCCGCGCAGAAAAATCTCACAGTGAACTGCCCTGTAACCGATATCTCACTTTCGATCTTTACCTTTCTGCGCGGTGGCCAGAAGTGGCGCGCTCGAAGTGCCCGTGTGGGGATTCATAACTGCGCTGCCTCACCAGCGTATGTTGCTTCCAGATTTCTGGACACGTAACAAATCCGTTACTGAACTACCTTGCGCGACTGATGTCTCAGCATATGCCCACCCTAACCGTTTTGCCGCACGTTCGTGTTCGTAGATTTGCAACGCTTTGGTTTATTCGTTATGTAAAGAAGATTAATAAGTGAAATACATATATCGATATAACCGCTCTTTTTAAGAAGCTAGGTCTACTCTTTTCACAAGCGCTACCAGCTCTGCATGCGCTAACAGGATGTGATTACAATCCAGCTTTTTACAGACGAGGCAAAAAAAAGCCTTTCGATATTTGGGATCTGTACTTTTTCAACAAGCATTTGCAAATTTGGGATCCGAAGCTTACAGTGTTGATGAATTATTTATCACTGTGGAATCTTTTATCTGCCATTTGTATGGTTTAAAAAAATTGGCTGATGTCAACCGAGCTAGGATAGAAATCTTTAATAAAACATATCAGGTATCAGATACATCACAGCCTTTCTCATTAAAAGTTCGCAATTACGATGCTTGTAATTTACCACCTTGCCAATCGGAGCTACGGCAGCATTTATTACGAACGCAATACATCGCACGCTTGTGGAGGAATGCCCACTGTCGAATCGTCACTGAGATGCCAGCAACAGATTTCGGGTGGAAAAATGAGGATGGAAAGTTGGAGATGACTTGGTTCGTTGGCAACCAACTACCAGACGCATATTTATTTATTTATTTATTTATTTATTTACGCCCTAGTGGGCTTTTACAACAGAAATTAAAAACATAAAAAAATTAAACATCATAAAAGAAATGAAATACTATGAGTAATAAGAAAAAATCAGTAATAAGACCAGAAATACAATAAAGTGCAAAGTGTAAAAGCTAGTTAGTAGGTATAAACAAACAATTATATGTGTATAATAATGTATGATGATAAAACAGAACTAAATAGAACAGCAAAATAAAATAAAATAAGGTTATAAATTACTGGTAAGATTTTAAATGAGAGGAGGTTTTATGAAAAGAACAAAAATAAGAAAAGTTAATTATTAACAGATAAAATAGAGATGAGTTGTCTCTTGAAAATTGCAAAACTGTCAACACCAAATATATCTATAGATTCACAATGTTTATTTGCAAGGCTATGCATTCTAGGGATTGGTGAATTAATAGAATAGTTAGTATTGAGGGTATTGTTAAAATTGAAAATATCTTTATTTATATCAAGATATTGTCACGACACCTGACACTCTAGGGGATACTCCAGATTCAGCTATGTTTTATTTTTAATGTAATAATAATATCATGAAAAATAAACGTTGTTAAGTTTCGTAACCATTTTTTTATTAAAGATACGCAAGACGTTGATGAAGGTGACCAAATCGATTCGAATTTGCAGTACGAAGACGATTCCACTGATGACGACGATTAAAACTCATTCTCAACCTTTTTTTTCACTAAGAGATTTTCTTTTTATCATTATACCTATATTATTTTTTATTCATTGTAATTCTATTCAATAATAAAAACAAATATATATTTTTTTTTAAACAAATTTTCTTCGGTCTTCGGCATAGGGCAGGTCTAGTAATATTCATATGTCTATGGACTCAACAGTTAGTGGGCAGTTCTCATAGCCGTCAGCCTTTGTACGCTCCACATTCAATGATGATTTTAGCTTCTTCGACATGTTGAAATCGTCAGATTATACTATTTCCGTGATCCTTACATTATTTCCTTCAAAATAAAAGAAAAATGAACCGCGCTCGAGTAAATCCACGTGACGTTTTTTTTTTGCAACTTTGTGACTCGCTAATTTTCTTACGTCACGTTCAAATCGTCAGATTATTAAAATGTAAACTTTTCTGTATGTAATTAACTCACAATACCTTAATCTGACACGCTCGAGTAACTACAGGGATCGATTTTTTTTTACTAATCTGATCGGTTCTCCTAGCCGCACCCACCAATATTATGGGTTCATGTATGGTGGTAGTCCATAACAGGGTCGGGAGGTATCTCCCCTTAGTTAATCTGACGCGCTTGAGTAAATCCCAAAATCCCTGCTTCGCCTCCCGTACTATAACCCAGCAACACAGATTATTAATGGATCCATGACAACTCAGAATCATGCAATTTCAACACCCCTCTGAAAGTCTCAATAAGTTAGGAATTTTTTTTTAAAATAGCCCATAACGTAACCTATTTATATAATTTTGTTCATCACTTTTAATGACTTTTCAAAGGAGGTGTTAAAGTTGCGTGAATCTGAGTTGCCCGGTCGCGTATTTCCAATCCCTAACGCGTTTCAGTCGCGCTATAGACTGAAACGAGTTAGGGATTGTAATGCATAAATCACCTTCCAAACACTTACCGCGTTTCAGTCGCCTGCGCGCTGCGTTGCGTTGCTCTCTCTTTTTCTATGAGGATGACGACCGTAATTGTAGAAGGGTAAGGAGAGAGGATAGACCGCGGTTTTTTAAACTTACAAAATATTTTTTTACATTGAAATTTTTTTTTTAACTTAAAAATAAATATTTTCAATGTAAAAAAAGATTTTGTAAGTACAAAAAACGCGGTCCATCATCTCTGCTTACCCTTCTGTAATATCCGCTTACAAAAATATGTTAAGCGATCGTAGACACAATTTGTCTACAGAACATTTAGAACAGTACTTAGTCATATACGTTTTTAAAGGTAAATTGTAAATTTCATACTTAAATATATTTTGTAATTGATATTTTCGAAAATACGATTGTCATCCTTGAGAACTAATAGCTTACTAAAATAAAAATATTTAAAAATACGACTTCCTGTATTGTTTCATGTTGCATATTTTGACCCTTTTTAGGGATTTTCGTGCATATTTTAGTTATTTTTATTGCATATTTGCATACATATTTTGGGCTGTTTTTGTTGCATATAATCCGGTCTTTAGTTATCACTATTTCTGGGAATGTGATATTAAGTCTTCTTTTTATGATATGAGATTCTCTTGTTGTTGTGTGAAAGGAGTGTAAGGAGAATATATGATGCAAATGTGAATGGTAGAAAAAGTCGGGGACGTCCGAGAAAGACATGGCACGACCAAGTGAATCAGATACTTGAGTCGGGCCATGTGAAGAGTCGGAATAATAGTAGAGCATGTATGAGACGGTGTATGAATGTGAACGAGGCAAGGAGTGTGTGCCAAGACCGAGTTGTTTGGCGGTCCGTCCTCTCTGCCTACCCCTGCGGGGAAACGGCGTGATGGTTAGTTAGTTAGTTAGTTTAGATTCTCTTGTTTCTTTTCAGATTCAGAAGCGGTTGGATTCGGTGAAGAAGCAGCAAGAAAGAGAGAAAGAAAGGCTAGAAAAAGAGAAGAAGAAACAAGATGAAAAAGACGAGAAGAATAGACAGAGGTTGGAGAAAGAAGAGCAAAAGAAAAAAGAACGGGAAGAGAAAGAGGAACAGAAAAAGAAGGAACGAGAAGAAAAGGAACGATTAAAGGAACAAGAAAAAAGTGAGTACTTTAAATATCATCCATGAATAAAATTATCAAATTCAATCATTTACCTTTCAAATACTAATTGCTTTCCCCATGACAGCCTATATTGTTATTTTTGTAAGGTTCGTTGAGCTTAACAATGTTATTCTGGCAGCGGCCATATTTCAAATATGTATGTACAATTTTGACTTGCTTCGGAAATTGAATCTGCAACCTACCTTCTCAAAGTCAAATGCGTACGCCATTAATAATGGTATACGCAGTACGTGGCGTAGTATCCTGCTGGTGGTGGCAAAATGAAAATTCCAGAGCCGCTCATTATTAAAGGCAAAACAATTAAAGTATTGTTACTTAACTGGTCAAATTTGTTTTATTGGGCCAACAGACTTAGTTAGCTATAAAAAATAAAAGATCATTTGGTTTGGCGTATTTCGGCATATCGCTTGCCATACATTCCCAAACGTTTTGCCACCGCCAGCCGGATACTAGGCCTATATGCTTCTGAGCCAGTCATTCTGCATTTTTTGTCATTCTATTTGTCAACATTGAACATCCTCTCCATATCGCCTCTGATGAAAAACCACCAATCAAAATACAAACATTGCTTGAAATTGTATTTTCCATGTTTGGTGATGAGATCTAAATAGCCAGGTAGTTCCCAATCTTCCTCTTTCCCATCTCCTTCCCATCCCGTCTCCCTTCAACCTCACAACATATCCCGATTGGGGGTGGCATAGTCCACTGCAGTCCTTAGCACTGATTTCAGACAGTTAGGACTCTTGTGCAGTGTTCACATTTAGAAAGAAATGGACAAACCTCTGAAATTGTAATGTCTACCCAAAGTCACATTTTTTTTTCTATGTTTCAGAGGAACGAGAAGAAAAGGAAGAAGCCAAACGTAAAGACAAAGAAGAGAAAGAATTGCAAAAGAAGCGAGAAAAGGAAGCCAAAGAAGAAGAAAGAAAGAAAAAGGAAATAGAGCGAGAGGAAGAGAAGCGCAAGAAGGAGCTGGAGAAAGAAGAACAGCAATCTAAAAAGATGAAAGCATCCGCTGCTTTCGTCAATTTCTTCGTCCCAAAAGACAAGTCCTCGTCGTCAAGAGACTGTGAAGATCAGCACTACCAAGACGTTGTTAAAAATGACTTTCTGTCCAACTTCACCAAGAAATCCGATATGAGATTGGCCCCAATCATCCGCTGCCATTTGAACAATGACCTGAAAGCAGCTCTGGAAGAACATATCACCAAGCAGAAGGTAGATAGGGACGGAATGTATCTTTCCTTACTGAAGAATAAGGATTACGAGAAGGGAAGGTATTGTCCCACCTGGCCACTGGAGGAGGTCAACGATGATGTCGTTATTGTCGGTAAGTTCTTTCTTTCCTTCTTTTCATATGCTTACATAATAACCTGTGGGGTGTTATATACATAGTATATCTATGTACGTCGTATTCAATACCATGAAACTTACCTTTGATTGTCACTGTGTCTCAAGTTCCAATAATTTCTAACAAGGTTTCGTAAAACATAACACTAGAACTTTCCGTAACATTAAGTCAATGAAACTACTTTACTGCTCCCTTGTGAGATCACAGCTAGAATATGCATCTCCTGTATGGTCTCCTATTTATACTTGTAACTTACACCGCTTGGTGAGAGTACAAAAGGAAGTTTTTTAGAAAAATTCACGCTATGATTGACATCTTTTACAAAACATTAATGTCTAATCTAATACTACCACTACTTTCTACCCGGAGAATGATTAATGATATTCTTATCTTTTAAATGTGTTTAAAAGAGTATTAAATAAATACTCTCAGTATCGTTCACGTGAAAAACAACCATTTATGATTGAAACTTTGCTTAAAATTTTTTTTTTTTACCCGAGAACTGCATGAGATTTTCAACTGCTCCCAACCGTCTGGAGCCAGTGAGACTTGGGACTTTTGTTCGGTATTCATATTTAAAAAAAAATTAAGCAAAATTTCCAATATTTTCTGATTCTGTAGAAACATACTATCAGTTTTCATATTTTTACCAAGCCGGTGGTTCTACACAAGTAGATTCTTCACCTAGAATGTACATAATTGTATTACTTTCCGAAAGAATAGTGTTAAAATAGTGTGTATAATTTGTTAGAGGATGAGCTCCCGATGGACAGCCTGAACAGCATAGTGATGGATTGCCCCAAGCAGACACTGCGGGCCAAGATGTTCAGCTTCTCGGAGAACCGGCGTCCGCCCTACTGGGGCACCTGGCGCCGCAAGAGCACCCTCATCAATGGGAGGAAGCCATTTGGAGTGGACTCGGTAAGAAACCATTTCTTTTTTAACTCCACAAAAGTAACATGGCAAACTTTTATCTGTCTGAATTCAGTCTGTGATATTCGTCGAAAGTTGTTTGTGCATAAAAGCAGAGTGGTAGATACATTCAGTATCACCCTGGTGAAAAACCTCCATTTAGAGTTGAAATGTTGCTTGAAATGGCTTTAGCCAAGTTTCGTGACCAGATTGGAAGAGCCGAGTATTTCTCTCCCCTCCTTCCAGCCTCGCAGCGTACCACAATTATTGGTGATGACTGATGACATAGTCACACCATTATCGGCAGTTGGAATTCTTTTGCGGTATTCTTGATACACATTCTTTTTTATCTTCACCATGAAAAACTGCACAATGTTAACACATTTTGGGCGGGAAGTGTAGTTCTACTATTTTTATATGAATATTGTACACCAATCTCTTTGTTAGGGTCCCAAGTATGTGTATATGTAAAACAAACAAATAAATATGTATGTGTATGTGATACAAGTCTCCCTAATTTTCTTATCTCCTTGTCTGTTGTGTGGAAGAATATTTTATAAAAAGGAAACTTAGTCTTTTGACACAAATTATCTGTATTTTTATCTTTTGTGTATGGTGTATAACTTTTGTGTTGGTTACTCATTTATATTTGTTTGTGTGTTGCAGAGTATCCTGGACTACGAGTGTGACTCTGATGAGGAATGGGAGGAGGAGGAGCCAGGGGAGAGTGTGGGAGGAAGTGTGGCGGGGGGGAGTGACGATGAGGAGGGAGAAAATGACTACGATGTGGACAATGAGTTCATGGTGCCTCACGGCTATCTCAGTGAAGAGGTTCGTAGCAATTCCTTCATTCATATTGATCAATTATAATACAAAGGCAAACTGTGGAATGATTCTATTAACTAATTAATGTTTATTTGTTTGCAGGAAGCCATGGGAGAAGAAGATGAACAGATTCTCTCTCCGGAAATTCAGAAAGCCAAGCTGAAGATTTTGCAGTGCGAATTCGAAAATGAAATGAAGAAAAACACGGAAAGGCTTCATCCTCGTCTTCTCGGCATCCTGTGGCAGAAGTCTGACGGGAGCAAACCCGACTCCTGCAGCGATACCGTCTGGAACTTCCTCGGAAACAGGAAGATCATCTGCCAAGAGGAGCAAATATTCATACAACCCACAGCCTCCAATAATAACTGCGAAGCCGACGATGCGAAAACTTCCGACAAACCCAAAAAGAGCAGAAAAATAACCGAAGGAATGATACCAGATCTCATCCGGCTCGTACAAGGAAATACCAACAGCAGAGGATTCCTCGCTCACGAATTCCAAATCTTCATCTCCAAAAGCTTGGGCCAAAGTCAAAGTCCGGAAAAAGAAGGAGAACCCAAGATCGGCCCCGTTCCCGTCTCTAAAATGAGCATTGCCAAAAAGATAAAAGACATTTCTAAATGGATGTCTTGCCCAGAAGAAGGGCCAATGCTCGGCAAAATGTGCTGGTTCATCACTAAGGAGGTTCGGGACCAATTCAAAGTAGAGATGGAGCTACCCAACGAGTGGAGTTACGCCCTCACCCCCAAACGGAGATCAGAAGTCACCAAGAAGGAAATCCTTAAAACTCCGCAACAATCCAAAGTTAATCCCGAAGTGGTGAAGAGCGCAGCTAAGGAACCCGCCGCTGAAAAGAAAGAGGGCGCCTTTAACATTACAAAGTTTACTAAAAAACTGACGCAAGAAGAACGAAATAAACAGTTTGTTAATGCGAATCCAATTCCTTCAGCATTAAATAATGGCAATGATAAAGAAGATGCAGCGCTGCCTACAAGCGCGGTGCCGCCGGCTAAGAAACGTGTATCGCTGCTCTTCTCAGGACCCATCGGTAAATCATTACCCACTGCTAGCAAGGATGCCGCAACAACTAGTGACAAAGAAGTTATCTCTACTTTGGTTAAAGATTCTCCCAATAATAATACCAAGAAAGAGGATCCTCCAAAAGACACTACTGAAGTCAAGGTAACCGAAAAGAAACCAGCATCCTCTAAGAGAAAACAAGAAGTGACTAAGAAAAGAGTTGCTCTAATATCAGTACCTAAAGGATCAGACTCGCCCAAAATAATCAAAACAAATTTACTCACCCAGTTTATCAAAACTGCCAGTGAAAGCAAAAAGTTGGCAGATAAAATCAAAAGTAATAAAAATGAGAAAGAAACGCCAATGGAAACTGATGATTGTGTTGTACTAAGTGACTAATGAATCTTCATAGAAGAATCCACTGAAATATTATAAAAATACGGAGTACAATTAATTATTCAACCTTTTGGGGATTCTCGTATCTCAATGCTTGCTTATTGAATTTGGCGGGATAACCCATTATGTGCCACTTCCTAATTATGCATCCATTGACAAGTAGCTTATTTCTATGGATAAGAATTTGGAAACTAGTGCCTATCGTTTTTTTTATATCATAGCTTATTTAATTTCGTTTAGCTTATACTCAAGTTGGTTATAGGTTATTTGCGTAGGTAAAATAATAACAATGATTGGATAGAGCCTGTTATTTTAAAGGAGAATCCAGCTAAATTTATAAATATTGTTTAATAGTTACAGTGAATAGTTTTTTATTAAATTAATCATTTTCTTTGCAACACATTGGTCTAACCCCCATACGAACTTTTCCCTTCAAATAATTCATCTGTCGATAAAAAACAGTTTTTTTTTGTTTAGTATGTTGTACAACTAAAATATTATTTATTCAAATGTCTGCTCAAATTTAGTTGCACAAACAGCTCATCGAATTGCAAATAGCTGTAGAGGGCGCCATATAAAAATAAAAATTATCTATCCAATTGCTATTTTATCCATGGCTAGTTGGTTTAACACCGATATACTATTATAAACCACAAAATAAACTTGAGGGAGTTTATAAGAGGTGCTAGAACTTTAATTTACAAGAGTTTGTACAATAGAATAGTTTACAAAATAAAGTTGGGCGATGCAACATGTTCATTAAATATTCTACAATAATACATAGCAGTGTCCTGTACATAATATTAAATTTAATTTTTATCCTTTATTATCAGAACCATATATTATTATGTTATACATATAAGAATTTGAAGTACAGTTTAAGTCATGTTAAACATCTAAAATGCTTTATGTATATTCTTGTCTGGATGTTCTAACCCCTGAAGCCTATGATATTTTTGCAACATATATACTTATTTCTCTAAGTGAACCGTCAAATTCAAAAGGGAAATACTTTCACTATACACTCGATTGCTTATAAATTCGCTGTTTTTAACATACTTCAAAATAAAGTACTGGTTTTGAAAACAGATGAAAAACTCTTTCAGGTTTTAGTACTACTAATCGACAAGCAATCAAAAATATTAAAATTGAACGCAAACATAGATAAAGTTTTTAAACTCATTTACCATTGATTATTACTGTTTATACTCTGTACCACCATACACAAAACAAAAACAAAAAACTATTTAATTAGAAAAGGCATTATAAAAGTTATTTTCACTTCATTTTTTTGTGTTTTATGTAAAAATATTTGTTAATCAATTTGCACTTTGACAAATATTTTTCAAATGCTAAATCTTAGTATATAAATGCTAGATTTATTTCAAAATTTTCAGGAGTGTATGGTAAACTTTTATATGCAAACTGAAAGTGTAATTTTCTCTCTTTATAACACTGCTCAAATCATGTTTCTCACCCTAATACAAAATTAGTCCCGTGTCACCTGGATGTCTGAAAGAAATATCTCCCTAAAATACTGCGGCTGTTGAATTTCTGGGAGAAATATCTCCCAAAGAGACTGCGGCTGTTGGATGTCTGAGAGAAATATCTCCCAAAAAGAATGCGACTGTAGGAGTCTGAGAGAAATATAACAATTCTGCGGCTGTTGGATGTCTGGGAGAAATATCTCCCAAAGAGACTGCGGCTGTTGGATGTCTGAGAGAAATATCTCCCAAAAATACTGCGGCTGTTGGATGTCTGGGAGAAATATCTCCCAAAAATACTGCAGCTGTTGGATGTCTGGGAGAAATATCTCCAAAAACCGCTCTAGGGGTTAAGATAATAAGCCTATCACTCCCTCCTCAGCTGATATTATACAAGACTAAGATTACAGCAACATTGCAACACTCGCCAAGCATTCTTCGAAGTTAACAACATTTATGGAAGTTAGCAAATAATTATTTTGCACACCCTTTGTCAAGAATAGAAGGTACCTACAGTATCACAGAAATGTAAAAAAAATCTCGCTTGCAAAGAATATTTGGAGGGGGGGGAAAAAAATTCCATCAGTGGCGTAGCATTCCTTGGAGGGGCCCTGTATCAAAATTAGTTGGGGGCCCTTATTATCGCGCGGTAACCGATGAAGGATGTTGCCAACTTTTGGGCGCACGCTTAACCCGGGAAAAAAAGAGATTGCTTTTTCTACTTTTGTCATTTCTGAAGTGAAAACTCTATAACATATAGGCACGTATGACAGTTTTTATCCCGGGAAGCACGAGATTAAGTGACATTGTGAATAACATTTTACTAATTTTTGCTTACACACGTTAGGGGCCTCTGTAGCCCGGGGGCCCCGTATCATTGTTACGGCGGTAGCTACGCCCCTGATAAAAATGTACATGGAAGGCATTTCTAGTGTATTATCTTTTTAGTGGGTGCAATAGACCTACTGGCTCTGGGCAGTTTGAATTGTATGGTTCACAAAAAGATTTGAGGCATAAATGATCAACAAGGCAAACAGCTAATAATAATAATTGGATAATTTGTAGAGCGCCGTTTTTGTGAAAAATCACCTCAAGGGGCGCTAAGGGTTGAAATGTCAAAATGGCAGTATTCAAATTCCTATTAATCTGAATGTGTTCTGTAGTGCTTAAGTATTATTCCCATCTTTGGCCTTCAAACTACGATTTTCTTTTATTGTGAATGTTATGAATAAAATATTTATTTATGTTTTTCATGTCAGAAATTCAGATTTTTCGTGAACATCTCTGGAATGATGATTTCACTCGAGTACTGTGCAAAAATAAATTCTGAATCAAAAGTAGTGTTATTATTGTGTGTATTTAATCTGTAAATAGTTATTTTATTGAAAAAAAAAAAACAAAATAAAAATATTATCTTCAATTTCTCGTTTCTTCATTTTTTTCTTAAAACTGCGGTCCTTAAAGTGATTGTAAAGGAGCCATTAAAATTGCCTAATTCCTCGCACATGCATTGCCCGGCAATGCTAAAATGAGACCTCCGGAGAAGTAAGAGATCTTGCATCTCATAATGCAGGGAAAGATTGCCGGAAGACAGGCCCTGGAAGAAGAAGACCCTCATGGCTGAAAAACCAGAGACAGTGATTTGGCCAATCTACTGTAGAGCTGTTCCGGGCCACAGTAAACAAAGTCCGCATAGCCAACGTACCTTCTTCCTACCTACTTCTTCCAAACCTTCTCATGCCCTGTCCATTTAAATGTTCTCTACAAACCAGTTCACAATGAACCCCGAGGATTTATTTTGTAAACGTAACCCAATTTCCTGCGAAAAAAAAACTTGCCTGAATCATTAACGAAGTTACTACGCTCATCCATGTTCTGCAATTATTGTTAAAACAACAGTTATAATATATTATTATATAAGTAATAGAGTGAGAAGGAAATAGATATTGCATGGCCATATTTCTGTAATATCGGCAGCGAAGTGATCTCACCGGCATATTGCCCGACCAAATAGACATCTTGTACAATCTTGCTGGTCTACACTGACAACCTGTATAAATGGGCACTGCGACATTAATTATGGTTGTAATGGGCATTAACAAATAAAAGGTTTGAATAAAAAGCTGATTTCACCAATAAGATGTATTATTTATGAATAAAATTCATGCCAAGAGTGAAAATTCCATAGTACGAATACATATATATTTATATACATAATAAACAGGTATGTAACACTCTCGCGTACTTAATAATATAAGATGTGGTTTAATATTAACCTTGGTAAAGCACAATGCGTTGACATTAAGATTCCTAGTAAATCTAAGCTAAAAACAGCAAAAAAGTTACCAGAAATAATCATTGGAATGTTGCTTCACTGCAACTTCACTACTTCAAATACAACAGTTAAATATTAAATAAAAAATATAGTTTGCACGGCAACACAGGAGGTAATAAGAAAATACTGATAAAATGATTAAATCTTAGGGAAAAACAACCTTTACGTGTCCAAACCTCACAGTCCTTTTTACTCTTTTTCATTCTATCCACTATCCACACATTCTTCCATTCAAAATTGTTCCACAATAAATCATCGATAAAGTCACAAAAGATTGGCCTACGCTTTTAAAAATAAACCCATCCATCCAGTTAGTATGAAGACAGAACGTTGCCATAATGCAATATTTTAGACAGCATTCATTTTCATTAAATTAATCGACAGTCCCAAAGAATAATGTCGGATCTGCTAAAAATTGTTTTGTTGGCTAATTTCTGTATTTTCAAAATTTTGAATGAAATGCAAAATATCAAAACACTCCACTTCTTGATCTCAAAAACAGTAAAAATGCAGAAATGAAACTTTAAAGAGCTCTACCGCAAAACTATAAAATCGCACATCCGACATTGTTCTTCGGGAAAGTCGAAATATAAGGTCAGATTGTCTATTGTCCGAACTAGCTGATCCAGTGTATACCAAATCAATGTATATAATTCAAATATATCACTAAGTAGTTATCCCTCATCTGTTTTACAATATTTTAAACATTCAGTGCGGAAAAACACAGCATCTTTATTTACATGCCGTAAATATATTATCAATAAAAAAATAAGATACACATATGAACAAAGCGAAAAAAATATTGTTGTTTTAGTAAAAAAATTGAGAGGGCGAAAGCATTTACGCACAATCAGGTTTGTGTCGGGACAAACGTGAAGTTAGTAAGTGCTTCCGCTCTCTCGGGACATGCAGAATACTTAAAATATGACAAATTGACTCGAAACACGCTGACATGAACTACGTACTTCCAGCAAAGAAAAATATGTCAAAACTCTAAGTCTCCTCGCGACTAAATCAACTCAACTACTGTTCAGATGGTGGCTTTTTTTATCTTCAATATATCTACTGACGACCGTTTTACAATTACCATTAATTATTAATTGAGGCGGTTAATTTTTATAGAATCCCTTTACGGTACATGTAAGTAGCAATATCAAAAATATGCACCGTTACTGTTAATAGGTTCTTGGTGGAACCCCATCGTTTTAATAAAGTTTAAAAATTGGCTTATTATACTTTATTACTTACACAATACATATAACACTTTGGGGATTGATCAGAAATCAGTCGAGTTCAAAACATCTTCTAAAATAATAAGGAGAGAATTTAGAATTCACATTTATTTAATTGTGGAGCTTAAATTGTTAAAAACATCAATTCAATCCCTGAACATTTCATTTTCCCAATGTTTCGTGTTTCAACTCCATTTTGAAATGACTATAAATTGATATTTACTTCTCCAAAGGTTTAAATTGATTTCCATCAGAACTTACATGTACCGTATCACAACATTAAAATACAGCAGTTAACTTGGCTTCCACAAAAAGCGTATCAAATATATTTGATCCAATACGCATTTAAATTCCTTTATCTAACTATGTCCTTTAAATTTCAATGTATAGTATGCTTAGAGCCACTCTATCAATTTCTTAACCCTTTCAAATAACCAGTACAATGGATTGTCACCTAGTATTATATGAAATACTTAATTAATTTAACTTCCACACTGAGCTCTGAAGGACATGGGAAGCATCGGTGTAGAATTTGCTATTCGCCCCCAAACAGGTCTGAGCAAGTTGACAAGTCAATCGTCGATCACATTCGGCTAACCGAGTTAGTGTTTACTCCAAATCTGATACAATTCTCTAGCATATTCTATACCGATGGTGTGAAACTTGATGATTTATTTGAACATATAAAACGGTCTTTGAATAAAATTTGGGAATGGCGTTTCAAGATAATTGACAACAGATTAAATTTAACACACGCATTTAAACAAATTGTCGATCTCAGTTGTTTACTTATGTCAATCTTTGGTTAAAATCGTCATGTATCTAATAATGGTCAGTTATAAATGCACGGTATCACTTGGATCCCGTTAAGTACTGTACTTATTATATTAACAACATTAATTCAATATTTTGGATTCGTAGACACCTAATTAATAAAAGAGATGCCTAAGAATATGAGATACTGGAAAACAAGATGCGGTAAGACAGAGTTGAAGGTATCAATGTTTGTATGTATTACAAAATGGAGAGATTTGTCCTCGTTGTTTGGAATAACTCATTGAAAGCCATTCCCGTCTATGCGTATGTCTAATAGTTGTGGAGTTGATATGTTTAGTATTACTGGTTGTCCAATTGAGCGCTGCAGCCTTGTGTGTCGCCATTACCTCCGCACATTTTTGTCTGGTTTTGACCTGGAAATAATTGCTGACATTAAACGATTTTTATTAGAACAATTCCCTTTTTACAACTTTTGAAGGTGTAAAGTTGGGCATTATTTACTTTCAAACAGTATCAGTTCTGTGGGGGACTTCTCAATAACTTTAGATTCTTGATAACAAACTTGTTTATTATGAGTTATGAGTTTCCATATTTACATTAATAATTCTGCAAGTCACACGACCTATCTATACTAGTGGCTAAATGAATCTGCTGGGTAGGCTCGCCAGAGCCAGTCCCCTGTTGGCCATTGAAATAAGCACTTTCCTTGCTGGCATCTGACAACATCACTTAGAAGCTTTTTCAATACATTACAGAAGGTTATTCCCATCATTGTAATGCATCATTAAAGAAGAAGATAACACTTATAATCTAAACAAAAATATGAAAGAGAGAAAAATAAAAAAGATAACGGTCGCAACTGGAATGAACCCAGAACCTCTTGTCTTATTGGGACAAACGGCTTACCAATTCGGCTACTGAGACCTCTTATTTAAACATCATTTTTGTCAGTATTTCAAATTTCAGAATTAAAAATATTTTCAGAGTTTACAAAAATCATCAAATCAAATTTCTTCAAATTTCATCAAATTTCAGATTTTACAAAAAGGCAATAGTATTCCATATAAATAAAATCAGATACATATATTTATCCGAGACACTATCTAGGTTAAGCTCTTCAAACACTTGTTTCCAATGAAAAGGATAACGCCAATAACATGGAAAAAAAATTAGTCCAAGATAATATTGTTAATTCTGAAGTTTCAAGTGAGATTGACAAAAAAGACATTTAAATAAGAAGTCTCAGTAGCCGTATTAGTACAGCGTTTGTCCCAGTTGCAACTATTATCTTTTTATTTTTTTGTGTCTTGTTCTCTCTCATATTTTTGTTTAGATTATTAGTGTTATCTACTTCTTCAATGACATTTGAAACAAACTATCTAAAAGCGGAAAATAAAATATCTGAAAAGTGTCTTAAGTCCGTAACGCTAAGCACACTCGCATTGCAGTATGAGGATGAAGTAAGGATAGATTATTTTGTTTGAACTACATACACATTGAAATTAGTTGCAGTCCAGAGGTCAAGTCGGCATGCCGATGAGTTCCGAGCGCCACTCCCAGCTGACAATAATGTTATTTTAAAAGTGATGCAGAAACGACTCACCCTTTTTCTTGGTTGATAGTATGCACTTCTTGCAGCTTATGAAGAAAAAGGAGAAACATTTGAATTAGGTGTAGAGGGCATCAGGTCCATAGTCTTGCATACCCAGCCCGCTATGTCCACTTGCTCCGAGTCCGCTTCTCGTATCCACATGTGGTTCTGAGGAACAATAATACTCATTATTAAATCTGAATTACTTATTCTTCCATCATTAGAAGAGGAAAAGTTAGGATTTAGCTATCAGAAGAATTGAATGATGCATTTGTCCATTTGGCTACAAACATTATTGTAAGCCAGGTATATCTAAGCTCAGCTTGCTTGGAATGTCAAGCTTAGCGTGGCTTAGCACATAATGCGTATTTAGGTCGGAAGCATAGATATCACTAGAGACCGGATTATATGCAAATGCATATTTGCATATGCATTTGCATATTTAGACCCTTTTCGGCAGAAGTTGCATATTTTAGCAAAAAAATTGAGATCATGCATATTTACACTCGATATCGTTCATCGTTCAGATGCCTCACATAGTGACACCAATCAATGACTTCGATAGTGCAGAGGCTTTGGCAGTTTTCCAGTGAAAAGAAGCATTTGACGATTCTAGTATTTAAAAAAAAAACCCAGCTATGATTAGCACTCAATTCGCCACATACCTGCAAGTATAAAAACCAAAACGCTTGAAACTCATGAATTGGCGTTGATTGAATGTCAACTAACCGTTGAAAAGCAACTTCACATATTTTTAATACCTTACCAGACTACGAGGGCAGGTCAATAAGTCCGTGACTTCTTGAATGAAACACAGGTTTTTGGAAATAAAAATAATTTTTTTTCAACATTGTGTCCTTTTAGCTCTCCAACGTTTCTCCAATTTTTTTATCCCTTACAAAAAATAAGATTTGTCGAGGTCTTTAAAATAGGTATTTTTTTGTGAGATGACTTCATCGTTGGAGTCAAATCTCTTTCCGCCGAGCCATTTCTTCAGGTTTGGAAACAAGAAATAGTCACTCGGGGCTAAATCCGGAGAATAGGGCGGATGAGGGAGCAATTCGTAGCCTAATTCATGGATTTTTGCCATGGAAACTGCACATGTGTGCACCCTTGCATTATCCTGGTGGAAAAGGACTTTTTTCTTGGCCAAATGCGGTGGTTTTTTTTACCAATACTCATTAAATCGACCCAATAAGTTGGCATAATATTCGCCATTGATTGTTTTACCCCTTTGAATTAAGTCAATGTGGATTGTTCCGCGTGCATCCCAAAAAACGGTCACTGTGACTTTATTGGCTGACAAACCCACCTTGGCCTTCTTTGGCGCCGATTCACCCCGAGAAACCCACTGTTTTGACTGCTGTTTGGTCTCTGGTGTGTTGTGGTGGATCCACGTTTCGTCCACGGTTATAAAACGGAGCAAAAACTCATCCATATTGCGGTTAAACAACGCCAAACACTCCTGCGAAGTTGTCACACGATTGCGTTTGTGGTCGATTATGAGCAAACGCGGCAGCCATCTTGTGGAAAGCTTTCTCATACCCAAGTGATCATTCAAAATTGAAACCACTGAGCCATGTGATATGCCTATGGCTTGTACAATCTCTCGCATCGGCCAACACCATATCGTGAATTTTTTCAATTGTTTCGGGTGTAGAGACCTTAACTGGGTGCCAGAACATTCGGCATCTTCCGTGCTTGTAAAGCCACAACGAAATTCAGTAAACCACTTTTTAAGCATTGAAATTGACGTTGAACATTCGGCATCTTCCGTGCTTGTAAAGCCACAACGAAATTCAGTAAACCACTTTTTAAGCATTGAAATTGACGTTGCAGAGTTCCCATAGCATTTATCAAGCTTAGCTTTGGTTTGAGTTTTGGTTTTTTCCCGCAAAATATAATGCTTAAAGAGCACACGAAATTCACTTTTTTCCATTCTCTTTTCAAATTACGCGGTAATCTGCTATCAATGGCTGTCAAACACAATACTGATAAAATTAGGCATTTTACCTAATTTAAAAATTTTTAATGTGTAAAAAGTAACTACTTTACGGCTTATCAAAGATTGAGCGGCCGATTTAGTCAGCTTAAATTTGAGCACGAAATATCGAACAGAGTGAGAATATGTACAAACTGATATACCAGTAATATAATAACCTAGAATGTTTCCATAATTAGCACTTTTTCAAGAGAATGTGTGTTAAGTTTTGAAATAGATTATGAACTAAAACCCATTTCCCAAAGTCCATTGTTATTCATCTCCCTTTGTTTCTTTCCGTTCCTACAAGGCCCTATCTAGTATAAAAAGAAGAAGAAGATAATGACTGTACTTGGCCAATGCACAATTACCTACATTTAGTCAGTCGAAAAATTGTCGTGATATGGTTCACATCTCTATGGAACTCTCGCTTGTAATTCGTATCATCATTATTGGATCCAAGCAGCATATGACTTCATAAAGGTAGAGCTTTCTCCCTTCAAATACCTCATCCTGTGATCGATTTAAAAACTCCCATCAATTGTCTTACATCATAATTTATAGATTTACAGTCCATCCTCGAGTGTCACGTTATCGTTTGTGACAGCGTGTTTTGTTTGTGAAAATATGAAATAAAACAGATAAAAATGATGATACCATAAGTGTTTTTAAATCGGCTCTCTCTTCGGGATTCTTCTTAAGGCACCGGTCGACAAAGTCTTTGAATTCATCGCTGAATATGCCGGCGGGCAGTTTGGGGGGGGGCTCGTTGACGATGTAGTCCAGCAGCTCGAAGATGGCCATGGAGCGGGGGGCGGTGCCGCCCTGGCCCGGGGAGTGGTCCTCGTTGTGCGACCCGAAGATGGCGGCCAGCGTCTTGGCATCGGGGGGCGGGATGGGGTACATGCCGATGGCCATCTCCACCAGGGACAGGCCCAGCGACCAGATGTCTGACTGCACCGAGTAGTGGGTGCCTTGCAGACGTTCCGGCTGAAATTATTTACTTAATTTCAGTCATATGGTATTATACAGTTGACTGGTTTTCCAAGACATCTATCATCTGCGCAATATTCAGAAATTGAATATTAACGTTAAAATTGGCTAAATAATAATAACTACTCATGTGAAACTTCTTTTTGTAATCTAAATGTGGTAATCTAGCAAAAGTGTCACCTGTACCTGAATATTTACAATAATACAAACAGACCCTTGGTTAGATACGTTTTTAGATTTTCACGGCCAAAATCATTTTCGTTATTTGTTTCTGGGGTGTTATGCTGTGTTGCGCTACCTCTTTCTTTAGCCAACGCTGTCCGAAATGTTGGCTAAAGAAGGAGGTAGGGCAACATGGCATAACAAACCTAAAAAACATAAAACAAAAAAAAAGACCCTTGGTTGTTTTCACAAGATGTCAGCTGTTGAATAAGTCAAATCCATTATATAGTCCAATAAATCTTCACCTTCACTTTTGCATCCAAAAACAAAAAAAGAAACACTTCCTTGCAAATAGAATATTGGAAGCATGGAACAAACTTTCACAACATGTCATGGATGCCACTAATATAAACCAATTGAATTGGATTCATATTTGCAGAGAGGAAAGGACTAACTTATTTTAGGATTTGAAACAACTCAATTAACTGTTAAACTTATTGTGAAACAGATATCAGCACTCATTATATAATAATAATATTGTATGTTGAATTATAGTCTTGACTCCAGCGACCAAATATTGTTTCAAGGTCCTTCAATGACCTTCAAACATTTTACACCAACATTTTTTGTTTTCCGTCTCCTCCGTTTGGGATGAAGTTCGCGCGGTCCACACAATTTGACAGGTGGTCTGGAATACGGACGTCCATATTAATTTATTTATTTACGGACGAATAGTCCATTAACAATATAACAATAACACGAATAATAAAAGAGAGATGACAATGGAAGGAGAATACATATATATGAAGAGCATCGACAAAATACATATAATATAAAAGTAAATATAGAAGATAGTATAATATAAATACATATAATATAAAGATTCAACTATTAAAGAAAGATTCAACCCGGACATAAAATCTGGAGCACCGTATAAAATAAAGTACATAAGTAGCTTGAAGACGGATTTAAAAGACTTTAAAAAATCACATTGCGTATCGACTGCCGAAAGTCATTTAGGCTTACACCAAAAAATTCAGTGCTTTGATTTGCGTTGACAAGTCTCGACATTCTGGATAAAGGAGAATGATACCCATAATTAGTAGAATGTTGATTGAGGAACAGCAATTCATTATTTCGGAGTCTACGGGAAGGGATGTTGAACTGGATGAGTTGTAACAAAGCAGGTGTGTCAGTAATACTGTGGATAATTTTGAAAATGCATATTAGATCAGAGTCCTTTCTACGTTTTTCTAAAGAAGAAATATTTAAAGTTTGTTCAATTTCATCATACGAGTACTCGCCTCTTTCAAGTCCTAACCTCCAAGCAATCCCTCGCAGGAAGCGATGTTGTACAGATTCGACGTGATATATGTGGACAGCATAGAAAGGTGACCAATTAATACTAGCATATTCGAGGTGAGGGCGAACCAGCGAACAGTAAAGAGTTTTAAATGTGCTTATATGTTTGAAGTCAGAGGTAATTATATGAATACTTTACGTTTGACGTTTATTGCATGTCCTAAAGTTACTATTGAATTTGGATTGCGTACCTACATAACTGCAAGTGTCAAAAAATGAGCTGTGACGAGGAAGATGTCGAAGACATTCTTGCGATTTTAGCGGTAGTAGAGACAATTAGCTCTAGAGTATTGGGTTTTCAAAATGGCCCACTTGCTATGGACAGTTTTCATCGAGACTCCGAGAATAATCGCCACCTCTAATACAACATCGCATCTCTTCAATTTATTCTTGAAATTTGGGCACTGGCCGTCCCAAATTATCGGCCTCTCCCTGAGTAGGCAAATAAATTAAGTATTTTGACTGACTAACTAGCTAACTAACTAACCATCACGCCGTTTCCCCGCAGGGGTAGGCAGAGAGGACGGACCGCCACACAACTCGATCTTGGCACACACTCTTTGCCTCGTTCACATTCATACATCGTCTCATACATGCTCTTCTATTATTCAGACTCTTCACATGGCCCGACTCAAGTATCTGATTCACTTGGTCGTGCCATGTCTTCCTCGGGCGTCCGCGACTTCTTCTACCATAAGTATTTTGATTTTAAGTATTTGAGCTTAAGTATTTTGATTTTCCATAATGCGCACCGTAACCTCAGGACAAACTGCAAACTACAACTGACTGAACAACTGAACACTGAACTGACGATTGTTCCAGAACGTCGGTCGCGGCAAGACAAAAGTCATAAAATAATAATAACAATGCTGTTGATATCGCATCCCGTTCCATATGTTCCCGCGCGGAGAATATTCCAGGCGTTTCTCGATTTCGGTTTCGTTTCCGAAAAATTATATTAATATTTGTTATTATATTATAATTTTATTATTAAATATATTTATTATAATATTATATATAATATTTTAAACTCGTGATTATTTAAGCCCGCTCATTGCTAATAACTTAAAAGTCGTTCGGTTTATTCTTCCATATTATGACCTCACTGCGCGGCTCCTGACAAAAAAATGACCCCCCCCCCCCCCCGCATGCCTTCACCCAGGATGGGATGTTTAAGTTTTGTTTTGGAATGTTTTCCGCCGAACACGGGAAGCTCAAGCACTACAAAAATTGTCAAACATTTATGACCTTGAATGTTGTATGGGACTGTCAAAGCAAAAGTCTGGCGTTTGCACGCGCAATGGACCCGACATAAAACACACATGGCGGAACATTGATAGCGTCTTACCGACATGTAACTCCTGGTTCCAACAAATGAGTTGGCCATGGAATCAATCAGCTGTCCCGACACTCCAAAGTCACAAATCTTAATCTCCCCGTTGCTGTTCACCAGGATGTTGGAGGGCTTCACGTCTCTGTGCATGATGGCATGCTTGTCGCGTAGATAACTCAGGCCTTTTAGTACGGCTGAGGTTATGGTGCCTGGAATATATAAGGTACATAATTGAAAACTAAATTTTTAGAAGTTTATTTACCAACCAATTTTTTGAAGACTTACCTAAAAACCAAGATTAAAGGGTTATTACGACAACATATTTAAAAATTATCGATCTGATTGTATGTATAGTGAAATTGTAAGATGTATCCGATGAAAAAACAACAGCTGTAATGAAGCTAAAGATGATAACTGAGGATGAAAGCATAACTGAATACTGAGACACTAATGTTTGTAAACAATATGAATGTATGACCGGTCAGTGGTTGAGTGGGCATAGCGCTTGGGTCCGTGATCGATTCCTCGGCTGGCTAAGTCCTCTATCACAACACAAGCAACATTTTCGGCTTTCTGTGGTGGTAGTAGGAGATTTTCAAATATTGTTGGGTTATTCGTAACCTGGGAATGTTTGTCTTTCTTTAAAAAAAAAAAAAAAATGTTTTTATTATTTGTTTTTGAGGTGTTGTCATGTTGCACTACCTCCTTCTTTAGCCAACATTTCGCCAAGAAGGACTTACTTGCATATAAGTCCTTCTAGGAAATACATGTGCTTTTATATTGGAAAAATATTCTAGCCCCAGTCAAAGCAAATTTTATTCAAAAAAGTTTGGTACCATTAACCAGAGTAAGGTAGCCCTCATTCGAGGTCGTAAATAAATATCTATTGTTTAACAAGCAGTAGTTGAAATTATGAGCAAAAATTGTCTTATCGTGATTCATTCTAGAAAAATTTCATATTTATAAAATATTGTCTTCAACATGTAATATTTTGACAAATAACCATGCACATTTATTTTTAAATGTTTTAGTTCGTAGTAAACATCCTTTTTAAATGAATAGATCAAATTTGAAATCGTTATAGTGATTTACGTAATTGTGAGAATTATTTCCAGTGCGTAGGATAAAAAACTAATTTAAATATGTAAATACCTAGAATGGACTCAGGAATCTTCCCCGCCTTCTTGAGGATGAGGTCCAGCGAGCCGCCGTCCATGTACTCCATGCAGATGGAGATCTCCCCGTCGCTATAGAAGGCCCCGTAGAAGCCCACGATGTGTGTGAAATTGCACTCGTGCAACACCTTGAGCTCACGGATGATCTGTTTCTTGATGGCCGGCTTCACCTCTAGATGGATCAGTTTGCGCGCCATGATCAACTGCGTTGACTTGTGGCGCACCTTCATCACCACGCCTCCATTGCCCTGACCTAAAAATTTAAAAAATCAAATCGTTTTTCAATTTTTTTCCTTGTAATATCTTTTCCTTTTTATCTAAATTGACTCTCTATTAGCCTCAAGAACTAGAACAAACATAGTTATGGATCCAGAGAGAGTAGAGAACCTCACACAAAATCTTCTGGTATTTACTTACTTTGCGACAAGAAATAGAAAAAGTACAAAAGAGGTTTATCCGTTACTGTTCCCTAAGAGGGAATTTACATAACTTCTATTCCCGAATCCATCCTTGTTCTTAACAGGAATGCTTGATATCAACCTTAGAGAAACCCACCGAAAAATATTTTTAAGAGTTACATTTTTTAACCACTCGGAACATTAGAGCGTCAAAAGACGCAAATATAATAATAGCGGTCAAGACATTAGAGCATCTTTTGACGTCAACGCGCGAGATTTTACAAAAATTGATTTATTTCCATCACTAGTATACAGATTACCATGAAATAAAAAACGGAATATCGATAATGAACAACGCTACGCGTTTGTATTCAAAAATATCTATGGAACATAGAGATTAATTATCTGAGCCGAATGGAACCTCCATCTTGTTTGATTGTCATTTGTTCAAGACATTGTTAGTTTTTTATTCAAATATTTTTGTATGAAATGGTAAAAAAGTGAGGTGACAAAATTGTTTATTATACATTTGCACCACAGAATAAGTATTTTTTTTTTACATAATCTGTGATTTTAGTACCGTTTTCACATAAAACATCGCGTGGGTCATTTTTACAATTTTTTTATGTTTGCATTCTAAATTTTAATATTTACAAATGTTATTATTTATTTGTAATAATACAATTTGAAAGTTTAATTCATAACCTTTTCAAAACAGTTTTTAGAATGAGGCTACATTTCCCAAAACGTGATTTATGAAGCTTTTAGTAAAAATCGTAAATAACACAAATATTATCACGTTTTGACAGTTTTCTAAGGGACACATAATAAACAAAACGTCTATTTCTGAGAGGTTAAAGTTAACCTCTGGAACTATACTTATTCCACCTATGTTGAAAGAGGTTAAGTTATATGTGAATAACAGGAATACATTTGGGAGATCCCTGCCTATCAGAACGCGCCAATCAACAGAGCAACTTTATTATACGATAATGACATTTATTATACGATTCTGCATTGACCGTCGCCATTTTTAGTGTCGCTTGCAGAGAGTACAGCAACTATCTTTTGAAGCACGTCACAAAATAGTAAAACTGCCCCATGATCTTTTTATACTTAGATGTACCTCAAATTTGTTCTCAGTAATATAATGGTGTATAACTGTTTGTATTCTCAGTAATATATCGATGTATAACTGTTTTACAGAGAACATGAAAAAAAGGGGGAAATTCTTGAGATGCCATGTGGAAAAAGTGGAAAAACACGCCTAATAATAAAAAATATGAAATCGCATTAAAAAAATATAGAAATAAACTTAATAAACAAATATTAAACACAAAAAAGATATACTATAATAACAAATTTAATCACTGTTTCAAGGACATTAAAAAAACATGGAATGAAATACAGTGAAACCCTCTTAAGACGTTTTCCAAGGGACCGGAAAAAACAAACTTCTTAAGCAGGAAAACCTTATGTGTGGGAAAAATTGGACCAATATTGAGCCAAGGGACCGAAAAAAACAAACTTCTTAAGCCACGAAACGTCTTAAGAGAGAACTTATTAAGAGGGTTTTACTGTAAATACAATTTTTGGTAGGAAAAATAAATCTGGTTGCGATGAAGTCATATCTAAATATTTCCTAAAGTCTCAATCTACTGATGCAGTGGCAGAAAATTTCGCTAACTTTTTTGATGAAGGAGTTAATAAGTTATTGCATGAATGTGATTTCAGAGCGTCTGAACACTTACAAGAATCCCTACCGCATTCAATGTACTTACCTAGAGCTAATGTTAAGCAAATTGAACACATTATCGGAGGTATGAAAAATTCCAAGTCACCGGGCATAGATCTAATTCGTATGTTTGATTTAAAAAAACATGTCAAATTACTTAGCCCTGTAATTACCCACTTTATCAACAGAATAATTGATACGAGCCTCATTCCTGATGAACTAAAATATAGCACTGTAAGGCCTATTTACAAAAATGGAGATCACTCCGAAATTAACAATTACAGGCCAATTTCCATTCTACCGGCACTAGAAAAAATTTTAGAAAAATATATTTCGATAAATTTAGATAAATATTTAAATAAAATGAGTATAATAGATGAATGCCAGAACGGGTTCCAGAAAAAAAAAGTTGTGATAAATTGCTGGAAAAGTTTTCTGATTTTATAAATTCACAGCTTAATTTAAAAAAACATGTACTGGTGCTTTTTATTGACTACTCAAAAGCTTTTGATACTCTCAGCCATATACAATTAATTAAGGTACTTGAAAACATTGGAATCCGAAACTCCTCTCATTTTTTAAAAACTACTTAACAAATAGAAAAATTAATGTGAAGATTTTAAATGTAATGAGTAAAGCAAGATATGTTAAATCAGGAGTACCGCAAGGATCAATTTTAGGTCCAAAATTGTACATTATATATGTTATTGCTATGTCAAAACTCTTTAAAAAAGCCTTTAGATTCATTTTTGCTGACGACACTGCACTTGTACTATCCAATGAAAATCCTATCATAGCTATTCAACAATTACAAAGTGACTTTAACGAGCTACTTAAATGGGCTCATGATGTTGGATTAATTATAAATGCTAAAAAAACCAAATGTATGTATATAAGATCACCAAGCCTGGGAATATGGAATATACCCAAAATAATTGCTCATAATTCTGAATGTATTCATAAAAAAATTGAAAATATTTGCTACTGTGAAAAAATTGACTTTACTAACGAATATACTTATCTGGGACTAATAGTAGATAATACATTTAAATGGGATAAACAAGTGGCTAAAATTTGTAACCAGCTCCGATCTTTTGCAAGTAATTTTTATAAATTGAAATTTATTTTGCCCCATTGTACTCTTAAAATTATTTATTTTTTTATGGTCGAATCCATCCTTAGATATGGCATACGAACTTGGGGGCATACAAGCAATATTTATATTAAATATATACAAAATTTACAAATTGCTATAATAAAAAAAATTGTACCACCGAATATTTACAGACAAAGAAGTAATCTAAAACTACTATATGGTTCTGAGAGCCTACTTCCAATAAAGGGTCTTCTTTGGTACATTATTATAATGGATAATGAGGGAGATAGCAAATACAAAAAGCAACTGGTGTATAATCATACAAGATTCACTGAAAATAAGGGCCTCATTACTCCAAGAGTAACAAATAAGTATGGAAGCCGAACGCTTAAATACTTAATACCAGAGATTTTCAATAAATTCAATAATTTTTTTAAACCTCAGAATAATGAGAGACCCTGCCCCAAAAACTTGGCTAATAAGCGATGAATCAATGTATCTCTGAACATTATAATTATTGATGTATCCCTGAACATCTCAACGTACCTGCCTAAATAATTTGTATATAGGTAGGTACATTGAGATATATTATTTTGTGATATTGTTTATTGTATAATATTGTGTTATAAATGTATTAAAAATTAAAAAAATTATATATATTATTTTGTAGAACCTACAGACAAGCCGTCATGTGTGACAGCTTTGTGGGACTGCATAAAACTTGTATTTTAAAAATGTATTTTCTTGTATTAAATAAATAATAAAAATAAAAAAAATAAAAATAAAAAGTCATTCAGAGAATTGACGTGATCTTTTTTATTTCTTCAATTATGGAGGACTGGCTAGAAAAGGATTGAATTGAATTTGAAATCTGAACATCGGAGGAATTAATCAGTTCTTACCAAGTTCGCCGAGTTTCTCAAAATCATCATCGCTCAGTTCGCCGATCTTCTCCTTCTGGCAGAGGAAGACCTCGATGCGCCGCCGCTGCGTGTCGTCCATCTCAATCTGCTCCAGGCGCTCCGTCAGGGCTTCGATGCTCGTCTTGGACTTGCCCGCCAGTCCCGGGGTTCGGCGCTCCGAAATCCTGATTCCAATTCAAAAACAGATTAGAACATCATAAACAAACTGCGAGGGTCAGTCAAAAACTATTGCCTCCTATTTTTTTCTACTTAAATAAAGTTAGTTAAGTGAAAATTTTGAAATTGGTGCTATTCCTCAAACCTTCTTCTACAATCTACTGTAGTAGTAACTTTCACGTGGCAGCACTGCAGTCGCTTGCAAAATGGCCGACATCGATGTTCGTATTAGACAGCGTTCTGTGATTGAATTCTTGAATGCAGAAGGTGAAACGTTCATTCGCATTGACTGAAAAATGTGTATGGTAATGTAACAGTGGATGTCAGCCTGTTCAACGATGGGTTCGTCGCTGTAACGAAGCTGAAGGACAAACACTGTTGGCTGACGAAAAGCAGAGCGGCATGACAATGCAAGTCATCAATCGTCGCACCACTGAAGAGATTGTGAGAATTGGATGGGTAGTCTTGCCTCATCCTCCATACAACCTTGACCTGGCGTCATCAGATTTCACCTTAAACTCGATTGCGATGATTTCTGCATCAACATCAGGTCGGCATTAAAATTTGAGGTAATTATCGGTTCGGACTGGACACGCTTATTACGAATAATTTTTAGAAAAAAACTTCAGATTCGCCTTAATTACTATAAAAGGAAACTTTTTGGCTTGGGGGCGGCGGAAAATAATGCATTTTAATTTTCAATTTATAATTTAATTTTAATTTTCAGAAGAAGTAATAGAAATATCCAAATATTATTATAGAAACACACTACTCGTTATTATTTGTATGAGGACGGTAATAAAATAAGAGCATTAGGAAAGTATAACACAAAACCAGGGTAATTTTCATTAATACTATTTGAACTATGGAGTATCTTGGAGTTTTTTTTGGTAATTCTTCGGAACAAACTTCAACGGTTAATACGCACTTTTTTTTATAAAACTTTTAGATTCTTCTTAATTACCATAAAAGACAACTATTTGCATTGGGGGCGGTTGAAAATGTTACATTTTTAATTTTAGTTACATAAATTGAAAATTTGCTTTCACTGTCAAATCACTCTGTTTGCAATATTATTGTTATTATATGTTGGTATTACTGATATTTTACATTGCACTGGCTGTATAAGTAACGAGTGGCTAGAAAATTAGTTATACCACCAATTTGTGTGAATTAGGTAAGCACTAATTTGGTTAGAAACATTGTTTGGAATACAAACTAGATAAATCCTGGGTTGTTTTTTTTAAAGAATTGACGTTTAACGATTTTTTCTTTTGAATCACAAACCATGTTACACAAACCTAGCGTAGCCGCTAAACTACTTGAAAACTGGGATGTTTTCACACCCCCCGCCTCCTTTAGGTACTATTTAATATAAAAAAAGTGAAAATCAATGGTTTCTAGCCGTAGGTTTTTTCGGTTACGCGCCTTTGAATATATTGCCATGAAGTCGGTTATGGTATGATGTAGCCTTCCATATAGTATCAGTAATACCAACATAATAAAATGACAATAATCATTACAAATTGCATATGGTTAAGCGTTGTGTCTAAATACGAAAGCAAATTTTCAATTTACGTAACTAAAATTAAAAATGTAACATTTTCAACCTCCTCCAGTGCAAATAGTTGTCTTTTATGGTAATTAAGACGAATCTAAAGGTTTTATATAAAAAAAGTGCGTATTAACCGTTGACGTTTGTTCCGAATATTTACCTTTTTTTTTTATTGGAATCACATCCTGGAATAAAACATTATTATCGAATGTTATTAATAGGGTAATATCTGCGCGGTTGAATTTCAGAACCCGGCTTCGAGTGCTTGTCTGACGCCTAGCCATATGCGCAGTGCCAGAAATAACATCTGTGTACGTGAAATTTCAAACAAAACAACTTTCGTAATTTGGTTTCGAATTCAAGAATTCGTCTCAAGATATCGCCACTTCCGTCAGCAGATCGCATGGGGACGTACCCCCCCTAGGTATAAGTACTACGAATTTGTGAATTTGAGCATCTCGTCGGATATGGAAAGATTGATGGTAATAGTTGTGAAAATAGTATCAAACGGCTATGTATTACATATGACGTCATTGCTTGTCCCGGTTACACGGTGACTATACATCACTGGATGACAGTGGATCCAAGGAACGGGCTATTTTTTAACCAGTTCCTATCGGATTTATAAAATGGTCACCAACACTAACTGGGCGAAGCCGAAACATAAACCGCCCGCAGGACCTAGCAGAAGAAACCTGCGGAGCAGGTTTTTAACTGCTAGTTATTATTAATTTACCAAAGAAGTAGGCATCTCTACACTACCACCAATTGGACTGAGCCAGCCGAGGAATTGAACTCACGATACCTGGGTGGGAACCAAAAGCAATGGCAACTCTATATTAAAGAGTATTCCAATTAAGCAATATTGAAACAAATTACATTTTAGAAAATCACACAAAAAAAAAAGTTGTATTAATTGAGAAAAACATAATATGGTTGAAATTGTGGCCAGAAATTTCATTTGTTCTTGCTCGCCGAGATATTAAGGTTTGTCAAGTTGCTCTCTTCCAGACACCCTGACAAGATAAGCTGACTGATATCATTACTAAAAAATACTGATATACCCAATGACATTAATACTGGACGAGGGGTAGAAATCTCAAAGTGGGAAACCAAACACAAGACGATTGTAGCTGTCTCTATTTCTAGTACTTTAGTACTAAACTGCTACGCGTCGAGTGAGGTTGTGTCTTACCAGTAAGTAAATTGCATTGCAAAGCGCCAAAATGCCCTCCTGTGTGATGAGAAAATGCTTCAATTACATGGCAAATAGTCATAAAGGCGAATGAATAACACTTCATTTGTAAGTACACGCAAATTACTTATTATTATCAATTATTATAATTATTACAATTAATTTTATAATAATACGTCATTGTATTCTTTACCCTTCCCTGTCCATTGTGTAACCGAGTGAGAGTATCTTGTTATCTCAGTCACACCCATAGGTCACACCCGTGATGTGAAAGCAGTATTCGGCGGCAGCAGTAAGCCGCCCTACCATATATCTATGACATTCACACACGTACATTCTTTGATTGTCTATCTTTATCACACAGGAATAAAGTTTTGAATTTAGAAAACATACTGAAAACCGCTGAAAACAAAAGAGTGTTGCTTGCTTTCCACATTATATTGCGAGTATATTGCAAGAGTGATCGCCAACGTCGGGGGGACCTGATAAGGCACATAAAGAAGAAGATGTGAGACTATGGCGAGTCTATTTACATAACGTCATTGGATATACCTGGCCTAATAAAGAATACAATTTGATAAAATGGAAAACGTCAATCACTTGTCAGTGTAGTTACATTGAATTTTGGAGAAAAACAACAAAAAAATAATGTAACATATGAACAAGGAGGAAATTCAAATAAGAATGATTGTTTTTGTTTTAAAAACCATAAAAAATTTATCATTTTACTGCATCCAAGATTATTTAGCAAAAAACTAGCATATATTTACTTAAATTATATTCATTAAATTATTTATTACTTAACATAACAATATTATTGTGTTAAGGTAATGCAGACTAAATAATATAATATTGCGACGCAGTATGGTAAGTATTCAACTTCAATATTGATAAATTAAATAAATCTTACTTAAATATTATATCGAAAAAATTAAAAGTAAAAAATAACAGAAATTGTGCAAATTAATCTAATTGTTGCTAATTCGTAAATTAACCCGGCAAGATGGCGATATTCAAAGTTGTGAAAAGCGATGGCAATAAGTATTACTCACAGGAAATGGAAATGATACCGGCACTAAATGTTTATAGAATGACTTACTCGGGAATGACGGAGGACTTGAATTGGGGAGTTGTATTTGAAGGTGTAACAGGCAAAGCGGCGTCTATCGACCCCGGAGGCAATGTCAGATTCAACTTATTCTTTGACATTTTACTCATCTTGAAGATTTCACTGATGTTGCAGCGGGAAAAGAAAATAAAATTATCGGTCGCACATCTGGTATAGTTCAATAGCGCGTCGAAAAAGCACTGCCGCTCATTTAATATCCATATTTTAGGGCAATATTCATACAAATACGAAATCGAATACAAAATGAAAATGACAGCTGCTGGCTTGCGGTAGCTACAATTTGATATTTGAGTAGAAATAAATGACTTCTATGTTTTCACCAATTTGACGCTTTCTTTCGTATTTTTTTGTGTTCTAATGTAGGCTTTAAAATCCTATAATTAAGATCTGTTTTAGCTCAGCAATTTTAATAGTAAGATAAAGGCATTTCGTAGACATAAATTTTCTATCCTTCTAATTTCGAATTGGCAACATTGATATAAACGTCAAATTTGAAGATTGTTGTTTTCGTTCCGTCAGGACTCGTAATGTGGGAACTCATCATTTGAATTTCCAAAACAAACTTATTCATCTTATGATAATTCATCATAGTAATCATTCACAAGTAATCTCATATCATAGTAACAAATTCATTTATGATAGTAACCATCCAGAAGAAACATACAAGCCTACAATACACGACATTTTTTTTCAGCCCGATGCCAATTAGAGACCAAAGTAGGGATGGACGATATACATCGATGTATTGTAAACACTCGATGTATTTTAACGATGCATCGTATTGAAGCGATGTATTGTCAATACTTCAACATCGAATATACATCGATGTTTTTTATTCGATGCATCGAATACGCTAACTTTTTTTTGTGTCTATGAATGACCATAAATAAACCAATCCCAGTAAAACCAACACTACGACTGCAGTGTTTCACGTCGTTTCGTAATCAGTTCGGCCAATACAATAAAACCAAAATAACAATATGGCCGACAGAGTTTCCGCTGCATGCCGTATTTATTTATGTTCTGCTGTGTAAAGTGTAAACATTAGTTCATTTATGGTGTAAACAGTAAACACATTAGTTCATTTATGTGTGTAAATTAGAATACGAGTCAACTTATATACGAGTGTTTGCTTCGATTTATGAACAGGTGTGTGTATTAAATAGAATAATTGGTAATTATCGGTTCGGACTGGACACGCTTATTACGAATAATTTTTAGAAAAAAACTTCAGATTCGCCTTAATTACTATAAAAGGAAACTCTTTGGCTTGGGGGCGGCGGAAAATAATGCATTTTAATTTTCAATTGCGTAAAATTAAAACTCACTTCGCGAACCGATCGGTGACTGTCAGCGGCCATTAGGCACGTCGCTTTTATGTTGGTATCACTGATACATTGCAAAGAACTAACATTTGTTTTTATTTCACAGACAATCAATCATAATTACACAAACCCGCTAGACAAACCCTGCTTTGCCAAACAAACCATTCAAAACCTGGGATGTTTTTTATAGTTTGATGACATGCAGCTTTCGTAGTTTAACCGTGTTTTTACGTATCCCACGAAGTTGGCCACAGAAGTATTCAGTTATTTGCAATGTATCAGGGATACCAACATAACAGTGACGTACCTGATAGCCGCGATTTGACATCGTGTAGATTCGCGAAGTGAATTTTAATTTACGCAATTGAAAATTAAAATGCATTATTTTCCGCCGCCCCCAAGCCAAAAAGTTTCCTTTTATAGTAATTAAGGCGAATCTAAAGTTTTTTTCTAAAAAATTATTTGTAATAAGCGTGTCCAGTCCCAACCAATATTTACCATACTTTTAAAGTATTTTTAATTGTTTTAATGAAAATAAATATACAAAATTCAATACTAATAAACTATAAAGACCAACATATTAAATTACAATATAATATTACACTAAAATATTGACATCAGCGATGAGAGATAGCCTCGTATCGTTCGCCCAGTACAGGTGAAATGTCAGATACTTGAGGATACCCATCAGCGGTGGATTTGAAAATGCCATATCGCAGTGAGAATCCAAAGGCTCGTGATCCTTCTTAATCCACCGGAGATCTGCTCTCCGTCCATGGGAAGTTGTGGCGTCAACGGGCTGTCTTTGGGGCACGATGCAGGACTCTGGCTGTTGCCTCTCTTCCAAACTCTATAATTGAAAACATAATACTTTCATTTAAAACCCAGCTACGTTTTTAGCGAAAACAAAATGAAAAAGCAGTGTTTTTGAATGGAAATCATATTTATCTATCAGATTAGACATGTATATACAGTATAATAATTATTTTCAACAGAAAAATTCTATATCTTACCTGTAATGTTATGCAGAAATCCCCGATAAGTCAAACTGTCAAACCGTTGAATGCTGTCAGACGCCTTTTGACTGTGCTGCCAGTATGCGATTTGTTATATTCCAACAAGCGATACACAAAATACGGGGCTGTTTGTTTCAGAAAAGCGTATTTGATGAATAATAAGCGCGTAATTATTTGAATAATTTGCATGCTTACATTGTTTCAAAGTTCGACTCCCCCCCCCCCCCCCCCCGACGTGGGTTTTGATTTGTACCACCGAATGTAGGAAATTTCACATCAGAAATACATCGATGCATCGGAAAACATCGATGTATTTCTCAATACATCGTATTAACATCGATGCAACCGTTCGATGCATTACATCGGAAAAAACATCGATGTATTTTTTCAATGTCCATCCCTAGACCAAAGTCAACATTTTTCGCTTTACGCGATCGCTATTTTCATCTCTATTTTCATATCTATTCTTATAGTACATACCAAACTTTAAGCCGGACTGACGTTATTCAAAAATTAGGGTAAAAAAAATGCCATGCCCTCCACCAACGTCTTTCTCTGTGGCACGTATTTGTATTTCAATTTGGAAGGCGGGTATGGGGTATACCGCCGCCCCAGGAACCATTTAGTGCAGGTGTGGCGAACCTTGGGCACGCGTGCACGTTTGATAATTTGGATGGCACACGAAAGATTTCCAAGTTTCAATTTTTTTTTTAATTTTCAAGTTTAAAAAATAATTTTTTTGATTAAATAATCCGTGAATTATTAATTTATTCCGTTTCATTAATTATTAAATGATTCTAAAGATTAATGACAATCGTTTACTATTTTATCATGGAACCTTATGATTAGCTTATTAGATTTAATTATGATTCTTGTAACAAAATTGATGAATTTGATATCTGTACGCGGATTAAACAAACGAAAATTTTAGAATTTTTAAATGAGGTGAACTCAGTATATAATGGCTTACTAATGTACAACAATGTGCTGAGTGTTAGAAGTTAGCTTTTTTTAAATGAGAATCTCATTGAAAAATGTTAGGAGTTACTAGACGCCAAATGGCTTTCAAAATTAATATTTTTTACTGATTTGTGCTTAGGTACATTTAAATGAATTTAATATTAAATTGCAAGGTGTAAACAAAACAATTATTATATTAGAATAAGTTAACAATAATAATCAAAACGAAAATATGAAAGAGAACAAGACACAGAAAAAGACAATGGTCGCAACTGGGACTCGAACCCAGACCTCTCTGTCTAACCGGGATGAGCGCTATTGCCACCTTCTGTCAAAACGTCATAATTGTCAATCTCATATTTTAAAATTTTAGAATTACATTATTATCAAACAATTATTGTTATGTTTGATTTAATCAAAGCATTTCAAGCTCAATTACATTTTTTTGATCGTGACGTATCTAACACCTTCAAATATTTCCCAAATACAAAAAAAAACTTTTTGCAGAAGAAATGCCACATCAAAAAGAATTTTCTGTAGTTATTCGATCGATAAAATCAACAAGTTTCCTTCAAGATTCATAGGCCACTTGCATGGATTTCATAACGACTTGGAAAAAATCCTGTGGATAGATTTTTTTACTAAGATTTTAAGAAATGTTTAGTTTTTCTTATTTTTAAATAAATAAATCCATTATTTGAGCTCGTGACGTCACTACATGAAAATGTCCCGTCTCCGATTATGTTCCGTTAATTTTGTAGAATTCCACACAATTTTTTTTTTATATGGCAACACTTTGATTTCCGGCGAATTTTTGAATTTGCGTTTAATAGATTTATTGTTTGTTCTATGCGAACTTATCCTTTGGTTTGATTTTTTTAATAAAGATGGCGGTGTTTTTGTTTATTTATTTATTTATTTGTAAGAAACAAACAGCTTTTACATAACACATATACAGTGATAAATATATAATTGAACTGGAGTCAAGCCACAGAGGTTTCTTATACTAAAGTACATCGGAAACAAAGTTTTATTATATTATAATTAATTTTGGGTTATAGGAAGAGGAGTGGAAGAGGAATATAGGAAAAGGATAGGAGATGCTCACGATATATTCTCATATTAATAATCGATCGTACGCGTTACTTCATATCGATATTTCTTAAGGTTTTTACTAAAAATGTCAATGCTGTGAAATTTTGTATTATATTGTGCACATACCCGAGGAATTGGGGAGTTTTTTCTAATGTTTGTTCTACAAGAGGGTAAATAAAATAAATCAGATTGCCGGGTTGATCTTGACGGAATATGAAAATTTATTAAATTGGTAAGTTCTGGCGAGTCCAGGCCATTGTTTAGAATTTTAAACAATAGGATTTGATCAAAAATTAGACGTCGTGTTTGGAGGGATTTGAAATTGTGAAATTTAATGGATTCGGTATAATTTGAGAAGTGTAATTTGAATTTATAATTTAAGTGTTTAAAATTTTTTTTTTTGAATTCTTTCTATTCTTTCAATATGGGCTTGGTATAAAGGAGTCCAGATCGGTGTACAGTGTTCCAAGTGCGGGCGAATATATGAGGTGTAAAGGGAATATAGAGTGTTTATGTTGTGGAAGGGTTTTGCTATACGAATTATAAATCCCAGCATTTTATTGGCTTTGTTAATTATTTCATAAGTGTGTTGGATAAAGTTTAATTTGACATCTATTGTTACCCCAAGGTCCCTGATATATTTTACTTCATTGATATGTGTGCCGTTCAGTGTGTATACAAAGGAAATTATATTTTTATTAGGTGTAAATGTTAATTTATTGCACTTTGAGATGTTAAAAACAAGTTTGTTTAATTCGCAATAGACAAAAAGACGATTGAGGTCTTCTTGGAGTTTAATGCAGTCATTCTTCTTCTTCTTTATGTGCCTTATCAGGTCCCCCCGACGTTGGCGATCACTCTTGAAAAGGTCTCTCTGTCTTGCGCTGCCCGGAATAGCTCCTCCACAGTTCTAATGCCGGTCCACTCTCGTATATTTCGCAGCCAAGACATTTGTCTCCTACCAGGCCCTGGGCGACCCTCTATCTTGCCTTTCAATATTAAATGGAGCAAGTGATACTTCTCCCCTCGAAGTATATGACCCAGATATGAAATTTTCTTGATTTTAATTAATGTAAGCACCCTATCTGCTCTAGCCCGCCTGAGAATTTCTATGTTGGTGATCATGTCGGTCCATGGGACCTTGAGCATTCTCCGGTGAAGCCACATTTCGAAAGCCTCTAACCTGTTCATGGTATTTATTTTCAAGGTCCATGTTTCACAACCATACAGCAAGACCGACCACACATAACATTTTAGCATTCTCTGCCTTAGTTTTAAGCATATATTGTCATTGCAGAAGAGGGATTTCATTTTTAGGCAGTCATTGATTGATTTAATAACTAAGTATATTTTTTTATCATCTGCATATGCTAGGTAATTAGCATGTAAAAAACATTTGTAAATACCATATATATACACATTAAATAATAATGGGCCTAAATGAGAACCTTGAGGTACACCGGAGAACACAGAAGAGAAGCTGGACTTTGTTCCCCCAATTGAGACACTTTGAAGTCTACTCCAAAGGTATGAAGTGAGCCACTGGAGTAAGTCACCATGGATGCCTAACTGTTTTAATTTTTGAATAAGGATGAAATGGTTTACCTTATCGAAGGCCTTAGAGTAATCAGTGTAGATTACATCTACTTGGTTTCTTTTGTCCATATTGCTCGTTAAATATTCCGTAAAATTTATTAAGTTTGTTAGTACTGATCTCTTTTGAAGAAATCCGTGTTGTTGGTTTTGTATATTGCGAACAATTATTGTGTAAATTTGATCGTAGACAACACGTTCAAAAAGTTTACTAAATACCGTGAGTATCGAGATTGGGCGGTAGTTTTCAATGTTAATTTTTGAGCCTTGTTTATAAATAGGGATTATAATTGCTTCTTTAAACTTTGTTGGAAATTTACCTTCTTTTAGTGACATTACAAATATGTTAGTTAAAGGGTAAGAAAGAGTTTTGGAACATTTTTTGACAAAATATGGCGAGATACCGTCACCACCAGCAAGCACCCTTACTAACATCTAAACTATTCAGGTATTTATTGATCATTAGATTGTCAATATTTATGTTACCAATCGAGGAATGATTATTTATAAACGTAGAGCTATCAAGTGTGCTGGTATTGTTCATGCTCATATCGCTTACGTAGGTGGACTGAAAGTGTTTAGAGAATAATTCACATACTTGATGAGCGCCGGTGCCAGACTCGTCTTTAAGGTGCATGATTTGTGGGATGCCGGTTGTTTTACTTTTGTTTTTAGCGTAATTCCAGAGTTGTTTATTATTATTCTGAATATTAGATTCAACCGAACTTATATATTGATTATAGCAATGCTTCTGTAGGTGTTTTTGTTGTGTACGTTTGATAGTGAACTCTATGTAATCTATTGAATTATTATAGGATTTCCATTTTTTATGAAGTTTTTGTTTTTCTTTAATAATTTTGATTAGAGGAGCTGAATACCAATTTTTTCTTTTTGACGATGCGTTTGGGGACAAATTGGTTGATGGTATTATTTAAGATGTTATAAAAGGAATCAACTACTTCGTCAACGTTCGCATTTTCCTTAGTAAAAGACCAGTCTATCGTTGACAGATGTTGGTTGATTAATTCATAGTCGGCTTTTTCAAACAAGCATAGTACTTTAGGAGGAGCGTTGATAATTGGGAGCGTATCGATTTGTACAGTAATTTGAAGCGACGGGTGGTTTGAGTCTTCACTGACAAGAGGATTGCATGCACGAGATACATGGCATTCCTCACTACACATGATTAAATCTAGGATTCGGTTATTAGAATTTTTTATGTGATTATATTGTTTTAATTCGGAGTAATAAGTTGTGTCAGTGAGTGAGGAACTAATTGTATTTAAGTTTGTAGGTGTCAAGTGTGAATCATGCATTTCCCATATTATCGTAGGCATATTAAAGTCTCCAATTACAAGTAAATTTTTTTACAGATGTTATGAAGAGAACCCCGTACAATTAATTGCTATTCGTGTGGAAAACGTTATTTTTTTTAAAATGATTTTCGCCTATGTATTTATCGTTTTTTCGCACACATAAAATTATGTTCCGTATTTCCGGTTTATAAAAAATGGTCTGATTTTTCGGATTGAAATTTTCAAAAAATCGCTAGGGTTTCAAAAATACGATAAAAAAAAAAAAAAAATACGGAATGTCTTAGAATATTGCCTTAACCAGAAAAAATTTTTAAAAAATGTGATGCAAGTGGCCTATTCAGGAGATTTGAAAAGATATTAAAATTTATTAAATATTAAGACACATTATCAGCAGATGACCTCAATTTGGAGATTTTCGAGTGGCTAAATTTAGAAGATTTTGAAATAATGCAATTTATCCAATCGAGTTCAGATGGACAAATGTTGACGAATGAGAATGAAATCAAAGAGAGATGGATGAAATATTTCGAGGAAGTCTTCGAAAGTAACCCGAGTGGTTGTGATCCCAGCGGTGAATCGGTTATGAACGATGATGGAGTGAATGTTACCGAAATCAGTATGGATGAAATAAAAAGATCAATTAAATGCATGAAGAGTGGCAAGGCTGTGGGTTTCGACAATATTGCTGCCGAATACTGCCGATAGTCGTATTATTCTAACATGGCTGTGCAGACTTTTTAACCAATGTTTAAAGGAGGGTTATACGCCATTAGATTGGAGAAGGGCTGTAATCATGCCATTATACAAAGGTAAAGGGTCACGTATGGAATGTGGGAATCATAGGGCTATTAGCCTTCTAAGTTCAGTGGGCAAGCTGTATGGTAGAATATTGATTGAAAGGGTAAGAATGGAAACAAAAGATAAAATATGGGATGTGCAAGGTGCTTTTATGAGTGGAAGGGGGTGCATGGACCAGATTTTCTCATTGCGCATGCTCACTGAGAAGTTTCTTGCAAAAAACCAGAAACTCTTCTGTGCCTTTGTAGATCTACAAAAAGCGTACGACCGAGTTGACAGGAAAAGCCTATGGAAGGTGTTGTCCAAGTACGGAGTGAATACGAAGCTCATTCAGGCAATTGCGTCGCTATATAAGGGAAGCGTTGCATGTGTTAGGGTGAACGGCGATTTTACGGAGTGGTTTGACATCACAAAAGGTGTTAAACAAGGCTGCGTAATGTCACCGTGGTTATTCAATCTATACATGGATAATTGTATGCAAGAATTGAAAGAGATGGGATTGGGCGCAAAATTGAGTAATCTGGAAGTATGTTGCCTTTTGTATGCTGATGATGCGGTGCTAATTTCTAGCAGTATGGAAGATCTACAGTCTCTCGTGTCTAGGATGAACGAAGTATGTATGAAGAATGAGTTAATGATGAATGTAAGTAAGTCTAAAGTCATGGTGTTTGAAAGAGAGAGTACGAAAACAGTATGCAATATAGTTGTGAATGATGAATACTTGGAGCAGGTGGATGAGTTTGTGTATCTGGGTAGTATGTTTACGAAATATGGGAAGGCTGATAGAGATATTGAAAGAAGGGTGAATGCCGGTAACTCCATTAATGGAGGACTGAATGCCGTTGGCGGTAATAAAAAACTGTCCAAAGACGCGAAACTAGCCGTCCATAATGGAGTGCTGGTACCTACCCTGATGTATGGCAGTGAGGCATGGAACTGGCAGAGGAAGGATGAAAGCAGACTGAATGCTGTAGAAATGAGATCCCTGAGGCGAATGTGTGGTAAAACCATGTACGATCGTGAGAGAAACGTGGATATCCGCAAAGAATGCAAGGCTGACGTAAGCGTGATGTGTAAGATTAAGAAAGGGACTCTCCGATGGTTTGGGCATGTAGAGCGAATGAACGAGGAAAGGAGTGTAAGGAGAATATATGATGCAAATGTGAATGGTAGAAGAAGTCGGGGACGCCCGAGGAAGACATGGCACGACCAAGTGAATCAGATACTTGAGTCGGGCCATGTGAAGAGTCGGAATAATAGAAGAGCATGTATGAGACGATGTATGAATGTGAACGAGGCAAAGAGTGTGTGCCAAGATCGAGTTGTGTGGCGGTCCGTCCTCTCTGCCTACCCCTGCGGGGAAACGGCGTGATGGTTAGTTAGTTAGTTAGTTAGAGTTCAATATGGAAAAAAAATTATTGATATGTGAAATGATTTGGAAGTAATTGAAAGTGATCGAATAACGAACATAAATAATAAAAATGCAGAAGAAGAAATAACGAGAACTTGGAAAGTCATTCCAGAAATCTTACATAATAGTGATTTTAAAAAACTAGCGAGAGCAATATTATCAATTTTTTGTTCTACATATTATGCTTGTGAGTCATTATTTTCCGAAATGAATTTTATAAAATGTAATTCAAGAACGAGAATGACTGATGAATTCAGTTTTTTTTTTTTTTTTTTTATAAGCAGAGAAATACATTTTTTTACAGTTTGAAGTACTTACAATTTATTTTAGAATTATTTTTTTGGTATATACCACCTCACTAGGCTGAGCATGTTCCGAGGTGACAGGAATTTAATTAAATTTTTATTACTTTATCTTGTAGGATAAAATTAAATTAATTTGCATTTGAAAAGATAAATTGAATGAAGGGAGAATAAAAAGAAGAGAAAAACAGAAGTAATGAGAAATATAACAAATAAGAATTAAAATATAGAATAATTATTTAAGAATAATAAGAAATACAAAAAAATAAAAATAAATATTATTATTTGATAGGAAAAGAGAAAGATACAGGCGTTTAGTTTGTTGTTATTTTGTATAAGTTATCTGCCCGCAGTATACAATGCCTTTGTTGAATATCCACGTATAAATTTTGGTTTTTAGATTAACATTTTTTGTCATATGAATATCTTTAATATCTGTTTCAATTAAATTTAAAAATTTTGGAGCCAAATTATGGTAATGTCTTTGTCCATAGGTAGTATTTGTCTTTGGAGTCATGTGTTGGTGTCTATGTCTTGTGTCGTAATTATGTTGTGCAGTGTGCAGTATGATGGTTTAGTTTGTCTTTTTGGTAATGTATAGTTGTTCGTATATAATACTAAAAGTGACGAAATATGAACAAAATATTAAGAATTTGTCATCGAATGTACAACAGCAAAAATCTCATTGGTAAATAACTAATGCGTATATTTATTGATTACGACTTTATTTTTATGAAACTATATTGTAATTTCTAAGCTTGTAAAAAAATTCGGAAAAAATCTTTTATTTTATTTTATCTAATTTATTACTTTTTTTCTGCTTGGGCACGCCACACAATCGAGAAATAATATTTAAGGATTTTTGGCATGCAGACCCAAAAAGGTTCGCCACACCTGATTTAGTGGATAACCATCACCCCTGCCATAGGTCACCCCAAATGATTCGTGTTGATGACTTAGCAGATGTGCCCGGGTTCATGGGGCGAGGTTTGTCTAGGTCTTGGCGGTGGATGTATTTGCCCACCTACTGCGTGGTGGGCCGTATCGGGAGAGACTGATTGAGGGAGACCTTGGGACTTCTCTAGCCGGACTCTCTAGACCCATGGCCTTCCACAGCAGTGGTATTGATGGATTCGTACTTGCGACACCTCTGGACACACTGACCCTCAGATTCTTACCCACCCCTCATACTTTTTTCCTTTCAGGACTTCCTCTCCTTCCTTTTCCAAAAAAACCCTCCATACAGCAACCTTAAAGATGATATAGGGCCCGAGGGAAATTGTTTTCTTCAGGGCAAGTTGAACTATTGTAAAAAAAAATATGTTTTTACCCATATTTCTCTTTCGCTTACGTTCATTGTAAAGCCAGTAACTGTGCAAGAATGAATCTTACCATGTTCAGGCCGGTCTTAAAGTTTGGTGTGTACTATATATACAACTGCATAATTCTTACATGAATTAGATGCGGTCGTCATATGTGCATTACCTAAAATGTCCTCTACATATCGTCAGCATTGTGCAATTAGAGAACAGAACAATACAGATGAGCAATGATATCCCTTATGTTTATTTAGAAGTAGATTAACTACCTTCACTATTGTAAATTTAAAATGTATGTAAGATTTGTTATGTTATGAGGTGATTCATTTCCAGTTACACTGTCAAAAGGGAATAGAAATAAATAAAAACATATGTAAACATATAGGTACATTTTTATTGTATTGTTGATAAAATTATCATATTACAAACTACAATAAGGCAACTAAATTTAATTACGTATAAATTACTTTTCAAATTAAATAAAAAATTACATCCTGATTAATCACATGATGGAATGTTAAAATTTGTAATGGTTTTTTCCTCCCAATATTCGGGCAAAGGTTAACACCAGTTATGTTTAAATTGAATTCTCAAGTGCAGGGCATAAAACTAATATTTAGTGATGAAATATCTATACTACATTTCATTATATTTTAAGCCCTTATAATGAATTCATTTATTCTTTAGTCCATAAATAGAAAAAGTAAATTAAAATTTCATCGTAATGAAAGCCAAAATTAAATAAAATCTAAATTAAAATTTCTTCTTAGTAACCAGCCAAAAGAAAGAAAATTATCTTTTCTCCAGATATTTAAATTTTGCTTCTAGTTTTTTGGAATACGAATCGAGTTTATAGGCCGCTTGTTCTAGTTTGTTGACGCTTTCTTCCATGGCGTCGATTTTTTGTAGATAAGGCAGCAATGTGATGTCTGAAAATAAAATATAAAAACACTAAATTACAATGTTTTAAGTTACTGTAATATTACATCGCAAAGGACACATCTCATCCATCATTCAGTGGCATTTTAAGATGTCTGCAGCATTTTTTGGAGCAGCAGCCCCAACATCAAAGAAGGTTTTTTCAGCAACCCCAGAAGAAAAAAAAATCAACAAATTTACAGGGTGCTTAAAGCTTAGGGCCTTAGGATTCAAAGGATTAAGTCTGTCAGTTTAAATTAACACTGTTAAGAACTCAAGTGAATGGTTTAATTAAACATCATAATAAATCATATAACTATATGTTAAGAATCATCCTGTAATAACTAATTTAAAGTGAAAATTTTAATAAAATTCGATTACACATTACCAAATCTTGTTGAATTAAGTGGCGACCCCATTATTATGATTTCGCGACACCATTTGTGGTTGCAGATCGCCACTTTAAAATATCGGCTCGTAGATGAAAATATGAAGTTTTGGCTAAACCTTGGCTTTAGATTGAATCAACCGAGTCTGGTGAAGTCTAAGTAAATGGATTTATATTTTGCCTTTGCCAATATTTGCAGAAAAATATAATATATTATGTAAAACTTCAAATACTGTAAAGGACCAAATGTTAATTGTTCAGGAGAGCTTTTTTTTTGAAAAAATCATTTTGTTGTTGTAGACTTGTAATTACATATGTTGTTTTATTATTATACAATAACACTGAATAGATCTTTCAGAATAATTAACTTTTTTTATATTTGTTTAATAACAGTATTTAATTTATTTTTAATTTTTCAGAAAAAAAATCTTCTTAAAATGCAGGTCGTAAAAGAAGCACATATTTTCCAAAAAATATATTTCGATGGCAAAGATCGAAAAAAATGGAAATGACATATTCAACTCATTTTTTGGATTTATTGTCATTTACAGCACTTCAAATTTCCGCTATCGATGTAATTACAAATATATAGTTAAAACAAGATAAAAATTCTCAAGGGAACTCACATAACTTATCCAACTCTGTCATGGTGCTGGACAAGTTACCAGCGATCCTGTGGAAGTCGGTGTATTTGGATATCGTCACCCGGTTCATTTCTTCTAGAAGTTTGTAGTCATCCTAAAAAAGCAACATTTGGATTCAGTAAAAATATAATACATATTAGGATTTCGATGTGAATAACTTTATCCGTAATAGATATTTCAATAGACATTATACATATTCATATTGCTTCTGATAAAAGATTTGCAAATAATAGAGTCTTTACAAATGTTACTCAATTATTTTTGAAGTAAAACTTCTTAACGCACGCTCGACGCTTGGGGGTAAAATGATGAATACGTTATGAAACGTTACGAAAAAATGTGACACGTTACGTGTCACATTTGAAACGCTAATCAATATGAAACGATTATCAATGTGAAACGCTAATCAATGATATGAGATGAGTTGAGTTGAGTTGAGTTGAATTGAGTTGAGTTGAGTTGAGAGTTGAGAGCTGAGAGCTGAGAGTTGAGAGCTGAGAGTTGAGTTGAGTTGATGGGGATGTTGAGGGGATGGGGATATTTTTATTCCTGTTATTGTTATATTGTAATATGTATAATGGATGGCATAAGTTAGTGAAGTTTTGCTTCAGTCGTGTGGTCTAAAGCACACTCGTTTTTTTTTTTACATTAGTTCCAAACAGGAGGCCCTGAGAAAAATAATAATCCCCACATGGCCTATGCTTTCTTCGGGGATGCTGTGTGGAGGGTCTTTTTATGAAAGGAAGGAGACAAAGTTCTGCGAAGGAAAAATATGTGAGGGGCGGGTAGGTATCTGGGGGTCAGTGTGTCCAGGAGTGACAGATGTAGGAATCCATTCATCTCACTATAGTGCAAGGCGATGTTCTGAGAGAGTGCTGCTGGAGAGGTCAAAAGGCCTTCACCAGTCTCTCTCGATCCGGCCTGCCACCCAGTTGGGGGGCAGACGCATCCACCATCAAAATCTGGACAAGCCACACCCCATATAACTTAACAGGGGTACCCTGCTAAGTTACCAAATGTAGCAAACCACTTTGGGTGACCTATTGCACTGACTGAAACGCAACTTCAAGTCGCTTTTTGGTTGCATCATTAACAGGTTGCCATGGTAACAACTCACGAACTGTCAAGTTTTCGAGTAATCTGCAATATGTCAGACCAGAAAAATATCAATTTTGTTCAGGTTGATTGCGATTGCATCGGCAACTGGTTTTTTTCAGTCTCTCCACGGGTGAAGGCCCTAAGTAATAAAGTAAGGAAAATTATTTATTCCCCACTTCTCATGTTTAAAACAATATAACACATTGGTTAACCACTCCGACCCATAAGCATGTTTTCAAGCTAACTACAACATTGCCAGACATATGTACAGGGTGGCCACAAAAAACGGATTTCAAAATTCCCTGATATTTCCAGGTTTTCCAGGGCAGTTTTTACATTTTTCCCTGATATGTTTAATTTGATATAAGGGGATATCGTTCGTTAGATAAATAATAAAGGGAATTCCGTCATCTATAGCATTTATTATTTCTTTGCATCCCAATAATCCATTAAAAACAAAATACACCTGCTACAAATTTATGATATTTCGCCTGAAGACAATTTGTGAATAAATGAAAAGACCAGACAAAAATAGACAAATAAACAAAAAAAACATCAACATTAGAAGAGATACTAAAAAAATATCACATGAAACAAAATTTTTCACAGCAATCGGTGAAGAAATGGAGAAAAAGTCGCAGTTATTATTGTGAGGTTTGAAAAACATAAGAGTTGTTTTCAGAAATGACAGTTGTCTCCAAATCTTTGGGTAGACCAATAGAAGTATGTCAAGAAAGTGGTTCTAGATCAAGGAAGAAAAAAGTGCATGATATGTTAGAGTCTCGCACTCTTGATGAACTCCAGTTAGCAGCAGAAATGAGATTGCACAAATGTATAAATGGGGCTGCGATGGTTATGGTAGTCACAGTCACTTCAAGCAAAGGTATAGTGATGGAGAATATCATGATGACTCGAATCTCCCTACAACGACATAGGTGCCACTTCAGCTCTACAGCGAAGGAAACTCAAGAAGCAAGACTATTATATAGCCAAAACCACGGTCTTCATCTACAAGGAACTTCAGACCAATAAGATTACAATTTAAAAAAGAAACTCCCGAGATAATAAGAAATGAATTTGCATTTTGCGACCACTTCCAAAAAAAAGGTTCTATTTACCTACTGAAGTTTTAAGTCTACTAAAAATTCATTCAATGGTTCTGGAAATTTGTGATGATTTAGACTCCAACGACAACGCAAACACCTTTAGCACTTAGATTTTCTACCATTTTTCGATTAAAATATGTGTGTACCTAATTATTGCCCGTCTTTTATTGTTTATATATGTGAAATATAATATGTAAAATTTAAAATTAATATGTTTTAATTGCCTAGATATTTGTATATTTTGATAATGTATTATTTTGTTGTAAATTTCTACGGAAGAGTAAAATAATAATTTTTACTTCAAAATACTTATAATTCATTAATAAAATCAAAAAAATGAAAATTGCATTTTAATATTTAGTCAGCAAGGAATTAATTTGTGGCAAGTAAAAGTAATAAAACACAACTTTGGGGTTTCACAAATCGCAAAATAATGAATTTAGTTTTATTTTTGGAATTCCCTGATATCATAAATTTTTTTTGAAATTCCCTGACATTTCCCTGATAATTCCAGGTTCGGTAAAATTCCCTGATAATTCCAGGTTTTCCAGGTCCTGTGGCCACCCTGATGTAATGACATATGAGGCGTACCTGACTTAGTAAATAAGTCAATATCAGTCACGACATTATTAAACAACTAAGAACACATTGTGGGGAAAACAGAATTCAAAGTACCCCACAAAATAGAGAATGTATTGCCACAATTATTTAACCGAATTTGGTTTAACCAGTAATAAATCATTTTGGCACCTTCAAAATTGAAATTTAGAATCATTTAAATAAGTCGCCTCAAGGTCTAGACACAGTTTGAAAATGAAATCACAATAATAAAAAACTAAAATAATTGCAAAACTTAATTTTTTTTTTTTTTAATACGTTTATTCAGTTTTAATTTTACAATATTTTATTTTACAAATCTTACGAAACTGATCAATCAGTTTGATTGTAAGAAATCTCTCATTTTTTTTCTAATTATTTAAAACAGTATACTTTTCATAGTATACATAGTAAATACTAAATATAATACTTAATATTAAAATACTAACTATTACGACAAACTAATTATTATAATGTTTATGAATTGCGTTGTAGTAAAAATATTTTACACAGTACAAACATACGGTGAGAAAAAAAAATAGAAAGGAACTATATTATTTGATTTCATGTTCTTCGGAGGTAGAAAGATTTAACTTTTATTTTGATTTTTGAGTAAGATGTCTCATTTTTGATATTTTCAGGTAATGCATTAAATATTTCCGGAATTTTATGACTTTTTGTTCTATCTCCGTATACATTTTGAGATTTATTGATAGTAAACATTTGTTATGCCTAGTAGGGTATTTGTAGTTTACAGGTTTTTTGAATTCTGTATTCCAGAATTCATCTAGCGTTAATTGGTGATTTACCTTACTGTGTATAGAGAGGACATTACACAAGGAGAACATTTTTTTATAATCACCTTCACATAACTGCACTTTTTTTTTGCCTGATATCAATTTTAGGAAACGGATTTGTAATTGTTCTATTTTATTTATGTATGTTTTGTACGTTAATCCGTAACTATTTATTCCGTATCCTATAATTGATTCTGCTAATGCGTTGTATATACAGTATAATATTTTTTTATTAACAAAAATTTTAGGTGGTAAAATTTTCCTAATATGGATCTTAATCTATTACATACATTTTCAATATGATTTGACCAGTTAAAGTTGACATCTATTGTAAGACCAAGGTATGTATATTGGTACACTTTTTCTATATTCGGGCAATTACACTGCTTGAATTGGTTTTTTGTGTGCAAACAATCATATGAATGACTTTTTATATGCAATTCCTTTTTCTGACAATTTGCGTATGGTGAGTGTATAAGCATATATTTGGTTTTTTTTGCGTTAATAATAATGCCATTGTCGTATTATTAAATTTACTTCTTCAATCTTTGTATAAACCACTTTTTAATAAACAATATCGACATGTTTCAATAACAATGTTATCTTCTTCAGGATATGTTAATTTAAGAAAAATAAATGACAATTTATTTTTAAATGTCATTTATTTTTCTTTATATTAACATATCCTGAAGAAGATAACATTGTTATTGAAACATATCGATATTGTTTATTAAAAAGTGGTTTATACAAAGTTATCAGTTATTAATTAAATTATTAAATTTAATTTATAGGTATAATTTTTTTTATCATTAAATTGAGTTCGAATCAAACACAAAGACAATAAATGTTATTGTACTTTGTGCATCTTCTGAAAAATTAATGTTTAAAAACGAATAGAAAGCCCATTTAAATTCATACCTGTGTAGAAGTCAATTCTCCGTAAAGGTAGTCCGACGTTTTTTGAAACATCGTTGTGGCTAATCGGCTCAAATTTGGATCATGCGGATCTAATGCTTCAAAACTAGAAGTGCTCGTTGACAGAGTTGGTCCTGGAGAGAAAGACGTAATCATAATTAATGGTAATGGACGTTAATGGTAATTAAAGACGTAATAATGCCATAATAGAGGGTTTGACCGAGGGGACAAACTCCAGGGGACGCCCACGCCGAGAGTACCTGGAGAATATGCAGAATTAAAAAGAGCCCCACAAGACAGGGAAGAATGGAAGAGAAGATTAGAGGAAATTGCTGCAAACCAATCCCAGGATTGAAACCAGAGAGAGAGAACCAGAGAGAGAGAATGCAAACAGTTAAGCTGGAGTATTATTTGAGTTAGGTTTTGTGAATAACATGACAACAAACCTTTCTTTGGAGAATCAGTTAGATCACAAAGGTTTTCTTCGTCCATACTTTCTGCAAACATAATATATAATCAGAAATACACAGCGCAATACCTCGACTCTTTAGAAATTGAGAGAATTGTGCTGATTATAGTGATTGGCTTACATTGCCTACAATAATAACACTATAATAATGACACTGCTGAAAACCAGCTGCATTCCAGGAGAAATCCTGAATCCTGAATTGTAGCTGAGCAGTGACCTTTTCATCAATAGACTCAATGATAAAAGAACAAAATGTATAATACTGTAAAAAATCTATGATGAATAAACGTTTTTATTATTATATAGGTAAACTGTTTGCGAAAATCTAGATAAACGTTTTGATAACTATTAAAATATATACAATTCAAGGACTAACGTTTGCTGAATTCACTTGAGGACATTGTGAAAATGCTAATTTTCTTGCTAAGCTCCAAAATACTGATTTTTTTTTATTCTTTCCGACCTTTTTGTCACTTTTGACTTTTGACAGCAAACTGACAGATAATAATATAGAGATGAGAGATGACCATAAGCTACGTTCAGACCAGCGTATCAAACATAAAAGATGATAGCACGCAGTGTTGCCAACTTAGTGGATTTTCCACTAAAACTGGTGGTTTTCATACTTCATTTAGTGGCGAAATATTTCTTTTAGTGGCTGGTGGATTTTTTGGTGGTTTCCAAAATTTTTGTTTAATTACTAAAACACAATCACTCAGCCACTAATCCACTTTTATTTTTAATCTTATTCATCCTTTTTCGTTCTACTTTCTTTAATTTTAAATGGGATTTACGTTTACTGTGTAGGCAACACCAGTGGCGTCAAATTCATTAATTGAAATGGAGTGAGATGAGACGAAAAGCACAAAAGAAATTTGGAACGAAGTATTCAATTTTAAAGATGCTCAAGGAGGGCTGAGGTTTAAGGAATTAGCGACTTTTGCGATTAGTCTCCTAATACTGCCTCACATTCTAATGCCGATGTTGAGAGACTATTTAGCAGCATGAATATAATAAAAAACAAACAGAGGAATAGAATGAAGTTAGGTAAATTATTTAACTGCTATATTGAGAGTACGCTGTGCTTTGAGGTTGGAAAGAAAATGCTGCAATGATTATAAAATTCCAGTAGCCGTTTTCAATCAAATCGGTACCATATATCGGTCATATCAATCTGAAACCGACTATTTTGGTGCAGTTAAAAATGGTTCGTCTGAAGAAGACGACTTAATTTAGAATTAGTCTTAATTGAATAATTTTAAAATGTTGATTTACCTACAAATGGTGTGTTGGTTACTAATTATTATTTTTGTAATAATAAAGAAAACAAATAATTTTTAAACTTATTTTCTTTCATCAATGTCTTTCATTAAACTTTATTTTAGGGGAAAATTTTGCGAGTGTGAGTGTAGTACTATATTTTTTAGTGGTTTTCTGGTGGATTTAAAGGTAGAATCTGGTCAATCTGGCGGAAAGCTGGTATAACTGTTGGCAACACTGATAGCACGCCACATATCGCTCTCCATACAATCCCTTCAGCATAAATGAACTAATACCTAGATCGATATCTTCGGGCTTTTAGTATGGAACGGGTGTCAACACTATTTGACCATAAATAATGCTCATTCCGCGATTATGACGTCACGGACCATCGACAAGGATAGAGGAAAGTAAAAAAAAAAAAAAAATACTACCTTGGACAATATCAGTACCTACCCAAATCATTAGCCTAAAAATTATTTTAAAAATAAAATGAAAAACTCATAATTGCATGTAGTATTTTATTGCTTTATTCAGAATAACACAAAAAAAAACGGAAATACAATCATGTGCAAACACATTTAGAAGGAACTTAATCATAATTAATGAAAATATGAGTAATAATAATAAAAAAGGAAGTGTTTGGATAGATTTTTAGCCCACATGGGAGGCCTTGAGGAAAAAATTCTCTCGGGGCCTATGTCATCTTTAGGGATGCGGTGTGGAGTCTTTTTAGGAAAAGGAAAGGGAGGAAGTTTTGAGAAGGAAAAATGTACAGAGGGGTAGTTAGGAATCTGGGGGTCAATATATTCAAGAGTGATGGATGTATGAATCTATCCGTCTTACTGCGACTAAGGCGATGGTTGACCGAGTATGGCTGCAGAGGTCTGAAGACAATGTAATAACAGAGTGCAATTCACACACGGTACGCTGCTCAGCCCAGGGAACACGTTTGGTTCTGAAATAAACATATTCATCACATTAACCAAAGTTCGCAAGCAAAACATATAATATTATCTCCTTTAATGAAATATAAATCCAGATGTATACCTGTATAATCTTCCACTACTTTTTTGGCAGCAAAACGCACGGTACTCGGCCCAGGTAGAACACGTTTGGTTCTGAAACAAAAAAAAATACATTACATTACACAGCCTCATCCTATGAACTATATCCTACCACTGCAGAGTATAAAAGAGAAAATAAATTAAGAACAACGACCACGCGTCTCGGATACGCGCCTGTCATATTAAATATCTTAATAATAATGGAATTACTGTGTTTGAAGAAATAATAAATGTATTGAATATCTTTATAATAAGAAAGACTCAGTGAATCAGCATCTATCTCTATGAATAAAATAGGTTGATGCCATATAGAGTATAGAGAAGACTTTATACCTTTTAAACTGTAATTGTGGTCTTGGACGGCACCATTCGTGCTGGACACTCCAGGTAGAATATGGATAGTCTAAAAATGAAAATAGATACAATTTTTAGGTGAAGTTAGGGAAAAGTTACAAAGTATATTAGGAACACTGAAAAAACAAAAGATTCGCACCTGTATTTTGGTATCCTACGATCGTTTACGTTTTCTTTAGGTAAACCCCGATGTGTTCCGATTCCATGAAGATTGAGGGTCGGCAAAGCGTCTTTTTTTAACGTGCCATTGGAATTTTTGCAGTTATTAGTGAAATGGGAACCAAACATAACCACAACTTCCCAAAATCGGATAAGCAATAGTCAGATCTGCCGATTCTCAACGCCCATTCCCATAACGACTCTCATTATTTTCGCAGTTAGGTACTCTGTGTCGAACTGAAACACTATCCTCACAGCCTTCGACACTGAAACGATATTTAGGAAGCATTTTTTCAAAATATTTCGTTGTTTTGAATGTTCGGATTGTTTCGGCCTAGGGATGTTGAAAAAGTATCGATATATCGATGTATCGATATTTTTAATTTAATATATCGATACTTTTAGCCGATATATTTTGATCCGATGTATCGATATTTCGATACAAAATATACTATATCGAAAATTGTACCAAAAACGATATATTTTATTTATTTATATAACTAAAGTCACTAGAATCCAAAACCGTATAGGAACGGACGGAAAAAAGTAAACTGCCGTAAATTTGGAGGTTCCTAACAATAGGAGCCGGCTGACAGTGGAGCATGTAAAGAGCAGATTTTTTTTTACTTTCGCTACCGGACAAAATACTGGTTTGCCTGATACAATAAATAGATTAAAAAATATTAGTTGGAAGATAGCTTTTCAGTTTTTGATATTTTTGTAATTATTGCCTAATAAAAAGGAATACTGATAAAAATATCTTCTTTTTATTGAGTTTGTACATTGTGTATTAAAATTACTATTGATAATATTGAGCCGAATACACTTATATTTTAAAAACGCAAAATCTTTGGAAAATTTGACCGATATATCGATGTATCGATATTTTTTCCTCGAAATATCGATGTCGATATTGATATTTTAATAAATATCGATACATCGATGTATCGATATTTTTTTTCACTTTCGACATCCCTATTTCGGCCAACGTGCTATTTGACATATAATACCATAGATATCCCACCGTATATACCACTCAGTTCTCAAAAGTTTTTCTATGGAAATTGTAAGATTCCTATTGGTAGTCATTACTATGACGTCGTCATGATCACGTGACCGGGTTACAAAAACTGACGGAGTTATACCCCCCTGCCCTTCAGACATAGACACCTTTACAGTATTACTAGACGTGGCCTTGGAGATCCGGCAACGCTGCTAGTAGTCGTGTAATTTCTAGTCATTCTAACAGTTTTAACACTGATGTCTACGTGTTGTTGATATTGTGATAATGAATTTTCATTGAAAATTGTATGATTCGGTTCTCAATCTGTAATCATTGTTTGAATAAAACTTCAAGGTAACGTTTAAACACATTTTTTCAGTTACTATTACATTTAATATGATGTTAACTATCGTTTTACACGTTACAAGCATCAACGTGTCTCCGACAGTATTTGCAGTGTTGTTTTTACAAATTCTTTACGAAATACACGTGTTTTATGATAAAAAAATATTGTGATTATGTTCAGACTAGACTCAGTTTTTAGTCACCGTTGAATGTAGTGTTTATTCACCCTTAACAATAAATATTATGTCTAATAATGATATGGTTTTACACTTTTCAACTGTCGGCGTATAATAACCTATAATAATGCTTATGTTGTTTTTCAGATTCTAACGAAGTACACGTTGTGTAAAGATTTACGTCACAAAATATTGTGATTAGAGTTTATAATCATCATTGAATAAAGCTACAAGGTAACGTTTATTCACATTTTTACAGTAATATATCCATAAGTAGTAATTTCTATAAAGAGATGTAAATGCAATCAATGATGTAAATATTGCATTACGTAAACTTGTTTAACGTAAGTCGCTACATTACTATTTTACACATTGTCAAACACTATTCAAAGCGTATATTAGGTAATGTTTTATATTTCTTGTTTTAGAGAAATGAGAGAGCCTGGGAGATGTCAAACCATGACATTGATTTGAAAAATGGAGCTGAATCTGTGACGACAATGCAAATTTGATTTGGCCATCGGTGAAGAGATTAGTGAAGTGACAGATGGAATTCCATGTGGAATCTACATAAATATTTACATATCAAAACGAAAATCCTTCAGTGTGACAAGAATGTTATTTCGACAAATAATCAAATTGATGTGTTTCTGAAAAGAGACATTTTTTTAAATTGTAGTGAATTTGTTGACAGTTTTAAAACTTAATTAACTGTGGACCCAGTATGGAATGTACAAGTAAGTCATGTGAATATTATTATATTTTACATTTTAAATGTAGACTACAGCAGTCCACAATGGAGTGCTGATAACAACCCTGAAGCATGGTAGTGAGGCGTGGAATTAGCAAAGGAAGGATGAAAGTATACTGGATGCTGTAGAAATGAGATCCCGGAGGCGTAGGATGTACAATCTGTTTTTATGTCCCGCTAAAAACTCTTCAACATTATGGCTCTGGCATCATGAAATATGACTGGAATTTATTTCATTTATGATGTTGTTTAGACTGAATACTGCAGAAATGTGATCCCTAAACGAGATATGTGTGGTAAAACCGTGACGACCAAGTGAAATATGTGAAGATCCGCAAAGAATACATGGCTGGTTTAGCATAATGAGTAAGATTAAGAAACGAATGCTTAAATGATTTGTGCATGTAAAGCGGATGAACAAAGAAAGGAGTGTAAGAAGAACAAGCTTATGATGCTAATGTGAATGGTAGAAGAAGTCGAGGACGAATGAGAAAGACATGGCAGATCAAGTGAACCAAATAGATAGCATGATCAAGTCAAAATAACAGAAGGATATTTCTATTGATATGCTTGGTGTAACTCTAAATGACCAGCTCAGGCACGGGGGCTCCATCGAAGCCAGAGTCGAGCTAGCCTGTCAGAAGCTGGGCGTACTGTACAGGGCCTGCAGATACGTTAATAGTACACAACTGCTAATCCTTATAAATCGCAAGTGCGCCCTATTATTGAATTTAGCTGCTACCTCTGGTCTGGAGCCCCAAAATTCGTGAAAAAAACTCTGTGCAGAAACGGGGGTCTGTTTGATAATTGCAATCTTTAGCGGAGCATCGTCAGGTAGCTATGCTGTCGTTGTTCTACCGGTATTACAATGAAAGATGCTCCAAAGAACTAGCGTCATTGATCCCTTTGGCACCGGTGCATAGTCGGGAAACACGCGCCCAACATATTATGTACACAGTTGATATTTGTCATATGAGAATGGGTCGCTTCTACGACTCGTTCTTGAGTTCAACAGCTCGGCTGTGGAATGATTTGCCGGCCTCTGTGTTTCCTTCCTCCTACAACATACAACTTCAAGACCCATGTTCACTCCTTCCTCTCCTCAAAAAGACCCTCCACACAGCATCTCCAAAGATGACATAGGCCCCCAGAGGTAAATTATTTTCCCCGGGCCTCTTGTGTGGAGTTAATGGAATAAAAAGAATGGTATGTACGAGTACGAGACGATGTGTGAATGGGACTGTAGCAAGAAGTTGTTTATAAAAAAAATAATGCACTCCAGATCATGATTTGGAATGGATATTGCCAGAAAAAATGAAGTCAGTCATTTAATTTACTATGTAATTTAAATAATTATTAATAGTTAGTAAATTGTTTCTCAGGCTAAAAATAATGATAAAATGTATGTTGTGAAAGATCACCCCTACGACACTTACGCATTGTTCGGTTGTTCAATGAGTTGTTTTGTATCTCAATAACAGATTTACATACACTTCCATTGTATTTATATTAAGGTTAAACGTCACATACGTTATAATCTACGCATTCACAGATGGCGCCAATCAAATTATTTGAGGTTTTTAATGCTTTTTGCATGTTACGCTTTAAAATATTAGGGTAAATTAATTGTTCGCGATTGTACATATTTAATTAGAATATAAATAAATAGTTTTGTCCATAAACAAACCCAAATCTTTCAAGAAAGGCTGAAAAATACAATATTGGATTGAGTCACCGATAGAAAATTGAATTTTTCAGCCTTTCTTGAAAGATTTGGGTTTGTTTATGAACAAAACTATTTATTTATATTCTAATTAAATATGTTCGATCACGCACAATTAATTTACCTACCTTAATACTTTAAAGCGTAACGTGCAAAAAGCATTAAAAACCTCAAATAATTTGAATAGCGCCATCTGTGAATGCGTAGATTATAACGTACGTGACGTTTAACCTTAAGGTTAAACGTAACGTACGTTATAATCTAGGCATTCACAGATGGCGTCAATTAAAATATTTTAGGTTTTTGACACTTGCAATTATTCTATAAAATATTAATTAAAATAAAATAAGTGAATTAATTGTTTGCGCCCATACATATTCAATATGAACTAGAATAAATATTAGATTATACATAATACTAAATAAATATAATCATCATCATCATTAAACAGTATTAATAGCTTACCGTCTGTGTGTTTGAATTTCAGAACCCGGCTTCGCTGCATTCTGAGCCCCGCCATACGCGCCGCGCCACAAATAACATCTGTGTACATGGAATTTCAAACAAAGCTACCTTTCTAATTCAGTTTTAAAATCAAGAATGTGGCAATAGATGGCGCTACTTCCGTTAGCAGTCTCTTGTGGACGTCTCCCGGGCAGATGCAAATACTATTAGTGAATTTGTTGCATCTCTCCGGATATATGGAAAGATTGACGGTAGTACTTAGTTGCATCACCCAACTATGTATGTATTACATATGACGTCATTGCCCGTCCCGGTTACTTTGCCCCGGTGACTAGCTATGACAGTGGATCCGAGGAACGGGCTATTTTCGGGACCAGTTCCTATTGGATTTATAAAATAGTCAATGGTCACCAACACTAACCAGGCGAAGCCGAAGCAAAAACCGCCCGCAGGGCCTAGCAGCAAAAACCTGCGGAGCGGGTTTTTAACTGCTAGTACCAGAATAATGTCCACAAACCCAAATCTTTCAAGAAAGGCTGACAAATCCAATTTTGTATCGGTGACTCCATCCATAATGTGTTAGCCGTTCTTGAAAGATTTGAGTTTGTTTATGGACAAAACTATTTATTTATATTCATGTTAAGGTTAAATGTCACGTACGTTATAATCTACGCACTCACAGATGGCGCCAATCAAATTATTTTAGGTTTTTAATACTTTTTGACCGTTACGCTTTAAAATATTAATGCAAATTAATTAGCGCCCGTACACATTTAATTAGAATATAATTATATAGTTTTGTCCATAAACAAACCCAAATCTTTCAAGAATGGCTGAAAAATACAATATTGGATTGAGTCACCGATACAATATTGAATTTTTAACCTTGAAATGGACTTGTTTATGGACAAAACTATTTATTTATATTCTAATTAAATATGTAAAGGCGCGAACAATTAATTTACCCCAAAATTTTAAAGCGTAACGTGCAAAAAGCATTAAAAACCTAAAATAATTTGATTGGCGCCAAAAGCGTTATTTTCTGTAAAATAATTATATGCACGCTTATAAAAGAGTAGAATATGAATTCTTTTGACAATCACCTTAATTTTACTCAGGAGGCCCCTGAGGAAAATAATTTCCCTCAAGGCCTATGTCATCTACAGGGGTGCTGTGTAGTCTTTTTGGCGAGAGGAAGGTTGTAGAAGGGAAGAAACACGGAGGCTGGAAAATCTTTCCATAGCCGAGCTGTTGAACTTAAAAACGACCCATTCTCACATGACAAATTTGAGCCGTGTACTGATACTGTACTACGTGAGCTATGCACGGTGTCGAAGGGGTCAACGACGCTAGTACCTCGGAGCATCTTCCATTTTAATACCGGTAGAGAAAAGATTAGAAGCATTTTGCTTGTGGATAAAGCAATAAAATAGTAGTAATACAACAGCATAATTAATCTTCTACCTAAATGCTATTCAAGTAAATGTCAAGTTTTCTCTTAAACATGGAAAAATAAGTTTGTTTTTACCGTAATCAGTTTTCTATATGATACTAACTGGTACTAGGCATGCGTTGCAATGCCATTCAAAAAAATAAATTGATTCTCTCTGTATGCCCCCGTTCACGTCCCGCGTTTCCCTTCCACCTTCACCGCCTTACCCCTCCCTTGTCACCTCTCCTGCGAACCCCCCGTTCCCCACCCCTGCCTTTCCTCCCTGCCACTAAAATATATGAAATACACAAATTTTTATTTATACAAATTTCTTAACACCATACATATAGACTATAACCTTTACGGGCATGCGCGCAACAAAGCACTAAAGTTTTATTGCAATCGGATATCGGAACTGTATGGCAGCACATAAACCACAGTGGTTGAGGGCAAGGCTCTTGACTCACAATCCGAAGGTTGCGAGATCGAATCCCGGGGTGGCAAAATAAATTTTATTTTACAATTAATTCATTTAAAATAATATGTATATAGTATATTGGCGGCACGTTCCAGAGTGGAAGATACTCTCCGTATCGCCCTGGTGTAAGACCACCATTCAGAATTGAAAGGTTGCTTTAAATGGCTTTAGCCGAGTTTGGTGACCAGATCTGAAGAGCCAGGTACTTCCCCACCTTTTTCTTTCCCATATCCTTTCCCTCCCCACTACCTTCAGCCTCACAACATACCCCAATTGGGGATGCCATAGTCACACTGGCTCCAGACGGGAGTAGCGAGACTCTCATGAGGTATTCACATAAAAAAAAAAAAATATGCATTTAAAATCCTCAATATTACATATCTATTGATCGCCATCGTTTCTTAGCAATATTTGGCATACTCATAGCTTACTCTTGCACTCCAGTTGTATTTTGGTAATTGTAATTACTTTTCTCTTTGTATTTTGGTTATTGTTATTATTTAATATTTGGTTATTGTCATTAATTGTATGGTTAATTTGTATTTTGTTCTAAGAAAGGAAGGGTTCTTCTGTAATTGGTTGACAATAAAATTAAATAAAGTGTTTTAAAACAGTAAGTTTGTTTTAATTAATAGGTACGTATGTATACTTATTTAATTTTTTTTATTAATACATAAAACATACATCATACCATTAAAATCACCATAATTTTCTTACCGAACCTGATTCTTTACTTTTTACTGTAAAGTGCCTTTATTGTAATTTTTATAAATTATCCTTTATCTGCTTTTTTAATGAATGCGGAACTAAGTTTTTATTGGCGAACTTTATTTCTAAATTTTAACAAATCCTTTTGGCATTTATTTAAATTAAATGGTGATGACATATAGCATCATAATATATGCAGGTAAAAAATTCTAAACTATTATTATCTGATCCATTTGATAACTTTGCTGTTTTAAAAGAATTGTTTTCTTCTGATTAAAATGAATGTTGAATGTGTAAAATACATGTGGGGCCTAATGCCCGCTAGAAATGCCCTAGCTACTGAATCGCCCCCAATCCCTGGGACCGGGGATGATGATTGTTTATTCATTTCGTGGTGCAAAAAATGCTGTATCAATATTTTGACTTTTTCATTAAATAGGAAGGCAACGATCCTATAATATGTAACTTTTATTTGGTATTTTAATTTTTTTTGCCCTGATTCTATCTATCGTCCTACTGACAGCTATAATCTTATGAATTTATTTGTTTTTTTTTTTGTTTTCTTCTAGAAATGATACTGATCTTTTATTATATTAACTGTTTATTATCAAACAGGCTAGAATTGAACTGCTTCTTCGTCTGTACTGTTACTCTCTCCCCAAAAGGGGGTCGAATAGCCCCCTTGTCCCTGCCTGGCGCAGGTGGTGTCATTGTTTCATATCTTAAGTAAGCGCCTAGTTTCCTGCACTATCCACTGCACCACCCCTGACGTAGCGGTAGAAGTGAGAGGAGGGGTTTCTTTCGACCCCGATCTCCAGTTCGCTTGTGGTCCTGTCGGCTGGAGTGAGTTACTTAGTTCCCTGGGTTCTTCAGAAGTCTCTCCTCCACTATCCCACCGTCTTCATAGGGGGTCACGTCTGGCCACTGTGCTGCCGGGGACAGTGCGAATGATTTGAAGGACCACCTTCCCATCGCACTGTCTCTCGATAGAGCTGCCTGTGGCTTGCCAGAAGCTCTAGATGCGGATCTTGTGTTGTACGCTGCCGTAGGAACGTGTTTGAATATGCTTTTACTTTATAATGTATGTTCCTCTATATATATATATCTCTCCACTAGCTTCAAGAACAGGAACAAACTGCCTCGGAAGAGAACTTTAAAGTTTTTGGTATGTATAAATGTAGGGACAGTCGGGGGCTTTTAGAATCATTTAACAGTAGCTTCGTTTTAAAATCAAAAGTAGAGTCTTGACGTGAGAACCGGTAGAGGAATCCTTCTGGTCCAAAACGTTTTGGGAAAGTGCCATCACTCTATATCCAGAGCACCTAACGTCGGTATTCAGAACATTCAAATAAGAGAACTTTCTGGTACGTAAATCAAATTACCAAAATTGACATAGGCAATTCTACCATTAACGACCGGAAATATACATTTCTTCTCCGAAAATCCTACTACAAACGCATGAAATACAACAAGTCTTTCACCTGTCAAATATAACCTTGGTTCGCACCCGGTCACACCATAGACTAAATGCATTGTTGCCACGTCTAACACCAAGGCTTGACTTCACAAAGGGCTAGCGAGACTATCAAATCGTTTGACTCAAACACGTAGTTTTTTGTCTATGGTTAGAGTTTTTTGGTCTGTGGCTAGAGTTTTGACCGTCTCCAGAGGAAGCTTGACGCTTGATTCAAACATTGCGCAATAATCTACGTGATTGAATCAAATTGATATTTTTGGTCGTATCATAGACAAATAAGTACCTACTTGGTGATTCTAGATATTATGTATCACGTAAAACGTTTATAAAATTAGATTAAATTATTACAAAATAGGTATTAACTGTTTTTGTGTTTTAATTTGTAGAAATACATTTGATTTTTCTTTTAAATTGATGTAAATATAATTTAATAATGTTATTAAGTTAATGTTTTATTAAAATATCAATAAATAACATTTATTATAACATAATAAATAATTATTTTTCTTTACTAGATTCCATATCGCACAAAAATCACTTTCGACTACCGAAAATGACAGGAAGCCAACATCTAGGCATAGACTAGATTTGACTCAAATGGTTTGAAGCGCGCGTCAAGCTGTTTGAGTCAAATATTCATAGACAATAACGGAAAATAAATTTACGTGTTTGCCGTCAAGCCATTTGATAGTCTACAAGCGTTCTGTCAAGAATTTGTCTATGCATAGATGTGATTTTCGATATTTCGGGGTTAGATGGATAGTTGGTTTGATTTATTTATTCTTGACAGTGAATTTTGTGCTGCTGGAATATAATGGAATCTAACAGAGACAAAGCATTCTTAGCTCTTGGGTTAGCTTTGTGTTTTAATAAAAAAAAAACGAATTTGGTGTCAAGAATGGTACAATTTGAGATCCCGCTTTACCAATAAGCATTTACAAAGCGTATTACAGGCAACAGCACCAAATGATTACGCGTATTTTTTCCAAATAGATGACCGTTCTTACGAAGCATTGTTGTATATTTCAATTGATATTATGAATAAATGTTATAATTAATATTTTAATATAACATTAATTGATAAAAGAAAATTATTTATTCCCTATTTCTCAGATGTTCACAAGACCTAAACACTATTTTTGAAATCAGTGAATAGCAGTTACATTATTATTAAACAATATGAAAACAAAACAAAAAAATATTTGCAGAACTGAATAATAACATTATTAATCAATAGCACTATAGCAGTTACAATAATATCAAACAATAAGAGAACAAAAAATAAAATACTTGCAGAACTTAATAATATATAATACTAGCTGGTACCCGGCATGCGTTGCAATTCCATTAAAATAAATACATTAATTCTCCCTGCATGTCCTTTACCGTGCGTCCCCGTTGACCTCCCGAATCCCCTTCTGAGAATACCGCACAAGAGTCCCAAGTGCTCCCGTCTGGAGCCAGTGAGACCATGGCATCCCCGATTGGCGTATGTTGTGAGGCTGAAGGTAGTGGGAGGGGAAGGAGATAGGGAAGAGGAAGGTGGGGAAGTACCTGGCTAATCAGATCTGGTCACCAAACACGGCTTATGCCATTTCAAGTAACGTTTCAATTCTGAATGGTGGTATACCAGGGCGATACTTAGAGTATCTTAAAATCTGGAAAGTGCTGCAAATATACTTTATATTATTTTAAGAAAAAATTGTGAAATAACACAAACTAATCAAATAAAATTTATTTGCCACGCCGGGATTCAATCCCGCGACCTTCGGTTTGTGAGTCAAGAGCCTTACCGCTGGACTTCGCCGGCCATCAATTTTTCTTTCCGTAAGATCTTTCCACAAAGTATTGTAAGGCTTAAAAAAACTTTCAATTCCTTCCCCTCCCTCCAATTTTCTTACTTTTTCTTTCCGGAAGAACCTTTTACAAAGTATTAGAAAACTTTTTAAAAAATCTGAATGAAATAGGTAAAGTGGTTCTGAAGTTATGGCGTGACCAAGGGAAACAGGGATTCATTTTTATATATATATATTTAAACAACTTAATAATTAAATTAGTTTTTTTTTTTTAATCTGATGCATTTCTACAAATTAAACACAAAAACAATTAATACTTATTTTATATTAATTTTATCTAATTTATAGAATTGTTTCATGATCGTAACAAATGTAACTAATTTTGAAAAAAATCTGTTCTTTTATGTCGAATAACGCTAACTATTAATGTACATGGGTTCCTATTTTATGATTCTGCCATTGCTTCGAAAATGTAATTAATTTCAAGAAATGGCCAAGATCACTTTTAATGAGCGAAAGCCAAATAAATAATTTAAAAAATATATAAGTCTATGAGTTGTCTATCCTCAAAAAATATCAATTCGCATCAAGCTCGCCGCCATCACGTAAATCATTTGAAGCAAGCCACAAGCTTCCTCTGTAGACTGTCAAATCGCTTGGCTCAAACAAAAACTACGCGCAGTGTTGCCAACTTAACGAAAAACTACGTGTTTGACAGAAACTACTATTGATAGTGTCGGAATCTCTTAAGAACGGCTATGCTTCAGACCGTTCACACTAAGCCATCACTAAGCGCTTTGATGTGCACATCAACCATAGACAATAGGGGCCATTACACGTACACTTCCGACCGCGTGCCTCGACCCCCAGGCTAAAGCGGCATGCGACCATCCCGCCGAATCGCCGTGTCCGCCTGCAGGCCGACCCCTTGCGCTAAAAAGTCATCCCACTTCCGCGGGCAGGCCAAACCTTCAGTTCTGACCATAGATTATAGAAGCTCCATACAAATGTGCACTCACGAAGGTGGATGTCTATGGTGTTCGCCAAGCAGCCCGCCGAAACGCCGTGTCCGCCTGCCGGCCGAACAGGTACACTATTTTGGGTAAAAAAGTCGCCACAATTCCGCGGGCAGGCGAAATCGTTGAAAGGGTGACCTTGGGCGACCCTCGCGCGGAAGTGTACGTGTAAAGCAGTGTTACCGAAGCTCCCGATTTTGCGGGAGATCTCCCGATTTTTCACTTCATCTCCCGATCTACCGGAATGGCATCAAAATCTCCCGATTTTTCGAAGTTCTGAGCGAATTCGTTTCTCATCGATTCTTTGATTATGGTCCGCTCAACAGACAACTAATTGTGTATGGTAAAAAAAAAATCATAAGATTCGGGTATTAACCAAAATAATTACAAAATACCGCAATCTAAGTATATCTCAATTATAGACTCATGCAAACCGATCATCTATGAATTATGAGGTGGAATTTATAATTTATTATATAACGCCTCTTCGAATCAGAAGGTTTTTCAGTACTTTGTTCTACGAACTTAATATATATTTTTTTAAATTATGTCCACCTCAGACCCTGAATCCGATCATGCAGGTTGGCCTGCTCTTAGCAAAAAAGTTGCAACAAAGATATCAACGTTGCCTCTGAAAGAGATGCACGATAACAAGGCGCTCAAACTCTTTTCATGTCCTGACTGCAACTGTTTTTCTCCTCGAAAAAATAACTAAAACGGCACTTGCTTACTAACAGTGATGAAAAACCTTTTTCATGTCCCGACTGCAATTATTCATGTTGTATAAAGCAACTTCTTAAAAATCATTTGCTGACTCACAGTGACATAAAACCGTTTACATTTTCCTATTGCGACTATTCATGTTGGTTCTACAAAGAGGCACCAAAAAATATATATATTTACCCACAGTGGACAAAAACCATTTTTTTGTCCCAAATGTAGTTATACAAGTTCTCAAAAGGAAGATTTAAAAACCCACAGTATAATTCACAGAAGAGAAAAACATTTTTCGTGTCCTGACTGCAACTATTCGTGTTCTCAAAAGGGATAAATCTAAGAAGTCACTTGCTGACTCATGTAGAGAAAAACCTTTTTCATGTTCCGGCTACAACTATTCTTGTACTACGAAGAGAAATCTAAAAATCACGTGTTTACCCACAATGGAGAAAAACCATTTCATGTCCTAACTGCAATTATTCTTCTTCTCGAAAAAAACTAAAACGGCACTTGCTGACTCACAGTGATGCAAAACTTGTTCATGTCCCGACTGCGACTTTTCATGCGCTACTAATGGTATCTTAAAATTCACATGTTTACCCACAGTGGACAAAAACCTTTTTCATGTCTTGACTGTAATTATTCATGTTGTACAAAAGAACTTCTTAGAAATAATTTGCCGACTCACAGTGACATAAAACCTTTTACGTGTTTCTACTGCGACTATTTATGTATTATTATATTCATGTTTTACAAAGAGGCGCCAAAAAATCGCTTGTTTATCCACAGTGGACAAAAACTATTTTCTTGTCCCGAATGCAAGATCGCGAAAGGAAGTTTTTTTGCAGTTATTAAAATCCTCATCGCGATTCATAGTGGAGCAAAGCCATTTTCATGTTCTGAGTGAAACTATGCATGTACTACGAAGATAAATCTAATAAATCGCAAGTTTTCCCATAGTGGACAAAAACCTTTTTCGTGTCCCGACCGCAACTATTCATGTTCTCAAAAGGGACGTCCAACAAAGCACTCGCTGATTCACAGCGGAGAGAAACCTTTTTCGTGTCCTGACTGCGCTTTTATAGGCCAAGAACAGTTGATGATGTGAATCTTTCGCTTTTGAGGAAATTATAGTAACTCACTTTAACAACACTGACTACAGCAATTTGTGTTTATGAGTATTTCGTGTTTTAAGCACTAACGAATACTGACAACAAAAATAAAATAAAAATGACTTACAATACAGTCGAGGGATTCCCCGTAAAACATAAACGAAAAGGCTTGCCAACTTGAGCATTCCCTAGTTTTTTATTTAAATAAAAAAAAAACATGTTAAGTAACGCGTTTTTCGAATCCCCCTCCCGCACATATAACGCACAGTAACATTAAACAAGACCCCCCCCTAAATTTCGTTACGTACTTGAATACTTGAACGGCCCCCAAGGTCGAAGTTTCACAAAAATTTGTGCTGAGTTTCCAAACGTAAAGTAAGTCTCCGTTGAACGTTAGGGAAATTTGCGTTATTCCACGGGCAACATCTACAATAATCGTATTGATGGCGCTGCTTATGGGTTTTTTCATTTGTTGTTAAGGTTCTGCTTCGGAATAATAAAAGGGATTTAGAATATTGACAAGGGATGAATTTTATTAAAATAATTCTGGTCATCTCCCGATTTCTTCAAAATTCTCCCGTTTTCTCCCGAATTCTCCCGATTTTTAGGCAGAAATTCTCCCGATTTTGAAATTTTGGGTTCGGGAACACTGGTGTAAAGTGATTTTCAAGCGTTCGGAGCGAACTGTGGTGTGTCGCGGGACATGTCGTGCAGTTCAAAAGTTTTTGCTGCGGTTTTGACCATATCGATGATACCTATCACATGCTTGTCAGCTGTCACCTATCATGTTTTGACAGTTTTAGCGGCGGCGACAAATTATTTATACGAATGAAATTGTAAACCAGTATTTTAATAAAAAATTACCATATTATCATTGACGCTACAAGCATATAATTATTTTGATAATGTTTAAGGGTGAAGTTAGTTATTTTCATAAGTTAATTATTTTTCATGTTATTTTCATTAGAACGATGCCAAAAAGTGAATTTACAATAAATTGTAAAAGAACTTAAGTGTACTTATTTTACAATGGATAGTAAATGTTTGGACGTACTTTGTGTGACAGAGAGTATGAATGCAGCATAACGATAGGCTTGTCATCTGGTCTGGGAGACCAGATACGGAGAGGGCTTGTCAGGGTGTTGCAGCGCTACCATAGCGCTACTGTCTCCCAGAATGGTGGAATGTATGTTGGAATATGATTGTGTAAGTCCGAGAATAATGTGGATCCGATTCAAAATTGGTTTGACAAGGGTGACTTAGACTTATGGCATTATTTAGCGTTGTTAACTGTGTTAGAGAGAGCTGCATAATTTATTAGTATTAAGATAAATAAAACATTTTTGTTACCTTATAAAACATATTTTTATTTACATACTACATTAAAAAAAACAGAAGAAATAAACTATAGCTGTGATAACTTATAAAATTAAAGGTTGTCTCGGTTATGCTAGGATTTAAAAAGTTGATATTTTTTATACTAACTCCACACAGGAGGCCCTGAAGAAAATAATTTCTAAATAATGCTGGGTGGAAGGTCTTTTTGAGGATAGGAAGGACTGAACATGGGTCTTAAAAAGACCCAAGTTGTAGGAAGAGGAAGCACAGATGCTGGCAAATCGTTCCACCACCGAGCTGTTGAACTCAAGAACAAATCCTAAAAATTACCCGTTCTTGTGTGATAAATGTCATGACCGGACAGTGGCTGAGTTGGCAATCCAACAAGCGTCCCACTCGGGCATCGCGTGTTTAATTCTTCGGCTGGCTAAGTCATCCATCACGACCCAAGGAAAATTTTCGGCTGACTGTAGTGGTAGTAGGAGATTTTCAAACATTGTCAGGTTATTCGTAACTCAGGAATGTTTGACTTTAAAAAAAAAAAAGCATGTCAACCGTGTACATAAAATATAATCTATATTTTTTAAAAAGAAAGACAAACATTCCCGGGTTACAAATAACCCGACAATTTTGCTTGTGTCGTGATGCAGGACTTGCCAGCCAAGGAATCGTACAATGGGACTCCTGGACGCGATGCCAACTTAGCCACTGGGTCGGTCACGACATTAGTCACATGAGGACGGGTCATTTGTATTTCTCGTTCTTGAGTTCAACAGCTCGTCGGTGGAACGATTTACCAGCCTCTGTATTTCCTCCCTACTACAAACTTGGGTCTCTTCAAGATTCAAAGCCAACTCAGTCACTGACCGGTCGCGGGAACATATGTTGGTGATGCACACAACTCAACAACTCAACTAGCACACTGTGATGATTGACACCTCTCATATAAAAATTATAATCTTTTACTATGACTGGAACAGCACTTTCAAATATGTGTGTATTAAAACCTCTAAAATCATGAAAAATTTACTTCTTTAATGGCCTATATGTCGTAATATAAAATACATAACGATCATCCAGTTGATTAGTCAGACAACTCCGAAAAATCAATATTTGAGTTGAGTATGCAGTTATTTGTAATACTCAGTTTACCCATAAACACCATCAAATCAATTATAATGCAGAAAAACTTGTGAATTAAACAAACTGTTGATGTTTTTTGGGTCACTAGTAGGATATTTCAAAATTTCATACTAATATACCGGGCCGTTATGCCTCCCGGGGTTATTTTGTATCATTTTTATTATATAAAACACAGACAAGTGTAAATAATATTTGATTTATAGTGAACATTTAAATGTTCCTTTCCTCATTATCCCAAAACTTAGTATTTTGAGATATCTGATTAATCAACTGGACGATCAGTATCTGTTCTAGATATTTTATTCACATTTGGATTAAAAAAATTATAATCAGTTTGTTTGAGTATTTTGGGCTCAAATACAAATTTAAAATTTGTTTGAAAAAGGCTGGGCAGCCGTTCCTCTTAAATGGGAAAATCGCTTTCCGGCTACAAAAACATGAACTTATTTGTTTTCATTTAATTGAAAATACTTTTGGCAATGAAAATCTAAAATCATATCTGAACTAACGTGGTTTATCCTTTAAGATGATAAGGTTTGTCCTAGATGGCTCTAGTTTAATTATTTTAGGAAAAAACACTTTTTGCAACTTATGCTTAAAATATCAAGATTAATTAATTGTTTGCACATATAGCACCTCAACACAGGCTTGACCTAGTGAGGTTATAAACTGAATTGTTAACAAAAAATAAATATGTATGATATGAATAAATAGTTTTGTCCATAAACAAAATCGATTCTTTCAAGAAAGGTATACAAATATAACATCGGATTGAATCGCCGATACATTATTGTATATAAGGGTTGTTATTACATTGTTAGTTGGTTGATACATTATTGTATATTGTACGGGACAAGAAATTCAAAGCAAATTAGACTGCCGACAAGAAAAAAATCAAGCACCCAGAAATCTCTGATGTACCAGGCCGTCCAACTGTATAACAACATCCCGAATGAAATTGAAATTACTGAGATAGAAAATATAAATAAGTTTAAAAAATAATTACAAAAGTATGTCTACCTCAATTATTAATGTCTTTATTTATGTGTAATATTTAAAGAATGTTTATTTAATTATGTTTGCCAACCAATGTAAATGTTTATATCTTTATAAAATATTAGCACACACAAAGATGTGAGCTAACTTAAGATTAATAAATAAATAATCTGTACAAGTATTTATTCCTTTCTTGAAAGAATTGAGTTTGTTTATGGACAAAATTATTTATTTATATTCATATTGTATATGTAAACCATTAATTCCACTTAATATTTTAAAGTATAACTTGCAAAAAATGTTTTTCCTAAAAATAATGAAACTAGCGCCATCTGTTGTGAGAGTAGATTTCGAATTCTTGTTTCATTCACCCTTTGCAAGGGATCATGAATTCATCCATGTTATTGAGTTGTTTGGATTGATATTTTGCAAAATGTGGAAGGCATCATCTACCAGTAGACTCACTTTGAAGAGTTTTTGCATTATTATTTAAATGCAGGTTGGCTCGAGATTTGAGGAAAAATTAAATTTTCAGACAGGTCAGAAAAGTTAAAATTGCAGGTTGTGTCTTGAGTATCAATGTAGCGCTGCCTCCAGTGAAGGTCTCGGTTCGTCATTGCTCTTGGCGGATGGATGAGGATGTTCATCAGTGGGGGTCTGCTGGCAACTCTTCGCCCCATACTGGTTCTGTACCAGCTCGTACAATCTGAAATTAAGTGTGGTCCTTGATAAATAACTTGTACACACATTATTCATTACACAGACTTTTGTAGATAATCTTTCAATAACTTGTTTATATTAATGGGACAATACACTTTTATTAGAAAGTTAATAATAATTAAGATAAAGAGCTGTTTAAAATGGGGCCCTCAGCATTGGTAAGCCACACAGTGAGGCCAACATTATTAAATTATAAAAATGTAAAATATTAATGCTTGAAGATACGACTTTGCACGCAGAGGACACTATATTTAAAACACTGGACATTGCATGATTTTATATTTGCTACCCCCTGTGCCAAAAGTAGCATTAACAAACTTCAGGCGGGCGAAAACCAGGAACCCGTTGGTGAAAATGGGAGTTGTTTTAAATCGATGTATATAATTTTTTTTTCTGTAGTTTGTAACTGTACAAGTTTTGTCCAAAATTATAGCCTAATTCGTAATAGGGATCCAAAAACAGAAGTTTAAGTCAGTTTAGGGACATTTAGTGACCTTTTTGTGTATAAAAAATGTTTGTATTTTATTACTTCACAAAAAAATTGCTTTTCACTTTGGTACAAATTATTATAAAAAAACGAACAATTTGATCTCTAATGCCAAAGTGTAAGTTTCCTTGTGATAAAAATTATTCCACACAAATGACAAGGAGATAAGAAGATTTCCCCGTCTTGTATCACATATACATATATATTATATACATATTTATATGTTTTTACATATACATATAGTTGGAACCCTTACCAAGAAATTGGTGTACAATCTCTACATATAATAAATTAAAGTCCTCCGACTGTCTATCTGTCTGTCCGCGTCTGTCCGCGATAAACTCAAAAATGACTTAACGGATTTTCATGCGGTGTTCACCAATAGATAGAGTGATTCATGAGGAAGGTTTAGGTATATAATTTAAGTTTTTGTGTAAATTGGTTGAAATATATAAAGAAGAATGTCTGCTGGCAAGCGGGCGGTGTTGATTTGATTTGTATGCAAATGAACAGATGGCGGTGGTTATAAAGGTTGGGTAACCATCCAGTAGATGGTGTTGTATTTCATTAGCAACAGCAACGCGTGGCCGAGTCAGCTAGTATTCATATAAAAATACTTGACACCATTACCTTTCCAGGTATTCAAGTAGAACCGGCGTAAAAGGTAGAACTATCCTTTCCACCTAAAGTGTTTCAATATAGTAATTATAGTTATATATTATTAAGTATATTCGTATTGTCGTATAAAATAATATGTGAAAATAATCATGTTTGCACATAATTTATTACACATTGTAGTTACAATGCTTAAAAAAATCATATATATTATTGCATACATAAATTATATCCAATATTGTAAATTTGAATGTAGTTTCTCTTATAAGTGTACTATGTATTATAAGTTCACACTTCTAAATACATAACTTCATCTATATTGTAAATTATATTGTGATTCCTCCATCTTGTTATTAGGTTTTTATCACTTTTCAATACCACTAACTTACCTACTTATACTTATCTCATACTCTGTAAATCCAAATATATTATATGTTACCAGGTTAATTCGGTAAATCCGAATTCAATATATGCTACCAGGTTACTTTTTCTATGTACATTGTCACAAAAAAAGTATGTATATATATATTTCTTCTTTATACAACTTAGTTTCAGAGAAAATAGATTTTTTTTGTTATGTAATTACATATACATTTCTGAAGGAATAATGTGAACTAAACCTGTCAATTTGTCTGTCCTGGAACGGAAAACTTTCCTAGTTGGACAGGCAAAACTACCTAATATGTATTTTGTACTTTATTTTGTATCTATCAGTAATAAATAAATAAACAAAGTATAGCATAGAAAGTATCTACAGAACAACAATTTATAATTTTGCATACCGTCATTGACAGCAAGTCTTTCTTCAACAAATACGTCCACCCATTCCTCGTCGGCGGTGTCACGGTTTCGCAATTCAGAATTCTTTCTAATGTTCTTCATTTTCGTCTTTCAACTCCTTGGCAGAGATCAGCCGCAGAGTTAATCATATTCCACCTCCACCATGTAGGAGACATTTTCTGCAAACGATAATCAAATAAAATGTATGAATTACAGACAAATGTAAGTCTTGCTTCTCATCAAAACACATAGTAATGGATTATATTATATTATTAATATTATCGGAGAAATAGTCGAAAAATTATTTTTAATTTTTGAACTGTCAGTTTTGAAATTTTATTTGCTCTAATGACCAGTGTTGTTTCGAAATTACAAAATAATACTCTGGGACAATAAAAACATACGTTATTTTTTCGCTTTAATTTGCATATGACAGCTGACAGCGTTGACAGTTATCCTCGGAGAACTTGGAGGCCAAAGTAATGCAGTGTTGCCAACTCTCAAAAATAGGCACTGGAGCATAAATAAACCAATCAGCCTTCCTAAACTATTTTTTATCAAAAAAAAATTCAAAATGGATTTGAAATCAATTCCATAGCTTACCTGGATCCGGAGATATTTATGATGAGGGTAAGATCGCCTGTTTAAAAAACGCGCCTCACAGTCTACACTTTAGCTTCCTAGAGCCGATGAGACCGAAGGGGGTGCGAAGCGTAATGAAATAGCGCTCCTGTAGAGGTATTGGCGCGTATTAAACACGGATACCGCCAAAATCGAGTTTTTCGGTCTTCCCCCAATTCCCGATTTACCCCAATTTTATTAAAAAACGTCGGATTTTCCATCATTTACGTCAATTTAAGGTCGGAATTTCGCAAAAAAAAACAATACCTATACAAACTTCAACTTAAATTTTCACAATATACAAACTTCGAGTATACAGATCGACGCAGTTTTTTTTTCGAGTAAAATGGCATCAAAAACTGAAAATCGACCAAATGTTGGTTACGTCAATTAGCCTTTCTTTTACACACTGGAAGAAATAGAAAAAAAATCTCAATGTAAATCCATTTTGTAATACAAAATACCGATGGTAAAGTACGAATGATGTGTACTATAAATGACAAAATGACTAAATATAATATATAGTTTTTCGGGAACAACTTGCTAAGAGAACCATTTACCAATTTTAAAAGAATTGCGCCTTAACTACTCAGAAGATTATAAAAATTACTTACATACGAACTGGGAAATTTTCGATAGTTTACTTGCAATGGTCCATTAAAAATGACTAATACTGTTATGAGAAAATACATATTTATTATTAGAACAATAACATTTCACAGCCACATTGAAATTTCTTGCGACTGGTTGTACTTCCGAATAAAAAATAAAAAATAGTATCTGCATTAATTATACTAATTATTCTCGAAACGTGCAAAGCTATTTTAGTAGTTGATGATTAAACCTAGATGGTATTTTTTGCAAACAAATCCCGGTTTGAAAACATTTTTTTTTAAAGATGGAAAAAAAAATTCCTTCACAAAACTCACTAGCTTGTTATATATAACTAGCAGGGATACCCGGCCTCGCTCAGGGAGTTATGTATAACTAGTTAAGTACCCGGCATCGCTCAGGGAGTTGATATGAGATTGAACTGAATTTCGAACCCACGATATGTCTGGCTTTATATACCCCTACCTATGAGTAGCCCCACGCCCCACCCATCCAAAAAGGCTTCCAATAGTCCACAATGTTCCAGAACATTCGAGAGTGATCTTGAATGATCTGGATGTTCCCGAACGTTTCAGACTATTCCCGAACATTCCACAATATCAGAATGTTCCGGGATGTTCTGGAATGTTGTGGAATACTCTCGAATGTTCTGTAATATTCTAGAAATTTCTAGAGTGCGAAACTTCCAGCCCTTACATCTTCAAAAGCACGTCCTTCAGGTAAAAACGGGAACCTTCTTCGTGAATGGGGGTTAGGGGGCACCACACCGTATTACTCCTTTGATCGTACTGGGACTCGTTTCTGAGTTTTAGCGGCACGTACATTGTACATTATCTTGTATAATATATAGGTACTGATTATATGTATATTTGCCTTTTTTTTGTTTATTGGTAGGTTTATGTAATGTGACGCCATTTCCCAAAAGTTTAAAAAAAAAACATATTTCAGGGATAAGCAAACCACGTTTTACCATGTTTTTGAGGATAAAAAAATATTTTTAGAAAGACTTCATTGAAAATTTAAATAGGAAAATACTTATTAAAAAAACACCATACATATACTATATATATACATACCATATATATACATAACTTTTATTTTTTGTTTTATCAAGAATTTACAGAATTCTATTTTCAATTAAATATTAAGATTAAAATATAAATAACAATAATAATGAAAAATTACGGTACCTAGAGTAGGTACCTTATTAAAGTTACTTATATGGTTATATTCAAATCATTTTACTAATTTATTCATATCATTATTAAATAAAAAGACGTTGTGAACCCGTACACCCGTACTAAAGTTCAAGAACTACATTCCTGAATTCGGCATTTCACTCATGCGACCCATGCAAAAAAATCATATCCACTCAAAAGTAGATCATTTGGCGACCGCTAAAAAGACATGCCTTGTTCGATATAGTTTTTTGAGAAAACCGTGGAGGTTTAAACGACCCAAAAAAACCACGCATCTGGTAACAATGAATGGTAGATAAATTAATTCTTGAATAAAATCAGTCGGCATTAGTATATTTATGGTCGGCAAACAGCCATAAACAAACAAAAAAAGTGAAAGACATCTCGCGCGACACCCGCTCCAACCCTTACGTGTGTTGGCTCAACCGGGCCAAACGCTGATACGAACTGGCGGGTGACCCGAGCGTTTCGCCTGCGAGTCGGTCGCCTTTACACGCACGTTTCCGCCAACGATTCGGCGCGAACTGTAGTGAGACTCGCAGGCCAAACTCTACGTCTAATGGCCGCTAATGCACATCTTACGCCGTAACCGCTCCGGAGGCGATATACGAGCAGATAATCCGATAATCACCCCCCTCTCCCGCCGAAAATAGGAGTGGGGGTCATTTTAATTACGGAGCTCCCAACTCAGTTCCGTGTCCCATCAAAACTCAAATCATGAGCGGCGTTGCTTGAGAGAAGCTTCTAGTGTTTTCATTTGGGCAATTTTTTGCTTTGTGGGGATTTCGCGGAATCCGGGTGCTAACCTCCTTTACCTTCGACACTTTTGGAAATTGACGCGAGGTCCATCGGCATGTTAAGCCAAACCACTAAATTTCGACGAACGAGTGACCGAGACCCGCAGCTTGCATACAATCTAAAAAGTTTATAAATAGTATTTGTAATTATATAGTTAATATGCGGAAATGTTTAGTGTGTTCATCGCATTTGATTCATCATGCAGAAATGGTATATTACACGGTGTTCAGTCACAATGTTTCAATACTACGCGTGCATTTTTGTGTACGAAACCTAATGTTGAAGTCAAAAATGGATTATCGACGTGGCTTTACACCAACTAATATGCAAAGGTAAGTTCAATATTAATACTTATGAAATAAGTATCAATTTTTATGCAAATGTCAATAATACTGGGGATTTCTGTCCATAACCTCAATCTTTGTTAAAAACAGTGATTTTACAACTGTAATGAGATTATAGCACTAGTACAACGCATAGTTCCGTAGTGTAGCCATTTTTGACAGCTTTTTGCTGTATAAAATAATACGTAAACAAAACAATAAAATTGTAATGTATTTATTTATACTGGGTTTTTACAGATTGTGGAAAAAATTCGGTTTATGGGCAAAATTCCTAAAAAATAAAACTAGTTATTATTATACTAACTTTGGGCCGGGGAATCCGAATCTGAAAGAATTAGGTGGGGGCAAGCAAAAATAAACGAATTACACGACTTTAAAAATTTCGATACACAAACAATCTGCAATGAAATAATGACACATCTTTTTATGGGCGATACTCCGAAAGAAGAAATTTAATTATCTTTATACTAACTTTGGGCTGGGAAATCCGAATCTGAAAGAATTAGGTTACACTCGGCAATATTAACTGAGTTAACGACTGTACAATTTTGAATTCACAAACAATTTTCTTATTCTTGTATAACAATTTTTCTCCTAAATTACGAACCTATGTCAATTAATATTTGTATTTACCTCATAAGTTCTTTGAATATTATTTAAACATTTAATTAGAACATTATTATTATTTTATTTTTTGCGTGTGAATAAATACTCCTCCCATAAACACGAGCTCCCAGAGCTCAACTTATGGAGTAGTAGAATTAAAAAAAAAAATGTTGTTTAACCTTGCAAATGTTATCATTTTTTAATGTAAAAACAAGTCTTGAAATAAATAAATAAATAAATATAAAAGGCCATTTTGGACGCTTTCTGACAATAAATATCATAGAAAAACCAAAGTTATTACATATTACCATATAAAATTAAGTGTTGCCATAAGCAATAATATCAATAACGTAAAACTTTCGACACGATACTTCCTCACATGATAATTCATCACATAACTCACATTAACCTGATGAATTATGACTATCTCAACGACCGTATTCTTAGACCAAAAGTGTGAAAATTCGTAGTCTTAAAAAGTTGTGACGTAGACCGGTCACCAATATCAATGTTATTATATGAATCAATGTGAATAGATAACAGGTTTGTGTAACATGGTTTGTGATAGAAAAGAAAGTGCCCCCTTCGTAGCGCCTACTCGCGTCAAGGCAAGAAAACATCCCAGTTTTCAAGTAGTTTAGCGGCTACGCTAGGTTTGTGTAACATGGTTTGTGATAGAAAAGAAAGTGCCCCCTTCGTAGCTCCTACTCGCGTCAAGGCAAGAAAACATCCCAGTTTTCAAGTAGTTTAGCGGCTACGCTAGGTTTGTGTAACATGGTTTGTGATAGAAAAGAAAGTGCCCCCTTCGTAGCGCCTACTCGCGTCAAGGCAAGAAAACATCCCAGTTTTCAAGTAGTTTAGCGGCTAAGTTAGGTTTGTGTAACATGGTTTGTGATACAAAAGTGAATAAAATTTATTAAAAAATAATAACTGAAATATATAAACATGTTTTTTTACGTTATTGATATTATTGCTTAATGGCAACACTTAATTTTATATGTTAATATGTAATATCTTTGGTTTTTTTCTATGATATGTAATATATGTATTGTCAGAAAGCGTTCAAAATGGCCTTTTATATTGTTTGTGAATTCAAAATAAGGAACTCCAGTGAAAAATATTATGGCTTTAAAAAAATATGTTCATATAGACCAATAAACGCTGATTCTGAATATATAACTTTTATTTAATAATATTAAACGTACAGTTTTTAAAAAAATATTAAAAAGTGCATTTTTAATATTCTCGCTAAAACACAGCGTCAGGTTGGTATGCTGTGTAATGCTGTTATGGTGACGTCACAATAGTAATCACGGTAATGACTGGTTTATTTATGCTATACGTCATTTATATGGGAATTTAGGTATGACACAAGCGAATGTTCTATATATTTCTTATTTTTGAAGATGTCGTAAAAGCATATACCTTTATAGAAAGTTAATAGAATTGCCTTTTAGATTTTTGTATCTGACATATACGATTGTGTTTGAAAAATGCAGTATTTTAAGTTTCAAAATGAAAAAAATTTAAAAAAACAGCCGACTGTAAACATATTCTATTAAATGGTCGAAAAAATTAGGAAAATTCAAAATTTAAAAAATACAGTCCTCTTACTTTATGAATTTGGAATAAAACTGTCACTTCACTTTTTATCTCATTCATACAATTAAAAAGGATAAAAAAATATTATAATAATTCCGAAAAAATAACTGAAAAAATCCGACATCTTGGACTCGGTTTTACGCAATTAATGCGTTGATTTCTCGAATTTGTATTTATTTACACATGCATAAGGCATACATTATATATACATTATCAAATAATATAACTTTTATGGAAGTTTTATTAAATTCACGCGGAAAAGTCATAAAAATTATAGAGAAGTAACCTTTGATTATGTAATGTCAGTAACCTAAAAACCGAACGAAACTAAATCACCAACAAAACATTATTTAAGGACTAAAACTGAAAAAAAGTAAAGGCAGCATTGGTACTTATGTTGAATTACACTAATATCACAGTGAATTAATCATTTAAACGAAAATTATCATCAAAAACATTACTGTAAGTAAAATTCATCAACGTCATTCATTGTTTTGCAAAGAATTTGATTTCGCCATTTGCAATAAATAAGCCATTAGCCAATCAACGCGTTATAATAAACAAGATGGCCGCGCGCCTGCGCAAATCTATGTGAGATTCAAGAAAACCAACATAACAATCATAAAATAGTGAATCGTTATTTTAGTAGATGACGTCACAAAATTCACCATAGATATGGGTGTTTTCGAGGAATCTCCAAAAATTAAAACTTTGAAAATTATTTTAACTATTAAAACTAACTCTAAAAAAAAAAAAAAATATGCAGTAATTTAAGTTAGAAGGTCATTTATCATAAAAAAAAATAAAAAAAATGGACTGGACTTCTCTATTGTACAGTCGTTAACTCAGTTAATATTGCCGAGTGTAACCTAATTCTTTCAGATTCGGATTTCCCAGCCCAAAGTTAGTATAAAGATAATTAAATTTCTTCTTTCGGAGTATCGCCCATAAAAAGATGTGTCATTATTTCATTGCAGATTGTTTGTGTATCGAAATTTTTAAAGTCGTGTAATTCGTTTATTTTTGCTTGCCCCCACCTAATTCTTTCAGATTCGGATTCCCCGGCCCAAAGTTAGTATAAAAATAACTAGTTTTATTTTTTAGGAATTTCGCCCATAAACCGAACTTTACCCCAGATTGTTATCACACATCTGAGAACAACTCAGTTCATTATACAAATAAGACAAAATAGGTAAAAATTTATTTAAAATCAATCAACCAAATTATTCAATGTTTAATTTTGAAACAGTTTAAATACAAATGAGATAAAATAAAACAAAAAAACAGTTAGAACTAGAAAATTTAAAAAATACATAGTTTCCTCAAGTGACAATTAATTAGAGAGGCAAGACAAGAGACATGATTAGAGACACAAATGATACATAATAAATTAGCACATATTTTTCAGTAATCGCACAGCATTTTTTTGAATCCATATAAATTATTATCAAAAATATCTACCGTCTACTTCACAGTGTGGACAGCCGTTTCAAAACCAATGCGGCTAATTTAAATTTAATGCCATATCTGGTATGTATTACTAAAAATTATTTTATTTTCAGGACCACCCTAACCCTACCCAGCTGAGCTGAGCGACAACATAACCAAAAACATATAATATATATTTTTATTTTTATTTTAACTTTATGAGTAAAACCTCAAATTGTAATATTTAATTAAATGAAGACAATATAAGCGAAACTCAATCGAAAATCTGAAAACAGAAAAATCAGAAAAAGATATTGACACATCTGGGACTCGAACCCAGGACCTCTCGCTTACCGGGCGAACGCGCTAACCACTGCGCCACCGTGTCGATATCCAATTCGGTCACTTTTAACTGTATCATACTTCGACTAAGAACCACCCACACTATCTTCATTTTTCTTAACGCATATTCTATTGGCTGCTATCTTTATGTATGATTGCAAGATTCAAACCCGAACTAAATGCTCTCTAGATAGTGTCTGGATAAATCTTTATCCATTTTATTTAATATGCGACATCTATTGACTTTTCTGCAAGTCTAGGATGAATATTTTTATTTTTATTTTAACTTTATGAGTAAAACCTCAAATTGTAATATTTAATTAAATGAAGACAATATAAGCGAAACTCAATCGAAAATCTGAAAACAGAAAAATCAGAAAAAGATATTGACACATCTGGGACTCGAACCCAGGACCTCTCGCTTACCGGGCGAACGCGCTAACCACTGCGCCACCGTGTCGATATCCAATTCGGTCACTTTTAACTGTATCATACTTCGACTAAGAACCACCCACACTATCTTCATTTTTCTTAACGCATATTCTATTGGCTGCTATCTTTATGTATGATTGCAAGATTCAAACCCGAACTAAATGCTCTCTAGATAGTGTCTGGATAAATCTTTATCCATTTTATTTAATATGCGACATCTATTGACTTTTCTGCAAGTCTAGGATGAATATTTTTATTTTTATTTTAACTTTATGAGTAAAACCTCAAATTGTACTATTTAATTAAATGAAGACAATATAAGCGAAACTCAATCGAAAATCTGAAAACAGAAAAATCTGAAAAAGATATTGACACATCTGGGACTCGAACCCAGGACCTCTCGCTTACCGGGCGAACGCGCTAACCATACACGCAGAAAAGTCAATAGATGTCGCATATTAAATAAAATGGATAAAGATTTATCCAGACACTATCTAGAGAGCATTTAGTTCGGGTTTGAATCTTGCAATCATACATAAAGATAGCAGCCAATAGAATATGCGTTAAGAAAAATGAAGATAGTGTGGGTGGTTCTTAGTCGAAGTATGATACAGTTAAAAGTGACCGAATTGGATATCGACACGGTGGCGCAGTGGTTAGCGCGTTCGCCCGGTAAGCGAGAGGTCCTGGGTTCGAGTCCCAGATGTGTCAATATCTTTTTCTGATTTTTCTGTTTTCAGATTTTCGATTGAGTTTCGCTTATATTGTCTTCATTTAATTAAATATTACAATTTGAGGTTTTACTCATAAAGTTAAAATAAAAATAAAAATATTCATCCTAGACTTGCAGAAAAGTCAATAGATGTCGCATATTAAATAAAATGGATAAAGATTTATCCAGACACTATCTAGAGAGCATTTAGTTCGGGTTTGAATCTTGCAATCATACATAAAGATAGCAGCCAATAGAATATGCGTTAAGAAAAATGAAGATAGTGTGGGTGGTTCTTAGTCGAAGTATGATACAGTTAAAAGTGACCGAATTGGATATCGACACGGTGGCGCAGTGGTTAGCGCGTTCGCCCGGTAAGCGAGAGGTCCTGGGTTCGAGTCCCAGATGTGTCAATATCTTTTTCTGATTTTTCTGTTTTCAGATTTTCGATTGAGTTTCGCTTATATTGTCTTCATTTAATTAAATATAATATATACTTCAATATCATTGTTTATGGAGGATGGATTGTGCAGACTACAAAAATATAGAATTGAAGGAAGAGGCATGGATGGAGGTCATCAAGGAATGTGATTTGCCAGACGGTATGCACAGTTTATTTTCTAAATATTTTTTAACACTGAATGCAAGTCGATTTATTTTAGCAATTACAAGCATGTTATTTAGCATTTTCCACATAAATCCGGCCCTGAAATAGGTGGAGCCTTTATGACCACGTGCTAGCCATCAATGGCTCCGACACAATGGTCAAATTGATAAATTTCCTTGAAGTCTGTAGCGACTTTTTTCCACTCATCTTGGGTTGGTTCTGCCATTACCTGAAATTACTTTTAATTATTTATTTTCATTCTGCCTGACAGGAGATTTATTTCAGACTTGATTATATTACATAAAGTCATGATCAATATATATTCTCTCATAATCTATGTAAAAACCCAGCTGGGCATAAAGTCAAATAAATTACTATCGGCTGGAGATAGCATCACATTTCTCTTTTATAATTTCTGAGACAGTTGTTCTGCCAATCCTATAATTGTAGACAATTCTCGTGAAGCTATCGCCTGTTGCCAAGTACCCGTAAATTACTTAAGGTTTTTTTTTGTTTTCAGTGAAAGAGGCCAAGTGCCTCTGGAAGAAATTAAGAGATGGCTTCCGGCAGGCGAACGCCAGATCTAAAACGACAACAGGACAAGCAGCGTCACCAACTGCAACAAAATGGAAATGTTGTCATTTAATGGAATTCTTAATACCAACTTCACTTCAAGCATGAAAGCACATACTTTTGAAAAAATACTCCAGGCTTTCAGCAGCTTCCTGGCAGGAGGCTCGATTATATCGTTATCTGTATCTATCAGGTTTTGCTCCAGTTGTGCATTGATATTACTTTATCGGTCTGTTTGCCAACGTCGGTAAAAGGAATTCCATAAGATGGAAATATTTCATTTAATTTTATCTAGCGTCCGGATAATTTCAAGTACATTTTCTTCTCGAGCCTTAATAACTACATAATATTAGTTAACATTTTGTTTTTTCCAGCCTCATTATTAATGAAACACGGTAATCAGACTTGAACCGAAGCAATTTATTATTGTAAAACAAAAGCGTGTAGGTACACTACAGATCCTAGATGTCGGTAGTTTAAACATTTGAATTATTTTATTACCATGGTTCAATCAATACCACCACTTAACAAAATAATACAAATAAGGTAAACAAAAGCATGGAAAGTACACAGAGCTTCCATATAAGATCCTAGATGGCGGTAGGTAACTTTATTATTTTATTATCAAAATTCAATACCACCACTTAACAAAACAATACAAATAAACCAAAAACAAATACTAGGTATGCAATACTATACCCATCTTGTTTATAAATTTATAATGTTTTATTTTACTTAAACTCTTAGTTAGCATATCTGCTGGCATTTCAGAGGTATTTAAATATTCTAAATTAATTAATTTATTTGCAACAGTCTCTCTTATGAAATGAAATTTGACATCGATATGCTTACTACGTCTAGGATGAATACAATTTTCAGAAAGTTTTATAGCACTTTGGCTGTCATTATATAATGTAATAGGTTTATTACCTCTATTTATTAGTTCATTAGACAGGTTTTTCAAGAATATAGCCTCTTTACTTGCTTCACAAGTAGCCATGTATTCGGCTTCTGTACTTGATAAAGCGACAGTTTGTTGCTTCCTACTTTCATGAGATATTAAACAACCTTCATAAATAAAACAATATCCAGTGTATGACTTACGATCTAAATTATCAGATGCAAAATCTGCATCAGCGTAACCAACTATGTCTAAATTATTTTTTTTGTACATTAGACCATAACTCTTGGTAAAATTTAAATATTTTAACACTCTCTTGGCATGCTTCCAATGTGTTTCAGTGAAACAGTTATTAAATTGGCTTAGGTAACTAATACAATAAGAAATATCGGGTCTGGTTAAAACAGAGAGGTACATTAAACTGCCTATAAACTGTTGGTAAGGAAACTTGGAATGTACATTTTCTCCTTTTTCAAATTTTAAATTAGTCTCCATAGGTGTCTCTACATTTTTCTTAGAATTCTCTAAACCAAATTTACATACTAACTTTTCTATAAATTTCTTTTGACTAACGAAAATATTATTTTTCTGTATTTTAACATCCATACCTAGACATTGTCTTAATTGACGAAGTAAATTGACGAAGTAAATTGACGAAGTAAACTGATGGGACGCGTGAAGCTAGAGTCGTCATATAAGGCCTTCAAACGCTTCTATACACCTTGTACTGTTTGATCGTTTTTGATGTGAACATAAATTGAGGGGTCAATCGTCATAATAAGTTTAGCTTTTGCCTTTTTATCATCCAAACTTGTACAATCGGATGATTCTGGCTTGTGAATATCGACACCATCCAACATCAAAAATTGTTCAGCTGCGAACGACCATTCATCAAAATTCTCCGGACCTTTTAAGCTGAATTTTTCTTCTCTAGCCTTCAAAACTATGTTATATTAGTGTACATTTTGTTTTCTCTAGTCCCAGTATAAGCGTTGGTTAATTTAAATTATATTAGTATGTTTACAATTGTTTATAATCTTTTATTCTGTCTATAAAAGTATGTACATACTTGTACTGTACGTAAATAAACAAGATGTTCTGCTGAACTTTGATCTGAAGACTGAAATAGATATACTTTTCTTTTAGTATTTAATGTTTGACAGAATTTGAAATCTGAAGACTAAAATAAATATATTTTTTTTATTGTATTTACTGTTGGACAGAATTTGTTATCTGAAAGCTGTAATTTTCTTCTCTAGCCTTCAACATTATGTTATATTAGTGTACATTTTGTTTTTTCTAGTCCCAGTATAAGTGTTGGTTAATTTTAATCATATTAGTAAGTTTACGTTAATCTTTTATTCTGTGTGTATGTAAATAATTGTACCGTACGTAAATAAACAATATGTTTTGCTGGACTCTGATCTGAAGACTGAAAGAGATATATTTTTCTTTTAGTATTTATTGTTGGACAGAATTTGTGATCTGAAAGCAGAAATTTTCTTCACGAGCCTTCAAAATTATGTTATATTAGTGTACATTTTTATTTCTCTAGTTCCATTATAAGCATTGGTTAATTTAAATTATAATAGTATGTTTTCTGATTCTGTTTATTTATTCTGTGTATTTAACAGCACTTAAATAAATAATATTCTTGACGAACTCTTGTGTTTTTATTATTTTGGGAGGTGTATCTTTTTAGAAGGTTTAAATATTACTTTATTTCGCATACCTATAGCAGACAGCGAGTCTTTCTTGAATACTTAATGTCATCAAAGTTAAAGATAATCAAAAACATATGGGGCATCCATTAATTACTTGAGCAGTTTTTCTTCCAATCTAGACCCACCCCTCCCTCGGTGAGATAAATTTGGGCCAATTCGTTTATTTTTCAAGTATCGTGAGATTTTGCTGGGAGAGGGGTCTCCCCGTTTATGCTCACGTAATTAATGGATAACCCCTAATACATACTTCAATATTATTTTAATGATGTCATCATTAAATATGATCAATTTTAAATATGTGTTGCAGCGTGCTGTACTAAAATGTTGGATTTCAATTAAACTAAAGAAATTTATACTAACAAACTTAATTTTATTTTTTATACAATGTCCCACTTGCACATTTGTGTTTTCACGTCACCCTGGCCCTGGTACTTACCTTAGTATTTAGTATAATATTATCTGATAAAGTTACCGGCTGCTGTGTTTTTGCATTTGGAAAGAACTTACATTATTTTTAATCCTCTGGATTCCAGCAGTTGACACCATGTGAGCACCTAACAATGAGTGCTAAAAGATTCCCTTGTTTATGTAAAATGCATACAAAGGATTACAAAAACATAGAATTGAAAGAAGAGGCGGAGGCACTAAGAGTGTGATTTGCCAGACGGTAGATATGCATAGTTTATTTTAAAAAAAATCTGTTATAGACTGTAGGAAACGCTGAGTGGAGGGTATACAAGAGACCATTTGAGTGTAGTCAAACTGAGAAAACTGTTGGAAAAGTGTAAACTTAAAAATGGAAGATGCTCCGAGGAACTAGCGTCATTGATCCCTTCGGTGCACAGTCGGGAAAGACGCCAAACGTGTGGAAGAAGCGACCCATTCTCATGTGACATTTGTCACATGAGAATGGGTCGCTTCTTTGACTCGTTCTTGTGTTCAACAGCTCGGCTGTGGAACGATTTGCCGGCCTCTTGTTTCCTCCTTCCTACAAAATGGGTCTCTTCAAGACCAATGTTCATTCCTTCCTCTCCTCACAAAGACCCTCCACACAGAATCTCAGGTGACATAGGTCCTGAGGGAAATTATTTTCCTCGAGGCCTGATGAATCATTTATATGAAGATCTACATAATATATCAAAATGGTTGAAGAAAAATAAACTAAAATTGAATGTACCTAAACAAAACTAAATGTTTGGAAAACGAGTACCTAACGCAAACAAAAAAAGACATATAGATAGACGGTGAAGTTTTGAAAGAAGTATTTGAAAATAAATATTTGGGAGTAATAATTGACTCCATATTGACTTTCGCTCAAAATACAAAACAAATTATTAAAAAGATTGCCAAAAAAATTTTGCTGTTGGGAAGAATAAAAAGATTCATTGACACAGTCTGCAGTAAAAATGTGTACAACGCAATCATTGTACCACTCATAAGTTCCTGTAGCAGCATTCTATTCTTAGCCAACGACGGACTAAATGAAACAAATGACAATTCTACAAAACAGCTGTGAGAACTAGGTAGGTATATTGAAGAAAAATAGGTACACTTCAGTCAAGAAAATGTTGAAGGAGTTAAACATCTTGTCATTAAAACAAATTATTTACTTCAATACTATATTGTTTCTACAAAATAATCAATGGCCATACGTCTATTGAATTCCTAAGAAAATTTACTTCAATACTATATTGTTTCTACAAAATAATCAATGGCCATACGTCTATTGAATTCCTAAGAAAATTGATAAACTACAAAGCAAAAGTATAGAAAACGCGCGAATGTCAGCTGTAAAATTGTCAGATCTAGTACAAAATCTACAAAGAAATGGTATCTCGCGGCAGTTATCGAGCTGTCTAAATTCATCTGACCCCCTCTCCTACCACAGGAAGAAATATTTGATAGGTTCGTGTGAACGGCACAAAATATAAGCGCTCGCGGCTGAACAGATATCTGCTCGCGGTTGATGCGTTAATGTGAACGGGCTTAAGCCCGTTGAAGCCCGACAAAAAAGTTACATAGACAATTATTGTTGTTTTATGGCTGTAAATCGACAGGCGAGTAAAACCGCGGTCTTATGGCTCGTCGGTAAAGCTCGCCGGTGTATCATTGCAAAACCGCGGTTTTGTGAGTTGACGAGCCTGGTTCGTGGCTCGTCATGTTTGCTTGATTTTTTACTCGGCTCGTCCATTGGTATATTTATGGGCTCGTCGTTCAAAACTGCGTTGACTGGTTGATTTATGGACGTCACGTAATAATGGATCTGCGAATTCACATTCACGATTTCATCGTAGAATTCATAAATGGCTTCCGAGAGTGTCCCTGTTTATGGCAAATTAAATCAAGCGAATACAAAAAAATTGTTTGTTCTTTCTAGGTACAAATAAAATATATTTAACTATATTACCCACGCACAGGCTGCGCCTTAGTGGGTTCCCATTATTCTTATTATATCATAATATTGTATAGGTACATCAAATGTAAAATTTGGGAAAATAAAAGTTTTTTTTTTAATATAAAATTATAATTATATTAATTACAATTATAATACTTTGTTTTAATTCCACTTTATTATTTCCTTATCCAACCGGTTTCGGTTCGACCTGAACCTTCATCAGGGATGAATAAAAATATATTTATTGAAGGCCTTGAAGGCTTTTACAATATCATGTTATTAGATGCATAGGTTATTTAGGAGTTTAAGCATGTAATATGTAGCATAATAAACTGGATATTAAACATAATACAAAAAAGAGCTTCTCGCATTAGGTATAGTGTTTTGCTTTTGTATCATAGGTGTTACTAAAGACAATAATTCGTTGTGCAATTCTTCATACATTCTCAGATAATTTCTGTAATCGAGTGGTTCTGCTGACAATTCTCGAATTAAATGTGTATGCGATAACGCTTGTCTTTTCTCAATCCAACTTTTAACCCAAACTTTCGGGCGTTTTCGCTTTTTTTTCTTAATTTCGTGGTATGCTATAATACCAAGATAACACAAAGCTTCAGACTCTGAACAAGACTTGTTAACCTCAATTCGACTACGATACGACTGTTTTACTCGCTAGTCGATCAGCACCAACGAGCCGCAAGTAAAACCGACGGTTTTTAAAACCGCGGTATAGGCTCGTACGTCGATCACCCACTTAAGAAGCTATAAATACCCAAGTGGCTTTCTTGGAAGATTATTATTTATGGGTTCACAACAACCCAACAATGTGGCGTTTCAACACCCCTTTGAAAAGTCGTTAAAATTTGTTAAAAATAAAAGAAAAATAAAGCTAACCTCTATATATATATATATACATTTTTTTTCATCACTTTTGACTTTTCAAAGGAGTTGTCCGGTCACCATATTTATGAAACGTTTTTTGTCAAAGCAAAAAAAATCTAAATGGATTCCATCTATAAAACAAACTTCCTTCTGATTTTATAAGGGAAATTTTTCATATAGGATAGTGATAGTCTTTACCAGAGCCAGTGGCATATCGTGGATGTCGGCCGCCCGGGGCGGAGGAAAATTTCGGCGCCCCCTTATTTGAGCGCCGATGAGGGGGGGAAGGGTGTGTGTGGAAATTCTAATTTTTTTATTACGATCTATTTATATACCAGCCGATTTTTTTGAATAAACACAATTGACGAGTATTCTTCCAACGAAAATCATGATTATAAATTCTTCTACAAACTTTAGCAGATGAATAGCAGATGCTATCGAAAATCGAGAATGGTATCCATGTAAAAGGATTTCGCATCTCGACATTTTTAACCGTGTTTAGAACGCTAGGCAGGTATTAACTTACGATCGATTTTGCGTTAGAGTCATTAGTTAGTAAATAATAGTTACACACTGAACAACCAATTTCTCAGAATTTTGCAGCATTTGGTATGCATCTCAAATGTAAATCTTCACTCGGTACCTACACGATGAATCTGCAACTCTTTATTTAATTTATCGTTGTATTCTGAACACAAAACCAATTTATATGCGGTGAATTAAAACTACACTCAGAACATTAAAATGGTTTTTCTTTGATTCTGGCAGCACATGCATAGTCTGCAACTAGAATATTATAATTGCACTTCAAATAAGAGAATGTTTTCCTTCGAAATGTGTCAGCAGATGATACCACAACAGAAATTTTACATTCTAAACACAAAACTGGTTTTAACTATACCTGTATGTGGCTAATTAAATCTACACTCAGAACATGAAAATGGATTCTCTGAGATTCTGGCAACACATACATATACATTGTCTTCAACTAGAATTTCATAACTGCACTTCGAATACGAGAATGTTTTCCTTTGAAATGTGTCAGCAGATGAATTCGCAACTGGAAATTTACATTCTCAATACAAAATTGGTTTAAATTAAGTCTGTGTGCGGCGAATTAAAAGTACACTCAGAACATGAAAATGGTTTTTATTTGATTCTGGCAGCACATACATAATCTGCAAATAAATTTTATAACTACACTTCGAATAAGATAATGTTTTCTTTCGAATTGTGTCAGCAGATGAATCCACAATTGGAATTTTACATTCTGAAAACTGGTATAACCCTCTGAATAATAAGAAAAAAATATCGATAAACTTTTGCCTGTCAAGGTTTGCGCACAAAATTCCTGGTTCTTCTCAAGAATTTTAAATGTTCCTTTTTATTGTTTTTTTTTTACCCTTTTGCAAAAAACAATAAAATCTAGATAAAATATTTTTCCGACGTGCTTATTAGAACATTTTTGTTTCTAGATATAAATATAAAATAAACCCAAAATTTTAAATTTTCAGTTTAAAAAATATACCTAATTATTGACATTTATAATCTTGCTAATATTATAAATGCGAAAGTTTGTATGGATGACCCAAAGATATTAGAAACCCGAGATATGCTATGTTGGCCGCCAGACCGTGGACGGACTACGGCCTACGGAGCGGAGTGTGAATACGGAAAGAATTGGTTCATTCAATTGGTTTTGTGTCGTAACCGCGTACAGTTTGTGCCCGTTTTATTCAAAATGCCGTTTTGTTCAGTGCAACTATGCAAAAATAATACAAGAAATGTGAACTTCAAGATAAATGGAGTTTCATTTCACCGGTAAGTACAAAATTAGAGTACGTTATCAATTTTTAATGATTATTCGAAGTTTTTATTGACATAAGGCCCCGTTTAAACAAACATCGCCGCCATTACGATGCTAGTGATGGGGACGCGAATTCTTTTAAATACCGACCATCGATATTTCGTAATATTAGTAGGGCTTTACAAAAAAAAATATAAATATGTATACACATATTATTTTTGTAGATAATTATTGTTGTAGATGCTGATTGGTGGTAGAAACAAATACAGTGCTTTTCTTTTAAAATGATTATTTATAAAAATTAATCTTTCTTTGTTCCGCATGCGTTCGTGTACCATTTATTCGATTTTCAATGGAACTTTGGTGATTTTTAGTGCCGGAGCCCATGGAGGTTTCTATATACGAGTATAATGGTGGGCTCTAGCATTATAAAATTATTTCCTATACCATTCATCCGACTGGGATGAAACTTTGGCGTTTTCGTGTGGGCACGCCTGTGAAGGTTTCAATATATATAACGGTAAGCTTTGGCGTTATAAAATTCGTAAATTTTTTGGCGCATGATCAGTTTGAGAAATGTGCGTGTTTCATATAGTTTAGCCTCAGGAAGGGAAGGAGAAGGGGAAGAGAATCCAGGACGAGGGATCTGATAGGGGGAGGATTATGTGGGTGGAGAAGGGAAACGAAGGAGGGGGTTGGCGGGGGTGAGGGAGTGATGAGAGGGGGGGGGGGTTCGCGGGATGGGGAGAAGCATAACAAAAAAGCGTGATAATTTATTTATCTTAGGTAACGTATAATTTATATCCGTTTTTAAATGCAGTAACTTATAGTATTTTAATTATTTCAGATTTCCGAAGGACGGAACAATTAAAGAAAAATGGATTGACGCAACGGGGAGAAAGGGAAACTGGTTTCCGACTCGCCATAGCATCATTTGCTTGTCTCACTTTGGCCAAAACGATTTTAAACCAGCAACCTGGCATTTTTTTTCCCTTCAATTGATGTTATAAACATTTGCAAAACAATGGAAGTGATAATAAAGAACGCTATTGTAGATAAAAATAAACTGAAAATTAAATCAAAAAATAATATTAAACAGGAACTAGTAACCAAAGCCTTACGACATTTCGTTGGAATCAAAGTATTTGAAAATATTTATTTTCCTCAATATGACCAATCACCAATGAATAATCATTCAGTTCAACTCACTAAAGCCGTTTTGGAAAAATACATTGATATCCGTTTACATTACTTAGTTAAAAACGTAACACCAAAATTATCGAAGCGACAAGTATCTCCAAATACAAATATCTCCACTTTACCGGTCAATAATATGTATATATTTTTTAAATGTTTGTTTGCTAAATGAAATACCTCTTGTATATATGTACATATTTCCATATATTTTTGTTAATTATACCAAGGTGGGTTTTTTATTTAAATTTTTTTATTTACATATGTTCGAGATTGATGAAAACTAGCACATTTGACATTCAAAAGAGGAGGAAAATAACTGTTTACATATTATTTTAAAAAACTGACTGTAAAACACGGGTAATAAATAGATTATGAAACAAAATATGAAATCGCAAAATAAAGGCCCTAACACTGGTAGAGCACCCAACGTTGCCCAAAATACTTGTCATTATTATTGTAAAATTATTAATTGTGAAACAGAATTGTAAATACTTTCAGTATAACCCTGGTTAAAGACCACCATTCAGAACAGAAAGGTTGCTTTAAATTTATTAGCCGTGTTTAGCGACCAGATCTGAATAACCGGGTACTTCCCCACTTTCATTTTCCTCGACTTCTTCCACTCCTCACCATCTGAAACCTCATAAAATACCCCAATTGCGGATGCCCTAGTCTCACTGGTTTCAGATGGTTGGAAGCAGATGGGACTCTTGTGAAGTACTCAAATACAAAATAAATTAACATGAGTAAAAAATGAGAGTTTTTTTTATGGATTTTTACAACAACAAAAACACACTGTGAGTGTTATTGTGATTAAAGTTATTGAACAAAACCAAAAACTGTTAAAATTCAGTTATCTAATTATAGATTAGAAACAATTGATTTGGATTTGTTACAAATGGGACACGTTAAACGTGCCCAGAGTCCAGATCACACTTGTTTCGATTTATCGGTTCTGAGAATAAGAATTTTTCATCAAAATTTTAACTGGAACCATTTTTTAACTAAAATGTCGATCTCTGTCGATTTGTATTCTTGTAAGCCTTATTCGTCATCATTTCTATGTATTGCTAATTGCGAATGCGTTCGGAACGTGTACGCATAGAAATCTTTTCTAAGTATTAGTGCCAACGAAAATGACAAGTTTTAAGTGTGAGTTCGAATAGGGGCGTATACTTTAGCGTAAGCGAAGGTGTGTAATAGTATTGGTTAATAATATCGGCGACACGAGAAATTACAGTTTCACAAGGTTTAAACTGCCCATAGCATATCTCCCTTTGTTTATATTATCTGTGGGATGACCCTTGCTCTTTCACGCAATAAATATCGAATGGAATTTAAAAACTCTTTCACTAATCGAAAGCTACATTATTTGCGAGTAACATAGGCTATATATATATATATATATATATATATATATATATATATATATATATATATATATTGGTAAGTTCTGGCGTCATGAATAAGCTGTGGCGTTATGAAATTATGTATCATACGTTTTCTGTCCCTAACAAAATCGAGTTATTTTAAACGTCAAACAAATTTTTACCTTGGAAACAATGTTTTTTTTTTTTTTAATTTTAGGCTTAAAAAGAGTGCTTTGTTGTGCTTAAAAAGAGTGCTTTTCTGGCGTCGTAGTTAATAGTGCCCCCCACACGCACACTTCGGAGCGACCGAGTCCCACGACACTTCAGCTGCGCTGTAAACCTATCGGTCTGTACTTTTCTGCGCGGCGGCCTGAAGTGGCGCGGGACTCGGTCGCGCCGAAGTGTGCGTGTGGGGGAGCCTATTATCTACCTATCTCTAAAAATGTTTATTGTCCGAACGAAAAGCATAGCGTTGCTTTAAAGCAACCATACTCAACCTGCGGCCCGCGGGCTGCATGCGGCCCGGCAAGCTTTTGTGTGCGGCCCTAAACACTTTATTATCAGGAACTTGATTTTTAAAAAAATCTATCATTTTAAATTTCGTATATCTTGAGATTCGTTTTGACTTTGACGCACAGAAAAGGATTGTCATTATGCTCCACATAATCTGGTATAAGAGTGAGATACGCTTTTTTAGATTTTCTGTGTTTCGCTACCTCCTTCTTTAGCCAACGTTTCAGTTTTCGACAGCGTTGCAGTGCCCATCATCAGGGCAGATGTGTAAGAGTGTTGCTATTGCAAACGCTTGCTTGATGGAAGCTGTGCAAAACATGCAATTTTCGTAGGGTTTTTACATAACAATTTTTCCCTACCGATAAAAACACAAGACCTCCAAGCCCATAATAGCCTTCCAGAGTGGAAGATACTCTCTGTATCGCCCTGGTGTAAGACCACCATTCAGAATTGAAACGTTGCTTGAAATGGTACTAGCCCTGTTTGGTGATCAGATCTGAATAGCCAGGTACTTCCCCACCTTCCTCTTCCCTATCTCATTTCCCTCCCGTTACCCGCAGCCTCACAACATACCCCAATTGGGGATGACATAGTCTCACTGGCTTCAGACAGGAGCAGTTGGGACTCTTGTGCGGTATTCATATAAAAAAAGCCAGATAATATTTTTAAATACCCACAAGCGGTAAAAATTGCAAGGCGCTAATGACGCCGTTCTATTTGTATAAAGAACTTTAACTTTAAATTCAGTAAACTTAAATGATTCATCTCTTCAAGAAATATAAAAAAATAGTAAATGAAAAAAATATATATATGTATATTTCAAAAGCTAGATTTATTACCAAAAAACAAATATTTGACACACAAGTACGCTCGCAAAAAATTTATAAATAAAAAAGTGCCACTTCTAGAAACCACCGCATCAATAAAAACTGGTTGATGTCATTGGTTAGTCAGGTACCTACTTGCAAATTTTAACACCATTTCTTGCTGTCGTATAAAGTATTGTTCGGTTATAATTTAAATACGCATAATAGCGGGAGTGTCTTCAAAATGCAATCGAATGTCCAACAAAAAGAGAGTGCTTCAAGACAAATGGGAAGAAGAGTATTTCTTTGTTAGGGGGGGGGGGAGGGGGGTGTTGATGATTTTTTTTCGTCATACCAGTATAGTGTTGCGGCCCGCGTAACTTTACAAATACATGTATGTGGCCCGAAGAGAAAAAAGGTTGAGTATCGCTGCTTTAAAGCATAGCATTTGACATGGACTGCCATTTTGTTATTTTTTTAGGTTACTCTGGATTCAAATATGAATAAAATACTAATAAAGGGAGTAGGTACTTAAAATAAATTTCTATATATATAATTTTATTTTCTAAAATAGAATTTTTATTTGCGAAATGTCATAATCAAATTTTGAAATTTTCAATTAAACAATAATTATTTTCTATTAGACAAAATAGCAAGAATAATAACAATTATGCCAGTAATTAATTAATATTGTCAATAATATAACACTATGCGAGCGAAGCCGTGGGTAAAAGCTAGTTAATAATAAAATAAAGAGTTGGATTCGTAAACGAAAGTATCATAGAACATTTTAAAATAATTATTTTACATAAAAAAAGTAACTTTCTTTACTGAAATTTATTTATTAATAAATTATAACTTGAACAACGAATCAGACAGTAAAACATACAATTACATAAATGAAAAATGTAAATAAAATTTAAGTTTATTACTCACGTCGCTAGTCACTCATGATCCAGCAATGAATAAAACTTTTCTTAGAATTATCAATCACATCACCGTCTGTCTATTGTCCACGGACCTCTCTCAATCATTCTCACTGTAATTTAGTCATAAGCAATCCAAGCGCAAAACAAAATACGGGGAATTCTTGCAATTCACTAGATACGGTATTGCCAGTCACATAAATATACCAAACCACCCACTAGATCGATAACTTCGGGCTTTAGTACGTAAATATTTTGGTCACTATTTCACCACCAAAATGCAATAATTTTATCACCTGTGACGTCACACACCACAGACGAAGATAGAGAAAGCAACAACAGAACAATGCGCGACCATAGACAATATAATTTTCTTTCTGTACCTACCCAATACCACCCAAATCATTAGCCTAAAATATTATTTTAAAAATAAAACTCGTAATTACATGATAAGAATTTTATTATAAACATGTAGAAAAAGGAAATACAAGAATATATAATTAAAATATGATTATGCGTTCCTACAAAACTACTGAATTTAAAATATTTTCATCTTTTAACAGAAAAATTTAAAACTCAGAATTACATGTACATATTTTAAACAAGAATACAATATAAACAGGTTATATTTCTGTAGCAAATTGCCACATGAGGACGTTGTTTTAAAGATAAATTTCTCTTTTGAACGTACCTATTATATCTTTCGGCAGGTAAAAATAAATTTATTATATTTCCAAGATGCACGGAGACATTACTTTGCATGAGATATTTGATTCTTCATAAGGGGCTCAAAAAAACATTATATTTGTTTATTTGGCATTTAAAGTAGCTCAGCTCACCATATTTTCCCTGAAATCATAAAAAATAGGATAAGTTATATTTTCTAAAAACTACATAGGTTCAGTTATGGAAATTTGTAAAATAATGCAATTTTTATTGTATTTGTGTATGTGTATTATAGTACATACCTATGTATGTATGTAGTTACATTTCCTCCCATGTCTTTTAACTTTTAATTGATGATAACTCTCATATTAAACCAAGTTCTAGGATACCTACTTACTTATATAAAGAAGCCTACTCAAATACATTAAATTTGACTGACGTTTTTGTAAAATGAAAGTTATAAAAATAATAATTACCTCTGCATCATGCACCATGACTGATAATTAATGTCTTTGTTCTGACCACGTTTTGGCTCGGAGTTAAACACGGTTAAACCCGCCTGGCCAGTCACTACAGTGATCAAGATGACATTATTATGTATTCATTTAAAGAAATGAGATTCCCCGGTTTCGTCACAGAATAAGTAATGAAAAATTCCGTGCTCATTTAAATCGGTCCGAATCGTAGGTGCGACAATAATATGAAATTAAATGGTTTGAATTTTTTACAAGATAATATTATTATTTATTGTGAAAATTTGCAGCCCCTCCACGCTATGCCACTGCCCAGAGCATTCTGTAAAATAGAGTGGGAAAAAGAGGACAACCTCCAGTAGCTGCTCGAGCACTTCTTTGATGGGGAGGGGATCGATGTTTTTTACGTGCACCTACTGTACCGTAACCTCACCACTCGGAGAATATAACCTAAAATTTCTCAAACAAAAATGTTTATAATTAAATCATGCAAATCAGATATTTAATTAATATAAAATGTCTGTAGATATATACCATATATTCTCAACGTGGGTGTGGTTTTAGACTTTCAGGAGGGCGGTAAAAGACCACCCAGAGAAACCCATCCCACCCCATCAGGGCCATCCACAAATTACGTCACACCTTAAAATATTTTCCCTATCCCATTACGCTTGTGGCAAATGTAACCCCATCGTGGTATCCCATTATGCCTCCTCCGTCGGGGTATCCCGTTACGCCCCTTCCATTGTGGCAAATGCAACCCTGCCGTGGTATCGTATTATGCCCTCTTCGTCCTGGTCAATTGCCCTCTCAAAGTGGGCGGTGGGCAAAAAAAGGTTGAGAATCTATGCTATAGAAGAATGTGTTAGCTCTTTTAAGTGGTGCTGGTTTCCGTTTCAAATCACAATTTTTTTACTTCAAAAAATTCACGAATATGTAAATATGTACTCACATATTGAAGAACACCTCTCATGGCCCGTTCCCACTTCCATTAAAAACTCAGACAGCAAAAAACTGAATGTCTGACGCCCTGTTCAGCTCCGTGAAAAAAATGTAACGATACGATACGATTGTACCACCCCAGCCAGGAGCACTCCTGTCCCGGTGAGACCGGTACACCAGGGGGCACTGTTTGTTAGGACTGGAACACGTGCTCTGAGGATAGGAAGGAGGTTGGAGTTTAATCGACCGGTATACATGGCAACCTGGAGCCAATATTGGAATAAAGGATGGGCAGGAATAAAGGAAATGATTGAGCCTTAAATATGTATACATATATCGATATCGTTTCTCGCCTTTCGCTTATTTCGCTTCCGGTTTCTTCTCGCTATCAGCTTATTGCTTTCCGTTTTCATCTTCCTACTTCCCGCGTATATATGTATTTTTTGGTTGTTGCCTCCTGCTGCTTCTAGCTTCTCGTTTCCGGCTTCCCGTTATTTATGTTTTCCGCCATACGCTTGCCGTAGCAGGGTTTTTGTTGTCTCTTCTTGGCTGTTCTTCCTTCTTCTTCTGGGTTCTTATTGTCCCTTCATGGCTCCTTTCGCTTCTTCTTGGATCTTCTCGACTCTTCCTCAGCTCGACTCGGCTCTTCTTGCCTCTTTTTGAATCTTCTCATTTCTTCTGGGCTCTGTTTGGCTCTTCTTGCTACTTTCTGTCTCTCATTGTCTCTTCTTGGCTCTCCTTGCATCTTCTTGGATCCTCTCGTTCTTGGCTCTACTTTCATCTTCTTGACTCTAATTGGATCTTCTCGTCTCTTCTCGGCTCTTCTTGTCTCTTCTGGAACATTATCGTCTCTTCTTGGCACTTCCTGTATATTCTTGGATCCTCTTGCCTCTCCTTAGCTCGTCTTGTCTCTTCTTGAATCTTCTCGTCTCTTATTTAATGTTCTTGTCTCTTCTCCTCTCTTCTTGCTTTTTCTCGTCTTCACTTGGCTCGTCGTGGATCTTCTCTTCATGGTTATTCGTGGCCCTTCGCGGCTTTTCTTGTAACTTCTTGCCTTTTCCTGGATCCCCTTGCCTCTTCTTGCATCTTCTTGCCATTTATTGTATCTTTCATCTTTTCACCCCTTCTTGACTCTACTTGTCTGTTCTTGAATCTTCCAACTGCTTACCCACCCTTCTTGTCCATTCTTGTCTCTTCCATTCAAAAATGGTATTCAATTCAATTTATCTTTTCAAAAACATTACAAAATAGATTTTGCCCTTTGATTTTTTTATCTGTTATGATCTAACCAAAAGTTTTCAACAATTATTACTTTTCGCTGACTTTCAGGTACAGACCATGATTGTTAGTAAGATTCCAAAATTTCAGTCAGTTCGGTACCATAAGGCAAAAGTTATGACCGAAACCAAAAACTGAATAGAAAAAAAAAACAAAACCGGGAAAATAAACATGAGCAATTACATAAATCAAATGAACTTAAATAAATTGTTAACTTCACATCGCTAAGTTCGTCTAGTAAAGCGTATAAGTATGATCGTGTTCTCCGTGAACTCAGTTATTTATAGAACAGTCCTTAATGTTTACCAGCAAATGACAATCTGAGATGCGAGGTACAAATGTGAAACTTTTATGGACCCCAAATCAGACTGGAAATTCTAATAATGTGACCCATGTCAATTAACGCAGCTTTGAAATTTATTCAATTTCAGTGCTCCGAAACCTTTTCTTGCCTTATACGCATACGTAGTCTTGCATACTAAAAGAAATCTTTGAGAAATTAAAAATATACAAAAATATATCACGCGTGCGATAAAATCTTGTCCTAACAAGCAATGCGCTCAAGACCCCATACCTACCTGGCTTTTAAGACAGTGTCTTCCTGATATAGCGCCTGTAATTACCGCAATTATCCAGAAGTCACTAGTAAATTCACTTGTACCGGGAACACTTAAAAAATCAATCATAACTCCGATTCTAAAAAAACAAAATCTTGATTCTGACAATACGGATAATTACAGGCCAATATCCAATCTACCGTTCCTTTCTAAGCTGCTTGAGAAAATCGTTGCCAAACAATTGGTGGGGTATTTGAACTCTGCCGGTCTATTTGCCAAAAATCAATCAGCTTATCGACAGTTTCATTCAACGGAAACTGTTCTTCTGCGGTTGATTTCAGACTTGATCATCGGGATGGAAGCAGGTAAGTTGGGTTTGGTATCTGTTCTTGACATGAGTGCGGCATTTGACACGGTAGATCATAGTATGTTATTAAATGTGCTTGAAACCGAATTTGGCGTTCGAGGTGATGTACTCCAATGGATGACATCATACCTGTCTGGACGAGTAGCCTCAGTAATTTTCAATAATTGTACTTCACCTGAAACTCCCATAGAATGTGGAGTTCCCCAGGGTTCTGTCTTGGGTCCCATTCTCTTCATTCTCTATACGAATCGCCTCGAGAAACTCATTCAATCAGCTGGCTTTGAATCACAAGGCTATGCAGACGATCGTTTCATTTTCAAGTTTTGTTCCCCGGATGAAAAAGACGTCCTTAAAAACGAGGTGGTTAGTTTCATTAACACAGTCTCAAGTTGGATGTCTGTCAATAAACTCAAACTTAATCCGACCAAGACGGAATTTATTTGGATAGCTTCTCCTGGAAGGCAAGCCCTCATCGACTCTAGCCCAATCCATATTCAGGGTACAGATATAATCCCTTCTACAGAAATAAAATTTCTGGGTTTCACAATAGACAATAGTCTTTCTCTTGAATCACAAATTTCAAAATCTGTAAGTTCAGGCTTTTTCCATCTAAGGCAGATAAAATCAATCAGGCGTTGCCTTCCCTCTGATGGAGCAAAGTCACTCATAAATTCGTTCGTTGTCTCACGTATGGACTATTGTAATAGTGCATATGCTGGCTTACCTAAAAAACAATTCAATAGAATCCAGTCCGTTTTCAATGCTGCGGCGAGAATGATTTTTGGTGAATCTAAGTATTGCCGTATAACCCCGCTTCTAAGGGATCGCCTTCATTGGCTTCGATGCCCTGAAAGAATAGAGTTCAAGATCTGCTTAATGACCTTCAAAGCATTACAAGGAATGGCGCCAGCCTATATATCAGAACTATGTGTCCGACAAAACTTAAGAGATAGACAGCTTACTCTAAGGCATAGGTTCTCAACGTGGGCGATAACGCCCCCTTGGGGGCGTTTCAGACCTTCAGGGGGGCGGTGGAAGACCAAGAGCAAATTGGGGGGCGTTTCAGACTTTCAGGGGGGCGGTAGAAGACCGAGAGAAACCCATCTAACCCTTCAGTGCTCCAGATAGTCCGCCGGCAGGACGTACGTCTTTTTCGCTGCGCGCCGTAATTTTAAAATTATTAAAATGATTTACATGTTTATCCTAATTGATATTAACGAGGAAACTAGTGCGCTTCGTTTGCTAACGACAAGCGGTGGTGGTCGCAAGTATCTGAGAAGTGGTTTTCGAGAGAAGTCATCTCGAATATAGAGATCAAACACGCCCTTCATAAGCGTTGGAAAACTGGAGGCCTTCAGAGTGAATACGATCTGTTTAGTTCTTACCGAGCGTTAATTAGGCGCGAGTTTCGAGTGGCCTATCGAGCCTACGTGTCTGAAATCGAGGAAAACACCACGCATGATCCCAAGATGTTTTGGCACTATATAAAATCCCTTCTGAAGAATAGTAGTCTTGAACACACCATGATAAAAGGTAATCAAGAATTTCGTGGCTTGAGTGTGGCTAACGCATTTGCTGATCATTTTCAATCGGTCTATAATAAAGACCCTCCACTTCTAGAGATTAATAATACGGCCACAATTACTACCAGAGGAACTTCAAACTTTGATTTCGATATATTTACGAAATCTGACCTTATGAGTGCCATAAGTCTCATGAAGAACTCACCCTCTATCGGACCAGACTTTGTTCCCGTATTTTTTATTAAAGGGTGCACCGTGTTCCTAAAAACACCATTTTATGTCTTATCATTAACTTCGCTATTAGTACTTCCACTTTTTCTGAAGTATGGAAAGCTTCCAAAAATATGTGCTATTTTTAAGAAAGGTTCGAAAAAGTTAATCGAAAATTATAGACCAGTCGCCATACTATCAGCTCATGCTAACAGCTAAACTATTTGAACAATAAATTCCTAAATTCCTTATGCCTCAGAGAGACGCATACATTATCCCCGAACAGCATAGTTTCAGGAAAGGAAGATCCACTAAAACCAATCTGATGGTTTACACCGACTATGTTGCTAGGTCCCTAGATACTGGATACCAAGTAGACTGTTCGTATAACGACTTCTCCAAAGACTTTGATACTATGCATCATGATATCTTACTCATAAAACTTGCCCAGTTGGATTTTTCACTTCGGATGTTAAAGTTTTTTTAAAAGTTACCTCAAGAACAGAAAGCAATTTGTCACACACGAAATCTTCCAATCAGCTGAATTTCTCGTTTTTTCTGGGGTTCCCTAAGGATCGATCCTAGGGCCTCTTCTCTTTTCTATTTTCATTAATGACATTGCTGGAGTCCTCCGTTTTTCTCGCTTTTTTCTGTTTGCTGAAGATCTAAAATTATTTCTTCTAATAAGAAATATTGAGGACTGCCAGCGCCTTCAAGCTGATGTTGATAACAGATAAGTCAACGAAACCAGCCTCATTTCAATGTCTTGAAATGCGTAGTTCTGACTTTTACCAGAACATACCAGTCTCACCTACCACAGGTACACTATGCTCGGTCATAATCTCAAACGAGTTTCAAATATAAAGGATCTTGGGATTATGTATGAAAGTAAGCTGACATTTCGTCCTCATATAACCGTCAGAGTTTTCGCGATACCCGTGCTCTGAAGATTTTATACTTCTCCCTGGTCCGCAATAGGCTGGAGAGTGGTTCGCTTATCTTGAATTCTCATAAGGTGGGATGATCCCTTATGTTTGAAAGGGTTCAAAAAATGTTTCTAAGATTTCTCTACATGAGGGAGTACGACCACTATCTATGGCTCTACCTGACGAACTTTCTTCTGGGCATGCTGGGACTTTTCACTCCCTGCAGCTCAGAAGAGAGGGGTATGCCACCACCCACTTATTCAGACTACTGCGAGGCTATATTGAGAACTCAGCCATTTTGGAGCGCGTGTGTCTCTATGTTCCAGATGACTAACTTAGACAGCATCATCATGTATTATTCTATCTTCCTGCCTATAGGACTTACTTGCCAATGGTTCTCCCGGTAGGGAGGAGTATATTGCTTCTGAACCAAATCTCCTCCGAGATTGATATATTTGGCGTCAGTGAGGAGAGATTTAAAAGGGAAATTCTTTTGATTCTTGAAAGAGTCTCTCCACATTGACGAAATCTTCACCACCGCCCGAATTTTTTTTGAAATTGCCATATTTTTTACCTTATTTCTTATATATAATAAAGTCAAATTTATAATAGTGTAAGAAATTAATAAAAAAAAAATATTATTATATCCCATTTTGGCCCCATCCCATTATTAGAAGAAATAATTTTAGATCGTCAGCGAAGAGCAAAAAGCGATAAAAACGGACGACTCCAGCAATGCCTTTCAATTTTTTTGAAATTGTCATATATCTTGAAATTTAATTTGTGTATATACCCCCCCTCCCCCCACCCCTCCCCACCTTCTACCACCGTTGTGGTAAATATAATCGTGACGACAATTGCTGTTTCAGATTCACGAGTTGGGGGGCGCTAGAAAAATTAATATTCTCAAAGTGGGCGGTGGGCAAAAAAAGGTTGAGAATCTATGCTCTAAGGTCAGCAGATCAAGATGTTACTAATCGTTTAATCGAACTTTCTAGGTCAAATCGAGCCGTTTACTATGATCGATCTTTTCGTGTAACTGGCCCGCTCATTTGGAACAAACTTCCCTCAGTTCTTACTAATATCCAGAACTTGGCTGAATTCAAAAGGGCTTTAAAAACAAACTTATTTAAAAAATCATACCTTTCATGAATTTTTAACTCCTTTTCAAAAAACTATAATATAAACCATGTTCCTCAATTTTCCAGTAATTGTTTGGTTTCGATTACCTCCTTACTATAGTTTTATGTGCACTCCGAATTTGTATTATTTCTAAACGTAAACTGTTTCCTGTTCTGTAGTATATTTTAGTTTTTAATGATTCCTGTTGAATGGCAACGTTATGGTTTCAATGGGATCAATATCTATTGTCATGTGCACTCACTATTGTTGTTAATATTGTTCTTTAGGAATTGTTTTGTATATGCTGTATATTCTTTGTTTCACACTATTTAATCAATTTTGTAAGGACTCGTAAGGAACACCATATAATTAATCTTAAGCTTATTATAATTGAGCGCATTTGAAGTGAAATATCACAAAACTGCGCTATATAAATACTATTTTTTATTACGGTGCTCCAGATTTCATGTCCGGGTTGAATCTTTCCCAAATGAAAGACTAAACCCTTCCACACACTTTTCCACAAATGAATATCTAGTAAATTAACGCAATGTGATTGCACTATATAAGAATAAAACAATACAAGAACAATACGTCAATCCACCAGAAACATAATGGGAAAATATTTCACCGACTCCAGATATTTTCATATCAGAGGGTTCGGCTCTGATGAAATCCTAACTGGTCCGATAAATCCTACTGATCCCTCAATATAAATATTTAAAAAATCTTTCGTAATCCTACATGTATTTAAAATGACCGACTTTTGCATTTTTATGTACAAATTTTTTGACAAATCTAATACGCCTAAATTTTGAATGAGAGAGCTAGGTATAATGCCAGTAGCCGAAATAACAAATGGTAATATTTTTATAGTCTGAGAATGCCAAATTCTTTTAATTTCATTTCCTAAATCTGTATATTTTCTTATTTTTTCAGAAACAGTTTTCTGAATATTACAAGAATTTGGTATAGATGTTATTATTATTATTATTACAACAATATTTGGTCTCGCGGTCCAATGGTTGCACACCGGTTGGACAGCAGACCTAGGATTCAAGTGCGACATACTAACATAAACATAAACAAATTAATATATGACTTATCTTGTTGATGTGATCCAGTTCTTTGTCTTCTCATACCCAACACTTAGCTTCATCTCTTCAAATTGTCGGAGACTGTTTATGAATTTACACAAAGAACATTGATAACTTACGAAAATATATTGTTTAAATCTAGCCTAATTTCTTTCCCAAAAGAGATAAAATTATTTCGCGAACTCTAATAGATATCACTGATTTTTGCGCGCATGCTGAACAAATTTTATGAATGTAGTTAGAAAAACACACGAGTTATTTGAAAAAACAAGGCACGAGCCATGTACATACAACCTGCTCGAATGACACACCACAACAATCAGCTCCGTGTAAAAAATGTAATGATAAAAAAATCGGATGACCACGCAGTCTCTGCGTGCATGCTTCCTTGCGACTGGAGAGGGGGCGAGTAGAGGAGTCAGGGTGTAGGGGCCCATGTCGGAAGGATAAGACGGCAAGTGTGAACAGCTATGAGCGAGCGAGTTCCAACATGATTTTTATATTCTTGGCTATCCATCGAAAAAAATGTGCCGGATCCGACTTTTAATCATGTCGTATAAGTGTGAGCAGGTAAGTTTTTAGATTTTCACGGCCAAAAGTATTTTCAATATTTATTTTTGGGGTGTTATGCCGTGTTGCGCTACCTCCTTATTTAGTCAACCAGATGGATCTGACTGTCGGATCTGCGCTGATGATGGACACTGCAAAGCTGTCCGAAACGTTGGCTAAAGAAGGAGGTAGGGTAACACAGCATAACATCCCAAAAACAAATAATGAAAAAAAATAAAAGTCTGAGCAGCTCCATATATCTAAGGGTCGACCGAGACAGGTTTTTCGTTCTCGGCCGAGACCGAGAATAAATTAAAATCTCGGCCGAGACCGAGAATAAATTAAAATCTCGGCCGAGACCGAGAATAAATTAAAATCTCGGCCGAGACCGAGAGCCGAGACCGAGAATAGATAAATTGAGCAAAAAAATGAAATAGCGCTATTTTTGCATAATATACTATATTTATAAGAATGTAATAATGTTTAATTATAAAATAATTTGAGATTTTATATAATATAATATCTAATATTAAATATTTAATTAAACAATAATTTGAGATTTTACTCACAATGTTAAAAATAAAAATAAAATAATTGAGAATTTATGTAATATAATATAAAATACGTACCAATCACAATCGATAGCTCTCTCACGCACTGCGTGTCACGCAGTGCGTGAGAGAGCTGTCGTGACACCAAGTGACGAATTTAGACGCGCGCGGTAGATTTGAATCCCATTATCCTATACCGTACCTACTTACAACGGTCTCGGTTACTGTCTCGGTTCTCGGCGAAAAATCGCCGAGAACCGAGACAGAGTTCTCGGTAGAATTTGTAGCCGAGAATGCCGAGACCGAGATCTCGGTCGACCCTTACATATATCATCTACAGCAGGGGTGTCAAACTGAATTTTCTTAAGGGCCGTTTATAAGATTTAGCGTGTGAAAGCGGGCCAGACTAAAAATTAAAACCCATACTCAATTGTTAAAATCTTTATTTAGCGAGATATGTACCTAGTAATTATAAATTTTCATTAATGTTAAAAAGGAGCGTAAAATGGTAAATTATCTTGAGCTGGACACCTGACTTCTCTTATTTTTGATAAGCTCATTGATTTCGGGTGTCAAATTCGTGGTAGTTTTGACAACTTGATCAGTTGCAGTCGGAACATGAAAAAGGTTATCTCCGCTGTGAGACGGCTTGTGGACTCTTAAATGTTCCTTTTGTGATCATGAATAGTTGCAGTCGGAACATGAAAATGGTTTTTCTCCACTATGAGTAAACTTGTGAGTTTTTAAAGTCACCCTTCTAGGACATAAATATTTACAATCGGAACATACAAAAGGTTTTTCTCCACGGTGAGACAGCTTGGGGGGAAAATTTGTGACTTTGTCAGCTATCACTGTGACTAGGCGCATTGAGGAAATAGCTGAAGACAGTGAGATACAATTGTTGGAGAAGATTAATACATCACCGTGGTATGCACTCCAGGTTGACAAATCTATAGAAAATGACAACAAGGCATAATAATTGTTTATGTGCGATATATATATCATGAGGGTGTGTTAAGTGCACTATATAGTCGCTAACCAATACCAAAATTGCAGAACTGTTCAATTCACTGGATGGTGCTAAACTAAAATGGTCGCGGGCCATATTGATAGGGCCCGAGGGCCACATGCGGCCCGCGGGCCGTATCTTTGACACCCCTGATCTACAGCATTGATTTTCAAAGTGGGGGGCGCGAAGATATGTAAAGGGGGGCGCGGGCGGAGGTCACCACTCCGCTCTTCATTCCAAATCTTGTCAAAAACATGCAAGCTCATCCGTCGCATTGACTCTTCTTATAACAAGTGTGTAAAAGAAATATTTTTATAATAAAACATCTAAAAATGTATTTTTGGGCTTTATTACCTACCCTTATTTTATTTTACAATTGCTTGGCGAGCCCACTTGCTGTTATGTACTTGCTGGGCCCTGGGCCGAGGGGGGGCGTGGGCATATTCAATTTAAGCAGTACGGAGGCGTGATACTTATAAGTTTGGGAACCCCTGATCTACAGTCACTAGGGTATCCGATTTTTAAGCGGAATGATGTCTGTTTTATACACGGAAGTGGGAACGGGCTCTAATAAACATACTAACAGGATTTTGTTCGAATGTAGAGAATTATTCCAAGTAACGGTTTTGCTGTAGGTACAAATAATTGAGATGGAATCAGTAAGGAATGGATGGTGGGTGATATGAGAAAGATAAGACTGAAAAGTATTTCTAAATTTTTTTTATTTTCTTCTAATAAATAAGTTATGTCATACAACGGCATGTGAAGAGTATAAATAATAAACAGAAAAATGCTGTATAAAAATATCTCTATTAGATGCTACAACTACACCAAAATATTATTTGAACTCGTTAAAAAAAATCCAAACTTACGGAAAATTTGTACGAAAACGATAAAACCAAAGGAGTAATTAAATATTATAAACCTAAGAAAGCGTTAAAATAATAGAACCCTTAACCAAATCCAATAATGATATTTGTGCAAACATATTATACGCGGTTAAGTACTGAAAACTTAATAAATATCATCATGACACATAATGAGGCTAATAATTAAAAAAAGATTTTGTGTGCCACAGACTCAAAAAGTAACAAGATTCATTCAAATATTATACAGTTAGATAAAAGGCGCCTTGATCATACTCTCCCCAACACAATCAATCTCATCAACTCCACAATCCATAAATGTTTATATCCAAAAATAACTTAATTATATGTAATAAATTACTCTTAAACGTACAGATTTTATATACAGTAACAATGTGAGAGGAAGGCGGTAATATCTATCTTACAAATATCATATCAAATTGTCTATCTATTGCAATCATTCAACCAACTCACTGCCACCGTACACCATACAACATACAACTCTCTACATTCATCTTCACTAAACAAACATGATTTAATTATTATGCTTTAAAATAAATTATGCAACAGAACAACGTAATTTATTGAGTAAAATATTCACCGGGTTAATATTGTCATAACCTAAATTATTACGGAAAATAAATAAGAGCTACCCCTAATATCCAGAGATTATAAACTAAAAAAATTAACTTAGTTGCATATAATAATAATCAATAATGTGATAATAAAAACATTCGCAAATGTTTTATACATTAAAAAATAGAGAAATTGTTAGGTTTTTACCTACAATACCACATTTCATAAAAAAAATTGTGACCACAAAAATAAAGTACAAAAGACAGTAAGCACAAGTAGGTACAAAATACAGATTAAAATGAACTACAAATCTCAAACTTCTAAATGTAGTGATGTATATTTTTTACACACGTCGAATTAAATTTTTTTACAAAATATTATTTTACAAAAATGTATTCTGGCACCACGATTTTTGAAGAACATTGATTTTTTTTTATATAGTTACACAATGTTAATTTAGTAATTTCGATAGATTATAATTCAATTTTTTTATACACAACTCTTCAACCGAAATAATAAGACGATAATTTTGCAAATTCTGGGAAATGACAAATGTTAATCTGTTAGTAAAATAAAATAAATACACATTATTTCCAAATAGGCACATACAATTTCATGAAATCCGGCACTCAACTAACAAACAAAAAATATGTTAAATAAATAACAATAACAAAACATATTAGTTGAGATTACGATGCAAACAATTATTTGAGAAAGATGATATTTTGGCTTCGGCCAAGTAAAAACAAAATTTGTTAGTTACCCAGGAAAATAATAAAAACACCAAAAATATTTTAAAAATCATTATTGTGACAAGATTGAAACAATTTCCCTAAAACTGCTGATGTAATTGTTAAATAATGAAATAATTACTAGTAAATATTATGCAATGTTCAGGATCACTGGGAAAAAAAATTAGTACATAATAAATCTTTAATATTAGAAATTAAAAACTAATGTTAAATAAAAATAATAAAGATATTATTTTATAGTTTTTGGTTGTTTTTTTGCATCAAAAAGAAGAGTAAAAATCAAGATAAATGTAGTTTACATTCAAATAACTAATCCTATAAAATATGTGATGGCATTTCGGTGAATGGCGAAAATACTTGCAAAGTGCAATAAGTAGATTAGTCTGAGAATAAAGAGAGAAGCGTAGTGACAGGTCAGGTTTTAACTAAATCATTTATTTGTACATAATTTATTATGTTAAAAGTTAACTATTACATATACTCAATAATTAATTTATGTCAAATTCATTGAGACTATTATTGCAGATTCAATATCTATTGGAATACTTCTAGGATAAGATTTAAGATTTTATTTTTATTTATTACTCAATTGCAGAGCATTTGCAGAAATATACCATGATTTGTTAAATTTCCTCCTAAATAAAATACCAGGAGAGTGCAGTCCATAGATGCTCTAAAACTGTGTCTGCCCAATAGATATAATTCACTTGAACACTTTTGAAAATATTTATTGGAATTCATTACATCCTATCCTGCTTCTATTCTTGAGGCATGCACAACTTAAATTATCTACGGACTGGACGCCATTCACAACACTGTCTAGATGTGATACAAATTCTCTATGAATAGACAAGAATAAATCTTTAATAAAAAAAGGGATGCATTTATTTTGCCTTAGCGCACCGGAGACGATCAATATCAATTTTTGCCAATGGTTATGTCAATTTACATAATTAATGCTAATGACGATTTGCTAACCACTAATTTCTGAACGTCCAATTTAGAAATTTCCCGCCCTCATTAAAAAAAATCATAGAGACATATAAACTGCTTATAGCGTTGTAGAGCCATTGAATGCACCAATATTTAACCGGTTATTCCACATTTTTAGAAAAAATATATATAGTTTTTTAAATCGTTAAATTTATAAATGCATAAATTCTTTCCATTATTCAATTAAAAATTGGTGTACGTAGTACCTATTCGGAGAATACTATATTATGACTTCTGCAATATATTATTTATAGCCTATCACAGATATAAATTTAAATCCAAACATGTAACATAAAATCAATGATTTGTAAGAAAAAATATTTCAAAAATTTCAGTTCACGAAATGTCAAAAACAAATAATTCAGAATAGATGCAAGACATCTCTTGTTGAAAAGGAAAATACTGTGTTATCTTTGTGATTAATTGTAGTACACAACACGAGAAAGCTATAGAAATAATTCCAACAAATGGTTTAAAATATCTCTTCAATTTGGCCACATTTTAGCCAGCATACGGTTGAGGGTGTTTGCAAGTTTTCTAAGATGTGATCAAAAACGCTTCAGTGGATTTCCACAAAGCAAGTGGGGGGAAAATATTGATGGATATATTGAAATTACGCCAATCGCTAATGTGAATTGCGAAAACACATTGACATTGATAGACTCCAGTGCACTCTTTGCCAAGGCACTTTCGAAATATGAAATCAATAAAACTATTGTCATCCCTCATCTTAACATATTAACTATGTAATATAATGTGATGGAATCGGTAAATATATACATGTAACATTAACCAACAAAGCATTAATTAAGTTAATCCTCAAATATTAATTACCTGTACACAATTAAGTTTATTAATAATTGAATTATGTGAAGCAAATCAAATAAGTCACATACTGATTGACAGTATCACTAAATGTTATTAATTCTCAGGATGATTCGCAGTATTGCGTAAAGCAATATTATTTCAACTAACTTCGGAACATTTTAAAAGACTTTTTTATTATTCCATGAAAAGAATTAAACTACGACACTACGTTTTATAGTACTATAATGTTGATGATGTTGTAAGAATCCATTATTATTTATGTTGAATTTAGTAACATAGAGCAGCAAATACAAATAAAATTGTACAGAGTATAATAGTTAATAACAATCAAGCCAGTGATGTTGAATTGTAAAAGAGTACTTTTGTAATTAGACATAGAAACGGTATTGAAATGTTTTATTTATCATAATACAATTATTTAACCCCCAGACGGCAATCAACTACGATACAGTTTAAGGTAATTGTACCTTTACTATAAACACTACAATATGTGTAGGTGCAAGGAATAAAGGCATTTATTCACTGTTTTCTGGCAAAACAACAAAGCTAAAAAATGTTGTGTTACGGAAGCATATATTTTCTTTAATTTTAAATTCTTGCTATATTTTAAAACTCTGTCTGTACGATCTTAAGAAGTTTTGAATCTACTTTGTTTAAAACTAAGATCAATTTTAAGAAAAAAGGGGTTAAACTAGTTTAATATAATAATTAGAAATGACTGTATACTAGGGGTTGAAATTTTAACTGTGATAGAAATTTGAAGGTAGTACTTACTCCCTACTGTAGTAAACATAACAATAAGTAACATTAATAGAATGTTTAGTGTTTTGTTAGTGGTGAAACTTGTAAACATAGTTTAGTAAATTTTAGTTAAATACATTTGGAGATGTTGATATTTAGTACTTTTGTAAATATTCAAACTGCATTGGTTACGAGTACTCTCGTAAACAAACAGAAGAACGGTGATGTTAAAATGTGAGTCACGACACTTAAAACTGTCGACGATATAGCCACTGTCACAGACACTCCTGTCAACAGTCGGGGTATTTGAGTCAAGATGAGATAATTTTCTTCCGCTGCCTGCGGCCGTCCAGTAGGTAGGACATGTCCAATGGTTGCTTGGTAGGCATCTTGGACAGGAGCTTCAGCAGGATGTTGTTGAGGCGGGATTTCTGGGTGGCGCGAGTCTGGAAACAACATTAAAACATCCTTTATTACTTTTCACAAAGGAGGTTTTATAAAGACTTTTCAAACCTACTTTCAATTCTGAATTCATTCTCTCACCATGCCACACTAACATTATTTTCCTCTCCCACTAAAAAACTAACCGTTGTGCTGATTCTCCAGAGAAGTAGGCAGAGAGGGTGAAACACCACACAACTTTATTTTGACACACACTCCTTGCTTTATTTTGCATTCATACATCGTCTTTCCGTCATTCTACTGGATCGATATTGGTACTCTCCGTACATACAGAGTCTCCAGTTTTTGATGATTCAATACCAATACTGCCCTAGTGGAACGACGAGCTTATGCATACTCTTGACATGACTAACGCAACTTCAGTATTTGACTCACTCAATAGTGCCTTGTCTTCTTATTCCATCTTATTGTGCTTCATAAATTCTCCCGACACTCAACTGTTATGAATGAATGTAATATGAGAAGTCCCTACCTTGACGATGGGTGCATGCAGCAAGGGGGCCCCCTTGGGTTTGGGCGCGGGTGGCGCAGGATGCTGTGCTTGCAGCACCTTGTCGTTGCTTTTGCCCTCCTTCACCGAGCCCTCCTGCTTCTTGGGCCGGTTCTTCAGGAGGGAGGGGGACACTTCGTGTGGCTGAAAGGATAATAACAGATTCATTCACCCATATTGCGGCCCCAATTTATATGTTTGTGTTAGGTTGGGTTAGGCTGCGTTTATATAGTATGCAGATTGTGTAGGTAAGATTATGTAGCATTGGGTGTAATTTTATTTCTTCAATAATAGTGGTGTCATTTTAATTAAATTAAATAAAAAATAAAATTGTCTACACCACCATTTGACCAAAATTATGAATAAACAAATAACTTTGTTATTTTGTATAATAATTTTATGTGTTAAAATTGTAGTAGAAGATATACGGGAGAGAGAGAGGAGAATGTGATAGCAAAAATATGACAATAGACTCTTTACTTTTTAGATAGTCGTCAGAGTCAATTGGATTCTTAAAAGCGTTCATTCACTGGGGTAATTTGAGAGAATATTTAACTCTGAACAAAGAATAAAAGTAACCCATACATTTTACAATCACAAAATACTCTCTCTTATTATAATATTTTTATTTTTTGATTGTAATATAAAACATGAGTTACATAATATATACATATATATTTTACAAAATATTAAAATAAAGGTCGTTATTGGTCATGTATACCTGATCAGAAAAGAGGAGCTCTTGTGCCTGATAAGGGAGCCACGATTCTTACTTAGGTTTTAAGTTATAAAATGTTTAGTATAAAATTATTTACTTTTTACTGTAATTTTTTTTTTTTGAAAAATTGTTTAATTTTATTTATTTGCTCTGATTGGTTGATGATACAGCGTAATTCAGAAGGTATATGTCTAGCTAATTTTCATGATAGTTTAACTAAAAGCATATCGGCTTTCAAAAAATGTACATGTAAATCAATACGTTAAATTGGTCTTACCGCGTAGGTCCGGGTGATTTTCAGCCTTTGAGGGAACATCTCAAAAGCGTAGGACTTGGTGCAAACTGGGTATTTAGGTTTGGAGATCTTGGTGAAGAGGCGAGCACACTTGTCCACACGCAGTTCACAGATGTAGACGTGTTCTTCTTTAGCCGCTAGTGGACGTCCCTGGAAACATTAAGTACAGTCACATTATAGCCAGCCTTCTCTTATCACCAAGAAAAGAGTCGTAACATACATATGTACATCGTTAGTCTCACTATTATTTAGCATGTAAGCAAGAGCTGCAGCATTATTGCCATAAAAAACCATACAAGTTATGCTTTCTTGTGCCTTTGCCGTAGGAATTTTAAAAGTGCCTATAGGAACTTCATCTTAAAAATATGCAACACCCTTTCACCACTTACACTTACAAATTATAATTTTCTAAAATCTTCAATCTTAAAACTGATTAGGATACGTATAATGCATTTAAATTACCTTGCAGAATGTATTAAGGTCCATAACCCAACATTGGGACATGACTAGTTCTATGGGGACTGCTTCGTATAACGGGACTCTCATCACTTCGTTGGGGAAGAATCTGGAAAGGGATAAATATAGATTAATTTTTAATTTGCGAGTCTGGTATGGGTACTGCTGCCCCAGGAACCATTTAATGGATAACCAACACCTCTGCAATAGTTCGCTTCAAGTGGTTCACCGCGTACAGGTACAGGTCTTGGTGGCGGATGCATATGCGTGGCAGGCTGAATCAGAAGATTTTTTGACCTCTCTCGAAACACCACAACTTACACCGCAAAGGGAGGGATGGATTCGTACATCCTTAAGTTCTTGACACACCAACCCCCAGATTCTTACCCACCATTCATACCTTTTTCCTTCCATTCCTAAAAAGACCCCCCCACAACAGCAATTGCGGCAGAAGTTAGCATGGCTATTCTGAAACCTATAGCAATAATATATGTATATATGTAAATGGATTAAAAAAATATGAATAAAATTAATTCAACTTACTTTCTTGTAGGTTCGTGGTAAGTCTCGTGAGGTCTCAGGTAATGGTGGCCGTAGACGTATCTCTGTCCGGTGGCGCTGTCTTTCCATAGTCTCTCCACACGGAATATGTCCAGCTCAGAGACACCGATGGATCCGATGGTCTTGTAGGTGTGCTTGCGACTCGAGTCCTGGGAAACATCAAATAAATGTAAATAACTAATTTCTCTAAACTGGTAGATCAAACCTTTACAAAGCTGGACTTCTCAATGTCATCCATTTTACCCTGCATAACAAAAAATGTATTGTCACTCGAATTAAACTGCACTCAGAAGCAAATAAAATCGATGGCCAGAGTTGCATTCAAAACTGCTTAATTTACAGCTTCAGGTGCACTTGAAAATAGACTGTAAATTCTTTAAATTAAACTAGACGAAATGATGTTTGCTGGAATTGGACGATAATATGTGTAGGAAAAAAAAGGAATGCTAGGAAAAGGGATAACCAATCACTTACCACTTTATCTCTGTGAAGAAGCACACAACATAACCACAATACAGTTATATAGTTCCACCACGATATCTCGAGCTAAATAAATTACAAATCAGTACAAAATGATATTATGTATTTCCGAGATGAAATTCCTTCTTTTTTACTTCAAGATTGTATACATGAAAAATCAACAATTTGCTTCCAAGGTACATAGTTCCAAATCTTCTTCAGTTTTCAAAACAAATGCACTCGAATTTTCGCTATTTTTATTAGAAGTTACACAGGAAATTTAGAAAAGGCACCACAAAGGCCGGAGCGGCCGGTCCAAACAAAAGCCCGAAGAGAATAATGATTTCGTTTGACATTTATCCTCTCGGTTCCATGGCGGCACTAGTGGGCTGAGATACCAGCGTATAAACTTTGCTAGTGTAGAAAATAATTTAAATAGGTTATTTGCGGTACCTTTCTACACCGTAATATGTAACAGATGGCTTTAATGACAACCATCAGTCAATACAGAGTAATTGCTAATAAAGAATAAAAGAACGATGCTACATTTATTGAACATTACCTTCTTATTTCCCGCAGAATCCTCCTCCTCCTTAGCACCCTTCTTCCCGATGGAGTTCTTCCCCTTCTTGCTCCGCTCCACCCTCTTCCCTGGCGGCTTGGCCCCCGCCTCCTCCGTGGGACCACCCGCTGCCCCCGCCTGCGAGGCCTCGCCCCCGCTGCAGTCGGGGTGCAGCTCGTCCACGGGGATGTCCCGCAGGACGTAGACTGTGTCGCCCTGGCGCACCTGCAGGTCGCCCCGCAGCAGAGACAGGTAAAACTGGTGCCCTTCGTCAGTGTACTCGTCCTGAGGAATCTCCAAATTGACCTGGAAGAAAAGAATAGTTCATTGCTTACAATATGAAATTGACCCTCTGCTGTCATTGCTTACAATATTAAATCAGCATTCTGTTTTACTGCAGGAGTAGGAAGAGAGGATGGTCCGCTGAACAAATCAGTCTGGCACACACTCCTTGCTTCATTCACATTCACACATCATCATAAAATGTAGGAATGTCACAAAAAGTTATCTCCTAAACAGTTAACTCTCTCTAGTTAATTCAATGGACCAACACAACACGGGCATGAAAAATTTAAAATTAAAAAAAAATATATCGAAACATTGCTTGAAATGGCTTTTAGCTGTTTTTGGTGACCAGATCTGAAGAGCCAGGTACTTCCCCACCTTTCTTTTCACAATCTCCTTCCCCCCCCCCTTCACCTGCAGCTTCACAACATACCCCAATTGGATGCCAGTCTCACTGGCTCCAGGCGGTTGGGAGCAGTTGGGACTCATGTGCGGTATTCACGTTAAAAAACATATATATATATATATACAGGTGTACTGCTGATGATAGCTCGGTCAGAACTTCTATATTTCTTGTAAATAACATATATATATATAATCGAAAGAGAGGTTACAGCGATAGAACCATATTTATAAGTGGGTCATTTTACTAAAAAGATTTACAGTTATGTAATAAAATTCAAATAAGTTGATATAATCTTTTATCTAGCACCATCTGCATTTAAAATTGAAAAATGTATTATTTTGGCAACTCGCAAATTTGTAAAACATGTTTGTTGGATCACCCTGATGTACTACCAGGTACTACCAAGAAACATCATTTTTTAAATTATCATACATTAAATTTATATGCTACATACCTCTCTTGGCTGGCAGCGATGACAGTAATAAGGCTCTCCAACATCCGTCACCGCCATACACCTGGCGTGCTGCCAAACACCACATCCTTTCAATGGCCTTACAGGCACATCCACCACAGAAGATTCACAACTATTTACGTTTGAAGCAACAGACTTTATCTCCTTTGATGCCAAGGAATCATTCTTCGCATCAACCGAAGAAGAAGCCTTGTTGTTCTTGGAAATGTCACCCTTGGAATTGTCACCCTTGGGATTGTCACTCTTCGAATGATCCTTATCTTTAGAACCAGATGTCTTCGTTTTGTGGTCACCGCCATCATTCTTTTGGGTGTCCGATGTTTTAGCGTCTGCCTTGTCGGCTTCCGTTGCTTTGGACAGTGAGGTGTTGTTAGACGAGATTCCCATTGAGTTTTGTTGTTCAGATTCCCCTCCGCATTGGACCATTAGGCCCTCTTCTCCGTGCAGGCCGCATACACACATAATGACTTCCTCTGAAAACACAAAGTTAAAATGAGTTCTTACAAATAAGTTACATAGTAAGACAATCAAAAATGCTGACAGAGGTGAGCAAAATTACACACCCCTCCATCTGTGGGGCTTCAAAAATTGGCTTGGGGATTCAAAAAAATGGGGCGTTTGCGGAGAAATCTTCAAAGCCTCCAAGAGGCAATTTGCAATTTGGGAGGCGGGTATGGGTACTGCTGCCCCGGGAATCATTTATTGGATAACCAACACCTCTGCCATAGGTCACCCCAAGTGGATTGCTACGTTTTGTGACTTAGCAGGGGTACCCAGGTGCATGGGGGACGTTTGTCCGGGTTGTGGCGGCGGATACGTCTGTCTACCAGCTGCATGGCAGACCGGATCGAGAGAGTATGGTTGAGTTGACTTTGACTTCTCCAGCTGTACTCTCTCGGAATATCTCCTTGCACCGCAGTGGGAGGGATGGATTCATACGTCCGTCACTCCTGGACACACTGACCCCCAGATTCCTACCCATCCCTCATACCTTTTTTCCTTCCCAGAACTTTTTCTCATTCCTTTCCTAAAAAGACCCCCCACACAGCATCCCCAGAGTTGATATTGGCCCTGAAGGGAATTATTTTCCTCAGAGCCTCCTGTGTGGAGCTAATGTAAAAAAAGAGGGATGACCAGCATATTACTATCAAAATAGATATCAGGGCAAATTGTAAATTTTGATTAAATGCTACGGTATTAGAAGGCCGAACATTGAAAGATTTTCCAGTTGCAGGAAAGATAAATTACACAATTACACATTACACAAGTACAATCAATATGAGCTAGAAATATTTTTTGAAGATAAAGATATTTCGTACCTTGTTTCCTTTTCTGCAAAAATCCTTGAGGAAGAGATTCTTCTGGTCCCAAAATGGTTGTTAGTTTTTCAGCAAAGTCCAACTTTGCATTGCTGTAAACCTGGGGAGAAATCATCAATTAGTTTTATCAACATATCAATGATAGAAAAGATAAATGGTTAAAGTGCCATAACACTGGAAAGGACAAAGGGCATGGCATTCTAAGATTCATTATTACAATTGAAAAAAATTACAGAAAATTCAGATCAAATTATGTAGATTTATTTTTATGCAGATTATATAGAACTTTCTTCAATGTTCTGTTATGGAAGCTAAGATCTGTAGTTACCTTCCGGAGCTGCAGCGCCATTATGCCCAGACTGGATGTCCTTCCCATGCTCTTGGTGACCGAGGCAAACAGGCTGTTGAAGTGCGAGTCAAACAGCGCCACGTTCTTGTAGTGGCCGGTCTCGATGTTCTGTTGGATGGTGGACAGATCAGCGGGTGCGCCCGATTGTTCGGCACTCCTGGCGGCCTTGCGCCTCAGCAGGGGCGTGCACAGGATCTCATTCTTCTCATCTGGAACGACAAAAGATTGGTTAGGTTTACTGCAGGTGTAAGTAATTTTCGTATTGTAGGTTAGGTTGAATTTATTTGTACCAGAAAGAAAGCTAAAGAAAGACACCATTTAAATCAATAACTAAAAATAAAAGAATAAATGATTTCTCAAGTGTAAGGTTTATATTTGACAGCTTTTGACTCCACAAATGATAAAGCAGTATACACATTTCCTTTAAATAAGGTAGGGTTATGCTCAAACTAATTGGCTTTAAAACTCAAATAAGTGGTGTACAATTATTATAAAGACAGTTTAATTTGAAATAAAATTAAATTAGTGATTAAATTGTTTTTCATTCCACCAATTTACAATAATTGAGCTCTAAATTTTAATACACAGAATTTAATGATAATATCCATATTTTTAATAAATTCAATTATAAAATTTGATAATACATAATATATAGTAACAGCCAACAAGAGAGTCCAAAAATTTAACGATATTTGAAAATGTTCTGGTCGAATAAGAAAGCAATATACAAACCTTTAGCATTCACAACCACATTGTAGAGTTCCCTGAAGACGTTTGCAAGCCTCGCTTGTCTGCTCAGTTCGGGATTATCCTCGGCTTGCGCCAATCTCCTGGTCTTGATGTTCCTGGGAGTTCGAAGAGCGTGCAGTCTCGTCAGGAACACGCTGGGGTTGCTGCTGTTAGTGCTATTGCTGTTAGGCCCGCTGCCGTTGGGGCCCGGGACTTGGCCTTGGCCTGCGGGGAGGGGGCTGAAGGTGTTGAGCAGTTGGGATGGTTGGAGGAGGTGTTGGTTCGCTAAAGCTGGGTGGGAAAGAATCTTTTCTCTGACGCGCCGGACCTGAAAATAACATCAAATTAATTTATGCTCAACTATTTAAACATTCATTTTTTTATATTCTCGTGGCGTCTTGAGGCGCTGTTCTATGAAGCTATCATATTTGTAGACGCTTTGTGAAGGATATTTTAAAGAAAGGAATGAAAGGGAGGAAACACAAAAGCCGGAAAATCATTTCATAGCTGAACTTTTGAATACTAAAAGGAGCCTGACTGTACACCCAGGGCCTGTCCTATGCAGGCGCAATTGGGGTAGACCGTTCGATGCGCCGATTTGCCAAGGAGTTGATAATAACACAGCTCCCTTGGGATTTTTACTATCGCCGGGCACCGAATGGCTCAGATCCGGCCCTGCATGCACCAGTGCCAAAGGGATAAGTGACATCAATTGCCTGCTAGAATTATTGTCTTCCTAACCCTTCACAACCGAGATTATACAGAATTGTCGGTTTGTCTTGTGTAGATCAGTAGAGTTTGTCTTCCAACAAAATCCTAACCAAGTATAAATCTGTTTTCGTGAATGAAACTGGTGTTGATCAGCCATAATAGTGTGATGGAGCATGCAAGTGTTTCAACCAGAAAGTCGTCCTAACCTAGGGGATGATAACTAAGAGCTTTACTAGTGTAGCCTATTACAATTTGGAAATATTTTACCGGTTACAAAGGGACAAGTCTATCATTACAACGGTGCTATATAAATTATCCATCTACAGATGTCAAAAGAAAAAAGAATCAAATAAAGAATATGATATAAAATAACGCATTAAAGTCAAAATCAAATCAAATTATTTATGACAATATATTATGTTAGCCAATAAAAATGACATACCTTATCCAGATTACGATGCAGGAAGCAATGCCTATCTTTCACCATGGCCTTTTCCCGATTGGTCAACGGCTTCATCTGCGGCTCCTGCCAGAATCTGCCGTTGGAGCTGAGACTCTGCACCTCCTTCATGAAGGCGATGTCACTCCGATGGCTGGCAACGCTGGCGGCGTGCTGTGCGGTGGTCCCCAGACAGCTAGGCTTGATGGTGGCCTTCACGGCCTTGCGGGGCCGCCCCACCCGGTTGGGCGCCGGCACCACTACCGGAGGCTGGCTGCCCACGGTGCCCGCGCTCACGGTGACGGCGGTTGTCACACTGCATGAGCGAGAGTGCGTCTTGAGGGGAGGGCGCGTGATGCGCTGGGACTTGCCACCTATCACACCGCGGCAGTTGTCCGAGTCGCATTTGCAAGGCTGGAATAAAAGAAGAAATGAATTCAAATTAATATTTCTTAACAATTAATTACATGTTGTAATAAGGCACTGATTTTTGCGTCACACGCCATTTTCACGTCACTCCAGGCATCCCTGCCCTGGATTACTTCAAAAACGTTTGAAAACGACGAAAAATTAAAATTAATATTTATAAACCTATCCATTAAGTGGCTTGTAATATGCATAAGTGAAGCGGTTATTTGGATACTTGATGTTGAAGATAATACCAAACAATATCAGCTAAAATCAGAGCCTTTGTCATTCTCAGCGAAAACTTCCTTCAGCGGTCAAATTCATTGCATTGAGTTCATATTTCTTATATTACTCGTTAGTTTTGATACAATCTCGACCACCACAACAGGGGCGTATGCTTAGCATTACCCTTCTTAAAAACTCTGTACCTGCCACCTAATGCAGGCCTTTACTGGATGTCTTCTTTCTGGGGAAGTCAGTCTTCATACTGAGTATGTGTCCAAGCTATCTCATCTGCATTTCTGTGCAAGAGCAGGTGTATGGGATCGAGCTTCTCACTCCTTCCTATTTCAGAACTTCTTCAATTTATATTTTTTCCGTTCATCTCAAAATTCTATTTGGGCAGGACCCTAAACCATAACTTCCAGGATACACCAAAATAATTACCTGTCCCTCAGCCGGGTTAAACAGAGAGAAGTTGTAATCGTATGTGAGTTCTTCCCCGGGCTGGATGTCCCTGAGCGCGAAGAGGGCCATGCGGAACAAGCCGTTGACGGACCACTTCTGCATCTCGCAGTTGGGGCGGCAGGAATGGTTCACAAAGCGACCCTCTCCGCCCATTCGGTGCCCGTCGATCACCAGACCCCCGTCCAGGTGAAGGCAGTAGTGGTGCGTGTCCTTCACGTAGCGGGATGCCATCCGATCCTATGGAATATAATGAATAACAAGTAAAGATCACATTTTTTACGCTGTTCAATAATAATAATAACAAAGTGATTTTATAAAGAAACAACAGTAATCACTTTATAATTCTATGTAAATCTATGGAAGGTAATATTAGCTATAGTTTTTAGCTATTTCAATCATCTTATTTTTATACCATTAAAAGTATTTTTAAGCATTTTTATGTTTTTTTTTATAATAGCTCCACACAGTAGGCCCTGGAGAAAATCAGGGCCTATTGTAAATAATTAAGCTGTCAAATGACAAAATCAGATGACTACATATTATAATAATCTATTTTGGGCCTTTCCATCAATAAATATTTGATTAATGGAACCTTAAAGTACCCGAAATCAAATTATGTATCTCAACCTAGACAATCTAAAGGGTTACCTCCCAGGTAAGTATGGTCCTGTATTAAATCATTTTTAGGCAGCATCGCGTTCATTGGTCAAAATATTGTACATATATTTTCGTATCGGTGATCAATGAACCGGTGTATGCAATTTTTAGCCATAAGTTGTTTTTAATTGTTTGTCTAGCTTGTAGTCTTTCTAGATTTTAGGCATGTATGGTAAGTTTGTACAGCGCCCTTGAGGTGATTTTTCACAAAAACGGCGCTATATAAATCGTCCAAATATCATTATTATTATTATTATTATTATTTGAGTGAAAAAATTAAGAAGTTAACTCCTAGGCCCTTTTTTGCGAGATAAGGTTCTGTTGGTTTTCCGAACAAAATTAAATAAATTTCTGAACGCCTTGAGCTTAGCGACTGGATTGGCTCAGTAGCAGGTGTATTGAATTGAGCGATAAGCTCCCTAGACCGTTTTAAGAGCGTCCACGACCAAAGTGGCTCAAGTGGAGTCCTCACATTGGAACAGGAAAGTAGGTGATATTGATATCAAACTACGCGTACCAACCTACACAACCCAAAATTGAAAAAATAAAAATTGAGCAGTAACCCGGAACAGACCCCTTTTTGTGAGACAAGGCCTATACTGAAAGCCTTGACCGGGGGCAACTGAAGTGGCTCACTAATGCTTAATACGTATTGGCACTTGTCTTACTCACACATCCCACGCCTCTGGGAATCAGGATGAGCCATAATAACAGCACAATGAACATACCTTAAATTCCTTATCAGATACAACCTCCCCGACGTACTCCAGAATGAAGGTCCCATTGTTGATGGCCATCTTGGTGCGTATCCCCCACCCCTTGTTCTCCGTCATGAACTTATCAAGAGCTGGTGCTCCTTCATGACGTTGGATCCTCTGGTTCTTACACAGATCCCTAAAAAATAAAAGATATCATATAATCAAGCTACATTGCATTCGATTCTGTTACTTCTTTTGGTCTCATTTATGTCCCAAGAAATTTAGAGAGATTTAAGAAAAATAGTGAGATTAGTTTGAAATAACCCAAACTCAAATCACATTATTTTATGGCCACCCAATTAACATTCAGCGCAATTTTGAATTTCTGATGTATGAAAGATCCCCGTTAAATGCCAATGCTCAGCCCTTTTAAGCCTTTGATCAAACTGGGATCAGTTGTTAAGCATATTGGTCATGCTGTTATGAGAATGAAGATGGCCTGGAATTTAAAATGGTGCTGAACTTTGATGGTCAACAAAAACACCAACCGAAGGTACTCATATATTAAGATAAGTTATTTTTTTAGTATTACCCCAGTGTAAGAAAAGTTTCACAAATGTTTGAGATGTCAGTTTTGGTAACTCACATGCAGGGACAAAGCTGTGGTGAACATTCCGCATACACCATTCTGTTGATGCAGTCATCCTGGCACTCTGTAGATGGTTTACAGTTGCAGGCTTGACTCTCACAGCCGTCTGGAGTTGGTTTGACATCAAAGTATACATCTGAAAAGGAGAACATTTTCATCAGTAAATTATTTAAAAATTGAAAAGATCAATGATGAACCTTGTCACATGCAAAATTGGTGTTTCACGATTCACCCACACGAGATGCTTTGCTCACAGTTTAAGAACTGTTTTCGACAAAGCAGAGTGATCACTACAGTCGACAGTGAGGATTGAAACTCGAAGTGTAACACACGTGAGCCCCAGCAGGGTGTTAGATTCTCATTAACATAGATTCTTCACCAAAATGATTGTTTAATAATTACCTATTGGCTTCTTGAAATTGTAATTGTGGCACTGAGTATTTAAAACATTGTTTTATGGGCTTGTATTGGAGTTACTCTTGTGTGAACGACCTCTGTAGTCCAGTGGCTAAGACTCTTGACTCACAATCCGGAGGTCGCGGGTTCGAACCCGGCGTGCGCAAATAAATTTTATTTGATTAATTTTTGTTATTTCACAATTAATTCATTTAAAATAATATATAGTATATTAGCGGCACGATCCAGAGTGGAAGATACTATCAGTATCGCCCTGGTGTAAGACCACCATTCAGAGTTGAAACGTTGCTTGAAAATGGCTTTAGCCGTGTTTGGTGACCAGATCTGAATAGCCAGGGACTTCCCAACCTTCCTCTTCCCCACCTCCTTCCCCTCCCCACTACCTTCAGCCTCACAACATACCCCAATTGTGTAATGAAGCATAACCTCGACAGATTTATAAAGATTTGTAATATAGAATGAACATACTCGTCCTGATCTTTCGGTAGTTCCACGAGGGTACGGGCTGGTTGTACTGATGCTGCCACCAGATGTCGTAGGGTAGCGTGAAGGGGATCCTCCTCTGTCTAACCCAGCGCTCGCAGTACGGAGGGGGCGGCAATATTCCCTTGGGAAAATCCCAAGTGTTGTAAGAAGTCTTGGCTTTGTGGTCCACGGGCTTGGGGCTGCAAATAAAAACAATGTATAATATTGTTTCAAAATTAATTGAAGTCACCGGCTGTCGCCTAGGCTTTATTCTGCTTTTTTTGAAATCTCGACTGCAGTGACCTTCCTTTGGTTTTAAAATAAAATGTCTCAGAAAAAAAAACTATAGATTTGTATAAAAAATCAAACCCACCTACAGACACCCTTCTTCATATATAATAGAGAGATAGATTGCAGATATTGTACTTACTCATTGTCTTTGTAGTAGTCGGAGAAGAGTCCAGCAACCAAATATTTCTTCTTCATTTTCTGGTTACGCTTGTTGGAGCCCTTCTCTCGCTCACTCCTATACCCCCGCTCCACACTGCTGGCCGGACTATCGTCTCTAGAGGACATGATGCGCTTCTTGCTGATGATATTCTTGGAGAAGACATCAATACTCTTTTCAAAGTCAATCTCCTTCTCTTGAATGGGAAGTGGGTCATTTTCCAGACAATTTTCTTGCATGTTCTTGATTGTTTCAACAGAAGTGTCTCTCGATTTAGGTGAGCGTTTGATTGTTTTGACAGTTTCTAAAGAACTGTCACGAGAACTGGGTGTCATTTCTCTCAATCTCTTGACAGTGTTACAGCTTCTTGACTTTCTTCTGTTTTCTATTCTTGGCACACTTTCAACAGCTGAATCCACTTTATCTTCTGTGGTGTCTTTGGGGATTTTATCAACCCTATTAATTTTGGGTGGTTCAGGTTCCAGTGGAAGTTTTTCAGGTGCTTTAGGTTTTTTGCCCTTAGACTTGGGCATTACTAAAGGTAAATCATCGGCATCGATAATACTACTCGTACTTGGTACCTCGTTACTTCTCGTACTCCGTTTGTCTGACACTGGATTGCTTTTGGCTTTTGGTGGTTTATTAGTTGGTATCCTCTTTGAAATTGAAACACTTTCCAAACTATCACAAGGCGAGATTTCCCTTATTTTTCTTTTCAGTCTGTCACTCTTCACTTCGAGTCTGCTGTTTGGTCTTTCTGACTTAAAATTGAGTAAACTCAGAGGAATACTGTCTTCAGGGTCGTTTAATAATGCGCTGGATGAAATTGGTGGAATGCTATCTGTTTCACTAAGAATCTCCCATTTTGCAACTGAATCGAGCTCTGTGTTGGACAACGGGCTGTTCTTGGGAGTTGTGTTTAATTCTGCAATACTGACGATGCTCGGTTCAGGGTGATTTGGAGTAGCCGATTTGCTGACAAAAGAAATGTTATTATTTTCGATGGCCACTTTGCCTTGCAGGCGTTCCAGAGCAATGACTGATACTCTTCCTTGCTTTGGACAGTCATCTTTGTTCAGAAGAACTTTCAACTCACCATGTTTCTTCCGGGTTGTTCTCTCCAGGAAGCTATTGGTGGCTTCTCCAACTTTGGGCACTCTATCAAAGGCTGAACTTGGTTTAACATTTTCTGCTGCAGACTCTGTGCAAGTATCGGTGGTGATAGTTTCATCGCTGACAGATGTTGATACAATAAGCTTCTTGCGCTTCTTCTTGATGCTGGGGAAACCGGTTCGGTTGATTGTTTTCCTGCGCTTGGCTCTTTTCTTCAAAGGCATGGATGAATCAGCAAGTTTGGTCGTTGAAACATTCTCCACATTTTTTACAACCACATTCTCGATTTCTGACACAACCTTTAGGGGCTCAGGTTTTGACACCTCTGCCAATTTTTCAGACTGAACTTTAGTTTGCAGCAATCTCGGTGTTAGCTTCAGTTTGCTCTCTTTCAATATGTTTGATGTCACCTTCTTTTTTTTATTGTCTACTTGATTTACAGTACTCTCAGTTGACTTAACCTCAGATTCACTGGAGTGATTTCTCTTAGAATGTCTTAAATTGTGACCGCTTTCTAGAATTTTATCAGATATGACTGACGCAATAGACTCAATCTTCCTGGATTTGTTGTTGCTTTCAGAGGATATAACGTGAGGTGAAAGGGACAGAGATGGAATTAGTTTTTCCCCTTCCAAATGCAGTTTTGTGACTTTCCCTGTAGTTTTATTGTCAGACTGTTTGGTAAACTTCCCTCCCTTCAGGGAGTTTTCCAAAGACAAGTGATTGAGAGAAATTGAAGACTTTGGAATCTGGAGTTCTATATCAACAGAAGGTTCAAATATTCCAGTTGGTTTATCAACATTCACAACCACCGTTTCTTCAATGAGAATATCAGTTCCTTTAGGTAACTTCTTTGCTTCAGCTGGGAGCTTCTGTTTACAAATTGGTGACTTGATTACAGTTGCTCTAGTACTTATGGAGCTCAAGTTATCTTTATAATATTTATGTCCATCTGAACATTTTTCATTTGAGTCGCTAGAACTATTACCAGATTTGGCCCTTTCCATAATTCGAGATTCTATAGATTTTCGCAAATTATTACTCATCAATGTATCTAAAACTTTAGTAGCATGGCTGGTGGGATTGATCTTTGAAACCAAATTACTCGTCAAACCTTCTAGCCTGTTTTTCTTTCGAGTAATTATTTCAGATTTCTGAGGTGCAACAATGATCTTACTAGCAGTTCTGGAAGAGGTTTTCTGAGATTCGGGTGAGACTTCGTTGCTTTTGGAATCATCATTGACATGGAGAGCATTTTCGTCAAGGTGCTTTGCGCTAGAGATATCCGAAAGTTTCAGAGATTCTGAATGATTCTTATCTATCAAGAGAGCTTTGTCTTCTGAAAGCTTCTTAGAAAGACTTTGTACAACCAAATCAAGACTTGAATTGGCCAATCTGTCGGCTTCCAAACGGTGCCGCTTTTTTGGTGTAACCACCGGAGCATTTCTGGTGCTGACTGAATTAGAGCTAGGTGGAGTTACCACTGTTGAATTAATTGCACTTGACTTGGGTACCGCCTGCTTGATAAGGTCTTGTTTCAGATCCTTGCTTACTACTTCACTTTCCTTAGTTTTAGGCAAACATTTTTCCAAATCATGAACCATTCTATTGACAGCTTTTAATTTCTCAGAGGTTTCATAAATCTTCTTAGATAACTCTGAATGTTCTCCGGTAGGTTTTTTGATATTCAAATCATCATCAGTGCCGACAGAAGAAGGTGATATTTGTCTGCTATTGCAACTGTCAGCATTTTCATCAATGTCCAACCTCAAAGGACTATTAGTTCCTTTGCCAGAGTCGGTGGCAAGCAATGTGTCCTTTTTGGATTTATCAACTGCACTGGCTGACTTTGCACCGGTCTTAGGTACTGCATTTGGTTTATCTTTAACACTTTCATCTTTCAGCTCTCCGGGGCAGTTGGTTTCTGTACAAAGGAAAGCATCAGCATTTTTAGAGTTTTCTGTTTTTAAACTCTCCACAAACTCTGTAGCAACTAAGCTGAGACTCAGGGTGTTATTTGTTGAAGAGTTTATATGATAATGCCTTTTCTTCAGAGGGAGTTTGTGTTCATTAGCACTGGTGTCTTTATCTTTGCTTCCTTTAGTTTGAGATTCTTGCAGCTGTTTTTTATGGCGTCGTTTCGATGTTGGTGTGAGAACTTCAGTATTTTCCAGACCCTTCCGCTTCTTAGACGTACGTTTGACACACTTCAATATATTTTCAGGTACAACTTTGTCTCCAGAATTTTTCATTGATTGAGATGAAATTATTTTGGGAGCTGAGTGGCTCAGTTTCACAAAGTGGCAAATGAGATCCTCCATTTCTTGGCAGAATTTAGGATCCACCACGGCAGCCAAGGCCTTATTGCAAGCTTCTCTGCTCCGTGATGCCGACCTGGACCTTCTCTGTTTCTTCATCTTCTTTAACTTGTGTCTGTGATGTCTAGAGTCCACACTACTTCTGCTGGACATTCTCGACAACCTCCCGCTTGACTTCATAATTTGTGATTTAGCAGGAGAAAGGGCCAAGGGATTTTTTTGTTTCCTCCAATGTGTTGATATTTTCTTTTGAGGCTTTTTGAGATTTAAAAATATATTTTTTAAGAGGGTTTTGTTCGGAACATAAGCGCTTTGAGATTTTTGGAATAGATCGATAATAGGTACAGGCGATTTTTCTTTTTTGAAAACTGGGTAGACATTTTCTGGTGATTTTTGGGACTTCTTCCCCTTTGGAGAAACATTCCGACATGATTGTTTCAGAGTGTTATTATTATTGGATATATCCCGTCCCATTGTTGTTAAAGATGTTGACTTAAATAACCCATCAGTTCTGGTGGTAGATATTGGAGGGCAGGCAAATTTGTGAGTAAATGAAGAAAATGGTGAACCAAAGTATTGTTTGTTGTTTTTAGTGAATCCAAGTCTGTTAGTGGAACTGAGCAGATTGTAGTTGAATAGGTTGGGTAACCGTGATGGAGGATTGCTGAACACCGGAGCTGGTGCAAACAAGTCAACATTACTCTGAGGTGGAAAGATCACAGGGTTCAATCGGCTGGTAGCACCCAAGGTCAGTTTGGAGGCAGTGAGAGTAGATTCCCTGCCGTTGCTAAACTTGGAAGGCAAGTGCGCTGCCTGAATATGACTTTCGGAATCAGAGTCACTCGTACTATGTCCAAGGGTCAAACAACTGAATGTCTTATTAGCAAGAAGCAAAATTTCTTGATCAGACACAAAATACTTCTGATTCTTGTAATAGCTTCTATCTCTCACTGATCTTGACTTTTTCAACTTTCTCATTTTTCTTCTCAAGTTCCGTACACTGTGGTCACTTTTGTATCCAGATTTGTCACTCTTGTAACCAGATTTATGGTCACTTTTGTAACCGGACTTGCAACAGTGGTCAGTTTTGTATCCGGATTTAAATCCATAGTCGCTTTTGTATCCAGACTCTATGAGTCGGCTGCAACTTTTGTAGGTTTTGACTTCATGCTCACTCTTGTACCCGGAAAGGATGTCCCTATATTTGCGATTGAGATCTATTTCTCTCCAAGTCGGGTCGAGTGGTTCATCAGCCTGAGTTTCATGATCACTGTGATTATCTCTCCAGTTGTCCAGTCTGTTGAGACTCTTTCCACACTTTTTGGGCATGGCTGCCAATTTGTTCAAGTCTTTTCTCTTAGCGTACACTTCAGAGAGCACACTTCTATTTGGCCTAACATCTTCATCACTGTCTCCAGAGTCCGGGGCTGGTTTGTTTTTAGGCGGTCGTCCCGGGCCTTTTTTCACAGCGTTGGTTTTATTCTGCGGCGGTCTTCCAACTTTTCTTCTAGGAGGGTACAACACTCTATCGGTTGCGTATAACATTCTATCTAATGCGGCAATATCTAATTTGTTTTCATTCTTTTTTCTATCTGTTTTTGAGCCATCTGGTTTAGGGATGGGAGATGAGTTTTCGATCTTTGGGCATTTCCTGTCAATGTGGTCAGTCATATTTTTTCTTCTGACACTGGCTTCACTGGAAAGTGACCGATCTCTATTGTTATTAATTCTGCTTTTTGACTTGGACCGACTACCCCTCTTTTCGACAGGACTACTTTTGACAGGTGATTTATTTTTGTTGGCTTTATGGGAGCTTTCATCAGAATCCACCCTTCTTGGTGGCGAGTGGGCGGGTGAATTATGATTTGATAATATTCCAGAATCCGGAGAAACATTTGGAGGATCATTATTGTGGCAAAATTCATTAACAACCATATTATTAACATCACTCAGCTCATTTAGTCCTATCTTCTGTTCGGCCGTGCTGCATTCTTCTTTAACTTTCCTCGGCCTTCCGCGTTTTCGCTTGACGTCCAAAAAAGCATTCTTGCATTCAGCTTCCCGAGATTCATTAAAATTTGTACTATTTATATCAGCCTTTGGTCCACTACTAACAAAACAAGATGTATTTAAGATATTATCAACTTGAGCACTTCCCACACTGCTGGATTCAATCCCTGCGCTGGAGCTTGCAATATCTAACGCCATGAAGTCGCCATTATCCACACAATCGTCTAAACACGGTGGATTAGGGATTTTTAACAAACCGTCAGATACTGAAGTAATTTCTTCCAGATCTTTATTGATTTGCGAAAGTTCCTCAGTTTGCTGCGGGCTCAGGTGTTGATTGTCGATGACCAGACTATCTGGCGATAGAAAGTTGGGAGTTATCTGATTTCCAATGGGGCAGGCGAGGACGTCGCCGAGTCCGGCTTTTTCGATGGAAGAACCGATGGAGTGGTTGTTGCCCGGTGATCCAAGTTGACCCATGGCTGTGGGGATGGTGTTGGTGTGACTGAGGAGTTGTGTTTGAGCCACAAACTGCTGTAGGAGACTGGAGGCGTAGTGGGGGGCCGCCGGACTGGAGGGGTGGTGGGATGGACTCTCAGCATCAGAACTGGAGCTGTCCGCAGTGGCCCTCTGGATGGCAGCACTGACCAATTGGGGAGGGAGCTCCATCTCACTGCTGGATCCATCTGCAGAAACAAATCATCCTTAAAAATAAATTCTACCATTCAATACCACATAATATGAGGAGTTTAGAGAGAGTTATCACCGTTTTCCTGCTTGGCCTGCTGAGCGCAGCCTCCAAAGCCGGCAAAGCTCTGGCAGGGCCCCGGTTGCTGCTGCTCGGGCGGCAGCAGGGCGGCGAGGTCCTCCTCGTCGATGAGCTGCAGACTGCAGGCGGCGGCGAGCGCGGCGCTGCTGCTGCCACCGGATGAGGAGTCACTGTCGGTGGAGGCGGCGCCGCGCGCACTCCCGCACGAAGACCGGCTGCTGCACGAGGAGGACGAATCCACGCTCTTGGCCATCTGAAACAATTATTAAACAACTAATTAAGATTGTATTCAAAATAAAACCCCAACACGCTCGTAGTAAATTCAGTTAAGACAATTTTAAATTTAACTGAATGAATGCTTCTCAATCACGATAGCGAAGATATTAGAGGAGTTTTTTGTATAGTCAGCTGACCGCTTTATTTATTTTGGATTCTTCATTTTGTCAAAATCATAAAAATCAGGCAGAAAATGGCAATTCTTTATTCAGATTTCGTATAATAATTTTTTCATTTTAATTTTGATAAATTGCCAGATTTGTTGTTTATTAATTCTTTACATGGTATTATTGTTTAAATTTCAATTTTAACAACACTATGACAAATGATAAGCTTGTGTTGAGGTGAATAATAATAATAAAAAAATTGTAATAATAATAACAATATTGAAAGAACAATATTCTTAAATTAATGTTTGTTACAAATAATGGATACCTACTAAGGGGGCATACATTGATTACGTGAGCACAAAAGGCGGGGGGGGGAGAGGTCCAGCAAAATCTCACGTTACTTGAAAAGAATATACGAAGTGGCCCAAATTTATCTCACCAATGGGGAGGAAGAGGTCTAGATTGGAAGAAAAACTGCTCACGTAATTAATCTATGCCCCCTAAGCTGAAAGAAGCTATGTAATACATTATATTGTAGTAAACATGTAGGGTAACCATGTGCAGATATTTGATTTGACATAATATATTATGCTATTAAGGCTCCGTTCCCGGCCCCAAAATGAAGAAGATGGTGAGATATGAAATTACGAATGTTAGAAGAGCGCGCTAACATTTACAACGATAAAATCGATGCAAAAATCATGAAAATCTTTAATAAAACACGACTCGTTTAAAATAGAGCAAAAATCTCGAGATAATTGTATTAAACAGCATTTAAAGAAACGCTGTGAATTTTTTCATACACAAAACTTGTAAAATAACTGAAACAAACATGTTTATGATAATGTTTGGAGAATACTTGGTGATTTTTTTCTATTGAGGGAATTTTATACATATAATTTGCGTTTGGGCGCGACTAATGTCTAGATATTATCTTCAAGAATAACATTTATTTTTTTAAGAGCTTAAAAACTTCAAATGTTTATAGACTAGGAGACGAGGTAGGTAAACCCTACGTCATCGAGTACACGGATGAAACTACTTTTTAGTGATAATGGACACTTAGAAAACCTTAAAAAAGCTGGTCTGCCGGTGCGCCTCTTGGCAGGAGCCGCGCTGCCATGGAAATAGTCAGCGATTTTTTTCGAAAAAATTACGTCATCGAGTACACGAACGGGAATGGTGTCATATGATAAAGGTCGATTAGAAAATGAGAAAAAAGCAGGGCTGCCAACCGGCAGCCTGGCAAGTTCGCAGGCAGCCGGCGTCAAAGTGGGGTAAAAAATAGTAATTTTTACGTCATCGAGTACACGAATGAAACTAATGAATAACTATAGTCCAGATCATTCCGCTTAAGAATTTCTTGGTCTGCCGACCAGCAGCCTGGCAAATTTTTGTGTACGATTATTTAAAGTTTTTTTTTTTTTTTTTCAATTTTTCGTTTATCTTTATTATTATTTTTATTTCATTATATTTTTAAAAACTTTGAATGCCATATTTTAAAAATATGAACGATAATGATAAAAAAAAATAATTTGAGAGTTCCGAGTATACCCATCCGTCAGGTGAGCCGTTCGACGCCAAACCACTTACGAAACCTGCCGCGGTGCCCCTCACCGCTGTCGCGTGTCAATATTGTTGTACAAATTTATAATATTAATAGTCCTTTTAAAATTGCCTAATAGTCCATAGTAGTTGGAAGTTCGAAAAACCAACGCACCATCGCTGTAAGAGCTGCGTTCGTCCGTAAAACGACGGAAATTTCTGAAACCCCGTTCGTTTCATATCGGTTTCGCTTGCCCTGCTGCACCGATTACATCGAATACAAGATCGAAACTAATGAAAAACTGTAGTCTAGATTATCTCATTCATGACTTCTTTGGTCTGCCACCAGCAGCCAGGCAGTTTTTTGCGTACGACTTTTTAAAGTTTTAATTTTATTTTTTTTATTCTTAAATAAATTTTTTCAATATCTTTATTATTATTTTTATTTCAATATTGTTTTAAAAACTTAGAATGCCAAATTTTAAATAAAATAAGTAGTTATGATAAAAAAATAAATTTTCGGTATTCCGAGTGTACTCATCGGACGGGAGAGCCTTTCGACGCGAAACAACTTACTGGAAACTGGCCGCGGAGCCCTTCGCCGCCATCGCATGCCCATATTATTATACAAATTTATAAAAATAATAATTTTTTTAAGATAATCTAATAGTCCATAGTGGTTGGAAGTTCGAAAAACTACCGCACCGTCGCCGTAAGAGCTGCGTTCGTCCGGAAAACGACGGAAATTTCCGAGCCTCGTCCGTTTCATATCGGTTTCGCTTGCCCTGCTGCATCGATTACGTCGAATGCAAGATCAAAACTAACCAAAAGCTTTAGTGTAGATCATCCCATTCATGACTTCTATGGTCTGCCGACCAGCAGCCAGGCAGTTTTTTGTGTACGATTTTTTAAAGTTCTAATTCATTTTTTAATTTAAAAAATATATTTTCAATATCTTTATTATTATTTTTATTTCACTACGGTTTTAAAAACTTAGAGAGCCAGATTTTAAATAAAATAAGTGGTAATGAAAAAAAAAAAATTGAGTCTTCCAAGTGTACCCATCGGACGGGAGAGCCTTTCGTCGCGAAACAGCTTACTGGAAACTGGCCGCGGAGCCCTTCGCTGCCATCGCATGCCCATATCATTATACAAATTTATAATAATTATAGTCTTTTTAAGATTACCTAATAGTCCATAATGGTTGGAAGTTTAAATAACCACTGCACCGTCACCGTAAGTGCTGCGTTCGTCCGGAAAACGACGGAAATTTCCGGGCCCCGTCCGTTTCATATCGGTTTCGCTTGGCCTGCTACATCGATTACACGAGTATAAGATAACTAACAAAAAAATGTAGTCTAGATCATCTCCTTCATGACTTCTTTGGTCTGCTAGACAGCAGACTGGTAGTTTTTTATGTACGATTTTTATTTTTTTGTTATTATTTTCAATATCTTTATTATTATTTTTATTTTAATATGGTTTTAAAAACTTAGAACGCCAGATTTAAAAAAAAAGTGGTAATGATAAAAAAATACATTTTGAGTGTTCCGAGTGTACCCATCGGACGGGAGAGCCTTTCGACGCGAAACAACTTACTGGAAACTGGCCGCGGAGCCCTTCACCGCTATCGCATGTCCATATTATTATACAAAATTATAATAATAATAGTCTTTTCAAAATTACCTAATAGAACATAGTGGTTGGAAGTTCGAACAACTACCACACCGTCGCCGTAAGTGCTGCGTTTGTCCGGATAACGACGGAAATTTCCGGGCCCTGTCCGTTTCATATCGGTTTCGCTTGCCATGCTACATCGATTACTCGAGTACAAGATCAAAACTAACGAAAAACTGTAGTCTATATCATCCCATGCATGACTTCTTTGGTCTGCCGACCAGCAGCCTGGCAGTTTTTTGTGTACAATTTTTTGAAGTTATAATTTTTTTTTTAATTTAAAAAAAAATATTTTCAATATCTTAATTACTTTTTTATTTCAATATGGTTTTGAATACTTTGTATGCCAGATTTTAAATAAAATAAGTGGCAATGATAAAAAAATTAATTTTGAGTGTTCCGAGAGTACCCATCGGACGGGAGCGCCTTTCGACGCGAAGCAACTTACTGGAAACTGGCCGCGGAGCTTTTCACCGCCATCGCATGCCCATATTATTATACAAATTTATAATAATAATAGTCTTTTTAAAATTACCTAATAGAACATAGTGGTTGGAAGTTCGAACAACCATCACACCGTCGCCGTAAGTGCTGCGTTCGTCTGAAAAACGACGAAAATTTCAAAACCCAGTGCGTTTCACATCGGTTTCGCTTGCCCTGCTGCATCGATTACACTCGGAACAATCAAAATTTATTTTTTTATCATAACCACTTATTTTATTTAAAATTTGGCATTCTAAGTTTTTAAAACCATATTGAAATAAAAATAATAATAAAGATATTGAAAAAATTTATTTAAGAATAAAAAAAAAAAATTAAAACTTTAAAAAGTCGTACACAAAAAACTGCCTGGCTGCTGGTGGCAGACCAAAGAAGTCATGAATGAGATAATCTAGACTACAGTTTTTCATTAGTTTCGATCTTGTATTCGATGTAATCGGTGCAGCAGGGCAAGCGAAACCGATATGAAACGAACGGGGTTTCAGAAATTTCCGTCGTTTTACGGACGAACGCAGCTCTTACAGCGATGGTGCGTTGGTTTTTCGAACTTCCAACTACTATGGACTATTAGGCAATTTTAAAAGGACTATTAATATTATAAATTTGTACAATAATATTGAAACGCGACAGCGGTGAGGGGCACCGCGGCAGGTTTCGTAAGTGGTTTGGCGTCGAACGGCTCACCTGACGGATGGGTATACTCGGAACTCTCAAATTATTTTTTTTTTATCATTATCGTTTATATTTTTAAAATATGGCATTCAAAGTTTTTAAAAATATAATGAAATAAAAATAATAATAAAGATAAACGAAAAATTGAAAAAAAAAAAAAAAACTTTAAATAATCGTACACAAAAATTTGCCAGGCTGCTGGTCGGCAGACCAAGAAATTCTTAAGCGTAATGATCTGGACTATAGTTATTCATTAGTTTCATTCGTGTACTCGATGACGTAAAAATTACTAATTTTTACCCCACTTTGACGCCGGCTGCCTGCGAACTTGCCAGGCTGCCGGTTGGCAGCCCTGCTTTTTTCTCATTTTCTAATCGACCTTTATCATATGACACAATTCCCGTTCGTGTACTCGATGACGTAATTTTTTCGAAAAAAATCGCTGACTATTTCCATGGCAGCGCGGCTCCTGCCAAGAGGCGCACCGGCAGACCAGCTTTTTTAAGGTTTTCTAAGTGTCCATTATCACTAAAAAGTAGTTTCATCCGTGTACTCGATGACGTAGGGTTTACCTACCTCGTCTCCTGGTCTATTAAGGGAGGTTTGCAAGAAATCTAATAATTTAGAATACCGGCCTCTTAACCCCTCAGGCTAATTTGTTTGGTTTTCGGAACAGCTCATATAGGTCTCATATAAATCTTAAATATGATCTAAATGGTGTTAGAAAGAGAAAACACCACGCTTTATATTCAAATCTAAAAGTTGACCACAAAATAATTAAAATTCCTTTATAAAATCAAAATTTCCGACCGCGATTAGAAAAAAAAAAAATTTTATGAATTTTTTATTAATTATTTTTACATGATACAACAACAAAAAATATTTTACAGTAACCTTTATAATGCATTTGCCTAATAAAAGATTTGCATGTTTTTATTTTGTTCACGTTATCAGTAAGTTTGGTGGGCCAATTAAAAAAATCAAGGTGTCGAATTATAAAATTTGAAACCTTTCAAATATAGTTTTCAGTTTTCAGATATGTTTAGAAATATTCTATTTAGTTGGATTTTATTGCAAAGTGGAAATATTTCGACCTTCTGACAGAATATGTAGGTACAATGCCTGAAGGGTTAGAATTAATCCATTGAGGAGAAATAACTCCTTGTAAGACGTATACATTTAAAAAGTTCAATTACGAAACTTGCAACAAAATAACTTTCGATTGAGATGCATTTTATTACATCCTTTTCGGCGCCTTAATTATAAAATCGGCGAGTGTCCCTCAGGGAGCTGAGAGTCCGGAGAGTCCGGAGAGCAGGGAGTACCGGATGGCGGTATGCGGCAAGGAAAAAAGCCAATTTTCAATAGCCGGCCAACTGCGTGTAATAATGCTGCTGGCTGCTGGTTGCTGCTGGTAGTCTCAGTAGTCTGATGCCCGCCTGACTGGAATTGGTCGTTTCAAGTTTGGGGTGGAATTGAAAAAGCTGCCCGCCGCGGCCGTGTTGCGCACATGTCGGGGACATTTAGATTCAGAGGTGCATTCGGGAAATCCCGAAAAATAATGTATTTTAGCTTAGTCTATGTCGAAAAACTTTGCAATTCTATAATAACTTGTATATAAAAATATCGCGTCACGATATTAGTTCGAGATAAACTACGAAGCCGATTTTGATGAAATTTGGCTTACTGTGTGTAATTTGATCCAATTTATAAGAGAGGATAGTTTTTTTTTATCTCGATGGCAAATTAAATGTTCATTAAATATTTGTTATAGAACATTGCTTTGTAATTATTTGGAAGTTCCACAAGTTTCTAACAGATGGCGGTGTGAGTTAACGGTGTGTGTAATTTGGTCCAACTTAAAATATATAATAAATTTTTATCTCGATTATTGACCTCAATATTTATTATTGGAATTTAAATGTTTGTAATAGGAAAATGCTTTGTAATTATTTGTAAGTTCCATAAGTTTCTAACAGATGGCGGTATGAGTTAATTTATCGACAACAGTTGGTTATCCAGGTTGGGTAACCATCCAGTAGATGGCGTTGTGTTCAGCAATGCGTGGCCGGGTCAGCTAGTGTATCTATATATTTTATTATTCCGCCTTTCTCACACGACGTCATCATGTTAACGGAAACCTGGATAATTCCATTAATATTCCCAGCGGAACTTGGATTATACAATTACCAAATCTTCCGACTAGACCGAGTTCAAATACCAGCTACAATAAAACAGGAGATGGAATCCTGATAGCGATCTAAAAACGTATTACTTCAAAAGTGCTTAAAATATCGTAAAATTCAAAACTATTTTACTAATTCATAGTCAAGACTTGATCACTTAGTATAAATACATAGGTATTCAAAAATAATAGGGTAATTTAAGGTGATGCACTATCAATGTGGAAAATTAAATTATTTAGAAAATGATCGTAAAACATTTTAGTATTAATATCTGAACTTCTCAAAATAAAATAAAGCACGATTTTAGCATAATATTAGTAGATAATAAGAAGGCACGAAAAAAAACCCTTTTATTATAAAAAATATTTACAATGGATTAGTCAGCCATTAATCACTGCAAAAATGTTGTAAGAACCAGATTGTGAAAAAAATGTATACCAAACGCATGATAATTTTATTATTTTTTTTTTTACATTTACAGAATGTTAATTACTCAATAGCAATGGATGTTAATAGATATCAACACTCCAATTTAAAATATTCACAGCATACTAGGTTACTAAGTGGAGATGCTACTATTGAAATAACAGAAATAATAATAAGCAAAATGAAATACACAGCATAGTAAGGGGACATACATTAATTACGTGAGCTCAAAGAGGGGGGGGGGGGGGTTATGCCCCCCATACAAGAGTTCTCACCTGCGTCTTTGTGAAGGAAATTAACTCTTAAAAAAATACACTACAAGCCGACGATATACCGTATTCTATAGAATCGACAAAAATAATCCGAGCCCACAAAAAGCATTTTTATAATATTTGTAATTTTTACAAAATGTTATTGACGTAACCAAATAATCTTTATACAAAAATGAATGTTTCTTTGTTTGTCCCTTATGCGGTCCCTAAACCATTCATCCGATTGCGACGAAACTTTGGGGAATTGTGCGCACGCCCGCGATGGTTTCTATGTATAGTGGTGAGCTCTGGCGTCGTGAAATTATTTCCTTTATTATTATTCATCGGATTGCGATGAATCTTTGGTGAGTTATTGTGTGCACGCCCGCGAAGGTTTCTACATATACTGGTGAGCTCTGGCATTATGAAATTGTATATAGGTGGCACGCGAGCTGTTTGAAAACTGAATGTAACGGGACTGAATGTATGGGAGAGGGAAAGCGGGGAAGAAGGAGGAGGAACGCTTGAGGGGAAGGGAACGCTTGAGGGGAAGGGAACACGTGAGGGGAAGGTGGGGCGGAAGGAGAACGGGACGAATGGGAAAGGGCATGCAGGTAGAAACAATTTTGATATAAGTACAAAATAAAACATTAAACGTATTTTTTTTAGTTAGAAAAAAATAATATTCAAAAAGTTGAATTCATATTTCACAGGAAGTTGACACTTCACCCCGATGTAATAAATTAATATAATATATTATAATAGTGTCCTTTGAAATTACAGACTTTGACTCGAATTTGGATTTTTACCCATTCCGCACAAGCCATGTTTAGTGAAAAGATCTGTAGTATAAATCTGAATTTTTTTTAATAAAAATAATACGTGGCCCCGTAAAATAGACTAGACTACACCCGAGCGATGCGGTGGTTCTTGTTTGCGTAATTACAAGCAAACAAAATTCCCAAAGTCAAAGTGTCGTTTTGGCATCCGAAAGAGTGAAATAGCGGGACGCCCAGCAAAAAGCCGCCGCGGGCTTCACAAGCAGATATACTCCCTCTCCCTCTCCCTGTTCCGCTGGCAGACAATTACCCCACCGAATTACACAACAATTCATCACATATTCATTTTTGAAAACATGGCATGTAGATGATTTTCTACTTTCCTCCTAGTTCACATGAGGACAGGACAATATTGTATTGTCCCAGCTCCGGACCAATTGTTCTAGTGCGAACAGAAATTTGGAGGGCAGGACAATCAACCAAGACATTGTCCTAGATGGGCAGGCTGTCTCCGCGGGACCATGTCTTATCCCAATCGTGTTCGGCGGCAACATTTTTTAATTTTTCTAAGAAAAACTTTATTTTTATACTTTTTTGAAGGTTATTCCCATCAGTGAAATATATCATATTAGAATAATAATTATTGGATGATTTTTATAGCGCCATTTTCGTGAGAAAATCACCTCAAGGGCGAATAAGTTAACAATAATAATCTAAACGAAAATATGAAAGAGAACAAGACACAGAAAAACATAAAAAATACAATGTTCGCAACTGGGACTCGAACCCAGACCTCTCCGTCTAACCGGGACGAGAGCGTTGACCAATTTCGCTATTGCCACCTTCTGTCAAACAGTCATATTTGTCAATATCATATTTTCAAATTTTATTTGTCAATATCATATATTTAAATTATTTTTCTCCATATTACGGGCAACAACCCTTTTCATTTGAAACAATCATTCTAAGAACTTCATCTCATTCCTTTCCTATAAATGAAAGGAATGAGATGAAGTTCTGGGAAGGACTATTTGGTATTCTTAGTGTAAATAAAGGGTTAAAAACTGCCAATTAGCACCAAAATCGTAAAAATGGAAATAAACCGACATCTTAAGCATAAATCGTCTAAAAAGCTCAAAATGGGGAAAAACTACCAGTTAGCACCAAAAACGTATAAATGGTTATAAACCACCATCTTGAGCATAAATCGTCAAAAGGCTCAAAATGGTGAAAAATTGCTAATAAGCAACACAATGTCAAAATGGTTCAAAACTGCCATTTTCAGCATAAATCGTCAAAATGCTCAAAATAGTGGAAAACTGCCAATTTCCTTACCTAACCTAACCTAACGTAGTAAAGATCAACCGAATATAGTTATTTCTTTAAGGTTATGGTGATTTATTCCGATAAAAAAGAGAGTAAAAGAGAGTCTAAACGAAGAACTATGTACAAGTAGAAAAATATTATATCAAAATTAAGCCCCTGTTATAATTGAATTCGTATGACCGCATTCCGACCAGTTCCACTGCCTTCCATTGCCTTCTGCAATCCAACCAGCATCCTGGAATAAGCAGTTGGCTGGGAAAGGAGGAGGAAGTAAGAAGGAAGAGAGAGAAAGGGTTAGGGATATCGGAATGCGGTTTACGCATTATAAAAAGTCGCGACCGGCGCTGAATGCTGCATGGACCTGCGTTTATGCGTGTCCCGGTGGTAAGTGGTAAGTGGTGCCGCCGACCAGTGTAATCGGGGATTTATCTGAGAATATGGGATTTGTGCAAATCAACACACATTTGCAAAATGGCACATTGACTTGGTTAGGAAAGCTAGTACACCTATTATGAAATCGTCGTTGTATTTCTCACTGACAGACAATCAGACAGTCAGATAATAGTGAATATTCATATTGTAAATCTGTTGATGTGAAGTCAGGCACTGCTGAAAACCAGCTGTATTCCAGGAGAAATCCTGAATTGTAGCTGAGCAGTGACATTTTCATCAATAGACTCAATTATAAAAGAACAAAACGTATAATATTGTAAAAAATCTATTGATGAATAAACGTTTTTAATATTATTATTATTGTAAATCTACACATTAGAATCAAGACATTTTTTTTAAAGTTAAGGTTATTATAATTATTTTCCATGTGTACCTACGTACTACAACATAAAACAGTCTTATTTGACTTAATAATAATATAATACTTATTTTAATAGTAATATATTTTGTAAGGACTTCATTACTACAAAAAGAAAAGAACAATCATTCAAAGTCAGATTTTACTTTCCTTATACTACAAAAGAAGAAGGAATCATAAATATCCAGTGTGTTTTTTTAAATATAGTGAGTATCCTCTGCGAGCAAAGCCTTATCTTCTCCAAGCATAAACTTTATAATAAAAGTGTATTTATCGAAAGTGACCTGCCCAGGTACACAGGTAAGTATATTTCCATGTAATTGTTTAGATACAATAAAATTAAATGAACCTAGGAGCTAGGAACTCAACAATAAATTGTAATAGCGCCCTTGAGGTGAGTTTTCTCTAAAACGGAGCTCTACATATTATCCGTAATGAATTATCTATTATTATTAAACTTTAGTCAATTTTCACTTCATCCAAACAGCGAAACCGTTATAATTACGTGAAAAAAATTGCACAGTTTTAAATATATTGTTGAATTGGAATGGGAATAGAAGCAATAACTCTTTGACTCAAAGAAAAATGCATTGAACTCGGCTTCATAGGTAGTCAGAATCGAAGTGATCTATTCGCACTATTTGTGTTCATACATTGAAACAGAAGTTTTTGGCTGTATGCCAAAAGTGGCTGTCATTGGCTATAAAATACAACTTCCTGCACTTTCCTCCCAATCTGAACAGGGCTTTAAAATATTGCGGTTAAAATGGCGCAACGTGGTTATGCGTCACAAGTGATAAAATTTAACATCCCCCGCCACACAGAATTGGTACCAATATCCCTCGCGCAGAACGCAGGTGGAAGTATATGTTATATTATATATATTTATAATGTGGGTAAAATTATTGAGTAACCGAATTTCATGGTCGCATACTTCCCGCGGGGGTAGGCGGTGCGGGGCCATTGTAGCGGCAGGTAGCGCTCGCGAAACTCGATATCGGCGCAGTGAGCGTTCAACCAGTGTGAAAATTATTGTTCAATTATTACAACAATGCTCGCCGATATGCTTCAAATGCAATAAAATAACTACATAAAAGGTTATGGAATTTATTAAGAAATTATCGCGATAGGTTGTAGAATAGGACTCTCAGAGCCGGACATACAATAAAATACTAATAACGCCCCCATTTCAGAATACAAAAGCTTTTTTATTTATTTATTTACTTCATCTGCAAGCTATGCACATCAGGCAATGTGCTTATTGTGCAGTAAACAATACCCGAATTGTTTCAAACGGATCGTATACGGGTTGTAACATCAAAATGACACAAAACTGCGCTATACAAATATTACGTTATTATTATTATTATTAAGTACGAAGGATTTTAACCAGCGATTCCGGAACATATTTGCAGTAAAAAACGTAGATGCCTTTTTGTTATTCGATGGCATTTTTTACAATTAAAACAAAAAAATAGGTTTCAATCACACGTCACCACTGTTCACACTTCTACGTGAGGCGACGGGATCACGTGATCTGCACTCTCTCTCCTCTATTACCGTGCTGTGTGTAACGAGAAGGAGTGCGCATCACGTGATCCGTACTTCCTGAAGCGAACTACTCAGTTGCGGCGTGTGAAAGAAAAATATATTTTTTGTTTTATATTGAAAATTAATATTATCGGACAGCAAAATGACATCTGCATTACATTTTTTACTCCAAATATGCTTAGGGATCGCTGACTAAAATCCTTCGGGTACGCGCAGTTACAGCAGTTACACCGTGTATATGACAAATCCTTCGGGTACGCGCAGTTACAGCAGTTACACCGTGTATATGACAAATCCTTCGGGTACGCGCAGTTACAGCAGTTACACCGTGTATATGACAAATCCTTCGGGTACGCGCAGTTACAGCAGTTACACCGTGTATATGACAAATTTTGGTGGCCCACACATGTCTATTGCGCCCTTAACAATTGCCCCATCACCATCTTTTACAAAAAACAACAGCGGAACCTTTTCTGCTTTAAATCTACATCACTCGAAGAAGCAAAATTTGTAAGAAGGTGATTTTTCACAACGCAATATGAAATTAGAATTATCATTATTAATATAATGAAAGTAAGTTTTATGTTGACGTTGACAAATGACACGTGTAAGCTATAAGTATGGTCCTGTACAGTACATTTTTACGCAGTTCGCGTTCATTGACTGTTTGTTATTCCAAAGGTTTTATGTACATCTTATATATATTATGTTTAATTACCCTTATAATCTTTAAAAAATATGTTATTAAGTCTAAATCTATTCACAAGTTAAGGTTCTTAAGTTTGTTATAAGGTTTTGAAAAAAAAAAGAAGTTATTATCAAGTTGCCCTCTCCTAAACACAAGCACTAGCTTTATTAGGAGAGTATATAAAATATGTAATATTAGAATGAAATAAACTTATTGTAAAAAATTTACTCAATAAAAAAAAAAATAAATAAATAAATAAATAAAATAAAAAAAAATTGGTCAAATCATTGTACATATAGTTTCGTATCGGTGATCGATGAGCCGGTGGATGCAATTTATAGCCATAAGTTGTTATAGTGGTTTAGTTAGAAGTAAGATTGTAGAAATGTATTATACGTTTATACAGCGCCCTTGAGGTTATTTTTCACAAAAACGGCGCTATACAAGTCATCCAAATATTATTATTATTATTCATCGAGCACAAGTCACATGTTCAACTTGTACCTGTGATAAATCCGGCACTGGGCCTTTATTGATAGGTAAATTATTATAAGAATAAGAGCTGCAGCCTGCTGCGAAGAAAGGTTACAAATAAGGGTCAAACGTGAGGTTGAATAAAGACGCTATTTGCAAAATAAACATCACTAACAAATAATTAAATATGACATTCTCGGATTCTCGCCCTTGACGCCGTTCTTACACGTGTGGGAAATAAATAGGATAATTTTGCAATTACGTATTATTTAACCGTGCAGTGGCAATTTCAATAAACATACATATAATATAATATTAATTTCAACATAGAGAAGGAAAACCAGAGGACTGCATCCGACAGGGTGACGATTGCCCGATACCAGGCAACTTGCGATAGGAAGAGGCACTAGGTTAAGGAAATTTGGGAAGCGGGTATGGGTATTGGATAACCAACACCCCTGCCATAGGTCGCTCCTAGTCACGTTTGATGACTTTACGATGGTGTCCGGGTTCACGGGGTGAGGTTTGTCTAGATTTTGGCGGCGAATGATTTTGCCTAACTACTGCGTGGCGGTCCGGATCGGGAGAGAATGACTTAGTAATCTTTTGACCTCTCCAGTCGAACTATCAGGACCCATCGCTTGGCACCGCAGTGGGAGAGATGTATTCATATGTTCATCACTCCAGAACGATTCATCTCCAGATTCTTACCCTTTTCCTTCCCAGAACTTCTTCTCCATCTTCTTCCTAAAAAGACCCACCACAAAGCATCCCCAAATATGACATGTTTTTTTTTAAAGTGAAAACTTCTTTAGCATCGTTGTAATTTAAAACGCGATGAAACAAAAAAGTGACTCTATAAAAAGACAAACACATATGTACATCTAGAGGATTTAGGCGGCAAGAAAATGAGATAGAATAATCTTTCTCCTCTTTGTGCGGTACTTCGTAGCCTCCCCACTCTTGTCTACTTTAGTTTTCTGAAGTTTTCACATCAACCACGTACGAGCTGCACACAATTTTTTTTCGAATGTAAGTAATAGTTATAATTTCAAAGTAACATTAGTACAACTCGGAAAGTCGAATAATAAGGAATGGAGAAATATCCTGTTTTCATGTGAATTTTAGGAAAAGTTGGTTTTAGACGAAACTTTACAACTACGGCGAGTAAAACGGATAAAGTTACGAATTAAAAATACATAACGACGTATTACAGGAAACGTGAAGACGATGAGAGGATAGTTAGATATATTATGGAAATCAGTGAATTATGAAGAAAGTAGGGTGAGAATCACGACTGTTTAACAATTGGCCAATACCGCATCACGCCGTCCGCCCAAAGCTAGATGAACATAGTCAAGTAGCCCTCAATTGGGAATCTATTATTTCCTACTTCATTATAAACCATTTTTTTTACGTAATATTTTTCAAAATTTCACAAAAGGATTTTTTACATTAGCTCTTTAGCCTATGTCATCTTTGGGGATGCTGTGTGGAGGGTCTTTTTAGGAAAGGAAGGAGAGGAAGTCCTGGGAAGGAAAATGGTGTGAGGCGTGGGTAGGAATCTGGGGGTCAGTGTGTCCGCGTCAGGGCGTGACGGACTCAGTGACGAACGGTGATTATCCGGAGGTTCCTGTAGTAAGTCCAAATAAACACAACAATTTTATATTTCTAAAATAATCTTCTTGGAAACCGAACGTACAAAGAAATTTATGGACAATTATGTTTGTTGTTATTAGTACAACAAACAACTGAGGTGACGAATAGGAAAAGCTTTCTAATAAAGTGTGTTTTTCGGAAGTGACCAGCAGGTAAGTATGTTATTGTATCTATCTGTAAATAATAAAATTAAATAGGACCTAAGAATTTATAATTTATATATAAGAATTTATAGGGCGTACAGCGCCTTTGAGGTGATTTTTCACAAAAACGGCGCTCTACAAATTGTCCAATTATTATTATTATAAGGTAACGGACGTCTAATTGATTGTGAAGACATCGTGATATTACGTCGGACACTTTACAAAAAGCTGTAAATTTTCCAACTCGTAATTATTATCTATTGTCATATTGTCAATTAACTTTAAATTTGCCTGATAAACACGAAGTGAGCTGAAGACACATAGGTGTAAGTTCGAGAAGTCGGGGTCAACCCTGTTGCACGTTTTGTTTTGATTTGAGGTTCTGGCTTGCATGTGGTAGGAATGAAATGAGGGTCAGAAAAATATGTGGAGACATGACCCACATTACTTGGTAGGTATGTTATTCACGTGAGAGCATCTCAAAGTACCGACTTGAAAGAATCTGCAAACTAGCTATTATTAAAGTACAGCCAAGTTGTAGAGTGTCGAAATAAGGAATTATAAAGGTAATTTATTTTTTTAAACTTTTAAAAGAGAGAGCCTAGTAGGTGTAGTAGTTATGGACATAAGTAGGTGTGGTAGTGATGGGCACTTCGAAAGACATAATCGAAATACAGTGACGAATTATTTTTAACCCATCAAAAATTTGGCATTTTTTTCAGATGGTCACAATATTTTCGCGTTACAATAAAATGCAAATATTTGGAATATTTCTGAGCACATTCAAAAACTAAAGACTGTTTTAGAAAGGTGATGAAATACGCTTTCAAATTATATAATTCGAAATAAACATATATTTTTTTTATTATAAAATTTTTGCATACAAACATAAAAAAGTTTTAAAAATGGCTCACCATACGTTTTATCTAACTAAAGTTACTGATAATAAAAAAAATAAAAACACATACATATTTTATTAGACAAACGTATAACAAACACATATTGTAATCTCACTTTTTTGTCGCTCTATGTAAAAATAATTTATAAAAAATTCCCGAGGTTTCAATTTTTTTTTTCAATTTGCGATTCTAAAACTTTGTATACATATAAGTGTACATTTTACTTTTTTGGTGGCTATTTTTTAAATTGGAATATAACGCGTGGTGTTTTCCCTTTCTAACACCGTTTAAAACATATTTCTCACTATGATAATAAGGGAGTTACAGCGTTTTATATGAGACGTATGTGCGTTGCGACAAATATGGTCTCCCGCCATTCAAATGGTTAAATTTATTATGATACATACATAATGTTCCTTAAATGTATATGGTGCTTCCACTGGGAGAGCTGCTCTACTGGGATAGACACGTACCTCGTAATGAGACTTGAAAATTCTTAATTTTTATGCGAATATTCACGAAAAAAAAGTGAAACCTGAAATTTTCGGGCAAATAAAGCGAATTTTACGCGATTTTCTAGTATTTTAAAACAAGAAAGTATTATTATACATCGTAAAAACTTCTTCGTCAATGATTTTGACAAGCTCTGGAATAGCCTTAAAATGAAACGCGAGTAACTTCAAATGTGGAAAATCCCACGTTCAAGAATTACATTTTGTAAACACATAAATACCTAAAATAACATCAATTCTATTGAAAATTACCCCTGCTCTTGTAGAAAAATACCACCGTTTTGCTGAAAAATTACACCAACTTCCCAAAAAAAATGCTGAAAATTAGTCCTTAGATAGAAATGGAAAACTGACCTCCGAAGATTCGTCCTCATAATAAACATGTAGTATAAAGACGCCGATTTAAGGTTCGTGTTTTGACACAACAAAGCGTCATAAATTATTTTTAATTTAATCGACATTCAATTCGAGCGATCAATCTGATTATGAAAAGATTTCCAATATGGACATCACTATTGGTTAATTCGGGGAATTATTATATATTGGATGAAGATGGATCACAAAGGCTCTACTCACCATCCGATTTTCTGAAATACTGGCAGGACAGTCATGCTGGGTTCTGTAAATTGGATCGTGAGTAGGCATAACCACCAGCCGAATTATTAATATTCATTCTTCAATATTAAAAAAAATCATTTTAGGCGTCATTTTTAATTAAATGAAAACAAATAACTTTGTACAACACCACTTATTTAATCAAAATTATCTACATTTTTCAAAACTAAAGTTTCTTCGTCAGGATAAGATTAACATTGATTTTAACTTCATCTTATCCGGACAAAGAAACATTTGGTTTCGAAACAAGTAGATAATTATGATGAAATAAGTGGTGTTTTACAAAGTGATTTGTTTCCATATAATTATTAGTATTCCATTTGGGTTCCGCGACTTTTCATCGCGCGACAAAATATCCTTTGGACAAATCGGTTCCATGCCAACTCAGAATGAAACCAACTCAGAAAGGTCATTAAAAGCTATGAAAAAATAATTTTAAAATAGCCGGTAACCCTAATCTAACTTAATCATTTTAACTAATTTTTTTATCATCACTCCTAATGACCTTTCTGATGTGGTATTGAGTTGGTTTCATTCTGAATTGGCCGGTCACCAGACAAATCATCTCCCAACCATATTTACTAAAACTTAAGTTAACCTAACCCAACCTAACAAAAAAAGGGAGAAAATAATACAGACATCCTATAAAGATAATAAATTATTGTTCAAAAATAGTAAAAATAACACAGATATCCTGTAAAGTTAGGTTAGGTTTTAGTAGATATTTAGTTGGATATTTTGTCGCGGGATGAAAACGCGCATTACCTTCCATTTGTCGGGCCGTCTGAAAAATAATAATTCGGTTGACGGTTTGACATGCTATCCTGCAAGCAGTTCTACAAATCGGATGGTGAGTAGGGCCTATTAAACTTTTCAATATTGACGACATTTTTGATAATTTATTTTCCCGGTAAGCCCTTTCATCTCGACATCAAAGGGAGATGAGATTTAAATATTGCACGAGGAATAATGATAGTATTTAATCCTCCCTGTGACTTTTAATTTCGAAAATGTTCATTTTTGATTATATTTTTTCATTCTGTTTGTAGAAAGACTTGAAAGCATTCCTGAGAAATTCAATTAATATTAGGAAAATGTTACAGTACCATTTTACTGTAACAGCAAATTAATAATGTAAAGTTATATTCTTTGTTGGTAAATTTGTATAGGGATTTTGGTACATTAATCATTGAAGTGACAAATTCTTTGAAATACGAAATTAATTATTAAGAATTATAAGTCGGGGACGCCCGAGGAAGACATGGCACGATCAAGTGAATTAGATACTTGAGATGGGCCATGCCAAGAGTCAGAATAATAGAAGAGTATGTATGACACGATGTATGAATGTGAATGAGGCAAAGAGTGTGTGCCACGACCGAGTTGTTTGGCGGTCCGTCCTCACTGCCCACCCCTGCGGAGAAACAGCGTGGTGGATAGTTATTTAATTTATTATTTCATTCATTTAAAATTTGGAGGCGAGTATGGGTACCGCCGCCCCAGGAACCATTTATTTTAACCAACACCTCTGCCACAGGTCACCCCTCTCTTGGGGCAAATGTGACCCGGTCATTGTATCCCGTTATGCCCCCTTCGTCGTGGTCAATTGCTGTTTCGAATTCACGCGTAAAGGGGCGCTAGAAATAAAAATATTCTCAAAATGGGCGGTGGGCAAAAACAGGTTGAGAATCTATGGTCTAATAAAAAAAATGGGAGAGCTGTAATTATCTATGTACATACCAAAAAATATATATACATAATTTTTTTTACAATAGCTCCAAACGGGAGGCCCAGAGGAAAATAATTTCCCACAGGGCCTATTTAATTTGGGGATGCTGTGTGGGGGTTCTTTTAAAGGAAAGGAAGGAGATGCAGTTCTGGGAAGGAAAAAGGTATCAGGGGTGGGTAGAAAACTGGGGGTCAGTGGGTCCAAGAGTGACGGAACTACGAAACCCTCCCTAAATGGCCAAATGATCTCCCACAACCAGTCTCTCCCGATACGGCCCGCCACGCATTAAGCGGGCAGACGAATCCGCCGTCAAGACCTAGAAAAACCTCACCCCATGAACCCGGGCACCCCTGCTAAGTCATCAAACGTTGTGAACCACTTGGGGTGGGGCTAAGTCACCAAACGTAATGAACCACCTATGGCAAAGGTCTTGGTTATCCAATAAATTGTTCCCGGAGCGGCGGTACCCATACCCGCCTCCAAAATTGAAAATGTAATATAAAATTATGTATATTATTACACTCACTGAAGCTCCGGCGTTTCCCAGGCTTTACACAGAGTTTTTAGAAATCAGATGTATATGTAATTTTCCTGTGATTTTGAAAGTTTATTTCAAATTTTGATCAAGTAAAATCAAAATTTTGCAAAAAGGAGAAAGTAGTTTTTCGAAATCTCGTGTAGACAGTGATCTTCCTTCTGGTTCGAAGGTCAAGTGTGCAAAATTTCATCAATCTCTGAATAAAACTGTAGATTTGCACAAAAATCAAACGCACGCCACTTGCCGCAGACCATCTTCTTTATATAAACAGAAGATAAATGGAAAGATATATTTCTTTGAGTCATTATTTCATTATCGTAGATATACAAGTTAATGTCAATTGATGTATTAAATATGTAAAATTATAACCCAAGTCAAACAGTGAGTAAGTTCGGTTATAAACATTATAATTTATTATAAGTAGGTATAGACGAAATAAATTCAGTACCCACATCTATTTACATAGAAACACTTGTCGCAATAATAACGTATGCTGAAACCATCGAGATAAAACGATACATGACTACCCCACTAAGACAATAAGACACTAATATTTTTTTTTTTTTTTTTTTTTTTTTTTTTTTTTTTTTTTTATTTTATATATTCAATAATTTTATTATTAAATTAATAAAAACAGTTTATTTATAAACAAGTTCTGCTGGTAATTATTATTACGCGTGACAGCTGTTTCGCCTTCTGAGGGCATTATCAAACTGTGGTCATGCCACATACAGACAATCTATTTATAGTATTTTTGGATAGGTTTGTACTATGACTCATTTCTAATTTCTGATTAAAAATGACTGAAATTATTAATGGTTATTATTTTCTCAATTACTGTTAATTCCCACTTTGTGAGAAAGTCGTTAAGCAAACTAATTGTGAGTCATTCGCAAATGCTGACTCATGGTTTTCTTTTCCAGCATAGTTAGTTATTTAAAAATTGGTTTTGAATACATCTAAAAGCGGAGAGTGTATTATATTTTTTTGTTCATTTATTAAAATAGCTTTAGGATTATTATTATGTTTGTTAATTTCCAGCTGCTCTAAAAGATTAAGTTTACGTCCTTTATTTTGAATGTGTAAAGGAGTTGGCTTATTATCATCGCTAAGTGAGTGATTCTCATCTAGGAGATGTTTGGCAAATTGTGATTGTAATTTATTATTATTTTTAAAAATAATAATAAATTACAATCACAATTTGCCAAACATCTCCTAGATGAGAATCACTCACTTAGCGATGATAATAAGCCAACTCCTTTACACATTCAAAATAAAGGACGTAAACTTAATCTTTTAGAGCAGCTGGAAATTAACAAACATAATAATAATCCTAAAGCTATTTTAATAAATGAACAAAAAAATATAATACACTCTCCGCTTTTAGATGTATTCAAAACCAATTTTTAAATAACTAACTATGCTGGAAAAGAAAACCATGAGTCAGCATTTGCGAATGACTCACAATTAGTTTGCTTAACGACTTTCTCACAAAGTGGGAATTAACAGTAATTGAGAAAATAATAACCATTAATAATTTCAGTCATTTTTAATCAGAAATTAGAAATGAGTCATAGTACAAACCTATCCAAAAATACTATAAATAGATTGTCTGTATGTGGCATGACCACAGTTTGATAATGCCCTCAGAAGGCGAAACAGCTGTCACGCGTAATAATAATTACCAGCAGAACTTGTTTATAAATAAACTGTTTTTATTAATTTAATAATAAAATTATTGAATATATAAAATAAATAAAAATTAAAATGGAGTTCTACAAATTAAACTTGATAACAATAAATAAGACACTAATACTTCCAAATACCTTTGCCTATCTAGGATACCTACATAGATATTGACGAATAACAATGTGGAACTGTTTTAGTATGTTTTTTGTTTCATGTTTAATATATATCTATTTTTTTTACTTAAATACTCCCTTTTATTATTATCTACCGTGATGGCATTAAAAAAACCAATAAATATACGTTCCTTTACACAATAATGCTGCAGCCAAAGATATTGAAATATAAGGCTGCAGCTCTCTCAAAAGATGAGATACACAATGTATGTAGGCCTGTTTCCTCCAAAGGAAAAAAGTAATAATTTTCGTGTGTCTCTCACACACCGCACCGAAAGGTCTCCGTAGACCTCTACAATACTACTAGCCGTGACGATTATTTTGAAAGTATGGAATATAATATGATGGTATTGCCTTTGTTTTTAAGCCTCAGCAACCCGAATTTCTACGTGCTGGAATACAGTATTCTCCAAAAATTATTAAAAACAAGTCTTTTTCTTTTTCGTTGTTAGTTTTTGGGGAGTTATGACGTGTTGCGCTACCTCCTACTATAGCCACATCGTCGGATCTACCGGATCTGCCCTGATGATGGACACTGCAACGCTGTCCGAAACGTCGGCTATAGTAGGAGGTAGCGCAACACGGCATAACACCCCAAAAACTAACAACGAAAATGCTTTTGGCCGTGAAAATCTAAAAAGTCTTTTTCTATTATCTTATAAATTATATTTGTGAAAAAATTCACAATGTTTCTTTAAATAATATAAGATGCTCCCCACGAGATTTTTGCACTATTTTAAACGAGTCGTGTTTTATTAAACATTTTCGCAAGTTTCGCATCGAGGCGCCGCAACCGGGCTCAAAAAGAAGAAGATTGAGAGATGTGAAATAACGAATGTTAGAGGAGCGCGCTAATATTCAAAGCGACAAAATCGATGCGAAAATTGTGAAAATGTTTAATAAAACACGACTCGTTCAAAATAGAGCAAAAAATCTCGAGGGGGTTGTCTTAAACAGCATTTAAAGAAACACTGTGAATTTTTTAATACATATTACTTGTAAAATAACTGAAACAAACGGGTTTATAATAATTTTTGGAGCACACTTTGCGATTTTTTTCTATCGAGGGAATTTTATATAATTTGCGATTCGGCGCGGGGAATGTCTTCAAGAATAACATATATTTTTTAAGAGCTTTAACACTTAACGTGTTTAAGGGAGATATGTAAGAAAACGGTATAAATTCGGGTAGCGGCAGCTTAAATTTCTCACGGCAACGGCACGGCGACGGCAACGGCACGCGGCGTCTCGTTTCTTTAATACGAGTGACGGAGATGAATGATAATAATTATTGCATTTCTCCTTTGCGGGAAGCAGTAGGTACATCGTACATCGTTGGTCTCACTGTTAATCATTGTGTAAGAAAGATATGCAGCATTATTAAAGTAAAATCATGTATGGTTTCATAGTATTTTCACACAAATGAAGTATTGAATTCAAGTATAAACTTAAACTTTAGGTCGCACAGTTTACACCCGCACTGTGCAAGCAGGTTCCCTACAGAGCGTCGGACCATCCCATTATTGTGATAAGTAACGTTATATAACAACACAATAATAGTAATATAAATAACATTATATGACCATTTTTGTGACAAATAAAATGCACGTTTTATGTTTTTTTTTGGGCCGTTGCCGTGAGAATATTGAAAGCGCCCATTAAATATAAAGCTCCCAACGTTCGGGGAGGCGATGAAATGAAAAGTAGAAGAGTAAGATCAAAGGTGAACACACTTAGCTCTTCAGCAGATCAAGAAAAGCAACGTTTCAATAAAGCATGTAACTTTGTACCTCGTAACTCTGGAAGGAAAGGCAAAAATAACTTCACTACGTATAAATGTCATTCGGGACGAATGACTTTTCGAAACAAAAAGTTCGATGTAAAAAAAAATCAGGAAAAGAAAACGTTTCAACGGCGCCAATCTTGCCAATTGTATTTCAGTGGCTGAAACGGTCTGATTTGCATGCGGTTATACGGTGACACATTTTTCCAGCGGGCAGGATACGCAAATAGTCCAAATTGAGCGTCAAACGACATTCAACCAAACGGCGAGGTCAATCTGTCTACCGCAAGACAATGGACTGCGACCAATAAGCTGCTGATAAATAACGCCAAGATAAAACCTAACCCAAATCTAGGCGCAGGCGCAGTGACGTTATTGCTTATTGTTTATGTCTATATATATGCATTATTATTATAATGTCAAACCGCAGGAATGTCACCAACGACTTGTTGCAACGCATTATAGACTGTGAATAATCATTTAATAATGTTAACTGCAGCTTTAGATCAGGTGAAAAAAATCAGCTACTCGAGTACATGTTTGATAGTAGGTAGCATGTATATTTAATAGTACTTAGTTAGCATGTGTGTTTGGTTGTAGGTAGCGTGTATGAGATTCAACGAATGGAGGTCTGAATTGAGTGAAGTTTATTTTTTTATCAATTTTTTGTTGACGAAACGTTGTTCAAAATGTTAAACATAGAAGAGTTCCAATCCTAAGGTCGCATAGCTTTGAAGTACCTTTTTGGCGCTGCTACGGAAACCTGAAAAGTGAACTAATATCACAAACATGTTATTACAACGTACCTACGAAAATGGAAGGTAAAAATGGAAACTAAATAAATCGTAACGCAACTTGGGTAGAAACTTTCAGCAACGGTTGGAATAGAGATATTTTAATTTGTTTATTTAAATTGCCATAGGAAATGAAGCTGTAACAGCGGTAGTTAATTAGCCTGGTGTATTTATGACAGCGATACCAGAACTGGTAGAGTAAGGACAAATGGAGAGATCCCAAAAGAATGCAAGGACTTTGTAAGCACAATGAACAAAATTAAGAAGGGGGCGCTTAGATGGTTTTGATTGAACATAAATATATATTTTAAATACGATAAGAAACGAACTTGCAAACTTCGGAGCTGGCCAAATTGCGTCACGTTATCGTAATCCATACTCTTCACCACTGAAGTTGGAGTTTACTAAAACATATTCTTAAATATGACGCTTACGGCCTAAGAGTCGATTTAATCACAACAAGTCCTTTCCAAGCTTACCTTGCAACTATTTTCCTTAACGATAGAAAACATGACATCAATACAGGTGATGATCGATGAAAAACCAAAAAGAAAACTGAATTTCACAAACAACGGGGAAATCGTGGATTAAAGAGCAGTTTATGCACGATCGGAATGGGAAATTACGCTGGCTGGAAAGAGCAAATTGCGATTAAAAGCTCGGTAACAATCCGCGCGCAACTTTTGATTACCTGCCTCGAATGCGAGTATTAAATTTACGCTGATGTTAATAAATAAACGGGTAATTTTACGATAGGTCGGGATTGTGTTGAACTATAAACTGCATCTCGGTAATCGCATTCGGCGGTTTACTTTACGAAATCTAATAGCAAGGTATATATGTATGCATATGATAAATATGTACCACAATGTAGCATATATTATATATACATAGACACATATTATTTGGAATGAAAGGCAGTTTTCCGTGGCTAATTTTAGCATGCTTTGGCATTTTGCGCATTTACCTCCGTCAAATGCCACGCGTTTACAACGTAATAAATATCTATTTTTGGAAGTTTCAACCCAGAAAATTACTCAATTTGTGATACATTCGTGACTGAATTTCGTTCAAACGACGTATGAAATAAATTTACTTTACAGGTATTAAAAATAACAATGCTGTTTTTTGGTTGGATAAATTTTTAGATTTTCACGGCCAAAAGCATTTTCATTGTTTGTTTTGGGGGTGTTATGCCGTGTTGAGCTATCTCCTTCTATAGCCGACGTTTCGGACAACGTTGCAACGCTGTCCAAAACGTCGGCTAAAGAAGGAGATAGCTCAACACGGCATAATACCCCCAAAACAAACAATGAAAATGTTGTTTTCAAGTCATGCACTGCTTAATATTAAAGGGTTATATTATATTATATTTAAAGCCCTGATGAAGAAGTTAAGACATAACTGGTGGGCGTTGAACTTCTTCGTATTTTTTATAACAAAGATTTTTTTAAATGCCACACCACAAAGGGACCTTTATAACCTTTTCAACTTGTTTATTTTTAAACTAACGAGTTTCACCCTGCTACAGATTATCTTTTACTAAATACTATCAAATAAGCAATGAAATTACCAAGGCCTGGTCGAGGGGTAAGGATCTTGACTCTGAAATTCGCTGGATCGAATACCGGCGAGGACAATTAAATTTTATTTGATTAATTTGTGTTATTTCACAATTAATTCATTAAAAATAATATTGTATAGTATATCGGCGGCACGTTACAGGATGGAAGATACTCTTAGTATCGCCCTGGTGTAAGACCACCATTCAGAAATGAAACGTCGCTTGAGATGGTTTTAGCCGTGTTTGGTGACTCGATCTAAATAGCCAGGTACTTCTCCACCTTCTTCTTCCCCTCCCCACTTACTATCAGCCTGACAACATACCAGAATTGGGGATGCCAAGGTCTCACTGGCTCCAGACGGGACACTTACGAGGTATCCACATTAAAATGATAATAAAACACAAACAAAGTGCAATTCACAAGCGGTAGGAGTGAAACCTTCAGAAAACTATAGTAGACAAGAGTGGGGAGATTACGAAGCACCGCACAAAAAAGAAACTGATAGGCTACGAAGAACCAAACAAAGATGAGACCGAATATACTATCTCATTCTCTCGCAGGCTAAATCCTACAGGTAATATAGCGGTAAAAATGAAACCTTCAGAAAACTAAACTTCGAGAGAATGAGACGAATGCAGAGTATCAGGAGTAGGATAATTATAGGCTTTATTTATTATGATAATGCTACCATGTTTAAAAAATATTTTATTTATACGAAGTACTGCACAAAAAGGAGGCTGATAGGCTGTGAAGTACCGCAGAAAGAGGACACCAATTAGTCTACCTCATTCTCTCGCAGGCTAAATCCTAAAGATGCATGTGTTTGTCTCTTCTTCTTGGTGTTGCAATTTTTTTGTTTGATCGAGTTTCAAAAAAATAACGCCTGCGAGTGAAATATTACTATATTTATGCAACTCTGTGTGAAGTGAAATGTTTATAACTTCATGAAAGTAAAATTACATAAACAGAAAGTAGATACCTGTATTTATGTATACTGAGTATAATGTTGTACGTTGGCGTAAGGTGACATTTATTTGTGGAACCTTTCCGGGTAAAAGCGAGATAAGTATTTAATTGATTGAACAAGTTGCGTGTTGAGCATTACACACATCGGTACGTGGACTAATAACAATTACATATTATTATAACGGTAGGCATTCTGAAAACAAGAAACTACCACAACTTGGAAATAATTGATCTGGAATTATTGCATTGCACAAGGAAAACCGATCGGTTTCCCACACTGTCTGAGTACGTTCACTTTCTCCGAGATAAATACCCGATTCGAACTCGAACTCTGAGCAGTACAGTTAATGAAATGGTCTGCAAACAAATTACCACGGAAATGAAAAGACTGTGCAATTCACACGCAGTAAAAGTTAAAAAAAAGTAAAGTAAAAACGCATCAGAAAACTAAAATAGATAAAAGTGGGGAGGCTACGAATCACTGAACAAAGAGGAGACCGATTATACTATCTCATTACCTCGCAGGCTAAATCCTGGAAATGTATGTGTTTGTGTCTTTTTAGTGTCGCTATTTTTCATTTCATCGAGTTTCAAATCACAATGCTAAAGAAGTTTTCACTTCAAAAAGATCAAACACATCCAAACACATTACATAAAATACGAATTCACCTTAAGGCGGGTGTTGCTCACCATACAATCCCATACAGACCTGTCACAGCAGATGATGTGCTCGAAGTTCAAAGTTATACGGCATAACTTGCCGCAACCGCTGCTGGGGCGATATGCGAAAAGTTATGCGACCCCCTCTCCGCCGTTAAAAATCAGAGGGGGTCATATTAATTACGGAGCTACGTAAACATGCGGATGACAGCTGTAAACTTGACAGATCCAGTACAAATAAATGACATTTCGTGGCAGCTTTCTAATTCATCTGACCCCCTCTCCTACGATAGGAAGAAATATTTGATAGCGTCGTGTGACGGTACAAATACACAACGGTGCAAGATAAGTTTCGCGCTTTTATCTTTGCGTGCGACTGATTATTTAGCCAATTCTAAAACATAAATAATATCGAAGATAATTTAATGAGAAGAAACTTTGTCAAAGACAATAAAGTACAGTAAACATCCAACTTTAAGACCGGCCTGAGAGATCGTCGCAATAGGCAAGTTTAAGGACATAAAAGTGGCATGCCCCCCGTTCACCCCTTTCTCTGTCACACATATGTTTTAACGTATCTTTTTCTTTCGCTTACGTTCATTGTAAAGTCAGTAACATCTTAAAGTTTGGAGTGTAGATTAGTACTGTATCAAAATATAACTAGCCGTTGCGCTGTTGATAATAATTAGCGCCAACAGTTGAAATATAATTCCTACATGCGAATATTATTCAACGCATTTAACGATTCAACTGCCTAATAAATAAAAAGGGTTAAGAGTTTGCACTTCGTGAACAACATTACTCGATATTTCAAATGGTCTTTTGGTAAAGTACGTACCTACTGCACGTTTTTTTGGTTTTTTCATCCAATACGACCGATACGCAGCGCCAGGGGACAATAAAATTTATCAACGACAAGCAAAAAATAACCTACGTCCGATATTAATTATGAATAGGTTATTTTTTGCTTGTCGTTGATAAATTTTATTGTCCCCTGGCGCTGCGTATCGGCCGTATTGGATGGGAAAAAAAAGTGCAGTGGGTACGTACTTTACCAAAAGACCATTTGAAATATCGAGTAATGTTGTTCACGAAGTGCAAACTCTTAACCCTTTTTATTTATTAGGCAGTTGAATCGTTAAATGCGTTGATTTCAACAGGGTTCAACACCGAAACCAACGTCTTCCAACAGTTTTAACTTTCAACGTTATTATAGGATTATTATTACGTGTGTGGGGCATAGAGATAATAATTATATATCAATGATCCGGGCAACCCGTTAAAAGGGATTCCCTAATACAATTTTGATCTATTTTTTGTTTGTTTTTTTGACTTAGTATCGTGTCGATCTCCTATACGTTTAGTTTGATGTTTGATTGTACCTACTGGCTTGTCGCGCGTCTATTCTATAGTTGCGTCAACGTCGACGTTATTTTAAACAGTTATTTTCAACAGTTGAAAATCGCCAACGATAACGACGTTGGCGTTGGATGGAATTATCGTAAACGCCCAGTACTAGTGTAGATACCTGTATTCTGATCTGATACCTATCGTTAAAAGTTAGAAATTGACAAAAAAAATCAATGGCGTAATGGTGAACTTTTACATCCCGGGAAAGCTTGAAAACTTGAACTCATTAATTGAATACTAACCCTTGAATGCCAACCCTAAAATGTCTAACTATTTTTTCATTAATTTTTCGAGACCTAAGAAGAATCAAATTTAATTCATTGTTTTATTTGATTTCATAATATATTCATATCGCTCAAGTGCTAAGTGGTTCTACTTATGTCGGAAAGAATAGCATTTATTCCCAAACATGGGAACACCTCAGCACGGGTTCGCGAGGTTAGTGAGGTGTTCACAAAATACTACTAGGTACTTACCTATTTACTTACAATTACGGATCATAAACTTTTTTTCTCTCATTATTAAACTTATTATCTATGTAAACCTATGTAATAATTTGTAATATGTATGTTCAAGAATAAAAATAAAATAAATAAATATGCTCTGCATTCTTGTAATAGAAAAATAATTTCAAGTAAGCACGTTCCTAAGAGCTTTTCATTAGAATTTACATGAATTATTATTTTTTAATTGATAAACTAACGTTTAAACAAGATTTTTATGCATAGCACAAAGGGTAGATAACAAATATTATAACCAATAAGGTTGTTTTCAGTTGGAAAAATGTAATAATGAGTAATTGTCGAATGAAACACTAGTATATATTGAATTATTTGGCGGGTATTAGATAAGCCGCCATAGCTCAGTGGTCAAGAGCACCTGACCGGCAATCAGAAGGTCACGGGTTCAATTCCCGTTGGCGGCCAGTATCTTTTCTCGGAAGATTTTTTCAATGTAGATGAGTGTTTCAGGCTGATAATTATTGGTGATAATATTTGTTATCTACCCTTTGTGCTATGCATAAAAATCTTGTTTAAACGTTAGTTTATCAATTAAAAAATAATAATTAATATTTGACAAGTTAAAGTATTTCAGCAATAAATGCAGACATAATTAGTCTCGACGCCACCTAGCGGGAGATTTAGTATTAACAATACCTCTCTCACAAAAATAAAGTTGGTTGTTTTCAGTTGGAAAAATGTAATAATGAGTAATTGTCGAATGAAACACTAGTATATATTGAATTATTTGGCGGGTATTAGATAAGCCGCCATAGCTCAGTGGTCAAGAGCACCTGACCGGCAATCAGAAGGTCACGGGTTCAATTCCCGTTGGCGGCCAGTATCTTTTCTCGGAAGATTTTTTCAATGTAGATGAGTGTTTCAGGCTGATAATTATTGGTTATAGAATTTACATGATTTTGATACCAAGATTTACGATTTGAATAACGCCAAATGGCACACGGTAGATCCTTGGTGACCGCATTGTTATCCGAGTTAGTGTACGCCAAGTTAGAAAGTTCCGAATATTGGCAGAGATGTCTTAGATTTAGTGTGAGCGGCCCAGATATTAATGATGCGCGGTAGAAACTGCATGTCTGAATCGCTGCATTCTGCGACTAACCCAATTAGTGCAGAGGATATAAAGTGAACCAATAATGCATACCTTACCACTGCATCTCGACTGCATAAATGCAAACCGCACCGAGAAGAACCGTTTGACAAGCTTTAGATTTACATCAACCGAGAGAGCTTATGCAGTAAATTTACACTCTACTTTCTCATGGATGGAAAATATTCGAGACAGCGAAACAAAGTTGATACAGAATTGTTCTGCCGTGTTTTAAATACATACATATCTACCTTTATAGAATAAGACCAAAGAAAGGAAAGACACACAGTTTCTTCGCCCTTTTTGGCACGGGTGATTTCGTTTATTCGTCTATTCGCGATAAATTCAAAAACTATTGAACGATTTTCATGCGGTTTTCACCAATAGATAGAGTGATTCATGGGGAAGTTTTAGGTATACAATTTGTGTAAATTGGTTGAAATATATGTAAAGGAATCGGTACCTACCTAGAAATGTATAGGATTCCTTTATGTTCGAATTTTAAATAGGTGTTGTCATGGAGACAAAATGATAGATGATTATTGTTTTGTTGTCTAGCTGGGTAGCACAGATGTAAGTAATAAGAAGATTGAAAAATAAGTTTATAATTACAAAGTGATATAATATTTTGAAGACGGACAAATAACTTTAATTGTAGTTTCTTTGTCAGCAAAGCAACTCATAATATTTGTATGTCACATTATTAATAAAAAATTACAACAAATAGACAAATTGTCTTATATATATAGTTAAAGAAGAATGTGTATGTGGTGGACGAGCAAACATAGACAATAGAAAAAGGTTGGGTAACCATCCAGTAGATGGCGTTGTGTTTCGTTAGCCACAGCAACGTGTGGCCGGGTCAGCTAGTGCATTATAAAAGTTATTCTCACTTTTTTGTCGTTTCATGTAAAAGTACCTAATTAATAAAAAAAATTCCAAAGTTTCAAAATTTTTGTTCAAATTGTGGTCGGAAACTTTGGTTTCATAAAGGTGTACATTTGAATTATTTTGCAGTTACCTTTTGAGAATAAAATGTGGTGTTTTCGCTTTCTAAAACCGTTTCGATCACACTTCTAACCATGATAGTAAGGGAGACAAAACGATTTCTATGAGAGTTTTTTCGAAAACCGAAAAAATTAGCCTGAGGGGTTAAACGAAATACTGAACCTAGTGGTTTTCACAAGCGCATAAATAGTTTTTTTTAACTCCTGTACAATGTTGTAATTTGATTAATTCAATTCTGCTTTTTAACCCTCTCAATAAATCTTGTGAACACATTTGTGATTTAATTTCCTATTATTACATCTTTACACCCAGCTGTTTAACAACCCCTTACATAAACACTACATAATAACATTAAGTATAGGCACACAATATTATGTCCGCGCGGATGTGGCGTAATTATTGAACATGCATTATACATATTCAATCGCGTGAGGTGACCAGACCAGCCTAGGTGACTAGCACTGTGATAATACGAGGGGGACATTTCCCCTGGATAACCAAGAAAGTACCTACACACCACCTAAGGGGAGTTGGTTGTTCATTCGACGCGAATAAGGCGATTAGTCACCGAGTAACGTGTTAACCAAACAAATACCTGAGTGGCCCCTGACCACGAGACCACAAAAGCCGCAAGGCTTGAGCTTTTTTTTTTTTAAATATATTTTTTATTTAAGCGACTGTATAAAATAATTCCATAAGTATACAAAATATAATGGTTATTTATGTAAGGTAAAGATATTGTATTTCTTAGTCCTCCTCACTAGGGGTTCCTGTGCCGAGGTGGACTAAAATTGTTTAATTACAGTTTATTTGTCTTCTATGTCGTTTTTAGTGTCTTCATTAGGGTGTTTTCGTTGACCTCTTTCAGCCATATTTTTATTCTTGATTTGAACTCATTAAATTTTTTATTAGTTTTATGTCTTGGAGTTAATTTGCATTGTTATGGAGTTTAGTTGCAAAATAAGTGTAGTTTCTTTGTCCGAATGTGGTTTTATAACTTGGAATGTTTTTTATGTCATTTTTATTTGATCTAGTGAGAAAAAACCTTTAATAAATACGTTTCTGTGATCTAAGTAAGGGTAAACTTCTGTGTGTAGCCTTTTATCGTTTTGAAATGATATCCACGGCTTCATTTTTATGATTATTTAATAATATTAATAATATTTGGCTGATTTTGTTATAAATCACAGGTATATATCACTGTACAAATAAATATTGAGGGTGTTAAGGCGCGGCATTTCGAATTTCTACCGTTTTATAACATATTGACCACTTTAAATTTTTAGGTTTCTAAAAAAATATTGAAGATAATGTGTATACATTTGCCACGCCGAACAGGTAATTATATAAAATTCCGTCAATAGAAAAAAATCGCGATTCCTGATATTATTTGGAGTAAGAAATGTTAATGAAATTTTGGTCTCCGGTGTCTTTTTTGGTGTTTAAAAGCAACATCATCGCCAGATCTAGTAATGTCCATTTTATATATTAAATGAAAAATCGGCATTCAAGTATTTTTGCACTGTTCTGGAATCGAACTTAAGAGCACCTACTTAGAGCCTAGCTAGACTACAATAGGACAAAACCTCTCGACTCAGATATTAAATATTTAAAAAAAGAGATAAATGAAGTAATACTATTTTTGTCTTTGAGTCGTGGTGCTACATTTTTCTTCTGAATTTAATCATCGCTGCGATATTTTCGAACTTAAAACAAGAGGTTCCTGGAAAAAAAGGGAAGATATTATTTTTCGCAGAATTTTCAGGTTCACTGAAAAGGTTAAGCGAGTAATTGATTCGACGTCGTACGTACTTATTTTAGAATCAGAAAAATATGTTATTTCAAGAAAATAAGAGGAGTAATAAAGAAATAGCATTATAGTACATGTATTTAAAGTTGGAAGTAATCTGCCTCACCAAGCGATTAATATTTATTTATTTATTAACGGAATTAAAACTAATGAATGTAATCCGAAAACTGTAAACTTCACCCGCCATAACACAGGGTCTTCCCTAGCATGGAGGGTGAAATATCATAAAAAAACTATATGTACTTTCGATTTTTCATGTATTAAATAAATAAATTTACAATAAAATAACACGAGATTTGGAAAATGTACAATATAAAGGATGCTATATGAAAGCAAAGACTAGAAATAGAGATAAACATTGTTAAGTGACTGACAAAAATCATTTAGGCTTATACCAAAAAAATCAAGGACTGGACTTGAGTTGACCATTCTATACATGCTGGGTGAATTATATCCTTAATTAGTCGAATTTTGATTGAAGAAAAGCAGTTAATTATTTCTGAGAAATATCAAACACTAACTGAATTCCCCGGAGTTGCTCGGACTTCGCCATACTTTTGTTTTGAAGGTCAAGTGTGCAAAATTTCATGAATAATGGAATAAAACTGTAGATTTGTATAAACGTCAATTCCACGCCGCACGTCCGCTACTGACACACAAACACTTTCTTTTTATAAAAGACAGATAGATAAATAATATAAGAACTTTTAAGTCAGGAAAAGGGTATTTACAAGAAAATATCCTACGTAATACGACAAGAAGTCCCAGGAGCCCATAAAAACGACAGGCGAATGAATTCTTATAGAAGAGATGAGGACTACCTATAAAATTAGATATCATTGTTTAGTTAAGCCTATTTTGAAAGCCGCTTAAGCTTGTTTAGATACCGGGAGGGTGCGGTATCAAAATCTTAATCCTTTTGTAAGATAATAATAATAATAATACTTGGCTGATTTATAAAGCGCCGTTTTTGTGAAAAATCACCTCAAGGGCGCTGTACATATAAGCATACAATAAAATAAAATTAATACGATAGACTTACAACTAAGATTCAAAATTATAACTAGGTACTTACATTTAAGACTTATATATTATGTACATAGCTAGTGACTTACGACTAAGACTTATTACTACTGACTGAAAACTAGTGGCATACATATATATTTACAAATGTGACTTAAAATTAGAGATTTACAATTAAAATAGTTGTTTACATATAACAATAAATATTTTTTAGTTTTGCGAGGTGTCTAATATTACCAAGTGATCAACAAAACTCTACCGATATAGGTACAGACAGAGAAGAAAGTTATTGCTGCAAGTCGAAGCAGTTTGATGATTTTATATATACATACATACATATTTTATTCTACACATTTTACAAAATATTTTATACCCTTTTTTAATATTAATATTGTTAGCGCCAGAAGAAGAAGGAAGTTCGTACATAATATTACAATATTTTATAACACGGTTTTGAAAATGATTTTAATGGGTTAACTGTATTTAAAGGAAAGCATAGGTATCTTAAATGAATGAATGACTAATCGTCGATCTCAACCGCAATAAGATAATTCATCGCTCAACAACAGATTGGATAGCAATATTTGAATGGAATAGCGAATTTATGGAAATGAGTGTTTAAATAGGTGAGTTTTAAGTTTGGATCTAAATTCTGTTGGGCTGGTTATGCATCTTAATTCCATAGGAAGTTTATTCCAAGCCTCAGGGCCGGATACTCCGAATGCACGATCACCAAAATTAGTGTTCGGATTTCGCTTAAGTTCTTTCAACCTTCCGATTGCAGATGATGTCGCTGATCTAAGAGTTGACTGCCTTAGACCAATATTTTCCGGAATGCATAATTCAGAGATATAGGGTGGAGCAATTTCATTGAGAGCTTTAAACACCATCCAGCATAACTTGTATTGGATCCTTTCAGGACACTTCAGCCAGTGAAGATTTCGAAGGAATGTGCGAAAACTTGGGTACCCCAGTAATTAGCCGTGCTGCGGCGTTGAACACTGATTGTAGTTTATCAGTTTGGCATTTAGGAAGTTTTGCATAAATGCCATTACAATAATCAAGACGTGAAACTATGTATGAGTTCACAAGAAGCTTAGTTGCCTCCGTTGAGAGGTTCCTACGAACTGATTTAAGTTGTCTTAGATAGAAAAACCCAGTACTGACGGTCCTATTTACTTGACTTTTTAGCGAAAGGTCTGAATCCAGATAAACACCTAGAAGTTTGACGGTTGTTTTTGCAATTACGTCGCTACCGGAAATAGAAATTGGTGAGTTGTCTATTAAATGTTGGCGTCTATTCGTGGCTGCCCAGAGAAACTCGTGAAGAAAAGATGAAGCCGAGGTTACAATAATGGATAATGAGCCTTGTTACTGGTCTACTATCTGATGGGGCTAGAAAAGGACCAGACTGATGTAAGCGGTGATGGGATTTGTGTTTGTGTTTACAAATGCAGGTAATGGTTTGATCGTAACAATCGAGTAACGACTTTATATTGTCATTTAGAATTCGTATTGATAACTTAAGAGATATACGAAGACGGATGTAAGTCATTTGATAAATCATTAATCATAAATCAATAAATTAATATCGATTTAAATGAATCAATTCTAGGTAATAACTTCCTTACTCGCCTTTCTTCATTCATTACGTGTCCGAAACATCTAAGCGTCCCTCAATTAAACCCCGGTTATAATATAATTACTTAAATGTTATTTGTACAACCAACACAGTTTTATCAACGATAATTCCCAAACAAACTTCCGTAAACTTTGAAAAAAAAATCAAAATGGAAATCTACAAATAAAAAAGCTGTGTTACACTCCGAGTAAATTGAATATTTTAAATTATGCCAGATTGATGTTATTGAATAAATAAATTGTTCCTAGAAATACAAAAATAAAAAAAATCGGCAGAGGTCGGCTAAGGGCATCTTTACAAGTTGTAACTGAATATTTTAGAGGCATCTCCTAATACGTAATCGAACCAAATTGGACCCACGAACCTCCCTTTTTGACACTTAACTAATAGAATTGGATACCATGATTTGTGCGATTTATTTCGACGAATTATATTAATATCGATTACTGTTAATCGATAGCTCGACCCAACAATTTTATTTCACGATGTACGGAATGTGAAAGAAGCGAGGGGTATATGACATGTGGTCCTTCCTCTCTATCTTTTGGGAAATAAGTTCTTTAGTTTTATGAAAATTTGTCGTTTTTAGAGATCCTTCAGAGAAACATTTCATGTAAAATTGGGTCCAGGCAAGCGGGATTAAACATGTGGAGGTATTTCATAAAAAAAAACACGCTAAAAAATAAACTAAGTATTATTTAAATAGGCCACGAGTTACGAATAACGTATAAGCTTTATTTTCAAATTACTTAAATCTATAGAACAGCAAAAACCAATATCGTAAAAATGTCTTTGGTACTAAACACGACTTTTTTAAATTTACATTTGATGTTTTTGTGATACATACCATAAAGTGATTGGATGTGAATACATATAATGGAATAACACATCTGAAAATTAGCCCCTTTAAGCGTGAATTAAATGGTAGGGACAATAATTTATTTAAATAAATTATTATATAAACGGCAGGAAAGGCTGTTTGGGAGGGTTGCTTGTCGGTAGAAGGGAAGGGAAACAACACCTTGAATATTGACTACCTGAAGCAAATGATTCAATGAACCAATGTTAATGTGTAACTCTTTCATAGAGAGAGAGAAATTTCGTTTTTGGATCAAGTCAAATCAAACTTTTATCAACGTCAACCATGTTTGAAAGACATCAGTTAACCATTGCAGACACAAAATTTTAAAAAAATCGTAAGAAACAGACTTTTATGTGTGTGAGTAAGAATTTATACATCGGAGTTTCAGTGTTATGTAAATGTCGAAAAAAGATTGAGCACATTGGAATACATAAAGTAGAAAACCCGTTTGAACAAAGCAGAAAAACATTTCAAGAATCAAGCATTTGAATCGTGAAATTTAAACAGCTTTTTATCAGGAATTTCCATGTAAACCAATTATGAGACGAGGTTTGTCTAAGTCTTGGCGGCGGATGCGTTTCCATATCTACCGCGCTGCGAGCTGGTTCGATAGAATTTGGTTGAGGGAGACCTTTTGACCCCCCCAGCCGGACTGTCTCGTTCCATCCCACCCCATACCTTGTACCGCAGTGAGAGGGATGGATTCACATGTCCGTCACGCCTGGACAAACTGACTTCAAGATTCCTTCTACTTCTTATACCATTTTCTTTCCCAGAACTTCATCTCCTTCCTTTCCCAAAAAAAGACCCTCACATCCCCAAAGACATCCACATCTCCAGCTTCCTTAAAGACGACACAGGCCCTGGGGGTAACATTTTTCCTCAGGGCCACCAGCGTGGAGCAAATGAATAAAAAATATTTTTTAAAAACCAATAATTTGGTGAATTCTGAAACGGGGGCAAACCGGATTCTCTCGACACAAGGCCTCGCATCGGTGGATAGTTTCATATGTTCGTCAATCCTGCACACAGTGACCCCCAGATCCCAATTCACCTCTCATACCACTTACTTTCCAGAACTTCCTCCCCTTCCTATCCTCAAAAAGCATCCCCAAAGATGACGCAGGCCTTTTTGACGAGAGATTTTTTTCCTCGGGGTTTCCTGTGTGGAGATAATGTAAAAAAATGTAACTGTAGCTAGTACATACTACAATATGGGTATGTATAAGACAAGATATCTGGAGTACGACACGATACAAGAGTGTGAATGAAGCCATAAAAATCTATTGGAAGCAAACTGTTGAATCGAATAAATAAATATTTTATGATCTGGAACCGTCTTCCGATATTTAACACGGCCAATGGTTTCAATGGTTTGAGAAAGCTTCGTAAATATTCTATTTATTGCACCCAGATCAAAGAAAAGTCATAAATCAAACACGAGGAAATCGCTTCCCAAATAATCAGCCAATAAAAGTGAATAGGTGGTAAAAATAGACTACAAAGGGTGTTATTTATGGTTATATTGAATTAAACAAATATTTATGGATGATTAATCTTAAGCTTTAATTTAAAGTACTTATTTGTTAATTGAAAAGTTTCAGAAAACAAAACTGATTTCAAAATCAGATAAATTATTGATAATGGTAGCAAAATGGTATTGTTAATCACCAATTCACGTCATTGAAGTGAAAACTTCTTAAGCTCCGTTGCGATTTAAAACTCGATGAAACTAAAAAGAGACAAACACATACATCTATAGGATTTAGCCTGCGAAAGAATGAGAGAGTATAAATCGGTCTCCTCTCCGCGGTGCTTCGTAACCTCCCCACTCTCGTCTACTTTAGTTTTCTGAAAGTTTCACTTCTGCCACGTCTGAATTGCACACTTGTATTTTTTTAAATATTCTAGTGTTCGGTTTAGTGCCGATTTGGATAAATTGAATTGCAAACCTATCCCATTCATGCAGCTAGGAATCATCCAATTATTATTGAGTTGTACATTTTAACCCACAAATTAAAAGTAAGTAAATAAGACTTTTAAATATTTCTTTTTTTTTAAACTGACAGTTCGTGGTGGAATTCCATTATAATAGATTATAATAAAACGAATAAAAAAACTTTATTCCACTTCATTTTACTGACCGTAACCGGTTTCAGCTCATCAGAGCCATCTTCAGACTGGTACAAATAATTCTATGGTTTATATACATAACATTTGGGGGAGGGAGAGGGGCGGTCTACAAGGATTTTGATCAATTTTATTTGTTACTAAGTCGTTTAAGACTGTCGAATTTATAAATATTTTGGTAATTTGAGTAAGCTAATTAATTACCTTGGGTTTGTAGCTCACTTCAATATTGTTTGGAGAAAAACCTCACAAGTAATATGAATTATTAATGACCTAATTTTATTGTCAAATCGTTAATATAAATATTTATGAATATTTATAATAACGGTTTGACAATAAAATTAAGTAAAAGCCCTAAGGATGAGAATAAATAAATAAATATAACGAGGCGTCATGGCGTAAAGCGTAAAGGGTCAGCAGTCCTAATGGTATGATTTACGATGACCGATGACGCACGTCATTTTCCCAATAAACTCATGATGCAGGGCTATTCTGGGACGCGATGAGCGGTCAGCGATCACTCCTCACTCCAGTTGCCGTCCCGCTACCGCATATCGGTGGCAATCACCAATGGTGCCACTCAAACGGTTCTAAAAACCAACACTGGTTTTACGCTTGATAAGAACAATGCTCTTTAAATATCAACATAAATTAAAGATTTGGTAATAACTTTTCAATAAAATATTTCAATTGTTAACCACATAATGGAAATTTCTAACAAGGGCTTACAAATGTGTGAATTTAGAACTGGATTAAGAGAAATACACAAGGAAAAATGCGTATATTATTGATGTGCCTTATATAATCCCACAAAATATAGGTTTTAGACATAAAAATTGCGCGCAAAAGTTGTTTGAATTTATCTTGTGAATTGTTTTATTGGAAAGAAAAAAAGTTAATCAAGGAAAACTTTTACAGAAAACCTTGGTAATAAAATTGTATTTATGTACAATCTCTACATATTATAAATTAAAGTACTCCATCGCGTCTGTCTGTCAGTTCGCGATAAACTCAAAAACTACTGAACGAATTTCCATGCGGTTTTCACCAATAGATAGAGTGATTCATGAGGAAGGTTTAGGTATATAATTTGTCAAGAATTGAATATATACAATTAAAGGAGAATGTCTGTATGTGGTGGACGAGCGGGGTGGCAAGCGGGCGGTGTGGATTCGATTTGTATGCAAATTAACAGATGGCGGTGAGTTAAAAGGTTGGGTAACGATCCAGGTAGATGGCGTTGTATTTCGTTAGCCACAGCAAATATTGTATAATTTTTACGATACCTATGTAAAAGACCCTAAATAGGGCGTTAATATTTTTTTATGTAGTGATAATATATTACAAAATCATAACATATCTAATATTTATAATATTTTATTCCCAATGAGTTTAATAAAACTCATAACGGATTAATAAATGAATTTATTCACCTGGGGTGTCAACAGGTGGGGTATGCTGCCATTTGAACGCCGCAAGTTTCGTTACAATATTTTTTAAATAGATTTACAGGTCCATATTATAGTCATGACAGTTTTTTTTAATACCGTAAAAGGTTCCCAACTGTCTTGGGGGTGACCGGACAACTCAGAATGAAACCAACTCAGAAGCACCTCAGAAAGGTCAGTAAGAGTGATAGATAAAAAAAATATAAAAACATTGGTTGAATAGGTTAAGTTAGGTTAGGGTTACCGGCTATTTTAAAATTATATTTGAGGTGGTTCTGAGTTATTATGAGTTGGTTTCATTCTGAGTTGACATGGAACCGTCTTAGGAGCTAATGAGACCATGGCATTCCCAATTGGGTGATACTGTAAGGCTGAAGGGATAGGCAACGGAAGGAGGTGGGAAAGAGGAAGGTTGTACTTGCACTTAACAGGGCTAAAGCCATTTCAAGCAAAGTTCCGATTTTAAATGGTGGTCTTTCACCAGGGCGATACTGAGAGCATCTCCATTTTGATATCGAATTTAGGCACGAAAAAATAACCTTTATGGACTTAATTTGACCGTGGTCATCGAGTACCTACGAACTTGCACAATGAACTCCCGCGATATGATTTTTAATTATACATACATACTAAACTTATTTATATCAAAACATTACAACACCTAGCGAAATATTAAAAAAAAAATTGTTTTGAGACAAAAAATGATCCCACAATATTATTTATACCAGTGACGTGTGGTCCATAGAAAAATATACTTACCTATTTATCATAACTATTATTTTTCTAAAACATAATCTTGATGCTATGAATAACTGTATATAGATCCTAACTGCAACTAATCTTTAATTTATATATTCGATACTGCCGTCGTGGGTCGACCCACAGTGCCCTTCCTGACAACATCAAGGAGGATACGGTGTTTCTACTTATGTCGACAGAATAGCACTTATTCCCAAACATCGGAACACCTCAGCACAGGTTTGCCTAGTGAGGTGTTCACAAAATACTACTAGGTACCTACTTACCTATTTACATACAGTTACGGATCATTAACATTTTTTTCCTAATACTTAACTTATTATCTATGTAAACCAATGTAATTATCTGTAAAGTGTATGTTAAAGAATAGAAATAAATAATTATGTCGTGTATTTTTGGTAAAATAAGCTTTCACGTATACAGTAATGTGTATCGGCGTACAACACATTGATAACGTGGCTGTAACGTGATACTTGATTGGCAAAAAAAAACATTTTGTATTTTAAAAAATGTATTCTTTCATACAAATTTCTCAAAAACCAGTACTTAATGGTCCCTACATACTTATTATCTGTATTTAATGCGTACATTAATAAATGTTCCTAATTAAAAGATATTGAATGCGTGTTTACCGTGTGAGAAATAAAAGTACCGGAGTATGGGGCCTCGACAAAACAAATAATACAACCTCACTCACTGTCCAATTAATTAATCGGCATATTAAAGGAGGCCATTAGATTAATGTTGCAGATAGGGAGTAGGGAGTAGGCCGCTCAATTAAATTAAGGAGGGAGGCTCGGAGCTACACCTCACTTTGTTTACCAAATAGAAACTACTGAAAGTTTCGACACACAAACGATTTTTTATTTATGTTTGAAAAGAAATACAATGAAAATGTGAGCCTGATTTTATGGCTTATTACGGCACTCAATAAAAAAATAGAAACATTAATAGGTACTAAAGGTTAAGTGATATTTACATTACATTATGAGACATGCAGAAATAACACAAATCGAAGAATCTTAATGCGGTTTCCTAAATCATGACATATATGATGTACATGACGAATATGGAAGATTCTGGCGGTCAAATTCTTGACTTGGTAATGACATTTTAAGTACCTCCTTGTGTAATTAATATCCACTAAAATATATATTATATACCCTGGTACACTTTATTTTATAATTGAGGACAATATTAGCGACTCTCAATATGAAAATTTGAAATAGAAAAATCAGAAAAAGATAAGGTCGCATCTAGAAAATGAACCCCTGACGTTAGCCTTTTCGGGGCTCTGCTATAACAGCTCAGCTAATTCGACCCTACCTCCTTTGGTCATATTTAACTTTATCGTACATCGTCTAAGAACTGCTTTATCTTCATTTTCTTAACGCTTATTTTTATTGGCTGCTATCTTTATGTATGATTGCAAGATTTTACCCGAACTAAATGCAATCTAGGTAGTGTCTTGGATAAATACATCCATTTTTTTTAATATTTTATGTGCGACATCTATTAACTTTTCTACAAGTCTATGATGAATATTATAATATGTTTTATTTTAGTTTTTGGAATAACTTTACGAGTAAAACCTCAAATCGTAATAATTAATCACTGAAGATAACGATAGCGAATCGAAAATTTGAAACAGAAAAATCAGAAAAAGATTCGGACGCATCTAGGAATTAAACCTAGGACCTTAGCCCTTGGCAATGGTAATAAACTTTTAAGTACGTTTTTGTATGATTTAATTAATATTGGCTTAGTAAAAAATCATATATACCTTTATAATATTTATTTCAGTTAAAAATAATTATTTTCGGATACAAACTAACTTCAGGGATACCCACAGAACACAAATAAAATATTGATGTAGGTAAACAAAAAACTAACATGAATTTTGGTGAAAACGTATAATGCATGAAGAATGTTTGCGGTTAGTATTACCAACTGTTCAACAAGACATAATTTAACTCACGTAAATTTTATCTGCACATATCTAATAATAATTGTACATTTCGTTAAACCTCAAAAGCTGAACATAATATTACAGTGTAACTTCTGGGTCAGCTCCCATGAGGTAAGGCAAAACAACTCTGTACAGGTGTTCCTAGCGATTATTATTAGTAAAGTGTGCGCTCCGTTTGCAGCCGACCAAACGGGCGAGACATTCCTATTAATTACTGAGGAAAAGCTTGATTTATCCAATACGGATTAGTTCACGGATATCATATGCCTATTCAATTTATATAACGCAGGGCTTAATTATCCTAATGGAGTTATGTAGCGCACTTATACAATAATCGAAAAAAACAGATTGATTGAAAAAAAATTATAATTTCCAGCTCACAATTACAGAGAAAAGCAAAATGAGATCTTTGACTATCACTAGAACAAATTAATCAAATTTAAAAAATCATATAAGTTAGTCAGAAAAGAGGTTTCTATACTTTCCTCGTTCCGTATTTCATACCCCCAAACTTTAAACAAAGAAAAAAAGAAATTCAATTCGAAGCAATTTATCAAAGCTGCGTTAGCCAATTTAAAAGAAATCGTGACAAAGAATACATTCCTCGCCGTGGAAACTCGCAAAATATGTTGTCATATTCACTTCATTCCGAGACGAGATCTATCGTCATCTCACTCTGCCGCAGTGGCGGCTGATGACAAATATTTTCAAATAGAGCAATAAAATTTAAGAAAAAAATGTAATATTAAAATGAAAAGCGAAAAAACTTTTTGGCTTTACAATAATATGGACTTGTTAGTGGCTCACAAAATATTGAATTAAGAAACACTCTTATGTTTCCTATAAATTCTCAATTCAAACACAATATGTGTCTATGAACGAAATAAAGTATATATATGACCGCGCGGTGTTATCGTATTTAAAATTTGCGTCGAATACTATATTCTACATCACGAGTGTGACTGAGATGATAAGATACGTTTACTCGGTTACACTGAGGTGGATACGGAATGCTTTACGAGACGACCTGCTGCCAGTAGGTTGTCCTTCTCTCACTTGTGTGTTGCTACGTTCGCTTTCTCACTTTCTCTAGCGGCGCTGAAAATCTCGGGAAAAAAACGAAATAATCGTATTTTTTTATTATAATAAATTATTTGCGTGTATTTACGAATGCAATATTATTCCTTGGCTTTGTCTAGCGTTTACCGTGTAATGCAAACACTCTTTCGTCACACGTTAGGGCATTTTGGCACTTTTTAAGCAATTTAATTAAAAGTAGCACACAACCCAATGCGACGAGTGACAGTTTAGAACCAAAACTACGAAATCTAAAGCACGACAATTAGCGTTTCTTTTGCTTGCCACTTTGATTGCTCTTACAAAGCGTTCCCTCACGGGTCGGTATGAAATTAAACATCGCCCGCGTACAGCAAGACCGCATCGTTCCAGAGTCGCACCGACACCGACCGGTGTACGGGCACCTTTAGAGATGTACGGAACGTAGGATTAGGTTTATGTTGATTCCTTACTGACTTGCGAGGAATGGGGCTAAATTTACAATATTACACAATAAATCAAACTGAATTATTATTTTTTAATGCGACGAATTGTTGATTTGTTCTTGGTACGAGTAGTTACATATATACCTACTCAGTTGTTTCTAAAAAAAAATTAAACTCAGCTTTTCGGACAATACTGAATACTAGACGCCTCTGGTCGCAAGCAAAGATGCTTAGAATCAATGCCGTTAATTAATCGTCGCGTCAAAACGGCATAATACAGTCATATTAGTAATCGTCAGTCTCGTGTCACGAATGAAATCATTTGACGCCAGCCGTACCGGCAGATGTGACACACTAGATTAATCAGTTCTTTGTATATAACACACAAGTAATGGAGTACCGCTCATAGATCCGCTGTGACCTCTCCATCTTTATAAAAAAAGGCGTATGTAGCGCCGTCCCATTGGCTTAGTGATCGACAAAAACTTAGCCACTGCGCAGAGAAGTCCCACAATAGCTGCGCTGCAAACCGTGGAGAACTTTACCTTTCTGCTCAGGGTCTCCTGTTTTTTGTCGATTATCTTATTATCGATTCGGTACCGATATGATAGTGGGACGACGGGTTAATAGAGAGAGATAGAGGTAGGTTGCTTTTCAGTGTTCTAGAGCCCCCGTAACGAAAATTAAAAAGTACACATTTTAGTAGAAGTCCATTTACGCAATGGATTTCCTACTACAAATAAAATGATGAGAAGTATAAATAAAACACATTATTATTAAATTGACATTGAGTATTAAAACTCAGTTAATTTTTTGTGGAATGAGCTCATTTTCTATATTGACACAATGCCCACTCGAACTTTTGCAGCGCCCCCTAAATGCTAAAAATTTAAAAACGCCCACCCAGACCTACAAAACGCCCACAGGGGGGCGCTGGCGCCCCCGTTAAGAATCACTGTTCTAGAGCATAGCGATGTGACCTCTCCCTCTTCTCTTAAACGACAAATGTAGGAGAAATAGACGAAAAAACGGAGCTCTTAGTTGCAGGACCACATAGCGAAATATTTCTAATTATTTACAGGGATGAACTTATTGCATGAGAGGCATTTTGACTGCCTAGAAAGGGAAACCTTCCTAGTTGGACAGTCAAAGCTTACTTATATGTTAATGTATTTTATAACAAATAAATAAATGTAATAAGGTATGTTGTTTTCCCATTGGCACTGTTTACGACCTCCCAGTAAAGCTTTAATTGGGGAGAATTCTGAACGAGGACATACAAAATACAACAAACAAAGTAAAGCTCCGTTCATAAGAGGGTGAATGTTTGGAGCTGAAAATTGTATGGCGTAGGAGTTGGTGTTAAGCATACCGTTCAAAAAGAAGAAGATTTTAGAAGATGGTTCGAAAGGGATATGTAAATACGAATGATAAGAGGGAGCGCACCAATACGCAGGGTGTAAAAACACATACGCGAAGGATTTTAACCAGCGATTATGCTTAGGAATCTTTAAAATCCTTAGGGTAAGTGCTGTTGTTATACCCTGCATAAGAAAACAATTATAATGAAAAGGTGTAAGCGAATGTTGTGAATATCTTTTAAAAAAACAGTCTTATTTAAAAAATAGAGAAAATATCTCTTGACATACCAGTTTAGTAGCATTCAAAGAAAAGCTGTGATTTTTTCATACCTATAACGATAACAGTGTGTTTTTTAAAAATAATTTTCGGAGCTCACTTTGCGATTTTTTCCCATCGATGGAATTTCGTAAAACTACTTTTTGAACTCGGCATAAATAGAAAATTTATATTTTTAAGAGCTTCAAAACTACATAGTGTTCAAGGGAAGTATCTTTACGTCGGTAGACATTTGGAATGCGGTGTCGTAAATGATTTCACCAATTTATTGACACGATTATAATGGTATGAAACTATTTTTTTTAATGAAATAATTAAAAACACTTTGTTTTTACCACGACAATCTTTATTTAAAAAATCAACATGTTTCGAGAACGATGTTCTCTTCATCAGGACATTATATGAAAACCATTTTTAAAAAACTATTTTTTTTTATTTCTTGGGCATTAAAACTATGTAAAGATTTCTACACATATTGTTTTGAATAGTTTTATTCAACTCCCGCTCACTCCCACTCCCTTCCACTATCCCCCACCTAATTAAATCTAATTATGTTTGTACTTGAATAAAATTTTTAAGTTTGCTAGTGAATGACACGGATGTGTCAAAACCGCTAGAAAAAAAATGTAACTAACAAATGTACGAGGAAAACAAAACTATTCCAAAGATAATAAACTAAAGTGAAGTAAGTTTGTGTGTAGTAACTATACTAGTCCCAACGAGAGATCGTACGTGACGTCATCGTTCTAGTAATTCTTTTTCGTTTTCCAACAAGGCGCGAGAGAAGAAGCAGGACGATCATCGATGACGTCCATACGAGCTCTCGCTGGGACTAGTTAAGCTCTAAAAGCGGTCGCCTAGGCAAAATTGCTAAGTAACAACGAATATTAAATTAGGCATAATAAGATATATCTATATAGTAAGTTGATTTTATTTTAGAATCCTCATTTGGATGTATTCAATCGTATCCTTGGTCTGAGTAGATTTTTCTAATTGTACTAACCTATTTGTGAATTAACTGGGATTGTTCTGAAGTGAGCACAATCCCAGTTAGAAACCCAGTATAAATAAATAAGTAACCGTTCAAAGAACTCTAACAGCCTAATAAATCTTTTAAATCCCTTAATCCGTAGTGTTCTTGTGGGAATTTACGCGGATTGTGTCTTTTAGATGTCGTAATTTCTCAAGTTTACTAACAACAGATAATGTAAATATCCTTTTTTGAAAGAAAATTATTCTAAGGCTAATTATACACAAAACTTGCACGAAAGAGATCACCAAACCTATTTCATATTTTTGTATAAAGCATTTTGAAAGAGATCACCAGACCGTATTTCATATTTTTGTATAAAGCATTTTGTGATGTACAAAACTATCAGCTTCACAAATCCCACAAATATAATATCATACCATAATTTTTCACAGGGTCTGCGCTAGTAATAATAATTAAAATTAATAATCAAGTAAATGAGATGTACTTATATCTTTAAGGAAAAAAAACATTTAAAGAAAACGTCATAAAGATTTATTAAAGAAGGTAGGGGGTAAACCCGACCGAAAATGTTTGATAACAAGTTAATTCGTATCTTTATGGAAAATTTTAATTTCATACAATCAGTTATTTAAATTAGAATTTGCACACAATAAAAGCATTACACGGAGAGTTAAACATTTTTCTTTCAGAGATATCTTGTCATTGAGAAAATATTGCCGGCAAATTTAAATAAGTAAATCATCTGTATAGTTCACTGAAGGGTGAAACGAGCACTTAACTGTTTGCAAGAAAGTACCTACTCGAACAAAACGAACTTTGTTGTGTAAGAGGATAATAATGTGAATTACGATTACTAAGAAACATAATTTTCAGAGATACACGCGTTTTGGGAAAAGCAGATCAAACGTTATGAAAATTCCAGGAAAATGTGAAGAAAGGCGCTCGCAATAAGAAAATTACTGAAAACATTTCCCAAGAAATTGCTTGTCTCTAACAGAGTTTGTTGACAACCAAAATACGAGCACCTAATATAAGTTAGTCTTATGAATATAAGTATACACACCTACTTAAAATCCAGCTATTGTATACTAATTCCTGGCGTTGCCCGTGCTTTACGGAGAGTTTTTGCAGGTCAAGGTCAAGTCGGAGGTCAAATTGGACTAATTGGAGGTAAGAAAGTGGAACCATTTTTTTCAATTCCTACCTCATCTTTTTTTTTATTTTTTTTACGTGAGCTCCACACAGGAGACCCTGAGGGAAATAATTTCAGGTCATCTTTGGGGATGCTGTGTGGAGGGTTTTTTTTAAGGAAAGGGAGGAGAGTTCTGGGAAGGAAAAGGGTTTAAGGGGTGGGTAGGAATCTGGGGTTCAGTGTGTCCTGGTCTTCCAAGACCTAAACAAACCTCACCCCATGAGCCCGGGCAGCCCTGCTAAATCACCAAACGTAGCGAACCACTTGGGGTGACCTATGGCAGAGGTCCTGGTTATCCAATAAAGTTCCCCGGGCGGCGGTACCCATTCCCGCCTCGCAAATCTAAACATTATAATACATCAATGGGTAAATTCTGAAATCTCAACAAAACAGTCACAATTTCGAAATTCAAAGGAAAAGTTCTAGAATTCTAACAGACATAGTCATGTCTCCGGGGTTGCCCTAGAGTTTTTCAAAATCTAATAATAGACAGTGAACTTCCTCTTGATTTGATTGTCAAGGGTGCAAAAATTTTTCATCAACGTCGGAATAAAACTGAAGTTTTGTACACAAATCAAATCCACGCCGCCCGCAACAGAGTACAAACACTCTTCTTTATATATTAGAGAAGAAGAACGAACAACAATAAAAACGTTTGTGCAAATTATTTCATATATTACGTGGATAAAATTGCTTTTTTATATTATTTTATTTGAAACATCACTCGATGTTTTGATTATACCGATGACTTAAACAAGTCTACAAATAAAGGTTTCTCATGAAACTGTAGGTGTTTTTTTTCCGCTGGACAAGAGTTGTGGTTAGCAAATTATTGATAAGATCGACTCCTACCGTTTAATATAAAAAGAAAAAAAGAAGGCGTTCTGAGAAGTGTAAAGCTCCGGGCAGTAAGACACGAGGCTTTTAGTGCTTATAGCAGGGGTGGGTAACTATCCACACCGTCTTAAATTAATGCTAAATCACCATTTTAGATTAATCTTTATTACGAATTTGTTTAAAATATACACAAATACAAAAAAAAAATGATTTGGAAAAATCGAAGCTTTTCCCACCGTTTCCATTGAATAAAATTGTTATTTACTTTACTAAAAATGTAAGCGTAAAGTATCTATAAAAAAAATTTTTAATTGAAAATGTATGAATATAAGATTCATAAAAAAATCTTTTTTTTTTAGATTGAATTTCCCATTAAAAAAAGGATATAGTATAACACATACAAAACAACTTTTAAAAAAAATATATTTTATGGCAAAAATTAACTATGACAGTGTCCATTGATTCGCAAAATAAATAAAATCTACTACTTGAAATCGTGACCTTTCTAGACTCCGTTTGGTAACTTTCTAGACTCCATTTGGTAACTATTCTAGACTCCGTTTGGTAACTTTCTAGACTCCATTTGGTAAATTTCTAGAAACCGTTTGGTAACCTTCTAGACTCCATTTGGTAAATTTCTAGAATCCGTTTGGTAACTTTCTAGACTCCGCTTATTACGTGTATTCGTGGCGATTTAAAGTACACTAAGAATACAAACAGTTTTGGCTTCGTCTTAAAAAAAAAACAATTACTCATTTGAAACGTAGTTTTTGCCACCGCTGTACTTTAGTTTGGATAAAAACAAGCTAGAGTTTCTTTGGAAACAACAAGCACTTCCTGGAAGTGAGGAGTGTAAAATATTATTATTAACGCTACACTAAAATCAGCGTGGATGAAATTAAAAAATCGATAAAATGCACGAAGAATGGTAAGGCTGTTGGTTTCGACAATATTGCTGCCGAATACTTTAAAGGAGATAGCCATATTATTCTCACATGGTTGTGCAAACTTTTTAACCAATGTCTAGAGGAGAGTTACACTCCATTAGATTGGAGAAGGGCTGTAATCATGCCATTATACAAAGGTAAAGGGTCGCGTATGGAATGTGGGAATCATAGGGCTATTAGCCTGCTAAGTTCAGTCGGTAAGCTGTACCTACGGAAGAATATTGATTGAAAGGGTAAGAATGGAAACAAAGGATAAAATATGGGATGTGCAAGGTGCCTTTATGAGTGGAAGGGGATGCATGGACCAGATTTTCTCCTTGCGTATGTTCACTGAGAAGTTTCTGGCGAAAAACCAGAAACTTTTCTGCGCCTTTGTAGATCTACAAAAAGCATACGACCGAGTCGATAGGAAAAAGCTTTGGAAGGTGTTGTCCAAGTATGGAGTGAATACAAATCTCATACAGGCAATTGCGTCTCTGTACGAGGGAAGCGTTGCATGTGTTAGGGTGAACGGTGGTTTTACGGGGTGGTTTGACATCACAAAAGGTGTTAAGCAAGGCTGTGTAATGTCACCATGGTTATTCAATCTGTACATGGATAATTGTATGCAAGAATTGAAAGAAGTGGGATTGGGCGCGAAATTGAGTAATCTGAAAGTATGTTGCCTGTTGTATGCTGATGATGCGGTGCTGATTTCTAACACTATGGAAGATCTACAGTCTCTCGTATCTAGGATGAACGAAGTATGTATGAAGAATGAGTTAATGATGAATGTAAGTAAGTCTAAAGTCATGGTGTTTGAAAGAGAGAGTACGAAAACAATATGCAATATAGTTGTGAATGATGAATACTTGGAGCAGGTGGATGAGTTTGTGTATCTGGGTAGTATGTTTACGAGAGATGGGAAGGCTGATAGGGATATTGAAAGAAGGGTGAATGCTGGTAACTCCATTAATGGAGGACTGAATGCCGTTGGCGCTAATAAAAAACTGTCAAAAGAAGCGAAGCTAGCAGTCGGCAATGGAGTCCTGGTACCTACCCTGATGTATGGCAGTGAGGCATGGAACTGGCAGAGGAAGGATGAAAGTAAACTGAATGCTGTTGAAATGAGATCCCTGAGGTTTATGTGTGGTAAAACAATGTATTATCGTGTGAGAAATGTGGATATCCGCAAAGAATGTAAGGCTGATGTATGCATAATGAGTAAGATTAAGAAAGGGACCCTCAGATGGTTTGGGCATGTAGAGCGAATGAACGAAGAAAGCAGTGTAAGAAGAATATACGACGCAAATGTGAATGGTAGAAGAAGTCGTGGACGTCCGAGGAAGACATGGCACGATCAAGTGAATCAGATACTTGAGTCGGGCCATGTCAAAAGTCAGAATAATAGAAGAGAATGTATGAGACGATGTATGAATGTGAGTGAGGCAAAGAGTGTGTGCCAAGACCGAGTTGTTTGGCGGTCCGTCTTCTCTGCCTACCCCTGCGGGGAAACGGCGTGATGGTTAGTTAGTTAGTTCTGTTTTATATCTATTTTGTGTTAAGTGTAACACTATCTCTGTCGGTGTAGCCAAGTATGGGGGCGATACATTAATGTTTCCATAAAATTCCAAAAGATTTCTTCGGAATCTGCCTTTCTGAATCAACACCATGCATATATATAATAATTACAGCAACATATCACGTGCCCCGCTAGGCTTTATCCGGTGGCGACGTGTGATGGATAAACACAATTTTTTTTTTTTAATTTGAAAAAAAAAATATCAGGTAGCAAAATGAAAACTATATTAATTTGTTCAGGAATCACTAGTTAAAATATTTCAGGTGCGTGTTGACACACCCTGTATATCCAGCATTTAAAATTGAACAGGAGCTACCGTCGATATTGTCTCGGGCGGGAGGGTGTATAATTAGCCAGCCTCTGATGATGGCAGAGCCGATAGTCGCCGCCGCGGGGGAAGATCATCCCGTCCCGTCCCCCGTTCCGCCCCGGCTCGCTAGGAGGCGTGCCGGCCATTAGTGCTAACACCGCGTGAAACAGGCCGACATCTACAGGTCCAATCTTAAATCAACAGGCTACTTTATAAATACATACTTTACAAAATTTTATATTGAAGGTCATCTTTAGTCATATAAACCTTATCATAAAAAAACAACTCTGGTGCCTGATAAGAGAGTCACGATTCTTACTTAGGTTTTTTTGAACATGTATAAAAATTTATTGATGTGTCGAAACCGGTAGCAGAAAAAATAAAATTTAAGAATCAAATGAACATAGAAAGTAAAACACTTCAAAACAAAATCACTTAAATACCTACTCACCTACTAACAATATGTTTAATATTAAAAAAAATTAATTTCAAATATGGAAATATACAATTTGTTCAAAAAAAATGTCACCATCTCAATGACAATTCTTTTCTAAAACTTTCTTGCCGGTAGGTGCCATAATATTGACTTTTCCGTTTTGACAGTACGATCGAACAACGATCATTCGAATCGCGGCAGTAAAGGTGAGCGTCGACCTGTCCGCGCCGGCCGCAACGCACGCACGGCACGCAACGGATTGAACGGATTTGCCGATGGCATGCGTCCACTGTAAACGGATTTTAAATTTAGTTTGAGTACTTTTGTAGTAGACGACGGTCGTCTGTCATGGAGATTGACGAAGATATTATCATTATCAATTGCTTGTTGGCAGAAGAAGAAGAACGTAAAACTAAACGTAAAATGTGGGTTCATAAAATAAACTTGAAGCGACCAATTTTTGGGGAACATCATTCGTTATTTGTTCCTGATTTACTTCATGATGAAGATTAATTTAATTTTTGTGGCTTTTCAATTTCAATTCAATTTTCTAAAACAAACAACCAAGCCTCCAAAGAGCACACAAAACCCCAATAGCTCGGAGGGCTTTGAAGCAAAGAATGGAAGGTTACCTCGAGAGTGTTTTCTCTTGGGGTAAGAATAACCTCGTCGAATTTATTATTTCGAAGACCCAATCATGTTTGATAACGTATAAAAGGGATCGAAATGATAATCTAGTCTCCTTCAACGGAAGCATTCTTCCGAACAGGACCTCCATTGATATGCTTCGTGTAACTCTAAGTGACCAGCTCAGGTATGGGGGCTCCATCGAAACCAGAGTTAAGTTAGCCTCTCAGAAACTGGGCTTACTGTACAGGGCCGTAGATACTTTAATAGTACACAACTGCTAACCCTGCACAAATCGTAAGTGCGCCCCACGGTTGAATTTGGCATCCACCTCTGGTCTGGAGCTCCAAATTACCTAAAAAAAAAAAACCTTGACTCTGTGCAGAAACGGGCGGTCCGTTTGACAGATTCTCCCATCTTAACAGACGGATTGCAATCTTTAGAGCACACGCGTCAGGTGGGAATGATGTCCTTGTTCTACCGGTATTACAATGGAAGATGCTCCGCGGAACTAGCGTCATTGATCCCCTCGGCACCGGTGCACAGTCGGGAAACACGCGACCAACATTTGTACACGGTTGACATTAGTCACATGAGAACGGGTCGTTTTTAGGACTCGTTCTTGAGTTCAACAGCTCGGCTGTGGAACGATTTACCGGCCTCTGTGTTTCCTCCCTCCTACAACAAGGGTCTCTTCAAGACCCACGTTCACTCCTTCCTTTCCTCAAAAAGACCCTCCACACAGCATCCTCAAAGACGACATAGGCTCTGAGGGAAATTATTTAATGTAAAAAATGTAAAAAAAAAACCAAACAACACTTGCGGCAGTGAGCGATGCAAGCTGCGAACTAAAGTCAATTAATCCGTGTGACGTCACCGGCACGCAACGCATTTTTTGCTCAAAAATACCGGCGGGCGGGCCGGTATTTGCCGGTAGTGGACGCAGTGCTGTACTAATTCATATAAAGATATAGAAAAATCCGTTGCGTGCGTTGCGTGCGTGCGGACAGATGGACGCTCACCTTAAAAAGGCAGTATCCAATATGGCCAACGGCTTAGGTAAACCGGAAATGGAATATAACTTAAAAGGTCGCGGGATCGAATCCCGGGTGGGAAAATAAATTTTATTTGATTAATTTGTGTTATTTCACAATTAATTAAATAAAAATAATAATATGTAGTATATTTGCGGCACGTTCTAGAGTGGAAGACAGTTTTAGTATCGCTCTGGTGTAAGAACACCATGCACGATTGAAAAGTCGCTTCAAATGGCTTTAGCCGTGTTTGGTGGTTAGATCTGAATCCTCACCTTCCTCTACATCATTTCACTCTCTTACCCACTTACCTTCAGCCTCACAACATACCCCAATTGAGGATGCCATAGTCTCACTAGCTCCAGACGTGAGCAGACGGGACTCATACGAAATATTCACATAAGAAAATAAATAAAAATTTACTGACCGACGAAATACAAAACGGTCGAGTTAAAACAGAACTTTGCTGTGCACAGTCACAAAAACCCTTTTTTCTAGCAATCATCTCAAAAACCATTAATCACAGTAATTTAGTCTCGCTGGCTGTCATATAATTGCTGTATTAGCCTTTAAGAATAAACAATGCAACGTTAACCCTTTGAGACCGTATGTATGTTCAAACGAACACTAACTTTGAGAATTATTTTTTCCCAAACTTCATCGAATAAAAGAATCGGGTTTTTGTTTTCTAATACCTGGCAATCTTCTCTGTGGCGTCTATTTTTGTCCGCTATGTTGTCACTCGTTATCCCGCCGAAAATATCAACAACATTTTGACAGTTCTTGTGCTTTCGACGCTTCGAATTCCTCTCGCTATTATTTGCATCATACAAGGTAAGTTATCAATTGTTTTTACTCAATTTACATTTATTTTGTTGCTCAAAGGCGCATTACAAAATAATAACAATAGAAACATCCATCTTACAGAGATTTTGACGAGAATATTATAAGTGAAAAAGCATGTTCGGTCAACCTAACATTCGGTTTCAATGGTAGTTTTTTTACGAATATGGCGAATTTTTCTTTATTATTGTCATTCAAAACCATTTAATTTCTGTATGTATTTTAGCACAAATGTTATTTGTTAATGCATAATTGATTTGTCATTATATTTTATGTGGTGTTTTACAAATTACAGATGAATAACGGTCTCAATGAAATTGAAATAGCACTTTTGCTAGAAGGAGATGTTTCTGACATTGAGCTGGAGCGGGATGAGGAAGAAGACGAAATCCAAGACCTTTATCATGCAGAAGAGGGCTGTATTGATCATCAAACTCTCGCACGTGAAGTTGGGATGGCCTTTGAAGTCTTAGTAAGTCATGAAGTCTTTAAAATCCACATTTAAATGCATATTTATGAAACCGTATTATCCATTAATTTTATCTTGTGTTCAAAACATAACATTTTCTATTTTCAGGACACTGAAGTGGACAGTCAGGAAGAGGATCCTCCCCTGAACTTCTCTGATGAGGCAGAGCACACCCAGGAAGCAGACAACGAAGAGGATCCTCCCCTGGACATGGATGAGGCAGAGCACACCCAGGAAGCAGACAACGTTGCCCCAGTGGCATTTGCGAGGGCCGATGTACGCTGGCGACGTCGAGATTTGGATCCGGTGAACTCTGAATGCATAGTCAACTTTTCTGAACCGAGTGAAGTAATAACAGCTCTTCAATACTTCAAATATTTCATTGATGATAAAATTATTTTAAATATGGTGGAACAGACCAACCTTTACTCTGTTCAGATAAGTTGCAGGAATATTTGCACCTCAATTGAGGAAATGGAAAGGTTTCTCGGCATGCATATTATGATGGGCATATTTAGGCTTCCTCATATTCGCCAATATTGGCAAGAGGGACTTAGACTACCCATGATGTGTGATGTGATGTCGAGAGACCGATTCATCAGCCTCAGGAAATATTTACACCTAAATGACAACACAAACTGCGTGGCAAGTGGTCAACCTGGGCACGATAAACTATTTAAAGTTCGCCCATTTATAGATGCTCTCCGTCACAATTTATCTTTGATCGAACCAGAAGAATTCAACAGTGTAGATGAAGCCATGATCCCATTCAAAGGGAGGAGCATTTTAAAACAGTACATGAAAAATAAACCCCATAAATGGGGTATTAAAATGTTCGCCCGAGCAGGAGCAAGTGGCTTCGTTTATGACTTTGAAGTCTACACGGGCAAAGACACCAATGTGGGTGAGAGGACTTCACTGGGAATAAGTGGAGATGTTGTCGTACGACTCTGTAGAGGCATTCCCCAAAATGAAAACTTCAAGGTTTCGTTCGACAACTGGTTTACCTCTCACTCACTTATTTCAAAATTGAAATCTGTAGGCATATGGTCCATTGGCACTGTTCGTAATAACCGACTACGGGGTTGTACCTTCAAAACAGACCGTCAGTTGCAGGAAGAGGGCCGTGGGGCATATGACTACAGGACTGAGATTGAATCTGGTGTGTTTGCCCTGAAATGGTTCGATAATAGAAATGTTCACTTCGCATCTTCGTACGTCGGACGAGAACCAGTTGGTACCGTCCGTCGGTGGTCGAAGACTTCCCGCTCCTACATAGACGTACTATGTCCTGCCATCGTGGCTCAGTACAACAGATTCATGGGTGGTGTTGACCTCAACGACATGTTAATTGCACTATACCGGACAGATATCCGATCGAAACGCTTCTATTTGAGAATAATTTTTCACCTCGTTGACATGTGTGTGGTGAATGCTTGGCTATTATACAGGCGTCACTGCACACAAAAAGGTCAAAAATATAAAACTCTGTTAGTGTTTCGATCGGAGATTGGGCGTGCCCTGACATCTAGTAGTACAATCAACCCACGTCGGAGAGGTCGACCCTCAAATGAATCGCAGGAGGAACTGACGACGTCTAGTAGGCATCGGGCGAGACAAGTCAGACCTGTTGATGATGTGAGGTTTGGTGGTTGGGGGCATTTTCCTGAATATGTTGAAAACCCCTTGAGGTGTAAACACTGTATCAAAGGCATTATTCAGGTCAAATGCCAACGGTGCCAGGTACATCTATGCTTTACACCTACTCGCAACTGCTTCAAGGACTTTCATGCCCGGCCTGAGATCCAACATCATTGACCAACATCTTTTTTTTGTTTATTTCAATTATGTTTCTTGTTCATTATACCTATATGTTTTTAAATCTTTCATTAAAAATGTTAATTATTAATAAATAAAATACTTTTAGTGTGTATATGTAGTGAGTATATTTTCCGATACAAATAAAAAAAACCGCCCTTTGATAACTAATGTTTAGTATTCAACCTAACATAGCATAACTTTTATTTTTGTATCTATCATAAAATATGTTAATTTTCATTAAATAAAATCCATTTTTGTATGTATTTGTGGTTATTATTCTTTTCCCATACAAATATAAAAGTACCCTTTGAGACCTAATGTATGTTCAACCTAACATAGCATAACTTCCAAAACATATAAAAAAAAAAATAAAAAAAAATTCTAAAAAATTCTAAATAATTCCCAGAGTTGTAATCAAGCTTCAAATATTTTTTTGCACTGCCAGTTTTAATTCAGGTCTGAAAGGGTTAAATAACAATGCAATCATTATTATTATGTTGGTAAAACATGACGGAATACTGGTTTCCTCATTGCTGGATAATAATACGGACGTATATGGTAAATAATTGAGAAATGATTGCTCGGGATGTTTTATACACACAACAGAGAATTGGCGTGAATCGAGACGAATGCTTAATTGAACCTAGTTAGGTAAAAGCAATCAGGTCACCATTTTGGCAAAAATAAGATATTGTTGATTTCCGACGGAGTAAAGTCAGCTCTATGTTCTACTAAAACCAGCCAGGCCGTCGTCTGCTAAACTAAAATTCACAGTTTATATGAAATTCCGAAATATATGTTGAAGGTGAAAATACCCTTTAAACATCTGCAAAAAGCGCCCACGGCAATTCAGAAAACAGTCGGAGACAACCGGACGAATTTACCAAAATAACTAACATTTGAACAATGACATTAATTACCTAATCAGCAGAAAATGTTCACCTCTCTTTTTTTCTGCACTAATAACTTTTGTACTCAAACTTTCAAGTGCTTTTCTACAGAAAGCGATCTTGCGTTAAAATAATAACTTGTATTTGAAATAAATCAATACTGCTTCCGACTTTATATCCGGGTTAAATCTTCCCCACAGAAAAAACTAAACCCTTCCACACACTTTTCTACAAATGATCATCTAGTCGATCCACGCTATGTAAGTGCACTATATAAGTATAATAAACACAAAACAATAAAAGAACAACGTGTCAATCTACCAGTTCACTCTAATAATTCACCGACTCAAGATATTTTCATATTAGAGGGTTCGGATCGGTAGAACTCTTAAAAACTGGACCGAAAAATCCTACTGATTCCTCAATATAAATATTTAAAAAATCTTTCGAAATCCTACATGTATTTAAAATATTAAATATTATAATTTAGAATAAAATCAAATATTACAAGGTGGTAATTAATATAATAGTAATTTGTCGACTTACCTGTCCAATCTGACGCATTGTGTTTGATTTACAATACACAAAGCAGCAGTATTCTGAGAAATTGAAAACATACCTGAAACAAGAAAAATAAAATATTAATACAAAATCTTTCAATATCAAACGATAAATTCAAGCAAAATTAATGAAAAACCAAGCAAAAACTGACAACCAGATGCAGTCGAACGATTATTAAATTTATCAAATCTATTAAATTGTGTACATTAATAATGGGGGATTTCGTCAATTTCTTAAGAGGGCGTAGCTAAGTAGAGAAAACACATTAATTATTTCAGTTGAACTATAGTAGTTCACGTATATAAATTATTTGTAGCTTCGAAAAGCACTGTTAGAAGAAGTTGGATGTTTTTCGTGAAAATAAAGCCTAAGAAGTAAGCCGAGCATTATAATCATTGGGTGAACAATTGACTGTTAACGGATCGACCGCAAATCATACACGAAACCACAAGATCATCACGTCCATGATTTCCTCATTGGGTTGATGGGTCATAAAACCTTTTTAACCTTTGCGATACTCATAGTGCTTGCGAATGCAACTTGTAATGGCGCGTATACACTTGCGAGCCGAAACGCGAGTCGAACGAAGGGAACGAACATCATCATTGGTTAAAACAGTTTGATAACAGAACAATACAAACTAAAATACCTACTTTCACAACATAATTAAATTAGATTTATTTTAAATAAAAATAAACTAAACGAAGTTCTACGAATTAAACACGATGATAATAGATAAACATAAGATAATACCACTTCGTGAAGGCAACTGCCCGCGGTCCTTAACTCTTTCAGACCATGTGCAGTGTGCACATTTGAAAAATAGATATTTCAGACTTTTTCCTCGCTATCTAGAGCGAATAAAAATTGGCAGTTTTCTTTTTCTGATTGCTGGTACAACTGGATTTGCACAGTATTTAAAAAAAATGTAGTTACTAGTTCCGGCGTAAGCTATTTTTATACACTGGAAAATGAGTTTTTCAAGTTTAATTTCGACCGAATTTTTTCTCCCATTTTTTCAATGTTAAATTTTTTTAATATATATTTTTATTTAAAGTTGATAAAATGTTATATTTTTAGTACATGGTGTTCGGTTCGTAATTTTATGCGAAACATGCCCTCTGAGATCCAATAAGTAAAAGTAATCTAATCGAAATCTAAGTAAAGTAATCTACATACATATTGTGCCTCTCCAGACGGACTTTCTCGACTCATCGCCTGCATTGTGGGAGGGATAGAATACGTCAGTCACTCCTGGACCCATTGATCCCCAGATTCCAACTCATCCCTCACACTTTTTCCTTCCCAGAACTTCATCTCCTTACTTTCCGTAAACATAACGTCCACACAGCATGCCCCAAGATGACAATGAAATTATTTTCCTCAGAGCCTCCTGTGTGGAGCTGTTGTAAAAAAAGGAAGAGAGTCCTGTCACATACGACATACGTAAACGGACATTTGCGAAAAAAAACCAGCAGCGGAAAACTCTCTCTGCTTCGACACACAAAGATGAAATAGTCCCTGAATTTTTCTTCAGGGCCTCCTGTGTGGCACTAACGTAAAAAAACACACCAAAAACGTTCAAATAACTTCACTAATTGTTATGAAACATCAATTATGTTCAGTTTTATTTTAGGTCTGAAAGGGTTAAACGGAGTCCTTTTACTGGGGAGATATATAAATATATTATAAAGAAACGAGGATTGTGTGGGATAAACAATTGACTAACATCGCGGTTTGCTACACTTACCCCAGGGCACGGGAGATTGTCGCTATGCTACTGAATGTGGTGATATATTTGAGTGTCAGAATATTTATAAAGTTCAGTTGACTAAATGAGCCATATAAAATGGCTACTATAAATAAAGGTCGCAGGATTCCCATTATTTACGCACGTCTTGTATTTTTTCCACATCTTGTGGTCATTATTATGAGTCGTAACCATCCATACTGTTTGTGTATTGACCCACATGTGCGGTAAGGTACGGAGCATGGACATCACATTGACTACATTTTAACCAAGTTCCCACGATCCTTATTATTTTCGAGAGAGAATATATAGAATTATATCGGAGCACAAGGCGAAATCTGAAAATAATATTACCATGGCAGAAAAGCTTGGAACGGAAATGTTTTGTATAAACTTTGTGAACGAATTTGAGGTGTCACCCGAATGTGTTGAAATATCTGAAGATTAACAAAATATCATAAAATTTGTACAATTTTTTGTCTAATTCATAAAAATGGCAAACACTACACTACTACTCGAGTTAAATAAAATAGAAAAGAATATTTACAGTTCGACGGAAATATTTTCACATCATTCATTCAGTTATGATTTATTGAATGAAAATTTTAACGAGATAAGTTTTTAGATTTTCACGGCCAAAAGCATTTTTGTTGTTAGTTTTTGGGGTGTTATGCCGTGTTGCGCTACCTCCTTCTATAGCCGACGTTTCGGACAGCGTTACAGTTAAAATTTTAACGTTTTGTCTTCAGAAATTTGCGAATCTAATACATTCACTGTTTTGAATGTATAACAAAATGAATTACTGATTTTGAAAGCAGATTAAAGATTCTTTGAGATTTTAATACATTCTTATAACAAACGAACATATTTATACAATTAAAAATATAAAATATCTGATTTCAAAAACAAAAGATTGTTTTTACGATTGTTTTGTCGCTTATCGATTGGTTTTTCTTGTAAATTGTAGAAATAATACTACATTATATGAAACTAAAAAAACATATTTTATTACACAGATGTATTATAAAGGTTATTGTCAATTCCTTTTGTTCACTTCATATTAAGAAAAATTATTAATTGAAAATTTACAAACTTTGACGCGTAAAAATTCCAGCGCTCCTTACCACCACGCCAGTTGATGCTTTGTTTCTCCAAATTTATTATTATAACCCATTAGTCTACATAATTATCTTTCGGTTTTTCCCATTGCTTGTGTACTTATGTTAATGTATTTTATGGCCGTCTATGTGTTTGTTATATTTGTATCATGTTGTCTCCCTCTATATTTTGTTATATATAAGCACACATTATGTATTATGTACTTATTGTTTAGTATTAATTTGTACCCTGAAGATGCTTGAGTAAAGCGAAATCGGACGGTTTATAAATTAATAAATCTCGTGGTTTTAAGCAAAAAAGTATTTTATTTATTAAATATGTCAAACCACAAAGTGATTGATTTCTACAATAATAATAAAAAAAGTTATTATTTGAGTTAGACTGTTAATAAAAAAAATATATATAAAAATGGACTGGAGATTAAATTAAATTAACAATAATAACCACGAATAAAATCTTCTATCAAACACTTGCGAAAGCTAGTATTAAGTTAATTAAAAAATGATTATCCGTCAATTTTATATTAAATTGATCAGAAATCATTTCACTCTCGACATAATCCAAATATTTTCATCTAGAAATCTAGTTTCTATTTCCCAGATAATAATAGAGGCTGATAATATAACATTAAGCCGCAAGATTTTAAAGCGATTATTGCGTATTGCTTACAGACAGCATTTCTAATATTATAATTGGTTGTTGAACAAATAATTACACGTGATTAGATTACTCAAGTTTAATCAAACGACGGACTTTTTACCAGGAAGAGAGCGGGCAGACAATTTATTACAAATACATTTTTAACGATATAATTAAAGATACGGAAGAGAAAATAAAAATCGATTTTTATTAGAATTTTCAAATTCCAGCCAAACAAGCGACATTACATATATATAGTTTAACAAGGTGCGAATCTATTTATATATGTCTTCAGGACGTATTAAAAAGAAATATAACGCGAACATAAAATGTCTCAAACAGAAAAGATTTAAAAAAAACATGTTATCAATGTGCATGAGTTATACTATATATATACAAAACTAAATTTCCGATGTACTTTAGCATAAGAAACCTCTGTGGCTTGACTCCAGTTCAATTATATATTTATCACTGTATATGTATTATGTAAAAGCTGTTTGTTTCTTACAAATAGATAAATAAATAAATATACTGTTTGCATTCGAACGATAGACGGCATCCGCTGTCGAGGGGTAATGCTGTCGACTAGTAATCTGAAGGTCGCGTGCGCAAGTAAATTTTGTGATTGAGTTGTGTTATTTCACAATTTAATCACTAAATTAATATTTGCGGCATATTCCAGAGTGGAAGATACTCTTAAGCATCGCAGCGGTAAGGTAGTAAGACCACCATTCAGAAATAAAACAGTGCTTGAAAATAGCTTTTGTGTTTTGTGACCAGATCTGAATAGTCAGGTAATCCCCACCTTCCTCTTACCCATCTCTTTCCACTTCCCGATCTCATTCCCCTCCTCACTGCCTTCAGCCTCACAACCTACCCCAATTTTCAGTTTTGACGACCTCCGTAGTCCAGTGGCTAAGACTCTTGACTCACAATCCGGAGGTCGCGGGTTCGAACCTGGCGTGCGCAAATAAATTTTATTGGATTAATTTGTGTTATTTCACAATTAATTCATTTAAAATAATATATAGTATATTTGCGGCACGTTCCAGAGTGGAAGATACTATTCGTATCGCCCTGGTGTAAGACCACCATTCAGAATTGAAACTTTGCTTGAAAATGGCTTTAGCCGTGTTTAGTGACCAGATCTGAATAGCCAGGTACTTCCCAACCTTCCTCTTTCCCACCTCCTTCCCCTCCCCACTACCTTCAGCCTCACAACATACCCCAATTGGGGATGCCATAGTCTCACTGACTCCAGACGGGAGCAGTTGAGATTCTTGTGCGGTATTCACGGTAAAAAAAAAAAAATTGGGGATGCCATAGTCTCATTGGCTCTACGTATCTACGTTGCTAAAAAGGTAGAAAGTTGGCTAAAAAGTTGTAAAAAAAAATCTCGATAATTAAAACTATAACGACAATTTAATTCTTAAGAAAAACTTAGCCGTAAATAAATAATCAAATGACATCTTTGTTTCAAAGGTCCAAATTTGGATCGTCTGTGTATTTTTAAATATACAGGGTGTCCTGCATTAACTTCAGGAGGTGATTCTAAAATATAGTATAAGTAAAAAAGATATTTAACTTTTTCGAAATTCCAACTTTTAGGGGTAGTTTTGTGGTAAAAAGATAAAATTAGACCAGCGTGCGCGGTCGGATTTATTATTTTCCGCTGTTACGATACAGGTCAATCACAGCCATGTAATGTTGCCACAGTCGTGCGCGGTAGGCTCTCAGCAAGTAAGATCGTACCTCACACTAAGGATTTTTAGTAGGTACGTCTTTTTGTATGGAAAAAAAGTTGGATTTCGGACAAAGTTGTTAATCTTTTTTACTCCTACCATCATGTAGAATCACCTCCAGAAGTTAATGCACTTTACCCCCGGACACCCTGTATAATTATTGACTTTATCTGCACTATTTCACAGTGCGCATACAAGAGAAATTTAGCTATAGTTTAAACTTGTTTGCTAGATTTGTGCAGCTTTCTGGTGATAAAATATTTATGTAAAATGGAACTGCAAAGATTTACCAGCGTATTATAATGTTAACGGGTAATTCTTAGCAAGTTAGACGATGGGTAAAACAAGTCTCGCCGTATTTACGCGTTGGAATTGTAGATACGAATTAAAAACGCATAACAGCGACCTGAACAACCTACGTATATGTATATTGTGGTAACCCTTTCATATCCCATCTATCGAATATCCATGTTTAGAATATTAATGTTACTGGAGGAACAGAAAAGATAGAAATTTTCTTGCTATTGATTGAAAACTAAGATGTTTCCAAGGAGACCAATTCAATATGCCTACATTTCCATAAATAATATTGATTAAAAAAAATTATATCTTCTGTGAGCGATTTTTTTTACCATGTGCAATAGTTAATCTTCGTGTGTTATTTGTTTCGCAGGCGCTATACAATGAAGAAAATCATTTCTGTTATTAATCATATAGTAAATTGACAATAACCCTCAGGCCTCGGGCATGTTTTGTCAGAGAGTAAAAATATTTCCATTTTGCAATAAAATCCAAATAAGTAGAATATTTCTGAACGTGTCCGAAAAGTAAAAGCTGTTTTAGAAAGGTAATAATAAAATACGCTTTCAAATTTAATAATTCGAAATAAATAATTTTTTTAATGCAAACATAAAAAAGGTTTCAAAATGGTAACCTTACGATTTTTCAAACTAAAATTATTGACAACGGAAAAAAACAGCAATTTTATCAGAAAAATGTCCTCAACTCATTTTTCTAATAAAAAATTCCCAAAGAACCACAATTTTGTTTCAAATTGCGGTCGGAAACCTAAGTTTCATAAAGGTGTACATTTATTTTGTTTTTAAATTTTATATCTTTACAAAGTATAAAATGAAGTCGCTCCCGGTGTCTATGCGCTTAGATCTTTTAAACTATACAACGTATTTTCATGCGGTTTTTCCCAATAGATAGAGTGATTCACGAGGAAGGTTTTTAGGTACATAATTTGTCAATGTTTTGTGTAAATTGGTTGAAATATATAATATATCTGGCCAAGCGGCAACGGGCAGCGGGCTGGCAAACGGGCGATGTGGATTTGATTTAACAGATGGCGTTGGTTATAAAGGTTGGGTAATGGCGTGGCGTTGTGTTTCGTTAGCCACACCAACGTGTGACCGGGTCTGATAGTTTGAATATAAAGCGCTTTTTTTTTCATTCTAACACCTTTTAGATCATATTTCTCACCACGGTAGCAAGGGAGACAGACACAACGATTTCTATAAGTTGTTCCCAAAAGCGAACAAAATCGGTACTAAAACCTATGTTTATGTCATTCAAACCGACACTGGTAGAGAAAGGGTTAAGATGAACATACCACGAAACCGTGTATCTCTAGGAGTGGGCAGATGATAAACCGCCACAAATTGATGTGCAGTTTTTCTGTTACATAGCAATACAAGCATACCTATGCCACAAGTCTTTGTCATTATTTGCTCGACAAGTATGTTGCGTTTGAAATAATGAATTACGTAAAATTTCAGTGACATGTATTGTTTATTTATGTGAAAACCTGAATTGAATTTACCAAAAATAAATCTAGTCGAATTTAAAGTACAACGACCTCTTTATGTAAAAAAAAACCTATGTACTCGTACACAAAAATATATCGATTCGCCTAAGCTTAGATATAAGCAGGCGCGGCTGGTGCATTAGTGCACTCGTGCAATGAACCGCCAACAAAATTGAACAACAATTTACAGCTCATCGTAATCTTACTTAATGTTTTTAATTATAAAATAAAGCAAAATTTTTTAAAAATCTTAAAAATTGCAATTAATAACATACTAAATGTTACTAAAACGTGACTAACGATGAAATATTGTAGATAAATACAGCAAAAACATTGCACCCGCGCGCTTTAGCTATGCGCCTTGTTTGACTAATAATATTTTATATGCCGCCCATACGAAACATCTCTGGACCGTGGTTTTGACAAAACGTATCAAGAAAAATACCGCTGACCGTACGCCGCACGGTCAGCGGAGATATCCGAACGAAGAATCGAAGAATTCCGAACGAAGGGCTCGAGCGATGTAGGGTTTGGACAGTATGAAGTAAAATCATAACATTTCTCTTGTAAAATGCAACCTCGGGTCAACGGGTCACGGATCAGCTATGCGTGTGATATTATCTTGTGATAAACTCCTGCGGATTTACATACTTGGCATTGACTTTATTATTTGCTTTTTTTGGCAGAAAGTAACCTTTTATTTGTGTGCGTTTTTTTAATTATTGCTAACTTCACACCGACGACCGACGCTTAAGGCCGTTATACACGAGCCCTATTTTCAGCCCGTTTCCAATTGGAGACAAAAGTCAACATTTTTCGCTTAACGCGATCGCTGTTTTCATCTCTATGTTTATACCTACGATTTCAGTAGGCATCACAACAAACAGTATGGTTCATGTGTTGTTTGCAGTGATGACAATTGAAATCCTAGATATGAAAATAGAGGTGAAAATAGCGATCGCGCAAATCGAAAAATGTTGACTTTTGTCTCCAATTGGAAACGGGCTGAAAATCGGGCTCGTGTATTACGCTCTTTACGCTTAGTGGGTCAGGCAATGTTTGCATCATATGCTGCAAATTAAAACATTATTGTGATATTAATTCATATCCGAAAGTTGAGTCTTTTAAATAAATACCTTCTGTTCTTTGCCACTAATCCTCTAATACAAATAGATGTAATATCAAAAGAAATGAACCATAGTGTAAAATAGCAAACAATTTATGATTTCTGAAGTTTTTTAATGCAGTGTCACCGCTTGCAAAGTCGTATCTTCCAAGCATAAACTTTAATATAAATGTGTTTATCGGATAACGAGTTTATCAGGTGAGTATATCTGTATTTGTTTGCAAATAGTAAAATTGTAATGCCCATGAGGTGATTTCACACAAAAACATCGCTCTATAAAATATCCCTTTATTATCATTATGGTTGAATTATTCTGGTATCAATATTTTTAGGTACAATTGAATTTCTTTACCCTTTTGAAAATGAGTGATGCAATAATAAATGTGGACTTTATCAAAAAGAACCGCATGAACTCGGCAAAGGGATCGAATAATTGATCTTATCTATAAATAAGTAAGATACGTGCATTTATATAAATTACATACATTTAGTATATCTCTATGCATACATTACGTTTTTTATTAAATCGGTGAACCACCAAAAATTTAAGGCACCGGCCGCGCCTGGATATAAGGAGTTTTATTTCAGACTAGCTGAGGTACACGGCTTCACTCAGGGAGTTGATATGAGATTAAACTATGGTTCAAACCCACGACGGATCTTGTTTATATACCTACCCCTATCAATGGGTAGCCCCACCCACACAAAAAAGGGTTCGAATGGTCCACAATGTTCCAGAACATTCCACAACATTTGAGAATGTTCCGCAATGATTTGGGATGGTCCGGGATATTCCCGAACGTTCCAGACTATTCCCGAATATTCTAGAACATTCGAGAACAATACAGAATGTTCCGGGATGTTATGGAATGCTATCGAATGTTCTGGACTGTTTTAGAAATTTCTAGAGGGCGAAACTTTCAGCCCTTACATTTTGAAAAGCACGCCCTTCTGGTAAAAACAGAAACCTTATTCATGGATGGGACACAGAGGGCTACCACACCATATAACTCCCTTGATAGTACCGGGGCTCATTTCTGAGTTTTAGCGGGACGCATATTACTGTACAATTTTTTTATTATGTAATACTAGCTTTTACCCACGGCTTCGCTCGCATAGTATTAGTGGGAAATTACTGGCATAATTATTGGCATAATTGTTATTATTCTTGCTATTTTGTGTAATAGAAAATAATTATTGTTTAATAGAAAATTTAAGTTAGATAAAGTTAGAGAAAGTTAGATTAAGTTAGATTAAGTTTGACTAAGGATGTTAGTGCATAAGTAGTCCGTGGAAGGGAATGGCCGACATAGGTGTCGATGAGACTCGCTATCCATCACATCGCCATCCCTTCGGTGGCGCAAAGAGGAGGACGGAACGTGAGCAATGCCGAATTGGTACATGGAATATAAGAGGAGGAATGGAAAGGAAGATGAATGAATTATGTGATACAATGAAAGGCAAATGTTTGGACGTACTTTGTATAACTGAGAGTATGAAAAAAGAGAGCGGTACATTGCAGCATAATGATAAGTTCCTCATCAGGTCTGGGAGACCAGATACAGAGAGGGCTTGTCAGGGTGTTGCAGCGCTACTGTCTCCCAGAATGGTTGAATGTATGTTGCAATATGAATGTGTAAGTCCGAGAATAATGTGGATCCGATTCAAAATTGGTTTGACAAGGGTGTTTCTTATTATTTGCTACGCCCCTGTTAATTCTGAAAGTGATGAAGTGAAAAATGATTTTTGGACTGGTGTGAATGATGTAATGAGACTAAAAGAGTTGAATGAAAAGATTATAATAGCGGGCGATTTGAACGGGTGGGTCGGTATTAGACGTGACGGATTTGATTCGGCTTTAGGTATGTTTGGGGATAAAAGAACGAATGACAATGGGAATAGAATACTTGAAGTATGTTTGGAGTGGAACCTTTTTGTTTCGAATACTTTCTTCGATCATAGGGGTATCCATCAGTATACGTGGGAAAGAGGAATTGAAAGATCGATAATCGATTTTGTAGTAATTGCCTCTAGGTTGAGAGCCGTTACCGAGGACACAAGAGTTTACAGAGGAGCTGAGGTTGAAATCGACCACTTTCTGGTGGTGTCAAAAGTAAACCTCTTTCGCGGCTGGCGCTCTAAGGTGAAAACGGTATCAGCTCCAACAAGAGTCAAAATAGAAAAACTACAAAACGATTATGTCAGAAGTGAATATGAGAATTGTGCAGAAATGAGATTGAATGAGAAGGAAATGGACGTTCTAAGCATAGAGGAAACATGGAACCACATTAAGGTGAGTCTATGCGAATCTGCTAGAGATGTGTGTGGAATAAGTAAGCAAGGTAGGAAAAAAGGTGATGCATGGTGGGATGATGAGATCAAAGCACTGGTCTCAGAGAAGAAGAAAGCATGGTTACGTCTGATAGCGATTGGCAGTGTTTCAAGCGAAGAGAGAGATCGAGCGAAAGAAGTGTATAAGATATGCAAGAAAAGAGTAAGTGTTGGGGTGAAAGAACGAAAGAAACGCCTGGAAGAAGAAGAGGGAATCAAAATGACAAACCACTTCCAAGAAAACATAAAACTGTTTTGGAAGGAGGTCAAAAGGTCCCGGAGTGGTCCAGAGAACGGAAGCATGAAAGTGATAAAATCGAAAGATGGACAAATGTTGACGAATGAGAATGAAATCAAAGAGAGATGGATGAAATATTTCGAGGAAGTCTTCGAAAGTAACCCGAGTGGTTGTGATCCCAGCGGTGAATCGGTTATGAACGATGATGGAGTGAATGTTACCGAAATCAGTATGGATGAAATAAAAAGATCAATTAAATGCATGAAGAGTGGCAAGGCTGTGGGTTTCGACAATATTGCTGCCGAATACTTTAAAGGATATAGTCGTATTATTCTAACATGGCTGTGCAGACTTTTTTACCAATGTTTAAAGGAGGGTTATACGCCATTAGATTGGAGAAGGGCTGTAATCATGCCATTATACAAAGGTAAAGGGTCACGTATGGAATGTGGGAATCATAGGGCTATTAGCCTTCTAAGTTCAGTGGGCAAGCTGTATGGTAGAATATTGATTGAAAGGGTAAGAATGGAAACAAAAGATAAAATATGGGATGTGCAAGGTGCTTTTATGAGTGGAAGGGGGTGCATGGACCAGATTTTCTCATTGCGTATGCTCACTGAGAAGTTTCTTGCAAAAAACCAGAAACTCTTCTGTGCCTTTGTAGATCTACAAAAAGCGTACGACCGAGTTGATAGGAAAAAGCTATGGAAGGTGTTGTCCAAGTACGGAGTGAATACGAAGCTCATTCAGGCAATTGCGTCGCTGTATGAGGGAAGCGTTGCATGTGTTAGGGTGAACGGCGATTTTACGGAGTGGTTTGACATCACAAAAGGTGTTAAACAAGGCTGCGTAATGTCACCGTGGTTATTCAATCTATACATGGATAATTGTATGCAAGAATTGAAAGAGATGGGATTGGGCGCAAAATTGAGTAATCTGGAAGTATGTTGCCTTTTGTATGCTGATGATGCGGTGCTAATTTCTAGCAGTATGGAAGATCTACAGTCTCTCGTGTCTAGGATGAACGAAGTATGTATGAAGAATGAGTTAATGATGAATGTAAGTAAGTCTAAAGTCATGGTGTTTGAAAGAGAGAGTACGAAAACAGTATGCAATATAGTTGTGAATGATGAATACTTGGAGCAGGTGGATGAGTTTGTGTATCTGGGTAGTATGTTTACGAAAGATGGGAAGGCTGTTAGAGATATTGAAAGAAGGGTGAATGCCGGTAACTCCATTAATGGAGGACTGAATGCCGTTAGCGGTAATAAAAAACTGTCCAAAGACGCGAAACTAGCCGTCCATAATGGAGTGCTGGTACCTACCCTGATGTATGGCAGTGAGGCATGGAACTGGCAGAGGAAGGATGAAAGCAGACTGAATGCTGTAGAAATGAGATCCCTGAGGCGAATGTGTGGTAAAACCATGTGCGATCGTGAGAGAAACGTGGATATCCGCAAAGAATGCAAGGCTGATGTAAGCGTGATGTGTAAGATTAAGAAAGGGACTCTCCGATGGTTTGGGCATGTAGAGCGAATGAACGAGGAAAGGAGTGTAAGGAGAATATATGATGCAAATGTGAATGGTAGAAGAAGTCGGGGACGCCCGAGGAAGACATGGCACGACCAAGTGAATCAGATACTTGAGTCGGGCCATGTGAAGAGTCGGAATAATAGAAGAGCATGTATGAGACGATGTATGAATGTGAACGAGGCAAAGAGTGTGTGCCAAGATCGAGTTGTGTGGCGGTCCGTCCTCTCTGCCTACCCCTGCGGGGAAACGGCGTGATGGTTAGTTAGTTAGAAAATTTCAAAATTTGAGAATGACATTTCGTAAATAAAAATTCTATTTTAGAAAATATTTAAACTATAGAAATAGAAATTTATTTTAAGTACCTACTCCCTTTATTAGTATTTTATTCATATTTGAATCCAGAGTAACTTAAAAAATAAGAAAATGACAGTCCACTTCAAACGCTATGCTTTATAGCATCGTTATGCTTTTTGTTCGGAAAATAAACATTTTTAGAGATATGTAGATATTAACTACGACGCCAAAAAAGTACTCTTTTCAATCACAATAAAGCACTCCTTTTAAGCCTAAAATTTAAAAAAAAAACATTGTTTCCAAGGTAACAATTTGTTTGACGTTTGCAATAACTCGATTTGGTTAGGGACAGAAAACGTATGATACATAATTTCATAACGCCACAGCTCATTCATAACGCCAGAGCTTACCAATATATAAAGCCGTTGTTACTCGCAAATAATGTAACTTTCGATTAGTGAAAGAATTTTTAAATTCCATTCGATATTTATTGCGTGAAAGAGTAAGGACCATCCAACCATCCAATCATCCAACCATCCAACCAACCATCCATACAAACTTTCGCAATTATAATATTAGTAAGATATATTGATTTCGTAAATCCTTGGTCTCTTTTAAAATCATGGGATTTCGGTGTTTAAATAGAAAATGAGGACTTGTGGAAAGTTTTGATGACTAAACGTAAATAAAATGGTATTAGAGCGGAACCAGTATCTGGAGCAGTCAGCACAGGGCATTGGAGGGACGGGATTTTACCGAAAAAGCTGAAGCACAGGAAATTTTTATGCTTCAGTTATTTTATTGAGGTTGTTCCAAATGAAAATTTTGTGCTATAAAAACAAAATTCAATGACACAAGCAAGCGCGACAAGACAAGCCCTCCAAATATTGGGTAGGTACTTAAAAATCAATAAAAAGAATTAGATTAATATCGGGAGCGCAGGTAAAGAGAAGAGCGAAATTGATCTACTCCAAATCCCCAATCCATAAATAAATAAAAATAATAAAACAACATTCGAAATCGAGAAATAAACAAAGTATAAAAAGTTTCACAAACAGATAAGATTTTCACGGCCAAAAGTATTATCGTGATTTATTTTTGGGATATTTTGCCTTGTTGCGCCACCTTATTCTTTAGCCAACGTTTCGGACAGCTTTACAGTCTCCATCATCAGAGCGGATGTGTAATAGCCCTGCCTTGATGCACATCTGCTCTCATTATGGAAGCTGTAACGCTGCCTGAAACGTTAGAAAAAGAAGGAAGTAGCGCAACACGGCATAATACCCCAAAAATAAATTACTATAATCTGTCTAGTCAGGTATTGATTATATTATTATCGACAGAATAATAAAGGACACCATACATCTTTAATACTATACTCATTTATAGCTAAGTCTCCCGAAAGGAAGGTATCAAAATTTAACCAGATTACGTTATAAGAAAATCGAAGTATCTCTTTCTCTGAAGGCGTATTGTCTACTCAATTCAACTTATAAGGCGTCACCGTCCAAAAATAAACAACAGCCATTAATGATTTATTTGTCTGTCTCCGAGCGCCTACGCGTAATCGATTCCGTTCAGATTCCGTTCGATTCCGCTCCGTCCCGATGAAGTATTCTGTTGAAATAAAGAACCATTTTGCGTCGAGTCAATTACGCCAGATCACCTGTCATTATTTATTAGCGAGATACGAATCCGATGGAGCCGATTCGGTTTGCTTCGGAGCGAATTGTAAGAGATGCGCATGTTTTATTCAGGCCGCGTAGTAAATCTGGAAGGATCCAGGCGGGAATGCAGATTACATTGCTTCGAAGGATGCAGAAGAGTGGCGCAATGGCGTGTGCATTTGACTTGGTTGCGAGGTTAAGAAATTGCGGGTTCGATTCCCATAGCAACACTAAAAAAATTAAAATTAATTTTAAGCGCATTGAAAGTTAGGAAAGCGGCGTTAGACGTGTCAAGATTGCGACATAATTGGATGTATCCTAAACTAATTATTGCGTTCTTTTGCCAAGCTCGACAGCTAAGTTTCAAGGGAGAATAATAATGGCGAGTGCGCTGAAGATTTGAGGGGAAAGATAATAGGCGTATAGGAAGATTACGGAGCACCCGACTATTTAGATCTAGTCAGTAAAGAATGTAAAATCTTTTAAGAAATGTTCCAATTTTTGTTCGATCATAAGGCGAAAGTAGTGAAATTAAAATTGTATATGACCGGTCACTGGCTGAGTTGGCATCGCGTTTGGGTCCCACCCAGGCATCCCGTGTTTTATTCCTCGGCTGGCTAAGTCCTCCATCAAGACTCGAGCAACATTTTCGGTTTACTGTGGTGGAAGTAGGAGATTTTTCAAATATTGTCGGGTTATTCGTAACCCGGGAAAGTTCGTCTTTCTGTTAAAGAAAAAAAAATGCCAATATCTCGCGATCATGCTCACCACGCACCTGATGAGTAGTCGCATCCGCTACAGGATTTTGATAAACCCTACCCCGTGAATATGGGCACAAAAAGTCACAAAACATAGCGAACCACTTAGGGTGACCTATGGCAGAGGTGTTGTTTATCAACGGTACCCATACCCGTCTTCCATTTTGATTGAAATTGTAGGTATTTAGCTGAAAAAATTGTCTCTCCGAACATATTGACAATTGCAGCAAATCTTCTACAAATCTTACACCATCTAGTCAAGGTACGATTCTACTGTTCTACAAGCATTATTCTACTGTGAAGCGAGTGTACGAGTATGTATAATAAGTACATATCGGTGTGTCTGCTTTGTGTGTATATGTATTCGCGTAGACACGAACAAAGAGAATTATACTAGTCCATCTGAGAGATATTCTCATATTGGCTTTGCAGAGATGTAAACGATGGGACGGGGCGTCGAACTGCAGCCGGCGATAGATAGAACAGCCAAAACGATAATCGATCGGATTGCAATAAGATTTGCGCGAATGACAAACATTTGGTTACTGGAATAAAAACCATTACTTAATCTTCTTATTGAGAAAAAATTTACAAACACCATATGGCGTCTTGCTTTTTTCAGGCAGTTGAATATTTGAAAATTATGAGAATGCCGTTAGGAGTTGAAAATATTTGCATTGACCTGGAAATTCTAGAAAGAAAAATTTCTGCTAATTTCCGTAAAGCATTTCCTAGAAATTCTAGATAAAAAAGTTATTATATTTTTTACCTTAGCTCTACGCTCTACAGGAGGCCTTGAAGAAAATAATTCCCCTCAGGACCTGTATCATCTTTGGGGATGCTGTGTGGAGCCTGTGTTGATATTTTTACAAAAGGAATGAGAGGAAGTTCCGGGAAGGAAAAAGGTAAGACGGGTGGATAGGAATCTGGGGTCAGTATGTCCAGAAATGACGGACGTATGAATCCATCCCTCCCACTGCGGTGCAAGGAGAAAATCCGAGAGTCCTGCTACAAAGGCCAAAAGTCCTCTCCCGATCCGGTCTTCCGCGCCGCCAAGATCCGGACCAACTTCACCCCACGAACCTGGGCACCCCTGTTAAGTCACTAAACGTAGCGAACCACTTAGAAAGACCTATGGCAGAGGTGTTGGTTATCCAGTAAATGTTTCACGGGGCGGCGAAACCCATATCCGCCTCCCAAATACAACGCGTGTTAAAATTAAATACACAAAATAAATAATGAGAAAAAGATAAATTTCATTAGAAAATGAACCTTTACGAATGAAATGTAAATTGAAAGAGAGCGTAGTACGATTATATTGCCACTCATTGTGTGGATTGTATTGTGAAACAGATGAAAACAAAGGCTGTGATATCACAATCCTGGAATCCTTTTGACAACGGATTTATTATATAGGTCAGCAGGACAATAAGCAGAATCGTATTAAGTTCAATTGACAACATGGCCTTCTAGAACTAGAGGAAAGGTATTTAGCTCCGAGAAGTAAAAAAAAGAGCAAAAAAATATTCCACTCAGTTTGTCATCAAACAGTATTAAGGCGATCCACTAGTACAGGAAAAAATCGGAATCGGAATTCACGCCCTTTTATGGGAGGAGTTTAAAAATACTTGAGAAAAAGCTTTTGGAAAGGTTGGAAAAGATATTTGAGAATTTTTTTTTACATGTTGATTTCGTAAAGGCCTGTAAAAAACATTAATTCCTTTTTTATGCATTGTTTATTGTAATAAAACGGAATTTTTAAATTGATTTCACGAAAACAAGCAGCGCGGACGCCAACACGTTGTTTCTCCGCTCCGTCCGGAGGAGTAATGACGGAAGAATGGGGCGGCTGCCAGTCGTTCTTCGGTGGACGGTATAAGGTTCACTTTGATATAACAAATTCGTCGACTGCCGTATTGTCGCCGTGATGTCAAAAATACCAACGCGAAAATGCGTATTATATTTTATTTTGTGAGGTTCAAGCGTAAATTTCAATTTTTTTGCGATAATTATATAAGAAACTGAATTTGCCACATTATGCAATAAAACCATATGCGAAAAAGTGTTTATAAGTAGAAGAGTTTGCACTTAAAAAAAATTTTTATAGACCTAATACTTTATTTTTTTCTAAGCTTATTAAAAGACTTATTAAAAAAATGACCGATATTTTTAAGGGCCAAGGTATGTTCTCCACGCAGTATTTAATTGAAGCATCTATAATACTTCTAAGCGGTCAAAATTTCAAAACAAAAACATAGGATTTTGTATGATTTTGCATTATTTAGTATGGCTTCATCTTAATAGCCTAAAGACTGTACGGTTGAAATTTAAGAATCCGGCCACAACTCTGACGCCAAGCCTTACACAAAACCGTTTTCGTACGAAAAGTTTGTATACAAATCTCCTTTTGTAAAATAACCCAATTAAAGCAATGCCAAAAGATGGTGGCACTTACTTTTTTATTTTATTTTATTTGGGAGACCAACAGTTTACATTAATAACAGAGCATAATAGTAATTGAGTCACAATAATTGAACCATTTACAGGTTTCCACATGGGTTATTGTATACAAGTGTAGTGATTCCAGAGATATTTGCTAAAGAAAAAAAATTACATTTCAAGAGACAAGTTAATTAGGGGGGAATAGGGAGGGGGTAGGATGGGGGGGGGGATCGGTTAGGTTGAGGTATAGTAATAAAAATATGCGTAACAAAAAATTAAAAGAGAAAAAAAAGGAAGTTAATAGAATGGTGACTGGTTACGTTAACAGCTTGGATGATGAGCATCCCCTGGCAGGCGTAAGTAGGTAATACTCGATTTGTGATTTCCTGAATCTCTTCGGATATGGAGAGATTGACGATAATATGATTATTATTGTAACTGGCAGTTGTGAATATGTATATCATATATGACGTCATTGCCTGTCGCGGTTACTTTGTCCCGATGACTAGCTGTTACTGGATCCCATAGGACCGAGGAACTGGCTATTTTTTCAACTAGTTCCCATCGGATTTATAAAATGGTCACCAACACTAGGCGAAGCCGAATCAAAAGCCGAATAAAACCTCCGGAGCGGGTTTTTAACTGCTAGTAGATATCAGACTAATATTGCAATCGAACTCATTACGTCATAGCTAACCCAGGAAACTGATTAAAGTAATCCGTTCGTATCATAAAGCAACCGCAATCTTATATTATGCATCTGTCTTCCAATTTACTTTCTCCTGACTTCTTGCACAAGGAGCTAGAATCTAGGTGTTTTTTAACATATTTTACCGCATTCCTATTTGCATTATTAATATAAAGATAATCTGATGAAGTTAAATAAGTTACATCAGATCAGCAATTCTATCAGGTGTTGAAATTGAAGAAACCAAAGCTCAGTTCATACACGCAGTAACTCCTGAGATCAAGGAACCAAATAATAATAATAATATTTGGATGATTTGTATAGCGCCGTTTTCGTGAAAAATCACCCCAAGGGCGCTGTACAAATTTATAAAACGTTTATACAATCTTACTTGTAACTACAAATTAGACGAACCACTACAACAACTTATGGCAAAAAAATTGCATCCACCGGTTCATCGATCACCGATACAAAACTATATGTGCAATGATTTGACCAATGAACGTGATGCTGCTGTAAAAATGTACTGTACAGGCAGAAAATATATACAGGACCATACTTACCTGGAAGGTCACTAGATATTAACACTGTTACTGTTTATTTAGAGAAATTAAGGCACAGTTCGCACGCAGAGGACATAATTGGGAACTATAATTTTTTTTTTTTTTTTTTTTTTTTTTTTTTTTTTTTTTCATTTATTTATTACAGAAGATACATTATTTATACAGCAAAAATAACATATAAAATATAATATTTATATTTCAAAATAATCTTTTTTAGATACAAATAAACTATATAATAAATTTTCACTGATATTTTTTTTTTTTTTTTTGTATGATATTTCTCTTCTATAGAAGCAGACGCTTGTGATTAGAAGAGGGACGAGTATCGGGATGAAAAAATATTTAAAATATATTAACTAAATATATTTTGAATCTTTTGATTTAATTGTGGTAGATACTTAAAAAAAAAAAACAAATTTACAAGTTATATAAGTTATGATGATAAATTTTATCAATTTGTTATTTTTACTTTAAATTGCTCTTTAATTGCTTTTAGTAGGCATTTATCGTCTTCGATTGTTCTTATTTTTTCAGGTAGGCTATTGAAGTATTTTTTTCCTAGATATGTGTAATGATGTTGTGCAAATGAGGTGTTACATTTTTGTGTTGGAAATATATGCTTTTGACGAGTACGACTTTCAGTTAAAAAGCTATGATTTTGTTTTTCTTTTATTATTTGGATTATTATATTTTTTCGAACTAGATCATTAAATTTTAATACTTTAAATTCTTCAAAAATAAGGTGAGTTGGATAATCTCTTCGTTTTTTCAATATAATTTTTATAATTAGTCGTTGCACAATTTCAACAGGTAGTAGATTTGTTTTGTATGCAGCTCCCCAGCTTACTATAGAGTATTGGAGATTTGACTGTACTATAGCATGGTAGACTGATGTTAGATTTTCTAATGAGAGAAAGTTTCGGATTTTTAAAAATATGTAAATTAATTTCCTTATTTTGTTAACGGTAAGGTTGATTTGATCTTTCCAGTTCAGGTTTTTGTCTATTGTTATTCCTAAGTATTTGATTTTATTCGAAATTTTTAATGTGGAACAGTTTATTTTACAGTTATTTTTTTTGTGATCTTTAGAATTGTCATGTATAATTATATCAAAATTTACCGGAACGTCCTTTGATTTTATTGCAAATGGTATAACGTGAGTTTTTTCACTATTAAGAGATAGTAGATTTATATCAAACCAGTGTTTAAGTATGTTTATGTCTTCTGTTGCTTTTTGTTTTACTACTTGCCATGTGATTCCACTTTCAATAAGTACTGTATCGTCGGCATAAGAGGTTATACTACCATGAAGTGACTGTGAGAATATACCGTTTACATATAAGATGAATAATATAGGACCTAGCACAGTACCTTGTGGAATTCCATATTCAGATGTCTCTTCGTCGCTATAAATGTTATTTATTTTGACACATTGAGGGCGATTTTTTAGGTAGCTTTTTATCCAATTTGCTACGTTTTCATTAATGTTCAAATTATCTAATTTTTTCATAAGTTTTTTATGGGATATGCTGTCAAACGCTTTTCTCAGATCTATAAAAATACCTATACATTTATTGCTCATATCAAGGTTTTTATATATGCGTGATGTGACATTTGCAATCGCGTCTTGTGTGCTGCGCGCTTTTCGGAATCCGTATTGATTGTCGTGAAGTATTTTGTTATTTTCAATAAATTCCATTAGTTGAGATTTTACGATTTTTTCAAATATTTTTCCAATATTTGAAATGAGGGAAATTGGTCGATAGTTAGTTACATTTTGTGCGTTTCCACTTTTGAATATAGGTGAGATAATTGTCCTCTTATAATTAGACGGAAATATTCCATTTTTTAAACTTAAATTAATTAGGTGAGTTAATGGTTTTATCACGTGGCTTTTAATAGATTTTAACATATTTGCAGTTATGTTGTCAAAACCCGGTGACGACCCTCCTTTCATATTTTCAATAATGTTTAGAATATCTACTTCCTTGATCATTTTAAAATGGGACAGTGAGTTTACACTGTGTATATCTTCAATAATTTGTTGAGTTGTCGCTCCCTTTGTTACATTAATTTTTTTAGCGAGGTTTTGTCCAACTTTCGCGAAGAAGGAGTTGAATATATCCGCGCATTTTTTAGGGTTTTCCTCTGCATTTATTTTTACGTCATTTTGGTCTACAATTACCTTGATTGGATGTTTTTGTTTGTTGTTATCTATTGCACAGTTAATTGCTTGCCAGATTATTTTTGGATTGTTTTCAGAACTTATTATTTTATGTTTGTAATATTCATCTTTACTAATTTTTATTAAGCGTGTCAATTTATTTTTATATTTTTTATAATTAAATTCTATTTTTTTGTCGTTTGGGAATTTTATTGTTTTTTTGTAAAGCTTACCTTTTTCTTTGATTGAATTTAATAAACCCGGTGTGATCCATGGTTTCAAGTATTTATTTTTATCTAAATTACGATATGGAATATCTGTTTTTGAGTTTTCTACATGTTTGGATAAAATGTTTTCAAAGTACTTTGAGCATATTTCAACTTCTTCGCAGTTGATTACAGGTTGCCAATGTTCCGTTTTCAAGTTTTCAATTAATTTTTGCAGATTTATTCTGGTATATGATTTTTTTATTGATTTATTTTTTGTTTGTATTGTTTTTTCTTCCTCGTACAAAAATATACACGTATGATGATCGGTGATGTTATTTTTCCAGACAATGGTTTTTATTTTATGAAGATCTTTTATGTTAATATTAGTCCAAAAATGATCTAGGCAAGATGGTTTCTGACCTTGAATTTCGCGCGTATTTTCATTTATACACGATTTAAAGTTGTTTTCAGTCATACAGTTCAAATATTCATGTTTAATTCTATTGTCTATATTTTTGTTAATATTGATATTAAAATCCCCTGTTATTATGCAAGTTTTGTTTTTTAAATTTGATATTATATTTCGTATTTGTTCGATAAATAAATAAGCGTTCGATTCATGCGTTCTATAGATTGCTAACAAATAATAATTGATTTTGTTGTGGTTAAGATGGATTTCTATGCAGTTTGATGAATCTAAGTTGTGTTCTGAATGTGTAACAATATTATATTTCTTACTTACGAATATCGCAATGCCACTGTTTTTATTTATGTTTGTGTTTGTTTGCATGTAGATATAATCACTTAAATTATAATGTGGTGAGTCACTGTTTGTGTATGTTTCAGTTAATACTATAACATCCGGCTTTACATTAAGATTATTTATATTGAGTATAAATTCTTCTATGTTTTTTTGAAGGCTGCGGATGTTAAGATGGAGTATTTGTATACCAGAGAATTTGTCAGTGATGATTTCGTTGCACTCTTTTGCACTTTGACTATTGAATTCACTGATTTTGAAGCAGTTGTCCAGTTGCGTGTTTACGAAGTCATCCATAGTTGTTTGTTTTTGTTTTTATGAAATTGTAATATTTTTTTTAGTTCTTCTATGTATGTGGTTAAAGCAGAAGAATGTGTCCGATAAATAATAATTATATTAAATGAATAATTTATTAAATTTATCTCTAAGTTTAATAAATTGACAATATTCACCATTATTTCATTTACACTTGTGACAGCGTAAATATTTGATATAAATATGGCAACGCCGTTATTTCTGTTAATTATATATTTTGTTGCGTAGTACAAGTAACTCGGTATATTATAATTAATTTCATTCGATGAATGCGTTTTTGATAATATTATAGAGTCAATTCTATTTAATTGTTTAACAGTTATTAGAGATTCTTCGAATTTTTTTCCAAAGATCTAACGTTCATGTGTATTATTATTAGGCTGACTGTAGGTTTTATATCAATAAAAACGTTTGTTTTATTTACCGTGTTTAAAATCCTTTCGTCTATTTTATATGAGTTATCTATTGCGTTTATTATAAATTCGTTCATTTCGAGGTAGTAATAATTATAACAATAATGTTGGCGCTGGGAATACACTTCACATTTGCAATTATAGTAGGTATTATATGTGTGTATAATATCACTGCGTGTTAACACTTTGCGGGCGGGCTTTTGGAAATATTTTTTTGAAATATTGTAGATATTATTTAGGTTTTCGTTAGACTTGTAATTAATAATATGCATAATTAGTCGTAATCGATGCGATCCCTCGCAATTTTCAGCATTTTGTTTCTATAGTTGCACTTAATACTGTTGGCTGTGTGGTCCGTGGTGTTTTTTTCTCCATATTTAGAATTTTGTCTGGTGCAGTTTACACACGCTGGTATTGTTTCTCTTCCCGGACATTTTGAAAGGATGTGGTCGCCCATGCAGTGTGGGCAAATTGGAGGGCCGGTTCGGTGTAGGCACTTTTTAGCTGTATGCATGAACATACAGCAATGAAAACATTGAGTTAATGGACTGCAATCTTCAATTTTTACTCGTTGAAACTGTATATTTAGTTTACCGAGTGCAAGAAGACTTTTCCGCATTTTGCCACTGGTTTCCAAGATGTAGCTAGTGAATTGGCGCTGTTGTTCATTTACGTTTGTATTTTTTATTTCCGTTATTAGTGTGATTTTATTGTCTTCACTTTCCTTGTAAACATCTTCAATTCCTTCGTTCTGGGTAATTATTCCGCAAACTATTTCGTCTTCAGTAAGATTTGATTTTAATCCTTTTATTATTATTTTTGGTCTTTTCTTTAGAATTTCATTTACCACCAATTCGGTATTCAGTTTTTTTATTTCGGCAGTTAGGGTATTTACATATTCCTTTTTTGGGCATGATATTATTATTTTTTCTTCTTTTGTTTTTCTCAAACCATTTATTCCTATCTTTATGTTGCTTAAATTTATTTCTTTTTTTATTATCTTTTCAATTTCTTCTGCTTTAGCATTATTTTTGGTCGACGAAATGATGATTGAGAATCTCTCTTCTTCTCGAGGAGTAACTTTGGTTGTTGATAATACCTGGGCATAGGATGGTATTGTTGCGTTTTTCATTATTTTTTCAATGTTTCCCACCAGTTGGTCGTTTTTTTCAATTAGTTTGTCTTGTAGTTGAATTATTTGTTGTTGCATTTTTAATATATCAGATTTTACTTCATTATCAAGATCACCAATAATTTTTTCGATGTTGGTTTTGGTTTTCGAGTCTTTAATCGTTTGTATTTTTTGAACTTCATTTTTTAATGTTATTAATAATTCTTCTACCGTCATGAAAGTGTTACGGTAACGCGAGCGCTAGGACAGTACCGAGGCACGGGCTGCCGTTACGAGCGTAAGAATATAACTCAAATATATATATGATATGTTCTATAATGAGCGTATTTTGAAAACAAAAGCAACATTTTATGATACTCATAGATAGGAATTTTTATTTAAGGGTATGAGAGCCCAAAAAGGTAGGTAATTTGGAACTAAATTCTGTTGGGTTTGTTATGCATCTATGTTTCGGAGGGAGTTTATTCCAAGCCTTAGGCCCAGACACACCGAAAGCGCGATCTCCAAATTTAGTATTTGGCTTGCGTTTAGGTTCCATTGATGCGTTTAGGTTCCATTAGTGTTAAAAATAATCAAAGCTCAGTAAGTCCCGAGATACCTATTTCGGGGTGTCATGCCTAAAGCTTGGAATAAACTAAATAAAATTGAAGTGTATGTGAACAACTTCAGTAATACTTTGAAATGACGAAAAAATTGGTCAAATAGGTAGCTGTAGGTTTGGTTACGGGCTATAAAAAAACCTTTACCTTTAATGACTTTTCAAAAGGGGGTTGAAATGCTACTTTGTTGAGTTGGAAAGGAACTCCGATAGACGGGTGGGCACCTTCAGTGACCGTTTCTCCTTGTCGCAGATCTACTTAGAGCATCCTTTAGAATGGACTTCGAGTCCAGTTAAATATTCGTTGTAAATAAAACGATAATAAACACGACTCGTGACCTGACGAACCGAAGTATCAATGAATCTCAAGATCAGCCGAGTTGTATTGTTCATCAGATAAAACATCAGTAACTACACCGTAAAGCTCAAATTAAAATGTAAAAATCGAAAAACTACAGAAAATCACATCCATTTTGTCACCAATACTCACCAGAGACAGCTAGCAATAACAATTTAAATCTTTTGTCTATCTTATTATTTTTATTCTATAGATACCATTTATGCCAAGTCTGATCTCTTTAACCTCCCGCTTTTCATTGTGTAAAACTAACTGTAAATTCTAATTTTGTTAATACTTCCAAATTTCAAATTATTTAAAGTCAATTAAATAATAGTTTTGTGAAGTAATTTTGTATTAATCTTAGTATGTATTTATATAGTCCTGAATCGAAAACGGGGATGGCGTTTTACATATATCTAATGTTTATACATTCAAACAAAGCATATTTTTTAATCAAAATTAAAATTAAATAATATGTCTAACCACAAAGTGATGGTTCACTGTGAAAGTTTTATGGTTTTAAGTTAATTTCTAGCTTTGAATTTAAAATCAACCATTCAGTGATATTTATTTCAGAAACATGGCGCTATAAAAAAACGGTAATTAATTAATTAATTATACGATTCAGAAATACCTACAACAAAAAAACTTCACCAGCCACTAATCAATAGCAATATCTTCAGACAAGAAATACCCATAATAAAGATGCAACAAAAGCTTAGCAAGTTGATAGAATTTTAATAGATTTATGACGTCAACAAACTAAGTTAGTATATGAGCTTACGGGCGAGGCGATATCCGCTTACACTCCAGTTTCCGGAATAGTGGCGGATACAATCGGGATTACAATTTTCAAATCAATAAATAATCAAATATGGATTATGAGAATTTCTGAAAATTCTTCGATGAAATTAAAACCAGTTTTCCTAGTTCAAAAACCTTGATTCCAGGGACTTAAGCCATTCAACAATAGTAACATTATCATATGACTTCAATTGATTAAAAAAGCTTTTATAACTTTCTTCCACTGGAAGTCTGAAGATGCCCGTCACAAGGTGAAATCGGCTCGGTAAATAAAACAGTGGAATAAAATTATAAATCCTAAAAAAACATTATAAAATGGAATTACACAAAGAATTAAAGGTTTCAAAAAAAGAAGTACTTAGGGGTTTCATGCCAGCTCAGAATCAAGTCAACTCAACACCTCTTTGAAGTTCCATTAAAAGCTATGATTTTTTTTTCATAATAATCCATAACCCTAACCTAACTTAATCTATTTAACCAATTTTATATAATTTTTTGTTCACGACTTGTAATGACTTCAAAGGAGGTTCTGAGTTGATTTCATTCTGAGTTGGCCGGTCTATATATACTTGGTTGTTGAAAAGTTAGGTTGTTGTTAAAAATTTGATCAATTCATCATTTTTTTAAAATTAATTTTCACATTCTGTGAAAGTTCTTATTTTAATTAATGTCCGTGATTATTTCAGTTTTATGAAGCAACTGGCCTATAAATTATATAATAACATAACTTGATAAGAGGTTACATAGAACGTGAAAATTACTTTAAAAAATTGATGAATTGTTCAAATTTTTAACAACAAGCATACTAGGTAATAATATCCTCTTAGATATAAACTATATATTCCAAACACATCCAAATCGACATTGTGCTAATACCACCATTTAATTAGTATCGATTCCAATCATTAAAATGTATCGAGTATCACTAATTCATATAAATAGAACGCGACTTTTCATACAACTTCCACGTCAAAACTCATGTAAGAATATCACTTAGAAGAGTTCTTTGTTTGATGCCTATAATAGACAAAATAGATAAAAACATGCATGCGGCTGCGGCACCAATGAACTTTCCTGATACGTTTATGAAGAAGAACCTATTTTAGCAGAAACTATTAAAACTTTCATTATCCTAAGTGGAGAGAGCAATTTCCCGATGAAGTACGGTGGGACTAAGGTATTTTCGCCATCCTTTTCACATAACCATATAATCATATTCACAATAACATGAAAGTCTCAAGAGAATGCAATGTCTGGTGCAACGCTCAAGCACAAGTCAAAGAGGTGCAGGCAATGATATTTTATGAACTAGATAAGCCCTGGTAACTTAGAAAGTATTTTTTAATTCATACCTTGACATTTAAAAACAGAAAAATAAGGTATAGATACTAACTAGACCGAGCGAGAGCTCATATGTACGAGTATATCATCAACGGTCGTCCTCTCGTTCTCGTCTTCCAACAGGACGGGGGACGAGGGAAAGGGGATACGGTAGGGGAACGAGGGTTGGAATACACGCAGGGGAGGGGAGTGGAGGTGGGAGGGACAGAGGCAGAAATTGCAAAGGAGACATAGTAGCGGTAGGGGATAGGAGGGGTAAATTCGGAAAATTGATGCTTCTCACACGGACAGCTATGACAGTGAGAAAGTGTGTGTATTTCTTATAGGAGGGAAGGCAAAGAAAGTGGAAGGGGAACGCGGGAGGGTAAGGAGACGCGGAAGGAGAACGGAAAACGGCAATGAGGAGACATGTGAAAGGACACGCAAGGGAGGCGTGACGGAGGGGTTGCCGATAGGGTGGACGATGGGGATTGCAAAGAAGACATAGTAGCGGTAAGGAAAAGTAGCGGTAAAAGAAAGTAGTGTACAGACATCTGTATGTGACAAATGTATGTGGCCTGCTTCGTCGGAAAAGGTTCTGATTTTTACGTGTACGCACCAGAAGGAAAATAGAAGATTGTGTATTTTGTGTATTCAATTGCACTTGAATAAACAGACTTAAAAAACAAACCCTTTCTTTCTTTAGGAGGCATTTAAACAGATACCGGGTACTGACAACCAATTTTAACTAACGACTTCACAGCAATCAGGCCGATTGATGAGGGTCTATGTCTGGTACCGCAAAAGCTTACCTAGTGCAGTCTATATCGACGAGTGCAAAACAAAATAGTTTCACGTATTACCCTGCTGACATCAATGCAGAATGCAGCAACTCATAATAATTAATGTTCAACCACAGAACAGCGCTTCGTGAAACCAAAACTAGCTGTACATTCAATAAATACATCTGTCGGATATCGAACATAAAAGATTACAGTTAGAAATATTTATATCCATTTATCTCTCACAGATCTTGATTGACATTCAAATAGAAATATATTTCTATCTGTGCGGAGATGGCATCGTTATTTGAATGGAGTAATGAATAGGAAACATAAAAACATAAACAGAGAAGCAGAATTATATTATTAGAAGATATAATCATTCGAGTGGAGAAAAAAACGCCTTGACCCCGAAGGCTTTTTTATTGCTAAAATTTGGTACATGATTTGAGATTTAAGGCCAAACGTATTATCGTGATATTTTTTTTGGTTATTATGCCGTGTTGCAATACAGAAATACCGGCCCTCAGAAGATTACCGTGGGCCAAAGGGTATCGTTTTTATGTACATAAAACATTTCACAACAATGTACAAATCTGCGCTGATCATGGACACTTTGACACTGTAGGAAACAGTGTCTAAAGAAAGGGGAAGCGCGAAAGGGAAAGGCGTAATGATAAAATTGTGTGAAGTTCACACGCGGTAGAAGTAAAACCTTCAGAAAACTAAAGTAGACAAGTGTGGGGAGGCTACGAAGCACCGCACAAAGAGGAAACCGATTAGTCTATCTCATTCTCTCGCAGGCTAAATCCTGTAGATGTCTCTTTTTAGTGTCGCTTTTTGGTTTCATCGAGTTTCAGTTTTCACTTCGATAAAAAAATGAAAAGAGTGTTCGAACGAATTCAACAAAGCATACATGTATACTGTTTATATTTGTCACATGAGAACGGGTCGCTTCTACGACTCATTCTTGAGTACAGCAGCTCGGTTGTGGAATGATCTGCCGGCTTCTGTGTTTTCTCTCTCCTACAGCATGATGGGTATCCTCAAGACCCTTGTTTACTACTTCCTCTCCTCAAAAATACCCACCACACAGCATCTTTAAAGATAACAGAAGCCTTAAGGAATAGCATTTTCTTCAGGGCCTAAAAAAACAACTAATTTATGAATGCGTGATACGGTGAGTTCGAAATAACAACGATTCAAAAAAAGTCGCTTTTAGAAAACAATTTTTAATTTGTACTGGAAATTCCTTTACTTAATTAATAGGCATAATTATTATTTTGGTTGATGCCTAGATTTTGTTAAATAAAATGCCAAATTGAATTATTTAACAAAATTCTTAGACGATTCCACGAACAATTTAGAGTGAGCGTTTCGATCATTGACCGCGTTTACGACCTTGGATAGATTTGTTATTTTATTTTCAAGTGTAAATGGATGAAGTAACACGAATTAATTTGCACAAGGTGCACTGAACTCCATTTTACAAAAGGCGGATAAATTAAGGAAATAATGGAGACTAAAGTGGTAACATTACGTCAGAGAATCTTTAGCTTCTTTTTATAGCAGAATAGATTTTTCGGTGTGGTTTTCTCCCATCGTATGAGGAATTTCTCTCTGAGGAATAGTTAACAATAATCTCGTCAACCTCAAATTATGATAATTTGAAAAGTGATATTAAAACTTATGGAGAAGACGGGATAGAGTACCACACAGAGTGGAATATACTTCGAAATTTTCAATTTCGGAGGCGGGTATGAGTATCTCCGCCACGGAAACCATTTATTGGATAAGCAATTTGGGAGGGGGGAATGCGTACCGCCGCCCTGGGAACTATTATTGGATAACCAACACCTCTGCCATAGGTCACCACCCCAAGTGGTTCGCTACGTTTGGTGATTAAGCAGGGGTGCCCGGGTTCATGGGGTGAGGTTTGTCTAGGTCTTGGAGGCGGATGACCAGGATACACTGAACCCCAGATTCATACCCACCCCTTAAATACATTTCCTTCCCAGAACCCTCCTCTCATCCCTGTCCCTACAAAAAAAACCTCCACACAGCATCCCCAAAGATGACATAGGCCCTGAGGGAAATTATTTTCCTCACGGCCTCCTGTGTGGAGCTCATGTAAAAAAAACACCCATGCCATAGGTCAACCAAAGTGGTTCGTTTGGTAACTTCAGCAGATCGGTAGAGATTGGGTGAAGGGAGACCTTACCCAGATCTCCCCAGACCCATGGCCTTGCACCGCAGTGGGAGGGATGTATTCACACACACCGCATACCTTTTTCCTCGCCAAATCTTCCCCTTTTTACTTTCCCTAAAATACCCTCCACATAGCATCCTCGTAGATGACATAGACAATGAGTGTTTTTTTCCTCGGGGTCTCCTGTGTGGAGTTAAATAGTAAAAAAAAATTGTCCACGCCTTAACTAGACGTTTTTTACATGATGTGCCAAGTTTTCCAGGTGTTTTTCTACCTTATTCCATTTGCTTGCGCGTAAATGTATTTTCCAGCCCAAGCTATCAAATTATCGTCTTATATTATTGCCGGAAATCAACATTTTAACGTCATCTACGCCTCTAGGAATTTCAATTTTTTGCTATCAAATCTATGCAATACTGCCATGTATTTTAAGTGGGATTAATTACTTATGTCTCTGAAACGTAGAACAGAACCGCGAGAAGGTATTATTATAAGAGAAACCAAAGCAAATTTCGCATTTGAAATACGAAAGAGCGGAATGACGAATTGACTATAAAACTTATGACGGGTTGTTTAAAAAAAAATGATGAATTGTTCAAATTTTTTGAAACAAAATTAGCATCTTGGCGGCGAAAAAAGTCCAACTGTGCATATAATAGAATACAACACCTACTTTAAAATGGAGACAAAGAAAACTATCCGGCGTATTTATAAGAATAGGTAGATAGTTACCGCTCGCAGACCGAGAAGAAAGTTTCACAAGGAAAGTCATTATTCGCCCCCCCCCCCTCCCACAATAGTCCGCAGTGCTTTTACGGAGGAATAAATGTACCGGGGACAAAAGGAAAGCATAACTAATAAATAATAATAAACATTTAACTTTGTACAAAGTTACTTGGGTTTTAAGCCAACTCGTTTCGGAGACAAAGTTTTCTAATCCAATATGGAATACAAATAGACATTTTAAATTTTTTTAAGTGTTCAAAGATAAATCTTGAAAATATACTGCTTTTATTATTATTATCCTGAGGCAACAATAATCTCTCGAACGATGAGCTCTGGTGTTATAAAATTATCACAACTTTCTGTCTGGGATTCTTAGCCCATTAAAGTGAGGAGTTTTTGCTTACAGTCATTTTTACAATGAGCGTATGATTTGAAATATTTATTAACCACTTGAAGTCTACCCCCGTATATTCGGGCGTAGACTTCAAGTGTATACTCGGGCGGATATTATGTTCTAAAAATCCCATACACCAGATAACTCTGGAGTACTAATGTAGTGAAAAAAACTTTTTTTAGCGTAATATTTATTAACCACTTATGGTCCCGAGTATACTGGGGTGGCTATAACGTGCGAAAAATCCCACACCCGGGATAACTCGGGAGTAGGTACTAGTGCAGTAAATAAGTGTTTTACAAGAAAATGGTCAATGGCCAATTCACATACCGTCGAAAGGCAAAAAATAAAATTCATATTAACAATAGTTTTATTAAATGAACTCACACAAAAATAATTGTGCCCATCTCTTAGTCCTCTCACTGTTTTTAATTGATATATTATCACCTATACATTTTTTTTATATACTGATAAATTTTACACAAGGCTGAGAATGCAATCAATATTTTTCAGTTACTTCGAAAGAAGGGCAAATGCAAGTAACCCCATGGGGGACCGAACGGTTAGCGCTAACAAAAAACCATCCAAGTTAGCGAAACAAGCAGTTCACAATGCAGAGCTGGTACCTACCCTGATGTATGGCAGTGGGGCATGGAACTGGCGGAGAAAGTATGAAAATAGACAATGCTATAGAAATGAGATTACTGAGGCGTGTGTGTGGTAAAACCACCTATGACAGTGTAAGAAATGTGGAGATCACAGAAGGACTAAAATGACGCAAATGTGAATAGTAGAAGAAGTCGTTAACGCCTGAGGAAGACATGGCACGATGTGAATCAGATACTTCAGTCGGGCAATGTCAAGAGTCAGAATAATAAAAGAGTGTGTATGAGACGATGCATGAACGTGAATGAGGCATGCAGTGTGTGCAAAGACCGTGGTATTTAGCGGTCCGTTCTCTCGGCCTACCCCTGCGGAAACGGCACGATCGTTAATTAGTTAGTCAGTTAAATTTAAATGTGCACAATTCCCCTTGCTGAAAAATAATTATTTACCGTTTCTTTAGAGGGAGTAATGCGCTCTCCGGGACGAGAAACGACGCGAAATGCAATAAATGTGTTTTCTTATTATAAAGAAGGTAAGAATGAAGGTATGTAGGTGTGTAGAGTGTAGAGGTTGGTAAGTACCGGGTGCCTCGTCTCGTGTACTGAACAAACACAGGCGAGCGGGAGAGGTAATGTGAAAATCGTGCAGATTTGAATTTAACCGAATGATTACGTATATGAAACGTTTCAGAACGGGCTGTTCTTCGTAAATTACCACACGTATTGTTATTATACACTTATTCAGCCAGACAGACAGACAGAAAGGGAAAACTTTATATTATTATTACACAAGTTACGAGTATTTGCGAAACGTTTAGCACGTTCGAGAATGCATTTCAAGCATTTTGCGATCCATATGAAATTTAAAATGAAGACATCTTTTCGGTGAATTTTTAATACACAGAAAAGTAAACTACCTCCAACCTCAAACCTCCAATTACAGTAGACAAGAGTGGGGAGGCTACGAAGCACCGCACAAAGAAGAGACCGATTATACAATCTGATGCAGGCTAAATTCCATAGAAGTATGTGTTTGTCTCTTTTTAGCGTCGCTATTTTTCATTTCATCGAGTTTCAAATCACAACGGTGCCAAGGGAGTTTTCACTTCAAAAACTTTATTTTTACATTAGCTCCATATGTCATCTTTGGGGATGCTGCGTTGAGGGTCTTTTTAGAAAAGGAAACAAATCGGGGAAGGAAAATGGTATGAGGGGAGGGTAGGAACCTGGGGGTCTTTGTCTATCCCACTCAATGAGGTGCAAGATGATATTCCATGAGTCCTGCTGGAGAGATCAAAAGGTCTCCCTCAACAAGTCTCTCCTGATCCGTCCTGCCACGCAGTTGATGGGCAGACGCATCCGCGCCAAGATCCGGACAAACCTCACCATGAACCCGGGCACCCTTTCTAAGTGACCAAACGTAGAGAACCACTTGGCAGAGGTGTCGATTATAGAAATATTAATTAATTATAAACAAATGGATTGTTGAAAAATCATCGCATTAGGACTAGACGCCGATAAATTCTGTGTGCCATTTTTTTACTCATAGGAGTAGCTCATAGTTATGGAAATGTCGATTGATATTATTTAATTCAAAAGTATCTACTCCTTTATTATTCAGACGCATATATTAACTGAATGACAAAAACACTTACCGACGTTTCGCATTTAATCTCAGAAGATGACTTTCAATTTGATGAGTGATTAATTATTACCTGTAACAAAAGAAAATTAATAAATTTTAATGGTATTCCGAAAATGTTATAGTACATAGTACCTATATATTATAAGAGACATATTCATACAGGTTTCCGCGACTTTACATCCCGCGACAAAATATCCTATGGACAAAACACCCCCCACAAAATATCTACTAAAACCTAACCACACAAAAAAGGGTCTAAAATAATACAGACATCCTGTAAAGACAATAAATTATTATTGAAAAATAGTCAAGTGTAAAATAAGGTTAGGTTAATATCATTCGTATCAATGACTACTACCTACAAAATCCCAAAATAAAAGTTAGTTAAAAATGTTTAAAAAAATTCAAACACGTTCAAAAGGCTTGGTGCATTTACACGGTTAGAGCTTTCCTGAGATTTGATGTGAGAATAGTTTTGATTAGGTGCCCTCTAATTTACATTGCGTTATAAAACTTGTACATAAGACATATCGAGGCTTTATAGAAGCCCGAGTAAATCTGGCTTCCAAGAAACTGGGCGTCTTTTACAGGGCTAGTTGATTCTTTGAATCTCAAGTATGCCCAACACTAGAAATTGGGAGTCACCTCTGGGCTGGAGCCTCACAATACTTGATAATCCTAATTGATTCTGTGCAAAGGAGAGCAGTCCGTCTGATCGAAAATCCGTTTTTAACAGACCGACCGCTATATCTAATGCACAGATGTGGGATTGCTGAGTCTGTTCTGCAGATCTTTAAATGGAGCCTGCTCTAAGGAGCTAGCAGTATTGTTCCCGGTGCGTGTGCAGGAAACTCGACAACAACGAACACCCGTTCTCAGTTGATGCTAGCCTCTTTAAGACCTGCATTCATAAATCCCTCCTTACAGCCAAGCCCTTAGCCCGCCTCACAACGCTGTCCAACTGGGTGGTAGCATAGTTCCATTGTCTTTACACTGTGCAGACATGGCGCCCTTGTGAGGTGTGAAATAAAAATAATACATTATGTATACAATAAATGAAAATATGTGCATTCACGTGGTAAAATATTTAAGGCTGTTATTATCTGAAAGTAGGCATTTTCTTGAATCACTTCAATTATGCATTTCTGCAAAGGTTTCCAGGCGTGAATACAAAAAACAGAGTGTGCAATTCAAACGCGGTAGAAGTGAAACCTTCAGAAAACTAAAGTAGACAAGAGTGGGGAGGCTACGAAGCACCGCACAAAGAGGAGACCGATTATACCTCATTCTCTCGCAGGCTAAATAAATTATATAGATTTAAGGGGCCTTCCATAAATTACGTTACACCTTAAGGGGGGGGGAGTAGAGAAGTGTCACAAGGGGTAAGGGGGGGGGGGGTCGTCGGCTCTGTGATGTCACATGTAAAAATCTCACTCACAAATCACAACGGTGACAAATCACAATCATCTTCAAATCACAACGGTGCTAAAGAAATTTTCACTTCAATAACACCTATCATAATGCAAGAAGCTCTAACTCAAAATGCTATATTTTGAAGGGTTTGCGGTTTGGATTTTATGATGTGTTTTATTTAATAAAAACCATTGGATTGTTTGATTTGAGTTATTTGAGATGATCGGAGCTAGTTTATAGTATAAATGGCGGGAATAAAGCGAAGTTGATACGATGCGAGGACACGACACGATCACGACTCTGGTAGAGTTGGAGTAAGCGATGACGGTAATGGCCAGAGGTGAGTGAGACGTTGGATGAAATTGGAGGAAGGTAATGAAACATAAACCCGATGTACCGAGAGATTAAGAGGAGATGTGAGGGAATAAAATACACAAATGAAGCGCAATGCAACAAGGGACTTACTGCTGGTAAAGAAATAATTTTACTATATTATGTGATAAAACAAACTTTGTATGCATAGTTTTACAATTATTCATGTATTGATACATAGCAATCAAAACTGATTTAGCGATAAGTAAGGAAGGGGTAATTTATTCACGATAATACTATGAACAAATCTTTTAAGAACAACTCACATAGGTCTCTTAGAAACCGTTGTATCTCCCTTACTGTCTCATAGTGAGAAATGTGATCTAAACAGTGTTAGAAAGAAAAACCACCACGCTTTACATTCGAATTAGAAGTTAACCGCGCAAAAATTAAAATATAAAACCAAAGTGTTCGACCACAATTCGAGAATTTTTTTTTAAAACTTAGTGAATTTTTTATTAATTATTATTATTTTATGAAACGACTAAAAAGTGAGGTAATTATAATGCTTATTTTTATTTCACCATTAAATTTATACTTTTATTTCACCATTAAATTTATACGACGAGAATGCCAGCATTCTTATAAATACCAACCAGGAATTATTAGATTCCTGGTCAAATAAAATTCTTCACGCAAAACACTTCAATTATCTCAACCAAACATATGTTGACAAATTTTCGTCAAACAAATGGTTGAGTATTGGAGAGTTGAGCGCAGAAATAGAAGGCTTTATGCTTGCTATTCAAGATAGAGTCATTAATACTAAAAATTATAGGAAGCATATCATCAAAGATGCAAATCAAATTGATGATTTATGTAGAAAATGTTTGGCTTTTCCGGAAACTATAGAACATATTATATCGGGATGTTCTGTATTAGCGCCGTCCGAGTATACATTTAGACACAATCAAGTTTTAAAAATAATTCACCAAAGTTTGGTAATTAAACATAACTTGATTGACTGCCGTAATGTACCATATTATGAATATGAACCAAATTCATTTTTAGAAAATGAATTTTATAAAATTTATTATGATACAACTATTCTGACAGACAGAAAAATTAGTCATAATAGACCCGATATAGTTTTACATGACAAAATTAAGAAAATAACTTATATCATTGATGTCGCTATTCCAAATTCTTGTAATATTCAGAAAACTGTTTCTGAAAAAATAAGGAAATATACAGATTTAGGAAATGAAATTGAAAGAATTTGGCATTCTCAGACTATAAAAATATTACCATTTGTTATTTCGGCTACTGGCATTATACCTAGCTCTCTCATTCAAAATTTAGGCGTATTAGATTTGTCAAAAAATTTGTACATAAAAATGCAAAAGTCGGTAATTTTAAATACATGTAGGATTACGAAAGATTTTTTAAATATTTATATTGAGGGATCAGTAGGATTTATCGGACCAGTTAGGATTTCATCAGAGCCGAACCCTCTGATATGAAAATATCTGGAGTCGCTGAAATATTTTCCCATTATGTTTCTGGTGGATTGACGTATTGTTCTTGTATTGTTTTGTATTTATTATACTTATATAGTGCACTTACATTGCGTTAATTTACTAGATATTCATTTGTGGAAAAGCGTGTGGAAGGGTTTACTCTTTCATTTGAGAAAGATTCAACCCGGACATAAAATCTGGAGCACCGTAATAAAAATATGTGTGCGTTATTATTTTTTTTTCGTGATGAGAAAGTAAATTGGAAAAAATACAAGATGAGACATTTTAAATACTTTTTTAAGTTTGCATTCAAAATTTCAATATGTAAAAAAATATAGGTTTATTTGGAATAAGCGTATTTCATCACCTTTCAAAAACCGTTTTTAGTTTTCGGATACATTCAGAAATATTACATTTATTCGGATTTTATTTCAAAGCGAAGGTTTTCTGACCTGACAGAATATGCCTGAGGCCTAGGGGTCAATACAAAATTAATACATTTACAAGCTGAAAATCAAACATGAAACCAAAAATAAAAAATATAATTTAACTAGTTGTTTACCACTCGGCTTCGCTCGGTTTCAACCTTCTTTTCGGAAATGTTGATTTCTTCATTTATTTTGTTATAGTTTTCCCAGCAAATCCAGACAAATGACGCCACAGCTCACCTATCTTTTCAGAAAATGTTTGGTGTATTAGACAGTTTTCTGCGTTATAATTAAGATATCAAAGGTTTATGAAAATAACGATCAATGGTTTTCAGAAGACCTGAAAAGTGAGCTTTGATAACAAATTATAAAAAACTAATCAAAGTTTTTCGAGGAATTTAAAAGACATTAAATAAGGTTTCAACAAAGCTCTGAATAACTAACGACAAAGTTATTTACGCACATTTTTAGTCAGAATCGTATCGTAATCCTATTCATAATCAGCAATATAATATAAAGAAATTGCAGTAAATAATTTTAACGTGTTGTTATTATATTTAGAAGTCTACCCCGGACTCAAGGAAAATGGGTGATATGCATGTGGAAATACCGAGACATGCAATTATTCACATACACACACGTCCAACATTAACATTAACAGTACGCAGGTAAGAATCGCCTCCCAGAGGAATATTGAGTCGAGATTTCTGACATATTTACGCGAGGTGTGCGCGCAGTGGACTTCGAACATTTAGTGATCCTCAACCTATGAAGGTTTGATAATGTTGCTAAATGATATTTTTAATGCTCCGCGACATTGTGCCTGAGAATTACAGCTTTACCGAACTTGAAGAAAAACAATTATTGTTTATCACGTCGGCTAAAGAGGAAATTTTCTGAAATAAACCGTGAGGAATGCAATTTTTTTTTTCCAAACGGAAATTTGAGTTTCAAAAGAAACTTTTACATTGTTTTCATCGGATTTTGCGATTTCGGTTTTCTAACTAATGAATTGTACTAATATAATTTGTACCTACCTATACATTAAGAGTTTTGTTTATTGGAAGGGTTTTTAATGTTTACCCTGGCAAAACCGAAAACATGTATTTTTTAATGTAAGTATATTAATTGCAAATTTCTAACTTGTAAATATTGGAACATGTCTATACGTGACTAGCTATAAGCTTTAGATGTTATACACTAGTTATAATTATAAATCTTAGTTGTAAGTAAGTTTTATATTAATATTATTATGTATTTATTTATACAGCGCGCTTGAGGTGATTTTTGACCTTCAAAACAAGAGCAAGGTTACTGTCTACTGTCTAGTTATTGAAAAACTCTGCGTATAGCCCGGGACTTAAGCTAATACGTACATAAAAAAATCACAGGTCATTTGCGCAAAAAAGTTCAGTTTATATTGGTCGTTTGAAGAAACTTACAATTATTTCGGTTTGTGTGATTTGAAAAAGGTTGAGGAGCTCTGACGCAGCCCCTATCGCATTGTTTATAGCGGTCGGAAAAAAGACTTGAGACTCACAGTGTACAGTGTACAGCCCGGCAGATATTGTTAATTGATAAGTCGGAGCTGTTAATTATAATGGTAGCTGCCAATTCTCCCCGCATTCAGACAGTACATAGTACAGGCCGAGAGCTTTACGAGCTTCGCGGCCGCCACAAGCTACAAGTTACGAGAGGACTTTATCTTGACGACTGGACGGCTACTACTTTGGAATATATTAACGTCGCGTCGGTGGAAATGAGCATCGATCTGACGACTCGGTAATATGGCTGGAGGAATTTTAATTGCGGACATAATGACTTATTATTGGCGTGCCTGCTTTATTAAAAAGGGCGTGTGATTACTTTTAGATTTACTTTTATAACAAGATCATTGAGGCATCAAGCAACAATGAAATACTCTTATTTTTATACTAACATTCTCGGGGAGACGTTCAAACAAAACTCGGTGCCTATAACCAATCTTATTATTCAACTGCAGCGGGATAACTAAATAAAATCCAAACTTTTTACACAGTAAAAACAATTAGTCTTTATTTGGAGTAGGTACAATCAATTTGGAAATAAGATTCAGTTCAATAATAGTAAAAAAAATATATAACAATAATATTATGGATACTTTAACAACAAATAACACAAAAGAAACTTCATTGTTCCTTCAACCGCTCGTTAAACCTTTTAATAAAAGGGTTACGAGTATTCACTCTGGGTTAGCTGAAGGCATTTCAGTCCTGCCACCTGATTTTTCCTTGAAGATGTGCGGGTAGTACCGGAAGGCAACTTAACTTTCTTGATCTTATATCGGTTATCTCAGCTGTGACGTCTGAACGATGGTGAAGATTCTAACCAATAGCATTTCTCGTCCCTAATTAGGAAGGGACGAAGCGATGCGGGAATGGGAAGGCAGTAAGAGAACAACACAACAGATTTTACAGGGTTACAAAACGGATTTAGTATCTAATTAGGATATTACACACCAGTTAGTAGTAGTAGTATTGCGGTGAACGCATTAGGGTTGTTATTGTTTCATCGTGTCCAACGCCTGCAGAGAATTTATTTAATCTCAGCTTAAACTTTTAAATGAAATTTCTGAATAGAATTTTGAGACTGAATTTCCTAAAAATATGATATAAAACTGTTTACTAGTAGAAATCAGATAGTCCAAAGAATTTTTACAGACATTAACTAGCCGTTTCTCTGAAGGGGTAGGTAGAGACAACAAACCGCAAAATAATTACATTTTGGCACACACTCCCTGCTTCATCCACATTCATACATCGCTTCATACTTACCCTTTTGTTATCTGGCCCTTGGCATAGCCCGACTCAAGTATTTGGTTCACTTGACAGTGCCATTGAAAGTAATGTTAAAAAAATAATAAGATAGAAATATAAGGCAAGAATAATATTTAAAAGGGTTAGAAAAAGCCTGTTTTGTAATAAAGAAACTAAATTCATGATTTCAAAGTTCTTTGAAAGTCAATACAGGAAACAATTGCAAAACAATCCCCCTTTTAAATATATAGATTTTATGGGGGAAAGCCCTTACAAACACCTACTTGTACACAAACATACCACAAGATTTAGAGAAGGAAAGGGCCTAAAAACTCCTCGAATATTAAATAAATATGGAAGCCGTACTCTTGAATATCTAATACCATCGATTTTCAATAAAATCAATAAAACCATAAAATTTGAAAAAAATGAGAGACTATGTCCTAAAATGATAAAACTATGGTTAATGAACGAAAACTCCATGTATCTTTGAATATCTTAATATAGCTGCCTACATATCTTGTTATTAGGCAAGTACATTGAAATATCTTATATATTTATAGATGTAAGTTAAATTATCTAATATTACTATGTAATCTATTCTTATGTTTCCTTAAAACTATAAATGTATTTACAAATATATTCTTAGATATTATATTAAGAATGTTTAAATTGTTAGAACCTGCAGACAAGCTGCCATATGACAGCTTTGTGGGTCTACTCAAATTTTTGTACAAAACGTCTTTTGTTGTTTAATAAATAAAAAAAACATTAACTCCACACAGGAGGCTCTGAGAAAAATAATTTCCCTCACGGCCTATGTCACCTTTGGGGATGCTTTGTAAGGAAAGGAAGGAGAAAAGTTCTGGGAAGGAAAAAGGTAAGAAAGGTGGGTGGGAATCTAGGGTTCAGTGTGTCCAGGTCATCCGCCGCCAGAACCAGACAAACCTCACCGTATGAACCCGGCACCCGTGCTAAGTGAGGTGATCTACGGCAGAGGTGTTGGCTATCCAATAAATGGTTCCTGGGGCGGCGGTACCGCCTTTCCAAATTCTTGATGGATATACGCATATTATGAATATAACCCATTTCGTCACTGATTAGCAACAAATAGGGGATTTGAAGTTTTTAGTGTTCCCCTATTGGATATAAATCATGATTCGCAGCAGAGATAGATATAGTGAGCTGCAAGAAGAATCTCGAAGTTTCATAATTTGCGAATGCCAGGAGAGCAGAGCCGCAGAACAGGTTGCCTATCAACCAGCATATTTATGTAGGTAAACCGGCGTCCTAACAAAGGGAGAGTTGTCAGGCGTGCGCACTGAGGCACTGAGCGCGGTTATTATAAGCGCTGACACCGTGTCCCGCGTCGCTGGCTATAGGGATGGAGCTATAGGGGCAGCGGGGGTGGAAGAAGGATGGACAGCGTCAATCGTAAATACCAGACGGCGAATAAAGATTTCAAAGTCGCGCCGAGCGATCGGGCAGCGGCGGGGGACGCAGCTAGACAAAGGGATGAAATAGATCACCGGCAGTATGACGATAAAGAGGACAAACAAAGGAACAAGGTACATCGTGTCATTATTTTTTTCTACTGGTTGTGAAAGACGGGCAAATGAATCAAGAGAATCATAGATGTACTAATTAAACAATTTAGCAGTACATATTTTAACAAGGTCACTGTATAACAGGTATTTTCTGTTTGTTTCTTCTTCACTGCTCTCACTAACTTTGTACTAATATGTATTATTCTTTGGTTTATTTACAAGAAATCTTTTGGTTTATTTATGTATTATATATGTACTATTTTTCTTTGGTTTATTTGGAAGAAATCTTAAAATTTTACATTTATTTCTTCTTTCTACATTGAAAAAAAAAATCATGTACGTAAAGGACACTGTGCCGTTAATTATAAATTATTAAATATTTTTTGCCTGAGCTTCAGTAATAAAGATAAAGTTATTTGGCGATGATTTTTTGATTTGTGTCTCAAAATAAATCGGTTATCTGTAAAGTAATGTTTTTATTAATTTGCCTATCAAAATGTTTCTGTCAATTTGACTGTCCTAGAACGGGAGACTACTAGTTGGACAGTCAAAGCTTCTTGTAACAAAAACAAATAAATAAATAAAAATAAATAGATGGCTTCCGTGATCGAGGGGTAAGGCTCTCGACTAGCAATCCGAAGGTCGCAAGTTCAAGTTGTGTTATTTCACAAGTAATTAATTTAAAAAATAATATGTAGTATATCCAGCCTCACAGCATACCCCATATAGGGATACCATAGCCTATAATGAATAGATGAAATGAAATGATGGCATAGTCATAAAATTACGTATCAAATTATGATTTATTGTTGACTGAGGAAAATACTTAATCTTCGTCCAAGTCTCGTTTAATAAATAAATTAAGTGGTCGTATAAAAGTACTTTTCAAGAGGCGTTTTCATTAAATAAAATCAGTTAACAGTGACACAGGTACTAGGTACCTCACTGGACCTATAATCAATCTATAAATGAACAATTGTTTTTTAAACTATACCTATAATTGTGTCTAGAACGGTAATCTGTATCTACAGGAAAGCCTCATAAGAGTAAAGAAAGCTTATTTAGTCATTGTTACATATATATATTTTTGATATACAGGTGTAATAGCACGTAGATGACGGATTTTAACCAGTGATTCCCGAACATATTTGAAGTAAAAAATGTAGATGTGTTTTTGCTGTCAGATGATATTTTTTTAAATTACAAACAATAAAAATATTCTTCAATAACACGTCGCAACTGAGCGTAACGGGTGAGATTGAAGTCTTGACAGTCAATGTGTTTGCACACCTACTGCGTAGCGGGTCGGATCGGGAAAGATTGCTTGAAGGAGATCTAACCTATACCTCTTAACACGTCGCTTTACACCGCAATGGGAGGCATAGATTCATACGTCCGTCACTCCTATACACATTGACCATCAGATACCATCCCACCCCTCATACCTCTGGGGCCCTGAGGGATTTTTGTTTCCTCAGGGCTTCTCAGAGCCACTGTAAAAAAATGTAATCTGCTTGAAGGTGCAAGAAAAACCAATTTAAAGGTTACTTTTTATAAGCGACTACATAAAATAATTCTATGTACAAAATATAATGGTTATGTTAGGTAAAGATATTGTATTTCTTATGCCTCCTGATACTCACTAGGGGTTCCTGTGCCGAGGCGGACTAAAGTTATTTAATTACGGTTTATTTGTGTTCTATGTCGTTTGATAGGGTTTTTTCATTGACCTCTTTCAGCCATATTTTTATTCTTGATTCGTATTCATTAGAATTTTTGTTAGTGTTATGTCTTGGGGAAGGATGTTATGGAGTTTTGTTGCAAAGTATGTGTAGTTTCTTTGTCCGACTATGGTTTTATAACTTTAATTATTTCACTTATAGCATCTTTACTAAGAATCACGATATAATATAATATAAATATCACGATTTTTAATGTGTTACAGAAGAATAATAACGCGTTTGCATTTTGAACAGATTCTTAATCTTTAGTAAGACATGAAGGTGTGGTATGAATGCACACAATGTTTGATGGATGCGCATTATCAATATTGTGCACATAAAGTATCCTACAGCCCTATACCTATATTATTACGCATTACAGGTCTGCGTTATAGTAGGAATTTATGGCTAAGCGGCCAGATCGTCCGAGAAACAGTTCAGCCCCAGTCGCAATAAATCACACATATTATCTCAGTGGTTCATAATGTTTTATAAATAATAACGGCAAATTGAAAATATGCATTAAAAAACCTTTACAGATTACAGATCCTAACTAAAATAACTCTAACTTTTGTTTTGTATTTCTTGGACGTTAAATATGTAACAATTTCTAGACATTTTGTTTCGAAAAGTATTATTCACAGTGTACATTTGTTACGTAAATTATTTATATGCTACAGGTTTCTACACATCCGTGTCATTCATTAAATTATCAAAATTCTAAATTAATTAAATAATAGCACCCTATAAGTCACCTTTGTTGACAATGTTTCGTTCTTATTTTGACTTTTCCCACCGTTCTCCCCCCTCCCCCTCTCAAATCACGACGCCCACAAGACTCAACTAATAAAATCTAATCCCTTCTGTACTTGAATAATTTTTACAAACACTTTTTAAAGTAAAACTTCTTTACGCACGCTTGACTTGGGGAGTAAACTGGTGAATGCGTGACAAGAGCGTTACGAAAAGTGTGAGGGCGAGGCGAACGGGAGTTGAGAGGGAGATATAAAGAGAGAGAGTTACGTTTCGTATATTACTGTAGGGGCAAGAGAGAGAGATGCGAGCACACATTTTCTTTCTCTCTTTCTCTCATAGCCAGTTACGTTTCATATATATAAGACACAGTGCAGGTCTATTGTCTGTATCACACTGTAGGAGCAAGAGAGAGAGCAGTGCGCGAGCACATTTTCTTTCTCTCTTCTTTTATAAGTTAGTGAAGTTTTACTTCAGTCGTGTGGTCTAAAGCACATTCGTTTTTTTTACGTTAACTCCGGACAGAAGTGTCTCCTCTTTGTGCGGTGTTTCGTAGGTTCCCCACTACTAGTCTATTATGGTTTCTGAAGGTTTCACTTCTCCGCGTGTGAACTGCACACTTGTGTTTTTTATGTTTATAGACCAGTGTAATAAGCGCTCCTTGATCGTAATTATTCTCGATATTATTCTTTTTTTTTAAACTAGTCCTCTATTGAAAAATCCAAGTTTTCGACATTTGTGCACCCATGCTCGCACCGCCATTTTGAAAAAAAGAAAACCGAAATCGCGCCAAAATCTAATTTTTCATAAATATCTCGTTACCAGTGCGAATTTTGGCTAAAGTGACTTAAATATTGTGTAGAACAGAAAACTTCATACAACTTTATTATTATAAGATTGCGACCCCCTTTTTTGCACTAATTGCAATGCGCTATTACATGCATGCTATGTTTTAGTTGAGAAACTGAACTCGTTAACGTGGTACTATGTGACAAAATTCCGTAGCGTAAAACTTGCAACAGGTTCACGCAACACCAGCGTTCCTCGCACACCGGTTACGGGCAACTGCATTATATTATTTTATAACTCCAGCGCTCGCTCGGAGGAATTCTTCATCCGCTAAACAATCAATAAAGTGCAAACATGTGCAGAATAGCCGCGAGCGAAGTGGAGCGTGGAATACTGGGACTGGGACTGGGGTGTGGTGCAGGCACAAGGCCAGTGATGATCAACCTTTTTAGCAGGAGGGTTAATTTATCCATTTTCAACCTTTTTGCAGGGCAGGGGAGAGAGTATCTACCTTACCTATAACAGCTCGATATCGATAAAATTCTAGTTGGTGGTGTACAAACCTAACCGTATTCCCTAAAAACGGTATTTTTTTGTAAAAATATAATTATAGAATGCAAGTAATAATAAAGCGCCTCAGGAATAAAATAAATCTCTAAAGCCAAACCAATAAATGTTGTCGATTTTTATCATTCTATTTGTAGTTTTGGACTAATTTAATAAAACGAAAACCTATAAAATGCATCAAACATAGCTCTCAACAAGAAAAGCTTTAATTTTTTTACACATGAGCAACAGCTAGTCGGCATTTTCATTAAAAAATTAAATTAGGATTTGGAGCCAAAATACTAACAAACTGAATAACAATTTTTAAATCAAAAAGTAAAGCAAATATAATTTTTAATTTACGCCCATTAAAATCACGTTTATTATCTTATTTTATATTTCAGCATAATATTTACATAATAATAATAAGATATAAAACATAATGAGTCAGGTCCGTGGATAGAAAATGAAGAACTCAATTGTTCAGACATTGAACAAATGAGTTTTTCTGATATATCGGTTGAATTGTTAGCCAAAACTATAAAAAAATACTCGTAATTGGAAAGCATAATTTTTGGATACATAATTTTTGGTATAAACGTCTGACTACTTTACATCCCCTTTTGGCAAAAAATCTTTCAAAATTTGTCAGAGAACCTCAAAATTTTCCAAATTTTCTAACTAAGGGCATTACTTATATGTTACCTAGAAGCGAAAATATTCATATTCCCTCTCAGTATAGACCCATTACATGTTTACCGACAATATATAAATTTTTAACCTCTTGCTTGACAGATTTAATATACACTCATTTAGATGAAAAAAATGTTTGATCTGAACAACAAAAAGGTTGTCGCAGGAAACATATGGGATGTAAAGAATTATTAGTTATTGATTCTGTAATTCTAAAACAGATTCAAAACCAAAAACGTAATTTACATATTTGTTATATATAGATTACCAAAAGGCTTATGATAGTGTCCCGCACTCGTGGCTGATAAAAGTTTTAAATATATACAAAATTAACCCAATTATTATAAGCTTTTTGGAAAAAATGATGGCATTTTGGAATACCGATTTGCTTTTGAATTTGAAAGATAAGAAAATTATAGTACCGGGCATTTCAATAAAAAGAGGGATTTTTCAAGGAGACTCATTGAGTCCTCTTTGGTTTTGCTTAGCATTAAATCCTCTATCTAAAATATTAATTAAAAGCAAATTTGGAATAATAATTAAAGGTAATACAAGAGAGAGAAACATAATTTCTCATTTATTATTTATGGATGATTTAAAATTATATTCGAATTCTGAACCAAATTTAGAGAAAATGATTAAAGTAGTTAAAAAAATTTCAGATGATATTTAAATGACTTTTGGTTTAGATAAATGTAGAACGATCCATATAAAGAAAGGTAAAATTGTAGATGGAGACGAGGGTATATTTAGAAATTTCAAAATTGAAAGTATGAAAGGGGATGAGGTTTATAAATATTTAGGATATCCGCAATCAAATAGATTAGATCATACTAGTATTAAAAATGATATTAGGTAAAACCATGTGACGATCGTGAGAGAAACGTGGATATCCGCAAAGAATGCAAGGCTGATGTAAGCGTGATGTGTAAGATTAAGAAAGGGACTCTCCGATGGTTTGGGCATGTAGAGCGAATGAACGAGGAAAGGAGTGTAAGGAGAATATATGATGTAAATGTGAATGGTAGAAGAAGTCGGGGACGCCCGAGGAAGACATGGCACGACCAAGTGAATCAGATACTTGAGTCGGGCCATGTGAAGAGTCGGAATAATAGAAGAGCATGTATGAGACGATGTATGAATGTGAACGAGGCAAAGAGTGTGTGCCAAGATCGAGTTGTGTGGCGGTCCGTCCTCTCTGCCTACCCCTGCGGGGAAACGGCGTGATGGTTAGTTAGTTAGGATTACATTTAAAACTAGGATCAGAAAATTTTTAAAATGCAATCTATCTGCTAAAAATTTAGTAAAGGTGATAAATACTTGGGCAATACCTCTATTAACTTACTCATTTGGCATAATTAAATGGTCTAATACAGATTTAGATAGCTTAGAACGATTAATTAGAACGACGTTAACAAAATTTCATTCCCATCATCCAAATTCAGCTATAGAACGAATTAATTTACCTAGAAATTTAGGAGGTAGAGGTATAGTCAAAATAACATCTTTAAAACATAGTCAGGTAGAAATACTAAGAAATTTTTTCCATAGGTAAACTGATAGTTCAGAAATGCACAAAATAATTTGCAAGGCAGATAGAAATATTTCGCCATTAAATTTATACGACGAGAATGCCAGCATTCTTATAAATACCAACCAGGAATTATTAGATTCCTGGTCTTCACGCAAAACACTTCAATTATCTCAACCAAACATATGTTGACAAATTTTCGTCAAACAAATGGTTGAGTATTGGAGAGTTGAGCGCAGAAATAGAAGGCTTTATGCTTGCCATTCAAGATAGAGTCATTAATACTAAAAATTATAGGAAGCATATCATCAAAGATACAAATCAAATTGATGATTTATGTAGAAAATGTTTGGCCTTTCCGGAAACTATAGAACATATTATATCGGGATGTTCTGTATTAGCGCCGTCCGAGTATACATTTAGGCACAATCAAGTTTTAAAAATAATTCACCAAAGTTTGGTAACTAAAAATAACTTGATTGACTGCCGTAATGTACCATATTATGAATATGAACCAAATTCATTTTTAGAAAATGAATTTTATAAAATTTATTATGATAAAACTATTCTAACAGACAGAACAATTAGTCATAATAGACCCGATATAGTTTTACATGACAAAATTAAAAAAATAACTTATAACATTGATGTCGCTATTCCAAATTCTTGTAATATCCAGAAAACTGTTTCTGAAAAAATAAGAAAATATACAGATTTAGGAAATGAGATTAAAAGAATTTGGCATTCTCAGACTATAAAAATATTACCATTTGTTATTTCGGCTACTGGCATTATACCTAGCTCTCTCATTCAAAATTTAGGCGTATTAAATTTGTCAAAAAATTTGTACATAAAAATGCAAAAGTCGGTCATTTTAAATACATGTAGGATTAAGAAAGATTTTTTAAATATTTATATTGAGGGATCAGTAGGATTTATCGGACCAGTTAGGATTTCATCAGAGCCGAACCCTCTGATATGAAAATATCTGGAGTCGGTGAAATATTTTCCCATTATGTTTCTGGTGGATTGACGTATTGTTCTTGTATTGTTTTGTATTTATTATACTTATATAGTGCACTTACGTTGCGTGAATTTACTAGATATTCATTTGTGGAAAAGTGTGTGGAAGGGTTTAGTCTTTCATTTGGGAAAGATTTAACCCGGACATAAAATCTGGAGCACCGTAAAAAAAATTGGATATTTTATAGAGCGCCGTTTTTGTGAAAAAGCATCTCAAGGGCGCTGTACTATTTATTCATAATTTTTAGGTTCTATCTAATTTTAATATTTACAAATGGATACAGAAACATACTTACCTGCAGGTCACTTCCGATAAACACTTTAATTAGAAAGTTTGTGCTTGGAGAAGATACGGCTTTGCACGCGGAGGACATTATATTTAAAACACTGGACATTGCATGATTTTACATTTGCTACCCCCATCACTATAAGTATTACATTTTAAAAGATTAGTGGCAAAAGTGGAGTTGATAATATCAAAATATGTATTTTAAAAGACTGGAGAATTTAGAAATCTTTAGGGCTGGAGAATGTAACTGAAATGACCTTTAAAAACGCTTACAAATAGTTATTTTTTACTTATTTTTTTTTTCTCTACATTTTTAGGTTAGTTATTTACAGTGTCGCGGGCATTGAATGTCAAGGTGAAAGAATTTGAGTTTATGGATACGACTGTCTGAAAAGGTGGGTTTTAAGTTTAGCTCTAAATTCTGCCGAGTCTGTGGTCGTTCTTAAGTCATGTGGCAGTGCATTCCAGCCTTTAGGTCCCTACACTCCGAAAGCGCGCTCACCGAACTTAGTATCTGGTGTGCGCTTTGGTTCCTTTAACAGCTGATGACGCTGCTGACCTTAGGGTTGACTGTCGAGAATTGGAATTTTCTGGAATACACAATTCCGATAAGTATGCCGGAGCCATTCCGTTAAGGGGCTTAAATACCATCCAGCAGAGCTTGAACTGGATTCTTTCAGGACATTTGAGCCAGATTTTTGAGATGCTCTGAAATATGGGAATATTTAGATACGCCGGTGATAAGTCTTGCCGCAGCGTTGAAAACGGATTGTAATTTGTTGATTTGATATTTTGGAAGACTTGCATATATTCCGTTGCAATAATCTAAACGTGAAACAACATACGAATTGACTAGAAATTAGTTCGCTTCTGTTGGTAGATTTATCCTTTGCTGCTTTAATTTGCCTTAATTGAAAGAACCCCGTGCTTACGGTTCTGTTCACTTGAGTTTTAAGGGAAAAATCAGCGTCCAGATTGACACCCAGTAGTTTTATACACGTCTTTGGAGTGATGTCGCTTCCTGAAATGGTTATTGGGGAGTTATCAATGTTATGCTGACGTCTGCTTGTGGCGGTCCAGAGAAACTCAGTGTTTGACGGATTTAGTTTCAATCTATTTGAGGTCATCCAGCGGGTAATTGCTTCTAGACACTCAATTGTGAGAGTTTTTAGACTGTCTACGTCCTCTGGTAAGCAGTAAAAGTAAACTTGTTGGTCATCAGCGTAGCAGTGAGATAGAAGGCCAAATGATTAGATTATTTTAGCGACATCATTTGTGAAGAGGATGAAAAGAAGTGGGCCCAGAACAGACCCCTGGGGTACTCCAGATGAAAGGGTTGCATATTTTGATTGGTTTTTCCCTACCTTTACGGCTTGTAAACGGTTGCCCAGGTACGATGTTAGCCAGGTTTTAACGCCGCCGTTTAAACCAAAGGATTCTTCTAATCGTTTAATAAGAAAATCATAGTCGATCGTGTCAAAAGCGGCACTCATGTCCAAGACTGAAAGGAGTGCCAATTTTCCCGACTCGATAGCAAGAGTTATGTCTGACAAAACACGTAGTAATCCAGTTTCCGTTGAATGAAACCTTCTATATGCAGATTGGTATTTAGTCAGCGATTATGAGTATAGTAAAATTATATTTCTTTAATATTATCACTAATTCACAAATAATTGCCCAAGTTGTCTCTAGCAACATCATGAAACATTTAATGGCCTATATACAACTTAAAACAGAAATAGCAGAAATCCATCCTAGATATTTGCTATACCTTTTGATAAAAAAGTAATTCATCAGTTTGATAGATTATAATAAAACAAATAGGTCGGGTATTTCGGCCTCACATCCAAATTTGTATGGAAAAGATTCTCTTGTCGAACTATAAATTTTGTCTAAGAATATGTAAGAAAAATCTTATTATTTTTTACAGCCGATTCAAAACTTTGAAAAACGACTCTTTTGCGAAAAAGCTGAAACCTTTGAATATTCTTTACCGCAATTTTTTTGCAATTTTATTTAGCCAAGAGGGAAGTAGGAAAAGGCTCGCGGGTCACGAGTTGCTCATAAATGCACAAGACGTAGGCACCTAGACCTAGTGCAACGGGGTAGAGATGTAAGTGACTGTGTGACGATGTGAAGGCTGCTTATTATAAAAAGATTTCTTTGCACGAATAATGTGTTTCAAATACGATTTGGACTTCTGTAAATAAAATAATAATTGAAGAGAATACTAGAAAACCGTATTTGTGATATTACGACGGACACTTTTTACTAGCGGAGTGTAGTAATTTTTTCCACAATTTTCCCGATTTGAAAATTGTGGAGGAACAACTGAAAGTTCATTTAGTTTTCTTACACATGGTGAACCCAACAGACCATGGTGAAGTAAGCATTGCTTACGAAGCATGTTGGATTTTAAACGATAACAGTGTTTTTTTTTAAGTTTTCTTTATTCATTGAATTTTTTATTATACATAAATTGGGGATTATTCGACCACCATGTTATGCACATGTCCGTGTTGTAGTGGTCGATTTTCTATAGTACATTAACATATGAAATATAAAGAATGTGAGAGAATATTAAGAAAATATATACATACAATAATATAATACTAAAGAATGCAAAAGAATATAAAATAATTAAAATTACTATAGAGTAATATAAAAGAGTTAGGAAGAATATAAAATAATATGAAAAGTATAAAACACAGAAATCATATAATGAAATGGTTATTATTAGGTATGTAATTATAAAATATATAAAATAAGAGTAAGTACTACATGGTAAGCATATGAGAAAGGATTTTTATTATGTTGAAAATCTAATGTGCGTGGTTATATTGGTAGGTACATTATTTTACAAAAACTTTTGTACAAATAAATGTTAGGTTTAAAAATAAAAAATAAATGAAGTAATGTGACATACTATATTATACAAATGACAGTAATAGAAGCGGTTTAGGCAAATGTTGACCTTTATAATAAAATTAGACATCTATCCCTGTTTTAGCAGAAAATGTTAAGTTAAGTTAAATTAAGTCAGGTTAAGTTAAGCCAATTAAGTTAAGTTAATTTAAGTATCAAGTTGACTCAATTTAGGTGTCGGGCATTCTTTAAAATAGTTCCTTCCCTTTATAATTAATTAGTTCTGAACACTTGTGATATATCGATCGCCAGTTTTCGATTTCCTGCTATCAATACTTAGCGAATTGAACATTTTGGGTGCAATGTAAGAGAACTGGCGTTCTGCGAAGGATGTTTTTTATTGGAGGAATTATGCATTTTAGTTGGGATGAGTACCGGGTGTGAATTTTTTCATCAAATCCTTTTTCCATATGTATATGAGAATCGTCTTTATGTATAATGGTCGAATATCTAATATTAAGTATTTATCAATTGTGAACGAAAATGGTGCCACAAAGTAATTTTGCTGTTTTTGAAAATATAATATCGATTGTTTTTTGGTAAAACTCTGAAAACAACAGGAATGTTACTTTTCAGTAGTTTCCACGTGGAATAGTCGTCGAAGTAAAACATGGTAAAATAATGTTCGACGATTTTTAATACTAATTTTCACAGATAAAATTATTCAACCCTCAAATCTTTCACAATTATAAATAGAATTGCCATATTTTACATCAAAATTTTCAAAACCAAATAACCACTTATAACATATAAACTTCAAGATTTGTTATTAGTTTTACGGAAGTCGATATATTACGCATACGCATGTAATAATATGCAGTTTCATTATGGAACTTATGTTAGTTATAACGCTTTCTATTTAATTCCGATCAGTGTACTTAAATCGGTAAGTTGCCTTCGTGCAGAAGATAAAGCTTTGTTGACGAGCTTACAGCTTACCAATAAAGTTCTGATCTTGCTTCCCTCGAGCACTGCACAGTGCACAGTGCACACTCACATCGTTTAACCAACACTAGTGATCTAAATCACGCTGGTACATATTATAATAATATTGTGCAAGACAAGTAGAGTAGAGTCAGTAGACAATGTCGAGCCCCACGCACGCGGCACGGTATCGTACTTACGCATTGCAGACAGTTAGTCACTCCTATCTCGACCAGCAGTACCAGCACTGACCTTGGTCTCGCTGAGACCTTGGGCGGAGCGTCGGCGCCCCGTAACGACTTGACACCACTGCCTAGTACATACTACCTTACACTCTTACACACTGTATTCAATTCACTCAATATCTACACACCCGGGCCCGAGAGCCTATTCGTGAACACATCCCACTATTTCCAGCCACTCTTCATCAGTGTTAACCCGACCGAAGACAGAGGGATTTCTGGGAGAAAGTGTACAATTGGAAATTGCTAAAATGCGGATAAAATTGGGAAAAAAGAAACAATTTGAAGAAATTATTACATTGCCATTGGGTTGTGCATAGATATTAAACCTTCAAGTTAATTTGTTCACTTTTCGGAACATCTTATATAGGTCTCATAGAAATCGTTGTGTCTCCCTGCGTTTGTGAAATTATCCAATTTGGTTTTTTTTTTTTTTTTTTAATTACAGAAAATAGGTTTTTTTTTCTTGTTTACATTACACCTGCAAAGCTACTGCAAGTAGCTTGTCGGCAGGAAAATAGTGTGGACAAAAACATAGTACAGTATAAAATGTGTTACAATAGAAGAAAAAAATATTGCAATTTAATAAAATACGAGTACATAATAGATAAACAATAATAGATAATAATAGATAGTATAAATAGGTATAAAAAAAATAAAAATATGAAGACAAAGTCTAAAAAAAATTTAAAATGCACGAGGAGTCAGTTAATACAGAAAATCTGATTCCAACAGCCATGAAATAGTGCAAATTTAGGTGTCGAGAAACATTTTTTCAAATCATATGGCAGCATATCAAATATAAGTGGTACAATGTATTCAAAAGTTCGCTGGCCATGTTTATTAGAAAACCTAGGTACTATCATACCTTTATTTTGTGTAAGCCTAGTATTGTGCACGTGATCCACCATTGTTTTGTATGGGCTATCTAGGATATGTTGCATACAGATTTTATGCCAAATTTGAAGACGAAACTGAGAACATCTGTACCCCAAAAAAGATATCAAAAATGTCGTTTAACCCCTGGCGTTTATTTTCCGGTAATTATATCAAAATCTAGAGAGCCATTGTCTCGGTTGTCCGTGGAATTTCACGCCACCATTTTTCGTAAAGTTTGTTTCATAATGTTTGAGCACAATGGTAATCTGACGGCTCCACGGACGCGTGATAAATGTATTATTTTATAGGGAGCTTTTGCGCCACCATTTCCACTGTCAAGTCGTCCGCTTTACCGACTTTAACGAGACAAGTAAAGGCTATGCGGCTACTAAACCTACTGCTTGAATCGCGTGTCATATTTATATTGTTGACTAATATTTGCCAAACTAAATTTCATATTTATTAAAATATATTTATTATCCAATAAAGCTCTTCCTTGAAAGATTACCTCATGGTAATAAGGTAATCTTTCATTTTCATTATAATTTTTTATATTATTTTTATACTAATCGCTCATTTTCATTGCTTGGCTTTTCACTATTTTCCTCATTTTTAATATCTTCGCTAACTAACTAACCTAACCATCACGCCCGCAGGGACAGACGGAGGATGGACATCCAAACAACTCGGTCTTGGGGTCATCCATTAATTACTTGAGCAGTTTTTCTTCCAACCTAGACCCCCCCCTCCCCCTCGGTGAGATAAATTTGGGCCAATTCGTATTTTTTTCAAGTAACGTGAGATTTTGATTGACCCCCCCCCGTGTGTGCTCACGTAATTAATTGATGCACTCTTTGCCTCATTCACATTCATACATCGTATCATAGATACTCTTCTACTATTCTGACTCTTGACATGGCACGACTCAAGTATCTGATTCACTTGATCGTGCTACGTGCCACGTCTTCCTCGGGCGTCTCCGACTTCTACCATTCACATTTGCGTCATATATTCTCCTTATACTCTTTTCATCGTTCATAGTAGATTGAATGCTGTAGAATTGAGATTCCTGAGGCGTAAGTGTGATAAATGGTTAAATAATATATGCTCCTGTGTGAGAAATGTGATGATCTGCAAATAATGCAAATCTGATGTACGTGTAATTAATGAGTTTTAGAAAAGGACGTTCAGGTGGTTTGGGCATGTAGAGCGAATACGAAAAAAGGAGTGCATTTTTTTACATTAACTCCACACAGGAGGCCCTGAGGAAAACGATTCCCCTCGGGGCCAATGTCATCTTTGGAGATGTTGTGTGGAGAGTCTTTTTAGGAAATGAAGGAAAGGAAGTTCTGGGAAGGAAAAGGGTATTAGGGGTGGGTAGGAATCAGGAGGTCGGTGTGTCCAGGAGTGACGGACGTAAGAATGCATCTTTCCCACTGCGGTGCAAGTGTACGGCTGGAGAATTCTGGAGTGCATTTACAATAAAAGTATTATTTTTTCCTTTATCCGTCAATCAGAATAGATTAGGATTGGCATCAGAACGCCACTACTGTAGGTTGCTAGCCTAGTTTCCTTTTACAACTTTTTTTATAAATTACTACTGTATTTGGTTCTCCACTTATTCACCCTTCACGCTTCTGCCCATTTACATTCAACATAATATTTGTATTTACAACATAAAAAACGCACATTAAAAATGGTACGAAGGAGTCCATTTTTCCATAAGCATCAGAAAGTTTGAAATGGAATTAAACAGATTTTCATAAATTTTTCTGTTTTTGTGAAAACATGGGTTTGTAATGCTTATTATTATATGGCATATGACTTTTTTAGTTCTCCTGAAGTAAAAAAAAAATTGTGATTTTTTCTCTTTATGACTGTTACTTCTTATGTACCTATATATGTTACTTCTTTAGTATCTATTAATATGACAGGTTTCAATTTCGTGCCGTTCGTTTTCATTAGTGAAGAATTCAATATAATCCATAATTTAGTAAGGCCATAATGAATGTTCCATTTTATAGAGGAGTCGTGTCTGAGGCAGACGCGCGGATTTCGCTCCAACATTTATCTAGCTGTAAGGATACGAGAAGTACAAATAAGGAATCGGTTCAATAAACACCACACAGCCGCGCCAACACTCCGCCGGAGATATGGACAGGGACAGGGGTAGATCGGCAACCAACCGCAGACGTGAAGGAAAATTATAACATTTATCATGAAATTATCACAATAAATATATATTATATAGTATTGTTTGGTTTTTCAAAAAACTCACTTTTCGCTTGACGGGAAAATCGACCGCACCGCCCCTCGCGTTTCACCAACCTCAAGGTTCACTTTGGCTTGGCGACGCAAAAACGCCGCTGGCACGCCAAAACGACCTCTCCGGTCCTCGAGTTTCGCACACCTCAAGGTTCAATTTTGTTCGAAGGAAATTGTCCCAACGGCTGACACGCGAGAATGGACATTAGCGCTCGCTATTTTGGAACGCTTCAAAGTTCACAATCCTTCGAAGAGTCGATTATTTTCCAGCCACTAGCAGTTGTTTTTTTTTTTGATAGGGGAAACATTTCAATATGTTTGCCAAAACTTTACGGGAGACATCTAGCGGTGCGGAATACAAGTATGGATTATTCACATAAGAAAAAATCAAATATCTATCGAATACTTTTGTAGTTCTATTTTCATCCGTTCGAAATGGCAGCTTCGTCTGAATTTAAATAAATACGCTCGCTTCACGATTTTCTTGAAAAAGGAGGAATCAACATAACGACAGTATTCGTATAATGTTGCTATATGCTTGGTTTTGGAATGCCTAATTTTGGAATGTTGTTTTTTAATATTCAGAATGTTTCTTACTAAAATTTTTAAGTTTGTCAATAAATAATATAGATACATTAAAATATAGTGAATATTTAACTGCTGTAACTATATCTACACTAAATAGAAAAAATACATTATTGTAGAATTTCTTTTATCTCATTTCATGGATATTGTTTGTTCTTTTTTTTTCAACTAATTTATTATTTCATATTATTATTTGAAATATATAATATTTAATAATATTTTAATTAATAATATCTTAAATATATAATATTTTAAATGAAGTTCTACATACTTTACGCTTGACAAAAGCGAAAAAATATGTAAAAAAAAAAATTTTAGGGTGTTTAGTTGTTATTTTTTCAAAAAAATAATTTTTTAATGCTATTCACAGGTATATTTTAAAATTTTGTTTTTAAATAAAGCATTAAAGTTGATTTATTAAGATATCTTTGTTCTCAATAAAAAAAATTTTTACGAAAACCATGTTTTTTCTTTGTAAGCATTAACATTTTTTACCCTTGAAACATGTTTTTTTGAGATATGGCATTACTAAACTTCATATTCAAAATGACAACTTTTTATAATTTTTTTATGGATTGGTTTGGTATTAGTTTTAGTTCATTACATAAATAAACCAGTCAGTTCATTAGTTCATTTATTATTTGTTTATTCATGACTGTGATTTTAAATACGATTTTGCGGATTAAAATAGGTATGATAATAATATAATACTAATATATTACTTCATTATAAAATTTATGTAACTTTTCTTTGCCCATTAGCTTTAAAAATTGTCACGAAACGCGTTATTTTAGAAATAAATATAACCTAAATCTTCCTCTGAAGGAATAAAATGCCGCAATGATACAATTTATACTGGTGGGTGGTTTGCTATATTTATGTTATACTGTAAAATGCCTGATGGGGACATTTAATAAGCTGAACTTTGTTATTTTTGACGAAATTGACGCGCCGTGTTGACAGGATTACAAATGCGCAGGTGAGATCACTTTTCAACCTTTATACAGTTATTATCCGAGTTAGATAATACACATAAAATATAATTATCCTATTATTATTATAACATAACATTGAATTACCATTTTTTACAGGTTTTTGAGGAGCTGGACATTGACTACAGTGTATTATTAAATGCCAGGTGACGGCTGGCGTTGTCAAAATTATTGATGAAATCTAAAATATACTCAAATCAACGAAGGACAACAAGGTGAAAATACAATTGAAACAAAGATTAAATTAATGCAATATGCTTTCTTAATTTTTCCTGTCTGTAGAAAAAAACCTGTGTTCCCATTATTGAAATGTTCCTTATTTGATGAATAGTTTCAAATTTTTTCCACAAATTATAGAAAACTCACAGAAAAATATATCATTCTAATGCAATGGCTACAACGAGCGAAGTGCAAATATTCAAATTCTATGAAATATAAAACTAATCTTATAAAATATTATTGATTACAGCACGTTAGTTCACGCATTTCTTCGTAGCCTGGGTGTATGTCATGGACATAAACAGTAAGCTGGAGGAACGACATTTGAGATGGTATGGGCACGTAAGACGGAGATCATCAGACCACACAGTGAAGCAGGCAATGTCTATGTAGCTTCATCGACAGTCATCCAGAGAAAGACCAAAGAACTCCTAGATGACTCAATGCAGAAACACATGGATGAAGGCGATACTCCGAACCGAAGAAACTATAATTTGAGAACAAGAAGAACCGACCCCGTGTATTATTAAATGCCAGGTGACGGCTGGCGTTGTCAAAGTTATTGATTTAATCTAAAATATACTCACATCAACGAAGGACAACAAGGTGAAAATACAATTCTGTACCTCAGAAGAAAAAGGTCGGTTGTCACATTTTTGAAATTGTTCAGGAGAGAGGAAATAGTAAAATAATTAGTCTATTGGTTATCTCTTGATGGTTAAATTTATGTAATTTTTTTCCTGTTTTTTTTAATTTGTCTTAAGGCACATATTAATATTATGGTTTTTAACGTTTTTAGCGGACATCCGACCTTATAGCATTAGAAAATAAAAATACTCAAAATACACCAGACCTTTTATGTTGACCTAACTTTGTTTTCCGTTGTCGTAGGACAACATTCTTTATACCTGTGTGTAGATACTGAAATAACTAAAAAGGCCTCATACATAACTCATTTTCACAAATACTGGACAACCGACCTTTTTCTTCTGAGTTACAGAATTGAAACTTATCATTTATGATAAAATTAATGCAATATGCTTTCTTAATTTTTCCTGTCTGTAGAAAAAAACCTGTGTTCCCATTATTGAAATGTTCCTTATTTGATGAATAGTTTCAAATTTTTTCCACAAATTATAGAAAACTCGCAGAAAAATATATCATTCTAATGCAATGGCTACAACGAGCGAAGTGCAAATATTCAAATTCTATGAAATATAAAACTAATCTTATAAAATATTATTGATTACAGCACGTTAGTTCATTTACACATTCGTCGTAGCCTGGGTGTATGTCATGGACATAAACAGTAAGCTGGAGGAACGACATTTGAGATGGTATGGGCACGTAAGACGGAGATCATCAGACCACACAGTGAAGCAGGCAATGTCTATGCAGCTTCATTGGCAGTCATCCAGAGAAAGACCAAAGAACTCCTAGATGACTCAATGCTTAAAGAAACACATGGATGAAGGCGATACTCCGAACCGAAGAAACTATAATTTGAGAACGAGAAGAACCGACCCCGTGTATTATTAAATGCCAGGTGACGGCTGGCGTTGTCAAAATTATTGATGAAATCTAAAATATACTCAAATCAACGAAGGACAACAAGGTGAAAATACAATTGAAACTTAAAGATTAAATTAATGCAATATGCTTTCTTAATTTTTCCTGTCTGTAGAAAAAAACCTGTGTTCCCATTATTGAAATGTTCCTTATTTGATGAATAGTTTCAAATTTTTTCCACAAATTATAGAAAACTCGCAGAAAAATATATCATTCTAATGCAATGGCTACAACGAGCGAAGTGCAAATATTCAAATTCTATGAAATATAAAACTAATCTTATAAAATATTATTGATTACAGCACGTTAGTTCATTTACGCATTCGTCGTAGCCTGGGTGTATGTCATGGACATAAACAGTAAGCTGGAGGAACGACATTTGAGATGGTATGGGCACGTAAGACGGAGATCATCAGACCACACAGTGAAGCAGGCAATGTCTATGCAGATTCATCGACAGTCATCCAGAGAAAGACCAAAGAACTCCTAGATGACTCAATGCTTAAAGAAACGCACTCAGAACCGAAGAAACTCTAATTTGAGAACGAGAAGAACCGACCCCAACAGCCTACCTAGGCAATGAGTTGGGACAGCGCCAGAAAAAAGAAGAAAGAAAGATTGATTACAGAAATCACCTACTTTGTCTACTGGAAAAGGATGTCAAAATTATCTCCGCACAAGGCGCTCTTTGAGTTATAACAAATCATGATTTGTCATAACCCAAAGGATCAGCTGTGATAAGAAATCATGATTTTGAATAGGTTGAAATGTAATATAATGAAACTTTTCTAATATTATTTTAAATAAATAAATAAGGTATAGTATTTTGCAATTCATCTTATAAGAAGGGTATATTCTGGTTCCTTGCTATTAAAAGGATAACTGGGGAGATAGTACTTATAAAAAACAATGGTACATAGTCACAGCACACGTTTCACAGAAAAAAGGTCTGAAAATACCTAAAATAGCAAATAAATGTATGGAAACTGAACACTGGAGAATTTTGTGCCAGTGATTTTGAATAATATCAAAAATAACTTTGCTTTTGAGTAAAATAAGAGTTTAAGTATGATAATTTTAAAGATGTGGCTAATGAATGAAAAATCTATATGGAGGCACTGCCGAAAACCAGCTGCATTCCAGGAGAAATCCTTAATTGTAGCTGAGCAGTGACCTTTTTTAGATGGTTTGGGCTCACCCGAGGAAAACATAGAACGATTAAGTGAATCAGATGCTTGGGCCATGTCAAGAATCAAAATAATAAGAAAACATGTGTGAATGTGAATGAATGTTTGCCAAGACTGAGTTATTTGGTAATAGTTAGTTAGTTGTTTCTCAACTCACCCGCATGTGTTTACCAAATTTAAGCAGTTACAAGTTAGAATTGTGGTTCTTTATTCTCCTCACTGTGTGCCTTATGTTTTTAATATTATTAAAGTAATTAAAATTTTAATAAATATAATAGTGCAGTGTTTTGTTTACAAAACCTATGTATCAATACCTCGCTTAACAATTCTGCATTGACATCTTCAATGTTACAAAGAGTTCAGCAACTATCTTTTGATATACGCCACAACATAGTAAAACTACGGAAACTGCCCCCATGTACTTTTTAATTTTGTAATCTTCTCCATAATATATTAGTGTATAACTATTTTATGGAAAACATGAAAAAATAAATAAATATTTATTTGCAGAATGTAGGTACATTGTATTTTTTTGTATTACAGTACATTATGCACCTGACACACACAGCTATAAAAGCACAAGCAAATATTTGTTGAACCGCGATTGAGTATGTGTTGTATCGTCAGACGACGCTATCAAATATTTCTTCCTATGGTAGGAGAAGGGGTCTGATGAATTAGGGAGCACCACGAAATACCATTTCTTTGTACTGAATCTATTAACTAGACAACTGTCATCTGCACGTTTAGGCAGCTCCGTCATTAAAATGAGCCCCTCCTGTTTTTTGGAGGAGAGGAGGTAGCACAACTTTTCACATATCACATCAGGAGCGGTTACGACATAAGATATGTTTTGTCTATGGTTGATTTGCGCATAAACTGCTTAGATGTGACAGATCCGAAGGGATTGTATGGAGAGCATTATTTAGCATGCGATGATCTTTTATATTTTATTGCTGTGTGTGGCAGGGGTCTTAAGTATATGTAGAAGTACCATTAAAGTTATAATTTGTATTGAATGCTGGACTATGTACAACTCCTACTCAAAGCAACTCGAACCAGCAGAAATGCGAATGCTTAGATGGTCGGCAGGAGTATCACTAAAAGATAAGATTAAAAGTTAACGCATTCGTGTTAGTTTAGGTGTCACGGACATAAACAGTAAGCTGGAGGAACAACAGTTTAGATGGTATGGGCACATAAGACGGAGACCATCAGACCACACAGTGAAGCAGGCAATGTCTATGGAGCTTCATCGACAGTCATCCAAAGGAAGACCAAAGAAATCCTGGATGACTCAATGCTCCAAAATACTTGGGAGAAACGGCCTGGATGAAGGCGATACTCAGAACCGTAGAAGCTACAACCTGAGCCGACCCCAGCAGCCTATCTAGGCAATGAGTTGGGAAAGCGCAAGGAAGAAGAAGAAAGTTATAATTTGTATTAAATGTTTTATTTACCTAAAAAGAAATTTATACTATTACATATTTCATATCAATAATTATTCTTTATTCATAAACATATATTTTTTCAGGTAGACAGTTTTTCGACTGCCACACTAGGCACATGCCCGTATTATAGTAGTAGTAATAACATTAATATAATAAAAACAAGCTTAAATTGTTTTGGCCGGCCATTTTGTGCATCGTCCGATTAGTATGACAAAGTATCGCTGGCCCCTTGAGGGTCATTATATCTGGATTCTACTGTATCATCCATTGCAAAAAGTTCATTAAATAAATTCCCAGGAATTCTTTTACAAATCTTTATCCGTAAAACAAGAAGAAAATTGTTATTAATTTAATAGAACAGTTCATCAATACCAATATTGAAACATCAGAAGTCCTAGCATGGGGCATAGATAAGGGTTGATAGGATAACTTTCAGTAACTTCTCATCGTTCTCTAGGACAAATGCAGATCACTAACATACAAACAATAGTTGACGTAGAATATATTAAGAGTAGTTGACCAGCCAGCAGCCGAGAATTCAAATTTCGTCGAAAGATGTTCTTATGATCGTACAGTGCGGTTCCGATGAGAAAGATTAATTATTCTTCGTACTAGATATCTTTTGTGGGATCGTTATTTGATAATGAACGTGATCTCCTGTCAGATTTGTGTGGTTTTTATGGCTGTTATTTGGTTTTTCTTTGTACAACGTACATTAAATGGATAAATAATTGTGCATACTTGCAAGAATTCATGTTTAAAACGATTTAAACTAAAATATGTACAAAAAGATCACGTCCGTTATCTAATAATGATCCCACAAAAGATATAGAATCGCTCGACTGGAAGTACCTAATTTGTAACTGAGCAAAAGAATTTAATAATATTTTCCTTGGATGAAACTTCAATTGCAAATTAGACATACAAATATAATATAATTATTATATTCGGTAAATATGCATTTAGTCCACCTCACGGATAATACAGAACGTTCGTGTTGTCGAAGTTTGATTCACGGATAATAAGGAATATTCCATTTTTATGTTAAGGTTAAACTACGAAAGCTGCATGTCATCATATCGTTTTTTTCTTCATATATTTAATTAAACACCCGCTCTTCGCATCATCCACGTTCATACATCAAATCGCATAGTTTTAGAACCCGTTAGTTGCTTTGCAATGGGCAAAACCATTCATCCGATCGCAATAAAAATTTGGGGATTTGATGTGCGCATGCTCGCGATGGTTTCTGTATACAATAGTGAGCTCTGGCATCATGAAATAACGCATTGATAAACCGTTCATCCGATTGCGATGAAACTTTGGGGATTTGATGTGTTCACGTCTACAATGGTGTTTATATACTAACGTATGGCAGGTTTTTGCTTCTAGGCCCTGCGGGCGGCTTTATACATAGTTGTATGTTTAATCGCTAAGCGTTGCTAAACCATTCATCTGATTGCGATGAAAATTTGAGGATTTGATGTGTGCATGCCCACGACGGTTTCTGTATACAAAAGTGAGCTCTGACATCATGAAATTACGCATTACTAAGCCGTTCATCCGATTGCGATGAAACTTTGGGGATTTGATGTGTTCACGTCTACAATGGTGTTTATATACTAACGTATGGCAGGTTTTTGCTTCTAGGCCCTGCGGGCGGCTTTATACATAGTTGTATGTTTAATCGCTAAGCGTTGCTAAACCATTCATCTGATTGCGATGAAAATTTGAGGATTTGATGTGTGCATGCCCACGACGGTTTCTGTATACAAAAGTGAGCTCTGACATCATGAAATTACGCATTACTAAGCCGTTCATCTATTGGGATGAAACTTTGGGGATTTGATGTGTGCATGCCTATAATGGTGTCTTCATACTAACGTACGGCAGGTTTTTGCTGCTAGGTCCTGCGGGCGGCTTTATACATAATTGTGTGTTTAACCGCTAAGCGTTGCTAAACCATTCATCCGATTGCGATAAAAAAATTGTAGATTTGATGTGTGCATGCCCACGACGGATTTTGTATACAAAAGTGAGCTCTGGCATCATGAAATTACGCATTGCTTAACCGTTCATCCGATTGCGATGAAACTTTGAAGATTTGATGTGTGCATGCCTACAATGGTGTCTATATACTAACGTATAGGAGGTTTTTGCTGCTAGGCCCTGTGGGTGGCTTTATATATATTTGTATGTTTAACCGTAGGTACCTACCCGCTTACTATGAAATTTTTTTTTTCTGTTAGTAAGTAAGTCAAGTTAGTTTTAACCCGTTTATTGCATTTGCAATAGGCATAAGCTAGTTATATAGTATTGTTTGGTTTTTCAAAAAACTCACTTTTTCCTTGATGCGAAAATCGACCTCACCGCCCCTCGCGTTTCACCAACCTCAAGGTTCTCTTTGGCTCGAAGTCTAGAATTGTCCCTTCGGCTGACACGCGAGAATGGACATTAGCGCTCGCTATTTTGGAACGCTTCAAAGTTCACAATCCTTCGAAGAGTCGATTATTTTCCAGCCACTAGCTTTTGTTTCTTTTTTGTTAGGGGAAACATTTTTCATCGTTATCAATATGTTTGCCAAAACTTTACGGGAGACTTCTAGCGGTGCGGAATACAAGATGGATTATTCACATTAGAAAAAATCAAATGTCTATCGAATACTGTTGTAGTTCTATTTTCATCCGTTCGAAATGGCAGCTTCGTCTGAATTTAAATAAATACGCTAGCTTCACGATTTTCACAAAAAAAATAGACTAGACAGGAAACTCACATAAAATTGAACTGATACATTTTAAGAGCGAAAAATAATATAAATTTGCGGCGAAAACTGGAACTACTCATAAAATCACTCAATTCGGCTAGGTTATATTTTCCGCCGACAGGTTCGCCCCTTTAAAAACGTCGGATCGAGAAGGGAAGTAAAAAAAAGTTAGTTTCCCATACAAAACTGATTTTGCTAGGAATTTATTCTAATTAATTAAACGGCTTCGAGAAAGTTCTTGGGAAAAATTGACATTTTATAGGGGCAATACGGAATTAAAGATTGCGTTAAAAGTACACCTTCCGGCGGAGATGTTTTTTAATAAACATAAACAATACAAGTTTTAGAAACTTTTAAAACCAAAACATGTTTTGCTCCCCCTTGAAAATGTTTCACAATATTGCATTCAAATTCGACATTTTTCTGACATTTGCGAAAAATTCACTTTCATCGATAAATGCAAATCGTTTGCAGCCTGTAAAATCGGCTGCTATATTAAAATTTTATAATTTTTCTCGAACTTTGCAACACTGAAGATGGAGTCGTGATGGCGTTAAAATCCACTACCACCTTAAAAAAAAGCAGACCCAGCCCTAATAGGTTTTGTATGAAGAATTTTTTTTTTTAATGGCGGATTTCAATTTGTGTGATTCGGCAGGGCCTTAATTTAAGCAGGAATTGTGCAAATTTGTGCATCGGTCTTGCCTGTTTAAAAAATATAATTATGGAATATTATCTGTCTGTGTATGATATATTAGGTAAGTACCTAATACAAAAGCGCTAGATTTACCCGCGCTTCAACAGCAAATTGAAATGTCAAAAGAAAACGGATCTCTCAGCGGTTTGGGTTGTTGTTTTTCGGGAAACGGCATTGCGGCCGGAAAAACGATTCCGGCTTGAATGTTTTTGAAAAATTCGGTACCCGAAAACATTTCGCGTCTTTTGATACCAATATGAGGTGTCTGTCCCATGTAAAAAAGTTCAGGGTCGCCGAAAAACCTATAAAATTTTCCAAAAAAAACAAGAAAATTGGTGTCCATAGATTCACTTCAGTAGGGTGGATATTTACCGGCCAGTACATTGAAATGTTATTAATTCAGGGTAGGTACCTACTTATCTCGGTAGTATTGAAAATATGATGAGAAAAGCAAAAACATTGCCGGAATTTTGTAAGGAAATGCGCCGGTACCTGCCGGAATGGGTAGTTGGACAATTATTTAGGTTTTTGATGCAATTTAATTTACTAAGGTAATGTTGTTTCACCGATACTGAATAATTTAACAATTTTTTAAAGTTTATTTTCACTTTCTGTGTAAGTTCTGTTTTTTTATCAGTAAATGCCAGTTGCATCATTAAACTGAAATAATTACAGAACTTGAATAGAATTCGAACCGAACTTTTACAGAACGTTAAAATTGACTTGAAAAATTGAAGAATTTTTAATTTCGTTAAACAACCCAGCCTAAATATGAGTTCTTTTTTACGTATGTATGCAAGTACCTATACTCAGAATATAAGTAGGTTCCTACCTGCACACAAACACTCGATATCATCCGACGATATTGCATAAGTATTAGTTTTCTAATTTTACAATGAAATTACTCAAAGTTGAACGGGATATTTTTTAAGTATTAAATTAATATAGCGCTTATTTTTAAGCAGTTAAACTACTGGTGAGTTCTGTAATTATAAAATTTGTATGAAAATGTACGTACGCTCATAACTTCTGAAGGACTGCAACAAATTGAAAAATTCTTTTTTTGTTGTGTTCGTTATTGTTAGTTCAAGGTTTGTATAAAACTACTGGTGAGTTCTGGCTTGACGAAATTTGTAAAAAAAAGTTGAATAGGTGGCGCGCGAGCTGTTTGAAAACTTAATGTACCGAGAATTAGTGAATGTAATGAGGCAGGGGGGTGGAAACAGGAAGGGGGAACCTGGGAGGGGGGAGGGGAACTCGGGAGGGGGTTTACGAGACGGAGAAGCGTAGGAGTGAAGTGGGGGAAAGGGGAAGCGGACGCTGGTGAGGAAAATGGGGGGGGGGGAAGGGGATTGGAACAAATGAGAAAAGACACGCAGGTAGAAACATTTTCTTTATTAAATGGTATAGCAACGCATGCCGGATACCAGCTATCTTCTATATGTATAAAAATCAAAAAAATATTTGCAAGTAAGTATGTATGTATGTCCGCTATGCGTTGCTAAACCATTTATCCGATTGCGATGAAACTTTGGGGATTTGATGTGCGCATGCTCGCGATGGTTTCTGCATACAATGGTGAGCTCTGGCGTAATGAAATTACGCATTGCTGAACCGTTCATCCGATTGCGATGAAAATTTGGGGATTTGATGTGTGCATGCCTAAAATGATGTCTATATACTAACGTATGACATGTTTTTGCTGCTAGGCCCTGCGGCCGGCTTTATATGTATTTGTATGTTTAACCGCTAAGCGTTGCTAAACCTTTCATCCGATTGCGATGAAAATTTGAAGATTTGATGTGTGCATACCCACGACGGTTTTTGTATACAAAAGTGAGCTCTGGCATCATGAAATTACGCATTGCTAAACCATTCATACGATTGCGATGAAACTTTGGGGATTTGATGTATGCATGTCTACAATGGTGTTTATTTACTAACGTATGGCAGGTTTTTGCTGCTAGGTCCTGCGGGCGGCTTTATACATAGTTTTGTGTTTAACCGCTAAGCGTTGCTAAACCATTCATCCGATTGCGATGAAAATTTGTAGATTTAATGTGTGCATGCCCACGACGGTTTCTGTATACAAAAGTGAGCTCTGGCATTTTGAAATTACGCATTGCTAAACCGTTCATCCGATTGCGATGAAACTTTGGGGATTTGATGTGTGCATGCCTACAATGGTGTCTATATACTAACGTATGGCAGGTTTTTGCTGCTAGGCCCTGTGGGCGGCTTTATATATATTTGTATGTTTAACCGTAGGTACCTACCCGCTTACTATGAAATATATTTTTTTTCTGTTAGTAAGTAAGTCAAATTAGTTTTAACCCGTTAGTTGCATTTGCAATGGGCATAAGCTAGTTATATAGTATTGTTTGGTTTTTCAAAAAACTCACTTTTCGCTTGACGGGAAAATCGACCGCACCGCCCCTCGCGTTTCACCAACCTCAAGGTTCACTTTGGCTTGGCGACGCAAAAACGCCGCTGGCACGCCAAAACGACCTCTCCGGTCCTCGAGTTTCGCACACCTCAAGGTTCAATTTTGTTCGAAGGAAATTGTCCCAACGGCTGACACGCGAGAATGGACATTAGCGCTCGCTATTTCGGAACGCTTCAAAGTTCACAATCCTTCGAAGAGTCGATTATTTTCCAGCCACTAGCAGTTGTTTTTTTTTTGATAGGGGAAACATTTTTCATCGTTATCAATATGTTTGCCAAAACTTTACAGGAGACTTCTAGCGGTGCGGAATACAAGTATGGATTATTCACATTAGAAAAAAATCAAATGTCTATCGAATACTGTTGTAGTTCTATTTTCATCCGTTCGAAATGGCAGCTTCGTCTGAATTTAAATAAATACGCTAGCTTCACGATTTTCACAAAAAAATAGACTAGACAGGAAACTCACATAAAATTGAACTGACACATTTTAAGAGCGAAAATTATATAAATTTGCGGCGAAAACTGGAACTACTCATTAAATCAACCAATTCGGCTCAGTTATAGTTCCCGCCGACAGGTTCGCATTAAAAAAAAAAACCACAAATTAGGCCTTAGTTTCGATGCAATGGAAAATACTAGAGAGAATGTTGAGACAGGTCAGTTATCCGAGATGTCAAAACAAAACGGATCTCTCAGCGGTTTGGGTTGTTGTTTTTCGGGAAACGGCATTGCAGCCGAAAAAACGATCCCCGGTTAGATGTTTTTGAAAAATTCGGTACCCGGCAATATAAGGCAACTTTTAACACCAAAATTTTGTGTCCTTTCCGTGTAAAAAATTTCAGGGTCTCCGAAAAACCTATAAAATTTTCCAAAAAAAACAAGAAAATACGTGTCCATAGATTCCCTTCAGTAGGGTGGATATTAACCGGCCAGTACAAATTATGTTATTAATTCAGGGTAGGTACCTACTTATCTCGGTAGTATTGCAAATATGATGAAAAAAGCAAAACCATTGCCGGAATTTTGTAAGGAGATGCGCCGGTACCTACCGGAAAGGGTAGTTGGACAATTATTTAGGTTTTTGATGCAATTTAATTTACTAAGGTAATGTTGTTTCCACGATACTGAATAATTTAACAATTTTTTAAAGTTCATTTTCACTTTCTGTGTAAGTTCTGTTTTTTTATCAGTAAATGCCAGTTGCATCATAAAACTGAAATAATTACAGAACTTGAATAGAATTCGAACCGAACTTTTACAGAACGTTAAAATTGACTTGAAAAATTGAAGAATTTTTAATTTCGTTAAACAACCTAGCCTAAATATGAGTTCTTTTTTACGTATGTATGCAAGTACCTATACTCAGAATATAAGTAGGTTCCTACCTGCACATAAACACTCGATATCATTCGACGATATTGCATACGTATTAGTTTTCTAATTTTACAATGAAATTACTCGAAGTTGAACGGAATATTTTTTTTAAAGTATTAAATTCATATAGCGCTTTATTTTAAGCAGTAACACTACTGGTGAGTTCTGGCATTATAAAATTTGTATGAAAATGTACGTACGCTCATAACTTCCGAAGGACTGCAACAATTTGAAAAATTCTTTTTGTGTTGTGTTCGTTATTGTTAATACAAGGTTTGTATAAAACTACTGGTGAGTTCTGGCTTCACGAAATTTGTATAAAAAAATTTAATAGGTGGCGCATGAGCTGTTTGAAAACTAAATGTACCGGGAATTAGTGTATGTAGTGTGGCAGCTTTTTGCTGCTAGGTCCTGCGGGCGGCTTTATACATAATTCTGTGTTTAACCGCTAAGCGTTGCTAAACCTTTCATCCGATTGCGATAAAAAATTGTATATTTGATGTGTGCATGCCCACGACGGTTTCTGTATACAAAAGTGAGCTCTGGCATCATGAAATTACGCATTGCTAAACCGTTCATGCGATTGCGATGAAACTTTGGGGATTTGATGTGTGCATGCCTACAATAGTGTCTATATACTAACGTATGGCAGATTTTTGCTGCTAGGCCCTGTGGGCGGCTTTATATATATTTGTATGTTTAACCGTAGGTACCTACCCGCTTACTATGAGTTTTTTTCTGTTAGTTAGTAAGTCAAGTTAGTTTTAACCCGTTAGTTGCATTTGCAACAGGCATAAGCTAGTACTATATATTATTGTTTGGTTTTTCAAAAAGCTCACTTTTTCTGGCACGCTAAAAACGACCGCACCGCCCCTTAAGTTTCACCCACCTCAAGGTTCACTTTCGGTTAATTCAGTTTCAGACAATCGCGGGAAAGACCAGAATGACCTAAATCACGACCTAAATCGCACGCGAAAAACGACCCTTCCGCCCTTACATTTCACCCACCTCAAGGTTCACTTTCGCTTGAGGAAAAACCACGATCAGCCAAGTTTCAGTACTTGGATTTTGTAAGTTTATTTTTTTTCGACAAAATTAATGCTGCTAGGGATTTATTCTCTCATACGAATTAACGGCGAAAACGGGAACCTCTGATTAAATCACTCAATTCGGCTAGGTTATATTTCCCGCCGACAGGTTCGCCCCTTTAAAAACGTCGGATCGAGAAGGGAAGTAAAAAAAAGTTAGTTTCCCATACAAAACTGATTTTGCTAGGAATTTATTCTAATTAATTAAACGGCTTCGAGAAAATTCTTGAGAAAAACTGACATTTTATAGAGGCATTACGGAATTAATGATTACGTTAAAAGTACACCTTCCGGCGGAGATGTTTTTTAATAATCATAAACAATACAAGTTTTAAAAACTTTTAAAATCAAAACATGTGTAGCTCCCCCTTGAAAATGTTTCACAATATTGCATTCAAATTCGACATTTTTCTGACATTAGCGAAAAATTCACTTTCATCGATAAATGCAAATCGTTTGCAGCCTGTAAAATCGGCTGGTATATTAAAATTTTATAAATTTTCTCGAACTTTGCAACACTGAAGATGGAGTCGTGATGGCGTTAAAAGCCACTACCACCTTAAAAAAAGCAGACCCCGCCCTAATAGGTTTTGTATGAAGAATTTTTTTTTTTAATGGCGGATTTCAAATTGCATAGCTCGACAGGGCCTAAATTTACGCGGGATTGGTGCAAATTTGTGCATCGGTCTTGCCTGTGTAAAAAATATAATTATGGAATATTATCTGTCTGTGTATGATATACATAGTAGGTAAGTACCTAATATACAAAAGCGCTAAATTTACCCGCGCTTCAACAGCAAATTAAAATGTCAAAAGAAAACGGATCTCTCAGCGGTTTGGGTTGTTGTTTTTCGGGAAACGGCATTGCGGCCGGAAAAACGATTCTGGCTTGGATATTTTTAGAAAATACGGTACCCTGAAATATAAGGCAACTTTTAACAGTAATATAACGTGTCCGTCTCATGAAAAAATGTTCATGAGGATATGATAAACATATAACATTTTCCAAAAAAATGAGGAAAACGCGTGCCATAGATTTCAGAAGTGGAGATTTTTACTGGCCAGTTTAAATATGTTCCTTCAGGGTAGGTACTTATTTAGGTGGTATTGCAAATATGATGAAAAAGCAAATATTGCCGGAATTTTAGTAACAAATGCGGAGGTACCTACCCGAATACGTAGCTACACAATTAAATGCAATACTTAGGTTAGGTTGTTGTACAACGATACTGAATAATTCATCATTTTTTTAAGGTTCATTTTCAAGTTCTTCGTAAGTTCTATTCAAGTTCTGTTATTTTATCAGTACATGCCAGTTGCATCATAAAACTGAAATAATAACTGAACTTGAATAGAATTTGAACCGAACTTTTACAGAACGTTAAAATTGACTTGAAAAATTGAAGAATTTTTAATTTCGTTAAACAACCCAGCCTAAATATGTGTTTTTTTTTACGTATGTATGCAAGTACCAGCACTCAAAATTTAGGTAGGTACCCATCTGCATATAACAACTCGGTATCATCCGACTATATTGCATACGTATTAGTTTTCTAATTTTACAATGAAATTACTCGAAGTTGAACGGGATATTTTTTAAAAGTATTAAATTCATATAGCGCTTTATTTTAAGCAGTGAAACTACTGGTGAGTTCTGGCATTATAAAATTTGTATGAAAATGTACGTACGCTCATAACTTCCGAAGGACTGCAACAATTTGAAAAATTCTTTTTTTGTTGTGTTCGTTATTGTTAGAACAAGGTTTGTATAAAATTACTGGTGAGTTCTGGCATTACGAAATTTGTAAAAAAAAATTATAGGTGGCGCGCGAGCTGTTTGAAAAATAAATGTACCGGGAATTAGTGTATGTAATGCGGCAGGTGGGGGGGGGGGGGGTGGAAACAGGAAGGGGGGAGGGGAGCCTGGGAGGGGGGAGGGGAACTCGGGAGGGGGTTTACGATACGGAGAAGCCTAGGAGTGAAGTGGGGTGAGGGAAGGTGAGGGAGGCGGAGTGGAAAGGGGAAGAGGATGCTGGTGAGGAAGGGGGGGGGGGATTCCTGGTTCCTGGATACAATAGTGAGCTCTGGCAACACGAAATTACGCATTGCTCAACCGTTCATCCGATTGCGATGAAACTTTGGGGATTTGATGTGCGCATGCCTACAACGGTGTCTATATACTAACATATGGTAGGTTTTTGCTACTAGGCCCTGCGGGCGGCTTTATAAACATTTGTATGTATAACCGCTAAGCGTTGCTAAACCATTCATCGGATTGCGATGAAACTTTAGGTTTTGATGTGCGCATGCCTACCATGCCTTTATGGCAGTAGATACCTACCCGCTTACTATGAATTTTTTAAGTTAGTTTTAACCCGTTAATTGCATTTGCAATAGGCATAAGCTAGTATTATATTAGTGCGTGCGATTTTCTGTATACTAATTGCAAACTTCCAATCCTAATTAACTACGAAGGGATTACTTTTATAGCACCGTTTCCAAGGGAATTTTACAACTTTTTATGACAGTGTTTTATGGTTGGCGTAAAAAACAGTGATTTAACAAAACCATTTAATATATTTTATTATTTCGAGCGTGTTTTGATAAGTTTCAATCTCTAATACCTTCTCTTTCCCGCATCGCTTCGACCTTTACTAGTAAGGGGCGAGGAATGCTATTGGTTAAAATTTGCAACCGCCGCTCAGGCTTACAGATAGTCTAACCAATATAAGCTTGTGTTCCAAGATCCAACTATAGAAGTTGAGTTTCCTTCCGGTTCTACCCGAGCATCTTCCACAGCAAATAATACTTGAAAACCTTTTGTAAAGGTGTCACGAGCGGTTGAGAGAATTAGTTTCCTTTGGGTTATTTATTGTTAACCCATAAAGTTATGCTTATAGTTTCTACTGTTTTACTATCAGTGAACTGTGCCATACTTGCAAATTGATTGTACCTACTCCAAATAAAGACTAATTTGTGTTTACCGTAAAGCAATTGACGATTTTATTTAATTATCTTGCTACAACGGAGATGTCATAGTATTACGTACTATTTTGACTTTAGAATAAGGATAGTATAATAGAATTTTGATCATCGCAGAACGGCTTACACAACTTTAAGAAGTTAGGTTACAGTTGTATTGGCATGTTGCAAAATAGTAAAAAAGCTGCAGTGCAAATTTGGCAAAACTCTAATTGAGGTGAATATAGAGTAATCTCTACAGAGAGTATTTTACAATAAATAATAATGTACGCACCTCAATTTGTGACGGGATAAAGCGAATAGGCTGAATAATTGTCACAAATTCAGAATTGTCGGGGAATGTTGAAGAATTTGGGAGGTGGGTATGGGTATTCAATTTTAGAGGCGAGTATTGGTATCACGGCCGCCCCAGGTACTCTATCGAATTACCAACACCTCTGCCATAGGTCACCACTACGCTTGGTGTCTTATCAGGGGTGCCCGGGTTCTTGTGGTGAGGTTTGTTCGGTTCTTGGCCCACCAACTGCGTGGCAGGCCGGATCGGGAGTTGATCAGATGGCCGGATCGGGATAGTTGAAACGTCGTCTTGCACCTCAGTGGGCGGGACGGATTCATACGTCCGTCCCTCCTGGGTACACTGATTCTCCCATATTCCTTCCCAGAACTTCCTCTCCTTACTTTCCTATAAAGACCCCCACAAAGCATCCCTAATGACGACATAGGGGAATTATTTTCCTCGGGGCCTCCTGTAAGGTGCTAACGTAAAAAAATGAAGAATGGAAAAAAAGACATAAAATCGCTATTACGGAACCTTTTCACAACATGATACTTGCCGAACCTATTGGATTTGAGTGTAGATTGGAATAGTATTTTAAAATATGTGATTACATCCCTGTGCAGTTTCCATTAGCCGCTAGCTGCAGTCTCTACTCGGCGGTTTGTTTATCCCGTGTCGATCTCTGGGTGTTACCTTTATTATGGGGAATGGAAGCTATATACATTCAATACTACTGCTCTTGTTAAATTTAATTTTATACAACGTTTTAATTGTTAAACTTATACGAGAAACCCGTTTTCTTAACATACTTTATCGTTGGCGAATAATTACTCCCTTTTAAGATAGTGGTGGCATTGTATGCAATGATTCCTCGAATGATCGTAAATTCGACTGGAAGCTTTTATCGTGCTACTCAAAAGCAATTTATTTTTATTCATAAAATATATTTCTTAAAAAGTCAGCGGTTAATGCGCATGACAGTGAAGCAATCAATTTATTGATGGGTACATTACACAGCCTCCATTGTCCCTTATACGGTTAAATACATGTAACGGAATGGTTCAGACTTCTCCCAACTGTGCATTTCTGAAAACAACAATAAATAATTAACTACAATCAAATCCCGATCATTCAAATATCGATGGTCCAGTTGATTAGTCAGACATCTTCAAATACTAAGATTTAAGATAAAAAAAGAAAGTTATACTCGAATGCTAAATATTATTTACACGTGTGTGTATTTTACATATTAAATCTTCTATATTTAAATTAATATTTGTTTGTTCGTATTTTACGCGCTGTCATATCGATGATCCGGTTGCGATGAAACTTTGGTGATTTGTAATGCGCATGCCAGCGTATGTTTCTATCCAAAATGATAAGCTGTGGCGTTATAACATTAGAATAAATTAAAATGTGTGTATTTCATATATTTTATCGATAGAGAGAGAAGGCAGGAGGGGGAGGGTAAAGAAGGAGGTGGGGTTCGCGGGAGGGGTGATGAGGAAAGCGGGAGGGGAATGGGGATGCATGGAAAAGGACATGCAGGGTGAAACAATTTATTAATTTGAATGGCATCGCAACGCTTGCCGGGTACCAGATAGTATGCTATAAAATAACACCGGAAAGCATAACGGTTTGGTACATTCGTATGACATTTTGAAATTTCCTATCAGTAATCCAGAAAATGACAATTTTTTTGTATATTTCACTACAAGTTTTTCTGAATTATAAATTACTAGCTTTCCACCATCCTCCCCCCCCCCTCCCCCTAAATAGTAAATCTTAACTATCAAAGGGTAAATCTAACATCTCCATAGCAACCTAAAAATAACAAAATGACAGCGCATGTCAAAAATTACGTAGCAACGCTTTGCTTTTCTGAACAATAAACTTATAATTGTAAACAAATTTCATAATGCCAGAGCTCTAAGTTATAGCCTATAGACTATTCTGATGTATGAGCTATATTACTATAAAGTTTCATTAAAATCCGTTCAGTATTTATTGCGTGAAAGAGTAACAAACATCAATACAAACTTTAGCCTTTATAATATTATATAGTAAGATAATTGATTTGGTGGTGTTTGTGAGTAATCTGAGTATAGTACCAGATAGAGAATAAACTTTTACACATAACTGCATACACAACTCGATATAGGGGGGTTGTTTTAAATAGAAGTAGGACAACTCGATATAGGGGGGATATTTTAAATAGAAGTTTAAACCCTTATTTCAGAGGTCCACTACAGTACTCAATTCAATTAACGTAAAGTAAATCGATTATGTTGTTTGCCATTTTCAAAATAACTAAGACAGCTGTCAAATGGTAAAGAAAAAATCTCGCGGAGATTAAAATATTACTAATTGATTAACTCCATATCATTACGCGTACAGAATCAATAAAAAACACAGAGTAGAACGAGCGCGGCAAAAATGCCAACGCCACGAAAGAGTCGAGTCATTTAATTTTCCCGACTAAAAGATTTTTATCAATCCTTAATCTGCCAATAATCGCCAATAACAAGTTCGCCATAACCTCGGCGATTCAAGGAGATGTTCCGAGTCTGATCGCAGAGACAATCTGGATGGAAAGAAAAAACTCGTTCCACAGCCGGCGTTTCATAATGTAACAAATCACACACGGATTCACTAAAGGGGCTTGAAATATTTTGATTGCATTCTGCAAGTATTTTTTGCTTCAAACGCAGGCAGCGGCCATTATTTTTCGTGCAGGTTTATTATTTTTTAATGATCGGTTATGAATGAAGCAGAAAGGTGAGAGGTAACCACTGCCAGTGTTTTAACGAAATGGCTACCGGTTTCGTTTCCGTCCGAAATTAAAATTGGCATTTTTGCGAACACGAATAATAATAATGCGTGTTGGCAATCAAGACATGATTTGGCGGGTTTTAATTATGGCAGGGTTAATAAAGACTTCCATAAAAACGCTCCAATCAAAATAATAAATTAATTGTTAAAAATGGCTAATGAAAAGTAATTGTGACTGTTATTGTAATTTGATAAATTCAATAATAAACGATTTTTCCAATAACTAATGAAATTTAGGCATATAATTACTAATTCTAACGAAGCTAAAGTATTTTTAATAATGATGGATATTAAGGAACGCGTCCTTGACATACTTCACCCAGTGATTCTTGACCTCATTTGGAGTAAAAAAATTGATCTCCGGTGACATTTTTGATGTTTTTTTTTTTTACTTAAAACATAACAAAATTTTTTACTTAAAATATTGGACAGTTAGGGCCTGGATGAGGGGCGGGCGGTTGCTCGGCCGAGGGACCAGTGATGACATGTTGAAATTTTTTTTCTTAGGTTTTGAAGAATTAAAAATTAAATTAAAAACATAAAAAAGCCAACGGAGACCAAAATTTCATTCACATTTTTTACTTCAAATAAAGTAACGAATCACTGGTTAAAATAAATCCAGTATGTACAAGTACATACCACCCTGTGTTAGATATAATCTGATCGTTACAAAACCAATAACGTAAGAAACAAGACAATTTAAGAAATTTAATGCAAGGGATCGAGTACAAAGTAAATTACCAATGCGAGTGAAAAAAATAAAATCTTAGGACCCAAAAAAAAACAAATTAAATATCTCAAAAACAAATCAGTAATAATTAGATATAACTTAGTCATAAAAATACATTGTTAAGGTAGTGATATCGTTAAATACAAAAATAGTGTATCTAACGTTATCACTACCTAGAACACAAAAAGGTTACCTATACCTACTCTTACTTTAGTGAAAGACAGAAACTGTAAATCCACGCCGTACCGCGAGTGTATAAAAAATCATGTTCTAAAACATTATAAAAGGTCATGTATAATAATGACACAAAGACGAATCTAAAAAAAAGGCGTGCCATTGAAGAAGGCCATTAATCATTTCTAAGAATAACAAACAATATCGTGATCTGGCTTGCATCAACGTTTGGATTTATTAAATAAATATTATTTCAGCTATAAAGAAGCTGTATGATTCATCATTCCACCAGCAATATGACTAAGTTAATTCGTAATAGAAAGAAGAACAGAAATATGAAGATAAATGGAAAAATATTACGTTTTGATGGTCTCTGAACGGAAGTACATAGTAAAGACATGTCTGGTAATTTGGTTAAATGCATAATAAAATGAGGATTAAAAATAATAAATAAATTATATACAAAAATAAACAATTATATGCATATTATAATATATAATAGCTGGTCCCCGGTACGCGTTGCAATGCTTTTCAAAGAAATAAATTGATTCCCCCTGCATGTCTTATCTCATGCGTCCCCGTTCCCTTCCACCTTTTCCGCCTTAACCCTCCATCGTCTCTTCCCTCCCCGCGAACCAAAGTTCCCCCGTTCCTCGTCCCTCTCCCTTTCCACACTGCCGCTAAAATATATACACTAAATCCACACATTTTCATTTTAACAAATTTCATAACACCAGAGTGTTATGATGCAGTACAAATCCGTATTACTTTAAATATAATTATTAACATCTTTATTATTTGTACTGCATCCTAACAACCCTACCCGTCGAATTCGTAATTAGGTAGGAACTTGTTATTAATTATTAGTGTGCCAGCTTTGATTTGATCGACGGCCTGGGGCGACATCTAGACAGTTCCGGCGATATACGTCACTTCTTGCGTGGGTAGATTCGGGAGAGTTGGGCCCCGTGTCTAACCACGCGACAGTCAAGAGTTTTGTGAGAAACTTAGTATTTGAACGGGAAAATAATTCCTTTTAACTTTAAATAAGGTCGGGCGGTGAAAGTATTAATGGGTACGCATTGTGTGTTCGGAAGGATTGAATCCCTGTATTGGGATTAGTCGAGTTTCCTGCAACGTAAAATGGCGGCAGGCGTGCTAGAAACCCGGGATATATTTCAATCGAGATGTAATACGTGCGATCACACTTGGGACAGAGCCCTGTTTTGACGGATGACCGGTGTACCGTTAGCCCGTGATGTAATTTGCCGTTCTTTGTGAGGGAGAAGTAAATTTACGCCGACCTTGACTCTCGTCTGGACTGAGAGCGGTCTCCCTCCTTCATAATTCTTCTAGCGACAGGCCCCTGATGATTTCCCTTTGGCGGCGGGAAGACTTAACTAATTTGATCGCGGCGTAAGGCCGCTTGATGTTTCAACTTTGGCGGCGGAACTGTCTCCAGATCTCGGCCTCGTGAGGGCCATCCAGATCCTGCATGGGGAAAATGCTGCCTGGGCCTGGCAGCCACTAGATGGACAGTTTATTAGTTAGCTAGCGATAGTATACACAATAAAGGAGGTCGGTTCATGGGGGTAAGTGAAATGACATATTTAAAAACCCTGATTGCCATTTGTTTTATAATAATTATAAGCTTGTTCTCACAACTCTGCCTTTTAAATTATGTACCTGACACACCATTCCTTTGGAGAGCGACACACATCATGGTTTAAAATCCACCCCCCGTAACAATTTTGCGCCCACGTAACAATTTGGCTACCAACTAAAAAATGGCTATATGTGTGTCGCGCTTCAAGTGTTGTGTGTTTTATCTTTAAATTCATCTGTTCACACTGAAGTTTATGAACATTTATTAATGGCATAACCTGTATGCATTATATTTCAAAGTAAAGATGCCACAGGTATGTGTTATTTTAATAATCCTTGAAGATTATAAATTATTTTGTACCTGTACTTTTGCTTGCTTAAGTCTTGAATTAAAACAAATATTAATAGCGGATATTAATTATGGTGAACAATAATATGTCTAGTCTATTACAAAGTTATCGACATTAACTCCATCTGTGGCCTTTACGAAAATTCAGGTCCGCCTAGCTTTGGTTTGCGTCTCCGCTACATTACGGCGGATATTTGATTAATAAAGGTTGGAAATAAAATCAACTACTCTTGTGAAATAAATGGGCCACATACATATTAATTTAAATGGTATTTTGTAAAAAAAAAAAATAGGGGCTACTTACATATTCATTTAATTGGAATTAAAAAAATATATTTTCATGTAAATGGGGAACATACATATGCAAATAAAATTTCATTTTTTTTTTAAATTTTAAATGAAAGCGGAAATAACAAATGAAATATTTTATGTTTTAATTTTAAGTACAGGGTTGTCAAAAAAAAAAAAAAAATTGAAAATTTTTATTTTTTCAGGGTTGTCAAATGAAATACTTTATTTTATTTTCTTGTTTTTTTTAAACAGGGTTGACAAATTTTTTTTGTTAAATTAATTTTTTTATCAAAATTTTATATCAATCTTCAACAACAATATCAATGATCAATTTCAACCATCAACAATAACAACGTTAACAATAACAACAATAATGAAAACAAAACATCGATAATAATAACTTTTTTTTCTATCGTAATGAGTATTTTTAAATGTTGTTTTTTTTTTCAAAGTTTTCAATTTTATAAGAATCAACATTAACAAATCTAGTACAGATTTATTATGCAAACTGAATTTAACTCAGTTTATTGTCATTCGTGACAATTTTATAAATTTTATATTTATTATCGATATTTTCAAAAACGGGCGTAATGTTTTTGGTAATTTGTGGACTTGGAGAATTTTTTTTGTTTTCACAAAAATTTTTTTTTTTAGGGGACATTGATGTAGTTATTCTGGTAATTGTTGTCATGCTGTACTTGAGGTACCGCGAGAAACATCAGTTTAAACATCATCAAAAAAAAAAAATTATGGGAGTACAATTTGAAGATTGATACTTTATACCATAGTTTTTGTCCACATATTCCGAAGATGAGAGTAGTGTATGTTGCTACCTATTCGTAACGATTCGAATTGATCGAACGTTCATCATAATTCCGGGAGGCGAAGTACCTATGGGCAGATAAGGGATCTGTTCATGGGAGGGTCGTTGCCCGACGTTTCGGAATCGGTATGCTCCAGCATCAGGGTGAAGGCGGAGGATCTATTGCCGCAGATGATTAGGCTGCCGGAGATAGAAGGTCCGTTGTCACGCTGATCATTATTGGACATACTACAAGTGATTAAATTAATCACTTTATTATTCTCACAATGCAAGTCAAAAATATACACAATCAAATCCTTTACATTATTTTATATTAGACTCTTAAAAAGAGCCAATTATTTGTCAAGCCCATACAATCAGTAAACGATATTAAATAATAAAAAGTAAGAACGGTAAATAATTCAATCAATAATTTAATGTCACACACTTGACGTGTAATTTTTTTTACCATAAACATGGAGGATTTAATCCAGTTTCTATTTCAGCCAGGCCTGATCAACCGGGTTGAAGAATTCCTAGCGTTCTGACAGTCTCTTCTCCTGTCCTAGGTTCGTTTCGGGGAAATTCTTGTTAACTACTCCGCGTGGGCGTATTTATAAATCTAATATTTTTATTTCATAAGTTACTCCTTTGAAACATAACCATCAACTCCGGTAATAGTACTCGAATTGTATGGATTAGAAATATACCTTATTAGCATTAGTTTTAGTTATAAACAGATTATGCGTATAATAGACTTCAGGTGAACAGATGAATAGTCAGTTAAATGCTCTTCTGAATCGTGTATGTTGTTTTACAAGAGCATAACAGCATTTCTCTCTAAATAAGTGCCTTAGGTTAATTTGTCGTACTATGTAATATTTGTTTGTATACATTTTGAAATGCAAGTAGTTACAACCCGACTGTCTCCTTCGTTTCAAGATGGGCAAAATAAGGAAGCCTTGTTTTCCACTATATGTGTACAAACGCTGATTGTTCTTGTTTCATCATTAATATTGATATGCATATAGTGACATGGCTTTACAAAAGATGTCTCGACAGGTCCAAGATTCAAATTTTAAGCCCGCATCAAACGGTGCACATAAATATTAAATTTAGTAATTAAATTAGACTTTCCAATAATAAAATATAAATAAAAATTCGCTTTCCTGCTGATGAAACAAGATACATATCTTCCTTATTTTTTCTTTTTTAGTCTAGGACAAGCTTATAATGTGGAACGACGTGTCAACTCCGTTCCTTCCACATTTTAAGTCACTTCAGTCATTTTTTTTTTTTTTTGTATCTAATTTTATTAAAGAGTCCAGAGCATATGTAGACGTTGCGAAACCTTTCCTTGTGTTCTGAGCTTTTTTTTTTCTTTTCAAAATATTGTTAATTTGTATTTGTTGCTTACTTATTGACCTCTTGATAGTCATTTTGGTGAACACACTAGTTGTTCTTGCATAAATAATATTTAAAAATTGCAAAATATTTTCATTGTATTTAGTTATAAGTAAGTTTGGTTATGGTTGGATTGACCCTTAGAATAATCAAATTTCATTATTTATTTTGTTACTCTTCTTTATAGTTTATTTATATAATTAATTAATTTATAACATGGAAAGTTTCATTAAAATAATGCGTCAAACCTATTAACGGTTCTTATACTGATGATAGTGGCATATCACTTGACCCGATTGCACCTTCTATATTGATGGATGTATACATTATTACATTGGCACCATTCTTATGCGATGGTTGTTGACAATTTAACACTCTGTATTAACTACGCCATTTCTCTGGTATGCACCCCCATGCGACCTAGTTAGATAGGATAGTTAGGTAATCAACGAAGTGTTTTTCTTATCTCCTATGGAGAAGTAGAGGCAGTGTTATGTGAGGATTGGTTTTCCATCCTAAAAAGTGATGCCTATGTGGCTTCTTTAAAAACCTATTTAAGGAAAGTGTTGCCTTAAGGCATTTAAGTGTCGTTGTTGGTTCAAAAGGTGTTAGATTTTAATTATTTCTTATGTTTACTGTTAAGTCCTTATTTTCTTGTTGTATTATTGTATTGCAGTTGTAACGCTAACGGCAGTTCGTGGCTTAATTCGGTTTTCAACACTCATTGTACTTCATACGGCGAGTGCTTGAGACTCCGTTCGCGTTACACCGCTTCTTTCTATGCTTCCCAGCATCATTATTCGTAAGCCTATCATAAAAAAGAATGGTTGATTCGTAAACCTGGCCATCCGGCCTTAAGCTTGATGGAGTGCGACTGGAGTTGCGAAACACCCATTCGAAATAAGTTGTTGACAAATCTAATATTTTTTTTTCCTTTCTTGTCATTTACTTTTCCAAATTTTACTGCTCACTGCTTGCTTGTATTTTATAATTTTGTTTTACTGTTTTAGAAATCCCGTGGACCGATCTAGACAGCATAGGATCAGGTTGTTTTGTGTGAATTACATGTTTGGGGGCAAACATTTGGTGGCGAGGGGGGTAATGTTATGATGCAGTACAAATCCGTATTACTTTAAATATAATTATTAACATCTTTATTATTTGTACTGCATCCTAACAACCCTACCCGTCGAATTCGTAATTAGGTAGGAACTTGTTATTAATTATTAGTGTGCCAGCTTTGATTTGATCGACGGCCTGGGGCGACATCTAGACAGTTCCGGCGATATACGTCACTTCTTGCGTGGGTAGATTCGGGAGAGTTGGGCCCCGTGTCTAACCACGCGACAGTCAAGAGTTTTGTGAGAAACTTAGTATTTGAACGGGAAAATAATTCCTTTTAACTTTAAATAAGGTCGGGCGGTGAAAGTATTAATGGGTACGCATTGTGTGTTCGGAAGGATTGAATCCCTGTATTGGGATTAGTCGAGTTTCCTGCAACGTAAAATGGCGGCAGGCGTGCTAGAAACCCGGGATATATTTCAATCGAGATGTAATACGTGCGATCACACTTGGGACAGAGCCCTGTTTTGACGGATGACCGGTGTACCGTTAGCCCGTGATGTAATTTGCCGTTCTTTGTGAGGGAGAAGTAAATTTACGCCGACCTTGACTCTCGTCTGGACTGAGAGCGGTCTCCCTCCTTCATAATTCTTCTAGCGACAGGCCCCTGATGATTTCCCTTTGGCGGCGGGAAGACTTAACTAATTTGATCGCGGCGTAAGGCCGCTTGATGTTTCAACTTTGGCGGCGGAACTGTCTCCAGATCTCGGCCTCGTGAGGGCCATCCAGATCCTGCATGGGGAAAATGCTGCCTGGGCCTGGCAGCCACTAGATGGACAGTTTATTAGTTAGCTAGCGATAGTATACACAATAAAGGAGGTCGGTTCATGGGGGTAAGTGAAATGACATATTTAAAAACCCTGATTGCCATTTGTTTTATAATAATTATAAGCTTGTTCTCACAACTCTGCCTTTTAAATTATGTACCTGACACACCATTCCTTTGGAGAGCGACACACATCATGGTTTAAAATCCACCCCCTGAGCATATTTGGGAACCACAGGTATTCTTGACGGGAACCATAACCCGTCCAGAATTGGCGCTTCCTACGGGATAAAATCTGTGGGTACCTGATCATCACTATAACACTAAAGTTGTTTTATTAAAATGTATTAACATTAAAGCTCATCAAACCCTGCTACCGAAGGTAACGTAACAAGAGCTTACCATTATATGTAGCCTATATGTTATTCTGATGTATGAGGTATATTATTGTAAAGTTTCATTAAAATTCATTCAGTAGTTTTTGCTTGAAAGAGTAACAAACACACACACATACATCTAGAAAAATTTTCGCGTTTATAATATTAGGAAGATGAGCAATGTTGGTTGGAGAATTGCGATGTTGGTTAGGGTGTTGCGATGTTGTTTGATAATAATTGGCTATATAGCTATCATACAAAAACACTTTTTATGATAGCCATACAGCCATATAGCCATACATATACACATTTAATAAATAATTACATGTCTGAAGGCGATGAAAACTTTAACAATTTTTTTTTTTACATTAGCTCCATACGGAAAGTCCTGGGGAAAGTATTCCCCTCAGGTCTATGTCGTATTTTTGGGGATGCTGTGTGGAGGGTCTTTACAGGAAAGTAAAGAGAGGCATTTCTGGGAAGGAAAAGGGTGTAAGGGGTTGGTAGGAACATGGGGGTCAGTGTGTCCAGGAGTTATGGACGTATAAATCTATCCCTCCCACTGCGGTGCAAAGCGATGTTCTGAGAGAGTCCTGCTGGACAGATCTCTCCAGATCCGGCCTACCACGCAGTTGGTGGGCAGACGCATCCACTGCCAAAACCAGAACAAACCTCACCCCATGAACCCGGGCACTTCTGCTAAGTAGCGAACCACCTGGGGTGACATATTATGACAGAAGTGTTGGTTATCCAATAAATGGTTTGCGGGCCGCGGTACCCATACCCTCCTCCCAAATTGACAATATCGAATAGATGTTAATAGTAAAAAAATGAACGTTTGCGACAATTCAACCAATTACCGAAAAATTGAATTGAAAAAATGAATCGATAGTCGTAGAATTACGACCACAAATAAAATAATACCTATGCGAAAAATGAAAGCACAAATAATAATGTAACGAAATGATGGGCAGGTAAAATACAATAAAACATATAATCATAGTTTCCTACGAGGAATTGCTTGGAGGTTAGGACTTGAAAGAGGCGAGGACTCGTATAATAAACTCGCTAAAATCGCAAGAATGTCTTCGACATCTTCCTCGTCACAGCTCATTTTTTGACACTTGCAGTTATGTAGGTACGCAATCCAAATTCAATAGTAACTTTAGGACACGCAGTAAACGTCAAACGTAAAGTATTCATATAATTACCTCTGACTTCAAACATATAAGCACACTTAAAACTCTTTACTGTTCGCTGGTTCGCCCTCACCTTGAATATGCTAGTATTATTTGGTCACCTTTCTATGCTGTCCACATATATCACATCGAATCTGTACAACATCGCTTCCTGCGAGGGATTGCTTGGAGGTTAGGACTTGAAAGAGGCGAGTACTCGTATGATGAAATTGAACAAACTTTAAACATTTCTTATTTAGAAAAACGTAGAAAGGACTCTGATCTAATATGCATTTTCAAAATTATCAACAGTATTACTGACACACCTGGTTTGTTACAACTCATCCAGTTCAACATCCCTTCCCGTAGACTCCGAAACAATGAAATGCTGTTCCTCAATCAACATTCTACTAATTATGGATATCATTCTCCTTTATCCAGAATGTCGAGACTTGTCAATGCAAATCAAAGCACTGAAGTTTTTGGTGTAAGTCTAAATGACTTTCGGCAGTCGATAAGCAATGTGATTTTTTAGTTTTTTTAAATCCATCTTCAAGCTACTTATGTACTTTTATATTATATGTATTTTGTCAATGCTCTTCATATATATGTAGATACTCTCCTTTCATTGTCATCTCTCTTTTTTATTCGTGTTATAATTTTAATATTGTTAATGGACTATTTGTCCGTAAATAAATAAATAAATAAATAATAATAAATGGATAATTTGTAAAGCGACGTTTTTTGTGAAAAATCAGCTCAAGGGCGCTGTATAAATTATTATAATTTCTTAGGCTCCTAATTTTATTATACATATTTGTGGGGTGATTTGCATAGCGCCATTTTTTGTGGAAAAACATACCAAAGGAGTAGGTAGGTATTAAACGTTTATATTTTATATTCAATTAGTCGCTGGCCAGTTGAAGTTGATAGGTATACATCCCAATCAAACACGTCCATTACGTAACCCCGACGAATCAGTTCTTGTAGAGTTCACCAACCTACATTATAGTAACACGGGCAAAAAAACCACGCGCAAAAAACCGTGACAGTGAGACGACGAAACGTGGAAGCAAAAAAAACGCAGAGTCTGAGGCCAAAAAATACGAGCTATTTATCAGTCTCTATGGCCCCAAGGTCAAAAGTTAACTATTAATGCGACCGATAAAAAATAAACAAGACCGAGATTTTTTTACAAGGGGAGAAATGAATGAACGTCCTGTCAAAATAATAATAAAGGCAGTAAATCATTCATAGTGTTAAAATTACCCAGCGAATCATTTTATGGTGCTATAAAATTGATATTAAGAAATATTATATGGAGTAGAGATGCTTTGCAGATTGTTCTTATTTGGACTGTAAAAAATATACTCGTAATAATACGATGCAGCGATGCTTATCCTTATTTGGATTGTAAAAAATATAATAATATGGTGTAGCGATGTTATGCAGGCTATTTTTGCCAGGACTGTAAACACATAATATTTTAGTGCAGCGATGCTATGCAGATAATTCTTATTTGGATTGTAAAAAATATAATAATACGTTGAAGCGATGGGGTTGATTCTTAATTTAATTGTAAAAAAAAATATTACGTGCAATGATACTACGCAGGTTATTATTATTTGGATTGTAAAAATTATAATAAATGGTGTAGCGATGTTGCGCAGGTTATTCTAATTTGGACTGTAAGTAGCTCTAAAAATATAATATTATGGTGCTACGATGCTATTTAAAAAATATTATAATATGGTGTAGCGATGCCACCCAGGTTATTCTTATTTGGACTGTAAAAAAATATAATATTATGGTGCAGCGATGCAACCCAGAGTATTCTTATTTGGATTGTAAAAAACATCGGGTTGTTGCATCGCATGACGTAATAATGCTATGATTAATTCAGTTTTTTGAAGATTTTTATTAACATATTATTTTAGGGTAATATTGATTAGGTAGTAATTATCGAATAAATCATTGTTCAATTTAATATAACACGAGTAATTGCTTATCCATTGGCATTAAGTGGATTGAGGCTTCTGAAACTGGCAATAAAAAATGATAATTTACAGTCAGCAAATGTCGAAGATCAAAATAGTAATGACTTAAAAATTATAAAAGAAATAAAATATTTTGTAAATCTGTTTAAGTCGCGTCATAATAATAACATTGGAACCAGCATATAATAATGTCAACACTAGCAGTAACATTTGGCGTAATATATTACGCAATTATTTAAAAATTCAAAACAAAATAGTCAGATACGAGAAATGGTAGTTTTTTATCGACACCAAACTCGTGATGTCGACCGTTGGCTTCATAATATTTAATATGCAAATTAACACATGTATACTATGCTATATAACAAGATGTTCAGAAAGCCAGGGAGGATGCTAATTTCTAGCAGTTCCTATAATTCCTAGTTGAATGTAGATGAACAGGATTTTTGCCAGAGTTTGGAGCTTGGAGAAGTTATTGGAAAAATGCAAATATTGGTATTGTAGATATGCTCTACGAATGGTTAAAGAGTTACTTAAAGGGTAAAAGAAAGCAACTCAAAATGGGAAAAACGGTGAGTAACTCACTAGACACTAATTTTGGGGTACCACAGGGAAGCACACAGGGACCTCTTCTATTTATAATTTATATCAGTGAGTTATGCGAGCTAACGGTAGGCGGAAAATTATTACTTTCGCAGATGATAAAGTAGCTATATTTGAAGGAGAGGATTGGACTCAAACTCATAAACGTGCTGAAAGTGGAATAAATGCGATAAAACAGTGGCTTGACTAAAATCTACTATTATCTACTAAATATAGCAAAAACTAAATATATAAGATTCAGCCCAACTATAAAAGGACAACCTAGTACATCATGCACAATAAAAACACATAATACTGTTTATAATTCCGTTAATATTGATTCAAACTGCGAAGCTTTGGAATGTGTAGAAAACATCAAATATCTAGGTGTTATTATAGACAATCTTCTTAAATGGAAATGTCACATAGAAAACGTTTCAGTAAGGGTCAGAAAATTGATTCACATATTCTTTGCATTACGGAACATAATTAAATAACAAGACGCAAGAAAATATATTTCGGATTGTGCAACACCATCTTAACGTATGGTTGCATTGGTTAGGGAGCGTCGGGTGGAACAATTTTAGATCCGCTGGTGTAAGCCCAGAAATCCATAAATAGAGTAATTTTGCGTAAACCCTATAGGTTCTCTAGCGATCAGCTCTACAAAAACTTTTATAATATTATGTACTTGATGTTCGTCAAAACTACATAAAAAGGGTTATTATCCACGTACATAAAAAAATCTTTAAAAAATTGATCGTAAATAATATCACAAGAAGTCACACCAGAAAGGATCTCGTGGTCCCAGGGAGCAATACGGCAAAGTATCAAAAAACATCTTGGACCAAAAATATATAATAAAAGTCCCCTAGAATTAAATATTAAGGCTTGCAAAATGTTCCACATCGGTTCAATAATAACAAAATGTTTGATTGACTTGGGTAGGGTGGAATCTAAAAAACTACATAATATTAAAGAATGACACTTAAAATTTTACATGGCCTATTAACGGCACACTTAGTAAAAAATTTATAGGTATATATTTAAATAAAAATAAAATGTTTTTTTTTTTGACATAATACATTTTTGGCATTTTTATAATAGATATCTATATAAATAATTAAAAAAAAAAAAATCAAAATTTTGTTACAGAATAAATTTTTTGCATTTTCACCAGCATTTGGTTCCTTAGAACGGGCAATCTGCCTAGCTAGAAACTAATATCGACCCACAAGACATAATAACACTTGTACACATTTTAATGTCTATAGTTATTTTGCATTATTATTACTTATTGTAATGTCTATGTTATTTTTGCTATAAAAATGTATCAAATGTAATGTTATAAATAAATAAACATAAATCCGTTTTGAGCCTACAACATGGAGCATTGAAGAAATGTGTTATTACATGTCAAAAAATGCATTTTAACTCATTTTTGAATTGCAAAACCATGCTACCACGGTGAGAGATACACGTCAACAAATCAGTTTATTCCTTAGCTACGTTCAAAATACGCGCAAAAATAAGTATCAGTACAATACGGGTGAAAATTTTATTTTTATTTTTTATTATTGATAACTTAATGAGAAAATGATCAAACTGTAATATTTCAACACTGAAGACAATATTAGCGACTTATTCGACTATATTCAACAATCGAAAATTTGAAACAGAAAAACCAGAAAAAGAAAAGTCGCATCTATCAATTGAATCAAAGACTATAGAATTGGTGGGGCGCTGCTCTACCATAAAGTTTACATAAAATCATAAATAAAGAAAGCAGCCAATAAAAACACGCGGTAAGAAAATGTTGGTAGTTCTTAGTCGAAGTATGATACAATGACCGAAAGGGATAGGGGTCCCATAAACTCAGCGGTATAGCAGCACCCCGGCAAGGTTAAAGTCCTGGATTCAATTCCTAGATGCGAACGTGTGTTTTTTCTGATTTTTCTGTTCCAAATTTTCGATATAGTAGCTAATATTGTCTTCAGTGATCAAATTTTAAAAGATTATAATAAAACAAATAAATATAATCTATTATAATGGACATCCACCACGAATTTTCAGTTTCAAAAATAGAAATATTAAAAAGTGCAAATTTTAATATTATTATTTAAACACAATTTTACAATACCATTTTCAATAATTAAACACTTATGTACTTTATTTGATTCAAGAACAATTTACAAAAGTCGATTTTGACGACGCTTCATAACTGGATTAACACCATTATTATTCTGAGTGACACGTATATAGCTATCCATTCATTTTCCATCGTCTTTGGATGTAATAAATTATTATGGAAGAACACACATAGAGAAATAAGTTCAACGAATTAGTTAATCGCTTCAAGGCCAAGCGGCTAATAATTTTAAATCGTGTGTCAAATGGCTGTCGGACAAAAAATAAAGATATTAATTCAATAAATAAACCAGAGCCAGCAGAAAGACAAACTATATATTTTATAAATTGACAAAGAAAAATTAAAGCGTCTTATAATAATAAATAAAAGTTAATGTGACTTGCTTAGAATCGAGGACTATATATAAGGACTTAGGATATTATGCGATTAGTGATGGGTATAATCGAAACGTTTAAAAAAAGGAACGAAGTGTCGAATTAAGAGGATTACACTTGTCAAACATGTTCATATTCTTAGTGTGCCTAATATCATTAGAAATAAAGGTAATATACACAAAAATCGCTTGGCTAACAGAGTCCAGAAGAGATCTATTTTAGTGGACGTGTTTTTTTTTATAAATTATTTTATAAATATTTTGTAATGATCTCGTAAGGAACACTGTAGGATTATATTTAAATTTATTATAGTTAAGCGCACTTGAAGTGAAATGACACAAAACTGCGCTATACAAATATTACGTTATTATTATTATTATTTTTTTGTAAATAATTTTATAAGAAAGAAAAGAAGAAAGTCAATCAAGGGATTCTTTCGAACATAGGTAATATAATCATAGCCATAAAATAATCTTAAGGTGTTTCTTATAAATATTGATTTCTTACATTTCTAATAAAAAAAAATATTTTTTAGTAATTTACGCATTATTTTACATTAGCTCCACAAAAAAATTCCTCAGGGCATATGCCATCTTTGAAGATGCTGTTTGGAGGGTCTTTTTAGAGAAAGGAAGGAGAGGAAGTTCTGGAAAGAAAAAGTACGTGAGGGGTGGGTTGGAATCTGGGTGTCAATGTATCCAGGAATGACGAACGTATGAATCCATCCCTCCCACTGCGGTACCGGGCGATGGGTTGAGAGGGTCCGGCTGGAGAGATCAGAAGGTCTCCCTCAACCAGTGTATAAAACGCATCCGCCGAGAAGGCCTAGAAAAACCTCACTCCGTGAACCCCTGATAAGTCACCAAACATACCGAACCACTTGGATGACCTGGGGAGTGTTGGTTGTCCAATAAACGCCTTCCAAATTGTGAAATGCTTATATTTTTCATTAAGTAATTAACAATTACAAAAAAACGTATTCCGCGTACATGAACAATTGAAACGACTTGGTGGGATCTATTTCAACAAAATAAAACAATAGTTGTGTTTGCTTTGATTTAGCGCTCGATACGGAGGTTTATGGCAATCCTCGGTAATGCCTCGGCGGACACGGCTGTTCCGGGTTCACCGGGTACTCTGCTACTATATAAACTACTCGTACGTATCTACTTTTCAACCTAGAGTAGAACATCATTTCATCTACAAAGAAATCTAGTTTCTGAGCAAAAACCACACCAAAAAATCCACACGCAAAAACTCGATAAATCGTGGATTCTTCGGTTAGTAATTCATTATCTTCTTCTGGTTCACTATCGTAAAGAAGGTTGGCTTTCATTAAGGCAATAATCCGCCCTGCAATTGCACACAACTTTACTATCATGGTATGGTTTTCCACAAACTTTCGCTTATTTAGGTAGGTTTGAAATTGCCGAGAAGAAGACCAAATACATGGCCGTAGGATGCGCCCAACAAACCTTAACTCTCTCATGTGGAAGCCAACATTTTGAAACGGTACCAAGATTCACATACCTCGGCTCCCTGATAACAAACGAGAATAATAACACAGAGGAGATCCAGAAGCGCATAGTGAACGCAAATCGCTGTTATTACCGCCTACAAAACCAAATAAAATCCAGACTGCTGCCCAGAAACACCAAGATATTTGTGTACAAAACACTTATCAGACCAGTACTTATATACGCATCTGCGACTTGGGTGCTAACTAAGAGGAATGAGCGAGCACTGGATGTTTTTGAAAGGAAAATTTCGGACCGGTTTCAGAAAATGGATTTTGGCGCAGATGTTATAACAATGAGCTATATCCTCTGTTTAAGGATCTAAACGTCACAAAATTTATAAAACTTCAGTGGCTGGGTCATGTAGAGAGAATGACTGAGCATCAAGCACCAAAGTCCCTACTGAACTCAAGACCGACAGGGCGAAGGAGGCTGGGAAAACCATATTTAAGATGGAGCGATGAGGTTGTCAAAGATTTATCCACCTTGGAGATTGTAAACTGTAGAGAGCTGGCACAAAACCGTGATGAGTGGAGGAAGACTCTTGAGGACGCCAAGACCCACCAGGGGTTGTAGAGCCAAGAGGGATAATGATGATGAAATAGCCAAGACAACGCAGATTTCTTTCATATGATTTTCCAATCTTTAGCAATTGTATGGTGAACCTCCTAATCAACATAATTTTCGCACACATATCGTCAACAGATTGAACTCCTAAATTCCTGCATCTAATCTTTGTGATGTGTTAACCCTTCATGTCTCGGGCATATTCTGTCATCAGTAGGTCAGAATATTTCCCCTTGCAATAAAATCCAAATAAATGGAGCATTTATGAACGTACCCGAAAACTAAAAACTGTAATATTTATTTAAATATTATCGAAACTCAATCGAAAATCTGGAAACAGAAAAATCAGAAAAAGATATCTGCACCTCGAACCCAGGACATTTCGCTTTCCGGGCATTAGCTCTGACCACTGCGCCAAGTTGTCGATATCCGATTCGGTCATTTTTAAGAGCGCGCAGGAGCGCCGAGAAATTTTAACGATAGGTATTTGTAAAAATTATTTCTATTTCGTTCATCTCAGCGGGGACAGCAAAAGCGCTATCGGTGTATTGGTGAACCCCAATGCGTGTGTGTGCGTGGCTGCAGGTGTTGGAAGCATGAATCGCCGCGCCGCGCCCGCCAGCGACTTCGCGTTCTTATTATTTCATTTACTGTTATTCATTTATTCCAAAAATTAAGTAGGTGCCTAGGTACATATTCGTAATAAAATAGCGAGGTCTACATTATTTAATATTGTATTGTACTTAACTTTATTATTATTATTACTTACTACAAATACATGTGACTGCCTGCTCCGAGCTCATCTTCTGCACACGCACAAGTCAATGAGACTTGTGGGTGCGTGTATACAGGTTGCTGCCTGCTGCAACAGATAAGTCAATACGCGTCGCGACTTGAGCGTGCGTATTCCTATATAATAGATATCTTCTGCGCTCATAGTTCATTCATCTTGTTACTATTAGTAAAGTAAGATGCACGCTGTTTTGGTTTAGTAATATCGGGAGATTCATACCATCTTTTTTTATAAAACGGCAGCATAGGCGCAGTAGGTGCATCACGTACTTTGTGATTGTATAGTGTTTTTATTTTTCGCTGGCTGCATCACTCTACTGTTTTTGACTAGCCTTTTTACTGGAAACTATTCTACGTCAAATACAGACCTTCGAATTTTGACCCTGAAACCCCCTTGAATATTGAAATCTGTTTGGTCATTTCTCACGATTTACACATATAGGACATATGGTGAGTAGATACCTACTAAACTATTCATAAATTATTCATAAACTATTATTATAAACATAAACTATTCATTCATAAAAACTCAATATTACAACACAATTTCCTTTTTTAATTAAACATATAAATATCGCTAAAAATGTTGTTGTTTTTTGGCTCTCCCTGAATAACGTAAATTCATCAGTTTTGACTGTATGCATAAAGTGCATTAGTGCAAGTCGGTACATTTGTTAACATATCTAGTAACCTATAATAAATATTATTCTACGTCTTAGGCTGCGTATACACACGCCAGCCGAACAACGGATTATGGGAAAGGAACGAAGCAAAAGCAAACTGCCCGAAACGCTGCGCCGCTTGCGGTTGCTTCGTACCTTTACCATAATTCGTGGTTCGGCTCGCGTCTCTGTCCGCAAAGAGTGGCGTGCACTGATTTTTCAGTGGGCTAGAATCCTAAGATTGAAAATACGACATTAATGATGTTGTCGAAGCTGAAAATTATTTTTTTTCCGAAATTTCAATTTTCAAATTCTGTGCACGCCACTATTCGCAAATATATACGTAGCATAAGATATGTGTATTTAGAAATTGAGTTACATAAAATCGACTACTATATTACCTACCTTCAACTCAAAAAATTTTTTCTTACAGATAAATAATGGGTAAAAGAAATGGAAACAAAGCGCGTTTGTTTTTATCTGCTAGACGAAAAAAACCGATTATTAGTATCAAACGACAGATTCATGTTGCACCACGTTCGACATCTAGGTAAGTCGAAATATCGCTTTCCTGTCACTCTTACTACTGAACCTTCCTAAGGTTACCTTTACGTACGTAAAGTTTTTTTTCCCGTAAGTTGCTCACATAAGAGAGTTATGGCAAAATTACCAATGGGTATCGTTTACATTGATAATTTTGCCATAACTCTCTTACGTGAGCGACTTACGAGAAAAACCTAAAGATTTATGCTATGAGAGCCGTGTATTATGTAGCATGTATAACGGGAAAATGGGATGGACAAATTTAAATAAATAAATCATTTGCATTTACAGGGATATGGATGTCATCGATACTACTTTTGGAAACTTAACTACATCTTCACTAATGCATGAAACTTCCATGGATGAATCATTTGCTCCAAATATAGACGAAAACGCAAGTTCATCATCATCAACAACGCTTGATGATTTGGTGATAGAACCAGACCATATTGATGAAACCGATAATTTCGAAGGTCGCAGAATTGTGGATATAAAATATTTGTTTTCGGAGATATCAAATATAAAGCACGAACACACCAACTGCACATTTTCCGATTTAAAATTTATGAAGGAACGACGAAATGGTCTTCTAAGCCAGTATGTTTTCGAGTGCAAAATGTGCAAGAAAATAGAATACATTCACTCCGAAGACCCGAAACGGAAAATGTCTATAAATACTGCTGTCGTCGAAGGAGTGATGTGTACAGGAAATGGGTATTCACAATGGAATGAAATTTGTGGGGTTTTAAATATGCCAAATATGGATTGTAAGACTTACACGAACATAGAACAATGTTTAGCGCCAACAATTGAAGAATGTGCCTTAGAAGAAATGATCGCAGCTGGTGAAGAAGAAAAAAGGCTAGCCATTTTAAACGGTGACGTAGACGAGGGTGGCTGTCCTTTGGTAACGGTGGTTGCAGATGGCTCCTGGGCAAAGAGGTCGTACAAAAGTGGATTTAGCTCCTCATCTGGCGCAGGGTGCATAGTTGGACTACGAACTAAAAAGGTTTTATTTCTGGGAGTGCGAAACTCATACTGCTGCATATGTGCTAGAGCTACTAAACTACACATAGTTGCTTCTGAGCACAGGTGCTTCATAAACTGGCGTGACAGTGCTAATGCCATGGAAGCCCACATTATAGCAGAAGGGTTCTCGAGAAGCATGGAAATGCATGGATTGAAATTTAACAAACTAGTTGGTGATGGCGACTCCAGCATCATGAAAAAATAATGCAACAAATGCCATATGGTCCTAACCTTATAGTACAAAAAATAGAGTGCAAAAATCACTTACTCCGCAATTTTTGCAACAAAATGAAAGCACTTGGAAAAAAAACCAACAACGCTAAAGGCTTTGTACCAGTTCATATAAGGAAAAAGGTTGAAGCAAACGTTTTACGCATGAGAAGAGCTGTAGTTGGAGCAATAAATTACAGGAAAGAGCAAGAAAACACAGTACAAAGTGATAAAATAAAAAATTTGAAAATGGACATAAAAAATACCGCAAATCATGTGTTTGGTGATCATAAAAATTGTGCATCGTACTATTGCAAGCCGGAGAAGTATACTGATGATCCAAATTTAGTAAGCGATCTTCGAGATTGTGGAATATGGACTGATATCCAACAATTCTTATTGTCTCTAATAGCAAATGCAGAAAGTCTTATTATTGACGTGACAAATAACACTGTGGAGCAATTCAACAACGTTATCGCCAAATTTATAGGTGGAAAAAGGGTAAATTTTACTACAAGAGGATCTTACCAAGCAAGATGTTTTGGAGCAGTAACTTCGTGGAATAGTGAATTGGCAACCCATTCAAGAATACAAAAGAAAATCCAAGGCCACAGTCCCGGCAAATACACGAAGCACTTTATAGAGAGAAAACGACGTTCGAAGGAGAATAAACAAATGTGTCGAAAAAAAAACTAAAGTATAATGAAAATACGACAGAAAAAAGAAAAAAAGTTACAGGGCCCGATGAAAATTATGGTCAATTGGAATTAGAACCAGATATGCCACCTGAAATATTTGAAACGAAAAAAGAGGAATTTCTCAAAGAATTATCTTCAACCAATAAGGAAGAGCTCGAACGGAATACGGTAGGCCAAAGCAATAACAATCTGTGGGCAATTGAAAGACGTAAGCGGATAACGGCGTCTAACTTTGGAAAAATATATAAGCTTCGGCAAAAAACTTCAGTTACGAGAGTACTAAACTCTTTACTGTACTCACAATTCAAAGGAACTATGGCCACAAATTATGGAAAAGAAAATGAAAGCCTAGCAATAGAGCAATTTTCAAAAAAAACAAGTTTTCAGGTATCCGCTTGTGGGCTATTTATCGATAAAACCAAAAACTTTTTAGCGGCAAGTCCGGATGGCCTTATCGGTGAGGATTCTATAATTGAAATTAAATGCCCTTATAGTATAGCAAATATGTCACCAGAAGAGGGAATTGCACAAAAGATAATTGATTACTGTAAATTGGAAGACCATTCTTTAACATTAAAACGGAATCATAATTACTTCTACCAAGTACAAAGCCAGTTACATATTACTCGTCGTAATCATTGTTATTTTGTTGTGTGGAGTCCAAAAGGTTTGCTGTATGAAAAAATTGAGAGGGACGATAAAATCTGGCAAAAAATCGTTCCACTGTTAGAAAATTTCTACCACCAATGCCTTTTACCAGAAATAATTGACGGTCGCATACCAAGAAATTTACCGGCGAGGGAAAGGTCTGGACCATAAATTGTTTTAATTTCATTGTGTAGATGTTAAACAGTAATTTTTTTTACAATAAAGCGTTTAAAAACAAAAAATATTAGATCATTGAAGAAGATTGAAAATGTCAAGTGATGTAGGAGGTATTCCCAAAAGTGCATTTTTCTGTAATAATATAACGTATTAAAAAAGTTAAATAAAAACTAAACTAGTTATGTGTATGTACCTAATATGTAGCACAATAAACAATATGGTGCCTCTTATACATAGATTTCAATATTCATTTGTATAATATGATATTATAATAACATAATCGATTCAACAACATGTGGTAGATGCATGTACCACTGAACATACGCTGTACCAGCATTCCATCAAACGATCAGTGGTGTATGTACTTACCATCACACATTTTCTTGTAAAATATAATTTTTTTGAAAAAAAAATCTAGAACAATATATTTAGTCAAATATAAAAGTTTTTTTTGGTTCGGTAGTTGTATCTTAAAAAAAGTGTCCTATAAAGGGATAATATTATGTTGAGTACAACCTTCAAAAGTTATCAAAAAATATTTTAATTAATTTTTGTGTTCCATATCCAACTCGGCAATACGGAACGGAATCATCTCGGGGTCTGTCTGTAACAGGTGTTTTTTTTTCAATTTTTTTCCATTAATTTATTTGACGTAAACAAATTAAATTTGTCACAATAACTTTAGTAAATAAGCTCGGTAAGTATTGGCACACTCAAAATAAGTCACCAAACAGAAAAAATAATTTAAAAAAAACATCGATAACTCGGGACATGACAACACTAGTGGACTAGTGTATCGATATAATTATTGAGAATGTCACATCACTTCGTTGACTGTATACGTATTCAACAAAACCCTCTCCGCCCCCCCTCACCCCCGAATACTGAGAGAAAGGGACACATGCACCTCAGCCTGATAATACCTAAATAAAATTGTCAAAATCGAGGTTTTGTAGTCCTCATTTTTCTACTCCTAAACTGAACCAATTTCCAAGATTTTTTTTACCAAATGTATTGGAAGAAAACATTCTATGTCTGTACCTTTTGCTTTTTTTAAAAATACATCGTCTAATTTGTATACTGAACGTTTGTTGATGGCGTTAAAAAAAGGCAATTTTAACAATTTTTGAAGGGTTATAACTCCTATAAAAAGTAACTTATCAAAAAAATCAAAACGTACCGACACGCTTGCGGTCAATATTCATATTATGTAAAAAAAATATTTTCTCTAGTGTCAAAATTCAGAGAGGGAAATGAGGAATACGTTTGTATGGAAAAAACACCACCCGCTTTCCTCTTAACTGCATCATACGTCGACTAAAAACCACCCAAATTATCTTCATTTTCTTAATGCATATTTTATTGGCTGCGATCTTTATCTATGATTGCAAGAGTCAAACCAGAACTAAATGCTATCTAGATAGTGTCTGGGTAAATCTTTATCCCTTTTATTTAATATGCGACATCTATTGACTTTTATACAAGTCTTTTTTTTTCAGGATATCCGATTCGGTCATTTTTAACCTCATATTTTAAAGTTAAAATTATATAAAAGTTGTAAAGTCAGAATTGACGAGAAAAAAAAACGGACAAGTCAATATATCTATTATTCCGTCACCAACAAAAAAATAATATTATTATGTTTGCGTTACAAACGTGTAAAAAAAAAACCCAAAATTTAGTGTTCGCATGACGACGATGGTGAACGTGTAAAAAAATTTGGCAAAAAATAATGGCTAATAGACATAAAAAAACTACTTGCTAAATTCAAGTTTGATATGATACGTTCAAGGCTATTTGTTCTGCGCTAAACAGCGGGCAATTGCCCTCTCCAAACATCGGCAGAATGGACACGTCCAAAGCGACGGAAGAGTAAGAAGAAACGCGGGTTAATTTGTAGGTGCGGGTTAATTTGGTGGTGCACCGTTGCCTAGCAGTTTATATAATTTTTAAAGGAATTAAAACTAATGGCGTATGACGCGCACTAGCGACGTTATTTGTTGACAAATGATGTTATTATATATTTTTTATTTAAAACCACTCATTTATGAGAGGGTCAAAATATTTCCGAATTACAATAAAATCCAAATAAATTGAATATTTCTGAACGTATCCGATAACAAAAAACTGTTTTTGTAAGGTCATAAAATACGCTTTCAAATGTATCAATCAAAATAAACATATAATTTACGAAATATAAAATTTTTGCATGCAAGCACAGAAAAGTTTTAAAAATGGCTCACCTTAAGTTTTTCCTAACTAAAATTATCTACTGATAACGAAAAAAAATAAAAACACATTCAAATCTTTTTCAGAAAATGATTATAAAATAATTTTAGTACTTTTTTATCGTTCCATGTCAAAATAATTTATAAAAAAATCCCAAAATTTCATATTTTTTTTCATATTGCGATGCGAAACTTAAAACTAACTAACTAACTAACCATCACGCCGTTTCCCCGCAGGGGTAGGCAGAGAGGACGGACCGCCAAACAACTCGGTCTTGGCACACACTCCTTGCCTCGTTCACATTCATACACCGTCTCATACATGCTCTTCTATTATTCCGACTCTTCACATGGCCCGACTCAAGTATCTGATTCACTTGGTCGTGCCATGTCTTCCTCGGGCGTCCCCGACTTCTTCTACCATTCACATTTGCGTCATATATTCTCCTTACACTCCTTTCCTCGTTCATTCTCTCTACATGCCCGAACCATCGGAGCGTTCCTTTCTTGATCTTACTCATTACGCTTACATCAGCCTTGCATTCTTTGCGGATCTCCGCGTTTCTCACACGATCATACATGGTTTTACCACACATACGCCTAAAAAATAAAGGTCTACATTTTACCTATGTTGGTTCGTGGAGGTAGGAGGGTGAAAATTTAGGGTTTTAAGTATTTTTTGATGCCAAAAAAATAATACAAAAAAAATTGTTAAAAAAATTATGGATAGGTACACCCTAATCACCGAGCGCACAGTGGCTGATTTTGATGATTTGGCGCGACATCGCTCTCGGCGCTCGACTATTTGGTAGTTCATTGATGTTTTTTTAAGTATTAATAAGAAATACCACTTATTTTTTGTTTATTCTTATTAGTCTCAGGTATTTCCCGCTTAATCCCAACACTTTCTTCGAGGGCCTACCGGGAAGTCGGCTTAGGGGCGCGGACACCGAGTCTCGCTTGCAACTGGACTGAAGGCTCCGCTTATTCTTGGCGGGACCGCCGGACGACTGCAGCTTAGCTGCTTTGGTTAAGTCAAACAATCTCATCTTTTATAATTTTTTTTTCCTTATTCTATTAACTTTTCTTCCTACATAATAATAAACTTTTATTTCAGCTACATCAAGTGGCGGAGATGAGACGTGATACTGTGAAATAAATAACTAACAACATGTACGCACTCGCATACTGCCTGCTAACAATGTATGCCTGGACATTGGAGGTCTAGAATCATTTTAAATAAAAAGTAGCTTCTTTATAAAAAAAAATTAGAGTCCTGAGGTGTACGGTGAAGGAGGAAACCATCTGTTTCCTTAGAACACCGTGGGAAAGTGGTTGAGCAACCTCCAATATTCTTATTAGTTGAAATGTTGATAATGATTTTTAATGCTTTTATAAAAGTAGCATGTAACTTGGGCGCTAAGTAGTATTTTTATAGATTATAATTCTTTAAAAAACAAATAATAAAAATACAGTGAAAACTAACTATATTATCATTTTATAGATTATAATTCTTTAAAAAAAAGATAATAATACAGTGATAACTAAATATTTATAATATAATTTAACATAGATTCAAAATGTGATTTCCAGTTAGTAGTAACCCTAAGTTTATAATTATTTGGGAAAACTGTTTAGGTGATTAACGTTAACTTAGAATCATTGAAATCTCTAATGACACCTAACCTGATAAAAATTGAAGGAGAAACCCAAACATTAGGCATAACATTATTAATTGAAGAACATAGCAATAATACTCGTACTTGGGATTTTCCAGACAGTGGGGAATAACAGTTTAATAATGGGGATAATTAGCGTAATTCACCCTATACGCATATTTTAATGTGTAAAAGCTAATTGAATGCATTTACGAAAATATTATAGTCGGCACGTACTTAAATAGGTAGGAGTTGAAGGTTGGATTCTTAAAAAAAAAATTGACGAAAATTACAATAAATTCTTAAAAATGCAATTACTGGAGTGGCTGGCTATAGTTGGTGGTGATTTTTTTCTTCCATGTACGAGTACAAAAGAGACACAGCAAAAATATCATAAATATAAAAATTGGAGTGAAGACTCGTAAAGCTTTTTATTCTTACACCATTAAAGGCAAAAAATTGGAAAAAAGTTTGGAAAAAAAACTTAAACTTTGAACCAAAGCAACAGATATAATTTATGATTTTTTAAATTATTTTTATTTATTTAAATAAAGGATGTATCTTGAAGTATATTTTAAGTATTGAAAATAGTGTATATCCAATGATAAGTAGACAAAAACTTGGTTCCGCATTCCTTCAAAATCTCCTACAGCAGTTTAAATGTGAGACCAGAGTACCCCTGTTCTGCGACTAATTACAGAATAATTAAGTTTCAGATGTTAATTTAAATTGACAGTGAGTAATTGTGAATAACCTTAATTTTTTTCTAATGGTACGCAGAACTAAATATTATATTAAGTTGATCTTTTTTTGACATATCGGAGTCAAAGATTGGATTCTGAAAAAAAATTGAGTACAATCATTTCTTAAAAATGCTATTACGGGAGTGGCTGGCTATAGTTGGTGGTGATATTTTGGTTCCATGTACAAAAAAGATTCAGCAATATATATTCTATTAAAGTTGGAGTGAAGACTTGTGAAGATTTTTATTCCCACTCCGTTAAATGTAAAAAATTGTAAAAAAAAACTTAAACTTTGAACCAAAGCAACAGATATAATTTATGATTTTTTTATTATTTTTATTTATTTAAATAAAGGATGTATCTTGAAGTATATTTTAAGTATTGAAAATAGTGTATATCCAATGATAAGTAGACAAAAACTTGGTTCCGCATTCCTTCAAAATCTCCTACAGCAGTGTAAATGTGAGACCAGAGTACCCCTGTTCTGCGACTAATTACAGAATAATTAAGTTTCAGATGTTAATTTAAATTGACAGTGAGTAATTGTGAATAGCCTTAATTTTTTTCTTATGGTACGCAGAACAAAATATTATATTAAGTTGATCTTTCTTTGACATATCGGAGTCGAAGATTGAATTCTGAAAAAAAAAATTGACGAAAATTAAGTACAATCATTTCTTAAAAATTCAATTACTAGAGTGGCTGGCTATAGTTGGTGGTGATTTTTTTTTTCCAAGTACAGAAAAGACCCAGAAATTATATCCTATCAAAATTAGAGTGAAGAATCGTGAAGGTTTTTATTCCTACTCCATTAAAGTCAAAAAAAAGAAAAAAAAATTGGAAAAAAAACGTAAACTTTGAACCAAAGCAACAGATATAATTTATGAAAAAAATATATTTTTAAAGTTATTTCAATGAAGCACGTATCTTAAAAAATATTTTAATTGATATTAAAAAATACTTTTTTTGTATAATAAGTACACAAACAACCTGATTTCGCACGCCTTCAAACTCGCCTAGATACAGCAGCGCAGTTGCGCGCCCGAATATCTCAGTTCTGTGACTAATTACCGAGTAAGTAAGCTTCGGATGTTATTTTAAATGATTTTTTCAATATCAGTGGTTAATTGAGAACACATTTGTAAAAAAAAAAATCATTTCGGGAACATGCCGATCTGGGGTCAACGTCGCGCCAGCGCTCCAATTTCAGCCACTGTGGAGCGGTATGAAATAAACTTTACGACCTATTCTCATACCTACCAAATGAATATACGTATATACAAAATTTCACAAAAATCGGAGTCGATCCGTTTCGGAGGGGTGTGACCACAAACACCGTGACAAGAGATTTATATATACATAGATGTACTCTACTATTTGTTACCTGCGTTAGCTATAAGAAATAGGTTGTACCAATAAGATTAACCCTTTGTAATGAATTTGAAAAAAAAGAGTTATGAATTATTGGCTCTTCACAGAAATAACAGGAGCCTATCTATGTTGGTTGTTTATCTTGTGGTGGGTCATAGAAACTTGAAACCGGATATTGAGTAGGTAGGGTCGCGATGCCGACGCTTCCGTGCGCTTGTAGGCTTGTAGGGTGGCAGGAAAAATCCTTAAACGCACGAGGGTTTATTATTATACTTGCTCAATATTAAGGGCATTATTTCAGGTGTTCAAAAGAATATTATATACAACTGATAAGGCCAATCCATTTGCTTACCGCTTTATACATTATAGGTACATACATGTTAATACGGTTTTTGAAGTAACTCCACACAAGAGGCCCTGAGGAAAATAATTTCCCTCAGGGCCAATGTCATTTTGGAGATGTTTCGTGAAGAGACCCATGTTGTAGGAGGGAGGAAGCATAGAAGCCGGCAAATCGTTTGACAACCAAGCTGTTGAACTCAAGAACGAATCGATCTCATTTTTTACACTTCTAAAATTATATATATATTTCGAATTACCTATCACGTTTAAAAGCGTATTTCATCACCTTTCAAAAACAGTTTTTAGTTTTCGGATGCGTTCAGAAATACCACATTTATTAGGATTTTATTGCAAAGCTTAAATATTTTGACCTTTCGACAAGTTCAAAATAGGCACGAGACTTGAGTGGTTAAAAATACAATAAAAACAATATCATGGAATCCTACAAATTAAAATTTACAACAATAAATAAATCATTTCCCTTTTAAAAAGAAGCCAAAATTTACATCAAAAGCGGAAAAATGTAAAAAGTATAAAAAGTAGCGTTTAAATAAATCTAATAATGGCTGTAAATGTTTTTTTAAGAAAACTACTTCAAACCATTGCAAGAACACACGGAACAAAATAACATGGCACATTCAGTAAATAGGTAATAGTGAAAAGAATCAAGAGATAGTCAATAATAAGAATAATTTACTTTAGGAATTACAGCAACACAAAACACAATCGAGAACCTTCTTGAAGGCTTGAAACTCTTAAAATTAATTAATCCCTGGTAAAGAAAATCTTACGAAAAATATCAAATATTATTAATGTCAAATTAAATACATAAACAATGAAAGACATGAATCAAAGCGAAATCAACGAAACTTCTGAAAGTATTGTTAAACTTTTTGTCAGGAAAATAATACTTGCGTGGGTTCTACGCAACGTGGTAATTGAGAGCTTGGCATATAAACAAAAGAGTCTTAGCTTTATCCTTTGCATGGCTTCCTATGATTATTAATATTGGAAAAGCTACAATAAAGTTCTTTAAACTTAAAAAAAAGGCACGTAAAAGAATCAATTTGTTAGGTAGGAATGGGTACGGCCGCCCCGAGAACCATTTATTGGATAACCACCACCTCTGCCATAGGTCATCCAAGTGGATTGCTACGTTTGGTGACTTAGCAGACGTGCCTCGGTTCATGGGGTGAGGTATGTTCGGATCTTGGCAGCGGATGCGTCTACCCATCACCCGCGTGGTAGGCCGAAAGAAAGGAAAAGCTTATATTATTTTTAAATGTTCAAAAGTACAAAATGTGCTGCAGTGATGTTTCAAAGAGAAAAAGTGCTGAGTTGACATTCAATCGGTTTCTGTTTGATTTTCACTATTGATATTTATAACAAGTTGCTTATCAAAGAATTGAAATGCTTTGATATATTTTATTTAGTTTTAGGGTGAGAATTATCTATTCTGTGAACTTAGGGCTAAATTTTAAAATGTTTTCGGAGCAGAAGTTTAAGAATTCTAGGTTCAACGTTGTACGTACAACAATGGTGGAGAAAATGGTTCCATGACAACTCCGAATCATGCAATTTCAACACCCTTATGAAAAGTCATTAAAATTATGAAATAAATTAAAAATAGCACATAACCTAACGTAACCTATTTGACGAATTTTTCATATACTTTTTTCAACATTTTAATGACTTTTTAAAAGAGGAATTTATTGGATTATTTAGGAGGATTGAAGTTAACATGAGTCTGAGTTGTCCGGTAAACGGAGAAAAAACACAAATTTTCTGGGGTTTTTATATTTTAGAAACTATTTTTGAAGCGAAAATTACTTTAGCACCGTTGTGAATTAAAACTCGATGAAACGAAAAATACCAGCGATACTAGAAAGAGACCAAATACACCTATATGATTTAGCCTGCGAGGAAGATATAGTATATTCGGTCTCCTATTTATGCGGTGCTTCGTAGCCTCCCCACTCTTGTCTAATTTAGTTTTCTGAAGGTTTATCTTCTACCGCGTGTGAACTGCACACTTGTATTTTGTTATAATTCAATTTTTTTAAGAAATAAGAATAAATCTAGATATTATTACGATTTTTAAAGTTTAGACAAATCAATAATAATTATTTCGTCATCGGTTAAAACCACTGCTTTGGACTGTATCTTTTCAGATGCTTATCAAACTTTACCTTTGCAAAGGTTCGTGGTTCGTTTCATGTCGCGTGAAAAAACAATAGGGTGGGTATTGCTTTTATTATAATATTATATCCAGGGGGTTGGTTGGTTGCGTTACAGTCACATTTACATTAAACAGTTACACCTACATCCACCGCACTTGCCCACACTCGGTGTAATTCATGCGAAACGTGTCCGTGAGTCGACATGTTACCTGAGAGAGACTGGGGGAAAGGAAAAGTAGGTACACGCCACGTGACCAGCGGTAAATGAAATTCAAATAAAAAATGAATAATACAATAATAATAAGTATAATAACGGTCATTTAGCGAGAAAATACCACGAGTATATTATTATTATTATTGCGATCGTAGGCAGAAATGCGGCATGAATCATATTTTTTCTACGTGCAAAAGCGGGACTAATGGATACGATAAGGGGGCAAATTAAATTTTGTAAGCGTTTTGAAGTCAAGTGGATTATAAATATAAATAATTTATTATAAACTGGTGAGCTAAGAATTTATGCATAATCATTTCTGGCAATTTCTAAAAGGCACGAATATTAATGAAAAATTGTCGCTGTACTCGTCACAGACAAGGTGTTGCTAGGGTTAATAATCATAATGTGTGAATGATTTCTAAAGGGCAATTTTCGTGAGAAAATTATCTCAAGGGAAATTTAAAAATTCATTTATACTTTTAACCTATGTATTATAACAAAGGGCTTATAACTAAGATTGGTAACTAGTGACTTAAAACTATACTTATTTTGGATACGTTTTTAGATTTTCACGGCCAAAAGCATTTTCGATATTTGCTCTTAGGGTGTTATGCCGTGTTGCGCTACCTCCTTCTTTAGCTAACGTTTCGGACAGCGTTGCAGTGTCCATCATCAGGGCAGATTCGACAGATGTATATACTTATATTATTTACATGTTTACGTTACTTGTTTATTGTGTATGAAAACAGCAATTGGTTAATTGGAATAAATATTTAATATTATTAGCCTAGTAGGCAATAGTTTAATAACACCACAGTGTTCAATTCAAACGCGGTAGTAGTCAGATTCAGAAAACTAAAGTAGACAAAAGTAGGGAAACACAACGAGGAGACCGAAAGGCTGCGAAGCACCGCACAAAGAGGAGAGCAATTATAGTATCTCATTCTCTCACAGACTAAATCCTATATTTGTGACTCTTTTCCACAAAAAAATATAAATTGATTTTGTAAGAAAACGTTCTTTTATCTAGTAAACGTATGTTTTAAATTTAGAGAAAAAATGTTTATTTTTAGTATAATAAGGTTATACCATAGGTCGTTGGCAGATTTGTTAAATTTTCAATAAAGATTTTGTATTATACAACACCCATTTCAAATAATATATTTGCAGTAAAATAAATCAATACATTATCTGGTAAACGTACGTTACAGAATTTTAATTTTAGTTTAAATAAAATTATTAAAAAATACATACGTGCATGTGTATATCAGCGAATATTAGGTAGAGAGATTTATTTCACCGCTATCAAAGAATCCAATTTATCGTGGGAAAATCGACAAATTAGCAATGACAGTGATAACAAAACATCACAACCCCGAAGACAGGTAATAAAGGGTTAAAAGCAATAATTTTAGCTAATAAGTAAAGCTGGCACAACCCTCCGTCATAATAATGGCAATAATACAATCATGACATCCTGTTTGACGCTCGGGGCGCGGGTGGTTGACTAGGTTGAGTTGAGGGGGTGGGAGCTGGGAGCTATCAGCGCGGGACATCGCGACACGTAACGAGCGCATGACCTGCGCGACCCAAGACCCGCGACCGCACGCACGCCGCACACTGCACAGTGGACTGTGGACAGCACGCGCGGGTCCGGCGCACAGACACGAGGGGTCTGTCTGGCGCCCGGGGTGGCTTTCAGCGCATAGGGCGTGAGGGATGATAGTACAACTAAAAAGTGCGTAGGTTTTTTTGGTACAAAATATATATATTTTTTTAAGTTAAACTTCTTTAGCGCCGTTAGTGACTTCAAATTCAGGTGAAACGGAAATGCGTCACAACTCAGTTTTCCACAAATACTAGGTCCTAACATAATGCGGTAAATTCGCACCTCGGCGCGTGCTTTTCATAGCGCAGTGGGCAAGGTGCCTGACAAGTCTCAGCGACCAGAGAGACGGACATTAAGCGTACGGGGATTCGAATCTAAATCTAATTCGAAATAAAAAAAAATTAAATCATTTTATGAAATCAATATCCAATCTTCAAATCATTTAAAAAAAAGGAAAAGAAAATAAGGCGACTTTCGAGTTTCACTTCTACCTACCATATGCATTTTTTTTTTTTTTATTTATTTATTTATTTCTATATATTACAGTTTTACCTTATATATTTAATATTTTAACATAATATATTTTGGAACACATTTTTACATTTTAATTAATATAACATTTTATTATGTTGGGTGTAAGGTAGGTTTGAGAAGGTGAAACTGTTGGTTTATAATGTTGTATGTTTCGTGAACACCTCACTAGGAGAACCTGTGCTGAGGTGTTTACGTGTTTATGATTCAGTGTGACAAGTACAGGTATTTATGTGTTGTAGTAGAAAGTTGGTTTTTTTTTTTTTTTTACATTTTAATGGTAATGGATTATTTAGAAGGAAAAAAAAAAAATTATATATAAATGCATAAATCAAGGTTTAGTTGTTACTAGATGCAGATGCTTTAGTGAAATGACAGAAATAATAATAAGGAAAATAAATCATAACAAAGCAAATACATAATTATTGGATCAAATACTTCTATTTGCCATGACGTCATATTTAACTTACAGCTAATAGTATTAGCACGTTTTTAAAAATAAATCTACGAGTATCAGCACGTTTTAAAAATTATAAAGATGTCTATACCGTCACATTGGATTGAAGTAGGCAATATTGTTATTAATTATTATTAATTGATTTGTGTTTAATTCGTAGAACTCCATTTTTATCTTTTTATTTAATTTTAATTAAATTTAAAAAAAACGAGTGTGCTTTAGACCACACGACTGAAGTAAAACATCACTAACTTATATCTCTCTCTTATCCTTACCCTCCTTATTCTCATCCTTACTCTCATTCTCATCCTTATCCTTATAACTCCCCAAGTCAAGCGTGCGTAAAGGCCCGACCGTTCGCCTCGCCCGATCACCGTTCGCATCATACTTTTTCGTAACGCATTCACCAGCTTACATCCGAGTCGAGCGTGCGTAAAGAAGTTTTACTTTAAAAAAATGTTATTGAATAATTTTAGCTCTAATGTATGAATAATTTATGACTCCTTCAATAACGTCTATTAGAAACATATATGTGAATATTTTAGACAATGAGTGGTGACAATTTTGTATACATATAATAACTATTCAAAGTCATTAGGATTGCAGCACCAACAACAAAATACTGAAAATTTCATAGAGCATTTTTGTGAAATATCACCTCAAGGGGTCTAGGTCAAAGTTAGAAGACACTTTGAGGTAAAAATACTTGGCCATTTAAAAAACAGAATACTTTACAGCGCATGAAAATAAAATACAATTTGTATTGAAATTAGCTCCTGACAATTAATTAGTACGTAAATGGGTTTTTATTATCGACGATACTTAAATAAATAGTCATAAAATCGGAAGCACTTTGCAGCCCGCATATACTTGCAGCCAGACATCGATTGCAGATACAGTAATTGCCCATTGATGGCCTTCGATCTGTCCAAAGCAGTGATGACCAACCTGCGACCCGCTAGCCTTTTCGTACTGCACCCCTGATTAAAGAAAATATATTAAAAAAATTGCGGTAAAGAATAACCAACGGTCTCAGTTCTGTTTTTCAAAAGGGTTTAGTGGAAAACTTCAGACTTTCTCAAAAAGTTTTGAATTAGCTGCTCTAAGCAATAAGATTTTTTTACATATTTAAAAGTGTAGAAAAAATTTAACCTTCGCATCGCATTGTTGAGATCTGTGTTTGATGCATTTTAAAGGTTTCCCTTTTTTAAAACACCAAAAGCATACTTGACTAAATTTTGTTCTACTTTCCGAACGTTGAAAACTAACATTTCCCCTTTTTAACCCCCGGCGCAAAAGGAGAGGCGTTATAAGTTTGGGGAGGTGTGTGTCTGTCTGTGGCATCGTAGCTCCTAAACGAATTGCCGATTATGATGCGGTTTTTTTGTTTGAAAGCTGACGTGATCGAGATGGTTCATGAAAATCTGTTCAGGCGTTTCAAGGAGATCAGTCATCAGCTATTTTTTGTGTCGGGGGTTACTTAAAATTTTGTTTCATATGTTTATAATATTTCAGAATGATAAAAATCGACGGCATTTTTCGTATTGGTTTAGAGATATAAAATTTTCGCATGCGGCGCTTTCTTTTTGTCTTTTACAGGAGTTTTGTTAGAAAATTAAGGTTTTAAACTATATAAATATGTAGGTTGGGGACATCACCGAATGTTAAGTTATCATGTATGAACCCTATTCCCTACGGCTCGCGAAGAAATAGAAAATGGATAAATTGTCCCCTCAATTAAAAAGGTTGATCATGAGTGGTCTATAATAGCCAGGGGCGCAGAGGGAGGAAAGGTGCTTAGCGGCAGTCAAGGCCAAACGCGTCGTGTGATACGGGCCGAGTCATTGCTGTGCTGTATTTAACCCTACTACCCAGTCAGTATCCGTACACTTTTTGAGACGTGATGAATGATGAATAGTTAGCCCAGTAAGAACTTCACATGAATATAATTTGTATTGATTTAATGATTGCAATTTGTAGGTTTAGTTTTAATGATTTAGTAAGATTATTTTTTCAAATCAAACATAGACCTGTTTCTTCATGACTGTGAACAAACTGTAACCAATTGTCAATGCGAGCATATTGAAAGGGTCAAACAAACAAAGTACCTAGGGGTTATTATTGATACACACTTACGCTGGACTGACCACATAAACTTCATCACGAATAAACTAAAACGAGTCATGCACCTAATAAAATCCATTCAAAACATTTTCCCACTAACAATACTCAGATCCATATACTTCGCACTTTGTCAATCCATTGCCACATATGGAATACTGGCTTGGGGAAGTGCTACAAATATAGCAATTGACCCAATTCAAAAGATACAAAAAGCGATAATTAAACTAATCCTGCAAGTGCCATTCTACACAAATTCAAGCGAAATATACAAAACATTAGAAGTCATGTCAATAAAACAACTTTATGCCAAATCTGCTCTGCTACACCTCCTCCAAAACAAACTCCATATTCCAATGCAAAAAAAAACAATAAAAAAACAAGGTCCTTAACAAATGTAACCCTGAACATACCGATAACATACACCACACACGGACAAAGACATTTTCAGTATTACGCAACCAAACTTTTTAATTATATGCCCATTACCCTTAAACAACTACTAACTACACATACATACACAAACATTCACAAAAAACATATCACAGCCTGGATAAAAAATCAAGATATTCACTTCATACAAAATTTCCTAATCCCTAACCAAACATAACAAAACTATAAAAAAAGTAAAATAAATAAACATATCTTTCAAGAATTTACCAACTATTCATATATACATATATAATTATATATACTTTATATATATATTTCTTCTAAATAATCCATGTACAATAACCATTAAAATCTAAAAAAAAAGAAAAAAAAAACTAACTTCCTACTACAACACATAAATCTTGTACTTGTCACACTGAATCATAAACACGTAAACACCTCAGCACAGGTTCTCTTAGTGAGGTGTTCACGAAACATACAACATTATCCACCCTTCCTCTCCTTAAAATTATCCTCCACAAAACATCCCCCAAAAAAACGAGTGTGCTTTAGACCACACGACTGAAGTAAAACTTCACTTATATCTCCCTCTTATCCTTACCCTCATTATTCTTATCCTTATCCTTATCACTCTCCAAGTCAAGCGTGCGTAAAGGCCCGATCGTTCTCCTCGCCCGGTCACCGTTCGCATCGATTACCGTTCGCATCACACTTTTTTGTAACGCATTCACCAGCTTACCCCCCAAGTCGAGCGTGCGTAAAGAGTTTTACTTTAAAAAATAAATCAAGCTTTAAAAAAATTCAATCCTTTTCGTCTGTTCGAAAATCAATAATCAAAACGTTAAAGTTATGCACATATATACTGTACTCAAAATATAACAGTCAAATTTGTGTTACTACTGACAGAGCAAGTGGAATGTTCGAACTTCAACTATCAAGAGTCTCGATACCGACCCATTCGTCTGAATGCGGCTTCACGCGGTAATAAATCGCAGGAAGCAAAGCAAACACGGGGCGAAGAAAACCCCGATTGAGACAATACTCTCCGAGTGCCTTAGTTATTAATCGTTATAATCGCGGCCAGCACCCTCAGCGAGGGCGGAGCGGCAAACTACTTCAAACAGCAGAGCGGGAGTGGGCTAGGGGCTAGGGGCTAGGGCTAGGGGGTGATTTGCGAGCGGTCAGGCTTGCACGCGATGCCGTTATGTGCACCAATACACCCCTTCAAACTATTACCAAGCTACTGTTTGTGGGGCCACCCCTAGAGCCGAGGATCTATTGCGCATTGGATGGATTCTTAATTAGAATAAAATGAGTACACGCCGATGGTGGTTGTTTCGTTCCTATCCCATAATTCGTGGCTCGGCTCGCGGTAATACCAGCATTAAATATTATCATTCTTAAAAAAGAAAGACAAACATTCCCGGGTTACGAATAAGCCAACAATGTTTAAAAATCTCCTGCTACCACCACAGAAAGCCGAAAATGTTGCTTGTGTTGCGATGGAGGACTTAGCCAGCCGAAGAATCGAACACGCGACGCTCGGGTGGGACCCAAGCGCTATGCCCACTCAACGACTGACCGGTCAAATATGGCACTAAAAAGACGAGAGTATCTACCAATCAGAAACGAGGTGCAAATCCACAAATAGAAAAAAAAAATACATGTCATATTTTTTATTAGCCCAGGGTATGTTGCGTTTTAAAACCGCGATATTTTATTATCAATAAGTTAGATTTTAAATATGTAAAAAAACAAGTGTGCAGTTCAAGCGCGGTAGAAACGAAACGTTCAGAATACGAAAATAGACAAGAGTGGGGAGGCTACGAAACACCGCACAAAGAGGAGACCAATATTCCATCTCATTCTCTCACAGGCAAAATTATACAGATGTATGTGTTTGTCTCTGGTTAGTGTCGCTTTTTCGTTTCGTCGAGTTTCAAATCAGAACGGTGCTAAAGAAGTTTTCACTTAAAACAACAAAAAAAACGTGAATCCGCAAAGTATTCTCAAACTGGAGCCAGTGAGACCATAATATCACAAATTGGGGTAGGTTGTGAGGATGAAGGTAGTGGGGTGAGGAAGGACGGGGGAGAGAAAGATGGGATTTTTAACCTGGTTATTCAGATCTGGTCACCAAGCACGGCAAAAACCATTCCAAGCAAAGTTTTAATTCTGAATGGTGGTCTTTCAACAGGGTGATACTGAGAGAATCTTCCACTCTGGACCTTGCCGCAAATATACAACATGTTATTTTTAATGAATTAATTGAGAAAAACATAAATACAATAAATTAAATTTACTTGATTTGAACACGTGACCCGCGGATGGCTAGTCGAGAACTTTAACCCTTGACCACGGAAGTCTTCGATAAACCTACATTTATATATCTAACATAGTAAACAAACATAGAAAGGTTAGTTAAAAACGCTAAGACACTTATTAATGGCTTCAAAACTGGACTATTTCCATAGTATCAAGTTCCCCGTGTAGGTAGTAGCCGAGTGGGTAATACCGCTGCTGGCTGGTATTGATAGCTAATACTAGTACTACCGCCGGTGACTTATCATCAGATAGCCGCAACTTACGCGTTTACCCCGTTCAGTCGGCTTTATCACAACTAGAAAACATTACAACTCTCTACAAGTCTCATAAAGCAAGCTTATATACTCCATTTCCCTATTCTACTACGCAAATTGACTGCTTCAAGTGAACTATGCTATTATCAATAATAATTGATACCATGAAAGAAAAGAAAATCCCAGCTGCAAGTTAAATGTATGTTTTGTGGGTAAATATGCAAAACTGCAAAGATTCCTTTAAAGTATACATTAAAAGGTAAATAATAAAAAGGTTTTATCACTTTATCAATACCAAAAAAAAAAAAAAAATACAACTGCTGTATTTGGGATATTAATAATACAAAATTAAGACTACGATATTTTTAGAAAGTTGTAGATTAACGGCTTCCACGGTCAAGGTGTAAGGCTTTCGACTACCAATCCCGAGGTCGCGGGTTCAAATCCCGGTGTGCGCAGGTAAATTTTATTGAATTAATTTGTGTTACATCACAAATAATTAATTTACATAGCATATTGAATTAAATATATTTTCAGAATCGCCCTAGTTGTTGGGATTGTCGTTCAGAATTGAGACGTTGTTTGAAATGGCTTTAGCCGTGTTTGGTGACCAGATTTGAATAGCTAGGTACTTCCCCACCTTCCCGATCCTTCTACTCCGCACTACCTTCATCCCCACAACATATCCCAATTTGGGATACCATAGTCTCACTGGCTCAAGACCGTAGGGAGCAACCGGGACTCTTCTTCGGTAATTCGGATAAAAAAAAATATATCATCATAATAAATACGTATCAAATTATGCTTTCTTGTGGACTGAAAAAATTGCATTATCATTGTTCAAGTCTCGTTTAATAAATAAGTGTGATTGCAACAAAAAATCAAGAGGTTTTTCGACATTACAAAATAAGTTAACTGTGACACAGGAACATAACGTAATTGGTCCTATTATCCAGAACTGAAGAATTTTTTGAAAATATTCCTAGAATTGTGTTTGCTTAGAACGGCATTACATCGAAACATATTACATTATAAGGCAGCTGTGTTTCTCGTAAATGATTTAAAAATTCAAAGGATTGAAAAAGATGTCCTCGTCAAATTGAGCACATTGCGCAAATGCCAATAAGAATATATCGGCCGTAAATAATATAATAGACAAAGGAAGGACTATTCACGGAAATCAGTAGGAAGGGTTCGCGTCCTTTGTCACAAGAAAGGGCCAACAGTGACGGAGCCAGGAGTCCTGATTTACAACTGGCTGGCTAATGAATGGGTGACCCTGTCATAAATATTGTTTCGTCAAAAAGGAAGTCCGAAGAATGAATACAATATGACATTGACATTTTTTGAATGATGCCTCAAATAATATATATTTATTTATGCATCTATACAATAAAGTTAACATTTTTTTTTTGGCCTTGCCTGTCTCACTAGGAAATCCTGTGTCGAGACAGACTAGTTTACAAATATTTTTTATAAATATTAAATAAAATACATTTTTTAATTAAGTAAAAATATTTCACAAAAAATTTCAGGTTGGTAGTAGTGGTAACAATAATGGGATAAGAGGATTATATTTGGGTGAGGTGACTAATTATTGCACGACCTTTTTTGATGATCCATTGTTTTATCAGAATTTTGTATTTGTTAATATTATTCGATTGTCTTGTTTTGTCAGGTAGGTTATTGTATATTTTAGACGCAATGTATTTGAAATTTCTTTGACCAAATGTTGTGTTTGTTTTAGGTGTTTTTATAAAACATACATTTTAGGTAGAATGAAATGGGAAGGTTAGAATCTCAACATGAACATGGCATACCCAAGCTAAAGAATTAACAAAATCGTGGAGTTATGAGAGACTGTACCATGTGCCCGAATCATTGACGTAAAGACCCTAACATGTAGATCAGATCAGTGTGTTTATCGATCAGGAAAATTGCCAGAGAAAAGACAGGTGACAGTATCACTTCTGTGTTCTAGGTCAATAATCATCGTCCATATTATACCAACACTTTGGCAGATCTTAATAGTGCTAATAGATTGGTTTAACTTTCTCGGTCATATAATCCACTGTGATCGCGTATTTCGTATATTAATACGACACGGTGACCGGTGACTGACCACTGGTCACTTGATCTGTGGGCCAGGTCATTTGGAATAAGCTACCCCAAATATTGCTAACATCCAGAATTTAGCAAAGTATCTACAGGCGGGTCTTAAAAACCAAATAAGGAAGTTGAGTGAAAAATATTTTGACTTATAAAAAATATGTTCATGTAGATAAAAAAATAACGACTCTAAATATATAAATATATTTCTATATTGTTATTCTTAGAATTAATTAAACCTTCTTAAAAATCCATCAAAAAGCTACGAACTACAAACGCTTCATGAATGGTCGAAAGAATTCTGACGTCAACGGAACCTCAGTTTGTATGAAGAGCGGATCACCGAAATGTCAATGGTGCATCTCTTTCTATTACACGAGAGATGGTTTGTGTATGATGAGAGAGGTGTATAGGCCAAACGTCGTTTACTTATGGGCCAAACGGTTTTGCATTCTATCCCCTAAAAGTCTTTTTAAGTTTAGTAATGGGTGGTTTGGTATATTTAATGGTTTAGTAAACAAAGTTTATGTAATGCAAAATCTGTTTAAAAAACCACATACCATGTCAGAAATCGGATACATTCAAGGCCAGTCCGACTACCTACCAATCGTTGATTCTGACATGTTCATTTTATATTTAAGAGATAATACTGATCACATTAGTGCTGAAATTTGTGGAGTTAAAGCTTCCAAGTAAATACATCAAATTATTAATTGTGTTCATTTGTATGTTACAATAAATATAATACATTTTTACAGTATTAAATAATAATCATTACGTATTCTACCCATCTGACATCTGATGTTCCGCCATAAACCTCACTAGTTTTGTGCAAGTATATTAAATTTATTGATTGCGCAGAAAAGTCTCACAGTGAACTGCGCTGTAAACCGTTATCTTACTTTCGGTCTTTTACTCTTTGCGCGGCTGCGCGACAACTGGCGGGTGGCACAAAAGGCAATCATCGGCCAGCGACGGCAATACCGTGTTGTAAAGAGTTTAGGCGCGAGAAACAAAAATTCTACCTTTAAATATTAATTTAACTATGAAATCTTGATCAATTTTCTTTTTTTAAAATAACATCCATCCTGATAGACGGTTAACATTGATAAAAAAATTACTGGAATTCCTTATTGAAGAATTAAAAAAATCTCCATACGACGCGGTTTTCTCAGTTTAAATGACGTCGCACCCACACTCTGCCTCTTACCGCTCGGATTCCGCTCGTTTTGGCGGGCTTAATAAAATTTAAACTCTGAGAATTAATTTTACTATGAAAGCGAACTTTAAAAATAAAAAAAATACCAGTATTTAAGTTTGAATGCGAACATTGATAAAAAAAATGGACTCAACTTCCTTATTGTTAATAAAAACAACTTCATGTAGGTAGGTAGAAATAATGAAATACTTAAATCCTTTTTTTTTAAACCTCCATAACAAATTTAACATTTGAGTCTTCTAATAAATATTTATATCAGTGATTATCAATTAGCCAGTAAACAACATACATAAATAGAAAATATCCACTGATGACCCGAATTAACCTAGTAAGTGTTCCTAGGGTATTAGCATTGGTTAAATTAGTTCCGCACCTGGAAAATATCAGAGCTTGTATTGGCTTCGTGTGAAATTATCCGGACAAAGAATTTTCTTTTAGCCAGGATGTCTGGTTTTTATAAGAAACCGTTCAGAATCTTAAAAGCCATCCCTCCTAGATCTAAGGCTGCAAATACCCGGCATTCCCGAGATAAATGTTATTAGAAACAGCAATGAATAGAAATTGAACATTCTCATAGAATTCTGAAGATAGGACCAGTCTGATTTAGAGAAGCTTCGTATAAACTAGAGGTGTAAATACTAAATTCACAGAACGCCACATTTCGCCGTATAAAAGAATATCTCAGCGGCGAATCGACTACTGTGTCCCTCTCTAAATAAGGCAATACAAAATAATAGCACTTACCATTTCATTTTTCAAAATAAAAAAAGAACTAACTGCGTTGAAGATCTTTTGAATTACGATGTGTTCTTACCTGAAACAATGAGAATTAAAACACGGTTAAAAATCATATTATGAAAGTAAAACCTTAAAAACTACAAAAAATATATAAAAAGGTTGGGCCCGACTAGTATACAACACCCCTGCTATAGGTAAAACCAACTAGGCATGTATGGTAAGTTTGTACAGCGCCCTTGAGGTGATTTTTCACAAAAACGGCGCTATATAAATTGTCCAAATATTATTATTAACTGGTTCGCTACATTTGGTGACTTAGCAAGGGTATCTGGATTCATGGGGTGAGGTTTATCTAAGTCTTGGCGGCGGATGCAGTGCAAGGAGAGACTGGTTGAAGGAGATCTAACCTTGACCTCTCCAGCCGGACTTTTTCAACCCACCCATTGCATACCCTCGACACTCCTGGAAACACCGACCTCCAGATTCCAATCCACTCCCATCTTTTTCCTTCCCAGAACTTACTCCTTCCCTCCTTAACAATATCCTCCACACAACATCCCCAAAGACAACGTGTGGAGTGTGGAGCTAATGTAAAAAAGGATAAGGGGAACATATGGAATACATAAATAATAATAATAATATTTGGATGACTTGTATAGCGCCGTTTTTGTGAAAAATCACCTCAAGGGCGCTGTACAAATTTATAATACGTTTATAAAATCTTATTTCCAACTGTAAACTAGACAAACCACTACAACTTATGGCTAAAAATTGCATCCACCGGTTCATCGATCACCGATACGAAACTATAATAATAATAATATTTGGACGATTTATATAGCGCCGTTTTTGTGATGAGTAATAATATCGTTTTTGGAATCAAGTAATAAAGCAATTCAATATTTTGTTTTCGTATCCACTGAACAATAAATTGTTGAGCTAAAAAAATGAAATATTGAAGTAATCAATCACGATTCAATCATATAATAGCGAATTCGATATTTTCCATGCATCTGATTGAATAATTGATTCGGAACATTGTGCAACGTATTGGAGGAGCCTGGTAATTGGAATCAATTTGCAGATACAATTTCGCAACTGACTGAATAATAATAATCGCAATAATTAAAAATAAATCGAACCAATAAAACCACATTATTCCATCATAACTGTTCATATGTAGTCAGTTTTCCAGTGAAAAAGTTAATAAATCGTATTATGTGATTGGTTGCATTATTAATATTATTTATTTATTTAAGTAAAGAAAAAAATATTTTATTGCAGTCATTACCTATGAATGCAACCGGATTAAAATTAATATACATTTACATTTAGTGGCGTAATGATGAGATCTCGAGCCCCGGGCAACGAAAAAAAAGATTCCTTACTCTTAATGTTGTGCAGATGCGTGCAGTTTGTATAGTTAGATAAGCATTGCCTGCCCTGCCTAACTCCCATGAAAATATAATTAAGATTAAAAAATATATATAAACTTATGGCAAGAAATCAATCTACACTTTCAAAAATAATACTATAACGTGACAAAAGCAGAAACTAAGTGTGCCAAATAGTATTCAACTTCTACTTTATAGTACACAAAATATTTACATGTTGTGTGCCGTGAACCCAATTCTAAAGATGACTCGTTTGTGATAGTGTCTAAATAGGCAAGAGTTTTTTCAGTTTTCAGAGCAAATTGCGCCGACCAGCAAACATAGAAATAAGTGCCATCTATCGGTATCTCTAGTCAGTAGTATTAACGTAACTAACGAAAAAATCACTCATGATTCAAAATTTAAGTTTCCTTGAAAATTATGAGATTCCTACATATAACATCAAAATCATTCAAGAACTCCCAATCCTTATATCTCATTGGTCAGAAGCAAATTTGAAAACGGGAGTTTTATCTGGAATCCACACTATTTAGAATATTCAAAAATTATTGAATCCGAAAAAAAAAGTGTAACTATTAGGAACGACTTCAACACGTTAATTTTAAAGCTCTGGAAAGAATAAGACAATTTGCCGAACTAATATATTAACATTTTTAAATTTTTTTATAATAAGCTTTCAACCACTGATTTTCTATTTGTCTGAGCAATTTTCAGATTAAAGTTAGATACTAATAGACGTAATTTAAGATTTAAAAATATATTCCATTTTGAATTGTACATATAACAACAATATTGCCCTACTACGATTCACTGTCTATATCCATGTAGGGTAGAATATATTGTTACTCTGAGGTCTGAATGAAATTATTTATGGCTTGGTGAATTTTATTATTGTTTTTAACATTCTTTTCACGTTTCAAATTAGACTGATTTATTAGTGTCTTAAGTTATGTTTAGTGAACAGTAAGCTAGGTACTTCCCAACCTTGATCTTACTAATCCCCATCAGCTCCCCACTTCCATCGGCCCTACAACTTTCCCCAAATTGGGTATGCCATAGTTCCATTGTGTAAAATGCATTACAGAGGTACAAACATAATAAACTCATTAAACAAGTACAATTTATATACAAAGTGTTATTGTTTTATGATGGGATATAGTTACATTTTTTTTTGTTATAAGTTGTAGAGAAATAATAGACTAACAATGGTTATAATTCATAATAAAGTAACAAATAATACTACGTAATTAAGTGTGTTCGTGAAAGACTCTCATAAATAAGAGAATCATTAAAATCCATTAATTGTGAAGCAACCTTGAGATGATTTTATACATAAATGAGACAAAATGATAATGATACCGATGACAGCTCCGTTGCTCCACTTCCTCATAAACAACGCGAAATACATTAGCTCCACACTGGAGGCCCAGAGGAAAAATTCCTCAAGGCCTATGACATCTTAGGAAATGTTGTGTTGAGGGTTTTTTAAGGGAAAGGAAGAAGAGGGGTAATCAAATAAATAAATTAAATAAATATTTCAATGTTTTGTGTTTGACCTCTCTGTCTACCTCTAATACAGTGAATTAAAGCGAGACAGGTGGGTCAGCTACAGTTTGTTAAGCTAGTGCAGGCGCTAGAGGTAGTTGAGTATGCAAAATGTGAGGATCGAATTCCACCAATGGATTTGAGTAAAAAAAGGTCAAAGATTAATAATATGGATATTGCCGGTCAATTTTGCCAGCATTATATGCTGTAAGTGGATGCGATACTAATAATAATAATAATAATATTTGGACGATTTATATAGCGCCGTTTTTGTGAAAAATCACCTCAAGGGCGCTGTACAAACTTACCATACATGCCTAAAATCTAGAAAGACTACAAGCTAGACAAACAATTAAAAACAACTTATGGCTAAAAATTGCATACACCGGTTCATTGATCACCGATACGAAAATATATGTACAATATTTTGACCAATGAACGCGATGCTGCCTAAAAATGAATTAATACAGGACCATACTTACCTGGGAGGTCGCTTGAAATTAACACTGTTTATTGTCTATTTAAAGAAATTTAGATAGAGTTCGCACGCAGAGGACATAATTGTGAACACATGTTATTTAATCCTGAAAATATTTTAATATTAATATGTAATATATTCTTTAATGAGTGTATTTTGGAAAGTAAAAGCAACATTTAATGGTGGGCGGTCCAGTAGTACAAGGATTTGATCTTCCGAGAGACAGATTGATGTGTAAGGATTCGAGTAGTTTTAATTCAGTAAGAAAAGTGTGATTAAGACATATCATAGGCAATACAAGTATGATACTCTCAGATAGGTATATTTAAATTAAGTTAAGGGTATGAGAGCCCGAAAAGGTAGGTTTTTAGTTTGGACCTAAACTCTGTTGGGCTTTTTATGCATCTTAATTCCGGAGGGAGTCTATTCCAAGCCTTAGGCCCAGATACTCCGAAAGCACGATCTCCGAACTTAGTATTTGGCTTTCGTTTGGGTTCTATTAGTCTGCCTATAGCAGATGAAGTTGCCGATCTAAGGGTTAATTGCCTCGGACCGGTATTTTCCGGGACGCATAATTCAGAGATGTAAGGTGGGGCCATTTCGTTGATTGATTTAAACACCATCCAGCACAATTTGTACTGGATTCTTTCAGGGCACTTGAGCCAGTGAAGGTTACGAAGGTGTTCTGAAATGTGTGAATATTTAGAGACCCCGGTTATGAGCCTTGCCGCTGCATTAAACACGGATTGAAGTTTGTCAGTTTGGTATTTTGGAAGACTAGCGTAGATGCCGTTACAGTAATCAAGCCGTGAGACTACGTAAGAGTTGATTAATAGTTTTGTCGCCTCTGTAGGAAGGTTTCTTCGAACTGACTTGAGTTGTCTAAGGTGAAAAAAGCCGGTGCTTACTGTCATATTTATTTGACTTTTAAGCAAAAAGTCTGAATCTAAATTAACGCCAAGAAGTTTGACTGTTGTCTTTGGAATAATATCGTTGCCGGAAATGGAAATAAGTGAATTGTCTATGAAATGTTGACGTTTGTTTGTGGCCGCCCAGAGAAACTCAGTCTTAGATGGGTTCAGCTTGTTTGAAGATTTTGTACAAACAGCTCTTATGTCTTTAGGAAACCTAGACCTACAGAATGAGCAATTGAAACAGTTAGAAATAGTTTGCACATATTTATTTAAAAAAAAAAGTTTTTGCTGATGAACTCAGACATAAACTGATTTCTCTAAACAAAGGTTTCGGTTTTAATTTGATGAAAGTGATATGCACATCAGAAGCTTTGCATTTATATTTATTAAGGGTTGCAGTAACATTTATTTGGTAAAATTGTCATCAAACACAATTACAACCCATTGATTATAGTTTATTTGGTTATGACAATCTGAACGGTAACGTACGTCCAGAGTCGTTATTCAATCTTACCACCAGTCATTATTATTCAATCTTGTAAATGTACTGCAAATTGTCGTACAATGTCTTGCAGTTGCAAAAATCTGAATTATTTTGTATTTCTCTATGTAAATGTATCAATAACGAATGTCTAAATAAAATGAGTAATTGTTTGCCCACTTTACGTATATTTCTGTTTAATTTCGCTATTTTTATATCTCTTTTTTTAATAAATAAATACGATTTTATTACTTTTATTTTCGTTTTCTTTTTCATTCCAGAATCCATCCTCACTTTTACCATTAGAAAAAACTGAAATAATCATTAAAATGATTTAATATCATGTACTCGATACATTCCCTTTACAAATAAGAGTAGAGGGGGTTAAAAAAATGGACCAAAAAATTGACCGGCAAGATCCACATTATTAATCTTTGACCTTTTTTAACTCAAATCCATTGGTGGAATTCGGTCCTCACATTTTGCATACTCAACTACCTCTAGCGCCCGGTCTACTCTGGTAATGTTCAATGGTGACTTAGTCACCGGTGATACAATAACAAGAAATCGGTCAGCCGCATCACAGCGGTGGTGGATCAAATTACCAAAGGTTGGCTTTTAGTAGGACGGGGGTCTGCAACCTATGGCATTGTGGTAAAGCGTAATTTTTATTAAGGCTCTCTTATTAAGGATTCGATCCCGCTGTCTTCGGATTGCGAGTCAAGAGCCTTATCCCATCGACCACGGAGGCCATTCATACTATTTATCTAAAAACAAACAATTTTCTAATGGGCAAAGCATCGTAGGATATTTTCTGAAAACATAATGCTCTATGGATCCTCAAGCAAATTTCATAAGTCAAGAATGAACAAAATAGTCATAATGCACCATCTCACGATAATACGCTGTGTGACGTATTTTTAGCAAATAATAGAAATTTTGGTTGCGATGAGAACTTTAATGTTTTGTCAATTATTATGTTCAATTATTACGTCTTAATTTTTCTTATTTCTAAACATAAACAGCCTCCTATTCTATATTATATTTTAGTTTTAATGTACCATGTTTAATGGCACAGTTATTGTTTATCATTTTCTATTGTCCTGTGCCAAAACAGCACTGCTGTTGTTAACCTTTTTATATTGACATTGCTTTGTTTATACTGTATGTATATTCTTTGTTTCATATTATTTTGTAATTTTTTATGAGGACTCGTAAGGAACATAAATAGGATTACTTTTAGGTTTATTATAGTTTAAGCGCACTTGAAGTGAAATAACACAAAACTGCGTCATATAAATACTACGTTATTATTATTACGTCATCCTCATCATAAATCTCCGGCTACATTGTTGTAAAACTAGGTGAACTAAATCGCTACCAGATTGGAAGATTTTATGAGGAATGTTGTATGGTTGCAATTATTCAAATAATATATTATTCAATCAATACGTAAAATTTGAAGACTGTAAAGGACAAAATGATAAATGTTCAGAAGAGCAAAAAGATTTTTTTTTAATCGTATTTTGTAAATTTCTTTAATTAACAGTATTAAATTTATTTTTAAAGTTTCAGAAAAAAATGCTCTTAAAATTTACGTCGTAAAAAACGCAGACCGAAAAAGAAAAAAATCGGTGAAAAATGACATAATAAAATCATTATTGGATTTATTGTCCATTTCAGTTATAATGTACCTATATGTTAGATTTTATTCGTCTCAATTCACAATTCAATCACATCAAATGACAATTTCCGAACATAAAAACTGGACTGCGCTTTGGATTGTTGAACCTTCGGACAGCTTTACTTTAGGCGAATGTGGTAATACTGACAACTTTACAAAACCGTATTACAGAAGCTGTAAAAACAATGACGACAATGTTGAACGTTCCCCAGCTGTCCACCAATTTTCTCGTCGGTACAATAAATCGGCCAAAATGGCTGTTAGCCTCCCGTACCAAAGTTTGCGTTGCCCTGTCTGGTCGCAGAGATAATATGCATTCATTCATAAAATGCTCAAGCGATGATTTATAGTCGCGAGCGCGTCGTGTTGCGGTTTACGATACACGTTTGTAGTTTGGGAGGGAATTATATTTGCCCAAGCCACGTGCGTTTCAAGTCGCACACTCTAAACTCTAAATAAATAAGCGACTTCTACTGGATGTAGGTACTAGCGCAGAATTTTACTATCAGAACGCTTTGATAGTTAGAGGTAGTCATAAATTAATCGAATTGTAATGATATAATAAGACTTAACACGAGAGGATCGTTCTTAGTCAAACTCCAAATACAATACTTTAAAAGTTCAGAAGCAAATTATTATAATGTTACATTATATTCATCTGACAAAAATAGATACCTACTCCACAATAGTACCTTACATTAAAAATAATTTTATAGTGTTGAATTTTAAAATGATTGTTCAGTATTCATATTTACACTTCTTACAAAATATAAAAAAAGTCATTTAAAAGTTTTTTTCAACCCTCAATTTCTTAAACACGCCTTTATTCTCTAAAAAACTTCGAACAACATATCGGCGGACACAAACTATTCCAGAAATAGTATCAATGAATTTATTTTAGGAATGACTACGAAAATATCTTTTATGTCGAATAAAATTTTCTATGCTGAATAAAATAAAACCGCCAATGAAATTTCTTTTGTAGAGTTTGGCAAGAAAGTGCAGAAATTTATTGATTTGGAACTAAATTTTTTTATTACTAAACTAACACCGAAATACTTGATTTGTCAATGACATTTCGTATGGCTCTTGGCTTTACTGACTTTAATCGTGTTGAACACACTGAAAATCGCTAGTTTAATAAAAAAATCATTGTTTGCCTGTGCATTGTTTGAATTGAATTAAAATTAAAATTAACTATTCCAAAACTATTTGAAAAAATTATTTTGGATAAAATTAGTTTTAAACTAAATGGGATTGTAACAAGGTTTCAACACGGTTTCATGAAGAATAGATCAACTCTGACAAATCTACTGATATATGTAAACTTTATAGCGAATGCCTTTGCAGATAAATGTCAAGTAGACTCGATATATACTGACTTCAGCAAGGCGTTCGATAAAGTTTGTCATAAAATATTGATAAATAAATTAAGGAGTATGGGTATAACCGGAAACTTTCTTAAATGGATAGAGAGTTATTTAACAAATAGGCAACTGTTTGTAAAGTTAATGACGTAATATCGGATGCCTTTTCTGCAACTAGTGGTGTGCCACAGGGCTCCCATTTAGGACCAGTACTGTTTATTTTATTTATTAATAACATTGTAGACGTTTTTTCCGATGTTGATATCCTGTTATTTTCTGATGATTTAAAATTATATAAAAAAATTAAAAATACTTCTGATCGCATAATTTTACAAAAAAATTTAAACAACTTGTTTAATTGGTGTATAAGCAATAAACTGGCACTTAACATAAGTAAATGTCAAATAATAAGATTTTATAAAATAAAGAAACCGACCATTTATGAATACAATTTTGACAAAATTATATTAAACTCAGTAGAAACAATAAATGATCTAGGTATTATTTTTAACTCAAAACTTACATTTATTAGCCATATAACTAATATTATTAATAGAGCAATGAAGATTTTAGGATTTATTATTAGAATAATAAAACAATTTTGTAACATTGATACTTTTCGCATTTTATACATAACGCTAGTGAGAAGCATTTTGGAATATAATTCTACGATTTGGGCTCCACATTACAATATCCATATTCAAGCGATTGAAAAAGTCCAGCATAGATTCCTTAGGTATATTAATTTTAAATTAGGTACTCCAAGAGAATCCGTAGACTATAATTTGTTATTAAACTGGACTAATCTCGTAAATTTATCAGATCGCAGAAAAATCTGTGATCTATTAATATTATATAAAATAATTCACTCGGTCCTGGATACTCCTGATTTAATAGAACTAATACGATTTCATTGCCCTGGTCGCGCTAACAATAGACTCACTCTACCGTTCTACTATAATAACACACATACATTATCACATTATTACTCACCAATCAGTCGATTACACATTTTGGGAAATGAACATGCTAATATCGGCGACACTTATTTCTTAAAATTAGCGCAATATAAACATGCACTCAAAAATTATTTTTCCAAAATGTAACTTTATATACGCAATATGGACATGTTGAAATGAAATGATCATATTTCTCATTGTTCTTTTTGTTGTGATATACAAAATGATTGTATGTTATTTTAAAATTTAAAACTACTATTATGAAATAACATTATTTTTCTTACTGTTGTACTCTATTATATGTTTATTTATAAAAGACAGTATAGCCGTTTATGTATTTAAAATAAAATAAAACAAAATAAAATAAAATTAGTAAACCAATACTTAGTGGTGCAAGAGAATTTATATATTGCGTTTTTCAATGCTGCCTAGCTGAATATCGCGCGACAAAGATTAAGATAATTTGGAAGATGTTTACAAACGAACTGCAGAAATGAATGGTATTTAGTATAGTTTTTTTAATAAATTTCATTAGTATTGCAAGATTTATGCCAATTTTCGAGCGATTATAATCATTACAATCTAATTTGAGGTTATGCTTAAAAATCTGAACTTGACACTTCTATTTGACAGTTAATATGCGGCCACAGGAAAAAGGGAATAACTCAATTAAAAAAAAAAAATGCAATTTCTAAACTCATACAAATGTAAATTTTTTCTTAATTTTCTCTTTCTTTCTTTCTAAATGATTATTATCTAGTGTGTTTTTTTTTAAATATTATATTACTTTCTATAGAATAATAATTTTAATGATGTTTTCCACACACAGGTAAATCTGAATCAACGGTAAGATGAATCGTCAAGGAAGGGGAAAAGGCAGAAGGAAAATTTAAAACACCGGTAAACGGAAAATAGCATAATAATAATATGTAATAGCATAAAAGTTCTGATGGTTGGAAAAATTGTTGCAAAACACGTGATGAAAATTGAGGCAGAATATTATGCACGAGGCAGTACTATATATGTTGATATCGATGAACTGATAATACGTTTAGATGAAGATACAGAAGAAGAAGAATCACATGAGGACGAAGACAATAATGTCGGGTGTTGAATTAATAGACTCAAAATTTTAAGTACCTACGTTTTTATATTGAAATAAACGCCCACTTAAAACTTGTTTTGTTTTATTTTACTTCCATTAAATTCCAGTTTTCTGTGCAAAATTTTTGAAAGTACAAATACGCTATGAAATATGCATTTTTACCGAAGTGTTTTTAAAAACATACATTAATTGTCTTATGAGCCATCTTGGTGTTGCCATTTAAAACCTAAAAAACGATCGCAGCGCCATCATTTATTTTCTACACTTTCTTGCCAAACTGTATATTCGAAACATATATATAGTACCTATTTAGGTAATATCGAAACGAAACAAGAACACGTAATGCGTAAAAAACAAAACTGTATTCCATATTTGGTTACTTTCCTCTAATAATTACAGCAGAAATAAATGTCATTACGCATTTAGAATTTGCTTTGGCAGCAGAATAGTTCTGCCGCGTCAGGGGGTGTAATATTTCCATGTCCAGTCTCACGGGGTTTAGGAGTTGATACGCGGCAAGGGTTGAAAGAATAAAGGCAAAGAAAAGAGGGGATGATTGTACCCTGGTCAAGCGGTCACGCAATGTTATTTATTACTGTTTGACGTATGGCGGGTTGTTTACAACTTACAAATACTGGGCGATAATCTAATGGGGCCGAGTCGTTGCAAGGTACAAAAATAATATTGGAATACATAATTCCGTCGCGTATGTTTATAATAGGCATTTATATAAAATATGTACTTATTGCGTTTAATTGCTGTTAATTCAATGGTGGCGAATTCGGTTGATAAAGGATATTATGAGAGAAAACTACAACACACAAGTGGATAACTGGAATATGAAGACTTCAGAAAGGGTGTATTTATTGAAGTGAGAGTCGTAAAATAAGGTACGACTCCTGTCGACATGTAGGTAAACGTCAACTTGACAGCGCGGTTGTGGCGGCAAGCGCCTAGGGCTCGTGAAAATGGTTGGGCGTCAAAGATCACACCATTAATGTCATCGCGCCAAACATTTTACTCCTCTTGAAAATGGGGTTTAACCACAGTGATGAGGATAAACAACCACCGTATAAACCAGACGGTCGGTTTGATTGATTTCCCTATCTTAACAAACGGATTGCAATCTATATAGAGCACAGGCGTCAGGTGGAAATGCTGTACTTGTTCTACCGAGATTTCAATGGACGATGCTCCGAGGAACTAGCGTTATTGATCCCTTCTGTCGTCTTCAGTCGAGATGTCAAACGCGCGCCCAACATTTGTACAAGGTCGACATTTTTCATACGAGATCAACAGCTCGACTGTGGACCTATTTACCGGCAGCTGTGAGTCCTCCCTCCTACAAAATGGGTATCTTCAAGACCCATGTTCACTCCATCCTCTCATCAAAAATTCATCACAAGCAGCATACTAAAAGATAACAAAGGTCCCGATGGAAATTATTTTCTTGGTTCTTTTAGAACTATGTATATAAATTTTAAGAGAACTTATTTCATTCGCGTAAAAATGTATATATATCTATCCTAGATAGTTTCCCCAGAAAAGCTAAATTATTCAGAAAAATTTGTTTCTTTCTGTTTTAAAAAAATATACCTAGTATAATGAAGACTTGAGTTTTATTATATTTTCCAGCTAAAGAAACGTTTTTCATATAAGTCATGAATATGTGGCAGTCCTATAAATGAATACAGTATTATGACGTTTGAAAATTGGAACTATGAAAATTGGCACGGAATTATGCAACGCGCTTCTTGAACAGATAAAATAAAAATATTTGAAAGTGATGTTCTCAGTATGCCAGTAGCATTTTTTAAGGTGTATCGAGTTCGGTGTGGGCTACTAGCAAATCCACGGTGGATTCGCCGATACACGATAGGTACAAGAGTCACAAATCCACGGTGAATTTCTTGGCACACCAGAGGTTAAACTAGAAGTAGGTATTGTGTTTAAGACAATACATGTTACAAGTGAAATTAAACTTTTAAACTATGATTAATGAAAACTAGTTAACCAAAGTAAATTAGAAACAACGATATAGATATCAAATTAATTACGTCGTGAATAATAAGGCCACAATTTAAAAATGATATATATATAAGAAAAACGAGCACAACTAGTATTTAGCATTTAATTTTATTCATAAGATTTATCTAATGAGTTTACACAAACACCTTACGCGAAAAAAATTGGAGTCAATGAACCAGCAAAGTGTGAGATAAAAGACCGGAAGTCACTGGAGGATAAATGACCGTGACTTTGAGGCATTCTTTTTGTTGCCGGGGCAGTCGCAGCATAGTGTAATAAGTTATATTTTGTATCGTTAAGTTCAGGTAAGTAAAAATAACAATAAAAACAATGGGAAACAGGTACGTCGATATATTTGTTATAAATTAAATGAATATTGAAACCATAAATCATCAACTGATTGCAAGATAATATGTGGCGTGCGGTAATTCATCGTTCAATGGCAATTCATTCGTCTTCCATACGCAAAAATATATGGACAAATTTAAAATAAATATAAATTCAGCTGACTATAATTGTACTGTTTGTTTCTGTTTATAAAAAATAAAAATTTTGGAAAAAATCATAGCCTTATATAAATACGTCTAAATCAATCGTTATGGTTTTTAAATAAAAAACGAACTTACGCAAACACGTTCGGTATAGATAGATGGAAGGAAAAATGATATTTGTAATAGCGTCGAATACCTGTGACATATTAACACAGACGACCTGAAAGACATTGAGGAAATGAAAAGGCAAATAAGAATGATATTAGTTAGAGCAGGTATGCTGCCAAGGCGTTTTCACTTTTGCAGTACAAACGTCAAAATGATATTATTCAACCCATTCTCCACATCGCTGTATAAGTCAGAACTGTACGTACATTACACTGCATCCCAATGTCACAAGATAAAAGTCGCTTACAATAATGCTTATCGCCGACAATTCCGCCTAACGAGATACTGCAGCGCTACGGAAATGTTCCTGGAGAAACGACTGCACTATTTCAGAGCACTTCGCCGCCATCGCATGGGGAAGCTTATGGCGCAGACTACGCCAATCGAAAAATATAAACATCACTGCCTGGATGGGGTCCTCCGTGAAGGCCTCCTAGAGACGGTCAAGTATCCTCCATAAACGGTGCTTGCATACATTTTTCACATCTTTTCCGCATTTTTTAAAATAGTATGTACCTGTATTATTATTTATTTTTCGTTGAGATTTACTATTTCTTGACGTGAAAGTTCTTACATATATAATTTTTTTTCATTTTTAAGTGGACTATTAACATCTACGCTTTTTACAATGATAATCTAATGACTTTTTTATGTTAATACTCTGTAAATGTTCCAAAACAATACATAAATATTTTTTTTATAATTTTCGCTGCTCAATGAGGGGAATGACATTGATATCCAAATAGAACATTAATTGCACAAGAAGTTGTGACAAAAATTTTAAAATCCTGTAAATAATGTAACATGTATTTTTAATAAGATTTTTTTCTAGTCAATGAGCTGGATCACATATATCGGACACTGCAAGACACAATAACCATTTTTTAAGAAATTTTAAAATCAATAAGTGGATTTTATCATTAAAGTTGACTTAATATTCAGCAGAGTTGTTTGCCGAAGGATCTTGGTTCGTGCACGGCAATCCCAACACGTATCCCACTACATGGTCAATTGTCCGAGGGACAAGTGAAGGTTATGAGACAAGGAACTAACCGCTGCAGCAAGCAGGTACGACAATCAATCAATCAAAGAGCGGGGAACACGATATATTTAACGTCAGAGTACTTATCTGTTTTTCTGAAAACGAAGTAATAACGAGATCGGGTAAATTTTATACATTTTTTATAACATATATTAATATCGATACTGTATCAATAACGATATTCGATACGATTCAGTAAAAAAATCTGGATTTTAAAGTGGAGCATGGGAAATGATAAGATTGATTGGCAAAGCAAGTATTTATTTTAATGTGCCAACTGTCCGGAGCCAGTGGAACTACAACGCAACTGTGTGAATGGCAGTCTCGGACTAAGGCGATAGTGAAAACATCATCCACTCGCGGTGCAAATCAATTACACTGCAATACCTGGCCATATTATTCAAAACTCAATTGGTCCATATCCAAATACGCTTTAAAGGGCTGACAGGCTTAGCTATAAAAGCGCCAACGTTATTTGGCTTGGCATATTTCAGCATATCATCGCTCGTCTTCCCCAATTGGAAAGAGGGATTGACCTTAAGGGCTGGTGGTTTCGTCGCGACCAACCTCAATTCGACCAATCGACGCGACGCCTCACTTTATGTGACTAGTTACGTCACAGACAACCACAGAATTGGTGCTTTTGGAGACCCGAAAATCAAAAATTATTGCAACATTAAAACTAATTATAAAAAATACAGATGTAAAGTATAAGGTGAAAAATTAAAGAAACGGACTGTGGAGTTCCTTATTAAATATTATGACTAGATAGAATTTGTTAAAAAAATGTCGAAAACCACACCAACCTATCCAGTGCAACTAAAAATGTACATAAATTTGGTAACTAAATGTTTATCACTAGATTAATTTAATATATTAATATAAAAATATGCGAATTAGCGCCAGTGCATTTCGGAGATGTTTCAAATTATATTATTATCGTGTATCGTGTTAAATTCGAGCTTCATAATACGCCCATTAGCCGCGGAAATTGCACATAACACCCAGGCAATTTGAGCCCCTCGGGAGAAGGTAGTGATTTATTTTCTGCATGATTTATAAGCATTCAACGAAAAACGTGCTCTTTTTACATAATAGCCGATAAATATAAGCTCGTTATTCTTGGGAGTCGTGGATTGGATTCGATAAACGATACAATATATGTACGAAATTATTTCCTACCCACGCATTTAATACTAAACCCCTGAACAATATGAGAACACTCGTAAAAAGCAATGATTGTTTAAAGCCATTATATCAACCAATCAAAGCAAATCGTGACCCTTTTGCGAAAATTCCCATAAAAAGGTGATCACGAGTCGTGATTGTTTATCGTGGGTTAAATTCAGATCCCTGAGGTAAACTACTGTCAAAGTAGTCAAAGCACAGGTCGGAGAAAATAACAAGATAGCTTTATAAAACGAATGCTCTCAACACTGAACAGACGATTCCTAGAAGTGTGATCAGATATAAATTAATACATTTATTTATTGTTATCAAGTTTAATTTGTAGAACTCCATTTTAATTTTTGTGGCAGTTTGATAATGCCCTCAGAAGGCGAAACAGCTGTCACGCGTAATAATAATTACCAGCAGAACTTGTTTAAAAATAAACTGTTTTTATTAATTTAATAATAAAATTATTGAATATATAAAATAAATAAAAAAAAAAAAAAAAAAAAAAAAAAAAAAAAAAAAAAAAAAAAAAAAAAAAAAAAAAAAAAAAAATTAATACTTTTGAATGGCTATAATTTTATGTTTATCTATCTTACTAATATTATAAATGCGAAAGTTTGTATGGATGGTTGGATTTTACTCTTTCACGCAATAAATATCGAATGGGATTTATAAATTCTTTCAATAATCGAAAGCTACTTTATTTGCGAGTAACATGGGCTAGGTATATATATTGGTAAGCTCTGGCGTTATGAGTAAGCTGTGGCGTTATGAAATTATCTATTATACGTTTATTGGCAAAGCGTGTTACTAAGTAAATGTTTGACGTGGGCTGTCAATATTATTTCTTTGATCGCGAAAATTCAAACATTAGTATTCTAATATGAATATTTAGTATAGGTAGATACAAATATAAAATAGGTACTTATCTACATTTTGATCTAAGCCAACAGCTATACTAATATTATGAATGCGAAAAGAAGCGTATTAGAACCACTTATATATTTTATTAACGGCAACCGGTTTCGGACCGGAATTCCCAAAAAATTAAAAATATTAACTTATAGTCCTATTTTAGATATGTTCCCTTTCAATATCCGTTCTGTTTCCCTCCACTCTTCATTAATTCGTAGCCACGCCCCAACCCTATCATTTAGTATTTTTTTATTTTTTTTTTGATCTATATACGTGATGTTTACAATATATTATTCGATGCCTGTCTCGCTAGGGTATACCTGTGTTGAGACAGGCGTAGAGGTACATAATTGAATATCATATATAAGAGTAATTTAATTTACAATTAAACATAAAGGTTGAAAGTATGGGTAAATCACATAAAGAGAGTTTTCTTATAAATGAGGGAAGAGATACAGTACAGTAGTAAATCCTGTCAAATCTATTTATGGATTTAGATTATTTAAGATTTTATAATAATAATACATTGTACTTACCCACTGTTTTGTAATTGTCAAATTGCATGCCCTGAAGAAGGAACGGTCGTTCCGAAACCGGTCTGCGTAAATAAAATATATAAGTGGTTCTAACAAAAAAAAAATAGTTTCATTTAGATTTCTTTTTTATTTGTTACTTTAAATGTACATATTTATAACATTATTTGATAATGTGGGCCCCACTGGGTGCTTTGCCCGTGCTGAAGCCTTCATTTTACAATTCAATACAATTGAATAAATAGATAAAATGAGATATTACATTGTAATAAACTCAAATAAAACTGAAATGAAAAAAATACAAAAATTAGATAAATGGGCAAATTTTATGAGGTACGGTTGAATATAATGATGTAGGAATGTATGTATTGTAATGTTATTCTGTATAACGTATGCATGTTTTGTTTTGTTTTATTCTTTTAAGTTATAATTTTTGCAATATTGCCGTTCCTGTTCCATCCATCAATCTTTCAATTTGTATCTAAAATGTTTTTTTTCTCAATTTTTTTAAATCGAGTGGAACATTGTTTTGAATGCTTTTATTGCCCGGTATTTATGGTGTGTTGGTCCAAAACTTGTATTTACTGTCGGAGTTTTAATGTTATTTTTACGCTTGTCTAACTGGTCTATTATTGCTAGTTTGTGTCTGTTAACCCCTTAGGCCTCGACCGTATTTTGTTAAGAGGATCAAAATGTTTCCATTGTGCATTAAAATTGAAATAAATGAAAATTAAAAACTGTTTTGAAAAGGTGATGAAAAACCTTCAAATTTTATAATTAGAAATAAACAGATCATTTTTGAAAGATCAAAATTTTGAATGCAAAAGTTTTAAAAATTGCTCACCTTATGTTTTTTTTTTCAAACTAAAATTAATGATAACGAAATTTAAAAAAAAAAAACATACACACACTTTATTAGGCAAATGTATTAAAAACGTTACCGTTAACCCACTTTTTTGTCGTTTCATGTAAAAATAATTAATACAAAATTCGCAGTTTCATTTTTTATTCAAATTGCTTTCGGAAACAGTGTTTTCACACAGGTGTACATTTTTATTATTTTGTGGTAAACTTTTGGATTTTAATATGTGGTGTGGTATTTTCTATTTCTAACACTGTTTAGATCATATTTCTAAATATGATAGTAAGGAAGACACAACGATTTTTAAAAGACTTATATGAGTAGTTCCGAAAAGCGAACAAAAATTAGCCTGAGCGATTAAGAATTTCACATTAAAAATTCACAAGAGAGCCTAAAAAATGTTTTTATGGAGCTGCACAAATTACAAGAGTATCTCATGTTGCCACTTACTTCTTTTGAGACTTGAGCTCATTATACGGTCAAAAATTTTGATAGCAGAGATCACAGTCATCGCGGTACTAAAAGGCTTTCCAAAAAGAAACCAACTTACTTTTAATGGGTTACGATCTCGGTTGATGGTTACGATGCTTAACATTTACATATAGAATTCAATAAATAATGCAAAACCGATCCGATATGTTCGAATCGAGAGTAGTTCGAGTACGGTTATAATACTGGTAGGCTATATATAAGGCTACCGAAGACAAAGGTCACAGATAGCAGCGATAAACGTGCCTAATGTGGCATTTGTGCCGACGATCCGCCCCGAGATTGCCGCAGCATCACGATCTGGCGGCTATTCCGCCGAGATTAAAATCTTTATGATCGCCCGAACACGGCCGGTGAAATTTTTAAATTCAATCCAAAACCGATATGCACCGGGAGACAATATAAAACGGGATAAACGAGATGAAATAATACAGATTGCATCGAAATTATTATTGCAAAAAATATTATTTTTTTTTCTTTAAAAACTAAAAAAAAAAAAGAAAAAATATTTAAAAAAAAAAATTTAAAATCAGTATGTTTTTATCCATATTTTTATTTTACTTATATAATAGTCGAAAAAAACCTTTTTCAGTACAATATGTTTTCTGTTTATTTATTTATTTATTTATTTATTTTTTTTTTTTTTAATAACTAAAAAAAAAAAATAAAAAAAAAAATATTCAAAATCAGTATGTTTTTATCCATATTTTTATTTTACATATATAATAGTCGAAAAAAACCTTTTTCATTTACTCTAACTATAAAATACTAACTTTATATTTTATATGTTTTTTTTTTTAAAGTCTATTTTATACTTTGTGTACTTAGAAATATAGTATTTTGTTTTTAATATTACCCACACTCAGGCAGTGCCTTAGTGGGTTTTCATTTCTTGTTTATACTATATGTTATTATGTTTTATGTTATAATATACTATTAATTTTCTATTATACATTATATGTAAAAAGAAATGAGAATAAATAAAGTTTAAAAAAAAAAAAAAAAAAAAAAAATATTCGCTTACATCTCCTAAGATAGTAACTAGAATATTAGGTAATTTAATTTTGTGAGTGAAATCACTCTACGAGTCCGAGGAGGACGCCCGAGGAAGACTGGCACGATCGAGTGAATCAAATCAAAATAATAATAATAATATTTGGATGATTTGTGTATTGCTGTTTTTGTGAAATATCACCTCAAGGGCTAAATAGTCGGGAAGCTTGCTAAACCCGCGCCCAACTTGTCACATGAAAACGGTTCGTTTCCTCGACTCGTTTGCCGGTCTCTGTGTCTCCTCCCTCCTACAACATGTACACTTCTTCCTCTCCTTCCATACAGCATCCCCAAAGATGAAATAGGCCCTTAGGCAAATTATTTTCCTCGAGGCCTCCTGTGTGAACTTAATGTAAAAACAACAAAAACTTGAGTCGGATGGCGTCAAGAGTCAGAACTAAAGAAGAGTAATAATGGGACGATGCATGAATATGAATGAAGCCAGAAATGTGTGCCAAAATAAAGGGGCGATCCATCCTCTCTGCCTACCACTGCGTGGAAACGGCGTGAAAGTTAGTTTAGTTTAATTACTCTTATCCTGATTATATTAACCGAATGAAGTTTCGAGTTACATGAACACCATACTGGAGTTCCAACTTGACTTGAAGACAATGAGAATATGGCATTAGTATTGCGAGGCTGAAAGGAGTGGGTAAAGGAAGGAGATGAGGAAAATTAAGGTTGGCAATAATCTGGCTATTCAGATCCTGATCACCGAGCATGACGAACACCATTTCAAGAAGGCGCGCGCGACGTTTCAATTCTGAATGGTGTTCTTTCACTAGGACCAAGTAAGTGCATATATACTATTTATATACATACCAATAATTAGTACTATTGCAGAGATGAATTTGAATTGAATGACTGGCTGATCTCCGATTCGGATCTGCCGAGTAAGATGTACAAGAAAAAAAACAAACAAAAAAATGCATGTTTACTAAAGCGTCAAGGTGCAAAAGACGACCCTTTTACAATAAATAATATGAGAAAAACAAGTGGCGAATTTAAAACATACATTATTAATTCGTATCGTTTTAAAAAGGTTCCCAGACACGTCTGAAGAAGCCATTTCAACCTTTGGGTCAGTATAACACTAAAGCAATGTTTATCTTACTTTATTACCTACATGTTAAAAAACACGCAGATTATACACATCACGACGAGCGAGAAAAATATTATAGTGTTTGCCGGATAACATAAAACAGTGGATAAATAAGTTGTGCAAAACTGTTATTAATACAACCGGGGTGGATTGAAGACGTGATCGTGAAGCGTGAAATAAAAGCCAAAACGAGAGCTGAAAATATTCCCACGTGAGATCCGAACTCAAAGAACGAACAAAATCATTAATAATAATTGTTAACATCTAAGTGTTTATTTACATTTATATGTTTAATTATCTTATAATACCCGGCCAAAGATACATGTCTGGCTCACATTAAAACACCTGTGGACATAATTAGCACTATTACGCAACACATCTGCGTAATTGCCTTTAATAAGGCAATTGCTTGCTGGTTTACATCACTTTTAAATTCATAAGTCCGACGATTATTTTTTTAATGATACCGTCTTGAAGTTGGCGTCGAATAGTACCGATAAATATATATGTTTATTTAATAAACTAAGAATTCTGGTGCCCAAGTTGCTGTTGAGCCACGGGACGCGGTTAACTGAGTATGAAGGTACATAAATAAGCTTGAATACTCTAATAACTACGAGTGTTTGTTGACTCTAATAACGTCTGCCAAAGCAATTCGTCTCCACCCTACTCGCAAATTTACACCACGGCTTGCCACTTACTTTCGTTCAGTTATCGAGGAAGTTAGCTATACAATTTATAAAAAACCATAGATAAAATGCGAGACACAATTCACAAAAAAATCTGCCTCAATACAGGTTCACCTAGTGAGGAAGGCTATGCACAACTAAAAAATGCTACTTCTATAGAACCGTTTTTACATTACTTTTATGTTTGTTATTTTTTTTGTACTCATGTAATCTATTTGTAAACTATGTACATTGAACTTGTACTTTTTTTAGTTATAATGTTGTCAATTTAATTGAATATAGAATTTTATAATTATTATTAATTAGAGGCGCTTTTGCGTAATGTAATAATATCTCGTCGAAACGTGTTACGTTAGCGATAATCGGTGCACGTAGACTGGGTTTTGGTGTGTCCGGTCGTTCGGCGTTAGAGCGTTGAAATCGGACGTACAAAAGTTGAACCTATTTTTTCGCTTCATATCGCATCGAAATATAATGCACCAATGGTTAGAGTCAAGCTTGATTTTGCAGGCGCAGAAAACAAATATTAACGAGGGGGTACATTTGAAATAATTCTGATTATTCGCTAGTGGAACACGTTCCGATAATATATCAGTAAGCAATAGCGCCTCTAATTGTACAGCTGAATTTAGGGAATCCGTGAGTGTCACTAGACAAAGTCATTCATCAAAACAGAAGCAAGATTGGCGCTTATTGTGATGGCAGTAGGAGATTTAAAAATGTCAGGTTATTAGTAACCGGAGAATGTTTGACTTTTAAAAATAAAATAAAATAGAGTAATAATAGAGAGATTAAAACAATACCTTGAATGTGTTTGATACGATACATTGTTTCAGATGCATCCTAGTTGGAATTAATTATCGCCCGAGTCAGTGCAATGAATAATATATTTCATTGCGCCAACACTTATAAATATAAATATCTGAATACACAATGACGCTATGAATCGGTGGGCTCCCATCAGTAGGCTACACATTATTTTATATTCACGGCGGCAGTTCGCGTGTGAGAGCAAAAAAAACATAAACGACAATATCCAATGCGCGAATTTATCATGGGTCCAATGCAAAAAAATGAGACTCGAAGCAAAATGTTGAACAATTTGGCTTGACAAGGGTTGTCACCTGTGGTATTGCTCTCAGCAACAAGTTGAATTATAATTTTGACAGATATTTATAATCTTGAAACAAATATAAATTACATGGATGTTATATTTAAATATTTTACAAAGATTAGGATATAATGTTGATTGAGAGTAAGCCACTTGCCAAAAATGTATGTATTCTATTGCGCTTAATGGCCACATTTAAGATAATAGGCATAAAAATCGCTCGGCAAACGGAGTATAGAGATCGCGATTTCCAGCGCGAATGTGGTTTCATTTATTTTATGAATAATTTTATAATTAAAAAAAAGGTAATCAATAGAAACTGTCACAGATAATTGTAGCCATAATTTTTTTTCTCTTACGTGTTTAAAAATAACATTTTTAGTAGTTCATGCTTACATTTTACAATGGAAACGGTAGGAAAAACTTCAATTTATCCAAAGCATGTTTTTTGTATTTATAATGTAAACCAGTTCGTAGTAAAGATTGTACAAAAACAATGATTTAGTATTAATCTTTGCCTTAACTTACTAACTTGCCATTTTCCCACAGGAAAGGGTACCTATATGGAAAACTGTCCAGGCACAACATCTAAGCGTTACTTTCCTAAACATCTTCATTACTTTTTATTATGTTCTTCATTCCACACAAGTAATACCGAAGAACATGGTTTTATTACTCGCATACATAAAAATAAATATGTATAGTTTTTGTAGAAAATCAACTCAAGAGCGCTGTACACGCATTTTTTTGGAAAAATCCATCTTATTCCTAACTATAAATAAACAACTTATCAATCAATTAATGGCCAACAAATTTCATCCATAAGTTGATAGATGAATAATACAAATGTGGAAAATGCATTAAAATGAATCAACGAACGTGGTGTTAGGTTAAAATGTACATATTATTTTAATTATGTATGTATAGGCTGATATAATACAGGAACATACTTACAAGAATCTCATTTCCATTACATGCAGTCTAATTTCTTCCTTCCTCTGCCAGTTACACGCCTCACTGCAGTACATGATGTTTTATTTCAGAATTACAGCGTGTAATACCAACTTTACTACCTTTAACAAACTTTTATTACGGACTCTTGTATTCTGCCCTCGATTCATTGATTTTTATAATTCCTGCATTTCTTTCCATGTATCAGCATTCACTTAAGGAGATACATACACTATGTACTAAGTAAACCAAACTCATGTGTTTTTGGTTTGAAAATTATTGATTCGAAATATTTTAGATGTTTTAATTAAATACTACAGCTGTTATACAAGAAGAACACGCCTTTGAAGTAATTGAGTTTTTTTTAAATAATTTTTTTCACAAGCCCAAAAAAATAAAGTAGGGATTATGGTTTTATTGCATAATGTGGAAAATTTAATTATTTATAAAAGTATCGTACAACATTTAAATGTTTGTGCCTGAACTTCGCGAAATAAAATAAAACTCGTTTTTTGGCAATGTTTTTTTCTTGAATAAATCAAAAGAGGCTGCAGGTGTTACGTGAATTAAAACCTTATCGCTATCTACATAAGGAGTGTTATTGTTAGCGGCCTAATCTCGAATTTTTCACCATGTGGTGCATAGCCTCAACAACTAAACTGCAAACAGACACACTCACCCACCTTCTCCCAGGATTCTGTTAGGAATGTGATATTATCTAAAATAGACGTAGAGCATATCAAAACAAAAACAATGCAAGACAATGGACGCTCTCGTAGGTCCCACTGAATAAAAAAAAACAGTTATCTCTGTTGATAGCCAGGCATCGTGCGACCCATCCCGTCTCATTTCATCAATGTAGGTGGCGTCTCAGCCGAGATAACATTGATATTATCTCCTAAAAGATAGAGCATTGAAAAGTCCGCCAGAATGCGCGCCCTAGAGAAAGCTCGCTCGGAGCTTTGGCAACCATAATTATATCGCCAGGAGGAAACGGGTTACAGCGCTAAAGCCTTATAAGGGATCGGTTTATCTTGAACATACACAGCCTTATTGCGTACCTGGTACCTACTATCTACTACCTAGTACCTGGCACACAACGCAACACACGTTCGGAGGGCGGCTTATTTAAAAAAAATACATTTCAAATCAATGATATTGAATACATGACATTACGTGCAGGGTTTGCAAATCCTGCATCTTTTTTTTAAATCCCGCGGGATTGCGGGACAGAATTTAGAAATCCCGCAGGATTTGTATTTGAGGGTGGTAGTAGATTGAAATAATTTGATTAACATTTTTAATAAATATTTGGTAGGTATAATAATAATAATAATATTTGGACGATTTATATAGCGCCGTTTTTGTGAAAAATCACCTCAAGGGCGCTGTACAAACTTACCATACATGCCTAAAATCTAGAAAAACTACAAGCTAGACAAACAGTTAAAAACAACTTATGGCTAAAAATTGCATACACCAACATTTAAAATGCAACACAGTAAGTCAAAGACAATCAATAATCTTTGGTCACCCATACGTGAACGGACATTTGTGCACAAAATACTAACAGCGGAAAACTATTTCTACTTCCAAACTAGTTGGTGGAATCGTTATCAAGAAGGTTGTGCTAACTGAAGGTATCTATCTCCCTTTGATACCCCCGTTCTCAAAAAAGGACATCCTTTTTTTCAAAATCGTTTCCAGGTCTTGTAGTTTCAGCAATCGATCTGATTTTACGATTTGCCTGCGACATGTATACACCGTTTAGGAGAAAAAGGGAGCGGTCACAAAGGAGCTACCAGCGGTAAGCCTGCTCAATTTAACTATAAAAAATAAGACAAGAAGCAGTATGGTTTGTTTAAAAGTCAGGTGAAGCTAGATCGTTTCTTAACATTGAAAAATTAACATTAAAATAGTAATAATTGTAATATCCTAACAATAATAACTCTACAAAAAAAGTTCAAATTCGCAAAAGGTGTGTAAGTAGGTAAGTCAAAACATATTAGTATTGCAACTGTGGGTTTTTTAAAAATCTAAACTTCTAAAAGATCCAAACAGTTATTCGAAATGCCAAATTGCAAACGCATAATTCGGAATACAAATTTCTTGAAAAAGTAATATTATGCGTGGTAAAATAAGATAACAACTAAATTTATTATGTACTAGTAAGTCGTGTTGTTTATTTAATAAACACAAACCAAATTAATTGTGAAATTATTATTCATTATCAAGTGACCAAACACAGACAAGAAGGCTCTACGTAATAAATTTTAATCGGGCAATTTATCAGACTGTTTATGCAGTGAATTTAATTTACGTCATTGTTAAAAACGGATTCAATTAAAAACTGTCCAAATATTATCAGACGGACCACCAAGAGAACAGCCTTTTGATGACAGTTGGCTGCTTTTTCTAAGGCTTTCATTTGAATTTTAAATAAGAGAACCTTAATTAAATCTGACTGTTCGCGATTGTGATTTGAAAAAATTAACACAAAATGCCAAATTATGTTAAAAAGCTTGGCCAATTTAATTTAACCGCCATTCGTACATTTTAATTTAATCTGATTTATTCAACATCAACGAAACTGAAACTTCGATATAAAGTACACAAGATCGGTCCATGCGCCGATGAATTAATAAGAAAATATTTGATAAATAACTAGTTTTACCCACTGCCCGTCTTCGCTCAGGAAAGTCTTTTATCTCTCGATTAGAGGTTTAGATCAGCGATGATTGACCAATTTAACCAGAGGGCCAATTTTTCCATTTTCAATTTGTTCGCGCGCCATAGGGGTAGGCTATAGGTTGACATTGTTAAATTTGAAGTCGGTGGTGTCGCAAACCTATTTGTATTTTGAAATAAAATGACCTGGAAAGAATCTCTTACTTGTGATATCACTAAAGAAACCACTCATTCACTCTGAATGCAAGTATTAATGTTCTTCAAAATGACATTGAAAACAAAACACATCTTTGCGATTCTTTCAAAGACATAAATAAACCATAGCTTCGTTCAGAAAACAAATTTTAATGTTCTCAAAAGTTGTCTTGAATGAGGCTCATTCCTATGATATCTTGAAAGAAACCATTCCCTTGTTAAAAATATTATGAACTAAGTAAATATACAATTTGGCTGTCCTGAAACGGATATCCTTCCCAGTTGGACAGACAAAGTATCATTTTGTAATATATATGTATATAAATAAATAAAAATAAATCTTCAAAACGGTAATTTTTCGAAAAAAAAATTACAAAAACACAGCGCTGTAGACGAACATTTTGTATCTCCAAGGCCAAACCAAGAAGTGCTGTCGATTGGTATCAACCTGAAATTTTTAAGAACGAATAACTAGAATACATCCACCATAACATGGGCAATGGGCATTTGCCTCGCACAGTGGTCGAAAAATTCCCAAAATATGTAACCATCAAAGCAATGAACAAAGAAAATTAAAAAAAGCTACTTGCAATCTAGGGCAACAGTGGACTTTTGAGCTAAATTTAATCAAGTAAATTTTTAGTATCTTATGAAACGGAAATCGGAATGTATCAAACATAGATCTCGACAAAAAAGGACTGCGCTGCATAGGTTAATTTTTTTCTACACTTTAGGACGAACCTCGAGATTTTGTTTTTGTTAGAATGTGTAAAAAAAAAAAATAAAAAAAAACTAATTTTTTTGAACGGCTCAGAACGGCTAAAGAAAAAATAATGAAGGTTTCCACTAAACCCCTTTTGCAAAACAACGGACACCGTTGAGTATTCTTTAACCCAAATGTTTTCGATATTTTATTTAGTCGAGTGGGAAGTACGAAAAGGCTCACGGGCCGCTGGTTACTCATCATTGGTCTAGATCAGTGGTTCAAAACGGTGGTGACCACAGGTGGTCCGCGAGATCTAAAATGTGGTAGACGAAATATTAATTTATTCATTTACAAAACCGATTCGAAAGGTATCCAAGAGCTGATTGAAACCCTTTTGGTATTAATGATGGAGAGGTAGCTGAAGAAGTCCAAGTAGAGCCCACTGAATTGAAAAATTATAGTAATTGCAAGGTCGCGTTTAATTACGCGATTAACGGTACATCATTATTGTACCTTGTGACGAACAAATAAATGTCATAGTGGTCCCTGGTCAAAAAAAGGTCGGGAACCGCTGGTCTAGATCAAGTCCAGATTTCAATAAAACAACTTTAATACCGTTGTACCGTGGCAGTGTTTTCAATTAAATTAAACATTGATAACCCATTTTGACATCAAAGCTAATAAAGAAAATACACGCAATTATTCACCAAGAGAAAACATAACATAAACCTATATTATAGGGTCAAATCCATTCCATCGAGTTCTCATCTAGAGTCCTTTACATTTACATCAATGATGTAAAATCATTGAACCTAAAGTGAAACAATTTAAAATCTTATTCAAAGAACCGCTTAATAAAGCAATAAAAGTATAGCGAATATAATGTGAAGACATATCAATACTAAATTGTATGGAGAAAACAAATTTAAAACTTTTGCAATTTATACTAAACATTAAATAAACAAACAAGAATTATTTATTCGGCTTCCATCAAAGTTATCGCATTATATTATGATTGCGTGGTGGCTTTATTATATAATGTGGTGTGAAGCAATATAAATTTATATTATACCCATTCATTCGTGAAAATAATAAGAAAAAACAATTAAAAAGGTAACAATACTGTAAAGACGTTCGGGCACAAACGCCTGGGCAAGACAGAAACCTGAAAATATTATGTATTATGGAAAATTTGGGGAAATGGTGTTGTGAAATTAGTTTTATGATGTTAATAACATTAGATATAAAGCCAATATATTTTTGGTCACTTTAGGAGGCGCGTATGGGTACCGCCCCTGTTGGAATTGTTAACTAACCAACACTCCTGCCATAGGTCACCCCGAGTGGGTCGAGTGGTGATTTAGCAGGGGTGCCCGGGTTCACGGGGTGAGGTTTGTCTAGATCTTTATGGCGAATGCGTTTGCTTACCTGCTGCGTGAAGGGTCGGATAGGGAGACTGATTAAGGGAAACCTAAGCTAGACCTCTCCAACCATATTTTCTCGATCCATGACCATTCACAACTGTGGCAGAGATCATATGTCCGTTACTCCTGGACTTCCCCAGATTAATAATTAATTAACCCACCTCTCTTAACTTTTTCCTTTCCAGAACTTCCTCACCTTCCTTTCCTAAAAAAACCCCTCCAAACAGCACCCCCAAAGATGACATTTTGACATTCCTGAGGGAGATTTATTCCTCGGGGCCTCCTGTGTGGAGCCATTGTAAAAAAAACGGCAGAGCAAAGATATGATTTGACAAAAATATCGATTGCAATAAGTTCATGAAAAAATTCGTTTCATTTATCAATTATGGCAGTTGTGAAATGTAATATCTAATAATAAAATACTTTAATTTTATAGCCTAGTTTCGGAAAGTTTCACGAAAAACTAATCTAACACACGATATCTAACATCTAACACACTATATAAAGAGGAAAGATTTGTTTGTTTGTTTGTTTGTTTGTGTGTTTGTTTGCATCGAATAGGCTCCGAAACTACTGAACCGATTTGAAAAATTCTTTCACTGTTGGGAAGCTACACTATCCCCGGGTGACATAGGCTATATTATATTTTCAAAAAAATTAGGGATCCTTACTAAAACTTCAATAATCTAACCCAAGGTGTAAAAAAAATACCTAAAAAATTATTTTCATCGCGTGCGCTGCGAAAACTATTAATGATAAAATAAAATAATGTACCTACTACGACTTTGCAGAACACATCATTATTTACAAAAAGTGTCGCGACAGCATATGTCTAACTATTAAAGATATGCCACAACCACAGTTCTTTTATTTTTAAAATTTAATTAAAATGTCGCCGTTTGAAAAGGCTCTGTATTTGTATCTTGGTTTTAATCCTTATCAAAATAAATTACTTCATATTCAAGGCTGCTTCAATACCTTTATTTAAGTTTTTGAATTATTAAATTCGGACATTTCATTAGAAAAACATCACGAGTTTAAAAATGTAAGTATTATAAAAATCTCGCTCGGCTTCGTGCCTGGCGGGATGGGAATGATTTTTGGTGATGTTATAAGTCACATTCGATTTGTTTATGGTCGCCGGCTACTAACTCCTCCCATAGAAATCTTTTATTTTTGCTGCATTTCTATGATTTATTTTCGTTGGATATTTTTCATTTCACGAATGTAAGAATATTAATTTGGGAAATCGCGATAAAAAGAAAAATGGGAGAAAAGGAACCGTAATTGGAACAAAATGACAGGTGGGAGTCTTCTTTTGGTTGTTATTTAAGTATTAATAAAGTATTTTTTGAAATGTATTGTTTAAATTGTGTTTTAAACTGTGTTGTATGTTTCAGTTTTAAGAACATTGTTTTAAACTGTGTTGTATGTTTCAGTTTTAAGAACATAACCACCCGGGATCTAATAATTGACGTTGTCCAAAATATCAATTAAATAATAAAAAGGTAAAGACTTAAAACATTAATAATGAGGGCGGATTGCACCTTGCAACAACTATCGCTAATTTTATCTTAAATTGTATTATTTGTCTTGCTCCACGTAGTTCGAGTTGGTATTTTGTTAAACGCTATTTAGCGTCGGTAAAACAGTTACCACCGTTAACGCGTCGGTAAAACAGTTGCGTCGTTCCTAAGCACGCCACACACATACACTTTATTCGCAGCGGCCTGAGTGGCGAGGAGCGCAATCGCTCCGAAGTGTCCGTGTAGGGGCGCTTAAATTTGCTAGTGTTAAAATATTTTGAGGTTATGTTGTGGTTGCGTCCTGTATTATTTTATTTTCATCCAGAAATTGAGTGCCCAAATAAATAAATCCTGGGCCAGAGCTCTAACCTTTCGACGGAGGAACAATATTCGTTTTTGAAAGTAATGGAGTTGGTACAACTATAAAAAGTGTCACTACAGATAGAAATTGAACACAAGAAACAAATTAATGAATCATCTAGATTACAAGACAACATTAAAGAACTCAAACATAACATAACTATGAAATATCGTACGAATGTTTTTTTGGGCGCTTTTTTCACAATATTTAATAAGACGGAGAAATGGGAGCTCACTCTATGATATTATCGAAACCGGTAATCAATAGGTATATATTATAAAGTCCAAAAAAACGTGTGGACCCCAAAATCTCAGAAACAAGTCCCGGTACGATCAAGGGAGTTATATGGTGTGGTAGATCTATATCCCGCCTAGGGAATAAGAGTTCCCGTTTTTACCTAAAGGGCGTGCTTTTGAAGATATAAGGGTTGGAAGTTTCGCCCTCTTGAAATTTCTAAAACAGTCTTCCGGAATGTTCTAAAAGGTTCTATAGAGCTCTAGAAAGTTCTGGAAGAAGTGGCGAAGTATGTCGTGGAATTTTCGGGAAAAGGGAATCGAAAGATCTTTGTGGAACATTCCAGAACACTCTCGAATTTTGTCCTGAGCGAAGCCGGGTAACCCAGCTAGTAATACATATAAAAGTAATTTCTCACCATTTTTCCCTCAATTAAATTCAGTTACAGATCGCCCAAGACCCGGACATTTGTAAACACAGTAATACTCATAATAGTTACATCAAAATTCACTAATTTCCATTAACAATTGAAAGACGGCAAAGGTGAGTAATACTTTTAGTGAAAGTGATTTAAGCTACAACTTGGAGCTTAAAAAGCATTAGAGCTAATAATACTTTGCAGAACAAACTACATACGGATATCAAGTGTCCGAAGTCTGGGTGATTACTGTCACATACTCTTTAAAAGGCGCAAGGCTTTGTAAGGTGGTACAAGCAAAATCGTGATCAGCTTAATTTATCCGTAACAACTTTCGGAAAAAAAGCTTTTTTTTACAACAAGATCGATTACAAAATCAGTGTTTGAAGATTTTACTTTTCGTATTAAGATCGCCAGTTTCACAAATGCAATAAAAAATGTGATTAAAATCGATCAAATCAATAACACCAATGGTAATAATTAAAACCATATAAAATTGAAATTAAAAATGAAAAGATATTCTGAAAATAATATATAGTTAATTTGCGGCACGTTCCATAGTGGAAGATAGGTACTCTCAATATCGCCCTGGTATAAGAATTGTAAACGTATTCAGAATTGAAACGTTGCTTGAAATGGCTTTTGCCATGTTTGGTGACCAGATCTGAATAGCCAGGTACTTCCCCACATTCCTCGTCCCCATCTCCTTCCCCTCCCCACTACCTACAACCTCACAAAATACCCCAATTGGGGATGCATAGTGCCACAGCTGACAGGAGCAGCTGGGACATTTGTGAGGTGTTCATATAAAATAACGCCAAAAAACTGGTTTTATTTTAATTTGCGAAACTTAGGCACAAGTGTTTAAATGTTTTACGATCATCTAAAATAATTTTATTTTCCACGTTATATAATAAAACAATAACCGAAAAGGTTCGTAGGTAGGAGATTTTGATATATTTAAAACAGTTTTTATGGGTCCGTTTTTTTTCTGGGCTTTTAAAAAGACTAACACAAAAATTCTTGATAAATTCAAAGGCTAATAATCGTTCTAGCAGTATTTAATTGCATTTAAAATATTTCTAAGCCATCTAATTTTCAAACCAAAATCACAAGATTTTTAATAACTTAGTATTGCTACACCTTAAATTGGAAATTGATTCTTGCTAAGTAAAGAAGCAGTAACCAGTATAAGAGCTGAATAGAACCGGAATGGGGCTGCGGTAAAGGAACAAATAGTAAAGTAAGTGTAACTGTCAAAGATAATTACTACGACAATTAACCACAGTATTAATTTACCTGCAATTATTACCGTTAATTCATTCATTAGCGATTTGCGACACTTTCTCGTTACAGAGTGCAGATGTACTCCCAATAATGTGCATCTTTGGATATGGTAATAAAATGTATGGACACAGATTGTTTTAGTTATGACAAAGGTATTCAAAACACAATGTACGATTTTATGATAATAAACAAATGAAGTTAATATAATTTAGAAGAGAAATGCAAATGGGTTTAAAGAGTAATATTAGGCGATATTCGTGGAACCTGTTTGTATCGAATACTTTTTTCGATCATAAAGGTGTCCACCAATATACGTGGGAAAGAGGAAATGAAAGATCAATAATTGACTTTGTGGTAATTGACTCTAGGTTGAGAGCCGTTACCGAGGACACAAGAGTTTTCAGAGGGGCGGAGGTTGAAACTGACCACTTTCTGGTGGTGTCGAGAGTAAACCTCTTTCGCGGCTGGCGCTCTAAAGTGAAAACGATATCGACTCCAACAAGAGTCAAAGTAGAAAAATTGCAAAACGCAAATGTCAGAAGTGAGTATGAGAATTGTGCAGAGATGAGATTGAATGAGAAGGAAATGGACGGTCTAAGCATTGATGAAACATGGAACCACATAAAGGTGAGTCTTTGTGAATCTGCTAGAGATGTATGTGGAATAAGTACGCAAGGTAGGAAGAAAGGTGACGCATGGTGGGATGACGAGATCAAAGCATTGGTTTCAGAGAAGAAGAAAGCATGGTTATGTCTGATAGCGGCTGGCACCGTTTCTAGCGAAGAGAGAGATAGAGCGAAAGAAGTATATAAGGGATGCAAGAAAAGAGTAAGTGTTGGAGTGAAAGAACGAAAGAAACGTCTGGAAGAGGAAGAGGGAATAAAAATGACAAAACACTTCCAAGAAAACATTAAACTGTTTTGGAAGGAGGTCAAAAGGTCCCGAAGTGGTTCAGAGAACGGAAGTGTGAAAGTGATAAAATCGAAAGATGGAAGAATGTTGACGAATGAGGAAGAAATAAAAGAGAGATGGATGAAATATTTTGAGGAAGTCTTCGAAAGCAACCCGGGTGACAGTGAGACCAGCGGTGAATCGGGTATGAACGATGACGGAGTGAATGTTACTAAAATCAGCGTGGATGAAATCAAAAAATCGATAAAATGCATGAAGAATGGTAAGGCTGTTGGTTTCGACAATATTGCTGCCGAATACTTTAAAGGAGATAGCCATATTATTCTCACATGGTTGTGCAAACTTTTTAACCAGTGTCTAGAGGAGGGTTACACGCCATTAGATTGGAGAAGGGCTGTAATCATGCCGTTGTACAAAGGTAAAGGGTCGCGTATGGAATGAGGGAATCATAGGGCTATTAGCCTGCTAAGTTCAGTCGGTAAGCTGTACGGAAGAATATTGATTGAAAGGGTAAGAATGGAAACAAAGGATAAAATATGGGATGTGCAAGGTGCCTTTATGAGTGGAAGGGGATGCATGGACCGATTTTCTCCTTGCGTATGCTCACTGAGAAGTTTCTGGCGAAAAACCAGAAACTTTTCTGCGCCTTTGTAGATCTACAAAAAGCATACGACCGAGTCGATAGGAAAAAGCTTTGGAAGGTGTTGTCCAAGTATGGAGTGAATACAAATCTCATACAGGCAATTGCGTCTCTGTACGAGGGAAGCGTTGCATGTGTTAGGGTGAACGGTGGTTTTACGGGGTGGTTTGACATCACAAAAGGTGTTAAGCAAGGCTGTGTAATGTCACCATGGTTATTCAATCTGTACATGGATAATTGTATGCAAGAATTGAAAGAAGTGGGATTGGGCGCGAAATTGAGTAATCTGAAAGTATGTTGCCTGTTGTATGCTGATGATGCGGTGCTGATTTCTAATACCATGGAAGATCTACAGTCTCTCGTATCTAGGATGAACGAAGTATGTATGAAGAATGAGTTAATGATGAATGTAAGTAAGTCTAAAGTCATGGTGTTTGAAAGAGAGAGTACGAAAACAGTATGTAATATAGTTGTGAATGATGAATACTTGGAGCAGGTGGATGAGTTTGTGTATCTGGGTAGTATGTTTATGAGAGATGGGAAGGCTGATAGGGATATTGAAAGAAGGGTGAATGCTGGTAACTCCATTAATGGAGGACTGAATGCCGTTGGCGCTAATAAAAAACTGTCAAAAGAAGCGAAACTAGCAGTCCACAATGGAGTCCTGGTACCTACCCTGATGTATGGCAGTGAGGCATGGAACTGGCAGAGGAAGGATGAAAGTAAACTGAATGCTGTTGAAATGAGATCCCTGAGGCGTATGTGTGGTAAAACAATGTATGATCGTGTGAGAAATGTGGATATCCGCAAAGAATGTCAGGCTGATGTATGCATAATGAGTAAGATTAAGAAAGGGACCCTCAGATGGTTTGGGCATGAAGAGCGAATGAACGAAGAAAGCAGTGTAAGAAGAATATACGACGCAAATGTGAATGGTAGAAGAAGTCGTGGACGTCCGAGGAAGACATGGCACGATCAAGTGAATCAGATACTTGAGTCGGGCCATGTCAAAAGTCAGAATAATAGAAGAGAATGTATGAGACGATGTATGAATGTGAGTGAGGCAAAGAGTGTGTGCCAAGACCGAGTTGTTTGGCGGTCCGTCCTCTCTGCCTACCCCTGCGGGGGAAACGGCGTGATGGTTAGTTAGTTAGTTTAGTTTATCTATTATGAATCTAAGCGATCTAATTTTCACACCAAAGACGCGTGTTTTTGTATGTTTTCGAATAATTTTGTTTTACTTCGCACTGCGTCGCCCGAAAAAACTCAATAGGTACACCCCGAAAAGCTCCATCAGAAAAATAAAACCTTTGAAAAAAGCCGGGCTTTTCCAACCTTGATTCATAATTAATTAATTGAGTGGTGTTTAGTGAACAGCCGAGCGATCGAGCCAAAGAAAATCACACAAATCTGACAGGAGATCTCGCCCGAGATCTATCTCGATCTCACAAAACACAGAGAATCGCTCGGCAGATCAGAATAGGCAGCTGGTTTTCAAACTTCACATCCCCTCCGTCTTCTCACTCCAGTTTCACAACAAACTAAACACTGGGGATGCATAGTTCCACAGGCTCCGGCCATTTAGGTCAATCAAAAAGATAAATACGGAGGAAAACTGGTTTCAAAAATGCAAAAGTGAGAAAAATGAACTTCAATTACGATATTACATTACCAATAAAGAAAGGTATTAAATTATAGATTAATTAACCAAAACGTTAATGCTTTCGTGGTATTCATTTTCGCCGATTTTTATTAAAGGTTTTTTAAAACGCATTTGAGTTGTTTTGTTTTTTTGGTCAATCCGTCGGCAGATATTATTGGTATTTAACGATTTCCCGTTTGCGCGGGTTTCATCACGGGTATAATGGAATTCGTGCGGATTTTATAATATGCAGGCTTTTAAATTACCAATTCGTTTTTTGATAAAAAGCTTTCACAATTATTAATATATTAAAAACCAAAAAGCAATAAAGCAAATGGTACCTACGGCAACGCAGCGACAATCTAACTACCTAACTGGATTATTTTAAATAATTGAGGGGATCATTTTGGCATTTTTGATACTCGTATGGTTTATGGTTTTAATAGGCAATGTTGGAGAAGTAAGTAATATTGATTTAATATTTAGTAGGAACCTTTCACAAATTTTCCAATTGTTGAATAAACATTCAAGTCTGATATGTACGTGTTTCTATCCGTTCAAATATAAAAAAAAAATTACCTTCGTAAATTTTCTTGACTGATTAATTATAATTTTCACGAATAAAAAAAGTGTTCAAAGGGCCCTAGTAATTCGGTGTTCGCTGTGGGACTTGAACGCGATACTTCGAACCCACCGGGCAGTCATTGGAGTAAAATTACCTAAAATGTAATTAAAAAAATCTACTAACCTTATTTAGTAAAATGTTGTTTTAAGACGATATCTGATGTGCGGGACTTGCGGCGTGCTATAACTTTTTCCGATATGTCAAGAAAAATTAGACAAGTTTTGGAGATTAAACAGAAGATCAAATCACAAAAGTTTCAGAATTTGAACACGGAGGAAAATAAAAGGAGTTTTCTCTTCATTTCAAATATTCATAAAATTCGGAGACGGGGTTAATGCGGTGTATACATAATATAACACAACCAATAATAAGTCTTTAATAAACATTGTTTTTGTTTCTGCCATAAATCACCGAACGCCGCAAGCAGCCGAAAATATGAGACAGATATTAAATACCTGACTAATGTAAATGGTTACACAATAAATTGAGTAAGGCGAGAAACCCGCTCGTTTTCCACAGACAGTGGCACGGTTCACACCGGACACAGGATAATGGTTTTCGCCCATTAAGGTGTATTGCTAAGGAAAAGCTTGGTTATTATAAATTCTAGCTAATGTTGTCACAGCCAGTGCGTAAAACAATAAAGCAAGAAAAAATCATCATCATCAAACAATTAATAGCCTTGCGTCTGCGCGGTTGAAATTTAAGAACCCGGCTCCGAATGCATGTCTGACGCTAATAAAAATACGCTAATAAAAAAAATGCTAATAGGTGTTTATCAAACAACACAAATCCATATTTTATTAAATCAAAAAATAATGAAAGCCATTCTTTACTTACTAACTTTATACGAGAAAATAATAATTGTTGCAGCAGATGTTATCAGAAAAGTATTTGCAAACGGTCAAATAAAAAGCAATAAAACTTTTACTTTTCGGTTTTCTAAGATAAATCAAACAGTAAGAGCTTTAAACAAAGTCGATTTTGCGAGAATCAATTAAATTATAGAATAAATATCATTCTAACATCAGAGTTGTCCAGAATTCTTCGATTGATTTCAAGCGACAGGTTCATCTAGCCTTTTCCCCACCAAAGCTCTTGTTATAAGCATGAAACGGAGCTTTTATTTGAGAAAAGTTCCGAAGCGAACAAGGGATCGCGTCGCTGCCTCAGTTTGATTACACGGAACCGAGCGTGGGCGGCTGTTAGTTGTTCCCGATAAACTTGTCGGCAATCTAAATATAACTATCGACAAAGAAAGACGACAGCTTTCAGAGGTGGTTAATTACTAAAGTTTTCTTTCAATTAAGCGTTTCATCATCAAACGTGGTGGCATTTTTAAACTGATCATTAAATACTTCGGTTAATGTATTTGTAACAGGAACGTCGAGCTGCGGCCATACCGCCAAATTAATCAAAAATTCTTTAATCCCAATCAAAATCATCACATGAAAATGTAAAAGTTTTAGTTAGACTTACCGATGCAATTTGACAAGTTAAGTGGTTGATCTACAAGGTATCGTGTAGATTTGCGGTGAAAGAAAAACATACCTGAAACAAGAAAAAGAAAACTGTCAGAAAATCGTAATATAAAAATATTAAACGGTTCATGTGAAATTTAAACGAGTTATAAATAGTACTTAATGATTGCCGACATCGATTCAATTAAACGATGAATTATGAAGTGTTGGTGCGGAAAATCGCACAACGAGCAGGGTTGTAGGAAGTGTGTGTATGTGTGTGTGGGGAGGGATGGGGATAACGGATTACCAAAGTTGCAAGTAGTTGTAATTATTAATTAAATACAGTTTCAATATATTAAATGCAGATTACCAAATTCCCAAACAATGATCACAATTGCTACGAGTGGGATCGACCAGAACAATGTTTTCATAGTTTTAGAGTGGTTATAAAACCGAATATGTACATATCATCGCCGCGGAGTAAAAAGTCATTCACTAAGAAATTGAATGTTCTGAAATAATGGAGGTTTTGTGGATTGCAGTTTAAAATGTCTATTTAAGGGTGGTAATTTTTTTAAATTTTTTTTAATAATTGTGGTTTAATTCAAAACTTTTTAACACTAATATAATAATGGTACAATCAGAACATTAAATTGCCTAAGTATATTAAAATTACATTTAGTGATTTCTCAAATTATTTTTAATAAACCAATAATTAAATTAATTTCTAAATTAGGCTAATTGTTAACAAAATTGTTGCGCAAAATCACTAATTGTTATTTTAGTGATTTTATAAAATACATATTTTATATATATTATATGTATACCCTTTTTAATATTAATATTTTTGGTGCCAGAAGAATAAGGAAGTTCGTTTGTAATATTACAATTTTATAAAACGGTTGCGAAAATGATTTTATAGGATTTTATACCTCGATTTATAGGAAAGCATAGATATCTTACTCGTAAATGAATGAAATTAACCGTCGATCTTTACCCAATAAGAAGATTCATCGCTCAACATTAAACAGATTGAGGTGCTAGGTTCATATGATAATCCGCGAAAAATTGTAAAGTTATCACATTATTTCTAAAAAGGTCTAAAATATATATTTGAATACAAAGTGGATAGTTCGAATTCGATAAATTTAATATTAAAGAGGTTTGATGTCTTCCGGAAAACAAATAGAATATATATGTTTCCGTGCAATAGAAAAAGAAATAGATTTATTTTACACAGTTTTGGACTTACGCAACTCGTAGTTGCGGATTTAAAAATTCAATATTTTGAGGAATCTAACTCATTTATAACAAAATAGTCGGCGACTTTTGGCTCCACGGCGACGATATATTTACGGTTAGAAAGATCGTTTATTGTGAGGCGCTTTGACGCACTCGATCAAAAAGCTGTTCCATTCAAGAGATTTTCATAATATGTAGTTGCTCGAGAACCGAGAGCTGTTGTAGCCACTTTGGCAATAATTACCAAACAAACTCAAAACACATTATTTGCTGCTTAATTATCAGTTATTAAGAAATGGTTGAGTGGTTTTCTTTGATATTTGCTAACATTATTCAGCATGGGTGATGTGATTTTATGGATAATTAGAATTATAAGATTTCTACCAATAAAATATTTTAAGAAAACATGTTTTTCAAGTAATTAACATCAACTGGTAAACATGATTTTAATTAGAAACTAGTTGAATGCGAAGTTATTAAAACAATTGAATGATCATAAAAGGGGCGTGACTTGAATTTTTAATGATTTTAGAAAAGAAAAATAAATAACCGATATAATAATAATAATAATATCTTTATTTGGAAAACAAGCAGCTTTACAAAGATACATAAAAAAGAAAGAGTGCTAAAATAAAACAGTAAGCCTAAAAACATGTTTTCGCTAATAATTTTTTTTATTTTTTAGTAACTAGACAAGAAAAACATAAAGAAAAACTAAGAAAAAAAATATAGTTAAGAGAAGTTAAAATAAAACATAAAGAAAAAAACTAAGAAAAAAAAATATTTAAGAGAAGCTAAATACTTAAATATGCATGAAAAGAAAATAGAAAAACACAATAAAGGGAAAGCTTAAGATCTTGTAGGAGTATAAGGATTATATGTATGTAATTAGGGAGTATGTAAATATATTGCAAATTAGGAAAAGAAATCTGATTAATAATATAATAAATATAAATATGGATGTTAAGGGGTGTGTTGTGATGCATTACATTTATCTAATAGTGTTGCTTTGAATTTGTTGAAAGTTATATTGAAGATGTCTATATATAGGAGGTGTGTGTTATGATAATGGCAGGCTCGATGTATGAATTCATTATGTAAGTAGTTGGTGTTTGAGCGGCTGTTATAAAAAAGGGATACGTTTCTACTATTACGACCAGGAACTCTAATATCTATTTTTTGTAAGAGATACAGGGAAGATACCGTATTTTCTAGGATTTTGTATAATAACAATTGATCAGAAATAATTCTTCTACAATTTAATTTCGGGATTTTAAAGAATTGACGTATATCATCATTTGATTGGAATGCATAAAACGACCGAAAATTTATGTAGGAGAGAAATTTTTCCTGAACACGTTCTATTCTATGAACATATGTTATATATCTTGGATTCCAAATTTGTGAGGCGTGTTCTAGGTGCGGACGAACATAGGTATAATATAGCAAAATAAATGTATCGAGATAATAAAATAGTTTTGATGTTCGTAGTATAAATCCTAACATTTGGGTGGCTTTAGTGACAATGTTATTAATATGTAATTGGAATGTAAGTTTGGAATCTAAGGAAACACCCAGGTCCCGAACTGATTCTTTTCTTTTAATATCGACATTGTTTATAGAATATTAAATATTATTTTGGTCCTATTTCTTGTAAACGATATTGAGTAACATTTACCTATACTTAGGAACAACCAAATGCTGTAAAAAAGGAGCTTTTGTATTTATTTACATTACAATAACATACAAACAGTCAAATTTCTTCTTACAAAGTTTATAATATGAACAAAAAAAATAAACGTATTTTTCGCTACTACCTTTAACATCATGGAAAATCTCAAATCCGTCATAGAATATCATCCAATATGTCACTTTGAATACGACACACGGTACTTGAAGCAGAGAAACCCCGGTTCCAAATACAGAGCTATTACTACTGCGCAACAAAAAATATTATGAACGAGAGCAAAAATGATATCGCATAAAACAACCAGATAATGACAGACTATGAAAATATGAAGAGGTCATTATAAAAACAATTTTGCTATCAAGCCCATGAATAAATCAAGGAGACAATGTTGTTTGGTCGCATGATTCGTATTCGTATCACATGAACATAATTTAAATCTAAGAGGCGTCGAAACCGATCCTTAAAACTAGTCTAGTTTAGTTTATTCAAACATCTGTCGTATGGTTATAAATCTCAGGACAAGAGTGTTCAAATACTCTTAATCTATTATTCTTCATCGCATTAAGTTCGATTTACATATTCAATCATGTAAGAATATTAACCCCTCAGACTAATTTTTTCGCTTTTCGGAACAATTCGTGTAGGTCTCGCAGAAGTCGTAGTGTGTCCCTTACTTATCATAGTGAGAAATATGATTTAAACGGTGTTAGAAAGACAAAATACCACGCTTTAAAGAAGTAAAATGTACACCTTTATGAGACCAAAGATTCGGATCGCAATTTGAAAAAAGAAATGTAATTCGGGAATTATTTATTAATTATTTTTACATGGAACAAAAAAAAATAGTTAAGTAAAATGTTTATAATACATTTATCTAATAAAATACGTAACACCTATACATGTTTAACAAATGTATTATAAACGCTATAATCACCTCATTTTTGGTTACATGTAAAAATAATTCATAAAAAATTCCAAAAGCGTCTATTATTTCTGTTCGTTATCACTTAGTATTTCGGTTTAGTTAGAAAAAACGTAAGGTAAGCCATTTTAATTTTTTTTTTATGTTTGCATGCGAAACTGTTATACTTTCTAAATTCTGGTTAATTTAGATTTATAAAACTTGAAAGCGTATTTTATCACCTTTCACAAACAGTTTTTAGTTTTCGGATACGTTCAAAAATATTAGAATTATTTGGATTTTATTGGCACAGCGTAAACATTTTGATAAACAGTATTTAAAGTGAAAAATGAACGACGAGATTAAAATATCAAACCTACACTCGGGAAAATATTTAGCATTTATATAGAATTCATTACATAGGCCTTCTTGAAGAAAATGACATCACACAAGCACGGATACCAAAATTTACTGTCTCAGTGATGTCAAATGGTAGATATAAATGATATCACTACTCTTAATTCTTCCGAATTCTCGAGGACTGATTCAATTAGTCTACTTGTTCTTCTTTATTCCATGATTCGTGATGATCAAAAAAATACATAAGCACAGGTGAGCCCATCAGTGCAAATAAATTGTTTTACTCGCACTGCGATGCAAGACGATGTTGAGAGACTAGCAGGAGAGGTCAAAAGGTCTCCCTCAACCAGTCTTCCCCGATCCGGCCTGCCACGCAGTTGTTGGGAAGACGTATCCGCCGCCAAAATCCAGACAAACCTCACTCCATGCACCAGGGCACCCCTGCTAAGTCACCAAACGTAGCGAAAGAATAAAAACACAACTTTTCGCCGTACAACATTACCTAACTTGGGTTTCATTGTGCCATTGGCTCCGGGTTCTTGTGATTATTTACTAAACACAAAACATCTAAAAAAAAATTGGCTTGCTTAGGAAGATAACTAATCTAGCGTACATTATATCAGTGGTTTAGGATAGGTCATCAATATGCACTATTGATGTGCTTAGAATACTTAGAACAATGTACAAGAGTGTCTGGCTAAGTGTCACCTAGCGTGTTCTGAACCAATGATCGTTTACATAAAGTTTGAGTATACGTAGGTACCGTCCACTGTGAATTTTGCCTCCGAATGACGTAAGAGTAACAGCACGGTACCTACCCGATAAAAGTATAGCAGTGACGTCCGCCTACAGCGGGAACAAATTGAAACACACAGATATACAATACAAAGTATTGGGAACAAAGAATCTTAAATATATATACCGAGCGAGCGAAGCTGGAGGCGGGTGGGACGAGCGAATCGATACACTTTGTCTCAATCCGCAACGTGTGCTCTCGGCTCTGTACACTGCTCAGAGATGAAATAACAAATCTAAATACAGTAAAACGATATGTTCGTACAAAGCAAACACCTTTAATATTTGGATGATTTGTGAAACACCGTTTTTGGAAAATTCACCTAAAGGACGCTGTACAAATATTTAAGTGAAACCTTCAGACAAGTGTGGGGAAGCTACGAAGCACCGCACAAAGAGGAGACCGATTATTCTATCTCATTCTCTCACAGGCTAAATACTATAGATAAATGTGTTTGTCTCTTTGTAATATCGCTTTTTTGTTTCACCGAGTTTCAAATCGCAACGGTGCTAAGAAGTTTTCACTTAAAAAACAGGAAATTTCGTTGTAGGAGGATTCTCAACCTTTTTTTGCCCACCGCCCACTTTGATAAAAATATTTCTAGCGCCCCCTAACGAAGGGGCATAATGGGATACCACGACAGGGTTACATTTGCCACAACGGAGGGGGCGAGACGGGATACCACGACGAAGGGGGGCGTAATGGGATACCCCGATGGGGTTACATTTGCTACAACGAAGGGGCCGTAATGGGATATAAAGAATTGTTGTGGCTAGATGGCCCCTAATGGGATGGAGTGAGGCAAGATAGTGTGGGTTTCTCTGGGTCTCCTACCACCCCCCTACAAGTTTGGAACGCCCCCCAAATTACTTCTTGGTCTTACCGCCCCCCTGAAGGTCTGGAACGCACCGAAGGCGGCGTTATCGCACATGTTAAGAACCTATGAAGACATGATGTTCCTGCCTTCGGACTACCTTGCCTGACGATTCGGAGGATCTTGTCAGTTTTCTCCGCGTTTAAATACAGAAATCCTCTTGACCGTATGTAAGCATTTATAATTTAAAATAAATAAATACTTGTAAGTGCCAATACAAAATGACCCCATTCTGCACGTTCATTTGAGTTTTGATTTTTATATTTTGTGCCCTATCTCTCTAACATCTTTGTCATTATACACGGTCCTCTCATCAAAATTTCATTATTTTCATGAAGCACAGTTCTGTTTTTAATAGTTATAAGTAAAGAATAGTCAGACTTCTGGATAAAGAAACAAGCATACATCGTATTTTATGTGTTCTTTTCTATTCTACAGCTCTGATGGATTCTCCGCAATCGCATACCCACCCTTCAGAACGTGTGTTCTCCCAAAGCCGAATTATATTTGCCCGCTGAACCGTGAAGCATCTCAAGGGGAAATAAATATTGCCGATTCAATTCAAACGCCATCACAACAAACATCGACTTCACTCGCTTACATGGGACATATCGTTATGATAAATAATGTGACAAACAGACATCGCTTGGAACGAGATGATCGGAAAAGACAAATATCAAAAAAGAAAAAAACGATATTAAATATTCAATGTGGAAAATTTGTATACAGGATTGAAAAAATAAATAAGGATTCAGGTATGCACTATTATCAAGTATCACAGACTCTCGACGATAGCTGCCCCCCCTGCAATGATATTTAGCCAATATAAAATTATAATTTTTGTCCATTATTTACCAATTTTAAAATATAAAATCGACTTTAAAATACATTTAATAACAAGTTGATATGGAAAATGTAGATGTTATTTGGCTGTCCGATTCAATAAAAATAAAAAAAAAAACAAATCGCAACTGAGTAGTTGAGTGCGGCCAGCAAGGGTCATTTTACTGGTTACTCACGCCGTTTTCGTGCTGTTATAGCATCCTGTATTGTTTTTCTATTAGCTCCACGCAGGAGGCATCGAGGAAAATAATTTCCCTCAGGGCCTATGTCATCTTAGGTGATGCTGTTTGGAGGATTTTAAGGAAAGGAAGAAGAGGACGTTCTGGGAATGAAATAGGTATGAGGTATATTTTGGGAGACGGGTATGGGTACCGCCGCCCGGGAATCATTTATTGGATAACCAACAACTCTGCCATAGGTCACCCCAAGTAGTTTGCTACATTCGACTTAGCACGGGTGCCCGGATTCATGGGGTGAGGTTTGTCAAGGTCTTGGCGGCCGATGTTTCTGTCGCCGTGCTGCGTGGCGGGCCGGATCGAGAGAGTCTGGTTGTCCCTCGACCCATTGCCTAGCATCACAATTAAGGGGCTGGATTCATAAATCCGTCACTGCGAAACTTACTGACCCCCAGATTCCTACCCACCCCTAATCCCAGAACTTCCTCCCCTCCCTTTACTTAAAAAACCCTCCACACAGCATCCCCTACGGTGACATACCCCCCGAAGGATTTTTTTTTCCTTTCTCCAAGGGCCTCCTGTGTGGAGCTAAAGTAAAAAAAAAATTAACTAGTGCAAAACTTATAATTAGCTGATTATTGTTTAATATGGTTTAACTTAACATATTCGTAATTAATAATTATAACTCTCTACTAATGACTAACCAAAAGATTAATGTAAAAATTAATAAATATCACATTCATCTTTCTGGGCATTATGACTTCTTCGTGTAATAAAATAAAATACAAAATACGATTATTAAAATTATCTTGGAAATACGTTTAACAATCAAACAATGGTAAAGCATTGTAAATATAGAGATGATAATATTAGTAATTACTGTAAATGATGGCATGTGTATATGTACCTTCCCGACTTAGTGTCGTTTCAACGTATATATATATTTTACGATACTTAAACGATGACTGCATAGATATTATGGAAAACTGCGACAATTAATGAATACGGCAGATAATGGAAACAAGATTGGCCTTTGTGGCAGAAAACTCCTCAAATAACGTAACCAGAGAAATTTCAATCCTCGGTCCCGTAAGTGATGGCAAACGGTAATAATTTTCATTCTGGTTGTTGGCAAGAAAAATACGCCGGTAGTGCGAGATATCCAGAGTGTTGGATAATCTCAAGACGCCCTGGTGAAAGACCACCATCCAGAATCGAAATGTTGCTTGCAATGGCTTTAACCGTGTTTGGTGATAATATATGAATAGTAAGATAATTCTTATTCTTCCACATCTCCTTCCCTTTGCCATTACATACCCCAATTGGAGTTGCCATAGTATTGAGGTATCGATGAACAATGCACCTACACAATCGCAAACATTTATGAGATGTACCGAATTCATCGATCTCAAGAAGTCAATTTCCACCGATAAGCTGATTTACAGAATACACTGCGTGATGACCTAGATAGAGGAATTCACGGGCGATCTGTGTAACAATATTGGAGTTCAACAGAGGGTGATGGAGTTATATTTACGTTAGCTCCACACAGGAGGTACTGAGGGAAATAATATATAGGGCCTATGTCATCTTAGCGGTCGCTGTTTAAAGTCTGGGAAGGAAAAATGTATGAGGGCTGAATAGGAATCTAAGGATTAGTGTGTCCAAGTGTAATGGATCCATGAAACCATCTCTCCAACTGCGGTCAAGAGAGTCCGGCTGAAGAGGTCAGAAGGCCTCCCTCAAACAGTCTCTCTCAATCCGGCCCGCCACACAGCGGATGGGCATCCGCTGCTAAGACCTGGACAAACCTCACCCCATGAAACCGGGCACACCTGCAAAGACACCAAACATAGCAAACCACTTGGGGAGACCTATGGCAAAGGTGTTGGTTATTCAATAGATAGTTCCCGGGGCGGCGGTACAAACAACTGCTTCCCAAATTGGACTGGATTCTGTGTAACAATATTGGAGTTCAACAGAGGGCGATAGAGTTTATACTAGATTCTATTTAACAATATTGGAGTTCAACGGAGGACAAAACTCAGCGGTAGTAGCGGATGAGGGATTTTTATTACGTAAGGCGTAATTTTACCTCAACAGTTAACAGTTGATATTATCCTGTCAATAAACGCACTAGGTAAACGACACTTTGCCATTCCTCTAAGACCCGGAAAAGCTGACGCAGCAGCCAGCCTGTTAATTACGTCAGTATATTTCTTCTGCTTCTCTCTCCGCACAAAACCGGGGCTATACAAATCATCCCAATATTATTCTTATAGCCACGACCATAGTTTGACTCCCATAGTACCATTGGCTCCGAACAATTAGGAGCAGTCGGTAATCTTACGCGATGGAAATTCACTTAGGTATAAAAATAAAAACGTAGGGTCCATTTTGTATTTTATTTCAATGGCGTCAGTAATAAAGATGCGCACACGGTCGTCCGTTTTGATGTGTCGACAATGGCACTGGCGTTTGCGATGCGCAGCGCCCAGAATTAATACGTGCACTTTTAATAAATGCAATTCAAGACTGTAAGAAAATAACGACCGTCATGTGATAAAGAAACAAACTAGTACCAGTGAGAACTCATACGGACGTCATCGACGTTCGTTCTCTTCCTTCTTAGTCGTTTTGTTTGAAAACGAAATAGACAGAAGATACTGAAATGATAACATCAGGTACGATCTCTCGCTGGGACCTGTATACCGCCGGCCCAAGGACGAATGCCACATAGAGGGGGAGTGGGGACCTAAGGACGTGACATGGATATTGGAGAATATGAAGAAAATGGAGACTTTGAATATGTCACAATATGTGTAACTTATTTTAAGTTGTGAATATATGGTATTAGGCTGCACACCTATTAATCAATCTCCAGTTGGTTTAGGTTTGTAGATTTTTTATCAATAATAATTATTTTATCATTGAAAAAGAAAATAATACTTAGAAATCTAAATGAAACACGAAACAAGACATAGAAAAACGAAAAAAGGTAACGGTCGTAACTGGGATTCGAACCGAAGATCTCTTGTCTTACCGGGACACGGCGCCAAAACCAACTTGGCCATTTTTTGTTGATCTCACATATCAAATTCAGAATTAACAATATTATCCTCAATTAAATTTCCCCATCTTTTTGAACGATTACAAGTTTTTTAACGAATGTATTTGTATCCTAGATAGTATCATAGATATCCGATTATATTTATATGAGACACCTGTTGACTTTTTCTAAAAATCTTAATAATTATTAAATTTTTATCACCATAACTTTCATCAATCTTATAGTTATCAAAAATACGAAACAAACATGCAAACACACAATATCTTCTTCTTAAATGATATACATTTTACATTGATGGGTAAAACCTTTAAAAGTTATTCCAACAAAAATTGAATGATTATTTTACTTAACTTATCATGCAATAAACTCAACTCGATCGTTTCTTTAACAGTGGGAGCATTTTAACATAAAAAGCTTGGCAGGTGTTTTCAAAACCATTATTATTTTTTTGCATTCTCATCGTTTTAAAAGTAAAAAAACATTGAATGTCATCGACGCGGTTGAGTGTAGTTTCATTAAAAATTACCCAATTTATTCAGTACATACGACTGCTTTGCAAGGTAGGAAGCAAAGCATTTGCATGCATTAACTGTGCGCGAACGCTAGCGGTGCAGATGATATTATGCAAATTAACAAATAGAAAACAAATCGAGGTCGAATCCTCAGATCAAAATATAGAGATGACAAAGTTAATATACTTGTTCAAATTACTATAAATAAAGAAGTCACGATCACGTCATAATATTTAGTAGAGAAACAAACCACTGCACAACTATATGTATGTATTTAACTACATATATTGTACGCAAAGAATGACACAAAGGGTAATTTGTTAAATGAGGTTTCATAGAAATGTTCCAAGAATGTGCTGGTAGGAATGTGCCGCTCGGGAATTTAATAAATCTCAGATCTTACATAAGTTTTCAGGAATTCCAGTACAGATAGTGATGTTGCATAAATGGGAGTAGGTTGTGGAAGGAAGCCATTTAGAAAATTTAAAACGAGCACAAAGAGAGGAATGTGTACAGTGGTTTCACAAAGCAACGTGAAAACTACTACTGCAGGCAATTTATAAGGTTTCATAAATATTGCAGGATTCTAAGATAAGCTTTGAAACTTTTGACTGAAAAAAATACTGATTTCAGTGCTTTTGTTCTGTCACGTCGTTTAAAGTGAGCATCGACTGGTAAATTCGGATAATTGAATAGGACCGTTTTAGCGAAAAAGTACTCCAGTTACTGGTGATGAATTGTCGGCCTCCGTGTTCGAGGGGTAAGGCTCTTGACTCGCAATCCTAAGGTCGCGGGATCGAATCTCGTAGTGAGCAAATAAATTTTATTTGATTAATTTGTGTTATTTCACAATTAATTCATTACAATTAATATAAAATATCTATATTTTTTCAATTTATTTATTTATTTATTCAACGCCCAGAGGGCTTTTACAGTAGTACAATTTGTTTATGACAGATGATTTTTAAACAGATAGAGAAATGATAAGAATAAAATTAGATAAAAATGCACACAAGTCACAAAAATACAGCGATTTGATAAGTTTACAAAAAAACATATATGTTTAGGAATAGTTTTGGAATAAGTTTTTTACAAGATCCAGAAAATTCGCCATGTTGATGTTGAATATGTCAACATCACTTAAGTACTGATTTCCCATAGTGTGAAATCTTTGTATCGGAGAGTGGGCAATGTAGTTCCGCTTATGAATGCTGCAGCAGAATAGTGTATTTTGTCTTGTGGTTACTGTCGGTATTCGTAAGTTTATGAGTTGTAGGATTTCGCAACAGCTAAATTTACAGTTAAGTATTTTGAATAAAAATGTCAAGTCGTTTATTTTTACGTCTGTCTTCTAGTGTGTGTATTTTTAGAATATTTATTTAGTAATAGATTATATTTTAAGTCTTCTAGTGGGATATTTAATTTAAAATTTATAAAACGCAGAATTTTTTTTTGTATTCGCTCAATATTATTAACGTGAATTTTGTAAGATGGAGACCAAACTACCGAGTTATATTCAATTTGGCTTCTAACTAGAGATACATGTAATAGTTTAATGGCTTCAATGGAATTAAAGTTTTTAGTTGTTCTTAAAACGAAGCCTAGTGTTTTCATACCTTTGTTCATAATTTGGTGGATATGATTGGCGAAACTTAGTTTTTCATCCAAAGATCCCTCATTTCCGTGACTCTTTCTAAAGCTGTGTTATTGATCGAATATTCGAATAAAACAGGATTTTTATTTCTGAAGAAAGTCAAGGTTTTACACTTTTCTACATATAAAAATAAATTATTTTGAATGCACCAATCTTTAAACTTACTTATATTTGACTGTAGTATTTGGCAATGATTAATATCAGTTATTTTCTTGTATAGCTTGATGTCATCAGCAAAGAGCAATACCTCGACATCATTGAAGCAATTGGTTATATCATTGATGAAAATGAGGAAGAAAAACGGGCCAAGGTGACTGCCTTGCGGTAGGCCACTAGTAGCCCAGAAAGCTTTCGACATCGAAGATTTTATTTTGACGAACAGTTTACGATTTAATAAATAACTAGTAAGCCATTTTAGCATGTTACCCCTTATTCGTAGAGCAAATTCGACATCGAAGATTTTATTTTGACGAACAGTTTACGATTTAATAAATAACTAGTAAGCCATTTTAGCATGTTACCCCTTATTCCTAGAGCAAATAGTTTGTGGATTAGTAGTTTATGGGATACTTTGTCAAATGCCTTCGAAAAGTCTGTATATATGCAGTCGACTTGTTTATTTTCTGCAAAAGATTGTAATATGAAGTTTTGAAATATTGTTACGTTAGTTGCGGTAGATCTACCTTTGATAAAACCGTGCTGTTTTTGGTCAATTAATTTTATTAATTTGGGATAGATTTCATCAAGGACCAGTGATTCGAAAAGCTTAGGTAGTACTGACTGTATACAAATGGGGCGATAATTGGCTATATTAGTCTCCTTTTTTATAGATAGGTGTAATGAAGCTAGATTTCCAGCGGTCTGGAAAGTGTCCAAGCGTCAAGAGACGGTTGAATAATAATGTGAGTGGTTTAGATAATGTATTAGAGCATTTTTGAGGAATATTGGTGGAATGTTGTCTGGGCCAGCGGATTTGTCAGTGTCTAAGGAAAATAATTTCTGTTTGCAACGTTTTTGTGTGATATGGCAATTTGTTTAGTGTGTAGTCTTGCTAAATTTGTATTCAGGTATTTTGTCATCTGCGGTTTCTTCATCATATACATCTTTGAAGAAGTCCGAAAAAAGGTTTACAATGTCCTGTGTATTGTTTGCACTGGTTCCATTCATTTGCATTATTGGCGGGTAGTCTGTGTTTTCATTGTTTAGTTTTTTAAGAAATTTCCAAAGATTTTTGGATTTAAAGACAGTGTCCTCGATAGAGGTTATATACATTTTGTAACATTGTTTGGAAAGATCTTTACATTTTTTCCTGGTTTCGCTAAAGATTTTATAATCACTTATGGATTTGCTTTGTTTGAATTTATTGTGTTGACTCTTTTTTTTCTGAAGAGAGCCAGTAAGCTCTGATGAGAACCAAACGGGGTAGGTATAGCTTCTCGGTGTATAAAAAGGTACATAGGATTCAATAATATTAGAAAAGTAAAAATAAAGTTGGTCTAAAGATTCATCAATGTTTTCATCGCATAAAAACGACCAGTCTGTATTTGAGAGATGGCTGTAATTGAGTCGAAGTCGGCTCGTTTAATGTTTAGGACTCTTTGTACAGGTATTTTTTCATTTTCGCATGTAATATTTAATTTAAAGTATAGGGGAGGATGGTGATTATCTATTGGTAGGAGTGGATCGTTTGAGAGTTCTACAGATATTTTAGGATAGTTTGATAAAGCTAAGTCTAATGAGCGATTGTTACTGTTATAAGTAAAATTATATTAGCTATTATATATTAGCTTAGTACGTTCCGGAGTGGAAGAAACTCTCAGTATCGTCCTAGTGAAAGAACACTATTGAGAATTGAAACGTTGCTTGAAACGGCTTTAGCCATGTTTGGTGACCAGATCTGAATAGCCAGGTACTTCCCCACCTTTCTCTTTTGCATATCCTTCTCGTCCCCATTATCTTCAGCCCCACAACATACCCCAATTGGCGATGCCATAGTCTCACTGGCTCCAGACGGGAGCAGTTGAGACCTTTGGAATTATTAACATATGGGAGATAATAATTATGTGATAATGGGGGGAAGATAAGTTGCAAAAAACATTTAAAATTGCGAGCATTGTAAACACATCCAAAACAGAAAATAATTTAGGTTCCAATTTGGAGTTAATAATATTCATAAAGCATGCACAAATAAACCAGTGTAATTTTTTCAAAGGCAAATAAAACGTTGAAAATTAATATATTCTCAACACCGAAAGCCGCCTCTCTGTATGTCCGGCAGGAATATAAATGAGCCGATTAAGAATTAGGTGATGTTAGAAGGAGATTTGAGAGATAAAAATACACCTGCTTCTAAATACCAGAGTAAGGTCTTCATTATTAAAACACTTTGAATAAACAACAACAATGCGATGAATTTAAACATATTAATGGGCGGTGGAAATACACGTATGTATGTTACGTACATAATATGCCTGTGGTTAAATGGAAGATTAGCATCATATAACATCGGTCTATGTCCTAATGTGATGCTATACGAATCAGCCAATACCAGAGATAATTGATAACATTAATGTTAGGTGAGGCAGGTGGCGTGAAGGTGATGCAAAAGCTTCTGAACGAAAACTTAATGAATTCAAAACCAGAAATAGATAGAAAAGCCAATATTTAGAGTAATTTAAGGCTCCACTTCGATCCTAAAGATGCACCTCGGCGTATAACGTTCAGAACTACTTGCAGTGAACTATGGCAGAGGTTTTTGGTTATCCAATGAATGGTCCACATTCAAGTCTCGATACATAACATAGCAAAGGCCAAGATGTTCTATTTAGCTGATGATTTCACATTGCATCGACTTAAAACAGATAGTACTCTGGCTCCCGTCGCCTATATCACCTGAGTCATTTAAGTCGGGCAACTGAGACTAAGGACGAGTTGTTTCGGATAATTTGAAATTTTCAAATTTGAAATATCTAAATTTTCAAGATTCAAAGTTATTTTTCATGTTATGTAATCGTATTCAAGTTCTGTTATTACATTGATGTGGGCCATTTGCTTCACAAAACTGAAATAATAACTTAAGAAAATTGACTAGATGAAATGTTCAAATTCTCCAAAACAATCAGTACTAAGTTTTTCGATGTTTTTTTTAATATGCTATTAACACTTACCTATAGGCGTTTTGAAAGATGAATTAAAACTTCAAAGTGTGACGACATCTCAAAATCAAAAAGAAATTATGAACTTAATTAACTTAATGCATCTGTGTTCTTAGGAGAACGGAAAGAAACAAATAAGTTGATTATTAACCTACTTTCATGAAGCATCAAACGCGACAAAAACCAGCTTTGGGTTAGATTCATTAATCGTCAATTACAGCCTTTGAGGCTCCGAAGTACATTTAAACATGAAAAAGAAGTAAGTATAAGGCACTAGAGGAGATTGTCGGGCAGGTGCAATGAAGGGCCAGGAATTGAGAGTGGCGGAGGAGGTAAGAGAGAGAGAGGGGCGACGATGAGTGGGAGGAAAGAAGAGGGGTGATGTAAGTAAGAGGTTATGAACGGAAGTCAAGGACGCCCGGTAAGCAAAGCTCTTGAGGAAACTTAAAGCTCGAGCCGCGACACGCGAGCCAAGGAGAGTGGAGAGTACAACTGTACGAGTGTAGAAGGCGTCACTTGCGGTTAGTCAAATACAATGTAATAAGCACCAACGAATAAAATTCCTCTTGTTTGGCTATACATTCTTGTCTACGATAATGTAGGACTGCCCGTTAGAGTAAATACCAATGATCATCAAAGCTGTAGACACTATTAGCATTAAACAGCAACAAAAATAAACGAAAGCTGTTGAGAAAGAGTTCAAAAAGGTAATGACCTATATGTCGAGAAGGTACCTACATGTCTAGCCGATGTTTTTAAATTACCGTTTTGCAGATTCTTGCAATCTGCAGTAAATTAAACGCTAAATACGACCTAAACAAGCGGTACATCGATATTGTTACAGTGCTCCAGTTTTAAGCCATCATGGAATTTGACTACATATTTGCATTACCAAAGATCCAGTTTGTTCCAGTAGGCTAAATTATTTAAAGATAGTAGCATAACAGAAATACTCGAGGGTACAACGTAGTTTTCAGTAGCAGGATACAACATAATAACTAATAACACAAGGTTTTGGATCTTTCACATTGGTTTAAAAACAACCTGAAGAACGGATTGAAATCAACGAAAAACTAGTGTTGAATCACATGACGCGAGTTTTCAAGGTAATAGCCATGTGTGGATGGTTGATACAAACACTTCCCAAGCAGCATTACCATCGACACTTTACCTTGCCAGCCCCGTCGTGGTCGGGAGGGACGGGGACAGTCCAGGATCGCAGGAGGGCGAGGGGGTATGCAATTATACATTATGTACGTAGCATGGCTGCGTGCAAACTGCACATGCACCGCTGTAGACTAATTAAACGGGTAAAGTAAGAGGCAGTGCAGTGTGCAGTAGTGGTGGCACAGAATGCGCAGGCCGGTTTCGGGCCTCACCGCACGGTCATCTCTTTGGTCAACTGTAGGTAGAAACCTACCGCTGGTGTTTGTTTGAACAGGGCCACATAATGGATGTACCTATTGGTATTATTGCAAATACGGCCATTTGTGTCGCAGAGGAAAATGAAAAATGGTTTATATTTCAAGAGGTAAATGATTTGTTATATTTTCATTTTATTTACAGTATACACAAATGACAGGGATTAACATAAAAATTACAAATAAATACCAACCGCCCAATAAAGGTATACATACATACAGCAACAATGAGTAGGAATAAAAGAAAAGTATATAAAAAGAAAAGTATATAAAAAAAAAAGTCATTGACTAAGTTGGCATCGCGTTTGGGATATGTTACGAGGCCGGAGATGGTGGAAAAGGGAAGGAAATGGGTAAGAGGAAGGTGGGGAAGTACCTGGTAAGTAAGTATTCGGATCTGGTCACCGAACACGGGTAAAGCCACTTCAAGCAACGATTGAATTCTGAATGGTGGTATTACACCATGGCGATAATGAGGGTACCTTCAACACTGGAACGTGCCGCAAATATACTTTCCATTAGATACGTTTTTAGATTTTCACGGCCAAAAGCATTTTCGTTATTTACTCCAACGCTGTCCGAAACTTCGGCAAAAGAAGGAGGTAGCACAACACGGCATAACACCCCAAAAACAAATAACGAAAATGCTTTACATAATTTTAAACAATAACTTGTAAAATAACACAAATAAAATTTATTTGCGCACGCCGGGATTCGAACCCGCGACCATCGGTAGCCTTATCTCTCGACCATGGAGGCCCTGCATTTGTAATAGAGAAAATGGTTGCTAGAAACATTCCGTTATTTGCAAGGTAGATTACTAAATTATTTGAACAAGAAAATCTTTGAAAGAGTTCCACATAGTTCGATGAAAGCTCGTTCTGTGAATCAAGTAGGTCAGTATACTATTGTGAAAAGGCGGCAGGAGGCAGATTCTCAAGGCTGGGCTAATTAGCAAAGCCAGTGTCCACTTTTGCAGTTGCGTCGAGATAAAAATTGGAGCGAGGGTTGTGAACAGTGAACAGTGAACATCGCTTAATTAGCATTCAGTGAGGAGCTCAAGTTGGGCGGGGGCGGGGGCGGGGGCGGGCGCAGTGGAGCCGATATTGCATGATGTTCTACTGTGCACAAGGAGATAATAAGCAACGAGTAGAATCAGTACAAATTTGAAAATGTTTCACAGCTCTGATTTATTTCCACTCAATAAACCAAAATAATACCCAACGTCGTAAATGTAGTGTAAAATAACAATATATATAAGTAAAATCATCAAACTCAAAGTTATGGTACTTGCGCCTGTTGCCATTTTTGTATTATTTAGTAGTTTGAGTGAGTTTTTTTTAAATGTACAATTTTGTAATTTAATACACGAATTTCTAACGATTTCTTACATATCTCCCTGAAACAATAGAAGCTTTTAAGCTTTTAAAAAAATAAATGTCATTTTTGAAGATAATGTCTAGATGCTGCCCACGCCGAAACGCAAATTATATGAAATTCCATCGAACAGTAGGATAACGCAACTATTTTCCACATTTAACATCATTTCCATCATGAGGTAAAGCTTTGAGTACCCATCAAACTGTCTATAAGACAAGACACCGCTTTTCTGTTCCAATTGTCTCTAATATACTCGTAGCAGAAACCAGAAATAAATAAGGTTCAAGCTGTATCAGGTAGTTAGTAAGGTTCCTTTATTAAGACGTTGTGAAATTTATATAGTTTTTATTTGGATCGACGTCTGGTCACTCCTCTTTAAATAAATATTATAAAACATTGTCTGTAAGATCATCAACGATTTTTTTTCAAAGTTAATTATTTTTAATTTATTCTGGTTTAGTTACCGGGGACTAAACCAACAATAATAATAACAACAATGGCAGCCAAATTAACGAATAATTTGAATTAATTATTTGGATTGAGTCGGCACGGCCCTCGAGGCTTGGCTCCACTGGGTAGGAACGGAATATTATTTTCTTAGCGCCTTTGTTCAAAGACAACGAGGAACAAAAGATGTAATAATAAAGCTAAGGATATTTAAGGAAAAACGATTGTCTTAATTCTTAATGTGATTCATGGCAGAAAGCTAGGCGTTTTAGGTTAGGGTGAGATGTGTATGATCGAATGGTGAGAAATAGGAATAATTATTCCGTTCAGAATATTCAGTCTTTTTTTAGTACGATGTGATTTTGCTGCCCTGCGTTTTTACTTCTGCTAGAAAAAGACGCCGGAAGCTTTTTGACTCATGATACGAACAGAACATGTTATGAAGGCAATTATTTATTGAGTACTTAATTAGTACTCCGTTCAATAAAAGAGGTTTATTGTCTCATAGCAGTTTTTAAACTGGTATAGATTTACCGTGGGAACGAAAACCTGATATTTTCGATGTTGTGTTGCATGCTTTTAAAAATATCTACCGGTATTTAATTAAATCAAATACTGGAACCACACAAATATCTGTGGCGAAGTCAGTTTTTCCCATTTTAGCAAGATACAATTTTAAGAAATGCTATTTTATATTGTAACATTGGCTCATGTCGAAAAAAAGGTTTATTTAGAATTCCTGTCTAAATGTCCTTCAAGAAGCAAGCCACATACATAAATATGTCGAATGAACTGTTTGTTTAATGGATTTTTTTAACCTTTGGGTACCTCATTAACGGGTGTCACTTGAGTCCCCCATATATCGCAGAGCAATCGTGTCTCTCAATATTCTTGTTGCCCTTTTCTAGTAACACTCACATATATGTAATTAATTATACACCTACCGTTTTACAACGTCTATCTTCGCCCAGCAGCCAATTATTAGGTAAGCGGCGTTTTTTTTAAATATAGGATCGTGTAGAAGGGGGGGGGGGGGGGGGGGGGAGGGAGGTTAGTAATTTCGTCGGAATTGGATAGATATTATTTAATATCTTAAAAAACAGTAATTTTTAATATATTATTACCGAACACTTTTTCTAGGATCACATAAAATAGAGTATGTCATATAATAAAACAACTTAGACATTGCACAACTCTTGTTTTGGGGTTGTGCATTACCCCCTGCGGTGCGGAAGGCATAACTGTGTTCGAAATTAATTAACATTGAATTTTTTTATTTTATTTTATTTTCATTTTTTATTAGTGACTATTTAGTTACAGGTTTGATTAGAATTACACGATATGATAATGTATATAAATATTTCATCTGTTTGTTCTTAGTCCTCCTCACTAGGTGGTCCTGTGCTGAGGCGGACTGGTAGATTTCTTTGATTTTCCGTTATTTAGTTTCTATGATGTTTTTAATACATTCTCTAGAATGTCTGCATTAATTTCTTTCACCCATGTTTTCATTTTTCCCTTAAACTTATTTATCTTTTCTATCTTTTTCAGACTTGGAGGAAGGATGTTGTAAAGTTTAGTTGCCAGATATATGTGGTTTCTTTGGCCAAAACTTGTCTTGAATTTTGGAACATCTCGTATATCCTTTTTTGAGGCTTTTGAGACAATTGAAATCCTAGATATGCAAAATAGAGGTGAAAATAGCGATCGCGCAAATCGAAAAATGTTGACTTTTGTCTCCAATTGGAAACGAGCTGAAAATCGGGCTCGTGTATTACGCTCATTAAGGCCGTTATACATGAGCCCGATTTTCAGCCCGTTTCCAATTGGAGACAAAAGTCAACATTTTTCGATTTGCGCGATCGCTATTTTCACCTCTATTTTCATATCTAGGATTTCAATTGTCATCACTGCAAACAACACACGAACCAAACTGTTTGTTGTGATGCCTACTGAAATCGTAAATATAAAAATAGAGATGAAAACAGCGGTCGCGTAAAGCGAAAAATGTTGACTTTTGTCTCCAATTGGAAACGGGCTGAAAATCGGGCTCGTGTATAACGGCCTTTACTCACTCTCCCATAAAAAGTGACGCATTCTAAGAAATGTTCAGATTTTTGTTCCACACCCGTACCTTGTTAACTTGTGTCCGGTCAGCGATGCGTGATGCAACGAAACTAAAAGTTCACTGTTTCCTGACCCGTGGAGTGGTATATCACTTGACAGGAACAACACAACAAGGTAGCGCAGTATTTTTATTACTTATCCCAAAGGTAAGAAAGGGTGTAAGATCTTACAGTTGAATGTGGTACAATCATTTGTCTCTGTTCCTAGGATGAATGAAAATAAAAACGAGGTAACTAAACCGCGTTAGTACTAAACGTTTATAGCAGAATTTTCGACGTAGCAACTTTTCCGTACTACGTAGTACGTACCATAGGCTGCGCTGATCCAAAGAAAGAAATATGTATTATAATAGTAGACACGATCTCAGAATACATATACATTAATAATTTTATTTTAGATCAAATTTGATGACGATAGAATAAAAATTTCAAGAACTTTGGAAGGAAGAAAAAAAATCCATTAGGTGCGTACGTCATCTTTGGGGAGGTAGTTTTTCTTTATGGAAAATAAGGAGAGGCAGTTCTGCGAAGGAGAAATGTTTGAGGTGTGGGTAGGTATCTGGGGGTCAATGTGTCTGGGAGCGAAGTACGCATGAATCCACCCCTTCCACTGCGGAGCAAGGCGATGGGGGTCGAGAGTCCGACTAGATAGGTAGAAAAGGTCTTCTTCAACCAGTCTTTCCCGATAAAGCCCGACTTGTTCATGGAGTGACGTTTGTCCAGGTCTTGGCGGCGGATGCATCTGCTGAATGGCAATCCGGATCGTGGCAGATGGTTGAAGGAGTTTTTTTACCTCGCTAGTCGGTTTTTCTCGTCCCATCACCTTGCATCGCAGTTAGAGGATTTAGACGTCCCACTCCCGTGTGTCCTGGACAAAACATGTGTGCAGTTCATACGCGGTAGAGGTGAAACCTTTAGAAAACTAAACTTCGCGAGAATGAGACATATGCATAGTATCCGGAATAGGATAATTGTAGGTTTGTCGCTCGTTTTCGATTCATCCAGTTTCAAATCACAACGGTGCTAAAGAAGTTTTCACTTCAAAAAATGTTGTCACAATTCTGACACAAATCAGTTAAGAAGAGATAAAAGTAAGCCCACGGTCTTTTATAAGTCAATAAAATCCACTAGATAGGTAGAGCCATTCAGAGTTTATTTTTAACTACTGTGTGAATGCGACTTTATATCCAAGATCAAATCAATGACCAGCGAAATTACAGTCTTATTACTTATTACTCAATCCCATCGGACGCTATCTACGCGACTACAACATCAATATCAAGTTCAACGGTAGAAATAGAGGTCAAGTGGTGTGTAATAGATGATATGCTAATAATGATGGTAATACTACCGCCCGGGGTCTTCCGCTGTGTCCATCGCGTGATTAGCTATCAGCTATTAGTTAGTTGTAGGTTGATATTAGTCTGTTTTGTATTACGGCACAGTTGAGAGAGCGCGCGGGAAGCTGAAGCGGCGTTCATGAATACTAACTGCTGATATCGGGGTCAACATTGACACGGGCAGGGGTGACGAACCATCGGGAAACTATAAAGAATACTATCATTTAAATAAATTATTCTATAAAAAAGTATTGCGCAGATTTGACTTTCAGTATCGTCTAACTAACTAATAACTAATAGCAAAAAAGGTGTTTAATGATCATTTCAGAATAGAACAGTATTTACACATTCATGTATTAAATAAAATTTTGAAAGGTTAATTATTACTATTTTTTAGGCAATGGAGTAACTGTTAGTAACTTAACTGAATAGCAATGATTGGGACACTTTTTAACGAACAGTTTCGGAACAACCGAGTAATGAATGTTTCATTAAAAAAGCCTAAATACAATATTACTGTTGCGAACTCCTGCAACCCACAGTAACAACACGACAAAATAACTGCAGCATTCACAAGCGTAACTAAATTGCCCACTCTCCGATACAAAGATTGCACACCATCTGAAATCAATACTTAGGTGATGTTGACGTATTTAATGTCAACTTGGCGAGTTTTGTGGATCATGTAAAATATTTATTCCAACAGCATTCCTTAACACATCTTGTATTTTTGTTAACTTATCTAATCGTTATATTTTTCAGTTTTTGTATCTTGTATTTTTATGACTTGTGCGTATTTTTTATCTAACGTAATATTATTATTTCTTTCTCAAGTTTCAAAATTATCTGTCGTGTTAAAATTGTGCCATCAACACGTAAAAGCCCTCAGTGCGTTAAATAAATAAATTATCCTTGGTCTGATTGTTTCAAATTCCGTCCCATTGAACGGCGATCAAATCAAAGATCAGTGTTTTGATTTCCTTGTGCTTTGTGCTAATCATATGTGAATAGCGTTTATAAAATTTCAAACTTAAATTCACAGTCGGTCTCCATTCTGGATATACTTAATACCTTACACAAAACTACAGTGCTTCATTAAAAATTGTGAGTGCACCACAGATATTCAAAATTGACAAACCAGCCAATCAGGAAAAGGTTGGTGTAGCGCGGGGACGAGGGGGAGGGGGGGGGGGCGTGACTGTCTCCCTTTCCGCGATTTGTTAATAAATTAATCTTTGGATGTCGATGGGTGCACCATCCATCAACCACGAGGTTTTGTATCGAAAGATAGTGCCCGTAACAACATAATGTAATGTCATTTCAGGAACGTAGGTATTCTCGCATACCCCCGGCTTCCTATCCCTGCCAGAGACTACGCAGTGGGTACTGGGTACTGGATACTGGGTACAGGCTACAGGCCAGCGGAGAATTGGGGCGGCGCGCGGCAGGCAGTGAGTGGGTCAAGGGCGAATGATGGCGAGACTATTATCAGTAGAGTCGGCGGTAGGGGACACCCGTCAGGGTCCCGACTCCCAACTCCCGGCGCCCCTGGGGCGGGGGCGGATCCGCCTATCTCACCCACCACACTCCTCTCTCACACCCCAACTTGATGGAGGGTGTGGAAAAGAAAGCAAAGATGGGTAAGGAATTTATAAAACAGGAGAAAAATATCATTTTCAGATTAATTCAGATATAAAATAATCTAAAAGCAATGATACCACCAATTTAAAACATACTTACTAAACCACTGTTTTAGAACACCCTAAAATAATTACTCGTACACATAAAATATCAACAAATAATTAAGCACTAATTATTCATTACTGCGATCATCTTTTGAGGTTATTATGTTATTTTTTTAAATACAGATATATTACACGTTTTTCACCTAATAGATTCTCAACCTTTGTTTGCCCACCGCCCACTTTTGAGATATTTGAATTTCTAGAGCCCCCTAACGAAGGGGCATAATGTGATATCACGACGAAGGGAGCGTAATGGGGTTACATTTGCTACAACGGAGGGGGCGTCATGGGATAGGGAAAATATTGTTGTGGATGGATAGCCCTTAAAAATGGAATGGAATGAGGCAAGATAGGATGGGTTTCTCTGGGTCTCTTACCGCCCCCCTACAAGTTTGAAACGCTCCCTAATTTTATCTTGGTCTTATACCGCCCCCCTGAAGGTCTGAAACGCCCTCAAGGGGGCGTTATCGCCCACGTTGCGAACCTATGACCTACACAATTGAAAAAATATTAAATGTGGTGTTTAATTTTTTAACAACATCTTTGATTTTGCACTTGTTACTAGGTACTTTCTTCTCTGCTTTGTGATAAAGGATGGCGCATAATCATCCTTACGGTTTAAAATCGTCATAAAGTCATTTAAGGATTTAAAAAATATATGTATACATATAGAACGATACGCGATTGAACAACCAACAAAAAATGTCAGACTTTATCAGGTCGTCTTCGTTAATTAACTATAAAAAAATGTATAATATATTACTGATATTTAAGTCAGAAGGACAATATTGATGCAAAAATGAACTAAAGTTCCATAACATTTCTAACGTAGTTAGTAATTACAGGGAATTCTTATAAATGTATAGAGCAGGGGATAACCCGTTTTTACCTCTGAGTCATGGTGCGTGTGATATGTCTTCACCAGCTGGCTAACGTACTCCCATACCCTGTCCGGGGCCTGCGGGGGCGCAAGGGGGGGCGCCGGAGGTTCCTGGGGGGGTGTCGGGAACAGGGGGCCCAGCGGGGACCCCACAGGGGCCCTACCGCCCCCCAATCCGAACTGACGCATCATAACACCGCAACAACCACTACACTCATTTTTTGGATCACACAAGATTCGGAAACACAATCACCGCAGTGGCTAATTTTATTACACATGTCGTAGAAAATTATTTGTTAACAGTTTTTTTTAATCACTTTATAACAGTTTTATGAACTAATATTTTGTATTTTTTAACGGTTGTCTTAATGATAGATACCTACATTGTTTATTAAGGCACTCTTTTTTATATTTAATGTCAAATTAATTATTGTTAATAATGTTGTTTAGTTTGGTTTTATTTCAAGTTGACCTCACGTGAATTCTGTGAACTCTAGCTGATAGTGAATAAAATAAAATATCAGATAATGAGTTGCGTAAATCAAAAAAAATATTAAAGAAAAACAGAGATTTATAAACGAGCATTGCACGTATCTTTATTTATATTAAGATGCCAACCGGTTTCGGAACTTTTAGAAGTTTAGACCTTCGTCGGGGTGATAAAAAGATTTTTTTACATTAACTCCTCACAGGTGGCCTTGAGGAAAATAATTTCCCTCGTGGCATGTGTCATATTTGAAGATGTTGTGTGGAGGGTCTTTTTGAGAAGGAGAACTCAAGCGACCCGTTTTCATATTGTCAACCTTATATATAATAGAATATATACCGTGTATATAATGTAAATCGTGTACATATTCTGGGCAAGCATTTGGCCTGATACCCGACTACGCACCGATGCAGAAGGAAACAATGACGCTACGGAGTATCTTCCATTGTAATACCGGTAGAACAAGACTACCTATTGACGCCTGAGCTCTAAAGATTGCAATCAGCTTGTTAAGATCTAGGAATTTATCAAATGGACCGCCCGTTTCTGCACAAAGTCAAGGGTTTATTCATTATTTTGGGGCTCCAGACCGGAGGTGACTGTAAAATTCAACAGTGAGGTGCACTTGCGATTTGTAAAGGGTCAGCAGTCAGCAGTAGTGTCTGCGGGCCCTGTAATACGCCTAGCTTTTGAGAGGCTAACTTGACTCTGCCTTCGATGGAGTTTATACACAGAAAATGGTTGGCATGTTAGTAAAAACTTTTTATGTCGACACAAAGTTGTAACTTCTTTTTTAATGATTTTCCATCTCAAAAAACACTAATTCCCAAAATAATATAAATTTGTTTTCCAGAGCACTCCACGAGATCAGACGCAGACCCGATTTATAATATATACAACTTTACTAAATTGCATTTAATCGGCGAAAAAATATATAAATATAAAACTCGATACTGATTAATGTTAAGAGCTGTATTACTTGATCGAAGGAATGCGAACCAATGTTTATTCTATTCTCACAAAAACACAGATGTGTAAAAAATACATAAAATTTTAATTATCGTCTTAAACACACAAAAATGTTCGATTGTTGTTTCAATATTAACATTAATCAGACGCTATTATTTTATCAATACACATCGTAGACAATCTAACCAAATTTCAAAACAATAAAAAATAACTATGACAGCATCAGGTATCGATTCCTTTTACGTGTATTTACCTCAAATCATTTACATAAATAATATATCCGGAAATGTTTCAATCGTAATCCGTTTTTGCTTCTGAGAAACTCAGCCAGACACGATTCGAATAAAATATAATGTTATTACATTCAAATAATAAAAATAAATAAATCCATCTCGATATTTATCGCCATTCTAGAGCTTTCAAACGTCATACTTATTTTAGAACGAAACGCATCTCATAAAAAAACAATAAATTTACGAATCTATGAGTATGAACCGGGAGAAATATTGAATACATTTGTAATTCTTTTGTAATATATTTTTTTATAAGAACGATTTATTCTGTGTATTTAAATGTAGGTACTTCTGAGTATAAAACTAGGGTGTAGCAGCACACTCCCGAAGGATTTTAACCAGCTTACTAAGCACATTTGGAGTAAAAACATAGATTTAGTATTTTTAATTAAAAACGAAAAAAATATATTATCGCTCTGTTATGCGTGGCGGCGGGATCACGTGCTGCTAGAACGAGACGGGTTGCGCATCACGTGATCCGTGATGGCTGAACCTAACTACTCAGTTGCGGCGTGTGATGGAAAATATTTTTAATTGAATCCTTCAATGCTGTTACATAATGCGTAAACTTCAAATGTAGGCTTGGCCTGGGTTAGTTTTTCCCTTATCCCTGGCTTCATGATTTTATTGAGGTTGTGTTGTTTTCAGTATGACGATTGTTAACAATGTGATTAACAGCTGAAACGGACCGAGCATATTTTTAAAAATTCATATAAATTTTGTTGGCCTATGATTCATATTCAGAAAAAATGGCAGTTTTATTGTGCAAACAAGCTTTATGGAACTAACTATTATTTCAAACGATGAAAAGAATTTGTAGTTGGTTGATGATTTTACCAATATATATTTTCCATGTTGTTAAGCAAATTAGTGGAGCTATTTGTATGATGAAAATCACTGATATGACGATGGCTTCTCCGAAACTCTGAATAGAAACAGGAAGCGCTTTGTAGAAAAAACATTTATAATAATATTAATTTCACACACGTGTTCCAGTTTGATAAATTCGAATGCGTTATCTCGCTTTAAAGGAGCACAATATATTGTACAATCTGCGTGCAATCGTAATTATTGCCAACAATGCACAAATTCCTACGCACTGACCGTTTATTGAAATATACTCCCGGCGAACGAACTCTGTTAAGATAACATATTGTAACGGGTTATAAAACCACAGATCATAGGAATATTTCGTTACTGACTGTAACGAAAACGGTTGCATGCGAGGAATAATGGAAGTGATTCGTAGAATCAATGGAGGCTGAAGATAAATAATGTTTATTCGCGTAGATGTTCATTATATCAATAATAATTCTCGGCACCACATAAAACAGCCGCAAAACCCAAACATTCCTGGAATATTATTTAAACTGGGATAAAATCGAGTAACTTTTTGATTTGTAATAAATAACTCAGGGAACATGTGTCCCTTTAAAAATCAATCCATCAATCAAAACTTCCACAACTTCATAAATATAATAACGATTTTAATTAAGAATAGACACGACGACACTAAAATGATGTCGTTAATAATTCATATTACTTGTAAGGTATTCCCCAAACAATATATCAAAGTAAGCTACAAACCCGAGGTAATTAAGCCTACTACCTACTGGGAATAACCAAAAATAATTAGAATTCGACAGTCAAAGACGACTTAGTAACAAATATAATAATAAAAACCCACATAATTGAATAAAATCCTTGTAGACCACCCGACACCCCTATCCCCTTTCCTCATATGTTATGTATACAAACCGTAGATTAAGAATAATTTGTACCTGTCTGAAGATGGCTTTAACAAGCTGAAACCGGTTACGGTCAAATAAATGAAAGTGGAAATAAGTTTCATATTTGTCCCTTACGCGCTCCTAAACCATTCATCCGATTGCTATGAGACTTTGGTGATTTGATGTGCGCATGCCTGCGATGGTTTCTATAATGTAATAGGAGCTCTGGAGTTATGAAAATATTTCCTATTCATCCGATCGCAATGAAACTTTGGTGAGTTGTTGTGCGCACGACCGCCAAGGTTTCTATATATACTGGAGAGGCGAAAGGGGAACTAGGACGAATGGGAAAGGACACGCAGGGAACTCGCTAGTTAAATATTGTGACGGGAAGTCAAAATCACAAATAGCTCGAATATTTGAAGGCTTCAGGTCTTCAATACGACTATAAAAAAAAATTATAATATATTCCATGTCACACGATATTCTATAATGTATTTATTTGTTTCACATTAAAACCAGAAACTTTAGTGTTTATTGAAAAAATACCCTTGAAACATTGACATTAAGTAATAACTAACATAATGTTAAGAATATTCGTAATTAAATAATTCAATATTCAATCATTCAAGTGTATGTTAATAGAATAATAACTGTCCGTCTATACATTTTATAAAAATTGATGTATTCGTATAAATAAAATAAAAAAAGGACCGACACCGAAACGCCATGATTCTCGATCGAAAAAACACATAATTTACATCGTGTATTTATTTAATCGGCGATAAAATTGGCAAAAAACGATAGAATTTAATGGTTCCCAGAATTCAGAGACGCCAATTAAAATACCAGCCAATCGATGCATAAAAAACATTTGCAGAAAATGCGACCCGACAAATTGAATTCCATTATTTAATAATTGATACCGAAGTTTTCTAGAGAAATAAAAATACAAAAAAGCGGGGAAATACAGATATTTAAATCTCAATTATAAAGCGTAAAATCTGTTTGTTTTAACAAAAACTCCCGAATGGCGAGGCGCGACGTAATAAAATTTACCATTACCTGTCTGAATTTATTATCAAAGCAACTATTTTCAGCTCAAAACAATTCAATCTTTCAAAAACAATTTCAATCATCACAGCCAAAAGTATTATAGTGATTTATTTTTGGGTTATTATGCCATGTTGCGCTACGTCCTTCTTTCGCCAACGTTTCGGACAGCATTATGGTGTCCGTCATCAATGGATTACACATCTGCGCATCAGATTGATTACACACCTGCGCTGATGATGGACACTGTAATGTCGTCCGAAACGTCGTCGAAAGAAGGAGGAAGCGCAACACGGCATAATACCGAAAAAATACATCACTATAAATAGCCATGAAGCTCTGAAAAATTCACTAGTGTCAATTGTTTAGTACGAGAAACATCACAATTATTAAAGAAAGTAAACTTAAATGTAAAAGAGTTTCAGGAGCAATAATATTAGTAATAAATGTCGTGGAAAAACTATAATTTAACATTGGAAAAAAAAACTTTCATTTTCGTTCAAGCAAACGCGAGCTCTAACAAGTACCGTTTAAAAAAACCATTGTAATTAAAATTTCACTGGATACTACATTCGTTGGTTGGTTCACAAAATTCAAATAAATTTTCAGTTAAACTAATTAGCATAAATCTTTTAAAGACATGGAAAAAAATAATTTAAATGTTTGAAACACAAATTCGGCGACCCAAGGTGTCACAAAATTAAATTTATTACCATGCAAATAAATAAAAACAACTATATTATGATCCAAGCAGACAGAGGAACTTTTATAATAATAACATATTATAAACACAAAAAATGTAGCCATGTCGGTTAAATCAATTGACAATTATTATTGTCATTCCATAAAAATAAACAGAAAATAAAGCCAGTTAATACATTACATTATTAAAAAAGATAAATAACACGACTGATATATTACATTATTAAAAAAGATAAATTACACGACTGATATATTACATTATTAAAAAAGATAAATTACACGACTGATATGAGGTCACATGTGAAATTTAGCATGTAAAAAAAATAACAATATGTCTGAAGGCTATTTTTAGATTTCCTGATAAGGGCAGATACACATTTCACTATCACTTTCTTCACTGTAACATACGAGATTCGGCGATAAGAATTACGTACTATTTACCCGCCGCGGGGATTATGTTAAGTTAAGAAATGGCCATGTATTTATTTTGCACACAGTCTCAATGGCAACATTATCACAAAAATTGATAAGACGGAACATAAACATTCACTGTTCCAAATTTGAAAATAAATTTGGAGGGAGATTCGTAATGGGTACCACCTAGCGGCGCGGTGCCCGGCGAATAATTAATCTTCCCGCTTAAAAGGCGCTATCAATCTACGATCGGATTCTTTCGGTAATTCGCCGAGATACATACACACACTTTGTAAAGGTCAACATGCGTCAGACGAACCGGTGTTGGTGTGCAAATACAAGAGAGTTTAGTGTACACACGCGGCTCCTCACAAACACGCGCGCGAGTGAGTCGGATTCCCGCCGTTCGGGGGCAACTTTTCGCGGCGATCGCCAAACAGGTTTCACTTTTTAAAATGACAACCGGCCCCGCGCCGGTAGGTACCTACCCGCCGCAAGTACTGCAGAGGTACCTACTCGCTGCACCGCCGATCATGTCTCGCGAACGACAAATGCGCGGGAGAGGACCGAAAATCGCGAAAAATCACGCGGCGCAATACGCAACGGCCAAATATAAAATTAAAAAAAAAAAAAGAACACCATAAACAACACTCCCCCTTGACGAAATCTAAAGCAACTTTCATTTGTTTTTGTTTACTAACCTACGTTTACTTTTATCATTTGTTTGTTTGTGCCTTGTTTTTGTTGTTTACATTGCGAGTGAGAAAGGCCACGCACCGTTTAGTTTAGAGGCTACCCACTAACTAGCCGCGCTAATGGCGATCGCATTTCGCGCCGGTAGCCGGGCGAGTACCCCCTACCCCACTTATTTATATTGTTATTACGGCATGGCGGGAGGGAAAATAAAAACAATTCAATGGCCGAAAAATATTATGGTTGCCGACGTATTAATTATCTCTCGTAAAAATTGATAGGCTGACGCATTTTAAATTCCAAAGCAATGTACGTTAAAATCAAGATTTATGGTTTATTTGCAATAAAAAAATAAGATTTTTCTTCATCATAATATACATATAATAATAAACACTTGAAACAGATATTTTCAGCAGGTACCAAAAGGGAAACTTCTTTTTAGATATTTTTAAAATTTATTTAAAAAGGGTTTTGTTAAAAAATTTCAATGGCTTGAATTAAAAAAAAAATTACGATTTGTTTATCACCATACCAAAAAATTTTTGTTAACAAAATATTTTAACGTCACAAGAAATGCGTAAATGTGTTACAATTTTATCACTTAATTCCAAATGTCAAAATAACCCACCACTACATTTGCGCAGCGAACCACCATAAATATAAATCAATTCGAATTTGTTTTGCCGCGCGAATTTTCACGTAGGACCGCGCGCCGCGACCGTAAATACGGCGTTAATAAATCATAGGGGAAAATCCACGTGCTCTGGCCGAATGGGTAACCCGAGCGTTTCCGGAGATTGCCGAGCGATTCCGGAGGTTTCCGAGCGGGCCCGAAGCGATTTATATTGCGCCGCGGAGAGACGACGATTTTAATATGAAACCTGTTTTATAATACGAAATCTTTAATTTCTTCTCACCGCCCGCCGGCCATAGGGATGTATTGTTTCGCGGGAGCGACAGAGAAGTATGCACAGGGGGAGGGGTGCGGGGATAATGCTGGGGTGACCAGGGCGGATTTATCAAAGGACGAAAAAACAATAACAAGGCTGGAAAAAAACACATTTTAAAAGTTACAAAACGCACCATGTACGCAAAACAATGACAAATATAATAAAAAAATGTAGACTTCTAACATTATTACTTGAACAAGAATAAATAAAAAATAGTCGATGGTATGGCTCTTGACTCGCAAACCGAAGGTCGCGGGATCGAATCCGAATGCGCAAATAAATTTTAATTAGTTAATTTGTGTTATTTCACAATTAATTCATTAAAAATAACATAGTATATTTGCGGCACGTCCCAGAGTGTCGGCATCGCCCTGAAATGAAACTGAAGCGTTGCTTGAAATGGCTTTAGCCGTGTTTGTTGAGCAGGTCTGAGTAGGCAGGTACTTCCCCACCTTCCTCGTCTCCGTCTACTTCCCACTACTTTCAGCCACACAACATACCCCAATTGGGGATGCCATAGTTTCACTGGCTCCAGACGGGAGGAGCTGTGTCTCTTGTGAGATATTCACATAAAAAATAGTCCAAGTTCATATTTTGGCCACTAAATAAGTTAAAGGCTACAGTATTAGTCCACACAGGCGTCGTTATTCTCGCTACTGGCGCTAGCAGTGACCTCGGTTTCCTACACTGCTGAGCGAGTGGACAGTTTTGTGTGTCATCATGACAATCTCACTCGCCGATTCACCCGCTTTTAAACTTAGTAGATAGTATCTTGTAAACTCGCTCAATGTAATTGAGGTTTAAGTAATAACTCCCAACTTTACTATCTCTACAAAATCAAAAATTTCCACGCTTTTCCTCCTAGGGTAATTTACACCATCTGATAATTAAACCTTGGTGAAAGACTTGTTGAATTTTTCTTTACGCACGCTTGAATTGGGGAGTAAGCTGGTGAATGTATGACGTGAGCGTTACGAAAAGTGTGATCGGGCGAGGTGAACGGAAATTGAGAGGGAGATATAAGTTAGTGAAGATAGAAAGAGAGAGAGAGTTACGTTTCGTATATTACTGTAGGGGCAAGAGAGAGGTGCGAGCACACATTTTCTCTCTCTTTCTCTCATAGCCAGTTACGTTTCGCACATCCAAGACACAGTGCAGGCCTTTTGTCTGTATCACACTGTAGGAGCAAAAGAGAGCATGCGTACGCACATTTTCTTTCTCCCTTCTTTTATAAGTTAGTGAAGTTTTACTTCAGTCGTGTGGTATAAAGCACAACCGTTTTAAAAAAAAAAATATCTTGTTTAGTAATCACATAATAATAATTGGAATCGGATAATATGCAAAGTGCCGTTTTTTGTGAGAAAATCTCAGTCTCAATAGAGAGGGATTACTCATTTTGCCTTTTCTCTTTTAATTTTCAATTTCCAAATAAGGGGCGCCATACTAACAAAGAAATGGTTTAAATAGTCCCAATTTGGCAAGTTGAGCGGTCGCCCCGCGATTACGAGCCAGGTGGGCTCGAGGCTCGAGACGGACGGGAGTCGCGCTCCCAGCGAGGGAGGGAACGAGACGGAGGAGCTTCGTGCGGAGCGGCAGCGAGGGTGCGAGGGAGAGGGTGGCGGGTGGCGGGCACAGACATATACGGAATAAGTAGACTGCCGGCCAGTTTTACTGTCGCCCTTGAATCCAAACAATTACGATCATTTTTTGAATGATATATTCGGCGGAAAAAATTAATGGTAATTAATTTCTGACATGACTCCGCGTAATCACTGGTAAAAGCAGATCGACTAACTTAACGGATCCAGGGATCGCTTTTCTTTCTAGTAATACCAACGATTCAACAGTGAAATCGACGAAAATATGGCTCCCCTCGAATGTAAAATGTTGTGAAAAGGTAAGAAATAGGGGGGAAAAGGGTTATGATGTGAAGAAGGTAGGAAAATAGTTGAGTGTACAGATCTACTTGCTATACCCAAGCGAAAGTAATTCATAGCACCTTATTCGTTGTTTCATAAGGGCGATTTTGAAAGTACAGTACATACAACATTTTAACTAGCTATTTCTGAGCATAGTTGGTTTTAAAAAAATAATGTCATTTTGATGGCCGTTGATTTTTTTTCCAATTAAAAAACAATAAAAATATTTTTACATCACACGTCGCTACTCAGGTCCTGCATAGCATAGGGCGTGTCACATGATAAGCATTCCGTCTCGTTCTGGCAGCACGGTAACACACGAAACAGTGCGCGTAGATCTCTTGATCCCGTCGCGACCTACAGGGATGAGACTAAGAATTGCTGGTCAAAATCTGTTGTTTACTCCCTGCATCATATTTATGTTCCAATCCGAAGAAAAAGTGCATATATTTGACCTTCTACGGGGTTTTTTACCCGCAAAATCTAAGGGCCTAGATCCAAAGCCCCTTTGGCTCACACACACAATCATTTCAGTCTAGATATTATTGACAAATTTAGCAATTTTAAATTCACGTACCTGCGACACAACTTCGTCCAGCCGCCATATTTGTGATCCAGATGCCTAATACCACCAGATACCTAATATCATTATATGCGTTGAGAGTCAAGGGGCGCGCTAATAGGAGATTTAAAAGTACGTATTTTAGGAAAATTACAGTTAAGGCGATAAACTAGTACAGGAAAAAATCAAAATCGTTTCAAAATACTTGAGAAAGCTTTTTGAAAGGTTGGAAAAGATATTTGAGAATTTTTTTTTACATGTTGATTTCGTAAAGGCCTGTAAACACATTAATTCCTTTTTTATGCATTGTTTATTGTAATAAAACGGAATTTTTAAATCGATTTCATGAAAACAAGCGGCGCGGAGCCCAACACGTGTGTTCTCCATCAAGTAATGACATAAAATAGGGGCCGCTGCCAGTCGTTCTTCGGTGGACGGGATAAGGTTCACTTTGATATTACAAATTCGTCGACTGCCGTATTGTCGCCGTGATGTCAAAAATAACAACGCGAAAATATATATTTTTTTGCGATTATCATAAAAGAAACTAAATTTGCCACATTAAACAATAAAACCATATCCGAAATGAGGTTTATAAATAGGAGAGTTTGGACTTCAAAGTGTTTTTTTATAGACCTTATAATTATTTTTTTTTGGGCTTATAAAAAAAATGACCGATATTTTTAAGGGCCAAGATATGTTCTACACACAGTATTTAATTGAAGCATCTATAATACTTCTAAGCGATCAAATTTTCAAAACAAAAACGTATGATTTTGCATTATTTAGTATGGCTTCATCTTAAGGGACATCGTCAATACATTCAGCCGCCATCTTTGTTATACTGATGGGCCCAACACCACTCTAGGTGTTTGGTAAGTCTGTGGCGCCAGGTAAAAGCCGGTGGGAGCGGTAATTATTGGGTATCTGCATACCATCCCGAGAGAAGTATTGCCGATACAGGAATCCGAGGAGAAATTATACATAAAAAAATAGCGATAAAAGCAGTCCAATGCAATACGTATTCTCAGAGGGAACGCAGAAAAAATTAACTTAACAAAAATTAAGATAAAAAAATTAAACGTTGAAATTTTTTACAACATACGACCTGCGCAATGAAAGGGGTTCACCCATTCATATACCCTTCCTACCGCAGAATATATTGTATGGCGTTGTAGACGTGTCCTTGAATGGGCTCTTAAAAAGTAGATAGGGTGTTTACTGTTTATGTATCTACCAAAACATTTACCCATTATTAGGTAATATAGGTTTTGTCTGCGAGTCGACTGCGACGCAAATCGTAAAAGCGAAGCGCAAAAGAAATGATACAGGATGTAAAGGGGCGTAGGTATTGACATAATTTAAACAGTTATTCGTGATATTATTTGGAGGAAAAATGGAAATGTATATGTAATGGTCTCCGATGACATTTTTGAAGTTTTTTTTAAAAACTATAAACATTAAAAAATCAGAAGGTATTAAACAGTTTAGGGGCGTGGTGGGGGGTTGGGTGGTTGGTTACTCGGCTGAGTGATGACATGTAGATGAGATGTTTTTTTTTGTTTGATTTTGATTTCGACAGCCTCCACGATCGGAGTACCTAAGGCTCCTGACTCGCAATCCCCTCCCCACTACCATCAGCCTAACAACATACCCCAATTGCGGATGCCAAAACCATGTACGATCGTGTAAGAAACGTGGAGATCCGCAAAGAATGCAAGGTTGATGTAAGCGTGATGTGTAAGATTAAGAAAGGGACTCTCCGATGGTTTGGGCATGTAGAGCGAATGAACGAGGAAAGGAGTGTAAGGAGAATATAATATGACGAAATGTGAATGGTAGAAGAAGTCGAAGACGCCCAAGAAAGACATGGCACGACCAAGTGAATCAGATACTTGAGTCGGGCCGCGTATTTACAAAATCTATACCGGTTCAGTCGCGGTAGCGACAATGTACGTTTTAAATACACCTCTATATTGATTATTTTTTATCACTTTGCAAAAAAAAATTGTTCTAAAATCTACATAAAAATAATTTTTCCAATGTGTGTATTAGAAATTAATAATTTTATTTCTAAATATTTTAATTTTGATATTATTCCGATATATTGTAAATACCTCTATATTGGTTATTTTTTATTACTTTGCAAAATAAAAAATCTTCTAAAATTTAGATAAAATAATCTTTCCAATGTATATATTAGAATTTAATGATTTTATTACTTAATATTAAAATTTTGATTTTGAAAATGTATATTGTCGCTACCGCGACTGAACCGATATAGGTTTTGGAAATACGCAGTCGGGCCATGTCAAGAGTCAGAATAATAGAAGAGCATGTATGAGACGTTTGTATGAATGTAAACGAGGCAAGGAATGTGTGCCAAGACCGAGTTGTTTGGCGGTCCGTCCTCTCTGCTTACCACTGCGGGGAAACAGCGTGATGATTAGTTAGTTAGTTTAGTCTCACTGGCTCCAGATGGAAGCAGTAGAGACTCTTGTGTGGTATTCACATAAAAAATAAGATATATTCAAAAAGAACGATGGTTTTTTTATAAGACAAATTTTGAAAACACATCACAACTTAAGCAACGATATTCAAATAGTCTTCCATTATTCCTTCAATAGTGAATATGGGCCAGTGGGAGTGATGTAAAGTGAGAGGAAAAAGTTGGGAAAAACTGACTACTGACTTTGGCGACTAAACGAACTTAGTATTTATTTAGATTAACCAGAGAAATCTAAAACGCGAATAAGAAATATTAACAATCGAGAATAAATAATAATTCATTGCCAGTAGAAAACTCCTTGTGATCACAGCACAAGAGTCCCAACTAAGTACTATTTTTTTTTCTAAAGCAAAACATAACAAATATTATACCATTTCAAAAACTACGCAATGAAAGCATTTTTTATAACTTGCCAGGTCATTGTGGTAATTTTTTCTAACAGTACGAGAAATAGAATTAAACTAATTAAGAAAAATTAACGCATGAATCCGACAAAATTATTTTTATCTTTTTTTTACAATAGCTCCACACAGGAAGCTCTGAGGAAAAAATCCCTCTATGCCTATGTCGACTTTGAGGATGCTGTGTGGAGGATTTTTTTTATGGAAAGGATGGAGATAAAGTTCAAACCCTGACAAACCTCACCCCATGAACCCGGGCACCCCTGCTAAGACACCAAACGTAGCGATTCACGTAGGGTGACCTATGGCAGTGATGTTGGTTATCCAATTAATGGTTCCTAGGGCGGCGGTACCTATACTCGCCTCCCGAATGTATAGGTACTGTGAGTCTTATTTTGAGCTATGATTAATAACAGGTCTATTAAGGGTTGTGTAATAAAAAAAATAATTTCAGAAAATGGGATTTGCAGATGTGGTACTCGAAAAACTAATCTAGGTTTCGATTTTCACGACGCTACCACGAAAACTGGACATTTTACTAAATTCATGTAATGGCAATATATTCCATTTAAATTTGAATCCTGTAGTGTCAGTTGGAATACTTGGAATGTAATTATCAATTGTCACTTGTTTTATTTTCTATTATTTTATTATAAATAAACATAAATGTCGTTTCTTTGTTAAACTTTGCAACACAAGTGTTTTATTTATAAATCAATAGAAAAGAATTAAATCATATTATAAAACGACATTTTTCGTAATCACAAATGGAGAAACTTCAATTTAAATTTACGCTACTACCTGGAGGCGATGGCAAGTCAAATATTATAAGCATTACAAAAATAGTCACAAGTGATGAAAAAGTGTTTACAATACCAGAAATGTTACAATCCGCCAGCCATCACAAGGAGATTATGAAAAGTGGTGCTTTTGGCAAAGTAAAAAATAGTTTAAAAAAAAGATACCAGGTTAGAAGAGTCTGGGTAACAATGACAGAAGAACTAAAAAAACATATGTAGACGAAGATGGAAACCTACAGTTCGGAGACCAATACCTCGAAGAATTGGAAGAAGAAAGTTTACAAGTACATCAAAAAGAAGATACACTGGGAAGATTGATGGTAAAATTAATGGAAGATAAGCAACAGAGCCTCAAAAACATTGCTGAGAATTTTGTTATAGAAAAATTCTGTAGTAAAAATACAAATGCAAGCCAGTGGATAGAAGTGTTTGAAAAAGAATGTTTACGATTTGATGTGACCATGGATGAAAAAAAAATAGAAATACTAAGATTGTTCATGGATAAAAGTTGTGTAGATTGGTATAGTTCCATGATTATTAAACTAACAATGAACTCAGAGTGGTCAACATGGAAAAACAAATTCTGTGAATCATTCGCAAACAAAGGATGGAACCCTGTCACCTACGCACTATTATTTAGATACAAAGATGGTTCTCTGTTGGATTATGCTATGAGAAAAGAAAAACTTCTATTGGATATGAGAAGATCAATCGACACCGGTACTTTGATAGATCTTGTTGCTTCCGGACTACCAGAATTCATACTTAACAAGATCGATAGAGAAGGATTACAAGATACTGTGGATTTATTTAATGAAATAAACAAGTATGAACATATGGTCAACAAAAAAAGATTCATGAATAGGAGAACATTTGGGAATGCAGAATATAATAAAAATTAGGATAAAAAGCCATGTAAAATTTGTGAAAAATTGAATAAGGGCACTCGTTACCACCCTGAAGCCACATGCTGGTTCAAAACAAAAGAGGATGAAACATTTAAGAGAAATGCCATTAAACATGTAAACAATTCAGTGATAGAGACTGAGATAAATGAAAATGATCAAAAAAACTAATAGTAACACCATTAATCAAAGTCAAACTATTACTAAATGATGAATTAAAAATATACGGAATTTATGATTCGGGTTCAAATGTTTCTCTAATTAATTCTAAGTTTTTGAAACTAAAAAGAAAAGGAAACAATTTGAATGAAGCAAATTTAGTAACGATTAATGGTGTTAAAAAAACGAGTGGTTTGACAACGTTGAAGATTAAAATTTTTGAATTGGAGAAAAATGTTGATGTGTACATTATTGATGAACACAATTTTAAGTATGATTTTTTGATTGGATTAGACATGATAAAAGACTTCAAACTAATCCAAAGTGAAGACTTACAAATATCACAGAAAATCTGCCTGAATAATACAAATAAAAAAGAAGAAAATTCTACAAATATGAAAACAAATACTGAATTTAAACATTCTGAAAATAAGAACATTATAGAAAAACACCAAATTAATTTTAATGAACATGTTAAAGAAGAAGATTTTAAAATAACAATAAATCATTTAAATAATGATCAAAAAACAGAAATAAATGAACTAATAGGCAAATACACATCAGTGTTTGCGAAAAGTAAAAACGATGTTGGTACTGTTAATGGATATGAAGCGAAGATAGACTTATTGGTGGATAAATATTGTAGTAAGAGGCCTTACAGATGCAGCGTAGAAGATAAAAAGGAAATAGAAGAGCAAATAGCAAAATTAATAGACAATAAACTGATAGAAGAGTCGTACAGCCCGTTTGCTGCACCTGTCACTCTAGCATTTAAAAAAGAAGAAAACAAAAGATCCAGATTATGCATAGACTTCAGAGACTTAGTAAATAGTAATACCTCAAGCTCAACCATTTCCATTGATTGAAGACCTAATGACAAAGACCAGAAATTGCAAATTTTTTTCAACGCTGGATATAAACTCAGCTTTTTGGTCTATTCCGTTGCGGATTGAAGACAAAAAAAAACAGGATTTGTAACACAGGAGGGGAATTATCAGTGGACCTGCCTACCTTTTGGATTAAAGACCTCTCCGGCAATTTTTCAGAGGATATTAAGCAATATATTGAGAAAATATAAACTAACCGATTTTGCTGTCAATTACATAGATGACATACTTATATTTTCAAAAACTTTTGCTGAACACATCGATCATTTAACAAAGTTGCTGAATGCAATCAAAACTGAAGGTTTTAGATTAAAATTTACAAAATGCACATTTGCATCAGACATGGTAAAATATCTGGGTCATATAATTCAGAATAATTCAGTCAAGCCAGTAAAGGATAATTTGATTACAATAAAGAATTTTCCTATTCCAAAAACACAGAAGAATGTGAGACAATTTCTAGGAAAAATCAACTTTTATCATGAGTACATTCCGAAGAGTGCAATAATACTAGATCCTTTGCATAACTTACTAAGGAAAAACCAAAAGTTTATTTGGACTGATAAATGCCAAAATGCTTTTGAAACGATGAAAAACCTACTATGCTCACAACCAATCCTGGAAATTTTTGATCAAGATTTACCAATATATATATATACAGATGCTTCTCTAGAAGGCCTTGGAGCTATTTTAAAACAAACACAGTCTGATGGAAAAGAAAAACCTGTAGCTTACTTTTCGAAAAAACTAAATGGCGCCCAGAAAAAGAAAAAAAGCAATTTACTTAGAATGCTTAGCTATAAAAGAAGCAGTGAGATACTGGCAATACTGGTTGATAGGTAAACCATTTACAGTTTATTCAGATCACAAACCACTGGAAAACATGAATCTCAAATCTAGAACCGATGAAGAGCTAGGTGATTTAACATATTATCTTTCTCAATATGACTTTAACATAAAATATGCTCCAGGAAAACAAAATTTGGAAGCTGACTGTCTAAGCAGAAACCCAGTGCTGGAATCAAATGAAAATACAGATGAGCAATTAAAAATTGTCAACTTAATAAAATTAGAAGATATCTTAAAAGATCAGGTAAAAAATGAGAAGATACAGTGCAGAAGAGATAAATTGATATCGAAAAATAATGTTTATTACAAGAAAGTAAAAAAAGAGAAAAAATAATTCTATCAGAAAAATTCAGCATAGACTTTATCAGAAATGTTCATACAGAACTAGGTCACATAGGAATTACACAAATGCAAAAAATGATAAGCTCATGGTACACAGCAGAAAACATGACAAATAATATAAAGAGAACCTGCGAAAGTTGTGCAGTATGTTTAAAGAACAAATCAAGAGGTGAAAATAAATATGGATTGATGTCCCACTTGGGTCCCGCAACAAAACCTTTTGAAATATGTTCCATTGATACAATAGGCGGTTTTGGGGGTTCACGATCAACAAAGAGATACTTGCACCTGTTATCAGATCATTTCACGAGGTTTGCATATATTTTGACGTCAAGAACTCAAAATACCAATGATTTCATCAAACTCTTAAACTCCACAGAAACTAATGACATTGGCATGATACTCTCAGACCAATACCCGGGTATCAATTCTAGAGAATTCAAAAAATTTTTGGATGAAAAAAATATTCCAATAATTTTTACTGCAGTGAACTCACCTTTCTCAAATGGATTAAATGAAAGATTGAACCAAACGCTGGTCAATAAAATTAGATGCAAAATCAACGAAAATGACTCAAAAGTAGCTTGGACAACTATAGCGCATAATTGTGTAAAAAACTATAATGAAACGGAGCACACTGTTACTGGATATGCGCCACAGTACCTACTTGACGGCACAGATGTTACGATTTTGCCAAATGAGTTAAAACTTAAGAAGACCGGCATCGATTTGATTCAAGAGAGAAAAAAAGCTCTAGAAAATACTATGAAGTCACATAATTACAACAAGATAATTTACGATTAAACCAGGAGACACTTTGACTTCAAAGTTGGTGATACTGTTTTTGTGGAGAATGGAAACAAACTTAACAGGAAGAAGCTCGACGAATTGAGAATCGGACCATACAAAATCATAGAAAAATTATCAAACTCAATTTACAAGATAAACACTGGTCGAAAAAAATTTGAATCAAATTTTTTCCACATCTCGAAGTTAACTCCAGCACCTTTATTTATGAACCATGAAGAGGACATCGAAGATGAGTGAAAATTTTGCAGTAATTTTCTTTCCAGGGGGAGGGGAGATGTAATGGCAATATATTCCATTTAAATTTGAATCCTGTAGTGTCAGTTGGAATACTTGGAATGTAATTATCAATTGTCACTTGTTTTATTTTCTATTATTTTATTATAAATAAACATAAATGTCGTTTCTTTGTTAAACTTTGCAACACAAGTGTTTTATTTATAAATCAATAGAAAAGAATTAAATCATATTATATTCATATTATGATATTCTGGTCCGTCATGGCCTTCAGAAGGATAACGTTGAATTTTGGGAGACCCAGGCGGTTCGCTACGTTTGGTGACTTAGCAAGGGTGCCCGGGTTCATGGGGTGAGACTTGTCAAGGCCTTGGCGGCCGATGTGTCTACCCACTGCACCTGGCGGGCCGGTTCGAGAGATACTAGTTGAATAGATATTTTGACCTCTCCAGCCAGAATCCCTCGAACCATCATCGCCTTGCACTGAATTTGAAGGGATGGATTCATATACCTACGTCCGTTACTCCTGGACACATCAGATTCCTACCCAATCCTCATCCCTGTTTCCTTCCCAGAAAAGTAAGTAGACAAGAGTTGGGTGGCTACGAAGCACCGCACAAAGAGGAGACCGATTAGTCTACCCCATTCTCTCGCAGGAAAAATCCTATAGATGTTTGTGTTGGTCTCTTTTTAGGGTCGCTTTTTCGTTTCGAGTTTCAAATCACAATGGTGCCAAGGAAGTTGCAATAGAAATAATGAAGTACGATGATCATTGTCGGTGTCAACAGAAAACAGAATAACGAGAAGGATCGGCTAGCCGCTAGAGCGTGACTGTTGGTAGTTGGCAGTCTGTTGGAGAGGAACGCGGGCAATCTTCCAACTATTTTGATGGAATTGATTCAAATCGGTCATTGAATTCTGAGCACCGAGATGAGGGCGCCTACGATCTGTACATTGTGCAATTAATTAATGAGCGAAGGAAATTACGTAAATGCTCTGGAAACAGATGTTCTAGAATCTGAGATGCAATGAGATTATTGAACAGCTTCCAATGAAACAATTACAAACAAAAATTGAAATTGATTAATTCCTGGATGCGACAGAAACTTTTTCTGTTTAAAATTTTCGTTTGAGAGTCGCTAATGTTATCTTCAATGATTAAATATTAAAATTTGAGCTTTTCATCTTTAAATTAACCACTCACGCCTCGACCTATTTTGTCAGATAGTCAAAATATTTCTGAACGTATCCGAAAAATAAAAACTATTTTTGAAAGGTGATTTTAACAGGCTTTCAAATTTTGGAATTCGAAATACACAAATAGTTTTTGAATTATTAAAATTTTGCATGCTGAAAAAAAAAATTAAAATGGCCCACCTTAGGTTTTTTCTAACTAAAGATATTGATAACGAAAAAAATTGTGTGCAGTTCACACGCGGTAGAAGTGAAACCTTCAGAAAACTAAAGTAGACAAGAGTGGGGAGGCCACGAAGGAAAAGGAGACCTATTATTATATCATTCTCTCGTATCCTTTTAGTATCGCTTTTTCGTCTCACCGAGTTTGAAATCACAACGGTGCTAAATAAGTTTTCGTTTAAAAAAAAAATCATACATGTTTTAACAGACAAATTTATTGTCGCCTCACTTCTTTGTCGTTACATTTAAAAATATTTCATAAAAAAATCCACGATATTTCATAATTTTTTCCAAATGCGATCCGAAACTTTGGTTTCATAAAGATTTACATTTTACTTATTCTGTAGTTGAATTTTAGATTTGAATACAAAGCGTGGTATTTTCTCTTTCTAACACCGATTAGATCATATTTCTCACAATGATAGCAAGAGAGACAGTGACTTCCGTGAGACCTATAAGAGTTGTCCAGAAAAAGAGGACAAATTAGCTTGAGGGGTGAAATATGGCGTTTTTAATTCCACCATTCAAAAATATGCGAAATTGTGGACACATCGGAGGTGAATGTGGATGTAAATCTTTCGCGTATTTATCAGAGAATAAGAAAGCTACAATCAATGTACAGAGCATACAAAACCCCATAACGCCCGAGTATCAATTCTATCGGCACTATTAATAATATTTGATTGAGATTTTTTGCTTTTGAGGGGAATGCGAACATAAACCAAACATAAAAGAGATACACAAAAATAAGATAGTAACAATTAGATAAATTGTAGCACACACTTCCCCTTTTAACACGGAAGCAATCTGCCAAGATTTTTTAACAGGGTACGATACAATCATAAAACCGTTTGATTGAAGTTTGGACTAAGTTTAGCCGCCGAATGTACCTACATGTATAATATGGAGATTAAACTATTAAAAGAGCATTAATCGCACTAGGATGTGTTCACAAATCAGCAGGGACCACGGCCATAATAATAATATGCTTACGCACGGGCTGACGTCAATGCTTTGAAACAATCGTAACCACGTACATCATGTTACAAAGTTGTGCTTTTGAAGAATTTCCAGTAGGTCTATTTCAGTTTTCAGTACCTACACGACTTCGATTATGATTCCCTGATATAAATCAGTTGGAAGGTTACACTAATAATAAAAATATAGTACACAATATCTTTCAGGTTAAGAGAAGATTTTTTTAACTAAATAAGAAATGCAAGTTTAATCCCATGAATGATTATTTTAGCCGTGTAAAATTAAAGAATTAATCGTACTTCTGATTCCTGATAAAGTAAACTGCAAGTACACCGAAACCACATTATTCAACATAGACCAAAACCAATGAAGCGTCGCAAACAAGCCGGAAAAGTCAAATAATATCTGGACGACCGTGAAAATATATCATAAAAAAATTAGAATACGTCAGAAAACTAAGACACACACTTCCTTATGGAGATAGCAGATAGACAATAAAAAAATCAAACGACCAGATTTATTAAGACGTGATTAATTCTCAGAGAAAAATCTTTTTATCGCGTAGGCAAGTTATACTCGTAGGTAACTAATTTCAATTCTTGCCAAGGTTGCGCAAATTACAATAATAAATTTTTATTACATTACTACGATTGCAAATTCGAAGTCATCTATTAAAAGGCCGTATTAAAAGCCTATAAATCCGAGGCTGAAATTGCGATATTAACGACCTGTTGATATTTCAATTGATTCATGTTTTGGTGCGAATGTGCCAAGCGACCACTGCGAAATGATCGCCTGGCAGATAAACCAAGCGAATTATCGATTATTGCAAAAATCAGTCAATACTGACATTATTATTCGTTGGATGCTGTTAATTCTGTGGATGTTGGTGAAAGTTTTAACACATTAATCACCTGTGCTATTAGGGATGCATTCAAATAACATTGATGTACCCATCTTTAAACCGAAATACACGGTTGCACAATTTTCTCGCGAATCCCAATAACTGTTAAGGTGAAGTTATACGTGAAATCCTATTTAGGGGTCGTCCATTAATCACGTGATGCTTTTTAGCAACTTTTTGACCCCCTCCCCCCCTGGTGATATGTGGTGAGGTTTTAGGCTAACCCCCCCCCCCCCCCTCCCAAATCACGTGTATGTATTGTTATATTTTGACATTTGAATGAAACTCAGTCCGTTTTTTTAGAATTCTGAAAATTCTCTACGTGAGGGAGTACCTGTGGCTACTACCGGTGGATCAATCCCACCGACTTTCTTTTGGGTATGCTCGGAATGAACCATCTATTTTAGGAGGCGGGATTGGGTACCGCCGCCCCGGGAACCTTTATTGGATATTCAACACCTCTGCAGTAGGTCACCCCAAGTGGTTCGCTACGTTTGGTGATTTAGCAGGGGTGCCCGGGTTCATGGGGTGAGGTTTTTCTAGGTATTGGAGGCGGAGGACCAGGACACACTGAACACCAGATTCCTACCCACCCCTAAAACCATCTTCCTTCCCAGAACTCTCCTCTCCTTCCTTTCCTCAAAAACCCTCCACACAGCATCCCCAAAGATGATAAAGGCCCTGAGGGAATTTATTTTCCGCAGGGCCTCCTGTGTGGAGCTCATGTAAAAAAAAATCTACGGGTCAGAAGGGATGTTCTACCTCACAGACTGCAGGGCTAACTTGCCAATGGTCATGCCAGTCAGGAGAGCAATATATGCTGTTGAGCAGAATCAATTTGGATATCGAAACATTTATCGTTACTATCGTCAGTGAAGCTGCCTTTAAAAGGCAAGCTCTACTGATGTTGATACAGTTGATATACCTACTGCGTTTTTTAATGAAATACTCTATTACAAATGTATTTTTAAAACGCACTAAACATATAATTTTCAAATGTTTTTAAAACAATAAACGAATTGAATTAGCATTGATAAACTGACAAGTATTACAACATGGCCGTGATGGTATGAATACAACTGCAATGTTCAAAGCCTATCAATCACGCAGCAATAGGCGGAGAGGACAGACTGCCACAAAACACTGTCTTGGCACATACTCCTTGCTTTATGACCTTCACGTATTACCTTATACCTAATATTGTATTGTGCCTTCCTATTAATTAATATTTGATTCACTTGATCTTATCAAGTCTAGGTAAAGCAGACCCGGGCTTCCCCGATTTCTTTTTTCGTTCACACCTACATCCAACCATTTCATACTCATCCGGCATGCGTTGCAATGCCACATAAAGAAATAATGCGATCCCCCTCCCGCCTTGCCTCCCTGTCGCTAAACTATATTAAATACACAATTTTTTATAACAACTCGCGTGCCACCTATAATAAATTTTGTATAAAAATTTCTAACGCCAAAGCTCACCATTTTACGTGAAAGCTCACCGTTACAAGCTTCGCGGATGTGCGCACAAAAAATCACCAAAGTTTCATCGCAATCGGATGAATGGTATGGGAAATAATTTCATAATGCCAGAGCTCACCGTTGTACATAGAAACCTTCGCAGGCATGCACACAACAAATCATCTTTTCATCGCAATCGGATGAATGGTTTAGGAGCCCGTAAGGGACAAAGAAAAAACATTAATTTTTATATATTAAGATTATGATCTATTTCACAGAGAAAATTTTTGCAAGTACAACTTCTTAGAATCACTAGGATTTGGAACGTAAATAAATACTTTCGAATTTCTTTTCCCCGGCTACCAAAAACTTTGGAATTCTTCGCCTGCCTCTGCCAAGATCCGAACTCTTGGCACCAGTCCAGTAGGAGAGTGCAGTGGGCAGACGCGGCCATAAAACACTTGTAGTAAATAGTGCTAAAGACAAACACCGCCGTTTCGATAGATTTTCGTTCACAACTTTCTTCCGCATGTTTCCAAATCGTTTAATCGAGGGTAAGATTTCGCGCACAACAGAGGGATTAACGGGATTCATTGGAAATTATGTTTACACGTGAGGTAATTGGGTTTTTTGATTAGGAAATGTTGTTATTTTTTGGCCCAGTTTGTTAAAACCTATTTTGATTTTAACGATAGATTAATTAACTTTGTTTATTTATTGAAGTGAATTAGCACTGTTGTGATTGAATCTCGATGAAACGAAAAAAACAGAGTGTGCAATTCACACACGGTAGAAGGGAAACCTTCAGAAAACTAAAGTAGACAATAGTTGGGAGACTACGAAGCACTGCACAGAGAGGAGACCGATAGGCTACGAAGCATCGCAGAAAAAGGAGACCGATTATACTGTCTCATTTTCTCGCAGGCTTAATCCTATAGATGCATATGTTTGTCTCTTTTTAGTGATGCTATTTTTCGTATCCTATCGGTCTCCTCTTTGTGCGGTACTTCGTAGCCTCCTCACTCTTGTCTACTTTAGTTTTCTGAAGGTTTCACTTCTACCACGTGTGTATTACACATTCTGTTTTTTATTATTTATTTATTTGAACAAACTGTAAACCAAATGTTGTTTTCAACAAAGGAGTTGAAAACAACATTTGGTAGACGGGTATGGGTACCGCCGCCAAAGAACCATTTATTGGATAATCACTTTTGACTGGGGACAGGCATGGGTGCACGGGTTTATAGGGTGAGGTTTGTCAGGATTCAGTGGATGCAAAAGTGCGTGGCAGGCCGGATTGGGAAACTGGTCGGGGGAGACCTTTTGACGGCTCCAGCAGGACTCTCTCGGAATATCGTCTTGCAACATTTTACGTTCACCACTATTGGACAAACTGACTCTCACATTCCTGCCCACCATATCCCTTTTTCCTTCCCATAACGTCCTCTCCTCCCTTTCCTAAAAATACCCTCCACTTAGCACACGGGAGGGGGGTAAGTGATGGGGGGGGGGGGGTGGTTACAGGGAAGGGGATAATGTTTAAAATTGGGCTATTAGATAAATCTAATTGTGTATTTAATAAATTGATTTTCTTTATCATTAGCGATTTATCTATTTCTAGAGTTTCCTTATCGCGTAGACTTGTCCCATTTCTATGAAGAATATCTATGTTGCATTAGCATAATTATGAATTCCGTTGTAGCATAAAAACAAATCATGACAACCTCTGTGGTAAGGCGGTAAGGCTCTCGGTTAGCAATTGGAAGGTCGCGGGTTCAGATCCCGGTGTGTGCAAATGTTTTTTTTTTTTTAAATTTGTGTTATTTTCAATTTAAATAATTTAAAACAATACATTACGTTCCATCGGCATTTGGAAGATACATTCAGTATCATTCTGGTGAAAGACCACCATTCAGGTTAGAAACCTTGCACGAAATGGCTTTAGCCATGTTTGGTGACCAGATCTGAATAGCCAGACACTTCCCCATCTTCCTCTTCCCCTCCAGAAGGGAGCGGTGTTCATATAAAAAAAAAGAACTAAACAGAGAATTCCCGAAAAATCATGGAATGAAAGTTGCGTGTAAAATCATGTGTTTTTTGGTTTTACAATTTGATCGCTAAGAATTATTTTAAATAGATATTACAGGTTGAACACATCTTGGCAAAATTAATTAAGAATTTAAAAAAAAGTATCAGGCATATAAAATGTGCAAAATCTCCTATATGGTTATATTTTACAATGTGGCAAATAAGTTCTTTAGAAAATTTTACATTTGTGAAACAAAACAAAAAGACCTCATAAGTGTGCCCTTGTACAGTGTTAAGACAGGAGAACTATGTCTCCACTCCGTTGGGCAACTTTGTGAGCTGGGTTAAGATAAGGGCTGTAAGAAGAGTTTTATTAAGACGGGTCTAAAAGAGGCCCGGATTATATAAGGGAGGAAAAAGAGGATGAGAGTAACTCGTTCCACATATGAACCGACTTACACAAAAACGAGTCAAAGAAACAAACTGTTCTCATGAAACCAATATCAACAGTGAGCGAGTGTTCCGCTCGTTCCTGAACTTAAAAAAAAAAACAGAACAAGCTTTTTGACAATTTTTTTCTTTGCATAAATAAAAACAGGCTACTGGTGTTAAGCGTGAATTTCAACCTTTTTCAATCTACTTTTAAATAGCTAACTAACCATCACACATTTCTCTGTGGTAGGCAGAGAGGATTGACCGCCATATAACTCTGTCTCAGCACACACTCCTTTCTTCATTCACATTCATTACAGCGTCTCATGCAAGCTTTTTTGTCATTCTGACTAGTGACATGCTCGCCGGAAGTATTTGATTCACTCGGTCATGTTATGCCTTCCTTAGGCGTTCCCAACTTCATTTACCATTATCTTCTTCTTCATATATTCTCCTTACACTCCTTTCTTTGTTTATCTGCTCTAATTGTCCAAATCATCTCAGCGTCCGTTTCTTAATCTTTAATTGCTTTCTATCCAGATCTTCATATTTTTAACACAAAGTTTAACACACATGCACCTCAGGGATCTCCGTATTTCTACAGGGTCCAATCCAAGCCTGGTCTTCCTCTGTCAGTTCAATGCTTTACTATGTGATATTCTGCAACTGCATTCAACTAAATTCAACACTCTGCATTCATTTGTGACAACATGAGAACAAGTAAATTCTACGAATCGGTCTTAAGTTCAACAGCTCGGCTGAGGAATAGTTTTCCAGCCTCCGTGTTTCCTCCCTATTACAACATGGGTCTCTTCAAGACTTGGGTACACTCTATCTTTTCCTCAACCAGACTCCTTACGGTGCCCACACAGCATCCCTAAAGGTGAGATAGGACCTGAGGGAAATTGTTTTCCTCAGAGCCCCCTGTTGTAGGGTAATGTAATAAAATAAATTCATCTTTCTTGGGTCCATAAACTGAACATTTATAAAAGAGATGATAAAAGTCTTACTAGGACTTAAGAAAGTGGATCAATTTAACTAGTAGTTCTGGGACCTCTAGCGTACAACAAAAGTATGTTTATAATTTTCTTCCATTTCAAATCCAAATCTCTTATTCGTAAGTAGGTATTTAAAAACCCAAATATTTAATTATAAACCATAAACATTTTAGGAAACTTTTTTTTCAAATAAAGAATTATGCCTGCATAATCCACACATAACATCTTTTTTTCAGCCCGATTCCAAATTAGAGACCAAAGTCAACATTTTTCGCTTTATGCGATCGCCATTTTCATAACTTCGATTTCAGTTGGCATCACAGCAAACAGCATGGTTCATGGGATGTTTGCAGTGAATACAATTGAAATCGTAGATATGAAAATAGAGATGAAAATCGCGATCGCGTAAAGCGAAAAATGTTGACTTTGGTCTCTAATTGGAATCGGGCTGAAAAAGTTGTCGTGTATTGTAGGCTTTATACAGTTTTTTTCAAACTTTCTTCAGACCGGTAGGTACCATGATGATTCCCGTTTGGCAGCTCTCAATAGGAACCATGATCAAGCAAACTCAAGGTTAAAAAAAAATTGTTTCTTCTTCAAATACAGCAAACTTATTTTATGGCACCATTTGTTTCAAAATTAATAGATTTTGAATTAAAATTGTTTGTGTTCACTTGGAGGCCACTGTTAATGATATGAATTTAAGGTGAAATTATTCTTCTCTTAATTAACCCATACTATGGTCCTAAGTACCTAAAATAGGTTCTTAGTTTGGGATTAAATAAAAAAAAACTAGCCTCAAAAAGCTATTTCAATATTGTTATTACATCAAAACATGGCGTGAAGAAATGATGTAAAATCATAATTTTTTTTAATGAAATAGCTATTAAAGTGAATTATTTTCTATTTCCAGTTACTAAAGTACTTGCTACTCACTGTCATCTAACTAGTAAAAAGGGTTTTTAATAACTCGGGTACGCCTCATACGTCACACGTAAGTATGTCTAGTAATGTTACATTGTTGTGTAAACAAATTTTGCTTCTGCAAAATTTTCGCAGTGCGCCATCTTTTTTTTTCTTTACATGAGCTCCACACAGGAGGCCCTGAGGAAAATAATTTCCCTCAGGGCCTATGTCATCTTTGGGGATTCTGTGTGGAGATTTTTTTTTAAGGAAAGGGAGGAGAGAGGAGAGTTCTGGGAAGGAAAAGGGTTAAAGGGATGGTTAGGAATCTGGGGTTCAGTGTGTCACAATCTTCCGCGGCCAAGACCTAGACAAACCTCACACCATGAACCAACTGATTTTATTGTGACATAACCCATTTGTTTTTTTGCAAAATTAGTTTTTGTAAATTGTACTGTCTTACCGGATAATGTGTTAATTCATTTATAAAAATTGTAAAATTTTGTTGAATTAACAATATTTATGTAGAAAAACAGTGTTATCTCAATAACGTTTTTGTGCAGATCCATTCAGATTATGCGCCATAAATCTGTATGTTCACAGCAAAATTGTTTTAAAATCTCAACAACAGATGGCAGTACAAGGCTTGTAGTGACGGCCGGTAGTGCAATCTTTTATTTTTTTTCAATTATATTTCAAACATTACTTATATGTTTATTTCGATTTATAAAATTTTATAAAAAGGGTATTTTATCACCTTTCTAAAACAATTTTTAGTTTTCGGATACATTCAGAAATTTTGGACAAATGCTTTTACTTAATTCTTTGGTAATGACCGATATTTATGTGTTACTTTTAATAAATTATGAAATTATTAACCCCGATACAGGCAAATCCTAGTGGGGTTAATAATAAAATGCTAAATAAATGTATTTAAATTGTGAAGAAGCAAAATACAAATAAATAAATTGGATATGGTGAAAAAAAAACAAAATTTTCTTCAGTAATGTTACAAATACAGAAACACAGAAATTGGTATCCTCTGCGGAATCAATAGCAATTGAAATATCACCATCAAATATTATGTATAAATCAAGTTCATTACACATTTTGAAGTGCTGCGGACCTTGGAAACCATCGTAGAATCGTGGAGATCCCTTCTAGGGATCATCAATAATCAGAAAGAAATAATAAATCCCACGAATTTTAAATTGGTGAATTTAAAAGTTGTGTGATTCCAAAAGAGCTCAGCAATATATAAAAAAAAATAACCTGCAATTGGAATGGCTTCTGTATCAAATATTTCGTGGGTTTTCAATTATGGGTTTATTATACAGTTCTATACAAAGAAATCGTACATGCATTGCATCACATCACAAGGTAAAAGCATTAAAACAAAATTAGTGTACATATAATACATCGATGCCGTCAGACAAAAGTCACCAGATGACAACACACGTTTTTGTGATACTGCAAATTTTAAAGTCAAAATGTGTGTTACATAAACATTGAAATACGGTTTTAAAGTAATGTACATAACGAAAATTTCAAAGTTTTATCTACCTGCATAATAAAATAAAAAAAGAAAATAATCCAAACAAGATTATTTCTCTAACATTCAAATTAAAATACACATCTCAAACTTTTGTCCGAACGGCGATCATATTGTATAGTCTTCAAAATAAACCAGCTAGAAGAACCAAGAAAATAGGAGTAGAGTCAAGAAGAGATGATAAAATCCAAGAAGAGACGAGAAGAGCCAAGAAGGGATAAGAAAAGCCATGTAGAGACAAGATAAACCAATAAGACATAACGAAAAAGAAATGAGACACCTTCCAAGTCCTATGAAAACAGTGCTCCCTGGTATAACGTGGTACACTCGTATTATATGTGTTAAACATACATAGATGCATACGCAATTAACACCATACTTTCAAGTGAAGACACCTGGTGAAGACACCTGGTGAACACACTTGCTGAATTTCCCACAACCCAAACTGGCACTCCACCGTAGTCGTCGAGACAATAATATTATGTTAGTATTTTTGAAAATATTTTAGTAAATTTAGATAAAAAACTGTGGAATGCAAATCTATCTTGGATCCTAGCACACACCTTCCGCTATATAGTCTGTTATTCTGAACATTGACATGATCTAACTCAAGTACGTGAGGGAGCGGGCAGCGATCGGCAGAGACGGGGACGGTGAAATGAAAAGACGTCAGTCGATGTGTGAGTCAGTCTTTATTGCTGCTACGTAGCGATGGTGAATTGGAATGGAGTAACAGTGTAGACAGGAGCGATGATGATTGTGAGGCTCGTAGGTGTTGAAGTGATGAAAGGTCGGTGATGCAGTGGTGTAGCAGAACTCGTGTCTGCATGTCGCCAGCATGTTGTTCCGCACCGTGGTGGTGGAGAAGACCTTGACGTCCAGGATGGATGCTCTACGCGGTGTCGCGGAGATGGCTGCGGTGAACCTGAGGAGTTGCCGCTCACGTGACAAGAAGGCCCGCCGTGGGACTTGTCGTGGGCAATTGTGTCGCTTGTTGCGTTCTCGAAGGTTGATGATATGATAATGCACCGCCACAGGTCCGGCACGTCGCCGTGGACCTGGCGGTTACCGCACTGGATGTTATCACTCGATGCACTGTCTATGTGTGTTAGTGATGTTACTTGCACTAATGACTGGAACTGACTGACTAACTAGCGCGGTGTCGCTGCGCTTTATATAGCCGACCGTGTGAGTACCCGGAACGTCAAGTAATGTTGAGCCACCGCGCAAAGCGGAGAAGTCTCTGGAACATTCCGCGGCCGTAAGAATGTGACGGCTGTTAGTCGAGGCCTTTCGCGGCGCTTCCCGAAATATGTAGCCGTGAGCGGCGTGAAACACTACAACTGTAGGTAGTATGTACATTTCGAGAATGTGTTTGCTATATCAGTGGCGGCGCAAGGATTGTGGCAAAAGGGGGCGACCGTTCTGGTCGCCACATACGCATTCGATTACTTTTTTTAACTCCACACGCGGGACTGTGCTGAGGGTCTTTTTAAGGAAAGGAAGAAGTTTTAGGAAGGAAAAAGGTACGAGGGATGTGCAAGAATCTGGAGGTCAGTATATCCAGGAGTGACAGATTTAAGAATTCATCCCTCCCATTGCAATGCAGACGTTGGTCAAGAGAGTTCGGCTAGAGAGATTAATTGATCTCTCTCAACCGGCCTCTCCTGACCCGGCCCGCCACGCAGTTGGTGTGCAGAGGCATACGTCAAACTTGGGCACTCCTGCTAAAACACCAAACTTAGTGAATCACTTGCGGTGACCTATGGCAGAGGTGTTAGTTATCCAACAAATGGTTCCTGGGGCGGCGGGGAATGGATTATGTAAAAAAACATTACTTATTCTATTGTATAATTGTATAACAAACAATTTAGTCACCTCACTTTTTTATCATTTCATACAAGAACATTAAATGAAAACTAACAATGTCTAGCGGCCCGTAGGCAATTTCGCGGGTAAAATATGTATCAACAGTGTATCTGACAGAATAGGTCTTTTTATGTATTTCTATGGACAACTTGAATAGTGATGGGTAGCTTGATTTATTATTGAGCTTCTACTTTTTGTTTTAGGGATATCACTATAACAATAACGGAGTTTTAACGATTTCTGTGGAAACATAGGCGTTGACGTGAAAACATGCTTATTGTATTTGACTGCTATTGTCATATTAACGTGTATATATGGTTACGTTGCTGAGTGGTTAATAATGTGCTTTATTATTCCATTCGATTCCGTCATCCCGTAAATCCACACAATTCTCCCGTTGCGAGGCTCTCCAATCTGCCAGATATGATGGGAAATCTGACAAGACGGCAACGCATAACTACGCTGCCATAGTAAGTATGTCATATAGTGTAATATACTATGCATAATATAATTTTACAAAACAAAATAGCAAAGAACTCCACCAAAAATTATATACCCAAGAAAAAAATGCTGAAAAACCCATTGAACATACAATATGTACTTACTACGATACTAATTCTCTCCTATTCAACCGTGTAGGAATGTTGTTTTATTCATGATTATAAAATACATAATTTGCATAAAGCAGAAGTATAGAACGAAATTATTAGATAATAAAACCTGAAAAGTAAAACATACCTAGGAATGTCACATTCTTTACGAAAAGAGGAAATTAAAAAAAAGTTTACCTTGGTTTTGGGTTTGCCTCTCGTTCGCTTCACATTCTTGACTTCAGGTTTCGCCTTCTCTGCACTGCCGCCCGCTACCACTTTTATCTTCTTCCGTTGCACTGTCTTGTTGCGCGCAGTCGCCCTCCCGCGCTTTACTACTTTCCCACTGTCCTCCGCACTAGCACTGGCGCCAGCGGCCTGAGATTCCACATTCCCCTTGTCCACCACTTTACCGGGAGTGTCTGGTAGCACCGCACAATCGCTATCACTGATAGGCTTGGAATAAACTGTAGCCGTGAGCTTTGGTCCATTCCTAGTCGGTTTTATCTTCTTTGCCGGGGATTTATCTTTACACGGCGACGTCTTAGCTTCGGCGCCGAATTCGCTGTCTGACGAAGAATCGTCGTCAGTTTGCGAGCAATCGCTGCAGGAATCGCTCGTAGAGCTCGAGTCGGATAGCTCGGATTTCTTTTTCATCTTAGCTTTATTACCGAGAAGAGATTTTTGTTGTTTTTGAGTTTTAACGGGAGTTTTTTCAGGTTCTCGTTTCTCATTGTTTGTTTTCTCGTAGTTGCCTTTTCTCGCCGCCGCCGTTGGCACGGGTTTTTTCTTTGGGCTGGCGGGTTTGGGGCCCGCCTTGGAGTCGCGCGGAATGGCGGCGATCTTGAGACGCAGCCCGGTCTCCGAGGAGGTGACGCTGAACTGCTGCTGAAGCTTGGGCTTGGCGGGAGACTTGTCGGCTCCTTTGGATTTGAGGCTGGATGCATGACTGCTGTCACTGGATTCTGAGTCACTGTTGCTCGAAGAGAAGGAACAGCTCTCGGAATTCTGAAGTCAAACAAAATAATGCTGTTAGTTAAATATTTAAAAAAAAAACTTTAAATAGATATAGACATTGAACATGTTACATATTTAATTTACACATGAGGCGCAAATAACCCGTTCATCCAGGGCTTCATCCTTACATTTACGAAAATAATTTAAAAGCAGTATTACGAATGTCAAAAAATTTGAAACATAAAAATTGTAATTATAGAAACATGGGGAATGTTCGATAATAATCTCTGTAAGTAAATAATTTAGAACAATGTTATTCAGTAAAACCTATAACTAACGAAACTAAGGAAGAAATTCATCTGCTCTACGGCGTGCATCCAGTAACACCTGTCAACCGACAGGTGTTACTGAATACATACATGCACACACTGTAAATAAATACGTTTGAACAGCTAGTAGAAAAGAGTTACAGATAGATTCATTCTTGACAATCAATAAAATAACCATTTCACCTTTTCTCCACAGGATGAAATACCAAATAAATCTTTTACACTAGATAAGTTTTTTTTCACACATCGTCGGATCTACCGGATCTGCCCTGATGATGGACACTTCAACGCTGTCCGAAACGTCGGCTAAAGAAGGAGATAGCGCAACACGGCATAACATCCCAAAAACTAACAATGAAAAAAAAAACTTTTACACTAGCTTTGTAAAAAGAAAGACAAACATTCCCAGTTATGAATAACTTGACAATATCCGAATTCCTTCTAATGATATAGAAGGAATTAAGTGTAAAAAATTACTTGTGCAATGATGGAGGACTTAGCTAGCAGATGATCGAACCTGCAACTCCTGAGTGAGAACCCGAAGCATTAGTCCACTCGGCTACTAACCAGTCTTCATAAATATTCTACTGATAATATTATATTCTACTTATAATATTCTCTTGCAAGCCCCAATTCAAGTCCAGCACTCTCTCAGTAATCCGCCGCTCGATTATACGACAACTTCTATATGAATAATCTGCTAATATTTTTACTATTTAAAAGCACAAAATCAAGCACTATAATTCGCCAGTCTTCATTTGGTACAAATTCAGTAGTCCGCCACATGCTTAGACTCAAGCGCCAAGCTTGCACACTGACAAGATGAGTTAGCACACTCAGTTATTAGTTATTATACCATCATTTAGCTTGCTCTAGTTGATCTACAGACTTTTACAAACATGTTATGCTAACATTGATTACTATTGTTTAACATTATTTTTATAGCCTGTTTGTAACTAATTCTGTGCAGTTGAAACACATCTACTATTTCTGAGTAAGTATTGCCAACTGTATGCAATCTAGGTACAAGCGAGTATCTAAATGACACAGTCCTGATATTGTTGTTGCGATTAAAAATAATTTTAGATCGAGTAGTTCTCGTTGGTAGAAAAGGTAATTAAGCTTAATAAATCATGACTGTCTTCAATACCATTAAAATTTTTTTAAATAAAAGTCAAGTCAGAAATACATATTATAAATTATACTATTTATCAGACATTAATTTCTCTTTGACTAATTATTTAAAAATTAGAGATAATAATGTATATCTTACATCAGAATCAGAATCGGAATCCGAGTCTCCGCTGGAACTCTGTGATGGTTGGGGGTCTAAACCCATTTCTGGAAATAAATAATACAATAATTAATTTGCGCAATATCATTTAAATCATAAAATAACATTGACGGGCAAACCAAGATTGTTCAGAAAGAGTAAGTTAAGAAAATAACAAAAATTAGAACATGAAGAGATAATATCAATGAGGTTCTATTCGTAGGCATTTGGGTTCTTCTAGTCCAGCTTCACTTCCATTTCGCGGCCAATATTATGCTGTGTTGCGCGTCCTCCTTCTTTAGCTAACGTTTCTGACACAGTAACTTAGCGCCACAGTGAAAATGTATGTTTCGACTCTATGACAATGTTGGGATTCTGTTTTTTTTTTTTTTTACATTAACTCCACACAGGAGGCTCTGAGAAAAATAATTTCCCTCAGGGCCTATGTCATCTTTGAGGGTGCTGTGTTGAGGGTCTTTTTCGGAGGGTCGGAAGGAGTGAACATGGGTCTTGAAGAGACCCATGTTCACTCCACAGAGGCCGGAAACACAGAGTTTACCCTCTCTCTCTTCTTAAAATGTTGGCTCTCCTCACTAGTGCAAAGAATTTCCTCATTAACAACTACTTTGTTCATGACAAAGTTATAAATGAGGAAGTTTTTTGCACAAATAATTGGTTAACATATTTGATAATATATCTACCTATTTAACCCAAGCCTCAGAAGGACATTACTAGCCACAAAAATCATATTCCATTAGAACCTATGATGGACTGATCTCACCGGGGCATCCATACATTATAAGCATAGAAATATGAATATTAATAGACCAGAACAGAAAGGTGAGGGGTAGAAACCAACTGCAGCGGGACGAAGAGCAGGAAGGTGGCTTTGGTGATATGTGATTCGTCAAAACTCAATCTAACAGTATATAGGCATCTCGCACTATAATATAACCATTTAGTTCTTAAAAGTAAACTCTGCTTTTGAATGAATAGACCTTTTTACATGGGAGCGCGATTGATGGGAGCACGCAATGAACAATTTTGCGAAGTCTAAATAAGCAAAGAAAGGTCGCCTATAAGGTCGAGTTCTGTATTTTGCTGAGGTATTCAGTTAAGACACTGTTACAAATGTTTCATAATTTACTTACCTCAGTAAAAAACGACGGGCACACGCCATGTATCTCGAGTGATAGTGGATTTTGAAAAACGATCATATTATGCGATCTGAATTAGCTTAAAATTGTCTAAAATAATGCTTGCCTATGGAATGTAATACGACAATTGGGTTTATTCTCTTTTTCACTTCTATTTTACACGTTTTCAAAACACAAAGCACTGTTTTTACTGTGTTATTTCGTAAAATGTACCGATGAGTGCTCGACGCTGGCTCACAGAAGAATGATGACGTCACATTTTTTAGATTAACGCGAACCCATACTCGATCCCAGCCGGTTCCAATGGAATGGTTCCAATGGGAGGGGGAAATAGTACGGTTTTATCACTTAGGGCAGGTCTACTAATATTCATATGTCTATGATTATAAGTGTTTTTTATCTTTTATTTCTATAATTCTGAGTGACTTCATGAGTTATGTGATTTGTTTAACGTTGGAAAAAAAATTCTTCTCAGTTTTTCTCAAATATTCATACTAGATTCCATCGTTAAAATCCAAAAACTTGTCAAAGTGCATGATTATAAATTGGCGGGATTTTTTTAATGATACTTAGTGAAAAATTAATTTTTTTATTTTTTATTGTACAAACTGCATAAAAGTTTTCTTTTTATTCACTGTATGAAAGGAATATGTTTTCTAAATATCGAATTCTTCCAAAAATATCGACATTTCGAGTCAAAATATTTCGATAAGTTTTTTTGTTAACAATTTCATGTTTGATATTAAAAATTCTTTATTTAGAAATTTGAATGTTTATTTCAAATACAAACAAGTTAAAGATAATTTTATCTAATTTAAAAAATACTTAGTATTTCTTTTAACAACTTCAAAATACGAAATACATGGCACATTTAAAATACGCCGGAAGTATTCTGAAATTTCACTGCGTCGTTATGACTTGTAGGTAAAAATGTTAAGATTGAAGGGTTAAAACTAATCTACTTAAAATATGTATCGTTACGCAATTTAAGTTTTTGCACCATGTTCCACTTACGGTTTACTACAGTATGTTAAAACAACATGTCACGAATGATTTAGTATAGAATAAAAAAAACATATAATCATAGCAGGTGCAATGACCGCTTCATGTTATGGTTTTGACCTAACCGTCAGACAGTAACTAAATATATTGATAAAATTGTAATACGGATCTAAATCCTACTTACTTATATCTCATTGAATGAAAACATTATCAGCACTGTATACAATTTCATATCTGTACAGTTAACAGCTACCAAACATCAGTTAGTGCAAATGTAGACATCTCCCGAAGCATTGTGATGATATCTGAAATAACAGACAATAATTTTATACCCTCCACCTTAGAATGAATAATATCGCACTACAAACATCATTTCACATCAATTTTCAGTTATAAAATTGTTTAGGATCACTAAAAATTACTAGGTTTTGTGCAATTAAAATTCTCAAAGAATTCAGGTAACCGATATTTTAATACGAACTTTAACGGTAACGCACTTTTGAAATAACAGGAGAGCACCGAACAATAAGTTAGTAAACAAATATGCGATAACAATTTATTTATCTATCAATTTATAACAATGACGTTTACGGTGTCATAAAGACCTGTTTTGTGCTACACTAGAATAAGGAATTCGTTATAACCTCCAGTGACAATTATAATTTCAACTCTTTAACTTAGAAAGCAAAGCTTTATACAAATTAAACATTATTTAGCGTATCGTGTTAAATACATTATTATATAAAATGATCACAATGAACGACGGTTTTACAGGCATTGGCGCCAAATAATGCATACGTTTACAACCGTTTTTGAAGTAGAAACATAAGTAAAAAAAAGTTTATAAGCGCAATGAAACCTTATTCAATAAAACAAATAAGACATACTATTTTTCGAGTACGTTAAACGATATCTACCTGACAAATTAAGGTCCAAGTACACAAATTACTCAAACTTTTTTACATTTTTGAGCAAAAGCATTTAACTAGACTCCATGTTTACAAAAGCTTCACTTAAAATATATTTACGTTCGGTATGAGAGATATTACGATATCTCTTTTTCGATTGAATTCAATTTGTTGTGAGAGAAAGAGACGAAAGCAACATCAATTGTTCTCACAAAAGGAAATGTACACACATAAAATGGCGTCCGGCAGATGTGTTAAATTAAATGCTGCCATTACCAAAAACAAAATACACTTGCTCAGGTACTCGTTATGCTAGAAGAAGAGAAGAAGAAGACTTGCTTAAAAAAATAATAGAAATACTGTGGCTGGCAACATCCATAAAGTGACAGCTGACGTTTCGACTTGTCCACATTGTTGAATATTAATTTATTTCAAATAGACGGTGGACGTATGGAATCCTTTCGATGGATACTCGCAGTGTAAAGTGTTAGTAAATGATTATTTAATGGTGTCATATATTGCATCTGGACAATTTTTTTATTGGAGTGCATATTAACGCCATATAATGGATGTAACCCCGCTTTTTAAGGCTTGTGTCAAGACAGTTCGCACTCGTAACAAGGCCTTTGGCGTCCAAAATGATTCCGATAAGAACAGAATATTGCGAAATAAGACGAAAAATGTTTTCATGTCGAAAGCAAAGGATATAACTTCACAAATTACGAGACTCCGTGATTTTTTATTGGACAACAGAAATGCATATTTGAATTTTTCAAACTTTCTCAGGACAGGTAAACACATGACTGATGCAGAGCGAGATCAAATCGATAATGGCGCTCAAAGAATAATAAATTCTTGTTCGCACGCTATTCAAGAATTCAAAAAAGATACTCGCAAGATTAAAAGCTCTCCACAAGCGACCGAATTCATGGAAGTTGTGATAAAACTAATTGAATCATACCTCAAAGCTGTTTGTGTCATTCAAGTTGAACAGAAGGCAATTAGAGTTAAAAGAGCTTTGGATATTAGAAAACTTTCGAAATTGGAACTAGAAGAGAAGAAAGAAATGTTTGATTTTAGAATTGGTAACGGTTCTTGGGAAGATTTGCCAAATAAGATGAATAAGAGTATTTCTCCCGAAGAGGAGGATAAGGATTCTAGCAGTGTTAATAATAAGCATTCTTCAGAGCTGGCTGCAGAACTGGATTCCTCCATGAGCGCCGATCAGTACACCTTATCTCCTGAAGAGTTGCAGATGTTTGAGTTGGAGAATTCCCAGCTGTACAGCGAACTGAACAGCCTCTCGGAGGAAGTGAAGCAGATAGAAAGTAAAGTGTTGCACATAGCGGAGCTACAGGAAATATTCACAGAGAAGGTAATTTAGTTGCATAAATTATTTTTTTAAGTAGTGCTATACAGAAGAGTGGACACGTTTAATACGAATGTAAAATAAAACACACTGTATGAGAAGTAAGTATTCTACTTTACAGACATGGAAAATAATGCATTGTAATAGTTATTTTATTAAAATTTAAATCGATTGTTCACTTGGCGGCCATTGTTATTGGTGTGAAAGTTTTAAGGTTAGTGTTTTCTTGTCTTATTTAACTAGTAATACGAACCTACGATAGATTCTCAGGTTGGGTTTAATTAAAAAATAAATAAATAAACTATTTGAATATTATTATGTGAAAATATAGTGCGTAAAAAAGACATCAAATTACCTGTATTTTTAACAAAATACCAAAAAATGCATTATTTTCAATTTTCAGGTACTGAAATAGTTGTTTATTATTTTTATCTAACTGAAACAAAGTGTTTTTTAAGTGCGTTTTAACCGTGTCTCACTTTTCTGTAACTTTATTTTTTTTTAAAGTGAAAATGAAAGTAAAAATAATAATACTATCTATTTTGTTATAGAGCTGGACATTTCTTGAAATCGTCCATTCAATTACTTTCTTTTAGTAAGGTTATTATTATGTATTTTATGCAGTTATCATTGTTAGTAATACTTTTAATTTATTCTTCTTTATACAACCTCAGTAAGAATTTATAAAAAGAAAGTAGGTACTATTGTTTCTATTAAAAATCATAGTCTTTCCGATATTTTAGCAAAATTCATCAAGGTAATTTTCACACAATTCTGCATATTTTCGGTCAGCACTCTCAAGTATATCATTCAGTTAATTAGTCAGATGATTTGTCAGATATCTCCGAAGAATCGAAATTTGAATTCAGTATCTAGTTTTATGTAAAAGTATACCCACTATCTGGTACAAAACTCGGATTACCCATAAACACCACAAAATCAATTATGATGCAGAAAAACTTGAGAGAATTAAACAAAATGTTGATATTTTCTGTCACTACTAGGATATTTAAAAATATCATGCAAATGTACCAGACTGCTGTGCCTTATGACCATTTTCTACTCTGGCTTTCAACAGGTTAAGTTTTAAGTTGTGGTGTTGGCCTCCGCACTATACAAGTTGAGGTCTCCCAACATTCCTTTGCCCTGCAAGTTTATTCAACAGAAGCTTATTCAGTGTTCAACTTTTTTCTATTCTTGTTTCTTGCCTAGTGGAACCTTCCCAGTTTTATTAAGTCCAGGTTGATTGTGATAGTGATGTCCAGGCTTTTAAATATTTTCACCTACAAGTCCCAACAGCGGTGAAGTTTCTCATCAATAATTTTCAATTTGGGATGCAGGTATATGTACCACCGCCCCGGGAACCATTTATCGGATAACCAACATCTCTGCCATAGGTCACCTCAAGTGGTTCGCTACGTTTGGTGACTTAGCATGGGTGCCCGGGTTTATAGGGGTCAGGCTTGTCCGGATCTTGGCGACGGATGCGTGTGCTCACCAACTGCGTGGCAGGCCAGATCGGGAGAGACTGGTTGAGGGAGATCTTTTAACCTCTCCAGTAGGGCTCTCAGCAGGATTTGGACCGCAAAGGAAGGGATGAATTCATATGTACGTCACTTCTGAACACACTGACCCCCAGATTACTACCCACCCTTCGTACCTTTTTCCTTCCCAGAACTTCCTCTCCTTCCTTTCCCCAAAAAGACCCTCCACACAGCATCCCAAAAGATGACATAGGCCCTGAGGGGAATTATTTTCCTCAGGGCCTCCTTTGTGGAGCTCATGTAAAAAAAAATATCTAAAAATACTTTTTCAGTTTGGTAGGGTATTTTGGCCTCAAATCCAAAATGAAGTTTTGTATGAAACGGGCCGAAACGGACCATGCAACCGTTAAGTATAAATACTTGAGACACTGAGAAGAATAATTATTTCTATTTCACATGACAAACAAATTACGTACTTCAGCATTATAGAAAAAAAGATAAAAATTCTTTTATAGTGTATACATGCCCTGGTCAGATCTGCCCTTCAGAGGCTCTAATGGATTTGTGACTAGCGATGTCCTTCTAAGGCTTTACGAGATAATTGTATTATATGTATTTTTTAAATTATTTTCAGGTTCTTCAGCAGGATCATGACATTGACAGGATATCTGGTACTATAATGGGAGTCACGGAGAATGTGAAGGATGCCAATGAGCAGATCAGACAAGCCATCCAAAGGAATGCCGGCCTCAGAGTTTGGGTTTTGTTCTTCCTTCTGGTTATGTCTTTCTCACTGCTATTCCTGGACTGGTACAACGATTAAACAAGAGTGAAATAATTTGAATTATTGTACGTTAATATAAATATTACGTTAAATTTGTTTAAGGACATATTATAAAACTCATAGCGCTCCGTGATTATGTGAAACATTGAAACAATATAATTACGATACATTTATATTAAGAATACAGTCAATTCCGAGCATTTTGTCCCAAATAAGCGAACATCAATATTAGGCTACTAGTATTCACGCCTCGACCATTAACCATAGAAAACCAATGATTTAGTGCCTCCCCGATGTCAGGATCCTTTCCTTCTCATTTTATTTTTGATGTCTCGCTTTTCCTTCGTACCCATTCGTCATGCAATTTATTTTCTTGTCGTTGAAGATGCGGTATGGTAGATTTTGGTACACCAGTTAACACAGCGAGCTGTCGAAGACTAGTGTTAAATGGCTGCCTTTTAATTGTATTCAGAAAATAATCAATTTTACTTGGATCTTAAATTTACGTTGACAAACATCAGCGGACAGCGAATAACTTGCGTCGGCGAAGTCTACTGAAATATTGCTGAATGAACTCGGAACTCCATAGCACGCATTCTCCCCTCACTCACGATGCATTCAATATTTCTTTACTAAAATTCGTTTACTGTGGCACGTTTTGCATGGACTTCAGATCGGAATTTGATTGAATTAAATGGAATGTTGTCCCAGATAGCTGAAGTAAATTAGTATTAGATTCTTTATTCGGATTCTGTTACTTTGATTTTGGCCCAAATAACTGGCTTTCCCAATAAACGGTGTATCAATTAAGTGGAATCGACTGTATATTTAACAGGTGTTAAGAAAAATATACAAGAAAAAATTCCGCGACCGGCATTCGATCTCATGAGTTTGGAGGATGCCGCAATAACCGCAGCAGCAGCAGCAGAGGAAAGTCCCAATTTTGAATCCCGCGGCGATTTCGAATCCTCGCGGCGAGTGTTTTTCTGGTACATGTATGTACAATTTAATGATTATTTATTAATGTTTAATAAATTAATATGTGTATATGTTTTGTCATTATTATGTATTCAGCAGCGGGTGTGGGAGCACCAAGTCTCTAACGGTAGTGGTTGCTTTTTACTTTGTCATATTGTGTAAATAACGTTATAAAGTTGTTAAAGTAACCTTCCTTTAAAGGTTCATTATTGTATTACTCTACATGTATTACTCTATATATATACTAACTTGGGAGGCGGGAATGGGTACCGCCGCCCCGGGAACCTTTATTGGATAACCAACACCTTTGCAATAGGTCACCCCAAGTGGTTTGCTACGTTTGGTGATTTAGCAGGGGTGCCCGGGCTCATGGGGTGAGGTTTGTCTAGATCTTGGAGGCGGATGATCAGGACACACTGAACCCCAAATTCCTACCCACCCCTTAAACCTTTTTCCTTCCCAGAACTCTCCTCTCCTTCCTTTCCTTAAAAAAAACCCTCCACACATATTGTGTAAATCCCCAAAGATGACATAGGCCCTGAGGGAAATTATTTTCCTCAGGGCCTCCTGTGTGGAGCTCATATAAAAAAAAAAAAACATGACTTGACTGGTATGAGTGCAGAACTGAGTTGTCAACCTGCAGGTGAACATTACCCTGATCTTAGCTAAACCTCCGGTAGGAGAGGGCTCCAAAGAAGAAAATTTTACTTTTTACTTTATCTCTTATCCATTTGCAAAAATTGACCGATAATTTTACCATTCCACTATAAACGGTGTACGGAAACTCGTCGTACTAGCTAACAGGAAATCGGTGAACTTACATAAAAATTTGGAGTCGATTTTATAGTAAGTATGAATTTTTTATGATTTGAACTTTTGTTTTCGAGTAAATCGATTTCAAAGTTAAAATTTTTTTTAAATCTATCGCTAGGGGGTTTAATATCAGCTGTTTGATCTCTTAAAATGCATCAAAGACCCGGCTTAAGTTGCCGAATTTTTTTTTTTTAATGTAAACGTTCAATTTAAAAATATTGTGCTACGATTTTCCGGACACTGCGTGTAGAGCTTGATGAGTAAAAATATGTGCAGTTCAATTTACACTCTAATAAAAAAATTATCAACATTTCATAATAATTGTTTAGCATGGCTTTATTGACGATCAGATGTGTTCAATATGCCACGGAGTGACGGAAAATTATCATTGTATTATTGAAAAATATAATTGTAATTCAATTTTCAGATCATTAATTAAAAAATATATATGGGTGAACTTATATTATTAGAAATTTTTTAATCCCGGTCCATTGCCTTTTATATTTGAAGTGTATCATTTAATGTGAATTTTTCTTGTTATCTATTTGCAACGAAGTGACGTTTTTTTCTTTCTAGAATATTAGTAGGTGTTATAAGTTTGTATTTTAAGTGAATCACCTGTTTGTTGTGGTGTAATAAACTTTTATACATTTAATTTGTTTGTTTTCAGTAGGTATTTATAAAGTTTTTTAACTTGTTGTGTGCCGAATGTGGCCGCATATGCTTGAAATATTGTCACCCGGATGACAATCGGCACTCAAATGATTAACCCATCAAATACTTTTTTTAACATTATATCCACACAGGAGACCCTGAGGAAAAACAATTATGTACTACGTCATCTTTGGGGATGCTGGGTGGAGGGTCTTTTTAAGGAAAGGAAGGAGAGAAAGTTCTGAGAAGGAAAAGGGAATGAGGGGTGGGTAGAAATCTGGGGTCAATGTATTCAGGAATGCGGAATGTATGGATCCATCCATTCTACTGCGGTGCAAGACGATGGGTCGAGAGTCTGGAGAGGTCAAAAGGTCTCCCTAAACTAGTCTCTTCTGATCTGTCCCACCAGCACCTGTAGTAGGTGGGCAAAAACATCCACTGCCAAGACCTAGACAAATCTCACCCCATTTATTGAATTGTACTGTATAAGAAAACAAATTTTGAGAATCAATTAACAATAAATGTCTTTTTTCTTTAACTTTAAAGATCGGTATGATTTTCTGAGATTTTAGCTAGAATATTTAATATAGATAGAAGCTTAATGAAGATAGCAACTAAAAACACTGATTAACACTAATATCTGAATTTATTGTAAGAAGTAAGTGTATTATATTTTAGTTTAAAAGTTCTTGTTTTGTCCTGTGCTACAATAACACTGTTATTGTATATTATTATTTTCCTCTGTGCTATAACAGCACTGTTTTGTTAATCTTTGTTCTCTTGTCATTGTTTTGTAAATAATGTATATTTTTTATTTCATAGGTATTATTTTATCAATATTTTGTAATGAACTCGTAAGGAACACTGTAGGATTATTTTTAAATTTATTATAGTTAAGCGCACTTGAAGTGAAATGACACAAAACTGCGCTATACAAATATTACGTTATTATTATTATTACTGATTGCGGGAAGTTCAAAATAAAAAGGCGTAACTAAGGATGGTTGTTTAAAAAATTTATCAAATATTTTGAGTTTATTTTCATGTTCTGTATTTATTTCAGTTTTATGAAGTAACTGACCTTTATTGATGTAATAACAGAACTTTCACAGAATGAGAAAATAAAATTCAAATATTTCATGAATTGTTAAATTTTTTTGAAACAACTCGTCCTAAGTGACCCTGTTAGATACGTGGGCTCCGTCGAAACCAGAGTCAAGTTAACCTCTCAGAAGCTGGGCGTACTGTACAGGGCCCGCACTTATTTTAATAGTACACAACTGCTAACCCTGTACAAATCGCAACTGCGCCCTACGTTTGAATTTGGCAACCACCTGGAATCACCAGTCTGGAACCCCGAAATCTGAAAAAACTCTTAACTCTGCAGAAATGTGTCTGTTCAATAGATGCTCCTATATTAACAAACGGATTGCAATCTTTAGAGCACAAGCGTCGAGTGGGAATGCTGTTCTTGTTCTATCGCTATTTCAACGGAAGATGCTCCGGGGAAGCGTCATTGATTCCTTCGGCACCGGTGCACAGACGGAAAACACGCCAAACACGCGCCCAACTTTGTACAGAGTTGACATTTGTAACATGAGAACGGGTCTTTTCTACGACTCGTTCTTGAGTTTGACAGCTTGGTTTTAGAATGATTTGCTGGCCTCTGTGTTTCCTTCCTCCTACAATGTGGCTAGGAGCGAGTAGGAGATAGGACGGCAGGTTCACCCCTTCCTTTTCACAAAAAGACCCTCCACAAGCATCCCAAAGAAAAATGTAAATGAAATTTTGGTCTCCGGTGAATTTTTTGACATATTTTTTTCTTCAAAGACAAATAAAAAAAAAATTCTTCCACATGTCGTCACTGGTCACTCAGCCGAGTGAGCGACCAACCCCTCCCCCTCCCCCCCCAACTGTCCAACACCTACTATTTTTTTATGTTTTTGTAGAAAAAAAAAACATCAAAAATGTAACCGAAGACCAAATTTTAATTTACATTTTTTACTCCAAATAATGACAGGAATCACAGGTTAAAGTAAGTATGTCCCTTAACACCCTGCATGTATGAGTGCAAATGGACAATAAGACTGTAAAGGGAGGACATGAAAAAAGTACACGCAGGTTTTCTGAAGTTTTTTTGTTTATTTAGAATTTTTTGAACTTATTTCTGTATTTTAAACACAATACAACTGCATACATACCATCTGATAACAATTAAGTTGAAAAAATTACAAAGCCGACTAATTATAAAGAAACAAAAAAATTTTGCACCAAGCGACCCAAGCGCAGGTTTATAAAATGCACAGTAAAAAAATTATATCCGCTCTCAAAATAACACAAAATCTATGAATTATACTCGAAAGAGAAGAAATATTCAATACAATTCATTGATCATTTTCAGAATCGTCAAATAAATTAATAGTGAAATTTCCATAAATAATAATGACAATTTGAAATTGCAAATTAAATTACCTAAAAATATAAACGAATTTGTTAAATATTAATTACAAGTAACAAAGTGAATAGTTTGGCAGAATATCATTTAAAGAGCCATACTTTTGAATTAACATAGAAAAGCTAAAAGGTATTCAATCACAGACCAAAACGAACATACTCGTAGACTTGAATTATTGGTTTCTCTCAAACTCTTTGTTCTTTGTATATATTTTTTACATTAGCTCCACACAGGAGGCCCCGATGAATATAATTTCCCTCAGGGTTCATGGTCATCTTTGGGGATGCTGTGTGGAGGGTTGACTGTCTGCTAGGAATCATAAGAATATGTCAATAGAATAAAATAATACATACACATACATATCATGAAATTCTGTTTTTTAAAATGATTATGAAACAACTATAAAAATTTCATACAAAACATTTTGTTTTGAAAACAAGTCTTATTTTAATTGAGGGGTTGAATTTTGTTTAATTAATTATGCTCATGTTATCGAGTTTATTTATTGGGTTATTGTGCCATGTTGCGCTTCCACCTTCTTTGTCTAACTTTTGGGACATTCATTCATTCATCAACTGTCATCTGCCTGAACTAGGAACCACAACATGGCATAATAACCCAAAAAATAGTCACAATAAACTTTTGGAAGTGAAAAATACCAAATCTACAATATTATGCACATATTGTTGGGATTCTTTTTCAGAGGTTAGAAAATAAATGAAATAATATGTACCTAGTAAATTGCACACTATTGTAAAAAGGTACAGTTCTCTCTCATAATTGCGCCACCCTAAAAACCGGGCAAGTGTCCAATTAGTGAAAATGGCGGATTATAGTGCATGCATACTAACTAACCATCACGCCGTTTCCCACAGGGGTAGGCAGAGAGGACGGACCGCCAAACAACTCGGTCTTGGCACACACTCTTTGCCTCACTCACATTCATACATCGTCTCACTAAATATGCTAAAAATGGTTTTTTTGTAAAAAGATAGGCGCCTGCCACGGGCGGCAGTCTTAGGGGGTTTAAATCATAATTTATGTTTGATTGAAAAAAAAAAACTTGATTCACAAAGCACCCGGCATCCAGCGCACATTGTTCTATCGAATATTCATTTGATTTTAAAACACCCAGTTGGTTTTTGAAAACATCCTAAGTTGATTTATGAACATATCCTAAGTCGATTTTAGACGCCTGCATAGTGTACGTGATGTCTCTGTCAGGCGAATCCCTGTCGCATCTAGAATTAGGGGCTACACGAGCTGTGCCGAATAAACCTGAGCGGTTTGAGCTGGCAAGAGGGGGCGCCACAATCAAGTTTCTGCTCCTGTTCGAAAGAGTCATAGATCCGGGGCTGCGAATTATGTTTGTGCTTTCAACTAGTAAGAATAACAGCAGATTATAGTAGTTGTCGAATAATCAAGCGGCAAATTACTGAGAAAGTACTGTACATTGTGTTTACTGGGAGATTTTATTTTTGAAGAGTAAATACTTCCACATACTGCTGCACAAATATGCTGCTAGACTTGGGACAGATTATCAATTTCCTCATCCCTCTTATCTCTTTGGGGATTTTCTAAATTACGTGTATAAACCTTTAAAACAAGGGTTCCCAACCTTTTTGAAGTATTACCTTCACTTTAATGGGGATCGACATGAATCTTGTAAGAATTTTTGCTGTTGCTTTTGCTTAAAAGTTTTGATCATTAAACTAAGACCAGGACTTCATTTTTTTGATCATGGTTGTAAATTTAAAATAAGGAAATAGTAATTATTTCCAAAATTCACAATCATTCTTATTAGAATCGACCAAATTGCTTTATAATAATATTAATTACCTACAAATTAGTAAGATGTTATCAATTTAAAAAATAATTTGTAGACTTGCAAAGTCTGTAATAAATCCTTCTATAAAACTAATCACAATGTTGAAAGCATAATTTTTTAAAATGAAATTGAAATAAAAATAAGCGGGGAACAAAGCTGCGAATCAAGAGCATAAAAATTAAATATATATAAATAATATTATTAAGTTATTTAACATAAAATAAAATCTCTTCGACTATATGTACACACAAAATGTCCATTTAAGTACTTTTAGTGTATTTTCTTATAAAAATATTTTATAAACACATCACCTTTTTAAATGGAAAAAAACACTGACGGCTTTCACTCATCAAAACACTGGAATTCTTTGATTAAACTCGGTTAGTTTGATGAAAGGGGCCACAGATAAATCCTCAAATGAATTTTGGTCTCCATATTGTGTTTTCCCTATAATTGCAACGTTGATGACCAACAGCGACCAAATAGATGCTTCTGCTTTTACACGAGGCATTCACCGGAATCATGGCCGGTATCTTTTCCATGTGAAGATTGAACAAATCTTTAAAATTACTTTTTATGTGTGAAGAATTTTGGGAATTTCAAACACATTTTTTATTATTATTAAAATTCTACTTTAATATGTAGGTAACATTATATTACAATTGTAATATTAACCCCTCAGGCCAATTTGTTCGCTTTTGGGAACAGCTCACATAGGATTCATAAAACTCATATCTCCCTTACTGTCATGGTAAGAAATGTGATCGAACAGTGTTAGAAAGAGAAAACACCATGCTTTACATTCAAATCTAGAATTTAAAAACAGAAATATTAATATGGGCACCTCTGCAAAACCAAAGTTGCCGACCGCAATTTGAGAAAAAATTATGAAATTTTGTGTATTTTTATGAATTATTTTTTTACAAAACAACAAAATATGAGATGACAGTAATACATTTGTCTGATAAAATGAGTTTTTTTTTCTTGGTTAGTAATTTAAGTCGGGAAAAAAATATAAGGTGAGCCATTTAAAAAAAATTTTATGTTCGCATTTAAAACTTTTATATTTGAAAAAATAATAAATAATAATAATAATAATAATAATGATTTATTGTTTTTCTTTCTTTACAAACATCTAAAGATAATGATATCCTCACTGGGATTTCCCGTGCTGAGGATTTCATTTACATATTATATTTTAATTATAAGAAATTAATATGAATTTGTTATAAACGTATAGATATCATGTAGTATTTTGTTAAATAATTAAAAATTAAATAAAATTGTGTTTTTTTTATAATTCAGATCAGTAGATTCGGTTTTAGTCTGTATTTGATATCAGTATATTTTCTATTTCTGTTCTCCCTATATTTAGTATCCAGCTTTTTATTTGAGATTTAAATGTTATACTGTTGAGGTTTTTAAGTGAGAGTGGTATTTTATTGAAAAGTTTAATACCATAATACAAGAAGCTTTTTTGCCCAAATGTTGTGTTAGTAGTTACTTGTTGGATATGTTTTTGACCATGAGATCTAGTGTTTCTAATGTACGTGTAAGTTGTCATTTCTTGGGTTTTGTACTTATGAATGTAAATGAGTATAGTTTTAGAATACAGTTGTTTAATTGACATGATGTTAAGATTGTTGAAGATTTCATCAGTGCTAGTTCTTACAGGAACTTTCAGTATAATTTTCATTATGGATTTTTGAGTTTTAATTAGTGGATTTAGTATGTTTTTATTTGCACTGCCCCATCCGATAATACCGTATTCTAACAGTGATTGGCAGAGAGCCATGTAAATCTTGATTAAGTCTTTTTTAATGAGGACATTCCTGATAGTTTTGAAAAAATAACTTAGTTTTTTAATTTTATTATTTAAATAGGTAATGTGTTCGGTCCATTTTAAGTTTTGGTCAATTTTTAGACCCAGATACGTTATATGGTCAACGTTTTCTAATGAAGGACAATTACAATGCTCATTTAATTGATGCTGACTATGAATTTTCATGTTCAGGTTTTCTTCAGAGTTTTTCTTATTTTTTATTTTGAAAGTGATGAATTTGGTTTTATTAGCATTAAGTGTAAGTGAATGGTAGTCTAGCCAATTTTTAATTTTTTTAAGTGTGTCTTCTGCTTTCTTAAATGTTTCTGCCCAATTTTTCCCATTTATTAGGAGAACAGTATCATCCGCAAAACTGATGATTTCTCCGTCACATTCTATGTGGCATAGGTCATTAATATAAATAAGGAACAGAATCGGACCCAGAATACTTCCTTGAGGCACCCCGAATTTGACGTCAATACACTCACTGGTTATGTTGTTAAGTTTCACAGTTTGCTTTCTATTTTCCATGTAACTTTTTAAAAATATTAGTTCATTATCAGTAATTCCTATGTTCTCTAGTTTTTCAAAAAGATGTGAGTGATTTATTGTGTCGAACGCTTTAGAAAGGTCGAGAAATATGCCAATGCATTTTTTATGAGAGTCTAGAGAATTTTTAATATATTCAATTACTAAGGCTATGGCGTTGGATGTTCCTAAATTTTTTCTGAAGCCAAATTGTTTTGGTGATAATAGTTTATTTGATTCTAGGTAGTCGACGAGTTGAGTTTTAACTGTTAATTCTAAGATTTTAGATAATGTGTTTAGAATTGTGATTGGTCTGTAGTTATTGATATCTTTATGATTTCCTGATTTAAAGATTGGTGTAATAGTCCCTATTTTGAGTTGAGATGGAAATCTGCTTTCTGTGATAGATTTGTTTATTAGAAAGAGTATCGGTTCGGTAATTTCATCTTGTAAGAATTTTATTGTTTTCATTGTGATTTCATCACTACCAGATGAGGATGTTGATTTGAATTTAGATAACATTAGTGTTAGTTCTTGTTTGGTGATTGGTTTTAGGGCAAATTTAATACTTTGTGGATTTGGGTGTTTGTTTATGTTCGGGTTATAGTGTTGAGGTTTGGTTATTTTGTTCGCTAAATTCGAGCCTATGTTTGCAAAAAAGTTGTTTGTGTAGTTAATTAGTTTATGTACGTTTTTGTTGACCGAGAGTGTACCGTTATCTGTGTTGATTTCTTCCAATGGGTTTGTTTTGTTTTGATCTGTGTAGGTGATTTCTTTAATTATTTGCCAGATAAGTTTTGGATTATTATTGGATTGATCTATTTTAGATCTGTAGTAATTTTGTTTAGCCGATTTAGTAAGATTGGAGCAGATGTTTCTATAGTTTTTGTAAAATAGTTTTAAAGAAAAGTCATAAGGATTGTTTTTTACTTGCTGATGGATCTTGTCTCTTTTTCTTATACATTTAATTGGTTTATTTGTAATAATAACATTTGAAAGTGTATTTCATCAAATTTCAAAAACAGTTTTTAGATCTTGGATGCATTCAGTAAAATATTTCATTTATTTGGAATTTACTGGAAAACAGATTTTTTCTAAAATTCTAACAGAATACACCCGAGCCCTGAGGGGTTAATAAAAAAAAGTATATTAAACAATAATATCACACAACACTTGTCCACTGGCATACGATTCGAGGAACCGCACAGACTGCAATTTGATTATAAGAATCGTACTGCTTGCTGACAGCTTGCGTTGGTAGAGGCCAACTCACAACTGAAAATCAAACACTTTTGATTTGAGGCATGTGCCGTCACGCTACCAGTGAAGTCATCGGCAAACTCACGAAAGTGTGCTTTGTGCTAGGGATTCACGCCCCGTCGGAACCCGGCTTTATACAAATGTTCCTAGCGTTCTACCAATAAAAAGTCATCAGTCACTGATAAACATCGGCAGTCTTGCAATAAAATAATTTAGATAAAATTAGCACTACAACAAAGTTCCCTCTATTTTGACATCACTTATTATTATTTTACAATGTTATTTTGAATAAATCAAATTCCTTTAACAATTTTGAAATATTGTCTTGAACTTCTGATAGCGAGATATTCAAAGTTTCTTTGATTGTTTGGTTGATCTTTCATTAGAATACATAATATTAGGATTTGTATGGAATTTCATTTGAGGACTTGAGCGTTAAAAGTGAAAGTAAGTATCATTGAGTTACGCAATTAAAATTCTTTCGTCAACGCTTACAATTAATACAAATATACAAAAGAATGATTGTCAACACTGAAGACTAATCAATCAGCGTCATTGTATTGAAAGTTGTATTTGGGAGTGGCATTAAAGCCTAGGAGCTTCCCGTCAATGAGGCACTGGACAACCCAAGAGGTGGAGACCAGCGGCACTCCCTCCTCTCTGGCCTTGTTCTGCACCTCGTGTGGGCAGTCACACTCCGTCACCACCACTATCCCGCTGCCCAACTCCAGGTTGTTATCCTCCGTCAGGACACGTGTGCTGGCTCCTGCCAGGCTGCAGACCCTCTCCCAGAACTTGGTGAAGTTGTCGTTGTCGCTGCACAGCAGGATCAGCTTGTCCTTAAAGGGGGTGGAACTGCCACGCTCCGAGGATGATACCTGCATTATCACAAATACCATATTAATTTCACTTCAGTACAAAATGCTTGTGTATTGATTGTGTTATTGCACCTTTTTGAAATATACACTCCCTTTATGTTAAAAGCCACATTAAATATCTGCTATTTTCAACCTAACTGTCCAAAAACTGGACAAGGATAATTTTTACACGCGCAGAAAATTTACAAATGGATACAATTTTACAAATGGATAAATTTGAAAGGCAAGTATGGGTACAACAGCTCCGGGAACTCTTTATTACATAACCAACACCTCTGTCATAGGTCATCCCAAGTGGTTCGCTACATTTGGTGACTTAGCAAAGGTGCTTGGATTCATGGGGTGAGGTTTGTCCCCGCCTTGGCGGCGGATGCGTCTGCCCACCTGCTGCTGGCAGGCCAGATCGAGACTGGTTGAGGGAAGCCTTGACCTTTCCAGCCGGACTCTCTCGACCCATCGCCTTGCATCGCAGTTGGAGGGATAGATTTATATGTCCGTCACTCCATGATACACTGACTCCCAGATTCCTACCCACCCCTCATACCCTTTTCCTTCCCAGAACTTCCTAACCTTCCCTTCCTTAAAACACCCTCCACACAGCATCCCCTAAAATGACATGGGCCCTGAGGGAAATTATTTTTCTCAGGGCCTCCCATGTGGAGCTAATGTAAAAAAAAGAACATAAAATTTTTTCTTTTGTGAAATTTAATGTTCATTATTTCATATTGTTTATTCTCCGACATATGTAAAGTTTCTCTCTATCATAAAGACACCAATTAAAATGGAAGACAATACATAATTAACCCTTCCCTTACAGCGCTAGAAAATCTCTTGAGCTCCGGTGCTGTGTACTATTATTACATTACATAGGTAGCCTAACCTAGTATTAATTAGTGAAAATTTTCAATTTTCAACCTATTCTAATGAATGTATATCCTCAAACTGTAAACTTCACTCGCCATAACACAGGGTCATCCCTAGCATGGAGAGTGAAATATCATAAAAAAAACTATATGTACTTTCAATAATTCTTGTATTAAATAAATAAACGTTCAATCATCACCATACCATTCAGAATATGAAAATTAATGCGAACCTTCCACCTGATGAAACGATTTTTGTCCAACGACCATCCCGTGGGAAGACTATACTCGTTTTGATCCATCAGTTTATTGGTAAGGCAGCTTCGGATGACCCAGAAGTGGGACAGGGCTTTGATGTTGGCCGCCAGGCACTGGATGTACTTGGCGGTGAGGCACGGCCGGGGGACTATCAGCCGGCACACGCTGTATTTACTCTTGGGGACGTCCTCGAAGTGGCTGTAGACGGTGCCGCCGGCTTTCTCCAGCTGTTCCTTGAGGCGCTCCTTCTGGAATGGGTTGGTTGCCAGCATGTTGTCCTCTTCCTTTTCTGTGCTCGTAGATGATTCCGTGTATTGTTCACTGTCGCTGCAGTTTCTAGGAGGAGATTTTCTATTTTCCTAGAATAATATTTATATTAACGCCTCAGGTTATTTTGTTGGTTTATGGAACAACTCATGTAGGTCTCATAGAAATTGTTGTCTCCCATCTAATATCATAGTGAGAAATATGATATAAACGGTGTTAGAAAGAGAAAACACCATGCTTTATATTCAAATCCAAAAGTTCAACCACAAAAGAAGAAAAATGTACATCTTGATGAAACTAAAGTTTCGGATGGCAATTTGAAAAAAATTATAAAAACTTGGGAATTTTTTATTAATTATTTTCACATGTAACAACAAAAAAGTGAGGTGACAAAAACCTTTATAACTCATTTATCTAATAAAATATATATGTGTTTTTATATTTTTTAATTAGAAAAAACTTAAGGTGAACTATTTTTAAAACTTTTTTATATTTGCATGTAAAATTTTTATACTTCAAATATTAAATGTTTATTTCGGCTTATAAAATTTTAAAGCGTATTTTATCACATTACAAAAATAGTTTTTAGTTTCAAAGGGGTCAAAACTTGAAACAATGTGTTTTTTTTTTATATGCATAGCACTCTCTCAGTAATCCGCCACAAGATTATCTATTCTGACATGTACTCAATTCACCGGTATTTGCATGTGGAAATAAGTAGTCCGCCGCATACCTGAACTCGAGCGCCAAGCTTTGTACACCGATGGGTTGGGTTATCTTACTCTTACACTCAGTTAATATACTGCTGTCTAGTTTGCTAGAGCTGACCATGCCACCAGTCACCAGGGTTCATTATTGTTGTTTCAGGACATTTCGGTTAATCCTGAGTATATTCTACCAACTTTCGAAAAATATGTATATGTATCTGTTCATTTTGTTCTGCCACAAATTTAAAAAACATTTACAAATTTTAATTTAATTAATTTTTTTATGAAAGGAGTTTGTTTATCTTGTCTGTTTTAATTTTTAGCATATTATAATCCGCCGCCTTGGTGGATTGATGAGAGAGTACTGTACTGTAATAATATGAAGTACGCATGTCTTACCCGCGATCTTGGCAGTTCAGTGCAAGTAAGAATAAAATGTAGTCCAGAGAAGAAAGTGCTCCCATCTGGTGGGATTGGGCCAAGTCTCGATACGGTGTCATCGTCATTCTCAAACTTGGTCACTTTGGAACACTTCTTCCCGATCATTTGCTTGGAAGCACCCTTAATGGGAAGATCATGGGCTGAAAACAACAAACAAATTATACTCGCGGATGAAGCCTTTCATTAGCCTCATCCAGACAACAAACAACTGTGGCAACTAGTGATGGGTTAATTCCTGGGAATTTATTTTTGGGGAATATTGCAGGAATTTTTATCTAATTGGTAAAATCCCCAGACTAACCAATGAGGTTTATCTCCGACGCCAAAATTTCATATCATTTACAAATGCATGATATTAATTAGAGCAGTCCGAGGACAGAATTTTTAAAATTTTTGGAAAATATCGAAATGCATAAAAAATAAGCTATCAAAGTATTGATATTTGCGGCCATCCGAAAGGCATGTGGTATCGTGGTTATATACGCGCACTGTAGCACTACTATTCGAATAATGAATTATACTGCGTGTGATGTCACGAGACACAATTGCACACATTTTACCAACGTTCACTTTGAAAGCTCACAACTTCTTCATTCAACTCCATTTTAAAACTAATTATACTGTATTTATTAACTCTTAATAATATGCATAACACATTTCCATAAAAATTTAAAAATAAATTACATCACAAACAACATTTAGAATAATTTTCTAAATAAATAAATAAATTCTCTATTTTAAGAAAAATATAAAATAGGTTGGAGAATATTCCATGGTGTATATCACTAGTGGCTACCAACGATGTATCAAGCAAGAGTTGAACATTAATGGAAGGGCCCAAGTATAATAATTATTTTTTAATTATTTAATAACCAAAATAATAATTATTATAAATAATAATTATTATAAATATTGAAGAAAAAATTACATTTAATTTTCTCACAAAATTATCCGATTGCCCAAGTAAACGAACAAAGATTAGCAGACCAAAAGAGGGCAATTTTCAAAAATAATTTAATTCCTGTAGTAACATTAGATCAGATAAAAAAGGAAGTAGCAGATAGATTGCAATTAGAAAATAATTTAGAACAAGTTAATACGAGTAGTAATGTTATATCAGATACATTGAACGTAGATAGTTCAGATAATATTCTAGCCGAAGAATCCAATGATATTACAGTAGACTCAAATAACTTAGACGTTATTTATAATCTTAGGGAAATCAACATTGCAAATTTAAACTTACTAGATGAAAATATTATAGAATTAGCTAACTTACTTCATAATAATATAAATAGATATATAGATATAGAGCCCACAGTTAGACCAAAATTACATACGTCAAAGAAATTATCTAAATTAATTTCTGAATTAAATAATATAATTTTACCAAAAATTATATTTGATGACATTAGTTTTTTAGATCTTCATACAATAGTGTATGCTAGTGCTATCACTATATGTAATAAGTTAGGAGTTAAATTAACGTCTTCTGATGATAGATCATATAATTATAGAAAACCAGAATGGCAGAGTAGATTAGAAAATGATGTAGTATTTTTAAGAAGTAGCATAGCTAGAATAATAGAGTATAAAAACGGAAATAGAAGTAGGAATATTTTGAGACATGTAGATGTAATTGGGAGAAAATTTGGTTATAGCATTGGTAGTAATAATAATGAAAATATAATCAATGATTTATTAGATTTGTTAAAACAAAAATTAGGTGTAAAAGCTAGTAGATTAAAAAGATATAATTATTCGTATAATAAAAAAAATAATAATAGATTATTTCAGAAAAATGAGAAAATATTTTATTCCAAACTTGACGATAAACAAAATATTATTTCGAATAATAATAATCCGTTGCCATCTGAATCAGATATGCGCGATTTTTGGACAAATATTTGGAGTAAAGATATAAAACATAACGAGTCAGGTCCGTGGATAGAAAATGAAGAACTCAATTGTTCAGACATTGAACAAATGAGTTTTTCTGATATATCGGTTGAATTGTTAGCCAAAATTATAAAAAGTACTCATAATTGGAAAGCCACGGGTTGCGATTGGATACATAATTTTTGGTATAAACGTCTGACTACTTTACATCCCCTTTTGGCAAAAAATCTTTCAAAATTTGTCAGAGAACCTCAAAATTTTCCAAATTTTCTAACTAAGGGCATTACTTATATGTTGCCTAAAAGCGAACATATTAATAATCCCTCTCAGTATAGACCCATTACATGTTTACCGACAATATATAAAATTTTAACCTCTTGCTTGACAGATTTAATATACACTCATTTAGATGAAAAAAATGTTTTATCTGAACAACAAAAAGGTTGTCACAGAAAACATATGGGATGTAAAGAACAATTAGTTATTGATTCTGTAATTCTAAAACAGATTCAAACCCAAAAACGTAATTTACATATTTGTTATATAGATTACCAAAAGGCTTATGATAGTGTCCCGCACTCGTGGCTGATAAAAGTTTTAAATATATATAATATGATTTAATTCTTTTCTATTGATTTATAAATAAAACACTTGTGTTGCAAAGTTTAACAAAGAAACAACATTTATGTTTATTTATAATAAAATAATAGAAAATAAAACAAGTGACAATTGATAATTACATTCCAAGTATTCCAACTGACACTACAGGATTCAAATTTAAATGGAATATATTGCCATTACATCTCCCCTCCCCCTGGAAAGAAAATTACTGCAAAATTTTCACTCATCTTCGATGTCCTCTTCATGGTTCATAAATAAAGGTGCTGGAGTTAACTTCGAGATGTGGAAAAAATTTGATTCAAATTTTTTTCGACCAGTGTTTATCTTGTAAATTGAGTTTGATAATTTTTCTATGATTTTGTATGGTCCGATTCTCAATTCGTCGAGCTTCTTCCTGTTAAGTTTGTTTCCATTCTCCACAAAAACAGTATCACCAACTTTGAAGTCAAAGTGTCTCCTGGTTTTATCGTAAATTATCTTGTTGTAATTATGTGACTTCATAGTATTTTCTAGAGCTTTTTTTCTCTCTTGAATCAAATCGATGCCGGTCTTCTTAAGTTTTAACTCATTTGGCAAAATCGTAACATCTGTGCCGTCAAGTAGGTACTGTGGCGCATATCCAGTAACAGTGTGCTCCGTTTCATTATAGTTTTTTACACAATTATGCGCTATAGTTGTCCAAGCTACTTTTGAGTCATTTTCGTTGATTTTGCATCTAATTTTATTGACCAGCGTTTGGTTCAATCTTTCATTTAATCCATTTGAGAAAGGTGAGTTCACTGCAGTAAAAATTATTGGAATATTTTTTTCATCCAAAAATTTTTTGAATTCTCTAGAATTGATACCCGGGTATTGGTCTGAGAGTATCATGCCAATGTCATTAGTTTCTGTGGAGTTTAAGAGTTTGATGAAATCATTGGTATTTTGAGTTCTTGACGTCAAAATATATGCAAACCTCGTGAAATGATCTGATAACAGGTGCAAGTATCTCTTTGTTGATCGTGAACCCCCAAAACCGCCTATTGTATCAATGGAACATATTTCAAAAGGTTTTGTTGCGGGACCCAAGTGGGACATCAATCCATATTTATTTTCACCTCTTGATTTGTTCTTTAAACATACTGCACAACTTTCGCAGGTTCTCTTTATATTATTTGTCATGTTTTCTGCTGTGTACCATGAGCTTATCATTTTTTGCATTTGTGTAATTCCTATGTGACCTAGTTCTGTATGAACATTTCTGATAAAGTCTATGCTGAATTTTTCTGATAGAATTATTTTTTCTCTTTTTTTTACTTTCTTGTAATAAACATTATTTTTCGATATCAATTTATCTCTTCTACACTGTATCTTCTCATTTTTTACCTGATCTTTTAAGATATCTTCTAATTTTATTAAGTTGACAATTTTTAATTGCTCATCTGTATTTTCATTTGATTCCAGCACTGGGTTTCTGCTTAGACAGTCAGCTTCCAAATTTTGTTTTCCTGGAGCATATTTTATGTTAAAGTCATATTGAGAAAGATAATATGTTAAATCACCTAGCTCTTCATCGGTTCTAGATTTGAGATTCATGTTTTCCAGTGGTTTGTGATCTGAATAAACTGTAAATGGTTTACCTATCAACCAGTATTGCCAGTATCTCACTGCTTCTTTTATAGCTAAGCATTCTAAGTAAATTGCTTTTTTCTTTTTCTGGGCGCCATTTAGTTTTTTCGAAAAGTAAGCTACAGGTTTTTCTTTTCCATCAGACTGTGTTTGTTTTAAAATAGCTCCAAGGCCTTCTAGAGAAGCATCTGTATATATATTAATTGGTAAATCTTGATCAAAAATTTCCAGGATTGGTTGTGAGCATAGTAGGTTTTTCATCGTTTCAAAAGCATTTTGGCATTTATCAGTCCAAATAAACTTTTGGTTTTTCCTTAGTAAGTTATGCAAAGGATCTAGTATTATTGCACTCTTCGGAATGTACTCATGATAAAAGTTGATTTTTCCTAGAAATTGTCTCACATTCTTCTGTGTTTTTGGATTAGGAAAATTCTTTATTGAAATCAAATTATCCTTTACTGGCTTGACTGAATTATTCTGAATTATATGACCCAGATATTTTACCATGTCTGATGCAAATGTGCATTTTGTAAATTTTAATCTAAAACCTTCAGTTTTGATTGCATTCAGCAACTTTGTTAAATGATCGATGTGTTCAGCAAAAGTTTTTGAAAATATAAGTATGTCATCTATGTAATTGACAGCAAAATCGGTTAGTTTATATTTTCTCAATATATTGCTTAATATCCTCTGAAAAATTGCCGGAGAGGTCTTTAATCCAAAAGGTAGGCAGGTCCACTGATAATGCCCCTCCTGTGTTACAAATCCTGTTTTTTTTTTGTCTTCAATCCGCAACGGAATAGACCAAAAAGCTGAGTTTATATCCAGCGTTGAAAAAAATTTGCAATTTCTGGTCTTTGTCATTAGGTCTTCAATCAATGGAAATGGTTGAGCTTGAGGTATTACTATTTTATTTAAGTCTCTGAAGTCTATGCATAATCTGGATCTTTTGTTTTCTTCTTTTTTAAATGCTAGAGTGACAGGTGCAGCAAATGGGCTGTACGACTCTTCTATCAGTTTATTGTCTATTAATTTTGCTATTTGCTCTTCTATTTCCTTTTTATCTTCTACGCTGCATCTGTAAGGCCTCTTACTACAATATTTATCCACCAATAAGTCTATCTTCGCTTCATATCCATTAACAGTACCAACATCGTATTTACTTTTCGCAAACACTGATGTGTATTTGCCTATTAGTTCATTTATTTCTGTTTTTTGATCATTATTTAAATGATTTATTGTTATTTTAAAATCTTCTTCTTTAACATGTTCATTAAAATTAATTTGGTGTTTTTCTATAATGTTCTTATTTTCAGAATGTTTAAATTCAGTATTTGTTTTCACATTTGTAGAATTTTCTTCTTTTTTATTTGTATTATTCAGGCAGATTTTCTGTGATATTTGTAAGTCTTCACTTTGGATTAGTTTGAAGTCTTTTATCATGTCTAATCCAATCAAAAAATCATACTTAAAATTGTGTTCATCAATAATGTACACATCTACATTTTTCTCCAATTCAAAAATTTTAATCTTCAACGTTGTCAAACCACTCGTTTTTTTAACACCATTAATCGTTACTAAATTTGCTTCATTCAAATTGTTTCCTTTTCTTTTTAGTTTCAAAAACTTAGAACTAATTAGAGAAACATTTGAACCCGAATCATAAATTCCGTATATTTTTAATTCATCATTTAGTAATAGTTTGACTTTGATTAATGGTGTTACTATTAGTTTTTTTGATCATTTTCATTTATCTCAGTCTCTATCACTGAATTGTTTACATGTTTAATGGCATTTCTCTTAAATTTTTCATCCTCTTTTGTTTTGAACCAGCATGTGGCTTCAGGGTGGTAACGAGTGCCCTTATTCAATTTTTCACAAATTTTACATGGCTTTTTATCCTCATTTTTATTATATTCTGCATTCCCAAATGCTCTCCTATTCATGAATCTTTTTTTGTTGACCATATGTTCATACTTGTTTATTTCATTAAATAAATCCACAGTATCTTGTAATCCTTCTCTATCGATCTTGTTAAGTATGAATTCTGGTAGTCCGGAAGCAACAAGATCTATCAAAGTACCGGTGTCGATTGATCTTGTCATATCCAATAGAAGTTTTTCTTTTCTCATAGCATAATCCAACAGAGAACCATCTTTGTATCGAAATAATAGTGCGTAGGTGACAGGGTTCCATCCTTTGTTTGCGAATGATTCACAGAATTTGTTTTTCCATGTTGACCACTCTGAGTTCATTGTTAGTTTAATAATCATGGAACTATACCAATCTACACAACTTTTATCCATGAACAATCTTAGTATTTCTATTTTTTTTTCATCCATGGTCACATCAAATCGTAAACATTCTTTTTCAAACACTTCTATCCACTGGCTTGCATTTGTATTTTTACTACAGAATTTTTCTATAACAAAATTCTCAGCAATGTTTTTGAGGCTCTGTTGCTTATCTTCCATTAATTTTACCATCAATCTTCCCAGTGTATCTTCTTTTTGATGTACTTGTAAACTTTCTTCTTCCAATTCTTCGAGGTATTGGTCTCCGAACTGTAGGTTTCCATCTTCGTCTACATATGTTTTTTTTAGTTCTTTTGTCATTGTTACCCAGACTCTTCTAACCTGGTATCTTTTTTTTAAACTATTTTTTACTTTGCCAAAAGCACCACTTTTCATAATCTCCTTGTGATGGCTGGCGGATTGTAACATTTCTGGTATTGTAAACACTTTTTCATCACTTTTGACTATTTTTGTAATGCTAATAATATTTGACTTGCCATCGCCTCCAGGTAGTAGCGTAAATTCAAATTGAAGTTTCTCCATTTGTGGTTACGAAAAATGTCGTTTTATAATAATTTATATTATTTTAACAAAGAAACGACATTTATGTTTATTTATAATAAAATAATAGAAAATAAAACAAGTGACAATTGATAATTACATTCCAAGTATTCCAACTGACACTACAGGATTCAAATTTAAATGGAATATATTGCCATTACATATATACAAAATTAACCCAATTATTATTAGCTTTTTGGAAAAAATAATGGCATTTTGGAATACCGATTTGCTTTTGAATTTGAAAGATAAGAAAATTATAGTACCGGGCATTTCAATAAAAAGAGGGATTTTTCAAGGAGACTCATTGAGTCCTCTTTGGTTTTGCTTAGCATTAAATCCTCTATCTAAAATGTTAATTAAAAGCAAGTTTGGAATAAAAATTAAAGGTAATACTAGAGAGAGAAATATAATTTCTCATTTATTATTTATGGATGATTTAAAATTATATTCGAATTCTGAACCAAATTTAGAGAAAATGATTAAAGTAGTTAAAAATTTTTCAGATGATATTAAAATGACTTTTGGTTTAGATAAATGTAGAACGATCCATATAGAGAAAGGTAAAATTGTAGATGGAGACGAGGGTATATTTAGAAATTTCAAAATTGAAAGTATGAAAGGGGGTGAGGTTTATAAATATTTAGGATATCCGCAATCAAATAGATTAGATCATACTAGTATTAAAAATGATATTAGGATTAAATTTAAAACTAGGATCAGAAAAATTTTGAAATGCAATCTATCTGCTAAAAATTTAGTAAAGGCGATAAATACTTGGGCAATACCTCTATTAACTTACTCATTTGGCATAATTAAATGGTCTAATACAGATTTAGATAGCTTAGAACGATTGATTAGAACTACATTAACTAAATTTCATTGCCATCATCCAAATTCAGCTGTAGAACGAATTAATTTACTCAGAAATTTAGGAGGTAGAGGTATAGTCAAAATAACATCTTTAAAACATAATCAGGTTGAAATGCTAAGAAATTTTTTCCATAGGAAAGCTGATAGTTCAGAAATGCACAAAATTATTTGCAAGGCAGATAGAAATATTTCACCATTAAATTTATACGACGAGAATGCCAGCATTCTTATAAATACCAACCAGGAATTATTAGATTCCTGGTCAAATAAAATTCTTCACGCAAAACACTTCAATTATCTCAACCAAACATATGTTGACAAATTTTCGTCAAACAAATGGTTGAGTATTGGAGAGTTGAGCGCAGAAATAGAAGGCTTTATGCTTGCCATACAAGATAGAGTCATTAATACTAAAAATTATAGGAAGCATATCATCAAAGATGCAAATCAGATTGATGATTTATGTAGAAAATGTTTGGCTTTTCCGGAAACTATAGAACATATTATATCGGGATGTTCTGTATTAGCGCCGTCCGAGTATACATTTAGGCACAATCAAGTTTTAAAAATAATTCACCAAAGTTTGGTAATTAAACATAACTTGATTGACTGCCGTAATGTACCATATTATGAATATGAACCAAATTCATTTTTAGAAAATGAATTTTATAAAATTTATTATGATAAAACTATTCTGACAGACAGAACAATTAGTCATAATAGACCCGATATAGTTTTACATGACAAAATTAAGAAAATAACTTATATCATTGATGTCGCTATTCCAAATTCTTGTAATATTCAGAAAACTGTTTCTGAAAAAATAAGAAAATATACAGATTTAGGAAATGAAATTAAAAGAATTTGGCATTCTCAGACTATAAAAATATTACCATTTGTTATTTCGGCTACTGGCATTATACCTAGCTCTCTCATTCAAAATTTAGGCGTATTAGATTTGTCAAAAAATTTGTACATAAAAATGCAAAAGTCGGTCATTTTAAATACATGTAGGATTACGAAAGATTTTTTAAATATTTATATTGAGGGATCAGTAGGATTTATCGGACCAGTTAGGATTTCATCAGAGCCGAACCCTCTGATATGAAAATATCTGGAGTCGGTGAAATATTTTCCCATTATGTTTCTGGTGGATTGACGTATTGTTCTTGTATTGTTTTATTCTTATATAGTGCACTTACATTGCGTTCATTTACTAGATATTCATTTGTGGAAAAGTGTGTGGAAGGGTTTAGTCTTTCATTTGGGAAAGATTCAACCCGGACATAAAATCTGGAGCACCGTAAAAAATACAATATTATGCAAATATTTTTTTTGGTATATACCACCTAATTAAGCTGAGCCTGTTCCAAGGTGGCAGGAATTTAATCTAATTTTGATATCTTAATCTTGCAAAATAATTTATTTTTTAATCTTATTTTATCTAAGACACTATATAAAGAGGTAAGATTTGTTTGTTTGTTTGCATTGAATAGGTTCCGAAACTACTGAACCGATTTGAAAAATTCTTTCACTGGTGGGAAGCTACATTATCCCTGGGTGACATAGGCTATATTATATTTTCAAAAAAATTAGGGATCCTTACTAAAACTCCCATAATGTAACCCAAGGTGTAAAAAAATTACCTAAAATATTCTTTGCATCGAAGCGAAAACTATTGATGATAGAATAAAATAATGTACCACGACTTTGCAGAACACATAATTATTTACAAAAAGAGTCGCGACAGCATATGTCTAACTATTATAGTTGTGAACAAATAAGCGTTCTTTTATTTTAAAAAATTAATTGAAATGCCGCTGCTAGAAAAGCATCTTTATTTGTATCTTGGTATTAATCCTTATCAAAATAAATTACTTCATATTCAAGACTGCTTCAATACCTTTATATAACTTTTTGAATTATTCAATTCGGACATCCCATTCGAAAGATATCACGAGTTTAAAAATGTAAGTATAAGAAAAAAATTGCGTTGTCGCCGGTCACCCCGTTCGGCTAGCTAGGCGTCACTGGGATACGAGCCGTATGGGAGGGGAGTCAATGTCAAAAGGATGGAAGGAGAACACAGGAAGGAAAAGGGACGCATGAGAATATCCATTTATTTATTTATATATTAACGCTAAACATTTAGGGATAAACAATTTATTTCTTTTAATGGCGTAGCAACGCATGCCGGGAACCAGCTAGTCTTCTAATAAAAATATATTTGAAACGCTTTAGTTGGCCCTTTGGATTACTACAATGTGTATTTATTTGCTAGTCGCAAACTGCCGTGTACGCTAGCAGCACGCTGTTTGGACGAAGTTACTGAATTCAGCTCAAGCATCGTCTTTTTTAGCAGAAATTATTGCCTCAGGGCCTCATGTTTGGAGTTAATTTAAAAAAAAACTTTCCCTGTTTTCACAAATTACAAAAAAGAGACGTGAAAACTGATCAGTGTTAGGCAAATAACATTCAGGGTGTCATTACCTCTGACTCCGGTGATCTTGCGGGGGGTCTTTTGCACCTCGGGCTGGACGCCGCCCACCTCCTCCAGGGCCCCGCTGGAGGCCCGGCTGTCTCCGCCCTCACTGCTCTCACTCTCCTGGCGGCGCTTCGGGGCCGCACCCATCCGCCGGACGCCCCTGCCTCGACCGCCTAAGGGATAATAATAATAATTGGGTAATTTATATAGCGCCATTTTTGTGAAAAATCACCTCAAGGGCGCTGTACAATTTATTGAGAATTCTTAGGTTCTATTTAATTCTACTATTTACAAAAGGATACAGGAACATACTTACCTGGCAGGTCACTTCCGATAAACACACTTTAATTAGAAAGTTTATGGTTGAAGAAGATATGAATTTGGACGCGGAGGACATTACAGTTAACACACTGGACATTGTATGATTTTAAATTTTACGTTATTTGCTACCTCATCACTGTTAGTACTACATTTAATTTATGAAAAGATTAGTGGCAAAAGTAGAGTTGATATTTATTTTAAAAGACTGGATAATTTAGGACTCTTTAGGGCTGGAGAATGTTCATGAAATGACCTTTACAAACGCTTACAAATAGGTTTTTATACGACTGTATGAAATGGTGAGTTTTAAGTCTAGATCTAAATTCCGCTGAGTTTGTGATCATTCGTAAATCATGTGGCAGTCCACTCCATTCTTTAGGTCCTGACACTCCGAAAGCGCGATCACCGAACTTAGTATCTGGTGTGCGCTTTGGTTCCTTTAAACTTTTAATAATACAAATGAACAAATATTTACTACATCTTATCCATCTATACTAATACATAGTACAAATGCAAAAGTGCATGTGTTTGTTTGTTACGCTTGCTTTCACTCCTCAACCACTAAACCGATTTTAAAAATTCTTTCACCAATAGAAAGCTACATTATTAGCGAGTAACATGGGCTGTATATAATGGTAAGCTCTGGCATATTGAAATTTGTATAAATGAAAATGTGTGTATTACATATATTTTAGCGGCAGGGAGGAAAGGCAGGGGGAAGGTGGGGATCGCGTAGAGGGAAGAGATGAGAGGGGAAAGGCGGGGAAGGCGGAAGGGAACGGGGACACACGGGAAAGGACATGCAGGGAGAATCAATTTGTTTCTTTGAATGGCATGGCCGGGTACCAGCTATTAATATATAAAAATGAATGTTTCTTTATTTTGTTGCAAAAAAAATAAATAAATATGGGATCTCTGAGATATATATTCACCAGTTGTACTTGTACTATGAGTTTCCGGACACCGTGTATATTGCGTGCAGACAATGGCTCTTATTCTACTAAGTTAAACTTTACAACTTACACCCTGGCCTTTACAAAGCAATCAGTGTACTATTTTTTTTAACATGGACATCCCGAGAACGAGGATAACTAGCGATAGATCACATATATGATCCGACGGCCGGGTTAATAAGATTAGTAAGTGTAGCAACATACCTGACGAAGTAGAAGCCTTGGGACTGGACGGAGAGTTGGGCACACCCTTGGTGGCGGTCCCCTTGTCCCTCTGGCGGGTGCCGCGGGGGCCCTGGATGATATTGTCCAGGTCCAGCTCCCGATTGACAACAGTGCGGCGGCGTGGGGTGCCGGGGGCCGAGTGCGGGGATTTGGGTGGGTTGCTCTCCTTGAAAGACTTGGCCTGGTCCTCTGTCAGGTATATCTCCGAGGCCACCACGGACACCATGCTGTTCCTGTTAGTTTAGTTTAAACATAATAATATAAAATCTAAAAAATTCACTTTTTAATCTACGAACGAGTTGTTTCGCAGAATTTGAACAATTCATCAATTTTCAAGTTCTGCTATTATATCGTCATGTGCCGGTTGCTTTACAGAACTGAAATTTTACTTTGAAATTTTTACAAATTCATTGAAATAACCCGCCCTTAGTGCAGTTCCGCAGAGATGTTTCAGGTGCCCACAGCCAGCAGGGTATAAATTTCCCTGACGATAGCCAACGTCTGATGGGAGAGGGTACCAAAAGAAGACCATCTAACTGCCTGTTATGGGCGCAACCAGGTCAAGAGTTTAATCACTGCATTAGCCATATATACCACGGACGAAACAAGCGAGCGGCTTGCTAGCAAAACTGGTGCTCTAACACGCATCTATTATGTGAGTTGACTTGCAAAACCGGCTTAAGCCACCGCTACCCGAATTTTTACCGATTTCTTACATATCCCCCTTAAACATTTGACGTTTTTAAGCTCTTTAAAAAATTTGTGTTATTTTTGAAGATAATATTTATACATTCCCTACGTCGAAACGCAAATTATGTGAAGTTCCCTCAATAGAAAAAAATCGCAAAGTATGCTCCGAAAATTATTATTTTCCAGGGTGGCCACAAAAAACGGATTTCGAAACTCCCTAATAATTCCAGGTTTTCCAGGGCAGTTTCTACATTTTTCCCTGATTTGTTTAATTTGATATAAGGGGATATCGTTCGTTAGATAAATAATAAAAGGAATTCCGTCATCTATAGCATTTATTATTCCTTTGCATCTTAATAATCTATTACTGAAATGTGGTGTAACTCACTGAAACGTGGTGTAACTCAAAAACATCTGGGAATTCGAAAATCACGTATAGAATAAAAGTTGTAGATAATTTTACGAGCTTTCATTATTGTAAAAAAAAATCCCCTGGGACGCACCGTTTTCGAGACATGCGGAAAACCTGAAAATAGGGACTTTCCACCCCCTCCCTCCCTAGCTCATCACCTAGATGTCAGGAATTTTGGTATGTTCACACCCTAAGCACCCTGAATAAGTTTCTGAAGGAATCGCTAAGGTACCTGTTCACGCACTCTAAATCTCCTTTTGGACCATTCTTTGACTGGACTAAAAGATAGATATCGGACTAATTGAAAACACACATTACTTAGTAACAAATTCATGATAGTGCTTTGGCCGTCCAACTAGGAAGATATTCCCGTTTTCGGACAGTTACATCTTCATTCATGCTACATTATAGCAAAAAAAAAAAAATGGTGATAATATTACAAGAAAAAAACAACACTTTAAAAATATTTTGTGAAAAGTTCAACAGTGACAAATAAAAGTAAGAATTTAGTTTTATTTTTGGAATTCCCTATTATAAATAAATTTTGAAATTCCCTGACATTTCCCTGATAATTCCAGGTTCGGTAAAATTCCCTGATAATTCCAGGTTTTCCAGGTCTGTGGCCACCCTGTTTTCATATCTGTTTCAGTTATTTTACAAGTTATATGTAAATAGAATTATAAAGGATTTTTCTTATGTTATCAATAATATTATTCTCAAAAAAGTTTCTTCAATAAGGGATCTAGGAATCACTCTTGATTCTAAATTCATATTTGATGTACATATTAACAACATTAAGTGCAAATCATTAAAAATGATGGGATTTATTCACAGAATAAGTAAACCTTTCAAAGATCCTCAATCAATTCTAACACTTTACAATGCCTTAATTAGAAGTAAACTTGAATATGGAAGCACTATTTGGAATCCACATTACTGCAAATATGAAAACATTGTAGAATCAGTTCAAAAAAAATTACTAAGAATGTTATCCTTCAAATGTGGACTACACGACCATCTCAGATCATACGATGTACGTCGTGATTACTTCAAGATTGATACACTTAAAACTAGAAGGCAATTGACTGATCTAATATGTTTACATAAAATTATTCACGGCCATCTTGATACTACATTATGTCTTAACAGTATTGAAATTAATGTCCCCAATTCCCATTGTTTAAGACGCCATAACATTTTTCATATGAATACATTTAAAAATAATATCGCCTACTTTAGCCCTCTGACCCAGATGTGTCGACTGTATAACAAGATAGAGTGCGCTGATGTGGATATTTTCGTTGACAATTTGTACGGATTTAAAAAAAAAGTTCTAGCGCTGTTAAAAAGTACTAACTAATTATGTTGTGTGAATTGTCTTTCTATGCATGCTCGCGTATTTCATATGTCTTTTACCACTCATTGCAATGTGTTACTTGAGTGACCTTGTATATAATTCTGTATTTTTATTTGTGATGTTTTTGTTTTTCTAATTGTATTTATTTGTATTTAATTGTATGTAATTGTAGATTTTTATAATTGTGTAATAACTGAGTTTTATAACTGGATTGTTCTCATGTAAGTGTAAACATCTGTAAAACCCAGTATAAATAAATAAATAAATAAATGTATGAAAAAATTCAGGGTTTCTTTAAATGCTGTTTTAGACAGCCTCCAAGAGATTTTTGCTCTATTAACGAGTCGTGTTTTATTAAACATTTTCACAACTTTCGTTTCAATTTTACCGTTTTAAATATTAGCACACTCCCTCCAACATTCGTAATTACATATCTCTCCATCTTCTTCTATTTGAGCGGGAATGCGGCGCCTTAAGAAATTTCTCCTGATTCTCATATATTCACAAAAAGTGTTTGGAGTAAATTGAAAATAAATAAATTGTCAATATTTTTTGCAAAATTTTAAAAGAATGATTTAAATTTATGTTGATATTTAGCATTAACGATAAATTATTTTGACCCCATTGTAAGTATTTAGAATTTAAAGAAGAAAGGCAACTACAAAGTACATAATATCTAATTTTATAATCATTTATTTTTGAAAAATGTCATTTTGTCTATTTTTTGTAAAGAAATAAATTATCTTTCAATAGCACAGGAGGTCTGCATCAAACAAATATTAAACTAATACTGCTAGGGAAAAAATTCAAGGATTCAAATAAGAAGATTGCTTTGCAAATTCTTACACAAGTTAATATAAATATAATTAAAATTACAATCAAATTTTAGATCAATTTACTAACCCGTCAGTGGTGCATTTGTAGCAAATGCTACCGGCTTCATTTTTCTCAACTCCCAATACTAAACTAGGTTCATAAGTTTGTTCCTCGTCAACCATAGCATAGATGGATTGGCCAACCAAAGGCAGTTCTACTGCGTTTCCAAATATTATAAAATCATCCAGCAAAGGTTTGGAATGTCCGTCGTCAAATTGGATTAGGTATTTGTTGTAATCCAAGACTTGTTTCACTTTGCCCGAATAGTATCTCTTGTCTACCCACTTGGCCAAAACCAGGGTGCCTTCGGGATAAGATCCTTCGTCTGACAGCTGCTGAGCAGTTGAGCTGCCATTATCAATGGTGCAAGTAGCGTAAACTGCCGGAGATGCAGATTTTAACTTCCTGATTCTCGGAGTAGTCTTTGGAGAACTTCTATTGTCTTCTAAAAAGTTGTGCTTCTCACTTCTAAAGGGCGTGTGCGATTGTTGACATTTGTCAGGATCAGTAGGAATCATTTCGGGAGAATGAATACCTTCCAGTTCCTGCGGTTCTTCTTCATTTGTGACGGTGAGATCTGATTTCTTTATTTTTCCGGTCAATACTCTCTTTGTTTTAGTCTGCACCTTTTTCTTAGAACTTTTAGGTGTGGTACGATTACAGTCATTGCTGTCAGGTTTGTTACTTGGACTCTTTGGGTGTTTATCATTCTCGTGAGAGGTGTTATTCAAATCGTTCATCGGGGATTGGGTTGTGTCTTCCGGGCCGTAAACTTCGGAAAGGCTTTGCAAAAATTCAGACATCTTTTGTTTGAGCCCTTGCCAGCCTTTGACATTACAAGGTTGGGTTTGAAAGGACAGAGTTTTCCTCGGTCTTTGGGGTATGATGAAAGCCCCGTCACTGGTCCGAGATGAAGATGAGGTAGAAGCGGAGCTGGTGGTGGACATGAAGGAGGAGCGCGGGTGAGGGGGGAGGTGTAACAAGCCCCCGCTGGTGACACTGGACGGTGAATTGGTTTTGGAGACATCCCCTGCGTATGAATCAACTGTCAGTCTGCGAGACACCCTTTGATATTCTTTCAGAGTTTGGTTACCGAGGTCGAGATCAGTTTTCACTATGAACATGGACAGAAACTCATTGTTTTCATCAGAACACATTTGTATGGTAAAATTAGGATTACTTGAGTTAGAACAATGAGAACCATTGGAGTGCCCATTGTTTAAGAACGAATTTCTAGCGCTACTGGTATCAGATTTGGAATTATTAGATAATTTGGAAAGGCCATCAGTTTGCTTATTGTAATCAACGAATGTGGGAGTATTGTCTCCTTCACTATCGCTAACGTGAAATGTTTTCTTCAAGAGAAAACCCTCCGTGAACGGAGCATTTTCCGGAGTAGATGAAGAATATCCGTTGGAGAGATAAGGTTTAGATATAGCATTTAATTTATTAGGTGGCTCAATCTGATATGGCGAATCCATTTCCATAGATGTTGTGCTATCTTGATCGGTGTGGCCTCCTGACGGAGAGGACTTTTGAATTTCTCCACTAGAAAAATCACCAGCATTATGATTGCTTTCGGACGAATGCGCAACATCATTACCCTTTGAGTGGTGTGTTTCGAGAACACCAAAACTGTGCCCAATTTTGGAGAAAATTGGTTCAGAGTGTTGTGTATCTCCATCTTTCATACTGTCGGTGAGATCATACGTAGACGGTGATAAAAACAGTTTCACATTTTGCGAATTGCTGTCAAATTCTTCTACTTTACTGTCTGTTTTAATATCTCCAATAGGGCTTGACAAATTTTTTTGAGAGTCTTTGGCGAGTTCTGATGTGCCGATGCTTTCAGCGATCTTGTCTAATCTCTTAAAAATGAATTCTGAAAGGTTCTCTTGATCCCTATCTGCATCAGAACTGAGGGAACGCTTTAACCTCCGCGCCGGTTTCAACGTTGGAAGTTGACAGCATACGTCGCAGCTGCTGCTTCTCTTCACTTGTTTTAAAGATTTTATGGGAAAACTAGGAGACTTGGCAACAGATGGACTCGGGATAGTTGTAACGCTGGATGAGGTGACGGGAAGGGAGCTCTCCTGAGCAATACTGACAACTGGCGAGAAGTCAAGGGACGTTGAGGATTCCACACTGCGGAAATCATCAGGACAAGTCCTTTTGGAAGGTATCGGTGAAATTTCAGTTGATTTTCTTCTGGTTGTTGTCTGCGATCGTTCAGGCTTGTTGGAATCTGGAATAATATTCGTAGTTTAAACGGTGTTAAACTGGGTGAATAAATTTATTTTACTTAATGTGACATTTATTGTACTTAATGTAATACGATTCAAAGATTATCCACATACGCTGTCTGTAGCGGTTTGCACAAAGATCAGTCAGTCATGCAGGTATACGCTTCCCAACAAACTCAAATTCTTCTAAAAATCCACTAAAATAATAGTTATTACCTGAATCGGCTATTGTAATGGCAGAATTTAAGTCAATTGATTCTGTACTTTCCAACACAACCATCGGCTGGGACTTCATTACTACTTCCACCTGAACAAAAGAGAGCATTCAGTATTAGAAGAGTACAGTATTCACAATATCGTTAACTTTCAAAATCACTGGACTTGCAATAGGTAAAAATATTTTTTAGAAAAACCTTTTGATCCAACTTAATTACTATAAAAGCCAACTATTTGCTTTCGGGTGATGGAAAATATTGCATTCAAAATTTCAATTATCTAAAATGAAAATTTGCTTTTGTCATATGTGACTTCATGCGGATACGTTAAATGATGCGTAATTTCAAAGTAAAAAAAAAAAGAAGTTATTACATAATCTATACATATTATGCTGCGCATAAACTCGTAGGTATTTCCGAAAACCGAACCACGAATTACGGGAAAGGGACGAAGCAACGATGCGGCATTTCGCGCCGTTTGCCGTTACTTCATTCCTTTTTCGTACCTGTATACGCAGCATTAGGTAAGCACTTGTTTGACGGAATTCTGGAAATAAAATAAAAATTTTAAAACGATTTTCAGTTTTATATTTCAGTTCGATTTGCACTTGTTTGACGGAATTCTGGAAATAAAATAAAAATTTTAAAACGATTTTCAGTAAAGTTTTTTAATTATAAAAATTTAATATCCTGAATTCTGCCAAATTTACCTAACACGCATAGATTAAATGGTAACAACATTTTTGAATGCAGTATATTCCATTGCCCTGAATGCAAATAGTAGTCTTTTATAGTTATTAAAGAGAATCAAAAGGTTTTTCTAAAATAATATTTGTGTTAAGCGTGTCCAGTGATTTCGAAAGTTTACCCCCACAATAACTGTATTTTGGACAGACATAATATAAGACAGCATTATTATCATTTTTTAGATCTGAAATAATTCCAAAACCTGAATGTAACAGGATATCTACCGAGGTCTCACAAATCATTGATTACTTAAAAGTCAGGTACGCCCCAAACATCATACAAAATGTCTGGTAATGTTATATTATCTTGAAAACAAGCTTATGGGTCCGAGTGGTTAAGCAGAAAGTTAATTAATGCAAGTTTATTGTTACAATACATCTTCTCTTAACAAAGCATCTCCAAGATAAAACAAACCATCGTAAAGCTCCCTCCAGACTACTCGTGAAGTTGAACGAAGTTAGGCGAATACGATAGTGCGGAGGGGCACCTCGTCTTACTTCGGCTCGCCTTGGGCGACTTCAATTTTTTGTCGGTTTTTGCGCCCGAGTCAAAGGACTCGAAGTTGCACGAAGTGCCTGTCTACACTACTCGGCTAACTTCAGTTCGCTTCAATACGCTGTCGTGAATACACATGCGCGCTAGTAACTATTTTTTATTATGAGTGGTACGCAGTGGTCGCAGGAGCATATTCTGTTGCTCCGGGAAACATTGCAAGCGGAACCAATTATTTGGATCCCATATAAGAGAGGTCATAAGGACAAAAAGAAAGTTAACGATGCTTGGGTCCGTCTTGAGTCTACCTACGTCTGTACAAAATACAATAAATTTAAAAAACAAAATCTTTGGTACCCATTCGTTTAAGTATTTATTCCCAGTGGTTCTCTTGTCATAGTTTATTTGACTAAACTAACCTTGTGGTAAATAATAAAATTAGATAGAGCCTAAGAATTCATAATAAATTGTAAAGCGCCCTTGAGGTGATTTTTCACAAAAACGGCGCTCTACAAAATTGTCCAAATATTATTATTCTGTTCCGGTGCATTGCAATCATCCACCATCTTCTTTTCCTCCTTATTTATATTTCTTCATTTGATAAATGTGTACATAGTTATAAGTTATAATACGCGAGCGTGCGTATTGCAACGGCAGCTGCTACTTTAGCGTTCATAACGTGCGAGTCGTGACGGTACCACCGCGCGAATGAGTTTCTCGCGAAGTTGAACGAAGAGTGTAGCAACGTACTTCGGACTTCGGTCAACTTTCCCGAGTACTTCGTCGAGGAACTTCGCTAGTAGTCTGGAGCTTAAGTAATATGTGAAAGCTTGCATATTGTGAAGAAATCAAGAAAAAAAATTGTATTACTGCAAAAAATTCAAATGAAAAATTCTATCTGGTTCTTACTTCACTGGACTTGGGCAAACTATCGCTAGGTGTAATATTGGTATTGACATCAGCATTATTTGGCAATTCATATTCAGTCTCTTGAGAGAATATAGACTGGCTGCAAGGCTCCTTGGTACCATCGTCTTCTACTTCCTCAATCCTCTCACTCATAACCTCACAATATGTATCTTGGCTGTCAGTTGCTGGAAAAAGATATAGCAATATATTAGGCACACATTAAGTTGGAAAGATTAAACACGAATATTCATATGAAAATGGGAACATTATATTACTTTTTGCGTCTATTTTCTGCGTTTTAATGAATTCGTCTATGTCCTCTGAAGACGGTTCACTTCCGTTTATATGCTCCTCTTCACCCCCGGTATTACTTTCCATGATGAGCAGATTAATTAATTAATGAATTAACAGCCGCAAATAATAAGAAATATTAAGAATTTCAATAAAATAGTAAACAAAACACGTTTTGGCGGCTTTTCATCCGTCAGCCAAACGCCGTATGTTAAATTACGCTGAGGGAGTATTTGGGGACGATTATGTAGGACATATATCATACACAATTAAATTTTGAATAGAAAAATCCATCAAACCAGAACTGAAATTACTAAATTGTAAAACAAAAACTATTCCGAAGCCGGGAAAACGCCATGGTTGACATATAGATTAAAATATAATATTTTTTCTTGTGAAGTGTGAAGTGCGCGCCGATTTGTCTATGAGTTTCGTCACCTGTGTGGCAAGCATAAATAAACCATGGAAGTAACAAAAAAAATGTGTTATCTGGTAGGAACTAAATCCTAGTAATCATTCAAAGCATTCAAATTCAAACGAAGAAAACATTATTCGGGTAATATGAGCTGTGAAAATCTTCATTTATTTATTTATCATATTTATAAGAATTTTGTACATTATATAAATTTTTCTGTTATTCCATTCGCCACGCTAGGGATTTCTCTGTGTTTTGGCGGGTGAAGTTTAGTGATTGGAAATCATTCATATATTATTTATTATTATAGCTTGATAAAAATTATAAGTTAGAAAATTATACAAATTAGATTAAATTGCAAATATGGCATATCATGGTTTCTAAATGTAGTAATAATTATATACTATAATAATAATAATATATAACCTTGATAACAAGTGAAGTATTGTTATCGAGTTTAATTTGTAGAACTCCATTTTAATTTTAATTTCTTTTACAAATTCTTATTTACACTGCTGTGTAGCGCTAGTTCTTACGTAGTGCTTACCGTGATTAGTGACACCGTATAATTTGAAAATCAATTCGAAAAATATCAAGCACTTTCACTAAACTTGTTGGTTGTCAGGAAAAACAGATTTGGTAACCAACAAGCCAGTCTCTGTAAAAAATCAATCATGAAAATCATTCATAAAGGTATTTTTAATTATCAATATGTAACAGCATACATACGAGTGCCCGGTGCATCTTCACGCTCCCAGGGCAGCTTCCTTGAGGATTCACATCAGCTCTCCAGGTCCACCGTACCTAGCAGCTACAACCACCGCTCTACTCCTGTGACTACAAGGTCCGCAGTACCTTCTGTTCAGGAAACAGCTCCTCGTCTCTGGTTATCGAGATCCGCCGCATCTCGCAGCCGCTGAGATCATCCCCTTCGCCTCACAAGTATTATCTGCAGATGGTCCAACTCACCGAACCATCGCCGTTCAACTCCGCAATTCACCGTGTCGAGTGACGGCCTGATAATGATTATGATGTATATCCAAAGCAAACGTAAGAAATCATATTAATTGTTCCGTAAGCCTTTACCTAACGGCCGCAAGCCGCTTCACTTTTAATAGGCATACATTTAAAGAAATAAACTACCCATAAACTATAAACTTAATTACCACAAGAACCATCGGTTTCAGTCGGAAAAGGCGGAAAAATATGCATTTAAATTTATATTTCATAAAAACTTTTTTGTATGTAATTTTTCCTTTACGAATGACATTTCATGATGTATTCTTTCCATTTTGAAGGGGTACCAATTTTTAAATATTAATAAAGGTTGCCATACCCGAAAAATTATTACCTCGAGAAAAACATCCCAGTTTTCTAGTAGTTTAGCGGCTACGCTAGGTTTGTGTAACATGGTTTGTGATACAAAAGAAAGTGCCCCTTTATAACGCCTGCTCGCGTCAAGGCAAAAAAAAACATCCCAGTTTTCAAGTAGTTTTGCGGCTACGCTAGGTATGTGTGACATGGTTTGTGATACAAAAGAAAGTGCCCCTTTATAACGCCTGCTCGCGTCAAGGCAAAAAAACATCCCAGTTTTCAAGTAGTTTAGCGGCTACGCTAGGTTTGTGTAATATGGTTTGTGATACAAAAGAAAGTGCCCCTTTATAACGCCTGCTCGCGTCAAGGCATAAAAAACATCCCAGTTTTCAAGCAGTTTAGCGGCTACGCTAGGTTTGTGTAACATGGTTTGTGATTCAAAAGAATATACTCCAATTATGTATTTATTCAGAACATAAAAATTTGTATGGTGCAACCTTTAGTACCTTCCTCGAATATGTGTGATTTTTTGCGATATGGCAATCTTTTTTAATATTTATCGATTGGTACCCTGGAAATCGGTCAGTATGCAACAGTATGCAAAATAATGTAATAAGAAATGTCAGCCGTAACGAGAAATTACGTACAATTTTTTTTTTTATGAAATATAAATTTAAATGCATATTTTTCCACCGGTTCCGACTGAAACCGATATTTTTTATGGTAACTAAGTTTAAAAGTAGTGTACTTTTCAAAATCTGTGCCTAATAAAAGTGCGGCGGCTTACGGAACAATTAATATGATTTCTTACGTTTGCTTTGGATATACATCATAATCATTATCAAGCCGTCACTCGACACGGTGAATTGCGGAGTTGAACGGCGATGGTTCGGTGAGTTGGACCATCTGCAGATAATACTTGTGAGGCGAAGGGGATGATCTCAGCGGCTGCGAGATGCGGCGGATCTCGATAACCTGAGACGAGGAGCTGTTTCCTGAACAGAAGGTACTGCGGACCTTGTAGTCACAGGAGTAGAGCGGTGGTTGTAGCTGCTAGGTACGGTGGACCTGGAGAGCTGATGTGAATCACCATTTATAATATGGTCAGGTAATGTATTACCTGACCATATTATAAATGTTTTTGGGCGGCTGTCTTTAATTGTTTACTACTTTGGGAAATTTTAAAAATCATAATACTTTTTAAAAGTGTTCCAAAGTTTTGAAAAGTGTAATATTCTTTAATATAATATTGTTAATTACAACGCAAGTTCGTCTTGTATTATTATTTATTTGTAATGGATTACAGCGGAATTACTATTTGTTGGTAACGTGTAATTATCCGGGAGCTCTCAGTTTAGAAGTGAATTAGAATTCAAATGGCGCCGGCACGAGCGCCCAGCGGCTGTAAGTTCGGCAGCATTCGGCTACGCCCGAATGTCTCCGAACGAACGATAGACATATACCACACCTTCCTCCCTCTAATTAAGCGCTACCAACACAAATACAATTATTCTTAATTATTATTTCATTTACAAATCATATGTCTCATTATTTACATGTTAATATATTATATACACACATTTATATATTATTTTAACCACACATTTATATATTGTTTATTCACAATTTAAAACACTCAATAGTTTTTGTTTCTTTCCTGGAGAGGATTTATCTAGGTCGGAGCCTCCCTGCCCATGAGACTGGTTGACACGATGTAAGTACTAGGAATTGCCTCATCTCCCGTACTTGGTCTTCCCAGCGCCGTCTCCTCTCCTCTCGCCAGGCTGAAATCAGGAGAACAAACCGTTAGCTCACTCCACAGATTGGACAACTCCTTCTCAGACTGTTCAGTCCTCGAATCATCTGACGCGGAATTTGGCAAATCTGAGACATTATCGCTCCAGCTAACCGACAAGCCCCTCATCTGGTCAACATGACGTTTCCATATAAAATGTGAATCACAAATTTTAATCAAATACAATTTTTTTCCAAGTTTCTGTGTAATTATTCCCTTTACCCATGTAAATTTATTATTTTGCCTGAAATCCTTAACAAAACATTTTTGTCCCACAATAAAATTTCTAGTCTTTACACCACCATAATTTTTTGCCTGTTTACGTTGATTGGTCTCAATATTTTTATTCGCCAGTTCATGTTGTTTAGACACAAATTGCTAATTATCTCTTGGAATGAGACTGTCAAATGTCGATCTCAGTTTTCTACCAAAAAGCAAAACTGCTGGCTCGACTCCAGTCGTACAATGTGGTGTATTTCTATAATCTGACAAAAATTGTAACAATTTATCCCTGTAATCAAATCGAAATTTATTTCCAACCATAAGTTTTTTAAGAAAACCTTTCGTATTTTTAACAGAGTTCTCAGCGGCTCCGTTGCTTTTTGGATGCATGACGGGAGATGTCATGAATTTGATATTGTTCTCCCGTAGGAATTGTCGGAAAATCTCGCTTGTAAAAGATGTACCGTTATCCGAAACAATGAGTTCAGGGTTGCCAAAATTTGCAAATAATTTTCTTAACTCAAATATAGTATTAGCTGAATCTGCCCTTTGAACTTCAATACAGTCGACCCATTTAGTAAATGAATCGCAGACAACCAAAAACATTTTTCCTGCCAGTGGCCCACTGTAGTCTATGTGTAACCTACTCCAGGCCTTTCCTGAATTTGGCCATACAGATAATTGACCCTTTGGGGGTGACTGTTTCGTCGAAACGCAGTCTGGACATTCCTGAACAATTTTCTCTAAATCCATGCTCAGCGACGTCCACCAAAAATAACCCCTTGCTAACCCTTTCATCTTTACGATGCCTAAGTGTGAACGGTGTATAAGCTCTAAAACTTTTTTATGCAACGAACTTGGAACAATAATCCTATGTTGCCAAAATAAACAATCCTTAAAAATCGAAAGTTCATTTCTCTTTATATAATATTTCCATAAATTACCTTCGCGACTTATCCGTTTGGGCCAACCCTGCCTCAAACAAGTCATTACGCTCTGAATTTCCGTGTCAACTTTAGTGGCTTTCGTGATTGAATTTACGTCTAGATGTTCGCAATTACTTACAAAATCTACGATATCTGACCCGTAGTCCTCTTTTAATTCTACATTAGAATTCTCAACTCTGTTCTTCAACGGTAACCGAGACAGAAAATCTGCCTGGTTCCCCCTTGATACCATCGGTTCCCCAGAAAATAATCTTAGCAATTGAACTACCGTATTCTTTAAATATGGTTTTACGTTCCTATTATTTGCACATGAACTACCATGCTCCGTAAACATGGTTTTATGTTCCCTAAGATTAGAACTTCCATACCCTGAAATATATGGTTTTACATTCCCCATTTTCTGAAAATTGTTCTTATTCGCGAACGAAACCGAATTAATAGTATTTTGTCCCGGAATAATATTGAGGTTGAAGGTTTCCATGAAATCTCTCCCAACTATTAGTTCTGATCCGTTGTTTACAATAATAAAGGTTACAAACCTAACTATATTATTGTACTCGACCTTGAAATTTATCTTACCTACAACATCCAATATACTACCATCATAACCTGAAATCTTTCGTGTTTCGGGTGACAATTCTAAATTACTGAAATGTTTACAAAACAAAATTTCTGGAATGACACAGACTGATGAGCCCGAATCAATCATAGCATTGAAATTTTTACCATTTAATTTCAACTGAGCTGTGATTGCTTTAATAAATGCTACAGTATCAATATTATTATCATTACAGTTCATAACTGATTTCACTGATCCGTAACTGCAATTTTTTCTTAAATGCCCTATTTTTCCACAATTATAGCACTTTGCTTCCTTCAATTTACAATTACGCGTGTCATGATTTAATTTCCCGCAAATACTGCATTTCTTTTGAGATGAAACGGTATTAAATTGTTTAAACGATCCGCGCGCGTCGCTACTGTATGAACGTTTATTCGGCGTACGAGCTGGTGAAGGTGATCTTGCAAACTTTCTCACAGTATTTACTTCCAATTTAAGTTTAGTTGACTCGATTTCAGGACATTTCGCGGTAACTGCCAGTTCAACTAACTGATTAAAATCTAACTTAGGGCCTTCAATAAACAATTTTACACGCACTGGACCCGGAAGTAAACCAATCGCAAAAACATCTACCAGATTAGCTTCTAATCTAGCCCCAAATTGACAATAAGTACTTAACCCTCTAAGTCTTGCTGCAAACTCCTTAATCGACTCGTTTTGATCCTGTTTAGCAAGAAAAAACAATTCGCGCTCCCGAAAGATAGATCTGCATTTTACACAATGTTTTTCGAGCAACTCAATTCATTTATCAAATGTAACATCAGTGATTTTAGATGGAAAACATAAATTAGTCAGAAGGGTCAAGGATTCTGCTTCAAGCGAGTTTATCCGTCACCCACGGTTAGGAGGTTTTGGTTTATCAGATAAGCCTTATTCTTAATCTCCGTGATATCATCATGCAATAAGAGGAACTGTTCTAATCTGAGCCGAAATACATCCCAATCTCCATTTATGTGAGAAAACGGTGGAATTCTCCCGGATTCCATCCTCACGAGAGGAAAAAAATTGACACTATCCGTTCAAGTACACGAACGACAACAATAACTTAACAAACAAAAAAAAAAAACACAATTCGATAAATCCTCTACAAGAAAGAATCAAAAAACCTTAACTTCTGATATTGCGGCTGTTGATTTCCTTCTCGTATGTGAGAGCCCTTTCCTCGGCTTCTCTCGGACTTCAACTTCCGTGGATAGGCTCGACTGGTCAATCTGCCAAGCCCCAAAAACGACCACTGCCTCCTTGTGTTTTTTCCGGGTGCCCTTTCCTCGGCAACCCGACAACCCAGACTGTGGCTCCAGGGATAGTATAAGGACTGTAGAATTCCTTCCTCGGCTGTAGGTAGCCTTAAAAATCGGGATGACTTAGCCCTCCTTGCTTTCGTGTAACAACAAATTTTTTTTTTTCTTGTGCTCCCACAATCCAATTAATTTTTTATCCTTCGGCTGCGCCAGTTGTAATATTCTTTAATATAGCATTGTTAATTACAACGCAAGTTCGTCTTGTATTATTATTTATTTGTAATGGATTACAGCAGAATTACTATTTGTTGGTAACGTGTAATTATCCGGGAGCTCTCAGTTAAGAAGAGAATTAGAATTCAAATGGCGCCGGCACGAGCGCCCAGCGGCTGTAAGTTCGACAGCATTCGGCTACGCCCGAATGTCTCCGAACGAACGATAGACATATACCACAAAAAGTAAGGAATTCCTCGGCCTGACCGGATTAGTAACAAGTTATTGAATATCTATTAAAATTAGAGTTCGCCAATCCCGTGGGATTACGAGATAGCGGGAACTGCGGGATTTTTGTAAAGGGGAAATAATGCCAAGATATCATAAACTTTTTTTTTTTTAATTGGTATCAATCTTATTTGATACCTACTAGTAATATTAAAATATGTATATTGAAAATGTAAAACGATAAGAATTTTAAGAAGACTGATAAAAAAATCAGAGTGTGCAACGCACACGTGGTAGAAGTGAAACCTTCAGATAACTAAAGTAGACAAGAGTGGGGAGGCTACGAAACACTTTTTTATCAATGTTAAGGATGATTTTTTCCATTTTTGTCGTCAAGTTCCAGTGCATCTTTTCCTATACATTTGGTCATCTTATTAGTATTTGTGTTTTTTTCTTCTTTTGTCGCACCTACGATTCGGACCGATTGAAATGAGCACGGAATTTTTCATTAAATATTCTGTGACGTAACCGGGAAATCCCCTTTCTTTAAATTAATGTATAATAATGTCACCTTGATCACTGTAGCGTATGACAACACCGTATGTAGTGAATGTCAGTAGTGAATTGCAAGAATTCCCCTACATATTTTGTTTTACGCTAGAATTGTTTATGACTAATATTCAGTGAGAATGATTGTGGGAGGTCGGTAATTCTAAGAAAATTTCTTGGATCATCAGGTGTTCCGATGGATCATTAAACCATCCATGTGTTCCAAGTACAAAAATAGGAGGAAAATCATTTTCGTATTCTTGGTGTAGTATCCAGTGGCTAAGACTCCTGACTCACAATCCGGAGGTCGCGGGTTCGAACCCGGCGTGCGCAAATAAATTTTATTTGATTAATTTGTGTTATTTCACAATTAATTCATTTAAAATATTATATAGTATATTTGCGGCACGTTCCAGAGTGGAAGATACTATCAGTATCGCCCTGGTGTAAGATCACCATTCAGAATTGAAACGTTGCTTGAAATGGCTTTAGCCGTGTTTGGTGACCAGATCTGAATAGCCAGGTACTTCCCAACCTTCCTCTTCCCCACCTTCTTCCCCTCCCCACTACCTTCAGCCTCACAACATACCCCAATTGGGGATGCCAAAGTCTCACTGGCTCCAGACGGGAGCAGTTAAGATTCTTGTGCGGTATTCGCTGTAAAAAAAAAAATTAAAGCTGGACTCGCGTGCAGATTAACTCTTAGGTTAAAACCAGTTTCATGTACATTATAATCTGTCAAAATTCCCGTAGCGGATCAATCTGCTGAAGCGTTTCGAAAAAAATCTTTCTAATATTCCGAGTGGAGTTAAATTTTTTGTTTCAAACCATTCTTCGAAATTCATAATTCGTAGGATAACCATACGCATATTATGAGAGTAATACTAACTAAAGCTAGGAACTCGTAAGCAGATTCACTCTTAATTTAAAACCAGTTTTGTGTTCAGAATGTAAAATTCCTGTTGTGGATTTATCTGCTGACATATTTCGAAGGAAAACATTCTCTTATTTGAAAATTAGTTATAAAATTCTAGTTGCAAACTATGTATGTGCTGCCAGAATCAAAGTAAAACCATTTTCATGTTCTGAGTGTAGTTTTAATTCACCGCATACATATTTAATTTAAACCAGTTTTGTGTTCTTAATATAAAATTCCAATTGGATTCATTAGCTGACATATTTCGATGGCAAACATTCTCTTATTCAAAGCGGAGTTATAAAATTCTAGTTTCGGACTACGAATGTGCTGCCAGAATCAAAGTGAAACCAATTTCATGTTATGAGTGTAGTTTTAATTCACCGCATACAGATTTAATTTAAATCAGTTTGTGTTCAGAGTAAAACGATTTATTAAATAAAAAGTTGCAGATTCAACGTGTACCGATTGAAGCTTTACATTTGAGTTGCATGCCATATGCTGCAAAATGCTAAGAAATTGATTGTTTAGTGCGTAACTTTTATTTTGGGATGCAGAATCAATTTTAAGTTAAAACCTGCCTTGGGTTCTACCCACAGTGTAAAAATTCGAGATGCGAAATCCTATTACATGGATACAGTTCTCGATTTCCAGAGAGCAGTAAGTTATAAATTAGTAGTAGAATTTAAGAATTTATAAACAAGATTTTTATTGGAAGAATACTCGTCACATGTGATATAAAAATCGGCATAAAATGAGATCGTAATAAAAAAAAGATTTTAACCACCCCCCCCCCTTGCGCTTGAGAATCTGTGGTACCTAAATAAGAGGGCGGCGAAATTTTCCTTCGACCTGGGAGGCTGATACCCACGCTACGCCACTGATGTGTTTGACTCTTTTTAGTGTCGCTCGTTTCCGTTTCATCGAGTTTCAAATCGCAACGGTGCTAAAGAAGTTTTCTCTTCAAGAGATCGTATCGTAATAAATACAAAAATAAAGCTGTCACTGACAAGGCTCCACGGGCATTTGAGATCAATCATCTTGGTACTAGTAATATTAAACGACCTAACCTTTTTATTAAAATTATTAAACTCTAAATTCGACTGTTGTGAACTCCACAATTAATAAGCAATTAATAAATCTACATGTACCTACACGAACAACTAGACAAACATTAAAATTTTATATAGTACGTACATCTCATTCCAACTATGATTTGCATTCTTCAGTACAACGTTTACATAGTCTTGACAACAAATACACAATATGGATGTATTTGTCAATAATTTGAACTTAGCAAACTTCAAACGCCATATTATGTTCCAACTATGTATTTCTACCTATCCCATAAACTAATGTGAACAACAATTTTAAACATTAGGTAGGTACCTAATTTATGTCAAATCCTATATTTTATAGACTATACATATTGTGTTTCTCATATTTTATGTTACCATTGTTACCTATTTTATTTTTTAAAGCTTATATTTTACCTAACCTATATTTTGTTTTTAACATATATTATGCTAACTGTATTTTGTAAACTCATTATTTTCACTGTAATAAAAAAAAACATGTACTGCATCCTATGTAAAAGCCCTATGGGCGTTTAAATAAATAAATATTATAAAAACACATTGAAAGTTTTGTAATGTAATAAGCATTTTGAGAAGACTATGGCAAAAAAAAAAGTTCGTAAAAACTATGGAGGCCTCTTTCACCTATACGAAATTTTTGTGCACATAAACCCAGCAGCGGAAAACGCTCCCTCTGCTTCAACATAATAGTTAGTGTTGGTGGGAAAAGGTATCTAACTATATTAATAAAAATCAATTGGCGTTCGTTTGACTCGCTAAAACTCGAGAACGCCTGGGCCGATTTAGCTGATTTTGGTTTCGAAATGTTTGTCGTAGTCCAGGGAATCTTTAAAAGGTGAGAAAATATGGAAAAAATGCGAGGAAGATGGTAAAAACAACAATTTCATTTTCCCGTATAAACTGTTCCGAATATTTCAAACGTCAGAAGAAAGCAAACAAATTGTTGCCTTGGAAACGATGTTTTTTTTTTAATTAGGCTATTGCTATTCAACCTAAAAAGAGAGTTTTTTTCGCATCGTAGTTAATATCTCTCTCTAAAAACGAATCGCCTAATTTTATGTATCCACTTAACTTCCGAACGACTGCACCAAATTGGATAATTGTTTATGTATAAAACTAATGTTCAGCTTTGTATAAAAAATTATAATAGGTGGCACGCGAGCAGTTAGAAAACCGAATGTACCGAGAATGAATGTTAGGAATGTGAGAGGTGGGAGGGGGAGGGAGGAGGGTGTGGGGAAGGGGAGGAGGATAGGGTGGAAGTGTCGGGGGATTTAGAGGGGGGAGGGAAGGAGGGGAATGGGTGGGGGAAGTGGATAGCGGGAAGGGGGGGGTGGGGGAGTGGGGTGGGGAGAGGGAAGGTGGAAGGGAACTCAGGAGGGGGAAGGCAAATACGGGAGGGGGGAGGGGAACTCGGGAGGCGGGTTCGCGGGACGGGTGAAGGTGGGGGGGAGCTGTTTTAAAAATGAATGTGTCGGGAATGAATGTATGAAATGCAGGAGGGGGAGAGAACTCGGGAGGGGAATACGCGGTAGGGGGGAGGCGAATACGTGAGGAGGAGGGGAACTACGGAGGGGGGTTCGCGGGACGGGGGAAGGGGGGGGGAGTAGAGTGAGAAGAGGGAAGGTGGAGGAGGAGTGATAACGTGAGAGGCGAAGGAGACGCGGGGGAAATTGGGGAAGAATAAGGTGAACGGGACGAATGGGAAAGGACGTACAGGGAGAAACAATTTATTTATTAAATGGCATACCAGCTAGTATTATATAAAAAAAGTGTTCTATATATAAATCATCTTTTAATTAATAATTAAAAATATAATGCATAAAACTATGTACTTAGGAATGTGAGTGTAAAAAAAATAATCCAAATATAATTAGGTGATAAAGTTGATTTTATTATTTAATCAAAATTAAATTTAATGTTGGTTATGTGAAAGGCATGTACATAGATCTTTTATTTTGAATTGTGATTATTAGAATTAATCTTGGGGGAACATTCTAATAAATATTAAAAAAATAAGAATAAAACACAATCAACAAACTGAATCCACATTATTTACGAAATTTGTGCTGTGAAAACATAAAGTTTGTAGGCGCTGTTGTTTGATATTCTGCTGCATCTGACGAAAAGTTGCCAAGTTGTCAAGTTGAAAAGCAATCCCGAACAAGTGGGAAAAGCAAATCCTTACCGGCTGGAATTACTTTGTAATAATTTGAGTTGGTTCACAAACATTGCATACGCCATTGTAGATTGCAGAATTCTAGATGAACAATACTTTGTTGCATTATGTTTGAGTAGGGCTTTCGCTAGACCCATGTGTTGCACATGCAAAACTATAAATTGTCGCTCACATATTTCTAAACACACAATAATATTAAAATTGGCAAGACTTGTTGAATATTTTATTTTGTTGTGGATAAAACTGTTCGTCTATGGTGTGATAAATTTGCCTCGATAATATAATAGACGCTGCGAACTGCAAAGCTGTTTGATACCTACACTGCCTAAAGGAAGAGGAAGCACTACACAATTTCACAATTTGGGAGGCGGATTCATTGGATAACCAACACCTCTGATATAGATCACCCCAAGTGGTTCGCAACGTTTGGTGACTTAGCAGGGGTGACCGAGTCCGTAGGGTGAGGTTTGTCCAGGTTTTGAGGCGGACGGTCCAGATAGGGAGGGACTGGTTGAGTTTGAAACTAAATTTTGGGGAAAAAAATGATAAAATTTGCATTACTTAGAAGTTTCTGTAGCACAGTTAGTAGATGCTTTACTACCGGATAGAAGTTTCTGCAGCAAAGTTAGTAGATGCGTTACCGGATAGAAGTTTCTGTAGCACTGCTAATACCTAGAAGCGTTACTTCCGGATAGAATAATGTTTTTATTTTATTTATACGTTGTTTATTTGTAACGTTAAAAACCAAATGAATATTTTTTTGTGTTTTGTAGATTTTTTGTAAGTACTCGTTACAAGAAGTTACACACTATACCTACAGCTTGGCATAATATTGTATGTATGTATATATAAATATATATTTTTTTATATTTATTTATTTTCAAATATTACATGGTTATATACATTCTATAAAGATTTTTTTATTATAAATATACATTATTTATTACGTTTACACCCTTTTTAAGAGCAAAGCTCGTGACAAAAAGGCGGAGAAAACGAATATAGATAAAAAAAAATTTGTGAAATAACACAAATATTTTTATATATATAAAACAAAGAATAGATACATAATTAACAGTAAACAACAAAAAAAATCGTATATTTCATATAATATGTACATATATATATTTATATATATATCTATAAAACATATAATAGAAGGAATGTAACAGAATGAAGAGGAGGAGATAAAAAAAGAAAGGAGAAAGATAAGAAAGAAAAAAGATAACTGGTATTACAAATTGAGTTGAGAAATATAGTATTTATAAAGATGAAGTGATTGTAATAAGTTATTTATATAGAGCTTTTATTGATTTTTTTATTTTTTAAAAATTTATTTCCAATCTAAAATTAACTGGTAGTTTATTAAACCGTTTAACTCCTACAAATTTATAGTATTGTTGAGCTGTGGTGGTGTTTCAGCGCGGGACAGTCATAGTGCCGAGAATATTTTTTCTAATGCTGTTTTTGGAGTAACGCTTTCATTATTGAAGCAATCTTTGTGTATTTGTAAAATTGAGATTTTTTTATAAATAACATGAAGTGAAGGTACTTTAAAATCTTGAAATAGTTTGATGGTGGGGTAATCATTTGGCTTTTTTAAAATTATTTTTATAATTATTTTTTGAATGATTTCCAACGGTAAAAGAGAAGTTTTGAAAGCACCCCCCAACCAACAACTCCATATTGTAGCACTGATTGGATTAAGGAAAAGTAAATAGTTCTTAATATCGTAATATTTAAAATGCTTCGAATTTTAATGAAAATGTACATTACTTTTTTTAGTCGCTCAACTATTGTACTGATTTGCATCTTCCACTTTATGTTACTATCTATAGTTACCCGAGGTATTTAAAATTGGTTTTAACAGTGAGTACAGAGCAATCAGATTTACATAGATATGAATTTGAATTACAATTATATGAGTGGATACATAGTTTAGGTTCTCAGGGGTAGCATTTTTAGTCAGAGTGAATGGTATTATAAAAGTTTTATCAGTATTTAGAGATAGTAAATTTTGATCAAAACATTTTTTTATTAAATTTATATCTGATTCCACTATTCTCTCAGTTACATTCCATGTTAATCCCTCAGCTAAAATTGCTGTGTCATCAGCGTATGATATTAGTTTGGACTTAATGGTGGGTTTAAAAATATCATTCACATAAATGATAAAAAGAATTGGTCCCAATACCGTTCCCTGCGGGATTCCAAATTTACTGATTTGGGAATCAATTACTGAGAAAACCATTTAACTTGACAAATTGCTCTCTATGAAGTAGGTAATTTTCAATCCACGTTAAGGCATTATTGGTTACACCAATTTTCATTAGTTTAGAGGTAAGATTCGAATGTGATATACTGTCAAATGCTTTTCTTAAGTCAACAAATACTCCAATACATTTTTTTTATTACCTAAAGATTTATATATTTCAGATGTTAAGTCTACAATAGCATCTTGAGTGCTCAAATTTTCTCTAAAACCATATTGATGTGCATTCAATATATTATTTTCTTTTATAAATTTAAACATCTGTTTTTTTACAATTTTTTCAAATAATTTTGCAATATTTGAGGTAAGAGAAATTGGTCTATAATTATTACTAAGAATAGGGTCACCAGATTTAAAAATAGGAGTAATAATAGTTTTTTGTAATTTAATGGAAAGTTGCCATTTTCGAAACTTGTATTTATGATGTATTTGTATGCCAATGGTTTGCAAATTGAATCAGAATTTCTTTTGAGAATTTCTACCGAAATATTGTCATAACCGGGGGAAGAATTACATTTTAATTGATTAAATAGTATGTTTAATTTCATCAAAGTTAGTTTGTTGAAATTGTGTTAAGGTGTTACAAGGATTTGAAGGCGATGTACATAGTTCATTATTTTCGATGTTTTTAATTTTAAGTGCTAATTTTTCGCCAACTGATTTTTTCTTCACATTATTTTTTTTTCACAACCGAGTTTGACAGTTCGTTTTAAACAAAATATCAACTTCCAGAGGGAACATAACATAACTCGATTTTTTAAAACGTTTTTTGAATTTATATTTTAAATTTGGGATCTGTGGATTAGATTTTGATTTATTTTAATTTAACATTTTACAAATGGCTTTTTGATTAGTTAAATTTCGGAAATACAAAAAAAGCCCTTCTATGAAATTACCTTCCTTGCAAAGCGTTAAAATAAAAAAAAAGTTTTTACGTAAAATATGTCTATATTATGATGTAGAATAATTTCCTTTCCGAAATACCTACCACTAATTTCTGAACACATTTTGGGCGAAGTAAAAAAATATACACTTGAACCATTGTGCTTTTTAAACTTACATTCATTCTTCTATGGACCATTTTGGTATTGCCATTTGAAAACTTTTAAACGATCGCAGCGCCCTTCATTTTTGTTTACTATTAAATGTCAGACTCGAAAATATTACATACCTACACGGTGTCTAGAAGCTCGTAATACAAGCTGGAAACTGATGAATCTACACCAATAATAATTTTGGAGCCGGGTCTACGCTTCAACGCATTTTAAGACTTAAACAGCTGATATTAAATAACAAGCGACCGACTTTTTCTAATTTGGTCTAATAAATTCCATTGTCAGATTCGATTTACACGAACAAGAAAGGGCAAATCAAAACAAGTTCTGTCACAAAATCGACTCCAAATGAAATGTAGATTTACCAGTTTCTCGATTGAAATATGAAATATGTCCGGGCACTGTTTATAACTAAAAAATGTATATTTATGGACTTTGCTAAAAATAAAAATAAATAATAAGACAAGTTTGGCCCTGAGATTATTATTTGCAAGAAGAAAATCGTTTTTCTACAACATTCATCTTGGAACATTTGGAGCAGTGTACGCTCTTGTAAGTTAAAAAAAGTTCTGATAGGGTCTGTAGACCTTCGTCTGAAACCCTTGACCCTTCATAAATAAATCAGAAAAACTCGCTTCAAACAGATATAAAAAAATAGAAGCCGCCCTCTCTTTGTCAGAACAATATTTCATGCAGACGTAAAACGCTTTTTATTTTATTTATCAAAATTTGACAAGGCCACTCATGAAAGCAGATATAGGATAGAGTATAAATAGAGATGGTGCATACCATCGATATAAATACATGGTTAATAGTGCATACGGTATACTGAAGTGATTTAAAACCATCTAAAGATTCTACAGTAGGTATACAGAATTGGTCCGGTTCATGTAAATTCCTATAACCTTCTTACGCTTTATTTCATTTTTTTGGTTCGATCGTTACTTTACGAGATTAAAAAAGTTGCATGACTTTTTAGCTCTATTTTCACATTCTTGTTTTATAGAGTTTTGTGTATAAAGCTACTGAAAAATACTGGAGAAAATTATATTTTTGAACAAGATCCATAGCAACTCTTGAATAGAACAACAATAACAGTTGTTTTCGGTGACGATTTAAGGCAGAAACATACTTGCGTGTCGTGGCGTGACTTGGACTTGGATATTATTTATTGACAGAGTTCCTAAACAATGAGTTTACTGACTCTAGCATAATTACAATGGATTTTCTATGAAACTTTACGTTGAGGAATTTTTATTTTTGGGGGTGAGAAATGAAACTTAAAACTATACTGCGACTTGATGCAGGAATACTTAATTGCCTACTCCTTGCGGAGGATTACTTTAGGTCTTTTGTGTTTGGTAATTTCATTCTCGCTATATTGAGCGAGAGAGTTAATGGTCGGATTTTCATGTCCGGCTAGGCCGGCGTAGAATTTTTCCGATTGAGAAACGATTAGCTCCTTTATCAGAGGAATGTTTGTGTCTTTGTGGAGAGTGTTAACCCTGATCCACTTCGGCGCATTCAACGCTAATCGAATGGCTTTGTTTTGCAGGGTTTGTAATTTATTTAAGTGAGTGTCAGCTGCATGACCCCAAACGGGAGCAGCGTATGTGAAACCCGACCTGATGGTCGTCTTGTAGATGAGTAGTTTATTGTCTGCTGATAATTTACTATTTCTACCTAGCATAGGGTAGAGGGCTGCAATTGACTTATTTGCTGATTTTACTTTTTCATTGATGTGTTTGGCCCACGTTAATTTGGAATCTAGGGTAACTCCGAGGTATTTGATAGATTTTTCCCATGGGACCTGTTCCCCAAATAAAACAATGTTCGGAGTTTGTTTAGGTAGTCTTCGTGAAAAAACTGTAGCTGCACTTTTGGTGGGATTAATTGAAATTCTCCATTTTTTACAAAACTCTTCGAATAGAGTAGCTTGGAGCTGTACGCGGCGTGTAGCAGTGGTCGCGTCAGTAGAACTTGAGATAACGTTAGTATCGTCGGCGAACTGAGAAATGTTTACATTATGATTCATCGGTGGGGGAATATCGCTAGAATATACGTTGTATAGTTTAGGGGAGAGTGAACCGCCTTGGGGAACACCGGCTGCTAGAGCCCGTTCTGATGATAGAATTTCGTCTATTTTTACTCTGAAAGTACGATCGGTAAGGTAGCTATATATCATTTTAATAAATGAGATGGGAAAGCCCATTAGATGCATTTTATATAATAATCCATTATGCCATACTCTATCGAATGCTTGTCGTATGTCAAACGTAAGGATCACTGTATGTTTGTTTATGTTGAAGCCTTCAGTTATGATCTCTACTACGCGGAGAAGTTGATGAATTGATGAATGACCAGTTCGAAAGCCATGTTGGAAATCTGGCAAAATTTCATTTTCACGAATAAATGATTCTAATCGAACGAGAATAATTTTCTCAAGAACTTTGCCTAAGCAGGGAAGGAGACTAATTGGGCGATGGTTCGTGGTTAATAGGGGGTCTTTGCCCGGTTTTGGTATTAAGATTATATTTGCTTGTTTAAATGCTTTAGGAAAGCAACTGAGTCGAAGAGACGCATTGTAGATGGCAGTTAAGGCGCAGATGCCTTTTAACGGAAGGCATTTTAAAACTTTATTTGATATGCCATCTGGCCCGGCCGCTTTTTTATTCTTAAGAGAGTTAATAATTTTTTTAATTTCATTAGGTGTTGTGAATTTGATTGGCAAGTCAGATTCTGTATTTAAAATAGACGCTACTGTTGAATCCACCTTTGAAACGAAGGATGGGTCATCGTGGTCAGTTATTGGGGTGAATTGAGCTTCAAGGCTGTCTGCAAAGGCTTCTGCCTTGTCTGCAGTGGAGTTGTCGTGGCGTATCGTGACGCACCAGAAGCAGATCAGTTTCATACATTACGGCGATACGCCACGACCTACAAATATGTCTCTAACCATAATACACCGATGTGCTTCTGGCGCCCCACGACACGCAAGTATGTTTCTGCCTTTAGGAATATGTAGTTACAAAGAAATCTGTTGTGGAAAATCATATTATTTTAATTAGTGTTAATCTAGCGAAAGTGTCGCCTGCGATGGTGATACAAAAAAGAGCAATTATAAATTATCTTTTAATAGTGATAGTCTGAAATCTTGACAAATCGATTGCAATTTTGAAAATGTGTTAATAATGACATTTAAATTCAAAGCAAATCCGAGTTGTGACAAGATAGACCTTGACAGACCGAACATGACAGACACCCAACAGAAACTAGTATTTCACATTACTGGACATTACTGGTACACGTGAGTTAAACTAGACCCGGACGAACCTGATCGACTGTTATTCAAAAGTCGTTCGATATTCACACACCTCTGGTCAGTATTCCTCAGGCGCACAGAAAGTCACAGAACACTGCGACGTAGACAGGTGCGTGTCCATTGAAAAATGTTATTTTAGGAGTTCCGCCCTCTCTCGGATCAAATCTGACCCATGAGTACCTACTAAGTGTAACTTTCCCCCCCAAAAAAGGACAATACAAGTAACATTCTTTGCACAAACTGTATTTTTTTAAGGTGTGCTTTCATATTCAAATAATGTTTAAAAAAAATAAATTAATTGTCATTATTTTTCTTCTTCTATTTACGAAGAGAAATTAATTGATTTTATGTTTCGATATTGCTAATTTTAGTTTCGAGAAGTTATTTAAGATAAGATTTTATTACAAAAAAATATTTAATGAATGAGTCCATATCAATAATGTGCAATACAGCTGTGTTTTAATGTATAAATAATCTTATTATTGGATATTTTATCACTTGATGTAAAACATAATATTAAAATAAATTTAAAAAAAAGAAATGTTATCCAATACCTACAATGTTTACACTTCATAATTGAATTCGGGTCCAATTAGACCCATGCAAACCGTGTACGTAGCCGGAAATAAATGTGTACCAGTTAAGTGTTAATAAGTTTTTCGGGAATAAAAAATTAGCCAACTTATATTCAAGATCACGCTAACCCTATATTTAACTTGCATTTTCCAGTATTTTCCAATAACAACTCAAGACTAATCAAAATGCACGTCAGTGTTACCATTTTTTGACCAGCAAATACCTATTAAATATAAAGTACCTGGCGCATTTGGCCCCGGAACCATTTATTGGATAACCAACACCTCTGCTTTAGGTCGCCCCAGTGGTTTGCTACGTTTGGTGACTAAGCAGGGGTGCCCGGGTTCACGGGGTGAGGTTTATCCGGGTCTTAGGGAGGGATGGATTCGTAAGTCCGTCACCCTTGGACACACTGACCCCCAGATTTCTACCCTCTCCCCTAAAAAGACCCTAAAAAATGTGATAATCCCTGAGTGGAATTATTTTCCTCCTGTGAGGAGCTAATGTAAAATAAATCATCTCATGGTAAAGGTTAAGATGATTTGCAGTTAAACACTCCAGGCGGCCAGACGGAAGCATTTGGGGATTGGGCTCATGTGCGGTATTCATACTCAATTAAATTGATTCGCATTTTCCGTTATTTTCCAATGGAATACTCTTAGAAGCGTGGTTTATACTAATTTGAAAGAAAACTGATGTCGCGAGACAATTCAACTACAGACAGGTCAATAAAATTGATTATCTGTCCAAAAAAGAACTTCGCTACTCGATAAAGCTTTATCAATTTCACCCGGAAAATGAGAAAATTGATATAACTTCGAGTACAGCAGATATGCCCGTTCTATCGGCTTATCTCTTCAATGTTATAATAAATAAAAGTTCAAAACCAAAGATATTGAAATATAAGAGATATGCTATGATGGCCGCCCGATTGCCGATAGCACATCTTTTATATTTAAATATCTTTGGTATATTTCTGGTAAGCGTAATAAGTGTCCAAAGATTTCGAACGTTTTCACGGAAACCCGATTAAAGACAATTCTGATTGTGGCCACTTGAAATATTGCCGACACAGTAGATTTATGAACAATATCGTGATTTATTTTTGGGATATTACGACATGTTGCACTACCTCCTTCTTTAGCTAACGTTTCGGACATTACACTCTGCCCTGAAGATGGACACTGTAATGCTGTCCGAAATATTTTGGTTAAAATCGGAGGTAGCGCAACATGGCGTAATAACCCAAAAATAAATCACTTTAATAATTTTGGCCGAGAAGATCTCAAATATATCCAAATTTATTAACATTTCAAACTCGTTCATATAATTTTTGATTTTGAGATGCATCTTATATATTCTACCTACATTTTGTTAACTCTTATATTTTATGTTAACCTTCTGTATTTTGTTAACTCTAATACTTTACCCATCTACTTACTGTTTCACCTATCTACTTAGATCAGAAACATTCGAATGAAAAAATAGTATATATTGAATTATTTGGCGGATAAGCCGCCATAGCTCAGTGGACAGAGCTACTGACCGGCAATCAGAGGGACACGGGTTCAATTCCCGTTGGCGGCCAGTATCTTTTCTCGGAAGATTTTTTCAATGTAGATGAGTGTTTCAGGCTGATAATTTTTGATTATAATATTGATGTGGAACGATTTACCGGCCTCTGTGTTTCCTCCCTCCTACAACATGGGTCTCTTTAAGACCCATGTTCACTCCTTCCTTTCCTCAAAAAGACCCTCCACACAGCATCCTCAAAGATGACATAGGCCCTGAGGGAAATTATTTTCCTCAGAGCCTCCTGTGTGGAGTTAATGTAAAAAAATAAATTGTTATCTACTTACAGTTACCTATCTACTTACACTTACCTATATACTTACAGTTACCTATCTACTTACAATTACCTATCTGCTTACAGTTACCTATCTACTTACAGTTACCTATCAATATTTTGTTAACTCTTAAACTTTATGTTACCTATATTTTGTTATCGATTTATTTTTATTGTGATTTTTCATAAATAAGATGATAGTAAAAGCCCTTTGAGCTTTAAAAAAAATAAGTGATCAAACTTAAATTCAAAATAAGTTCACAACATTTATTTTTGTGACATAGTCTTCGTAAACATGTGCATACCTTTACTCACATGGAAATTAATAATTCATCTGTAGGTAGGTAGGTACGTACTTACAAAAATAGGCATTCAATTTTGATGCACGAATAGGACATAAAAAATAAAAATATTCCGAAATATTTACGACTTAACGATTTCAACTAACAGACGTAATTCCCAACATTTAAATGTTCTGAAACAATAATAGGAATTATCTGTGAATGTTTATTATTTTTTCCTGGGTCGCAATTCAATTTCCGTAAAAAATGAATAAGGCTCGAATGACGTACAAATAGACAGGAACATAAGAGTCCACAAATAGACAGGGGTGAATGAAAAAAAAAGTTTAATAAGAATCATATTTGGGTAACGTTTTAAAAACAAGTACCGTTTTTACAAAATCTGGCGCCATGTGCAGTAAGTACCGATAACGCCCCCGAATCATTTTATTTTATTTATTCAGATTTAAAAAAATTACCCCCTTAAAAAATTGTCCACCTGTGTTTTGATCCGTAATAGACTTTTCAAAAATCCTAACTTTCTGGTTGATAATTATAATTGAATCGAAATAACTTCACTCAGGGCAAAAACTAAAACTAAATCAACGGACTAATACAGCAATTTAAAACGTAAATTTAAAAGAAAATTGGAAGAGATAAAATAATATTAATTTTTTTTTTGTGTTTGTGTATTTGTTTACGGTAGAAATGACACGGGGTGAGGGATATGATGTGTAAAAAATGCCTATAACTACTTAACTTCTCTTCAAATACCCAAAAAAATTCAGAACTGATTTACAAATAAAATTAAAATATCTTATTTTGCACCGATTTGCATACAGATCGTTTTAAAAGTTTGTAATGCACAAGATGGCTGTCAGGTGTTTCCCTCCACCATGGATATGGCTTCGATGTCATTCATACAATATTTCACTCTGTCCTTTAGATTCACGTTCTGAGCGCCACTCATTTACTGAAGGTGAGCGTCCATCTGTCCGCGCCGGCCGCAACGCATGCACGGCACGCAACGGATTTTTCTATATCTTTATATGAATTAGTACATCACTGCGTCCACTATCGGCAAATTTGATACCGGTGGTCGGTGCGAGCAACGGATTTTTCTATGTAAAGATATAGAAAAATCCGTTGCGTGCCGTGCGTGCGTTGCGACCGGCGCGGACAGATGGACGTTCACCTTTAAACAACATAAATAAATTTTTTATCATGTATGAATATTATTAAAAAAAAATGAAAACGCTCGGTTTCAAAATAAGAATTCCCAAAGACTTTTGTATTATATCTACTTTAAAAAAATGAAAATTTCATTAGTACGGAGCAAAGATATATACAGGGCCGGATTAACCATGTCGGGGCCCCTAGGCAATGCACGTCTCGGGGCCCCTTTACCAATGGTGGACTAACGGGGGGGGGGGGGAGGCCCGAACGGCCGAGAATTACGATTATCTTGCGATCGTACCCTTGCAACTGTTCAGGGCGGTTCCGATGAGTAAGATTAATTATTCTCCATACCAGCATTTTAACATATATACATAGCTCAATATCGATATTATTTCATTCACAATATTTGCTTTGATAAATACCTAAATTCAAAAATGCTCAAACTCGTGATGATAAAACTAATCAAATTATGTACTTTTTCTAATTATTTTTTGATCATACGTATTTATAATTTTTCAATAATGTCTAAGCAAAATAAAAATGTTTTTTTTTTAAATATATGCGCGGATCTTTTTTTAAATGATTTTATTTAAACTAAAATTAAAATTCTGAAACATATCTTTCCCAGATAATTTATTGATTTATTTTACTGCATTTGAAAATTTTCGTTGTTCATAAAAAAAATAGAAGGGGGCCCATTATATAAAAAAATCCCTAAGTGGTGCCATACCGATTGGATTTACTAACAGTTTAAGATTTAGTACATGCAAATCGGACGTATAGTTTTTCTAATGTGTTGTCAACCGTGTTGAAAATAGCAGTTTCGAGAAAAACGCGTTCAAAGTTTTGCTGAACGTTAATTCAACATACAAACTGTTTAAAATGGTTTCATATAAAATGCTGTAGGTATCTCCGTCAATTTTACGAATTTCCTTAAAACATTTAGTGAGAACATTATTAACAAATTCATCTTCAGAAAATTAATTTTTAAAAATGACAATTTCAAAGCCTTGTTTAGGATTTGATCAAAGGAACATGGAGGCGTTTGGAGGCCCCCCAGAGTCAAAGGCCTGTGTTAACTGAAGAAAAAGCTTATAAAATTACATCAACTTCTTGGGGGCAGCGGTTCATCCAGCTTTTCCACCCCGGGCCTCTGACGGGCTTAGTCCGCCACTGCACTTTACCCTTTTCTAACTTCCAAACTTTTTTTTTTCTACCACAACGTAATTTTATCCATAATTAATCTGTTTTTTACTACATTTCGAAGGTATGCCTTCACCCCATTCAATAAAAAAATGAAACGAATACAATAGTACAATGAGTGGTCTTATCACTAAAATGATCTCTTCCAGACAACCTTGGAATGAAGAGAAACAAAGAATTTTAGCAAGCAGATAGGTAGTGCACGCTAAAGCTTGTACAACATTTATATTTTAAACATTCGAAATAAAAGCAAAAAAAAAACAAAACAAATGCCAATATAAACCACACACAGCACCTATAATCATATCCCCATTGATACGAAGGAAAGTAAAGTAAAATACAACTATGTTTAAATATTTGTTTTAATTTTTTACTTTTTATTTATTATTTGTGAATGATGTGAACAGTTATAGCGCACTTGAAGTGAAATGACACAAAACTGCGCTATACAAATATTACGTTATTATTATTATTGTGTTATAACCTAATTATTATGTTTGTTGTTTTCTTTAATGCATGTAATGTTATTAACCGATAAATGTTCGTAATAAAAAAATTTAATATTTAAAACATCTTGAAAGCTGACTTTTTCCAAAAGTGTGCCGGAGTTTCACACTAATTTTGAGTCGAACCGTTGACGCAAGTTATTTTTTCTTAGGGCGCGGGGCCCCCAGCCGATGCGGGGCCCCTAGGCAGTTGCCTACTCTGCCTTAGGGATAATCCGGTACTGGATATATACACATAGATGAGACATTTAGCGAATAAATTGGTTCAACGGAATCGTAGGTTGCTACCTCCATTTCATATTAGTAGCTCTACAACCGTCGAGCGTCGCTGGCGTGTGACGTATCAAAGTAGGATGGAAAAGGATGAAACCATGGGCTTGAGTAAAAGGAAAGGACGGTCTGACGGCCGAGCCTTTCGACGCGGTGGCTTCAGTTAGAATTCTTAGAATTCCTTTCCGACTGCACTATTCAAACAAACAACACGTGGTTTAACGGCATAACGGTATTTCACAGGCATATTAAAACCGCGGCCTGCATTCTCGTGCGGGCCCCTCCATTTCTCTATTTCACGCATTTAGTGAGTCAAAAACACTGATGTGATGTCTAGGGAGAAAAATATTTTTTAGGGAAAAGGGAAATCAGCACAAAATTTAGGGAAATTCTGGGAAAAAAAATTACATATGACAATATTACTGGTATTGCTAGTCGTATTTTTTTTTTGAATTCCCATGAATCTTAAATATTGTCGAATATCATGTACCTAAAAAGATGAAGGGGACTTCTAAAAAAAAATAACAATTTAGGTTTCAAGTTACGTTTTTATCTATGTTTAGTACAAGAAATTTTCTTCAGTTTCAACTTTAAACCCCCCCCCCCCCGCCCCCCCGACGCGGGTTTTGATTTTGCCAAGGTAGTACCCCCGAAATCTAGGGAGATTTCACCTCAAAATCTAGGGAAATAATTTTTTTGGGCATCACATCCCTGGTCAAAAACCATTGTATCCGGTTGACGTGTGACATACCAAAATGCCTCTGTATTGTGTTCTACGTTACTAACAATGCCAAGACCTTTCGACGCGGTGCACCGCAATGTCTCCAGTTAGTACTGAACAAACCAATCCATTAAATTAGTGTTGGCACATTGATATTTGCTCTAAGTTTTTGTTTCGTATATCGTATATTATCGTGAATAATAATATAATTGATGAAATTTGATGTCGTTGTATGCGGCCCTCTACTTGAAAAGTCTGTAAACCCTTGCTTTGCAATCGGTTTCGTGGCCTTCGGACCACATGTTTTAGTTCGGTAAAAGAAGGAAATTGCCGAATTACCCCTCCCGTAAACCTCCGCCAGCCTAATACGAACACGAATTTCGAAAATATTTGTAAGGCGCAGCGCCTCTATGTGTATATCTCTTTGGTACGGAGCCAATTTGAGTATAACTCATCTATTTGGTCACCGCATCAAAACCTGTGAATCATGAATTTCTCAGATCCTATTGAAAAAACATAGCACAAATTTTTAAGACATATAAATTAAAACTGAACTTAAAACTAAACTAAACTTTATGCTCCTGTTGAAAATATAAACCATAACTGTATAATGTAAAATTAATATAGCTCTTTTTGCTCTGGGCTTTGCATCGTACAGAACTCTGCCTGTTATGGACAATGCGAGGGTATTAAACGTTGGCTAAAGAAGGAGAAAGAGCAACACGGCATATCACCCCAAAAAGCAGCCGTCCTACATTAACAAAGTAACGTGCAAAAGTCCAATATAATAGAGGTTCATAAATAAATATCTCTCTCTGGTTTCAATCCTGGGATTGGTTTGCAGCAATTTCCTCTAATTTTTTCTTTCCTGTCTTGTGCGGCTCTTTTGAATTCTGCATATGATGAGCAGCGCACGTCCACCAGCAGGTCGTCCAGGGACTCTCGGCGCTGGCGTCCCCTAGAGTTTATCCCCTCGGTCATACCCTCCATTATGGCATGCAAGAGGCCTTCTTGTCGTATAACATGGTGCCTATCCGAAAGAGATAAATAAAAATAGCAATAGCAAAATTGTGCAACCCTGCTTCCGCGCCTACGGTGCGGAGGTGGAGAGGGGCGCTTTATTTGGACGGTTAAATTTCAAACACATTTTTGAAATACGACCGGCGAACTAAGTGGACTGCATACGAAACTAATAAACTGGCATGCGTTTTGAACACGTACAATAAATACAGGCGTTTTGTAACCATTCGGCAGTCGGCATTGCGAGCTGCAGTGTGAATAAATGTCGCGCAAAAGTGTAGCCATATTTTAAATGTAGCAAATTTATTTTACGATTTACCAACAGAGGGCGATTCGTATAAATCTACTACATTATTTATGTAGCCTTTGTTATTATTTAACAATTTAATTTACGCGATGTTTTGGGCAGGAAATCGGAACGATCAGAGTTGATTGGTGATTTGAGTCTCAGAAAATGAGTATGTTGACGATGAAACTAGAGCATTTTTATTTGGAGTTTTTGAGACTCACTCTTGTGGCTGTAGATATATATTTATGTACATGCTGTAGATAAAGCAGTTTTTTTTATTTTTTTTTATTTATTATTTGTTTGTTTTTACAATAATTATACATTTTTTTTTACATATTAAACAGATTTGTAATATTAATGTAATAAAAGCCTTTCCTCACCATAAAGAGACAAGGCTCTTGTGTTTGGTGAGTGAATTCATACTCAATTATGTTATCAATGTTATCTATTCTTTTTTTATTGGTAAACTAATGTTTAAGACAAGATTTTTATGCATAGCACAAAGGGTAACAATTATTATAAGCAATAATTATTAGCCTGAAACACTCATCAACATTGAAAAAATCTCCCGAGAAAAGATAAATGCCGCCGACGGGACTTGAACCCGCGTCCTTCTGATATCCGGTCAACTACTCTACCAACTAAGCTACGTCGGCTTATCTCCCACCCACCAAATAATTCAATATATACTAGTGTTTCATTCAACAATTACTGATTATTACATTTTTCCACCTGAAAACAACCAACTTTATATTTTGTGAGAAATGCATTATAAGTGCTAACTCTCCCACTAGATGGCGTCGAGACAAATTATGTATACATTTTTTTAGTGGAATACTTTAACTTGTCAAATATGATATGAACTTTTAACCCTAACCTCAAAGTTTCTATAAGTTCTACCTATATAAAACGAACTACAATCATTACAATTGAGTTTGTAAACCCCTGATTTTTTTGTTTTAATTTCGCTATCATTATTGTTGAGTATATATTTCTTCAATTTGTTATTTGTGTAAAACGCTAGTTGAATAGTACCGGGAATATTTTTACTAATAATTTTTGACGTATCGTTGTCGACAAATAAAATTCTACGCCAATGTTTATTGTTATCTTTAGAAATAGGGTAAATATATAATTTGAAAAAATTCTGTTTAATTTTTTTATTTAGTATTTCATCTATAAAATTAGTAGAATAGCCATTATTAATTGCTATTTGTTTTATGAGATTTAATTCAAAATTATAGTTAAGAGCTGACAAAGGAATCGTAATTAATCTATTAATCATAGAGTGGAAAGCCGCTAGTTTTTGAGAAAAGGGATGATTTGAAGAATTATGTATAACAATATCAGTATACGTAACTTCACGGAAAATATTGAACTCTATTTTAGTACCTGTTAATGTTAAATTTAAATCTAAGAAATTTAAACTCTTATCTTTACCAATTTCCAGTGTGAATTTAATGTTTTTTTGTAATTTATTTAAAAAATTAAGAACATGTTTAATTGTCTTTATGAACCTAACCAATTGAGTTTGAATTCACTCAACTGTAGTGCAACTATTAACAATAGATATAGTAAGAGAAACTTGAGATGTGTCGATTAACAGATTTAAATGAAGTGAAATAGTAATGTAACTCTTACAGTTGTTTCAGGTAATTTTTTAATTTAGTTTGGAATTTACTTTTATTTTCAATAATTTTTACTTCTAATGGGAGTTTGCTGAAATAATTTATACCATGATACAGATAGGAATTTTGGATGTGCTTGGTATTAAATTTTGGGATTTTAATATTGTTTTGATATCTTGCTGAGATATTGAAATGTAATTTTTTTAGCTGTATTTCTTTGAAAGTTTGTAGAATTGAATATTTTTTATATAAATTGTCTATTTTAGTTACTTTGAATATTGAAAAGATTTTTTCGGTAGAAAATATAGATGGTTGTTTTCAATATAATCTTAATTATTAATCTTTGAACTATTTTGAGAGGATTTAAAATAACATCATATGTTCCTCCCCATCCTATAATACCGTATTGTAATATAGATTGAACAATTGCATAGTACACTCTTTTTAGGTTTTCCAGTCTAAGAATATTTCTGAGTCTTATAAATATTTACATACATTTCCTAATTCTTTTGACAAGTTCACAAATATGTGTTTTCCATTTAAAATGTTGCTCTATATATACACCAAGATATTTAATTTTGGAAGTTGAATTAAGTGTAGAACATTCTGGAGTGCAATTAGTTCCACTACATTTACTCTGATGTATTAGAATTTTTATTTCTGGTTTAGATTTAAATTTATTGATAGAGAATGGGATAAAGTTTGTTTTTTCGGTATTTAAAGAGAGGAGATTTTTATCGAACCAATTTTTCAGTGTATTGATGTCAATATTCGCTAGGTTGTTCACAGTATTCCAATCAGCACCTTCAATTATTATGACAGTGTCATCAGCATAAGATATTATTTTTCCGTTTATTCTTTTTGTGAATATATCATTTACATAGATGATAAACAGTAACGGCCCCAGGACTGTACCTTGAGGTATACCAAAATTACTTGTACCTTGTTGGCTAAGCACATTGTTGATTTTTACGACTTGAGGGCGTTTGAAAAGGTAGCTTTTTATCCATTCTAGAGCTGTACCGTTTAATCCAATGTTTCTTAATTTAGTTACGAGTTTGTCATGTGATATGCTGTAAAACGCTTTTTTGAGATCTATGAAAATTCCAATACATTTGAAAGATTTATCTAATGAATTGAGAACAAGGCTAGTTAATTTTGCAATTGCATCCTGTGTGCTTCTTACCTTCCATAAATCCAAACTGATTTTCATCAATTATTTTATTACATTTTATAAACTGGTTCATTCTTTTTTTTACTATCTTTTCAAAATTTTTTGCTATATTTGAGATTACTGATATTGGTCGGTAGTTGCTTACTTCTTCTGGATTACCAGATTTAAATATTGGAGTAATGATAGTTTGTTTGTAAATAGATGGGAACACACCGCTTTGGAAACTTAAATTTACTATATGCATTAATGGTTTAGAAATTTGATTTTTAATATTTTTTAAAATATTAACCGTAACTCCATCAAATCCCGGTGCAGAACCTCCTTTCATATCGTTTATGATAGATACTATTGCATCCTCTGTTGTGACTTGAAATGTTGCTATTTTATTTTCTGTATCAATATTGCAATCTGAAATTGGGTTGGTATTTATGTGATTTGCAAGATTTTTTCCTATGTTTGCAAAGAATGTGTTAAATATATTTGCAGCTTTTGACGGGTTTTCTTTACAGCATATTTTCGAGTTATCGTGAGTAATAGCATTGATTTCATTATTCTTGCATTTTTTCTTATCAATTATTTCATTTATAACCGTCCACACTCTTTTACTATCATTTTCCGCCTGATCAATCTTTTGTTTATAATAACTTTCTTTTCTGTGTTTTATAATATATGAAAGTTTGTTTTTATATGCCTTAAAACTGTTTAGTAAATTTTTATTATTTGGTTGTTGGGTAGTTAACTTGTAAAGGGCTTGTTTATGTCGTACAGATATTATAAGACCATGGGTAATCCACGGTTTTATAGGCTTGTACTTAGATTGTTTGGATTTGGAAATATTAATATTTTTTGTCGAATCGTTTATGTATGTAGATATTTTTTCTTCAAACAAATTGCAGCAAATATTGACATCATTTCATTGTAGTAGTTTATTCCAGTTTTCTGATTCAAATTTATGTAGTAACGTATCCATATTAAGTATTTTTTTGAGGCATTAATTTGGTTAGGTAATGGAGAAGATGGATTACTGCATTTATAATTAAATATACATGAATAATGATCAGTGATAGTCATATGTATGACAGCTGAGGTTATATTTTTAATGCAAGGGATATTTGTAAATATATGATCTAGACACGAAGGCCGTTGACCTCGGAAGTTTCTTGTATAATGATTTATGCATGAGATGTAGTTTAGTTCGGCCAACATATTAAGGTAATCATCTTTATTCTTACTAGAGGAATCGTTTGCAATATTTAAATTCACATCTCCCACAAGAATATTATTTTTATTTCTAAAATTTAGTAAAATGTTTTTTAATCCATCTATAAATTGTGGTAGTATCGATTTATGTGTACGATAAATAGCAATAATATTATAATATTTATTTACATCTTTAATTTCAATATTTAAAATGTTAACATTACTAACATTAATTATCTCTCTAATATTGATAATATTATATTGGTTTGAAATGAATATTCCAATACCAGAGTTTTTGTTAATTTTTGTTATTGTTGTATGATATGAGTAACCAGGAATAGAGTAGTTCAATTCGCCTGCAGAAAGTGTTTCAGACAACACAATCAGGCCCGGGAAAAAATTTAAATATTTTAATGATATTATTAATTCTTCTAGGTTTTTTTCTATGCTTCTGATATTTATATGAAATAGGGTAAATCCTTTTTCAGTACAAATTAAATTGAAATCTCTTAAGGAGTGACATAATTTTTCTTCTATACACATTTTTTTATCTAGTGCGTTACATAAAAAATCATTCATTTTTATTTATTTTTTTTAGAATTTGAGTAAATAAAAAATTCCAAAATTTATTCATAGTCAATGCGCTCTCTAGCAATTTGAAGCATTTTTTGACGGTATAGACATTTTATGCTATCGACTCTATGTTCGGTGGAATAATTTGTATCAAACCTTTTATTTTGGATACAGCAATTGTTGCATATTGGCATTTTTTCTTTATTTTCACATTTTGAAAGTGTGTGCTCCTTAGTGCAATGTGGGCAAATGGGGGGCTGCGTCCTGGCGAGACATCTTTGTGCTGTGTGACCGAATTTGAGGCAATGGTAACATTGGGTGATCGGATTGCAGTCCTCTACGTACACTCTTTGGAATTTGTTTTTTTTTATTTTTATCAATAAGTATTTTTCTTAATTTACCGGTTGTTTCAATAATGTAGTTGGTGGTGTCATTTTCTTTTCCTTCATTGTACTTGTTTTTTAATTCCTTGATGAGTTTAATGTTATTTTTGTCGTCTATGGTTAATCCTTCATTTTGTTGAACAATCCCATCTATAATTTCCTCTTCAGACAATTGGCATTGTAGCCTTTTCAACATTAAGAACGGTTTCTTTTTTTTTTATTTCTTCGGCTGATATTTCTTTTCCAATTACCTTATTTATTTCTTCAGTTAATTTTTCTGCTTCTTCTTTTTTTGGCATGAAATCAGTAATTTCTGTTATCCGATCTTTTTTACTCCATTAACTCCGACTTTTATTTTTGATAAATTAATGTTTTTTTGAATTTTTATTTTTATATCCTCGGCCTTCAAGGTGTTTTTTGAGGTGACTAATATAGCATATTTCTGTTCTGTGTTGTATGATGTATTTACAAAGTTTTTATTGTCACCTGACATTTCCGTGACATTTGCATAGGATTTTTTGTTATTAGGATGAAATTCTTCAAGTTTCTGTGTGTAGTGATGGTTATTTTTAATATTAATTTCTTGTAAATCTATAATCTTCTTTTGTAGACTAATTAGTTCGTGTTGAATTTTTTCTTCCAGTGTTGTAATATTTTGTTCTAGTGATGATTTTATTTTTGAGCCTTCACTGAAGTTATTTTTATTTATTAACTCTTTGATGTTTCTAAATATTACTTCTGTTTCCATATTGGTTGGAATGGATCGCCCAGATGGGCGGGTTATTAATGTATGTAATAGTAAACTATATTTATTGTTTTACTTGTCACAAAAATTTCGCGACTGTGCTCATCCGATGCGGAGCATGTAATGTAGTTACAATGTAAGAAGTTAACATCGCTTAATAAATACATATCTGATAAGTAAGTTAGTGTTGGAGTGGGATAGTATAAAGATAAGGTATGGTAATGGGCGCGCAATAGAAAAAGGCTAAGAAAAAAAAAGAACTCTAATAGAGTTGACCCAAATAGAACACACCTTAATTTTAATAATGTGTATTGGCACATATGTATATACTCCCGTCATATCTCTGCGATACATAATGGAGTATTTCTTTATTGTTTATTTTATTGCTTAAAGAAATTAAGCAAAAAATTACGATGATTATAGCGTTTTTATTTTATTTTTATGTTGACGAATAAATTTTCTATAGCGAGTTAAAGTCTTCAATTTTTGAATTGTCGCTAAACAGATATTTTGGGGCGTGGCTATCGTGTGACGCTCACTGACCGTCTTTATTTATGCTGGTTCAGCTGTGCGTAGCTTGTGACGTCACAAACCCATTTGCCAACTACGGGTCATTTTGATTTTGTCAGTTTTAGAGCATTTTTAAAATCAATAATATTGAATGAAAACATTAACAACAAACTTTCTTAGTAGGAGATTAAAACCAGAAAAATGATCTTTAAATATTCCGTGCATTTTCAACAGAATCCCTCGTTTGTGGAAATATCCCAGTGAGAAACAACCCATTGTTTTGTTAACGCCCAATTTGTTTTTAGTGAAAAAGAGAAAATAAGTGTATAAATACGTTGTTCGAATTTGAAATTTTTTTAACGGTTATTTGAAAAGTTTTCCTGTGCGCTGTTTTGATATTTTTCCATTGAAATGAAATTTTTAATTTAATATTTTATGTCAATCATGAAAAAAGGTAAAAAACTAAATATTTTACACTGCAGACTGTTGTTGTACTATATCTTTCTAACCCCATGACTTTAGATTTACTTAAATTCAATTAGCTGATTTTTTTTTCCAAATATGAAATTTATCCCAAAAAGAGTGCGTTGTGTAGATCATTCTTCCACACTATCAAAAATCAGCACCGTACCATCAGCACACAATAGTCAACATACTTTCAGATTACTCAATTTCACGCCCAATCCCACCTTTTTCAATTCTTTCACATTAATGAATTATCCATGCATTTTTTAAAAATTAGTTCCACCCAGTAGGCCCCGAGGAAAATAATTTTCCTCATGTCATCTTAGGAGATGCTGTGTGGAGGGTCTTTTCAATGAAAGGAAGTAGAGGTAGTTTTGCGAAAGAAAAAGATATGAGGGATGGGTAGGAATCTGAGGTCAGTGTGTTCAGCAATGACGGACTTATGAATTCCTCCGCCTCTTCTTTTGTCGCCGTAAATGTTAGCGCCCTCCTCTAAAATTCGTAATTTCGTATCAATCCATGTTCTTCTTTTCGAGCCCGGTTACGGAGCCTTAAGGAACCAGCAATTACAGCAAGAGTTCTCTGGTTCCTCTTCAATTCACTTACTCAAAGCCATTCTTAAAGATTCCAGTTCAAAAAATATATTTAGAAAAATATAGTACAAGTATGACGATTGAGCACTTGATAAGAAATTTATTAGATAATCCGAGTCAAAAATACAAATTTTTGTTGTTCTCGCGTCAAGCGTCCATTGGCGCAAAAATCTCGGAATACCTTAAAATCGTGATAAAATTTTACAACCAATTTCGAGGATGTAAAGTTCAATATGGCCGGCGAAGATCGGCGGCTTTTAGCCCGTCGTGTCCGAACCGTGCCACGCCGGGCCGGGCTTTTAGTGCGGCGATAAAACCCGCCGGGCGCTAACTGCATTAGGCCCCGCTGTCCAACTGTCCATGTTCAGGGTTCGCTTCGACATGCTAAATATCACCGAACAGATAATACCTAGAACTCGTCATCAATACCGTTCGATAGAAAACTGATATAGTCACTTTACATAAGAATCGTTGAGTTCCATACCCTCCCCTGAGAAAAGCAAGAAAAACGTGTTGGCTGATGAGTTTTCATGATTGCAGTTATTTATTTTATTTTTTCATGCATTAGCATGATTTTGAAATAACCTGATTCAATCATTATTTTCTGTTTAAATGTTTAATTTATATTTTAAAAACGTGTTTTAATTTTCATTAGGGAGGATTGCGTGGAAAGAAACTGGTGACCATTTTTAATTTGTTGAAATGCTGACTTTTGATTGGCTGTCTCAATTACCGAGTATTTTAAAACTCGTGTCGATATTTAAAGACGATTCCTGGTCAGAAAAAAAAAATCATTAGGCGGGGACATTGGAACTCGATGATTATTAAAATGTTACTGAAAAGAAATCATAAAATTCTCTTTCATAGATGGCACGAGTTTAATTATTTTATAGACGAACGCTTTTTAGAAGTTATGCATTGAAGTATTACAGTGGATAAATTGTTTGCGCCCTTATATGAATATAAATACGAACCCAATACGCAATACGCCACATGCAATACGAATACGAATAAATAGTTTTGAGAACATAAACACTCAAATCTTTCAAGAAAGGTTAACAAATACAATATTGTATCGATGATTCAATCCAATGCTGTATTTGCTAGCCTTTCTGAATGATTTAAGTTTTTTTTAGATGAACAAAAACTATTTATTCATATTAATATTGCGCGTGTACGGGCGCAAACAATTAATTATTCATCTTATGGTTAAACGTCACGTACGTTATAATCTACGCATTCACAGATGGCGCCAATCAAATTATTTTAGGTTTTTAATACCTTTTGCATGTTACGCTTTAAAATATTAAGGTAAATTAATTGTTCGCGATCGTACATATTTAATTAAAACATAAATAAATAGTTTTGTCCATAAACCAACCCAATTCTTTCAAGAAAGGCTGATAAATACAATATTGGATTGAGTCACCGATACAAAATTGAATTCTTCAGCCTTTCTTGGAAGATTTTTGTTTGTTAATGGACAAAACTATTTATTTATCTTCTTATTAAATTTGTACGGGCGCGAACAATTAATTTACCTTAATATTTTAAAGCGCAACGTGCAAAAAGCGATAAAAACCGAAAATAATTTGATTGGCGCCATCTGCGAATGCGTAGATTATAACGTATGTGACGTTTAAAAGCTTTTAAACTTCTAAAAAGCGTTTTAACCTAATATAATTAAACTCGCGCCATCTATGAAAGAGTAGATTATGAATTCTTTTAAGTATTACCTTAACGTCTTATTTATTTTTATGACCTTTTAAATTCTAGGGTAACTTGAAATGGGGTGACTTTGGGTGATTTCGTCAATTTTCAGCTTTGAAACTAAATAACAATTCTATAAAATCATTGGATTAAAAAAAAATTATGTCGTATTTGGTACTTGTTATGTGCACTTGCATAAACTTTATTTATTTTTTATTTACGTTAGTCGGGATTTGAATCCGCCATCTCTGGAGTTGTGGGAGAAGACTTTAAACCACGGAGACTGAATATAATCTATGCTTATTAGAATGCAAGCTGATGTCGCCAAATACCTCTCGACTCCTAGGCACCGGGAAACCAATGGAATTGAATATAATATAGTTTGTTCAAGAAAGGCTTTCGATACTTATTATGAAAAGGTTTGACAAATTTCACCCAAAGTGAGGAAAATTGAGTTTACTTTAAAGAAAGACACGCCCACAACGTATTTCTATTGGTTTAGCTCTTCGGTGCAAAATATTTTATCGGAGGTGTCAAGACGTATTTGAAATAGGAACGTAAAAGGCGGCTTTAGGCGTGAAAATAAAAAAAAAAATATAATAAAGGAAAAAGGATATTTTTTGATGTAGTTTTAAAGGGAGAGTGGATTGGTTTTTTGTTGTTAGATCTTTTTAGGTACCTGCCTATCTACGCAATATTTATAATATTATAATAATTCTTGGGTATTTTTTTTTCTAGATGGGACAAGGACGCTGTTTTGAATTAAATACAATAATTAAATATTGTATTTGTACTGAAAGTATGAATCTAATCCTCTTTTACATGAAAACATTTGCACTACTACTAAATAATTATATTATATAATTTATAAATCTTCGCTAAATAAAATAATGCATAGATGAAATAATAGTTATTTTTAGGTACCTGCCAACCTACGCAATATTTACGGTTTTATAATAAAGCGTGGGTAATTTTTTTGGAGATGTGATGAGGAGGCTGTTCTGAATATTATATACAATAATTAATTACAGTATTTGTACTTTTCATGTGAACGCGACGTTCATTATGTGAACATAATAAAGGTATTTATCCACAATATCGGTAATAGAAAATGTTGGCGCCCTTTAATGTTTTTTGGTTTACATTTATGATTGAGCTGAAATAACTGCTTATTCAATTACCCAATTCCTACCTACCTACCTTCAATTCCTTGTTCCTATCTATTATCCACCCAACGCCGAGACGAAATAAAATAGCTTCGTTCTTTTTGCTGTGTTTTGTTTCTTGTGAAAAAACGCTACCCGTTACGACGCGTCGCGACGGTTCTACCAGTTGCAATATTGCTGAGAATTATTGGTTTGTTTGGCCCGCATCACGATAATTGCCGCCACAGCATTGCTTGCATATCGCATTAATCTTGATCGTGTTATGTACCCGCTAATAGGTCAATGTGTGCCCTATTTTGATTGTTCGCCCGTCGTAGATCAAACGAATTTGATCGCCAGTTTTTGTTGAATTGTTGGACTAAAATGAACCATTAAAACTCTTCCGAAGACTAAATAACCTAAACTAAATAAGCGGCAAAATTACCAGAGAAGGTGGCTGTGGCTTCCCTTTAACCCTTCCTTATTTCCTTGGGCAGTTTTTCAGTGAAATCATTGTTACCCGCTGTGAACGGGTTTTAAATTAATTCGCTCCACCATCATTTGATCCTAACGAGCCGGAGAGGACGTAAGATCCGTTTGCATACGCATATAACATTTTGATAGCATCGTCAAAATATAACCAATTTGTAGTGTTAGAAGGTCTTTAATTATTTTACCGCATGATTTAGTAAAATTTGTTCGTGAGCAAATCAAAGTTTTGCAAAGAACAGGCGCAACAAAAAAATCGTCCGGAAACATAGAGACGTAAAAAAAGAGATAGATATTAGATATAAGAGTAGCGATTCGGATGAAACAGAAAATCAGCCGTATAAATGTTTAATTTGTAAAAAACCATCGCACGGACATTTATATAAACGTCAGGATTTAAAAAAAATTAAGTACAAAGGAACAATTCAACTTTGTCAAGGGTAAAGGATTTTGTTTTAGATGCCTTAGTGCTAAACATAGATCTAGAGCTTGCAATTCAAACGAAAGTTGTCATAAATGTAATGACAAGTTTGATCATACGATGTTACATTTTGAGGAACAGGGTACGTCTCACAGAAGGCAGTCAGATTCTTGGAACGTCCATTGAATGGAAAACCAGACCGCGGATCAAACAATTGATCCAAAAGAGGGCAGCTCGAATTCTGATGTGGCTTTATGTACGTTTTCAACTGTTCGTCCTTTTAATCGCAACTCACATTGTACAGTTTTGCTGGCTACCGCACAAGTTGGTATAATGGACTCGCAAGGAAATAAACATATTATTAGATGTTTATTAGATTGTGCATCTCAAAGCAATTTTATTTCTCGTGATTGCTGCAAAAAAATTGGGTTTCTTTGAATATCAACGCCCGTCTTGTTCCACAGTTAAAGGAATTGGAGGATCATCTAAACCTATTAGAGGCTCCGTAAATACCAAAATTTATTATCGTTTTAATCGGACAATAAATTATAACGTAACTTCGTTGATAGTGGACAAGGTAACAGATCGCTTACATACCGCAAAAGTTAACATACCGTCATTGTCATATTTGAATAATTTACCCTTGGCAGACAAATCGTATAGAGAACTAGGCGAAATTGATGTTGATAGGAGCTCAGCTCTTCCCGCATCTCCTGTTGTCAAAAAGGGTTCAGGACCCTTCGCAGAGGCATAATCTGGACGCCTTAGAAACATTTTAGGATACGTTATTTTGGGAATGGTACCAACACGAGTTGAGGAGAATGCTACCGTATCTTGTTGTGCTATTATGGATGAACCATTATTTGTCTCCTGACGATCCAAATAAGGAGTTTAAAACGCCACCTTATATAATACCGCACTATAGAGTTAAAATGCACGCTCGAGAGGGCAAGATCACCACGATATCCACCTCCCCCGCCATGGGCATATCCAAGGAAGCCAAACCAGAAGAGGCCTCTCCTCGGCCGCCACCAATTTTCGATTAGCCGCCGGAAACGCACCAATCCTTGCTCTCGCCGCCCGAGAGTGACCACCGCAACAACAACAGTAGCACGATTCATTCCACGCGTGATCATCCGCAACCAAAACTTTGGATCCATGGTCCACCATGGATAAAATTGAGGCCCAAGCAGTGGCCTATTACCGCTTATGATGTCACAATGGTGACGCAACTGCCCGAACTGAAAACTCCCTCTTTGGTAGTAACATCTAATTTTATTTGACAGACGCGATTTGTTGTTATCAAAGTGACCACCCAAAAAATAAATCTAGGTACTCTAGATTATAAAAGGATCCCGAAGACCATTGACCTCGTTTTCGGAGATTTAAAATTTCTTTGTTTATTTTACAGCACGATCGAGCTCCTAAGCAGAAGCTATAAAATGTGCATTGTTATTATGTTTTGATTAAAATTCCTACAACCAAAATTAAAGAATTCTTCCATCTTCAAAGTATTCAAAATTTAAAAAAAATAGGTCACAAAAGTTTGAGAAAAACAAGAAACGCCACATTACAAAAAAATATTTTTTTAATGGAAGTTTCGTACTGATTTACTTTAAACATTTTTGTACAAAATGTAGTTTTATATAGTCAATTTATAATGGTCATCGTTGGAGAAGCTACAATCCGTGGGGAAGTTTGGCTGTCTCTAGGAAAAGCCTCCGATTATTCCCTTATAAGGATGTGTTTGCCTTCAAACATTCTCCACCATACCTGTGGATCTCCTGCTGTATCCCATTATTCCTTTATACTTAAGGTTGAGGATTCTCCTACACACATGGTCGCCTACGTTTTTGTGAATCTCCTGCTGTATCCCTTTATTCCCTTATACTTAAGTATGAGTTGTTCGCCTCCTCACAGTCGCCTCAATTCCTGTGGATTTCCTGCTGTATCCCTTTATTCCCTTATACTTAAGTATGAGGTGTCCGCCTCCTCACAGTCGCCTCAATTCCTGTGGATCTCCTGCTGTATCCCTTTATTCACTTATACTTAAGTATGAAGTGTTCACCTCCACACAATTGCCTCCATTCCTGTGAATCACCTGCTGTATTCCTTTATTCCCGCCTCCACATAGTCCAGGCACATAGGTCTACCAGTTTTAAAAATTATGACTAAAACTGAGTCTCTGTGTACGGAGTAACGCGTTAAATAATAAATCATTTCACGTAGTACTGGGTGAAAATATTCCCATATTTATTCGATTATTATTTCATAGGCCTAACATATATTGGGATTATAGGGGCTATCGCAGAGCAACCAGTGAAATGCCAGTGGAAATATGAAACAAACTCATTTTTAACGAATAAGTCGAAAAATCTTTGTATTTTTACCGGTTATGGTTGAGTTTATGAATTTGATGTTGCTAGAACGTGAAAATTGATTGTATTTTGTGATTTGTGTTAATATTGCTTACAGTAAATGCGAACAAAAATTTCTTAGTCATGGGTCAAGTCAAGCATAGTCAAGCATACAAGAGTACTCAAAAGTTAAGAAATTACTAGTAGAAAAACAAAAACAGAGTTTGCAAATCACACGCGGCAGAAGTGAAACCTTCAGAAACCTAAAGTAGACAAGAGTGGGGAAGCTACGAAGCACCGCACAAAGAGGAGACCGATTATACTATCTACTTCTATCGCAAGCTAAATCTTAATTTATTTACATTAGCAGCACACATTAGGCCCTGAGGAAAATAATTCCCCTCAGGGCCTATATCATCTTTGGGATGCTGTGTGGAGGGTCTTTTTAGGGAAAAGAAAGAGAAGAGTTCTAGGAAGGAAAAAGGTATGTGGTGTGGGTAGGAATCTGGGGGTCAGTGTGTCCGGGAGTGACGGACACATATCTATCTTTCACATGTCTATCCCTCCCACTGCGGTACAAGGAGAGAGTCCTGCTGGATAGGTCAAAAGATCTCTCTCAACCAGTCTCTTCCGATCCGGTCTACCACGCAGTTGGTGGGCAGACGCATCCGCCGCCAAGATCCGGACAAACCTAACCCCATGAACCCGGGCACCCCTGCTAAGTCACCAAACGTAGCGAACCACGTGGAGTGACCTATGGCAGAGGTGTTGGTTATCCAATAAATGGTTCCTAAGGCGGCGGTTTCCATACCCGCCTCCAAAATTGGATTATAGATGTATGTGTTTTTATCTTTTTAGTTTCGCTATTTTTCGTTTCAAAATTACAACGGTGTTAAAGAAGTTTTCACTTCAAAAAGATATTTTTACCTGTTTAGTTGGTGTTGTTGTAAGGACATTGATACAGAATAGCGCTATTATCGCTTAAATTGAAGAAAATACTAAAATTTCTGGAAGCCTAGTTGTTGTGTTAACTGGTGTTGATAAACATTGCTTGAAACACGCTGGTGTTTTTGTTTGTGCTTGCGATGTGTTGCCAAAATATTCACCTTTCGGAAGCCTACGCCTGAAAAAACAATGAAAACGGAACGGATAAATACGCAAAAGTTTGCTTAGTTTAAATAATTTCTACGAACCACTTGTCACTTACCGAAGTAATATTTTGAGTCAATGATCAAAATGTATGCTTAACGAACAATTTTGAATCAATCCAAAGGGACTGAAGGATATTTTTTTCAGTTATTTGTTACTTTTTTATATTCGTTTATTAGGGAAAAAAACAGTTGTACATTATAAGGTAATCATATATTACATGGGTGCATTAACCAGTGAAGTTTCCGCAAAAAATTACTTTATACAAACATAGATTAAAACATTAAAGAAAACATAAAGTGGTAGAAAAAAAGAAAAAAAATGTATACAACAGAAATGAAAAAGCACAAATTAAAGCATGTGGGAAAGAAAAGATGAAGTTATATAAAGAAACCTATATAAAATTAATACATTTTCACATTATAAGAAAACAAAAGGATGAATGATTAGCCATTTGCCAGCGCCGTTGAGTAGATTTTTCACAAAAAAATTATTTTAAATAAATGTTTTAAAATATTTTTATGAAAAGAAGGAAAAAACAACATAATGAGAATGAAAAAATAACATACATCAGGGGTGGAGGGTTCGCAATTAACAATTGGTTTTCATGTTTTCAGTTATGAATTTAATAAATTGGCCTGAGACAAATAGAAAATATCAGCTTCGTAAAACATATCATTATATTTTGTGCACTTCCTTCGGAAAAATGAATGTTGTGTGTAATTTGTTTTTGAATGAACTTCCTCTTCTTCCTTTCCTAAAAAGAGCCTCCACACAGCGTCCCCAAAAATGATATAGGCCCTGAATGGAATTATTTTCCTCACGAGCTTCTATGTGGAGCAAATGTTAAAAAAAAATACTCATCATACAAGTCTCAGATTTTCAGTACCATTTCATTATTATATTACAAGGTAATTAAAAAACTATTTAACTACAAGCCCAGAACATCCACAAAAAAAAAAAATTTTTGGAAACCAAACTATTAACATTATGAAAACTACATGAATATGTACATGTCTCCTTATATACAAAATAAACAATAAACTCGTACACACAAACACAGAATTCATTAAAACATCCCAAGTACACAAACACTTGACACGACAATACGATAACATACATTTAAACACCATCCGCACCAACTATGCTAAACAATCCATTGGTTTCGAGGGGGGCAACTTATATAATTGCCTTCCAAATAAGATTAAAAACAAAAAAGCTGGGTAAATAAATTATTAATATTATATTCTTGACAAACAAAATAATGAAATAGAATAGCGCTGTATTGAAATATTTAGTTTATCTTAATGTGTATAATTATTTCTTGTTAAATAAGTGAAAATGTAATTTTCTTTTAACTGGAATAATAAACAAAAAATTTAACGAAATAAAAAACGACTTAAAAAAATGCACTAAAAAGTAAAGAAATAATTTCGTACGATTGTTATTTTTGGAGTCGGTGTCAGCCAAGATAACTACATACATAGTTAGTTATAGGTGAGATGTGGAGATCTTGGCTGACACCGACTCCAAAAACAACAATCGTACGAAGTTATTTTTTTACTTTTTAGCGCATTTTTTTAAGTCGTTTTTTGTTTTGTTAAAATTTTTGTTTATTTATATTTATTTTTAGTGACGAGCGTGCGTAAAGAAGTTTTACTTCAAAAAAAGAATCATCGAAATCTGTTGGCGTAATGCTGAGTTATTCGTCCATTTGTCGCGCACATACTTATTGCAAATTTAAGACATATATGGTTTTCTTATAGATTCCATTGTCAGAACTGTACCAAATTAAAATGGGACCACACGGGAAGCACCAGCTTTTTAATAAAAAAAGAATCATCAATATCGGTTCACCCAATCGAAAGTTCTGAGGTAACAAACATAAAAAAAAATGTCGAATTGAGAACGTCCTCCTTTTCGAAGTCGTTTAAAAATAAAAATAAATAATACCTATATATATATTCAGCATTTTTCACACCATAAAATAATTTCTCTTGTAATAATCAATAAATAGTTGCTTCAATATCGTTATGTTCCTATTTATTTTCTGATCAATTTAAATTACAGATACTCGCTGCATACTCTCACTCCACTTCAGTTTTGAACCCAATTGTGTAGTATTCCTGCCTAGAATTTGAATGCTAACCAAGCATTCATGTGAGCTTAGGGAGTTAGAATCTGAAAGTGAAAATCCGATATCTGTAACTTGCAGACTTTCCCCCCTTTCCCTTATGTGTAGGAACAATCTGATCCTAAGCTTAGTGTAGGGGTAAAGTTAGCATTCAGACCTATGTAGATATTTTTGTAGTGCGTTGATGCGTGATGTAATTTACGGCCCAAATAGTTGGAGGTACAGCAATATCACGCGGAGTAATCTATCCCGCCTGACAGCGTATAGGATTGTATGCAAAGCGACTCGGCCGGGATTAAATTAATGTTCCCCCAGTTTGGGAACCGCTTGAATTATGTGTTGGAGTGAATGCTCACTGCTCAGAAGTACGCCCTTCTTTTCATTCATTAATCCGCACTTGGTTTCATCCAAAGATGAAGCCACAAAGAGCGCCACACCAAAGATGATTTTGATCTGCGATGCTGTAGATAGTAGATACAGCATTTGACTTAGAAGAAATCTTTTCCAAGATACTGCCAAATGTAATTATTTTTATTTTTTATTAACATTGTACAACAGAATAATTCATATTATAATAATAGTTTATTTCAGATAAAAATTATACAATTAAACATATGCGGAAACTTTGACTAGCCAACTTGGAATGGATCCTGTTTTAGGCCAGTCAAATTGACAAATTTAGTTCATATCATAATTTTATCTTACATTGTTTAAGTATATAACATATTATTTAAAGAAGGAAAAAAAGTGTTACAATTGAATTCCTCATATAAGCTTTAGATAAATACACAATTTTGTTCTCTGATGAGAATTATCATATAAGCTTTAGATAAATACACAATTTTGTACTTATGAGAAAAAGAATACCTAAGTGAAGAGAAAACATGAAAAATTCTTATGTTAAATGTGAATGTTTTGGAAAATGGGAAGCGTAGTGATATAAGTTTATAATCTAGATATAGAAATAATATATTAGAAAATAATCAATCGCATAGATTAATAAAGAATAGACAATTATGTTCTGAAGTGATAAGTGTTTTTGTATTGTATGGACTCTAACAAATTATGTATGAGTGTGTGTGTGTGTTTTTTTTTTTTTTTTTTTTTTAATCCTCGACTATCTATTGGTCAACATATCTTCGCTTTAGATCACAAGACCACATTACAGTACAATTTAGTTTAGTACCAGCATTTAGGCAAGTGACTCTTCAATAATAGTTTTAAGGCATATAGAGAACAGTCACTTACATCAAATGGTTTTTTGCAAGTTCCTTTAACATTAATTTATTTAAGTTAATCATGCAATATTGTAATTTATTTAAAAGCCTTTCAATTTGAGAGGGTACCGCCACATCGAGAATTGATTATTAGATAACCAACATCCCTGCTATCTGCCATGTGTTACCCCAAGTGGTTCACTATGTTTGGTGACTTAGCAGGGATGCCCGGGTTCAGTTTAGGTATCGGCGGCACATGCGTTTACCCACCTACTGCAAGACTGGTTGATGGAAATGTTTCAACTCTTCGTCAAACACTCTCGACCCATCATCTTGCACCGCAGTGGGAGGGATGGATTCATACGTCCGTCACATCTGGACACATTGACCCCCAGATTCCCCACACCTTTTTCCTTCCCTGAACTTTTTCTCCTTTCTTTACCTAAAGAAACCCTGCACACAGCATCCCAATGATGGAATTGGCCCGAGGGATATGTTTTCTTCAGGGTCTCTTACGTAGAGCCAATGTAAAAAGGGCGGAAATGAATACTATTATTTATTTTTACGTATCTCTATTATATTTCCTGTATTTTGTTAACATGTAAATTTTTATAATTATTTACATTATAATTTTTCAAAAAAGATGAACTACATTATATGTTTAAACCCTCTGGGCGTTTAAATAAAATAAATAAATAAAATAAATCAGTGTTATCGCGCTACTATTCGCGGTTAGAGAAGACAAGACAGGGCACTTGGTCTGTATCCTTCCTCCACTTGAAACTTGGCAAGAAAGAAGAGGAACAAGACATTAATCATATCTGATACACAATGGGAAATCTCGTTGGCGATTGGAGCCGTTCTTAAACCCGCCTTTGAGGGCAGGCCGCTTTCCACGGAGAGATTTTTGTTTATATCCGATACGGAATGGGTTCAGGAAGGGCAAGATGAAGGGCGAATATAAGCCGCCCGGGGCAACTCGCTCCGAGGGATGGTGTTTTAGGCACAAGGATTAAAATATCAATTAATTTATGAGTAATCAGATTTAAGGTGACGCGGAATGAGCCGTGGCAATGGAGGAATGAGGTAGAAAACAAACGACTTGCAATTATTTATAGCTCAATGCTATATTAGTACCATTTTTTCGAAGGAAGCAAATACTTGTGTGACATTATATATTTCTTCTCCAAAACTGGACAATTTTTTTAATTAACTGTTAAAAAAACTACTCTATCTCTGTATGTTTTGCTTTTTTTAAAATACATTAAGTACAATTAGTTTGTATACTGAACTTCTGTTGATAGCTTTAAAACCAGGCAATTTTAATGAGTTTTGAAGGGTCCTAATTTCTAAAAAAGGAACTTATCAATAAAAGCAGAACCTACCGATCCGATAGTAGCCGATATCTAGCATATTAAAAAAAATATTTGCAGTAGTGTCAACATCCAGATTAGTAATTGGGGAATACGTTTGTATGCACAAAACCGACAGGTTTCCTACAAATACACTTTGTAACACATCACTTGAGTATTAGTGTAATTTATTTATGCACATTAAAGGTTAGATAACAAATATTATAATCAATAATTATCAGCCTGAAACACTCATCTACATTGAAAAAATCTTCCGAGAAAAGATACTGGCCGCCAACGGGAATTGAACCCGTGTCCCTCTGATTGCCGGTCAGCTGCTCTGACCACTGAGCTATGGCGGCTTATCTAATACCCGCCAAATAATTCAATATATACTAGTGTTTCATTCGACAATTACTCATTATTACATTTTTCCAACTGAAAACCACCAACTTTATTTTTGTGAGAGAGGTATTGTTAAGTACTAAATCTCCCGCTAGGTGGCGTCGAGACTAATTATGTCTGCATTTATTGTTGAAATACTTTAACTTGTCAAATATTAATTATTATTTTTAATTGATAAACTAACGTTTAAACAAGATTTTATGCATAGCACAAAGGGTAGATAACAAATTAAGTATCTTTTCTCGGAAGATTTTTTCAATGTAGATGAGTGTTTCAGGCTGATAATTATTGATTATAATATTTGTTATCTACCCTTTGTGCTATGCATAAAAATCTTGTTTAAACGTTAGTTTATCAATTAAAATTAATAATCACATTAAAGGACTTTTACATAAAAGTGATACATGAAATGACAAGTATACAGTATACATAGGTGATTATCTGTATTATTAAGGCATGAATTAATAATAATGTAGATAGATGTAATAATAAAGTAGGAACAAAATAACAATATTAATATATAATATGCCTATTCGATGAATTCAAAGTTTTTACATTATTTATAAACCGATTTGTAAAAAATCAATTCTACAAATTATAAAAGAAAAAGATAAATACTCATTCATAACTGAAAATCGTTGACAACATATATTTTGATGCCCTAAACAAAACACTTATTTTTCCCAACACCATCGTACACACCGAGGAAAATGTATAATAAATTACCAGAAGTATATTAATAAATTATTTAAAAGTAAAAAATAGGAAGAAAATAAAATATCTCCAATCGTTCTTCTGCGATGTTCCAATATAAAAATATCATTCTATTAAATACTGGTAAGCTTATATTAAATATGTCTCTATTTAAGGTCAATTTGTTTCGAGAAATATGCGCATGTATGCAATAGGTGGTTGGTCCCGTTAATATTGTTGCAGAATAATATATTTTGCCATGTTTCTCGATAGCGGCAGACCTTTAAGGCGATCCACTAGTACAGGAAAAAATCGAAATCGGAATTCACGCCCTTTTATGGGAGGAGTTTAAAAATACTGGAGAAAAAGCTTTTGGAAAGATTGGAAAAGATATTTGAGATTTTTTTTTTACATGTTAATTTCGTAAAGGCCTGTAAAAAACATTAATTCCTTTTTTATGCATTGTTTATTGCAATAAAACGGAATTTTTAAATTGATTTCACGAAAATAAGCGGCGCGGAGCACAACACGACTGCTCTCCGCTCCGGCCGGAGGAGTAATGACGAAAGAATGGGGCGGTTGCCAGTCGTTCTTCGGTGGACGGTATAAGGTTCACTTTGATATAACAAATTCTTCGACTGCCGTATTGTCGCCGTGATGTCAAAAATACCAACGCGAAAATGCATATTATATTTTATTTTGTGAGGTTCGGGCGTAAATATCATTTTTTTTCGCGATAATTATATAAGAAACTGAATTTGCCACATTATGCAATAAAACCATATCCGAAAAAGTGTTTATAAGTAGGAGAGTTTTCAGTTAAAAATGTTTTTTATAGACCTAATACTTTATTTTTTTCTCAGCTTATTAAAAGATTTATTTAAAAAAATGACCAATATTTTTAAGGGCCAAAGTATGTTCTACACGCAGTATTTAATTGAAGCATCTGTAATACTTCTAAGCGGTCAAATTTTCAAAACTAAAACATACGATTTTGTATGATTTTGCATTATTTAGTATGGCTTCATCTTAAGTCGATGAGAAGCAGAAAAAACAAACTGCAAATAGGTAATGTGAATAATTTTAAACAAAAAAGTTAAGTCGTTTATTTTTCATCTATTTTCTAGGGAATGTATTTTAAGTGTAGGAAATCTATAATTGGTTTCTCAGTTAAGTGAATGACACATGTAAAAGACAAGCATATTGTTGATTTCCGTAAAATAAATGAAATAAATAGAATAATTGGAAGAATAAGGAAAATAAAAACAATAATTTTTATTTTTTTAATTTTTATTTTTATTCACGTTTATTAATTTGAAACTTAAAATTTGTTTTGTCCTATGCCTGTCTCAACAGGAGAATCTGTGTTGAGAGCAGGTGCTTAACATGAAAAGTTTATAATAATAACGCATAAGAAAAATACAAATAACAAGACAACTTAACTAACTAACTAACCATCACGCCGTTTCCCCGCAGGGGTAGGCAGAGAGGACGGACCGCCACACAACTCGATCTTGGCACACACTCTTTGCCTCGTTCACATTCATACATCGTCTCATACATGCTCTTCTATTATTCCGACTCTTCACATGGCCCGACTCAAGTATCTGATTCACTTGGTCGTGCCATGTCTTCCTCGGGCGTCTCCGACTTCTTCTACCATTCACATTTGCATCATATATTCTCCTTACACTCCTTTCCTCGTTCATTCGCTCTACATGCCCAAACCATCGGAGAGTCCCTTTCTTAATCTTACACATCACGCTTACATCAGCCTTGCATTCTTTGCAGATATTCACGTTTCTCTCACGATCGTACATGGTTTTACAACACATTCGCCTCAGGGATCTCATTTCTACAGCATTCAGTCTGCTTTCATCCTTCCTCTGCCAGTTCCATGCCTCACTGCCATACATCAGGATAGGTACCAGCACTCCATTATGGACGGCTAGTTTCGCGTCTTTGGACAGTTTTTTATTACTGCCACCGGCATTCAGTCCTCCATTAATGGAGTTACCGGCATTCACCCTTCTTTTAATATCTCTATCAGCCTTCCCATCTTTCTTACTTTAAAGTAACAGATAATCATCAACGTACCACTGAAAAAATAAAGACAAATAATTTTCGTTACTTGTTTTCGGGGTGTTATGCCGTGTTCCGTATTACCTCCTTCTTTAGCCAACGTTTCGGACAGCGTTGCAGTGTTCATAATCAGAGCAGATCCGGCAGGTCACACATCTGTCGGATCTGCCCTGATAATGGACACTGCAACGCTGTCCGAAACGTTGGCTAAAGAGGGATGTAGCGCAACACGGCATAAGATCCTTCCAAAGACCGAGATGGCCGTTTCACGGGAAAATAAAATTCAATTGAAAAATTATTAACTTAAAAAAATAGGTGTTAACGGTGTAACAAATTTTACTTACTTCTAAAAAATATATATATATATATAATATAAATACAAATACAAAATGAATATTGTTCACAATTGCAAATAGCTTGTGAGTTTATTTTCAACGTATTTACGATTAATTTAACACGCCAGGCGATAATGAATCTCAGGCATTTTGTTTATTAAAATGCAAATGAGAAAAGATTGTCTAGAATATCTGGTTAAAACGACGGGAAGTGAGAAAAGGTAAAAAAAGAATGAAAGTTTTTAATAGTTGCGAAGTTGATTTAATCACATTATGGTGATCTTTCCTTTGCAGGAGTCCGCCGCTGTTTGACGGTTAACCAATCCGATAAAAGGCTCACCGCAAAGAAATTTCACTGCGGTGAAATGTATTTCTTTGGGGATTTTCTTTTGACAAGTATTCTCCAGTCGGCCCCAATCCGATCACGGAGGGCTGTTGAGGTTCCGTTTAGAATTTCGCCGAGGACAAAGTTTCCCCGGCGCTTTGAAGTTTGTCACTAAACGGAAGGTATTGTCGAAGTGCGGGGGTACCCACCCGTCCCAGAACCCGACAACCGGCACCCAGCACCCGGTACTCGCGCGTCTCGGCGTCCCCCGTCTCTGTACTCGGGCGTCCCGGCATTCCGCGTCCCGGCGCTCCTCAGTACCGGATTTAAAACCGTCATAGATCCGGGCCTAATTGACTGGTGTAGCGACAATATAACTTATTTTTATTTGTATTTCAAAAATATTTGTACGTTGAATTGAGTAGGTATTTAAAATCATAAGAATAGCATAATATTAAGATTAAAAGAACAGTAGTAAACCTCTATTCTAGATGTTCAGACACAAGTGATAAATAATATAATTAGCTAAACAATTGTTACACATTTGTGAGCAACAGCAGTAAATTTTTTTGTTGTATTGATGATGTACTGCAGGTAATTTTTAACCAGGCTAACATTGATTTTGCCAATAGTTTCTGTAGTAGATAGAACCAGTTCACGCCTGGTCTCCTCTGGCTTTGATATGACAATGTTCGAAACGCGATTTAGTCTACGGACAACCTTGTTACTTGATCTCTGGTTCGGAAAGTACCCGCGATGACGTGGCGGTTATTTCGCGGATGGAGCTAGTATAACCAGGCCCAGGGAGAGATCATTTGCATGTCATCGATGATCGTTCTAAAATCTGTCTATAACAATCTTCCACCACGTCTTACATGAAAACGAAAAAGAAAAAAGATACTAGAATGTCGAATTTATTTAATCAAATTCCCATGGACATTCTTCCGAATTGTTTAACTATTATAGTATTCTAGTTATTAAAACTACAAAAAGCTTTATTTCATAAAACGCTCACAATGGTAATAAAATATGCACAGGACGAGGTAGACATGAAATATTTATTCGTTAATTTAATCGTAAAAATAATATGGTATTATCGTTTTAAAGTTATAAAATGTTTGAGTTTCTGTCTGGGACGACTTATTTTTATATTTATTACACTTCGAATTGAAAATTGAAATGTCAACGTAATAAAGTAAGGTGACCACCCAATTTTGGATATTGGAAATTTTAGAACTTTAAAAAATGTATATTGGTATTATATATTTCTTGTTTTCTTTTTGTGAAAATGTTATTTAATGAATTTTTAGTTTTGTTTATGATTTAAAATGTAACTAATAAAATTTTATGTTTCTATATATATTCAAACTATAATTTTGAATAAGATCGCAAACAGTAAGAAATCAACATTCAGATACTGTAAAAGCTTTTTTTTTCTTCAGCCCCACACAGGAGGTCCTCAACTAGTCTCTCCCGAACCGGCCTGCCACGCACCTGGTAGATACAGCCACAACCAAGACCCGGACGCGTATTTCCAAAACCTATACCGGTTCAGTCGCGGTAACGACAATTTACATTTTCAATATCAAAAATTAAATATTTAGAAGTAAAATTATTAATTTCTAATATACACATTGGAAAGATTAATTTATCAACATTTAAGAACAATTTTTATATTTGTAAAGTGATTAAAAGTAACCAATATAGATATATATATTAATAATATATGGGAATAATATAAAAATGTAATTATTTAGAACTAAAATTATTCATTTCTAATATACACACTGGAAAGATTGTTTCATCTAGATTTTAGAACATTTTTTTTTTGCAAAAGGATAAAAAATAACCAATATAGTATAGAGGTGTATATAAAATGTAAATCGTCGCTACCGCGACTGAACCGGTATAGGTTTTGGAAAAACGCGACCCGGACACACCTTACCCCATAAACCCGGTTATATATAGAAACATATTTTATAACATAAAATAATAAAATATATGCACGTAACACACATTACCATTATAAAACACATAATTCACAAACACAACTCATAATATAATATGCCAATTTTTAATTTTTTTCATTACCGACTTTAAACATTTTATTAAAATTTATTATGTACTTAATTTAATTGAATTTTTGAATATTAAAATGGGGGTCTCAGCACGGGTGAGCCGTCCAGGGAGGCAAACAAACAAGATACATGCCGCCGACTGGACTTGAACCCGCGTCCATCTGATTTTAGTAGATGAGTGTTTCAGGCTAATAATTACTGCTTATAATAATTGTTACCCTTTGTGCTATGCATAAAAATCTTGTCTTAAACATTAGTTTTTTCAAATAATAATGTAAATTATTGCTTAAAATAAAATAAATAACCTGATAGTTCTCAACCATTTAATTCAAATCTCCCTCCGCTCTGCCTTCCCCTTCAGTATCACAACATTACCGAAATGGTAGTACGAGTAGTTCTATCAGTCCCGGGCAATTGGAACTCTTGAAATCGCGTAAGGTTCACTCTCTCACATAATTTGGATCTGGTCGCTATGTGGCCAAGTCCTGACTGTTACTAAATTCAAATTGAAAACTTTCACAATTTTCAGAACCATTATTAAAAATTGTAGTACCCAATAATGTCACCTTGGATTACATAGTTCACTTAAACTACCCCTTTCAAGACATTTAATTATTTTCGTCGTAAGAAACTGGTGGATATTAGGTAGGTACTTTATTCGAGTAAATATTAGAGATTGCCAACTCAATGGTATCACCGAGGGGAATTGCAAACAAAAAACCACTTTACCCAAATAAAGGTAAACTTCTTATTCAACTCAACTATGTTTGTAGAGGATCATTTTGGGACAAAAATAGATCCTTACATAAAGTACGAAAATTCCGCATGACTTTTATAGAACATTTACATTTACAAGAGTACCACTTTCACCAAAATTTCTATCTTCATTAAATGAATAAAAATGAAATAGAAAGTTCATACTCCAAATTAATATAATTGTTGTACCTACCTATTTGACCTGTTTAGATGGCAGATAGACAGACGGGCGGCAACTTTTTTTTTTTACTCATAGTTTGTTTTTGTGTATAACGGACCATGGATCCATTTAAAAAACACATGTAACTCACATTTTTTAGTATATTTTATTTTTTAAAAGACAAAGGTAAACAGAAACATGAAGTACATAATATTATAGGGGGTTATGTGCGGCCTTTAGAATTCTTCAAGGCGAACAGCGCCATACTTAAAATCTTGCTATGCCGAGCAAGTACGTCCGTGCTTCTCTGTGGGATATACAAAAGATCGTGGTACAGTCCCTGGCTGTAGTTGTTCGGTACAAACAACTTATAGTATCGGGCTATCTATTAAATTATTAATCATTTTGTACTCCGTTACTGCAAGGGCCCCATTCCTCCTCGACTGGAGACATTGGCAATGCGTTTCGGTGAGCAGATCTTCATGATGCATGAATCGTGGGTACCTACTCTCCATGCAGGTTCATTCTCATATACAGATATAATAGAAACTTTGTTTGAATCTGTTCTAATTTCTTATATTCTTTCTAGTATGGGGCCCGTTCAGCAGAGGCGTATTCAATTTTCGACTATAAAATCCAATTATATACAGCCATCATTGCTTCAGGATTTGAGAACTGTTTGCAAGATCTTATGACAAACCCTAGGAACTTGTTGCATGATGTTGTCAATGGTCTGAAAACATACTTTTGGGATCAAAGACTACTGGTGCCAATATATCTTTTAAACACTACAGTCAAATTTGATGGGGTTTCTCGAACGTGTATATGACATTGCGATACATTTTTTTGTATAAAAAAATATTTTCATTAGCCGATGATGAAATTGAATCTAAATCGATTTGTAATTTTACACAATCTTGCCCGACACAAATACTCTTAAGTAATTTCAGATCATAAAAAGCAGGCAAGTGGAATGTTTCACGCATTATTGAACATCATCAATTAAAATAAAAAATAGTAGAGGTCCCAGGTTTGACTCCTGTGGTAATCCAGAGAAAGAAGAGTATTCCCTATGTGGCAAAAACCTATTCTCTGTATTTTTCGTAATAACACGTGATAGACTCGGTCGAACGCCTTAGCGAAGTCGGTGTAGATCACATCGGTTTGTTGTTGCCTTGTTTGTAATCCTCTTGCCACTTTTTGTGAGAGTGGACTTCTTTGGTAAAAAAATTAAAAGAACAAAAACGCCCACCTTTTGTGGAAGCTTGCTGGGGCTTGGCTAGCGTATGCAGCATTACAACTACCATGTTTCATATTATTAGGGAAATTTTTTGCATTAGTCACTTATCACCTTTTTTACCGATAAATTCTACGAACGAGCATATAAATAAATCAATAAATATTATATTCTGTTTTAATGCTTTAAATATACACCTAACTTATAAAACACAACTTGTACAATTTTTACACTTTTAATGGGTAAATAGATCTCCCACCCAAAATTGCAATTAACGTTATGACAAAGAACACCATGAACAAAATGAATAACACAACCATAATTACACCGCATGTACTACACACACACACGTCCATAACTGCTTGGGTCTCATCTTCATCTTCTCCCACAGGAATCGCCACTGGGCAGCAGATGGGATAAGGGCACGGGACCACTAAACACATAATATCATTGTATTAACGATTAACGTAAAATCTTTAATTTACAGCCATTAATCCGCACTACCCCAATCCACTATATTTTTTTCTAAATTCAGGTTATTTTTAATTCATCGTGATTCGTTGTGTCGCGGTTCGCACAGATTTATAATTCGTGTCACGGCAAAATTAATGCCGTCCACTAAATATTAATACAAAATATTCATGAATAAAATTAACTGTCATGTTTGTCCAATGACATTTTGTGTTTGACCTATTGAATTTTAAATTAGGAGATATTATATTGAATATTGATATTTTTAAAAGTAACTAGGTACCTGTGTGCATCATGTTGTGAATCCAATAGGGTATTTTAACTGTTTTTATAACTTGAGAAAAAATTTACGATAATTTATTTTATTTTTATGTTGACCATATTTTTGATGCCAAAACGACTTTTTCGTTTTTATTCACAGTTTTAACGACGTTGGCAGTGGTGGTTTCTAATATGACGTTGTAGCCAGTTTGAAACCGTTTCGGAATGTGCGGTTTTACCAATCAATAATCATGAATGAAAATAAGAAAATTACACATTTTAGTACAACGATCGAAATAAAAAAAATTACTGTAAATCTTCAAAATTTTTAATGTTTTTCATAGTTTGTGAAAATATCTCATTGCATATAATTTTTGGAAGATTTTATTTATAAATGCAGATCTGTGCAAATTGAAAATATCTGTGAAAATCAATAATCCGTGACAACCCAACAAGTAATTAACAATGACGAAAAAAATCCCATAACCTAACCTAACGTAACATATTTAACCTAGTTTTTTTCATAACTTTTAATGACTAGTTATATCAATTTTTATAGGTGTGTTGATTTGCCACTTTGTTGAGTTTTCCGGTCACCAATAAATCACGGGATATTATAATTGCAGGATTAGCGAATCTAAAAGTTTAAGTAAAGAACAATTCAGAACAAAGACAATAGAGAAGTCCAGTCCATTTTTTAAATTTTTTTTATGAATAATGACTTTCTAACTTAAATTACTGCATATATTTTTTTTTTGAGTTAGTTTTATTAGTTAAAATAATTTTCAAAGTTTTAATTTTTGGAGATCCCTAGAAAACACCCATATCTATGATGAATTTTGTGACGTCATCTACTAAAATAACGATTCATGTATTTTATGATTTTTATGTTGGTTTTCTTGAATCTCACATAGATTTGCGCAGGCGCGCGGCCATCTTGTTTATTATAACGCGTTGATTGGCTTATTTATTGCAAATGGCGAAATCAAATTCTTCGCGAAACAATGAATGACGTTGATGAATTTTACTTGCAGTTTTATGTTTTTAAAGATAATTTTCGTTTAAATGATTAATTCACTATAATATTAGTGTAATTCAGCATAAGTACCAATGCTGCCTTTACCTTTTTTCAGTTTTAGTCCTTTTAAATAATGTTTTGTTGGTGATTTAGTTTCGTTAACGATAGGTTTTTAGGTTTTTTTTTTTTAAAAATTATTTCTGGCTTTCACCCTTCAAGGGTGTTCTAGGCCATCATTTAAAATTACAGAGAAAGGGAAAGGTGAATTTATATATTAATTTTATTTAAATGTACAAATTTCAGAATTATGTGGAAGATTGGAGTCGAGTTCAGACTTAGAAGAGATGAAATGTTGAATGGAGGGGAGGCAATTTTAGATAATGCTTGATAGAAGAGAGGATATTTATTTAGAGAGGGACAACCAAAAAATATGTGATCTAAACAGCCCACATCTAGACCACAGAACGTACAATCTGGGGAGTCAAGGATGTGAATTTTAAAAAGGTGAGAAGGAACGGAACAATGACCGATTCTCATTCGAATAAGTGAGGAAATTTCTTTTTTGGAAAAATGGGGAAATTTTTGAAACCACGGTTTTGATGGGATAGTCCTTTGTATTAAGGCGTAGCGAGCTCCCTTGGATTGACTGACAATGTTCCAATACTCTGTCCAAACATTGCGGGATCTATCTTTGATGATGGAAAAAATATCAGATAGGGGAATATGGTTTACGAGGGTAACAATAGGGTTGGACGCTCCTTGTTTTGCCAAAGAATCTGCAATATCGTTACCCACTATGCCAATGTGTCCAGGGATCCAAACAAGAATTACGGTTTTTCCAGAGCTTTGAATGGAGGCTATCAGCACTCTAATGAGGCATACAAAGTGATCATCAGGATGAAGAAGAGGACAGGATTTAAGTTTTTGGAGGGAACTGAGAGAGTCAGAGAGAACAAGGGAATGTTCACAATTATTTTTGATTATATATTTGAGTGCTTCAATTATTGCAATGCACTCAGCAGAGAATATTGAAAATTGGTTTGAAATTGAATAAAATATTCTATCATTAGAATTATTGTGGTAAACGTTAATACCTATACCACAGTTAGGAGAGTCAGGAGATTTGGAGCCATCAGTAAATAAAAGAGAAGAGTTGGGCCATTTAGAAGAAATAATGTCATTGAACATATTATTAACAGTACGGGCTGGGAGATTGGAATGACTTTTAAGGATGCCGATCCCTTCCAAAATTGTTGGGGATAGGGTGACGTGACTATATTTTAATTTGTATAGTGGAAGAAGATCATTTTGGATAATTTGAAGCTCTGAGAGAGAGCGAAAATTTTTACAGATGGCAGGAAGAGGTCTAGTTCGAGCTCTGATTGTAGATGAATGTGTTGAGTCTTTGAACAACGAAACTCTGGGAATAACCTGATGACATTTAGAATTTAAACATTTAAGAACAAATTTGTCAGCAAACAGTTGTCGCCTTAAATAAAGTGGGGGATCAGAACATTCCACTTGAAGGGAATTGATGGGCGACGACTGCATCGCTCCAGTTATTATTCGCAATGACTTTGATTGAATTTTGTCTAATTTACTGAGTGCATTTTTGGAGGCAGTACTAAAAAGTGGGCAGGCATAGTCGAGATGACTTCGAATAAGTGCATTGTAAAGCAACTTAATGCAGGTAGGGTGAGCACCCCACCAAACGCCAGTCAATGATCTGATGATATTTAAATTTTTTTCACATTTAGTAACTATATTGTGAATATGGGAAGACCATTTAAGTTTCCTATCAAATGTTACTCCCAAAAATTTTACTTCAGAGGCGTTGGGGATTGGAGAGTTTTTAAATAAAATTTGAACAGGAGGATTTTTATGACGATTTGAGAAGGTGACACACTGACTCTTTTTAACTGAAAGTTCCAGACCATTTAAAGTGAGCCATGTGCAAAGGGCATCCATGGCTTCATTAAGATATTTGACGGCAAGTGGGATGATTTTGGATGATAAGTAGAAAGCTAAATCATCTGCGGACTCAATAACTTTTACTTGAGGGGGAATAGAGACATGCATATCGTACGTGTATATATTATACAGTATAGGGGATAATACATCGCCTTGGGGTAAACCTTTCCAAATTGATCTACTCTGAGGAGTAACATCTGGTAGTTCAATGAAAATTTTTCTATCAAGAAATAGATTAATAATAGATTGGACAAACATGGGGGGAAGGCCAAGGCCTAAAAGTTTTTTTTTAAGGATTGGGATGGAAACATTGTCAAAGGCACCTTCTATGTCTATAAAGACTGCAAGACATACTTCATGGTTAGAAATGGATAAATTAATATCAGTGCTGATGATGGCAAGGTTATCTTGCGTAGATTTTTTTTTCCTAAATCCAAATTGAGATGGAGAGAGAAGCTGATTACTTTCGACAAAAAATTCTAACCGGTTTTTAATTAATTTTTCATAAATTTTACTGAGGGTGGATGAAAGAGCAATTGGCCTGTAGTTGGATCCAGAATTGGGTGATTTGTTTGATTTTAGGATTGGGATGATTATTTGAGAACTCCAGTCATCAGGCATTATGCCAGACTGAAAGATTTTATTTAAGATGCTTAGGAAGTGATTTAGAACATTATCATTACTATTTTTGATAATGCTTTAAGGAATACCATCTCTGCCTGGAGATGAGTCTTTGACTGTTGATAAACAATTTTTTAATTCAATTAAAGAGAATGGAGAGTCTAGCCAATGATCAGACATAGGAGTGTTGTGGATGGGAGTTATTTCATCTAAGTAAGGTACAGAAGGGGGGGCAATATTGTCCAAGAACTCATCTATCCATTTAGAATGAGACGCTCGAGGAGATGTTGAACTGAAGGAGGATCGAAATCTTCGAATCATAGACCAAACTTCCGAAATTGGAGTATTCGGAGATACTGAACTGCAGAAGTTGTACCACCCGGATCTTTTTTTTGACCTCAATACTCTTTTGGCATTGGCTTCGGCATTTTTGTATATAAGATAGTTCTCCATAGTCATATTGTGACGATACGAAAGAGATTTAGCTTTCCGAATTCTCACTACCTTAGAACATTCCTCATCCCACCAGGGAGTCGGAGGGAGTTTTTTAAGAGATTTGGTTTTAGGGGGAGGATTTGATTTATGTATTGCAGTTATGAGCATCGATTTGAAGTTATCGTAGTCATCTTTGACAGATAATACATCGGAAGAGGGTAAATTTTGTATAAACTTATCCATATGCGAGTTAAATTCGTCCCATTTGGTGTGCTTTGTTTTAATCTTCGTCGAAATATGGGACTTGTCTGAATGGAAAGAAGTTTGATAAGTGATGGTGATCGGGAAATGATCACTGGAGCAAGGATCGGGGGACACCATCCACGAGGAGAGAGGTGCCAGATTTGTAGAGCATATGGAGAGATCCACTGCACTGGGGTTTGTGTTGGGGCGAGAGATTCTCGTAGGAGATCCGTCGTTCAAAAGGAAAAGGTTGGATTCATCTAAAAAATCCATAACATTTCGACCATCTCGATCAGAGAAAGCAGAACCCCAGACGGGGGAATGGGCATTAAAATCGCCCAATAAAAAGAATGGAGGGCTTAGTTGACGGACAATTTGTAACCAAGCTTGCTTATTGAAGTGAGATGATGGGGGAATATAGATAGAAACAAAGGATGTGTCCTTTATTTTAGCTGCAACCATTTGAAAGTCAGCATTGGGGGGTTTGATATTATTTATTGGGGAAAACGGAAGGGATTTTTTTAATAAAAAGGGCAGCACCGCCGCCCGTACCTTCCAGGCCATCATCACGGAGACAGGAGTACCCTCCCACATTAAAGTGGGTGGATGGAGTAAACCATGTCTCCGAGACAGCAGCCACAGAAACAAGGTTTGAATTTAATAGGTTAAGAAGGTTCGATTTGTTAGAAATAGCACTGCGGCTATTCCACTGAAGTATTCTGACATCGTGAAGTACCATTTTGAACAAATGATTTTAACGTGGAAATAATAGAAGCAGCGTTGGACGGTAGATTAGTTTGAGAAGAAATTAGGTCAATTAGAAGCATAATAAGAGTTTGTATAAATGAAGAATTATCTTGCGAGAGTTGTTCAGAAAGCTTTTGATGGTTTGTTGAGGACGAATTATATTTGTTTGCGCACCCATTTGTGGCATTTGAAAGAGGAGAACCATTGGGATTTAAGAGAAGTGAGTTGTGTTGTTGCCGATCGTATCCAGGAGCCGGTTTAGAGACAGGGTTTTTGTACATAAATTTAGTTGATCGAGAAGATGTTGAGGAGAAGGGGAGAGGGTTGGATGGAGAGTTACTGGATAAAACCTCGGCAAAAGATTTTTTGACAGGCGGGAATAGTTTAGAAGCCTGCAGAAAAGACAAGTTTTCAGAGGCCATGGAAATTTTTATATTTTTTTGGCGAGTTTGTTCAGGACAAGAAGAGTGAATGGCGAAATGAGCGCCTGAGCAGTTAAAACATTTAGGTGAAGAGAGAGAAGAACATTGGTCAGCCGTGTGGTTTTCTCCACATTTGAAGCATCTGGGAGGGGATCTGCATGCAGCTTTGGTATGACCAAAACGGCAGCAATTGTAGCATTGGGTGGTGGGGTAAGTATAAATTTCAACTGGTAAGGAGTTGAAAAATAAATAGATATGGGAGGGAAGAGATTGTCCTTCGAATGTGATCACAACAGATTGGGAGGGCTTCCAGGAAACATTGCCCTCAGAGGTGTCCTTATAATTTAGCCTCCTGGCTTTTATGGGATTGCCGATATGTTGAGGGGTTGAAAGAGAAGACAGAATTTCTGGAATGGACAGATCGGTCGAGATACCCCTGACCAGGACCATACGAGTGACATTGAAAGTTGGGATGTACGCCTTGAATTTAGAATTAGATGTAATAAAAATGTTTTTAATAAAGTTGTTGGCGGCTGAACCTGAGAGGAATTCAACAGAGATTCGGAAGCGACCCTCGGCTTTTACACCTTCGGGCTTAATCGAAAGGTTCTTGCTGGTTGAAAGGAATTTACCAAATTCAAGAGGATGTATGGTTTTACCTTGCTCAGTTTTTTGCGCATAAACAATGTAGGGGCCACAGGAATGAGTAGAGTAAAAATTGGTTGGAGGAGGTTGATGAAGATCTGGTAGAGACTGAGAAGTAGAAGGAGAGTCATGCTTTACTGGGGAAGAGGGACTAAACTTCCTTTTTTTGTGGAAGTTAGAATGACAGATTCACTGTCAGAAATTACAATATTTTCACCATCTGGAGGGTCAGGGGGAGGATCTGGGGGCTTTTTAGGATGTCCAGGAGGGAAATCCTCCTCCATTGTTCACAAAATTACAAAAAAAAAATATGTATGGAAAGTGACAGTAGTGAAAAAAAGGTTATAAATATCTGGAAATCAGCGACGAAAAGTGACTCCTGGAAGATCAGAGGGGAGAAGAATCCTCAAGGAACAACACACTGCACTTTATTGACCAGAAAACATAAAAATATTAGTTAAAATAATAAAAAAGATTATTTTTTTAAGAGAGAAAACAAAACAACTGATGACAGCCAAAAAAAAATCAGGTTTTTAGGTTACTGACATTACATAATCAAAGGTGTGATGATCTCGCCTTTGGGCCTACGAAATAATTCCTTTAAAATTGAGAGATCGATTTAGAAATATATTTAATTTTGTAACAGGGTATGGTTTCAGAATACGATTCTCTGTTCTCAACTCTTAAGGGTGATTTATGAAACCGGGCCATTACTAGGTTAAACACGTGGATATGTCAGGATCGTTAACAAAACCAGAGGCGGCCGATGAATATTTGCCCGTGTGGTGATTGATCTTAACGCGAGCAGATTGGATTTACGAAACAATTATCTGGTGAATTTTCTATGGCAGTAGGGAATTGAAAATTAGTCAATAAGGATTGCTCGTTGGTGCATTTAAATATACTAGCGCGACGCGCCGATTACGGGTTGAAATATTTGACATATTTGTCGAAATAGGATTGCAGAATTCGTTAAATAGTGACGCACGTAGAAAGGACAAAAGCGTGTTCGGACAATGAATATATAATGTTATTATATAACCAATAGAGTCAACGCAAGTATTGAGAAAGAGTATTAGATTGAAGTACGCCACTGAGCTCTTCTTTTAAGCGTTATTGGGATAATTTATGACTCCGGCGCAGACAAAATAAGTTTGTATTTTGTTATGTAAGGTTACACACAAAAAAATAGCAAACATGAAAGTTGCATTGAATTCTTGAAATTTGGGACCTAATGTGACAGAACACTATTAAACGTTGAAATATGCATATTGGGAGATGTGCCCACTTGAGGTTTTAAAAAGTGACTAATAAATTATTGAAACCACACAAGGGGATGATTGGACAGTAGGGGTAGAGAAGTGTTGGAGGAGAGTCGAGGGAGAGATTCTGGGGATGACGGGCTAGATAAAATGATCGAGGTTGAATACACGGTAGAATAATAACTCTGTGCGCGTAAACCGGGAATAATTCATTAAATTAAAGGATAATAGTCGCGAGGAGACCAGCTCGGTGCTTCTAAATCGGGGATGTTTCATTTTAATTAAACAAAGGATAGTTCGTCTTTATTAAACACAACAAATCGACGCAAAAACTGTGTTTGACGGCTGCATCTTGGAATAAATAACTGCATGACGGGTTGTGGTTTAGAAGTGCTTGTTTGAATTAAATATTATTGTAGTGAATTGATTTGTGAAATTATTTTGTGCAACATGGCGAATTTGGTAAGTTTGTATAAAATTATTAACATATTTAGTACGGGCCTTGCAGGAAAGAGTCAATTAGGGTTTATATACAAGCCTTAGGAATCTAGGACCTTTTTTTTGTCGAGCGTTGGGGAACGAGGAGCTTTGCACGTTTCCGGGTTGACCGGCTAGCAAGTACCCTTGTTGGGTGAAGTTATTCTTGAGACAATAACGTTGTAAAATAATAATTTTGGGATACAATTAACTAACTAGCATTTGAAGCACAAAGTGCGCTTTCGGGCAATAAATCTTAGACGAGAGACTTCATTTAAAAGACGGGATTTTGAAACCACAAAACAATAATAAAATCCTTTAAAAGTGTTTTGTTGGTGGTCGAGAAAACTAGGTTACTGGGTATTCTCCAATACATAATGGGTAACAAAATACAGAGGTATAGAATATAGGTATAAATTAATGTGTAAAGCGCCTTTGAGGTGATAATTATTATTTACGAGTCTCGCAATAATATTTTAAACGTAGCTAGGGGACTGTATTCAGGAAAGGGTTTTAGAAAAAAAAGCATTAGGTAATTTAACAGTTTATATAATGGTGCATAGCATGGGCACCTTTGTTTACTAACAAAATCTGACATAATTAAATTCCCACTCCTAAAAATTTCCCATATCTTATTCCAAATTTTAGGCATCACAACAAATCTATTACATAGGACTATACGTAAACTTGGTTCGATATCTTATCGTATAATCATCACCTTTTGGTTTACGCTTAGGTAGGTATATTTCATTCGATATATTCGATTTAGCAAAAACTTTCACATTGTCGGTTGAATGAAGCCGTCGGTAGGTATTCATATTTTAAGCGTAATGCGTTATATCCACCTACATAAGTAGCAAAAGTTTTCTTAACTCCCTCACACTAGGAATAGGGATCATCCAGCATCAGGGTGGGAATGTACTCTGGACGAAAGCGCAGCCAGGGAAATAGAAGGAAGGGAAGCCAGATTCACGACCTGGTGCCTTTCATTCTTGGACCCAGCACCCTGGACGCCGAGCTTGACATTCCTTTCTTTGAGCTGATTTTTGAGTTTGAGCTTGGGGTACGCCTATCGTAGAGCATATGCCCGTGACAACATATCGGGGAAGGTCCCAAGTTACGCTTGTGTATGTTATGCGAGAGGACGTATTTTTCATTCAAATCAAATACCGATGACCATCGCGATTGCAGGCTGGCGCATGTTTCTGTAACGTGCCTAGGAAAAACGTAATCAATATTTCTACTGGTTCGACGTTTCTTTGTTGGAATCCGGATAAGTTTTCTTAACTCCCTCACACTAGGAATAGGGATCATCCTGCATCAGGGTGGGAATGTACTCTGGACGAAAGCGCAGCCGGGGAAATAGAAGGAAGGGAAGCCAGATTCACGACCTGGTGCCTTTCATTCTTGGACCCAGCACCCTGGAAGCCGAGCTTGACATTCCTTTCTTTGAGCTGATTTTTGAGTTTGAGCTTAGGGTACGCCTATCGTAGAGCATATGCCCGTGACAACATATCGGGGAAGGTCCCAAGTTATGCTTGTGTATGTTATGCGAGAGGACGTATTTTTCATTCAAATCAAATACCTATGACCATCGCGATTGCAGGCTGGCGCATGTTTCTGTAACGTGCCTAGGAAAAACGTAATCAATATTTCTACTGGTTCGACGTTTCTTTGTTGGAATCCGGATAAGTTTTCTTAACTCCCTCACACTAGGAATAAGGATCATCCAGCATCAGGGTGGGATTGTACTCTGGACGAAAGCGCAGCAGGGGAAATAGAAGGAAGGGAAGCCAGATTCACGACCTGGTGCCTTTCATTCTTGGACCCAGCACCCTGGACGCCGAGCTTGACATTCCTTTCTTTGAGCTGATTTTTGAGTTTGAGCTTGGGGTACGCCTATCGTAGAGCATATGCCCGTGACAACATATCGGGGAAGGTCCCAAGTTACGCTTGTGTATGTTATGCGAGAGGACGTATTTTTCATTCAAATCAAATACCGATGACCATCGCGATTGCAGGCTGGCGCATGTTTCTGTAACGTGCCTAGGAAAAAAACGTAATCATTATTTCTACTGGTTCAAGGCGGCGTGCTGGACGGAGAACGGGACTATTGAGGACATGAGTGACTGCCAAGGCGAGGGTCGGTGACATCAAAATCTTCCTTAATTAAATTCATACATCGCCAGATCAGAGGAGAGAGCGGCCCCACCGATCTCCTGACATTGCCGATTGTCTAATCAACTTCGGTTTAATGTTTATGCCGGTGCTTTAGGAGTAAATGGAACTCAAGTCATCGGCATGCTGAAGAACTTCAACATCATCATCAATCCAGAGTAGGGTGTCACGTTCCAAAACCTCGTGCCACCCACACATTTCCTGAACAGTTCCTGACACCGGCTATCACGCCATTAATCGGAGCAGACCCTCATATCAAACGGTATGAGATGACCTCTCATCATCATCATCAACATATTTATAATTTGGCGGCGTATTGGTCGATAATATTCCCATTATCACTCTATGATCCAGAAACACACATCAAACCCTTTCCCGACAGAAGGCAAAACATGTCGATTTTCATTCGTCGCTTGCGACCTTAACATTCTCTGGAGGAGTTGGAATTGGAAGCTGATTTGGCGGTCTATGACCATCACCTTATCAGTTGGGCTATGGAGGAGTCCAATTATTTAAACAGCACATGTTCTGTCTCATGTTAATCCAAAATACCTACCCGTAGAATCAAATTAACAAAATAAAACAAGCTAGCTAACTAACAAACTGCATCTAGAACTGTGAGTGTAGAATTATTGCACTCCGTACTGCTTTGAGTGTAAATCTTTTGTTAGAATATACATAAATGTCAAATTATTTTCATGATAGAATTTTATAGAGCCGCAGCGAGTACGCGACCTCGCATCGAAAGGTAGGATCTTCTCAATTCACCGTTTGAATGTAAATTTATATACTAGATGCTAGGAGAAAAAATGCAGATTACTTCAATAAAAATAGTCGTCAATGAGCGTAGATGTATAACAGGTGCTAGGGGAGGAAGCTGGATGAATATAGATAGATAATTAGTTATTTTTCAAGTTAGTCAGACCCAGTCATTGTTATTCGAAGCCTTGCAAATTGTAACACGCCATACCTAAAAGAACAAGGGTTTACCACAAATAAATTATTAATTGAATTGGATTAACTATACCAAACCACTAAAACAAAAAAGTACACAACGTTGTGGGGTTAATTACAAATTGATTAATTAAGAGCATCTCGTCACGTTTGCATAAAAGTATTACGTGATGGGGTTGAGATGGCGCTGCAAAAGGAATGCAGGGGAGAGACGCGAGAACGGGCGAGCTACGAGTTTTTAAAGGCCGGGCGGGGTTGCGCCTGTAGCGCCGGCAGGGTAGCTGTGGCAGCATTTGGAAATCAAATAAAAGATAGGTTTTACTGCCTAGAGGGGGGGGGGGGGGGGGTTATCACAAAGGTTACTTCTAAAAAAAAAAAATTATGAATTTTCCGCGTGAATTTAATAAAACTTCCATAAAAGTTATATTATTTAATAATGTAAAAGCCTTATGCATTTGTAAATAAATACAAATTCGAGAAATCAACGCATTAATTGCGTAAAACCGAGTCCAAGATGTCGGATTTTTTCAGTTATTTTTTTGGAATTATTATAATATTTTTTTATCCTTTTTAATTGTATGAACGAGATAAAAAGTGAAGTCACAGTTTTATTCCAAATTTATAAAGAGGACTGTATTTTTAAAATTTTGAATTTTCCTAAATTTTTCGACCATTTAATAGAATATGTTTACAGTCAGCTGTTTTATTTTTAATTTTTTCATTTTGAAACTTAAAATACTGCAATTTTCAAACACAATCGTATATGTCAGATACAAAAATCTAAAAGGCAATTCTATTAAGTTTCTATAAAGGTATATGCTTTTACGACATCTTCAAAAATAATAAATATATAGAACATTGGCTTGTGTCATATCTAAATTCCCATATAAATGACCCAAATGAATTACAGTGAATCTTCCACCGTGACATCACCACAGAACATTACACAGCATACCAACTTAAAGCTGTGTTTTAACAAGAATATTAAAAATGCACTTTTTAATATTTTTTTAAAAACTGTACGTTTAATATTATTAAACAAAAGTTATACATTCAAAATCAGCGTTTATTGGTCTATATGAACATATTTTTAAAGCCATAATATTTTTCACTGGAGTTCCTTATTGCTGCGGAATGATCAAGAAAGTATATTCACTTAAAAAAATGATTTTCACCCCAAAGCAGTGTTCTATCCAGTGTCAAGTAGAGGTGATTGTGGATTTTTTTGTTGTTTTGTTATACAGGAGGCCCCGAGGAAAATAATTTCCCTCCAGGTCTATGTTTTCTGTGAAGATGCTGTGTGGGGGGTCTTTTTGACGAGAAGAAGGAGTGAACATGGGTCTTGAAGAGACCGAAGGAGGGACACATAGTCCAGTATGTTTGTAAGTGGGGGTCAATTTAGTAAAATGAATTCATTATTCGGTAGGTACTTTGCCTACTTTATCGCCTTTTTATAAATTCTTGACAAATCAGTTTCAATTTTTGAAAATGGTAATTGATATAATTTTCTTTTAAAATATTATGTTAGAGGTAGGACTTTATCTTGCTATCTCGCTTGCCTGAATGCGTTACGTATTCAGTTACAAGTATGAAAATGACATTTAAATTAATAAAAAATTGAAAAATAAAAAAAATAAAAAATAAAAATTCAAAGCTAATCCGAGATCCAGAGTTAATTTTGATGATTTACTTCCGTAATAATTTGTAGATTGGTGTTGTAAATTATTTATTTTATGTTTTTATTAAACTTAAAATACTTCCACATCATGGGCTACAATTTATTATCAATATATTATAATATAATTATTTATTCACATAATGCCGGTTTTTAATATTTGAATGAATACAGTAAACAATCTTGTATTTTTGATTTAATTTTGCAAATCTATCTTGTTTGGTGTGTGTGTGTGAAAGTCTTTATTTCCGCATTATTATCAAGCAGACCAAGCTGTGCGTCAAATGACTCAAATGCTTCCTTTGTATGCAAATTACTTCAGCCTCATTTTCATTTGAAATACGTATTAAATTGATGTATTGTATCCTTTTGGCTCTGAAGTCATCCCACGATGGGCATACCCTCGGCATTATTATAATAATGGATTTGAGTAGTGCGGGATTACCACCGGTCTAATATAAATAAATCATGCTAGTTAATCTAACTGATTGCTTTTAACGACAAGGTCTGTTTGGGTTTTCGTGCGGTGGTGATGTTGATGGTACCATGTACCAGGATGACATGAGTTAGTACACTTCTGCCCGGAGGAGAGTGCGATTAACCACCACATGTGTGTGTCTTCCACTTAGAATTCCCTAATTACTAATTTGGGAAACCTACGGCAGTCGGATTAATGCCTTCATTTAGGTAAACCTAATGAATACACGGCTAATCTCCGCACAGTGCAGGTCAACTGAGATACGACCTCTTCCCTGAACTGGGATGCTGCTTATCAGGAACGGTTAATTGGAAAGTAAGCAAATGAGAAAAGATTACATCTTAATCTCGCATTAGGTGTGTTCAAATGAAACGGTTTTGCAATCATACTAAATGAACAACGAGGTATCTGTACCAATAATTTAATAATATTTTGTCCTTTTTAATATTCCACTTAATTTATTTAAAAATATATATTTTAGATATATCTACCGATAATAGCCAAATAACTAGAAATACAATCGTCAGAGACGTGGCAACAGTTATGGAACAACCACATAAAACCGAATAAAATCCTTGTAGACTAACCCGCTCCCTCTTCCCCCACATATTATGTATAAATATACTGTATAGTCAGAGGATGGTTTTAAAAGGCTGAAACCGGTATGGTCTAAAATAAGTGGAAATAAGTTTTATGTGTGTTTTATAATATTATTATTTTATTTTATTTATATTTGGGAAAGTTGACAGCAAATCATAAATTACACAATAATACAATTATAAAAATTATAAACATTCTACAGATAATAATAGTAAATATGTGTGACATTATAAAGGTGTTTACTTAATTAGTTCATTTTTAGTTACATTATGTGAGGGGAGGAGGAGAAATATAGGATAAGGATTAAAAGGCTAAGGACGCGAATATATAGGGGGAGGAGTAGATTGAACTTCCTAGTTTGAGTTATGTTGCTTAGTGAGATTTTGTTTTATGTCATGTAACGTCGAGTTAAAAATGTCAATGTGGTAATAATTTAATTTGAATAAATGTGTGGATCTGTAGATAAATGAGTTATGTTTGGAGTTAGTCTTGCAAAGAGGAAGATTAAAAGTAAGCGACTGTCTACTGTTGCGATTAGGAACGTGGAATGATAGGCGTTGAAGAAGATCAGGACTATCGATTAAGTTATGTGTAATTTTAAATAACATTACCGAATCTGCTATATTTCTTCGACTATATTATTATTATAAAGAAGTCATCATGAACTGTGTCGGATGTGTTGAGGCATTTGTTTCGTGGTTACAGGAAAGAGATGGGAGCCCAGGGCTCGGTTCGCGGCAAAGGTAGGGTTCTGCCGTTACCACAGTACCGATAAATAGTGTGAAAAAAACCAAGTAAAAAATATACAGCAGTTTTTGTACGTAACTCAACTGCTTCAGTAAAAACATTTTGTATTTATTTAGTGACAAATTGAAGATGTCCACTACATTGGTATAATTATTTCCCGCAAATAGTATTCTAGGCAAAGAGGAATTCATATGGTAGTTAGTCACAGAATTAATAAATAAATCCCAACTTCTAATATTACGTAGTGGAATTCGAAAGCTTATCAACGCAAGCAATTCCAGACTATCAACTACATCATTTAATATTTTGTATTGAAATACTAAGTCAGTGAAAATCCTACTCTCTGAAACTTTATTCTTAATATCATATTCATATAATTTAAAAGAGTGTTGTAATTCAACATAATTGCTGAAAGAGATATATTTTTACATTTAGAAAACGTAAAGATTTATTTTTTATTTTTTCAATGGCTTGTACATGAATATTATAATGTGGCTTCCAGACGGGAGAATTGTATTCAAGTTGACTTCTAACAAAGGCAAAATATAAAAGATTAACACTCTTAATATTGTTGAAACTTATGGTTAGCCTAGTTATAAATCCCAACATTTGTAAACCCTAAATAGAGATTGTATAAACTGTTAAATAAATCATCAACTTTATCAAACTATAAAAGAAGTGAATAAAGTACAATTTATATATATTTTCACGTAGTTTTCAATGTTTAATTAAGAATGAAAAGCTTGTGTAGTAGAAACCAACGCCTTCATAGAATAAACGACTTCTGGAGAACTGAATATATTTGATTATATTAGACTTATTAAATTTTCTTTCGCGAAGATTATTAAATTTATTTAAGGTAAAGCTTTTTCATTACTTTTAATGGTGTATAAAAGAAAACATATTATAATTTCCTCTTTAGATTTAATCAAATAAACCAGTGTGGAGGAAATAAAAAAAAATGCTTTCAGTCCGTTAATGAAATTCTGGAAAAAAATAAGCTTAACAAATTATACAACACGTACGCTGCACATAATTGAAGACATGAATTACTCTACACGGCAGATTCTCTTAGTATCGCCTAGGTGATAGACCATCATTCAGAAATTAAATTTAGCATGAAATCGCTTTAACCGTGTTTGGTGACCAAATCTGAATATCGAGGTTCGACCTCCACCATCATCTTCCCAATTTTTTTTACATGAGCTCCACACAGGAGGCCCTGAGGAAAATAATTCCCTTCTGAACCTATGTCATCTTTGGGGATGCTGTATGGATGGTTTTTTAAGGAAAGGAAGAAGAGAGTTGTGGGAAAGAAAAAGATTTGAGGAATGGGTAGGAAACTGAGATTTAGTATGTCCTAGTCATCCGCCGCTAACACCATAACACATCCCATGAATCCGGGAACCCCTGCTAAATTACAAAAAGTAGCGAACCACTTGGAATGGCCTATAGCAGAGGTGTTGGTTATCCAATACCCAGGTACGTCCCCACCATCCTCTTCCCCATTCCTTCCTCTCCTCAATAGCTGATCACTCTTATGATGTCTGGACAATTTTGAATGAATTGAACTCAACACCTCCTTTGAAAAGTCATTAAAAGTGATGAAAAAAAAATATAAAAAAATGGTTAAATAGTTTACGTTAGGTTAGGTTATGGGCTTTTTTTTAAAACTTTTCATGACTTTTCAAATAAGTATTGAGTTGAGTTGTCATGAAACCGACTCTTATAATATACGGACTTAAACCAACTAGCCAACTTCAGGGGCAGGACAAGGAAGTGAACCAATGTCACTATCGTGGCTGCATCCGAGTCGGCCAGTTCTCCACTAAAAATAGTACAATGGATGCAAATGATGATGAGGCGACCTTTCAGATAGACCTTTTAACAAATATTTTAGTTATTTGATTTGATTTTACTTACATGATGTTTTTATTAAGGTTGGTATCTATCTATTACATTTTTCATTTGATTTTACTTATTTACATGGTATTTTTATTTAGGTATCTATCTATTAAGTTTTTAATTTGATTTTACTTATTTACATGATTTTTTATTTATTTAGGTATATATCTATTACGTTTTTCATTTGATTTTACTTATTTATTACATGATGTTTTTATTTAGGTATCTATCTATTTCGTTTTTCATTTGATATTCCTTATTTCCATGATGTTTTTATTTAGGTTTCTATCTATCTATTATGTACGTTTTTCAATTTATTTTCATTAAATTTTTTCTCTAATAATACTTTTACCTACACATCGATTGCACTCCTCTCCCAGTGCTGCTAGATTAAAAGCTTAAATAAAATAAGTAAATAAATAATATCCTTCCAAATAAAATTAAAAACAACGAGATAAAAAGTTTAAAAACGCCATCAAAATATGTCTAAGTAAACTTGAAACTGAGGAAACCATTAAAATTATGAAGTAACACATACACAACCACTTAACAGATGTTAAATTATAGATGTAAAAATAGTGGGTTCATACAACATATTGTGATGAATACTCGAATTTATTAATTTTAGTCAATGATCTATTTTTTCCAATATTTCAAAAATGAAACATCAACATTTTTAACAATCATTTTGCAAATCGCATCCACCTAGTTGCAGTTTCCTTACACGCCACCAGCCCCGTTAGTAGTCCGTAGTTAGTCTCAAAGTTTGTTAGGCTTCGTGGCATCTCACTCCCGTCACTCCGCGTCACTGGGGTCACGCCACGCGGCGTCACGCCACGTCCCGTCACGCCACGTCGCGTGACGGACTATCAACTACGTATAATGGGCACTGCCCCCGTTTTTTAGCAGTCGTGGCGGATTTGGTACGGTATTTAAAGGCTATCAATCTTACACTAGGTAAATTATGTTTTTTGTGTTTGCTGAAGACGTTTTAGTATTCAGTTTGGTAAAAAAAAAATCTTTAGGTTTTAACAGCTAATAATACTAATAATATTAATTGGATAATTTGTAGAAAAATCACCTAAAGGGCCTTTTAACAAATATGTACAATTAATTATGAATTCTTCTTATCAAATTGTATTATTTACAAATAGACACAGAAAACACACTTACCTGGCAGGTCGCTTCCGATAAACACACTTTAATTAGAAAGTTTATGCTTGGAAAAAATATGGCTTTGCACGCGGAGGAATTTATATTTTAAACACTAGACGTTGCATGGTTTTACATTTGATACCTCCATCACTGTTAGTAATACATTTATGAGAAGATTAGTGGTAAAAGTAGAGTCGATATTTATTTTAAAAGACATTTATAACCATGCGAGAAAACGGCATGATGGTTAGTTAGTTAATTTGATTATCATTATTTTTGAGTGTTGCCTTTGGATTTGATAATGCGCATAAAGCTAAATTAATTAAAAAAATATATATCTATTTAGCATTTAGTTCGAGTTTTGAATCTTGCAATCATACCTACATAAAGATAGAAGCCAATAAAGTATGAGTTTTTTTTTTTTTACATTAACTCCACACAGGAGGCCCTGAGGAAAATAATTTCCCTCAGGGCCTATGTCATCTTTGAAGATGCTGTGAGGAGGGTCTTTTTGAGGAAAGGAAGGAGTGAACATGGGTCTTGAAGAGACCCATGTTGTAGGAGGGAGGAAACACAGAGGCTGGTAAATCTTTCCACATCCGAGCTGTTGAACTCAAGAACGAGTCGTAAAAACGACCCGTTCTCATGTGACTAATGTCAACCGTGTACAAATGTTGGGCGCGTGTTTGGCGTGTTTCCCGACTATGCACCGGTGCCGAGGGGATTAACGACACTAGTTCCTCGGAGCATTTTCCATTGTAATACCGGTAGAACAAGGACAGCATTCCCACCTGATGCCTGTGCTCTAAAGATTGCAATCCGTCTGTTAAGAAAATGAAGATAATTTAGTCGAAGTATGATACCGTTAAAAATGACAGAATCGGATAGGCACACCTTAGCTCAGTTGTTAGAGTCGTGGCCCAGAAAGCCGAAGGTCCGAGTACCAGAGGTGTCAATATCTTTTTCTGATTTTTCTTTTTCCAGATTTTTGATTGAGTTTCGCTAAAATTGTCTTCATTTAACAAAATTAAATTCTTTACTTGTGAACTTAAGAAAAAAATACATTCAAACATTATTAGGCACCATTATAGACATGGCTACTTACAACGTAGGTTTTTCTCAAAAAGCTTTCAGCATGCATCAAAAAACGAATCATTCTGAAAGATATAAAAGACAAACTACTGCTGCAGTGAATAATGGAAAAATAAATGTTATGAAACGTGCCTACAGCTCGCCGCCTCGGATGAGCGACTGGAGAAACCATGATACCGGATGTATTCAGAGGAATTTCAAGGGGAAAATCTATGCAGCGAAGTTGGAAAATGTTTACCAAATACAGAGGGTGCTAAATTGATTGGTAAGTAAATAAACAAAGAACTACGTTTAATTTTATTAATAACTGGCGCAGACCCATGAAATTAATTATTTTGTTGTCTTTCTTACTTTTGGATACAAAACATTCAATATATCTTCCTAGGTTGCATAAATCATTAGAGTTTCCGCGTGATACTTGTTATTTACAAAAACATAAATGGTTAAAGAAAAACTCAAATAATTATAATGGAATTGAGAGAAAAATAAAATAAAAAAGTCCGAAAATAAGATGAGATAAATTAAACTCCTCTATAAAAATCGTAACTACATTATTAAAAATAAAGATAAACAAAATAGAAAAGAAAAACAACAAAATAAAAAAAGAGAAAAAGATCTTAAAAAGTTCGTAATTAACCTTTTGATTTTTTTTTTCTAGTAAAAAATTAGTAAATTTATCCGAGGACAAATGAAAATATGAGCTGGTGAAAAGATGTTATTGGTTTTGTTCACGTTTTTCTCAAATTTGAATGTTGCGTGTAATTAGTTTTGAGAGTGGGAAGTGAAATAGTTGATGTGACCTGTGTATCGTACTGTACAGTGTGTACTGTACTGTGTGTTTTTGGAAGGTAGTCACTATCGACAACGTTGAAGATCACGGGATATTATACTATAGGATTTGTGAAGCGGAAATTATTTTTTAAAATATTTTCATCATTGAAACTCGGTCTACTCGGAGGATATTTACAAAAAGATAGCCATACATCTTATTATCCTGACTATTATTAGTTCTGTGAACAGTCGACCACTCTTTCAAAAGTATGTTTACCAACCTACCTATTTAATCGATCACATTTGTAAGAACAATATTTTTTACTGAACCTTTCAACCATCTTCACCATCACCTTTGAACCATCTTTAACCGGAACCGGAACGCAATAAATTTTTTTACAGAAAGACGAAATGCATAACACTTGTGTAGTCGAACAGAATTTGCTAGGCTCTGTCAATTATGTTTTCCACCAAATGCAACTTTTTACTTATTGCATACAATAACTATCTAGTGTTACAGGCAAAATTGACTAATACAATTTGTTTTCTGACAGGTGGACTTACGAATTTTATTTGACAAAAATACATTTGTCATTAGTTCGATCCTCGCTCTTAAGTCCAAAGTTTCCACAATTTACGTCATTTCTCGTATTTGGCGAGACGTTTTATTTATTTATTTTCAGTAAATAACTTCTAGATTCGGGGCAGCCCGGTCGGCTGTCTGTCGGAAGGGGCCGTATGGACTGTACTGTACAGCGTACGGAGAGTACCTACAATATTATATATATATGTGGTTGTATACGTCTGGCGGTCGGACCTACCGAACCGTGACTAATGGGTGTTCAAAGCGCGGTCCAGGGCTACTAATTAGTATATTCGAATGTATGACGAGCAATTCGGCGCAACCCCCGGCGGCAATAGTACGCGGCGCTGCCTCGTGCGAATGAGGCTTTGTTCCGGCGCGGTATGGAAAGAGCTTTATTTTGTTTGGATGCCGAGTAATTAAACCGCATTCTGAATAACGCAGAGAAGTAATGAAAAGTCACCAATGTTGACCGGGGAGGAGGGAGGGCAGCGCCGTGATGAAGAATTATACCAAAATTTTAGTATTATTTGGAAATTCGAGAATTAGGTATACGGAAATTTAAGTATAATTTGGATTTTTAATTTTAATTTAATTTAAGTATTGTACGGAAATTTAAGAATTTTACCGAAATTTAAGTGAATTTTAAATGGAAATTTAAGCACGATACACAAATTAAAGGATTGTAACTAAATGAGTATTATGCAGAAATTTAAGTATTTACATTATATACATATCTACAAATTTAAATTTAAGTATACCTGATACAATAAATTAAGTACCTATTTGTTATATGGAAATTTAAAATTTAACAATTATGCGGACGTTTAAGTATTGTACAGAAATTGAACCATCGATGACTTACATTTTTTTGTTTGTTGGTTTTTATGTTAATACCACACAGAAGTCCCAACTGCTCCCGTCTGGAACCAATAAGAATATGGCACCCCCAATTGGGGTATGTTGTAAGGCTCAAGGTAGTGGGGAGGGGAAGAAAATGGGGAGAAGGAAGGTAGAGAAGGACCTGGCTATTCAGACCTAGTCATCAAATACAGCTAAAGCCAATTCAAGCAACGTTTCAATTCTGAACCATGGTCTTATACCAGGGTGATATTTCGAGTATCTTCCACCCTGGAACGTGTCGCAAATATAACTTATATTATTTTTAAATGATTAAATTGTGAAACAATACAAATAAACAAAATTTAAAAAAATTTGCACTTCGGAATTGAACTCGCGACCTTTGAATCACTGCCCCTCGACCACTGGGGCAGTTTTCCACTATGGAAGGACACTACAACGCATTAAAATTATTTAAAAAAAATTAATAAATAATGAAAAGAATTAATAAAACAGTTATGGGCCTGCGCCATGACGATAATACATAAAATTTCAATTTAAATGATCCATGGAGAGGCTAACTTAACGTAGTAGATATTTCCAACCAGAGTGTAAACCCCTCAACAAAATTGGAAATACACATAATATAACATTAATAAACAACCAAACATAAGTTAATCCCTACTTCGAAGGTTCCTTTTGGAGTCTTACGGCTTTCCTTTACAACCTGGGACCTACAGTAGGTAGGACTGTGCGCTGTGCACTGTACACCGGGGAACGTAAACATTTAACACTGCGGATATGAAGGCTTTATGCAATTAATGCTTCCGTCCCCACCACCAGGTAGTTGGCTGAAGGTTGTGTATTCTAGGATCTAGGCACTAGCCACTGCCAGGAGCGGATTAAATATGTAAGCCGAATATGAGCCTCACGTAAAATTATAAGCTTGCAAAAAACGACTTCTATGCAATCTGTTTGTACACATGACGAGTATTACCGTTTCAAAATTAGTTATAAAAGTCTGCAATAAAGATACATATTTTTGTATGAACCCACACATGAGGCATTGAGAATTTACTCGTAGAAGTTCCAAAAAAAAACAGTACCTAAACATGGGTTTTGATGATCTTAGACTTGGTTTCTGATTTATTTTTAGAATATTTTGTGTCATGTTTAATGGCCAGTGGAAGTGCATTGTGTGACTTCGCTGCAAAGTACTTATCTAATAGTTCATTTGGCCCAAAGTTGTTTTAGCAAAAAGGATAAGTAAGAGATTAAACCCTTTGATTCTGGTATCTTGAGCAGTTCGGACATTGTCAAAAACAATTCTGAGTTTGAAGAGGTATACTAGTATGATTTTGACGTAAAGTTGCCTATCGTTCAAAACGCAGATTCTCCTAAAGATTTCGTTCGGAATACCGTGTTTGATTGAAGATTGAAATTTTGTGTAGTAAATTTTTTTGAGTTAATTTAAGTTAAGAAAGTTGGGTGTTCGCTTAAAGACTTACATTTGGATGGGAATGGTTTTAGAATGGGATATGGTTAGGGAAATTTACGAACACTTATCTTCCTAGACGTTCTTCTTTCTTAGTTTTTACATGCCGCTGGTTCTGACGATTTCTTTTGTAAAAATTGTACTGAATTATCCGGTACGAAGGACAATGCACGTATATAATTTTTAAGGTCTCAATTCAATGAAAGGCACTCTGATTCAAAATAAAGATTCGACAACTTAATTACAGTTTTACTTTTAATATGACTTGCACCATATTTAACGCTACATGGAATATGATCCACAGCTGCTCCTCTGGTTTCTAATACACTCATTAGTTCGTGTTGTTTCGGATGAAAAGACAAAAATTAAAGGATCCCATCGTGTTTACAAAAAATGCTAACAAAAGGAATTAACACATTGAAAACAAAAATACTCAACCCTCGACGACCGGCTGAGTTAGATGTCTGTTTTACCGTCTGATGATTAATTCCTAGAACAAATAACAGGGGTTCAGCCAAGCGCTGAACCATTTTATACAATAATATATTTATTAAAGAGCGATCTTGGCTAATTATTGATTTTAACAGATTTTCTAAGATTATTTGCTGTAGTGATAATATTATGTTCTTTCTTTGTGAATTACTGCGAAGAACTTTGTAAGTGGTACGGAGGTGAGGTTTGGTGGGATAACTGTGCAACACGAACAATCAATTTAATTTGTTAGCTGTAAAAATGGAAAAAATGCATTATTGAAGCCATACGATGAAGAGATTTAGAGTTTGATAGAGTAAAATCTAAGGAATGATTCGCCCCTGGCTCAATGTTCCGGAGAACTGGTTGAGTAGCAAGTAACTCGCTCCCCTGATTCTCAAACGGGAATATTACCCGCGACTATGTACTTCCCGAATATAGGTTAAATATTATTTCGTTGCTTGTATTTATTAATATTAATGGAGGTGTGGAAAATGGATGATGTTGTTTGGGGATGCAATGAAATTAGATTTTGGTAAGCTATCATCGCTATCGTACGAGCAGTGGCGTGCACAGAGTTTAATCAGGGTAGGGAGTATGAAAAACAGCTAGTTAAATGATATTTTAAAAACTTACTACCCTCATCATCTTTGTTAAAGTTATCACTATGAATGTGGGGAAGTTAGGTTAGGTTAGGCATGGAATAAATAAATTGTTATTATTAATTATTTTACATTTCACCTTTTACGTTATAGGTACTTCTTTTCCACTTAAATAATTTGAAAGACGAGTAATATATTTTTTAAAAGAAAGCAAACACTTACAGGTTACGAATAACCTGGTAATTTTGAAATTCTCCTACTACCACCACAGTAAGCGAAAAATATTGCTTGTGTCGTGATGTAAGATGCCGAGGAATCGAACACGTGACGCCTGAGTGGGACCCAAACGCGATGCCAACTCAGCCACTGACCGATCAATCGGTAATAAATATAATAATATATTCTTATCATAGTTTGACGGCTTCCGTGGTTGAGGGCTAAGGATCTCGATTAGCAATGGGGGGTTCAAATCCCTGAATGTAAATTTTATTTGATTAAATTGTATTATTGCACAATTTATTAATTTAAAATACTATAAAATATATTTGCGGAATGTTCCACTGTAAAAGATACTTTCAGTATTGCGCTGTTGTAAGACCATCATTCTGAAATTTTTATTTGATTTGAATGTAAAGCATGATGTTTTCTCTTTCCAACAGCGTTTAGATGATATTTTTCACTAAAATAGTAAGTGTAACAAGAATTTCCATGAAACTTTTATGCTTTGTTTCCAAAAGCGGACAAATTAGTCTGAGGGATTGAAACATCAATATGATTGTGAAACGTCTTTTGTGTATTCATTTTAATAATTTATTCATTTTTTAATAACTTTCTTTCATCAATGTACCTAACAAAAGCTTTCAGAAAATATTATTTTCAGCCTTTATGAAGAACCATAAAAACCAACTTAATTTTAAAAGTAATGGTCTCAAGTAAATTAAAAAAATGATAACCATTTATAGAAAGTTCTATAAATGGTTATCATTTTCGATGTTAACAATATTAAGCGTTGGAACGTCGTATTAGTTTATTGTATAAAATATGAAGGAGGAGTTCTTGGAAGAATATTTAATGACTTAAGGGAAATGTCAAAGATTGTAATCTCCCTTTACAAATGATATTACGATTGTTTTGTATGTAGGTCATTGATCGGAGTAGAGAAGAAATTTTGTCAAGGAGATTGTGTTTGGCGATACAGTTGATGTAGGTGGAGTCGGGAGCGTTTTAGTATTTTATTTTTTTATTATTCATCTTTATTGATACTTTTAAAATTGGTGAAGAGCTATAACTATATTACTAGGAACTCGATATCGTATTGAGAGCAGGCGAAGTTTATAACATTAGCATTTTATGACAAAAATGCAAACGATAACACAAAAACGACAATCAGCATTGTATTATTGGAAATCCATACTTATAAATTGGTTTTGATCAGATCTTTGATGTTAGGTCTGTCTTGACTGATGATCCAGTACTAAGTATCTGATACATATTTAAAATAAGTTGTATTCTGTTTAATATCCAGTGAAATTGCTTTGTATAGCTTTGTTATTCAATGTTTATTATTTTTTTATTGTTAATTATAAGCATCTGCTAAACTGCGAAAGTAGTATGTCAGCAGGTTAATTTGACAATATTAATTAGGCTAAAGCTCACGCATAACGAGAAATTCCAATGCAGAAAATAGATATAAAAGAATAAAATTTCACGCATGAATGAAGCTGAACAAAAGTGTGTATTGTGGGGATGAGGAGTGCAGTGTGAAGTGTTACATTATTCCTGAATATCCCTTTAGAGAAATAGCATGTTACTCAAGTTATTGTCAGTTTTTAAATTATGAATTGAAAGAGGTAACAAACATCAACCAGAAACCTAAAAAAAAAGTTTCTATAATCGTCATTATAAAAAGGTAAACATTTTGAACAAAATAAAACCATCAATGTATTTTTATACTTTGACTGGAATCGAACCAGCTACAGATCCTGCATTAATAAACATAATATAATCTGCTTTTCAAAAGCTTCATAATAAATTACGGTTTATTTAAACCACCTACTTAATAAACATAGATCAGCTGAAATCACACTAACTAACCTTTACAAACTTCACCTAACTCTACTTTATCTGTACTAGCCTAACTTGGCTAAATGAATCATTTCTGGAATTAAGCTAGCAATCTTAGAATTCCCTCATTGATAATTCATTGGCCACGTCCAAACTAAGTCTCATAATGCACCAAGCCGCTCCAAACTAGCAAATATATAATAAATTAGTCAAAAGGGCATAATAAAGTGCATGAAATTACTTATTGTGACTATATAGTGTATTAACTCCTTTGACGACATCACTCAGCTTCCTTTAATTATAATTATTCTTCTTCTTCTTTATGTGCCTTATCAGGTCCCCCCGACGTTGGCGATCACTCTTGAAAAGGTGTCTCTGTCTTGCGCTGCCCGGAATAGCTCCTCCACACTTCTAATGCCGGTCCACTCTCGTATGTTTCGCAGCCAAGACATTTGTCTCCTACCAGGCCCTCGGCGACCCTCTATCTTGCCTTTCAATATTAAATGGAGCAAGTGATACTTCTCCCCTCGAAGTATAGGTATGACCCAGATATGAAATTTTCTTGATTTTAATTAATGTAAGCAGTTCCCTATCTGCTCTAGCCCGCCTGAGAATTTCTATGTTGGTGATCATGTCGGTCCATGGGACCTTGAGCATTCTCCGGTGAAGCCACATTTCGAAAGCCTCTAACCTGTTCATGGTATTTATTTTCAAGATCCATGTTTCACAACCATACAGCAAGACCGACCACACATAACATTTTAGCATTCTCTGCCTTAGTTTTAAGCTGATATTGTCATTGCAGAAGAAGGATTTCATTTTTATGAACGCAGTTCTTGCTGCTTCAATTCTGCACCTAATCTAAATATCTGGGTCAAGAGACTCCGTGAGGATACTGCCGAGGTATCTAAATCTCTCCACCTTTTCGACATTACAACCATTTAACTGTATCATTGATCCAGAGTGATCTGGTCGTCCAAAAGTCACCCATTTAGTTTTATTGATGTTGATTGTTAGGCCCAGTTGCTCACCAGCATTATTAACAAGATCTAATAGGTCTCGGAGGTCACTGATACTGTCAGCTAGTAATACAGTATCATTTGCATATCTAATGTTATTAATGACAACTCCGTTGATCTTGAGACCTTTCTATAATTATAGACCTTTTTATAATTATTATATTATGATTATTTCTGTTTGAAATAAACTTAATAAATATTATTCCATGTGCCAAGAAATTACTTGCACATTTATAAAAAAGTACACCGTATTATCGGTCACAAATCTTTTCACACATTCTTCTGACCTTTTGCTGCAAAGTATTTACTCATTCAAGGATGCTTTTTGCGATCTGTGCGTATTTTTTTTAAAAATTCTGTAGTGTATATGAATATGTTAATGTATTATATGCATAAGTTAACAATAATAACTAGTAAACTGACGAACTGAAGAATCGTTAAAACTCCTAATCATCCGAGAAGTATTGTTCATCAGAAAAAAACACCAGAACATCACAAATTCCATCAAAACATTGTTATTGCTTGACTTGACTTGATATTATCTTACATAATGTGCACATTTTTGATATTACTGAAGTTCATATGTCCCGCCTCTATTATATACCATTTCTTTACTTTCGTGTAATACTAAACCGTAATCCACAAATAAATTTATAAATAAATAATACATTTAACCGAAGCCACCCAAATCTAAACTAAACTAGTTTAACCTCACCCAATCTTACCAATCCTAACCTAACCTATCCAAATCCACGTTATCTTGAAATGATTACCTACTAATTGCCACGAGATTAACTTGTTGAGCTCTCGACACTTTTCTTCGTTCATTTCGTTGAAGTTGAATCCGGTAATCTCGCATCTTACCGCAGAGTTAAAATAGTTAGTTTTAGTAAATTGCGAGTAAACCGCACATTAGTTTCAAACTAACGAGCTAACATGTGACTTCCATTGTTCAAGCGTTGGGAAAATTCTCCAGAGAGCTTGACTTCATTACTTATAACTCAGAATATCAATTAAAAAAAACCATTTAAATCCAAACCAAAATTCTGATCTTATGTCAAACGTAATAAAATTGTTTTATTCCACTAAAACTGAGAATTAAATTATCGACCACACAATGAGGTAGATTATGAGTTGTTATTAACGAATGATTTAAGAAGTCATCCTTATTCATTATCATGATTAATTTTTGGGGTATTATGCCTTGTTGCACTATCTCCTTGATTATCCAACGTTTTAGAAAGCATTACTGTTACAATGTTACAGTTACGTTCAGTGTATAGTTCGTGATTATGGACACTGTAATGCAGTTCGAAATGTTGGCTAAGAAGAAGGTGGCAAAACTCGGCATAATATCCCAATTTAAATAACGATAATAATTTTGACCGTGAAAATCTTAAGTCATATCTATCTTCTTTCACTTTCACAACGGTGCGTGTGAGGATCTCCTAAAATGGTTCCTTCCGAACAACACCCCTCCCGAATCGGTGTAACTATAAAATTTCATCGAAATTTTTGCGTAAAGTAAAAAAAATAATATGATCTTCTACTATGAAATTATTTTGTATTGCATTCATGTGAGTAGAATAGGCCACTTGCTTGAATTTCATAACGACTTGGAAAATCATATGGATAGATTTTTTTTACTATGATTACGAAAAAGTTATTGAAAATTTTAAGAAATGTATAGTTTTTCTTATTTTCTAACACACTATATAAATAGGAAAGATTTGTTTGTTTGTTTGTTTGTTTGTGTGTTTGTTTGCATCGAATAGGCTCCGAAACTACTGAACCGATTTGAAAAATTCTTTCACTGTTGGGAAGCTACACTATCCCCGGGTGACATAGGCTATATTATATTTTCAAAAAAATTAGGGATCCTTACTAAAACTTCAATAATGTAACCCAGGGTGTAAAAAAATTACCTAAAATATTCTTTAAATCGCGTGCGCTGCGAAAACTATTGATGATAGAATAAAATAATGTACGACGACTTTATAGAACACATCATTATTTACAAAAAAGGTCGCCACAGCATATGTCTAACTATTATGGTTATGCCACAATAAGTATTCTTTTATTTTAAAAATTTAATTAAATATTAATAAAGGTTCCATAGAGCTGTAGAAAGTTGTGGAAGGAGTGGCGGAGTATGTCGTGGAATGATCAGGAATAGGGTATCGGGAACATCATTGTGCAACATTCCAGAACACTATCTTATTGTCCTGAGCGAAGCCGGGTAACCCAGCTAGTTAATTAAATAAATCCATTATTTGAGCTCGTGACGTCACTATATGAAAATGTCCCATCTCCGATTATGTTCCCTTAATTTTGTAAAATTCCAAACTGATTTTTTTATTTTTAATATTTGCTTTAACTAGAATTTTTTTTTAAATGTGATGCAAGTGGTATATTGTATTGCATACAGCTCACAGGGCCCAAAAACCATCAAACATCTTTTGTATAAAAATTAGATCAAATTGAAGCATAATTTCTGCCTACAACAATAGTGCATTTGCAAACTTGTCCCATTGAAAATCAATGTAGTACGTAAACTGGAGAACAGTATATCACATAAATTTACGGATTCCATAACAACACAGAATCAACTCAACTCAACACTTCTTGGAAAAGCCATTCAAAGCTATGAAAAAAATATCCCGTTACCTAACCCAACGTAATCCATTTAACCAATTTTTTGTGTATTTTTTTCATCACTTTTTATGACTTTTCAAACTATTTGGTCGCCAAATTTACGTACCACGTGTTAAAAAAATAAGCTGGCTGACTAAAAATAGTGAAAATTTTCTTGTTACCATCGCCGCTCCCCGCCACCTCTAATTTTCCTACCCCCCTGTTGTCTCTAAGCCTACAACTTTCAGCTCACTCAGAGAGGCGGGTGAGGGGCGATACCACCCACAACCCACATTTCAAATAACATCTTTAAAAGAAATATTCGCATATAATTTCAGACAAGATCTGTCATCTAAATTCAAACGTTCTCACACCTAATATCTTTTGAACTCGATACATTAGACGCGCGGGTAGGTAATTCACTGTGCCAATAAAACCAGGAAAATCCGTTTAATTTTCTTAATAACCTTAAAATAATGGTGTAAACTAATTATTATCACAATATCTTCCCCAGTGAGTGGGCTGCTTTGTCTCCCGACAGAAGTTAGTATACAAAGCGCCACATGCGAAATGAATAACGCGTGTGAACGCTTCTTAATTAAATTACCTAAAGTAATTAAGCATAAATAATATGATGTAAGAGGTTCAGGCTTTTAAGGTGTGGAAAGACAAAGGATCATAATATTTGAAGTGATGAATTATTCTTCAAGACAAAACATTATCACCTACTTATAGATTTAGCAAATATTGTTTATTACTATCGCGATTCACCATGTTTGTTTTCCTTATAAACTAAAATAAATAATTAAAAAAAATACATGTTGAAGTGAACACGCTCCTTTTAGTTTTTCATTGGTGACATAAATCCGCAATTTGGGAGGTGGAAACGGGTACCCGCGGGAACCATTTATTTGATAACCAGCACCCAAATAAGTAACCCAAAGTGGTTCGCTATACATTTGGTGACTTAGCAAGGGTGCTCGGATTCACGTGGCGAGGTTTGTTTATTTGTTGGCGGAAAATGCGTTTGCCCAACTATTACGTGGCTGGCCGGTTCGAGAGAAACTGATTGAGGGAGACCTATCCTAGATCTCTCTAGCCGGACTCTCCCGGAACATCTTTGCTTCAAAAGGGGAGGGTTGGATTCATACGTCTCCTGGACACACTGACCCCCCGATTCTAATCCACCCCTCATAGCTTTTCCTTCTCGAAACTTGCTCTCTTTCATTTTCTAAGACTATCTTCTGCACAACATCCCCAAAAATAACTAATAACTCTTATGTTCTCTCCAGAAACATTCGTAATTTAGTAAATACCCACTGGGGACCTGAATTCTCCGGTATAGGATGTTTGTTGAAAATACTTAGTTCTTTTAACATGGTGACTGTTTATTGACGTATTGTATGAATTCATACTTCTGTCACTCCTGGACACTGACCCCGATATTCCTACCCAGCCCTCTTACCTTTTTCTTTTTCAAAACTTCATCTCTTTCCTTTCCTTAAAAATACCCCAACACAGCATCCCCTAAGATGGCAGGCCCTAAGGGAAATTATTTCCCCGAGAGCCTCCTGTGTGAAGCTAACTTAAAAAAAATACTTAGTGTATTTTGGAATAATTTTTCGTTTTGGTTACAGTCATCATAACATTGTGAGAACAATACAGAAAAAAATGTAGATAATATTGATAACAGAAATTTAAAAAAAATTAACAAATATTTACACCCTTGTTCAAGCTTAACACTTATATAATAAATGAGTTAGTGTTTCATGAAGAACATTGATCATTTAAATAATGGCGGGTAGAACCTTAATTCGATAGAGATGCCCGATGATGATACCTAATCCCAGAACGGATGTTATGTTTTCAGAATTTACTTAATTTCTCTGTAAATACCTAACATAAAAAACCTATTATTTTTCAAAATTTAAATGTACTTTTAGTGGTTAAAGAAAAAGCCCTAAACCACGAAATAAGGAAAGGGAAGTTATTAAAATTGTGTTTTATGTCGGAAATTTTGGGTTATTTTCCCATCTTTTTTACCCATCGCAAGTTTTCTGAATCATTTTTCTATATGACTGATCTTTCGCACAAAAAATACGCGAAGAATATAAAATTCCCTCAGACGTACTCCAGTAGCGAGCCGCGAGCATCAAATTGAAAAATGTTTGATGCAAATGAGGCATCAGTTGTCTTCTGAAGTTAACTTTGAACCAATATAAGGAATATTAGACGCGTAAATTGAACAGTTGTTACAAGATGATGTGACGCATGACGAGTTTTTTTTTAATCAATAGGTATTATAAATATGATTTATTATCATTCATGTTAACTCCGAAATAAAACTCTAAGCTATCTCTACTCTATGACAATCAATATATCTTACAGACAACCGTCAATAACTACTGATACTAAAGCCATCTGCTTACTAAATAGAAAAATATTTTATGTTTTCTTTTATTTTATTTTTTACATTCCTCTCCTATCTTGGGGATACTGTGTGGAACGTCTTTTTTAGGAAAAGAAGGAGAGGAAGTTCTGGGTAGATAGGACTGGTGGGTGAGGGGGGCCATCTCTCCCACTGCGGTGCAAAGCGAATGGTCGATTCGGACCGCCTAACATGGATAAAATTCATCCCATGAACCCGAGCATCCCTGCTAAGTCAGCAAACGCAGTGGACCACTTGGGGTGAACTATCCAAATTGCATTGTGTTTAGTCGTACCAATACGTATTGAGAGACATAACTGATTCGTAGATAGAAATATGTTTTCACGGTCTTCATCATCAAGGGGCAATTTATTATTTAAAAATAATTTGTAGTATATTTGCGAGTGGAAGATACTCTCAGTATCATCCTGGTGTAAGACAAGCATTCAGAATTGAAACGTTGCGTGAAATGGCTTTGATCATCGGATCTGAATAGCTAGATACTTCTCCACCTTCCTCCTCTTCATCTCCTTCCTCTTCCCAACACCTTCACAACTTACCCAAATGGGGTATTTCAACAAACGGGGGATTCTGTTGAAAATGTGCGGAATATTTAAAGATCATTTTTTTGATTTTAATCATCCCACTAAAAAAGTTTGTTTTTTTATGTTTTCATTTAATATTATTGACATAAAAAAGGATCTTAAGTTGACAAAATTAAAACAGCCCGTGGTTGGGTTAGGTTAGGTTCGGTTAAATCGGATTGTGACGTTACAAGCGTCGCTCAGCTGGGTCAGCATAAATAAACACTGTCAGTGAGCGTCCACGTTCATGACGTCACACGATAGCCCCGCCCCAAAATATCGTTTTAGCAGTAATTCAAAACTGGGAAACTTTGACTCGCTGTAGAAAATTTATTTGTCAACATAAAATAAAATAAAAATGTTGTAATCATCGTAATATTTTGCTTAATTTTTTTAAGCAATAAAAAAATGTATAAATACCCCATTGGAGATGGCATAGTTTTACTGGCACCAGATGGTTGGGAGCAGCTGGTAAATTGTGCGTTATGCACCAATAGATTAAGATGAAGCCATACTAAATAATGCAAAATCATACAAAATCGTATGTTTTAGTTTTGAAAATATGACCGCTTAGAAGTATTATAGATGCTTCAATTAAATACTGCGTGTAGAACATACTTTGGCCCTTAAAAATATCGGTCATTTTTTTAAAATAAGTCTTTTAAAAAGCTTAGAAAAAAATAAAGTATTAGGTCTATAAAAAACATTTTTAACTGAAAACTCTCCTACTTATAAACACTTTTTCGGATATGGTTTTATTGCATAATGTGGCAAATTCAGTTTCTTACATAATTATCGCGAAAAAAAAATGATATTTACGCCCGAACCTCACAAAATAAAATATAATATGCATTTTCGCGTTGGTATTTTTGACATCACGGCGACAATACGGCAGTCGACGAATTTGTTATATCAAAGTGAATACTTATACCGTCCACCGAAGAACGACTGGCAGCCGCCCCCCTGTCTTCCGTCATTACTCCTCCGAACGGAGCGGAGAGCAGTCGTGTTATGCTCCGCGCCGCTTATTTTCGTGAAATCAATTGAAAAATTCCGTTTTATTGCAATAAACAATGCATAAAAAAGGAATTAATGTTTTTACAGGCCTTTACGAAATCAACATGTAAAAAAAAATCTCAAATATCTTTTCCAACCTTTCCAAAAGCTTTTTCTCAAGTATTTTTAAACTCCTCCCATAAAAGGGCGTGAATTCCGATTTCGATTTTTTCCTGTACTAGTGGATCGCCTTAATAAAGAATAACCAGATTCAGTTGAGCCATGCAACACTGTTTAGAAAAAAATCTCTGCTTTGATTCACCGAAAAATAAAACCGTGATATCTTTCTAAAGCTTTTTTAAAAGTAATATTTGAATACAACATTGACTCGGGACCCAACAAAAAAGACTTCATCATATTGCCACTGTAATCTTGTGAAACATATTTACTTTTTTAATTAAAATTACCTTTTTTAGATCTCGGATGCACGCAATATTTTCTATTACGATACTTTCATTAATCTATGTAGGCACGTAAAGATTTCGAAAAGCAATTAAAAAACATCCACTTCATTAATAATGCTACCAAGAGTAAAACAATTTTCCCGTGTAATTAATTGCTTCAAATTATCGATAGCGCTGTACACTGTACTGTATACTGTAATACTATACGGACGGTGATATCAAAATTTATGGGCATAATCAAAATTTGTAGGCCCATAATCATTGTAACTCTATGTGTGTGGCCTAAATTGCATTTCAGTTTATCTAAATATTCCCTATTTGAATAAATTTGACTAATCTTCATTATGGGAAGTTGATATTTGGAAGCGCCGTTAATTTAGTTCAAGCGCTTTCCATAATTTTGATAAAAGCACGATAGAGAAGCGATGTTTGGTGTTTCGCAGTGGGAATTTATGTTTTTGACCATCAGTTAGTACTTATTGCTCAAAGAGGAAATGATGTCGTATGCTTGGCAACATTTTAGTAACTCGTGAATATTCGTTACAAATTTTTTCACCTGGATTATTTCAATTTTAGTAATTTTTATTAAAAATCTCATTTTCTAACATGGAATCTTATCGCACTTTTAAGAGTTAAAGGCATAGACATATGAATATTAATAGAACAGAATAGAAAGGTGAGGGGAAGAAACCAATTACAGCGGGACAAAGAGCGGGAAGATGGCTTTGGTGATATGTGATTCTTCAAAACTCAATCTGACAGTTTAAAGGCATCTTGCATTATTATTTAACTATTTAGTTCTTAAAAGTAAGCTCTGCTTTTGAATGAAAAGACCTTTTTACATGGGAGCGCGAATTGCTTGCCGCGTAATAAAAAAATTTTCGAAGTCCAAATACGCCAAAGTAAGGTCGCCTATCAGGTCGAGTAGAATATTTTGTTGCCGTATTTAGTCAAGACACTTTTACAAATGTTTCATAATTTACTTACCCCAGTAATCAGCGACGGGCACACGCCATGTATCTCGAGTGATAGTGTATGTTCAAAAACGATCATATTATCTGATCTGAATTAGCTTAAAATAGTGTAAAATAATGCTTGCCTATGGAATGTAATACCACAATTGGGTTTATTCTCTTTTTCACTTCTATTTTTACACGTTTTCAAAACACAAACCATTATTTTTACTGTGTTATTTCGTAAAATGCACCGATGCACTCTCGACGCTGGCTCGCAAAATAATGATGACGTCATATTTTTTAGATTAACGCAAAGCCATACTCGATCCCAGCCGGTTCCAATGGAATGGGAGGGGGAAATGATACGCTTTTATCACTTAGGGCAGGTCTACTAATATTCATATGTCTATGGTTTGTGATGATCTCGCCTTTGGGCCAACGAAATAATTCCTTTAAAATTGAGAGATCGATTTAGAAATATATTCAATTTTGTAACATGGAATGTTTTCAGCATACGATTCTCTGTTTCCAATTCATGGGGGTGATTTATGGGTCCTTACCACTAAGTAACCACATGTGTTTGCGTGCCTCAAGTGCATGCGAGCCCCGGCAAAGGCCATTTTTCACAAAACTAAGAAGGGACCCAGAATAACATTTAGAGGGATTTTTTCAGGTTCATTATCAAGTCAGGGGCGGCCGATGGATATTTGCCCGAGTGGTGACTGACTTTAACGCGAGCAAATTGATTTGTGAAACAATTGTCTTGTGCATTTTCTATGGCAGTGGGGAGTTGAAAAATTAGGCAATAAAGATTGATCGTTGGTGCATTTAAATATACGAGAGCGACGCGCCGATTACGGGTTGAAATATTTGACATATTTGTCAAAATAAGATTGCAGAATTCGTTAAATAGTGACGCACGCAGAAAGAACGAAAACGTGTACAGACAATGCTTATATAATGTTATTATATAACCAATAAAGTCGACGCAAGTAATGAGGCGGTCCTAACTAGATTGAAGTACGCCACTGAGCTCTTCTTTTAAGCGCTATTGGGATAATTTATGACTTCGGCGCAGACAAAATTAGTTTGTATTCTGTTATCTAAAGGTTACACACAAAAAAATAGCAAACATGAAAGTTGCACTGATTTCTTGGAATTTGGGATGTAATGTGACAGAACACTATTAAAACGATTGAAATATGCATATTGGGAGATGTGTTTATCACTTAAGTTTTAAAAAAAGAGGGACTAATATATTATTGAAACCACACAAGTAGATGGGTGGGAGTCGGGGGGCAGAGAGTTGGAACAGGGCAGTGAGGGAAGGAACCTGGAGGCGCGCGGACGGGATAAAAATCATCGAGTTTTGATAAACGGCAGAGTAATAATTTGGTGCGCGTAAACCGGGAATAATTCAGATAGTCGGGGCAGGGAAGTGTTAGAGGACAGTCAGGGGGAGATCCTGTTGAGAATTAAGATCGTCAAGTTCTGAGAGTCGCGAGGAGACCAGCTCGGTGCTTCTAAATCGGGGATATTTCATTTTAATTAAACAAAGAATAGTTCGTCTTTATTAAACAAAAAGAGTCCACGCGAATAAGGAAGTCAGAGATTGCGGCTTGCGAGTTCATGAAGTTAAATAATATAATTTGTAAATTGAGGCGGTCAATTATCGATACGGGACGTGCTTTCTGGGGCGTTTATCAGGGTCAGGAAAAATTTTACAACGAATCGACGCGAGAATTGTGTTTGACGGCTGCATCTTGGAATAAATAACTGCATGACGGGTTGTGGTTTAGAAATGCTTGTTTGAGTTAAATATTAGAGTAGTGAATTGATTTGTGAAATTATTTTGTGCAACATGGCGAATTTGGTAAGTTTGAAAAATTGAATTAATTATTAACAACATTAATGTTTGGATTTCGTACAAAGTAGGGTTAAAACAATAGAATCATCATTACTCCCCGAGTATTTTAATTGGTTATAATTGTTCGTCTAGCTTGTAGTTTTCTAGATTTAAACATGAATTATAGTTTGTATGGCGCCCTTGAGGTGATTTTCCATAGAAGCGGTGCTATGTGGTTCGTTCAAATATTGGTATTATTATTATAGCTACGGTAATGAGGCCTTTAATAAGGAACCATGTCATCTAAGTCGGATGCTCTAATCGGAAAAAAAAGGGCGTTCCCTCCGTAAGTCGATCCGGGGCTGCCTGATGTTGACCGGCGACAATTTCTTGAGACAAGACCGTTGTAAAGTAATAATTTGGGGTTCAATGGACTAAAATAGCATTTGAAGCACAAAGTGCGCTTTAGGGCAATAAATCTTAGACGAGAGACTTCATTTAAAAGACGGGATTTTGAAGCCACAAAACAATAATAAAGTCCTTTAAAGGTGCTCTGTTGGTGGTCGAGAAAACTAGGTTACTGGGTATTCTCCAATACATAACGGGTAACAAAATACATAGGTGTAGAAAATAGGTATAAATGAATGTGTAAAGCGCCTTTGAGGTGTTAATTATTATTTACGAGTTTCGCAATAATATTTTTAAACGTAGCTAGGGGATTATATTCAGGAAGGTTTTTTTTGAAAAGGCATTGGGTAATTTAACAGTTTATAAAATGGTGCGTAGCATGGGAATTTTTGATTACTAACAAAATCTGACATAATTGAACTCCCATTCAAAAATGTCCTACACCTTATTCCAAATTTTAGGTATCACAACAAGTCTACTACATAGGACTTTGCATAAACCTGGTTCGATATCTTATCATATAACCACCTTTGGTTCACGTTCAGGTATATCTCTTTCGAAATATTCGATTTAGCAAAAAACGTTCATATTGTCGGTTGAATGAAGCCGTCGGTAGGTATTCACATTTTAGCGTAATGCGCTATATCCACCTACTTAATTAACAAACTCTTTTTTCTTCAAACTTAATTGAGCGGGTTACGACTCGAGAATGGACGGCGGTTGTCGAATGGATCTACAGGTCCAGCTTTCCTATTTCACCATGAGGAAGTATCTCACGCGACTTTATCGGGGGGCGATGTGATCGAAATGCAGGTGGGCTTACACTATTTTTCTAATGTGGAGGCGAAGTAAGCGATGGTCGTGTCTGGTCCGAGCAAATTGGAATCCCTTGTGATCACATCTCGGTAACGTGGATCTCGTACCCGCTCTAGACTGGATTGGAAGCGTGGCCGGAGCCATTTCATGATGTCGACGTATGTACGTCACTAAGGCATTGGGGGACTTCAGGAGAACAAAGGACGTGCACCCATTTCGCCCTCCCTCTACCGCCGCTCCGAGGTACCAGCGGATAAAAGTTGTCGTCGCGGGAGGCCAGTTTGATGCAGGACGAAGATTACGATCTGGCCGGACTACCTTCGTCATGGGGGAAACGAAGTGACGAAATTTGCGTGGGCTTCACTACCTTTTAGGTTACGCTCGTGTGGGGTCTGCCTTGTCGGCGGAACGAAGGGAACATGACATATGGAATTGTTTGGCAACCGATCGGCGGTTCTTTGTTGGAATCCGGATAAGTTTTCTTAACTATTTTTGGTTTACGCTTAGGTAGGTATATTTCCTTCGATATTCGATTTAGCCAAAAACTTTCACATTGTCGGTTGAATGAAGCCGTCAGTAGGTATTCATATTTTAAGCGTAATGCGTTATATCCACCTACATAAGTAGCAAAAGTTCTTTTAACTCCATCACAATAGGAATAGGGATCATCCAGCATCAGGGTGGGAATGTACTCTGGACGAAAGGGCAGCCGGGAAAATAGAAGGGAGGGAAGCCAGATTCACGACCTGGTGCCTTTCATTCTTGGACCCAGCACCCTGGACGCCGAGCTTGACCTTCCTTCTTTGAGCTGATATTTGAGTTTGAGCTTGGGGTACGCCTATCGTAGAGCATATGCCCGTAACACATATAGGGGAAGGTCCCAAGTTACGCTTGTGTATGTTATGCGAGAGGACGTATTTTTCATTCAAATCAAATACCGATGACCATCGCGATTGCAGGCTGGCGCATGTTTTGTAGCGTGCCTAGGAAAAACGTAATCATTATTTCTACTGGTTCGAGGCGGCGTGCTGGACGGAGAACGGGACTATTGAGGACATGAGTGACTGCCAAGGCGAGGATCGGTGACATCAAAATCTTCTTTAATTAAATTCATACATCGCCAGATCAGAGGAGAGAGCGGCCCCACCGATCTCCTGACATTGCCGATTGTCTAATCAACTTCGGTTTAATGTTTATGCCGATGCTTTAGGAGTTAATGGAACTCAAGTCATCGGCATGCTGAAGAACTTCAGAATCAACAACATCATCATCAATCCAGAGTGGGATGTCACGTTCCAAAACCTCGTGCCACCCACACATTTCCTGAACAGTTCCTGACATCGGCTATCACGCCATTAATCGGAGCAGACCCTCATATCAAACGGTATGAGATGACCTCTCATCATCATCATCAACATATTTATAATTTGTCAGCGTATTGGTCGATATTATTCCCACTATCACTCTATGATCCAGAAACACACATCAAACCCTTTCCCGACAGAAGGCAAAACATGTCGATTTTCATTCGTCGCTTGCGACCTTAACATTCTCCGGAGGCGTTGGAATTGGAAGCTGATTCGGCGGTCTATGACCATCACCTTATCAGTTGGGTTATGGAGGAGTCCAATTATTTAAACAGCACATGTTCTGTCTCATGTTAATCCAAAATACCTACCCGTAGAATCAAATTAACAAAATAAAACAAGCTAGCTAACTAACAAACTGCATCTAGAACATAAGTGTAGAATTGTTGCACTCCGTACTGCTTTGAGTGTAAATCTTTTGTTAGAATGTACATAAATGTCAAATTATTTTTATGATAGCATTTTATAGAGCTGCAGAGAGTACGTGACATCGCATCGAAAGGTAGGATCTTCTCAATTCGCCGTTTGAATGTAAATTTATATATTAGATGCTAGGAGGGAAAATGCAGATTACTTCAATAAAAATAGTCGTCGATGAGCGTAGGTGTATAACAGGTGCTAGGGGAGGAAGCTGAACGAATATAGATAGATAATTAGTTAATTTTCAAGCTAGTCAGACTCAGTCATTGTTATTCGAAGCCTTGCAAATTGTAACACGCCATATCTAAAAGAACAAGGGTTTACCACAAATAAATTATTAATTAAATTGGATTAACTATACCAAACCACTCAAACAAAAAAGTACACAACGTTGTGGGGTTAATTACAATTGATTAATTAAGAGCATCTCGTCACGTTTGCATAAAAGTATTGCGTGATGGGGTTGAAAAGGCGCTGCAAAAGAAATGCAGGGGAGAGACGCGAGAACGGACGAGCTACGAGCTTTTAAAGGCCGGCCGGGGTTGCGCCTGTAGCTGTAGCAATGTAGCAGCATTTGGAAACCAAGAGGAAGGTTTTACTTCGTAGGGGGGGGGGGGGGGGTTATCACAGGTTAAAGGTTATATTAAATTATATTAATTATAATGAATTATTGTGGAAATGACTTCAAATTTAAAAGTTGCACTGACACATAATTTGGGAGGCGGGTATGGGTACTGCCACCCCGAGTTCATTTATTGGATAACTGACACCTCTGGAGTAGGTCACCCCGAGTGGTTCGCTACGTTTGGTTCGCTACGTTTGGTGACTTAGTAAGGACGGAGGGAGACCTATGACATCTTTAGCAGGACTCTCTCGACCCATTGCCTTGAACCGTGGTGGGAGTGGTGGATTCTTATTTTCATCACTCTTTGTCACACTGACCCCCAGTTTCCTTCCCACTTCTCTAGCAGGTTTCGTTTGGTGACCGGACAACTCAACAACCTACTACTTCAAGACCTCTTCTAAAATGTCATTAAAAGATACGTTTTTTTTATTCGTTAAAAAGGTTATGTTAGGTTAGGTTATGTGTTATTCATATATTTTTTTAATAATTTTTAATGACTTTTCAAAGGGGTGTTGAAATGCGACTTTAATGAGTTTTCATGGAACCGCTTCCTTTACAGAACTTCTTTCCATTTACTTCCCTTAAATAAACTTCCACACAGCCCCCCAAAGATGACACAGGCTATGAGAGAAATTATTTTTCTTAGGGCTTCCAGTGTGGAATAAATGTAAAAAACAGAAATTCCACAAAGATAAATGTGAATAAATTTCATAATTAAAAGCTCGCTGTCCACAATTTAACATTGTGTTTTATTGGTAATATGTTTACACGTACATTTATTTTTTTACATATATCCAACACTTCAATATTGTGTTTTATTGTTAATATGTTTACACATATACACAAGAAATACCGTTAATAATTAAAAATAAATGCACAAGAAAGTGAAAAAATGTGAAAAAAACGTGCTAATTTTTGGAGCACACTTCCATACCCAAGAAAAAAATAATTAAAAACATTAATTTCTAAACTGTTTTATGTACTAAAATAAAAAATAAAAAAAGTTAATCTCCCCACGATAAGTCTGAATTTCTTAACCTAAACCTCAGATAAGTGGAGTCATTTGAACGTAAAAACCTTATTCATTTACATTTTCTGATTTAAAACCTTCTTATTTACGACTCCTCAAGCGGAACACATAAATATTATGCGCGTAGCGTTCAAGACATTTATCACGAGGTCTACGTTAGCTACGCCGTAGCGGCGTAGGCGTAGCACCACATACTAGTATGTCACCGCATTATGGATATGTTATGGGCCACATATTGTGCGTAGAACTGTCTAGCAGGTGTTCCGAATGGAATAACGCCGGGTGACTGACAACATGATTGTTTGCATCAGTATTACTGATAGCTGCGCCGATACCCAAATACTCCTAATGGAACTGAGTGTAGCAGGCTGTTGAAGTTGACTGATCGGTGTACAAGAATATAGCAAAAAAATCAAAACCCAAAAAACAGTTTTTTTTAGTATGATAAATCTATTTTCAATTTTTTACCTAGTTGCGCCTTCTCTTAGGCCGACACGTAGCCATTTTTGAAGAATTTTTTTTTTGATGTGACTGAGGATTGAACTTTTATTAAACTTCAATTTTTAAATATTTTTTTTGGTTTAACTGAGGATTCAATCTAATACCCAGGAAGCGGAGTTTTTCCGCTAACAACTGAGCCAAATCCCAATTGGATGTGACCAACAATTATTTCGTCTAATTAACTGCTGCAATGTCATCCTATTTCAGAGAAATGCGAATATGTCCTCGTGTGTATGCGTGATTATCACCAAGAGTTGATAGAATGCATTGTCATCTGCCGTGTTTCAGTTTAATCGGATGTCGGGAAATGGGTTAATTTCCACTTCTAAGATTCCACTTCTTTCATTCATTCAAGAAATCAAAATTGGTATTCAAATATATTTATTTAAAAAGTAGTCTAAATTAATTATATATTCAAAACAGTGAAGATAAAAAAATGTAGGGGCCTAATCGTGTCAAATTTGCACAGCGTCCTTTTGGTGCAAAACACTTCTCTTTTTGAAATATTTCAAGACTTCATTCGTCTCAACAATTCATAGCGACACAGAGATCTTATTCAATTTCACGGTCAATACTAGTTTTCAGATTTAAATAGAGAGACTCATAAAATTACAAGTTCGATCATTTTTTTTCTCATTTTGAAATATTTTTATATTTACTTGATATATTGTCTATGTATAATATGGAACTCGTGTAACTGCACCACCCTCCCCGAGATCTGGAATAAAGGATGAAAAAAAAAATTACAAGCCATTAAGTCGCTACAAGTGTTAAAATATAAATGATTATTTTTAATTGATAAACTAACGTTTTTAAACAAGATTTTTATGCATAGCACAAAGGGTAGATAACAAATATTATATTCAATAATTATCAGCCTGAAACACTCATCTACATTGAAAAAATCTTCCGAGAAAAGATACTGGCCGCCAACGGGAATTGAACCCGTGACCTTCTGATTGCCGGTCAGCAGCTCTGACCACTGAGCTATGGCGGCTTATCAAATACCCGCCAAATAATTCAATATATACTAGTGTTTCATTCGACAATTACTGTTATTACATTTTTCCAACTGAAAACAACCAACTTTATTTTTGTGAGAGAGTTATTGTTAATACTAAATCTCCCGCTAGGTGGCGTCGAGACTAATTATGTCTGCATTTTTTGCTGAAATACTTTAACTTGTCAAATATTAATTATTATTTTTAATTGATAAACTAACGTTTTTAAACAAGATTTTTATGCATAGCACAAAGGGTAGATAACAAATATTATAATCAATAATTATCAGCCTTAAACACTCATCTACATTGAAAAAATCTTCCGAGAAAAGATGAGTTAGATGAGTGTTTCAGGCTGATAATTATTGATTATAATATTTGTTATCTACCCTTTGTGCTATGCATAAAAATCTTGTTTAAAAACGTTAGTTTATCAATTAAAAATAATAATTAATATTTGACAAGTTAAAGTATTTCAGCAAAAAATGCAGACATAATTAGTCTCGACGCCACCTAGCGGGAGATTTAGTATTAACAATACCTCTCTCACAAAAATAAAGTTGGTTGTTTTCAGTTGGAAAAATGTAATAACAGTAATTGTCGAATGAAACACTAGTATATATTGAATTATTTGGCGGGTATTTGATAAGCCGCCATAGCTCAGTGGTGAGAGCTGCTGACCGGCAATCAGAAGGTCACGGGTTCAATTCCCGTTGGCGGCCAGTATCTTTTCTCGGAAGATTTTTTCAATGTAGATGAGTGTTTCAGGCTGATAATTATTGATAATAATATTTGTTGTTAAAATATAAATTATCAATTTTCTAATAACATAACTAAGCGCACAATATTAATATGAGTTTAATTTATTATATTGTCGTTCAACAATAAGATGGTGGAATTAGAATTCGATAGATTCCGGTCGTTCGCCATTATCATCATATCATTCACATAATAGCTGTATTCAGTGAATTAAAAACCCTTTTAATAGCTTCATTTTTTAATTGCAATTAATAATATTATAGATACAATTTGGATACAATTGAAAATACTAAAATTTAAGTAAATGAAGACAATATTAGTGAAACTCAATCGAAAATCTGGAGACAGAAAAAACAGAAAAAGATATTGGCACCTCTGTCTGGCACTCGAACCCAGGACCTTCTGCTTTCAAGACAACAGCTCTACCAACTGAACTAAGGTGTCTATATCCAATTCGTTCACTTTTAACTGAATCATACTTCGACTAAGAACTACCAATATTATCTTCATTTTCTTAACGCACATATTATCGTCTGCTATCTTTATATATGATTGCAATAGATAGTGGATAAATTTGATCTGGATAAATTTTCATCCATTTTATTTTTAATATGTGACGTCTTTTGACTTTTCTGCAAGTCTAGGAAGAATATTTATTTTTATTTTTAACTTTATGAATAAAAGCTCAAATTATAATATTTAAATAAATGAAGACAATATTAACGAAACTCAATCGGAAATCTGGAAACTCAATGCAAAATCTGTCGCCATGTAAGCAGAAGGAACTGGGTTCGAGTCCCAGAGGTGCCAATATCTTTTTCTGAATTTTCTGTCTCCAGATTTTCGATTGAATTTCGTTTAGATTGTCTTCTTTTAATTAAATATTATAATTTGAGGTTTTACTCATAAAGTTAAAAATAAAAATAAATACTAAAATTATTTAATATTATGTGATCATTATTAGTGATTCCTTACTTTTCTAAACAAAAAATCTGTAAATGTAATGAAATTCAACTTATCTGGTAATATATCTTAAATCGTCAGAAAACGCCACCAAAGCAAAATAAATCCATAAATTCAAAAATTACCCAATCCCATCGTTTGTTAAGTGATTGCCAAAACAATCCTTGCATTTTTATTGAATCGCTGAGATCGTAGAACCGTCTAATAAATCTGGGAAGGGTTGGTGTGTAAATTAGACTTGCATGGTCCACTGGTCACAATCGGCTTGCACAAATGCACACACAAACGGGATGTATTCTTAATGGGCCGGCAGGTTGAGACGGAATCTCTAATACAGGTCTATGACCACCAGCGATATAGTGCTGTATTAGGAATGAACCGAGATGATGCTGTGATGAACCGATGAAACTATTAAACTAAGATGACGAAAGGTGTTTAATTGAAGTCTGAACAAAATAATAATAATAATTTCCAGATTTTTCGCTCAATGCAACAACTTATGTTGTCGATAGTTGTCTCTGTGATTCCATTAAAATTCCATCAATATTTAAATTAATAGATTCCTGTTTTACCATAGTAACCATTTTCTTTCATTTAATATAGCGATTTCCGTAGATTCCTGTTTTATAATCTCAAAAATTTTTCTTTTGCTTTACGAGTCGAATTTTTTTCCTTCAAATTTTCGAACGTATCGAACAACATCTCGTGAGCGAAACATCTTTCTGTCTTATTATTATAAAATGAAAGGATTGGATAATAAATGTAATTGATATAACAGGCAGTTAGTATCCTTTATTTAATAAAAGGTTTGTCAAACATCAGATGTAGATAGGTACCTTCGTTGTTTGTAGCGTTTACGTGCTTCACAGTACCTACAAATTTTTATTTACATAGGTTTTATTTATTAATGTCTAAACAAAATACCTACAAGAAGGACTTGGAATACTGATTCAAATACATACCGAACATTCTGTCCAAACGGTCATACAAAAATGGCGGCCATTATGGCCGGAACGCCAAACCTACGCCGGACGAAGCCATTGAATAATATCTATTGGTAATCATAGAAACGATGTTTGTCGGTAGCCACCTTGGCCGCCATTTTTGAATAACCGTTTGGACAGAATATATTATTTGTCTCTCTTCGAATATTTTATTTTGACATAAAACGATGGGTCGAAGGAGTCTGACTGGGAAGGTCTAGGTAAGGATCTGTACTCTGTATCTACCTTTAACCAATTTTTACAGATCCGGACCGCCACGCAGTAATCGTCATTTACGAAAATCACAGGTAATATAATTAACATTACTAATCACTCACTGCGCTCCTCTACTTAACATAATTCAGACACATAGGTACAAGTTCACATATACACACAAAAATTTATTCATCACAACATTTTGTGTATATTGTTTAACTTCATCTTTTCTTCAAATAATGTACTAACCCCGCCATCATTAGTTCCAAAACGTTCTAAATTGTTTACCACTCATTTTGTCCATCTAAAATAGTAAAAAAAAAACCATACATATCATTTTACGTGGGAGTTATAGATTGATGTGGAAACAATATGCATAGCACACTCCAAAAGTATCAAATATTTTGGTATTAAAATTGATGATAATCTCCGATGGAACGCACACATTGAAGTAATCACAAAAAAACTCACCAGGTACATTTACTTCTTTAGAGCCATCCGTAACATCCTCAACATAAACGAAATTAAGAAAGTGTACTACGCTTTATGTCAATCACAAATAGAGTACGGGATAACTGGATGGGGATCTGCCTTGAGCACTCACATGAACCGACTCAATATAGCCCAAAAAGGAGTACTAAAGACAATTTTGAAATTACCGGTTAGAACTCCGGCAGAAGAATTGCTCCAAAGCATTCAAGTCTACAACATACAAAAACTTTATGCAAAAAATATTTTATTTAAAATTTAAAAAAACATATCAGAATACTCCACTGTCCAACATAGATACACAACCAGGGCAATAAACCAAAATATTCTAGCTACAGCCAGTTTGAAAACATTTTTGGACAAAGAAATATGAAATTCAATGCGACAAAACTATACAACGCTCTACCAACTCAAACAAAAAATATAACAGAAATAAATAAATTTAAAACAAAAGTAAAAATATGGTTGAGAGAACAAAGTGAAAATGAAAAACATACTGAAGACCATGTAAAGACAACTGGATACTAAATACAAATGTGGAAAAACTACAGGCCGCCTCAGAACAGGAAACCCTAGTGAGGAGGACTGTGAAAAAAAAATTAATACCTTAATATTATATAATTTATAAATACATTATGTACAAATTTTGCTATAGATACTAATAAAAAAAAAAAAAAAAAAGTAATATGAATAGGATATAATTTCGAAGTTGAAACGCTTGGAATGTTCAGTTTTATTCGGAATTTCCCGGATTTTTTAAAAGTTAACAGATGAATCTCATGATGTTGTGAAACAAATAGCCTCACGTTCTTGAGAGTGAAACATTTATTCTGCAAGAATGTTTATGGCACAAGAAACACGTAATAAAGCTGATATTTTGCATTCAAACTGCATCTTGGAGTGCTGAGTTTTATCGGCGTCTCTTGGAGTTAAAATATTTAAAATGCTAAATTATGAGTGTAACCTTTTCTCTTTGTAAGTTTTTGATATCTATAACCAATTTAATATTTCATAATTTTTTTTGTAACAATTTATAATCAACTAAATACCTAGTAGTGAACAGTAGATCTCTCTTCCAAAGAAGTATGTTTTTAATTTTCTCTTATTTAATAAATCGAAAACCAAAATTTCTTCCGAAATCATAACATTTCCAAGTACGTGTTAAAATACTAACCTACAATTACAAAACATATATTTTATGTTACACTTTTTCATTTCAAGTAAGGAATTGTAAAATTTGTCCCAAGAAACCTTTAGATCTGGCTGCTATATATGCAAATAGATTTAAAAATAATAATAATAATATCTTTATTTGGAAAACAAACAGATTTACAAAGATACATAAAAAAGAAAGAGTGTTAAAATAAAACAGCAAGTCTAAAAATATGTTTTCGCTGATAATTTTTTTTTTTACTAACTAGACAAGAAAAACATAAAGAAAAACTAAGAAAAAAAATAGTTAAAACATAAAGAAAAAAACTAAGAAAAAAATAGTTAGGAGAAGCTAAATACTTAAATATGCATGATAAGAATATAGAAGAACACAATAAAGGGTAAGCTTATGATCTTGTAGGAGTATAAGGATGATATGTATGTAATTAGGGAATATGTAAATAAATTGCAAATTAGGAAAAGAAATCTGATTAATAATATAATAAATATAAATATGGATGTTAAGGGGTGTGTTGTGATGCATTACATTTAACTAATAGTGTTGCTTTGAATTTGTTGAAAGTTATATTGAAGATGTCTATATATTTGAGGTGTGTGTTATGATAATAGCAGAAAATAATAAGAAATAATGTTTAGATTGGCAGCCATCTTGGTTGAGATTGCCTGGTTCTCCAACTGTTGGTGGTGGTTGGACGTCAGATCACAAGGTGTGCGAGGGGTTTTATCCAGATGGCTTGGTAGAGATTCAAAATCAAATGTGCGCATAATTTCCCCTTTGAGAAATTATCTCCTGTAATATCACCGAGGCGGCTCCTCTCCACCCAACCAATATGAAGGCGGGGACGTGAATATTATGTTGAGAATTAATTGAAACTGTATAGGCCAATTTAAAGTATAATAAACAAAGCGGTATTTTAGTTAAAAAAAAACGATAGTTTCAATATTTTACTGGGTGCGGTAAAATATGGTAAAGCGCGTTTTCATCCGACGACCAAATATCCCCATCAAAATATCCTACAAATAAAACATCCCAACAAAATATCTACTGAAACCAAACTTAACCTAACTTTACAGGACGTCTGTATATTTTTTCCCATTTTACTATTTTCGAACAATAACTTATTGTCTCTATAGGATATCTGTATAGTTTTTGTCCAATTTTTTCTTAGGTTAGGTTTTAGTAGATATTTTGTTGGATGATGTTTGATGTTGATTGAAAAGTCGCCGAACTGTAAAATATGTATGAACAATCATTTAACCGATAATAATAGGTTTTCACTGATTTTGATAGGTTTTTACAGTATTGTGTAAATGCTTTTTATTGATTTTAGGTTTGAAGATGGAGGTGCTGAGTTAAACAAATCGAATTCACTGTATTTATGGGACTTAAATACCACCACAATTGGATTCTTTCAGGATATTTGGGCCAGTGAAGATTTTTGAGATGCTCTGAAATATGGGAATATTTAGATAAGCCGGTGATAAGTCTTGCCGCAGCATTGAAAACGGATTGCAATTTGTTTTTTTTTTTTTGGGAGATTTACATTCCGTTACAATAATATGTATAGACGTGAAACAACGTACGAATTGACTAGTAATTTATCCGCTGTCAGCAGACTTTTCCACTCTGCTTTAATTTGCCTTAATTGAAAGAACCACGTGCTTTTTGCTCACTGGAGTTTTAAGGGAAAAATAAACGTCCAGATTGATACCCAGTAGTTGATAATGTGAGAATGTGTTTTGTTTCGAGTTAGTGTTGCATTGAGGGTTGTTTAATGTTTGGTTTTGTCTGGTTTGTCCGATGGGCACTTTTAACTATTCGTTTAAATAATGCAGGGCAATCTATCAAGAGATGGATATTTTTTGTAAAAATAGTAGGTCTGCGGAATCTACGGCTTTCCAGTGACGGATCCTGAAAAATTGAAATTCCGGAGCGCGCAAGTAAATTTTACTTGATTGATTTGCGTTTTCACAATTTACTAATTTAAAGTAATATAAAGTATATTTTCGGCACGTCCCAGAGTGGAAGATACTCCCAGTTTCGCCATGGTGTAAGACCACAGTTAAGAATTGAAAAGTTGCTTGACACGGCTTTATCCGTGTGTGATGACTAGATCTGAATAGCCAGGTAATTCCCCACCTCCATCTTTCCCAATTCCTTCCCTTCCCCAATTTTCTTCAGCCTCACACCATACACCAATTGGGGATGCTAGGGTCTCACTGGCTTCATGCGGTTAGGTGTAGTTGGGAGTCTTCTGCGGTATTCATACATATATTAAAAAAACAGGTTTATTAGTGAGTCCCTAGTTTTTCGTAATTATTTGATTAACACGTTTTGCATCAAAACGATTTAGCCCAAGTCAAACAAAATGATGTTAATTTGTCATCAATATTGTAAACCGTTCACGATAAAAATATTCCATAATTTATTAGCTGGCTCCAAATTCTCCCCTCGGTGTTGCTACAAATTTATGGTTTTGCGCCCCATGAATTAACATACAGGCGTATTTATTATGCACAGGCAGACCTGAAGAATTTATTTCGGAACAAACAGAATGATATATTGTTGACGGTATTTCGCTTCAACGTTATGACATTCCGTTTATGATATTAATTATTATTACGATCATGTGATTCAAAATTAGCCCTTCTTAAGCCAACATTTCAATATTGGAGTTGTTGGTAAGGCATCTCAAAAAATGCTGCGATGAGAAGTGGGGTGGGAAAGTGTTGTGCTTGATTCTCCCTCTCAGTCTAATTTGTTCGTTTTTCGGAAGAACTCATTTAGGTATCGTAGAAATCGTTGTGTCTCCCTTACTATCAAAGCGAGAAATATGATATTCTAAACGGTATTGAAAAGAGAAAACACATTATGTATTTAAATCTATAAGTTATCCGCAAAAAAGTTTAAACAAACCAAAGTTTCAAACAACAATTTAGAAAAAAAGAAACTTTTTAATATTTTAAAAATTATTTTGACATTAAACGACAAAAAACTCATTGGTCCAATAAAACATGTGTGTTTGTTACTATTATGTACGCAGGGTGAAACATTTTTAAAACTTTTTAATGTTTGCATTCAAGATTTTTATATACTTACAAGGTTATTTCTAATAAAACAATTTGAAAGCGTATATCATCACTAGACATCGGATTATATGCATTTGCATATTTGCATATGCAAATGCATATAACTCTCTAAATACGGCGTTAATGCATATTTTAGCATTTTTTTCCCAATCGTGCATATTTAGCGTTTGAAGACGTATCCATTAAATAGAATATCGCCCTCATCTCAACATATTTTCACAAGTTACCAGATAGGTACCATAGACAAATTGTAAACAAAAAACCTTCCTCTATTTAAATCAATAGAAATACTGGAAACAATGATTGAATTCGCCAACGCTCTTCCCAATTCAATATCCGAAAAGTTTCGTGAAAAGTTAGACGCTATTTTGTTTAAAAATACGAGTCTTGAAGACATGAAGAACTTTAATGCCTACATCAACGGCACAGGTCATACATATCCTGCATAAACAGGTATCTCCAGAAATGGCGCCAATTTTTTAAAATTTTGTCGGATGACGTAGAGAAGTCGTTTTCGGCGTTTTGGGTGACAAACATCAAAAATTTTTGCTCGAAAATTTGGAAAAATACTTAATTGTATATTGTCAAAAAACTATGCATAATTTTAAGAATATTTCGCTGTTTGGTATCGTCTTTAATTAAAATATAAAAAAATAAAAATGGTTTTTTGATTTTGCATTGTGCATATTTTAGGCATATCAAGAGTTTTTAGTGCATATTTCGGCCTTTTTTAGTGCACATTTGCATGCATATTTTGGCACTTTGTTAGTGCATATAATCCGATGTCTAATCATCACCTTTCCAAAACAGATTTTCCTTTACGGATATGTTTACAAATATTCCATTTATTTAGATTTTAATGCAAAGTGGTAATATTCTGACCTATGCAGCAAGCCTGTCTTGTATGCCTGCCGTGCGCAGACTTCAGTGTGGACAACTGGTTCGTGCGATTTGGGAAAACTCTTTTGATTCGGACACGGTTTACCGTTTCTAAGAAATCCGTCTCTCATTTTGACTATCATAGTGAAATCTTCACCCTGCTTCAGTTATTACAGCAGGTTTCGGCACAAACGTGAGAAAGGCATAACTATTGACATTTAAAATTGTATCAAGTGGTGCAGGAATAAAAAAAAAAACGATTGTGCTTTAGACCACACGACTGAAGTAAAACTTCACTAACTTATCATCCTCATCCTCATCCTCATCCTCATCCTCATCCTCATCCTCATCCTCATCCTCATCCTCATCCTCATCCTCATCCTCATCCTCATCCTCATCCTCATCCTCATCCTCATCCTCATCCTCATCCTCATCCTCATCCTCATCCTCATCCTCATCCTCATCCTCATCCTCATCCTCATCCTCATCCTCATCCTCATCCTCATCCTCATCCTCATCCTCATCCTCATCCTCATCCTCATCCTCATCCTCATCCTCATCCTCATCCTCATCCTCATCCTCATCCTCATCCTCATCCTCATCCTCATCCTCATCCTCATCCTCATCCTCATCCTCATCCTCATCCTCATCCTCATCCTCATCCTCATCCTCATCCTCATCCTCATCCTCATCCTCATCCTCATCCTCATCCTCATCCTCATCCTCATCCTCATCCTCATCCTCATCCTCATCCTCATCCTCATCCTCATCCTCATCCTCATCCTCATCCTCATCCTCATCCTCATCCTCATCCTCATCCTCATCCTCATCCTCATCCTCATCCTCATCCTCATCCTCATCCTCATCCTCATCCTCATCCTCATCCTCATCCTCATCCTCATCCTCATCCTCATCCTCATCCTCATCCTCATCCTCATCCTCATCCTCATCCTCATCCTCATCCTCATCCTCATCCTCATCCTCATCCTCATCCTCATCCTCATCCTCATCCTCATCCTCATCCTCATCCTCATCCTCATCCTCATCCTCATCCTCATCCTCATCCTCATCCTCATCCTCATCCTCATCCTCATCCTCATCCTCATCCTCATCCTCATCCTCATCCTCATCCTCATCCTCATCCTCATCCTCATCCTCATCCTCATCCTCATCCTCATCCTCATCCTCATCCTCATCCTCATCCTCATCCTCATCCTCATCCTCATCCTCATCCTCATCCTCATCCTCATCCTCATCCTCATCCTCATCCTCATCCTCATCCTCATCCTCATCCTCATCCTCATCCTCATCCTCATCCTCATCCTCATCCTCATCCAACTTACTACCCAAATTAAGCGTGCTCGACTGTTTGCCTTGCCAGATAACCGTTCGTATCACACTTTTCGTAACGCATCACACTTTTCGTAACGCATTCACCAGTTTACCCCCCCAAGTCGATCGTGAGTAAAGAAGTTTTACTTAAAAAGTGAAACTTATCAAAAGAAATTTATAATATATAATATTTTCACAAAATATTGAAACCTGAGTAAATAATACAACGTTCGTAGGCGGATATTCCCAAAGAGACAATATTTTCAAACTTGTTTGTTTGCCTAAATAAGTTGTCACCTTCGCGTCATATTTAATATCGACAGTTGCCGTTTGGGAGGTATTTTCCGAAGGGAATATTGTCGTCAGTGTCAAATCGATTGTCCAAATTAATAACACTGAAATGTATCCTGGAGGAAGAATTTTCAGAAATTGTTGAGCTGTCGGATATAATTTGGTCCTTGGCTGAATGTCCTGGGTGGTGGTGGTGAGTATTGACGTTTTTCTCGTATGGATTATAGGTGTGGAAAATAGAAGGACGAAGTTTTTGTAGAAATGTGCTTGGTTTCGTTGTCATGGTTTCAGAATAAAAGTATTAATAATCTGTTATTTCATAGATGGCATTAATTTAATTGTTTTAGGAAAAAACACTTCTTTGCAAGCAATATTTTAAAATATAAATATTAATTGCATATTTGTTTGCGCCTTATTATAGGTAAAATTAATAAATAGTTTTGTCCGATATCAATACTCAATTCGAATGTTAGGCAATTAAAAGGCAAACAAGTACAAAATTGTATCGGTGATTCAATCCAATATCTAATGCACGTGTAAGACTTGAAAGAAAAAAATTAATCGTCTTGGCATTTTAAAGCATAACTTGCAATAAGTATTTTTTCCTAAAACAATAAATTAGCGCCTTCTATGAAAGAGCAGATTAAAAATACTTTCAAGTTTACCAAGTACAATCAGTATCTACTAATTAATTTTATTTTTACAATAGCTTCACACAGGAGGCTCTGAGGAAAAAAATCCCTCAGAGCCAAGGAGAGGAAGGAAGAAAGAAGGAAAAAGGTAAGATTGGTGGGTAGGAATCTAAAGATTAATGTGTTCAGGATAAAAGAGACGTAATAATCCACTTCTTCCACTGCGGTGCAAGGCGATGGCGATGGGTTGAAAGAGTCCGCCAGTCATTGAAGCTTTCACCCACCTATTCCCACCCCGGTATAGGCGACTTATGGTCGCCCCTTCGGAGTTCTCGCAAGAATCAAATTTTTTTGAATGAACGACTCTAAATTTAAAATATGTAACGATTCTAGAACTTCAATGTCCCCACATACGTTGTTAGAGGGCGGTATGCAGGCGCACCCACAGGAATGTACTGTGATGGTCAATTCTACAATTCTAAAGCCCATGAAAGTAATCACTGCTTTAGCAGTGAGCCCCATGGACAGTCAAACAAGGTGTTAGTAACAAAACTAGGTAATAGAGAAAATATAAGGAAAAAACAAAATGAACGACAACCGTCATGAGTGGAAAGCTCATGGCGGCGAAGGACCACACAATAATCCAGCAGGCAGCACCGTGCACTGTACATAAAAAATGGAAGAAAAAATAAACATATATACAATGTAGAACTGGTGATACCGAAATCCAGCCACCGGCAGTCCCAGAGACAGTGAAGAAGGCTGGTTGTCAGGCCTCCCGATAACCGGCAGCGTCGTCCGTAAGTCAGCTACCCGGTGGTGCCTAGACGAGGAGTGTGTGGAAATCAAAAAGAAGACCATAGGGAGAGAAGCGTCGGGTCGCTGGAGGCGGGACGGACAGCTTTCGGATGACGTTTAGCCCTCTCCCCAACCTCTTCATGTCACGGGGGGTAGCGCGGTGGCCGGGTGCAGCCCCACCAGTTCCAAGAGATCGGCCATGGCACGTACACGGGGACACGTTCTAGGATCCGACCCCTTAAATGGGGATAAGGACGATACAAAACGGGCAACGGAGTTCAGTTCTCTCTCGTTAAACAAAACTAAAAGAAATGAAAAAAAACAGTAAAGCAACCAAGAAAACCAAAATAATATGAAATAGGCATGTGCGTTTAATTACGCTATATGTATCCGGAACCAAAAAAACTATAGTATAAATAAAAATGGCAAAAAAATAAGTGTAAAAAAAAGAAGAAGACATGAGCGTAAAATACATCACAAATCACACATGATAGTGCTAATCCATTATAGTGCTAGTCCGCCAGACAATAAAAAAATCGCCAAACGAAGCGAACCACTTGCGGTGACCTATGGCAGGGGTGTTGATTATCCAATACCTAAATAATTTCCGGAGCGGCGGTACCCATACCCGCCTTTCAAATTTTGTACCGTTTAACATATAATTATTTTTATTCGAAATGAATCACCAAATTAAAATGAAGTAAAATAGCACAAAAGTAGTCCCTAAAATATAACGAGTGCCCGGAGACTAGGAAGGTGGGTTGATGGGTTAATACACCCGCGCCGGGTGAGCAATTAGCGCGACCCTCGGCCACGTGACAGACGGAACCTAATCTGATCAAACTCTCAACCTTGTTCCCTTCTTTGCTCCTGGCATCATAATATTAATATTTTCCCGGAGTGTAAATATTTTTCATACACACAAGTCACGTAGAAACAACGTGCCGGCGATAACCCGACTGGCTGAATAGCCGATGGCCCCGCTAATCCCCTTATCGCACGAATGCTCACAACTGCACAATTTCAGACATTTAATCATTGTATTTTCCCCCCGTTTTGTACTGATTGTTTTAGCTGAGACCGTTGGCCCAAATCCCGATGCTAAAGATTTTTATTTGTGTTAGTTACCATCGTGCAAAATAAGGACCAAATATTATTGATTCGTTTTTGAAAAAAAATAAAAAAATTGATAGTAATTATTTGGTAACTTCTCACCGTTCCCTAGCATGACCGCAGATTGCCACCGAATAAGTAACAGTTCACAACGACCAAGTGTTCTTAATAATAATAATAATAATAAAATTCTTTACGCAATGAAATTGACAACATTATAACTAAAAAAGTACATGTTCAATGTAGTTTACAAATAGATTACATCAGTAAAAAAAATTAACATAAAAGTAATGTAAGAACGGTTATATGGAAGTAGCATTTTTTAGTTGTGCATAGCCTGCCTCACTAGGTGAACCTGTATTGAGGCAGAATTTTTTGTGAATTGTTTCTCGCATATTTTCAACGGCAGTATTTTTTTTAAACGTATAATGTAGGTTTCTGTACAGCAAAACTTTATTTTTGTTTACATTATTTTTTGCATATACATAATACAAAAACTGCAAGGTTATTACTACAATGACAATACATCCGACGTCAACGTTAGCGATCTGCAGGCGGCAATGATGAGAAGTTACCGAAAGTTGACCAATCCTTCGATCGATCGACCGTGCTTGGGGGCGAGATATGGGCTGTCAATAAAATAGCTGGCCCCTTTCCTTCTAGATTGAAGACTTTCGTAGCGCGTTTCGGAGAGCAAATCCATGTGATGCATAAATCAGGAGAAATTCACCATGCATTATTATATAAAGATACCTTTGAAATATTCTAATAAATGTATGGTGGTTGAAAATATGGGGGTCAATGTGTCCAGTAGTGACGGATATATGAGTCTATCCCTCCCACTGCGGCACAAGGTCTTGTTCCGAGAGAGTCCTTGTGGAGAGGTCGAAAAGTCTCCCTCAATCAGTCTCTCCCGATCCGGCCAGCCACGTAGTAGGTTTGGCAGGCCGCCAAGATCCGGACAAAACTCACCCCATGAATTCGGGAAACCCAGCTAAGACACCAAACGTAACGAAGCACTTGGGGTGACCTATGGCAGAGGTGTTCATTATCCAATAGATAATACCCATACCCGCCTCCCAATATGAAAATCGATATTCTAAGTACAAAAAAAGTGATATTAAAAGTCGATCGAGTTTTGAAACATCTGCAGCGTGATGCTAAAAGCATGTAATCTTGCTTCTCCCCTTTCTTGACTTATCCAGTTTTCATCCTAAGTTATTGTTGACATCTTTATGTAAACACGTTCAATATGGGACATCAGTGACCTACTTTCGTGTTGAGTTTATAGTGTTTAATTTGCAACGGTTATTTATTTAGTTTAACAAGAAAGTGAAAAGTTAGATTGGGAACGATTTGCTTACGAGGTTGCTTAGAATATGCTTGCTTACAGTATGTATGTAGGTATATTCAGTTTCCACGAATCGAATATTTTTTGAATTGAATCATTGAATTTAATACTTAAGTAAATAAATATGAATAATTTTAAAGTCAAAAAAATTACAGTATGAAATAAAGAAGAGTAGTTAACAAACAAAATCATTATCTTTCGACTGATTCCAAACGGAATTTCAGAACAATGTACATTTAACGAATACTAGCCGAACTTCGTGGTACTTTAAACATGGTTTTTCAAAATTCAATTTCAGAGAGAGAGTTTCTCTTGTTTTGATGGTCAAATGTGCAAAAATTTAATCCATCTCGGAATAAGACTCTTTATTACTTACATAATTCTAACTTCTCATGTTATAGTTTGCCTTATAGGTATTTTAAAATATATTATTGAAGTGAAATACATACCATAACAAGTAAGACCACCATTCAGAATTGAAACTTTGTTTAAAATAATCCAATAACCCGGGTTACGAATAACCCAACAATTTTTCAAAATCTCCTACTATCACCACACTAAGCGGAAAATATTGCTTGTGTCGTGATGAAGTACTTAGCCAGCCGAGGAATCAAACACGCGACACTCGGGTGGGACCCAAACGCGATGCCCACTCAGCCACTGACCAGTCATCATAATTTTTAATGTTTCAAAACATCGTTAAAACATAGGTTAGGAATTTATTTATTTTATTACATAATGTTCCTTACCAATCGCTTATTGCTTATTTACATTTTGGGATGCGGGTACGGGTACCGCCGCCCCGGAAACTATTTTTTGGATAACCAACACTTCTGCCATAGTTCACCTCAAGTGGTTCTCTGCCATAGGTCACCCCAAGAGTAAATGTAAAAAAAATCATCACCCGGAACATAGATTTGACGGTGCACATAATACAGGCATTAAAATTATTTTTATTTTTATTTTTAGCTTTTTTTCGTAGTATATTTAATAAATACACGAACCTTATTTTACCATAAGTTTTATCACATCACCAAAAGAAAAATCGCGCGAACCTATTATACTGTGATTGTAAAAAATAATAATACTACCAATTTTCATTCCATCGCAAACGATAAAGTCTGGTATGAAATTGTTTTTTTAGTGTTCCTATTTTATGCCTATGAGAAGGGTTGCTTGCAAAAAACATTAAAGGCCGATAAAATGGTGGAAAACGTATCAGTGCCGACTGTCAGATTGAATTATCTAAGGTATGAATTATCACGTCGAAGTACTGCCAACAATATTATAACATTTGGGGCAATATTCTGTTCACCGATAAAAAATCATTATGAACAAGTGGAAAAACCTTTAAAAGAGAAAGTAAAGAAAATTATTTTGAATAAAAAAATAAAGAAAGTACATTAGCTTCACACAGGAGGCCTTGAGAAAAATAATTTCCCTCAAATGTCATCTTTAAGGATGCTGTTTGCAGGATTTTTTGGTGAAAAAAAGGAAATTAAGTTCTAGGGGTGCGGAGGAATCTGCGGGTCAGTGTCTCCGGGAGCGGCGGCATAAGAATCCATCCCTTCCGCTGTGGTGCAAGGCGATGTTCCGAGAGATTCCTGCTGGAGAGGTCAAAAGGTCTCCCTCAATCTGGTGGGCAGATACGTCTCAGCTGGTAGGCAGATGCATCCACCGCCAAGACCGATTGTTCTCTCATTACGGAGAACAAATACAGTCATTTTGGGAGACAATGTCTCATTATGCGGGATTTGAATAATAATTTTGAAATCCTTAATTTATAGTCAGATCCAATTAACCTCAGATCAGAATCTAAAGATGCCGGTATATGGTGAAGCCGGTTTGGTCAGAAATAAATATATGGAAATAAGTAAAAAAATCTTTTAACACACTTAAAAGTCTTAATCAGCCTTCAGATACGAGACAAATTTCACACAAATCCAAAAGCTTTCGATTACATTTCATACTATGAGTTTTGAATAGATCCTCTGCAACACGTTTATTGAATATTCAATAAATCTGCAGTAAATTGCACGTCTTCTAGTTGCATAGCTTCCTCAAAATAAACCTGGGAACAACAACCATTAATTTACAGAAGATTACTTATTCTTACAACTAAAATCACGCTCCGTTGATAAAACGTGATGAACGTGCTACAATCAGTTCAATCTATTTTAAAGTTTTTGGTTACATTCAGAACGTTCACGGATTTATGCACACTATGTTACTTGCGTCACATTTTACCTACTGCAATTAATTTTATATGTACAAAGTATATTGATGTGCATACTCACTGGAGCGACAGCGCAATTTAAAACTTTTTTCTCCAATTGCTCGAGATTTTTGGTGATCGTTTTGAATATTTTGTGCCCACATTAAAAAAATCATACCTCCGAATTTTAATACGCAGACATACAAACTGATTATAGTTATATATTGCCAATGAATTCACCTATCTTTATTCGATTATCACATATTCGAAGGATTTATAAAAAAAATATTATAAAATCGTCAGCTTCTACTTAATTACTTAAATAAGGGAAAAATTGCCAAAATTGGCAGCAAGGCAATCGGAGGTATTTTAAATAGTGCCATATTATGGCAAAAAGCGCTCAGTGGATACCTTACCTTTTGTTTTATCCTGAACAGCAGTTAAGTGAACATGGGTCTCTTCAAGACGCACAAATGTTTACATTCTGGAATACATAGACATCCACAATAGGCTTTCAACTATCTTGGACACGTTGCTCGCAAAACTGAGGATTTTAATTTGGAAAAACTCATAATCAAATGACAAATTGTTTGGCAGAAGAAGCAGAGGAAGGTCACCAATGCGCTGGAGTGACAAAGGCGTCCGGTGTTCGCAGCTATATAGGAGTGGAGGAGCCTTCATTGTAGAATTTGGAGTAAAGGTCACGATCCTCAACATTGAGGAACCCTTTCTGGATAAAGTTTCGCGATATAAGAGTGAAACACTATCTTATGGGGACGGTAGAAAAAAAGGAAGCCATTGGTAATGCTTATTTTACTTATATAATATATATATTTTTTTAATATATTTATTTATTTTACATTTACACAATATAACGTAATATATCTTACATAGTTTATACACTCTCCTAATTAAGCAAATGCTTGTGTTTAGGAGAGGATAACTTGTTAATAACTTAAGATTTATTAAAAAAAAATCCTTGTAACAAACTTAAGAATTTAATTTATGAAGTTATTTAGACTTTTTGAAGATTATAAGGGTAATTTAACAAGAAATGTATATAGGATGTACATAAAACATTAGGAATAACAAACAGTCAAAAATATATCTAAGAGAAAGTTAAAATTATATGGTGGTAGGAACTACCAATATAAGATTTAATTTTGGTTTTATATTCGTCGTAGTTTTTTTCTGTTCGCATATCAGCGGGTAATTTATTAAATAATTTTATTCCTGATATTGTGCTGTTGTGATTCGTACGGGTGGTACAGTTAGTCCACCAATAGAAGTAAAATAACTTCCTCATGAAGACATTTAATGTCTTCCTTTCGGCAAATCTGAAATAGATAGGTTTCAAAACTTATTTTAATCATAAACACACATGATGGTTAAACAAACATACAATTTGTATCTATCTAATATAAATTTAGAACAAATAGATATAATAACATATCTTATCTCAGTCTTAATCACGGTAGTAGTTGGATTATAAGTCTCAACTTTCAACGTGGTTTCCGCAAGTTTGCAAACGGTAAATAACTTTTAAGACTGACTTAATAAATATTGTCGCCATCTTTTGAGAAGGCCTATTTTGAATAAATATTGAGAACAATAACGGGGAAATGTTAAAAAAAATGGGGAACACATGATACGATCAGTGGATGAAAAACCTGAGTCGTATAATAATAAAGTCAGAAAAATTACGAATATATGTATGAATAGGGACGAAACCAGTGTGTAATTACAGAATTGTGTCTGAACCTAAGTTTCCAAAAAACAGCATTTTGCAAAATGTTTTTATCCACTCGAGCGTTCGCTTTAATAACTGAAATACGCGCCCGATTTCTGAGCGTTCGATTTGGAAGTATCCCGCCCTCATTAAAAAAAATCATCCATCCGAATTTTAATACGGAGACATTTGAACTACTAAATGTGTTTTAGAGCCATTAAATGCACCGATCTTTAACCGTTTATCGCATATTTTTAGAAATCAAGAAAAAATATATATAAAATCGTTACATTTGTAAACACATTAATTCTGCCTTTTATTTACATTTAAATTGGCGCCCGTAGTAAAATTTAGGAGAATATTAAATATTATAACTTCTGCTATGTTGTCTACAGAATAGTTGGTAACCAAAGAATTAAAAACTTAAACTTGTAAACTTTAATTTGAACATGATTTTTTAAATTTGTAACGTATGAACAACGTAATGTTTATTGTTTTTTGTTTATAAATATCGATAAACACAATTTTTTTTTGTCTTATAGTCCTATCTTCGACATGTTCCCTTTCACTGTCCGCTCTATCTCCTCCTCACACTCTTCAATAATCCATAGCCACGCCCCGATCCCTACAACAATATATAGTAATAGAATATGCTCAGTCATTGTTCTGTAATGTCAAGTTATTATATGTTTACCCCGAGGAAGAAATGGTCGCTCCGAAACCGTCCGGCGCAAATAAAATACACAAGCAAAAAAATATTGTTTCATTTATATATATTGGATAAATAAAAAGTTACAGCTACATTAAAAAATATAATATTTTAACTTTTGTCGATATGCCGCAGATCCGTCAATTACAATCTTATTTAAAAGGAACCTATTATCAGCCTCACCTAAAATATAATACAATATTTCTACCTGAAATATTTCATACTGGTATCTGCCTACCTTAATTTTGTACAGACATAATTTGAATAGTGTTTCGGGTTTTCAAAGGAATTCTAACTAATGATTTCTATATTTTGACTGCCACCAATACCCTTTGAACACAAAACTATCAATTCAATATTCAATATTATGGATGTCAAAGAATTCAGGTGTGTTTTCGGGAATTTAATTTTGGAAACCTGCGTTATATTTCCTTTCAACAAATTTTCAGAATGTTTCAGGATTATGTTCTCGAGAATACATCAAATTATGTGCATACACCATTCAAAGAGGCTCTTTCATTTCCTTCCCATAAAACATTTCAGGATGTGATGTACGTCGGATAAAAGATTAAATAACTGAGAGGAGAATAATTTCATATTTTTAGATCGTAAATAATATTAGTAATGGGTAAATTACTAGCTCAAAAACATATTTCAAATAGATGAAACATATCGGTTAAATTACTAGCTCAAAAACATTTTTCACAGAGACGAAACATATCATTGTTGTATCGGAATTTTCCTTTCTTACCGGTGTAGGCTTTATTATGGTGAAAAATATTGATTCATCATATATCTCTGAATATAAGAGGAAAGTGGAACATGAACACAATACTAGGTTCACGAAGAATGCAGGAATGCTTGTTCCAAAATATAACACTAACTACGTAATATACTGTAATATAACGTACCCAAATTTTAAATAAGTTACTAAGTAACATAAAGAAAGTACGTTTCACAAAATAGTTTGAGGAATATGCTGAAATCATGGTTAATAAAAAGAAACGCTTTGTACTAAGTTACGTGTTTCAATTGTGACAATCTGTATATATATATATATATCGTAATTAATAACGTATATTTTACACCTTAATTGAACAAACCGAATTGTAATTGTAAACATAATAATTGAACATTGATTCTTTTGCTAAACTGCTTAATTGCGGCTTAACGGGATAGTTCTTTGAAAAAAAAAAAAACTTAAAGACTTGTTGACGAAAAAGCTCTTGTCTGCCCACTGTCTATAAATAATATTTTAGATAAATAGAGATGACATTAGAAGGATCTGGAAAAACGGAAGAAATTAACCGTAATAGGAAAATACTTACAACTAGTTTATAAATAAATAAAGGGTCCTCAAAAGAATGATGATAAGTGAACATTTTGGCAGCGGTACACTGCTAGGAGATGCGCCAAACTTATACCCAAATAAATATTTTTTTAATGTGAATAACGCACCAGTCCCAATTGCCTGGGATACCTTGTGAGGCTGACGGAAGTGGGGAGGGGAAGGGGATGAAAGGGAAAGGGGATGAAGGGGAAAAAAGGTGTGGAAATACCCGGCTACTCAGATCTGTTCACCAAACACAGCTATAGCCATTTCAAGTAATGTTTCAATTCTGAATGGTGGTCTTACACCAGGGCGATGATGAGAGTATCTTCCACTCTGTTCATAAAATTTCAAACACTCTGGTACACTGTGTACCACTGTGTTCAAAAATAATGTAAGCCTACAGGGGGAGTTATTTAAAAAAAAATAATCCTGCTTCAAAATAAGAAATAATTTAATTTACAAATATGCTTTGTCCAGCACAAATGAGCAACTTTAGTTACCGGAAACAGTTGCTGCATCAAAATCCATTTCGGTCTAAGGAAGTGCGCACACTAGACTTTTCTGAATTTGTTGAATAGATTTTGAAATAGTGACTAAATCAAAATCCATTTCGGTCTAAGGAGGTGCGCTCACTATACTTTTCTGAATTTGTTGAATGGATTTTGAAATATTCACCAACTGTCACCACAACAAGAGTTGCTCGAGTGAACCTGTGTTCAGTTTCTAGTTGTTTCTTTTTTCGTTCGAAAATACTTACTTTTTCCGTTGTACATCGTCCTCCACGGGTGTACACTGTTGGGTACTTTCACTTCTCCTGAATGAGCCTGTCAATGAAGAGGAGAATAACAAACGTGCTGAAATATTGGATGTCAGGTGCGAACACCTGAAATAATAAATAACCCCCTGCATTCTCGCGCGGAGAGCCCCGGGGAGGAGGTAGGTGTCGGAGGCTGTGGGGGGAGCCATGTTGTTAATTGTGTCTCTTTAGGAATGATGAAATAATTCCTTAGTTTAATGAAATAGGTACAAGAAATCTTTAAAAAAATATATCAACATACAGATACATAGATGTGTTAAAAGAAAAGTTACAATATCTTGGTTAAAAGGAGCGACAAATGTAATATTAAATAACAAAGCACTCTCTTTAGCGTAAATTGCCTATTAAAAAAAAAAACTACGTGAAAAGCATCCAGGGGAAAATTGATGGAAGACTTTGGATGGGTTGTTTAAAAAAATTTGAGCAATTCATCAAATATTAGAATTTAATTTTCACGTTCTGTGAAAGTTCTATTCAAGTTCTGTGATTAGATCAGTTTTATGAAGCAATTGGCCTATGACGATACAATAATAAAACTTGAATATAATTTATACAGAACATTTTTTTTTATTTTTTTTTATATGTATACCGCACAAGAGTCCCAACTACTCCCGTCTGAAGCCAGTGAGACTATGGCATCCCCAATTGGGGTATGTTGTGAGGCTGAGGGTAGTGGGGAGGGAAAGGAGATAGGGAAGAGGAAGGTGGGGAAGTACCTGGCTATTCAGATCTGGTCACCAAACACGGCTAATGCCATTTCAAGCAACGTTTCAATTCTGAATGGTGGTCTTACACCAGGGCGATACTGAGAGTATCTTCCACTCTGGAACGTGCCGCAAATATACTATATATTATTTTAAATGAATAAATTGTGAAATAACACAAATTAATCAAATAAAATTTATTTGCCACGCCGGGATTCGATCCCGCGACCTTCGGTGTGCGAATCAAGCGTCTTATCCGCTACGCTACGCCGGCCGTCAACGGAACATGAAAATTAATTCAAAATATTTGATGAGTTGTTGTCTTAAGTATCGGAATACGCAGAACATCAAGCCTTATAAATCTGCGGGTTGAATCTAATTGGTACTGGGGTGGTGTTTAATCTGATATTAGTCAATCTCAGATACAAGAGATCGTCAGAAGATCACTAAGTACTCTTGGGGTATCCGCCCACGAAGAAAGTGAAAAGAAACCAGTTCTCAACGCAATTGCAGTCAACCTCCTTAACAAAATCGATATTTTCCTGATCTGATGTGTCAAAACTTGACGGTTAGTGAACCGCTACCATGGCAATCTATAAACAATGCAACTCCATGAGCAGAGGTCCTTAGTAATCTTTTTGCTAGTTGTATTCTGCACATTCTTTATATTGGATGTGTTAATGTACCTAATGTATAGAAAATCGACCACTACAACACGGGCATGTGCCTAGCATAGTGGTCGAAAAATTCCCAATTTATGTAATAAAAAATTTCAATGAATAAAGAAATCTTAAAAAAAAAATTAATGGTCTGTTTCTTTCGAAACGCACTCCTACTTTTTTCAGTATTGCCTTGATGTAGTCACTATTCAAAGTTCGTGCTTCAAATGGCCTACGCTATATTTAGAGACCAAAGTTCCTCACGTTAATAAATTCATAAACGTCTGTGCAAAAAAGTTACAAAAATGTTAAAATACATTCTTTTGCCCACTCGATTTAGCAGCTGCCATTGACAAAGTCTGTAACTTGAGATTTCCAATTCTAAACACGTTTTTAACGAACACGACAAGAAAAGATCTAAAAACATCTGTTTCTTGTGTTTTTTCTTCTTTTCCAATAATACACCGGATATACCTATCAGTTAAGCAATGCCAACATGTATCCATTATTTTAAATTGAACCATGTCTTTCCATTGAGATGTAAACACCATTAAACGTCGTCAGCTCCAACATTAAGAGAGCGTACCAATTTCCGTCGCTTGCTCCCGATACCTTGGTTTCGCCGAGAGTCACTTTTCCCCCAGTTACAGTTACCGAGACGCTAAAAGATATACAAGTACAAAAGGACGCATTTACAAAGTGATAGTTTCCCGTTACATTGCTTCTTCACTGGATATACATAAATCTTTAACGTCTGGGGTTGGGGAAGGTTCCACAGACTGTTGAAAATCAAAGAAAGGAAATGCACACTTGAACGGCACCAAGTGGAGACGATAAGACAAGAAGGTTAGCGGGACACACCAACAATTCTCTCGGTGGTTGGATATCATGAGTACAATATAAACCCTACAAAAAGTTACCCAGAATGGTTCATTGAATTTGCATGTGAGGTAGGTATCAAAATAAAAATTGTTAAATATTTCAAATTGCGACTCTTACAAAACCAAAACACGAAATGCTATTATTATTTTTACTCAGCTCTTCTGGACCAATACACCTATGAAAAAAACAGTTAAGAAAATTTCAAATCTACTTCACAAAACTATTGTTTTGACCAGAAAAACCACAAATTCACAAGAACAAAATTATATAGTGTCATTCCAAATAATGCCATTCCAAATAAAGTACATACCACCGAGATAAAAGTTTAAAAACAAAATCAAAATATTGCTAAGTAAACATGAGAACGAGGAAATTAAACCCACAGACTAAGTACAAAAATACCACGAAGATAAAAAATATTAAAAACTACATCAAAATATGGCTAGGTAAACAAGAAGACGAGGAAATTATAAAATAAATATGAAGACAGGATAACACAAATAACATTCTACGCCTCGGAACTGGAATCTCTAGAGAGGAGGATTGAGAATATTATGTAGAATTTCTATAATGCTATATAATTTATACGCTTAATAACTTCACACATGACAATTGTTCGAGTATATTATTATTATTGATATAGTAATTAATAAAAAATATTTAAAAAATCTTAAGTTAGTATAATTTGTATATTTCCCTTATCTTGTGAAAATTTGTTCAACAGCTGTAAATATTGTAAAAAATAGAGACAAGACGTTAAAAATTAAGCACCTTTTCAATAAAATTCCGTTTTAACAATACCCATAAAATATAATATGTTTTTTCGATATAATATTATTACATTGGAATTGGATTCAAGTGCAACATTTCCAATCTAGGAATTTTGCAGATCTTCGCCACTATCCAGATTGTGATAAGCGGTGATTCGTAGTACATGGACTGCCATGGAACTAAAATACTGCGTGTTAAATGAATCAAGAATAAGTACTCATAAATTGAAACTTATTATTCAGAGCAGGAATATTTGTCCTTTTCTATTACTTCTTTCGCTATCTAGCGAGAGAAAAAAATAACTTGAATTTTTTAAACACGTTTCTAGAAAATAGAATATTAAAAAACCTACACAATTTACAATTCTTATGACTTTGAAGGTAATTGACCCAGATGATTTTCAATAAAGTTTATTTTAAATTTCTTAAAACCATGAATCTAATTTCTCTGAGAGACCGAAATTAAAGAATATAAAAGGTCTTCGTTTTTTTCCCTTATTTGAAATTAAAATAACGAAGCGTATAAAACCCACGTTAGTTTCTCATTATCTGACACAATATCAGCAGTATTTTATATCTCTAGTTCTCTAGTGTAGTACAGAATCCTACCCTTAGTAAAGGACGGTTCGCACTTTGCGGTGGATCGGGTAGCCTGGACACAAAGGACGCGGCATTAACAAGGAGTACTATCAAGTGTTCAGATCACACACTTATTATCGGATATGGTTTGATGATTTTATAAACATAATATACTATAGCTGATCGAAGACGCAACCCGTCCTTTATTCTCGGTATTGGGGGAAATAAAGCTATCTTGTGAAATGACGTATTTTCAAACCTAGCAAGAGATTTTAGGTTGTGTGTAATTTAAATTATGCTAAAAAGTGAAAATGCTGAAAAATCACACACTTTTAGGATATGCTATCGTTTTTTATAATAACTGGTCCTATTTATATCAGTGTAACTTGTATTAATAAATATTCACTCCATTAAGAAGGAATCGGAATTTTTATCTTAGGGTTGGGGGATGATGGGTAGAGGATGTGTTTAAGATAGAAATATGACTTCGAACCTTGAATGTACCTATTTTGAAGAAGGAAGGAATGACAAAATCAGAAATGCAATCATTGAAACAACGGTGTTAAAATTAAATATATTTTCGTTTAGATTATTATTGTTAACTTATTCTAATATGATGTATTTCACTGATGGGAATAACCTTCAAAAAAATTATAAAAATAAAGTTTTTCTTATAAAATTGTATTTTCTTTTTATTTATTTAAAAGGTTTATTGTTTAAAACTAATAACTTTATTAACCACTCGCAAGTAAAAATCAAAAAGGATAGTTTGTACTTGAAAATGCTGTGTCATCGAATATGCAATCCCGTGCACAACCAACTTGCGCCGGTATTGCAAATATTGCAAGCATTAAACATCGTAGTTCCTACACTATTTAAGTCAAAAAGTTTAAAAAATCATAAAAATTGTCGTGAAAATTACAATGAGGTTTAAAGACAAGAGTTTGTAATTTTTTTAGTTTTTTTTTTCACAGTTTGATAATGTCCTCAGAAGGCGAAACAGCTGTAACGCGTAATAATAATTACCAGCAGAACTTGTTTATAAATAAACTGTTTTTATTAATTTAATAATAAAATTATTGAATATATAAAAAAAATAAAAATTAAAATGGAGTTCTACAAATTAAACTTGATAACAATAAATAACAATAAACAAGAGTTTGTCATTATTGCATTATTTTGTGAAATAGACAAAAATAATTAATTATCATTAGAAAATCTACCGAGATAAGAATAGGTAACATAAAAGAGTATACCGTATAAGTATAATGTTTACCTATTTAGTCGTCCATATAGGTACTACAAAGATCCTGCAAGTGAGTAACTTTATCGTCGTGTATTGTTTCTACTTTATGTCATTCCGACCCATGCCACCCCACTTGTGGTTTGAAATGCTGAGAAGGTTGATGAAATGAAATCACGTATTTAGTAGCCCAAAGGCAACGTTTTAAGATTTACGCGTACAAACAGAATGAAGATCATCATCTCGATTACATAAATTGAGAATGAGGAATGTAGACTTTCATCAAATTCAAGGCACGAATTTTGAAATACCAAAAAGCGCTTAAAAAACTTCTGGTTGAACGGGACTTTATAATGCTATTTTGTTAATGAACTTGTTGAAAAATGAGATTTTTAATCCGATAAATAAATAAAACCATATTTTGCATTCGTTTTCCGTGGCGTTATCTTGCCAGACACATAATATCGGAACTATTTTTATAGCCCCATATTTGTGACAATAATGGTAAAATTTTGATTGCATTTGTTGAATTGATTGCCATTCTGTTGGCATGCTGGCATCTCTTAACGAATTTCATGTATAAAATTGGCTAGTGCTTCTTGAATAATGCAAGACAAGGATGGTTGGAGGCGCTTCATCAAAGCAATTAGTCTGCCATTCGACTTGGAAAAAAGACACAAATGATGAAGTCCATGAAACGCCAGTATTATGTACATATTGTAAGAATAATTTCTCAGGTAGCTGTAGTTTTTATATTTTTGTATTTAATCTCTTGTTGTCTTTACATGGTCTTCATAATGTTTGTAAAACGGATATTTATCTGATCTGTCAGACATGTTTTTACTTTAGTTTTAAATATATTCATTTCTATTATTTTTTGTTAAATTCCGTGGAGCGTTGTATGGTTTCGTGGCATTAAGTTTTATATTTCTGTCTAAAAGATGTATTCAAATTGGGAATAACCAGTAAATTTTGGCTAATTGGTAGTGGAGTGTTCAGACATATTTTTTAAAGTACATAAAACTTTGTTCTTTTTTTAAGATTTTGTTCTTTGGAAAACTTGAAAGTTTCAAAATATTTCGTCTGTCAGAGAACTAAATTCTAATTAGAACTTAATTATTGAATCGGGATATTATTGTACAAAAATTCATAATTTCAAATTATTTTAGGATATCCCTTTCAAATGTAATACAGAGTTTCATAATACAGTAAACTTGAAGAAACATGGCAGGTGGCAGGTGTGAAGGAAGAAGCAATGTTGGTCAATGGATGGGAAGAAAGATCTTTCTCCTAACTTAACAAGCGGATTGCAATCTTTAGAGCATAGGTGTTAGTTGAGAATGCTGACCTTGTTCTACCGGAATTACAATGGAAGATGCTCCGAGGAACAAGCGTCATTGATCGTTTCGGCACCGGTGCATAGTCGGGAAAAACGCCAAACATGTGCCCAACATATGTATACGGTTGACATTTGTTACATTATAACGATTTGCCAGCCTCTATGTTTCCTCCCTCCTACAACAAAGACTCTCCACTAGCATTTTCAAAGATGGTATAGGCCCTGAAGAAAATAATTTCCCTCAGGGCCTCCTGTGTTGAGTATAAAAAGATAGTAGAAAAAGTTCAACTCCGGGTTCGGAAGTATATATTTTCTAGTGTTTTTATTTTTAATATATACCTTATCTAGTTTTTATGATGATGATAAGACCAACGATCAATTTAGTATGCGGGTTCCGGTACCGCCGCTTTGGGAACCATTTATTGGATTACCAACCGACCTCCCTGCCATAGGACACTCCGAGTGGTTCGCCACGTTTGGTGACTTGGCAGGGGTGGAAACTTGCTGCGTGGCGGGTCGTATTGGGAGATACTGGTTGAAGGAGACCATTTGAACTTTCCAGATCTTTTGAACTCTCGACCCATCGCCTTGCTCCGCCGTGGGAGGCATGGATTCGTACGTCCGTCACTCCTGGACATTCCCCAGATTTCTGACCATCAAACATACCTTTTTTCTTCCCAGAACTTTCTCTCCTTCCTCTCCCTAAAAACACCTTCCACACAAAATTTCCAAAGATATAGGCCCTAAGGATTTTTCCCCAGGACCTTCTGCGTGGAGTTAGTGTAAAAAAATAAATTTTATAAATTTTTTATATTTTATACTTATGAAAATTCAACATTTTCAACATGGAAGTTTTAGTGTTGTATTTTTTTCAAAATGTATCTTTTAAAAAATCTTTGATAATAAATTTTTTGTAGAATTTAGCACAAGAACTTGTTGGCTGATGGCTGCTAGAGGCTTCTAGAGGCTGGTAGTGGCGTGTGGGGAGATGATCTTTTCACGTAGGCCAACTTAATCTTAAACTAGAATCTCCGCAAGCCATAAAGCTAAAACGTGATTTTGAATTTGTGAAGATTTCAATCAAGTGGGTCGGAATGTAGAATGTAGATGTAGCCATCGTGCTAGGTTTTTGGTATTTCACTCACTCCTATCTTCCTTACTTTAAAACTTATTTTAGAGAATATTCACTTGGGGCGACCCAGCGTATATCGAAGAGTTTTCGCTAAAATGAGCACACGTATATCTTATGTTGGCATTTGTTTATTAGAGTGAGGTTTTGCGAAATTCATATAACGTATTTTCAATAATTGGAAATAAGATTAGAAACTCTCAAACGAAAATTTGAAACAGAATTAAAAAAAGGGATGGTCTCATCTCGGAATTGAACGCAGTACCTTGGCCTGGGCTAATTCGATCCTATCTTATGTATTTTTTTTGCATTCAGTACAAAGAAATCTTTTCCAAAATTAACCCCTTAGGCCTTAAACCTATTCTATCAGTATGTCGGAATTCAAATAAACTGAATATTTGTGAACGTATCCGAAAACTAAAAACTGATTTTGAAAAGTGATGAAAAACGCTTTTTAAAATGTTATTAGAGATCACGTAATATCTATAATATTTTTTTAATGAAAACTTAAAAATGTTTAAAAATTACTCAACAAATTTTTTTTCTATCGAAAATTACTAGTAACCAAAAATAATATAGACGTATAAATATTTTATACACTCACTTTTTTTAAATTTTAGAATTAACACAAAATTTACAAAGTTTCATTTTTTTCACATTGCGATCGGAAAGTTTGGTTTATAAAGGTAAACATTTTAATTATTTTGTGGTTAACTTTTAGATTTGAATATATAGCGTGGTATTTTTTTCTTTCCAATACCGTTTAGATAATATTTCTCACTATGATAGTAAGGGAGACATAGCGATTTCTATGAGACCTACATGGCATCCAAAAACGTAACAAACGAGCTTTTTTATAAATCATGTATTTATTTTTACCTACCCAAACTATTTATCCATATTTTTTAAAATCTAAATCATGTATTGTAGCCACCACTCAGACTGCACAGAAATGTTGCAGATTTGTAATACGACTTAACTATCTAACTAAAAAAATAATTTCAAAATACTACTTTTCATTTTGGGAGGCCCCACCCATCCCTCATATATTTTTCCTTCCTCCTTCCTTTCTCTTAAAAGATCCATCACACAGTATCCCCAAAGATGACGTCGACCTTGATGGTTTTTTTTTCCGTCAGGCCTCCTATGTGGATCTAATGTAAATATTTTTTCGAAGGAGCAACATCAAAAACGATGTACTGCTCTAAAACTCTGTATTGGCACCATGTGATTTTTTTTATGTTTTCTTGGGCATTAACTATGTAACAATTTCTCAACACTTTGTTTTGGAGAGTTTTAATTTTCAATGTACCTTTATATTTTATATTACCGGTTTCGACACATCTATGTCATTCACTAGCAATCTTAAAACTAAGGCGGCCCCTAGACGATCAATTATATTGAGAAATATTATGAATTTTGCAATATTATTGACCGTTTGGGGTTAATATTGAAGATTGCGCAATGATTGAATAAAAGTTTGAGCGAGTTTAATTTTATTGCTACATATTTTACATTGCACTGTGTAGGGTCAGTATTGCGCAATATTTACTCAAAAATACTAAATAAAAATACTCTAAAACATTGCGCAATATAATTGATCAATATTTTTTATTGTTTATTGTGCAATATAATTGATCGTTTGGATTCTAAGCGCCTTTCAATCTTATTGAAGAATAAAATATATTGTACAATGTTATTGTAGCGTCTAGGAGCCGCCTAACTTAAAAATTCTATACAAGTACAAAAATGATCAAATTATCCTATAATTTTTTTTTAATTTTATAGAATTTTTAAGTTAGTTTTAAGTTTGCTAGTGTGTCGAAACCGGTAGCAGAAAATTATAAATTTAAAGTAACAAATGTACTTTGAAAATTTAAACTCTTCAAAACAAAATGCGATTTTTTTGTTATTTTGTGGAGATAAAATGAAAATAAACAAATGTTTCGCTAAGGCAAAATTGTATAATAAATCAGGGTCATAATCTCGCATCATGGGTTTGTTGTAATACATTACGGTTGTTTATATACATTTGTGTACGGTTGTACAATCTTCACGCTTTACGCATCTCTGAATGAATCTAATCTAAACCTAACTCTCCTTCAAAGTGTGTTTCTAAAAGATATCTTATTATGTGCTGTTTTTGAGTTTAAGCATAAAATAATTGGTGTAAATATGATTAATTTTATGTTGTTTAACATAATGCGAAACGCGTTTTGCATAATTACGAGTACACAGGAATATTGCTTCCCAAAGTTACTGATGCAAGGAGAGACAAAGCTTCAAAATTAATAACGTTGATCATAATTTTCTTCCAGAGCTTCTCAAATTCTTAGAAATATTATAAAATGAAAATGGAATATGTTATCTCTGTACCCGGCACCCGGCACCCGGCTTCGCCCGAGTTATAACGCAACAGTATGAGATAATTTTAAAAAACAATTGATAAGAATTAATCAAAAAATTTAATTCTCCTAATTTTTTCAAGAATTATATTATTTTTTATTAGAACTGTCTTTTCATAACTTTTCAAGGTTTTTCCCATCAATGTAATAGATCATTGAAGAAGAAGATAACACTAATAATCTGAACGAAAATACGAAAAGCAACAAGACAGAGAAAAATAAAAAGATAATGGTAGCCACTTGAACCCGAAACCTCTTATATTACCGGAACAAACACCTTTACAAATTTGGTCACTTAGACCCCGTTCTTTTTATTTTTGTATTACGGTAAGATATATGATTTAAACAGTGTTAGACAGATCTAATATCTACGTCATTCATGTGTCCGGTCATGATTAATTATTTCAATTTTTGAAATCGTATATTTTTAATTACAAATTATGTCCGTTTGTAATATTAAAATCTCTAGAAACATCTATACAGTGACGCCAACCAAGCGGTGCGTTTTGATGGGATAGTGTTTTATTCATTTTTTAATAACGATTTATTAATTCTAACTAAAAATATACTCGTATGTAAAAAAACGTATGTATTCCGAATCAGAGTTTGTTGACCTATGTGTGTGTGTGTATGTGTATATGAAAACATATTTTTTAAGCCATAATATTTTTCGGTTGAGGTTCTTTTTCATTATATAAATTGGTAAAATTAGTCCGATTTCGGTACATGTAGGTCACGCTTTTCGGGATTATCTATTTTGTGAATTAAAAAGTACTTGTGAAAATGGAGAAAAGGGTTATAGTACCTATCTACATACATATGAAATTGGTAGTTATTTATTTATTTATTTTAACGCCATAAAATGGCTTTTACAATCCGGTGATACATGATACACAGTGGTACTCAGGAGGGTATTTTGAAAACATCAGCTTTTCTTTTAAAATATGTCCAGTTCTAAAGACAGAATTGATTTTCCAGCGTTGAGCCAGTCAGTTAAGGTTGTCACTAGGTGTTCCCGTCTCATAAAGGTGTGATATTTTTGGTCGGTTTCGTCCCACTGAGCCAACTTACCCCACTGTCCGAACCCGCCCCGACTCACCCCGACCCACTCCGACCCACCCCGACCCACCCCAACCCACCCTACCCGCGCTGGCTAGTAATGCTGGCAAAGTGGTCATCTGTGGTCACTTTAACTTTCTGCTTTATACCCAACTCGAGGTTTCCTAACTAAAGGAATTATTAATCGCCGAGGCCTTATTTAGTCGTGCTGTATATTCAACGTTTTTCAACTGTAGTTTGAGGCAAATTTGGACGAAAACTTGGCTCATACAAATTTACCACAGTTAATTTTTTATTTTTGCAATTAACTTAGGCCTAACACAATAAGTAGCTACTTACAGATAAATAATAATGAACTTATTAACTCTAGGTGTGATGACGCTAAAGTTTCATCGTTCGCCCGCTGATTGTATTTTCGTAATAACTTATTTGTTTTTAACCTGCAAGAGAATGTGATACAATTATCGGCGTCCTCTTTGGCTGTGCTTCGTAGCCTCCCCACTTTTATGGACTCTAATTTTCTGATGGTTTCACTTCTACCATGTGTGCACACTTGTTTTTTTATAAATTTATTGTTTGTTTATTTTCATTGAGTTCAAAGTGCACGTAATGTTTAGTTATTGGTTTTTAAAAGATAAAAGCATGTTTTTTATTAATGACTATTAAAATAAATAGTATATTCACAGTACTCCTTACTAGAGACCGAAGAGGCGGACTGTAGGTTATTGTGTTGGTGGATATCATCTTCATGTTTGTTTATTATGTTTTTTGATTCCTCGTAATCCCCATCTTCATGCTTGAAGATCACATTTTTCTTTTTGTTAATTTCCTTAGCTTCATGTTTGTTGTAGATATGTATGCATTTAAGTGTTATATCATAATTTTCTCGAGAGGCCTCCAGAGATTATATAGAGTCATTAACATTTTTAGACATCAGACACACTCACTAAACAATAGGACGTAGATGGTGTAATTTTTTTTTTAATTTTATTTACTTACAACTTATTAATTTAACCTTTTAATTAATATATTTAATGACTCCATTTAAAAAGAATTGCTGAATTCTACAAATTATAGTAGCATAGGTAATTTAATTTTAGTGGCCTGTCTTATAAAATATTTTTGTTTCTTTTTTATTTTATGTTACTGTTAAATGTTTTGATATTTTATTAAAAACTTTTTTTTTTAACAAAAGCTCCACACAGGAGGCCCAGAGGGAAATAATTTCCATGAGAGTCATCTAGAAGGGGGCTGTATGAAGGGTCTTTTAAAGGAAAGTAAGAAAATGAAGTTCTGGGAAGGAATAATGTACTAGGGGTGGGTATGAATCTGTGAGGTCTATGGGTCCAAGAGTGACGGTCTACCTCAACCAATCTCTCCCGATCCGACCCATCACGCAGTGAATGGGCATACGCATCCGCCGCTAAGACCTAGACAAACTCATGACCCATGGCAATACCAATACCCACCTCCAAAGACTTTGTTAATTTGATTTCATATTTAGTTTTCAGTTTAACATTAGGTATTGCGGGTGTTAAAAACTTATTGAATCATTTTTGATAGCTCGTTAGGTATTATTCTATTCTTTTAATCCATGTAAAAGCCCAACTGGACGTAAAATAAAATAAAGTAAAATAAAATAAAATCTCTAGTACGTCTTCCATCCTTTTTATTGCAGATACGGGGTCCGGCTTCCATTGTTTCTCGGCAGCCTTTATCGCTGTTAAACACAACTTTTATACGGACCTGTCTTGTTAGGACGCTCGTAAAAGAGAAACGGGCGCCATCTTTGTGAAGAATGACAACGACGCGCTATGATTTGGTGCAGGTAAAACGAATTTTAGCGTATTTTTAGTTCAAAAGGTTCAAGGTGTTTTTTTTGGTACTGACCAAGAACAAAAGAAAAAAACAACATACCAATCATCTATGTTTGGTCGAAGGAATTCACCGATGCGGTGCAACGATTATGCTTTCGATTTATTGCGACCTGACAATCATAATCTGTAATTTTAATAAAAAAATTCTAGTAACCGCAGATTCTTTTTTGAGGAGAAACTTCTTTAGCGCCGTTAGTGATTTGAAATTCGGATGAAACAGAAATGGGTTACAACTCAGTTCTACACAAAAACTCGGTTCTATCCAATCAATAATCCAATCAATATCCAATCTCCAAACCACTTTAAAATAAACAGGCAAAAGAAAAGAAAGTGACATCTAGCGACTTTCTAGTTTCACTTCTACTGCGTGTGAATTACACAATTTTTAATTTATTTATCTATATAATGCCCAGAGGGCTTTTACATGTGGAAGGTACAATTTTAACATGGCAGATAATTTTTAAACTTAAGAAAGATGTAATAAAAATAAAGTTATATTAGATAAAAAAAATACACACAAGCCATAAAAATACAAGAAAAAAAACTGAAAAATTACAGCGATTACAGGTACACAAATATACAAGATGAGTTTAGGAATAGGTTGGAATAACTCGCAAAGTTGATATTATATAATGTCAAAATCACGTGAACATAGTGCGAAATCGTTGTATCGGAGAGTGGGCAATACGTTTATGAATGCTGCAGTAGAATAATGTGTTTTGTCTTGTTGTTACTGTGAATATTCGTAAGTTTATGAATTGCAGCAGTTCCCAACAATTTAGAAAGTCCGTCTTCTAATGTATGAATTTTTTAAATATTTAATAAGAAATTATATTTTTTATGTCATTGACCTGGAATATTAATTAAGGTTTCTTTTAACGCTTCGGTAAAAGAGGTGCCATATTTGTGTGTGGTTTGTGCTAATTTATGATTGGCAGTGGTATTTTTTTTGCATGGCTGCATAAAAATTTGATAATATTATTGAAATTTAAAAAAAAATTAACTATATAGTAATAATAATATTATTGAACAGCTTCAATTTATGACTAAATAATTACAAAAAAATGCTGTTGAGACATTTCAGCTATGTACGAAAACGAAAAAATCTGTATATTTTTTTCTATTTTTGTGTAAAAGCCCCCAAAATAGGGCGTTAATAAATGAATGTGGTGAGAAGCCTAGAATTCATTTGAAACTCTTGTCATAAAATAAAAAAAACATATTTTTAAAAATTTTCTATAAAAAAGTCATGGCACCATATCGGTTGTTTAAATTTTTTCTATCACAGATAAAAAAGTAGAAATGCAGGCAATGCCGGGTAACGCTTGTTAGAAGTACAGGTTAACCAAATCTTTTTCTGAATGTAAAACTGATATTTAGTGTTTTCAACCGTTCGAACAAAAATGAACGTTTTCGATTATCACTAGTTTTAATATCAGGAATCGTGTTAGTTGTAAGCCGCAGAACTTTAAACGATTTCCCGGATTTGAAAGTCCAATTCTTGAATCACGTTCCCGACAAAGTCGACTCTTATATTAAAATATCGAGCAAATTTGCAGTTCCGTGGGGGCTTCCTTCACCCTCACCTCCCACCCTCCCTCTTCCTCCTCTCACTAACAGATTCAGCTTGTAGCCTGCGAGAGGAATTTCCATAGTTTGGAGCTTCTTGTGATAAATGTTGGATTCATATGTTATAAGAGCTTTTACTACTTCCAGGAGTCTAACGGGAAATTCTCAAAAATTTTACATATTTTTTCTTCCACGGTCGAATGAGAAAGAATGGTAGGTAGACTTGAGGTTCCAAAGAAAGTTAGGAATCTTTTTGAAAAACGGTTCCACGACCAATTAACAAAAACAGTAACAAATCAGTTTTCATAATTTTTATGATTTTATATCACTCTCCAAAACTGTTCTGATTTGACACTCTTTTGATTTGTTCGGTTACCAGTTGTACAGGGGAATAACAAAACAATCTGGGTTTTGTAAAATCAGATATTTCCTTTTAAGATTATAAAGAATTCTGATTTTTTTTTTGTTCAGTAGAGAAACTTATAAGATGTTTCCCTATTGAACTAAGTTTGAGACGTTACAACTGTGGTAATTATAGTTCAATAGAAAAACATTAGACTTGTTTGTGCTTGTTTTTCTGTTGAACAATAACATATCACTCTACATAAGTTTGCAAAAGAGCGATGTATTCGCAAAATATCTACTTTGTTCGTACTTTATGCGCTGCAATACCGTTCATCCGATTGCGATGAAACTTTGGTTGTTTGCTGAGCGCAAGTCCGCAAATATTATAGGCTACATATAATGGTAAGTTCTGGCGTTATGAAATTTGCATAAATGGAAATGTGTTCTCAAATATTTTAGTGGCAGGGAGGAAAGGCAGGAGGGGGGAGGGAACGGGGAATTGGGGTAACGTGGGGTTCACGGGTGGAGTGACGAGAGAGGGGGAAGGCGGGGAGGGTGAAAGGGGAACGTGGGAGGGGAAAGAAACTCGGGAGGTGAACGGGGACGTACGGAACAGGACATGCGGGGATGGTCAATTTATTTCTTTGAACGGCATTGCAACGCATACCGGGTACCAGCTAGTTTTCATTATAATCAAATCTATTTTCAAATCAGTTCTCTTAAAATGAATATTTTGACATTTAACTAAGGACCATGGAAGACAGTGGAGGCGAGCGAGGAACATTTATTATTTAAAACGATGCGTCCAGAAGTTCAGGAGTGACGGACGTATGAATCCATTCCTCCCACTGCGGTGCAAGGCGATGTTCCAAAAATCACAGTGCTAGAGAGGTCACAAGCTCTCCCTCAACCAGTCTCTACAGATCCGGCCTGCCACGCAGCTGGTGGGCAAACACATTCGTCGCCAAGACCTAGATAAACCTTAACACATGCGTCAGAGATATTGGTTGCCCAATAAATTGTTCCCGGGCGGCGTTACGCACTCCCGCCTCCCAAAGTAATTCCTTAAAGTAATGCTGTTTCTTGTAAACATCTTTACCATAAAGCAGGCAAGTCTATTTTCAACGGCAACGTTAAATAACAAAGAATTATTGCATGAACTTACAAAATCATGGACCCTTAATCTTGTCAATCTTAATACATAAAAATGCATGAGTTCCTAAACCATTCATCCGATAGCGATGAAACTTTGGTGAGTTTTTATGCGCACGCCCGCAAAGGATTCTATATACACTGGTGAGCTCTGGCGTTATGAGATTTGTATAAAAAAATAAAAGGCGAGTTGTTTGAAAAAAAAAAGTAATTTTCATATAGTTTAGCGACAGGAAGGAAAGGAGGGAGGGGGATGGGAAAAAGAGAAGGGAGAAGTTGGGGTAGACGGAAGGGGAATGGGAAGCAGGAGGGGAACGGGCACGCAGGGAGAAACAATTTCTTTCATGCTGGGTAGTCGCTAGATAATTATAATGTTTTATCATTCAGGAAGACGGAGAAGAGGAGCGAAGTATATCAATCAGAACAGGCATGCCATGACATTCCAACCAATTTCCTTCGTTTCCATAGCGAAAAGTTTTCATTTGATGTTTCATGTAAATACAAAATATACTGTATTTTATTCTTTTATAAGCCGCCTGCAAGTTTTTTAAAGGAAAAAGTACGTTATTAATTAATTTTGAAACCTTTAATTATTGATTGTGAAATATATTATATTTTTTCATAATTTTTTTTTTTTTTTTTTTAATTCATTACTTACAAAATATGTATACATTATAAGTGGATTTTTCGACCATCAAGCTAGGCTGATGCCCGTGTTATGGTGGTCGATTTTACATAATTTAGTGCAATAACAATCAGACGTTCGTGCACAAGTTCTGAATATAAAAACTCTGTCAAGAGAGCATTAGAAATGTATTAAATGAGAACAAACTTGTACTTCTTTCCTCCTGTTATAATAATGAAATATTTTTTAGTTTCAAGATTACTGTTTAATTTCTAGACACACTCTAGTTTGGTAAGTTCCCAGTTTGGTAAATTATATATGTGTCCATGTGTCCATGAATATCTCATTTGGAACTGATAAACTCGAAAATACAAACATACTTCCTTTTACTGTTCTACCTAAATACAATATCACTATTGCAATATTATAAATCATACATAGATCCTCACACACTAACATCAGACCAGCCTTTAATTCAGACATACACCAGCACAAAACACGATCCCAAAATTAAATACACTTAGCATCATCTACCCATACAACTAAATTTGGTATTAACTCATTACAATATATTGCATACAGACAATACAATGCATTACCTAATGAAATAAAGCAATCAGTAGCTAACAAAAAATATTAGTTAAAATGTTAAAACAATATTTCCTGAAAATGTTTTTAAACCAGTGAATATTGTCACGCCTTCATACGTTTGTTTTTTATATGTTATGTGTATGGATGTCTCTCAGTATTTCTAAAATCTCAATTCTTGACAAGTCATTTTTTTCCTTTTCATGTTGTATTTTTTAAACGTGTAATATCTGTATAAAATGTACTTATATGTATATGTCCTTCCCGTAATAAGTTTTTTCTCAACTAATTGGGAATAATGTGTTACTTACCATGTTTTTGTAATACATTATAATTAAATAAATAAAAATACATGTTAAATTAATCCAATTGTAAACTATTGACTTCCCTAAAATAATAGAATACAAGTAAGGCAGTAGAGTGAGTAGAGTACATCGGACATATCAGTGGTGCTGAATGGATAGTATATCTCATGTGAATGGAAAAGAAAATTGTAAAAAATATTCAATGTAAAAAAAAAGGTTTTATTTTAAGGCTATTTAAATGTTATTAATCTATGTTCTTTGAAGATAATCCTTAAATAAATTTCGCCCCTTTCTGGATATAAAGCATTAGCTTGAGCTAGCATTAGCTCCACACATTAAATTAATTTCCCCCAGGGCCTATGTCATCCATGATGATGACACGTGGAGGATCTTTTTAAGGATATTTTAAATCTGGGAGGCGGGAATGGGTACCGTCACCCCGGGAACCTTTTTTGGATAACCAATACCTCTGCCATAGGTCACCCCAAGTGATTCGCTTTGTTTGGTGATTTAGCAGGGGTGCCCGTGTTCATGGGGTGAGGTTTGTTTAGGTCTTGGAGGCGGATGACCAAGACACACTGAGCCCCAGATTCCTACCCACCCCTTAAACCCTTTCCTTCCCCTCTTCTCCCTTTCCTTAAAAAAAACCTCCATACAGCATCCCCAAAGATGACATAGGCCCTGAGGGAAATTATCTTCCTCAGGGGCTCCTACGTGGAGCTAATGTAAAAAAATAAGGAAAGATAGGAGAGGAAGTTCTGGGAAGGACAAAGGCATGCCAATGGATCGGTCAGTAGGTCCAGATTGAAGAACGTATGAGTATTCCTGGAGAGGTCAAATGGACTCACTCATCCAGTCTCTGCCAATCCAGCCCGTCACGGAGTAAGTAGGCAGGTGCATCCGCCGCCAATACCTAAATAAACTTCACCCCATGATCCCGGGCACCAAATCTAAGTCACCAAACTTAGAGGACCACTTGGGGGGCCTACGGCTGATGTACCTCTTCCCGCCTCCCAAATTAAACCCTAAAATCTTCATTTTCTTACATTTTTTTATTAATGATCAGATCGGTTTCACCTTGTGACGGGCATTAATCAGAAGATGCCCGTCATAAGGTAAATAAACTAAGCTTATACTTAATAAAAAGTAGAATAAAAGTGTTTGCATCCATACAAAATCAAATTGAAAGAAATCATCTTTTATTATGATGTTTATTCCTTGCAAATAACGTTTTAGTATAAAAAATTATAATTAAATGAAGATAATATTAGCGAAACTCAATCGAAAATCTGTAGATAAAAAAATCAGAAAAAGATATTGACACCTCTGGGAGTTGAACCCAGGACTTTCTGCTTTCATGGCAACAGCTCTACCAACCAACTGAGCGTGTCTATATCCAAATCGGTCAATTTTAACTGTACTTCGACTAAGAACTACCAACATTATCTTCATTTTCTTAATGCACATATTATAGGCTGCTGTCTTTATATATGATTGCAAGATTCAAACCCAAACTAAATGCTATCTAGATAGTGTCTGGATACATTTTTATCCATTTTACTTTTAATATGCGATATCTATTGACTTTTCTGCAAGTCTAGGGTGAATATTTATTTTGATTTTTAATTTTGTGAGTAAAACCTCAAATTGTAATATTTAATTAAATGAAAACAATATTAGCGACACTCGTGAAACTGGCGAAATATCGCTAATATTGTCTTCATTTAATTAATATTACAATTTGAGTTTTTACTCATAAAGTTAAAAATAAAAATAAATAAATTGTATCACAAAACATTTTGCTCCGGAAAATCGCAGAATCGGAAGAAAAGTCACGGCCCTCCCAAGAGAATAAACGTCAAATATTTCAAGATAAGACCAAATGTAATGTATGATTTAAGTACCGGTGGGGCAGACTGTCATCTTATACTGGTATATGTCAGTCTACTTTATTAGTACAAACAAATTCTTCGTTAGAGAAAAAAAATCAGAGTGAGCGGTTCACACGTGGTAGAAGTGAAACCTTCAGAAAACTGAAGTAAAAAAGAGTAGGGAGACTACGAAGCACTTTTTTTTACCAATTTGAAGGATTCCAAAAGGAAGGAATTTTTTTCCAAATTTTTGTCGTCGAATTCCAGTGCACCTTTTCCTATACATTTGGTCATCTTATAAGTAGTTGTGTTTTCTTCTTTGGAGTCGCTTTCTTTTGTGATTTATTTGCCGGTAAAGTCCGGCCGCTAAGATTCGTCAGGTGCTTTATACCATTGGACTAGACCAATGCGGGGGACCGTGGATTTATCGTTATTATATTGAAACCGAATACCGGTGTATTAAATAAATATTTTATTGCTATCTCATTCTCTCGCCAGCTAAATCCTATAGATGTAGAAGTTTGTCTCTTTAGTGTCGCTCACGTCCGTTTCACCGAGTTTCAAATCACACCAGTGATAAAGAAGTTTTTATTTCAATAAGCTTGAACGGTAAAAAAAATCATGTCTGCATTGACTATTTACCATCCAAATGAAGGATAAAGGATAGCTTCTCTATACAGAGTGTCCGGAAGTAAAGTGTAATAATTTCCGAAGGTGAATCTAATTCACCGAGGACGTAAAAATTTAACTATTTTCAAGGTTTCTTTGTTTTCTCCTGACAATTTTTTTTAACCTAAATATTGCCTTTAATGGTTGAAATTTTATGAATTTTTGTGCCTCTAATCCTGGACGGAGATGAAAAATCTTACACATAAACACCCAACACTTAGGTGTTGATGAGCGCAAATGAGGTATAGTTTTTGCAAGATGAACATACGAAAATTAAACGTGGTGCGGTTTCTGTGATGAATTTATGTATTTATTTTTCTGTTAGTTTTTGAAACATTAAATATTTTTAAGAGTACATCACCAAAATTTGATACTTGAAATTTGTCGAATAGTAATTTTCATCACAAATCATAGATTATGAAAATGTTGTTATCCACTGCCGCACCAAAATTAAATAATTATGTAGAAGGTTCGAGATGATCGCGGAAATATTTCCGACAAGCACTTTTTGAAGCTTAGAAAACTGTGTGTTGTTTAATACCCACACGTCATATTTCTCCGACAAGTAATATTGTTCCCCAGTCGATACATTCACTAGATCGTGTTGTGCAAGAGATAATCTAATTACCTACGGCTTGATTGCTAAAGTAGTTTTATTAAGTTTGGCGGAAGTGTGAAAATTTATGAGTTACATTAGTGAGCAGATTCCAAACAATTATTAATGGGTTGTTTCACAGAACATGATTAATTCATCAAATTTCATAGTTAATTATTTAAAATTACTATCCATGTACCTACTGTGAAACTACTGGCCCATTATGAAATAATGTTAATACGAGCAAAGAAATCAAGTTCTTGTGAATGTTCTTTTCAATATTTGGATTACTCGTATAGTGCCACTTTTGTTAAAAATCACTTTAAGGGCGCTTTCATTATTCAATTACCGTGGAAACACCGGCCCGTGATGAAATAATAACATAACTTGAATGGAACTTTCGCAGAACAAGATATTTTCTTTTAAATTTTGACTAATTTTTCAATTTATGTGAAACAACCTGTCCTCGATTGTTAATCTGATTTCGTAACTCATCAATTTTCAAGTTCATCCATAACAATAAGTCATTTTTACGATTATAAAAAAAGCATTTTAATATCTACATGCTGTTATTTAAATTTAAAAGTGTCCGGCTTTCTGTCCCATTTAAAAAACAGTCACCTATCGATCATTTTAATGACAGAATAATATTAAAAATTTATATTTAAGACATGTTTTATTGTGAAACATCGAAGAAATCTGTGGGTTTTTCTGAAAATTGTCTAATGTTAACCTCTGGGGATTTGAAATATGCAAACACATAATTATTTAAAAATCTAGGTCAAACCCTTTCATGGCCATAGAAATATACATTTTACTGTTTTTTTCTTTCTCTTTCATGCACATATATTATTATTTATACCTCTGTACCATGTAGGCACTATTTTTGTTATCTAAACATTAAACCAGTTGTTCTGTGAACAGTAGACCACTCATCCAATAAGTAAGTGTCAAATTTTCTCAAATTTAATAAATTCAAACCAAAATTTTGTCTGAAATCATAAGTTTTATAAACGTACTTAAATACATACCTATTTAATTAACATAAATATTGTAAGTTAATTTTTTTTTCAAATTTCTGATAATTATACAATTTTCCCAAAGAAATGTCACCATCTCAATGACAATTCTTTTTACAAACGTTATTTTTGTATTACCATAATATTGATTATTCCTATCCACAATCAACGATCATGCGAACTCTGGCGGGGTAAAAACCGGAACCAGAAAGTAAAAAAAAAATTACAAGCAGATTAAATGCCAAATGGTCGAGTTAAAATAGTATCACACGACGCAGAGTTAAAAAAATTGTTTTGCTTTCCCTATCATGGTAAACTAAATTAAGATACGTAAAATGTAAAAAATATTGTAAAAGCCCATCAGGGCGTTGGCAATTTATTTTTTTTTTTAAAATACCAGACTAGATGCCCCGAAATTTGTTCCGCTTCCAATATCGGGAAGTTCCCTTTATGTTGTATTTTTCAATGTAATAATTAGTCTCTCTTTGAAAGAAGAATTTTTCACAGTAAAATCGGTTGTTTTAGCTGTCTCGATAATTAGCTACATACTGAAAAACAATACATTAAAACGTAAAAGTTATATTACTTGAAAGCTGATTACGTGGATGAATAATTTATGGAAGCACCAGTATGAAGAAATAAAATAAATTAAATTAAAATTTATTCATACAGACAACAGATAAATAAGGAAATTACGTTTGAAAATTAGAATAATTCTGTGCACCGCGGAGAATCTTCTAGAGTAGTGCACTGCAAACATGTAATTACGTTTAAAAGCTTTGAATAAAATTTTAATAAATGAATTTAAAAATGCCTTTACGTAAACGGAATTTAAAGATAAAAGTTCTGAACGAGCTTCTCTGTCTTGTCTTCGGGGCTTGCGATTCGATTAGGGATCGGCTCACTTTCGGAATGCACTTACAAATCGTTATTATACAGATCCGACCCGACCATATACATGAATGTGGCTTTACGAGATTTTAAATAGGGTTACCAAAACATTTATTTATGTATATACATATTACAATACATTACAAAATGATACTTTGTCTATCCAACTGGGAAGTATTACCGTTTCAGGAGAGCCAGATTGTATGTTTAGTTCATAATATTCCTAACAAAGGAATGGTTTCGCTCAAGAGATCGCAGGAATAAGCTTCTGTCAAAACAGCTTTTGAAAACATTAATAATTGCATTCTGAACGAAGGGATGGTTTCTTTATGTCCTTGAAAGAATCGGAAAAGTGTAATTTTATCAAGGTCATTTTGGAGAACATTAATAATTGCATTCAGAATGAATGAATGGTTTCTTTCGGGAGATCACAAGTATGACATTCTTTCCTGGTCATTTTGGAGAACATTTACAATGGCATTATTAGAATTTAAACATTTATAAACCTTTATATGAAATATGAATTCCCAATGTATTTATGACTATTTAGTTTAATAAAGTAATATAATTTTTAGAATTTCTTAAGTAGTAGAAATTACACATTTATAAACCAGAATATATGACATATCAATTTTTTCCAAGGTCATTTTGGAGAACATTAATAATTGCATTCCAAATAAATGAATGGTTTCTTTCGGGAGATCACATTTATGAGATTCTTTCCAGGTCATTTAGGAGAACATTTACAAACATGTTAGTACATGTTTATTTATTTATTTATTTACGCCCTAGTGGGCCTTTACAACAGAAATTAAAAACATAAAAAATTAAACATCATAAAAGAAATGAAATACTATGAGTAATAAGAAAAAATCAGTAATAAGACCAGAAATACAATAAAGTGCAAAGTGTAAAAGCTAGTTAGTAGGTATAAACAAACAATTATATGTGTATAATAATGTATGATGATAAAACAGAACTAAATAGAACAGCAAAATAAAATAAAATAAGGTTATATGTTGTATATACTTATTGTTATTTTGTTGAATTCGACGGTCTCCTGGACGTAGTCGCGGGTTTAAATCATTTTATTAAATACGTGTTGCGGACTGAAAGAGAGAAAGAATGGGAAAAACCAAGGAATGCCAACTTACCCTGTTTTCTTCCATCTCTTGTCTAAATTTCTCCAGTTTATCATATTAACTTCCAAACTCGCGAGCTCACGATAGTTTTGTTTGTGTCTGTTTCGACATGGTCGAACGTAATCACGTAAATACGGCTTTGTAATTAACACTCACAATATGTGTGGCAATAATGATTATTATTTTCAACGGAATAAAAGATAGATACCAACAATTTATATTAATATATGGTGTATTCGCGTCACTTTCCAGAGTTGAAGAGACTCTCAGTTTCTCTTTGGTGTAAGATCATCATTCAGAATAGAAACGGCTTTAAAGCCAGGTAATTCTCCACCTTTCTCTTCCTCAACATCTTCTCTTTCCCACTAGCTTCAGCCTCACAACACGCCCAATCGTGGATGCCGTAGTTGCACTGCCTCCAAATGGATGGGAGCAGTTGTGACTCTTGTGCGACACTCACAAAAAATTGTAGAATTATATAATATACACATATGTATATATTTTATAAACCCTACAATATAAATACATAACGCATTAGCGGAATCAATTATAGGATAAGGTACTTATAAAATAAAAAAAAACACAACAAATTTTTTTCTTTAAATTTATATCCAGCATTAAAAAAAAACCAGATTATATGTAACGTGCTCCCATTCTCAGAAGGGTATATTACCAATTGATGCTGGATGAATTCTGGAACACAGGATTAAAAAAAACGTGTTGAACACAAGTTTTGTATGGAGAAGGATAAATATTTATTATTAATAAATCTCAAAATGTATTCGGAGATAGAAGAAAGAGACATAAAATTCATGAAAATTTACATTAAAAATGGATTTTTTTTTTGAAAATTAAAAGAACTGTACGATTTAAAAAAAAAACAGCCCTAATACTTTCATGAATCCGTGTGTGTAACGGTAGGTACCTACTAGAGTCAGGCTGGTTGGAAGGTTGCGTTATTGCATATTCTTGTGTTTTAAAGCAGGCGGGGGTCGGTAGGAACACGCAATTTCAGAAGGATTGGGACAAAGGCTCGAGACAAAGGTAGAAGGATGATGTGTTTTTCATTAAAATACCCTTTGACGTCCGCTGCACTCCTGGGACTATATAATTACCCCAAGGGAAAAAGGCTAAGATTCCGTCATCATTAAAACTCACTACTATCAATGTAACCAAGACACACGTAAACACAAGAGATAATCCATCAATCTAACGATATCATTTAAAATTGAACTTCAGAAAGCTTTCAAAGGAATCTATCAAGTATTTCATATTTAGGTACTTTGCGACTTATTTTTTACGAAATACATAATTTGAATGAATGTATGAATGAAGCAGAATCTTGGAACTTAGACTCAGCAGTTAGACGCGATGTCGATGACAACGCATTCTGTCAATAATTTATAATGGCAACCTTTCACAAAAACACAGAAATACAGGTAATTTTTTTAAATTCTAAGAAATTAAATTAATACGAAAAATGTGTCAGTTTTTAAAATCGGAATTTGGAAAGGTTGAAAGAGGGGTTGATTCCGATAACTGGAAAGAAAGATTCAAACCTCAGTCAAACCATTTATTTTTGAAGTTTTAAGTTCTCATCCAATCGGTATTTGGCTCAGTTGGTAGCAATGTTGACTCCAGTTCCTGGATAAGAAAGTGAAATCCTCGGTCTAGATTTTTTTGAGTTTTAAGACTTTTAAAAATAGATATAAAAATCCTTATTTTTTACGGTTTTTTATGATAATATGTAACTACTCAACTAAAAACTTAAATTGAAAAAAAGTGAGAAAAAAATGTGTGACGAACGGTTTTCTTAATTTAAATTGCACTTTTAAAGTTAAAAGGCTTATAATATTTTTAAAAAAATCCACTTCTTTACTTATTTATTTAGTCAAAAGTGAAATAGTGCGTTAGAAACTTTGTCAAAACGGCTCAAATTAAATAAATTGAAACTAAATGTAAATAAGACAAAATACATACATATAGGTAGAACAAATACGCATGATGAACCAAAGGTTTCTATAAATGGAGAAATCATAAAAAAGTGGAAGAAATTAAATATCTTGGTGTCATCATAGACTCAAAATTGAACTTCTCAAAAAATGCAGATTACACAATTAAAAAAATTGCAAAAAAAAAATAATTTCTTGGTAGAATCAGAAACAAAGTTAATAAAGAAACATGCCAGATAATATATAATACAATTATATCACCACACTTTAATTACTGTTCAAGTATTCTTTTTCTCTGCAAAGAAGAGAAAATGAAAAGAAAATGCAAATACTGCAAAATAAAGCAATGCGAATAATACTTAAGCGCAACATATACACACTGATACGAGACATGCTAAAAGAGCTAAATATGTTGACGGTGAAGCAAACTGTGTATTTGAATTTACTTATTTTTTTACATAAAATTAACATGGGGATGATGTCTAAGGAAATAAAAGAAAAATACATTATAATAACGAAACACACGGACACGAGACAAGAAATTCATAGCAAATTAGACTGCCGACAAGAAAAAAATCAAGCACTCGGAAATCTCTGATGTACTAGGCCGTCCAACTGTATAACAACATCACGAATGAAATTACTGAAATAGAAAATATAAATAAGTTTAAAAAAGAATTACGAAAGTATGAGCTAACTTAAGATTAATATATAAATAAAATGTATATTAGTTAACACTACACTAGCTCCATTTTACTATTCACTACATATATTATATTTTTATTAAATATAAAATGCAGTAGGTGTAACTATTTCCGTACTCACCTATTCCATATTTTTAACTCTCTCGAATTTGATATTTCGTCATCGATGAATGGATGCAGGTAATATTTTTATATGGACGATATCAAATCAAAGCAATCAATTAATACTCCGACATCATGAAAAATAATAATAACAAAGCCTCTTTTGTCATACACGCGATATTTAAAAAAATATCCGAAAAATTTCATGAAGTACAAATTTAAAACTTCCAATGTGAAATATAACATTTGTTCCCGGCACATAAAGCGCTTAAAAATCAATTAAATTTCAAACACGCACAACTTTTTTGTTTGATGATTTTTTCATGAATATATTCACTAAAGCTGAAATCGCTACGTGTTCCAGTATTGTCGCGGGAGCTTTTAGAGCTTTCCGTTCGAATAATGCACACAATATTGCTGCGAGCTTTTTAAGTGCACTTTTTCAGCGATAAAGCACGTCCCTCCGGGACCGAGAATTAAAACTTTCACCGCCGTAATATTGTTAATCTCCTTGGGGAATACAACAGACAAACACTTTTGTTGGAGGCTTACTGCCGAGCCGGTACAGCGACGTGTCGTCATACATTCAATTGTTAAACTGTTATCCAAAGCCCTTTTTTTAACAAAACGAATGTTGATTTTCATGTTTAATGTGAAACATGTACCTAATATAATCAATCGAAAAGATGGTTCAAAGATGGCCTTTTTGTGTTGTGTTCTCACAATATAGAGATCTCCGACACTTCGTAGAAGGAGAGGATTTAACTTAATAGAATAAAGTTCTTTTGAAAAATCTGTTTTATTAATATTACACGGATTTACAAGGTAGTGACTACGGTGTAGTTGTCCTAAATAAGAGCTTGCAATAATATTTGATCTGGTGGCCACTGCCTTTCGTGGGCTCGGCTGGCCTCGGCCCTCTGGTGATCTTGCTGGGAACTCAATCCTGCCGACATCTTACGGATTTTACAGAAAGCTTTTATACCTGACATCTAGGTGAAAAAACAGGAAGCTTTTAGATACACTACAATAAGTTATAACACTAAACTTCTCAGGGTGGGATTAGCCTTTGTTTCAAACTTTCTGGAAGACAGGAAAAAGGAAGCATAAACTCACTGACGGCAGGATAATGGTGTCTCTTGTCCAAATTTCATTTTCCATTTTGCACCGATTATCACCATTGTAATTTTTGAAATTTTCACATAACTCCTAATTTATCAAAGAAGTCAAGATACCTACATAAGCATAGAACACGGCTGTAATTTTGATGACTGACCTTGTGACTTCACAACTTCGTAGATGTAGAGACCAGGTGTGGGTAGGAATCAGGAAAACGACAGGCCCTAACAGACCTCCTCCACAAATATTATACACGGACTCCTCTCTTTGGCCATTTGCTTTAAGTCCTCATTTCAGTCCATCCCATCCTGCTCCAAACATCTTTCATGAAGTAAGTCTATCTCTGCTTCTGGGTCACGTGCACCGGAGCACCCACTTGTTTATGATTTTTGGTGTCCTGTTATCTGACGTTCTATCTGTATAGTTGTATTCAACGTTCGATGGCATTACAATAATGGAGTATGCTAGTGGTCAAGGGCGGATTTAGGGGGGGGGCACGGGGGCACGTGCCCCCCCCAGGACGGTATTTTTATGTACTGTGGAGATTCCATCACAGTACATACTTGGAAGCAAATCAAATTATCAGAGTTGTTAAAATATATGAATAAAATAACAGAAAAAACATGAGTCAAACTCTTGTCTATTACGGCAGGAATTGCGAATTACGTTCGTTGCATCCCTTTCATGCACTTGCAAATGAAATATGATAATCAGCGTTTGCGAGAGCGGTGCGGTCGGGGGAAAGCACGGTCGGAAAACTCCCCCCCCTCTGATTATAGTTGACAAAGGGGCCGTTCAAGTATTATGTATAAATTTTCTGATAAAGGGTTTTCTCCTCAGTTGGTAAATATAAGATTTTTTAGATATCCCTTTGTAGTACATGAATAGTTGCAGTCAGAACACGAAAAAGGTTACTCTCCACCGTGAATCAGCGAGTGCGTTCTTGTACGTCCCTTTTGAGAACATGATTAGTTGCAGTCGGGACACGAAAAAGGTTTTTGTCCACTGTGGGTTAACACGTGATTAGATGTCCCTTGCGATAAAATGAATAGTGGCAATCGGGACATGAAAAAGATTTTTCTCCTCTGTGGGTAAATATGTGACGTTTCATTTGTTTTTTTGTAGAACATGTATATTTGCAGCGAAAAAGATTTTTATCCACTATGGGAAAACATGCGATTTTTTTAATTTCTCTTCGTATAAGCATAGTTACACTCACAACATGAAAAAGGTTTTTTTTCACTATGAATCGCGCTGTGGATTTTTAAATCTCCCTTTTGAGAACTCGAATAACTGCATTCGGGACATGAAAATGGTTTTGTCCACTATGTATAAACATGTGATTTTCTTGGTACCTCTTTGAAGAACGTGATTACTCACAGTAGAAACATGTAAAAGGTTTTATGTCAATGTGAGTCAGAAAATGAATTGTAAGAAGTTCCTTTGTACAACATGAATACTTGCAGTTGGGAGATGAAAAAGGTTTTTGTCCAGTGTGGATATGTGAATTTTTAGATACCGTTTTGTAGCGCATGAATAGTCGCCGTCGAGACACGAAAAAGGTTTTTCATCGCTGTGAGTCAGCAATTGCCGTTTTAGTTTTTTTCGAGAAAAAGAATAGTTGCAGGACATGACATAGGTTTTTCTCCACTGTGGTTAAACATGTGAATTTTAGATTTTCGTTCACTTCGTGGTACATGAATAGTTGTAATTACTTCGTAGTACGTAAATAGTTGCAGTCAGAGAATTTTCTCCACTACGAGTCAGCAAGTGACTTCTTAGGTATCTCTTTTCAGAACACGAGTAGTTATAGTCAGGACATGAAAAAGGTTTTTCTCTTCTGTGAATCATACTGTAGATTTTTAAATCTTCCTTTTGAGAACTTATCCTTTTGAGGCGGATAAAAAAAATAATAATTCCCAATTTTTTTATAAATAGCAACTTGCATAAATAAAATAAACAATGTGCGCATGAATCGCGAGTTAAAAATCTCTTCTTTTATTTACTACCGCAAACGCGATTAAAACAAGAAAAAAGGTATTTAAGCGACTTGACAGTACTTTGCGCAACTCAATTGTGACTTTCAGGTGAAAATCGTTCAGGTGAAAATTGGGGGGGGGTGTATAAGAAAACGTTACTGCGCGTTACATGGGGGGAGGGGGGGGGGTGTATAAGAAAACGTTACTGCGCGTTACATGGGGGGAGGGGGAGGGGGGGTCAAAAATTGCATTACGCAATACTTGAACGCCCCCAAACACAAATTTCGACTTCATAAAAAATTGGTCCGTCCAAGGGAGGGGGGGGGGGATGTGCTCTTGAGTGGCACCCCCCCCCCCCCCCCTCATCGGGTGGCCCCCCTCCGCCCCTTGTGCCCCCCCCAGAAAGAAATCCTGGATCCGCCCTTGCTAGTGGTGTATGGACTACAACTAAATATATTCATACGCTGGGACATATCCATAAAAAAATATTAGGTTCATCCGTGTGCGTAGGCATAGAACTTACTTCAGGCAAGGTTCATGCACCATATGAAATACTCGAGGCAACGAACAAATTTAGCCTGGAAACCAGACATTATGCAAATCTTGCAATATTTTTTTTAGATATATAGTGAATAAATCTATTGACAGTCCTCTATTGACTCTTGGAACTTGGAACAGCCGTACTCGTCATCATGACTTGTTCAAGGAACCATACGGCCGAACAGATGTTTTAGCACAGCATATTGTGACAAGAGGAATAGACCTAGTCAATTCAAATATTCTTTTTACAAAAAATTAAAACTGATTTAGTAATAGGTTAGATAATGTATTTGAAGTTCCACCGTGTAAAACTCGGCTTGCCAAAGACATGCGTATTTTATTACACCAAAAAATTATAATGCTCTCTATAAGAACACAGAAATCGAAGGTAAACATATATCCCCTACAGCAAATATAAAAATGTAATAAAGTCTTGGATAAATACCATTGATACAAACCTTTACTTGCTGTAACATCTGACCTGCTGTTACATTTGACATGATTTAAATTAACCATTTTTTAATCTTGTCGTTTGAATTGTAATTCAGTAAACACGTATTTAAAAAAAATTATTTAATTAAATTTTTTAATCGAGAAAAAGTATGTTTATAAGTAAAATTTTAACTGCTTTAAAAACGCACACTTGTATACCCACGAACTGACGATGCCTGTGTGGGATTTTTTGGTTAATCTGCTAATTGTATTATTCTTTACTTTTTAACTGTTTATATAAAAAAGCTCGTATTCATTGTAAAATTATACTCATGTACCAAAAAATTATTAATAAAGATTATTATTTTTCTAACACAGTAGTTAATTTGATTTTTTTTTGTATTTAATGTAGCTATAGTTTATTTTCTTTTAATTTTATTAGTTTTAAGTATAAAGTTGATTTATTTTTTTTGTCTCATATTTTATTTTATTTTATATTACTACGGATTACATTGCGTTGCATAACTTCTGCATACAGCCTGGAATAAAATAATCGCAATTATTTTTATTATAAATATCCTTAAAAAAAATTGTACATATTTATTTATATTAGTTATTATTTCCAAATGTTAATATTGCTAAAATAAGAAATCTTGGTAATTTTGGTAATATTATTCTGTCGTACATAAAAACAAATATTATGTCCAGTCCATCGCAGTCTTTGGGATCTAGAAAATGTACAAATTATTTAATTATGGTTAATTATATTTTTTGAGTTAAAGGTTCATTTTATTTCTGTGTGATCTATTTTCCAGCGTAGGTCCAAGGGTTTCAAGTACTTGCGTTCAAAGACTGCTAATTTAGCGAAATTGAAAGTTGAGCAGCAATTAATCATAAGGGCGCTTGATGTGCCGACATTTTTTCATACAAACTTTCCTTAGTTTACAAAAAACCAAGAAAACCTTTGCAAAAGTCGTCTCGACCATAATTTTATATCCCGTATAAACTCAATCTATAATAAAGGAATCAAAATGCTTGGCTTCATTCTTCGAAATTCCAGAGGTTTCAGGAATATTTCAACTTTTAAAAAATTTAATACATCCTTAGTACGTAGTCAAGTCGAATATAACTCCTCGATCTGGTCCCCCCATTTTAAAATACATTCAAATTACTTCTTAAAACTTTGCAAAATTACTTTGTGGCATTATTTATTATTTAATTAATAACAGATCACTTTGTATAAACCACTTTTTTTATAAACAATATCGACATGTTTCAATAACAACGTTATCTTCATTAGGATATGTTAATATATTATATATTATTATATTATATGTTAGTATATTATATTAAAATATTAATGTTTTATATACATTCAGATTCAATCGGAAAAATTCAACACAAATTCCTAAGACACACTAATTTTAAACTCAGTGTTCCATTGAAAACATAAATTATAATTACTTGATGAAAGAATTAAATTAATTAAGACTCTCAGATCAAAGAGTTATATCCGACCTAATATTTATGTTCAAAATTGTAAATGGTAGAATAGACAGTCTTGATTTAACTTAGCTCATTGAATTCCATATTCCCACGAGAACCACTCGTTCTAAAATCCTTTTTAAAAGCAACAATAACCGGACTGAGTATATGAAACACCCGCTTGTACCTAGGTAACATGATGTTAGTAATAGATATGCAGATGTGGCAGATCTATTTAACTGCATGGAAGGTAGATACAAGAGGCTATGATATCACATTTTTTAAATCCATGTTAATTTTGTAAGGTCATTTTTATTTATAAATTAGTCGTCCGTACGTGGCTTCACCACAGTTTGAAAATGACCTTACAAGTCGAAACAGCTGTAACTAAAATACATTCTAAAATACTTGCAGAGCTCGATAATATATTAATTTTATTTGTATTATAGATTTTTGGATGTAAATGTATCTCTGGTGTCACTTCCCAATGTAACGCTACAATTTTTTTTTTTTTTTTTTTTTTTTATTCTTCATTTTAAGCACCCGCTAAACTGCCAGAGCAGTTTGTCAGCAGGTCGATTTAACAATATTAATATAACACAGAAGAACAATTATAACAAGAAACCACAATATAGAAAATAGAAACAGAAGAATAACTTTTAAGTAATTACAATACAAAAGCATAAAATACAAAGACAGACAGATATAATACAGGCAAATTACTCATAGTTATATTATACACAAGATGAAAACAAAATTCAATATAAAAAGTCTTGATCTATTAGCCATTTTTTCAGTTTTTTTTTTAAATCAGTGGTGCAATTTGATTCGTTCGATTAACTGCGATATTTATACTTTTTTTATTATTACTAATATTTTTCCTATGATATTGTGACATGTAATTACAGTTTATGGCATATTTATGCTGTTTACATTAAATAAATAAAACATTTTGAATATGGATTGTTAAATACAAATATAAAAATTTCGACGTTTCTGATTTTTTTTATTGCTACTATTTTTATTAAATATTTTAACATAAACGTTTTCAGTGTTCACATTTTGTGTAATGTTATTCTTTCCTAATTTATGCTATATAAATTAGGAAAGTGGTACTTGTGCTTAGGTATAAAAAATAATGGTTCCTTGAAAACATGCACAAAATTGAAAAATAAAAGTGTAAAGTGTCAACTAAGGAAGGAGAAACTTTACAGAAACGGAGAAGAGAATTACAATTTTTTTTTAAATTACAATAGTGCTTAAAAATCATACAATTTTTGTAAAACTTACATTTCAACATAATAGTACATAGTATACGTTTGGATATATTATGCGTTAAAACTACTAAATTAAGAATTACATACTAAGAAAATATAAAGTTTGTCATTGTGCAACGAGTTCGACTAGGTGTTTAGGTTTTTTTAGAGTTTTCGTGAATATGTTGTAATTTACGTATGTTTGAGTTTAATATCCATCTGTTTGAGTTCAACCGATGAGATCCACTGGAGCGATCACGTAGGGAGAAATAAATGTGCCTCGATTGCTTGAGATTTCCTAGAAGGTCATTTTTAAAATTTTTCGCCAACATTAAAAAAATCATATCTTCGAATTTTAACATCAAGACATAAAAATTTATTATAGTGCTATATAGCCAATGAATCAACCTGTATTTTAACGTTTATATCATATTTGTAGGATTTATAAAAAAAATATAAAAAAATCTTAAAGTTTATAATCGCTCGAAATTTTTAGTGTTTTTACTTGAAACTGCCGTGAGGGATACTTATTCTGGTCAATATAGAATATTTTAGGTTTCTGTATGTTGTCTGTGGTATAATTGATAATGAAAGGTGCATATCCATGGAAAAAGGAATTATTTGTATCCGTAAACAGCTGTTAAAAATTCGGCGGGAAAAAAAAAAAATATTTTTAACATTGTTCTAAAATAGTATACGAAGTTCAGATTTGCCACATCTATGGTCATAATAGATAAAGCATTTCAATAGCCAAGGAAATATTTTAAATAATTACAATAAATGTTTTACGAATGGTGGGAAAATGTGGTCCGTTTTTGGACCGAAATCAATCGCAGAAAAATAAAAGGGGTCCATTTTTCGACCGAAATCGCTCCAGTGGATAAAGCATCGGTGAAAGTGGCTATTCAAGGTATTATATTGGGAAATCCTGCTTAACAATGGTTAAGCAGGATTTGCTTGCATACGCAATGTATAATGATACAGCACACTTATTTAGAGACACTTTCAAATTGTTGTAAAACACATACATAACATTTTGATTCACGCTTATATGTTTGAATTTTGTATATTGATGGCGGAGATTTGAAATGCTCTAAAGGACAAAATATTCATTGTTCAGAAAAGCAAAAAGAAGGATTTTTTTTCAAAAAATCATATCTCCTTTTTGGTACACCTATAATTATGATTATTTTGGTTTCAAAATTACACCGAATAAAAAAATGTTTATTTCTTTAATAATAGAATTTAATTTATTTTTACTTCTTCAGATTATTTTTTTTAAATTCACGTCATAAAGAACACACTTATTTTCCGAGAAATATTTCGACGACGCAGATGGAAAGACTATGGCATATTTACTCGTTTTGGATTATTGTCCTTAACAGGATTTTAAATTTCCGTCATCGATGTATTTATAGGTATTATAATATTATACGTGATGAAAAACTTCCAGTCCAGTCCATCTCAGTTTGATATTACATCCTTTAAAGCGATTTTATTCGTTAACGAGTCTGTGTGCTGAGTTTCAGCTAAGGACTTCTGGCCAATTTTACTCAGTTGTTGGCCATCCATTAAAATCAATCTGAAGTATACATGTAATAGAGATAATGAACTGAAACTCGGCGACACCCATATCGGTCCCCTACAACCTCTGCCGCACTATCTCAGACTTAAGATCCCAGACAAACCACAAATAAACACCTACTATTTAAAATGTATTCATAATAATTGTACATTAGAAATGGTATTCGACTGACTTCTTTTTTTTTGCTTTAAGCACAACGACTTAGTAAGAATGAGAAAAAAGCCTCACAGTTTGGATTTAAGTTAATTTTATTGTGATTGTGCGATAAGTAATTAACGAATTACACTATTTGACTGATATTTTACTATAATAAATAGATAGATACTATTGCATCAACTCGACATTTTGATATAATAGTTAAAAAAATAATAAATTCATAAAAGTAGGAGTATTTCACTGTGTTTGAATTAGATTGTGATGCACGCCTCTGCTTCTTTCTCATACTCTGGCTGGGAGGCTGTAGTTAGGAGTTAGGAGGTAGGAGGTAGGAGGTAGGCCAGCCTCTAGTCTCCTGGGAGATAATCTGATTAGGTGGCGATTAAGAGCACGCCTGATTGTTGCGTGGTACTCCTTATTTATAGCAAGTAATTAGTTTAAGAATAGTGCTTTTAATTATTATTCAAACTTTTATTTATAACTGCGTTGGGTGCGGTAGGAATTATGGGTTAAATCTTCGGGAAGCTCAGACTACACGGCTTGAGGCTGTTGTTTTGAAGTGAACGTTGGGCGGATTTTTTTTTCCATCCCGTGAAAGCTTTTTCTAAAGCGGATTATTAAAATAAAGCTAAAAAATATTTTTTTTTGAAATTCGATTAATTTTTACATAGGTTTTCTGGTTACTATGTACTATGTACGTACACCATGAACGATAAATGTTTATCACATGCACACTATGTTTTACTAGTCACTAGTTGTTGAGAAATGATAAGCAAACTGATGAAATAAGAAGTCGGAGATGTCCCAGGAAAACACAGTGACGAGTCAAACTCAAGTGACTTACATATTATATACTAAGAAAAGAAATATAAAAACTCTATTGGTAGACTCAAGTTTTGGTCAAAGCCACCATAAATACCATGCAATAAAAGCATTCATAAATGACAACAACTGAATACAAAACAGAGGAAAACAAAAATAAATTACAAGTTGTATTAAAAAACAAAAAAATAATATTACAAATATTTAATAATGTAAAAAAATTAAATATATACAAGTAACACACAACACCATCATAAAAAAAACACATCATTCATACAGACACACACTCATAATGTTTGCCGATTTTTATATTTTTTTCGTTATTGACTTATATATTTTATCAAAATTTATTATGTATTTCATCTTAGTGAATTTTGTAGGCCACCCAGTAGGAGAGCATTATTAAATTATAATATATTATAAAATGTAAATTATTGTACCAAATAAATACTTGTCAACAACCTATTATTCAGTGTCAAGATTTTCTTCGTGTATTAAAAGTTTTTGAAATACATGATTTTTAATTAGCTCCACCCAGGAGGCCCTAACAAAAATTATTTCACCTAGGGCCTTTGTCAACTTTGGGGATGCTGTATAAAAGGTATTTTTAGGAAAGGAAGAAGATAATGTTCTTGGAAGGAAAAAGGTTTTAGGGGTGGATAGAAAACTGGGGGTTAGTTTGTTCAGGAGTGACGGACGCATGAATCCATCCCTCCCGATGCTGTGTAAGACTGTGTTCCGAGAGGGTCCTGCTGGAGAGGTCAAAAGGTCTCCCTCATTCAGTCTCTCCCGATTCGGCCTACCAAGCACTTTTGGTGAGCAGACATATCCGCCACCAAGACTCGGACAAACCTCACCCCATGAACCCAGGCACTCCTATAAAGTAACCAAATGTAGCGAACCACCCGTGGTGACCTATTGCAGAGGTGTTGGTTATACAACATATGATTACCGTTGTCTTTATTTGACTGCAAAGAAAATCCACTTTTTTTTCGCCTTTTTCAAAAATAATAATCGCCCGAAATTAATGCAAACTGAACGGAATGACTATTTAATTATCAAAATGTTTCGGAAACGTAATGTCCATCACTACTCAGGTTCAAGTACAGGCTGTGGTGCCAATACCTAACCTAATACCTTTTTTTGAATTAGGCAATTCACCCTAAGAAGAGTGCTTTGTACGTGTGGTACAGCGTGATATGTGTAACCAAGGTTGGAACTATCGAGCGAACGAATTTGTTCTGGAAATCCATGGTTACCGACGATAACTAAGAAGCCATCTTACTTCCATGTGGAAAACTATTGATGTTTTTGTAACAAATAAATACTAGAAATATTAAAAAAAACTCAGTTAACGAATAATAATAAAGTCACTATTCATAGGTTCGAGTACCCAATAGTAAACGCGGACTTGGATGTATGGTAAATCGAAAATATACGATAAGCTATCAAGAAGTTAATGAAATACCCCAAAATATAAATTTCACAAAAATGGCGTTAATGACAAATTCATATCGATGTCATTGACTTTATCCATTTTATTCGGTTCAACAATCTATAATGAAAAATCAACGCTTTTTGTATAAACCAGTTGTTGACAAGTCATTATTGATTCAAAGCCTTAAATACTTCTAATAATACATTATCATATTTTAAATTCACTAAAATAAAGGCCAGGCGCGTACATTTTCCAATTTGAGACCCTCATTTACAATCCGAGAGTTAAAAAAAACGTAATGCAAGTATTAATATATGAAATTTACACTCCCTGAAATGAAATCCACTCCACCAATTTGTTTTTTTCTTGGAGTCTAAATAAAATTTTCCTACCAACTTCCGTAAATTTAAGTTCGAAGGCAGTTTCCCTTTCACCTTCCGTGAGTTTCAAATTAAAAGTATAAATTAGACTTAAATACGTCTTTAACTTGGCGCAAGTGGATTAGAATTAATGAATTAATGAATCCAGGTGATAGCGCTAGTTGGGCTGGAGATTATTTTCTTAAAGATAAGCGACATAAATAAAGTTCCAGACGGTTCCAGGTTTCCAGGTTCCAGGCGCGTTGGGCCAAGAGGTACTTCTCAGAAGGACGCTTTAATTAAATAAAAATATAATGTTTCATGGTTAGTTATTCCAGGTCTTCTGGAGAGTACTGTTATTAATATTTTCATCAAAATATTTTTGTAAAGTTATCTTCTTTAGCGGAATAAAATTATCATATCTTTATTTAAAGGTAGGTGGACGACTATTTTTATAAAATGACAGGAAGTTTGAAATTCTTTTAAATTTTTATTTTACCATCTTTGTTTTTATTTGAATGTGCTAAAGGGTGTTGGTTTGATGGCTGAAGGTAACAAATTGATTTAATTCGTCTATACAACTACCTACTATCTATCGTTTTTTTTGTAATAATTAATCTTTAATTATTATAGGCTTACAATTTGTGATGTCCTATGCCTGTCTCACTAGGAAAAACTGAAGTTTATAATAAAAAATAATAACAAACATTAAAAATACAAATAACAACACAATATTACATTTTAAGTATCAGACAATCATAAACGTACCATTGAAAAAATGAATCATGCTTATGATACTGTCTTTGATGTTGAATCTGTTTTAGCTTGTACTCCAGGACTTGGTGTCAGATTTATATTTAAGATACATTGAGTTTTGTCTAATGGCCAGTGGAAGTACATTGTATAGTTTTGTTGCAAAGTATCTAAAATTTCTTTGGCCAAAAGTTGTTTTAGCAAAAGGGATAAGTAAGAGATTTTGCCTTTTGGTTCTAGTATCTCGAGCAGTTTGGACATTTTCAAATGTAGTTCTGTGTTTATAGAGGTATGCAAGTATGTTTTAGGCATAATATTTAAAATATTTATAACCTAACCTGTATCGACAAACAATATGTCTGGTTTGCTACATGCACAGTAAAAAAAATTTAACCTTATTTAATAAATATCTACTAAGTACATTTTTATTTTGATCTGTGTCTGAACATAGAATTGCGATCTGTCTATAGAATTGCTCGTGATTAGTTGTTTTCTATAATATATGTATACGTGGTTATTAAAGAAGTGTTGCAATGAAATTTCTCCCTTTCTGGTTTGTCTTTTCAATAAGTCACTTAGCGTAAGTGATTTCCCAAAACCCCCCAAATCAGCCGTCGTAACTCCATTAATAAAAAAACTGCAATTGGACGCTGAAGATCTTTCAAATTACCGACCCGTTTCAAATCTTCCATTAATATCCAAAATCCTAGAAAAAATCACTGCTTCACAGATAATATGTCACTTAAATTCTAATTAAACTGCTGACTAAATAACAATCCGCATATAGAAGGTTTCACTCAACGGAAACTGGATTACTACGTGTTTTGTCGGATATAACTCTTGCTATCCGCTTCGGATATAACTATTGCCGCTTTTGACACGATTGACGATGATTTCCTTATTAAATGATTAGAAGAATCCTTTGGCTTAAACTGCGGTGTAAAAGACTGGCTGATATCTTACTTGGTCAACCGCGTACAAGCCTTTAAAGTGGGGAAAAACCAATCGAAATATGCAACCCTTTCATCTGGTGTTCTCCAAGGGTCTGTTCTGAGCCCACTTCTCTTCATCCTCTTTACAAATGATGTCACTAAAATTATCGAATCATTTGGTCTTCTATCGCACTGCTACGCTGACGACCAGCAAGTTTACTTCTACTGCTTACCACAGGAAATAGACAGTCTTAAAACTCGCGTAACTGAGTGTCTAGAAGCAATCACGCGCTGGATGACCTCAAATAGATTAAAACTGAATCCTGCAAAGACTGAGTTTCTCTGGACAGCCACAAGCAGACGTCAGCATAATATTGATAACTCCCCAATAACCATTTCAGGAAGTGACATCACTCCAAAAACATGCATAAAACTACTAGGTGTCAATCTGGACGCTGATTTCTCCCTTAAAACTCAAGTGAACAGAACTGTCAGCACGGGATTCTTTCAATTAAGACAAATTAAAGCAGTACGGATAAACTTGACAACAGAGGCGACTAAATTACTAATCAATTCGTATGTTGTTTCACGTCTAGATTATTGCAACGGAATATATGCTAGTCTCCCGAAATATCAAATCAATAAATTACAATCTGTGTTCAACGCTGCGGCAAGACTCATCACCGGCGTATCTAAATATTCCCATATTTCTGAGCATCTCAAAAATCTTCACTGGCTCAAGTGTCCTGAAAGAATCCAGTTTAAACTCTGCTGGATGGTATTCAAATCCCTTAACAGAATGGCTCCGGCTTACTTATCGGAAATGTGTATTCCAGAAAATTTCAATTCGCGACAATCAACCCTCAGGTCAGCAGCAACATCAGCTATCGGAAGGTTGAAGGAACCAAAGCGCACACCAGATACTAAAATCGGTAAGCGTGCTTTCGGAGTGTCAGGACCAAAAGCCTGGAATGGACTGCCACACGAGTTAAAAATGATCACAGATTCAGCGGAATTTAGAGCTCCTTTCCACGTGCAAAGTCGTATCTTTCCCAAGTATAAACTTTTTAATAAAGTGTGTTTTTCGGAAGTGACCTGCAGGTAAGTATGTTTTTGTATCTATCTGTAAATAATAAAATTAAATGGAACCTAGGAATTCACAATGAATTGTAAAGCGCTCTTGAGGTGATTTTTCACAAAAACGGCGCTCTACAAATTGTCCAATTATTATTATTATTATGTATATTATAGTGTTCCGAATATCTTTATTTTGGGCATACATGCTTATCCGCTGCGCTGTTTATAGACGTATTGTGTGAACATTTAAATGTAAATTTAAAAGCCTTTGAACCGGAGTAAAAATATAAATAAGAGTTTTAACAAAAGAAATAAAATAAAAAATTCGTCAAAGATAAAATGTTCATGAATAAAAATAATAACATAGTTATGAAGCCAGACGTATTATAAAAAATATGTCAGTAGGTTTGAGAAAAGATAAATTAATAATTTAATAACTTACTTAAATGCACTGTTTATTAGTTCGTTTAGATAGCCAAATTGATTATTTTTTGTGCTTGCAGAGGTAGGCAGATGTGATAGAACATCGCACTCGGTTGGTCACAACTTTCTTTATTTATACAATTATTTTGACTACTCCGTGAATGTAAATAATTATTCTTCCAATTCATCTAAAATGAACGTATAATTTAAGTAAAATATTTATAACCTAACCTGTATCGACACAGGATATGCCTATTTGCTACATGCACAGTAAAAAAAATGTAAACCATGCTTAATAAATAAATTGCACGAACAAAACAAAGTTAAGTAACTACGAGTAGATATATTGGATATTTCGGTAAAAAATAGTAACTTTGTGGTTTAACATGTTAACTGAAATAAAACAATAATTATGTTTGTAGCCACGATTTATTTATTTAAGTTTTTAATACCAACCGGTTTCGCTTAACACAAGCATCTTCAGGGTATAAAATTAATCTGATTAAAAATACATTGTGTGTGCTCATATATACATATAGAAAAAAACAAAACTTAATATTAAAATCTTACATAGTTATGGAGAGATTTGTAATGTAAGATGTTAATTTCACTTTCTTATTGGTAATTTATATTGTGTTTTGTCTCTTCCTGTATGTATATAAGCAAATCCAATGTTTTTTTTATCAAAATATTATTTAAAATAAAATAAAATAATTTTTTTGATCAAATATGTTGGATTTTTGTACCCTGTATAATGCAAAGCAAACACATAAAGCAAAACCGGTCGGTTTTAAAAAAAATTGTGGTTACAAACAGTTATTGTTTTAATAAAATAAAATACTGTTTTGTTAAAAACCACGAGTTTTATTAATTTTTTGAACCGACCGGTTTCGCTTTACTCAAGCATCATCAGGGTAAAAATTAATACAGTATTAATTTGTACCCTGATGATGCTTGAGTAAAGCGAAACCGGTCGATTCAAAAAATTAATAAAACTCGTGGTTTTAAACAAAACAGTATTTTATTTTATTAAATATGTCAAACCACAAAGTGATTGCTTTCTACAATAATAGTTATTGTTTTATTTCAACTGTATTGGACATTACCATCGATTTCTTTTGAAATTGGAAAAACGTTGATTAAAATAGTTTTGTGTTAATACATTAAACATTTTTAAACCGTTTTGTGAAACAATGTCCTCTGGGTGATTTTCAATTAGTCAAGTGACCGAGAGAACAAACTAAGAAATTAAATCCAAACATAATCTATCTTACAACCTACCGCCCACCTCCGCCCACATAATCAAATAACTTATAATTGAGAACTTGCTAGCTTAAAACATACAACTATTATTGTAACCATTTGCCTATTGATCAACTCTGCTTCATCGATTAATATGTTTGAAAGATTTGTTATGTGGGTTAAACTAATAATTTTTCCTACCTAAATTTTCACTTGCAGATTTTCCTCCACCTTTAAATTTTTTTTCATCTTCCACTAACTCCATTCTTCTTCGTCGGATTCTTGCAAAATTTTTCGTCATCTCATACAATCTTAAGAATTCATTCTATGATTCGTCGTCTCCCAGAGAACTTTGTGAGTACCCGCACAAGAGTTACAATCGTCTGGAAGCAGTAATACTATGGCATCCCCATTGTTGTGAGGCTGAAGGTTGTAGGGAGGGACAAGAGACGGTGAAGAGGTACCAGGAGATTCAGAAGAGGTCACTAATTTTTCTCAAAAGGTTCTCGAGTCGCAAACCGAAGAACGTATAATCGAATCTCGGCATGTGCAAATAAATGTATTGTTATTTCACGATAAATTCATTCAAAATAATATGTGGTATATTTGAGATACGTTCCAGAGTGGAAGATACTCTCAGTATCGCCTGGTGTAAGACCAACTTTCAGAATTGAAACGTTGCTTGAAATGGCTTTTGCCTTGTTTGGTGATCAGATCTGAATAGCCAGGTTCTTTCCCACCTCTTCTTCCCCATATCCTTACCCTCCTCACTACCTTCAACCTCACATATACATCACTGGCTTCAGACGGGAGCAGTCGGGACTCATGCTGTGTACACATAAAAAAGCAACGTTCCGTTTCTTAATGGTGGTCTATCACTAGGGTGATACTTAAAGTGTCTACCACTTTGGAACATGTTGCAAATATAGGTACTATATATTTTATTATTAATTAATTACTTCTGAAATAACACAAATAATATATACTTTCGCACGCTGCGATCTCCGGATTCGAAACCGAGGACATTTATAGTTAAACGAGTATTATAAGTAACCCGGCGACAGAGATCGCCTTAAGGGGTTAAACGGGGAAGAATAGGGGGTGGTTTTGCCTTTTAAGCAATTTCACTTGTTTGACACGAAAAGCGGGGGCGAAAGGCTCGAGAAAGAGAAGGAGAAGTGAAAGAGGAAGGTGGGGAGAGTCACTGCGAATTTCTGATCTCGCCGGCTTGTAATTAGGAGATGTGTCTGGTAGCGACAGATCTAAGACCTTCTTTTATTGTCAGATTCATTTAACATTTTCATAACTTGGGGTGATAACATTTATGGATGAAGGGATATTTATCTACTAGATTAATTTCTTTCCTTTCAGCGTGGAATGGCGGAATGGTGTTGTGTTCAATGATAATTAGGAGAAGTGGAATTGTATTGTTAAAAAAATACTATTGTCTGATTTGCAATTACAAGGTGGTGTTTTCAGTAATATCATTGAACGACGAAGTGGCAGGGAAACAATGTTACATTTTAATTAATTGGGCACATCATTTTTACTAAAAATTAATTTCCCTTAGGGACTTTTTTTACATTGGCTCCACACAGGAGGCCCAGAGAAAAATTATTTCTCTCAAGGCCTATCTCATCCTAGGGGATGCTGTGTGAAGGGGCCTTTTTAAGGAAGGGTAGGAAGGAATCTGGAGATCAGTGTGTCCAGGAGTAACGAACAAACCATCCCTCCAATAACGGTGCATGGGTCGAGAAGCCCGTATAGAAAGGTCAAAAGGCCTCCCTCGACAGTCTCTCTCGATCCGGCCCGAGATCTGGACAAACCTCACCGCATGAACCCGAGCACCCCCACTAAATCACCAAAACGTAGCGAACCACCTGAGGTGATCTACGGCAGAGGTGTTGATTATCCAAAAAATGGTTCCCGGGACGGCGGTACCCATACACGCCTCCCAAATTACACTGTATCATCTTTGGGGATGCCGGTGGAAGGTCTATTTGAGGAGGAGAAGAAGTGAACATGGGTCTATTCAATACCTATATTCACTTCTTCTCCTTCAGAGCTTCCACAGCCGAGCTGTTGAACTCAAGAATGAGCCATAGAAAACGACCCATTCTCATTTCAAGCATACTCTGCAATGACTTTTACATCACGTTTTCTCTCCTGCTACTGTATGCACTAATTAAATATATTATATGTTCAAGGTATCCGGGGTAAACTGCTTAACTTCGGGAGGTGATTCTACACTATCAGTAGAGTATGCGCCAAACTTAAATGTCCATCTGAACCATTCTCTGTCAGTCATGCTGGCACACTTTACTGACTTTACGATGACCGTAAGCTAGAGGGAAAGATGCGCAAAACAGTTTTGGAAATAATAACTCCATATCGATTTTATTTCATTCAAAATTTGCTTTAATTTATGCCTACATTCAATACAGCTGAAAGGCGTGATGATAAAACTATTCAAATTATGTACTTTTTGTAACTATTTTTTGATCATAAGTATTTATAGTTTTTCAAAAATATCTAACCAAAATTATAATGTAAAAAAAATCACAAATATATTATTTTGTAAGACCGTAAATTAATAGACTAACTGAAGTATTTTCGTCACAAAATACGTATGCGGATCTTTTTTAAAATGATTTTATTATTAAGATAAAATTGAAATTCTGAAACACAGCTTTCCCAGATAATTTATTGAATTATTTTACTTCATGAAATATTTTACATAATGGTTGTTTTAAATCAGTGATTCTTAACGGGGGCGCCAGCGCCCCCTGTGGGCGTTCGGAAGGTCTGGGGGGGCGTTTTTAAATTTTTAGCATTTAGGGGGCGCTGCAAAATTTGAATGGGCATTGTGTCGATATAGAAAATAAGCTCATTCCACAAAATTTAACTTAGGTTTAATACTCAATGTCAAAGTAATAATAATTTGTTTTATCTATACTTAAAATATATATAATTTTTTATTTGTAGTAAAAGATCCATTTCATTTTCGTTTCGGGGGGTGGGGGGGCGCTGGCTAATTTTACTATGGTAAAGGGGGCGATTCTTTCAATAGGGTTAAGAAACACTGTTTTAAATGATTACATGGTTTGAAATATTCGTTGTATAATCCAAAATTTTGTTGGAAAATTTAACAAATCTGCCATCGACTTAATATTTTCTTAAAATTTTAAACATAGCTTTACTAGATAAAATAACAGTCTTTCGAAATCAATTTATAATTTTTTGTGGAAAAGAGTAAATACGTCTAAAATTTGATTAAAACATGACATATTTCCGGTTTTGTCTGGTTATTCCCACTGAAGGGACATTAAAGTTAGCATATATTACACGTTCTTCGTATTATGCGTTCAATAAATAATTACCTCACTTTGTAATAAATGTGATTTAAATGTTACAAAACTGATGAACGAAACAACCATCAACGTATTTATTTTAAATGGTTGTTTAAAATTATTAAAATTTAAACACGTTTATCAATAAAGGAGTAGTTCTCTAAAACGCAAAAACGCAGTTTTTTCAAGTGGTGGCAAAAATCTACATACATTTAAAAGCGGGTTGTTCAAAATTGAAATAAAAGCTAACAAAACCCCTTATGATACGTGTAAATCAGCCCCTCCAGAAATGGCCTGAAATGAAAACGAAAATTGCCACCAGATAATTTCAAGCTTTTTCCATACGACACTATCCAACCCTTTCGAGTTCACTTAACAGCCTCGACAATAATAATAACAAAGCCCCTTTCGGGCTAAAAAGCCTTCCTAACCCCTTCGGCTCACCCTCAAATCGTGAAATATATAGATTATACAAGACTGGTCCTACAAGCTTTCTAAATAATTATCAAAATAAAATCATGACGGAGACTGCGTTGGTCGCTGCAGACTTTGTACGAAGGATATTTCTATAGTTTAAAAAAATATTTTTATTTATTGTTAACAAGTATCATATGTAGAATTCTATTCTAACATCAGTATTTTTTTTATATAATAATAATAATCCAGGGTTCGATTCCGATATTTTTTATTTATTTTGATACATTATTTTACAATATTTCATGGTGCAATCCAGAAATGTTGGCCTGACTGAGTTGTTTAGCCGTTCTGAGGCCCCTATTTTATAATATAAGAATCATACCTAACACAATAAAATAATTTTATTTACTGTTAACAAGTATAATATGTAGAATTCTATTCTAACATTAGTATTTTTTTATATAATAATTATAATATGAAATATTCTTTTGTAAATATTCATATAAGTAAAGGGAAAATATATACAGTAAAAACATTAAAAAAAGATAAATTTAAACTAAAAATAATGATTAAAAATTAAAATTAAATTAACAAACTTTAAAAAAAAAAATTAAATGAAAATGAAAATCGGCATATATTATGATTTATGTGTTTGTGAGTGTTGCGTGTTTTATATTGGTTTTGTGTGTTGCGTATACGTGTTATATTTTTTTATGTAAAACATTTTTGGTAATATTGTCTTTTTTGTGGTTTTATCCATTTTTTTTATTTTGGGTCTGAATTTATTTTTGTTTTCCTCATTTTTCGTTTCAAGTGAAAGACTATTGAATGCTTTAATAGCCTGGCATTTATGGTGTCTTTGTCCAAAGGTAGTGTTTACCGTCGGAGTTTTAATGTTTTATTTTTACGCTTGTCTAACTGGTCTATTAGTGATAATATTTTGTGTTTGTTGGAGTTGGTTTTTTTGGTCAAAAATGTAGTTAAGTAGTGTTTTAACATATAATTGGCGTATATCTAGTACGTCACAACTTTAAAAAAAATTGGTCTGTATCGGTTAGTCTATATTTTTTAAGTATTACCTTTAAGATTGTTTTCTGTGCTATATCTATTTGATCAATAGCTGCGTTTGTTGCTCCTCCACGAGAAATTATTCTGTGTTCTATTATTGATCTTGTTTTAATAGAAAACGGAATAATTATTCTATTATTGAACATGTTTTATTTTATTTATGTTTCTTATGTATAAGAAAATGTATTGTTCTGAGGAGTTTATTTGTGATTTGTTTGATATGATGTGCCCATCTAAGGTTATGGTCAATTACGATTCCTGGATACTTTATTTGTTCTGTTTTTTCTAGAGGAGGGCAATTGCAGATGTTGGTGTTTATGCATTCGTGTATTTTTATGGTGTTTGTATTGTTTTTTGGCTGTCCCGTGTTAGTTATGCTGTAAGTTGTGAATTTTGTTTTCGATATGTTTAGTGTAATTGTATTAGAGTCTAGCCATGTTTTCACTTGCTAGATTCACTTAATTATATTCATTATTCCAACCCTTAGATTTAAAGAGTAAAACTGGGTCATCTGCTTAACTAATTATTTCACCATCTATTTCCATTTTGCATCAGACTATCAGTTTCTGCTAAATTGTGCTCAATTAGGATCGCTCTTCGAAAAATTGTGAACTATGATAAAATGGTCGATTTAAATAAAAATGTTTTGTCATGAAAGAATATTATTTAATGAATTATTGTTGCTGAAGGCTTTTAAAAAATGCAGTAAGATATTCGTTATATACGACGAGGTTATTTATTGAGAGCTTTTTCTTGTTCTGCTTAAGCAATGAGTGCAAAACGATTATTTTGATTTAATTTTGACTACAATAATACAGGTAGGAATTGTTAAATTCAATAGAAAAAGTAACAATAATTTCGGATAAAAAGTAGTTTGAATTTATTGACTATAAAACATTTACATGATGACTTGCACCTTTTAAAATTCTACCCTGATGAGCACCGGCTCATTGGCCGGTTAGTTTTGAAGGAACTGCCTAGTCCCACTTACGAATTAGAAATCAGAAGATTTGATAGAGCCTTATTGTATTTATAAAATAAGGGGTCAAAGAACCAATACCAATAAACGAAATGACAGTGTGTTAACCATGTAGCCCGCAATAAACGTCTTCATTACTTTCTAAGAAATAGATCTACTTTATCATGTAACCAGTATTTATTTTATTTTTATTTTTTTTTTTATTTTAAATACATAAACGGCTATACTGCCTTTTATAAATAAACATATAATCGAGTACAAAAGTAAGAAAAATAAAATCATTACATAATAGTAGTTTTAAACTTAAAAATAACATACAATCATTTTGTGTATCACAACAAAAAATAACAAAAAAAGAACAATGAGAAATATCATCATTTCATTTCAACATTTAATGAAAAATAATTTTTGAGTGCATGTTTATATTGCGCTAATTTTAAGAAATAAATGTCGCCGATGTTAGCATGTTCATTTCCCAACATGTGTAATCGACTGATTGGTGAGTAATAATGTGATAATGTATGTGTGTTATTATAGTAGAACGGTAGAGTGAGTCTATTGTTAGCGCGACCAGGGCAATGAAATCGTATTAGTTCTATTAAATCAGGGGTATCCAGGACCGAGTGAATTATTTTATATAATATTAATAGATCGCAGATTTTTCTGCGATCTGATAAATTTACGAGATTAGTCCAGTTTAATAACAAATTATAGTCCACGGATTCTCTTGGAATACCTAATTTAAAATTAATATACCTAAGGAATCTATGCTGGACTTTTTCAATCGCTTGAATATGCATATTGTAATGTGGAGCCCAAATCGTAGAATTATATTCCAAAATGCTTCTCACTAGCGTTATGTATAAAATGCGAATAGTATCAATGTTACAAAATTGTTTGGTTATTCTAATAATAAATCCTAAAATCTTCATTGCTCTATTAATAATATTAGTTATATGGCTAATAAATGTAAGTTTTGAGTTAAAAATAATACCTAGATCATTTATTGTTTCTACTGAGTTTAATATAATTTTGTCAAGATTATATTCATAAATGGTCGGTTTCTTTATTTTATAAAATCTCATTATTTGACATTTACTAATGTTAAGTGCCAGTTTATTGCTTATACACCAATTAAACAAGTTGTTTAAATTTTTTTGTAAAATTATGCAATCAGAAGTATTTTTAATTTTTTTATATAATTTTAAATCATCAGCAAATAACAGGATATCAACATCGGAAAAAACGTCTACAATGTCATTAATAAATAAAATAAACAGTACTGGTCCTAAATGGGAGCCCTGTGGCACACCACTAGTGGCAGAAAAGGCATCCGATATTACGTCATTTAACTTTACAAACAGTTGTCTATTTGTTAAATAACTCTCTACCCATTTAAGAAAGTTCCCGGTTATACCCATACTCCTTAATTTATTTATCAATATTTTAATGCAAACTTTATCGAATGCCTTGCTGAAATCAGTATATATCGAGTCTACTTGACATTTATCTGCAAAGGCATTCGCTATAAAGTTTTCATATATCAGTAGATTAATAGAATTGACAGCAGGGTTTAGTCAAGCTCCAAACCAAATACCTTTGAGTTCAATAGTGGTTGGCTTTTAAGCATATTGTTTCTTTTTCAAGCATAAATATCATGATAGATAAGATAAATGGTTAAGAGTTTTCCTAGACGATAATGTTCCAATGGCTCCAATGAATGGCAGATAGCGCTTAATGATAAGAAATGATGGCTCATTCCATGTTAGCATTACATGTTTTTTAAAGCACGCAATCAGCCTATTTAATGTTGTGAGTAACTTTTAAGTACGGTCTCTCCTCGCGACAAATGGTAATTGTGAACTCGGTCTTAATATTGTGATTAACTTGGCTCATATTTCACTTCGCCTTTTTGCAAAAGCTCTCTGGGTATTAATAAGTGATGAGGCGGGGTGTCTCCAAATTCCGGATAACATACGAAAAAATACACATTTTTTGAAAACGCGAGTGAATTGTTTTTTGGAAACAAAATAATTAAATTGATTTGGAACGCATTTTTTAGTAAATAGAAAGATATCCTCGGTTTTATCATGAAACCGTAACTTTTTATGTTGAGTCCGAACTAACCGGGTACAGTGAGACTAAGGCGTCTCCAATTTGGTTATGTGGTAGGAATGAAGGTATTGGGGAGTGTAAGGAGATGGGAAGAACCTCGTTAATCAGATCTGGTTAACCAAACTAACTAGGCTAAAGCTATTTCAAGCAACGTTTCCATTCTGAATGGTAGTATTTCAGCAGGGAAATTCTGAAAGAATGTACCACTTCTGTAATACTGTGCATGGAATCTGCCGCAAATATGCTATAATATATTAAACGTGAAATAACAAAATTTAATTAATTTAAATTTATTTGGAAAAAATTTGAACACTCGAACTCCGGTTTAGTATTCGAGCGCCTTCACCATCGACTTTATATTATATCAGATACATTGGAATGCAATCATTAATTATTTTTTTGTTGTTTATTTCATTATTTTAATACTACATTTTATTACAGTAATGACATATTGCCCATCTCACTAGGTGTGAAACGCCTGTGTTGAGATGGCAATTTAAAGAGTGGCGAGAGTGGTTGTTAGTTAGGTTTTTGTTTACATAGATAATATTATGAAAACGACAGATCAAAATTAAATCAGTATTTTTTTTAAAATTATACAATTCAAGTATGAATGTAGAAGATTAAGATGAAACGAGAATAATTTTGTAGCAATTAAATTTCAGTTTGGCAAAAACGCAATTATGTATGCCAAAAGGTGCCCACTGTATGTTAAACTTGGATCACAAAATATTATTAATTATTAATAATAATAATTGGATAATTTGTATAGCGCCGTTTTTGTGAAAAATCACCTCAAGGGCTTAAGCTCGTTAGAAATGTTTTTGGACTTCCATAGGACACCCATGTCAGAGACATCTATTCAGTTTCCGGTATTTTTCCAATTAAAGTCCTTCCTAAACATGAAATCACAAGCACCATCCTACAAATTACTCAACAATCAACTCACACTAACATCAAGCCACTTTACAATCAAGACATTCACACTCACAATACTCGAAATAGCAATAAAATCCGCATACCTCAAACACACTCTACAAAATATGGGATAAAATCTCTGAACTACGTTGCCTATACACTATATAATTCGCTTCCAGATATGTACAAGGGAATCCAGCAAAATAAAACAAGTTCCGAATAATGCTTTAAAAGAATATTTTTTAAATGCGTTTAAGGATGAAATTATGTAATTTTTCTTGTCATGTCTCAATTGTCTTGTTTCCTTTTCTCTCCTTTTCTTTTCCATTTATTTGTAATCATAATCATCCACATTTGTATAACCTTGTTCCTTGTTTCTTTAATTATTTTATATTGTTGTTTGCTCACTCAACCTGTTTTTTTTTTTTTTTTTTTTTTAAATTTTTTTAGTCTATGTTGTATGTGAAACTTATATTTTTAATATCCATTTTCCAAGTAAAACTGTAACTATTTCCTCACACCCATGAATTTTCCTCCTGTCCTAAAATGAGTTCTGTAACTCATCGGGATTGCTCTAGCAAGTAATAAAAAAAAATAAAAAAATAATTTTTTTTTTTTGAAATTACTTTAACACTTCAAATAGAATCAATAATTAAAAGTATTCAACATTCATTCTTTCCATGTCCCTTAATTAAGTTTTATTACAAATTTCTGAATATTCGTTAGTGTCCGCACAATTTACCCCTAAAACGAGTGCGAAATTTTTATAAATCCCAGATCTTTTTGAAAGATATTTAATAATATCTTATTTTATTTTTTTATTACTTACGCATTATATTTTGTAATGCTCTAACCGCCAGATTCCAACATTTCTCCCGCGAAGAAAAAATAATTAGAGCTCGTGTAAAATTTAATCAAGCAATTTATGTGCGTAAAGTCGACACTGTTTTGAAATTCTTAAAAGTTGGAGACGGAGAAAAGAAACACTTAGAATAAGTGTTTCGCTTAACTTATCTCAAGTGAGATAAATTCTCAGTCCACCTTTTTGTCTCCACCATCTAACAGTAGTAGTTACAGTAGGTAGTCTGTATTGCTGGGCAATAAATAAGTACCGGAAGCTTTATTTTAGTCCAAAGTCGATGCAAGCTTTGAAAAACGAGGTTTTTTTGGCCTATTGGAAAATCCGAGTTAAACTGCGAAGCGTCGTAAATAAACTTTTTCTAACACCGACGAAAGTGCGCTCTTCTTAGAAAGAAAATGGGTTTTGTCTTTTAACAATCTCATGTTTGTGACTTATATTTGAAGATCGATTGCAAAATAGCATATTCCTCGATATTTTTCTTGTATAAATTTATTTGCTTATATAAATCTCATTATTTTATTTATTTATGTATTTTTATTCATTAATTGTAATATAAAGAATATGAGTTGCATTTATACACATAATATTTAAGGCGAATATTGGTAATGTATTCTTTATCTCTTGTGCCTGATAAAGGAACCACTAATTTATTCTGATTGGTTGATTATACGGCGTATGTAAATTTTATTTGATAGTTTTTGTGTCTTAACTATTTAAAAATAATGTAAGGTATATTTGCGGCACGTTCTGAAGTGGACGGTCCTCTCAATATCGCCCTGCTGTAAGACCACCATTCAGAATTGAAACGTTGCTTGAAATGGCTTTAGACATATTTGGTGACAAGATCTGAATAGTCGAGTACTTCTTCATCTTCCTCCTTCTATTTCTTTCCCTCTCTACTACATTCAGTATCACAACATATCCCGATTGGGGATGCTATAGTATCACTGGCACCAGACGGGAGCAACTGAGACTCTTGTGAGGTATTCACATAAAAAAGCCAATACTTACATGCGTTTAGTTAAATTAAATTAAATTAGCGTTTATTGCTGTTAAACTTATAAACATTTTTCTAATCAACTTAAAATATATATGTGTACGAGACCTCTAGGCCTGCACAAAACTGTAGACAATAAGCGCCGGCACACAGAGACGCCTGACAATCGAAATGTCTTGATAGACACTAGTGGACTTAAGTATGGACACTTTTCGAGATTTCTTGTATCTTGTCGTTTGCCTTATAAAAAATGACTTATTTTGTTACGGAACCCTTCTAAGTTTTTTTTTCGTTTTCCTTGTGCTATTGTTGAATAATAAAAATACCATAGGATATGCCATATATGGTGATTCAAAATTCCTATCACTCTTTATGAGAAATGGGAGCAAACACCTTTAAAGCAACCAATTTTTGAGAATAACATTTTTGAGTTTTGGCAACTCTACAATGCCTTGTGTTCTATTTTAACCAACCACAAAGTGCAGAGGATCGTCGTGGGCTCCAATCAGAACACTTTAAGATGCAACACGAATAAGTTCTACACCCGTGTTAGTCAGTCATCCATTGAAGAAAAGTTATGTATATATTTTTTAATAAATATTATTAAAATGGCTCCTTAGGTGCCAAAAGGTGCCGATTGGTCACCCAAAGAGAAGCAGAGGTGTTGCACTTTGTGTAGAAGGCTACACATACAAAGAAATTGCAAAAATATTGGGTGGAGGAGCTACCAAGTCTGGAGTAAGAAAGGTTTGCCAATGCTGCAAGGAGACTAAAACTACAAAAACAGACCGAAAATCTCCCAAAACCCAAAGGTTATGCCACAAAATGAAAGAAGCATATGTTGCCTTACTCTGCAGAACCATCGTCAAACATCCAAAGATATTAACAAGGTCATTAAAGCTGCTGGACTCGATATTACAGATATAACATTTAGGAAGAAATTAGGCAAGAATAATAAAAGTCTAACCATAACATGAAACAGAGGTATAAACAACTGAAATGGGCTGTAACACATAAGGAATGGACTTCAGAAGACTGGGCAAAGGTGATATGGAGTGATAAGACCAAAATTTTCACTTTTGAGAGTGATGGAATCAGATTTGTTCGTTGCCATCAAGTTGAAGATTTGATACCAGAATGCACTACTGCGACAATGAAACTTCCTCTGATTGTCATGGTGCGGGCTTGTATGATAAGGGACAGTTTTGGATGTCTGGAAGTGGTATAAGGCACAATGAAGGCTAACAGACATCAATATGTGATTCTGGAGCCAAAATTATTGCCCAGCACAATGATTTGTTCGAGTGTAACCATGGTAAATGCAAAACGAACATGAAATGGTTACAGAACCACCATATTGTTGTTCTACCTTGGCCAGGGAACCACCTGGACTCGAATCCTATTGAAAATCTCTGGTCTAGATTGAAAATGCTGGTTTCTCGTCACAAACCCAGAAATAAAAGAGAAATAATTGAAGTGATTATTCAAGCATGGTTCCATGTCATCAAACCTGAAAACCAGTGACATTTGGTGAACTCCATGTGTAGAAGAATTGAGGAAGTTATTAAACTTAAAGGATTTCCAACGAAATAGTAACATTAAAATGTTAATTTTAAATATTATGCAAAATCTTCGTAATTAATAAATAATTTGTGTTTTGCCATGACGTTGTTTTATTCAGCATTTTTATTATTTTTCTAAACAAAACTTTTAAATGTATTCAAAATATAACAGTATAATATGTGGTTGAATTAATTAGCTAACAAAATTACTGTTAAACACCAACGTGATTTAAAAAAGAGCGAATGAACATCAAATACAAGAAATTTATAAAAAGTGTCCATACATAAGTCCACTAGTGGAGATGTGTTCTCGCCTTGACAGCTGTTGAAGTTCCGTAGTATGGTCACAAGCATCTATGCTGGACGGGCATCTTCTGCGCATTGGGGTGGAGTGGTATTGCATCTTCCACCGTGCATTGTGAAATGGAATACTCTTGCATCGGAGCATGCAGGCTGCGGTGGACGCTGGTTGCTAGTAATCGAGACGGGCTGCGCCCCAGATGGTGTATGTTCTCGTGGGTTGCTGCACATCTGGCATCAGCATCCAGGGGGGTGGTCGCAGCAACTCACATGTTGATTGGCTTCAGGATAATCATTCTGCTTTCTTTTGGGCGTGCTGCGGTGTATAGCACCCCTCTTTAAACGGCGTCATCATTTGACAGACGTGGCGTCATCATCAGGTAGGTCTGCATTCTATTGGACATCAGGACTGCTGGGGCGGTCGCAGCCACTCACATGTTGATTGGCTTCAGAGGTAATCGGTCTACATTTTATCAGGCGTGGCGGGAGTCCTTATCATGTATCTTGCTCAGGCGTTATCATCAGGGCAGAGAGATGCAAGGCCCGATGCAAGGGGGCCCCAGGCTAGCAGCCCGGAGTAAGATGGCCAGGGGTAGCGCAGCGACTTCAAGACCTTGGTAAGAATCAGCAAGTTCAAAGGAGCCCGAGGGTGGCCATGGGGCTCAGGCGTCAGCATCTTCAAGGACTTTGTAAGAATCAGCAAGTTCAAAGGAGCCTGAGGGTGGCCATGGGGCTCAGGCGTCAGCATCTTCAAGAACTTGGGGTAAATATTCGGAACAAACGTCAACGGTTAATACGCACTTTTTTTTTTAAAACCTTTAGATTCTTCTTAATTACCATAAAATACAACTATTTGCATTGGGGGAGGTTGAAAATGTTACATTTTTAATTTTAGTTACGTAAATTGAAAATTTGCTTTCGTATTTAGACACAACGCTTCACCATATGCAATTTGTAATGATTATTGTCATTTTATTATGTTGGTATTACTGATACTATATGGAAGGCTACATCATACCGTAACTGCCTTCATGGCAATATATTCAAAGGCGCGTAACCGAAAAAACCTATACGCTAGGTTTGTGTAACATGGTTTGTGATTCAAAAGAAAGTGCCCCTTTATAACTCACTTTATAACGCCTGCTCACGTCAAGGCAAGAAAAACATCCCAGTTTTCAAGTAGTTTAGCGGCTACGCTAGGTTTGTGTAACATGGAATGTAAAATATCAGTAATACCAACATATTAAAATAACAATAATATTGCAAACAGAGTGATTTGACAGTGTTAAAGCAAATTTTCAATTTACGTAACTAAAATTAAAAATGTAACATCTTCAACCTCCCCCAATGCAAATAGTTGTCTTTTATTAATTAAGAAGAATTATTTTTTAAGAAGAATCTAAAAGTTTTATCAAAAAAAAGTGCGTATTAACCGTTGACGTTTGTTCCGAAGAATTACCGAACTTGGTAAGGATCAGCAAGTTCAAAGGAGCCCGAGGGTGGCCATGGGGCTCAGGCGTCAGCATCTTCAAGAACTTGGTAAGGACCAGCAAGTTCAAAGGAGCCCGAGGGTGGCCATGGGGCTCAGGCGTCAGCGTTTTGTAGGTATTATTCAGACACTTCGGCAGGCGATGTAGCTCCGACGAATTCTTGAGGTGAAAGAGACTGCAGTCTTGAAGTTCCAACTTGTAACGGCGATACTGAGGTCTTGTATCGAGTAAATTCTGTAGAGGTGTTGCCACAATAACTGATCACTGAGAACTGAATGCAGCTCCCCGTTTTGTACTGGCTTATAGTAAAGGTCCAGTGTCGGGTGATTCACGTTTTAATAAATATTGTGACATTGATGTCTTCGTAGCGCCGTGTAATGCAGAAATAATTATGCAAGAATGATTTGGCTGTGAGTCATCTAGATTGAATCACACGTTAGATACAATATGTATATATTTTTTTGTTAAATATTATTCAAGATTATCAGCGTTTGAGTCGTTATTTTTAGAAACAACTTGTCTTTCGACATAGGCCTACTCTAAAGATTTCCATTTTTCTTTGCGTTTAGTTAACTTTCGTTAGATCTGAATAGTTAGAAACTTCCCCACTATCCTCTTCTCATCTCCTTCCCATCCTCACTACTTTTAGTCTCGAAACATATCCCGAATGGGGATGGCATAGTCTCACTGGCTCCAAACGGGAGTAGTTGAGACTCTTGTGCGGAATTCAAATAATAAATAAAAAAAACAGTTTCCGAACAATCATTGTACTAAATCGGCTTGGATTCCCTACCAAAATATTATTTCCATTTACATGATTTGCAAATTTGTTTAATGGGTTTACCTGGATAAAAAATAATAATAAAAACCATAATTAAATTAGTTACGCAAGCCGACCTCAACGCTTTCAGTCGCTAAATAGATTATAATAAAAATAGCATCGGAACAAATAATGTATTTCAGCTTAAGCAATTTGAAATGAAAAAAGAGCGGCAGTGAATGGAAAAAGTTTTCCCCGCATCGAGAAAAACAAAAATGCAATTACTAACAACAGAAAATAGCCCCACTGCAGTCGGCTTCCGTAGCCGAAAAAAGATTTTCCATTTAGAAAACAACAATTTTTATCGGATTCGTCGTTCGAACAAATGCTACCTGCGTCCCGGAGCGAGGTAAGGTTTGTAATTACTAAAGTGTGAGATTTATTATTACATTTTGTGAGGGGAGTTGGAGAACTTGTTCGGCCCGAAGCTGGAACCGGTAGCGCTGCAACCAACATTAATCTATGGACGGAAGTTACGGAGAATTTCACAAAATCACCACGGCTACTAACATAATCAATAACTTACTTTTTATGGAATTTCCGGATAAATTATTATTGGTTTCGGTGGGGAGCGTAGGTATTGCGCGATGGCGAAAGTTACGAGAGTTATTACAGAACCGAAATCAATTATTCAAAATGTGTGTATCGGGATATAATATACAATACTGATTTTTGTAATAAAAGCGTTTCTAATGTTGTGTTATACAGAAGTTGCTGGATTCGAATACTTGAAAATTTTTGGCAATGGATAATGTGTGTCCTACACAGGAATTCTTTACTTTTTAATGTTTTTAAAGTAAGCCCTGAAGGAGTGAGCATTGTTCACGTAATTTGTTGGTTTTTAAAACGGTATTGATTATTGATTAGTTTTATAATTGAAATAGAACCACAAAACTAGCTTGCTGAGATTGAAGAACAGAAAACTTTTACAATGGCTAATTATAATAATAATAGTTAGATAATTTGCTCGATATTCAGATCTGGTCACCAAACACGACTAAAGCCATTTCAAGCAACGTTTCAATTCGGAATGGTGGTCTTACTCCAGGGCAATACTGAGAATATATTCCACTGGAATGTGCCGTAAATATACTATATATTATTTTAAATGAATTATTGTGAAATAACACAAATTAAACAAATAAAATTTATTTGCCCACGACTCAAGATCCTTACCGCCCGACCACCCTGGCCGTCATAATAAATAGCAAGTGGTAATAGTTTTCGTGACGTTACAATTAAACTTAATTTTTTTTACAAGAGCTCTACACAGGAGGCCTTAAGGAAAATTATTTCCCTCAGCCTGCGAGAAAATGAGATAGTAAAATAGGTCTCTTCTTTGTACGGTGCTTCGTAGTCTATCGGTCTCCTCTTTGTGCAGTCCTTCGTAGGCTCCCCACTCTTATCTACTATAATTTTCTGAAGGTTCCACTTCTACCGTGTGTGAATTGCAATAAACTTTATTTACTTTTATACTAACAACACTCTTCCACAGCCGATTTATATTCAATTTTATAATAAAATTTTCGTGGAATAAAAAATAAAAAATGTTTTCGATAGATGTGTGGTTTCCATAAGTGCTTTCTTTAGAAACGACAAATAAAGTGAAGAATACATACTGCACACAATTCGCAACTAAATTTCCTATCGTAAAATTGTATATTTATTTGTTTTCTTCGGCCGTCTCCAAACAATTCGCCAGCGCTCCCCGACAAACAAACGGTCTCTAGTTGGTCTAATAACTGCCACCAGCGAGAATGAAAAATGGCCAAATTAGATGAAACTGTACTTTATACATTATGTGTACAGTTCTGTACTAGACTGCTTGTTCTGTACGAACTGTTGCAATATGCGGGTAAGAGTCAGTGTGGGCCCCAACTTGGTATGAGTTTGTCAGGAACTTGGTGTTGCTTAAGTTGTAGGGATTATTTGCAGTGTGCTTTGTCAACTTTTGGATGAGGTGTATTGGTTTTGGATAGGGTAACGACCAGGTTTCTTAGCAAACTTACTTTTTCTCCGCACTGAAAATGAGTTTCATAACTGCTCTATACATACATGTTTCTTTAATGGCTATGTTCTTTTTTGTTATAGGTACTATATTGTAGGTATAGGTATACAGGTTGTAACAATATATACTCGAAGGATTTTAACCTGCGATTCCTGAACATATTTGCAGTAAAAATGTAGATGTCATTTTGCTATCCGATGATATTTTTTTTCAGTTTAAAACATTTTTTTCTCCATCACCCGTCGCAACTGCTTATGTTGGGTGCATCCAGCACGGTCACGTGATACGCACTTCGTCTCACGTATCATGTGATCCCGTTGCCACACGTAGTAGTGTGATCAGTGGCGAAATGTGATAAAAACAATTGTTTGTTTTTATCTACTAGATATGAGAAGCGATTCCTGTCATGTAGAGCTACTGTCCGATTAATTTACGTTAAATTATAATATTTTTTTAAATTTTAATAATTTAGTAACTTTTATATATTTTTATTTTTTAACTTTCCGCTAAAAAATATTTTAATTTTATTAATAATAAACGTTTGTGTGCAGTTATAATTCAAGATGAAAAAGATAGTGTGAGCTGAAAATATGAAATAAAAATTCGATAGAAGAGCAATTTCGCTCGAGTGTTTTCTCCTTGCGAAGTGGGACAGACGTACATAGGTACTAACTTTCATTAAACCTACCAATAGTTATATTAAGGAAATAATTTAATTTGGTGAGACTTAAAAGAATTGAAAATCTCTTTAATTAAATGAAGACAATATTAGCGAAACTCAATCGAAAATCTGGAGACAGTAAATCAGAAATGTCTTTTTCTTTTCTGAAATTAATCTCTAAAAATTTTTCTCAAATACCTTTTCCAACCTTTCCAAAAGCTTTTCCTCAAGTATTTTTAAACTCCTCCCATAAAGGGACGTGAATCGTCCTTAATGTGGTGGTAGTAGGAGATTTTTAAATTATTTTCAGGTTATTCAAAAACCGGGAAAGTTTGAATTTATTTTTAAAATAAAAAAGGTAATTTGCTTCTAAAGTTAAATAAAATACCTTCTATTATAGAAATAAACTGGTGCAAGTTTTAAATCATCAATGGTTCCATAGTACATTTCACTGACTTTTGTCTATCTAGAACAAGAATTAAATATTTTTAGTTAAAAGTCGTGCTATCTTTCATCATACTATTGCTGGCCCTGTTTCAATTTTCCTGCTTGGAACTAGTTCGTACGTACAATATGTACGTACCTCGAGTACCTAGGGGGCAATACTGGTAATAAAGTAGTCGCAGAATTCTAGTATCTGCTGTCTTTTTCGTTTTAATACAAGACGTGGCAGAAGGAAGAGGACAATCTCGGATGACGCCTGTACAACCTCTAACTAGGACTGCTGTACTGATAGTAATTACACTGGGACCGAGCGCTGAAAGGAAATGAGGAATCGAGTGGAACATGATGTATAAAGAATTCGATGAGTATTGCTTTCCGACCAGTTCTAGACTATTTGCGACATTTCAATTCACCCTCGAGGGGTTTTGACCCAATTTTATAACTTTGAAAATGGTGCACAATTTTGTATCTTGAAGACATTTTATTTAGCAAAACTTGTTCAAATGTATCTTTTATTTAGTATCAAAAGAAATATGCTGCACCTTTGGGTATATATTTTAATTAACTAACACGATAAAGGAGATTAATTGTGGACTGCTGTAATTATAACTAAATTCTGTAAATAAAACCAGAAAAGAAAATCATACATACTACTCAACGCGCGGGAACTGCATAATTCCTACAACAAAAAATAACTGTTGCACTGACACAATACCTTTACAGCACCTAAAACACACCTCTTGGCTTAATCACATTCATGCATCGCATCGTCTCATACATACTCTTCTTTTATTCTGACTGAAGGCCCGAATAAAGTATCTGATTTACTTAATCGTGCCATGTCTTTCTCGGAGGTCCCCGACGTTATCTACTACTAACATTTGCATCGCATATTTTCCTTTCACTTATTCATTCGCTCTACATGCTTAAACCATCTGAGCGTCCCTGTCTTAATCTTAATCATTACGCTTACATCAGCCTCGCGTTCTTCGCGGATCTCCACATTTCTCACACGATCATGGATGGTTTTTTCTCACAGGATCATACATGGTTTTACCACGAACTCCTCAGAGATCTAATTTCTATAGTATTCAATCTGCTTTCATACTTCCTCTGCCAGTTCCGTGCCTCACTGCCATACATTGGGATAAGTACTAGCACTCCATTGTGGACTGCCAGCTTCGCTTCACTTGTACAGTTTTTTGTTAGTGCCAATTGCGTTCACTCCTCCATTAATGGAGTTACCTGTATTTACCCTTTTTCATTATCTCTATCAGCCTTTTAATTTCTCGCAAACATACTTCTCAAATACACAAATTTATGAGTCTAGTTTTTGCACTGGTAATTCGTGGTGGAATTCCATTGTAATAGATTTGAAATTAAAAAACTTTTTCACTTTGTTCCACTTATTTATTATTACCAGGACCGGTTTCATCCTACTACGGACATTTTCAGACTGGTAGTTGAAACTCTTATGCTATTGATTTTATACAAACTTAGGCAGGGGTACACAACATTGTCTATATATGCTGAATGATTCTATTTTGTTAATTTAAGGTATTTTAAGTTATTTTGTTAATTTAGGGTACATTAGGTAATTATAAAGTGTATTTTTAAAAATTATGAATAATGTTACATAGTAAGTAAATATTTTTAGTTCACATGAATATGAAAGAATTTATATAATTAAAAAGGTTTGTGATTTCTGAAATTTTATTTTTGTAATGTTGGGATATTCCCTCCTTGTTGCTTAGGGCTTATTGTCAAATATTGGTAGCACTAAAGTAATTATTATTGTTAGGGTTCTCCACATATTTGGGTTATTACATTTTTAAAGTACATACTTAAATTATACCACTGCTCTCTGAAGTAAAATTATTCTAAGATTATTATAATGGGTAAGTTTATATCTCTATCTTTGTCAAAAGTATACTTTTGACAAAGATAGAGATGTAAAAATCCTTCATGTTTGCAACGAAGGACAAAAATTAGACAGATTAGAGTCATTAGAAATCAATCGCTTAACGAAGAAAATAGATCGTAAATATGTTATGAATTAACAGTTAGAACATAATGCTCAATCACCATTAATTTACCCATTATAATACACTTAGAATAATTTTACTTCAGAGAGCAGTGGTATAATTTAAGTATGTTCTTTAAAAATGTAATAACCCAAATATGTGGAGAACCCTAACAATAATAATTACTTTAGTGCTACCAATATTTGACAATAAGCCCTAAGCAACAAGGAGGGAATATCCCAACATTACAAAAATAAAATTTCAGAAATCACAAACCTTTTTAATTATATAAATTCTTTCATATTCATGTGAACTAAAAATATTTATTTACTATGTAACATTATTCATAATTTTTAAAAATACACTTTATAATTACCTAATGTACCCTAAATTAACAAAATAACTTAAAATACCTTAAATTAACAAAATAGAATCATTCAGCATATATAGACAATGTTGTGTACCCCTGCCTAAGTTTGTATAAAATCAATAGCATAAGAGTTTCAACTACCAGTCTGAAAATGTCCGTAGTAGGATGAAACCGGTCCTGGTAATAATAAATAAGTGGAACAAAGTGAAAAAGTTTTTTAATTTCAAATCTAACACAAATTTATCCAAATGCTTCAAGTATTCATCACTCACTACTATATTGCAAACTGTTTTCATACTCTCTCTTTCGAACACCTGACTTTAGACTTACTTATATTCATCAGTACCTTTATACATAATTAGTTCATCCTAGACACAAGAGACTTCTTGCATACAATTATCTATGTAAAGATTGAATAACCACGGTGACATTACGCAGCCTTGCCGAACACTTTCTGTGGTGTCAAACCACGCACCGTTCACCTTAATTTACAAGCAACACTTCCCAAACATAATATGTACATATTATGCTATTACTATTAGCTAAATAGTCTACTATTTTCCATTTTATTTGTTGGATCTGTTATTTATACTTTGCAGTTACCATTACTATAATTTTGTTTAAAGTTTACATAAAATATCAGCATTTACCAATGTCCCTTAGCTTCGCATCCTCCGTTTTCATCGAAGTGAATCTATGATCATTATTAAGCCAGATAATGTTATTATCTTTTATGTATAGCGATCACATCTGTTCTGTCAAAAGTGATGGAACGTGTGATCAATGACAAACTGCTCACATACCTCGAGAAGATCAAAATTATTAACGACCGTCAATACGGATTCCGGCGGAACCGCTCGTGCGGTGATCTTCTCGCGTATGTGACGCATGTTTGGGGACGGTGCCTGGAATGTTTTGGTGAGACCCAAACGGTTTCACTGGACATTTCCAAGGCCTTTGACCGGGTTTGGCATCGAGCGCTTGTCAACAAACTGCGTTCTTACGGACTTCCCGCATCCTTGTGTGCGTGGATTGCCGACTTTTTGAGGGGGAGGTCGATTCAGGCGGTTGCTGACGGTTTCACCTCTTCCTCGCATTCGATAAATGCTGGCGTCCCACAGGGATCGGTTCTGTCTCCGACTTTGTTTCTGTTGCACATCAACGACCTCTTGTCATGTGCACCGATTCATTGTTACGCGGATGACAGTACAGTCCATGATAGCTTTTTGTTTGACAAGCCTCCAAAGGGCACACAAACCCCAATAGCTCGGAGGGCTTTGAAGCAGAGAATGGACGGTTACCTCGAGAGTGTTTTCTCTTGGGGTAAGAATAACCTCGTCGAATTTAATGTTTCAAAGACCCAATCATGTCTGATAACGTCTAAAAGGGATCGAAATGATAATCTAGTCTCCTTCAACGGAAGCATTCTCCCGAACAGGACCTCCATTGATATGCTTGGTGTAACTCTTAGTGAGCAGCTCAGGTATGGGGGCTCCATCGAAACCAGAGTTAAGTTAGCCTCTCAGAAACTGGGCGTACTGTACAGGGCCCGCAGATACTTTAATAGTACTCAACTGTTAACCCTGTACAAATCGCAAGTGCGCCCCACGGTTGAATTTGGCAGCCACCTCTGGTCTGGAGCTCCAAAATACCTAAAAAAAACCCTTGACTCTGTGCAGAAACGGGCGGTCCGTTTGATAGATTCTCCCATCTTAACAGACGGATTGCAATCTTTAGAGCATAGGCGTCAGGTGGGAATGCTGTCCTTGTTCTACCGGTATTACAATGGAAGATGCTCCGAGGAACTAGCGTCATTGATCCCCTCGGCACCGGTGCATAGTCGGGAAACACGCCAAACACGCGCCCAACATTTGTACACAGTTGATATTAGTCACATGAGAACGGGTCGTTTTTACGATTCGTTCTTGAGTTCAACAGCTCGGCTGTGGAACGATTTACCGGCCTCTGTGTTTCCTCCCTCCTACAACATGAGTCTCTTCAAGACCCATGTTAACTCCTTCCTTTCCTCAAAAAGACCCTCCACACAGCATCCTCAAAGATGACATAGGCCCTGAGGGAAATTATTTTCCTCAGGGCCTCCTGTGTGGAGTTAATGTAAAAAAAAAAAAAAAAAAAAAAAAAAAATGTATTTATATACACAATGTAATATAAAATAATATTTTCAATATTAATGTTCCGTTATGTTATATAAAAAAAATCGACCGCTATAACACTGACGTTTGCCTAATACTGTGGTTGAAAAATCGTATAAAATTAATAAGCTTTTGCCATACTGAATAAAAAACAAAAACCTTTCCTTTGATAATGTCGAGGCCATTATTAATTATTTATTTAAAACATTCAAATTCTGAACATAACTATTAACAATGTTTAGCTTAAACAAATCTACATAAAATCATCCATACCACTCAGAATAATATACAATACTTAACTCTGGGCAAAGGAGGACGGTCCGTCTGATCGACAATCCGTTGGTAGAACAGACCAATTGCCATCTCTAACGCAAGGAGGAAATCTAGGCATTCTGGGTCTTCTACAGAGATTTCAATAAAGCCAGCTTTGATGCACTGCGGATCGGTGCACGCAGGCGAAAGCTGACTGCCACTAGGTGGGCCTCATGAGAATGGGTCATTTCTTTTTGTGTAAGTCAGCTCACATTTGGAAAGAATTACAGGCTTCTGTTTTTCCTCCTACATATAATCTAGGCTTTTTCAAGACCCGTGTCTTCAACCCTCACAGCTCTTCCAAACGGGGCGCATTTTGAAACAATCTCAGAGGTGAGTACCGATCGCGTCGAGGGTAGGAAGTATGTATATGTGATAAGTACGCACAAATTGTATACTTTTCAAATAATTTATTTATTTCTACTTAAGAAGCCGTACAGTGCTCGTGCATTCGCAATTGTATAGTTTCAAAATACACCCCAATGAGGTGGCGATATAGTTTCCCCGTGTCCGCACTGTCCGAACAGGAGCGCTTTTGTTAGGAAGTTTGAAGGGTTTGGAAAGGGCACAGAATTGTTGAAATATTAGAATGAACATGATTGGTTAGATCCTATTCCTGCCTTATCCATTTTATATCACTAACCAATCCCACTCGTCAATTATTAATTCTATTTCAAAATCGTAAGTATTTACTACACTTTGCCACAATTCAAACATAAACCAACTTAAAATTCTGTACTTAAATAAAAACGAAATAATCTGCAAATAGCACCTTGTTATCACTTGTTTTAGCAAGTATCCCATTTGATTTTTTATGGCGTTAAATAAGTTTTAACTTCATTCGGAAGACGATAGATATGCATATCAGTGCTTTTAAAATCTATGTGTGTTTATTCAAAGAACGGTTATAATGTCTCTATAATTCACACCGAAAAGAAGCCCCCGTCACAAAAAGTCTATAAACATCCGACAAAAACATAAAATAAATCAAGAAATGAAACAAGCACTTTGGATCGAGGGTAAATTTTGCATGCTTTATTTGCTTTGGACCAAATAACTCGCTTTTGAATTTCGAGGGGATGTAAAATTTCATTGAGAAATTTTATTCACGTCGGCGTGGTGTTATCACAATCAAAGTTCAATAAGAAGTAGTTGAAAATTGTTCGAAGCTTTTCAGTAGGGGGTAAACTTTATAAGGTTTTTATTAGGGAGTGTTAGAAGCCAGTCCAAGGCTTTGCGAGGAAGTATTGTCGGTTAGCATGCGCACTTTGAAATTCAATGACATCGTACTGTCGAGATAGTGTTATTAACTTCGCGCTCACACGGAATGTAATACTAAATTACTGCATTGTTTGGCCGTTACAGAGATAGAAGTGACTGCTAAAACCTATTTGGAAAGTCGACAGAAATGAATACTGTAATCGGACCTTACGTAACGAACAACCTCATTCTCGAATCTGAAAGCGATGAAGTGAAATTAAAAACACGCACTTCTGGAGTATTATATATTAGTACAATTAATGTTTGTTTACACTCGTCTTTACAAGTTTATGATGAAAAAAAGATTAATACCAAAACTTCAGGCTTCCAATACCTGCGCAAAATCTTCAAATAAATATCTCATACAACCTATTTTATTTTCTGGTTATTAAATAACAGCTTATCTCCAACAATTGTATAAAAATAGAACATAAATTCCAAAAAAAAAATAAGTTTTATCTTTTCATCCCAAAAGTGTTAAACCATGAAAATAAAAAAAAGAATTCTGCACAAGCACGCATAAAAAGTCCCATTTCTCCGATCAGAGCCAGTGGCCCTACGGAGTCTCCAATAGTGGTATTTTCTGAGGTTGAACAGATTATTATAACTAAATATAAATAACTAATTATTGGAATATGTAAGCAAATAAGAATTTTTACGTTTTTAAGGTTTTATGAATCTATTTCTAAATTATAAAATTGGATAGAGCCATGAAACTGATTGATTTTAAAAAAAAAACGGTTCTCTACAAATTATCTAATTATTATTATTTCATTAAATTTCTCTAATTCTCAGGATTCCTAAATTAACCAGTCTTTCAAAATTAATATTAACCCTTCTTTTGTCATTAATCTTCTCATAAATGTACAACTCTCAACAGTAATAGCGACTAGCAAATGTAAAAGCATTCTATGTCCAGTGTTTTAAATGGTTCAATTCCAACTCAGAATCAAGTCCATTCAACACCTCTTTGAAAAATCATTAAAAGCAATGAATTATTATTTTTTAAATATCCGTAACCCTAACCTAACGCAGTCTATTTAACCAATTTTTAATATATTTTTTCATGTCTTTTTAAAGGAGGCTCTGAGTTGATTTCATTCTGAGTTGTACGGTCATTGTTTTAAATATAGTGTCCTGTGTGTGGAAAGTCGTGTTAACTCCAAGCATACACTTTCTAATAAAAGTATGTTTATCAGAAGTGACTTGCCAGGTAAGTATGTTTTACGTATCTATTTGTAAGTAATAAAATTAGACATAGCCTAAGACCTTATAGTAATTGTACGGCGAACTTGAGGTGATTTTCCACAAAAACGGCGCTGTACAAATTACCGAATTATTAACATTATAAAGGGGAAGGAGATGTGGAAGAAGTAGGCTGTAGAACATGGCTATTCTAATCTGGTCACCAAATATGGCTAAATTTAAAGCTATGTACTGATTATAAATTATGCTCTTCAACCAGAACGATACTCAAGAGAAGTGAATATGAAAAATATTAATGTACGGTGAAATAACACATACAAAACTATACAATTTAATTACTCAAGATGGAATTTGAATACGCGATCTATTTCTAATTCATTGAAAAGGATCTGAAAAAAGATAAAATTAATATTTTTGCTTGTACGTAAAACAAAATCAATATCGAAACAATTTCAATAACGCTCCTGAAAAAAATACGCAACTTTTCGAAGTAAGTCAAATGCGAGATGATCTCTTTTTAAAGGATGTAATAGAAAACAATGCAATGTTAAATAAAGCGAAGTTAAATTCACAGATTTGTGAAGCGATTTTTCGTCACCAATAGTAATTCTATTTCCTTCCAAGAAGGTTGCTTCAACCGGATTGCTCGGAAGACAAAACGATTCCGCGCCAAGAGTGAAAGACGATTTTTTAACCCCTTTGTCAGTTGCATTGCGATTGTTCTATCCAGAAATCAGGATTTCAGGTTCCAAATCGGGTCTGTTTCTCAAAGGAAATTATATAGTGCAATCAATCGAATATAATCTTTCATGTGACGAAATTTTGGAACTTATTTTTTTGCCGGAGCCTAAAGGTGCAGATGTTTCCATTTAATGTGTTTCCCTTTATGTGTTATCAATGTAAATGACATTATTTAGAAAAGTAATTATTTTTAAACTTTTAACTTCATTAGTGGTTTTCGAATCTCCATCAAATATAATAATTTCGGCTGTGGGTCTGTCGTTGAGTATATATGTATAACTAGTATATTATAACTCAGGTTCAGTGTACTCGGATTTGTTTTGAATTTGTTGTCATTTTCAAAATTTGGGATTATGTTAAAAATTCAGAGAAGCGACAAAAATTATACCTACACATGTAAAATAGTGATTTTTTTTTAAATTATCTAAATTTAAATTTGAAATGTGTACATGTGTAGGGTTAGTCTTGACAATTAAAGTCTTATATATTTGTAATAGAGAATTCCAGTCCATTTTTTTATTTTTTTAAAATGAATTATGATATTCTAACTTAAATAACTGCATATTTTTATTTATTTTAAGGGTTAGTTTTAATAGCTAAAATAATTGTCAAAGTTTTAGTTTTTCAAGATCCCCCGAAAACCACCTTATCTATGGTGGATCGTGTGACGTCATGAATTACGAAAAGTTATTTTTATTTTCAACAGGTGTTGTCATTTTATATGACAGAATAAAAATATACCAAACCACACACCATGACAGTTATATGGAAGAAAGTATGAAACTATTCTATAAGTTAAAACATTAATCAGGTGGAATTATTTATTTATTATATTATATTAATTATATTACTATATTTTTCAATATTATTACGAGTGTGAGAGAATTTTTTTTGAAATTATCATTTTTTGGCTTTTAAGAATCGAAATCAATATTGATGGGAACCGAAGCACCGAACTGATAATAGTAGAAGTAAATTAGGGGAGCCCAAGCTAGGATTTAGGGATTTACTCAATCCAGTAGGTCCCCACAACGCTCGAGTAACTACCCATTTAGCGTCTTGGGCTCCTCTACTATAAGATCACGCAATCAGCTGTTCGACTCGCCGCCATTTTGAAATTTGGAGTTCGAAGGAATCTCCCTAGAAGTAGCATAACTATTTTTTTTGGACTGTAATTTTTAATAATAAGAGATACCTTTATTTTTGAAACTGAATTATTTAGGCCTAAATAATGTTTCAATAAACACAACAACTAAATCTCTATAAACAGTATGAAATAACAAATAACATGAAATGTTGTTAATACCGATGGCTTGTGTCATATTTACATTTCAATACAATGACTGGTGAGGAGTGACGTCAGCATTAAACATTCAATAATATCAACTTTACAGTGTGTTTTAAAGACACGTTTAAAAATGCACTTTAAAATAAATCTTTTTAAACTCTACGTTTAATATTATTTAATAAAATTCAGAATATATTCAGAATCAGCGTTTATTGGTCTATATGAAAATATGTTTTGAAGCCGTAATATTTTTCACTGTAGTTCCTTATTACTGATGTTGTTTTACAAAGCACGATCATTTCACATTGGATTGATAAAGTTCAAAGGCTCCGTAACTTAATATTCCGGGCTCCGACCGTTGTTTGCTAGCACTAATTATTATCGGTTTGAAGCGTGATTGTTTGGAAACTTTATTTATTGGTTGTTTTCATCGATTATTGGTTCATTACCAATTATTGATTGCTAACTTTTGATAATAGTCAGTAAATTTTGCCCATCAACCATGCAAATTACTTTTGTGGTTATGGCCTAACTTTTATTGTTAACGTAGAATGTATTTATCTATAAATAAGTAGTAAGGACCATGGCAACAAAGGAATAGCGGTGTTTTTTGATTCATCATAAATCTTTGAAACTGTTTCCCGCGAATTGCTCCTTAAAAAATATAATCTTTAGGTATTAATGAGACAATAATAGGTTGGTTTAGATCTTGTATTAGAATATATGCACAGAACCAGCAGAGATAAGTAAAATGTTATTATATAATAGTAAATCGATTTACTTTGGAGTCCCACAAGGCAGTCTACTTGGGCCAATATTGTTTCTAATTTATATAAACGAGGTACGCAGTCTGGGTATTCCAGGTTACATTGTTAGTTCTACAGATGATACTACCTTAATAGTTGGAAGTAATACTTCGGGTGAAACTTTTGATAAATGCGATACTGCTTTAAGGGTCAGTGGCAGAGTTTGCATCGCGTTTGGGTCCCATTCAGGCATCGGGTGTTCGATTCCACGGCTGGCTAAGTCGTCCATCATGGCACAAGCAACATTTTCCTCTTACCGTGGTGGTAACAGGAGATTTTAAAATATTGTCAGGTTATTCGAAACTCCGGAAAGTTTGCCTTTCTTTTAAAATTAAAAAAAAATGAATTCCTTCTGAATAATAGTATTTTAACTTTGAACATCAAAAATCAAACATTTCACTTAGATGTCAGTCTTCTGCCACTCATAATATAATATATACATAATATGTAAAAATCCGAATCCTTCCTACTCCCTTCCAATTGGGGATAACATATACTACCCCGATTGGCTCTGGACAGTCAGGAGCAGTTGGAACTCTTGTGCGACAACACAAAAATGACTAAATTATTGTTTTAATTTTGAAGTAATGTTATTAGGTGAAGGTAAAATTATAACCTATAAAAATGAAGGAGATGAATAACTTTGTTCACTGACCCAAATACTTTATTTCCAAAAGCCACGCTTTTCACAGTTATAAAATTAAACTGAATTTCTTTATGATCATATTTCATTATTATGAACGTCTGCAAACTTAACTGGAAAAATCAAAAAAATCAGTGAGTTTTGTTACCATCGCGCTTCAATACACTTTCTTCGTATTTTCCATCGGTTACCTTCGAATAAAGGCTACAAACGTATTGTACAAAATCGAATCGAAGTGTATTTTATGCATCCAACTACTCCAACCTACACTACTACCTTTCTATCTCCTTCTATATTCATTTAAAGGCCGATTGCGCGGATGCCATCCGAGAATGGATGGCACTAATTATACATTCATTATAATATTGAGATGGTTTTCTTTTCAAAATACAACAGAACATAATTTAACGTTTTTATGATGAAATAAAGTAGCTTTTAAATATCATAAACAGAGTCGGATTTTAGATTGTTTGCGATTTATAGCGTAGATCTTCAAATTTATTTATTCATATACTAATTAGCGAGTACCCGGCATGCGTTGCAAAGCCACCCAAAGAAAGAAATTATTTCTCCCTGTCCTTTCTTATGCGTCCTCGTTCCCCTAATGCGTCCCCTTTTCCTCCCGCGTTCTCCTTTCACCTTCCCCTGTCCTCTCGTATCCATCCGTCTCCTCCCGCGTTTCCGCAAAGCTATCCTTTTTCGACTACCCTAATTTCCCCCTCCCTCATGCCCCTATCCCTCCTTTATTCCGCTTCCCCTCCGTCCTTCCCTCTTGTCGCTAAACTATACAAAATACATACATTTTTCAATTCACGACCAACCTATTATAATTTTTTTAATGTAAATTTCATAACGTTACAGCTCGCCATCATACGCGAATACATAAACTTTTCTGAGTATTCGTATAAAAAATCACCAAAGTTTCATCACAATCGGTTGAGTGGTATAGGATTGCACAAGGGAACAAAGATTCATTCCTTTTCATGTATTAAAATAATAACTTCTTCAGTAATAATTTCTACGCCGATAAGGCCGGCCTTCTATACTAATAATAAACTTTTAACTAATTGTAAAGACATAGAAGGTTCATTAAGCCACTCTGCCATCTACAAACATAATTGCAACGATTGCCCGGCATTCTATATAATATTATGTAAAACTGCACGTAACGGAAATAATAGAATAGGTAAACTAACGTATCTACTGCACTATATAAAGAGGTAAGATTTGTTTGTTTGTTTGTTTGTTTGCATTGAATAGGCTCCGAAACTACAGAACCGATTTGAAAAATTCTTTCACGTTGGGAAGCTACACTATTCCCGGGTGACATAGGCTATATTATATTTTCAAAAAAAATAGAGATCCTTACTAAAACTCCAATAATGTAACCCAAGGTGTAAAAAAATTACCTAAAATATTCTTTAGAATCGCGTGCGCTGCGAAAACTATTGATGATAGAATAAAATAATGTACTACGACTTTGCAGAACACATCATTATTCACAAAAAGTGTCGTGACAGCATATGTCTAACTATTATAATTATGCCACAATAAGTGCTATTTTATTTTAAAAATTAAAATAAAATGTCGTCGCTTGAAAAAGCTCTTTATTTGTATCTTGGTTTGAGTCCTTATCAAAATAAATTACTATTCAAGAATGCTTCAATACCTTTATGTAACTTTTTGAATTATTCAATTCAGACATACCATTTGAAAGATATCACGAGTTTAAAAATGTAAGTATTAGAAACGTAAGAAAGTATTAGATGAAAGAGGGGAACGGGGACGCACGGGAAGGTGATTCCGGGAGAAAAATGTATTTATTTGAATATGGCATTGCAAAGCATGCCGGGAACCAAGTAGTTGTTAATAATATAGTAAGGTATTTAACAAGCAGATTAAGGTTTTCTAGAATTTGCCGAACATTTATTTGATAATAACAGCACGTTTATTAGAAGTTAGGGAGTCCAAATAACACACAAAAATAGAATAGCAATAAGCCTTAATAATTTAGAAGCATTAGAAATATCAAAATAGAATAAAACTAATTGTCACATTTTAAACAAACAGAATTAAAGGACAATCCGATTTGAAAGTTGTTCCACTTCTCCCTATGTAACCCCCACATTTCCCCTAACCCTTTACTTACCCCTCTACCAGCCTGCCTCTGATGGTCTCTCCCTCTTTTATGTGATTTTTTCTTCCCTTTTGTTTACCTTATAAACTTTCTACTGCAATTTAGTTTATATGTTTATTGTCCTCATGAAGGTTAAGATCCACCAAAAACCGGTGAACGTGTATAAATCAAATAAAGTGGTTTTAAATAAAGACCTTTTTTCATTTATATAATGTCAAAGCCAACCTAAAATATACCTAACTACTTACTTTTGCTTCAAAATGGACATGGCTATTCGTCAACAAATCTTGGGATGAGAGGGAAGGTGTACAGGAAATGCCTCTACTTACCCAATTTCATCGTGACGTGACTTATTCCCTATCTCAAAAAATACCCCCAAAAATTAAAATTCTTTATTTTTAGTATATCTGGACATAGTGGACACGGTGGATACAATTTAATGAACTAAAGTTCTATTTTTTGTCAATCAAAGTTTTAAAACTCCATGCATTTTGATAGTTCGGCCCGTAGAACATTATTTTCCATTTCCCGTAATTTTAATAATATTTTCTTGCTCTAATTAAGTTGAAACAAAGTAATATTTTTGTCAACTATGAGTGTGTCTTAATAATACATATGTGTCTGATATGTTGGAAAAGATGTTGTAAGCATAATACTTATTGATGTTTTTCATTTTAATCGGTTCGAAAGTACCATGTTTCAAATATTAACTGAGTGTTAACCATAATTACATTAATGAAACTGCCATTGCCATTACAGCATGCGTAAATCCAGGTTAAGTTGTTACAAGGTAAAGATCCTACTGGTGAAATAACAGAAATAATAATAATCAAAACAAAACATAGATATATATGTTGAAAACACAACAGGTCTGACATTTGGTGCGATAGAACTGTTGTTAGAACACAAGTTCGGATAGAGATAGGACAGCAGATCGAGATTTCTCTTTGTTTTTCTGAAATAATAAATATATATTATATATTTTTTTTTTTTTTTATTATTTTTTATTTTCATTAATATGTTTTACATGTTGTTAAATGATAATTTTACATCTTAGGTTTTTTACTACTTTTCCATTTAAAGCATATGCTTGTGTATGGAAAAGGAGTGTACATAAATGTGGCTATTACTTAGTACTTAAATAATTCATTTACATAAATATATGTGTGTTGTAATCGTATATAATAGTATATATTTAAAGAGAAGAAAGAATATTATGGAAAACCAAGGATATTTGTATACATTTAAATAAAAGAAATAATATTATGGAAAACTAAGGATACATATATATATTATATTTACATATTACGTGAATCGATTATTATTGTTAATATTGTTGAAATATTTAACAATGTTACGATTTGCGCCGGTGTATTTTGTGTTTAGCTAGATATCGTTAAACAAATATTTTGATTGAATTGATTTGGAATTTTTATTTGAATCCCAGTGATTTGCATGGCGTCACCCTCCGTGCGATAGACTGATAGTAAGTTGTTCCTTGCTTTACTTTTGAGATTTCTATGCAACACTCTTATCTTCTGTTACTGTTGGATGCTGCGATGAAAGAAATCTCAAATGTGTAACTCAATATTATTTTGTTCGTCGGAGCAATTGTCATTTTATACTAATATATCTCATCGAAACAGGTTCCACTAACACTAATGATTTTGAATTCACCTGCCTTCAGCCTTGGGGCGTTTGAAGCCAAATCGAACTAGTTGGAAGTACAAAAGTGGAACCTATTTTCTTCGCTTCATGTCTAATCTAAATATTCTACAATAATGCAAGTAGCATTTTTGCGGTACATGTCATGTACTTTCCATATCTTTCCTATCTCCTTATCCTTTTATTTCCCTTCAGCTACATAAAATTTCCACGGAGAAGTAGTCCCACTGGCCCCACTGCAAACTGTTGAATACAATCGTCGAAGCGACCAATTTTATGTGACAAATGACAAACCGTATGCAAATGTTGGACGCGGGTTAGGATGCAGGAATTGACGGTTTATGTAATGTCGTAAAGACTATATATGAATATTGTTTATATTTAGTTAACCTGATCTGAGGTTTGCCATCATCAGGGCAAGCTTTGTTCGTCCCAGATTAATGCAGTATATTTCTTTGATTTCAACTTTAAAAAATGTCTTCACCATTTTTCGTACATCCTGTGTATCTTCTTCGGTTTTTAAATCCAAGCCTGAATGCAGTTTCTCTGACGCTACCGTCGCGCGTCGCAAAGACTAGCTGGCTGATAGAGTGCGCTTCGTTTTTCCAACTCTCCGCATCTTCTTGTCCTCTTCTCCTTTTACTAGTTCCCTCTCGGTGGGACTTGACTTACATCGACCTACATAATATTATGTAGTTCTACCCTCTACCTATTACCAAGTTGTACATCTCTCTAGTTAATACAGAAAGGCTTGTAAACGTACACATTTTTCACCTAGATTGGAAGCTCTGCATATGGGGAAATCTACATACATTAACAAACTTGTCAAGTCGCTTATCGGATAAAGCGACTGTTGTTAAAAGTACATTTATTATGTTAGTGCTATGTGAATTCAACACAAGATTGACACCGATCGGAATCAGCGGGACAAAGCAGCCCAATTAGGTTATGTCGTGACGGATGTTAATATTATGGGTGAAAGGAAGAGAGAAATGATAAAAACCAATATTGAAAAAATATTTTAAAGCTATTTTATCATTTATGAAAAGTGGTCTCTTAATAAAATAATGCTGAATTTTTTTTCTCTTTAGAACGAAGCACTATAAACGGTGTCCGTAAATTAGTGGTTTAAGCGGGAAGTTGGCGAATTTATCTATCACTTAAATATGGCCGTTGTTGCCAACTTTTCGATCGATCGATGTGAGTCTCCGATCAGCTAAGTAATTTGTTCAGTAACGCTCGAATCGCCTGTTGGTCAGAGAATTGCGTTAGGAAGAGCGTATTTGTGCATTTGAGGAGCGTTGAGTCAAATTTTCGACTCAACAGTTGATCAGTAGGATTTGAAACAATGGTCGTTAGAGCATTTTGACGTTTTTTACCCCATTTACTTTTTTCGGCTACTAAAGCGTTAAAATTTCTTTGAAGTCGGGTGTACTTACGTTTAGACGCATTTCAATAGACAAAAAACAGCTGACAGTAACCCTAAAGCGACCGTTTTTTTTTTCAAATTTGATAGGTAATTTTTTTTTTAATTTGCAGGTATAATTCAAAAGTTACCCCTACTGCAAAATCTACTAATAATATATCGTGCAGATTCACGCTTGTACCACTAATTACCTTGTACACAAGAAAAAACAAATGAAAAACCTGAATTCATTAATCATCATTATCTTTGTCAATTAATTGGTTTTTATTCAGGGGCAATGTTATTTCAATGGTGATTTTAATTGTTTTTTTTTCATATAAATACTTTTAGAAATTCAAAGTTGTATTTTCCTGGCGAGAGACTTCAATTGGAATCGAAACATGACTTAATTAGATCTAATTATAATGTAGCAGTAAAATCTAAATACGCAGGTTAAACTTTACATCCTTTCACTCTCCTCTCCCTCCTTTTCCCTCTCCTCTCGTTCCTCCATTCTCATAACATTCCAAGAATTAATACTTCTAAAGGTTGTTTCAAAATATACCATCGAATTGAATTTCATTTTCATTTTTTTTTTTTTGCAATACACGGCAAAATTAATATATTTTTTTTAATATTTAGCGACTCTATCAAACATGTAAAGGTACAAAACATTATGGTGTTGATTTTTCTTAGTTCTGCTCACTAAGGGGTCCTGTGCTGGTTCGGACTAAAATTACATCCAATTTATTTAATTAGGTGCGTCTTCTGTGATGTTTTAAGTGCTGTTAATGGTTTTTTTCATTGAAATCTTTCAGCCAGGCTTTTATTCTAGACTTGTACTCTTTTTTAATTAAATTTTCTTTTAGTTTTATATCTAGGGAAAGATGTTGTAGAGTTTTATTGCAATAAATTATCAGTTTCCTCGTCCGAGTGTGGTTTTATAACATATCATGTTTTTGTGTTATTTTTATTCGATCTAGTGCGATCAGAGGGTTCCATGTTTCTAAATAGATTCAACATTAATATTTTGGCATATATCTGTGGTAAATTTTGTGCATCGTTGAATTAGATTGAAAACTACATTTTAAAAATATTGCGTCATTTAAACAAGTTATAAAGAAATGGATTATAAGTACTGGTCGTCACACTATTGCAAACATCTGTAAAATAAACTACAAATAGACAGAAATATCCATCTACATACGTCCTTACCCATATAAAACAAATTAAAATTATAAAATCCTAAATAATCTAAATCCAAAAATAGATTTGACAGGATTTACTACTGTACTGTATCTCTTCCCTCATTTATAAGAAAACTCTCTTTATGTGATTTACCCACACTTTCAATCATCTTTATGTTTAATTGTAAATTATATTACTCTTATATATGATATTCAATTATGTACCTCTACGCCTGTCTCAACACAGGTATACCCTAGCGAGACAGGCATCGAATAATATATTGTAAACATCACGTATATAGATCAATAAAAAAAATATAAAAAATTGACGCTAAATTAAGTTCATTCACAAGATTTTATTTTTAGATATAGTAGAAACCTCTTATACCATTTGACACAATAATCTGGCTATGAACATAGATTTACAACATCAATGGCAATACAATTGTATTTTAAGATTAATTTGATATTAAACGTTCCAAGGGTATAGTGGAAAATGTCAATATCTCTTAGGGCGTTGCAAGATTTGTTCAAAGAGTTTAGTTTGTATTCCGATTTGAAATGTTGTTTATAAAATAAGGTACTAGATCTGGTATTGACAATCTAAATGAAAAAACGAAATTAACAATCTTATACAGAAACAGTATGTTAAGAATTTTTCTCCGTTATACGTTTACGTTTGATCCTGATGAAGTAAACATTGTTTACGAAACATGTTGATTGTGTACCATTAAAAGTGATGTAAACAAAGTTATTTGTCTTTTTATTAAAATTTTTCTCCATTTATAAAGAGCAATAATTAACATAACAACGCCCGGCGTTTCAAAAATTATGTTTCAATATTTTATATATTTTTAATAATTTGTAGATCGCCGTAAATTATAAGTTTCGGGACTCTTATCTATTTTATCATCTAAAAACATCTGAATCTATAGAAAATGTACATAACATGATTTTACATTTGCTATTTTATTTTACGCTCCATTATCATTGGTTAGAAAATTGGTGGTGAAAGTAGAGTTGATATTTATTTTCAAGGATTGGAGAATTTAGGAATCTTTAGAACTGGAGAATTTTAATGAAATAACTATAAAAAGATTAGATATTTTTAGTTTACATGTTTGATTATTTACAATTTTGCCGACTGTGATGGTGAAAGGTTTCTGATTTTATAGAAATGACTGTCTGAAAAGGGTGAGCTTTAGTCTGGAATCTGTGATCTAAAACTAAAATTTAACCACGTGGAAATATTACTAAAAATAGTTTTAATATACTGTAGAACCTACCTACCCAATTTTAAAATCGGGTTTCAGGAACATCTGTTGTAGGTATTTGGGGTTTGTTTTGAATAGGTTATATTTGAACATGGATTGAATTGTTCTTGTCATATTTTTAATCAATGAATAAACATCCACTCCGTCCTTAGGATATTTTTTATGGTAAGTGTAAGTATTGATAAGTGTATGGTAAGTGTAAAGGTAAGCGTAAGTTCTGATAAACCAGTTGGTGATAAATATTTCAATAATTCAGTGCTGAAAGCAAATTCAGAAATTCGTAAAAGATCAAATAAATGGCGAAGAATGCGTTTTCATCGCACCGGCATGTAATGCTATGAAAAATTCAATATCACTGAACTTTATAATATTATGAAACTGTGCGGGACCAGAAAGTGGGGCGGCAGTTTAAGGCCATAAATTTGACGCAATATTTCACGACAATTCCGACACTTATGTGCGATATTACCAGTTCAGAATGCTATTAAAGATGTGTACTTCGAGGAGATTGTTTCTTCGCTTGCAGCTGTAAAAAAATATAGAAAAACCTACACAATTATTAATGATGTATAATATAACATCTTCTTGGAATGAGGTGGCAGTGAAAATCTTTAATTAATAAAACCATACTTTGTGTTAAACTATTTATTTGGCATATTTTGTGTTGGTACATACTACAATTACCTGGTTTATGTAGGTAGAACACATTCATTCTCAAGACAATAATACAAGACTTTCTGTATGCTGTACAAGTTACTCTAAACATTTTTGAAAATATAAATCTGTGTATATCTCAGAAAGCATTAGCAATAGATTCAAAACTAATGGCTTAGTAGTCATCCCTATGCTTAGAACGACCACGGCTCAGCATCACTATTTGTATTTAGGTGTAAGATGGTACAATAACAATAATTGTCCTAAAACAATACGAGTATAACGGAAACATTGAAATATGAACAATTTAAAAAGCAAATAAGGTCCCTGAAATTGGATAATGATATATAGTACCATGAATTTAATTTACCCTTACTTAAACTGTAATATTTAATATTCAAAAATATATTTATTGTTATTGTCCTTCTATAACTATTTTTTTCTAAATTATGTACCTATGTTAAATAATGTTTGAATTTATTTCATTAGTTTTTTTGATCATTGTTTAAACATTTCATTAAAACACTTTTTCTTTTTTGCATTTAAATACTCCTCCCATAAACACGAGCTCGTAGAGCTCAATTTATGGAGTAGTAGAATAAAAAAATTAATTATTGTATAACCTTGCATATGTAATTATTTGTAATGTAAAAACAAAATTTTTTGAAGGAAATAAATAAATTAAAAAATATATATGTATATTAGCATTGTGATATCACAAAAATAGAACTTGGCCTCAATAAAAAATCCACAAATAATAAAAAAACACATACCAATGTTGATCCCATTCAAACAAAGTAAAATGTTATTCATTAAAAGTTTCATTGCAGGTTGTAATTCTCCCCCTTCCCACTCCCGCCTTTCCATCCCATGTCTATGACACCCTATGTCATTGTTGTGATTAGTTTTAAGTAAACCCTGACGAAGTAAGCATTGTTCATGAAACATGTTGGTTTTTAACCAATAAACGGTGCCACAAAAAAAGTTTGCTATGTTTGAAGATATGATTAATGTTTTCAACTGAACTTATGTACGTTAAGTCTATCAAACAAACTTTCCGAAAAATAAATCAAAATTATTATTAAAAAAGACAAAACTTCTAACAAAAAGGTACCTGGGATTTCCTGAAGGTGAATGAAATATTAAGCGACAAATTATAACCTGAAAAATTTAATTTCCTCCTCTTTCTTTGGTTGTATTTAATTAAGTCAACCGCGGGTCGTTTAGACGGGCATTATATTTTATATTTCCATGTTTTTTCCAAGAGAGAGATTTTAGACGTAAGAAGTAGAAAGTTGGTGAGGAGAGGAGTATAGTGGAGTCCTTAATTTCAAGCGCCGTCACCCAGACAATGAATTACTACGTACTTGAGACTCTTATACCGACTATCTCGCCCTTAAAGGTGACTTTTGGATTTTAAAAGACACAGTTAAGTGATACCGTCCCTCCTTATCTAAGCACTTTGGTCCAAGTTGAAAAAAGAAAAACCCGGAGACGTTTTGTGTTTATACTTAACAAGGAACTTGGCAACAGTTACTGCTTGATTAATTAACCGAGCTTATCAAAAATCTTCTTATACCGGAACTTTTTAATTTGTTCCAAGAAAAAATATTTTTTTGATAATAGGTTGTTATTGTTTTATCAGCAATGTTCGAACCTTCGCTGGATAAAGGCTTGTTCAATCGTTTAACACCTCCCTTGTAGTGGTAGATTTATAAGCAAATCGTTATTATAATATACGTATGTTGGATGGTTGTATTGACAACTGACATTAGCATTGGTAATTAACATTGAAACCACCGATGTGGTCAGGCCCGGACTGGGACCATTTGGGGCCCTTTGCTAAAACCTGTAAAGGGGCCCCCTAACGTGGTGTGAAGGGGGGGGGGGGTTCAGATAACGGGGGGTCCGGGGGCCTCCCCTGGATAATTTTTGTAAATAAGGTGCTTGAAAACAATGAAAACGCGTTTCTACGCTATATTGGAACCCATAAAGAAGAAGAAATTCATATAGGTTTTTATACGAATATTATGATTTTCGACTTTTGTTGACTTTATTATTTATTGAAATAAGACATTCACGGTATTTTTAGGATACCACAACACTACTTAACACATGCTGTAGAACTGCCAATAATTATAACGGAGTTCAAAATAAAGGGCAGGATTTTATTCACACCAAAGCATTAATGAATTATGTCAAAATTATTTGTGTAGTAAAAATAATGACAAACGAATTTTAGGAATTAGAAAAATAATACTAACATTTAAAAAAAATCCTGTGTGTTTAACAGTTTACAATGTTATATGCTAGAATAGAAGGGGCTTAACTTAACTGAACTGATTCGACTTTTTTCTCGCCTAGCCCTAAAGTAACAGTTTCTTTGTAAGCAACTCACTTGTTAACCACTGGAACGCTTTTTGTCGAATTTCGGTACAATTTACACAAAGTAAGTTTGCTAAGTTGTCGAATTACACCAAATTCTACCTAGATGCATTAAAAATTTTTTTGAAATATTTTCAAAAACTCCCGCGATCTGTGATTCGCATAACATGTAGTTGACAAAATCCTTTAGCGCTTTCTCCAGAGATGTCTCAATTCTTTGTTTCCGTGATTTAATTATGGAAATTTCTAGATCGATTATTTTCGCTGCAAATCACAATGTTAAGCGTTCTGGACCTGTCAGTGTAAAATTCGGCTTTTTTTTATCATATTTTAGCGGATTTTTATAACAAATTTGTGTACCAGTGTTATAATAATTGAATGAGTAATGCATTCAACTATTTCAACGTGTTTCAAACTTAAAATTTCACTGATTATTGATAAAACAAAGTTTTATGGTTATGTTTTTGACATTTTTTTCCGGTCGTCGTGTGTTTTTGAAAATGCAATATTTTCTACAAACAAACGAACAATCGAGGTAATTGGTATTGTGGATTTAAGATAATTGATGTACCTGTTTGATGTACTAAAGCTATTTGTGGTGAGTCGTTTAAGAATTTCATTTTAGTCTAATTAAAAGTGTCGCCATTTTTCGAATAAATTTGTGTCAAAAATTATCCAAAAGGAACATTCAACAGTTCAAAACATTTCAAAATTCAGTTTTCTTATGTACATATGTAGATTGTGATTATAAATTAGACCATTTAAAAGTAACCTAGTAGAAAATATTCATTGTGGAGGGAAATTTGAACTTACTAGGCGAGTTTAAAGGGAGGCAATACTTAGAATAGTTCCGTTTTGAATGTTTACGATTTTTTAATATTATTTTTATAAATCCTAGGAATATGTGATAAACAACCAAATATAGGTGAATTTATTGACTATATAAAACTATGATCAGTTTGTATTCCTTCATATTAAAATTCGGAGGTATGAGTTTTTTAAGGTTGGCGGAAAATATTCAAAACGGTCATTAAAATATCATGAGCAATCCGAGGCAAAAGTTATAAAAGGCGCCGTCGCTCCAGTGGTTAAAGCTACTTCATCTATAATTTTATTTTTGTCCAAATTATAAAATAAATCCCTCGCAACATTAATAAAAAGGAGACTGGACATAAGGTCTTGGCCTAAGGACGACCGAAGTCGATTTTTGACGATTTTAAGTTTAGAAAAAACTCGTTAACATGTGACTTGGGTACAAGGTATGGTAATAACAAACATAGAAAAAATTTATATACAGGTTGGTAAACAGTCCAGTCCAGATTGAGTAAGTTCAAGCAGAACAGAAAAAGCACATGTCAAACACTGGAAACATTGTCTTTTTTGAGAGCAGTAAATGTCAGCATTTGTTTCCGCTGCCGTTGGGTCCAAATCGTCTTCTTCGTCACTGCATCTGTCTCCGTAGTTCTCAGTGGACTCTGCCGCTATAAAGTTGCTGCTTTGTTGTGCAAACTGTCGCGGCTCTATTAACAGCCGACTTCTTTCAATTTTACACAGTTTAGAAACACTGTGCAGAGCTTCTGTGGGAAATGTTTGGAGTTTCAAGATAAAGTCAAACTTTTTGGGGTCCATTACCAAGAACACAAAATAACAAACATTACCAAGAACACAAAATAACTAATAACAAGACAAAAACTTTTTTTTGTACGTTTTTTGGGGCCCCTTTGGGGCCCCCTCGCGCTGGGGGCCCTCCGCGATCGCGGACCTGCCGACCTGGCCAGTCCGGGCCTGGATGTGGTTGTGATTTGATGTAACAAGAACATCCCTGAATAGATTATCTGATTTAGATTTAGAGAAAGACTTTATTTATACGCAATTTTCTATTTATCTTTCTTATCAACTCATTATTATCTATGAACACGAGTCGTTGGGTAGCAATAACAATACATATTTAGACAGACATATTATAGTACATTTCATAATTAATGATTTCATGTTGGCAGAGGCGGATACAGGCACATGCATTAAAAAAAATACATGAATTTATTGCAAGAAATCAATCCAGAGTTTCAAAGCTCCACACAGTAATTTCCCTAAGGGTTTCTTAAGGAGAGGAAGAAGAGGAAGTTTTGTGAAGGAAATAGGTATGATGGGTCGAGAGATTCTATCTGTCGAGGTCAAAAAACCTCCTCAACCAGTCGCTTAATTAACGAAAATACAGTTTAACGAAACAAAATTACCCTCGTGTTTTTTATTGACTAAGAGTGTCTTAGCTCGACCACCTTGCATTTTGAATGTCTTTAAATTTGTTAGTGTGTTCCGAATCGACTTTGATGGTACCTTTTTATTCCACCAGACCACATGAGCGTTGCAAGCTGTCAAGTAGTAATCAACATTACGCGACTCTACTCTTCACGGAAATTCTAGTTTAATACATCTTTTAATTTGATGTCTGGTTTCATGCCTCAGGTCGTGGCGGCAGAAATGGTCCAGATTCAATATTTATTCAGGAGGAGTTGAGATGGTATTATACGAAGCTTCCATAAATTATTGTTAATCTTCTAGATGTTATCAAAGTGAAATAATATTTACACAAAGTTATGTCTGCCCTCCATTCAATTCAATTACCCTTAGACATTTAATTTATAGTTGTTATTTTAGACATATTTAACACACCAATTACTTTATTTTATTAACTGGAAGTAATTTTGTTTTTTTTTTTCAATGTGAATAACGCACAAGCTTTTCAACGGATACTGAGATTATGGCATTTTTAATTTAGGTATGTTGTGAGGATGAAGGTAGAAAGAAGGGAATGGAGATAGCAAAGAGGAAGGCGGCTATTCAGACCTGGTCACCAAACACGGCTAAAGCCTTTTAAAGCAACGTTTCGATTCTGAATGGTGGCCTTTACGGGGTAATACTGAGAGTATCTGTAATCGAAAAATTGACACAAATCTACCATAAATGTATAATTTAGAGAAATTGGACGTTGAATTCAACGCTGAGTCTTGCAACGGAACCGGGGTTCGATGTTTCATTCCGTTACATGCAATCTTTCATTCCGGCAACCTTCTAGGTACTATTTGTTCATTTACAAACATATTTTTGTTCTTTTATTGACACGTAATTAGTCACCAATAATTTTTGACCGAAAAAGTTTAATGAAACTGTAAATAAGGAAGATATAATAAAATTAGGATAGATATGAATTTGACGGCCTCTATGGTCGGCCTCGATAAGCATGTGTTGTGTAATTTCACAATTAATTTAAAAAAAAAATTAAGTAGTATATTTGCGGAACGTTCCAAAGTTGAAGATACTCTCAGTATCGCCCTGGTGTTAGATCAGCATTAAGAAATGAAACATTTCTTAAAATGCCTTTAATTTGGTGTTGGTGATTAGATTTAAATTGCCAGGTGCTTCCCCTACCTTTATCTTTTCTATTTCCTTCCCCTCCCCATTTCCTTGGGGATGACCTCACTGACTCCAGCCGGAAGCAGTTAGGAGTCTTGTGTGATGTATACTTTTTAAAAAAGGACTTTTGAGTAATTTTAAAATGCTGCATTAGTAATGTAGGCATATCGATCTTCCAGTTGAATGGCCAGATATCTCCAAATACTAAGATTTGTAACACTTTTTATTAGAATAATGTTTAAAACTTTCCTTTGTAGATATCAAAGATCTTCAAGATAACATAATATATTTTAATAAAATGGCGGCAAGTTTATTGTAAAAAACTTCATAGAAATAAACACCAACTCTCTCTTAAGGGAAAAGTGTGAAAGAAAGAAAAAAGGTTTGAACTCTACAGTACGTAAAACTTATTTTTTAAAACACCAGGGAAAAGCAACAGTCCTTAAAAAAAAGGTTAAATTTAAATAAAACTTTTGTGAAACATTGTGTAGCTCGCTTATAAATGCTTATTTAAACGCTACAGAAAGTTAAAAAAAAACAACAATTTAATCAATAAACACGTTTGTAAGAATACGGACTCCATTTTCCCCGCATTCAGGAGATAGTAAACAGACAATCATTGCCGTGCAAACTCTTACTGAACTGTGGCGGTGTAAACGAGGTGTGCTGCTATGCGGCTAATGTTTTGGACGCTGCTTGTAAAATGTATGACGTCACGCGAAGTTGCACTGTATGAATTGGTTGTTTTATTAGTATATAATATAAATTAGAACGAGCGGTCATAATTGTGGCAAATCGGTGGGTCCCTTGGGTATGGACCGAAGGGTTGAGGTTCAAAACAAGAGTTTAGAGAAATGAACATTTTAATTCTTTTTTTTTAGATACGTTTTTAAATTTTCATGGCCAGAAGATTTGTCTTATTTGTTTTTGGGCTGTTATGCCGAGTAGCTCTACCTTCTCCTTTTTCTTCTTTTTTCATCAAAAATAAATTTTGTATACAGATTTTTACAGGTTTTTTTACTATCAGCCAAAATTAGTTTTGTTATATACGATTTTTTTGTATAACAAGGAATTATTTAAGTGGTTTCTCATTTGTAGATAGCACAAGCATAATCCAACAAAATTGTAGACTGTTGATTTCGCTTAAATAAAATATAAATAAAATAGATAAATAAATAAATGACTCTACTTGTGGAGGTAATGAATATAAATATTAATTAGCAAAAGAATTTTTTAAAATTAAATGAAAAAAACACACTTTGTAAAACACCACTTTATTTGAATTAATAATTATTTGACAGCCAACCAGGTGTCGCTTAGCTCAAGCTTTCATCAGGGCTATTATATAAGTGTGTTTTTTCATTTAATATATAATGTCACACCACAAAGTAGTTGCTTCCTTCGATAAATTTTTTTAAGAACTTGAATGTAAAAAAATAAAATAAATAATACCTATAGCCTGAATTTAATGATACTGGGGTTCTTTAAAATAGTTCTTTCTTTTTATAAATAACCAAATCCGAACACTTGTGATATAAAAGTTTTCGATTTCCTGGTATACTCAGCGAGTTGAACATTTTGGGGGTAATATTTATTTATTTATTTATTTATTTACATATATACGGCACAACACGTGCCATTAACATAATTGACATATTTATTAATAGTACAACAACATGAAGAATTTAAGTGAAATTTAAGAAAAAAGGTAAAAAGTTAGGTAATAAGCAGTGAATAAAATGTAAAATGTATAAAAGTAAATTATAAAGGGTAAAGTATAAAATATAAAGTATAAAGTACAAACCATAAATTATTAGGTAAAAAGTAAAAATAAAAAATTAAAATGAGAAATAAAACAATAAAAGGTAAAATTTAGAAATATAATATATCTCTAAAAGTTACCTAAAAAGATTTAAATATAAAAAATAAAAAGTTTAAAAAATCCTGGATTATGTTATCCGATATGATAAACACAGTGACAGTGACAGTGCCTATGATTTCTAGTACATTAGTAGTTTTAGTGTGAAGTACTGGTAGGCATATAATTATAATATTTACATGATGATTTGCATGATGTATTATAATATTTACGTGCTACTACCAAACAAATTTAGTTTAATGCATCTTTTGTATGAGGCCAGATTGCCGGCGGCGTGATCGATATTAGCATATTCATTGCCTAAAATATGTAAGCGATTTATGATTGAGTTTTGTTCTGCGTTCGTCAAAGTGTTGTCACAATGAAAAGGTGTTTTGAGTCAAGTCGGTCTAGAAAGTACATGATAATTTATTAGCGAAACCAATTCAGGGGAGTCAAACCAGTTATTATTATTATTATTATTTTAAATAAAAAATAAGATCATTGAGTATTCTTCTATCTTTTAACGATAAGAGTCGCATTTTTTGAGAAAGAGAATCATAGTTTATGTCAACCGCGGGAATTCCTAATTTAAAATTAATTGATCTGAGAAATTTGCGTTGGATTCTTTCAATGGAGTTTGCGTGGCTTTTGTAGAAAGGGTTCCAAATGGGGGAATTATATTCTAAATGACTCCTAACCAGAGTTGTATATAGTAGTTTAAATGTTTGGAAATTTTTGAAATCTTTACAAATTCTTAGAATGAAGCCCAGCATTTGCATTGCCTTACTAGTAATGATATCAATGTGGTTGGTAAATAGTAGTTTAGTGTCGAAGGTTTTCCGAGGTCCTTTATTACTGGTACTGACAATAAGTTGTGATTGTTAAGTGAATAGCTATATTTTATAGGGTTTTTTATTCTAAAGAAACTCATGATTTGACATTTTTTAGTGTTAAGTGTAAGTTTGTTAATTGTACACCACTCTGCGAATTTAATAAAATTAGTTTGTAGGGACAGACAGTCATACGTATTTTTAATGATTTTATACATTTTCATATCATCAACAAATAATAATATGTTAACATTAGAAAATATGGAATTGACATAATTTATAAATAGTATAAATAATATTGGACCAAGGTGCGAACCCTGAGGCATGCCGCTAATGGCTTCAAATTCATAAGACAAGAGTTATTTAATCCAGACAGTTAGTACAAGTTTTGACAAGTAATTTTTAATCCAACATAATAATATACCACTTATTCCTAGTTTAGACAATTTATTTATAAGAATTTTAATGCAAACCTTATCAAAAGCTTTGCTAAAATCCGTGTAAATCGAGTCAACTCGTTCTCTATTAGCAAGGGCACCTGAGATAAAATTTTCGTACAGTGTAAGGTTAGTCAAGGTAGATCGGCCAGAGACTAAACCGTGTTGAAATGATGAAATATTAAATTTTATACAAGAACTTATTTTTTGAAGAATTAACTTTTCAAAAATTTTCGGTATCGACGATTGTATGCATATTGGTCAGTAATTTTCAACCAAAGACTTGTCTCCGGTTTTAAATATTGGCGTAAGAAAGCTTTTTTTCCATATTTGCGGGAACATACCCGTTGAAAGTGATTGATTAAAGAGTAGGTACAGTGGGTAAGAGACACTACCCCCACAGTTTTTAAGAAATATGGGGGGAATTTTATCTGGCCCTGAACAAGATTTAGGTTCCAGTAGTTTAATACATGCTGTGATTTCTTTTATCTCAATATGTAACTGACTTAGTTGTAAATCTATATCTGACTCAAAGTTTGGAATGTGCTCATCAGGGATATCAGTTTCATACACATCTTTAAAAAAGTCTGCAAATAAATTTACAGTTTCTTTGATTTTACATGAAGTTTTCAGTTTGTAGTGCATAGTTTCAGGTATGCCAATGTTATTGTTATTTTGTGTTTTACAATAGTTGAAGAAATGTTTTACATTGTTAACAATAGAAAATTTAACATTCTTGATATACTTATCATAACAAATGTTTGATATAAGAGAACTGCCGCTCGTTTCGTTTTCGTTGGAGGAATTATGTATTTTAATAACAATTGGCAATTAAAATAGAATAGTTTCGTTTAAAAAACGTCTAATGGTTTAAAACATGGTTCACCGATTCCCATTACAAGTTTGATTACCTACTTATTTTGAATGATATCTAATACTCAAAAGGCCATCACAACCAGTTGAAGGCTGAGCCTGGGCAACAAGTATATATGAATTATTATTTTTAATTGATAAACTAACGTTTAAACAAGATTTTTATGCATAGCACAAAGGGTAGATAACAAATATTATAATCAATAATTATCAGCCTGAAACACTCATCTACATTGAAAAAATCTTCCGAGAAAAGATACTGGCCGCCAACGGGAATTGAACCCGTGACCCTCTGATTGCCGGTCAGGAGCTCTGACCACTGAGCTATGGCGGCTTATCTAATACCCTCCAAATAATTCAATTCAAAAACACTCATTTTAGTTATTAAAGTGTAGAATGAACTCGGATTTGTCATTTACAAAATTATAACTGATATGTCAAGAATTCAAAATATCCCGTGATTTTTTACGGATCTGCGCTGCTATTATATAATCTATACTATATATAATATATACAATATAATCGAGGCAATCTTGATTTTTTGTATTTATTGGGCATTAAGTATGTAACAATTTCTAGATATTTTTGTTTTTAAAAGTTTTACTTTTCATGTACATTTTTTCTTACATTTTTAATTTTTCTGCTACCGGTTTTGACACATCCACGTCATTCATTAGCTAGTTTTAAGTTTGATTAAACGGATGTGTCGAAATCGGTAGCAAAAGAAAATTAGTAACAAGTGTACATTAAAAGTAAAACTCTTCAAAACAAAAAAGAGGCAATCTTGGCATCGATCTGCCTCTAGAACGAGGTGCGTGACACAAAACGAACGAGCTCACCATCACATTAAGTACTCGTATGCTTGTACTGTACCTCGGAAGATGCTCGCACCGCTTTTGCCTTCAGATAATCTGTTTTTGTTTGCAACTCTCGCTCGAACAAAATAATTGGAACGAATCGTCACCCTCGAGCCGATACTTAAAGCGGAACCTCTCAACGGGAAAAACAATTACCGAAAAACGACTCCTCTCGTTATTTCCGTTATTTTCCGGACGGAACAGAACGGAGCGGAAGGGTGAAACGGCACTATTTATTATTTTAATGAAAATGCTCATGGATGTCTTGCCAATTTGGGTCATGGCGTAATTAACGGTATTTCGGTGATATTATTTTTCTGGTATTAATAAATAAACGAGGGTTCGGCGAAGTATTAGGAGTATAAATATGGCTCAACTGACAGCGTAATTGGCGAAATTCAGATCTAATGAGAAAAATATGAAAGTGACAATTTATATTCATTTTTGTTTTTTTTGAAAGGTGCAGTAGTGTTGTTTTTGTGATAGGACATACATATTTTGTTACTTTAGGTAAAAATCAATATACTTTTAATATTTTTAATCTTAAAATGAAAACTCACATGAATACCTTAATACAGGTTCCCTTGGTGAGGTGCTCGCTAAATACTATAATTTATTTTTTAAATCATTTACAGGATCGCGTATCATCATTCTGTATTTCTTTATTTTTTCTTAAAATATCTTATCATGGGACATGGAAGGGGGAAGGGGATGCAGGGCATTGGAAAGTATACGCAGGAGAGGGGTGAGGAAGAGTCAGGGACAGATGGAGGGATTGCAGAGGAGACAGACAATTGACCCTCCACACAGCATCCCCAAATATGACACAGGCTCCGAGGGGGTATTCCTTAGGGCCTCCTGTGTGGAGCTAAGGAAAAAAAGGTAAATTTGGAAAATCCATTTTCTAACACGGACGCCATGAGAAGCGTGTGTATTTCATATGGTTTAGTAGCAAGGAGGGAAGGAGGAAGGCGGAGGAGAATCTGAGAGAGAGAAAGGGAATCATTGAGGGGAATAGTTCCAGGAAGAGGGAAGGGGGAAAGTGGAAGGGGAACGCAGGAATGAAAGGGGCCGTTGGATGGGATCGGGGGCGGAAACGGAGACGTATGGGAAAGGACATGCAGGGGAGGGTTTCCAGAAGGGTGAAGGACTAGGGAGGGGTAGGGGGTGGGACTGAAAAGGAGGCTTAGTAGCGGTAGGGGTTAGCAGGGGGTAAATTTGGAAAATCCATGCTTCTCACATGGACAGCAGTGTGTGGCATGCTCACGCGTCAGAAAACGTTTTGCTTTTTTCGCTCTTCAATAAAAAGCTTCGTACCGTGCTAGTTAATAATAAAAAAGAATACAAATAGAAACGAGGTATACTTTTAACCTTTCATCTATCTTTCATAACCCAAAATTTCGTCTATCGAAATGAAATAATCAAACAGTTTGCAAATGAACAGGCATCCTTATTCAACATACTGTTTCATAAAATAAGAGGTGTAGGTATCACAGAGGGACGGAATAACGAAACAACGGAACACACTCCGGGTTTTGGAAAAAGACCGCTTGTTTTGTCCGGATGTTTAATTCGTCAACGTCTCCCTGGTTTTAACGCAAGTACAATGACCTGGAATCACACGTTATTTTATGCCCGATTGTTTGACAGATGTGTTTCATTGTTCTTCATCCGAATTCAAATGGACGACATCGCATTATACACACGTATGGTGTACTGAATTATTATTTATTAACCTTTTGGAAATCAACTGTTAATTTTATCGTTGTTACATTATATCAAAAATACTACCAATTAATAGATTGCCCCTTTTATTCAGAAATCGACATAATGACAAATAAAACCATATATATATATATATATCTTTTTTTTTATTAGAAAAAAAAGTAAATATTTACAATAAATAATAATATATTACATTTCATATCAGACTTTTTTTGGTTACCCAATTAGTAGAGAAATATTCTCAGGTCTAACTGGGGAGCTAGTCTATGTAATTATATATAGATAATAAATAATATGCATAGTTACAAAAATGGAAAAATAATATTTTCAAAAATACTGTGAAATATTACAAAAAATATTGTACAATAAGAAAATAACATATAATTAAAGAAACAGAATATCAACAAAAATCAACAAAAAATCAACAAAAATAATAGCAACATATCTGAATATATCTGAAAATTATCGATAAAAGCGAGTCAATCTTCTCTGTACAAATACAACGAAAGTTTTTTTTTAAATTTAGAATAGTTTTTCTCACTTTTTATTGAATCCGGTAAATCGTTAAATAACTTTGGGCCTAAATATTCATAATGGTGTTGTGCAGCTGTCGTGTTGCATCTAGGTACATATATGTTCCCAGAGGTTCTAGGTCTTATACTTCGCGTTGAGGACATTTCAGATTCTTTTAAAACTTTTAAAATAGCATTTCTTTGAAATAGTTTTGAAACCGGTAGGACCTTAAATTTTTCAAAAAGTTCTTTGGTTGGAAAAATTCTTGGTTTCTTAAACTTTGATGATCATTTTTTGTGTTGTTACTATCGGATACAGATTATTCTTGTAGATTATAAAATAAAAAAACGCGATGTAGGTAAAGAATAAAAATTAAATTAATAACACAATTATATCGACAACAACAGAATAGTCAGGACGACCGCCAGTAAATTATAATATTTAATTAAATGAAGACAATATTAGCGAATCTCAATCGAAAATCTGGAGACAGAAAAATCAGATAAATATATTTATTTATTTATTTATTTACGGACAAATAGTCCATTAACAATATAACAATAAAACGAATAAAAAAAAGAGAGATAACAATGAAAGGAAAGTATACATATATGAAGAGCATTGACAAAATACATATAATATAAAAGCTTGAAGATGGATTAAAAAAAACTTTAAAAAATCACATTGCGTATCGACTGCCGAAAGTCATTTCTTACACCAAAAAATTCGATGCTTTGATTTGCGTTGACAAGTCTCGACATTCTGCATAAAGGAGAATGATATCCATAATTAGTAGAATGTTGATTGAGGAACAGTAATTCATTATTTCGGAGTCTACGGGAAGGGATGTTGAACTGGATGAGTTGTAACAAAGCAGGTGTGTCAGTAATACTGTTGATAATTTTAAAAATGCATATTAGATCAGAGTCCTTTCTATGATTTTCTAAGGAAGAAATGTTTAAAGTTTGTTCAATTTCATAATGCGAGTACTCGCCTCTTTCAAGTCCTTACCTCCAAGCAATTCTTCGTAGGAAGCGATGTTGTACAGATTCGATGTGACAAATGTGGACAGCATAGAAAGGAGACCAAATGACACTAGCATATCAAAGGTTGGGGCAAACCAGTGAACAGTAAAGAGTGTTAAGTGTACTTATATATTTAAAGTCAGAGGTAATTTATAATATTGACACCTCTGGGACTCGAACCCAGGACCTTCTGGTTACATGGCAACAGTTCTACTTGAGTTTCGCTAATATTATCTTCATTTAATTAAATATTACAATTTGAGGTTTTACTCATAAATTTATGAATTACTCGTGAATTTATGGTTTTATTCATAAAGTTAAAAATAAAATAATAATTTTTTGTGCATTATCTATCAATTTCAAACCTAAAATTGAATTAAAAAATACTTAATGGATTTCACCATTAACTACCTACAACTTACAGAGTGTTGACGCATTTCTATGACTGCATCAAAATAATAAAAAAATATACATGAAAAAAAACAGTGAACTAAATTAAAAGTGTCTAATTATCCTAAACTGGATATCGCGCGCCAAACCAGCGTATTTTCATCACTAGAAGTGGATTTTTTAGTGCACAAAACTCAACATAACACCTCCACAACTGTCACTTGCAAACTAAACTAAATCATCAATTAAATCAAAACTAAAGTTCATAAACAATCAATAATTGCTAACCGGTCAAAACAAGTGAACCAATTTAATTACATAATATATTAAAAAAGACTAGCTACATTAAATTATAAACAACAATATGAAGCCGTGCACACGAAATGCAGCCCGCAGCGGGTCTCCAGCTGCAACTCCTGCGGCGTCGTCGCAGATGGTACCAGCTGGTTCTCTGGCCGAGATTATGGAGAAGTTGAATAAAATCGATGTTGAGCTCACTCGCATTAAGCCAATGTGGGGTGAGATATCCGACATAAAGAAGAGCCTCGAATTCGCACTAGCAGCCATGTCCGATACGGAAAAGAGGGTGGAGGTGGTTGAGAAGAGACTGGAGACCGTCGACCAGATAGTTTTGGAGGTGGCGTCAATTAAGAAGAGCATGGACATCTTCAGGTACGAACTGGATGAGCGGGATCAGCTCTCCCGTATGAAAAATCTGGAGATTAAGAACGTTCCATTAACGAAAGGGGAAAATTTACTCTGTATAGCCCAGAAAATAGGCGAGCAGATTGGTTTCGTGCTACAGCCAGAAGATGTAGACATCGTGACGCGAGTGGCTACCAAGACGACCCAGGTTAAGCCAATTATCATCCGGTTTGCTTGTAGACGGAGGAAAGAGGAATTTCTCGCTTTATCCAAAAAGGCCAGGAAGATAAGCAGCACCGACCTGAAATATTCTGGACCAGAAACTACAATTTATGTCAACAACCACCTAACAATTAATAATAAGATTCTGCTTTCAAAGGTTAAAAGCAAAGCACGGGAAGCAGGTTTTAAATTTGTTTGGGTAAAGGACTGCAAGATCTTGGTGAGAAAAAATGAAAATTCACCAGCTTTTTTAGTCACGAGGGAAGACGACCTCCAGAAAATAACATAAGAAAATACCTACTGCTCATCCGATTATTATTGCATACTCCTTCCTCTTCCTCCACACGCCCGCCTATCCCGCATCTCACATTGCCATCGCATAACTATTATATTTATTTATTACATTCGCACTACATTACCTTATTATATTTTCCTGTTCTCAACTCCTGTCAACTGCAAGATATTCTAACTTTCTGTACTCAATTTTTTTATTTTTAACATACTTGGCCATATTTCAAGTGTCTATACATATTACACCTCATATTATGTTCACACATTCTCTGCATATTTTTGTTATTGACACTAAACTGAAAAAGAGTCCCTGCCTCTAAGTATTTTTTATCAGAACGTACGTGGACTGAGAACAAAAAATGACACGTTTCTTCGCAGTGTTACGAGCGGTGATTATGACGTGATTGGTATAACAGAGACTTGGCTTACTGATTCTATTTTAGATGGGGAGCTTTTTGACTCAAGATACAATGTTTTCCGACGCGACAGAAGTATCGAAGGTGTAACAATGGGTGGTGGGGTGCTCTTGGCTGTCAAAAAGGAACTCAATGCTATTTGTAATTACTCGTGGTGTTCTACGGATGAAGACATTTGGGTGACTCTTCGCATCCCACGTGCCAATGTATTTACTAGCGTTCATCTTTGTTGTATCTACCTGTCCAAAAGCTTCAATTTCAATGCTCGAATCTCCGCCTTTTCGAATGATCTAGGTTTTAAGCTTTTGAATCAACCTAACGACAAGTTTCTTATTATGGGAGATTTTAACCTTTCTGATATTACCTGGTCTCTTCCTGTGGATGAGGTAAACATGATTCCTTGCAACTATACTTCTACAATAAGTTCAACATTTATCGATAATATTAATTACTGTAACCTCCACCAATATAATGGTGTTCAAAATACGTTAGGAAGAATTCTTGATCTCGTTCTCTGTAATTTCTCGGTACGCGTTGCTCCCGCGAACGACCCGTTTGTTCCTGAGGATACTCACCATAAATCTATCATTATCACTGCTGAGTTTGTTGAACCCCCGGTCATAAAGGAAAACTCAATTAAAAGGCCTTCATTCCACAAAGCTAACTACGATGACATAAGAGACAGCCTGGCGCAAGTAGATTGGAACACACTTAACTTAACCGATTCCGTCAATCCTGCACTATCACATTTTTATAATATTATTAATAATTTGATCTCTGATAAGGTTCCATTGAGGCGTTCTGGTAAACATTCCTATCCCCCGTGGTATAGCTCATCATTAATAAAACTTATTCGCGAAAAGCAGAAATTTCACAGATTATATACTACTTATAAGAACCCTTCCGATTACATTACTTTTTCTAGGCTACGCACCAGAGAGAAAAAAATGGCTAAGAAGTGTCATGAAGACTTTATTAATAATGCTGAAGAGAATATCGCCAAAGATCCCAAGGCATTCTGGTCATATGTTAAATCAAAAAAACTATCAGCATCTATTCCTAGCGTATTAAATCTTAAGAATTTAACAGCCGAGGGTGTCCAGGCAGTCTGTGATTTATTTGCTGAATATTTTCATTCCGTCTATGAACCGGCTGACCCTCTGGGGACTTCCTGCCACGACTCCGTTGTTAATCAGGTTTGTGAGATAGGATCAGTTTTTATCGATGCTGATCTTGTATCTAAATATTTAAAACGGCTCGATTCCAGCAAGGGTGCTGGGCCAGATGGTATCCCACCACTGTTCATTACGGAGTGTGCAAATCATTTGTCAATTCCGCTATCAATACTGTATAATATATCGCTTAAGACTGGTACATTTCCAGATATATGGAAAAGAGCCTACATCACACCAATTCATAAATCGGGAACTAAGTGCGAAGCAGATAATTATAGACCCATTTCCAAGCTCTGCATTTTTTCAAAGGTGTTCGAAAACATAGTCTATGACCAGTTATTCCCTGTGGTAAAGAATTCGATCAACGAATTTCAGCATGGATTCTTTGCAGGTCGCTCTGTTGCTACAAATCTTATAACATTTTTAAATTTCTTGTCTGCCTCTATGGATAAACGTGTGCAAGTTGATACAATTTATACTGATTATAGCAAAGCCTTTGACAAGATCAACCACAGGATCCTGCTTAGAAAACTTGCTAATCATGGTATTCATGGAGATCTCCTTCGTTGGTTATCTTCATACATAACAAACAGGTCCCAGGCTGTGACAGTAGGTGGATTTTCTTCCATCTGGAAAATCATTACTTCTGGTGTGCCTCAGGGGTCCATTTTGGGTCCTTTGCTTTTCTCTATCTATATAAATGATATTACTACATGTTTTCACAATGCTCAAATTTTACTATTTGCCGACGATATGAAAATATACCTTCCTATAAGCTCCCATGACTGTTCTGTGCGTTTACAAGAAGATCTTGACCGACTGACGGATTACTGTCTCAGAAATAAGCTTTTTATCAATATTTCCAAATGTTGCAAAGTCACATTCACACGTAACCATAAAAAAATACTGCATGAATACACCATTTCTGGATCTCTGTTAACAAATAAAGATTATATACGTGACCTCGGGGTTATTTTGGACTCTAAACTTACTTTTGATAAACACATTGATAATATTGTCACCAAAGCAACAAAGAGTCTAGGCTTTGTACTGAGAACATGCAAATTTTTCAAAAATACTAAGACTTATCTGATTCTGTACAATTCACATGTTCGTCCTCACCTGGAATACTGTTCACAGGTTTGGAACCCGCGCTATATTGTTTATGTTAACAGGTTAGAAAGAGTTCAGGAGCGATTTCTCAAATTTCTCAATTTTAAATCATTCAACATATACAATTCTTACGACGAAATCGAGAAACATTTTCGAATCTCGAAACTGCTCAATAGGAGGCTTGTCGCTGATCAGATGCTCCTGTACAAAATTATTAACTCAAAAGTTGACTGCCCGGAGCTGCTAAATAAAATAAATTTCCACACGCCGACTAGATACAGCAGACAAAATACCCTTTTCTACATTGATAGATGCAACACTAATTCCAACCAAAATGAATTTATACAAAGGGCATGTAAATACTATAATAATAAACTTGATATAGACACACTTGCTGACATATTCACTGCTAGTTACTGTCGTTACAGAATTTCTTTATTACATTCTATGTAGGTGCGAATAACACATATTCATGACTAAATTCATTGTACCTAATATTATTATATTACTTGCGTGGCAACTTTCCCTTATCCCTCTCCTCCCCTTACCCGTCCCAACCCAAATACCTATTTCGCAGTCTATTTAAGTATTGTTTTAATTATTTTATTATTGTTTATAACATGTTTATCACTTGTTGACTTAACATCTGTATTATTATTTTTTTTTAAATTGCTGCTTAGTTCTGTTTTTATTTTTTCTGTTTTTCTTAAATTTTCTAGTTTACATTCAGTTACTTTTATGTTTCTAAATACCTATCTGTGAACATTAATAATTGGTCTGTTTTTTTGCCATCCTCTTATGTATATTTTATTACTATGACTGTTTATGTTCCTTAAATAAATAAATAAATAAATAAATTTCAAATGACTTTTTTACAGTGTCTCTTATTAGTACTTGTGTATACGCTGGTATACAGACGAGCCGTTTTTTTCTTGATGCATTTGAATGAAAAAATGTTTTATACTTTCGTTATTCGGCGGTATATCCTCTCAAAACACCCCTTCAGCGACAATTAATTAAATTTTGTGTAAGTAGGTATACCGTATTTTCCCTAAACCGACTTGAATATAAGTATGCACGGACCTAACTATCAGGGGATCAACTGTCAAGGAACCATTAGTAACTTGTCAGAACACACTCTTTTATAAGCTAATTATATTTATTCACTTCCCGTTATTATTAATAGTCTATTTGAGCAAGATTTTTTCTACAGATTGTTTCACATCAATTCACTTTGAATAGGACAGAAGAGCTTGTGCAGCGTGTAAATCAAATTGAATATTTATGTAGCATCTCCGGACATTGATTATTATTATTATTAATGAATTTATTTTATATATATAAGACAATTTGTCTATTTGTTGTAATTTTTTATTAATAATGTGACATACAAATATCATGAGTTGCTTTGCTGACAAAGAAACTACAATTAAAGTTATTTGTCCGTCTTCAAAATATTATATCACTTTGTAATTATAAACTTATTTTTCAATCTTCTTATTACTTCAATCTGTGCTACCCAGCTAGACAACCAAACAAAAAACATCTATCATATTCTGTCTCCATGACAACACCTATTTAAAATTCGAACATAAAGGAATCCTATGCATTTCTAGGTAGGTACCTATTCCTTTACATCTCCCCCCTAGGGTTAGAAAATTTCTCTGGAGATTTTCGTCTCTTTCAATTCCTTTTTCTTCTTTCTAATCTTCATTTTCTTCTAGTATGGGGGCAGGAATAAGTTTTGTAATATGGAAAAAATTTGACTCCATCTTTCTTTGTCCTGTATTAATCTTGTATATTGATTGGGATAGTTTATCTTCGATTTTAAATGGACCAATCCTTAACTCATCTAATTAGTTTGTGACCATTTTCAACATATACCATATCGCCTATTTTAAAATTATGAATTGTTCTTTTTTTATCAATTAACATTTTATTATATTTATGTGACTTAATTGTTCTTTCTAATGCAAATTTTCTATCTCTAATCCAGTCATCTGCTTCTTTTTTTAATTTAAGTTCATTTGGTATGAATGAAACATCAGTACCATCCAATAGGTATCTCGGTGCAAAGCCTGTTATTGAGTGTTCCGTGTTATTATATCTATCAACACAATTATGAGCAATAGTTGTCCATAAATCTAGAAAATTTCTTTGGAGATTTTCGTCTCTTTCAATTCCTTTTTCTTCTTTCTAATCTTCATTTTCTTCTAGTATGGGGGCAGGAATAAGTTTTGTAATATGGAAAAAATTTGACTCCATCTTTCTATGTCCTGTATTAATCTTGTATATTGATTGGGATAGTTTATCTTCGATTTTAAATGGACCAATCCTTAACTCATCTAATTTTCTTCTATTTAGTTTGTGACCATTTTCAACATATACCATATCGCCTATTTTAAAATTATGAATTGTTCTTTTTTTATCAATTAAAATTTTATTATATGCTACAGGTTTTTCTTTTCCGTCTTGTTGAGTTTGTTTCAGCACTGCTCCAATACCTTCCAATGATGCATCCGTATATATGTTTATTGATAAGTCTTTATCAAAAATTTCTAAGATTGGTTGTGAATACAATAGTTGTTTAATCTTTTCAAAAGCTTCTTGGCAGTCTATTGACCATATGAATTTTTGGTGCTTCCTTAGTAAATTATGTAATGGTTCTAAAATTATTGAACTGTTAGGTATGTACTCGTGGTAGAAATTGATTTTTCCTAGAAGTTGTCTAATATTTTTCTGATTCTTTGGTGTTGGGAAATCTCTTATTGAAATTAAGTTATCTCTCACTGGTTTTACTGTATTATCTTGTATTATATGTCCAAGGTATTTTACCCAATTTTAAATAGGTGTTGTTTTTAATAATTAAAGAAATATTTTTCTCCATGACAACACCTATTTAAAATTTACAAATAACTTTAATTGTAGTTTCTTTGTCAGCAAAGCAACTCATGATATTTGTATGTCACATTATTAATAAAAAATTACAACAAATAGACAAATTGTCTTATAAAACTACAATTTTAGTGAAGAGAAACAATAACCTTGGAAATGGAAAAATTAAGATTCTCATTTACAGTGTCAGCAGCATCGGATGGAAAAAGCAATGTGATCTGCGTAACCTCAATCGAGACACCCGATGGACATATATTTGATATTCCCGATGATTTAAAACATGCAAGAAAACATACCGCCATAACAACTACGGATGTTTATAACAAAATTAAGAATTCTCTAAAGAAAAGATATTAAACACGGAAAATATGGTTTCCCTTAACCCAAGATTTGAGGAAAATTTACTTAGATGAAGGTGAGAATATACAATTTGGTGACCAATACCTGGAAGAAATTATATATGATACGAAACTTTCTGACAATAATATTAGTACTGAAAATAAAAATCTAGGAAAAATAGCAGAAAGATTTTTACTCGAGAAGTTTTCAGGAAAAACATCAAATGTACACCAATGGATCAATGATTTTGAAAATGAATGTAAACGTTTCGAGATATTAAAGGAGGCAGAAAAAATTGAGACTTTCAAATATTTACTTGAAAAACAGTGCCTAGATTGGTACACTAGTATGTTAATAAAATATACAGTAAACGCAGAATGGGCAATATGGAAAACAAATTTTTTGTGAAACATACGGAAATAAAGGTTGGTCACAAGTTAAATTTGCATTTGCCTTTAAATTTCAAGGAGGTTCATTACAAGAATATGCCACAAAGAAAGAAAGATTGTTATTAGAGATAAATAAAAATATTGACACACAGACATTGATTCATCTTATTGTTATGGGTCTACCAGATTATATAATGTACAAAATGAATAAGGAATCTATAACATCGACTGCAAATCTATTCAATGAAATTGGTAAACATGAACAAACAGTCAATAAAAATAATTATGATAAATTCAAGAGAAATACATTTGTTAATAAAGTAAGAGTTGATAAAATTAAGCCCTGCAAAACTTGTGAAAAATTAAATAAAGGTAGCCGTTTCCACTCTGAAGAGAAATGCTGGTTTAAACAAACTGATGATTATGAGAACAAGAGAAAATATAATAAGAATGTAAACAACACTGTATTAGATGTTGAACTGAATGATAATGAGTCAAAAAACGAATAATTACACCATTAATTAAAGTAAAACTATCATTAGAAGGAAAATTAGACATATTTGGTATATATGATTTTGGCTCTAATGTTTCCTTAATAAATTCTAAATTATTAAGAATAAAGGAAGAAGGAAAAAAATATACATAACAATACAAACTTACTAACGATTAATGGTGTAAAAAAGACAAAAGGCTTAACAACAATAAAAATTAAAATATTTAATATAGAGAAGAAAATTGATGTTTATATTGTAGATGGAAAAGAATTCAAATACAATTTTCTAATTGGACTTGATACTATAAAAGAGTTTAATTTGATTCAGAATGAAAAATTGGAAATTGTTCAGAAATCTGAAGAAAGCTTAAAAAAAGAGGAAATACATTGTAAAAACAATCCTAATGAAAATGAAGATATAAAGAACTTGAACTTTATAAACTTTAAGGAACATACAAATATCATGAGTTGCTTTGCTGGCAAAGAAACTACAATTAAAGTTATTTGTCCGTCTTCAAAATATTATATCACTTTGTAATTATAAACTTATTTTTCAATCTTCTTATTACTTCAATCTGTGCTACCCAGCTAGACAACCAAACAAAAAACATCTATCATTTTCTGTCTCCATGACAACACCTATTTAAAATTCGAAAAAAAATTTAATAATTAATTACATTCGAACGAAAGTGGATTGTCGTAAAATGGTGTAGAAGTTTATAAAATATGTCACTAGTAAGCAATCCCGTGATAAATGAAGGGATATATATATTGTAGGATTATGAATCTGAAAAAAACATATATATTTGCCTCAAGTTTATTGCTTGCCATAGGTCACCCCAAGTGGGACGCGACACGTCACGTTTGGTGACTAGGCAGGGTTTTCCTTGCATCGCACAGCACCGCATTGGAAGGAATGGATTCATACTTCCTACACTCCTGGACACACCGACTCCAAGATTCCTATCCACCCTCATTCCTTTTATCTTTTTAGAACTTCCTTTCACTCCTTTCCTTAAAAAATCCTACACACAGCGTCCCCAAAGATGATACAGGCCCCGAGGAAAACTGTTTTCCTCAGGGCCTCCTGTGTGGAGCTAATGTAAAAAATATGTTTCAGATAATTTTTAACTGCAAAACAGAAAAAAAAATTATAACATGGGAATTCAAACTCTGGCAGTGTCGGTCGAAGCCATAATATTAGATTCTAAATGTGAGGGAATTATATAAATAATTTTGCTTATTCGATAATTCCTCATAGATAAAAATACCGCGTACGATCTTACAAGTATCTAAATTTAGATTTAAAATTGCAATAGCATCTAGCCTCCAAATATAAACGATTATTTTTGGCGACCCCTGCTGCTACAGTTTTATCCAGGGCTTGCACAAGTAATACGAGGCGTTGTACAGCCCGGAACACATAAGTGTCATCTGATAACGCCGTCTTAGAGACATCCATCATCCTGTCATGTAGAGTCGGCAACCCTTAAACTTTCCGTAGCGGGGCGCCGATTTTTAACCTACCAATTGCTATAACAAACATTTTATTAAAAACATTAAAAAAAAATATTCTCCCTGAATTTTTTTTTGCTTTACGGAAATTTCACAAATAGATTTTTATTAATTATTTTTTTATTGTTTTTGAAGTCAAAACTTCTTTAGCACCGTTGTGATTGTAACTCGATAAAACGGAAGCGAGGGACACAAAAAAGAGATAAACACATGCATCTATAAGATTTAGCCTGCGAGAGAATGAGACGGCAATAAAATATTTACATAAAATAATACAATAAATCCGCGGTCCCATGCAAGTCTCCTTTGGTCTAGCGGTATAAAACGCCTGATGAACCTTAGCGTCCAGACAATCTTAGGCGGATCAAGGGTCCAATTCTACGAAAATACAAAATAAAACATTTTTATTTTTGTAAAATCATCCAATCTTCAAACCACCAAAGCAAGCGACATCTAGCGACTCCGAAGAAGAAAACAAAAATACTAATAAGATGACCAAATGTATGGGACAAGGTTAACAGGAATTCGACAACAAAAGTATTGAAAAAAATCATCCTTCACGATGATAAAAAAAGTGCTTCGTAGTCTCCACACTCTTGCCTACTTTAGTTTTCTGAAGATTTACTTGTACCGCGTGTGAATCGCACACTCTGATTTTTTTGTTTTCAAACACTACTATATAACTATATTTGCTACTATATTAACTTAAAAAACTTAGGAAACTTGAGTGACAATCGGCTGGCGTGAGAAGTGCCCAGTCTGGACTCTCGCTGCTCGTGAACTTTCGTCCTGCAGCAACTTTACAATTGGCGAGCTTGGGTACCGCTGCTCTGGGAACCATTTATTGGATTACCAACACCACCGCTGTAGGTCACTACTATTGTAAATCTAGCAGAGATGCCTGGGTTTTATGTGTGGGTGAGTTTTGACTAGGTCTTGGCGGCGGAAACGTCTGACCATCTACTGCGTGACTGATCAAATCGGGAAAGACTGGTTGAGGGAGACCTTTTGATCTCTCCAGCCGGACTCTCTCGAACAATCGGCTTGCATCGCAGTGACACCCTCCCCAGATTCCTACCCGCCCTTGTGCCGCTATGTCCATATGACGCATTGGTTAGCGATGTGTGAATGCGGTGCGGAGCAGCTGATCAACGAATGCCCGCACCATTCATTCCCCCGGCGCCGGCGGGATTGATGAGGCTCTAGACTTGCTCCCAGACCTAGATGTCCCCCTGTCCCCCCCTACCATAAGAAAGAAGGAAAAGAATGTGACATATTCCTGGGGATTCCTCAATATCTTTTCCATTAACACAAAAAAAATAGCGATTCTCAAATACAAAATGTTCATTTCAAATGGTGAACTGATGCTTCTCTCCAAAGGGTTAAAATTGTAGGCGGTTCTTCTAAATCGTTGTTCCAAACTTTAGAGTCAGAAAATAATACTCTGGATGGGTGGTTAATTACCGGAGCGAGTGTTGTAACCCTCAAAAACTTTTCATTTCAATTCTGTTTCACGACTTATGTTCAGGGCTGTACCCTCGGAGCGCACTAAAAATTTACTTCCGACTTTGGTAAAAGGTAGGACTTATAACTACCGCCTGTGACGAATTGCCAAGTTAATGAGGCGTGCTTTTGGCTTATGACCGTTTGACTTGAAGTCATTTTGTCGAGTCAGGGTGATAGTTTCGAAGCCCAACTCCTCGGTGCCGGTTTTGAAACGCAAAATGCGAATTCAGCTCTTCGTCTGGTTGTAATGTTCGAGAAAATTTTGTATAAGTGTTAGTATTTATATTTCCACTTTAATTTATAGCAGTCAACATTAAAGACTGCTTAAATTTACAATTTTTAATCTAAATAAAAAAAATTATAACAACAAAGTAAAAATCTTTTTAAGTGAAGAAGAACTGTCTGTGTTCACAGAAACACACATAGAGAGAAGGCTTATTTGAGAGGAAAAAGTCAATAGACGCATAGATAAATGCATTTATCCAAGACACTATCTAGATAGCATTTAGTTCTAGTTGAATCTTGCAATCATACATAAAGATAGAAGCCAATAATCACATGCCGTTGGTAGTTCTTAGTCGAAGAATGATGCAGTCAAATATGACCAAATCGGATAGGGTCACATTAGCGCAGTGTCTTTATCTTTTACTGATTTTTATGTTTCAGGTTTTCGATTAAATATCGCTTATAATATCTTCATCTTATAGATATTATTTATTTATTTATTTATTGACGCCCTATTGGGCTTTAACATATAAAATACAAATAACATTTATAACAACAGTACATAACAAACTTAAAAAAAGATTACAAAATATACAAATAAAGCATAAACTCAATAAAAAAATAGGAGTACATACATCTAAAGCTAATTCCACTTGGATGACTTTAGAGAACTCGTAGATACAACAATTCATATACCTACGAACAACAAAAACATTTTAAAAAAAAAATAAAAAAAAAAATTATAAAGGCGAAAGTTTGTATGGATGAGTGTTATTCTTTCACGCAATAAACACCGAATAGAATTTAAAAATTCTTTCATTAATCGAAAGCTACATTATTTGCGAGTAACATAGGCTATATTTATGGGTAAGCGCTGGCGTTATGAATAAGCTGTAGCGTTATGCAATTATTTTTCATACGTTTTCTGTCCCTAACAAAATCGAGTTATTGCAAACGTCAAACAAATTGTTACCTTGGAAACAATGTTTTTTTTTTAATTAGGCAATTCACCCTAAAAATAGTGCTTTGTTGGCGTCATAGTTAATATCTACCTATCTCTAAAAATTTTTATTGTCCGGACGAAAAGCATAGCGTGGCTATGTAATTATTTGACGTGGGCTGTCATTTTGTTATTTCTTTAGGTTACTCTGGATTCAAATATGAATAAAATACTAATTCCTACTTGAGGCGAAATCATCAGAATAAATTAGGGAAGTAGGTACTTAAAATAAATTTCTGTAATTTAAATATTTTCTAAAATAGAATTTTTATTTGCGAAATGTCATTCTCAAATTTTGAAATTTTCTATTAAACAATAATAATTTTTTTATTAGACAAAAAAGCAAGAATAATAACAATTATGCCAGTAATTTCCCACTAATAGCATGCGAGCGAAGCCGCGGGTAAAAGCTAGTTAATAAATATATTATTAGCTTATTAACATTTTCGAATACGATTAACTATATAAATTAGTGTTTCTGACGTCACTGGGTAGTTCGATAGAACATGAAAGATTTTTTTTTAATGTTTAGTTCAGTGGGTACAATTGCTCATGTTTGTTGTGGTTAATATTTTTTTATAAATGTTTTCATATCACAAATTAACTGAATGTTATACCGACAGCAATATATGTATATAAACATACGCATTTCATCGCTCTTACAAATATGACGTCTTTTTTTGAAAAATTTTGTTTTGGGAATTATTCAAAAGAATTCATGCGTCTTGCAAAAGTACACCTATTTTGTATAAATTATTCTGCAAAGGAAGGTTAACTCTATACATGTTTACACTTTGGTTAATTGAAAACGTGCCAAGGCAAAAGAATACTAAAAACCGTTTTTAACATTGCAGTTATTGCCAAAAATACACAAAGAAAAAATAAGAAAAGTTTGTATTGAACCAAACCACTCTTTAAACCATTTAACTATACCACTTTTCTATGCTTCCTTAGTACACTTAGATGAATACCATATTGATTGAGTTCTGGGAAGGAAAAAGATATGAGGGGTGGGTAGGAATCTGGGGGTTAGTGTTTCCATCCATCGCTCCCACTGTGGTGCAAGGCGATGTTCCGAGGGAGAGGTCTGAAGGGACTCCCTCAACCATTCTCTCCCACGTTCGAAAGTCACCAAACGTTGCGAAACACTTGGGGCGACCTATGGCAGGGGTGTTGGTTATCCAATAAATGGTTTCCGAGACAGCGGTATCCACACACGCCTCCCAAATTATATACAATGCACAGTCGGTTACGTTACGGTATTTACACAAAATGTAACTGTCCCCGAGGGGGTATGCAGAGAGGATGTACCGCCGAATAACAAAAGTATAAAAAATGTTTTCGTTCAAATGGATTAAAGATAAATCTACTTGTCTGAATACTGTATATACCAGCGGTCAATTAAAAAATATTACAAATAAAAATAATCGACTTTATAAATAAATCCGTTTGATATTCGTACCAACTAATTATTAAAAGTATTTTTGAAGTCAATTTTAGGTTTGAAGTTGGTAAATAATTAACCAAATTATAATTTTCTTGTAAGTAATTATAATTTCGGGGGGCAACTATCGAAGGATTAACTGTCGGGTAACCTATAATAATATACATAAACAGAAAAAGTTAGAATGCATAAGCAAAAATATTTTTTTTTATATTCATGGGACAAGGCACTGCTAAAAACCAGCTGCATTCCCGGAGAAATCCTGAATTGTAGCTGAGCAGAGACCTTTTCGTCAATAGAATCAATGATAAAATAAAATAAAAAAGTTATAATGTTAAAAATCCATTGATGAATAAACGTTATTATTATTATAATAAAAATATACTTTTATGATTGTATTTGAGGTTGACAATATTATTTATTATAATTAACTACATTGTATTATTTTTCATTTTATTTCTTGCATCTGTTTTCCTAAGGCTGTTTATATTTATTTATTTATTTTATTTAAACATAAAAATACAGATTCATTATATAAAAGCTTTGACTGTCAAACTAGATTTCCAGTTTTACGACAGTCAAATTGCACACTTTAGTTCAGTAGTAGTTAAGAACATTTTTATATTAGTAATTTGTTTTAGGTTACCCACACGTAGGCAGTGCATTTACTGGGTTTCCATAACTTAAATATGTTTTATAGTTTATACACATGAAAGCTTTTTCTAAAATGTCTCCATTTGTGTTGCAAAATTATTGGGAAAACTATTAGCGCTTCGTAGGTACTGTAATGCGTCATTTCCGTTTTATCAAAATTTTAAATCACAACGGGGCTAAAGAAGTTTCGCTTCAAAAATATATGAATATATATAATTTATGGGATTTTAGAAAGTTCAGATGAGAGGCGGCTGCGGTCCCTACTTCCGATTGGGATAAGCTATAAGCTGTGTACTGCTGAAGTAGGGTTTACAGCTTCTCACGTACAGTACGCTAACACGTCTTGAGAAGCTGACTTAACTCTGTCCTCAATGCAGCCCCCGCGCTTATCTGGTCACTAACTCACACCGAGGGCGAGGGTATCAATGAAGGACTTGTTGGGTAGAGTGCCTTTCATTGAATAGTAGCTACGTGCTGCCAACGTGCTCTATAAAACAACTAAATAATTGAATGAAGAAGTTACACGATTTTGCGGGAATACCTACTATTTAAAGTAGAGTTATTTATTATTTGAACCAGCCGAAGAGTGTTAAAAATTATTGCATTTAATTAAATGGAGGCAATATTAGCGATTGTCGGCGAATCAACTATCATGGAACCCTACATTTTCCTTGCGTTTCATTTTTTTTATACGTGTGATGAAGATGTATGAAAATGATTGTATATTTTCTGTGGGGGGTGCAGACACACGTTCACCGTTTGTCCCATTTCTACTGCTGTTATTTAGCGTGTAAGAAAGAACTACAGCCTTATATGTTTAAGAACAAAAGCAAACCCATCAACGCATTGAAATTTGATGTTTTTTAATTCTTGGAATTCACTCACACTTCAATTTTAACCTTGTAACTATATTCCATACTCTCAAAATTTTTGTCACGGCTAGTAGTATACGGTTTACGGAGACGTCACGGTGCAGTGCGTGAGAGAGATGCAAAAAAATTAATTCTTTTTTCCTTCATTATATATTTCATCTTTTGAAAGAGATGCGGCATTAAAGCAAAAAGGAAAACATGTTTATTGCCTTTTTATGCCGTCATGGAACCGCAACTGTAAATCGTCACGGTAATAATTGTATGGATTTTTTTAAGACCCAGGTTAACTCCTTCTTTTCCTTGAATATGCCATCGATAAGGAATTCTCGGAGATGACGAATGTCGCTGGAAAAACTTCTTTACCTTTCTATTAAAATCATAAAATAAAAACGAGGAAATTGTATAGAAACTTGCTAAATATCAGTAAATAATAACTTCTTTGAATAATTACTTAATTTTTTCAGCAGCTCGAATGATTTGCAAATATTATTTTTTGCTCGCTTCTCCGGCAGGAGGCGTATATAATTTGTCGAGCAGCTTAATTCAACAAACAAGCTTTGAAAAGCGATTTGAACAAACCACTCAGGGGCTTTTCCTTCAATAGCTTTTCAATTTTCCCGCTTTCAGTTAATAAGGTTTTTCACAGCAAAGGCCCCCGTGAAATGAAAACTCAGTCCCACGAACCGACCTACTATACTTTACCGTACTACGAGTGTATGGGTATAGTGTATACCCACTACCTACCCCACCGTACTAACTGGCGGGGAAAGAATATCGGAAGGAAAATATCTCTAAAGGGAAAACACGTATAGGCTATGTTTTAGATACCAGAAAATTGACTCAAATACTGTGATCTAATTCGTGATTCTCGAAAGGTTTTTTTGAACAAAATGCGACCAAAATTTTGAAGACATTTTATCGTACTCCATCGAAAGTTTTCATTTTATATTATAATATACTATATTTTTGATATGATTAGTTTATAATTACATATGAGTTTTAAATTTATTTTATTTATTTATATAAAATATATTACAATACATTACACAATTATACTTTGTCTGTCCAATTGGGAAGGATTCCCGTTTCAGGAGAGCCAAATTGTATATTTAGTTCATAATATTCTTAACAAAGGAATGGTTTCGCTCAAGATCATAGGAATGAGCTTCTGTCAAGACAGCTTTTGAAAACATTAAAAAATGCATATAATAATAAATACCATATTATAGTAAAGTTCAAATGTCTCTCTAACATGACTCTGAGATATGACTTCTAAGATCAGTTTATTTTATAGATACCAGATAGTTTAAAGCTTTTAAGTTTTGTAATATTATTAATTAATTTATTTAAAAAAAATCAAAATATGCAATGCATATCAAATCACATGTGAAAACTTCAGAAAACAAGAGTGAAGAAACTACGAAGCACTTTTTGTAAAGGATGATTTTTTCCACATTTTTTTGGTCGAATTCCAGTGCACCTTTTCCTATAAATTTGAGAAATGTGGATATCCGCAAAGAATGTAAGGCTGATGTATGCATAATGAGTAAGATTAAGAAAGGGACCCTCAGATGGTTTGGGCATGTAGAGCGAATGAACGAAGAAAGCAGTGTAAGAAGAATATACGACGCAAATGTGAATGGTAGAAGAAGTCGTGGACGTCCGAGGAAGACATGGCACGATCAAGTGAATCAGATACTTGAGTCGGGCCATGTCAAAAGTCATAATAATAGAAGAGAATGTATGAGACGATGTATGAATGTGAGTGAGGCAAAGAGTGTGTGCCAAGACCGAGTTATTTGGCGGTCCGTCCTCTCTGCCTACCCCTGCGGGGAAACGGCGTGATGGTTAGTTAGTTAGTTAGTTCTCTTATTATGATTAGCGTTTTCTTCTTCGATATCTCTTTCTTTTGTGTTTCCATTGCCTGATCATTTTGGATGGTTTGAAGTATGGATATGTTACAAAAAAAATATGATTTCGTAAGATTCAATCCATGGTACGAAGAATGTCAAGCCGCTAAGGTTCGTCAGGCGCTTTATCCCACTAAATCAAAAGAAGCTTTCGTGGGACCGTGGATTTATCGTATTATATTGGAACCGAGTACCCGTGAAATAAATAAATATTTTATTGCTATATCTTTCTCTCGCAGGCTTAATCGTACAGATGTATGTGTTTGTCCCTTTTTAATGTCGCTCGCTTCCGTTTCATCGAGTTTAAATCGCAACGGAGCTAAAGAAGTGTTCACTTAGATAGTTTTTTTATAAACACGTTCCGCTGTGTAAATATAATTATGCTTGGCAGCTGTTTCGCCTTCCGAAGGCATTATTGAACTATGGTAAGATCACTTACAGACGATCTATTTACAATATAATATTGCTTCAATTTTAATTAACAATTAGGGTGCTTTAAAAAATAAGAGTTCATCTTTTATTATAGGAAACGCTTTCATATGTTTTCAATAGTCAAAAAAATATAAATGTATTTTTTTTTGTTTTTTAATAAGTAAATTTTACTGGTCACTAACATTGATCAAAATTTCGAAAATATGCGCATTTTAGGACAATGGTTGCAACGCTTCAGACTAAACATTTCACTTTAGGAAGAATTAAATAAGCCACAGACAGATTAACACACCACTATCCCGATCTTTGCAGTATTTCAAAAAATAGAAAGCATGTTTAAACGTGTTAGTATAGCAACAAGAGTCTAAAATAGAGTCTAGAAATAACGTCATTTTTGTTGTTAGACTGAATTTTTACGATCATGCTTAATGGCCTCTACAAGTGAATGTGTTATTTAAATTTGTCTTCCTATTTCCTTCCCCTTCATACTATCTTCAGCCTTACATCATTAATACCTAAGTAGGGATGTCATAGTCTCACTGGATTCAGACGGGAGCAGTTGCGACTATTGTCAAAACCTCCTAGATCACAAAGCCGGAAGACTGAATCCAATCAGCCTTCTAACTTGTATGAAAACCCCCCAAAAATAATGATAAATAGAAAAAATAATGTAAAATGAGAATTTTTGTGTGATCCCATACAAGTTAGGAGGCTGATTTTAATGAGTGTCCCGGCCTTGTGATCTGGGTGGTTTTGCTATTGTACGGTATTCACATAAAAAAAATTCATGCATAACATTTGTCTGTCATAAATACATATTACACATTTATTATTTATCATACTAATTCGGTTGTCGGTGCGTGTACCTGATGTGAAATATTCCTACCTGATGCGTAAAATTATTCAATTTTCAAAATTGGAAGTAATAAGTATGAAATCATGTCAGATAAGTGATAATAGAGGTACCTTAATTATTTTGATTTTAATATCTAACAAAAATAATTCTCTATTTCAAAAGTGGAATTTCTTTTGTTAAACTTTTTGATAGGTCTGAATCTTTAACAGATCTAAATCTAAATAATTATTTTTAAAGTTTACTACCGGTGTTCATTCGAATGGTAAATTTCTGATCGTCTCTAATAATTTAGTAAATGTGTTTTGAGCGTGGACTCAATAGCGGAACATTTACCAATAATTTTTTTGATAGGCTAAATAAATGATACATTCAGCTTCAAAAATTCTACAATTATAATATCTTTTTCTATTTCGTCGGTCTGCGCTAGTATTATAAAAACCAAAACATAAAAAATGATCTTAGCAATCATAAATTTAATATATTAAGCCATGACCATCGAAATAATTACAATAGATCATCCCTCTCATATTATTAATTGAAATATAAATATAACACCACCTAAGAGTAATTTCACATACATCTTTTACTTATACTTATACTTACCTACAACCTATATCGAATTCCGATGCATCGCTTCAAAAGCCCAGATATAGATACATGTTTCCAACAATGTAAATCAGAGCATAAAGTTATTGCTCAATCTATTGACTTAATGGCTCAATCCCATGTTGTAATTTGTTAATTTTATCGGCTAATAGCAAACCTGAAAGGCATCGCGTCGCAAGAACTTAACAACCCAACAGGATGTAAACTTGTTGCATAAGCTTCTTAAAACGCAAGCAAAACCAGCGAAGATCATTTATTTAGTGGCAAAAGTGTTGTCAGTAATATGGTAGTAACTTTAATCGATAAGCCGCCTTAAAGCTATTTATGTGTATATTTTGTAATATTCACCTGATTAAATGGTTAGTGGGAAAGTCCACGTCCAGTACTTACATAAAATTTTGCTAACTGTATCAAAGTCGTGTTGGAAAAATGATCTTCAAAACGCTCACGGGACAAACTTGCTGGAAGACAAATTTGCTCCGCTCAGACCAATAAAAGGTAATAGCAATGCATATTTTGATCTTTCGACTGCGAGGTAATGCACTTTCTTTTCGATATATATTTTCTTAAACAAACATTTTTGCTTTCGGTGTTAATTTTAAGGTTCAAACGTCCTGTCTAGATAATACTCGGTCGTTGGCCATGACAAATGTTTTCTCGCAAGAAAATAGCTACCAGGGCCGCAGCAGATATGAGAAGATGACACGATCCTCTCCAGCAGATGACGCTCTTCCGTTTCCTCCATCCGTCTGCCCGATTCAACGAGATAAGAAAAATTGATTTACGGCACAAGGAACACATGTATCTTTCCTTTGATCAAAATATGATGAATGTTCAAAATACACCTTTATTTGTTTTTTTATACAATGCATCCATTTTATCTTGCTACAAATCTAAAAAAGATACACAAAAGATGTCTCGTGAAACATGTGAAAGGTTTTACATTTTTTGTTCAAAATGATACATGATGGCTTCAAACATATATTTATCGAATAGATTGTTCTGGTTGGGGTGTTTGGGAAAGTAGAAACTTTTGTATCACTTGTTAATCCAGCTTCAAATTCTTTCGATTTGTACAAGTAAATGAAAAACGTACTGCAGTTAAAATGTTTTCCAATGTATCACCAGGCCATGCATGTATCGTAAAAACCGTTAAAAACCAAAGAAAGTTAGTTTAATATTGTTTATTATGTCTTTTATAGAAATTCAGACACAGAAAATGTTTTCAAAACGTACCCAGTTCACAAAAAAAAAATCCTATTACATGAATTCATGTTACATATGTTATGGCAGGTAAAAATAATGATCAATTTAAGAATATTTAACGGTAACAATAAATTCGACCGGTCAGTGGTTGAGTGAGCATCGCGTTTGGGTCCCACCCAGGCGTTCCGTGTTCGATTCTTTGGCTGGCTAAGTCCTCCATCACGACTCAAGCTACCATTGTGGTGGTAGTAGTAGATTTTCAAATATTGTCGGGTTATTCGTAACCCGGTAATGTTTGTCTTTCTTTTTAAAAAAAAAAATACACGCAGTACTACCTCTAGCAGATTAGTGGTTGCTTAGTGCCCCTCAAATGCAAGGGTTAGGTACAATTTATAATAATTAATGTGACATTATAGGTGGAAAATGCCACAAGTATTGTGTTATTATATATTACATTATTGTGTTACCTTGTTTATACATAGATTCTTACTGAAAATAAATAAATGTCAGAAATGATGGTAGTAACACTACGAAAATGCAAGGATTAGGTATGTTTTAACACGCACGTTAGTCGATAAACTAATTGGATAATCTAAGTGGAAAATGTCACAATCGTTAACGTATTATTGTTATCTAGTTTTTATGTATTCTTATTGAAAACAAATAAATAGCGGAAATGATGGTAGCAGATTAGTGGTTGCATAGTTCCACTAAAATACAAGGTTTATGTGCGTTTTATAGCACCCGATATGTGATAGTTTAAGTGGAAAATCTCTCGAGTGTTTACATATTTTTGTGATGCCTAGTTTATTCCATAGATTATTAGTGATAATAAATAAATGTCAGAAATACTGATAGTAGATTAGTGATTGCATAATTCCACTAAAATGCATAGGGTAGATACGTTTTATAATGCACTTTATGAAATAGTTTAATTGGAAAATTTAACAAGTGTTAACATATTATTGTGTTACATAGATTCTAAATAAATAAAGTGATAATAAATAAATGTCGGAAATGGTGGTGTTAGTTAGTCGTAAAACCTCTAAAATTCAAGGGTTTGATACGTTTTATAATGCGCATTATGTGATAGTTTAAGTGGAAAATGTCAAAAATGTTAACATAATATTGTGGAAATACCTATACAAATAATAGGAATTTATATTCCTTATAATAAAAAAATAGAAAGTACGTCTGAATTGGGGTAGTATTATTTATAATGAAGCTGGATCTAATTTAATCAGCTTATTCACAAAGGGGGTAAAATATTATAATAACAATACATTGTAAATGTTTTTTGTCGTAAGTCAAGATAATGGTCTTACTGGGATCTCCCATGCTGAGAGGATTTCACTAAAATATTAAAATTTAATTATTTGAATATTAAGAAGTTATAAATTGGCTTATAATAATAAATATAATATGATAAATTACATTATTAATTGGCTTCACCGGAGAATGCTCAAGGTCGCATCGATCGACATGATCACCAACACAGAAATTCTCAGGCGGGCTAGAGCAGACAGAGAACAGCTTACATTAATTAAAATCAAGAAAATTTCATATCTGGGTCATAAACTTCGAGGGGAGAAGTATCACTTGCTCCATTCAATATTGAAAGGCAAGATAGAGGGTCGCCGAGGGCCTGGTAGGAGACAAATGTCTTGGCTGCGAAATATACGAGAGTGGACCGGCATTGAAAGTGTGGAGGAGCTATTCCGTGCAGCGCAAGATAGAGATACCTTTTCAAGAGTGATCGCCAACGTCGGGGGGACCTGATAAGGCACACAAAGAAGAAGAAGAAGTTATAAATTATATCATATAGTATTTTTTTTATTGCTATTGAGAGGTTTCTATTTAATTCTGAATATGGTGTCAGTTTCTCCCGAAATTTTGTATCCAGCTTTTAATTTGAGTTGCAAATGTTGAAAGTGAAATTTAGTTGTAGAGTTTAGTACCACAGTGAAAGAAGCTTTTTTGTTCAAATTTTATATTCATAGTTGCTTGTTGGATATTTTATGATTCTGAGAACTAGAGTTTATATGTGCTGGCGCTGCCGTAAACCACTAATTCTAGATGGATTAATTAATTCAAAATAGATTCTTGGAATTACATAAAACAAGATAAATAATAATATATTACATAACTAAAATGAAACCAATAATTTTATTGTGATTTGAAACTCTATGAAACGAAAAATAGCGATATTAAAAAGAGACAATCACATATATAAAATTAAGCCTGCGAGAGAATAAGATAGTATAATCAATATCCTGTTTCTGCGGTGCTTCGTAACCTGCCCTCTCTTGTCTACTTTAGTTTTTTGAAAGTTTCACTTTTACTGCATGTGAATTGCAAACACTGATTTTTATTTTATTTAAAAAAAAATTAAAATACACTTAAAAAGGAAACCGGTTTTGAAATCTCAATTCATTCTCAAGTCAAAAATTCATCAATTTTAGGGTAGTTATATTTTTATGGTTTCGGCAATCTGTATATTTTTTCTTCGTATTTATGATTGGGATCTATTCGACTTGGTTTCCAATAGAAAACGTTCCGCGTTCAGTTCTATAGAAATTATTAAATATTTTTTATTATTAACAATGAATGAAATTGAATCATTATTCAAAGACCCCAGTCTACATGCAATTACATGCAAGACGGTGCACATAAAACAATACTTGTTTGCAAACTTAAGATTGAAGAAGGTACTAAAATATAATCACCAGAGGGAATAATACGCGAAGGCACTTTCTAGCTCTGTCTGAGCTGATTAGAGAACTAAACAGCTTATTTCCAACTTGTGACATTATTTTGTCTGGTTTCATGAACCGGGACCATTATCACGTGACTTTATTGTCCTTTCTCATGCTATGATACGTACCTTCATTTCACCTGTCTTAATTAAAAATATTTTTAATTCACCGGTTTCAAAATACCAATATGTTAGGTATTGTATTTTTTGATCAATTTCGAAAAATAGTAATCTTTGTCTTATTTACCTATTCACTTTACACCTGTATTTTTATTGAAACACATGTAAAATTGAATCTGAATTAACAAAACTACAAGCTGAATATAGAATTTTGTAATGGTTTTTAGTGGCACTATTTTTCGTTTCATCGAATTTTAAATCACAACGGTGCTAAAAAAGTTTTCAATCCAATAAATTCTAGTCACCGACAAAGCGATTTGAAACATATGTTTTTTGTAAAACCAAAAAAAATTTCCCGTTCATTACCTATTCACAGAAAAAAACGAAGTTAAATGGATTAAGGGAAATTCAAAAGTCTAAAGTTTCCTTTCAATTAATAGTAGACAAGATGATTTTATTTACGTTTCCAAAATTATTTTTAAATTTGAGAGCTTTATTTCACAGGACTGCTGTTGGGAATCGGTGTTCAAACTGTGCAAACACTGCAAGTCCCATAGCTCACAAAACAATACAGTTTAGGGCACAATAAAAGTACCTGTGTGAGGAACTGTCGCTTTATCGCGGGAAATTGCTACTTTCGTAGACTAATAAACATTTACCTCAGTTGCATAGCGCATATCGCCTAGTTCCTACCATACATCACATGGTGCAAAGCCCATGGACCAGGGGTTCCAAACTTTTTAGTAACGCCAAACATTTTATTTAAAGTCAAAGTTTCGCGAACTACCTATGTAGCTTTAATGCATGTAATTGTGGAAATATCCAAAACATTCTACTCGCAGTTCTTTGACCGCAAATCTTCGACCACATTTCTTTCCTAACAACTCTTCTCTAACAATTCTTCACAAACAATCGTCCTGACCAGTATAAATTCTTTGCCAATATTTTCCCTGGAAATATTTTAGTAGCCACAGTTTTTACCTCTTTAGATAAAGGGTTTTTTTTCAGACGATCCAAGAACAATATTTTTTAACCTTGTTTTAGTGACATATCTAACACACTATATAAAGAGGTAATATTTGTTTGTTTGTTTGTGTGTTTGTTTGCATCGAATAGGCTCCGAAACTACTGAACCGATTTGAAAAATTCTTTCGCTGTTGGGAAGCTACACTATCCCTGGGTGACATAGATTATATTATATTTAAAAAAAAAATATGCAGCCTTACTAAAACTTCAATAATGTAACCCAGGGTGTAAAAAAATTACCTAAAATATTCTTTAAATCGCGTGCGCTGCGAAAACTATTGATGAAAGAATAAAAAAATGTACTACGACTTTATAGAACACATCATTATTTACAAAAAAGGTCGTCACAGCATATGTCTAACTATTATGGTTATGCCACAATAAGTATTCTTTTATTTTAAAATTTTAATTAATATGTCGCCGCTTGAAAAGGCTCTTTATTTGTATCTTCGTTTTAATCCTTATCAAAATAAATTACTTCATATTCAAGACAGCTTCAATACCTTTATTTAACTTTTAGAATTTTTCAATTCGGATATTTAATTAGAAAGATATCACGAGTTTAAAAATGTTAGTATTAGAAAAAAGTTTCGGCTACGGGCCGCGCGGGAGAGGAGTAAAGAAATGCAGTGCCAGGGGGGTTTGCGGGACGGGGGAGCGGGAGAGCGGTGGTGGGGAAGGTGGAAGTGGAACGCTGGAGGAGAACGCACGGGAAAGGAAATGTAAGGAGTAACATTTTATTTATTTGAATATGGCATGTATAAAAGAAAGTCCAAAAAAACGTGCAGCTCGCAAAAACTCAGAAACGAGTCCCGGTTCGATCAAGGGAGTTATATGGTGTGGTAGATCTCTATCCCCCCCAGGGAATAAGGGTATCCGTCTTTACCTAAAGGCCGTGCTTTTAAAGATATAAGGGCGGAAAATTTCGCCCTCTTGAAATTTCTAGAACAGTCTTCCGGAAAGTTCTAGAAGGTTCCATAGAGCTGTAGAAAGTTGTGGAAGGAGTGGCGGAGTATGTCGTGGAATGATCAGGAATAGGAAATCGGGAACATCATTGTACAACATTCCAGAACACTATCTTATTGTCCTGAGCGAAGCCGGGTTACCCAGCTAGTAGTATATATAGATCAACGGTTTATAAGGTTTTAGAAATTATTAGAAAGATCGGTACCAATGACATGTCCCTGTGAAATAGACATATGGTAAGTGAATATTCATATTTTACCGGGCGAGGTTAGTACATGCTAGTAAAAGATTTGTGGAAAAGATAAAGATAAACGATAAAATATAAAATATAAAAAACATATATGTGGTGTATGGTAAATATATGTATGGTGAACATGAACGTGCATGTGTGAGTGCGCATTAAGTTATGAGTAATGTTTTTTTTTTAATTAAGGTAGGGTTAAAATAAGTTGAGTTGGGACAAAGATTTTATTGAAAGTTTGTAATTAATGTAATAATATTGTCAATTACATGCATTTAAAGCCTGAAAGGGGGATAAAAAATTGCAGTTATTTGTAAAAAATTCCACCCTCTTTTTTTTTTTTATATTGTTTCAAGATACAATCCCGTTAAACCGCAATAAAGCATTTTCGTTGTTAGTTTTTGGGGTGTTATGCCGTGTTGCGCTACCTCCTACTATAGCCGACGTTTCGGACAGCGTTGCAGTGTCCATCATCATCGTCGGATCTACCGGATCTGCCCTGATGATGAACACTGCAATGCCGTCCAAAACGTCGGCTATAGTAGGAGGTAGCGCAACACGGCATAACACCCCAAAAACTAACAACGAAAATGCTTTTGGCCGTAAAAATCTAAAAACTTATCTCACGCAATAAAGCAGTTTGTCAACAGGATGTTAATGTTCAATTACAATTTAATAATAATAATAATAATATAATAGATTTGTAACGTTGAAAGGTAAAAGGTTTAAATTAAAATATTTAATTTGGGCATTTTGAAAATTATTTGTTGACAATTGACAATTAACAAATGATATTACTAGGTATCGATAGTTGCTTGGTTACTGGAATGTAGGAACTAATAATAAAAATCAGTTTCGTGTTGTTTTGTAAATTGATAATATGTCATTTACAACCAACCGAAATGAAGAGCTGTCTGTTATGTCATCTACACAGATGAACAATGTTAATCTGAGACCACCGAAAACAAAAGCAGGTATTCCTAGGCAGCGTATGAAATGGACGAACGATGTCAATATGTTCATCGTTCGTTCATATTTTTTATGTAACTAAATTAGAAGCAGATATGTTATTATATAGGAAAAAATTACATTTAATTTTCTCACTAAATTATCCGATTGCCCAAGTAAACGAACAAAGATTAGCAGACCAAAAGAGGGCAATTTTCAAAAATAATTTAATTCCTGTAGTAACATTAGATCAGATAAAAAAGGAAGTAGCAGATAGATTGTAATTAGAAAATAATTTAGAACAAGTTAATACGAGTAGTAATGTTATATCAGATGCATTGAACGTAGATAGTTCAGATAATATTCTAGGCGAAGAATCCAATGATATTACAGTAGACTCAAATAACTTAGACGTTATTTATAATCTTAGGGAAATCAACATTGCAAATTTAAACTTACTAGATGAAAATATTATAGAATTAGCTAACTTACTTCATAATAATATAAATAGATGTATAGATATAGAGCCCACAGTTAGACCAAAATTACATACGTCAAAGAAATTATCTAAATTAATTTCTGAATTAAATAATATAATTTTACCAAAAATTATATTTGATGACATTAGTTTTTGAGATCTTCATACAATAGTGTATGCTAGTGCTATCACTATATGTAATAAGTTAGGAGTTAAATTAACATCTTCTGACGATAGATCATATAGTTATAGAAAACCAGAATGGCAGAGTAGATTAGAAAATGATGTAGTATTTTTAAGAAGTAGCATAGCTAGAGTAATAGAGTATAAAAACGGAAATAGAAGTAGGAATATTTTGAGACATGTAGATGTAATTGGGAGGAAATTTGGTTATAGCATTGGTAGTAATAATAATAAAAATACTATCAATGATTTATTAGATTTGTTATAACAAAAATTAGGTGTAAAAGCTAGTAGATTAAAAAGATATAATTATACGTATAATAAAAAAAAATAATAGATTATTTCAGAAAAATGAGAAAATATTTTATTCCAAACTTGACGATAAAAAAATATTATTTCGAATAATAATAATCCGTTGCCATCTGAATCAGATATGCGCGATTTTTGGACAAATATTTGGAGTAAAGATATATATATATATATTTTTGTGTCCTATAGCGCATTTGTAAGATTTTTGGCATTGCATATACACTGCATAAATGGTACAATTATAGCGTCTTAGGCTATATTGCCTGTAAATTGTTATAAATATATGTACAAATTATATAAATAAATAAATAAATAAATAAAACATAATGAGTCAGGTCCGTGGATAGAAAATGAAGAACTCAATTGTTCAGACATTGAACAAATGAGTTTTTCTGATATATCGGTTGAATTGTTAGCCAAAATTATAAAAAATACTCATAATTGGAAAGCCACGGGTTGCGATTGGATACATAATTTTTGGTATAAACGTCTGACTACTTTACATCCCCTTTTGGCAAAAAATCTTTCAAAATTTGTCAGAGAACCTCAAAATTTTCCAAATTTTCTAACTAAGGGCATTTCTTATATGTTACCTAGAAGCGAAAATATTCATATTCCCTCTCAGTATAGACCCATTACATGTGTACCGACAATATATAAAATTTTAACCTCTTGCTTGACAGATTTAATATACACTCATTTAGATGAAAAAAATGTTTTATCTGAACAACAAAAAGGTTGTCGCAGAAAACATATGGGATGCAAAGAACAATTAGTTATTGATTCTGTAATTCTAAAACAGATTTAAACCCAAAAAGGTAATTTACATATTTGTTATATAGATTACCAAAAGGCTTATGATAGTGTCCCGCACTCGTGGCTGATAAAAGTTTTAAATATATACAAAATTAACCCAATTATTATTAGCTTTTTGGAAAAAAATTATGGCATTTTGGAATACCGATTTGCTTTTGAATTTGAAAGATAAGAAAATTATAGTACCGGGCATTTCAATAAAAAGAAGGATTTTTCAAGGAGACTCATTGAGTCCTCTTTGGTTTTGCTTAGCATTAAATCCTCTATCTAAAATGTTAATTAAAAGCAAGTTTGGAATAAAAATTAAAGGTAATACAATAGAGAGAAATATAATTTCTCATTTATTATTTATGGATGATTTAAAATTGTATTCGAATTCTGAACCAAATTTAGAGAAAATGATTAAAGTAGTTAAAATTTTTTCAGATGCTATTAAAATGACTTTTGGTTTAGGTAAATGTAGAACGATCCATATAGAGAAAGGTAAAATTGTAGATGGAGACGAGGGTATATTTAGAAATTTCAAAATTGAAAGCATGAAAGGGGATGAGGTTTATAAATATTTAGGATATCCGCAGTCAAATAGATTAGATCATACTAGTATTAAAAATGATATTAGGATTAAATTTAAAACTAGGATCAGAAAAAATTTGAAATGCAATCTATCTGCTAAAAATTTAGTAAAGGCGATAAATACTTGGGCAATACCTGTATTAACTTACTCATTTGGGATAATTAAATGGTCTAATACAGATTTAGATAGCTTAACTAACTAACTAACCATCACGTCGTTTCCCCGCAGGGGTAGGCAGAGAGGACGGACCGCCACACAACTCGATCTTGGCACACACTCTTTGCCTCGTTCACATTCATACATCGTCTCATTTAGATAGCTTAGAACGATTAATTAGAACTATATTAACAAAATTTCATTCCCATCATCCAAATTCAGCTATAGAACGAATTAATTTACCTAGAAATTTAGGAGGTAGAGGTATAGTCAAAATAACATCTTTAAAACATAATCAGGTAGAAATGCTAAGAAATTTTTTCCATAGGAAAGCTGATAGTTCAGAAATGCACAAAATAATTTGCAAGGCAGATAGAAATATTTCGCCATTAAATTTATACGACGAGAATGCCAGCATTCTTATAAATACCAACCAGGAATTATTAGATTCCTGGTCAAATAAAATTCTTCACGCAAAACACTTCAAATATCTCACCCAAACATATGTTGACAAATTTTCGTCAAACAAATGGTTGAGTATTGGAGAGTTGAGCGCAGAAATAGAAGGCTTTATGCTTGCCATTCAAGATAGAGTCATTAATACTAAAAATTATAGCAAGCATATCATCAAAGATGCAAATCAAATTGATGATTTATGCAGAAAATGTTTGGCTTTTCCGGAAACTGTAGAACATATTATATCGGGATGTTCTGTATTAGCGCCGTACGAGTATACATTTAGGCACAATCAAGTTTTAAAAATAATTCATCAAAGTTTGGTAATTAAACATAACTTGATTGACTGCCGTAATGTACCATATTATGAATATGAACCAAACTCATTTTTAGAAAATGAATTTTATAAAATTTATTATGATAAAACTATTCTAACAGACAGAACAATTAGTCATAATAGACCCGATATAGTTTTACATGACAAAATTAAAAAAAATAACTTATATCATTGATGTCGCTATTCCAAATTCTTGTAATATTCAGAAAACTGTTTCTGAAAAAATAAGAAAATATACAGATTTAGGAAATGAGATTAAAAGAATTTGGCATTCTCAGACTATAAAAATATTACCATTTGTTATTTCGGCTACTGGCATTATACCTAGTTCTCTCATTCAAAATTTAGGCGTATTACATTTGTCAAAAAATTTGTACATAAAAATGCAAAAGTCGGTCATTTTAAATACATGTAGGATTACGAAAGATTTTTTAAATATTTATATTGAGGGATCAGTAGGATTTATCGGACCAGTTAGGATTTCATCAGAGCCGAACCCTCTGATACGAAAATATCTGGAGTCAGTGAAATATTTTTCCATTATGTTTCTGGTGGATTGACGTATTGTTCTTGTATTGTTTTGTATTTATTATACTTATATAGTGCACTTACATTGCGTGAATTTACTAGATATTCATTTGTGGAAAAGTGTCTGGAAGGGTTTAGTCTTTCATTTGGGAAAGATTTAACCCGGACATAAAATCTGGAGCACCGTAAAAAGTTTATTCCAGAACATACATACATATTATTATTACTATAACTATATTAATTGTCATAATTAACACATTTTTTTTATTGTTTCAAGATACAATCCCGTTAAACCGCAATAAAGAAATTAAATAAAAATTAAATTGAAACGTTGCATAAAATAGCTCTAGGTGTTTTAAGTGACAAAATCTGAGTAGCCAGAAAATACCCGAATTTCTATTCCATATCTTTTTCCCGTCCCACTACCTTCAGCCTTAACATATTGTCATAGTCTTCAGATGATTTTGAGCAGTCGGGACTCTGTGGTACCTATATAATATAACAGTGAATTGATAATCATTTTGCAATAATAGACCTAGCCCCTATGTGAAAATAAACTGAAATGGTTATTGAAGTGTAAACTTCTTTAGCACCGTTGTGATTTGAAACTCGATGAAACGAAGAATTCGACGAATTACGAAGAATAGCGACACTAAAAAGAGACAAACACATATATCTATAGAATTTAACCTACGAGATAATGAGATAAACTAATCCTCCTTGTGTGGTACTTCGTGGCCTCCCCACTCTTGTCCACTTTAGTTTTCTGAAGGTTTTACTTCTACCGCATGTGAGCAGCACACAATTTTTTTTGAATTCAACTCACCGATTTTTCATTCCCGACCCACAGTATGGGAACCTCGGTCATAAAGCATAGTGTATAATAGTTGAATGCGCATAGTGGATGCAGTAGGTGTACGAGGTACGAGTATGTATGAAGTTGACTGCGACAGGTGCAGGCGGGGTAAGGCGCACAATGAGGCATTGTGGCAAATTACAGTGACTGGATTTTATTTTATTTGCGCTATAAAACACGTTCAACGCCTTAACGCTACATAAAGTGTCACAATTATACGATATGCTACAATTTGACATGCCATGGGAAAACCGAAAGATACATTCGAAATGCTTGATTAACTTTAAAAAAGTTTAATTAATGTATGCATACATACATTTATATTAAAAAACCCAAATTAATAAAATAATGTTTTCAGCTGTATTGTACAATGTACATATGCATGAAAGGGTATGAGCGCCGAGCGAGACAGAATGCTTGCAGTGCTTATATAAAGAAATTAACACGTGATTCTTCTTTTCTGGTTAATTAGCAGTTCCCAAATAAACACCTGTACCAAGATACGCACTTTATTTTATATAGTGATTTGCATTAGCTCCAAATCGGAGGCCCTGAGGAAAATACTTCCACTAATGGTCTATGTCATGTTTGGGGATGCTGTATAAAGGGTTCTTTTTAGAAAAGAAAGAGATAAGTTCTGGGGGAAAAAGCTGAGAGGGATGGGTATCTGGGGGGCATTGTGTCCAGGAGTAACGGAAGAATGAATCCAACACTCCCACTGTGACGCAAGGCGATTTTCTGAGAGTCCTGCTGGAGAGATCAAAACGTCTCCCTCGACCATTCTAAATTTGAATAATAAGTATTTTTAAACCGTCGCGCGTCGCTGACACTTTCACTGATAGCCCCCCCCCCCCCCCTAAATACTAAGCGAAAGGGACAACAGCACCTCAGGCTGATAATACTAAATAAAATCGTCAAAATCGAGGTTTTTTATTTCACATTTTTATCCTCCAAAGGTGGACCAACTTTATAGTTTTTTTTTTAATATTTGTATTCGAACAAAATATTATTTTTCTTTATATTTTGCTTTTTTGAAAAATACTTTATCTAGTTTGTGTACTTAACGATTTTTGTGGGTCTTTTAACTCCTACGAGAAGTAATTTATCAACAAAAAAACTTAACGTACCGACACTCTAGTAATCTGTATCTACAGGTATTTTATTAAAAATATTTGCACTAGTATAAAAATTCAGAAAAGAAATTGTTGAATACTTTGTACGGACAAAACACCGCTGTGTTTCCTTTTGAAAATACCCTCCATACAGCATCCCCAAAGAAGGTCCTGAGGGAAATTATTTTCCTCAATGCCTCCTGTGTGGAGATAACGTCAAAAAATGCCAGCACCCAATTAATCTTCATCGTTATATTCCTTTAATTATTTCCAAGTAAAAAATAGCATTTTTTTCGTTTTTAATGGCCCTTTCACGATGTCAAAACAATTGTAGGTCTCCTTTTAGAAAAGGACAAACAGGAAAGGGTGAAGGGATGAAGGGATGATAGGTCCTAATTTTCTTTCTTTCGCAGACCGGGATGTCTAATGTCTACAGCAGACGAGGTGGTTTGGTCTCATTTCACCTCTTTCTTACACTTTTCCCCATTTTAAACAAAGCAGTAAATAACAAGATCACCCCGAGTCACCGAGGGTGGCCTTTTAAAAGCTTGACAAGCATTTTTTTATATACAACCTCTGGGCGATAAACATCAAAACAAAAAATATTCACGAAGGAAACGCAGGTTATCACATAAGCCATTTTTTCATTGTATTATTTCTTTGACAACATTTTATTGCGTTTATTTATTTTATTAAATTGTAGTGAAAAAAGCTAGAACTCGAATCCAGATACTTTAGTCTTAACGGGACAAGTGCCTTTACCAACTGACCTATTGAAACCAAATTACAATCTCTTATTAATATCTTAACGGGACAAGTGCCTTTACCAACTGACCTATTGAAACCTAATTACAATCTCTTATTAATATCTTAACGGGACAAGTGCCTTTACCAACTGACCTATTGAAACCTAATTACAATCTCTTATTAATATCTTAACGGGACAAGTGCCTTTACCAACTGACCTATTGAAACCTAATTACAATCTCTTATTAATATCTTAGGTACATTTGCAGCGCGTTCAAGAGTGGAACAACATTCAGATTTAAAACTATGCTTGAAATTGCTCCAGCTGTGTTCATCAGATCTCAATAGTCAGGTACTCCCCACTTTCCTCTTCCCCGTATCCTTCCACCCATCCACACTACCCTAACATATCCCAATTGGCTCCGGGCCTCAGATGTCTGGGAGTATTTGGGACTTTTGTGCGGTATTCTCATAAAAAAAATATCGTACCTTTTTCCTTCCAAATACTTCCTTTTCTATAAAGACACAAGATAACGAAGGCTCTGGTTGTCTTGTTTTCATATGTGGAGCTAATGTAAAAAATATTTTGAAGTGAAAACGTCTTTAGCACCGTTGTGATTTGAAACTCGATAAAACGAAAAATAGCGACACTAAAAACAGACAAACATATACATAGTATTTAGCCTGCGAGAGAATGAGATATTATAATCGGTCTCCTCCTGCTTCGTAGTCTACCCAATCTTGTCTGCTTTAGTTTTCTGAAGGTTTAGCTTCTACCGCTTCTGAATTGCACACTCTGATTTTTTTTACAAGAATCGTGGTTTATTAATTTTATCCTTTTCATTGAAGGCGAAATTTAAAAAAAAAATCTTATTGTGTCCTTGTAGGACCTGGGTTCGAGTCCCAGTTGCGACCGTTACCTTTTTTATTTTTTGGTCATATCCCGTTTCATGATTCGTTAATATGTATTAGCATTATCTTCTTATTCAATGATTGAACAGTATCAAACTGTCTTCAGAAGGCGAAACAGCTACCACGCGTAGTAATAATTTACCATGAGTATATTTTTTTTATAACCAAGCTGTTTTCTTTTTAAAATTAAATTATTTTTTTTATATTCTGGGATGTCACCGGAGACCAAAAGATCATTTAATTTTTTTCCTTTAAATGTCAGTAATTACTTGTTAAAATCAAGTACGTCCAGTAACACTCTTTATAAAGAAAAAACTTTGAGTTATAACAGAGTTCTAAAAATTCTGCTTGATAACAATAAATTCATTTTGGGTGGCAGGTATGGGTACCGCCGCACCGAGAACCATTTATTGGATAATCAACACGAGTGAGCAGGAGTGACCGTGTTCATGGGGTGAGGTTTGTAAAGTTATTGGCGGCGGATGCGTCTGCCGGGCCATCTGCGTGGCAGGCCGCATCGGGAGAGACTGGTTGAGGGAGACCTTTTGACTTCTCCAGCCGAATTATTGCAAACATTTTTTTTACTAGAATGTCATCGTAAAGACGATCCAAGAGTCCCAGTTGCAACCGTTACCATAAAAATAGGCTAGAAGGCAGAGTTATAATTTCCATTATTTTTTTTCTTTATCACAATGGCGTAGGCACCATCCTACACACAGAAAACTGCCCGAAAAGGGTTGCGTATTTCATTTTTCGTCTGTCTCTCATTTTTTCCCCTGACCCTCTCCGCGTGTTTGAGATGTTTGAAGCAGAATTTAACAGCGAGGAGACAGTATGATATATTATTATATTTTACGAACTACTCAGGAATTGCTCCGGTCCGGCGAACACTCCCAAGTGTCATATATTTGTATGGGCATTATCGAAAATCGAATCGCCCCTGAGATATTGGACAGAGGAGGTGTTCCGATGAAATAACTGTATCATCTCAGCGCTCCGCAAACTAGATTCTACGATGTTATTATGGTATTTCATTTTGTTTTATAAATCTGTCCTGCTTTATTGAGACAATATTTTAACAAAACAGGTTTATTTGCGAAGAAAATCCGAATGAGGTGAAAACTTCACTTTTTTATTTGTTACTGAATCAATTATTCTCTCATAAAAAATAATACAACTTAACCAAATCTCCTTCCTACTACTGTATTTAGGTCCAAATTTGAACTGCTTTTATTTTTCATCGATTGACATCGGTCCAACATTGGACCCCATCTAACGAACCTACAAATATGAGATAAACGCTGAAATCGAAGTGAATTTATTAGCTTTAAATTGCAGTAAGCAGTTTATATATTTTCATCTCAATATTTTGAGGAATGATATTTTTAAATCGAATGGCCCAATCAAAAACTGAACGCCAATCGCTCGAGTGCTATTACTTATTATAATCTTGATTGCTTATGCAGTTAATTTATTATTTTAAATATTAAAAGAGGTATTTAGTGTGTAGACGACAGAAGGCAATATAAAAGTACAAACAATTTCATACAAAATATGTTAATTATTACGTTTGGAGGGTTTTAAAAATAATTTGAGATTGCGAATTTACTGAATTTACATTAAATTTTAAATAATTATCACCTCAGTTCATGATTTATTTTTGAAGCGAAAACTTCTTTCGCACGGTTTTGGTTTTAAAATCGCTATGAAACGAATAATAGCGACACTAAAAAGAGATAAACACGTACATCTATAGGATTTAGCCTGCGAGAGATGGAAGTTGACTAATCGGACTCCTATTTGTGCGGTGCTTCGTAGCCTTACGGCCTCCCCTTTGAGCGGTGCTTCGTGACCTCCGCACTCTCTCGTCTACTTTTTTCTGAAGATTTCACTTCTACCACGTGTGAGCTGCACACCCTTTCTTGTTCCGGTTCTTCATGAAACCATACTATCAATATTTTTTCAAATAGATGTTTAACATTGAAAATGTTAAACAATGAGAACGGGTCGCTACGACTCGTTCTTGAGTTCAACAGCTCATCTGTGGAAAGATTTGCCGACCGCTGTGTTTCCTCTCTCCCACAACATGGGTCTCTTCAAGATCCATTTTCACCCTTTTCTCTCCCCAAAAAGACCCTCCGCACAGAATATTCAAAGATGACAGAAGCCCTGAGGGAAATTATTTTTTCAGGGCCTCCTGTGTGGAAATGTAAAAAAAGTATTTGGTTTTCCTTAAATTAAAAAAAAATGGTCAGGTTGTTATAGAAAATACAGACTTTTATTGACGTGAATATGATTCTTACGTAACTTTAGTAAGAAAGTATTTAAAGTAATAAAAAAATATTTAGAAATTTGAAAATTTATGACGATTTTAAAACCTCCTCAATCAGAAAAGTAATACAAACACGCCAAAATGGATTTAGGGAATCTCTGTTGACATATAATCATGGAAGCTTTAGTCATCCGTCGGCAACTTGAGTGGGATTGTATTCAACTTACTTGCAATCTCTCTACAGTTTCCTTTCTAACCGACCGCGACCGCCAATTTAAAATTCAATTTCGTTTCTACATAATATGATCGGTATAAAAGAAGATTGTTTTGTTTTGGTTAATTATGAAGATTATGATGATTTATAGACGAGCTACCTATAATGTATGTAGGTATTTCTAAGGTAATTGACGTGTTTATGCGGCTCGATATGGAAGCACTTTTTATCATTTAACTATAGGAATATTGTTACGAAAAAGTATCTGGTATGAAAAGATATACTTGATTTGACTACTTTGCTAGATTCTACTTGCCAACAAGTTTTTTTAAATTTTTTATTCTGTTTAAATAAAATGTTCTCTGTTATTAAAACATATTATTGACATCGAATACCATAATACGGACATTTGCCTAGCTTGGTAGTCGAAAAACCATGTAAAACAAACCTGTAACAAACAAAATGAATAAAGAAATTAAAAAAAAAAAAATTATAACAAACTATACCTTAAGAGTAGGTACTGTTATATTTTTTATTGGTTATAACACACATTAAATAATTGAATCCTATACCAAAATACTAGCTTTTATCATACATACTTCATACTATGTTTCATGTCAGGTCTTAAATAAACCTAGTATATTATTTAACTATTACACGAGTAAATATTTCTTTTCAATTTTATCTCATTGTACTTCCAATAACAACTATCACTTCAGCGATATTGTTTTCTCATACATTCTTATATTATTCAACACTGATACCACTGTATATTTATAATCTCATGTATAATTTTTATGTAAAATCCATTTTATGGCGTTCAAAAAAAAACTCTTACGTCGCGTCGTTATGCACCTTATTATCGTCAATTTTCTCGTCTATGAATGCTTCAAAAAAAAAAGTCGTAACGCATTATAAATATCAAGTTATTTGATTTATTTTGTGGGTATCTCCAAAAAACTCTAGTTATCATAAAGGTTTTTCTATGTTTCAATTAGACAACTAGACTTGGCTGGTTGTAGCACTAAAATTTGTGGAATTGCTTAAATTGTTGTCGTTGCATTTTTGTACGCAACAACTAGGTAAGTCATTCTACTTTTGTAAATAAATATATAAAACAATTATTAGCCATTTTCTTATTCCCAAAATACAAATATTGTGGTTCCCAACACATTAATCTACTTGAAAAATACTAATAATATAAATATACAATAACCGATTTATATTATTGTCTTATATTTCGATTTCCCAACAGTACTGATTTCAAAGTAACCTAGTTATATTAATAACCCCACCATATTGGGAAACACTTATAAAACAATGAGCCAATCAATTTTTTTCCGGTTTTATATATTTATATTTCTTCATCAAGGAGACTATCGTCGTCTACCAGCTTATTCAAACAAGACTGGTAGATATCCCAAGAATTGCCCTGGTCAAAGATGTCAATCAAAAGCGAAATATTGCTTGAAATGGCAACAGCCGTGTTTAATAACTAGATGTGAAGAGTCAAGTTTTTCCAATCAACCTCTCCCCACCTCCCTCCCCTCCCCAATCTCTTCATCCTTACAGCCTCCCACAACTGAGGATACCATAGTCCCACTGTCTCCGGACATTTGATAATATTTGGGACCTTTGGTCGTAATCAAATAAAAAACGTAATAGTGTGATAAGAATGAACAGCCTAGTATTAAAAACACATTTTCTATGGGGAAAACCAAATTTTCAACATCGTTATCAACTAGCTAGTAATTCAACTAGCTGAAAGCGAAGTATGCATAATTAAATTAAATGAAGACAATATTAGTGAAACTCAATCGAAAATCTGAAAACAGCAAATCAGAAAATGATAAGACAAGAACTCAAGACCTACGCCTTGCCGGGCGGAGCTCTACCAAATGAGCTAGATGTGACCGTATCTTTTCTGTTTTCAGATTTTTGATTTAGTTTCGCTAATATTGCCTTAATTTAATTAAAATTTGAGGTTTTACTCATCAAGTTAAAATAACTAAAAATTTGCATAATTTCATCAAAAAAAAAAAAAAAACTATTTTAAAGGTTTTAAAAGGGAATAAAGGTATTTTTTCGAAATTTTTCGTAAACATTGATCTACTCCTTATTTAAATGAAGTTTAAATATGGAAAATTTCATCGATTTCGGAGTGAAACTATAATTTTTTTTAAAACAAACCTCACACCAGAACACTCTCTATTATGTATGGTTATAAATTAAAGATGGATGACTGACTGACCGATGAGGGGGTATGTTCTAAATAACAATGAAAATAAGACCGCCTTCTCTTTCGAAGATTGGTACGATGTCTGTTTCAACCGTAAATGGGTTAGTTGCAATAATTACATATTTACTAATCGGTACGCGACGCTGATCAGATTAGCAATACTGGTAAGTTTTGTGTTGAATCATATCTCGTGGGGATTTCGCCGGGCGGGGATATAACAAGCTAATAACGTTATTATTATCCCTTGTCTTTACTTACTTTTATCTGACTATCCATTATCCAACCACATTATCATCGATATGTTTGTTTGATTGAATATACGAAATAAAAAATTCTGAAAAATCCCAATTTGTTTTTGTACAATATGTATAAATATTACACAATTTCACACAAAACTTATTTATGGATACGAAGCCAACGTATTTAAATAAGCTGGTATGTGTGTATGTATGTGAGCTATTATATTTTTTATGACAGATTTTTCGATTAGAATTTGATTGTAATAGATGTTTTAATTGAATCTGTTAACTTCACCTGCCATAACACAGGGACATTCCTAGCATGGTAGGCGACATAATAGTAAAAATCTACCCTTTGTGCTATGCATAAAAATCTTGTTTAAACGTTAGTTTATCAATTAAAAATAATAATTAAAAATGTATTTATAATACAAACTTTATTATATGACAGAAAAAAATTGTTTTAAATCATGAAGGTAATTTTTATATTGCCAAATGTGTACTTCGGTGTAAATAACCATAATGTTTGTAAACCTTTGTTTTGAAAAGTTTTACCTTCTTTGTACATTTGTTACTTACATCTTAATTTAACTGCTACCGGTTTAAACAAATCCCTGTCATTCACTAGCAAACATAAAACTAACTTTAAACATTTTATGCAAGTTCAGAAATACACATTCGAATGTAATGATTGCAACGCACAGTATATAGATATGACTACTGAAATTTTAAAACTAGAATCAGGAACCATGAACTCCGTTCACGAAATAATAACTATTCCGAGTTTGATAATCATTAGGTATATAGAGAGAGGCCATAGCTTCGACAAAGAAAGAAACAAGTAAATATTAAAATATGAACACATATTTTAATTTCCGCGCTTTCCAAACTTTAGAAATGAACAAAAAAGTTGAATCCAAAATTTAAACCACCCTTATTAACAATATTCCCATATTATGTTGACTCTTCCCACCGTACTCCCCCTCCCCCAAAATCACCCTTCCCATTCCCCCACGTAATAAAATCTAATCATTTTTGCACTTGCATAAATTTCTAAGTTAGCTTTAAGTTTGCTAGTAAATAACACGGATGTATGGAAATAGGTAGCAGATAAATTAAAATTGAAGGAACATATATACATAAGGAATGTATTCAAAACGTCTTGAAATTGTTACAAAGTTTGTAACCTTATTTTCTTAAAAAAAACTGTAAAGAAAAAAACAGAGTGTTTAATTCACACGTGATAGAAATGAAACCTTCAGAAAACTAAAATAGACAAGAGTGGGGAGGCCACAAATAACCGCACAAAGAGGAGACCGATAGGCCACGAAGCACCGCACAAAGAGGATACCAATAATTATACTCTCTCATTCTTTCGTAGGCTACATCCTGATGCATGTGTTTGTCTCTTTTTAGTGTAGTTTGTTTTCATTATATCGAGTTTCAAATGAAAAAGGTGCTAATGACAAAAGTTTTCACTTGAAAATTTTTCCAAAATTCTTTATTCTTCTACTAAACACGTTTTATGTTATCCCGCTTTCCCACTTACACAATATTTTTATTTAATGTGGCTTAACAGTAATGACAAAAATACAAAACATCATGCCACTCAAAATACGATCGTAGAGAACAAAAAAAAGCACAAAGCAGACAGGCATTGCGACTGTGTGTTAATGCAACTAGGAAACTTCACGAAGACAACATACCCCGGAACAAGCCGAATAACCCGAACAATGAGCCACGATACCATAAAGGAGAGAGAACAGTAAGCTGGTGCCGAGACCAGGAGTGTTTTACATTTACATACAGCAACACAATAGATTCTCAAAGGTTACATCGAATATGTAGTTAACTTGTATGAACCCACACGATTCAATTACAGCTTATGGAAAGTTTCTAAATCTTGAGAAGCCGTAGAATGGATAAAAGCAATGTATAATATATTATTAATATGTTTAATAATAATTTGATTAACGTAAGAAGATGGAAAAAACAAGCTTAAATTATTCAATACAAAAAAATAACTAAATAAGTAGACCCTAACTTGTACTGAATAAGAAATTTGAATCATTTACTAAATCTCCGCTGTTGTATTATATAATATATATCATATTGTTTACTTAGTGATCATTATAAGTTTATTCATACTCAAATATAATGTCAAATTATAAATCAATATATCATTAAAAAAATCCATATCATCATAAATATAATAACGATTTTAATTAAGAATAGACACGACAACCATAAAATTGCTTGTTAATAATTCGCATTTATTTATTTATTTTAATAATATAATATCTTACATTTCAAATACAATTCAGCAATGCCGGTCTCAATGGTAGCTCACCTGTGCTGAGGCCTCCATTTTATAAAACAAAATAAACTAAAAAAAAAAAAATTATAATTAAGGTAAAATTATAGGTAAAATGAAATATTTTATTACCTAAATAAAATTAAAATCGGTGTATATTATGAGTGTTGTGTATTTGTGAGTGATGTGTGTTTTATATTGTTACGTGTAGGTATGTGTTTTATTCTTATTTTGTTATGAAATTTTGGTAATATTGTCTTTTTTGTTCTTTAATCCATTTTGTAATTTTGAGTACGAATTTATTTTTGTTTTCTTCCATTTTATTTTCAAGGGTAAGACTGTTGAGTGCTTTTTATAGCATGATATTTATAGCGCCTTTGTCCAAAGCTTGTATTTCCCATCGGAGTTTTTATGTTATTTTTGTACGATTACTCTTAAGGCATTCCCCAAAAAATATCAAAATGAGGTAAAAACTCGAAGTAATTAAGCCCATTGGGAATAATCAAAATAATTAGAGATTCGACAGTAAAAGACGACTTGCAAACAAAAGAAAACCCATATAATTGAATAAAATCCTTGTAGACCACGCCTCTCCCCCCTCCTTCATATGTTATATATAAAAACCGTAGTAAGAATAACTTGTACCAGTCTGAAGATGGCTTTAAAAGGCTGAAACCGGTTACGGTCAAATAATTTTAAGTGGAAATAAGTATCATATTATTTGTTTTATTATGTTATAACAAAAAATAAAATATATGATATTTGTAGAAGACATGCAGTGAATGCAAATTTAAAGTGTCAAAGGTAGTGAAATTATTGAAAATGTTTCTGATACGAAATGCAAAGGAGTTATAGTATATTAAAAAGCTAACTTTTAACAAGCATGCTGAGTTTCCAAAAGAAATCGTCAAAATTCGAAGAATTCATAATTTTTTTTCCATAAAACGTAGTTTTTGTAGAATAACAATATTAAAGAACTCCATTACTGCTCCTCTAATTTCAACTACTGCTCAACAATTCCTTTGTTGTGTAACGTCAAGGAACAAAATAAGTTGCAAATTCTTCAAAATAGAGTAATAAGAATTATATTTCTAGTTTAATTAATTAACAATGATGACATCGAACGCGATGATATTATTTATACATAACGTAGTATAGTAAACAACCTGTTGCCAAAATACTGTTCAAACCAAATATGTACAATATGGACACAAATGCAATAGAAAATGTACTAGTATGTAAGTTATAATACTTTAATAATTTGTAACTTAAATGTACAAGAAACTGAAATAAAATTAATAAGTAAAAATATTTAAATTTTGTCAAAATTCCATTCTAATATAAATTGTTGATGGAAAAACCTTTATTCGTTTTTCATCATTAATTTAATTTACTAACTTTTGTTATTTTTTTTTTCTATAAGACCGAAGACATTAAAAAAGGGTGTCCCGACTCGGGTGAAGCCGGATATTAACTACAAGTAAACAATAAGCCAAATATTGTTAAAAAGAAGACGTGAAACTTAGTGTAAGAAAGGAAATTCTGATAGATTACGCAGGTAGGTACTTAACATATATAATCACTCGATTAAAGAAATTTGTATGTGATAGTTCTTTCATACCTTCATAATAAATCTCTGAAAAACCTTCATAGAATTATTTCTGAGACATTTTTGTGGGGTTTATTTTCTGGGAACCTTTTAAAGAAAATGTTGTGATTGATGGACGAGTCTATAAATTTCACAGAAAGGCATTTCCAGTGAATTTGTGAACCACCTACGATATTTTTTGGAATAAATTACTCAAATTTATACGTTATTGAAGGTCCATAAAATTATATAGACTCGTGCTACGTTTTGTATCTTTGGCACTAGAGAAAAAAGCTTCACTATGTAAACATTTTTAAATATAGAAGCCGCTATTTATAGAGCCTCAACTCTTATTTTTCTTCCTTGCGCTGTCCCAACTCATTGCCTAGGTAGGCTGTTGGGGTCGGTTCTTCTCAGGTTGTAGCTCCTTCGGTTCTGAGTATCGCCTTCATCCAGGTCGTTTCTCTGAGGTGTTTTGGAGCATTGAGTCATCCAGGAGTTCTTTGGTCTTCCTCTAGATGACTGTCGATGAAGCTCCATAGAAATTGCCTGCTTCACTGTGTGGTCTGATGGTGTCCATCTTTTGTGCCCATACCATCTCGACTGTCGTTCCTCCAGCTTACTGTTTATGTCCGTGACACCCAGGCTCCCACGAATGCGTGAAATTTTAATATTATCTTTTGGTGATACTCCTACCGACCATCTAAGCATTTGCATTTCGCATTGCTGGATTTATAGAGAAGAAGAAAAGAAGGGGAAGACAAACCTCTACTCAGATCTATATAGTCAGAATCTAAGTATATTCTCATGTTCAGATACTTACAAATATGAATATTAAGTTGCTTTATCATGATGGAGGACTTAGGCAGCCGAGGAATTAAATCCACGACGCCTGGGTGGGACCCAGACGCGATGAAAACTCAGCCACTGACCGGTCGAAATGATTTCGATAGTATCGTTATTTTTTTGTCAATATCTAACTAACTAACCATCACGCTATTTCCCTGCAGGGGTAGACAGAGAGGATGGACCGCCAAACAAATCAGTCTTAGCACACACCCCTTGCCTCATTACATCGTCTCATACATGCTTTTCCAATATTCTGACTCTTGAAATGGCCCGACTCAAGTACCTGATTCACTTGGTCGTACCATGTCTTCCACGGGCTTTCCTGACTTCTACCATTCATATTTGCGTCATATATTCTCCTTACACTACTTTCCTCGTTCATTCGCTCTACATCTACAAACCATCTAAGCGTTCCTTTCTCAATCTTACTCATTACGCTTACATCGGCCTTGCATTCTTTGCGGATCTCCACGTTTCTCACACGATCGTATATGGTTTTACCGGTTCCATGCCAACTCAGAATGAAACCATCTCAAAACCATCTCAGAAAGGTCATTAAAAGCTATGAAAAAATAATTTTAAAATAGCCTGTAACCCTAACCTAGCCTAACCTATTTAACCAATTTTTTAAATTTTTTAAAAGAAGCAAACACAATTTGACTTGACATTTTAAATAAATAAAAATAAAATACTTTGTGTTACGTCACTTAATTGATACTTTTTAGTCTACTGGTTTCGGTTCCTCCGTACCATCATCAGGACTGTTATAAAAATACTGGAATTATTTTTATAACAGTCCTAATGATGGTACGGAGGTACAGAAACCGGTAGACTAAAAAGTATTAATAAAGTGATGCTTACGTCACTTTATTGATACTTTTGTCTTAACATTATTACAAATATAATATATTATGTGACGAGCAATCAGGATTCCGGAACAACAACTCTTGCGAAGCGGCGATAAATATAGTGATTGATACATGGAAGAAAGAAACAGACAAAAAAATCACCATTGCAGCATTCTTAGATTTCAAAAGAGCATTTGAAACGATAGAAAGGAAAATACTTTTGAAAAAACTAAAAGACATAGGTCTTTCTGACGTAGCTATGAATCTGTTCAAAGAATATCTCCAGGAAAGAAAACAGGTAACGAAAGTTGAAAGCTCAGAATCAGAACCGATAGAAAACAACCTTGGTGTTCCGCAAGGGTCGGTACTAGGACCAATTCTATTTATAATTTACATAAATGATATTATTAAAACTATTAAACATTGCAAAATTAGACTATTTGCAGACGATACCTTAATCTATATTTCGTGTGAAGATTACATAGATGCAATTAACAAAATAAATGAAGACCTACAAAATATATCAAAATGGCTGATTAAAAAAAAATTTAAAATTAATTTTAAACAAATTGAAACTGAACGTAAAAAAAACAAAATATATAGAAATAGGCAATAAAAAACGTAAGACATGGTTAAATTTGACAATTAATTGTGAAAAAATTGGAAAAGTAAATGAAATCAAATACGTGGGTGTAATACTCGATTCAAAACTGACTTTCACAGCAAACTTTAAATATGTGCTAAAAAAGGTGTCAAAAAAGGTAAATTTTCTTAGAAGACTAAGACATAGATTAAATAGAAACACTACGGAGCTCATTTATAAAACTATTGTTGCTCCACATTTGGATTACTGCTCTACAATGTTATATTTGGCCAATGAAGGAAATTTAAACAAACTAGAAGTTATACAGAACAGAGCTATGAGATGTATACTGGGAAAAGGCAAATACGCAAGGATTAATCAAATGAGAGAGGAGCTAAATTGGATTCCAATAAAAAAAGACTACTATTTAATGTATTATTTTTTGTGCATAAAATTAAAATACTTTAAGGATGAAATTGTATTTAATAGAGACCTACATAATCATGAAACAAGAAATATAAACAGAGTTCGATTGCCACAAATAAAGAAATCAAAATCACAGAACTGCCTAATGTATAGAGGACTAAAGATGTATGATGAAATGCCTGAAAGTATGAAGAATGAAGAAATGAAATGTTACATTGTGCTTATTAGTTTATATTCAAGTAGTATAAACTAACTCAATAAATAATAAAAAAAAAACAAAGTATTTCATTTTTATTTATTTAATTTTTTAATCATCACTCTTAATGACCTTTCTGAGGTGGTTCTGAGTTGGTTTCATTCTGGGTTGGCCGGTCACCGGTTTTACAACACATATGCCCCAGGGATATCATTTCTACAGCATTCCGTCTACTTTCATTCTTCCTCTGCGAATTCCATGCCTCACTGCCAATATTGGAAATATCAATTTATTAAATTAAAATATTACCTTAGAAGTCTAATACGAATATACTTGTTCATATATATAATGTTCGTTTATAAGCTTTTTAATGATCTAGTGGATATACTCGTAACATTATTCTTATATTTTATGAAATAATAAGAATATGGTCCCTTGACCCCTGTGACGTCACTTTAGTGTGAACCTGTGTCATTCTTTTATGGCTCTCTTATAGTTTCACATACTAAACATTTCTCATATGAGCCGCTCTTTCAGATACTTCACATGGATTTTACTGAAAATGCTTCACTCGAAAAGAATAATGACACAAGTAAGCTCCTCATTTTTAAAACGATTATTATTTTAACAATACCAGTGGCCGAGTGGTTTGAGATTTGGTTCTGGTCTAGATCTAAAACGACGAAAGAAGTAAATCAATTTTACAAATATAGGTATATGTCACACTTCGATCCGTAGTTATGGCGACACTCTCAGTATTGCCCATTGACTACCAATTAGGAATGAAACGTATTGTGCAGCCTATTCAATATCAAGTGAACTAAATTCATTATATACAAAAGTAATGTCTGCTGAAATGCTTCACTAGATGCGCTAGCATGGCCCACAAATTGCGATGGTTATTTATCTCAACCCCTTCTAATTTGAAGGATTTAGCTGTAAGCAGGTCTTAAAATTCAGGATTTTATATGTTTTTCCATAAAAATTCAAAATCACATCACTGAATGACAAAAAATCCAAGTGCCATAGCTTCTCTCCAGGTCGGAGTTGAACTTTTGTTACTATATTGTCATCAGTGCAAAAACTGTTTCTGCTTTACTTATTCTTTCAACGAATTCTAATTTATTAATTATTTGTCTTATTTTTTAAACTCAATTAAATGTTATTTCAGTGACCATAATGGTAATACGGGATTTGTCGTGTTCAAAGCTTCTCGTTTTCGAATATATATTATGAAATTCAAACAATAACAATTGGTAAAAAATCAAACACAATAACAATTGGTACAACTTAACCTCTGAATAATTTAAAGAGGGTATTAGTCAATATGGGGTATGGAGAAACGATGGTTAAAATTCATAATGCAGAATTTCAGGCAAAGAAAAGCAAAATATATTAGAGTATGTCCATTCTGGTGAAAAAAAAAACAGAGTGTGCAATTCAAACGCGGCAGAAATGAAACCTTCAGAAAACTAAAGTAGACAAGAGTGGGGAGGATATAAAACACCGCATAAAGAGGAGACCGATTATTCTCTCATTCTCTCGCAGGCTAAATCCTATAGAAGTACGTATGTACGTATATTTTTCATTTCATCGAGTTTCAAATTACAACGATGCTAAAGAAGATTTACCTCAAAAAATTATTTTACTAGTCTTTGACGGGATCCGTGGTCGAGGGGTAAGGCTTACGACTAACGCAATACCTGCAATACCATGCAATGCGAACGCAAGCAAATTTAATTTGATGGAATTGTGTTATTTCACGACGTAATCATTTAAAAATAATTTACGGCATATTTGCTGCACCTTCCAGAGTGGAGGATACTCACAGTTCACAGTATCGCCCTGATCGGCAACTCGAAATGGCTTTAGCCATGTTTTGTGACTAGATCTGAATAGCCAGAAACTTTCCCGACTTTTTCTTACCGATATCCTTCCCATCACCACTACCTTCAGCCTCCCAACATACCCCAATCGGGGATGGCATTGTCTCACTGGCTACAAGCGGTTGGAAGTTGGGACTCTTGTGCGGTATTCATATAAAAAAGTCTAGGGACTCAATCCTATCTGTAAGAAGTACACATGGTCTCACAAAGGAGCCGTAAATGTTCGCTAAATCAAGTAAAAGTGTACGTGCCATTTATAGTGGGAGGCAGCGCATACCTATAAACTGGCACTTACATCTTTTACAACCCGAAGGCTTCGCTTACTTTTTCGCGAATGGGTTTCCCTCTTGAAAACACTACTTTGTTTCGACACGCCTACGCCGGAATCGACTAGATAATAAACAAGTACCAATCTACAACTGGCATAAAACAGTGAGTAAACCTTTAAACCGTCAGGGACTTACTCGGATACTTTCTTTGTTCGTTTATAACAAAATACCTACCGAACAAAAGAACGAAATACCTACTTAATATTTTAAACATATGACTCCATTAATATTCATATAAAAATGCAAATAAACTTTTTTTAGCGAACAATAAATGTTTAGTCTTTTAAATTTTAAAGTACAATTTTTATATTTGATTTAATTTTTCATCGTTATTTTTATTCCTTGCTACGAGTTATAAAAAAACAATTATTTTAGGACAGGTGAAATTAACAATACATAAGTCGAAATACCAGTTTCTGACATATTTAAAAAAAGAGGTTAAATAGAACAAACAACAAGCGGTAACAATGAGAGAAACGAACAAGAATTTACCAACTACCTACATACAAGCACAAACCCAAGGTCGGCATTTACAGAAAGGTGCTTATATTCAGAGATACATACATGGATAGGTAAAAATAAACTAATGCGTGGATCACACGCACTCTTGGCCGAGTGCTCCGTACGTGCAAATACATCACCAGTAAAAGGGCGAAACGGTCACTCGGACCCTGTTCTACATACTAGGCCGAGTCCCACCCTCGCGCTTCCCCGCACTGACTCGCTTATCCACTTGGCAGGTATAAACATGCACTCGGTGCGCACTCGCCACTCGGCACACTAGCGTCGCTCGCATCATTTTGTTAAATTATCTTTTTGCGATCCATTTTTTCTCGCTAGTTTGCAGCGTTGCAACTGAACTGACTAACTGACTTGGTGCTTAATTTAAAAAAATACGTGTAAACACCTACTCGTTCACTCCACTCTCTCGGCCTAGTATCGACTCGGTACGTGTGATCCAGGCATAAGGATAATTTTAGTTTTGATGTCATACATTTGTTGCTTCACAAAACAAAGAAAAGGGTAAAAAATTGTGATTTCAACAATAAAGGGATTGTTGAAATAACAATTTTTTACCCTTTTCATTATGACAAAGATATTAATTTTCAAAAGGTTATTTAAAAAGTAAGTAAGAAACTAGTACCTACCCAAGAACAAATATCCTTGGATCTAATTTTGTTTACACTGTATTTAGAAAAATGGATGGAAGCAAAATAAATATTCAGAAGCTTAAATATTTGTTCTTAAAAGGGACTTGTTCCATTTTGGCACTTGGTCCTCGTTTAGAAAACGCCCAGCGATGGTCCAAAAATTACGACCCTCCCCGACTTTAATACGGTATAAAGCCACCCCCTGAATTTCGCAATATCAAGCCTTAATTATGATTGTACTAGCCACAATAATGGCTTATTTTATCTCGATTAAAAATGATAATGTACAACGCTGCCCGTTTTTCATTTTATTAAACTTTTAACTGCACTTTAGAAAATGCAAGAATAAAGCTTCTTGTAGGTATTTATGCTGTTGGCTTTTATTTTCAGATAAAAAACATTTATTGAATGGGTAATAAATACGTTATTTAATATTGAATTCTGTTAAAGTACGCACATATTTTGTTTTTAAATAAACAAACAATAACTCCCCTTCACCTTATTTACTAATCTTTGTTGCTTTTTGTCTCTTAATTTTATCTCGCTAATTTAGGTAACATTTGTTAACACACCTATTAAAAATAACGCTAAACATAAAATTTACATTTAAAAAAGTGAGCTTTGTGGCAATATATTAACTAAATTAAAATGGTATTATTTTATTTCAAATAGATTTTTGCATTATTATTATTTTTCGAACGACCGAGAAATTTAATAATTTTTGTGGTAATTGTGTTTATTTTTAATTAAATTACAATCCTGCCTCGAAGACGGTTTAATTGCGTTTGAAACTCTTTAAATTTTTTTGATGAATGCTAAGACTAATAATTTTTTTAATACCTGAGATAAATTTTAATATTTTTACAAGAAAAATATAATGGAGCTTATAGTAAAATGTTGAATAATAAAATATTTAAGAACCGTTTTTTGTTTTATTGGAAAACTACACAATATAAAAGCAGATATTTGTATTTTTATTTCTAATCTTCGCAAAGAATACTAATTGTAACTCCAACAATATAAATTTATTCTATCAGCAAAAGTAAAGTTCTTCAATGGTTTAACAGCATAAAATATGTAGGAGTTTGTTTTTTTTATTTTTATTCCAGAAAAATGAATAACTTTACAATATTATTCACTTTAATTACGATTACCTAACCATAAAAATGAATGTTTTTTTTTTAATATACCTAGATTTTTCCATTTTTAATGTTGTCTGAAAGGCAATTATATTAACCGTCCATCTCGTATACAATGGATTGTTTTTCATTGTGAAGATGTATGATGTTTAAATGTATGTTATCGTGTTGTCGTATATAAAGTTTGTGCGTGTACTTGGGACGTTTTAATTAATTCTGTGTTTGTATGCATGAGTTAATTAGTTATTTTGTATATGAGGAGAAATGCATTAGATTCATAAAGTTTTCTTAATGTTATCCGTTTTTTTTCCCATACATACCTTTGTAGATGTTGTGGATTACCTTGTTTTGTATTACCTGTAACTCATTTATGTCTGTTTCATATAATATACGTTCCCCCAGATGTCAATCACCTAATTTTCTGTATAGACAATAATCTTTAATAAAATAATTGAAACATATATTTTACTTCTTCAAACTTCGCAAAATTACTTTGTGGCATCATTAATTATATAATGAATAATGGATCACTTTGTATAAACCACCATATTATAAACAATATTTACATGTTTGGATAACAATTTTATCTTCATCAGGATATGTTTTAAAGAAAAATAAATGACAAACAAGTATAGACAAATTAGAATAAATTAGTACAAAGACAAAAAAAAAAAAAAAAAATATATTAAATTCATACATATATTGTTTGAATCGCAACTAAATTAAATAACAAGATCTAAGAAAATATATTTCCATCTGTGCAACTCCCAATTCGGGAGGCGGGTATGGGTGCCTGGGTTCATGGGGTGAAGTGGGTCCAGGTCTGGGCGGCGGATGCGCATGCCTAAAAACTGCAGGCCGCGTATTTCCTTTTCCGTGTTCGATACGAGGCAATCATGCCTCGAAATCAACAAGGGTTTGTAATGCCATTTTTTCTCCAAACCCGTGTCCAGTAGAAAGCAAACGGCATCCTATTGTGCACGGGTTTGTAACGCCAATTCCCTTCCCAAACCCGTGTTCAGTACGAGGCATCCTTTAAAGGTGATTATAACATAAAAAAAGAAGTGTGTGCATATACGCACAATATAATGGATGGGCAATAAAACGCAAATTTAAGTTACTTACGCAAACGCCTTACTAATAAAATAAATAAAAACACTTTATAATATAGTACTTATAACACTTTATAGTAACAATGTTATAAAATAAATTCTCTAAAATAAGCTCGCATGTCATCATAATTTAAAAAAACATCCCAGGTTTTTAATGGTTTGTTTGGCAAAGCAGGGTTTGTCTAGCGGGTGTGTGTAATTATTCTAATACATTTTTTCCATGTTCTACTGTTATAAATACAGGTACAAACTTGTCTATAATGCATTCACTTAACATGCCTCGTACTGAACACGGGTTTGGGAGGGGAATTGGCGTTACAAACCCGTGCACAGTAGGATGCCGCTTGCCTTCTACTGGACACAAGTTTGGAGGAGAAATGGCGTTTCAAACCCGTGTTTACTTCGAGGCATGATTGCCTCGTATTGAATACGGAAAAGGAAATACGCCTGCAGGGCGGACAGTATCGGAAGAGACCCTTAAACCTCTCCCAATGATATTGAATTCCATGATGGTCCATGAATTCATACGTCCGTCACTCCTGGACATATTGACCACTAGATTACTTGCCACCCTTCATATATTTTCCTTACCAGAACTTTCTCTCATTCTTTTTACTATAAAAAACCTCCACACAGCATCCTCAAAGATGAAACTGGCTCTGAGGATTGTTTTTCCTCAGGGCCTCCTTTGTGGCAATAATGAAAACCAAACTAAAGTAACTTCAACCTGAAAAAATAATACTTGTACACATTTAAATTAATTACATTTATTATGAATACACTCATTTGTTAAGTGATTATAAAATATTATGTAATTCATTTATTTTTATGTTAGTTCTATTCGTTGCTATTTAAATTTGCTAATGTAATTAATAAATATATATAAAATATATATTAAAAATAAAACATGTATGCAGTTCACACGAGGTAGAAGTGAAACCTTAAGAAAATTAAAGTAGAGAAGAGTGGGGAGGCTTCGAAGCACCGCACAAAGAGAAGTCCGATTATTCTATCTCATTTTCTCGCAGGCTAAATCCTATAGATGTATGTGTTTGTCTCTTTTCAGTGTCGCTTTTTCGTTCCATAGAGTTTCAAATTACAACGTTGCTAAAGAAGTGTCACTCCAAAAACGTATTGCACTCCTAATAATATTTTTTTTATTTTATTTAAATACATATTATTATTAAATAAATCACAGATGAAAAACCGCGTTTTGTGGAAAATATTTTCTATTCGAGCTTTATGACCACATTCTAGTGAAAGTGTGTGTATTTATGCCGACACCTTTAGGGCGGTAAGCTGTCAGTAGCATACAAAAATCAACCGCATAATGTGAATGTTTTCTTGAATGTTGAATTCACTAAATTTATTGACGGCTTGTATGAAAATAAACAAAAAAACTTTTTTGAAATATTATGATGCTAGCGGTCTGTGAAAGGCGTTGCCAAGAATTCAAAATAAGTATTCTGAGAGGAAATAGACCGTTATTCAAAATAAATAAAAATATTAAAAATAGGCTGTGTAATTTGAATTTAAATTTAATTCGTGATAGACCATCTCAGATACGAAAAGTTGCTTAAAATGGCTCTAGCCATATATTGTTTGAGATTTTTATGTTATATTTAGGATACGTTGCGCTTTATTCTTCTTTAACCAACGTTTCGGACAGCGTTACAGTGTCCATCATCAGGGCAGACTGCTCTAGCAATGTTCAATGATCTGAATAATTAATTAGTTACAATCTTTTTTCTTCTTATTCTTTCCTACTCTACTATTTGTAAAAATCGTTGAATGTTCCCGCTCCGCAGGTTTTTATTCTAGGCCCTGCAAGCGGCTTTTGGTTCGGCTTCGCCCAGTTTGAATGTTGGAGGCATCCGTCAGAGTTGCATTCTTAGCCGGATTCTTAAATTTCAATCGTACAGTCTCTGACATATTAATACTGTTTGATTCGATTGTTATTACAAATCTGTGTTCAGTGGTGATCTCTCGGAATGGAACCTCTAATATGGATAGATAAAATGGTTCCATGACAATTCAGAATCAAGTCAACTCAACACCTTTTTGAAGATTCATTAATAGCTACGAACAAAAATTGAAAAATAGCTTCTAACCTATCCTAACGTAACCTATTTAACCAATTTTTTTAATGAGTTGGGTTGATTCTGAGTTGCCCGATCACCAGGGAAAATATAGGGGTTCCGTTTGCCCAGAGGTTAGTCAGTGTAACGTTTTGAGCAATTTGAATAAATACATGCTTGGGTATATTATTAGTTACTGTCGTTACAGAATTTCTTTATTACATTCTATGTAGGTGCGAATAACACATATTCATGACTAAATTCATTGTACCTAATATTATTATATTACTTGCGTGGCAACTTTCCCTTATCCCTCTCCTCCCCTTACCCGTCCTAACCCAAATACCTATTTCGCAGTCTATTTAAGTATTGTTTTAATTATTTTATTATTGTTTATAACATGTTTATCACTTGTTGAATTAACATCTGTATTATTTTTTTTTTTTAAATTGCTGCTTAGTTCTGTTTTTATTTTTTCTGTTTTTCTTAAATTTACATTCAGTTACTTTTATGTTTCTAAATACCTATCTGTGAACATTAATAATTGGTCTGTTTTTTTGCCATCCTCTTATGTATATTTTATTACTATGACTGTTTATGTTCCTTAAATAAATAAATAAATAAATAAATAAATATCATTGATGCAAACTTGTCAGTTCGGCACCATAGTAAAAAAAAATGCCAAATAAAACAAATTTATCTATTTATATTATATATAAATGATATCTGTTGTCTTAAAAGTATGAGAACCAAGAATAAATTATATGGTTTTCCGAATTCTCAGCCCAAAAAAATGGTTTACTTTGAAGATAATCTTCTTAGAGGGAATATTTAAATATTCTAATAACATCAAAAATGATCCATTGACCTGTGTAAGAGCATAAGAAAAGTTGTATTCTAGGCATAATCGAAATAACAAGAGCCTTTTCAACGTAGATTCTGAAAAGATATCTTGTTGAATTATAAATAAATGATATTTCCCTAAGGAACTTCCCTTTCATTGGATATATGATTTCATCAAAAAATAATGCTAATACAGACTTATTATTGGATGTACCGCCGTATGACGTAAAATATTTTGATTTGCTCCTATTTTTCGTAGAAATTCAGATTTGTTTCGCAGGGATGTTTTAAAACTTTATTTTTCTTGGAAATATGTTTATCAAAGACGTTTTCTAAGTAGGCATGTCCTATTATTTATTTTTTTCCGTCGAGAGACCTGTTTAGTTTACATACATTATTAAATAATGTGGAACTCTCCCACGTTACAGACATAACAAAGAGAATGGCTGAACTAATGTAGAAGTGGGCACTGCGAAGGTCACGAAGTGAGGAAAAAAAGTAGATACATTAACCTGCCGAACTGGAGACCAGAAAGAAAAAAAGGAGATACAATACCCTACCGAACTGGAGACCAGAAAGCAAAAAAGGAGATACAATACCCTACCGAACTGGAGACCAGAAAGAAAAAAAGGAGATACAACCCCCTACCGAACTGGAGACCAGAAAGAAAAAAAAGTAGATACAATACCCTACCGAACTGGAGACCAGAAAGAAAAAGGCCAAGAGGCAGGTCATGAAAGTCGGACTTGAAAATGTCCGAACCGAAATAAATTAACACTTTGTTGCATATTAGCGATCAAATCTAAGCTTTAAGGAAGTACGGATGTTTTAAACAGACTAAAGGATAAACCAAGGACGGGTTGTTTGTTATTTTACAGAAATTAAAATGTAACATTATCATCGAATGGACATTCATCGCCATTTTTTTTCCACAGTTAAAAGGTCTCCGTTAAATGCCGATTCTAAGTCCGTTTCAGCTTTTGAATGAATTGTTATCAGCAAAGAGGACAAATATCATGTTGAAAAGCTTGTCAGCTTATTACAATTTGATTGAAAGCTTAAATGCACCTAGAATCGATGTTTAACGGCGACCTATAAAATGTTAAAAAAACAAAATGGCGCTGAATGTCCATTTGGTTACAATGTACCCTTTGAATGTCTAACAGGACCTAACTGTGTTGTTGTCATTTTCTTTCTTCACAGTGATATTGTAACAAAGAGTGTGAAATGTTCAAAAGTTCACAAAGCGCGCAGAGTTCAAATTCGCTCGTCCATACAATAAACACTGCGCGCGGTTACAATGCCAGAAAAAAGTAATTATCCCGACCACGACAGTCTGTTTAAAATACTAAAAGGTGTAACGAGAAGTTTATTAGATGCATCCAGCTTCCAACAAAGGCTTCTTCAAGTTTTTTTCCAGTTTTTCCGATCCTGGGAGGCTCTCATCCATCCAGAGATTAAATATTAACTATTAAAAATGCACCACATCGCGTTACCTTTACACACTTTTAATTTATAACATACATACAAAAACAGTACATTTACAACAAATAAACAATACCAAAACATGCAAACTTTATAACTGAACGTAGTAAAAAACCAGTTAGTTTATATGAAACCCTGATGAAGGTTCAGATCAAATCGAAACCGGTCGGTTTATAAAATAAAGATATATAATCAAACTAAGTTGTTATATTCTAATTATAATAAATAAATAATATTAACACATTCAGCGGGGTATGTGTAATAATATACATAGGCTTTACGTCTTTATAGAAGAGACAATTGTATCTGTTTTTTTTTCATAATTACCAGCATAAACTAATATTATAGGTCACTATCTACTAGTTTTAAATAATCCTCTAACAAAAAAAGTAAATCCAATTTTATTCAAATTACTAGCTGAAGTCCCCGGGCGTTAACGGGCTTTTCGCAGAGTTTTTCGCAATCAGATGTAGACAGTAATTTTCCTTTTATTTTGAACGTAGGTGTGTAAAACTTCATAAAAAAATTATCAATATTAATATTCTGCTTTAAGGGTGGGAATAGAGAGTATGGGAAGATGGTTTTACGAAATCCAATAGACTGTTCTTCTGTTTTGAAAGATGAGAATAGTAAAATTTCATCAATCAAGAAATAAAGCTATATATTTGTATAAAAAACAAAGCTACGACGCTAAATAAACTCTTTATAGAGGGTGTTAAGGGACGTACTCGACTTTAACACTTAACTAGTGATTCATTACATTTTTGGAGCTAAATGTTATGAAACTTTTACTATGTTTTCAATTTTTTTTTCAAAAGCAAAACAAATAAAAAAAATCTTCCACATGTCATCATCGGTCTTACCTCGACCCTGTCCAATGCCTAATGATTTTTTTTAAGTTGTAAAAAAAAATATATATATTTCTAAACTGTCCCCGGAGACCAAAATTTCATTTATATTTTCGTTTTCAAATAATAAAATTTCAGGAATACTGGTTAAAGTAAGGTAGTACGGTTGACATTTGTCATATGAGAACGTGTAGCTTCTTAGATTCGTTCTTGTGTTCAACAGCTCAGCTATGGAATGATTTGCCGGCCTCCGTGTTTCCTCCGCCCTACAGCATAGGTCTCTTCAAGACCAATGTTTATTCCTTTCTCTCTTCAAAAAGACCCTCCACATAGCATCTCAGATGACATAGGCCCTGAGAGAAATTGTTTTCCTCAGGGTGTCCTATGTGGAGTTAATGTAAAAAAGGGTAAGTCCAATAACACCCTGCAAAATACCATATATTTGAATACCCATAACTGCTTTCAATAGAATCGATACGAAAAACTGAGTTTCCCTGCATTAAAGAGATATTGAAAATCCAGCGCAGCGGAAGGTTGTGTAGTATGTTGATGGCTTACACGGAATGTAATAAATTGCACCCTCAAGGCGGGGGTAAGCTCGCATAAGTCAAACCCCGAACCCCAGACCACTGGTTCAAAAATTAACTTCCGCAACGTTGATGGACTCGGAAAGAAAATTCCGGCCGAACCCTCGCGAATTCCTCCACAATATTTCAAAGCCACTTTGCTAGGATGGGGAGTATATTGGAGAAATCACGGGTTATCTGCTCGAACTCGAATACTTTAACTAGGGTTGAACCGGTTCTACTAATGAAACTTTATGGAAATACTTTACTTTCCTATTGAAATCTATTTGATAAGCTAATCGTAATGTTTAAATATTTAATTATGAGTATTTTCATTATATTTACTACCTTTTGAATGATGTGACCTTTGCACAACTCATTTTAGCTTTTTAGACTTCAGCCAAAATTGAGGTTTAAAAATAAAATATTTTCGCAACAAATTTCTTAGAATTTTAAAAAATGATAAATTCTCACTCTAATAATAAATACTACGAGTACTTTAACATTTTCAAATAGAATTTAAATTAAGTATAATTAAGTATCATAATTTTTTATGCATTTGCGAAAACTTCTCAGTTGATGATCAGTCAGTGGCTGAATTGGAATCGCGTTTGGGTCCCGCCCAGGCGTCTCGTGTTCGTTTCCTTGGCGTTAAAGAAGTCCTCCATTACAACACAAGCAACATTTTCAGCTTACTTTGGTGGTAGTAGGAGATTTTTAAATATTATCAGATTATTCGTAACCCAGGAATGTTTGTTTTTCTTTAAAAAAAACACATGCAAGTTTTTAATTTTATATTTATTTATTTGTTTCCAGATATTATACGAGATAAGTGCATACATTAAGAAAATAATAACATAGGGATAAATGATTGTAAAATAAATGTAAGCAATGAAATCCACTGAAGGCACTGCCTTCGTGTGGGAATTCTAAAAAAACTTATTAATACATCAAAACATCTTTTAAATAAAATAAATTGCTAAAATACAACATCAGGCAAGCTTAATGTAAGTTTATATTATGTATAAGTAAGTCAAGATTGTAAGTTATGTTAAGTGAAACGTGAACACATGGAGGTTTACAGATAGTTTATAAGAAAGGCGTTTTAACATCCATATTATTCAGCCATACTTTTAATTCTTTAACGAAATTGGATATTTGTCATTTGAATTTGTTTTTATAGAAAATTAAATGTACCAGGACCAATAAAACTGGATTGGATGGCACCTTTCTTTATGTCATTCATTATTCGATGAACGCTTTTGGATGCTATATCTAGACGAACACTTTTTTATGATTTCTTATTTCTTCTGAGATTATTTGATCCCTTCACGACTGGTAGGAGCGCGATCAGTGGCGACGTGTGACTGAAAAATATTTTATTAGTTTTTAATAGAAAAAAAATATCATCGGATAGCAAAATGACAATTATTTTTTGTTATCCATAATAATATGCTTAGGTTAAAATCCTTCGTGTAAATGCTGTTACAATCTGTAATCTATAAATACAAGATATGTATAATCAAACCGTAGGTATATTTTTATATAAAACCATTTATACCAGATGCCTTCATCTAACCCCCACTTACCTATTAAGAGGAAGATAGAGTAATAAATTGCTGACCTTGCTTTTATGTTCATTTTTTACGAGAAAGTCGGGAAGGAAATGTTTTTTTTGCAAAATCTCAGACGTCGGGATATATTTCACAGGCTTACCGCTTTGGCATTTAACAAATCCCGAGTTATTTTTCACTTCTTCTCTCGATGTTCTCCTGTTACTTCGTTTCCACCACACACCACACCCTCCAGTATTAAGGCTTAGAGATATCTTATCTTTGAAGAACATTGATGTTATTAAATAAAATCAATTTCTTTGAAAACCTCATTTCTCATGTTTAAATTTTATTATGATTGAAGATACCTTGGATACTTCCAAAACACGAAGCATTTTAGGAAGAACGTGCCAGCGGCAGAGTATGGTTTTATTGATATTTAATAGCCGAAAATTGAAAAAAAGCCTTTTCCCACAAAAAGTTTATTAAATTTAATTGATTTTTCTAAATCATGAATACAATCTCAAAAGTGGTAATCCAAAACCAAGGCAATTTGTATTTGTCTTCGATTTCGTAGTTTAAGTACTCAACTTCGACGGCTGGTGTGGTCTAGTGATAAGGATTTTGACTTGCAATAAATAAATTTTATTTGATTAATTCGTGTTTTTTCACGATTAATTCATTTAAAATAACATATACTTTATTTGCCGCACGTTCCAGAGTGGAAGATACTCTTAGTATCGCCCTGGTTTAAGACCGCCATTCAGAATCGAAACATTGCTTGAAATGGTTTTAGCCGTGTTTGGTGACCAGATCTGAAGGGACAGGTACTTCCCTACCTTCCTCTTCCCCATCTTCTTTCTTCCCCCACTACCTTCAGCCTCACAACACACCCCAATTGGGGATGCAATAGACTCACTGGCTCCAGACGGGAGCAGCTGAGACTCTTGTGAGGTATTCATATAAAAAAAACTGCCATTGGTCGCGTAAAAAGGTATTGATTAAAAAGCGCCAAAATGCCCTCGTGTTTGATGAGAAAATGTTTCCCTTACACGGCAAACACAAGTAAAAACCATGGAATAACATTTCATTAAAAATACACGCAAATTATTTATTATTATAAAAAATACAATAATTTCGATTGTTTCCGGAAGATTTTTAGAGCCATTAAAGAAAGTGAGATAGCAAATAATTAAGAATAAGAAGGACAACTTATGACAGTAGGTTGTCTCATACAGAATTCTGAATTCGTCTTAGTGTAAGCGAGTAAGCGTATATTGGCATTTCAGTCACACCCGTGATGTAGAATAAGGTATTCGGCGGAAATACGCAAACGCCGCCGGTCCTACACATATTATTTGAATGTCTATCTTTATCATACTCGTAAAACTTTTAAATTAAGAATTTACGGAAAAAAAGTGTTTGTCACTTCCCACATTCCATCTTGAGTTTTTGAGACAATGGGGAGTCCATTATAAGGGGGGAATCAAAAAAAAAAATCTCACGGGCAAACTGATGCACTCACAGCAACACAACTTCCCATATTGACTCAAGAGGAGTGACCCTAACGGATACCTGGTCGAAAAAAGGGTCCCTCCACTCTTCTTCTCCACCACAGCACAACTAACGTTACAATTACGTCATATATAATAATATATACATATTATTATATATGACGTAATTGCCCACATACTCCGCGCGCACCGATGAAAATCGTTGGCTTTTTTTCAAAGGTACATTATTCCTTGCAACATATTACGAGTAATTTTACTTTAATTCAATGATCTACCTGGAAGGGCAAGTTTCTCTATGAATGATACGAGATGGGCAAATTTTCAAGACTTTTATCCCACGCACAAATACTAACGTTTTGTGTTGATGAATATTCCCTCCACATTCGTAGGTTTGGTCTACGGAGATACTCATCTATCTATGGCTTTGTTTTTTTATACAAATCTACAATTTTATTCCGAGATTAATTAAATTTTTCACACTTGTCCTTTAAAACAAGAGAAAGGTCAATGTTTATACAATATTTCAATAAACAAAAATTTTAACGAAACAAAAAACGACTTCAAAAAAATGCACTAAAAAGTAAAAAAATAATTTCGTACGATTGTTATTTTTGGAGTCGGTTTCAGCCAAGGTAACTACATACATAGGTGAGATGTGGAGATCTTGGCTGACACCGACTCCAAAAATAAAAATCGTACGAAATTATTTTTTTACTTTTTTGTGCTTTTTTTGAAGTCGTTTTTTGTTTTGTTAAAATTTTTTGTTTATTTTTTGATTTTTAGTGACTAGCGTGCGTAAAGAAGCTTTACTTCAAAAAAGAATCATCGAAATCTGTTTTTCTCATGGATCCCATTGTCAGAACCGGACCAAATTAAAATGGGACCACATGGAAAGCATCAGCTTTCTAATAAAAAAAGAATCATCAATATCGGTTCACCCAATCGAAAGTTCTGAGGTAACAAAAATAAAAAATAAAAATAAAATACCGTCGAATTGATAACCTCCTCCTTTTCGAAGTCGTTTAAAAAAAGACTCCACCACATTTTCCCACCCCTTAAGTCACCTCTACCCGAATTTCTACCGATTTCTTACATATCCCCCTTAAACATTTGAAGTTTTTACAACAGTCAAACTTCTTGGCGTTAAAATGGATTCAAACTTTTCGCTTAAAAAACAAATAAATACCACTGTAAGTAGGCAACGGTTTTTTTCCACCTAAGACAACTCAAGTCAGTCCGAAGAAATCTTCCTACAGAAGCAACAAAACTACTTGTAAACTCCTACGTAGTCTCACGGCTCGACTACTGTAACGGTATCTACGCTAGCCTTCCAAAATATCAAACTGACAAACTTCAATCCGTGTTTAATGCAGCGGCTCGACTCAAAACCGGAGTCTCTAAATATTCACACATTTCAGAACACTGGCTAGGGTGGTTTGGCTAATCTTCACTGGCTCAAGTGCCCTCAAAGAATCCAGTACAAATTGTGCTGGACGGTGTTTATATCAATTAATGAAATGGCCCCATCTTACATCTCTGAACTATGTGTCCCAGAAAATACTGGTCCGAGGCAGTAAACCCTTAGATCAGCAACATCATCAGCTATAGGCAGACTAATGGAACCTAAACGCAAGCCAAATACGAAATTTGGAGATCGCGCTTTCGGAGTGTCTGGACCTAAGGCTTGGAATAAACTCCCCCCGGAACTTAGATGCATAACAGAATTTAGGTCCAAATTAAAAACGTACCTTTTTGGGCTCTCATACCCCTAAACAAAAATACCTATCGGAGAGTATCATAAAATTTTGCTTTTGTTTTCAAAATACGCTCATTACAAAACATATTTTATATTATAGTTCCCAATTATGTCCTCTGCGTGCGAACTGTGTCTTAATTTCTCTAAATAAACAATAACAGTGTTAATCTCTAGTGACCCTCCAGGTAAGTATGGTCTTGTATTTATTTTCTGCCTGTACAGTGCATTTTTACAGCAGCATCGCGTTCATTGGTCAAATCATTGCACATATAAGTTATTGTATGTGCAATGATTAACATAACATAACACAACATAAGTTGTTGTCTATAGTTGAAATAAGATTGTATAAACGTATTATAATTTTAAATTATAATGTCACATCACAAAATAACTGCTTCATATGAACAAAAACGTATTATAAGTTTGTACAGCGCCCTTGAGGTGATTTTTCACAAAAAATGGCGCTATACAAGTCATCCAAATATTATTATTATTATTATATGTTATTTTTGAAAATAATATCAAGACGCGTTCCACGCCGAAACGCAAATTTTATGAAATTCCCTCGATAGAAAAAAATCGCAAAGTATGCTCCGAAAATTTTTATAAACACGTTTGGTTCAGATATTTTACAAGTTGTGAAAAAATTCACAATGTTTCTTTAAATGATACTTAAGACACCTTTCCCGTGATTCTTTTTCTATTTTAAACGAGTCGTGTTTTATTAAACATTTTCACAACTTTCGCATTGATTTTGTCGCTTTAAATGTTAGCTTTCTCCTCTAACATTCGTAATTAGGTAATTACATATCTCTCCATCTTCTTCTTTTAAAGCGCAGATCCGGCACATTAAAGCAGAATGTTGATACTTTTTGATAAATTTTGCACACTGAAAGTTCAAAGTAAGAGGAAAATTACTGTCTTTTTTATGTGAATACTGCACAAGAGTACCAATTTGGGAAGCGGGCAGGGTACCGCCAACCTGGGAACCATTCATTGGAAAATCAACACCTCTGCCGTAGGTCACCCCTAGTGGTTTGCTACGTTTTGTGACTTAGCAGGGGGGGGGGGGGTTGTCCGGGTCTTGGCGGCGAATGCGTCTTCCCACCAGCTGCATGGCAGGTTGGATCGGGAGAGAATGGTTGAAGGAGTCCCTTAGACTGCAGACTTTGTCTAGTGAGGTGGGTAAAAGAAAACTATAAACATAAATGAAGAAAAAAAAACTGAAAATGAAAACTGACTTCTCCAGCCGTACTCTCTTGGAACATTGCCTCTCTTGGAAAATTGAACAGACCCTCAGCACAGCATCCCCAAAGATCACATACGCTCTTCTGAGGGGAATTATTTTCCTCTCAGGGCCTATGACTTATAAGCCCGGAAAATGGCATCTCCAATTGTGATCTTGAGAGACTGACGGTTATAGAAGGAGGGGAGATGAGAGATGCGGAGGGATGTTTTATTTTATTTATTTATTGATTATTATTAAGGAGAAAATACAGATACGGTTACATATGTCAATTGACAAGAATATACAAAAAAAAACAACTAGAGAACTCACCTACTAGTATTTCTCACGAATTGACTTAAGCAGCAGATAAAAACATGTACAAATATTTTTTCTTATCACTACATAGTATAAAATGAAGTCGCTCAAAATGTTTGTGCGCTTAGATCTTTTTAACTACGCAACGGATTTTCATGCGGTTTTCACCAATATATAGAATGATTCAATAGAAAGGTTTACATGTATAATACATGCTTGGTTGTGTGTTTCGTTAACCACAGCAACGTGTGGCTGGATCTGCTAGTAAATTAAACATAAGAATATTATTTTACAAATAGAGAGATAAGATAAATGCGCTTGTGAATATCCTTATAAAAGTTTAAAAATTATTTTTACAATTACAAAATGTTGTACAGAAATTTAAAAAAAGGACTTAAAATTACAACCGAAGTATGTCTAAGTTGTTGTACTTTGTAGAAAAACAGCCTTCAAATTTCTACTAAAAGTACTGCGTGTATCTAAAAATAAGTCGGAGTTATTGAAGTATTGATTTTGATTAAACGATTCGCACATTCTTCTGATAGGATCCCTGACACCAGCATTTGCTAATATGGAATAAGTCGTTCAGCCTTGTTACTCTGGGTGGTATTTTGAATTTTATTAGTTTCACTAAGTCAGGACAGTCAATAACGTTGTTGCAGGTTTTTTTGATGAGTCATGAGATTCTGGGAAGGAAACACGTATGAGGGGCGGGTAGGATCAGGGGGTCAATGTGTCCAGGATTGTGCGGACGTCTGAATCCATCCTTCCCACTGCGGGGCAAGGTAAGAGAGTCCGGTTGAAGAAGTCTAGGTTAGGTCTCCCTCTAGGTTAGGTCTTCCGATCCGGCCCGCCATGGAGCTTTTGGGAAAACGCATTCGCTGCTGAGACTCAAACCTCTTATCATGAACCCGGGCACTCTTGCTATGTCACAATTTTTTTAAACGCAACTTGAACATATAAATTGTTTCCACAATTATACATAAAACCATTTTAGTTAGTCAATGTATGCATTTAATGTATGCCAAAGTACATTTTTATTTTTCTCCTATATACACATTATTTCGCAATGGTCGTAAAAAAAACACTTAAATTCTATGAGAAAAATCCCTTAAGAGTGATGAATTGAGTGGTAGATCCCTTCAGAGGGTGGGATGTGTATTTTTTATAATCAATCATTTGCCAAAAGGGGGTATTTTTACATACTTTCAGCACCGAATAGAGCGCCTAGAGTGGCTATGAATGTCATGGATTTTCAATGAAAGACGTAGTCTTTAGTATTTTTAACCAGAGTCTTAGATTAAAAAAGAGCTTTTCAGAATATTTACACTGAAATTCTAAAGATGTTTTGTATAGAGGAATACGTAATAAACTCCCAGAATGATGATGTAAGATATTATACATTTTTTGTATATTTACCAAGGATTTTTTTTTGGATAAATTTAAAAGTTTACCCAGGATAAGAGCAAACGAATAAATTATTTAACAAGAAAGCGATATTTCTACGAATAATTTATCTTTGATCTAATCTGGCAAAATAATATACATTTCATGAATTATTTTCTGCCGGTTTTTAGCACTCTTCTGACGTTTTCTTGGAATCTGACGTTTTCTCTGAAGTTGTCTTATTATTCAGTTTTCTGGCAGAAAACACGAATTGAATTACTGAATACACTTCTGGTATCCAATATTTACTTTGGGTAATGGAGAATAATGGATTAACTGAAAGGTGTGAATTTTACGCTCAATAATTATTCCACTGAATAACTAATTAACCTTTCCCCAATTTCCCCGCAGCGATGAGATGAGAGAGTGGAAACCACGCAATTCTCTATTCCAATATACATTGATTTATTCGCATTCATACATCTTCCCAATATTCGCTTATAGCTTTTCTGTTATTCCGATTTATCACTATTATTCTAACTTCAAAGTTGAGAGGCAGGTATGCGGGAACAATTTATTGGATAACCAAGATCTCTGCCATAGATCAGCCCAAGTGGTTCGCTACGTTTGATGAATTAGCAGGGATGCCCGGGTTCATCGGGTGACGTGTGCACCAGCTGCGTGGCGGGCTAGATTGGGAGTGGGAGACCTCTCCTGATGATCTCTCCCGACCCATCATCTTGAACCGCAGCGGGATGGATGGATTCACATATCTGTCACTCCTGGACACACTGACCCTTAGAATCTTACCCACTCCTAATACCCTTTACATTCCTAAAACATTCACTCCTTCCCTTTTCTCCGAACGACATCTCCGAAAATGATTTAGATCCCAAGGGAACCTATTTTCTTCTGGGTCTAATTTGAAAATATTTTTGATCTCTGGACATCACCGACTACTCTTTTAATTCAATGAACGTAAGTCTTATTTATGTTTATACATTTCAGTTTATGAATCTCAGCTGAAGAATATTCGTACATCATTTGTTTAAAAATTATGCGGTTGAAACAAAGTATTTCAAATAGTTTCTATATGTTTTCATGTTTATAGAAAGCTAGCCATTTTACACGCATATAAAAATGTTTTTATTCACCAAAAACGGTGTATACATCACTTTGTAATCTGATAATTTAGAAGCAAGCAATAATAATCATTAATTATCTGTAAATTTTACACGCATAGTTAGGAAAATGTCTAAGGTATCCAACAACAATACTTCTCAAACTGTAATCTTTAAAATGTTTATGAATAGTTTGAATATTTGAGTGCAAATCTTTAATTAAACGTCACCTTGGACAAGGTTCTAAATGATATTTATCTAAAAAATGACCTTTGAATTCAAAACAATTTATTTTGCTTATTTCCGTAATCAAAATAATTTTTTCACCCAATTCTGTCGTATTTCCCTAGATGCTTGTTTGGTAAAGTTCTTACATCGAGATTTTAAACGTCCCATTTATTTTACAAGGTCTTGACACCACTTTGAACGTTTTACAATTGACAGTTGAAATGCTGTTACGTCGCGCAGTTTAGTTTAGTTTAGTTGTGTAGGGTTCTAACTTCGCTTTTTCATGTTCTGAGGTGACAAAGTTTACAAAGATGAATTATTGAAAGAATGAATGTATTTAACAATTTATTAATTTGACTTTCAATCTTGCGTATAGTATTTTAGTTTAAAGTATTTGAATGAATTGAATATGAAGTATTTAAAGTGTTTAGTTATTTTTTACATACCGCAGGGGCGGACAGATGTCATGGCTCAACATAGCATGACAAGAGGTATGACATTGCGTAATGATCTACCGGCGGATATAGATGTGTTTAACATAACCATAACATGTTTAAAAAAAAATATGTATTGTTAGTTGTAAGAAAATTGTACCATAATTGGACTTACCTGTCTGTCGTACAACTATAATAAAAAAAAAGAAAAAAAAGGAAAATATTTAAATAGGATGTGGCCCTACCGGAATACCTGGAATGGTATTAGGAAAATGCAGTTAGAACCTTATACAATGAATTATTAAGGCCTGACTGGTTGCATTTGGTTCTATCTGAACGTTTAGTAATGCTCTAAAATTGTAAGCATACGTCCTATTTAAAATAAGTTAAACTAAAATACTACACAAGATTCGACCTCAAGATTAAAAATTGGTGAACAAATTATGTGAAATTGGCTTTGCAAACTTTGACATTTCATACAGGTATATAAGGTTAAGCGAAGTTAGAATCCTGTAAGTTCGAAATGACGAAATGTTGATAATATTATTATCAATTTTATTTTGTAGACTCCATTTTAATTTTATTATTTATATTATTATCCGAAAACATCAATATCTTGGACATGTGATGAGACATCCAGAGAAGTATGAGATCTTGCATCTCGTAATTCAGGGAAAGATTGTCGGAATACGGGGATCTGGAAGAAGGAGAACCTCATGGCTGAAAAACCTGAGACAGTGGTATGGCCAGTCTACTGTAGAGCTGTTCCGGGCCGCAGTTAACAAAGTCTGCATAGCCAACGTCCATTGAACGGACATGGCATAAGAAGAAGAAGAATATTATTATTTAATTTACAAAAACAATTTATTATAAACAAGTTCTATTATGTATCTAATTATTATTACGCGTCACAGCTGTTTCGCCTTCTAAAGGCATTATCAAACTGTGAACCACGCACAGACGACACATTAATATGATTTATAGATAGGTACTTATCGTGAAAAACTTAATGCTCTTATTTTATTACCTGTGTCTATATAGATTTTAAGGTAAAATGACAAAAATTATAAATCCTTTTTAAGGTTTCCACAATTACTGCATTTGCAAAAAAATTGAGAAAAAAAACATAAATAATTTCTTTACGTTTTGGGTTTGTTTCACTTAGTAGGTAACTAAAAAAAGCTTTTGAAAATTAAAAAAAAACGGTTTTAATCCTTTGTAAAAGGATTAAAACAGGATTAGAAGAATACCAGGATCATAATAATTCCAGAAGTAGGTACTTGCGAAACTTTCAGTGATCGTAAACCAAAAGGAATCAGAACACTCCCCCGGTAAGATGAATATTAGAAGGAAATACAATACATCGAATACATTCCAGTTCTTCCCGAGATTGTATTTCACAGCTTTTGATTGCTTTTTTTAGAACGCTGAAAATAGCTTTGAATATGGCGCGTAAAAAATTGTTGAGAATTTGTTGTCATTTTATTAACACAGTTTTTATGGAGCATCAACAGGATTTTACGACCTAACAAGTATAATGAGCTTGCAGATTTATGAGTCGAGAGTTTAAAGCAAAATGCCAGATTTACAATCTCGGTGGCAAATATTGTCTAGGGCCAAACTTTATGCATAAATAATTGAGTAAGAACATAAATATTGCGTATCGTCAAGTAAGATTCCCGTAGGGATAGGAAGATAAGTTAGAGCGTCACACGGGCACTTTCCTCATAAAACAAGCTATCGTAAAGGAGAATTTATTTACTTATTGAACTCTGTTGAGTGTTCAGTATTTTGCAACAAGAGCAATCTTTCGGTATTGACAAGCTATGCGAGCAAGTGGTATTCTAAGGTCACAGGTTGTTGTTAAAATTTATATTTTTTCCAAAAATTCATTTTAAGTGTGTGGTTACGATTAGTCTACAAAACTCTAATATTTATTTAAAAGTTAAAAAATAAAATGTTACCAGATTACATGTTGAATAATGATAGAATTAGTTGTACAGTTCATTGATATTCTATGAGAAGCAACCAAAACGACTTTTATCGGGAACACACAACAATATTTTTATCATGAAGGTTTTAAAATGTTCAATGAACTCTCTGTAAATGTTACAGAGGCTAAACATTTTTCGGGGATTGTGTCTCAATGTTGTAAAGTCCAAATTTTAGTGAGTAGGTAGTAAATAATATTATAGTACCTAATTTTAGAAACGCATATATTTGATATAAGTTGTCAAATTTCATAAGCAAAATACTTAACAACAAAAATTACCCTCAGTATCAAAATGCTGTGAAACTACAGATTTGGGTCAAAAATAATCTTGAAATAGCTGTAATTATATGTCACTAGGTTTCTCGATGTTGCCCGCCACCTAGACGATCAATTATATTGAGCAATATTACGAATTGTGCAATATTATTGACCATTCGGGGTTAATATTTAAGATTGCGCAATGATTGAACAAAATTTATGCGAGTTTAATTTTTATTTAATCATTGCGCAATCTTCAATATTCACCCCAAACAGTCAATAATATTACACAATTCGCAATATTGCTCTATATAATTGTGTCGTCTAGGGGCCGCCTACACAGAATTTTTATTTGAAATCAGATATACACAGAATAATTTTCCTCTTATTTTGAAAGTCTGTTGTGCAAAATTCATCAAGAAGTATCAACATTCTGCTTTAAGGGGAAGAAAAATATAGTGTTTTTTCGAAATCTTATGTAGATTATCCTCTTGTTTTAGTGACCAAGTGTACAAAATCTCATCAATGTGAGGATAAAAATATTATTTTTTTATATAAGTTTATTTGGTTGACCTTTATTTTAATATATATATTTTTTAAAATTTTTTCTCTATTCATTGTTTTATGGTTAAATAACTTGTGGATTTTGTGAACACCATGCTAGGCATTTTCCCGTTTTATGGTAGTAAGGTATATTAAGTTTTTCTTTTATATACATAATAATCAGTTATACGAGGGATGTTCAGAAAGTAATTGTACTGATTTTTTTATTTTTTTTGAAAAAGTGTATTAGAAATAAAATTACAGGATATTGTTGATACACTTGTTGACTATTTTTCCTTATAATTGCCAACCCGTTCAATGCATGTAGTGAGCCGTGAAACAAGTTTATTTATGCCCTCCTTAAAGAATTCTCCCGCCAACTCCTTCGCCCACTTCAGGACCACTTTCTGCACCTGTTCGTCGGTTAAAAAATTATTTTCGTCCTTACATGCCTTTACAAAGATAAAGGGATGATAATCTAAAGACGCCAAGTCTGGGGATAACGGGGAGTGGTTCAAAACATCCCAATCAAATGAGTCTATGGTCGTATTGGTGGCTAATGCTGTGTGAGGACCGACGTTTTCGTTAAAAAGCACAGTTCTCTGGCCAGCGTTCTTCTCCTTTTGTTTTGAATTCTCTTTTTGAGTTTTTTCAGAGTACACAATTTTTTGTGCATTGATGATCTCAACTTGAGGCCGAAATTCAATCAAAATGATGCCTTTTCGGTCCCAAAACACTGGGGCCATGATTTTTTTTGCCCGAAATTGTGGTTTTCAATTTTTTGACAGATGGGGAATCGGTGTGACGCCATTTTGAGGACTGTTTTTTTTCCAGGCATGTAATAAGTCACCCACTATCATCTACAGTCACAATAAAGATCAGAAATCTTCACCTTTATTTCTTGTAGGTGTTATTCCTTCCGTGAGTAAAAAACGGATCACAGCACTTGGCTGGAATTTTATCCGACATCTTTCACGTAGCTTGTCACTACAACGTAAGTCCACGTACTGCGGTGTTCCTGCGATGCTTGCTCGGTTCAGAAGACCCCCCTCTACCACTCAGAGTTGCCAAACCTCAAAAAACTAAAAACTACAGCCTGTTATGGTCACAGTAATAATAATAATAATAACAATCTTTATTGAACAAAAATTTAAAGATTTATAACTACAAAAAAAGAAGTACATCTTACAATAGTTTAAATGTTGCATAAGTACAAAAGCAAATAAAAGAAAATAAAAATTTGCATATAAACAGTAGGTACTTAAATAATAGAGATTTATAATTATAAATTAAGATATCTCGTAACCTCCCTCACTAGACTTTGCCTGTGTTGAGGCAGTAATTTTACATCAATTTATACATACCTACACTTATAATAGATTATAATCACACAACAGATAGGTTGCATTAATAAAAATAACATTGGTACAATAATAGCAGGATTGGTTCATTACTAATAGTACACTTACTTTCTGGATATGCCTCGTAGTAAGTTTTTCTTTTATATATATTATAATCAGTTAAATGAAGTTTTTCTTTTATATTTTATGGTGCTCCAGATTTTATGTCCGGGTTAAATCTTTTCCAAATGAAAGACTAAACCCTTCCACACACTTTTTCACAAATTGTTATCTAGTAAATCCACCCAATGTAAGTGCACTATATACGTATAATAAATACAAAACAATACAAGAACAATACGTCAATCCACCAGAAACATAATGGGAAAATAATTCACCGACTCCAGATATTTTTATACCAGAGGGTTCGGCTCTGATGAAATCCTAACTCGACCGATAAATCCTACTGATCCCTCAATATAAATATGTATTTTAAATTTTTTTCGTGATCCTACATAATATAGTATTATTAAAGTTATTACTATACGTGATAGCTGATTCGCCTACAGAAGGCATTATAAAACTGATTTACAATTAATTTTGAGCGAAAATATAGAATATTTGCGATACGTTTCAGACTGGTGATACTTTCAGTGTCTACCTGGTGAAAGACGACCATTCAGAATAGAAACGATGATTGAATTTATTGTATATAGTTGTTGATAGGAATTTCTGCATAATGTTTGTAAATTTTCGATACGTGTAATGTTTATAAAAGCCCCACGGGCGTTCAATTATTGAACGAATAAATGGTATTAGCCTGTTCGATGACCACATCTGAATATCCAGCCACCTACCCACCTCCCATTTACCTTCGGACTTATAACGTACTCCAATTGGAGGATCACTTTTAAGGCCTACTCACCATCTGCAGAACCCCTGTCGCGAGGGAGAGTGGGGGAAATTGTATATTGTCTTCCAACCTTTCGATTTGCAGTATGATGCAATTGACTTTGCCCTGTGAACATGTATGCGTAGTGCTACGCGCAAACGTATCTACTCCAAACAGAACTCATTTATCTACAGATCCACACACTCATTTAACTAAAATTTTTACCACATTGACATTTTTAACTCGACTTTACGTGACATAAAACGAAATCTCACTAAAGGAACATGACTGAAACTAGAAAGTTCAATCCCTATATATATTCCCATCCTTTGTTCCTATGTTCTTCCTCCCCCCCCCCTTTTTCATACATTGTAACTAAAAATAAATTAAATAAGAAAAAACCCTTAAAATTTCGCACTTTATCATGTCTTATTATTGTACTATTATATAATCTCTGATTTGTTGTCAACTTTCTCCAAAATAAATAAAATAAAATATTTAATTAAATGGAGACAATATTAGCGAAACTCAATCAAAATTTGGATACAGAAAAACCAGAAAAAGATATTGGTGCCAGCCGAACCAATATCTTTTTCTGAATTTTCTGTAGCCAGATTTCGATTGAGTTATTTCGCTAATATTGTCTTAATTTAATTAAACATTATAATTTGAGATTTTACTCATAAAGTTAAAAATAAAAATAAATTAAATTAGCTTTTATGTCACTATCAAAATTTCAACGGATCGGATTAGCGTTGGCTTTATTGAAAATAATATGATTCGTAAAATAAAATATACGGCAAAACATGGCAATTTTGGGACCAAAAATGGTATTTTATCCGTATAAACAACGCTATGGAATCGAACCCCATTAACCAAAATAATAAAAAATATAAACTTTCTGTTATATTTAGAGAAAACTATTTATAACTAATTATTTGTGAGGTAACACAAAATAATTAAATAAAATTTACTAGTGTACGCCGGGAGTTGAATCCGTGAGCTTTGAATTCGTAGTCGAAAGCTTTTACCTTTCAACCTCGGAGGCAGTAACACTTACCAACATATTTTGCTAGCTGTACCTATAGATTTTAGTACAAGAATTTAGTAGAAAAAAATAAAGTAAGCACAAGAAATAAAATATTAAATTATGTGGGCCTTGCTACGAGTATTTTTATTACGAATACCCATTTCATTTTCGGATTACATTAATAACAACAAAAAAAAATCAATAACATTTATTCGCAAATCTCTCGAGAAAAATATCTTAAATAGCAAATTTTTTGGTCGCTAGCAACCGCACGGCACTCCCGTACGAGAAATTGGGTGTTTTGTTGGAGTCTTGCCTATATACGCCGGACTTGCTGTAGATTGGTGCAAAATTGGAATACTAAGTAGGGCCTGTCCAATGGCCTCAGACGGTTGGGATCGATTTGGACTTTTTTGTGTTCTTCACATGAAAAATTAAAAATAATTGAACATCAAATAATTTTTTTCAACCATGGTAAATAAGTTACATTTTTGGTAATTCCAAGAACAAAATATCTAGGATAATATTGTAGTCTCTGATAAAAGTTATCATACATCGCGAAATATTTGATAACAGAATAAAAATACTTTTATTCTAGATTATAACTGAAAATCGCTCCAAACATAGCGTGTCGATGGTAAAACTGAAATAGAAAAGGCACGGAAACACAATACCGTTTTGTTATATTTATTCAAATTATGTGAACCAAATATTGTACAGGTACACCATATTATTTTTAGCAGCGTTCTTTGTCGTAGCAACTGATGTTTATTTCCCTCCATAAACTCAGTACGGATAACAAGTTCTGTTATTAAATCCGCAAAACAATGACATGCAAAAAGCTTTTGAGTGAGTAAATATGAATTTTACGAATACAATAATTATTTCGGTAGACAAACCATTGTTTTTTTTTTAATTACACCGTTTGACATTTAAACTACTGCGAAATTGGATATGATTTTAAATTTTCATAGCCAAAAGTAGTATTGGTATTTATTTTTGGGTTGCCTATGTGCTACTATGCCTGTTATTATACTATGGAATTGGTTTTTCGGATTGATTAATATTTGAATGGGTTTTTTGTGAATATCATCGATTTAGATTGTTTCGATCACTAAAAAAAAACTTTATGTTTAACGTTTGAAAATAGTGAAAAGGAACGATTGGCGCCATAATATCTCCGTTGTGTGCTTTTCGGCTGCGCCATCTGATAATATTTTCATAATAATTTATTTTTTAAACAAAATGTAAGTATGTAAATTGTATTAGATAATGTGTCTTTATATTTGTAAAATTAGTACCTATATAACCCGGTACTTGATAGTTTCCCCAGAATTATTTTTTATGGTATAAAAAAACATTTGTAATAATTAGTAAAATAATCTTTTAGTCTTAATATTTAAAATTAATGTTTCTTTATTTGTCCCTTCTGCATTTCTAAAGCATTAATCCAATTGCGATGAAACTTTGGTGATTTGTGGTGCGTATGCCGGCGAAGGTATACATAATGGTGAGATCTGGCGTTATGAAATTATTTCCTTTACCACTCATCAAATTGTTATTAAACTTTGGTGAGTTTGGTGAAATAAAACACAAACGCGTTCTTTCTTTGAGTGGCGTTGCAACGCGTGCCGGCTAGGTACTTGCTAGTTGTTTTATATTTTTCATAAACCTAAATAAGTATTTTTCACAATAAAAAAAGGAACACACCGAAGAAAATATACAACACTCTCAAGAACTGTTATCTCATTTTTATTTTGTTTCCAATCGAATAAGATTCATTTTCGTTTACCAACAAATTTTACGATGCAAAATCTCATGAAAAGAAAGTATGTTTTAACGGCGTTCAACAGGAACATTTTTTTGTGACCGATAGACATTTTCGGCAAAGTACATAAATAAATAAACATAATATTTTGATATGTCGATAAACTTAGTAGGTAAAATATCTGGAAGGTGAGACATTATTTTCACAAAACTAGCATAATAGTTTACCCGAATTTCTCTGGTTTGCCGATTTCTCTGCTTCCACCATCCTTTAACGTAGTTCTCTTCAAAGCTCAAGGTCACGCTTAAATACCCCTAAAAATACCTACCATACAGTTTTCAAGATTATCCTATCTAGAGTTAATTTTAATTACATTCTTCCGGACTCCATCACCTCGGGTGAAGATTGTTCAATTTATTATGGATACCGAATTGAACATTATGTACCTGTTTGTTATCATTTAAGAAGTTGACTAGCACTTGTCCTTGTCGACAAAATAATAACAAAATAACTGTGAACTTGTAACCGACCATGTCCGCGCCAGATGTTATGTTTAACAATACCATTGATTGGATTCTTAATATTTGTTCGGGAATCTTCAATAACGCTCGTTGCGTAGAGATTACAAAGTCTTGGTTATTTAGGTTATCGTGTGCTTTACAATTTATATTTAACTGGACCAAACTTCTGTTCTAATGGATGCTCTATGTAATTCTGGAGCAAGGGAACTACGCACTGAAAGTGCCTAGCTACTGATTGGATATCATCGGCGATTTTCGTAACCGTTCGAGTAGTATACACGAACGGCGACAGTTGACACTTTTTCACAGTAGTGTAATGGACGTGTTGAGCATTTGAAAATATTCGAGCCCAAGTTATGTCTGCAAAATGGTTGTAATGTTGTATGATAAATAAATAAATCGTTGGAGTGCGGATAAGCGAGCAGACGGCGAGCCGTCGGCTTGCGGACGGCTTTCAAACGATTATAGGAATCAGAGGGGATATTTGTAATGGTAGATGCGGCCGTTGTCACATACCCTATAAATAGGGCAAATAAAATCAATTAAGTCACCAGGTACACTCTACTCGTCAACAGCTCTCTCCGCTTGCCCGCCCGACGTCACTCTGATCCTGCATCCATTTGCCTCGTTTTCTACTGACCATCGCTTCACCCTGGACCATGGATACCCTAAACTCTCTAGATCAGACCCGGTTACGTCATAGGAAAAGAGCCATTGGATCACTCAGAACGGCAACCGAGACAAATTTCTCTCAACATTTGTCGCCGTCATGATCTCCAGCCTCTTACAGTTCTTGTGTGTCTCACCCTGTCTAGCTTAAGTACTACTTTACTAACTTCTGTTGAGATATCTTAAAAACTTTATATAACTTCGATATACTTAGTAGGTAAAATATCTGGAAGGTGAGACTATATAAACGATATCTGTTGGACGTGAAACTACCCGTATTATGTAGTTTACCCTAACGCCTGCTTCGAAACAGGTATATCGTAGTGAGACAAGTATTAAACCTGTAACTAAATTTTATATAGATCAACCAAAAAATCCAATATCTACCCAGTATAAGGTTACGTATACGAAAAAAACAACAAATTTAAAGGAAATCTTTATTCGCCAAACCCAAACCATCGGTTTCAGAGCAAAGAACCTTATTGATATGCCACAGGGGTCGTCAAAATAATATATATTGTTACTAATGACTAATGACATGACCAATTACCATAAAAGCAAAGTAATGGCCGAGAAATGACTGATAATAAATATCTTTAGAATATCTTTTTTCATTTCAGCCGGCTATGAAGAACAGTCAATGGCCTGGAAAATTTAAATAGTTTGACATCGGGAAATTAAAAGCGCACAGATTTATTGGTCCAGATCTTCGTCGTTCACGGAAGCTGCGCGAAGTACCCTACTGGGAAAGTTAATAAATTCAGAAGTTGGTTTAACAGCGGAGAAATTTATTCAAACATAGATAAAAGAGCGTGAACAACGCAATCAAACTTTTATTATAAATAATAATAATAGATTCTTGTGATGCTTAAACATTTATTTATCGTTTCCAGTCAGCTGATGATTTAGAATAAAGGAAACAAAATAATAATGAAGATTCAAGTCAAATAATTTTACCTGAACCTTCATCATTGTTAAAAATGATTTGTTTCCTAAAATTACAAGATTAAATTTGCTAATCGAATATTAATGTTACAGCCGAGCTATTTGTAGTCCTTTGCTGCTTTATGATATAGAAACAGTAGCATGAAATCATAATAAATAAAGAAAAGCTTATTTTTTTAATTGGGGTTTGTTGTAAGCCTGAAGGTAGTGGGGAGGGGAAGGAGATGGGAAGGAGAATGTGGGGAAGTACCTGGCTATTCAGATCTCATCACACAAACTCGGTTAAAGACATTTCAAGCTATGTTTCATTTCTAAATGGTGATCTTACACCATGGCGATACTGAGAGTATTTTCAACTCTGGAATAACCGCAAATATATCACATTATTTTTAATTATTAAATTGTGAAATAACGCAATTTAATCAAACAAAATTTACTTGCGCATGCCGGGATTTGAACCCGAGACTTTTGGATTGCTAGTCAACAGTCTTACCCCTCGGCTGCGGAGATCATCACAGCCGTTTGAAAGTAAGTTAATATTGGTAAATCTCCCTCCCCCCTTAAAAACTTTTTTTTTTTTAAATTGAATTTATTTATTCATCTTTATTAATTCTAGACTTACAATTTGTGTTGTCCTATGCCTGTCTCACTAGGAAAATCAGTGTTTTCAGGTTCTTCAGACATAATGTATTGTGATCTGATGTGAATTTACATATACTTCCCCTCCTTTATTTTACCCATTTTCTTCTTCTCAGCCTTAAAAAATACCCCAATGTGATGTCGTAGTCTCCCTGGTTCCGGACAGTAGAATCTGAGATGGTATTCACAAAAAAAGGAAAACGAACGGCTTGATTAAATTATAAAATATAATATGTGTTAGGACCTACATAAGTAAACCCGGAATTCCTAGAAAAAAAACTTCAGCAAAAAAGACAATCAAGTCCGATGTCGCAAAATTAAAACTAAGTGCTCTTGACGTGATAGTTACGTTAGGATCTTTCGTTGGTTAAATTCAATTTCGGTGCGAATTAGCCGATGATCTGATAGCCACACATCCACACTATTCGTTGCCAGATGACTTAGGTTCGACTTTGAGACAAAAATATCCAACGCTTGCAACGTTAATTGGAGCTTTAACCCATTGACTGCATCTGAAGCAATCTAATTAGTTGGGAAATTTAATAGTGTCAGGTGAGTGCGGATGCTCTAGGTGTGTGTTAATATCGCCAGAAAATAGTGTCGGAAAGTCTTACAAAACACCCGAGAAAACACGACAGTGCTTTCTCGGGCGGGTCGTTGGATTATTTCTCGCGAGATTTCATATTTGCTAATGAGATAAGCTTGAAAATAACATAGATTATATTAAACTAGTGCAGATCAGTGAAAAATCATGGATTAAATCTTTCAAACAAATAATTACCTTAACTAATAAATTAACAATTATTTTTAATTGAGGAACTAATGTTTAAGACAAGATTTTATGCACAGCACTTATTATTATAAGTAATAATTATTAGCCTGAAATACTCATCTACATTGAAAAAAATCTCCCAAGAAAAGATACATGCCGCCAACGGGACTCAAACCCGTGTTCTTCTTCCGGTGAACTGCTCTTATCCACTGAGCTACGTCGGCTTATCTCCTGCCCGCCAAATAATTCAATATATACTAGTGTTTCATTCAACAATTAATGCTTATTGTATTTTTCCTCCTGCAAACCACCAACTTTATTTTATATGGGAAAGGCATTGTAAGTGCTAAATCTCCCACTAGGTGGCGTCGAGACAAATTATGTCTATATCAATAAATTAACTACTGGTTAATGTACCTACTATGTAAGTAACTACGGTTTGGTACCTACTTTTTCGCGTGATTTAATAGCGAAAAAGTACAGGTAAAGCCTGATTTACGTATCTGCAACCGAATACGCATCGTGTCGAACACGGCTTTATGCGAAAGTTTAAAGAACTTTCAAAAGTTGTACTCCAAAGTTTCATTTTCAAACAAACAATACAGTACCTAGGTACCTACACACTATTAAATAATATTAGGTAACAATCATTATTTTGCATAATGTCATATTCAAATTTTGACATTTTTGACAGTTTTGCAAGAGTTTTTGTAATGATTAAAAAACTTTTCAGATGTATTGTCATGTGGTTGTAATAATCCAGAAATCTTGATATGGATTTGAAAAAGGCATTTTGAAAGTTTCAAACATTTCCTACGCTTATTACAGCTATACATAAACATTTCATGTAATTCATAGATAGAAGCAAGCATATTTTGATTTTTATATATAAATATAGATTTTCCACCAGAAAACCGTAATAAATATTTAATCAAAAAATTAACCAACTTTTCCATAAACAGAAAATTTTCATTGTTGGTTGGGAAGCCAACAAATTGGATGCGCTTCGATTACGCGGCTTCATGGAATTTTCATGAGATAAGAATAAAGTGGGCAGCCAACTTGATCCACAGGTCGCCTTCATTCGGTTTGGCGCAAAGGGATGAAATATTCACCGGTGCGCGATGGGTGCTGTTTGTTGTGTCGCTACAACAAAACGATTCTGTCTGAATATTACACGATATTTTTATTACAGTTTTACGGGATGTGGATAAATGTACTGCTCGGTTTTTTATATTATGTTTGTAAATCAGATTTTTGAAGTAAACATCTTTAATTTTTCGTGAAATAACATTTTAAGATTATTATAAGCAATAATTATCAGTTCATATGAAGCAGTTACTTTGTGATGTGACATTATAATTTAAAATAAAACAATAACTTTGTAAACACCACTTTTATTTTTATACTTTATGCCGACCGGGTTTCGCTACAACCGTAGCTTCTTCAGGGCAGTACAATCTCAGTCAAGAGATTGTACTGCCCTGAAGAAGCTACGGTTGTAGCGAAACCCGGTCGGCATAAAGTATAAAAATAAAAGTGGTGTTTACAAAGTTATTGTTTTATTTTAAAAAATAATTATCAGCTTGAAACACTCATCTACATTGAAAAAATCTTCTGAAAAAAGATACTGGCCGCCAACGGGACACGAACCCGTGTCCCTCTGATTGCCGGTCAGGAGCTCTACCACTGAGCTATGGCGGCTTATCTAGTACCCGCCAAATAATTCAATATAATACTAGTGCTTCATTCAACAATTACTGCTTATTACATTTTTCCAACTGAAAACAACCAACCCGTTGGCGGCCAGTATCTTTTCTCGGAAGATTTTTTCAATGTAGATGAGTGTTTCAGGCTGATAATAATTGCTTATAATAATTGTTACCCTTTGTGCTATGCATAAAAATCTTGTCTTAAACGTTAGTTTATCAATTAAAAATAATAATTAACATTTTAAAGTTATACCTAACAATATGTATAATACAAGGTGCGGCAATAAAGACAGTGCAGTTTTGAAAGGCTGGTACTTTTCGCGAGCTGGAAAAATCTCACCCCATGAACCTGGGCACCCCTGCTAAGTCACCAATCGTAGCGAACCACTTGGGGTGATCCATGGCAGAGGTGTTAGTTATCCAATAAATGGTTCCCGGAGCGGCGGTATTCACACCCGCCTCCCAAATTGCAGCTGATAGTTCAGAATTGCTTGCATTGATAAGCTTTCGGATTCATAATACTAGAAGTCAGGATTTATTTTAGTGCAGAAATTCTGAGACGAACTACCACATGTATTCCTCTTTGCCTAGAATAATAATGAAGGGAAATAATTATAACAAGTCATTGGATATTTTCAATTCTTCACCAAACAAATACAACATGTTGTTACTGAGGCAGTTCAGTTATGTAAAAATAAATACTTTATAATATTTACAATACAATTTTATTTATTATACAATTTGGGAGGTGGGTATGGATACCGCCACCCCGGAAACCATTTATTGGATAACCAACACTTCTGCCGTAGGTCACCTCAAGTGGTTCGCTATGGTTCGGGTCTTGGCGGCGGATAAGTCTGTCCACCAGCTGAATGGCAGGCTGGATCGGGAGAGAATGGTTGAAGGAATCCCTTTGACTTCTACAGCCGTACCCTCTCGGAACATCGCCTTGCACCGCAGTGGAAGAGATAGATTCATACGTCCGTCACTCCTGGACACTCTGACCCCCAGATTCCTACACACTCCTAATCCCCTTTTCCTTCCCAGAACTTCCTTACCCTTCTTTTCCTAACAAGACCCTCCACACAGCATTCCCAAAGATGACATATGCTCCGAGGGGAATTATTTTCTTCAGGGTGCCAATGCGAAAAAAATCACATATAAAAACATCTTAAAATGGCGTTGATAAAAAAAATAATAATCATTTTTTTACATTAACTTTACATAGAAGGCCATTCATTCAAAAAAATATATTATATAATTTAATTTCAAGGCCTTCTGTTTGAAAAAAAAACGAGTGTGCTTTAGACCACATGACTGAAGTAAAACTACACTGAAGAGAGAAAGAAAATGTGCACGCGCACTGCTCTCTCTTGCTCCTACAGTGATACAGACAATAGGCCTGCACTGTGTCGATATACGAAACGTAACTGGCTATAAGAGAAAAATAGAAAGAAAATGTGTGCTCGCACCTCTCTCTCTTGCCCCTACAGTAATACTAAACGTAACTCTCTCTCTCTCTCTTTCTATCTTTACTAACTTATATCTCCCTCTCAACTTCCGTTCGCCTCGCCCGATCACACTTTTCGTAAAGCTCTCCTCACGCATTCACCAGCTTACTCCCAAAGTCAAGCGTGCGTAAAGAAGTTTTACTTTAAAAACCATATTACTGTGAACAAAACAGATTAAGGCCCTGTTACCATAGTTAGAGTAATAATATAAATCGAAGAAAACGGCAATGGCGTAATCCTTACAATGGTGGAAATGTCTTCGTTCAATCCTTGTCGGTTCACCAACACTAACGGTGTGAAGGGGGAAGGAAGTAAACGATAAATGCGGGAGTTAAACCCCATTGAAATGCGATTACTGACTGAGGACTACTTCAAGTAACCATTGAGTCAATGGGAGGGGATTGAGACGGTGCGCTATCAATAAACCCTTTATTTTAAATAAAGAAAAATCAATATATTACCTAACACCATCCATGTTAACTTTAGACCGGCTTATCTAAGATATTGTAGCAAGCTAACACTTCAGTGCAAACGTAAAAGCGAATGTGCCATCAGTACCGATATGAACATAGCCAGCCGAAAACCAACAATTCCCTTCCTGATCGCTGGTAAACTAGTTCCAACGAGAGATCGTACGTGACGTCATCGTTCTTGTATATTTTGCCTTTTTCAAACAAACAAAACCCGTGAGACAGAAGAGAGCTTTTGCTGGGACTAGTTTGCGCTGGTATCAAGGTAATTAAACAGCTCTGTTCGTCGCGATACTGCTAGCAGATTCAAAGCGCTTCTTTCCCAGTGGTTTAGAGTAATGGAAAAATACACAGGACAAATATGTGTATGCTTAGTGTGCCTTATGTTGGTGAGTAAAGTGGTTTTTGTTTATTTTATGAATAATTTTATCAGAATGAAAAAATAATCAAGGGAAACTGTCACAAACATTTTTTGCCAAAATATATCATTTTTACTTATGTAATTCTTGTAAGCGTTCTTACATTTCTAATGAAAAAAAGATTTTCAGAAGTTTACGCATATATTTTGTGTAAAGAAGTAAACAATTTTATTTTATTATTATTGAAATAATAAACTAATGTTTAAGACAAGATTTTTATCCATAGCACAAAGAGTAACAAGTATTATAAGTAATAATTATTAGCCTGCAAACTATAAGATGATATAATTATTAGATGAGAGTTTCAGGCTAATAATTATTACTTATAATAATTGTTACTCTTTGTTTATTTATTTATTTATTAATCTTAAGTTAGCTCACATCTTTGTGTGTGCTAATATTTTATGAAGATGTAATGGCAATATATTCCATTTAAATTTGAATCCTGTAGTGTCAGTTGGAATACTTGGAATGTAATTATCAATTGTCACTTGTTTTATTTTCTATTATTTTATTATAAATAAACATAAATGTCGTTTCTTTGTTAAACTTTGCAACACAAGTGTTTTATTTATAAATCAATAGAAAAGAATTAAATCATATTATAAAACGACATTTTTCGTAACCACAAATGGAGAAACTTCAATTTGAATTTACGCTACTACCTGGAGGCGATGGCAAGTCAAATATTATTAGCATTACAAAAATAGTCACAAGTGATGAAAAAGTGTTTACAATACCAGAAATGTTACAATCCGCCAGCCATCACAAGGAGATTATGAAAAATGGTGCTTTTGGCAAAGTAAAAAATAGTTTAAAAAAAAGATACCAGGTTAGAAGAGTCTGGGTAACAATGACAGAAGAACTAAAAAAAACATATGTAGACGAAGATGGAAACCTACAGTTCGGAGACCAATACCTCGAAGAATTGGAAGAAGAAAGTTTACAAGTACATCAAAAAGAAGATACACTGGGAAGATTGATGGTAAAATTAATGGAAGATAAGCAACAGAGCCTCAAAAACATTGCTGAGAATTTTGTTATAGAAAAATTCTGTAGTAAAAATACAAATGCAAGCCAGTGGATAGAAGTGTTTGAAAAAGAATGTTTACGATTTGATGTGACCATGGATGAAAAAAAAATAGAAATACTAAGATTGTTCATGGATAAAAGTTGTGTAGATTGGTATAGTTCCATGATTATTAAACTAACAATGAACTCAGAGTGGTCAACATGGAAAAACAAATTCTGTGAATCATTCGCAAACAAAGGATGGAACCCTGTCACCTACGCACTATTATTTAGATATAAAGATGGTTCTCTGTTGGATTATGCTATGAGAAAAGAAAAACTTCTATTGGATATGAGAAGATCAATCGACACCGGTACTTTGATAGATCTTGTTGCTTCCGGACTACCAGAATTCATACTTAACAAGATCGATAGAGAAGGATTACAAGATACTGTGGATTTATTTAATGAAATAAACAAGTATGAACATATGGTCAACAAAAAAAGATTCATGAATAGGAGAACATTTGGGAATGCAGAATATAATAAAAATGAGGATAAAAAGCCATGTAAAATTTGTGAAAAATTGAATAAGGGCACTCGTTACCACCCTGAAGCCACATGCTGGTTCAAAACAAAAGAGGATGAAAAATTTAAGAGAAATGCCATTAAACATGTAAACAATTCAGTGATAGAGACTGAGATAAATAAAAATGATCAAAAAAACTAATAGTAACACCATTAATCAAAGTCAAACTATTACTAAATGATGAATTAAAAATATACGGAATTTATGATTCGGGTTCAAATGTTTCTCTAATTAATTCTAAGTTTTTGAAACTAAAAAGAAAAGGAAACAATTTGAATGAAGCAAATTTAGTAACGATTAATGGTGTTAAAAAAACGAGTGGTTTGACAACGTTGAAGATTAAAAATTTTGAATTGGAGAAAAATGTTGATGTGTACATTATTGATGAACACAATTTTAAGTATGATTTTTTGATTGGATTAGACATGATAAAAGACTTCAAACTAATCCAAAGTGAAGACTTACAAATATCACAGAAAATCTGCCTGAATAATACAAATAAAAAAGAAGAAAATTCTACAAATATGAAAACAAATACTGAATTTAAACATTCTGAAAATAAGAACATTATAGAAAAACACCAAATTAATTTTAATGAACATGTTAAAGAAGAAGATTTTAAAATAACAATAAATCATTTAAATAATGATCAAAAAACAGAAATAAATGAACTAATAGGCAAATACACATCAGTGTTTGCGAAAAGTAAATACGATGTTGGTACTGTTAATGGATATGAAGCGAAGATAGACTTATTGGTGGATAAATATTGTAGTAAGAGGCCTTACAGATGCAGCGTAGAAGATAAAAAGGAAATAGAAGAGCAAATAGCAAAATTAATAGACAATAAACTGATAGAAGAGTCGTACAGCCCATTTGCTGCACCTGTGACTCTAGCATTTAAAAAAGAAGAAAACAAAAGATCCAGATTATGCATAGACTTCAGAGACTTAAATAAAATAGTAATACCTCAAGCTCAACCATTTCCATTGATTGAAGACCTAATGACAAAGACCAGAAATTGCAAATTTTTTTCAACGCTGGATATAAACTCAGCTTTTTGGTCTATTCCGTTGCGGATTGAAGACAAAAAAAAAACAGGATTTGTAACACAGGAGGGGCATTATCAGTGGACCTGCCTACCTTTTGGATTAAAGACCTCTCCGGCAATTTTTCAGAGGATATTAAGCAATATATTGAGAAAATATAAACTAACCGATTTTGCTGTCAATTACATAGATGACATACTTATATTTTCAAAAACTTTTGCTGAACACATCGATCATTTAACAAAGTTGCTGAATGCAATCAAAACTGAAGGTTTTAGATTAAAATTTACAAAATGCACATTTGCATCAGACATGGTAAAATATCTGGGTCATATAATTCAGAATAATTCAGTCAAGCCAGTAAAGGATAATTTGATTTCAATAAAGAATTTTCCTATTCCAAAAACACAGAAGAATGTGAGACAATTTCTAGGAAAAATCAACTTTTATCATGAGTACATTCCGAAGAGTGCAATAATACTAGATCCTTTGCATAACTTACTAAGGAAAAACCAAAAGTTTATTTGGACTGATAAATGCCAAAATGCTTTTGAAACGATGAAAAACCTACTATGCTCACAACCAATCCTGGAAATTTTTGATCAAGATTTACCAATTAATATATATATACAGATGCTTCTCTAGAAGGCCTTGGAGCTATTTTAAAACAAACACAGTCTGATGGAAAAGAAAAACCTGTGGCTTACTTTTCGAAAAAACTAAATGGCGCCCAGAAAAAGAAAAAAGCAATTTACTTAGAATGCTTAGCTATAAAAGAAGCAGTGAGATACTGGCAATACTGGTTGATAGGTAAACCATTTACAGTTTATTCAGATCACAAACCACTGGAAAACATGAATCTTAAATCTAGAACCGATGAAGAGCTAGGTGATTTAACATATTATCTTTCTCAATATGACTTTAACATAAAATATGCTCCAGGAAAACAAAATTTGGAAGCTGACTGTCTAAGCAGAAACCCAGTGCTGGAATCAAATGAAAATACAGATGAGCAATTAAAAATTGTCAACTTAATAAAATTAGAAGATATCTTAAAAGATCAGGTAAAAAATGAGAAGATACAGTGCAGAAGAGATAAATTGATATCGAAAAATAATGTTTATTACAAGAAAGTAAAAAAAAGAGAAAAAATAATTCTATCAGAAAAATTCAGCATAGACTTTATCAGAAATGTTCATACAGAACTAGGTCACATAGGAATTACACAAATGCAAAAAATGATAAGCTCATGGTACACAGCAGAAAACATGAAAAATAATATAAAGAGAACCTGCGAAAGTTGTGCAGTATGTTTAAAGAACAAATCAAGAGGTGAAAATAAATATGGATTGATGTCCCACTTGGGTCCCGCAACAAAACCTTTTGAAATATGTTCCATTGATACAATAGGCGGTTTTGGGGGTTCACGATCAACAAAGAGATACTTGCACCTGTTATCAGATCATTTCACGAGGTTTGCATATATTTTGACGTCAAGAACTCAAAATACCAATGATTTCATCAAACTCTTAAACTCCACAGAAACTAATGACATTGGCATGATACTCTCAGACCAATACCCGGGTATCAATTCTAGAGAATTCAAAAAATTTTTGGATGAAAAAAATATTCCAATAATTTTTACTGCAGTGAACTCACCTTTCTCAAATGGATTAAATGAAAGATTGAACCAAACGCTGGTCAATAAAATTAGATGCAAAATCAACGAAAATGACTCAAAAGTAGCTTGGACAACTATAGCGCATAATTGTGTAAAAAACTATAATGAAACGGAGCACACTGTTACTGGATATGCGCCACAGTACCTACTTGACGGCACAGATGTTACGATTTTGCCAAATGAGTTAAAACTTAAGAAGACCGGCATCGATTTGATTCAAGAGAGAAAAAAAGCTCTAGAAAATACTATGAAGTCACATAATTACAACAAGATAATTTACGATAAAACCAGGAGACACTTTGACTTCAAAGTTGGTGATACTGTTTTTGTGGAGAATGGAAACAAACTTAACAGGAAGAAGCTCGACGAATTGAGAATCGGACCATACAAAATCATAGAAAAATTATCAAACTCAATTTACAAGATAAACACTGGTCGAAAAAAATTTGAATCAAATTTTTTCCACATCTCGAAGTTAACTCCAGCACCTTTATTTATGAACCATGAAGAGGACATCGAAGATGAGTGAAAATTTTGCAGTAATTTTCTTTCCAGGGGGAGGGGAGATGTAATGGCAATATATTCCATTTAAATTTGAATCCTGTAGTGTCAGTTGGAATACTTGGAATGTAATTATCAATTGTCACTTGTTTTATTTTCTATTATTTTATTATAAATAAACATAAATGTCGTTTCTTTGTTAAACTTTGCAACACAAGTGTTTTATTTATAAATCAATAGAAAAGAATTAAATCATATTATAAAGATATAAACATTTATTGGACGGCCTGGTACATCAGAGATTTCTGCGTGCTTGATTTTTTCTTGTCGGCAGTCTAATTTGATTTGATTTTCTTGTCCCGTGTCCGTGTGTTTCGTTATTATAATGAATTTTTCTTTTTAGTTCCTTAGACATCGTCCCCATGTTAATTTTATGTAAGAAAATAGGTACATTCAAATACACAGTTTGCTTCACCGTCAACATATTTAGCTCTTAGCATGTCTCGTATCCGTGTGTATATGTTGCGCTTAAGTATTATTCGCATTGCTTTATTTTGCAGTATTTGCATTTTTTCATTTTCTTTTCATTGCAGAGAAAAAGAATACTTGAACAATAATTAAAGTGTGGTGATATAATTGTATTATATATTATCTGGCATGTTTCTTTATTTACTTTGTTTCTGATTCTACCAAGAAATGATATATATTTTTTGCAATTTTTTTAATTGTGTAATCTGCATTTTGTGAGAAGTTCAATTTGAGACTATGATGACACCAAGATATTTAATTTCTTCCACTTTTTTTATGATTTCTCCATTTATAGAAACCTTTGGTTCATCATGCATATTTGTTCTACCTATATGCATGTATTTTGTCTTATTTACATTTAGTTTCAATTTATTTAATTTGAGCCATTTTGACAAAGTTTCTAAGTCACTATTTATCTTTTTGATTGCGTTCTCATAATTATATTCTGCAATATAAATCAGTGCGTCGTCTGCAAACAGTCTTAATTTGCAGTGTTTTAGTATTTTTACCATATCATTTATGTAGAGTATAAACAATATCGGACCCAATACCGATCCTTGCGGTACCCCTAGCATATTTTCAATCGAATTTGATACATTGTTTCTTATCTTTGTTGTTTGTTGTCTGTTGCTTAAATAATTTTTAAGCCATTCCAATTCTTTCCCTTTTATTCAAATTTTTTTAAAATTTTTCCACATTTTTGTGCTATGCATAAAAATCTTATCTTAAACATTAGTTTATCAATTAAAAAATAATAATTAATATTTGACGAGATAAAGTCTTTCACCAAAAAATGTAGACACCTAGTGGGAGATTTAGCACTTTCAATACCTTTCTCATATAAAAATAAAGTTTGTTATTTGCAAGTGAAATGTAATAAGCAGTAATTGTTTAATTGAACACTATTATAGGTATATGGAATTATTTGGCGGGCAGGAGATAAGCCGATGTAGCTCAGTGGATAAGAACAGTTGACTGGAAATCAGAAGGAAGCGGGTTCTAGTCCCGTTGGCGGCAAGTATCTTTTCTCGGGAGATTTTTTCAATGTAGATGAGCGTTTCAGGCTAATAATTACTACGTAAAAATAATGTTTTATTTTATTTTAATTCCATTGGAGCGAAACGAAAGAAAAAGCTTTATTTATTATTTTTAATTGGTAAACTAATGTTTAAGACAAGATTTTTATGCATAGCACAAAGGGTGACAATTATTATAAGCAATAATTATTAGCCTGAAACACTCATCAACATTGAAAAAATCTCCCGAGAAAAGATAAATGCATATCATAAGGATAATCAGAAGGACGCGGGTTCAAGTCCCGTCGGCGGCATTTATCTTTTCTCGGGAGATTTTTTCAATGTTGATGAGTGTTTCAGGCTAATAATTATTGCTTATAATAATTGTTACCCTTTGTGCTATGCATAAAAATCTTGTCTTAAACATAAGTTTACCAATTAAAAATAATAATTAATATTTGACAATTAAAGTATTTCACCAAAAAATGTAGACATAATTTGTCTCGACGATATCTAGTGGGAGAGTTAGCACTTATAATGCATTTCTCACAAAAAATAAAGTTGGTTGTTTTGAGGTGAAAAATGTAATAAGCAGTAATTGTTGAATGAAACACTAGTATATATTGAATTATTTGGCGGGTGGGAGATAAGCCGACGTAGCTCAGTTGGTAGAGCAGTTGACCGGATATCAGAAGGACAAAAGGAATTTATCTTTTCTCGGGAGATTTTTTCAATGTTGATGAGTGTTTCAGGCTAATAATTATTGCTTATAATAATTGTTACCCTTTGTGAAAAAGCTTTAATTCATCTAAAGCATTTTTTTTTTCGTAGAATAATCAAATTCAGAGAAAAAGTGATTTCACATTAAGTTCGTCGTGACGTGTGCGCTGTTACTTTCGCGCTGAAGTTCGCTTGCTACAATATGAATGACTAAATACAAAACGAAGCTCAGGGTATCTAGCACGGCCAATCGATATAGGTTTTACCGATAATGTCGGTAACTTGTCATCGCTCCCAAGCACGACTCTCGGCCGCTAACGAACAAACCAAAATTCACAGGACCAAATGTTCCTAATTTATTTGACGTTAACTGTTCTTTGTTGATGGTGATGAACTGGTGATCTGCAGTCGTGTTTGGGAACGATCTAAAGTTGCCGTCACTATCTATAAATGCATTATAAATCGACCGTACCCTGTATGTACATTTTAACTTGTATGTACACTGTAAGATAATTTCTTATTATAATCGTATAAGTACATTTTTCTAACGATATACTAATTTCTGATTATAATCGTATAAGTACATTTTTATACCGAGTTTTATGTACTAATTTCTAATTATAATCGGATTAGTACATTTTCTACAGAGTTTTAAATACTAATTTCTATTTATAATCGTAAAAAATTTTCTACAAAGTTTTATGCATTAATTTTTATTTATAAACGTCTAATTACCGTTTTCTACCGAGTTTTATGTGTTAAATTCTAATTAAATTGTATAAGTATATTTTTTACCGAGAGTTATGTGTCAATGTCTAAATTATTAGCTAAACACAAACAAACAATAAATGTGTTTTAATTTTACTTAACTGATAAACAACCATCAATCTATGGTAAATAGTTGTTTATCAACAGTTGCATTGGCCTGACTTGGATTTACGAATAAAAATGACTTGCATATATAAGCGAGCAACATCAATTTTCATTCAAATTTGTGATGATCAGAGCTTAAAATTAATATTATCATGATTCAGTCGGCTTTCAGAGGTAGGTAACAGAAAAAGGTTTTATTTTTTACATTTATCGTAGACTTAAACCTGGAATTAGAACAAAAACCCATATTTAAAAAAAAAATTCTTAGTCGGATGAAAGGAATTACAAATTACGTTATCATCATTAGAACTTGCGTTGATGATTATTCCTTAAAAGCATTTGAGGTGTTAATTAAAAGAGTGCTTTAATTCGCTCCGTGAAATTCTGATATAATTTCTGCCGATACTTAATTAATAAGCCTTTGATATCCACTTCAAAGATATTGGAAATATTATTCATGACTCGCAAATTAATCTGATGGGAAATTATTCAATTAGTTTTGGACTTTTTGCTCTCGAAGGCTGGGATTAACGGACGGAAGAGAGGATATCATTTCATTTCAAAGGGATGAAACAGAAAATTTTATTTATTTATTTATTTATATACATATTTATTAAATACATTACAAGTGGTACTTTGTCTGTCCAACTGGGAAGGATACCCGTTTTAGGACAGCCAAATTGTATATTTGGTTCATAATATTTTTAACAAATATTAACAAATATTTTTAACAAATAATTGAACCATTTCTGAAGTTGATTAACCTTGTAGTTATAAGGCTGCAACACTTTAGTTAGTGCTTAGCTTGTAACGGTTAGTTCGTCATACGTATCTTCTTACCCCGTTTTTTGACATCGCAATAAGTAATGCGATCTGCTGCCACATCCCTACATTTTGACAAAAGAAACTAGCGAGAAACGCGGCTCACTTCAGTTCAGATCAGGCATATATGGCGGAAACATCGGGACCATCTATCGTTTTAAATTTTTAGACTCTTAATCACGGTTTACCTTTAACTTCATTCATTTAATTTACTTGGTCGTAATGTTTAAACGATCTGGCGCCCTCCTTAGATTAATTATTTCTTTATGTTTAAGACTAGCTTTTACCCCCGGCTTCGCTCGCATATTTGTCCCCCCCCCACTCCCACCCCCCACCCCCTCTCCCGCATTACCATTCCCCCTCCCCCAATCAATCAACAATCAAATACGCTCCGTTTCGCATTCATAATATTAGAATAGCTCGTGGCTTAGGTCAAAATGGAGATAAGTACCTATTTTATATTTGTATCTACCTACACTAAATATTCATATTAGAATACTAATATTTGAATTTTCGCTATCAAAGAAATAATATTGACAGCCAACGTCAAACATTTACTTAGTAACACGCTTTGCCAATAAACGGATAATAGATCATTTCATAACGCCACAGCTTATTCATAACGCCAGAGCTTACCAATATATATAGCCCCTGTTACTCGAAAATAAAGTAGCTTTCGATTAGTGAAAGAATTTATAAATTCCATTCGATATTTATTGCGTGAAAGAGTAACGACCATCCAACCAACCATCCAACCAACCATCCATACAAACTTTCGCATTTACAATATTATTATATTATATTATATAATTATATTATATAATTATAGTAAGATTAGTAAGATAACCATGCGATATTTAAATATAACTCCAAAAATCCTCTTAGAGTTTCTTGGAAGCCCTGAGTTATTTATTTCAATTAGAGCACATTGATATTAGTATATCTCTATGTTAGAGCAGTGATTCCCAAAGTGGCCAGGTGTCCACAGGAGACTCGAAGGAGGTCTACGTTGGTGTCATAAAAAAATGGGGGTTCACAATTCACAAGTTGTAAGTGGGCGTCCACGAAAATTTATTTGGTTTCGATAGTAAAGAATAAAAATGTTGGCTTGGCTTTACCTATCGATGTAGGCAGATAGTATACAACTCAAAAAATTAAGGGAGCAAAAAACATTGCAAATTTTTCTGATTTTTGACAAGCTGTGTTTCGGTGCAAAATGGTCGTATTGAGACTTTTTAAGCGTTGAAAAAAAGCATTTTGAAGCTTTAAGATTCTAATTTTCAGGTTTTGGCAAACATTTTTTTGGAGTTACGGTTTTTATGCAATCTTAACAGATAGCAAAAAATAATTTTGCAAATTTTTTGCTTCTTTTTTTTTTGTCCACGGGCTTGATTTTTTTTTCAATTAGACCGGCTTATGGCAAACGTACGGCGATGCAAATTTCCATCGTGAGATCTAATCTTCACATTTCTTCACGAGTTTTGGGAATATGGTAGAAATGTAGCAGCAGGGTGTCCACCGAAACTAGTAAAATGTTTGAAAGTGACCACTTAATAGCGAGATAAAAGTTTGGGAACCTCTGAAATAGAGTCCTAGTCAATCCACCTATACAGCATTTTATATATAAGCAAGTTTTGCAATACATTTTACATTCTATTAACATATTATGACTTTCATTTCACTGTATCATTGATTTGTTAATTAATGCTTGTAATGCTCTTGATAAAATTTTCATTGTTAAACGCTACAAGCGATATCAAGAACGGATCTCAGGCATGGGGTACTAATTTGTTGTAGAAAATTGAAAATAGTTTTTGACATTTGTGCGTGGTCTGGGTCTGGGTCTGGGTCTGGGTCGGTTGTAAGGTGAGCTCCTTCAATGACTTCTTTTGTTTAAAAAAAGGGGGGATTATTCGTTTTAAGTTAGACGCGGAATAAAATGCTTGTGTTTGATTCATGGTGTATTGATTGTTAAAACGACGTATAAAAGTTCAAATACATTTGCAAGAGCGTGAGATGAATTTGGATGTTAGCTGTAGGACTTTTAGAAAAGGAATGCATTAGTTTTAGAAAGGAATTGATAACAATAGTATCTACCGTAATGAGTTGACAATTTCGCTTCTAGTTAAATCTTATACATATTCAAAGAATAATTTTTCTAGAATATCGAGATAAAATAATATGTTGAAGATGAATTTAAATATAAAATGACGGTTAGAAAATGAAGTTATATATTTCAAAATAGGACGACACAACACTCAACAGAGGGTTTGGTTTTTACCCATGGCTGTTTCCAGAAGCACTTATCTGGGGAATGCTGGTTCTAGAAATGATGTCGCATGACTGCTGATGGCTTATCAGCTTCTGAAAGGTTTCTTATTAATACTAAATACCCTACCCAAGATAGGGTATACCTATGTCCCGAATAATTTCAATTGAGGCAACTTACAAAGGCTTTTGATACTAATAACTAACTCAACTAAGCTAATGCCCATGGGAAGACGTAGTAGGTTAATTAACTGCCTCGCAGGAATGTGGATATTTTCAATTTGGGAAGTGGGTATGGGAACCGCCAACCCATTGAATAACTAACACCTCTGCTGTAAGTTACCCCTAGTGGTACGCTACGTTTGGTGACATACCAGGGATGCCCGGGTTCATGGGGTGAAGTTTGTCCAGGTGTTGGCGGCGGGTGCGTTTGCCAACCAGCTGCGTGGTAAACCGGATCGGGAGAGGCCAGAAACCCGAATTTCTACCAATTTCTTACATATCTCCCTTAAACATTTTATTTTTTATGATAATTTCTAGATGCTGCCCACGCCGAAACGCAAATTATATGAAATTCCCTCGGTAGAAAAAAATCGCAAAGTATGCTCCAAAAATTATTATTAAAACCAATTGTTTCTATTGGGGTAACCTACGACCTTGTTGTGCAGTATGTACGCCTAGCCTGATCACCGTTCGCATCAATTAACGTTCGCATCACACTTGAAGTAACGCATCATATTTTTCGTAACGCATTCACCAGCTTACCCCCCAAGGCGAGTGCGCATAAAGAAGTTTTACTTCAAAAAATCTCCAGCTTATTTCACCGTTTACCCAACCTTCACCTATATCTAATTAAAAGGAAGGAAGGGGTTTCTTTGAATATTGATTATTAAGGAAAAAGGGCTTAATGATTCAAAGAATATTTTTAAGACCGATCAATGATTCATTATTCAATTATTTCAAGCAATGTTTTATTCATTAGAAAATATTGGTGTTAAACAATTTGTTAATTAAAATTAATAAATAGAACGAAACTGCTCTTAATTGACTGAGTGTGGCGAAGTTCTGTTTTACCTTTATTTTTTGTACGTCCCGTTTCTGCTACATTCATTTAATTATTCTAGCAAGTCTTACTTTGACTATATATATATATATATAGTCAACGTTAGCCACCTAGTCAAAGTAAGACTTGCTTGAATAATTAAATGAATGTAGCAGAAACGGGACGAAGAAAAGAAAAGATATATAACTATTGACGTTATAAAAGCTGACAAGAAGAACTTGTTATTAATAACTTATTTGCTTATGTTTTTACACGATTCGTTATTTACAATGTCGCGGGTTATGAAAGTAATGAAAGCAATGTGGAAGGAAACGACGTCTGAAAAGGTGAGCTTTAAGTTTAGCTCTGAATTCTGCCTGAGTCTGTGACCAAAGCTCATTTTAACAACAAAGCAGAAATTCGGTTTCATAACCAGCTTAAATTCTGGGGCGTGTATTTATGATTTTTTTTTTTTTACATGAATACCGCACAAGAGTTCCAAACGCTCCCGTCTGAAGCCAGTGAGACTGATGATGGCATCCCCAATAGGGGTATGTTGTGAGGCTGAGGGTAGTGGGGAGGGGAAGAAGATAGGAAAGAGGAAGGTGGGGAAGTACCTGGCTATTTAGATCTGGTCACCAAACACGGCGAATGCCATTTTAAGCAACGTTTCAATTCTGAATGGTGGTCTTACACCAGGGCGATACAGGGAGTATCTTCCACTCTTGAACGTGCCGCAAATATACTATATATTATTTTAAATGAATAACTTGTGAAATAACACAAATTAATCAAATAACATTTATTTCGATTCGATCCCGCGACCTTCGGTGTACGAGTCAAGCGCCTTACCGCTGCGCTACGCCGGCCGTCAAGATTTCATGAATAACTGTTTTGTCTGGAGTTTTTAGGTGAAATAGAATATTTTTAACTGACCAGTTAAAACTAATTGTCAGTTCCAAAGAGTGCAGCTTTGAAATTTTTACTATGCTAATAATTGAACACTAGAAAGTCAAATTTAGTTCGAAGTGGTATATTTTTACAATACTCATAATCGAATTCACGTAATACTTACATCCAGCACATAGAAAACGGAAGAGAGATTGCAGTGGCGTATCTTGAATATAGGTGTGAGGCGGTCAGGGCAATTTACCCCGTGATAAATTGCTTCCAGGGATAGGTGCCACATTACAGAAGGACCAGGGGCACATTACGCCGGCCGAGTGCATTACGACGCCCAGGTCCCCCACCCGGCAGGCAATACAATGCACCGGACCCACAAGTTGCTTGCAAAGGACAGATAGCATGGAAAAATTGGTGACATTTTCATTTTGTAAAAGTTATGTTGGCATAATTTCATGTTCACTTCGATTCATTTAAAGCCACGACTTTTAGATGTAAATAATGAATGAAAAATCATTTTATTTTATTTCGATTTTCTTTTGTTTGTTTTTGTTATTGTTCCTATTCCAATAGCATACGAGTAATTAATGTGTTTTGATTTTTTTATGTTTTTGTTGCTCGTAGGTATAAAAATTGTTGTACCTACGAGTTCTCTAAAGTCATCCATGTGGAATTAGCTTTAGATATATGTATTCTTTTTTTTATTGAGTTTATGCGTTATTTGTATATTTTGTAATCTTTTTTAAATTTGTTATAGTTACTGTTGTTATAAATATTATTTGTATTTGATATGTTAAAGCCCAATAGGGCGTCAATAAATAAATGTTGTTGTAACGCACATTTAATCTTCAATTGCCTTGGGTTATAATTGTCTGTCCAGAACTCGATTTTAATTATAAAACTAGCAGATCCGGCCACACGTTGCTGTGGCTAAAGAAACACAACGCCAATACCCAACCTTTATAAAATCCACACCACACGCTTGCCAGCTGCCAGCTGCCCGCTGCCTGAATTGAATTCTTAAATTTCTCGGCTTTTCTCCATTATAATAAGCATATTTAATACTTATAAACCTTCCTCTTGAATTAATCTACCTATTGGTGAAAAGCGCATGAAAATCCGTTGCGTAGTTTAAAAGATCTAAGCGCACATAAATTTTGAGTGACTTCATTTTATACTAGTTATGTAATGATGATGATCGCACACAAATATATTTTCTTTGAATTTCTCGGCTTTTCTCTACTATAATATGCATGTATTATACTATAAATATAAACTTTCCTTTTGAATGACCCTATCTATTGGTGAAAACTGCATGGAAATCCGTTGCGTATTTTAAAAGATCTAAGCGCGCTTACATTTTGAGCGACTTCATTTAATACTATGTAATGATTATACAAACTAATAGTTGAAAACACTTAAAGTATCGACTAGTACCGACACATGTGATGGAAGATCACCAGTCTGTCTTTAAAAGTTATTTGATAGGGATTTTCCTGTGTTTTGTTCAGATTCTGTTAACCTAATCTTATCCTTCATCGTTCCCCTCAAAATCTCTTTCACCAAACAACCTTTTTTCAATTTATGGGTATGGGTACGGGTACCTCCGCCCCGGGAACCGTTTATTAGATATCCAACACCCCCGCCATTTGGTGTCTTCGCAGGGGTGCCTGGGTTCATGCGGTGAGACTTGTCTATGTCTAGGTCTTGGCGGCGAATGCGTTCGTGAATATAATGAGCTCTTTTCAGAAAAAATTATTTGTGTGTGAGTGTTAAAGCAGGACAATAATTAAAATATGTTGTTTCATTTATTCTATTTTCAATTTCTGTCGCGAGTAATTTCCGCCTTCAAAATTTGTTATTTTTTTTAGTACTTTGGTTCCACACTGTATACTCTAAGGAAAATAATACCCCTCAGGGCCTATGTCATCCTCGGGGGTGCTATGTGGAGGGTGTTTTTAGGAAAGGAGGGAGAGGAAGGAAAAGGGTATTAGTGGTGGTTAGGAATCTGGGGGTCAGTGTGTCCAGGAGTGAAGGTCGTATAAAAAAAAATAATTGCTGGCAACCCGGGCGTTTGTTGAAATAACATTATCATATTCAAACAAGTAAGTAACCCGCCTCACTAGACGATATCTGTTCTGAGACGGGTACATAAATGTATATGCATATATGTAGACATACATACATACGATATACATTTATATGTGTACATATTCATCCATAGTATGAATCCATCATAAGGCATTGTTCCGATTGAGTAAAGCTGGAGAAGTCAAAGGGACTCCCTGAACCATGTTCTCCCGATCCGGCCTGCCATGCAGCTGGTGGGAAGACGCATCCGCCGCCAATACCCCATGATTCCGGGCACCCCGTGATTCCGGATACCCCGGAATCATGGGGTATTTTGCTAAATCACCAAACGTAGCGAACTACTTGGGGTGACCTATGCAGAGGTGTTGGTTATCAAATAAATGGTTCCCGGGGCCGCGGCACTCGTACCTGCCTCCCAAATTGATATAAGGTATATTCAGCATAAATATATTTTTATGAAAAATTCTTTTGAAATTCGCATGCGAATTGATGTACGTGAATAAATACAATAAAATGACTATCATTGTCGTAAACACGCGTTATAAAAATATTACTCTGAAAAAAATAATCATTTACGAAAAGATACATTTATAGAAAGACGAGCCCAAACATCAAAATATAAAATACAAAAAGGTTACAATGTCAAACAATGAATACACAAGCGAATGATTTTATTGAACCCCTGTGAAACACACATTGACATTGTGACCCTGTTCGCGCTGCAAAATGGCGGATTTTATGTAGATACCTTGTCGATTGCTTTGAGGTGTAAAACACCCCCTCCCCCAACCCACCCAACCCTCCGCCTCCACCCCACTGCTACCCCTCATGGACCCTGCTCGATACAACAATGCCTTTACGGCTCCAATACAACTTTATAACGTTAAACAAGATCACAACTGTCAAGCAATATATCAAACCCTTTGCTTGGAATACAGCAACATTTCTATGCAGGTGGCTTTTAGTATCTTATGATTAAAGTTTTCATTTTTTTAATTTAATTTCTTGTTATTATACACTGGTGATAAAATCAATGGAAGTGCGATATTATTTGTATGCATTATCTTCACGCAGGAAGCCCTGATTTTTTTTTATCCCACAGGGCATCTGCCTCTCTGCCATCTTTGGGGATGCGAAGGAAATATTCTGTTTAGGGATATAAAGGAGAGGAAGTTCTGGAGGGAAAAAAGGTGTGACGGGTGTATAGGAATCGGGGGGTCAATGTGTTGATAACGGACAAACGTTTGAATCCATCCAATCCACTACGACAAATCTCACCTCATGAACCCGGGAACCCCTGCTAAGTCACAAAACGTAGCGAACCACTTGGGGTGACCTGTAACGTAACTGGGACAAGATAATATGGTATTGTTCTGCGTTGACTCGGCATAAAAGAGTCATTTTTCATTACAACAGGTTAATAAACATATAAGGTCTCGAATCTCAGTACGTTACTTTATCAAATAGCTGTCTTTTTGCTGTCTCATTATCTTACTACTATTTATACGGTGCTCCAGATTTTATGTCCGGGTTGAATCTTTCCCAAATGAAAGACTAAACCCTTCCACACACTTTTCCACAAATGAATATCTAGTAAATGAACGCAATGTAAGTGCACTATATAAGAATAAAACAATACAAGAACAATACGTCAATCCACCAGAAACATAATGGGAAAATATTTCACCGACTCCAGATATTTTCATATCAGAGGGTTCGGCTCTGATGAAATCCTAACTGGTCCGATAAATCCTACTGATCCCTCAATATAAATATTTAAAAAATCTTTCGTAATCCTACATGTATTTAAAATGACCGACTTTTGCATTTTTATGTACAAATTTTTTGACAAATCTAATACGCCTAAATTTTGAATGAGAGAGCTAGGTATAATGCCAGTAGCCGAAATAACAAATGGTAATATTTTTATAGTCTGAGAATGCCAAATTCTTTTAGTTTCATTTCCTAAATCTGTATATTTTCTTATTTTTTCAGAAACAGTTTTCTGAATATTACAAGAATTTGGAATAGCGACATCAATGATATAAGTTATTTTCTTAATTTTGTCATGTAAAACTATATCGGGTCTATTATGACTAATTGTTCTGTCTGTCAGAATAGTTTTATCATAATAAATTTTATAAAATTCATTTTCTAAAAATGAATTTGGTTCATATTCATAATATGGTACATTACGGCAGTCAATCAAGTTATGTTTAATTACCAAACTTTGGTGAATTATTTTTAAAACTTGATTGTGCCTAAATGTATACTCGGACGGCGCTAATACAGAACATCCCGATATAATATGTTCTATAGTTTCCGGAAAAGCCAAACATTTTCTACATAAATCATCAATTTGATTTGCATCTTTGATGATATGCTTCCTATAATTTTTAGTATTAATGACTCTATCTTGTATGGCAAGCATAAAGCCTTCTATTTCTGCGCTCAACTCTCCAATACTCAACCATTCGTTTGACGAAAATTTGTCAACATATGTTTGGTTGAGATAATTGAAGTGTTTTGCGTGAAGAATTTTATTTGACCAGGAATCTAATAATTCCTGGTTGGTATTTATAAGAATGCTGGCATTCTCGTCGTATAAATTTAATGGTGAAATATTTCTATCTGCCTTGCAAATAATTTTGTGCATTTCTGAACTATCAGCTTTCCTATGGAAAAAATTTCTTAGCATTTCAACCTGATTATGTTATTTTGACTATACCTCTACCTCCTAAATTTCTGGGTAAATTAATTCGTTCTACAGCTGAATTTGGATGATGGCAATGAAATTTAGTTAATGTAGTTCTAATCAATCGTTCTAAGCTATCTAAATCTATCTATAGTATGATTATTCTCCTTACTTCCAGGCCCCCAAGATAATTCTAGAGGTAAATCTCTTCCTTTATCCTTATCAGTTCACATTTTTCACGACATTCAATTCACATAATATTTTAAAGATAAAAAATATACTCGTATGTTAAAAAAAGTGCATGAATATAACAAATCGAAAAAATATAGAAACCAGCAAAGGAGAATGTTAAAAGTAGATGCTGCTGCCCTCTGTCGGTTTAATCCTTACGCTATTGGTTTAGAACTAGACTAAATAAGTTTTTATTTTAACTTTATGAGTAAAACCTCAAATTTTAATATTTAATTAAATGAAGAAAATATGAGTGAAACTCAATCAATAATCTGGAAACAGCAAAATCAGAAAAAGATATATGTCCCTGAGGTGCCAATATCTTTTTCTGATTTTTTTGTTTCCGGATTATCGATCGATTTTAGCTTATATTGTTTTCAATTTATTAAATAGACTAAATCAGCTAATTTTTGATGATGATAAGTTAGAGCTCTATTCAAGGCTCGTAAGTTAGCATAATTTTGTTATTATTATTTTAAAATTTAAAAGTGTCATATAATCTTTACAACATTTAAAAAAAAATAAAGACAAACATTCCCGGATTACGAAAAATCATTGATAATATTTTAAAATCTACTAACACCACAGTAAGCAGAAAATGTTGCTGTGTCGTGTTGAAGGAACTAGCCAGCCGAGGAATAGAACTCGTGACGCCCGAGTGGGACCCGCATTCGATGCCAACTCAGCCACCTGATTTTATTAAAATAGATGCGTTTGCTGGTATCTTTTTTCTCTCAAACATACCGCAGAGGAAGCAAGGTTCTACCGACTACCAAGAAGCAATGGGCCTTTTTTAGTGTAGATATATAAAATCATCGTGGGATTGTCTATTGTAAAAATTAAAACTGTCAACCGAGTGTGAGATGACGGACGTGATTTCCTGTCAGATCTGTGTGATTTTAATATTTTACTGTGATATATTTTAATTTAGATCGCTTTAAACACGAATTCCTGTAAGTATGGGTGATTATTTATTCATTTAATGTATGTTGTACATAGCAAATAACAGCCATAGAAAATCACACAAATCTGACAAAAGATCATGTCCGTTATCTCATAACGATCCCACATAGAATCGCTCTTCTGAAAACTCAACAGGGAAATTATTACATCCTTAAGCAAAATTAAATAAGCCATAAGAGCGTAGGTCCTGTGCATGGTTTCCGTGACTTTAAAAATTTAATAACATTATTTCCTGAAAGCTTCCGTACGCCGCAGTTAAAATTTAATACGAAACCTATTTGAAAACAATTTTATGGGGGTACACTTTAATGATTGCCACGTAATAATATATCACGCCCATTATCTTCTTGTTAGAATGTTTGTCTTTTTATATTAATGGCTTTCGAACTTAATGACTTTGTTATAAGTCTCCATTAAAAAATGTTTTTAAAGATTAGAATAATAGTTAGAAGCAGGCTTCGCCTAAGATTAAAAACTATTTTTCAATTATAAATTGTGTGTGGGTACAAGTGGAAATATTTACCTCTTTCATTTCAAAAATAAAAATTGTCAAGATAAGAAACTATTTTATATTTATATCGAATTAACATCGTTATGGAACTTGAAAAATTAGCACTTTTTTGCATATCGTTTCGATGTATAAAGCCCAGGGCCCCTAGCATGGTCGATCGATATAGGTTTTATTGAAAATGTCAGTAAGTTGCTAACGCTCCAAAGCACGACTGCAGGCCGCTAACGAACAAACCACAGTTCAGGTCAAATAAATTAGGAACCTTTGGTCATTGTGAACTATTGTTTGTTCGTTAGCAACCTGCAGTCATGCTTGGGAGCAATTAGAAGTTACCGACATTTTCAATAAAATTTATATCGATCGACCATGCTACGACCCCTGATCACATATTATTTTTAGAGATTTTTTAAAACTACTTTTTTTTCCAGCAGAAATCTCTCGGAATATCGCATTGCACAGCAGTGGGGGAATGATTCATACATCCGTCACTCCTGGATACACTGACCCCCAAATTTCAACTTACCCCTCATTCCTTTTACTTCCCAGGACTTCCTCCCCTTCCTTTCCTAAAAATACCTTTCACACAGCATCCCCTGGATTCCTGGAGAGACCACATCACAAATGAGGGGGTTCTCCAACGAATCGAAGGAGGAAGGCACCTGCTCAGGATCTTGTCCGAAGGGCGTGCAAGATGGATCGGCCATGTTGTACGTCAAGAAGGCCGAGGGGACAAACTCCAGGTGATGCCCACGCCGAGAGTACCTGGAGGACCTGCTGGTGAACGTGCGCTGCTCATCATATGCAGAATTCAAAAGAGCCGAACAAGACAGGGAAGAATGGAAGAGAAGATTAGAGGAAATTGCTGCAAACCAATCCCAGGATTGAAACCATAGAGAGAGAGCATCCACAAAGATGACATAGGCCCTGAGGGGAATTGTTTTCTTCAGAGCCTCCTGTGTAGAGCTAATGTAAAAAAAAAATCGTGGTTGAACACTTGGATAAGCCAAGTCAGAATTAAAAAGCTTTTATTTTCAGTTTTATGATGGGTAAAGAAAATTGAATGTGTCAAGCCATGCACATTGCATATATTACAAAATAATATATGATTACAGATTTGAAAAACCTTTAAATAATGTTATGTATGATTTTCAAAAAATATATATTATATTAAAGAATTTTTATTATAGCACGGACTGATTTCATAATTAGAAATAACATGCCTATCCAAAAGTTGCATAGCTCTGTACTAATATTTCTCCATCGAGTGAAAATAATTGCAGGTATGAAACGCAAATAGTCGTGATAAATTGAAACAAATGCAAACATACTTCAGGCAATATGCAAACGTCACAAAACGTAAAGTGACGTTAATATCCTCCCAGGGGAGTGGGAGTCGGTCGGTAACACAGGGAAGGTAGAGATCTGACTTGCCTTTGATACATGGCGACACATAGCATGCAAGCACTGTAACACTGTTACTATATCTATTTAGGTACTAAATGATGTCGTACTTAAAACATATGGGGTGTGATGATTTAAAATGAAAACAAATTTTTCAAGATTTCTTAACCACAGGAGTGACAGCGCAATTTAAAACTATTTTGAATATTTTTCTCCCACATTAAAAAAATCATTTCTCCGAATTTTAATATGAAGAAACAAACTGATTCTAGTTCTATATAGCCAATAAATGCATCCATCTTTTGTCGATTATCACATATTCATAGGATTAAAAAAAATAATTATAAAATCGTTAACTTCTACTTAATAACTTACAAAATTAGCAGCAAACCAATCCAAGGGATTTTAAAAAGTGCAATATTGTGGCAAAAAGCGCTTCAGTGGTAACTTATGATAATGAAAGTAAAGAAATAAGAGAATTGAAGGCGATGGTTTTTACACACCTTAAACTTATTATTTTTCTGATTGATGCCTTCTCCTCTCACGATGGCTACCATCGGGGTACTCTTCACTCGGTATACCCGTAGCCAGAAAAACTTTGTGGCACTGCTATGGAACTATCAATGTAGTTTATAAAACTGAGAAATGCATCATCTGAAACCAAACATTTTGAAAATATTATAATTATTGTTAATAAAGTAATAACTGCTGGATTGCCCTCTACAGAGCAAACTTAAAGTTATAAGTTTGGTACTTGACTAAATCCTGCTGTCATTTCTGCTATTCGCTGGTTATATGATAAAGCAATTATCTTGTTAGCTACTTCAGGGCTCAACTGTGAATACAGTTTCTGTCAGTTCTTTGTTGTTATGTTGGTTTTGTTGACCCTTGTTTGGTTCTAATTTTTAATTTTTTTATTTTTTATTCACAAAAAGATTCATAAATTATATACAATAATAAGTTACATAATATATGTATTTGATTAAACCTCATAAATAAGCAGGTCTTGTGTGTATGGGGGGTATATATTTTGCACGGTTAAAAATAACGTTGGAAAATAATAAATAAATAATTATTTTATACATATGCAACAGTTAAACTCGCTCCCGATAGTAGGAATTCTTGACGGAGGTGGGAGGTGGAGTAATTTTTGGAAGAAATATACATAGACAGTTACATCACACATTTTCAATTTATCTAAATAAAATTCCCTAAAACAAATATAGTTAAATAAATATTTTTCACTGAGAGCACAAAAGTTTTTTTGATAGAACTTGGAACTCGTTTCAAAATTTGCAGACCCCATCTGCGTTTTGTGCAGTAGGACATCTTACCAAAGATTACATAGTCTCAGTCGTAGTGGACCCCGGGCAAACATTTACTCGGGTACTGATCATTCTCATCAACCGCCACTGGTGTAAATCAGATAGACAGATGAGTGAGGTATGGGATAAGGTACTAATGTTTTACTGTCTAACTTTATTCAGATTTCTACCCTCGAGTGAAGAAGGTGCCTTGTAAATAATCACACCCCATTTTATTCAAATACTAGGTGAGGGTCTATCGACTATTTAAAAAAAAAACGGATTTATTATATGCTTTTTCTTATATTCATAAATGACCTTGGCTCGAAATTAAACTGTGATTATGCTTTTTTCGCCGATTATCTTAAAATTTTTCGTAAAATTAAGTCTGTTTCCGATCATCAGCTGCTTCAAAATGACCTCGACACACTCAATAACTGGTGTACTGTCAATGATATGCACTTAAATGTTGAAAAATGTTACATTTTAAACTTTACTAGAAATAGAATTATAAAGGATTTTTCTTATGTTATCAATAATATTATTCTCAAAAAAGTTTCTTCAATAAGGGATCTAGGAATCACTCTTGATTCTAAATTCATATTTGATGTACATATTAACAACATTAAGTGCAAATCATTAAAAATGATGGGATTTATTCAAAGAATATGTAAATCTTTCAAAGATCCTCAATCAATTCTAGCACTTTACAATGCCTTAATTATAAGTAAACTTGAATATGGAAGCACTATTTGGAATCCACATTACTGCAAATATGAAAACATTATAGAATCAGTTAAACAAAAATTACTAAGAATGTTATCCTTCAAATGTGGACTACACGACCATCTCAGATCATACGATGTACGTCGTGATTACTTCAAGATTGATACACTTAAAACTAGAAGGCAATTGACTGATCTAATGTGTTTACATAAAATTATTCACGGCCATCTTGATACTACATTATGTCTTAACAGTATTGAAATTAATGTCCCCAATTCCCATTGTTTAAGACGCCATAACATTTTTCATATGAATATATTTAAAAATAATATCGCCTACTTTAGCCCTCTGACCCAGATGTGTCGACTGTATAACAAGATAGAGTGCGCTGATGTGGATATTTTCGTTGACAATTTGTACGGATTTAAAAAAAAAGTTCTAGCGCTGTTAAAAAGTACTAACTAATTATGTTGTGTGAATTGTCTTTCTATGCATGCTCGCGTATTTCATATGTCTTTTACCACTCATTGCAATGTGTTACTTGAGTGACCTTGTATATAATTCTGTATTTTTATTTGTGATTTTTTGGTTTTTCTAATTGTATTTATTTGTATTTAATTGTATGTAATTGTAGATTTTTATAATTGTGTAATAACTGAGTTTTATAACTGGATTGTTCTCATGTAAGTGTAAACATCTGTAAAACCCAGTATAAATAAATAAATACATTTAATTTAATCCCAATGCTCTATATAAACGTAAAAATCACGGCTACCCAGTTTATATTTATATACATTTATGACTTTATTTTATGTTTATAAAAAAAATATTAGTGTAATTAAGTGTGTATATTAATTTTCAATGTGTGTTTACGTAATTCTATTTTATTTTACCATATAATAGTAACAAATGGATAATTTAAAGAGCACCATTGTTGTGAAAAATTATCTCTAGGGTGAGTATATATTTACACAAAAGAAGATATATATTTTCAATTTGGGAAGCGGGAATGAGTACCGCTGCCCCGGGAACCTTTACTGGATAACCAACACCTCTGCCATAGGTCACCCCAAGTGGTTCCCTACGTTTGGTGATTTAGCAGAGGTGCCCGGGTTCATGGGGTGAGGTTTGTCTAGATCTTGAAAGCGTTTGACCTGGACACACTAAACCCCAGTTTCCTACCCACCCCCTATACCCTTTTCCTTCCCAGAACTCTCCTCTCCCGCCTTTCCTTAAAAAAAACCCTCCACACAGCATCCCCAAAGATGACATAGGCCCTGAGGAAAATATTTTCCTCAGGGCCTCCTGTGTGGAGCTCATGTAAAAAAAATAAATATTTATATATATATTCAAAATTTGCTTTAATTTATACCTACACCCAAAAAATGCTGAAGAGCGTGTTGATAAAACTATTAAAATTATGTATTTTTTGTAATTATTTTTAGATCATAAGTATTAATCATTTTTCAGTAATATCTCAGCAAAATAAAAATGTAAAAAAATTTGAAATCACAAAATGCAGGGTTTCGCGTATTGCGGTCACTGAAGACCAATATACTCGTAATAAATATATTTCATGTTGCCAAGCGGCCCTCTCCCATTACTATTATGAATAAAATGCAAAAGTTGTATTAGGAAAAAAACATGACATTTTTATGTAATTTTGTTGTATCTACACATTAAATTGTAAGAATAAAATTCGAAATATTAGCGACACACCGTACACGTTAAGAGCGTAAGAGATATGTCATTTTTAAATCAGTGTTTAGACGTATTGATTCTTTTCCACGAAAAATTATAAATTGGTTTCGAAAGATTGTTCTTTTATCTAGTAAACGTGTGTTTTAAATTTTCAGAAAAAATGATAATTTTTAGTATAATAAAGTTATACCATAGGTCGTTGGCGGATTTGTTAATTTTCAAAAAAGTACATTTATTTTACAACACCCATTTCAAATAATATAATCATGCAGTAAAATAAATCAAAACATTCTCTGGTAAATATATGTAACAGAATTTTAATTTTAGTTTAAATAAAATCATTAAAAAAATATATAAGTACATTTGTTTCTTGACGACAATTGGTCCGTTTGTGTATTTAATTGCGCACTTACAGACTAATCCCTTTCAAATTTTTTAACATTTTTATTTTGCTGAGATATTACTGAAAAATGATTAATTAATACTTATGATCTAAAAATAATTACAAAAAATACATAAAACACGCTCTTCAGCATTTTTTGGGTGTAGGTATAAATTAAAGCAAATTTGGAATGAAATAAAATCGATATTGAGTTATAATTTTTAAAAGCTGATGTGGAGAGTAATTAATCTTTCTCATTGGAACCGCCCTGTACGATCGTAAGAACATCTTTCTTTAAGAATATATTAGTTTGTAAGACCGTAAATAAATAGACAAACTGAAGTATTTTCGTCACAAAGCACGTGCGCGGATTTTTTTTAATGATTTTATTTAATCTAAAATTAAAATTATGAAACATAGCTGTCCCAGTTAATTTATTGATTTATTTTACTGCATGATTTGAAATGCGTGTAGTATAATACAAAATTTTGTATGAAAATTTAAAAAAATCTGCCAACGACCTACGGTATAACCTTATTTTGCTAAAAAATAAACATTTTTTCTCATAATTTAAAACATAAGTTTATACTTTTTTTGTAGAAAAGAGTCAACTCGGCTAAAATTTTATTTAAAAATGACATACGATCGGTTTTTCTGGTTATTCCCTCTTAAATGAGATCTAAAAATAAATATTAATAAAATTATTGGCATTATGACGTATGTCCATCAAAACACGACCGTGACAAAAAGCATGTATTCTTGTTCTTAGTCTACCAAATATTTCTTTTGACAAAGTTTGTAGGTAGATTGGTAGGTACCGCGGTACGTTGTGCAAAAGCCGGAAGTCTCGAGTAACGGTTCTTTTTCAGGCCGCAATGACGCCCGGAAGTTGGGGCTAATAACAAAGCCCCGGAATAAGGAGTTACTTCCTTCCTCATTTGCCACGGCCAGTCTTTGTAGACTCATAAAGTCGCCAACTTTACGGATGCTTCTCCCATTTCCTTAAATAACAGTTAACGTTCGGGAAAGTGCAGCTCGGCGGAGAAACTGCATCGTAAATTGGACAGCATTTAAAAATGTACTAAGAATAGGTTCGTTTGTGTTCGGTTTCGTATTCATTTCGACGAATTTTCTTCGAATTCAAATTCACTTTCATCGGTTGTTTTAAATTAATCTTTTTGTTTGTTGTTTTTGCACTTCGAATTTATTATGATACTAGCTGGTTCCTATCAAGCGTTGCGATGCCACTAATAAAGCAAATGTTTCTCCTTGCGTCTCTTTTACCATTCGTCCCCTTCCTCCTCAATGTCCCCTCTTTTGTCCCTTTTCCCTTACATTCCCCCTCCACTTTCCCCGCCTTCCGACTCCAGCGTTCAATATATTTAATCCCGGTACATTCAGATTTACAAACGGCTCACGTCCCACGTTTTGCAATTTTTTTTACAAATATACTTTTTTTTTGTATTCTATAGGAACGATTAATCAATTTGGTACCTAATATACCCATATTAGATACCTATTTATAATTATTATAAGCAATAATTATCAGCCTGAAGCACTCATCTATATTGAAAAAATCTTCCGAGAATAGATACATGATTTCAGATTTTTTCAATATAAATGAGTGTTTCAGGCTGATAATTATTGCTTATAATAATTGTCACCCTTTGTACTATGCATAAGAATCTTGTCTTAAAAAAACGTTAGTTTATAAATAAAAAATAAATTAATACCTATTTATAAAAACTATAATTTTTAATTAGATTGAAAGTATTCGATTTTGGTTAGTAACATAGGTGAGTACTTGAAGTTAATTCATTAATTTACAGAGTTTCGAAAATTAATTTTTGATGGAACAATCATTATTTCGCAAAATGTTATTCTCAAATTGTGACATTTTTGACCGTTTCGTAAGAGTTTTTGCAATTAAAAAACTTTACAGATTTTTTGTTATGTCGTAATAATCCAGAAACCTTCGCGAGGATGGAAGGATGGTATCTTGACACCTTAAAACTCATATAATATTATATACATACACCCAAGTTAGCATATTTTAATTTTTATGTATGTAGATTAAATTACTTTTGGCTCATACTTATGGCAAAATGAAATCTCTAATAGTCTGTAATAAAAATGAGTCTGGGTATTATGAAGTGTTTATTAATTAATTTTACACTTTTACGCCTTTTTTTACCATTTCGAATTATTTTTTTAGCTTCACCCCTATCCACAAAACATCTTATGTTACTTTATTTGGTTGTGAATTCGTGTTACCAGCACTCATAGATAACATGTTTTTGTTGGAACTGGGTGTTTTCATTAAAAAAAAATACCCAAACAAATATATATTGTAATAAATGTCTTGTTTTTACTCTGAAAGCAATATGTCATTGAATTTGATAGGTCTTAATTACTTTTAATGGGATTTTCCTAAGTCATAGGAAAAAGCTTTCTAAGACCATTTTTATGGGCAATAAACGCTAATAAGTATTTTTGGAAACGCTCAACTAGGACTGTGTCAAAGAACTATAGAAGATTCGTACCAACAAACATTTTTCAAGAAAATAATAATTGATATTTTTCTCGTTTTTATATTATAGTAGCAATTTTTATTTTTACTCCTTAAATTATAGTCTTACAAAAATATAAATTCACGTAAATAAAGATTTTCTGCCAAATTTTATGAAAACTCATTTTTACACGTTTTATTACTTGCCTTGACGATAGGAAGTGTATGTGCGATTTTATAATTCTGACGGTTACGGCACGGCGACGGCACAAAAAAATCATAAAACATATGTTATTTTAATAATGCTGCGTCTACGTAAGAACATAGTTTGTCGCGTTATTATTTAGTGGGTAATTTCTTACACACTAAATATTAGTCAATAAATAAAAAGAAAATACTTTGTTTTAAGTCACTTTATTCTAAATATTTTTTAATAAAGGGACTTACATTTTTTTTAAATATTTTATTTATTTCAAATATTAGATAAATCAATGATCACAGTGTGTTTTCTTCTTTTGAAAAAATAAATATTAGTCAGATAAACGATGTACGTTGTGATGATCTCGCCTTTGGGCCTACGAAATAATTCCTTTAAAATTGAGAGATCGATTTAGAAATATATTTAATTTGTAACATGGAATGTTTTCAGCATACGATTCTCTGTTTCCAATTCATGGGGGTGATTTATGGGTCCTTACCACTAAGTAACCACATGTGTTTGCGTGCCTCAAGTGCATGCGAGCCCCGGCAAAGGCCATTTTTCACAAAACTAAGAAGGGACCCAGAATAACATTTAGAGGGATTTTTTCAGGTTCATTATCAAGTCAGGGGCGGCCGATGGATATTTGCCCGAGTGGTGACTGACTTTAACGCGAGCAAATTGATTTGTGAAACAATTGTCTTGTGCATTTTCTATGGCAGTGGGGAGTTGAAAAATTAGGCAATAAAGATTGATCGTTGGTGCATTTAAATATACGAGAGCGACGCGCCGATTACGGGTTGAAATATTTGACATATTTGTCAAAATAAGATTGCAGAATTCGTTAAATAGTGACGCACGCAGAAAGAACGAAAACGTGTACAGACAATGCTTATATAATGTTATTATATAACCAATAAAGTCGACGCAAGTAATGAGGCGGTCCTAACTAGATTGAAGTACGCCACTGAGCTCTTCTTTTAAGCGCTATTGGGATAATTTATGACTTCGGCGCAGACAAAATTAGTTTGTATTCTGTTATCTAAAGGTTACACACAAAAAAATAGCAAACATGAAAGTTGCACTGATTTCTTGGAATTTGGGATGTAATGTGACAGAACACTATTAAAACGATTGAAATATGCATATTGGGAGATGTGTTTATCACTTAAGTTTTAAAAAAGAGGGACTAATATATTATTGAAACCACACAAGTAGATGGGTGGGAGTCGGGGGGCAGGGAGTTGGAACAGGACAGTCAGGGAAGGAACCTAGGGCCGCGCAGACGGGATAAAAATCATCGAGTTATGATAAACGGCAGAGTAATAACTCCGTGCGCGTAAACCGGGAATAATTCATAAAATTAAAGGATAATAGTTCACGCGATTGAGGGGAGTCAAGATTTGGAAGGAGTCCACGCGAATAGGGAAGTCAGAGATTGCGGCTTGAGAGTTCATATCTGTGACGTTAAATTATATAATTTGTAAATTGAAGCGGTCAATTATCAATACGGGACGTGCTTTCTGGGGCGTTTATCAGGGTCAGGAAGAATTTTAAAACAAATCAACGCGAGAATTGTGTTCGACGGCTGCATCTTGGAATAAATAACTGCATGACGGGTTGTGGTTTAGAAATGCTTGTTTGAGTTAAATATTATTGTAGTGAATTGATTTGTGAAATTATTTTGTGCAACATGGCGAATTTGGTAAGTTTGTATAAAATTATTAACATATTTAGTACGGGCCTTGCAGGAAAGAGTCAATTAGGGTTTATATACAAGCCTTAGGAATCTAGGACCTTTTTTTTGTCGAGCGTTGGGGAACGAGGAGCTGTGCACGTTTCCGGGTTGACCGGCTAGCAAGTACCTTTGTTGGGTGAAGTTATTCTTGAGACAATAACGTTGTAAAATAATAATTTTGGGATACAATTAACTAACTAGCATTTGAAGCACAAAGTGCGCTTTCGGGCAATAAATCTTAGACGAGAGACTTCATTTAAAAGACGGGATTTTGAAATCACAAAACAAAAATAGAATCCTTTAAAAGTGCTTTGTTGGTGATCTAGAAAACTAGGTTACTGGGTATTCTCCAATGCATAACGGGTAACAAAATACATAGGTATAGAATGTAGGTATAAATTAATGTGTGAAGCGCCTTTGAGGTGTTAATTATTATTTACGAGTTTCGTAATAATAATTTTAAACGTAGTTAGGGGACTATATTCAGGAAGGTTTTTTTTGAAAAGGCATTGGGTAATATAACGGTTTATGAAGGGTGCGTAGCATGGGCATTTTTGATTACTAACAAAATCTGACATAATTGAATTCCCATTCCAAAAATTTCCCACACCTTATTCCAAATTTTAGGTATCACAATAAGTCTATTACATAGGACTTTGCATAAACTTGGTTCGATATCTAATCATATAATCACCTTTGGTTCACGTTTAGGTATATTTCTTTCGACTTAGCAAAAAACTTTCATATTGTCGGTTGAATGCAGCCGTCGGTAGGTATTCACATTTTAGCGTGATGCGCTATATCCACCTACTTAATTAACAAACTCTTTTTCTTCAAACTTAATTGAGCGGGTTACGACTCGAGAATGGACGGCGGTTGTCGAATGAATTAACGGGTCCGGCTTTCCTATTTCACCATGAGGAAGTATCTCACGCGACTTTATCGGGGGCGATGTGATCGAAATGCAGGTGGGCTTACACTATTTTTCTAATGTGGAGGCGAAGTAAGCGATGGTCGTGTCTGGTCCGAGCAAATTGGAATCCCTTGTGATCACATCTCGGTAACGTGGATCTCGTACCCGCTCTAGACTGGATTGGAAGCGTGGCCGGAGCCATTTCATGATGTCGACGTATGTACGTCACTAAGGCATTCGGGGACTTCAGGAGAACAAAGGACGTGCACCCATTTCGCCCTCCCTCTACCGCCGCTCCGAGGTACCAGCGGATAAAAGTTGTCGTCGCGGGAGGCCAGTTTGATGCAGGACGAAGATTACGATCTGGCCGGACTACCTTCGTCATGGGGGAAACGAAGTGACGAAATTTGCGTGGGCTTCACTACCTTTTAGGTTACGCTCGTGTGGGGTCTGCCTTGTCGGCGGAACGAAGGGAACATGACATATGGAATTGTTTGGCAACCGATCGGCGGTTCTTTGTTGGAATCCGGATAAGTTTTCTTAACTACTTTTGGTTTACGCTTAGGTAGGTATATTTCCTTCGATATTCGATTTAGCCAAAAACTTTCACATTGTCGGTTGAATGAAGCCGTCAGTAGGTATTCATATTTTAAGCGTAATGCGTTATATCCACCTACATACGTAGCAAAAGTTCTCTTAACTCCCTCACACTAGGAATAGGGATCATCCAGCATCAGGGTGGGAATGTACTCTGGACGAAAGTGCAGCCGGGGAAATAGAAGGGAGGGAAGCCAGATTCACGACCTGGTGCCTTTCATTCTTGGACCCAGCACCCTGGAAGCCGAGCTTGACATTTCTTTCTTTGAGCTGATATTTGGGTTTGAGGTTGGGGTACGCCTATCGTAGAGCATATGCCCGTGACATTTCGGGGAAGGTCCCACGTTACGCTTGTGTATGTTATGCGAGGGGACGTATTTTTCATTCAAATCAAATACCGATGACCATCGCGATTGCAGGCTGGCGCACGTTTCTGTAGCGTGCCTAGGAAAAACGTAATCATTATTTCTACTGGTTCGAGGCGGCGTGCTGGACGGAGAACGGGACTATTGAGGACATGAGTGACTGCCAAGGCGAGGATCGGTGACATCAAAATCTTCCTTAATTAAATTCATACATCGCCAGATCAGAGGAGAGAGCGGCCCCACCGATCTCCTGACATTGCCGATTGTCTAATCAACTTCGGTTTAATGTTTATGCCGGTGCTTTAGGAGTTAATGGAACTCAAGTCATCGGCATGCTGAAGAACTTCAAAATCATCACCATCATCATCAATCCAGAGTAGGATGTCACGATCCAAAACCTCGTGCCACCCACACATTTCCTGAACAGTTCCTGACATCGGCTATCACGCCATTAATCGGAGCAGACCCTCATATCAAACGGTATGAGATGACCTTTCATCATCATCATCAACATAGTTATAATTTGGCTGCGTATTGGTCGATATTATTCCCATTACCACTCTATGATCCAGAAACACACATCAAACCCTTTCCCGACAGAAGGCAAAACATGTCGATTTTCATTCGTCGCTTGCGACCTTAACATTCTCCGGAGGCGTTGGAATTGGAAGCTGATTCGGCGGTCTATGACCATCACCTTATCAGTTGGGCTATGGAGGAGTCCAATTATTTAAACAGCACATGTTCTGTCTCATGTTAATCCAAAATACCTACCCGTAGAATCAAATTAACAAAATAAAACAAGCTAGCTAACTAACAAACTGCATCTAGAACTGTGAGTGTAGAATTATTGCACTCCGTACTGCTTTGAGTGTAAATCTTTTGTTAGAATGTACATAAATGTCAAATTATTTTCATGATAGCATTTTATAGAGCTGCAGAGAGTACGTGACATCGCATCGAAAGGTAGGATCTTCTCAATTCGCCGTTTGAATGTAAATTTATATATTAGATGCTAGGAGGGAAAATGCAGATTACTTCAATAAAAATAGTCGTCGATGAGCGTAGGTGTATAACAGGTGCTAGGGGAGGAAGCTGAACGAATATAGATAGATAATTAGTTAGTTTTCAAGCTAGTCAGACTCAGTCATTGTTATTCGAAGCCTTGCAAATTGTAACACGCCATATCTAAAAGAACAAGGGTTTACCACAAATAAATTATTAATTAAATTGGATTAACTATACCAAACCACTCAAACAAAAAAGTACACAACGTTGTGGGGTTAATTACAATTGATTAATTGAGAGCATCTCGTCACGTTTGCATAAAAGTATTACGTGATGGGGTTGAGAAGGCGCTGCAAAAGAAATGCAGGGGAGAGACGCGAGAACGGGCGAGCTACGAGTTTTAAAGGCCGGGCGGGGTTGCGCCTGTAGCGGTAGCACTGTAGCACCCAAGTAGCATTTGGGAAACCAAGAGGAAGGTTTTACTAAGTAGGGGGGGGGGTTTATCACAACGTAAATCTGCTTCGTCGAAACGAATAAGTAATCATTTTATTGCATCTCCTTCACTCATATTAAATAAATGATATGCCGAGTGTTGTTGCAGTCACCGTGCCGTTACGTTAGAATAAGATCTTATCTTCCATTAATGGAATAATATAATTCGTTTGCACAAATCGTAAGACAGAGATGCACAAATCTTAAAGCAATAAGAAAATATTATTATTAATATATAAGTGTATTTTTATTTTACCCATTTACTTAAGTTTGCTCAACCAATATAATATGCGTTTCTTTATGGCAAGATAAAAAATAAAGAAAATGAAACCTAAAAATTTAAAAAATAAAGGGTTGCCACCATCTTGAAAACATGTTAACATCCTTTTTCTGTTTCCTCTGCAGAAATGTAATATTAGGGTGCGCCCTTAGCTGTCAACCCCCGTCAGGCTCAGCCTCATTTAGGCTCTCAGTATTTTTATTTATTTTAAGGCGAATTGATGTAAAATTTGTAAGAAATTATCCATTTCAAAGGAAGTTAATTAAGATACGTGTACTTATCTGAAATATTTTGTAACGGAAAAAGAAACATTTATCCAAAAAATTTTAAATTATTTTTTTTAAAAGGTGATTCTATGAATGCTTTTTAAATTCTTAGTAAAATTGTAGTTAACTTACTTCGTAGCGTATTTTCAATATTTCTCAACCTCAAAAACGGTTTTTACGAAAGCTATGTAACGGTTTGGACTTTTTTAATATAAATAGTTAAGTTGACTCCCTCTAAAATTTAACCATTAAAATACGTAGCCATTGAACCATTTTTACACGACTACGAATAGGCATTCGAAAGAAAACTCTAAAATATATTTTAATTTATTAATGTGAAGGGAGTGTTTTCAAAATTGCAATTAAAAACGCATATATTTTCTGGACATATAATTAATTGACCGAGCGTAGCGAAGTCCTGTTTTGTCTCGACCTTTTGCTTTTCATGTCCGTAAATTTGTATACACATTCTGATTCTGTATCGTATATAAATTTGTTTATACATTCTGATTATTATCGACACGGTATCGCTTCCAAGTAAATAATCACACACTCTACACTAACAATTACACATCGTCGGATCTACCGGATCTGCCCTGATGATGGACACTGCAACGCTGTCCGAAACGTCGGCTATAGTAGGAGGTAGCACAACACGGCATAACACCCCAAAAACTAACAACGAAAATGCTTTTGGCCGTGAAAATCTAAAAAACTTATCATTCTGATTCTGGTTCAAGATGGTGGCCATTTTACTGCTTCAATAAAGATATTTTTTTCAAATATGATGTCAATGTTTTTATTTAGATTTTCTGATGCAAAATATAATGATAACTGCATTTTCAATATTATGGTAACTGCCTACCTGAAGAGAGTTTGAAAAAATTGTAAATCAATACACATTTGAAAAGTGATTTAAAGTCGTAAAAAGTTATTAAAAAAATAGTCCATAACCTAACCTAAAGTAACATATTTGTCCTAGTTTTTTTATTAACTTTTCATGACTTTATATCACTTTTCAAGGGTGTGTTGACTTGTCACTGTCATGAGTTGTTTAGTCAACAAAATTCCTTCTTTGAAATCAAAATAAACGTCACATAAAATATATGATTTAAAATAAATTAAGAGGTGTATTACAAACTTATTAATTCCGAGGAAATTCTGTTATTCATTTATAAAATGCGAGAAAATTAAAAACACATTTTTTGGACGCGTGGTCTATTGTTAAATTAGAACTACTAGAGAATAAATAAAACCCAATACGGTATGAAGCGTTGTGTCCTACTGGAAAAAACCACGATTATCATTACGTATGTAATCTAAATGGTCTCCAATGTCTCCGCGTTTACAACATATTGGTACATGACATGTGTGAATCGGTGATTAAGCAACGATTATATATAATATTGGTGCACCGTGTATATTGCAATGGTGGGAATCGTCAAAAAACTGCATCATTTTGGACTTTAACCCCATGTTTTTTAGGAATTAAGAGCTTGGTTTTCTGAAAACATACTGAAAAAGGTACACAAGAAGAAAATAATGACATTTCTCTTCATTAAGATATTAATACTTCATTTGGAGATTGAGAAAATTTTGAGCTATTCATATGATGAACATTTTTTTGTTAAAATATTACGTATTCTATTTTTATTAGAATAATTCTTGTTATAATAACCCATCGCTGTACCCATCAATGTAATATTTCATTAAATTAGAAGATAAAACTAATAAATCTGAAAAAGAATAATAAACAGACAAATAAATATAAAATTTATTAGTATCATCTTCTTCTTCAACGATATATTACATTAATATGCAAAAAACCTTCAAAAGTTATAAAAAAATTAATCTTATCAAAATTGAGTATTCATTTAGACTTTTATAATAGGTAATTAAGTATCCAATATAATAAAATTGGATATTATATTCATATGAGACTTGGTTCTATTTTGTAAAAAAAACCTTTGTTTCTACTATGCCCTACTTTACAAACCAATTCTTTAGAACTTGTGATCATTTAAAATGGTTGCATCCAAAAATGTAGGAAAAATTAGTCGAAGATAATATTAATTCAGAATTTGAAATAATTTACTAATAAATCGACAAAAAATGACTTAAAAATAAGAGGTCCCAATGGCTCAGTTGGTTAAGGCGCTTTTCCCGGTAAGACAAGACATCTTGGGTTCGAGTCCCAGTTGCGACCATCACCTTTTTATCTTTCTGTGTCTTGTTGTTTTTCATATAGATTTATTAGTAAATTATCTTCTCTTCAATAAAATATTAAATAGTTACTTATCACAAGCAGTTTACCAATTTTGCGCCTTATCACTATTTACCACTATTATATTTACCTAATAGTGACAAACCTCAAGATAAATAATCGACAATGAACTTCAGTGGAGTCGCTAGTATCCTGTAACAAAATCAGGATACGACACGTACCTTTTACATGACCTACTGTTTTCCAAGTAATAAGTAAACCTATAATAGCAACCCTCATGCATATCTCTCTCTCTCTGGTTTCAATCCTGGGATTGGTTTGCAGCAATTTCCTACTATCTTCTCTCCAATTCTTCCCTGTCTTGTGCGGCTCTTTTGAATTCGGCATATGATGAGTAGCGCACGTCCACCAGCAGGTCCTCCAGGTACTCTCGGCGCGGGCGTCCCCTGGAGTTTGTCTCCTCGGTCATACCCTCCATTATGGCATGCAAGAGGCCTTCTTGTCGTATAACATGGCCGATCCATCTTGCACGCCTTTCGGACAAGGTCCTGGCAGGTGTCTTCCTCCTTCGATTCGTTGGAGAACCTCCTCATTTGTGATGTGGTCTCTCCAGGAAATTCATAATAGTCTTCTATAGGACCATATCTCAAAAGCCTCTAGTCTCCGTTTATCTCTTTCGGATAGGCACCATGTTTCGCAGCCATACATCAAAATACTCCATGCATAGGTCTTGATGAGGAGTATTCTCAGTTTTAGGTCTACATGATTAGATTCTATTATTTTCGACCTTTTATTGAATGCAAGCCTAACCTGGTGTAAACGGCTGTCGACCTCGCTCTTAGACCGACCGTCCCATGTTATTTTGCTCCCTAGGTAGACAAACTCCTTCGTGTTCTTTAGTGGAACTCTTGCCATCTCTACTCTCATCTGATGTTGCATTCAGCCTACAGTCAGCAGCTTTGTTTTTTCTTTATTTATCTTTATGTTGTAGTTGTTTTGAAGAATGCTTTGCAGGGTTGTTAAGGCCTCTTGCACTTTTTCTTCGCTTTCAGCAACCAAAGCAATATCGTCAGCAAATCTTATCAAATCCACCTTTTGCCCGTGTATCTTTATACCTTTTCTGTGACTCATTCTCTCTCTCAAGTCATCAATCGCAACTCTGTATATAAGCGTTAAAAAGAACAGGTGACAGAGAGCATCCCTTCCTCACCCCTTGTCTTATACTGGCTTCCTTTGTATCATTGTTACATCTAATTATAGCGGCCTCATTCTTGTATAGCGCCTGGATTATTCGTCTATCTCTATATTTGATATCAATTCTCTTCAGAATCTCGAAGAGTCTTTTCCATTCTACTTTGTCGAAAGCCTTCTCCAGGTCTTTGAATGCGTTGAATGCGTTTTGGTTTCTTTTATTCTTTTTTCTAGTAGTATTAGTAGCGATAATATTGCTTCTCTGGTTCCTACACCTCTTCTAAAGCCATACAGGTCTCCGGAAAGGATGTTCTCTATTTTTGGTTCGATTCTTTTTAGAATGATATGTGTCATGAAATCTATCAGTTCAGAAATGCGTGTTCTTGCCATTGCAATTGCAGCCATATTGTGATTGATGAAGTATCTAAAACATTAATTTCCTTAGGGACATTTTTGGCAGCCCTGTTTCTTTAAAAACTTCTTCTTTAAGAGGGAATAATCAGAAGAAACCGGAAATATGTCATTTTTAAATAAAATTTAGGCCAAGTTGACTCTTTTCCACAAAAAAGTTTAAATTGATTTCGAAAGATTGTTCTTTTATCTGGTAAAGTTATGTTTTAAATTATGAGAAAATATGTTTATTTTTAACATAATAAGGTTATTCCCGTAGGTCGTTAGCAGATTTATTAATATTTCAAACAAAATTTTGTATTATACAATAAAATTTCAAATTACATAATCATGCAGTAAAATAAATCGGTAAATTATCTGGGAAAGCTATGTTTCAGAATTTAGTTTATATAAAATCATTAAAAAAAAGATCCGCACACGTGTTTTGTGACGAAAATACTTCAGTTTGTCTATTTATTTACGGTCTTAGAAGCAAATATATTTAAAAAAATTACATTCTTATTTTGCTTACAAATTATTGAAAAAATATAAATATTTATGATAAAAAAATAATTACAAAAAGTACATAATTTTAATAATTTTATCGTCATGCCTTTCAGCATTTTTGAATGTAGATATAAATTAAAGCAAATTTTGAATGAAATAAAACCGATATTGAGTTATTATTTAAAAAAAACTGTTAATTAATCATTCGCATTGGAACCGCCCTGTACGATTGTAAGAACATCTTTTGACTAAATATGAATTCTCGGCCGCTGGCTGGTTAATAGCCATTAACAATTGATAGTTTCAGTATAAAACAGTAAGCATTTTCATTCATAGGCCAGCAGGGCTGTACCAGGGTTGTACCAGGGCTGCGCCAAGCCAGACGAGGAGCAGGGTCACCACATGCCAGAGGCATAAACGGTAATGCCCACATAAATCAGCGGTAACAGTTATTGGCCGGCGGTGTTATTATTATCAACGTTGGCAGAAGATCGATGGTTATCGCAGTGGGTGATTGAAGGTGAGAAGGATCGGTGGAGTTTGTGATTCAGGTAGGATCGATTCCAGAGGTTATACAACTATACATTTCTACCCTCCCCTACTTTGCATGCTTCCGAAAGTTGTAGGGATTGACTTAATGTTGAACTATACTTGAATTATAATAGATTAGATTCAATGAAAATTAATAAAAAAATAAAAGAAAATATTATAATCTCTTCTTCAGTATTCGCAAATTTACTTTGTGGCGTCATTTTAATTAAATGACAGCAAGTCACTTTGTATAGGTACATCACTTATTCAATCAATACGTTTCGAAATCAATAGTTCCTTCGTCAGGATTTAATTCAAATTAACAAAAATGATAAAAGACAAACAAGTATAGACAAATAAATACTTGTAGACAAAAAATCCACTCTTCGTAATCTTTTTTGTCTACAGATTACCACTTATTTGTTAAAACTTGAACATTAACACGGTCACCGAGAAAAATGTGTAATAGGTGTTTTACCAATCTGTTGTTGTCATTGTTACCACCCGAATACTGAGCGAAAGGGTCAACTGCACCTCAGGCTAATAATATACCTAAATGAAACATATTTAAATTAAGTCTTTTGCCATTTTTCTTGACGTTGGTTTCGAAACATTTTGAAAATTTTATTTAACTAAGTGGTTTAAATGTCGCATGCCTATCATAAAATCCGGCAGATCATGTTGTGTCAAATCGTGATGTGGTGAGAAGATTTTACTATCGTTCTACGACACATGCAAAATGATTTGTTCTAATTTAATTTAAATAATATAATTAATTGGATAATTTTGAAAAATTACCTCAAGGGCGTTTTCTTCAAGACCAGCTTTTTTTTAGACTGGACATATCTTCACTTATTCAAAGAAAACGTAATTAAGGGGTGACAGACCGTGGTGAACGGAAGGATATGTGTAAAAAATAGATCGGAGGTCAAATATGTGCTATCTGATCAACGGTCCCTTATAACCAATGCCCAAATGCTTTACCTACTGGATTAGTACATACTTTATTTATAATAAAATGTTGCGATGTTTCAGGCGGCTTGTTACCCAATAAGATTATACATTATATGGGAACATCAGATAATTTGTTTATTTATTTTATTTTAGAAAAACCAACAGTTTACAATAATGATTAATTTATACAAACATGTATAATTTACCAAACTGAGAAACCAATTATAGATTTCCTTATTATACTATTACATTGTGTATCTAGAAATTAAACAGTTATCTTACAACAATTAAAAGATAGTACATTTAAAGATATTACATGGGTATAGAAGGTGGACGGTAGAACATCATATATCATTACATTTATGCAGTTTTGTGCTCATTTAATACATTTTTTGATAGAATTTTTACATTTAATTTCGTCACAATTGAAGATATCTATATAAGAAATAATGTTATTATATGTTGAATACAGTCTTATAAGTCAAGCATTTTGGTTTGAATTTGTTTTACAGTGTTTTTATTTAAAAATATTACACGAACGTGTGTGCCGTGTAGGTACTTTAAAATCTATTCTGTTCAATATTTCAGGACAGTCGGTTATATTATTTACGATTTTATATAGCAAAATCGCATCTGAGAATAGTCTACGTACACTCAATGCATCAATTTTGAAGAAATTTGTTGCATCAAGATAAATATTAAATCGATTGTGCGATTTGTAGGAAAGGTATTTTATGATTTTTTTCTGAATCGATTCAATTTTATTTATATGTACTGCATAAAATGGAGACCACACAGTTGACGCAAACTCTAAATGGCTTCGTACATACGCAAAGTAAAGTTGTTTGATAATTACAGTGTTTGTGAATTCTTTTGCATTTCTTACGATGAAACCAAGCATTTTTAGCTGCTTTATTTGTTATTTGATTGATATGGCATTGATATTATAACTTACTATCGAGAATCACCCCTAAATCACGAATATTGGAGCAGGTTTCAATTTTGTTTTCATTTAACAGATATTGATGAACCATTTTTTTCCTTTTTTTTATTTATTTATTTTATTTTTTTTTTATTTATTTATTTTATAAATTTAATAATATTATTATTTTATGTATAAAAACAGTTTATTATAAACGAGTTTGATAATGACTTTAGAGGGCGAAACAGCTGTAATACATAATAATAATTACGAAGCAGAACTCGTTTATAATAAACTGTTTTTATACATAAAATAATAATATTATTAAATTTATAAAATAAATAAAAATTAAAATGGAGTTCTACAAAATAAACTTAATAACAATAAATAATTTTTTGTCATTTCTTGTGAATGTGATGTGATGACACTGTGGCGACCAGAACGGTCGCCCCCTTTTGCCACAATCCTTGCGCCGCCACTGATACAGCCAGCGTATTCTCGAAAGTGTACAATCTACCTACAGTTGTAGTGTGTCACGCCGCACATGGCTAAACATTTCGGGAAGCGCATCGAAAGGCCTCGACACAACAGCCGTCACATTCTTACGGCCGCGGAATGTTCCAGAGGCTTCTCCGCTTTGCGCGGTGGCTCAACATTACTTGACGTTCCGGGTACTCACACGGTCGGCTATATAAAGTCAGTCAGTTCCAGTCTCTAGTATCAGTAACATCACCAACACATAGACAGTGCATTAGTGATAACGTTCCAGTGCGGTAACCGCCAGGTCCACGGCGACGTGCCGGACCTGTGCCGGTGCCTCATCAACCTTCGAGGACGCAACAAGCGACACCGCCATCTCCACGACACCGCGTCGAGCATCCATCCTGGACGTCAAGGTCATCTCCACCAACACGGTGCGCAACTACATGCTGGCGACATGCAGACACGAGTTCTGCTACACCACTGCATCACCGACCTTCATCACTGCAACACCCTACGAGCCTCATCATCATCATCGCTCCTGTCTACACTGTTACTTTACTCCAAACTTACCATCGCTACGTAGCAGCAATAAAGACTGACTCATACATCGACTGACGCCTTTTCATTCAATCGTCCTACCCGTCTCTGCCGATCGCTGCCCGCTCCCTCAACACTTTAAACCGTTTATATAAATAAGTGGTTATTCTCACCATACATAGCTGCGCTGTTCAAATCATCTTGTAATTTGATTCAATCATTTAGGTCATTTATGGGTTTGTACAGTTTGGCGTCATCGGCAAATAATTCTAACTAACTAACTAACCATCACGCCGTTTCCCCGCAGGGGTAGGCAGAGAGGACGGACCGCCAAACAACTCGGTCTGGGCACACACTCTTTGCCTCACTCACATTCATACATCGTCTCATACATTCTCTTCTATTATTCTGACATTTGAAATGGCCCGAGTCAAGTATCTGATTCACTTGATCGTGCCATGTCTTCCTCGGACGTCCACGACTTCTTCTACCATTCACATTTGCGTCGTATATTCTTCATACACTGCTTTCTTCGTTCATTTGCTCTACATGCCCAAACCATCTGAGGGTCCCTTTCTTAATCTTACTCATTATGCATACATCAGCCTTACATTCTTTGCGGATATCCACATTTCTCACACGATCATACATTGTAATAATTCTAATTTGGAGTATTTAACGACATTCACTATGTCATAAATATATAAAATAAAAAATAATGGACTAAGATGAGACCCTTGTTGGATGCCTGAAGAAACTAATTTGAAATCAGATTTAATACCTTTTATTGCTACCGTTTGTAATCTATTGAGTATGTACGAAGTTACCCAGCGAAAAAAATTACCACGTATGCCAATAGACCAAAGTTTCTTCATTAAGAGGCCGGTATTCGAATTTCTACCGATTTCTAGCAAACCTCCCTTAAACATTTGAAGTTTTTAAGCTCTTAAAAAAATATATGTTATTCTTGAAGATAATATCTAGACATCCATCGCGCCCAAAAGCAAATTATATAAAAATCCTTCGATAGAAAAAAAATCGCAAAGTATGTTCCAAAAATTATTATAAACACGTCTTTTTCAATTATTTTATAAGTTATATGTATGAAAAAATTCACAGCGTTTCTTTAAATGCTGTTTAAGAGAATAATCGCGAGATTTTTGCTCTATTTTAAACGAGTCATGTTTTATTGAAGATTTTCATGATTTTTGCATCGATTTTATCGTTGTAAATGTTAGCGCTCTCTTCTAACATTCGTAATTTCATATCTCCCCGTCTTCTTCTTTTTCGGGCCGGGGAAGGAGCCTTAATAATTTTTGATTGATTTTATCAAAAGCTTTGGAAAAATCAGTATACAGAGCGATTACTTGAGTGCGGTTGTCCATGTAATTAACAATAAAATCGGTGAATAAAACAAGATTGCTTTCTACACTTCTGCCTTTTATGAAACCATAAATATTGTTGTTTTGTTATATTATGATTTAGTTGTGAACTTAAACATTGACAGACTACTTTTTTCATTAATTTACTAAAAATTGATAATTTAGAAATGGGTTGATAGTTTTTAACATTACTTTTATCGCCATTTTTGTGGATTGGAGTTATGAACAGCGGCGGCCGCTGCTCTGAAAATGTGGTGGTTCACTGATAATCCGTACCTATCAGATAACGCGTACTAAGCAACAAAAGGTAAAAATGATTCCACTTATCTTATTTGGAGAGAAGGTCTATTCTAAGCTGTTTAGCTAAGGGCGAAAACTTCTACATATCGCTTTTAAATAAAAAAAATTTTTTTTTTGTACAGATATTTTTTCTGTACTAAGAAAATAGAAACAACACAAATTTTTCGAAAATCAATCTTGAATTTCAACCCAAAAAACTCTTTTTTTTTTTAAATCTTTAATTTATTTTATTTTATATTTCATAATATAAAATAAATTTGAAAGTAGTGTCAGAAGAATATACGACGCAAATGTGAATGGTAGAAGAAGTCGGGGACGCCCAAGGAAGACTTGGTACGATCAAGTGAATCAGATACTTGAGTCGGGTCATGTCAAAAGTCAGAATAATAGTAGAGAATGTATGAGACGATGTATGAATGTGAGTGAGACAAAGAGTGTGTGCCAAGACCGAATTGTTTGGCGGTCCGTCCTCTCTGCCTACCTCTGCGGGGAAACGGCATGATGGTTAGTTAGTTAGTTTTATATTTCATTGTAAACAGTATACACATAGTATTTATATACAATGTATAAACAGTACGTGGGCAAAATTGTCAAAGTTACCTATAAAAAATTGAATCCTTTAATGATCTGCGTTTTATAATTTAAAACACAAATCAATAAAAAAGCAAATATATGTAAAATTTAGGTATTGACTGTACCTTTTGATTAAAAAAAGAATTATTCAGTTTGGTTAAGTATCTTTGCCGCAAATCCAAATTTAAGTTTGGATGATAAAGGCCGCCCGGTGGCACACGAATATAGATTAATTTTTTATACATATTGCTGGCGTTGCGCGCTGGCGATGTTTGGGATATTCGGTACAAAAACATAATTCGTTCCGCGTGCAAGCGGCTGCACGCGGGGAACAAGGCAGCTTCGCGCGGAACTTAGATAATCCGCTCTCCCTGATTCATACTATATTAGGCATTATATTGTAGGTGATGTTTTTAATGAGATTCATAGATTTTATATTTTTCAGTAAGATATTATAAAGTAATTTTAGGCGATATAATTTACCAGTGCTGCACACGAACGCACTGTGCAACCAGCCGCCCTTGGTTATGAAAGCTTTTTTCCAGATATCTGGTACAATGCCTTCAAGCACTGATTTATCAAACATAATACTGAGAGGTTTAGCAAGTGTTTTAGCGCAATTTACAACAAAGTAGGATGGAATATCATCACATCCAGCGCTCGTATTTATGTCAAGGGCCCTTATTTCTCGTAATACAATTTCCTTTGTAAATTCAATTAAAGTGATGTTTATATTGTTTCTTATATCTGGTACTTCTGAAGTGGTAAAATTGTTTTCAGATATATATACAGATTGGAAATATTCCGCGAACAAGTTACAGATTTCTTTTCCATTTTCTGCTAGTTTACCCTCAAGGTGTATTGCTCTAGGAAGTGATGATCTGCTTTTTTTTGGATTATTAAATGACTCCAGAAAAGTTTTGGGTTACCATACATGCTTCTTCCGTATTACGAATATAGTTAATGTAAATTTCTTTTGGTATTATTTTTCCTTGATCGTAATAGAGAAAAAGTTTGATAGTCACAAGGATTATTGAATTTTTTTTTTTTTTGAGAAATTTGCTTTCCTCTTTAATTATTTTGATAACAGAGGTTGTATACCATGGAGGATAGTTACAATTTTAAACATGTTTTATTGGTACAACTTCCGCTATTATCTTGTTAAGTATTTCATAAAATATATTAATACCGGTTTGTGTGTTCAACTTGTTTAGTGTAGTATCCCAATCAATGTCATTAATTTTTGAGTTAATGATATTATATAGTCTGCAAGTCTAAAATTAAATATTTTATGCGAGTCATTTTTAATTTTTTTTTTAATTGGAATTGAGATTAGTAGAGTTTTGTGGTGTATATCTTCTGGTACTAGTGAATTTTAATTATGCGCTATATTGCTTAAGACTAAGTCTAGAATGTGATTATTCAAATTATTTCTATTAAGTGTAATGTGTTAAAATCTTCAAGCAAACCATGAGCAACGCAAACCATATCGGAACGAGTAAACAAACCCCTCATTCCGCTCCTTCCCGGTCCGCGCTAGGAACAGAATCACGCGGCCGTTATATGCATCTTCAATATAAAATCACGCAACCGTTAGCTGAATAAGCAAGCAACAACAGGAAACCCCGACGCTCCGCTCCCTCTCCAGGCCCGTCGCATGGGGCAGTCGTCACATACGCATAATCGTGGGTATATAAGCCACCCGTTCGCCCGCCTCAGTCAGTGACACCCAGGATTCCAGATAAGAAGGACACGTCAGTACGTACCGCTCCTCCGCGTGCCCGGGGCACAGAGCCCCGGGCTATCGCCTAAATTCGTTACGAGAAGTCGCGCCCAGGATTCCAGATAGTAAGGTCACCGCACCTCCGCGTGCCCGGAGCGCAAGCTCCGGGCTGCCGCCTAATTTCGTCACGAAGAGTCGCGCCCAGAATCCCAGATAATAAGGTCACGTCGGTACGAACCGCACCTCCGCGGGCCCGGGGCACGGAGCCCCGGGCTACCGCCCAAACTTGTTACGAAAAGTGCAATGTGAGTGTTATCGCCCCAAGCACCGGCAAAATACGGGCCTCAGTCAAGTGAACCGACCATTTAATCGGATCAATTTATTACTCGGTCAGCGCGCACACATACCTAGACCATTTACCTAAGTGATAATAGAGTGATTTCACTACGACTAGATGAAATTGAATATACATCAAATCTGAATTATCTGGAAATTGCAGGAATTCCACAAAAAAATGGTGAACAGCTGGTGGAAATTATTAAAAAAGTCGCATCTGCAGCTGGAATACAAATCAAACACGCTGATATAAGCAATGTGACCAGAACTACAGACCGAAGACTTAATGCTCCGCCAAAAATCCTCTTAAAATTTACAGACATTAAACAAAAAGACATCCTTCTATCTAAAAAAAGAGAACTAGACTTTGATTTACTAAAGGATTTGACAAACGAAAAAGTATACATCGGTGAAGTTATTAGTCCCTACAGAAAAGAGTTGCTTTGGAAAGCAAAACAATTAGCAAAAGAAAAAAAATATGAATTTGTTTGGATTAAAAATGGGAAAATAATGGTTCGTAAAGGTCATGATCAAAAAATTTTGTACGTAAATCATCTGGACGACCTCGATAAATTAATATAACAAATCACTTACTTAAATTCACCAAACTGAAATACCTACTGAGAACATGGATAAGGAAACAATAACTACAAACGAACCAGATGAACTGTCAACTCTTAAAAACAATTTTAATATATTAAATAAAAATAAACGAAGTATCAACAAAAACTTCGATGAACTTCAAATACTAATTAAGAATCTAAAAATGAATCTAGATATAATCATCCTTACTGAATGCTGGATAAAGGATAAATATTCACCCTTGCACATTAATAACTACACCTCATATGCAACCAAATTGAATTACACAAAAAATGATGGTGTGATAGTGTACATTAAAGATGACATTAAAACTGAAGTCAATGAAATAAAATTTCCAAATGCAAACTGTTTGAAAATCAAAGTGGGTGACGAAACCACTATATTAGCACTGTATCGATCACCAGTTACAACTAATATTAATCAGTTTCTTGAAACGCTTTCTAATGAACTCAATCTTCTAAAAAACACAAAAAATGTCTTCCTCATCGGAGATATAAATATTGACATATTAGAAAACGGTCATCCAAATAGAACTGATTATCTGCAAACACTGGCCGCCCACGGACTTAAAAGTTTGATAAATAAACCTACGCGTGTAACCAATGACAGTAAATCTTGCATCGACCACATATTCAGTAAGACTATTAAATCAACCAACTCTATCATATTCACCTCTACTATAACCGACTACTATACAACAATATTATCTATTACAAAAAAGAAAATACAAAGATCGCAGCCCTACCCAATTATCGTGCAGAAGACAGAAACCAAATGGAATGAAGTAAAACAACAGTTACTCAATACAAACTGGATAAACCTACTGGAGAACCTTGACACAAATAATGCCTGGAGTAAATTCATTGAATATATAACTCAAACCATCATGTCAAATACCAAATCAATAGAAAAAAAGATTTCACACAAAAACCAACATCTTAAACCATGGATAACCCAAAGCGTTATAAATTGCATTAGAAAAAGAAATGAGCTACACAGGAAAGTTAAATTAAATCCTTGTGATATTTTTATACAACGATATTATAAAAGATACAGAAATATTTGCAAAAATGTTGTACGCAATATCAAAGAAAATTATTATAAGAAAAAAATAGACGAATGTAACAATGACCCACGCAAATTATGGAAGATCATAAATGAAATTACAAGTGCAAAATCATCCCATAACAAGAGCATAGACGAACTAATAATTAAAAATACCCAAATCTCTTTCGCAAAGCATCCGGACAAAATTCTCGAATACGTAAACGAATGTTTTACTAATATAACAAAGAAAAGGAAAGTATGAACCAGATAGATAAATTAAAGTTAACTGATGTAACCAATACTGAAATCAGAAATGCAATTGTATCCCTTAATGTTAATAAATCATCCGGAAATGATATAATATCAAATAAAATAATAAAACAACTCCAAAATGAGCTAACCTTCCCATTGACATACTTGGTCAATCTGTTTATATCTACGAATGTATTCCCCTCATGCCTTAAAAAAGCTACAGTTATACCCATACATAAAAGTGGTAACAAAAAGGATATATATAATTACCGACCCATAAGTCTCTTAAGCTCCTTCTCAAAAATCTTGGAAACTGTAATGAAGAAGCAAATTGTTCAATTTCTTGAACAAAACAAATTATTATCACCATCCCAATATGGCTTTAGGAAAAATCTAAGCACCAATGATGCCATAGAAAAACTAACAAGCATAGCCATAACAAACATAGATGATGGGAAAAAGTGTTTGGATTTATTCATAGATCTTCAAAAAGCTTTTGACACAATAGACCATAAAATATTACTAACTAAGCTAAAAAAATAGGAATGGCCGAAACAACAATGAACTTATTAGAGTCATATATAACAGGGCGAGAACAACAAGTACAAATTGGTAAACAAAAGAGCAAACTACTATCTTTAAACTATGGCGTTCCTCAAGGAAGTGTACTGGGACCGATTCTATTCATTATCTATATTAACGATTTACATAACCTTGTCATTAAAGGAAACGTAATCAGTTTTGCTGATGATACTGTTTTATTATTTCAAGAAGAAAATTGGACGGATACATTTAATGAGGCTGAACAAGGGCTTAGTGCACTTCAAAATCGGCTTAAAATCAACTCGCTTACCCTTAATATAAGCAAAACTAAATATATAACATTTTCAATAAACGCAAGGAGCCAACCAATAAAATCACTAGAACTAAAACTACACGAATGCCATGGAAATAATATACAATGTAACTGCCCCGTCATAGAAAAAACGCAAAACATAAAATATCTCGGAGTAATAATTGACGAAAATCTTAGATGGGACCTACATATTAAAGGTATTACGGAAAAACTCACAAGCCTTATATATTTCTTTAAAAATCTAAGAAACGTGGTAAATAAAAATGATATGAAAAAGGTCTACTACGCGTTGTGTCATTCTCGAATTAAATATGGAATCATAGGATGGGGATCTGCTACACATACGTACCTCCACAACCTGAATACGATTCAAAAAGGAATCATAAAGACCATATTGAAAGTACCAATTAGAACGCCTTCAATTGAAATTTTCAATAGCTTTGACGTACCAAATGTACAGCAAATATATGCCAAAAATATATTATTGAAGCTTTTCAAAAATAATGAATCCTCTACTAGACCATGTATGCATAACACAAGATCGAATAAAAACGATATAAAAAATATTCCAAGTTATAAAACCACTTTCGGACAAAGAAACTATACATACTTTGCAACAAAACTCCATAACATCCTTCCCCAAGACATAAAACTAATAAAAAATCCCAATGAATACAAATCAAGAATAAAAATATGGCTAAAAGAGGTCAATGAAAAAACCCTAACGAAGACATTAAAAACGACATAGAAGACAAATAAACCATATTTAAATAACTTTAGTCCGCCTCGGCACAGGACCCCCTAGTGAGGAGGACTAAGAAATACTATAATTTATACTTAATTTCACCATTATATCTTGTATGTAACAATTACTTTATATAGTCGCTAAAATAAAAATAAAAAATAAAAAAACTAATAATCCATACACAGAAAGACTCTAATAAATGACTGTTATAATAAAGACTAATTCGTACGCAATCGTTCGTGTAAATACCTAAGGCCGACCAAAAGCTCAAACCGGAGGTTCTGGTCCCGGTTGTGAGTTCGTAGGGACACTTCTGCATCACTGGCGAGGAGACCCAACTGCCCACTTACTTCCGACGTCTGGGCACCCAGCCTACAGGCGTCGGTATTCCACATCTCCGGCTGCATACAACCACTACCGAAACCACCAAGAAAGGACCACGGCAAAGCGTATGATTTCCCCATTAACGTTATTGTATAGAATTCGTGTTGAGCCAATATAGGTAGGAACCTTTTTATACCTGTCATACATCCAGATCTTGCAATACATGTCTTAAAGTAAATAACCTGTTTAATTTGACAATCACCTAACCTGAACAATGATATGAGGGTTGAGAATCCGCCCCTGAGAGAGTCATAGCCTGGGAGAGAGTACTTACATGATAAGAAAGATGTAGAAGGAGATAAGGTAAGATTTACTAAATATAACAGTGGGTTATACTGTTTTTAGTTATTCAATGATAAAAAATTAATAAAATCTAAGGTTCGGTCTACAAGAAATCATATTCGTCATTTATTGGTAACCACGTGAAGTGCGGCAGGTTATAATCGCTCAACAATACAAAACTGTCATTGGAGTACTTGTGATTATTAGTGAAGCTTTTGTTTAGATGTAATATGAGGTTAATGAAATGGCTATTATCTGGTGAGATGTATGCAGTGCAGATGTGAATATTTTTTCCAGATAGTGCAATAGTTATCCAGATATCCTAAGTGTTAGAGCACCATTCTACTCGTTGAAATGAAATAAACTTTTTCTTAATTACTATGAGTGTTCCTCCTCCACGTTTCTGTTTGAGATTTGTATAATCTCTGTCACGTCGGAAAACATGATACCTAGAGTCAAACAGTTCCTCATTTAGAAATGAATCATTTAGCCAAGTTTCTGTAAGACAAATAGCATCATAGTTATTGAGTTGCATATTTTGCAAGAATATGTTAGTTTTTGACCTGAGACTCACATTTTGGTAGTATATTTGTAAAGTTTCCATTTTAGTATACAAGTTACACATAGTTTAAACGATAAACATAAATTATGGTTTTAATATTCTGTTGTTAGGCATAAATGGCATGAGTATTTCGTTTTTATCTTTTCTAAATCGTAAAATAAATTAATACACACGTGGTTTGAGTTTTCATTCAACCTAAGGAAAATTGTACAGTTTTTAATCCAGCAGAATTTATATTTTTGTTCTTTTGAGAATCCTCTAACCTTTTTATAGAGAAGTTTATCGTGCATGTTGATGTCTTTAGGGCCTGTCTTTTGTCTGTGAGGCCTTTACTCTTGCGGATTGTAGCTATGATGACGTCTTTTTGTTGCCTCCGTTCCAGTTTCACAACAACGTTCCTCGGTCGTCCTTCAAATTTCTCCCGTGGAGTAATGCAACTGGCATACTCGATGTGGTTCGGCATCTCTACTTTAAGTTCTGAATAGGTTTTTTTTAGAACATCCATTAAATTTTCTTGTTTTTTTTTCCGGGATACCGATAATTTCTATCTTGTTAACACGAGCATACTGGTCACTGGCCTCAACTTTAGCTTGTAATTCAAACAAATATTTTTTTTGTGACATGTTATTTTGTTTTTTTTTTCAAATCAGTAATTTTTTATCCATATTTTAAAAATTTAATTCGTAATCATCAATTTTCAAGCTCAGATATTCCACAGTTTTCACTAAATCTCGCATTTCCGATTTAAAAGTTTTATTTAACTCACTGAATTTGATTTCTATGCGGTTTAAAACATCTAGTCTTCCGCTTGTGTTTTTATTGTAAGGTAGTTTTTTTTTATATATTTACCGAAATTTATTAATTCAAGTTATTTTGTCGATAAAAACTGGCGATTGAACACTATATATTGATATACTTTAATTATTTTAATATTTAGTTAAAAAATCTGTTACTTGACGATTATAATATTTTAAATATTATTGTAGAATTGCTTACCCCGAAATTGACCAAATCTATTAACCCAAATGATATGTAGGTAATGTGAATGTGAGTTGTCCGTATCTGCTAGCTTTTATTTAATTAGGCTAGCAGTCGGAAGAGCAAAAACCTCAATCAGGGCCTTGGGAAATAAACACTCTTTAATCAATACTAAGGATAGAAATGATAAACGATATTCATTTGCATAACAAATTACATTTATGAATTAAATACTCATACAGTTATAACATGGAAACATAAAATAATATTGAATGGTGGCTTAACCCTCTAGAACGACCAAATATATTATCTAGAAATCTAATTAAAACACTATTCTTGACCGATAGCAACGAGGATTGATGTAAGGTGAGTGGCCCTCCGCTCCAAAAAAACGGAAGACCTAGCGCCCAGAGTGCTGCTGTCCATCGTTCATCTTCCAGTGATGAGCCGGGTGCAACGGGTGTCAGATCAGGTCCAGTGCCACAGAAAGGGTAGCTGCGTTCCATGTAAAGAAAACAGTCCGGCAGACGGTATATCGAGGAATATCCAAGTTTGATGATAAAATATTATATTTCCCACTTGCTGTGAGACGATACAGCTAAGTCGCTAGCCCAGTCAGTTATTGAGCTTAAGGATTCAACGGAATAAAACCCGATCCGGATCCACGGTACACGAGGTCGACATTCTAAAATGATCCGTTTAGGTCGAGAGGAAAATACTCGGCAACGAGTTTTTCGTAACACAGCTAATTGATAGGACAATTCGCTTTTGGTTTCATGCCATTCTAATAACGAAATAAGCGGTACACGCGTGATAACACTTTACGTTACTTTAGTGAATGATTTAACATTATTGTTATTAAAACGGAAAAAAAATCACGATGACTTTCAGAAGGCGGTCAAACCTCCAAGGCAGCTTTCCAACAAGTGAGTTCTTGCACTACCAAAACCCTGATAAATATAATGTTTCCAAAAAATAAATGAGTCGTTTAGCTTCCACATTTAAAATAAAGTTAACTTACTTTTCACCAAGATTATTTTTAAAATGAAGGTACGAGACTAGACTCGTTAAAAATAAAATAAAAATCATGGTCTGTACACTAATCAATCAAATCATATCTGCCAAACGCAGAATTTAAAAAAAAATCATCGTTCTTGCACTTAGGGTAAGGCGTTAAAGCTCTTAGGGTCGGTCATAACTTTGGTCCTATGGCACCAAACGGACTGAACTTTTGGATTCATACATATAATCATAGTCTGTACACAAATCAATCAAAAAATCTTCAACAAGAAATAAAAAAAAAAAATCATCGACTACGAGTGTTGTTACAAAGCTTCCGTAAGAAAACAAAATAAGTATCATGGTCTGTACACGAATCAATAAAAAAAATTGACAAAAGGAGAATTTAAAAAAAAATCGTGGTTTTTGCACTTGGGGTCAGGCTAAAAAGCACTTGGGGTCGGTTATTTTAGAACTTGGGTTCGGTCATAACTTCGGCCCTTTTAAAAACTTTTTGTTCAACTAGCTTTGAGCTTAGAGCTTTGCGCATTGTACTTAAGCTTTGAGCTGTGAGCTTTGAGCTTTGAGCTTTAAGGCTTGCTTTGAGCGTTGATGTTTGAGCTTTTCGCTTTGAGCTTTGAGATTTGAACTTCGACCTTTGAGCTTTGAGCATTAAGCTTTGAACATTGAGATTTGAGCTTTGAGCTTTATGCGTGTATACGTTTGTTTCTGGGTTTGTATGGGGCCCATGCGTTGCCAAACCATCCTTTCGATTGCGATGAAACTTTGAGGATTTGATGTGTGCATGCCGGCAATGGTTTTTGTTTACAATAGTCAGCTTTGGCATCATGAAATTATGCATTGCTAAACCGTGTGATGGGTCCAACCCCTTACTTGGGTTTTAATACCTCTCCTCTCACGCGTTTCGATCTCGGGACGGTAGACCCTTCTCTCGTACTGTGTGATTCACCAATAATGTCTTGAATCATGACTCGCTTTTCCCACCCCTGTGACTGAACACAGCAAAAGGCTTTCTCCTTCCGGGAAAACTTTACAATAAACCCTTTCCTTTACGTTGTGTATTTTTTGTTTCAAAGGTTCTAAAAAATCTAGAATAGGTATTTAATGTCTATATGTGGTAACTTTTGGTTCTTTTAGGTAAGGTGTGGAAGAATTTCTCTGTATCTTTGAACGTATGAAGGATACTTATTGTCTAAATCTATCCTAAATATATCCCCATTACGTCTCTAATGTTGTACGTTGTTATAATACTCTCGCAGTACCCCCTGTAATTCTTGGAAGTCTATAAAGTTGATTTTTGATCCTAATAGACGTCCTAATAGATTTTAAAATACATACCTAGAATGTTTCATTTAGTTATTTGGCGGCTCCTTCGCATCGCTCTCCATGGCTGGACCCTATACATAATTGTGATAACATTATATTGTTAGTAAACGCAAAATTCGTACCTAAGATGGAGAGGATAGGGTAGGGATGGAATGGATCATGCAGTTTTTGCAATCTAGTACTGGCTCCTCCACTTGACCAAATTGACCAGGTGGTCGGCTCTCCGGACACAACCTCCCGACCAAAGCATGTCAAGGCTATACCCATGGCACCCAGAAGATCTCTTGACGACCAACCAGATACCCGGACCCTTCCATAACAAAGGAAGGACAGCATGCCTTCAAACCTTTCCCAATCAACCCCAGTATCGAACACCTCCGGGACTACGTTACTGGCTCTAGATGGGGTAATCCAATTCGTCCCTTGTCACGGCTCTACTCGCGAACATGTGGCTACAGCTTGTGATAGATAGATCCATCCTCCTGCGTGACCGATCCAGCGTGTAAAAACCACCTCTAGTAGCGGACATAGAACTTAAGTATTGTCTAAGCGCTATGTTTGCTTCTAGGTCGATAGGATTAAAAAATGTGCAGGCGCTGCAGGGTTGTTTCCACAAAATGACTTGCTTATGCTCCTCCCACACTACCTTGCCGGCAACCCGAGATGCTTTTTGCCAAGACGCCTCCGTCAGCAAACCGCGTCCTTACATACCGTTTGGCAACCCATTTCATATCCGTCTCGTCACGCCCATTCTCTCGACACGGTTCCGCGAAAGGGAATTGCTTACAGCATCTCGCGTGACCCGATCAGTCTATGGTGAGCATCCCCTCCTAACAGGACAATGTGGGAAGACCCTTACCGATGGACCATTCATTTCACACATATGTGTAGCCTCGGTGTCATCGTCACATTGTTCAACCATAAAGTTTAAAAGCGCAATTCAACAAATAGGAATTCAAAGGAGTACCTGTTAGTTTTAAATTTACGTTTCACTCTCGGAATGTTTAGGTTGCAGACAGTCGCTTTCTATTGGGTATGTCGTATACCCCGATGGACTCCCCATTTGGTTGAGGGTACAACACACGTTCATTTTTTGCTCCCCCGCCAGTGCCATCAGCTGTCTGAAAGAAAAGGTCACTGTCCTTGGTGATAACACTGTTGAACATATCCTGAAATAATATTATAAAATTTTGTCATTTATTTAAATCTTCAGTTTCCCGAGGCAGCTTCGGTTCTGTCATCTCTGCGTCGCGTTTCAGGATGGCCTGGAAATTTAAATTAGGTATAACAACTTACCGAGTACGTAATTGCTAAAAATCCCGGTCGGAGATATACACGACCAATTGTCTTAATTACGTATGCCGTAGACCTGTGGAGAAAACAAAACTTCCTACGAATTTCATACTTTTATTTGTAAACTAAATATGGTAAATAACCGCTCGACGCCGTTGGTGTGAGCTTTCACAAATTGAACGTTTTCGTAGATTACTATGTTCTAACTATTGGAATTAAAATATACCAAATTCGATATCATTCCTGACTCCCGAACCCTTGCTGAGATTATTTAAATCTAGTTTAGTTTATTATTAATTTCGTTCTTTCGCGGTCTATCACGACATTTTTATAAAAGGAATGAAATTTACCATCGCAAAACTGGGGCCATTATTGTAAACCTAAAACGACTGTTTATTCGTTATTTACTTTAAATTATGTTAGTTAAGTCCCTCCCCATCCGAATTAGCACCATTTATTATTATTATTAAAATTCAAGGCCGATATTTTTATTTAGGGTAAATATTTATAGATATCTTTTCTCTCTCTACATAGTAAACGATAACAATCGCGAACTTTTACCGACGATTATTTTTGTGAATAATTAACACAACACCGGATAAGATATAAGACCGTCATTCTCATAATACGTATTTACTGACTTTTATTTCGTCCAATCGATAGGTTAAATATTATTTATTAGAATTTATTGATTTAATTTACATCCTTTTTTAATCGATTAACACTTTTCACCACTGACTCGTGAATCAAGTCATGTATTTTCCACTGAATCTAATTCACTAACACTTGCAAAGCATAATCAACAGAGTTAATTCAACACTACACAGTCTCGATTTTGCGAAGTCCAGCAATCTATTCCCGATACACGCACGATTTTTACAGTCCTTCTTCTCCCGAGATATCACTCCGAACTACCCATAATAAGTATTTACCGATTTTTTATTTCGTCCGGTCGATTAGTTAATTATTATTATTAGAATTTATTGATTTAATTATTATACCCTTTAATCAAATTAACACTTTTCACCACTGTCTCGTGAATCAAGTCATGTAATTTCCACTGAATCTAATTCACTAACACTTGCAAAGCATAATCAACGAAGTTAGTTTAACACTACACAGTCTCGATTTTGCTAAATCCAGCAATCAATTCTTGATACACGCACGATTTTCACAGTTCTTCTTCTCCCGAAATCTAGCACCGAACTCCCCCCTCCCTGGCCTATCTACGTCTTTAATACCACGTTTCTCCCATCAATCAAATTTAAATTTTGCTATTCACAACCTTAGGAACGCGTAATATCGTCTTTGTTCCATACCACTATCCTATCCCGCCGGTTACTCCCTTTTACTTCCAACGTCCTGTTCCAACCAAACCGCCTTTATACGACGTAACTCCTCTGTTGCAGTCGATCAAGAGCGTATTTGGGTCTAAACATCCAATTCCCACTCGAGTCTCCGCATGATTAGTGGATATAATCCACCTTTTATCGTGTGAATAATTAATTCAACTTTTCTTGAAAATCTATAGTGTCCGTTCTACCCTTTTTTAATTCGCTTCCAAATACGGTGTATCCTGAATTTTCTATATAACTGCTCTACTTTCTTGGCTCTACCCAAATCCAATTTCAACTCATTAACCTACAACATATCCCGACAGTTATCTATTAAGCATTCATTATTATAAAATTCTCCCAACACGTCACTGCCTAGATATTCCGACGTTTTAACATTTGGCTATGGATTTTCTAATAAATTTGTGACTGAATATCCTTTATCAAACGTACCGCTAGTGTGCACACTCAGCTATGTCCATTTCTGGCTATATGTCGCATTTCTTGTGTTCGTATACAATTTTAATATTTCTCGCATTTGCAAATGCTCATGTGCAAACTCTAATTACTTGGTCACCTCCCAGCAAAGTCGTGATGCTCTTAGGACCTTATTTTATAATAATCTAAACTTTTATGACCTCGATTCTCCTTTCTCACGGGCTATAACCACTGCCAAGATCCCATTCCAATCCTGCCTTCGAACGTTTTTTTTCCCTTTTTCCTAGTTCCTCCTACATATTACATCCCCCTCTGGCACCAAAACCGATAAATCCCCCGTAATTACTCGCCTAGTGATCAAGAAAATACTTGAGTTTTCAAATAATTTAAAGTCCTGACAGGTCGTTAAATTTTATGCCTTTTCACTAATTTCTTTCTCCTATCATCTGTATGTAAAATCAAGTGGTGATTTCAGCTTAATGCGTACCTTAGAGACCCAAAATCATATCAGATGTTTCGCACTCGAGACCCACTTAAAGAACAAGAGATCGTAAACCTTCCCTCCCCTCTAAACTAACGGACAAAAATCCAATACAAAATCTTAGATTTCATATGGTCACTAACATGAATTGATTTCCCTCGACTACTTCGAAGAGATCGGCTCCTGTGGGTTTTCCACGTCTAACACTTTCCCTCATCGTCTACCTGCAGAATCTGCTAGATATTTGTCTGGAAAAGGTGGTAATGACCGCCAATGTTTACTCCCGTTTCACGATTACTAAGTAATCGAGATTGCTTGTTACTTTATGTTAATCAGTGCATGATCTTTGTCCTTTTGAATTTTCCGCCACTGAGATCCCCGCAAAACTTCCCGATTCCAGACGTGAAATCAACTGTTGTCGATTCCCTCCTGCTCCCATAAAAATGCGATTTATGACCAAGTTAGAAGTGGTTCTATCCCCTTAAAATAACTGTCTGGCCAAACCGAGAGATAATCTTGGTATCTTAATTTTGCAAATCCCTCATCCCACGCCCCCAGCCTGTGATTGGTTTAAGACGCACCTACTGGCCTCATCTCTATTCTGATTGGATAGTCGTTTTTTTTTCTAACTAGTTACACCCCTTCGTGGCAAGGAAACCCCAAAAGTTTAAAAAAGATTCCTTTAATATTGATTTTAAAACCACCCGAAAGATGTCGATAGTGTGATCATATTCTCTATTTAAAAAAAATTTACCCACTATACCGGAGTGAAACAGGTCCATCACAACCGTTCATCTGATTGCGATGAAACTTTGGTGAGTTGTTGTGGGCACGTCAATGAAGGTTTCTATAAAATGAAACATGGTAGTTAGATTTGAACAAAAGAAATTTATTTCCGTAAAGCAAAAACATGTAGGTACAATGAGCTTTCCATTACAGATCCTAGATGGCGGTAGGTGTAACTTTATTATTTTATTTTCATAGATCAATACCACTTAACCACTTAACAAAATAATACAAATAAACAAAAAGAAATACCAGGTATGAAATATTATACCCATGTGTATGGTATTTAGATATATAGAATAAAGAAGAAAACTAGAATTGCTTTACATACATGTCATGATTAGTTTCTTAGAACAGGGACTGCATAATTGTAAACTAATGTTTACTGGGCCATAATATATTAACGCTTGTATTGCAGCTTATCACCGGCGTATATTGTACCTACTTGTAATATAATTATATTATATAATTATGCATAATACATTCAATTGAATATCCACGTATAGATACATTATTTGGCTTAATACGGTAACTATGTAATTTTATCTGACAAATAATAATAATAACTTCTTGAGGAAATTGGTGCAACACAAATATAGGTTACATTAAAACAATTCAAAACTCCATGACTAAGCTTTAGTAGTTGGTTGAAATGTTATTTTAGTGTATTTTTTCTAAATTGTGCTTCCTCTTTATATGTGTGAATTGTGAATTGAGGTATAATAATATACTCATATCTCTAAATAATACCAGCATAATAAACATTTTTGGCCTTAACTTTTTCAACCTCGTGAAAATTATCCCTGTATTTTATTAAAAGAAACTGCTTGTTTACAAAATAAATAAATTATTGCTTGTCTCCCTGCCCTTGTAACCCATTATATTATAACGCCAAACGTTATTTTTATAAAAGTGTGGAATCGTTGTTCTCTAGAATACGCGCATAGCACCATCCAATAATTAATCTTGGATTGCAACACCTGAAATGATGAATGTTTTTCTCGATGGGGAAGTAAACCAATTATGGGTTAGGTTTTCATTATGACAGAAATTTTATTTTTGTATTTAAACTACGGTGCAAGGCAATGTTCCGAGAGAATACGGCTGGAGACGTCAAAAGCACTCCCTGAACTATTCTTTCCCGATCCGACCTGCCATGCAGCTAGTGGGCAGACGCATCTGCCGCGAAGACTGGGACAAACCTTATCCCATGAAGCCGGGCACCCGGCTAAGTCACCAAACGTAGCGAACCACTTGGATGTCTTGAGAGGTGTTGATTATCCAATAAATGGTTCCCGGGGCGGCGGTAAAAATTACCGCCACCCAAATTGAAAATAGTTTAATTTCATGGACTGTTATTTTCTCCACGTGTATTTTTTTCCACATTTTATTTTTGAAGTGCATTTTTTGCCTGCGTAATTTCATTTCGAAACCCATAGGTATTTACAATTTTGAAACTACTAGATAGATAATGTAAGTATCGGACAGGGAACATTTCAGGCATATCTAATATAATAACCAGAAAATTCCAAACTACGTAAAATATTTCACGAAAGTTTTAAAAATAATTGTCAGATCGCGGTGCGCCCACCCTAACTATTGTGGCGATATTTGTATTGCCAGGTGAGAAAATTAACTCCCATAGAAAAAAGTATCGATACAATAATGGCGAGCGCGGGGCTTAAGGGCCGTATTTTATGGTGATTACGTTTTCGCAGCTCACGTCGGCGTCGGTCGGACCCTCTATTCTCTATTCTCTATTGTAATGAAAGTAATGAGAAATATATTGAGCGTTTTATTTTCCCGGTATAAAGAGTCAGATATCGACGACCATATTTGAATTCTGCGTTAGTAAAGTATTTCCGTACGATGTAATTAAAATTTATGTTTTTTTTAATGATTTTTAGAACCGACCACTATTTTTAAAAATAGATTCGATAGCTTCTAAAGCAGGGTGGTATGCTTAATATTTGGATGATTGGCATAGCGTCGTTTTTTGAAAAATCATCTTAAGGGCGCTGGTAAATGGGTAATCATGGTTATCCTTGAACATTATCTTTTGATGTGAAAATTTATTATTTTTATATAGGTTCACAGTTTAGTTTCATTTTATCTATCCTACATACCATAATGTGTATTTTTTTTTACCACTTTGTGTTTTCGTTATTGTTTTTTCCCGGCACGCGTGGCAAATAAATTTTATATGATTGATTTGTGTTATTTCACAATTTATACATTTGAAATAATATATAGTATATTTGCGACACTTTCCTGAGTGGAAGATACTCTCAGTATCGCCCTATGACCACCATTCAGAATTGATACGTTGCTTGAAATGGCATTAGCTGTGATTAGTGACAAGATCTGAATTGCCAGGTACTTCCCCACCTTCCACTTCCCTATCTCCTTCCCCCCCTCTGCCTTCAGCCTCACAACAAACTTAATTGGGGATGCCATAGTCTCACTGGCTTCAGACGGGAGCACTGGCTTCAGACGGGAGCTCGTGCGCGGTATTCATATTTATAAAAATAAAATAAAAAATTGGTCTCATAGAAATCGTTGTGTCTCTTTTACCATCATGGTGGGCAATGTGATCTAAACGGTATTAGGAAGTAAAAAAACACCACGCTTTATATTCAAATATTAAAGTTACCCACGAAATAATTCAAATATGCACGTTTATGAAACCAAAGTTTCCGACCGTAATTTAGAAAAAAAAACGAAACTTGAGGAATCTTTTATTGATTATTTTTACATGAAACGTCAAAAAAGTGAGGTGATAATAACATTTATAACACATGTATCTAATAAAATACGTTTATGTTTTTATTTTGTTTAGTTATCAGTTAGAAAAAACATAAGGTGAGCCACTTTTATACTTTATTTTTGAAATTAAAAATTTATGTTTTTCCAAAATTAAACTTTTTTTCCAATTTTTAAATTTGAAGGTGTATATAACCACCTATCAAAAACATTATTTGGTTTTCGATTACGTTCAGAAATATTCTGGTTCTTTGAATTATATTTTCATTCTGACAAAATATGCCCGAGGCCTGGGGGGCAAATATTATTAGATACACTTTATTGTGTTTTAATGTGGTTCTTAGAATTTATATTGAATTTACTAATTGATTTAGTTTTCATGGTTTCTGGCAGCGTATTAATATTTCATCCTTTTGTATGATAAATTGTTTTTCGAATTGGCTTTGTCGTTTTGTGGTAGTCTGATTTTTTCGTTATGTCTGGTAATGTCCTTGTCAGGAGTAATTTTGTTTGAAAACTATTTTGGCAACAAATTATTAATTATTTAATGTACAAATATCATAGTGTTCAAGTTCACTGTAACCAATTTAGCTCCTTTAACATTTTCGTTAATTTTGACAATCTATTTAACGAAAGAGCAATATTTTATAGCCGCCAAAGTAAACACCAGTAAATTTGCATCGATCGTTAGAATTAAACGATCGACAGGCGTTTTAAAATATTGTGCAAAACACCATCTGATCCGTTTTGGGTATTTTTTTGGCTATCAATTTTTTAATTGGATCAATTTGATTGACCGTTAAGCGATGCTGGCGCCACGCTCGGCCGATTTCAGCATTACGCGGCTAATAATAAATCTGATCTCCCGTCAGAAGGGAGATTTATGAAAAATATTCCCGAATAATTTATTGTTCCCATTTACTGGTGCATAAAATATTCATAAATTCTTGTACAACACCGTGTTTGGCCTTCCGGTGCTTAAAGCAGTTTGAAAATTTGTTTATTATTTATTCATTTTAAAAGCTGGTATCTATCAATAAATTTGTTCGGGTACCTGCTCAGTGCTCGTACTTGGGAAGGAAACAGACACAGGACTTTTCATTCAGGTGTGTAGATTATTTACCGTGTATTAACAGTACTTTTAAAGTGTATTTTAACGTTTAATCCATTTATCTAATGCCCATCTGAAATAATTTGCGATGATTGAAGGTATAATATAACACAAACTGCAAGAAAAATTAATATTTTCATTGATATCGGCTGATTAACATTTATTTTGCTACAACATGTTTCTGTTTTCAAGTTTTGCTATTTATATATTATTTAATCATTGAAAATTTTAAAAACGTAACCGAAAACTACCAAAAGAAATATTTTAAGAAACAAAAAAATTAAAACTACTGTTTTATGGCTAAGATTATCTATGACAGTTTCTTCCGAGTAACTATTTTCCTTTCTTATGAAGAATATTCACAAATTAATAAAAACCACTTTTTCGCTAAAATCAACCGTTTCTTTGCCTATTTCCTATATTCGTGGTGATATAGGTAAGACACACAAATAATATATATATAACAGTTGAAACCCGTTCTTAGTTAACTTTTTTTCTCTAGTATAAACTATTTTTCACTAAATGCCTTTGTTAACTAGAATTAACTGCTGAATATCAGTAAAAACTAGTTCTAACTAGACAAAACCCGTTTTCACGAAATGATTCAGTTAAAACTGTTTCAACCAATTTTAAAATTCGTCGTGCTTTATTCTGATTGGTCGAGTGACATCACGTTACGTTAGGTTAGGTTAGTTCAGGTTAGGTTAGGTTAGGTTTTTAATTAACAGTTATTAAATATTATATTTTCAATACCAATTTCAATTTTAACAAAGGCAGTTGTTAGTAAAAACTAGTTTTAACTAGAGAAAACGCCTTATAACTAAAAACTAGTTTAAACTGTAACATTTACATTGTTAGCTTGTGTATTCCTCTTAATCGGACATCCCGCTTGGTAAAATAATCATACAGCGCCCAAAGAGAGTCACAAACAAATCGCAGAAAACAAAAATAACACAAAAAGGAAATGACGTTTATAAATTCGCAGAAGAGCAGTACCCGGGGAGATATAAAGATTAAGATCTGTAAAGAAAGTATCCGGAGCGCAAAAGAGGCAAAGAGTAAGCGCTAGTAGCAATGGAAGTAGCTTATATAAATATATAAAATCATTAGCAGAACCGGGGAAGGTGGAGCAGTCTTGCTTGGAACAGCTTACCGTGACGACTAGTGACAATGACATATTCGCTGCGAGGGGTGATAAATTGTCGGAGGTGCTCTGGGCTCTGGGCTCTGGGCTCTGGGCTGTACGAGTGCCCCGGGGCTGAACTGAGACAAATCTAGCGATGCTCCCGTTCGGCTCGAGTCTCTAGTCTCGCCACTCTACCTGAACTTTACCCTAACTTGTACGTACACGAGGATCTACAAGTTCGAACCTTTATTAAGAAGTATTTGGAAATTTGTGCATATTATTTATATACTTTTATTTTATTTTATTTATTTATTGACTCGCCAACGGAATACAAAGCATAATTATTACAGTAAATAAAATTTTCAATATGGTTATAGCAACAATTCCAATTATAGGCGAGCACAAGATTCATCACAACATTCTTTGTGCAACGATAAATTAATTTAAATTACAAGTACAAAAGAGAGAACTTCCCCTTCTTCCTTACATTAAAAAGACCCTCCACACAGCAACCCATAATATGACATATGACTTTAAGGGAAATTACTTTTCAATTAATATAAAAACATATATTTATGTACAGACATAATAAATATATAATTACATGTATATATGTACACACACATGCACATACATACACATTTTATAGAGCCAATGCATAAGTAGGTACATGCTTATATACAAGTATGAAGAGTGGGAGTGCAACTTCCAATAAAGTGCCATTTTTGCAACGACATTGTTATTTTGTTTTGTAAATACCGCACTATGGAATTGTGAGACTATGGAATTTGGTGTATGCTATGAGGCCGAAGGAGTAGGAAAGGGAAATAGATAGGAAGAGAAATATTAGGAAGTATCTGGCTATTCAGATCTAGTCACCGAACATGGCTAAAGCTATATTTTTTTTACACGAGCTCCACACAGGAGGCCCTGAGGAAAATAATTTCCATTTCCCTATGTCATCTTTGAGGATGCTGTGTGGAGAGTTTTTTTAAGGAAAGGAAGGAGAAGAGAGTTCAGGGAAGGAAAAGGGTTTAAGGGGTGGGTAGGAATCTGGGGTTCAGTGTGTCCTAGTCATCCGCCACCAAGTCCTAGATAAACCTCACCCCATGAACCCGGGCACCTCTGCTAAATTACCAAACGTAGCGAACCACTTGGAGTGACCTATGGCAGAGGTGTTGGTTATCCAATAAAGGTTTCCGGTGCGGCGGTACCCATTCCCGCCTCCCAAATAGAGAAGCAATATTTAAAGCAATGTTTTAATTCTGAATGATGGCCTTTCACCAGGGTGATGCATTTAGTATCTTACCAATGTTGGACGGTACCGGCTTGACCTTGACAGGTTCTTGTTAAATATTTGTTGCAATTAAAATTCCACTTAATCTCAACTGGGTTCTTATACAGTAATTATTTGAAATGCGCAAATTTCGGATGCTGCATCATTGAATTCTGAAATGCATTAAATCTCCCGACGAGGATGCACTCGGGCGCCTGGAGTGTTGCCATTTGCTTAAGTCCTAAATAAGCCGAGGGACCGTTGCAACCTTCCAACGTACCCATCACCATAACAATATTTCATAACATAAACGCGACGGATTTTTCCATCTTTTAAAGTGCAACACTTTAGACTATTACGAAGTAGCTTCCACGTCATGTAGTTAGTATCAAATGCAGCAAAACGTATTATATCTAATATATGCTCATGTCTCTATGTCGTAATGATTTTAAAAAAACATGGGAAAACTAAAAAATGTTATAAAAAAAATAGTATGAAATGTTTTTTTGCGAAGGATTATGGATGGTGTAATCAATGGCTAAATGGCAAAATAAAGTGTACGTAATCAATTATGGATATAAAAGTGTTTTCGAGCCGCTCTTTTAATGTATTATCCATATTGACGTCATCACCTAATTTAGTATTATTATTATTTCCATTTGCAAACCCCAGCTGCGTTAACAATTTAAAAATTCCCTGTGTTAAGGAGTTACTTGTGTATACGCAAAAAAGCAAAACTAATATTTTATCGGTCGCAAATCATCTGATGCATTACCTCGACCATTTGTCGCTAACGCTTGCAGTCACTTTTAAAGCAACTAAGACATCGTCTGTTATCGATGCTCACCGCTAGCAAGGGGGAATGGCACGTGCAAAGTATCCCGAAAAGGCCTAAAATCGATTCATTCAAAATCAGCTTCAAACAGTCCACACTTTTGCGGCAAAGGACCAAATGAATGCGCGACATGACTTGTGACTGACAGTATATATTGTTTTGCCTTTCTTCAAAATGCACAAGCAATTGCTTGGCAAAGGGAATAATTCCTGTTATCAACGCCATATATCCACCTTTTGACATAGTCAAATATCTACAAGCCTATTCGAAAAACTGCAATGTTCCTTTAGTCGAAAACTCAACTCTTCTGTGGTTATCTAATTTTCTCTTCCCTAATCAATATTATGGGATTACAACCCTCACTCGTCAGGATGGTACCTTAACTGAAAGGTTTCCTTTGAAATAATCGAATTTTTATAACGGAAAGAATCCTCAAATGATAGCTACAAATAAAATAAAGGTCATTTTATGAAAGTGTGCTGAGTAATGAAAATAAAATTTTAAGCATTACAGTTGGCTTTCTTGATGAATAAATTCATCGCTATCATCGGCGCTACAATCCTTGCCATATTCTACCTGCCCCGAAACCTCACTCTTGCCAGTTTTTCGCTATTTTCCTCCAGTTTCTTTGCCCAAGAAACCTTTGAGGTATTGGCTTTTACAGCGTTCAGTCATTTAAGTAATAACCACTCCTCGATCCGTTGGCCAGCTTATTATATTGGAAGTCCATCCTTGTTAAATTTTCAACCAAATTGATAATCGCAGTTTTATGAATATTAAAGATAAATTAATTCACGTTTTCACGAATATCCATAAATAAATAAAAAAATGTTTAATTAAATCAACCAGAAAAACTTATTTTGCAAAGAATTTATTATTTTTCATTAATGAACTGGTGTTTTTAAAGTATTTTTAGACGAGAAAAAGAAAACATGATAATATTATACATGAAATTTTTCAGCATCTGTTTTTGTAAGAATTCTAATTTTCCACTGGCTTGATAAATACTTTTTAAAAGTTTTTCTTCATTCCATTATTCACTAAGGGCAACATTCCAAGTTAATTAATTAACTTCTTAAATTGTTGGGGAATAATATACGTTTCAGTTTGTTTATCAAATTTCTGCTAGGAACTGTTCTTCAAAGTTTCAAAAAGTCCATTATTTGTTTTATAAAACATCGAGTGCAAATGCAGCTGAAAATTCTAAAAAATGTTCATTTTAATCTTTATGAAACTTATTTAAGATGAATTTTAATGTAGTGTGGTAGATCTTTTGCTCTTTGTCGAAGGTTGCGGGTTTAATTCCCGAAAGGTAGTTGAGAATCTTTGCAGAATTGTTACTTCGGTAATCTTGAAGAAAATATATCGAGAGTTTAGTTCATTAGTCAGACATCTCCAAATACTAAATTCTTAAATAATGAAGAAAGCATTATTCGAATGCCTGAAATCAAATGTTATTTACACGTTTTAATATTTCTATTTTTGAAACTGTTAATTCGTGGTGGAAGTCCATTATAATAGATTATAATAAAACAAATAAAAAACTTTATTCCACTTAATTTTATTTGACCGTAACCGGTTTCAGCTCGTCAGAGCCATCTTCAGACTGGTACAAATAATTCTTAGCCTACGGTTTATATACACAACATATGGGGGAGGGAGAGAGGGGTAGTCTACAAGGATTTTAATGAATTATTTTGTTACTGAGTCGTTTTAGACTGTCGAATTTCTAAGTATTTTGGTAATTCCAGTGGGCTAATTACTTTGGGTTTGTAGCTCACTTCAATATCTATTGATTAGGGAAAAACCTTACAAGTAATTTGAATTATTAATGGACTAATTTTATTGTCAAATCGTTATTATACATATCTATGATCAATGGGATTTTTTAATTGCTTTTTGAAGGGATGCATGTTAACATTGGAGTGGGAATGGTCAAACCTAAATACATATTTTAATTTCAAAATTATTATGAAAATTATACCGGATAAAAACCTGGTGTTTCAGTAAATGATTCTAATAGCTTATTAATTACAAAGTTACTTTTTGAAGGGATGCATGTTTACATTAGATTAGGAATGGTTTAAACTAAATACATATTTTAAATTTCGAAATTATTATAAAAACTACAATGGATACAAAAGCGGAGACTTAGCAAATGATTCTAATTGTTTATTCATTACAAAGTTAGGGTCTATTTTTTTAGTTAAGCGAGTAATTTCTAAAGATTCTAGTCTATCTAGTTTATGACCTTTATTGCAAGTATGAAGAACTTTAACATCTCTGTCTTTATCAAACGAGTGTTTATTTTCTAATAAATGTGATGCTACATTCGACAATTCTCCTTTATCATTCACCCAGTTAGTAAAGTGTTCTTTAATTCGGGTTTTGAATGATCTCCCTGTTTGACCAACGTAATACGATGGGCAGTCAGCGCAGTTTACTTGGTAAACGCCTGAGTTTTCAAGTTTTTCTCTCTTATCTTTATTATTGATTAAAATTCTCCCTAGAGAATTCACATTATAAAAAGCTGTTTTGCATTTATCATTATTAGTTAATCTGGATATTTTTGTTGATATTTCGCCAATATAAGGGATTTTAACCCATTGTTTAGTGATATCTTTTTCATTTTTAAGGCCTTGTGAAATAATTGTTAATGTAATTTTTTTGTCCTTTTTCTTTAATAAGTAATAAGACTTTTACATGTGCCTTTGAATTATATAAATTATAATAATGAATTAAATATAATAAAAACCATAGCAAAGAACAATGGATACAAAAGCGAAACTATTGATAACTTATTAAAGAAAAAGGACAAAAAAATTACATTAACAATTATTTCACAAGGCCTTAAAAATGAAAAAGATATCACTAAACAATGGGTTAAAATCCCTTATATTGGCGAAATATCAACAAAAATATCCAGATTAACTAATAATGATAAATGCAAAACAGCTTTTTATAATGTGAATTCTCTAGGGAGAATTTTAATCAATAATAAAGATAAGAGAGAAAAACTTGAAAACTCAGGCGTTTACCAAGTAAACTGCGCTGACTGCCCATCGTATTACGTTGGTCAAACAGGGAGATCATTCAAAACCCGAATTAAAGAACACTTTACTAACTGGGTGAATGATAAAGGAGAATTGTCGAATGTAGCATCACATTTATTAGAAAATAAACACTCGTTTGATAAAGACAGAGATGTTAAAGTTCTTCATACTTGCAATAAAGGTCATAAACTAGATAGACTAGAATCTTTAGAAATTACTCGCTTAACTAAAAAAATAGACCCTAACTTTGTAATGAATAAACAATTAGAATCATTTGCTAAGTCTCCGCTTTTGTATCCATTGTAATTTTTATAATAATTTCGAAATTTAAAATATGTATTTAGTTTAAACCATTCCTAATCTAATGTAAACATGCATCCCTTCAAAAAGTAACTTTGTAATTAATAAGCTATTAGAATCATTTACTGAAACACCAGGTTTTTATCCGGTATAATTTTCATAATAATTTTGAAATTAAAATATGTATTTAGGTTTGACCATTCCCACTCCAATGTTAACATGCATCCCTTCAAAAAGCAATTAAAAAATCCCATTGATCATAGATATGTATAATAACGATTTGACAATAAAATTAGTCCATTAATAATTCAAATTACTTGTAAGGTTTTTCCCTAATCAATAGATATTGAAGTGAGCTACAAACCCAAAGTAATTAGCCCACTGGAATTACCAAAATACTTAGAAATTCGACAGTCTAAAACGACTCAGTAACAAAATAATTCATTAAAATCCTTGTAGACTACCCCTCTCTCCCTCCCCCATATGTTGTGTATATAAACCGTAGGCTAAGAATTATTTGTACCAGTCTGAAGATGGCTCTGACGAGCTGAAACCGGTTACGGTCAAATAAAATTAAGTGGAATAAAGTTTTTTATTTGTTTTATTATAATCTATTATTTACACGTGTTTGATTTTAACATATTAAATTTGCTATAGATAAAATAGCACCAGGAGGTATGTCAGTCTTGTACATTAGCATGACTTTTTGAAATATCCTACTAGTGACTCAGACAACATCAATTTTTTTTTTAATTAACCACAATTTTTTGTGAATTATACTCGTAATTGATTTGGTGGTGTTAATTAATAATCTGAGTATTGCACCAGAGGGTACACTTCTACACATTACTGCACACTCAACTCAAATATAAATTTTCGGAGATGTCTGATTAATCAACTTAATGATCAATATTTATTTTCTAACAATTTTAGTCATTCGATTTATAACTTGGTTATAATGGTTATCCCACCAGCCGTCAGTATACTCTGAGATTGCGCCTAGGGACTTACTTTATTTAACCATTGATTCCTGTGATTCTTTGGAATAAAAAATGTTAACGAAATTTGTCCTTCAGTGACATTTTTGGTATTATTTTCATATGAAATACCACAGTAGAGTCCTGACTGCTCTCAACCGCCTTGAGTAATTGAGACCATCCATACTCAAAGTTATGCTGAAGACATAGAGGAGTGGGAGAAGATGGGGAAGAGGAAGATGGGGAAGTTCCTGGATATCCAGACCTGGTTGCTAAAAACGGCTAAAGCCACTTTAAGCAAATTTTCACCAGGGTGATAGAGAGAATTTTCCCCTCTGTAATGTGACGCAAATAATATAATTGTAAATCTTAGTTGTAAGCCAGTAATACAAGTCATTAGCTATAAGTCTTAGATGTAAGTCACTATTTATAATTGTAAATCTTAGTGTTAAGCCGGGACTATTAATTCTTTCGTATATTTGTTTGTACAGCGCCCTTGAGGTGATTTTTCACGAAAACGGCGCTATATAAATTAGCCTAATTTTATTATTATTATTAAATATACCTTATATTATTTGAGATGATTAAGTTGTGAAATTTTACAGTTCAATCAAACAAAATTCAATTTTTGTTACCGGAGAACACAATTTCAATAACATTTTTTACTCCATGTATAATGTCAGGAATTTTTTTTTTTTTTTTTTTTTTATTGAGTAAATTTTTTACAATAAGTTTATTTTAATACAATATTACATATTTTATATACTCTCCTAATAAAGCTAGTGCTTGTGTTTAGGAGAGGACAACTTGATAATAACTTTCTTTTTTTTTTTTTTTCAAAACCTTATAACAAACTTAAGAACTTAACTTATGAATGGATTTAGACTTAATAACATATAAGATTATAAGGGTAATTAAACAAAATATATATAGGATGTACATAAAACCTTTGGAATAACAAACAGTCAAAAACATATGTAATAAAAGTTAAAATTATATGGTGGGACTACCAAAATATGATTTAATTTTTTTTTTTATATTTGTCGTAATTTTTTTCTGTTCGCATATCGGCGGGTAATTGATTAAATAATTTTATTCCTTTATATACATAGTGATTCTGTGCTGTTGTGGTTCGTATGGGTGGTATAGTTAGTCCACCAATAGAAGTATTCCTTATGCTAATATTTAGCAGTGGGGTAATATTTTTTTAAAATATATCTTTGTGTAGCTGAAGTAGTGCTATTTTTTCGTAAATTTTTGTAAGTGGGGGAACAGGGAATTCTTGGAATACGTTTATTGTTGGGTAGTAATACGGTTTTTTTAGGATAATTTTTATAAGAATTTTTTGAATTGTTTCGAGTGGGAGAAGGGATGATTTATATGCACCCCCCCAAGCTATGATTCCATATTGTAATACCGAGTGCGCAAGTGCAAAGTAAATTTCTTTTAATATTTTTAATGTGATAGTATTTCTAAGTCTGAAAAATATATATATTAGTTTTCTCATTCTGTCTATTGTGGAGTTTATTTGATTTTTCCATTTAATGTTATTGTCGATAATTATTCCAAGATATTTTATTTGTTCTTTACTACTAATATGTATACAATTTGAGTTACAGGGTGTGATTTTAAGTAGACAGTTTCTGTCGTGAACTTTAATGTTTACATTTATATTTGAAATATGTTCTGTTAGGCTCAGAGGTAGAAAATGAGTTTTTTCAACATTTAAAGAAAGTAAGTTTTTGTCAAACCATTGTTTAATGATATTTATTGCATTATTTGCCGATATTTCGGCTTCTTTCCAAGAATTTTCTTCAATTGTTAATACTGTATCATCCGCATAAGATATAATCTTTCCGACGATTGGGAGTTCAAAAAGTTCATTTACATATAATAGAAATAGTATTGGGCCCAGTACAGTTCCTTGTGGGATTCCAAAATTAATTTTTTCTGTATCACTTAACTCGTTATTTATTTTCACTTGCTGTGTTCTTTAATAATAATAATACTTGGCTGATTTATAAAGCGCCGTTTTTGTGAAAAATCACCTCAAGGGCGCTGAACCTTTGATATAAATAACTATTTATCCACGATTTAGCTTTGTCGGTTATTCCTATATTATTTAGTTTGTTGATTAATTTTGAGTGTGAAACACTGTCAAATGCTTTACGGAGGTCAATGAATATACTTAAGCATTTTTTCCCTTTATCCAATGATTTATAAATAACTCTAGTTAATTCCGCTATTGCGTCTTGTGTGCTCATTTTTTCTCTAAAACCGTATTGACTAGGATTAATACATTTTTTATTTTCCACATAATCTACAATTTGTTTCTTTATTACTCTTTCGTATATTTTAGCTACATTGGATATTAACGATATTGGGCGGTAATTGTTTATTTCTTTCGAATCTCCGGATTTATACACAGGTGTTACAATGGCTTTTTTGTAATTTGATGGGAATATTCCATTTTCAATGCTTACATTAATTATATGAGTAATTGGTTTAGTTAGTGAGTTAGAACATTTTTTTAGGATTTCTGTAGTTACACCATCATATCCAGGTGCAGCACCATTTTTTAGTGATTTTATTATGTTTTCAATAGTTTCCTCCGTAATCGATTTAAAAACTGATAGATTGTTTTCACTTAGTTTATCTTCATGTATATCATCTGGTTGATAATTTTGATCAATTTTGTAAGCAAGTTTTTGTCCGACGTTTACGAAAAAATTATTGAAAATATTTGCACACTTCTTTGATTCGTGGATAGCATTCAATGTGGTTCCATTGTTGTTTATAAGATTTATAATTGATTTATTTTTATTATTTTTATTCATAATTTCGTTTATGGTGTTCCATGTTTTTTTAGTGTTTTCCTTTGTAAGGGTTATTTTTTCTTTGTAATATTTTTCTTTCGTATCTTTAATAATTTTTGTGAGTTTATTTCAAAATATTTTATATTCAGTTTTAATGTGATTATTGTTTGTTTTTTTTTTGTTTGAATGAAGAGTTTTTCCTTTTTCCGGATGGATATGATTAGACCTTGCGTAATCCATGGTTTAATTTTCCTTAATTTAGCATTAGTTTGGAGATTAATATAGGTGGTACAGTCAGCGATATTAGTAGTTAATGTTTCTTCAAAATAATTTGCACATATATCAGGGTTTTGGCAATTTAATATTGATGTCCATGATTCATTGCGTAATTTATTATTTAATTTATGATAGTTCAGTTTAGAAATGATTTTAATATTTTTTCCAGGATCATAAATTTCTGAGTTTTTACATAGATCATAAACAAATATATTCGTATGATGATCTGTTATATCGTTTTTCCATATGATAGATTTAATTTTATCTGTGTTTTTAATATTGGTCCAAATATGATCTAGGCACGATGGTGCTTGTTTTGCAATTTCTCTTGTGAACTTATTTATACATGACATAAAATTCATTTCATTCATCGTGTTTATATATTCAATTTTATTTTTACAGTGATTATTTGGGCCAATATTAATATTCATGTCTCCTATTAATATACAATTTAAAGTATTCTTATTACAGAGAATTTTTTTTAACTCTTCTATAAATAGTTGTACATTTGAACTGTGTGTGCGATACATAGCGATTATATTAAAGGGCCTATTGTTTACATTAAAATTGATTGACAGACAGTTTACGTTACATATGGGTATTTCGATAACGTTGATATCGGTAAATTTGTCAATAGTATATACTACAATTCCACTATTTTTATTAATCTGATAATTTGTAACATATTGCTTGTAGTTGGGAATAATTGGTATGTTTATGTTCGAATGTATATGGGCTTCGGATAATATTATAAAATCTGGTTGTGAACAGAGTGTATTTAGTGATACAAGAAATTCATCCATGTTTTTATTTACACTTCTTATATTTAGGTGTAAGAGTGTTAATCGATTTTTTATATTTTTATATATTTTACTGCATTCTATTGCTGTTTCACATACATACTATGCTTAGGTTTTTATCGATTTCGTTTAAGTTAATATTATTCATTGCATGTGTTAAAATTTAAAATTTGTACAATAGGTATTAATAGCAGTAAAACCATCATAATTTGTTCTGCAATATTCTTGCTTGAGTAGAATAGAACATAGTACATACATACATATATCAATAGTACAAGTGAACATATACTGTAGAGATTTATTGCATATAGAATATTGGCAGCGTGATACATGGGTTAGTAATGTATATAATAATAATTTTGAAGTAATATATCTATAATTAGACTTTAGTAGTCTATAATTTACTAGCCTTCGGTAAACACAACTGTGTATTGGTATTGTATTATCTATTTTCTGGTAGAAATATAGAAATGTTGAATGTAGACGTAATGTAATGGAATAAGAAACATAATAATGTAGTATGTAGTAGAAATGTTTTATCATGAAGAAAATATTCAGGTTTTTTATCATCAATATATAAAATGATTTAATTTTTTTAGTTTTAAATATATATAAACTGATTTTATAGTATGTAGAATGATGAAAAATATGACGTTTTTTTAATGTGTAGACTATAGAATTATTATTTTTTATATCTTGTGGATATTTCGAAATATATACGTAAATGTAAGACGTTGAGAACAGACATGAGATATTTTTAAAGAGATCTTTAAAATTTATAACAATATTCCAAATTTTGCTGCGTAAGATCAAATATTTTTTTGTAATTTTGACAGTTAGTTTGATTATGGACATTTCAAAAAACAATTTTAGTATAATTTTTGAATATATCTTAGGATTTTCAGTTTTAATAGTAAGTATACTTGTTTTATAAAATGCAGATTGATAAGAAACAACATGTTTTTTTAAAGCATATGTCATAGCATTACTAATTTTGTTAGCTATTAGATTTTTGATTGTGCAAGTACATACATAATATATTGACAATAATAAACACGAGTCACTATGAAAACTATACCTTGAATCCAAATTAGTATTCAATTTTCTGTTGTGCGAATGCCAGCATTTTTTTATAATATATACAGTTGGTTTTATCAGTCGCATTATGATTAGTAGGAAATGACAGTTGAAATCTGTCATTTTGAAAAGTGCAGTTTGCACACTTCGGTTGATTTGTTGTAGCTGGACATTCTTTGTAGTGGTGTGCAGCTCCACAGTGCGAGCAGACAGGCAAGTTGTTTTTCTCTTTCTGCTTGCAATTTCTTGATGTATGTCCGTAGCGTAGACAGTAGTAGCATTGTACCACTGGGGTGGCGTCGTCAACCGTAACTCGCTGGTAGCCAATGTTTATTTTTTCTTTATTTAACAGGATCTTCCTGGTTGTGCTATCTACTTCTACTATATAGTTAGCGGTGTCATTGTATTTGTTTTTAATTATTGCTTTTATGTTAAATATAGAATCTTTTTCTGTTTTTTGCGTTACAATTTTGATGTCCTCATTTTTGTCTAAGATATCGTCAGTGAATTCTTCTTTGATATAGTCGTTGAAAATTCCCTTGAATATCATTGTTGTTTTTTTTTTGTTAATTCTTTGCAATCAATATCATTAAGATCCTTAGAAATTAAAGTTTGTAGTTTTTTAGCATCTTCTTTTTTAACACAATCGATTATAATTCTATTTTGGGAGATTTTTTTTATGCCTTCTATGCATATTCCTAATTGGCTGGTTTTAAAGTGCCTTTGAATTTTTTTTTGAAGTTCAGTTGATGTATCTTTATTTTTTGGAGTGATTAGGATACTATACTTGTTTTTAATGTTTTTTTGTTTTTTTATATCAGTATTTGCAGGCTGGTTATTCTCTAGCAATCCCATCTTGGTAGCAACAAGGCTTATATTCCCTAGCAGTTCTGTGAGTTTTGGTGATAATTTCCCCATTTGCTCTTTTGTAAACTTATTGCTTGGGTCCATTATAGTATTTTGTAAGGAATTTATAATATTGTTTGTCGCAGAGATGAAAGAGAAGGTGTCACAGGAGTCCATGGTACTGCTTCGAAATATAGAGCGACAAAAGGTTTAGCGTCCCTGCGCGGACGGTGTTGGTGGGTGGAGAACTGACAGTCACGTACACACACACAGCTGAGTTCAACACTTGCGAGTAGGTCGAGCACAGAGTACGGTACCAAGTGATCGCTGTTTATCAATTGCTTTGAAAGCAAACTCGTTTTTTTTTAAAAATCGTATTTAGGTTATTACAAGATGTTCTGGTACAGCTTGACACTTCTTTACTACACTTTTATTGCAATTCCGTATCTATTAGCGCACTATTCTTTGTTAAAATACGTTTAGAATATTTACTTGTTTAATTTTAAACAGGAACGAATTTCACAGCGTGTTTCTGTACAGCGGTATTATTGTTGTCTTTTTTCTAATGGATGGTTACAGTAAGGAAATTACCTACCTTTACATCCCTTATATTTTCATTTCAAGGGTCATATTTATTTACAATGTTTTCATTTGTTCATAAAATTTTCTAAAAGATATTATAAAAAGAATAATTGTGTTAATTAATAATTTAAATTTCATTTCTGAAGCACAATACTTTTTTTTCAGGTTTCCCCGACGTTGGCGATCACTCTGGAAAATGTCTCTTTATCTTGCGCAACCCGGAATCCACACTTCTAATGCTAGTCCCCTCTCGTATATTTTGCCACCAAGACATTTGTCTCCTACCAGGCCCTCGACAATTATGAATATGTATATCAATTATGAATATTCGATTTAAAAATTATTTAAGATAAAATTGTACCTGGGTGAAATGACAATAATTCTGCTACACATCCCTATCTATCCTCGAGATCAACCGCTCGCGTAGATCTTCGTAAAAATAATGTATTTATCTTGCGAACATTCGCAGAAATAATGCGTTCGTCAAGTTCAGAATGCTTTGTTGTAACGGTGTCATGCGTATCGCGTTAAGCGATCTCTCCGTGTTCTGTTACCCGGGCACATAATAAATATTACATGAGTTATACGGCACAGTATCTGCAACAGTTCCCCTGGAGGGTTCTTGTGAATAAGACAGCTTACCCATCTCTCAGTACATTGTCTGTGTTGAATATTACTCTGTTTACCTCTTATGCGATCCTGGAAGCCTGGTAGCGCACTAGTATTCAATATTTCGGGTAATGGATCCCGCCATTACTGGATATTGTGCATTACGGGGCAATTCATTTAACCCCTCAAGCCTCGGTCCTCTTTTGTCAAAATATATGCGCTTTGGAATAAAATCCAAATAATTGGTATATTTCTGAAGGCATCCGAAGATAAAAACTTTTGGTGATGAAATAGCTTTCAAATTTTATAATTCGAAATAAACATATAATTTTTTATATACTTAAAAAGATCGAAAAGATATGAAAATTAACTTCGCAAACATAAAAAAGTTTTAAAAGTTGCTCACCTTAAGTTTTTTTTAAATAAAATTACTGATAATTATAAAAATAAAAACACACACGTATTTCATTAGGCAAATATATTGAAAACGTTATCGTCAACTCCATTTTTTCCATAATTAAAATCATAAATCTCACAAAATTTCATAATTATTTTTCAAATTGCGGTCGGAAACTTTGGTTTCATAAAAGTGTATATTTTAATTATGTTCCTGTTTACTTTTAGATTTCAATAATATTCAAGTGTTGTGTTTTCTCTTTCTAATACCGTTTAGATCATATTTCTTACCATGATAGTAAGAGAGACAACGATTTCTATGAGACCTTTATGAGTTGTTCCGAAAACATAACCGAATCTGAGAGTTTAAACCCTCCATAACTGCGTGAAGATGGATCGATTCAAAACTATTCGGTTAATAAAAATACGAGAACACATGTGTGCCTCAAAGGTCCTTCATTTTCAGTTCCATTATTTGGTTTTTAGAATGGTCAGATTTGGCGATCTAAAAAAATGTATTCATTTTATATTAAGTTCGAATACGTTAACCATACTTGATTAAAATAAAACCACAAAATTGATCCCTCGAACGTAGTTCTTAAATCAAAATTACCCATTTTCTTATTATGCTAGTGTGATTGTTGAAAAATCGTTATCAATAAAATCTTAAATTTTGAAGTATCTTTATATAATTATTTTTGTAATATATCTACTACAGATAATATGTATTTTAAAGAAGAGTGTCTGTTGGTGGGTTGGTTTTTATACAAATTTAAATGAGACTTCGAAAACCACCCCATCTCCTTTTCCCACCCCAAAGCATAATTTTGATTGATGAAATTTTACACACTTAATGATAAAAATAAGAGGAAAATAATTATCCATAAGAGGAAATAATTAAAAATAAGAGGAAAATAATGCAGACATTTGGTTTCACCCGGGACTTCAGATAGGCAACAATGAAATAAAAATAAATTATTTGAGCGTCTTAATAAACGACGTGAGTCGATTATCACCAGACAATATGATCGCCTGCATAAAATTGTGTCATTTACATATTTATTTGGTGCATTTATAAACTAATAAAAATTAAATACATAACAAACCTGAACAAATGAACACGTCATAATTTGGACTTGATTCTGAGACGGAATCAAATGGAGTGATTCAGAACCGCGGAAAGTTCGACTGACCGGAGCGGAAGGAAAGGTGTGGAATGTATGGAAGTGTGTTAGAGCCGTGGCCGGTCGGGTTAGTGATGTGTACACACGGAGCGGGAACCGTACTTAGAAGCGGAGCAGCTCAACACGTCGCATTATTTGTCAGGGCTGTGCGGAGGAAGTCACAATGTAGTGTGTAATTAGGCGGGTACTTACGCAGGAGGGAGGATGTGCCGGTTAAGGGAACCTTTTACAATCTAAAAGATTTTTTTTTTAAATACTAACTATTCGCCCACCGATAGGTGATCTATTGATTATCCCTGCTAAATCACCAAACGCAGCAAATTTCTTAAGGTGACCTATGGCAGTGTTGGTTATCCAATAAATGGTTCCCTGGGCCGCGGAACCAATACCCGCCTCCAAAATTGATCTTCACTCCATAAAGATTGGTAATGTGATGAGTTGCAAACCTTATTGACACCTGTAAATGGCGATACCCTTTGCCCAATATGGTGTTTGTATTCAAATTTATTAAACGTTTGATTATTAAATTGTATTCTTAAGAGAATGGCTCCCAATTTGCAAATAAATATTTAAAATAAGCAGTCAAAGGGCGAAAATGAAGTATAAGATTGTACTTATATTATTTTATTTTATTTTACCAGCAGTATCATATTGAAATGAATCGTGATAATATATAGGTTACATTAAATTTACCAATTACAGGTTTCCACACATAATAAGGTTATAAGCCGCAAATGTTTGCGGCAAAGGGTCAATGGCACGTTTGAGGTAATTTGTGATCGATAGCTTATTAGTTTTCCCTTTTCACAAAATGCGCAATAATCGCTTGGCGCAGGGATACATTTTTATTAGTAACGCAAGTCAATTTTACAACGCAAATAATAACAAAAGTATCATTATAGGAAACAGCGATGCCGTCTAAACAGCTGATTTGTTTGGGTCATGTCCTGAATACATTATTGTGGTTAAACTAATGGATTTCGAACTCTGTACGTTACTATTTAGACTGCTTACTTAATTATTTGAGAGTTGGCGGCAACGGTGTTTATAAGTACAAAGCTATACATCATTTATCAATGACACTTTAAGTTGAATAAAATAAAAAAAGTTTGGCTGCAGTTCCAAAATACGCACTACGGTAGCTTCATTTATCAATAACAGTCTACCCACTTTACAACTACAACATTCGTACATTTTAAACATACGAACATTTTTTTAAAATTTTGGTAGCATGATCTTTTTTATAAAAATATGATTCTATGCTTTAAAACTTGTTCACAAGATCTATGACCCATGACATATACCCAGTTCATACCTAGTATTTAATCTCTTTACTTTCGTCAAAAAGATCTTTTATATCCCAGTAGTTCATTCAATTTTTCAAAATACAAAAAACATTTCGTTCCCTCTAAAATTTATAAAAAACATAAATTGGCATGCAATAGGACACTTGTAATTTTTCATTTTTTTTATTTCGCTCAAAATTTTCTCATTATTAGGAGCACATCCCTAAAAACCAAACCTTGGTCTCAAACGTAATGAGGGGCGATTAATCTGGGTAGGATGGCTACTAGAAACTAGAAGGTATAAGGGAAAGTCAAGAACAACCCTTCCCAGTTTCTAACTAAAATTAACGCGCTAGGGGTGAAGTTTGCCTGAAATATTCATTATACTATACTTTTTACCATGTGACCTTACATGACTTGGTGTTCAAATTGTTTTACGTTTCTGCATTTATACAGGTTGTATTAAATTTTTAAAAGATAAAGAGTTCTATCGACTTTAGATATTATTTTTTACTAGCGCAGGCCTGTGAGGAATCACGGAACTCTCCGTTTAACCTTTACAGCACACCATAGTCGGGATGTTCGTCGATGAGACAGTTCGTAGATACTTTCGGTATTTCAGAATTCAGAAGACCTCCATTCAGAATTGAAACGTTGGCGTTGCTTGAAATGGCTTTTTGCTAAATTTGGTGACCAGACTTGAATAACCTGTTAGTTTCACACCTTCCTCTCCCCTCCTCCACTCACTCAGACTCAGACTCACAACATACCCCAAATGGAGATAGAGCATAGTCACATTGACTAAGGGCAGTTGGGGCTCTTGTGCAGTATTCGCTTAAAAACAGCGATTTAAATGCCGATATTTTTTGCGCGGAAGGACGGATTTGTTCAAGTTCGGAAGCGATATGGGTACCGGGAACCATTTATTGGATTACCAATACCCGACGTTCACAAGTGGTTCGCTAAGTTTGATGAATTATCAGGGGTGCACACCAGTTGAGTGGCAGGTGGATCGGGAGGGGCCGGTTTAGGGAGACCCTTTGACCCCTCCAGCTGGCCTCTCTCGATCCATCGTCTTACACCGCTTCAAAGTGATGGACTCATATCTCCGTCACTCTTGGACATACTGACCTTTAGATTCCTGTCCACCCTTTATACCTTTTTCCTTCATCTTCTTATTTTTCTAAAAAAATCTTGTACATAGCATCTCCAAATATGAATTAGGCCCTGGGAATTATTTTCCTATTTGAAAATAATGTAAAAAATACTCTTTTTTTTCTCATGATGTAGTTTATTTCAAGAGATCTCTATTATTTCTTCTTCTTCTTCAATGGCGCTACAGCCCATTTTGAGCCTTTGCCTCCTTCAAAATAAGCCTCTACCGCCCTCTGTCCTCGGCCGTCGTCTTTCAATCTGCGACACGGAGTAGTCCTCTTGCATCCTTCCTGACATCATCCTCCCATCTCAGCCTAGGTCTGCCCGCCTTTCGTTTACCTCCCGGGTGTCCTCTTCGAACCTTCTTCGGTACTCATGTGCTTGGCATTCGGTGAACATGTGCGGCCGCTCCCACCGCTCCTAAGATTCTTCGAAGTACCTTTCTTTCGAAGGTGTCCAGCAGTTCCGCTGACTTTGCTGTGTTCCCGCCTCACATTCATAGGCCAAGACCGTTCTAATAATTGTTTTATATAGGGTTATTTTTGTTTTCCTATGGACGTTTCGGGATTTGAACACTGGCAGCAACGCGAAGTAAGTGTTGTTAGCGGCTGTGATGCGCTTTCTTACTTCTACTGGGTCTTGATGGAGCCCAAGTAGGTAACTCTTCGGTAAGTGTCTTTAAATTTCACTTTAACCTTTATTCTGCGGCGATGTGGGGTTCTGGTTTGCATCATGATTTCCCTCTATCATTTATTAAGTGAAAAACAGTAATAATTTTATATTACAAAGAACACGGTTTAAAAACTTTTTTTTAATATAGGTATTATTATGTATAAATTGGGTTTATTTTTAATTTTTTGTTTTCTTCAGTGATATTGTTTTCCTTTTCTTATATTTCTTACACATTCTATATAAACTGTGTGTGGCGGGGGACGTCCAACACAGGGCTATTATGCTTGGAATAATTATTATGAACGGTGATTGTACGGGTGTATGCTCCCGCCATTGCAGAACTGTCGAAGTTTATATTTATGTTTGTTTTTGTGAATGTGCAAATGTGAATGCTGCAGACGTATTATTAAATGTAAGAGTCAGCAAATGTTTTTGTATTACCTTCAAACATGTTCTATAAATGTAATGTTTGTGTCTCAAATAATAAAAATAATAATAGATGATATGTATAAAACTAATAACGTACTTTTTTAACGTAATAATTCTTTTTCGTTCGTTTAAATCATTTGAGTGAACAACATTATGCAAAATAACTTCCTTACGAAAGGATGTTACTTAACGAAGTTCTTAGAACTGAAAGAAATCATGTTATCGATTCATATACTTGATTAATTCATCTAAGACGCAATCATTTTATTCCGTTCGATCTTGGAGAAACAAAGTAGTTTAAATGTGTCTAAGGACCTCATTAACTAATTAATTCCCATTTAGTCTCAAAAAGTACACGCAAAGTGCCAGTGCATATTAAAGTTAGTATTTGAATTTCGTAATGGTCCATTTTTAAGTAGCGGTTTGACGTTAAATAATGTAAATCCACAGGTACCTACATCTGCCAGTGTTGCAAGCGTATATCTATTTCTTGTTTATTCCCTGTCAAAATCAGTCTGGTTATCAACTGTGTGGCTATGCTTAGGAAAACGGTATAAAATAATCGGTAATTACACCTATCGATCGTATATTTTAAAGTTATCTAATATTACACTCTGCTAAACCTCCTGTTTTCAATAAACATCCTTACGACCAGGTGTGCATTTTAATTACCTCCGTACTTAACTGTGGTAACTAAGATCAATTCAATATTAAAACCCTTTTTCGGTGTCAAGTAAAACAATAACAAAACCTGTAACGTAAGTTTGAGCTATTCAACAAATTAGCATTTTTCTTAGTTTAAGTCCAAGTCTTAAAGTCTTACAATCTAACTACTTATTCTGTAAAGTTATTATCCTAGAATAATACCAAGGCTTCCATAAAAGTTTAACTGCGATCACACATTTGAAATAATTACGAGCTTATCTCGGGTCTCCAAGATAAAAACGCCACTCTTTAAAACTCTTTCATAGACTCGAGTGTAATAATATATTCGTTATGTTATCTCTGGGAGGCTTCTTAACCGTCTTCATACAACTTTAAACTTCATCTTAACTCTCGCTTAAATCCCTTAATAGCCCCTTGTCAGTAGTACAGTCGTTCCTTGAAGAACTAAGCCTTATTTTACCGACCAACGCAAAGAAAACTTTTGATTTTGAGAATTTTTAGTAGGTAAAAAAATAGCTAGCACAGAAGAAAGTGATTTTTAAAATACTTTTTGGGAAGTTGAATGGAGAAAATAAATGTTAAAGGAAAATTTTTGCTCGATATAGAAATTAAAATTAAATTTAATTTTTAACATAAACGCCATAAACTGTTCTAATTTCTTTCTCTATTTATTTGCATGTGCAAAATGTTATTCAATGTTATTTGCACGCCCGTGACATTTATACTGTATATAAAGGAGATTGTCCCTATGTGGTTGTTTTTTTTTTTTAATAAATCTACATTTGTAATCCGTTATTATTAAATTTTATAGACCCTTAGGTAAAGGAACCTTCAAAAAATAGGAGGAAGGCCACGGTCTACACAAAATTGTGAAAAACACCTCCCTCTACTTTCCTAATCCCTAAAAGTAGAATTTTAATACATATTTTCGTGAAATTTTCCAAACATGACATTCAAAATAAGAGAAAAATTTATCTAATTTAAAAAAAAAACTCTGTGTGAAATTCGGGCAACACCGGGGACTTTAGATGGTTTTTTACATTAGTTACATTTATACAGCAAAATTACATAATAATAATAATATTTAAGAAATGCTAAAAAAAAATTTCCATAGGAAAGCTGATAGTTCAGAAATGCATAAAATAATTTGCAAGGCAGATAGAAATATTTCGCCATTAAATTTATACGACGAGAATGCCAGCATTCTTATAAATACCAACCAGGAATTATTAGATTCCTGGTCAAATAAAATTCTTCACGCAAAACACTTCAATTATCTCAACCAAACATATGTTGACAAATTTTCGTCAAACAAATGGTTGAGTATTGGAGAGTTGAGCGCAGAAATAGAAGGCTTTGTGCTTGCCATTCAAGATAGAGTCATTAATACTAAAAATTATAGGAAACATATCATCAAAGATGCAAATCAAATTGATGATTTATGTAGAAAATGTTTGGCTTTTCCGTAAACTATAGAACATATTATATCGGGATGTTCTGTATTAGCACCGACCGAGTATACATTTAGGCACAATCAAGTTTTAAAAATAATTCACCAAAGTTTGGTAATTAAACATAACTTGATTGACTGCCGTAATGTACCATATTATGAATATGAACCAAATTCATTTTTAGAAAATGAATTTTATAAAATTTATTATGATAAAACTATTCTAACAGACAGAACAATTAGTCATAATAGACCCGATATAGTTTTACATGACAAAATTAAAAAAATAACTTATATCATTGATGTCGCTATTCCAAATTCTTGTAATATTCAGAAAACTGTTTCTGAAAAAATAAGAAAATATACATATTTAGGAAATGAGATTAGAAGAATTTGGCATTCTCAGACTATAAAAATATTACCATTTGTTATTTCGGCTACTTGCATTATACCTAGCTCTCTCATTCAAAATTTAGGCGTATTAGATTTGTCAAAAAATTTGTACATAAAAATGCAAAAGTCGGTCATTTTAAATACATGTAGGATTACGAAAGATTTTTTAAATATTTATATTGAGGGATCAGTAGGATTTATCGGACCAGTTAGGATTTCATCAGAGCCGAACCCTCTGATATGAAAATATCTGGAGTCGGTGAAATATTTTAACATTATGTTTCTGGTGGATTGACATATTGTTCTTGTATTGTTTTGTATTTATTATACTTATATAGTGCACTTACATTGCGTGAATTTACTAGATATTCATTAGTGGAAAATTGTGTGGAAGGGTTTAGTCTTTCATTTGGGAAAGATTTAACCCGGACATAAAATCTGGAGCACTGTAGATATTAAAATGTGTACAAGTTGGCTAAGCATTTTCAAAATAATGACTGTACGGAAGTCGCCGGCCAGCTGAACTTTTTGGACAAGTCGCACACCTATTTTAGGCTAAAACACATGTATTGGGTGTAGAAGTCTACGCCTGAATAATCTAGTGGCTCTAGAAATAAATAAATCTCTTAAAATAATTTTATTTAATTAACAATTAGATTTGTGGAATACTTTCTCTTTCTCTATGTGTACATACCCACTCTTACCCCCTTCTCTTACCTACTTCCCTCCCCCCTTGCTCAACAATGTTGATGTACCCTCTCCCTCTTCAATGTTTGAAATTTTTTGTTATTCGGAATTTCAGTATGTTCCAAATCATAATTTAAAAATAATGAAATTCAAAAACATTCAAACTTACATTGTTTCGCGTCCTAGAGGGGATTTTTCACAAAAAACGTTAAAGTTATACTATGGTTTAGTTGTTTTTAAATATTGTTATTTTAGTTGTATCACATGTTAAGGGCATTTACCTACGTCATGATTTGTAAAGCGTATTTTTTTATCATAAAATAATTGCTGGTTTCTTTGGACTGCGTGAACTGACTTTCTTCCATCTTATCTCTATTCTCCACTAACCGAGATGTTATTGTACTTATCTATATATCTTTTGCTTTACCAAGGATATGTGATAGTAAATGGATGATTTGCCGGGCACCCGGAAGTTTTTTTTCTTCTAATTTTCATGTTCATAGTTTTTTTTTTTACCTGTTCCGAGGTGGGTAATGAACAGTCTTATTTGTGGTTTGTATTTATGGTTACCTTATAATTATTATAAAAAATATATGTATTATACTAAATAATTACGTATCTACATATTTTTTAATAATTTAATATAATTCCATACAAATACTACATACCATATCGACGAACTATAAATATACACAAAGAAATAGAAATTTCATGCAAAAGTTAGAAATAATCTTACATATTTGAGGATAATACAGCCATATCATGACAATTTGGAAGGCGTTTGTGGGTGCTGCCCGCACCCCGGGAATCATTCATTGGATAACCAACACCCCTGCCATGGGTCCGTAAGTGATTTGGTGACTTAGCATGGGTATCGGGGTTCATGGGGTGAAGTTTGTCTAGGTGTTGGTGGCAAATGCCTTTACCCACCTACTGCATGGCGGGCCTGATCGGGAGAGACTAGTTGAGAGAAACCTAACATAGACTTCTACAGCGGACTGTCCCGGTTCGTATGCGCGCCATTCCAGGACACATTGACCCCCAGGTTCATACCCACCCTTCATAGCTTTTTCCTTCCCAGAATTCCTCTCCTTTCTTTCTCTTAAAAGACAATTCACACAGCATCCCCAAATATGACATAGGGCTTGAGGGATTGTTTCCCCTTACGGCCTTCTGATGAAAATAATTGACCAAACTTTGCAGACATTTCAACCACAATCTTCGATTAAACCTCTGCCCTGATGATGGGCAGTGCAATGCTGTCTAAAACGTTGGTTAAAGAAGGTGGTAACGCAACACGGCATAATACCCAAAAATAAATCAAGACAAGATTACATGGTCGTCATTGTTGTTAACGACTACGATAATGATTAATTTTAATTGATAAACTAATTTTTTAGAGAAGATTTTTATGCATAGCACAAAGGATAATAATTATTATAAGGTAGTAATTATTGTAAATTAGTCTAAGAGCAGTTGACCGGAAATCAGAAGGACGCAGGTTCGAGTCCCGTCGGCGGCATGTATCTTTTCTCGGGAGATTTTTTCAATGTAGATGAGTGTTTCAGACTAATAATATTACTTTTAATAATTGTTACTCTCCTACGTGCTTCATGTTGTCCTCCTTACAATCCATTATGAGGGAGTTGAAAAATAACATTCTGAAATCTTGAAGTGGTTTCCGGCGACCTCCAGTGCATTAAACCTCCGCTTATATATTACCATTTTCTTATCATTACTATAAAAAATCATTAAAATTATGATGTACGGAGTTTTAGAGAAAAATATTTACCCCATATTACATTCGGAGTTTTTCTCTTACTAGGAGAATTAACTTTAGCGTTTTTAAAGTGTTGCAAATATAACTTTGAATAACTAATCTATAAAATTCACGATTGAGGTGATTGGATGAGATTAATAACACTTTTGTTGGACTTGAGTTTTTAAAATGTGTAAAAAAATATATTTTTTGTTTAGCACTGTAGTAGAGCGGTACTATTCAAGGTCAAGAGGTTAAGGTCAGGATGATAAAATCCATGCGAAATGTACTAAAAAAGTACATAGTTGGCGAATGCTTAAAAAAAGTTCATACCAGGATAATACCGACGGTTCAGTTGAGTCAGACATATCCAAATACTATGTTTTAAGATAAAGAAGAAAGCAATATTCGAATGCTCACCATAAATCAAATAATATTTACACGTGTTTGTGTTTAACTTATTAAATATGCCATAAAATAACACCGGGAGGCATGAGGGTCCCTTTAAATTAGTATGACATTTTTAAATATCCTACTAGTAACACACAAAACATCAAAATTTTGTTTAATTCATTATAAGTTTTTCTGCATTTTAATTGATTTGGTAGGGTTTTTTTTTACTTCAACTTCACACAGGAGGCCCTATCTCAGATGAAATAGGCCCTGAGGGCCTATGTTATCTGAGATTCTGTGTGGAGGGTCTTTTTAAGGAGGGGAAGGAATGAACAGGCAAACAGAGGACAGAGGAAACACATAGGCCGGCAAATCGTTCCACAGCCGAGCTGTTGAACACAAGAACGAGTCGAAGAAGCCACCCATTCTCATCTGACTTATGTCAAGCGTGTACATCGATATACCTTAATCACACTTTTCTTATTGGATTAACATTTTTAGAATCTTAACACACCAATCTTCCTCTTACCAAGGAACGAATCACATTTAGGAAGATAAATATTCTGATTAATTCCTTGTACTATTGTATGGCCCATCATAGAATTTGCTTTTGTTTTCAAAATACGCTCACTAAAGAACACATTATATATTATAGTTCCCAATTATGTCCTCTGCGTGTTTCCCAAAATAAAGCATAACAGTGTTAATCTCTAGTGACTTTCCAGGTAAGTATCGTTCTATGTATATATATTTTCTGCTTGTACAGTACATTTTTACAGCAGCATCGCATTCATTGGTCAAATCTTTGTACATATAGTTTTCGTATCGGCGATCGATGAACCGATAGATGCAATTTTTAGCCATGAGTTGTCATAGTGGTTTCTCTAGTTTGTAGTTAGAAGTAAGATTGTAGAAATCTATTATAAGTTAGTAAAACGCTCTTGAGGTTATTTTTCACAAACATGGCGCTATACAAGTCATCCAAATATTATTATTATTATTATGTTGGGCACGCGTTTGACGTGTTTCCCGACTATGAACCGGTGCCAAAGGGATCAATGATACTAGTTCCTCGGAGCACCTCGTGCTCTAAAGATTACAATCCGTCTGTTAAGATGGAAGAATCTATCATACGGACCTATCGAATCTATCAAACGGTTTATGCGTAATCTGAGTTTTGTACCAGATAGAGGTTACACATTTACATGTAAGTGCATACCCAATCAAAACATAGAATTTTCGAAATGTCTGACTAATTAACTGGACGTTCGACATGTTGTGAAGATAAAACGGGTGTGAAAGCAAGTAGATGTTGAAGAGGAAGGCTGGGCTATAATACTACTGGTTACTGAAAACGGTGTCATTTCAATTATCGTTTCGCATCATCTATCTCTATGGTGAAATTTGACGTTTTCCAGAAAGATACTATTAATCTAATCTTTTGATTTAGTCCTTGTAATTATTCTTTGCTGCCAAATCTATTTCCCTATATTTGTGTGCCTTTATTTTTTCATTCTTCCCTTCCTTTTCCCAAACAACCTTCCCCAAAATCTGGCTTCAGGCAGTGGGGCTCTTCGGTTGCGAAAAAAACATTGTTTGTAAATGTACCGCTATTAGATAAAATTTTCAGTCTTTTATTTGCGTATTGTGTCTCAGAAGACCCATTCACGCGAGTTTTATTTGTAAAATAAAACATGTTGTAAGTTTGAATATAATATCGTGAGATGGAATCTCTTACCCTTAGTTTTGAAAAAAATAAGTAAAAAATCACATGGAATCAGTTGGTCATCTTAAATCACAATTTTGAAACAAAAATCTTAGAATCAGAATAAAATTAGGATAAGTATGAGGCGATATGCAAATCTAAATGAAGGAAGGATCATTATTGATTATTTCATATATTTAAAATTATATCATTATTTGTACAATGATTAGGGAGGTAGGTATAGGTGCCAACGCCCAGGGAAACATTAATTTGATAACCAACACCTCTGTTAAAGGTCACTTTAAGTGGTTTGCTACGTTCGGTGACTTAGCAGGGGTTCCCGGGTTCATGAGGTCAGGTTTGTTCTTTACTTGGTGGCGGACGCGTCTCTTTACCAACTGCATGTCGGATTATATCGGGGGAAGCCGGATGAGGAAGACACTTTGATGCTAGTTTCGACCCCAATGCATTACATCGCAATGGGAGGGAATGATTTATATGTCACTATGAAATCCAAAATATGTCACTATAAAATCCAAAATCCATCCAGCATCCCCAAAGATGGCAAAGGTGCTGAAAAAACTTATTTTCCTCAGGGCCTCCTGTGTACCGTTAATGAAAAAAAGTAAAAACACGAGAATTTTCTAGAGATGTTAAAATAAACTAAAACATTAATATTTTCTCATGACCGACCGAAGGTTCGATCTTTTTTAGACATAGTTTGTTATTTTTTTATAAATTTGGTTTGTTTTGTAGATGTAATATAAAAAAATCCTGTTCATCAATAATTACTGTTTTTTAATAATTTGTTTTATTTAACACGTATTGACTGTCTGAATAAGTGTAAAAAATAAGCTAAAAAACAGTGAACAATCGATTTTTAACATGTCTAAAAAAGTTTCGGTTTCCGTGGAAAGTCCTCTTTCGGTCGGACACTAATATTTTCAACATTTAATTAATAATTTGCAATAAAAAAATACATTTTTCGTTAAACGTTAAAAGGTTTTGAATACCTGAGTAGTTGGTATCCATTTAGTTGAAAATGCAGTGAGTTCAACATGGTAATGCAACTATTGTCAATATGTAATTGGAGGAATTATGAGCTGAGAGCGGCCACTGTTAACGCTCAGTGTAAACACGCCAAAGCTAACGATGCTTCCAGGAAATTAATAGAAAACAAACTACCTTATCTTGATTCTGGTTGTATATTGAGCACACTACACATTGCACACAGCAAGTACACACTTTGTATGGGAATTATGGCCAGTGAATGTGCTGTTGTGTGCAGAGTGCGGTGGACACTGAACTAGACAAGTATAGAGATGCACTAAATCCTGGATTATAATATGAAAATGAAAAAATGAAAATGGATCAAAATGAAATCCTAGTCTACTTCAACGTAATCAATCTTCTCAAAAGACCTTCCTGAAATCCTAGTCTACTTCAACGTAATCAATCTTCTCAAAAGACCTTCCTGAAATCCTAGTCTACTTCAACGTAATCAATCTTCTCAAAAGACCTTCCTTTAATATGCTCGGTGTAACTCTAAAGTGACCAGCTCAGGTACGGAGCTCTATCAAAACCAGAGTTAAGTTAGCCTCTCCGAAGTTGGGCACACTGTATAGGACCCGTAACTGCTAACGCTGTACAAGTCGAAAGTGCGCCCATCGAAATGATAATTTAGTCTCCTTCAACGGAAGCATTCTTCCGAACAGGACCTCCATTGATATGCTTGGTGTAACTCTAAGTGACCAGCTCAGGTATGGGGGCCCCATCGAAACCAGAGTTAAGTTAGCCTCTCAGAAACTGGGCGTACTGTACAGGGCCCGCAGATACTTTAATAGTACACAACTGCTAACCCTGTACAAATTGCAAGTGCGCCCCACGGTTGAATTTGGCAGCCACCTCTGGCCTGTAGCTCCAAAATACCTAAAAAACCCTTGACTCTGTGCAGAAACGGGCGGTTGATAGATTCTCCTATCTTAACAGATGGATTGCAACCTTTAGAGCACAGGCGTCAGGTGGGAATGCTGTCCTTGTTTTACCGGTATTACAATGGAAGATGCTCCGAGGAACTAGCGTCATTGATCCCCTCGGCCCCGGTGCATAGTCAGGAAACACGCCAAACACGTGCCCAACATTTGTACACTGTTGACATTAGTCACATGAGAACGGGTCGTTTTTACAACTCGTTCTTGAGATCAACAGCTTGGCTATGGAACGATTTACCGGCCTCTGTGTTTCCCCCCCTCCTCTTCAAGACCCATGTTCACTCCTTCCTTTCCTCAAAAATACCCTCCACATAGCATCCACAAAGATGACATAGGCCCTGAGGGAAATTATTTTCCTCAGGGCCTCCTGTGTGGAGTTAATGTATAAAAAAAAAATTGAATTTGGCAGCCAACTCTGGTCTGGAGCTTCAAAATACCTGAAAAAAACCTTCGACTTTGTACCGAAACGGGCAATCCGTTTGCTAGATTAACTGAAGTATAATGTTAATACTAATTAACAAACGGATTGCAATCTCCAGAGCACGACTTCGGGTGGGTGGGATTGCTGTCCTTGTTCTACCAGTACTTCAAAAGAAGATGCTCCGAAGAACTAACATCATTGATTGCTTTGGAACCGGTGCTCAGTCGGGATAACGCGAGCTCAACATTGTTCATATGTGTTTCTTCAACAGTTTGGCTGTGGAACGATTTGCCGGTCTGTGTTTTCTCCCCCTCCGACATAAGTATCTTCAAGATCCAGTTTCACTCCTTCCTTTCCACAATTCCACAAAAAGAACCTCCAAACAGCATCCCGAAAGATGACACAGGCCCCAAAGAAAATTGTATACCTCAAGGCCTCCTGTGTGGAGTTCATTTAAAAATGTCTTCCTGACAATAGTATAAAACTTGTTTTCTCCGTTCTGCCAAAAAAAATGGCGAAATTTCCCGGGTTAGAAATAACATGATATTTATTGAATTTCTGCTCCTGCCATCATTATAAGCAGAAAATGTTGCTTGTACAATTAGAGAGGACTAAGTTTCAGATTGAAAGGTACTCTCAGAATCGCCCTGGCGTAAGACCACTATTCAGAAATGATACGTTGCTTGAAATGGCTTAGTGATTAGATCTGAATATCCAGGTACTTCCCCATATCCTTCCCCGCCCCACGTACCTTGAGCCTCACAACTTTCCCGACGGGGGCACTTGGGATTCTTGTGAGGTATTCACATAAAAAAAAACTCTTTTCCCCATTTAAGCTCAAAAACCGTAAATACGTGTGCTCGTTTCTGTCGAACATTATTTTGGTTTTCCAAAACATGAAAATAAAAACACTGTCGTCCTCATTTAAAAAAAACCTCTACACCACGGACGTACAAAATACATGGACTTGCCCTAAGCTATAAAAGGCGTATTATTTCCCCCTCCCATTGGAACCATTTTTCGGAACCGGCTGGGCTTGCGAGAGCCACGCGTCAATCTAAAAAATGTGACGTCATCATTCTTGTCCGGACCAGTGTCGAGCTCTCATCGTAAATAACACGGTAAAAATGGTGGCTTGTGCCATAAAAATGTGTAAAAATAGAAGAGAAAAAGAGAATAAACCCAATTGTGGTATTACATTCCATAAGCAAGCATTATTTTACACTATTTTAAGCTAATTCAGATCACATAATATGATCGTTTTTGAACATACACCATAAATATACTAAACGACCCATACATACACCATACATACATACCCATACATACTCCGAGATACATGGCGTGTGCCCGTCACTGTTTACTGGGGTAAGTAAATTATGAAACATTTGTAAAAGTGTATTAACTAACTACAGGAGCAAAATATTGAACTCGACCTTATAGGCGACCTTACTTTGACGTATTTGAACTTCAAATTTGTTCATTGCGCGGCCAGAAATTCGCGCTCTCGTGTAAAAAGGTCTATTCATTCAAAAGCAGAGTTTACTTTTAAGAACTAAATGATGATTTTATAGTGCGAGATGCCTATATACTGTCAGATTGAGTTTTGACGAATCACGTATCACCAAAGCCGTCTTCTTGCTCTTCGTCCCGCTGTAGTTGGTTTCTACCCCCCACCTTTATGTTCTGGTCTATTAATATTCATATGTCTATGCTCTACACTGATTTCCATTCTGCAATAAAAAAATACAACACTTCTTATATTTTTTTCATTCATTTTCGGGGTGTTATGCCGTGTTGCGCTACTTCCTTCTTTGGACACTGCAACGCTGTCCGAAACGTTGGTTAAATAAAGAGGTAGCGCAACACGGCATAACTTCCCAAAGATAAATAACGAAAATACTGTCCTCCTGATTTTGGCAAATACCGGTACCTTTTTATTTGTCATTTGGCAAAAAATATTAAATCTGTCAACGTGAATTTTTTATTTATTTATATACCTGATCTTAAATTGTAGTATTTATCTTTAAACATCACATTGAAAGAGGTTTCGTTTATGTAATTGAGGCTTCAAACCAGTTAATTTCAAATTTGACACTTCTAGTAGTGCTTCGATCTGTGTTGCAGAGGCAATAGGTGGTAGAGTACACAAATATTGGCCAACACGCCAAGGCCTGTCAGTGGGCAGTGGGCAGTACCGCTGGACGCAGAACCCGGGTGGAGTGGATTTACAACCCGGCATTTCACCGCTCCGCCACCGTGGTTCGCGTAATTTACACGCCAAATAAATGCTGTCATGCAATTAAAGAGTTTGCACGTTACCCCTTAAATGTTATTCGTTTAGGACTGTAATTTGTTAAAACGTAAATAAATTACTAGCATTGCCAAGTACTGCATAGCGTACCGTGAATAAATAAAATTACTATTTGATTTGTTTTAAGAATTTCTATGAAATTGCCCCACGCTTACACAGTTACACAAAAAAGGCAGAAAAATTAACATTTTACTGTCACGCTAGGTTAAATTATTATTGCTAATGGATTATATATATTTATATGTTTTTTTTTTTTACAGTGAATACCGCACAAGAATCTCAACTGCTCCCGTCTGGAGCCAGTGAGACTATGGCATCCCCAATTGAGGTATGTTGTGAGGCTGAAGTTAGTGGTGAGGGGAAGAAGGTGGGAAGAGGAAGGTTGGGAAGTACCTGGCTATTCAGATCTGGTCACCAAACACGGCTAAAGCCATTTTCAAGCAACGTTTCAATTCTTAACGGTGGTCTTAACACCAGGGCGATACTGATAGTATCTTCCACTCTGAAACGTGCCGCAAATATACTATATATTATTTTAAATGAATTAATTCTGAAATAACACAAATTAATCAAATAAAATTTATTTGCGCACGCCGGGTTCGAACCCGCGACCTCCGGATTGTGAGTCAAGAGTCTTAGCCACTGGACTACGGAGGTCGTCAAAGAAAGTTTACCAAAGTTTACCGTTTACAGTTTACCAAAGAAATTAAAGTTACATAATTTACATAAAATATGTTAAAATGTACTTGGTAATAATTTCACATAATGTTATACCTGACATGTACCACCATAATAAAGCGATGCTTGTGTGTATAGGCGATGAGTTCTGGTGTTCGTTATTTCTTTGTTAAAATATTCAGCTCATATTTCATAAGGTGAACTTTGAAGTTTTTAAAATTGTTATGTATGTTTCTAATACTTTCTAGTAATGCATATATATATTTTTTTACATGAGCTCCACATAGGAGGCCCTGAGGAAAATGATTTCTCTCAGGGCCTATGTCATCTTTGGGGATGCTGTGTGGAGGGTTTTTTAAAGGGAAGGAGAGGAGAGTTCTGGGAAGGGAAAGGGTTTAAGGGGTGGGTAGGAATCTGGGGTTCAGTGTGTCCTGGTCATCCGCCTACAAGACCTAGACAAACCTCACCCCATGAACCCGGGCACCCTGAACCACTTGAGGTGACCTATGACAGAGGTGTTGGTTATACAATAAAGGTTCCCTGGGCGGCGGTACCCATTCCCGCCTCCCAAATTGTATAAAAAAATTTACTCCAATATGTTTATAATTTAATTGCTATCTAGTTTTAAACATTTTGGAGTAAGGAGAATTGATATTTGTCTGAGTTTTCTGTTATTTTTAAATGTGGTTATTTTTAACTGCGGTCTTATTTAGAATATCGTCTTTGTAAAATTATATTATTGCATGGTAGAAGTACAATGTATTTTGTTTTCTGAATTGAAATTCTATAAAAAAATATAATAAGTAATAAATAAGAATAGTAATTATACATCAATGAATTTAGGTCATTGGTCCCAGTGATATTTTAAAGCAACACGGCAACTTAATAATAATATGTAGGTGTAGTTAGTAAAAAGCTTAGGTATGTATGGACAATGTCGGTGTGGGATAATAATTCAATGATTTTGTACATTGGCGTCATTTTATTTAATGAAAATAAATATCTTTGAACTCGCAACCATTTATATCAAAATAATTGACATGCTTCAAAACCGATGGTTTGTTCGTCAGGATAGACGTGCAACGAATATTAATAAATATTATATTTTTTTCACTAACCTCACACGAGTAAAACAATTTTCCTCGGGACATATTTCATCTTTCGGGTTATTTTGTGTGGGATATTTTTAAGTAAGGGAAGGAGAGGAAGGTCTGGAAGGAAAAAAGGTATGAGGGGTGGGCAGAAATCTAGAGGTCGGTGTGTCCAGCACTTATGACGTTTGGATGTATTCCGCTGTTGCAAAACGATGGTCAAGAGAGACCAGATAAAGAGATGAAAAGGTCTCCCCAAATCTGCTTCTCCCAATTTGGGCCGTCGCGCAACTGGTGGACAGACTCATCTTCCGTCAAGAACTGAATACACATCTCCTCGTAAATTCCTTCGTATTCCTTGCTAAATTTTCAAACGTAGCGAATCACTTGGGGTAATGGATGCCCGAGGTTTTTGTTATCCAATACTATATGTATAGTTATATTTCCCAGGGCACAGATACCCATATCCGCTCCCTAAATTGTTTCTGAAGTTATAATTACGCCAACATCTGTACGGTTGTTATTTAAGAATCCGACCACGAATACAACACTGACGCCGCGCCTTACGCAAAATTGTGTTCGATTACAAATCTACGTTTGTAATAGAATCTAATTAAAGCAATGTCAAAAGATGACGCCAATTACGTTAATAGCTGGCGTGGGGAGCATCGGCTGGCAGGCGTAAGTACAATTGCATTCATACTTTCGTCGATCTCTTCGGATATGGAGAGGTGGATGTTATGATTATTATTATTGTAATTGGCAGTTGTGAATAATAATACATACTACGTTGCGATGTCTACTTTCTACCACGCGTCTACATATTATGTTTAACGTCATTGTCTGTCTGTATATTATGTATAATAATAATAATAATAACATAGAATTTATATAGCGCAGTTTTGTGATATTTCACCTCAAGTGCGCTTAATTATAATAAACTTAAATATAGTGTTCTTAAGAGTCCTAACAAAATTGATTAAATAATGTAAAACAAAGAATTTACAGTATATATAGTATTAAAATACACACAATACATACATTACAATATTACAATATTACAGTATTAAAAAGCAATTCCAAAAGAACAATATTAACAAAAATAGTGAGTGCTGTTTTGTCACAGGACATTAGATAATTATAACCATAACGGTGCCATTCAACGAGAATCATTAAAACTAACATATAATATAGAAAAGGAGGTAGTTTACGTTTAGAAATAATACAAATTCGGAGTGCATATAAAACTATACTGAGGAGGTAATCGAAACCAAACGATTACCGGAAACTTGAGGAACATGGCTTATTATAGTATATTGAAAAGGAGTTAAAATTCATGAACGGTATGATTTTTTAAATAAGTTTGTTTTTAAAGCCCTTTTGAATTCAGCCAAGTTCTGGATATTAGTAAGAGCTGAGGGAAGTTTGTTCCAAATGAGCGGGCCAGTTACACGAAAAGATCGATCATAGTAAACGGCTCGATTTGACCTAGAAAGTTCGATTAAACGATTATTAACATCAAGATCTGCTGACCTTAGAGTAAGCTGTCTGTCGCTTAAGTTTTGTCGGACACAAAGTTCCGATATATAGGCTGGCGCCATTCCTTGCAATGCTTTGAAGGTCATTAAGCAGATCTTGAACTCTATTCTTTCAGGGCATCGAAGCCAATGAAGGCGATCCCTTAGAAGTGGGGTTATACGGCAATACTTAGATTCAGTAAAAATCATTCTCGCCGCAGCATTGAAAACGGACTGGATTCTATTGAATTGTTTTTTAGGTAAGCCCGCATATGCAATATTACAATAGTCCGTACGTGAGACAACGAACTAATTTATGAGTGATTGTGCTGCATCAGAGGGAAGGCAACGCCTGATTGATTTTATCTGCCTTAGATGGAAAAAGCCTGAACTTACAGATTTTGAAATTTGTGACTCAAGAGAAAGACTATTGTCTAAAGTGAAACCTAGAAATTTTATTTCTGTAGAAGGGATTATATCTGTACCCTGAATATGAATTGGATTAGAGTCGATGAGGGCTTGCCTTCCAGGAGAAGCTATCCAAGTAAATTCCGTCTTTGTCGGATAAAGTTTGAGTTTATTGACAGACATCCAACTTGAGACTGTGTTAATGAAACTAACCACCTCGTTTTTAAGGACGTCTTTTTCATCCGGAGAACAAAACTTGAAAATGAAACGATCGTCTGCATAGCCTTGTGACTCAAAGCCAGCTGATTTAATTAGTTTCTCAAGGCAATTGGTATAGAGAATGAAGAGAATTGGACCCAAGACGGAACCCTGGGGAATTCCACATTCTATGGGAGTTTCAGGTGAAGTACAATTATTGAAAATTACTGAGGCTACTCGTCCAGACAGGTATGATGTCATCCATTGGAGTACATCACCTCGAACGCCAAATTCGGTTTCAAGCACATTTAATAAAATACTATGATCCACCGTGTCAAATGCCGCACTCATGTCAAGAACAGATACTAAACCGAACTTACCTGCTTCCATCCCGATGATCAAGTCTGAAATTAATCGCAGAAGAACAGTTTCCGTTGAATGAAACTGTCGATAAGCGGATTGATTTTTGGCAAATAGACCGGCGGAGTTCAAGTACCCCACCAATTGTTTGGCAACGATTTTCTCAAGCAGTTTTGAAAGGAATGGTAGATTGGATATTGGCCTGTAATTATCCGTATTGTCAGTATCAAGATTTTGTTTTTTTAGAATCGGAGTTATGATTGATTTTTTAAGTGTTCCCGGTACAAGTCCTCCCTCCACACAGCATCCTCAAAGATGACATAGGCCCTGAGGGAAATTATTTTCCTCAGGGCCTCCTGTGTGGAGTTAATGTAAAAAAAAAAAAAAAGTGAATTTACTAGTGACTTCTGGATAATTGCGGTAATTACAGGCGCTATATCCGGAAGACATTGTTTCAAGAGCCAGGTAGGTATGGGGTCGGTAGGTATGGGCATTGCTTGTTAGGACAAGACTTTATAGCACGCGTGACATCATCTTCCGTTACTGCCGCAAAAGTAGTGAAGTCACCAGAAAGCGGACTTGATGCTGCGACAGAAGACGATCCTACCACACTGAGGGCCCGAATTTTTTCAACCTTACTTCTGAAGTGTGTTGCGAGGCTGTTTGCTTCCAGAGAGGAATCAACCTTGTTGTTGCTCTCTCCAGACAGAGTCCTTATGTTTTGCCAAAGTTTTCGAGGGTCCTTTTCTGTGTCAATTTGCTCACACCAAAAGATCGGTTTCTTCTGTGTGACTTCTTCCTTATAGACTTTTTGCTTGGTAATCCAAAGTTGCCGATTGCTGAAAGTCGGGTTTTGTCTGTAAATCCTCTCAAATTTTCGCATTTCCCTCTTCTTTTGAAGACATTCAGCATCGAACCATTTGCTGCAATTCCTAATGCGGCAGACCTTCTCTGTGAAAGGAGCATTTTTATCGAGTAATGCCCGTAGCGTTGAATTATATAGAGTTACTAACTCTTCTACTTGGCTCTCGCTATACTTTTCCTTATCACAGAGAGGCGATGCTTTCAATTCACTGCAAAATGCCTCGAAGTCGAATTCTCTCCAATTTCTGGAAACAACGGATTTGAACACTAATTTTGGAGGATCGAAGGCAAACTCGGATGTGACGAGACGATGATCCGACAGTCCAATATCAGAAACATTTACGCTATTCGGGGGAAACCCAACCCGGGAAATGATAACATCAAGTGTGCCTCCTGCATCATGAGTAGCTGAGCTCACCCACTGGTCGCAGCCGAAATCACGCAGAATTCTGCTGAATTTTATTGACATGGGATCAGTTTTCTTTTCTAAATGAATATTTATATCTCCTAGAAGAATAATCTCGCAGTTATAGTTGGAGGTTCATTCTAGGAGAGACCTGAATTCATTGAAAAAATTAGCAGTTGGTGTGCACGACCCGGGACGGTAGATGGAGATTATCACGAGGGATGCACCATTAGCAGAAGCCTTGCAGCCGACAAACTCAAAAGTGGTATACACCTGACGTATCCCTATACTGTCTAAGCGAATACCATTTTGCGCTACACTTGCAACTCCCCCGTGATTTGTAAAATTAATATCATTTGTTTCGGTTTTGATCGGCCTTGCAGCTTCATATACTGAGAACCCACTTGACCGAAGGGTTTTGATGGAGTGGGAATTTGCATTTTCATGCCAAGTCTCCGTTAGCGCTAAAATGTGAATACTTTTGGCATGTATCAGATCCACAATATCTTCGTGTTTATTGGTAATAGATCTCGCATTCCAAGCGGCAATAGTTAGAGACTTAGGTGAACGCAAATTCCTGGTTTGTGCCAACCGCACGTTTTTGACTAATCTAACCTTCCTTCCGGCTCGACTTCCTCTTTTTCTTCCCTTACGTTGGGGAAGAAGTACACTATTGTTATTATTGTAATATTTTTAAGGAAAAACACTGTAAAACCAATTCAAACCAAAATGCTTGCCTTATTAGAGTGTGTTCAACATATAATAACATTTTCTCTGATATAGATATCTTCAATTGTAACGAAAATAAATATAAAAATTCTATCAAAAGTGTATTAAAATGTATTAAATGACTACAAAATTCATAAATCTAATGATATATTATGTACTACCTTCCACCTGTTATACCTATGTTATATCTTTTAATGTACTAACTTTTAATTTTCTAAAATTACTGTTTAATTTCTAGACATACAATGTAATAGTATAATGAGGAAATCTATAATTGGTTTCTCAGTTAGGTTAATTATACATGCATAAATTAATCATTATTGTAAACTGTTGATTTCCCTAAAATAAAATAAATAAATAAAAAAATTATCACTAAAATTATCACTATTATTATTGTTTATTACCGGTAAGGGTCGTAAAGCGTACAGTTCGTCCAAAGTATATCTGATCATGATTTATGACCTTACGGCCCATTACAAAAAGTTCACACAAAAAAATAAGGCAACCTTATATCGGTCATTGCTTCACCCCGGCAGAAAACATGTGGCAGCATCTGTGAACCCACACTGCACTGTTAAACAACACTATGTCTATGTATAACGTCATTGTCTGGTTATTTTGTCCCGGTGACTAGTTGTCACTGAATCAGAGGTTCCGGCTATTTTCGGAACCGGTTCCTATCGGAGTTTATAAAATGGTCACCCATACTCAAACCTCAAACTAGGGAAGCCTAACCAAAAGGAGCCCGCAGGATCTAGTAGCAAGAACCTGCTGAACGGGTCTTTAACTACTAGTATATATAAGAATATAATACTAAAAAAGCATAGACAAGTATTAGCTTAATACAAAAAAAATATTATAATGAGCAGTGATTTAAATCTATTTGGTGTCATACTTGACATGGTATTATTATATCAAATTATTATGACACGGTATTATTATACCACACTAAAGAGTGATTGCATTTTAGAATATTGGTAAAAAAACTTTTTAGTTTGTTATTATTATCTAAACAAATTCTTTCATAAGGATTTTTAAGGTAGACGAAAGAGATCAAAAACCATGTGTAGAAATTAATATTTTAGCGCACAATTATGTTCTTCGCGTAAAATTACATTCTCGTGTAAATTTTTATCTTGAAGTTGTTTATGAATATTTCCACAGCATATACGTTAGTCGAGCACCCTACCCTAATTTAATACGCAAAGTTATCCCAGTCGTTTTCATAATTAACCATCAGTATAAACTTGGTAATTTAATGCCCTGTTTGCATAACCTTAAAAAGGCATAAAACTACCTTAGCACATAAAGTTTCTTGCCATAAAATCCTAATGCAAAGATGAGGTGAACGTAAAACTCAGAGTGAGCGAACTAGAGTCAACCAATTAACCTTTATTTGGCCAATTTGTGTATCATACTTGTGTTGACCCCGAGTTAATAGTTTCCTTGATCTTGGCCGCGTTTTCAATTCAAGTTTAACCAGATAAGTTATCAAACTCTATGAATAAACTTAACATCAAGTCAACCAAGATATTATTTTGATATCACATTGAATATTTGATAGGGATTTGGTTTATGATCGCGAGTCGGAAGATTTTGACTAATCGGAAGCTGAATGGTTGTATCATCATCAAACAGTATTAATAGCCTAGAGACTGTACGGTTGAAATTTAAGAATCCGACTATAAATACAAAACTGATGTATTACGAAAAACCGTTTTCGTACGTGGAGTTTCTCACAAATATACATTTGTAAAAGAACTGAATTTAAGAAATGTCAGAAGATGGCGCCATTTACGTTAACAGCTAGCGTGAGAAGCGTCGGCTGGCAGGCGAAAGTACTATTGGATTCGTACTTTCATCGACTTATCCAGGTATTGAGAGCAGTGGCGGTCCTTCTTTCAGGTCAATTGGTCAAAAACCTCCCAAAATTATATGATAACAGTAAAACATTATGAAATATTATGCTAATCAAAACAACTGATATTATTTTATAATGTATTTGAAATGCACCGCGAGATTGCCGGCAGCTGGAAGCTTCCTTTCCCACGCACTATGATTGGCTCGGTCAATTTTATAAATGTCCCAATCTCATGTCTTCTATCTCTTTACACGCCATACAATAAACGAGATGGCACTATACCGCCCAGAAGAAATGTTTTCGGATTCAGAAGACAGTTTGGGTGATGGCCGTGAGCGAGAAAAATCATGATGAATATTATGCATCTAAAATAGATGGTTTGATAAACGTAGGTTGATTTTGCATATTGTAGGCTTGTCGCATGAAATAATTTACTATATTAAATGTCATTTGACTTTCAAGCCTGTGAGGTACCCACAAATAAATACTATCGTATTCAATTTGATATTGTATCATAAAATATTTTTTTCAAATGACCTTTTACTTCTGGACCCCTAGAGCCACATCCGATAAAAAGGTGGATGGTATGATTATTACAATACCACGTTTTGATTATATATGACGTCATTGCCTGTCGCGGTTACTTTGTCTCGGTGACTTGCTGTCACTGGATCCGAGGAACCGACTATTTATGAAACCAGTTCCCATCCGATTTATAAAATGATCACCAATACTCAAACTGGACGAAGCTGAACCAAAAGCCTCCCCCAAGGTCGAGCCGCGAAAACCTGCGTAGCGGGCTTTTAAATGCTAGTTGATAATATTATCTGATTAACGAAAAAAGTTTCATTTTTAATAAAAAGTATTTTTCGTCTTATCATAAGTGAAAATGAGGAGTGAAAATAATATATTTAAGTATTCTTTGAGGGGTACCGATATATTTTGATCAACTTTTTTGAAGAAATGCATTTTAATTTTTTACATGTAATTTTGTAATTATTTTTTAATCTTTTTATTTTATTCATAAACACATTTTGCTGCGTATGGCGTATGTATTGTGAAATTAGCGTGTTATGTCAAGTGTGGGTAATAAATAAACACCGGAACTAATTTAAAAATAAACAGTTTTTTTTTCATTATAAATAATAATATTGTTAAATACAAAAAAAAAACTAACATCGTACTAGTAGAAAAAGTAACGTTTTCAGACGAAGGTACCTACATATTATTATAAAAATGGTTATTATTTCAAGTATATTTACGTGCTAAAGTTTAAATAATACATGATTCTAAAATTAAGAGAAAAGATCTAAACCATTGGATCAAAATGAAAATGAACTAATGCATTTTATGAACGATTGTTTTTTTGCAGAGTTTAAAATAATGTGTTTATTAATAACAAAATTCATGGTAATATTTCAGACTCGCTAGACAAACTTAATACGCATTAAAAAATAACCATTAGTTTCAGCTTGATTACTGTAAGAGACGACTATTTATGCGGGTGATGAGAAAATATGCAAGAAGTAGGGTTTTAGGTTCTTAGTTTAGGTTATTTAAACAAGTTATGGGTACATGCTTAGCTTCAAACATAGAGTGCCCGCAGGCGAGAGAATTTAGACACGGCGACACGCGACAATTGTAAAACTAGGAATTCCAAAGTCCATACAAAATTCAAAAAATGTCACCTACATCTATTATAATGGATTTTTATTCCCGTAACTATTATTACACGCTTAAACTACGACAAACGTGAGATCTACAAAACCCCGGTCAAAACTGTCAAAACACTTTGTTGAAACTTTGAAAAAAAGAAACATTAATGCAATACTTTCTATCACCTCTGGCGTAAATAGTTGTATTTTAATATTATTAAGTTTATCGAAGTGTTTTAAAAAAAAACATTCTTAAAAAAATAAATTAACCCTGCCCGGGAATTCCTAAGTTTTGCCTTTTTTAACGTTTGTTCACTGACCTTCCCAGAAAATAGTCAGATAATGTCGTGTTTTATTTCTCTCGTCAATTTTATTATTATTATGAATGCGATTTAATACAAAGTCTTAAAAAAATTATAAGAAGAACTCTCTTTTTATAACTTTTAAAGTTTATTCACAACAATGAAATACTATAATATTCATGGGAATAACCTTCAAAACTTATAAAAACAGAGTTGTTCTTATAAAAAAATTAATATTCATTTAGACTTTTATAAAAAGGTTAATACAATATGTTTTATCCGAGACGCTATCTAAGTTAAAAACCGCTATCTAGGTTACAAACGCTATCTAGAACGTAGTTGCCTATGATATGGAAAAAATTGAAATTATGAAATTTGAAAATATGAGTTTGACAATTATGACGGTTTGATGGAAGGTGGCAATGGCTGAATCCGTAAATATTTTGGTAGCATCGGTTAAACGAGGGTTTCTGGGTTCGAATCCCAGTGGCGACCATAATCTTTTTCTACTTTTCAGTGTCTTGTTCACTTTCATATTTTTGTTTACGTTATTAGTGTAATCTTCTTCTTCAATGATATCTTAAAAAAATATCTGATGCATACATTTTGTCTTCGTTTCAAATACGGGGCGTAAAACCAACCAAATTTCCTTAAGAAGTTTGTCGAGATCACGTAATGCTATCGAGTTCCAAACTGTGGCGCCAGTTTATTATAAACTACTTAAGAAAAACGGTGTTTAGCTCCTAGTTAGTTCTAGTTCTCTTCAGCAGGCCCCAAGGCTAATAAGTAACTTTACTCTGTGTTAGAGAGGGCTGCCAGATAATGGATGTTTACTAAGATGTGAGGGGAGCTCGCTGGAAGGACGAAGAAATGGTTCAACTTGGAGAGGAAATAAGAAAGTCTCCTATAGCAAGAAGATCAATGAGAATATTTGCGAAGAGAGTTGATATAATCCAAGTAAGTTTGTTTTGCGTTTTATGGGGCAAATATATTATTATTGTAATACATTCGCTTGGAAATATATAAGATATTTTAATGCTATATTTTCCCTTCTTACAATCTTCTCCCAACCTACGTTTTTTCATCAGTGGTTGAGTGGGTATCGCGTTTGGGTCCCACCCAGACGTTCCGTGTTCCATTCCTCTGCTGGCTAAGTCCTCCATCGCTACTCAAGCAACATTTTCGGCTTACTATGGTGGTAGTAAGAGATTTTAAAATACATATTGTTGGGTTATTCGTCACCCGGGAATGTTTGTCTTTTTTTTTGGTTGTCAAGACAACAAGCACGTCATTCGGTCGGTCGATAAGATTGCAGATCGCCAATGAATAAATAAGTTCAAGATGACTTAGTGTTCTTAATATATTCGACGTCTACTGTCGTTTGTACGTTATCGACCAACCGTGCTTCAAAGTATCGCTCTAGTAAAAGATCACCACTCAGAAGTAAATCGTTGCTTAAAATCACCGTTTGGTGATCAGATCTGAATAGCCAAGTGATTTCCCACTTCCTTTTGCTCACATCGTTTCCTCCTTACAACATACCCCAATTGGGGATGCCATGGTCTCAAAGGCCTCTGACGGTTGGGAGCATTCGGGACTCTTATGCGATATTCACATCAAAAAATACATAATGCTGTTTTTTACTAGTAGATTTGTTTACCCGAATAGGTACAGAACACATCAACATAATGTAACAAGAATAGGTATATAATATTACATCCTAAGTTAATAATTGTATAATGTTATAATTATTCTATTGTGTATTTACATAATTTGCTGTATTACGCTGTCTGTTTACAAACCTAACTAATTACTAACTGATTGCCAAACAAATTAGTGTATGCAAAACGTGCTAAACATTGTGTCTTCCATAAGAGATCTAGGAATCACTCTTGATTCTTAATTCATATTTGGTGTACACATTAATGACATGTGCAAATCACCTTAAATTATGGTATTTATTCACAGAATATGTAAACCTTTCTAAGATCCTCAATCAAGTCTAACCCTTTACAATGCCTTAATTAGAAGTAAACTTGAATATGGAACACTCTTTGGAATCCATATTACTGCAAATATGAAAACATTGTAGAATCGGTTAAAAAAATGCTAAGACTATAAATGTGGATTACATGAACATCTAAGATTATACGACGTGCGACTTGAATACTTCAAAATTAATACATATAAAATTAGAATTAAATTGACTGATCTAACCCGTTTAAATAAATAATTCACTACTATCTTGATACTGCATTATGCAATATTGAATTAAATATTTCCACTCCCATAATAAGTTAGAGTGTGCTGAAGTAGATACTTTCATCGAGAATAATCATTATAGATTCAGAAAAAATGTTCTGCGATTGCTAAAAAATATGTTGTGCTAATTATATTATATATCATTTGTATCACTAATTATGTCTCTTGTGTCTTTCTCTCTCTTTGTATTATTTGTCAAGGAAGCTAACTTTGTACTCGTTGTTTAATCTTTATTTAGAAACCATTTCAAGATTTACAAATGTATGATTTGTCTGATTAGCTTTATGTAATTGTTAAACTATTTGTGTATAAACTGAGGTTTTCTCAGGTGAGTGAGAACAATTGAAAAAATCCAATACAAATAAATAAATGTCAATTCAAATTATTACGGTTTTAATATTGCAGATTAGAAATGACAGATGTATAAGCCACAACGATTATTACCGAGTATTAAGTCTTTGTGGCACATAAAATAACATAGAAAAACTCGTTATGAAATATGTAGTGAGTATGGTCTACGACAATGTTAGTTTGTCGGTCTATGTCCGTGCCTGAGTCCATAAACATGTGAAAAGTAAGCAAGATGTTCCCACAGCTAGGAGTAGGTATTTTCATCTCATAAATAAATGGGCGGCGATAACTCTGGAGCCCACTCACGGCGCCCATAAGCGTTATGTTTACAACACAAACCGAACTTCGATCAAAGTGACGTGGGATATTTTTCTGCTAGATTCCCCACGGACATATCTCCATTTTCCCTCGATGAGTCACAAATTTCCCAAAAATGTGGGAAATTTCTCCAAATTACTAGCAGAGTTGGAGATATTGCTTCTGTAAGGGGTGTAATCGGTTCGATATATAACCGAGTAGCTACCTCCCACTTTCATCCACTGGCCTTCGAGAATACACATTACACATCCCCACGTACAATAGGGAGCCTCTGGTCAAAAGAAAAATGGAAGGTGTTTTATTTGTAGTACATTCTAAATACATTGTTTTCTTAATAAGCGTTTAGTGAAGAGATTTTAAATCGGGGCTAGTTGTAGGTTTCAAATTCAGTAAAGCCAACTGCAAATTATCTAGGCAAAAATGATAAGCCAAACAAAATTTTGTGGAAAGTGAATATATTGGATTTTAATATTCTTTGAATTTCTGATGAGTTGCTTCAAGAGTAAAGAACTGTTAATTTAATAGCTACCATCTTCTGTGCTATTGCTTGGTTTAATGTTCAGATTTCAATATCATACAGAAGAAGACGAGAGAAAATAATTAAAGTAGGTCGAAGAAAATGGAATAATAGAGAATGTAAGTCTTTGATGAATGTATGACGTGAACGCAGGTATAAAATCCCTATAAGCGTGTCAGCAGCTCGTGTGCAATTTTGACCGTTACCAGTTTGTACATTATTGCATTGTATACTTAATATCGGTGACTATAATTTGTTGTACCTTCGTTGTTGGTACCAATTACAAAAACTCGTTAATTCAAATTTCGTAATTCCTATTCTCTGAATATAAGTAGCAATTCTGAAAAAACGTAGAAAACAAGTATACAATAAATAGTTAACACATTATCTGGTAAGGAGGTACAATTTATAAACATCATCATTTTGCAAAATCAAGTAATTCATTACGAAAATGATTATATTTTGGGTGTACTACGGGCGTTGGTCATTTTACCCTGGCACACTGTTTTTGACTGATTGATATTCTTGTTTTCACGAACTAAAGGAGTAACTGGAGTTAAAGCATCGAGTATTATTATTTGACAGTAAAAACGTTTAATCTTCAAGAAATGTCTAGAAATATGAAAACGACAAGTCGTAATATGTGTGTCGGGATAAATACAACAATCCGCTTATCTTTATCTCACTTTGCAATACTAATCACGAAAAATCCCCTTTTCCTGGAAGGTTTTCTTGAGCTAATCTGTCACCATAATCCATATCTTAACAGACCTTGAAATTCTAGGAAATGATATTATGGGAGACTCTGATTACAGATACACAAAATTGTTAAATATTTATATTTCTTCTTAAAATGATTCCAACTTTGGGGAGGGGGCTTTTAACGTATGGGGAATACATTCTCAGAATTAACAGAATTGTAAATTTTTAAGTGGCCTTAAATACATTACTACGAAAAAGTACCCTTCAGGAATTTTTTCATTGAAAATAATTGAAAATTTGAGAATTCTGATCGCGTGCAAAAATGAGTAATTGAAGTAAAACTTCTTTACGCACGCTTGACTTGGGGAGTAAGCTGGTGAATGCGTTACGAAAAGTGTGATACGAACGGTGATCGGGCGAGGCGAACGGTCGGGCCTTTACGCACGCTTGACTTAGGGAGTAAGCTGATGAATGCGTGACGAGAGCGTTATGAAAAGTGTAATAGGGAGTGGCGAACGGTCGGGCGAGGCGAGCGGAAGTAGAGAGGGAGATATAAGTTAGTGAAGTTTTACTTCAGTCGTGTGGTCAAAAGTCTAAAGCACACTCGTTTTTTTTACTGACTTCATTTTTATGTTTTGTTTTTCGAATATGGCTCTTATACTAAAGAATACCGTGGCGTAATGACAACTAAGAGATCGATGGAATCAGATTGTATCGAGATGGATATCTTGTCCCGGATTCCTGATCGATCCCATAAAATATATTGATCATCTAGAAAACATAACTACGCCAGTCTTACAGCTCGGCAAGAGTTCTAAGTTTCTAAGCTTCAGTTGGAAAATAGCAGGGCTAGGAAGTGGACGTGCATCTCATCAAAAAAGGCAATAGTGGACCATCAGAAGCAGGTAACGAAATTTGAATTACAATCATGTACTTAGATTCTTTTACATATTTGTTAATCAAAAAACTCTTTTTGTAAATACTTTTTCACAATGTTTAAATAACATGGCGCCCAATCTTTTAGTAACCAAATTAATATTAATATCGTTTTGTGATAATTTCGAAGTTTTAACATTTACGAAGATAAATAACCTGATGATAATAACCCAGATGATTAGATTAAATAATAAAATAATTAATTCAATCTTAATTTATCTTTAGAACCTGTTCAACTTCACATTAATGAAAACACTTTATATTATTACTCACACAACCTATTTTGTTTTAATTATAGGATTGTTGTATTATTCATCTTATATCTGTAAATATAAGTGTTACAACTGAGTAAAATTCTTTCATTAAAATGTGATATATGTAAGATAACGCAATGGACATATGTTTCGGATGTTTGTGGGAGCTACGTTTCTGATTATGTAATAATCGTTACCGCATCAAACAATGATAAAATAATTAATTTATTTGCAAGTATGGTTTAGATTTTTAAATGAATGTGTTAACTATGAAAATCGTCAAATTTTTTCGCAGGATTGTATTTCATATATTGGAAAAACACCCTTTGCAGAGCGAGCCGTTTGCTAACCAATTTGTGAGAAAAGTTCGGACGGAACTAGGATGGAAGTATTTATGTGGCTAATGTTGCGGTGGTTTACTCTGTGCGGATATAACTAGTAAGGATCTTTCTGCTCGGAACCGGATCTCGATACTAAACGTTAATTGATGCAATTTAACAGAAAACGTGAACATTTATATTTCCCGATGCTCTTAGACATGTTTTTCTCCTTTTTACGGGAAATATCTATGGAATGATAAAGAGTACCAACTAATTATTAGAACACGATCTACAAAAACTTAGAAAAATCACTGGATGTGTTATTCTTATACTAACTCGTCAACTGTCTTACTGATTCATCACAATATATATTAAAAGGGATAGCATTTCATTGCATTAGACGCCATATCAGATGGAATGATTTATTAAGTGTACCGCATTGTAAACCTAAGTTCATTTGCGAAATTCATTAATTGTAAATATCTGCAAGACATGAAATCAAATTGGGTTTATTTATCCCTTGTTGTAAAAATTATTGGTAATATTTTTTTCAGTTTTCACTGCTCTTATTGTTTCTTTCATTCTTGTTAACAGTGTAGTACATTAATCGACCAAATATCGACCAGTGAACAATTTGTTTACATCTGGGGGTTAATGTCAGAAATGGCTATGTCAGTTTAATGCACTACTTTGGGTCCTACGAGCCGTCGCGGTTCACTAATAATAACCTACTATTACCCTATTTCTACATTAGTACCTACTTTGAAAATTTAATTCACAACGCGATCCATATATTTTTTAACATTAGTTCCACACAGGATGCCCACAGGAAATAATGTCCCTCAGGGCATATTTCAGTTGCTGTGTGGAGGATCATTTTAAGGAAACGAAGGTGTGGAAATTATTGGAAGGAAAAGAATATGAGGGATGGGCGGGAATCTGGGGGTCGGTATGTTCAGGAGTGACGGACGTATACATCAATTTGGATTTTATGGAATAAATTTATATTGGTCACCTACCTCTCATATCTTCTTCCTTCCCGGAACATCCTCACCTTCTTTTCTACACAACCGTCTACAGAGCATCCCCGAAGATAACTTGGCATTAAGGGGAATTATTTTTCTTATGTTGTGTGAAGCCAAAAGAAAAACAACAACAACAACAAACTCCAACTGGGGGGTGGAAGGCGATGGGCGAGAGTGTCCGGCTAGAGAAGTCATAAGACCTCACTCAACCAGTCTTTCTTACTTGGTTTTGGTTATTAAATAAATGTTTCCGCATAGGAAAGTTCAACCATTAAATCGATCGATCGAGATTACCACAGCGCGTAGTTTTATAGGGGGAATACATAGATAAACATACAATAAATTCTTTAAAATATTAACGAAAGAGAACGAAGTAAAAAATATCTCATCCCAATGGTAGCCAAACCATATCCTCAAGGAATTTTTGAAAAGAAAAAAACAACTGTTAGTCTCTTTTTTTTTGAAGAACCTTTGAAAAAATAGTACATAAAAAGCCATATTGATACAAAATAATCAAATTGGTTTCGTTTTAAGCAAATATTATTTATTTGCCTGATATCAATATTAATAATTAATCACAGCGATTTCAGCAGGATTGACAATGTCTAGACTTAATATTATTTTGGATAAACCAGCTGGTATTCGCCCTCGGAGTTAGAATTAATAATAACGAACGTTTTCACAAACTTTGTACACATTAGTTGGATCTAGGGATATGTTTTAGGTACAAGCAGAAGGTTAAACTAATCGTAATTAATATTTGACATATTTCGTGCGAGCGAGCGAAAACTTTAGATTGTGTGGTTAAAAACTTCACTTGTGATGAATAAATATTAGGGTAAACATTCTTTATTGTAAAATAAAATATTGTAAATACATTATTACATCATTAAAATTAGCTCGAACACCATTATGACCTCTCCAGTTGATCTCTCTTGACCAATCTTTTGATCAACACTCTTGGACACACTGACCCCTAGATTCCAACCCACCACTCATACCCTTTGATTTCCCAGACTTTCTTGTCTTCCTTTCCTTAAAAAAAACCACCACACAGAAATCTCAAAGATGACATACGCCCTAACACGAAAAAAATATTTTTCTTACTGCCTGTCACTTGTTTATGTAAAAAATCTACTTCACTCACATAAATATAAATCTTTGTATCAGGTAATGAAAAATAATATTAACGCAAAGGGGCACGTTGAAACATTCCACTATTTAAGGGCCATTCCACTATTTAATTTAATATACACTAACTGAGCTATCGCACTAACCGTCAGAAATTCCGTATTTCTCCACGTTAGTTAAGCAATAAAAAAATAAAGGCATGCAAAGTATTTGCCTTGATGATAGCTTATTTCTGATAGAAGACTGGCACCATGAGAAGAAGAAAATGTTTGTTTGTCTCGTATGTGTTCTTATACAATTCATCCGATTACGATGAAACTTTAAGATGAGCTCTGGTGTTATGAAATATGTATAAAAATTCACAATGTGTGTATTTGATATAGTTTGTCGGCAGGGAAGGAAGGAGGGAGGGTGAGGTTCACGGGAAGGAGACAAGGGAGGGGGAAGGGAAAACAATACGCATTAGAGTATTTTTGGAAGATTCATACTTCTCACATGGACATCTGTATGTATTTCGGATTTAAAACCTTCGGATTTATTCGTGTAAGCATTACATGGAAACAAATTTGTATCTAAAATCACTTCAATAAACAGAATTAAAACACGAAACACTTTCTTTAAGAGGGCACAAGGGATTTTCAATATTTTTTGTTGTTTGCGTATCTTTAAAGTCACCCGTGCACATAATAGAGGCTAAAAAAAATTTAAACAATTTTTTCCTTTTAGATTCAAGTATTTTCTATGCCACCAGTTAAAATTAAATATTTATAAAAAATACTGTCTTACTTTTAAAACAGTTTATAAAATGTCAGTTTTCAATAAATCGTCAATCGACCTTCAGATTTTTTTCATCTGCAACCTTATACAATAAGAAAAAATTTAATAAAAATTAATTGTAATAGGAAACATCTCAACCTGTACCACCCCATTTTTATATTTTAAAAATATAGTTTAATAATGGAGTATTTTATTTTGTACATTACGTAAATCAACGAACTTTAAAATCATTTTTGGTACTAAAAAACAAATAATTTTGAATAATAAAAATATTTCCTAATAAAGTAGTACTTTAACTATAAAATTAATAAACTAAATTATAAAAAAACGGTGATGTATTGGGTAATATTTCATTTTTCTATGCACCCAAAACACATAAAAACGATTGCATCGTCGAATTACTTTCATTACGCGAAAATCTTTCGCCCCGAGCGGTCGTCTGCGACGCTATGTTCTGTAAGGTAGTATTTAAAATATTTTAGTGTGTTTGTGCTAAGACAGAATACATGTACACTAGATGAATGAAATCAAACAATAGAAATTGTTCGCATAATTTGAAGGAAACATGTCAAAAAGTAATTTGAAAACGTGCGTGGCAAGGACACGGACGCTCATATGCTTATATTTTTTCATATGTTCACTACTATTAGCGTGTTTTTGTAAGGACTCTAATTTAGAAGGAATTATGTCAAAAGGAATTAGTTAAAGAAAGTGGCGAATACGTGACATTCTCTAGCACCTTGTACCTTCCCACATCTTGGCTTATAGCTTCGCACATCTTGGCTTTTAGCTACGCACAGGGTCCCAAATGTGGCCGATTTGAAGGTGATATGTAAAAAAAGACAATAATATCAACGTCCGCGCCCATAACAAATTGGCCCTTTCCACATGCTCCCTTTTAAAATCATTTTGAGTATTTGGTAAAAGCGCGGGGTACAGTCATCACTCGGTTTTACGAAATGATTTTTAATTTTATTTGTGTTTATTTATAAGTGTTTGTTTATCGCGATTAATAAAAATATATTTTATATTATCTTTAAAATCTTCATATTCATAAAGCATACCTAAACATCAAATAGTGAACAAGTCCAACCTTTGCTTCTTCAAAAATTCAAAACTATCTGTAAAGTGTGAAATATGTGAAACCCAACGAAAATTAATATCAATTTCTACAACAAATATTTTCTAAAAAAACAGGGCCACAAAATGAAAAAAAAACTAAATAAACATAATTTTGAGCTGTACGCTGTGGTATTTTATGAGGTTAAGTTAATAAGTTGTTAAAATAAATTTTTAACCACCACTGTTTAATATCCACTTCGCCGTTGTGGGATTTTTGTTACTCTCTTGTATTTTGTACTATTATGTATATACCTGTATGAATATGTATAAAAAAAAACAATTACTATTTATGAAGCTCTTTTTATTTATATGCGTAAAGGTGACAGTTATAGTTTTGGCGATGACTTGGGAAGGCAAAACATATATTATAAGTGATGGCTGAAACAATTCAATATTGCTTTATTTTGCTTATGATATATAAATCATTATTAATGTATTTTAGAGCGGATTAATTAAATCATTATTATCGGTTAATTAAATCATTATTAATGTATTTTAGAGCGGATGTACGAAGAAATGAGTGTAAGGAGAAGCTATAAAACGAATGTGAATGGTAAAAGAAGAAGAAGACAGCGAACCACCGCCCTTGAGGTGATTTTTCACTAAAACGGCGCTATACGAATCAACCAATTATTATTATTAAATAGTTGAGAGTCAGAACTGTACCTAACTGTATAATATTTGTCGATGTCGTCATAATATCGTGTAAAAAATAAACACTCATCATTGCGTTTATAATAAATAAATATCCGTGTTGTCCTAGTTTTTTGGAGCATGTAAGTATTTCAATGCGTAAATATTATTTTATTAAAAAATTGAGTGTCATATTTCAAATTTCGAACTGTTTCACAAGGGCTGTGCCAAGGCTGTGCAAATAAATGGTTAATTTTTATTATTCATAATTTAACTAAGCTATTAAATGTGCCCTTGGTTTTTAATAGATTTAAATAAGTTTATCATCTTTTTTCTTGTGTAAAAATACTACCCAGCTGAGTACCCGGAGTGGCTCGGGGTTGTAAATGATTTGGTGTAAAGTTTTGAGGTTGATAAATCCAGTCTACCTGAAAAGTGGGTATAGTTTTAAGGCGGAAATAATATTATTGCTAAGAATTGAAAAAGTTTTTTCAAACATTTGTTTCAAAATACAAATAATTATTTGATTCATCTCTTCCTCGGGCTTCCCCGACTTTTTCAGCCATTGTCTTCGTGTAATCAGATGGTTACTATTAAAAGACAGTTACATGCAGTACCAGTACCAGATTGTTATTACGCTGTCTCGATGAGACTCTAGACTGGAAACCTAAATATTTATTTATTTATATGCCTAAAAGGCGTTTTACAAAAGCTAAACATTACGAATGCGATATAATAAATCATTATATACCGCGAATAGCAGAATATCTATATTTCATAGTAAATAATAATAATACATAATCTTACTAATATTATAAAATAATTCACCAAAGTTTGGTAATTAAACATAACTTGATTGACTGCCGTAATGTACCATATTATGAATATGAACCAAATTCATTTTTAGAAAATGAATTTTATAAAATTTATTATGATAAAACTATTCTGACAGACAGAACAATTAGTCATAATAGACCCGATATAGTTTTACATGACAAAATTAAGAAAATAACTTATATCATTGATGTCGCTATACCAAATTCTTGTAATATTCAGAAAACTGTTTCTGAAAAAATAAGAAAATATACAGATTTAGGAAATGAAATTAAAAGAATTTGGCATTCTCAGACTATAAAAATATTACCATTTGTTATTTCGGCTACTGGCATTATACCTAGCTCTCTCATTCAAAATTTAGGCGTATTAGATTTGTCAAAAAATTTGTACATAAAAATGCAAAAGTCGGTCATTTTAAATACATGTAGGATTACGAAAGATTTTTTAAATATTTATATTGAGGGATCAGTAGGATTTATCGGACCAGTTAGGATTTCATCAGAGCCGAACCCTCTGATATGAAAATATCTGGAGTCGGTGAAATATTTTCCCATTATGTTTCTGGTGGATTGACGTATTGTTCTTGTATTGTTTTATTCTTATATAGTGCAATTACATTGCGTTAATTTACTAGATATTCATTTGTGGAAAAGTGTGTGGAAGGGTTTAGTCTTTCATTTAGGAAAAATTCAACCCGGACATGAAATCTGGAGCACCAGAATATCTATATTTCATAGTAAATAATAATAATACATAATCACGAACGCGAAAGTTTGTATGGATGTATGTGTGTGTCTTTGTAACTCTTAAATTTTATTTCAGGCGTCGTAGTTAATATCATCTATCTTTTCATCTTATATATATGTAAATAAAAATGAATTACCGAAATGTATGTACGCGCATAACTTTCGAACGACTGAACCAAATTGGATAATTCTTTTTTTTTGTGTTCGTTATTATAAGGACAAGGTTTGTATAAAACTACTGGTGAGCTCTGGAATTATGAAATTTGTAGTAGGTGGTGTTTGCGCATTATTATATGGGATTGGTTGGGTATTGCATTCGCAGACATGGTGGGTAGAATATGTCAAATTCCTGATTTTATCCCACCTACCTAATATTCCTATCCCAAAATGTCACCTTGAAAAAGAGCAAATGTTGCATGAAGAAGAGGTGACACTATTTCAAGCTCAGTACAAATTAATGTCTCAGACAGGGAGCACATATTGAGCATATACTGCTGCAAAAATAATATTGCAAGTTACTAAGCATAGTGAAGTGTACACCAAAACCCTGGAAATCAGAGAGGCCCCATCTGCAACTGGTGAGTCCTATTTTCCTTTTCCGTTCTGGGATTATCTAATTGTCCAAAAGCCCAGATCTGAACATCGACTGACTATCCATCAGGTTTTGCGAGTGCATGCTATCTAATCGTCCCATATAACATAGCGACCTCGTATTTATCGGAAATGGTCCTTTGAGGGTTGCGTCAGGGCTTTGCTCTGAAGCACAACCGCCAATTTTATAGTGGAGTCGCAGTTTCGCGACACCAGGTGGTACACGAGCTGTTTGAAAACTGAATGTATGGAATGCGGGAGGGGGAGAGGAATTCGGGTAGGGGGTTCACGGGAAGGGGAGGGGAATTAGGGAGGGGAACTCGGGAGGGGGTTTGTGGGATGGGAGAAGGGGGAAAGTGGATTGATAGAGGGAAGGTGAAGGAATCGGAGTGGGACCGCGAGAGCGGAAGGGGACGCGGGAGAGGAAGCGGATGAATGGGAAAAGACACGCAGGGAGAACCAATTTATTTATTAAGTGGCATAGCAACGCATGCTGGGAACCAGCTAGTAATAACATATACTAAATGCTGTTTAGTATTGAAGTGAGTTATATGTTTTTTTTCTTCATTTAATAAAAACTGTTTTGTTCTATGGCTACTTACTGTAAAAACCTAAACTTTCAAATAAATAAGTTAATTTTTCAACGGTGTTTTATATTGCCGTGTCGTGACAGCCCTAACAGTCCAGCAGTAAATGGAGAGACATTCCTTGCTTTGCGGGCATGCAAGTGTCTTTTTGTGTTGTAAGCCCTTAGAAAAATTCCCAGAATTTATGGAAAATTGTGTATATATTGTAAATGTAGTTATATTAGTATGCTTATAAAATAAATCAATACACCTCCAATATCAGTGTTATATTGAGAAGATTCAGATTTTTAAAGAATTGGTTAACTTTTTGTCGTTTATATGTTTAAAATTTAAAATAAACATAGATTGTAGTGTTAAAACCCTATAAACATTTCTCAATTTACTTTTAAAATCATACTATTTGAATCGTGAATATTTGTCAGTTTTTAAAAAGCTGTTCATTTTACTTTTTTAAATTATTTTTCATCATAATAGGGAATCCTAAGGGAAATTTCCCCACATTATAGGGAAAAATCGAAATCTAGCGATCCGCGAAATCGGTAAAGATGTATTTATATTTTTTAATTTGTGTTCGGGAATGATCGTTGTAACTTTGGGTTTTTACGAGCAAATACTAGAGTCAAATCCATGTTAAGTAACAAAGTACAATAACATTTTGCGAAATCGACTTAAAAATGCGACGAGGGCGACACAAGCGACAATTTTTTTTAACTATTTTGGTCAATTTCGGCAAAGTCGATTGCCCTGCTTGGCTCTTAAGTGGCATTGCAACCCATGCCGGGTACTCGCTAGTACAATAGCATAAAATAAATAGAAAGACTTTCTTTGTTTACCAGATAACTTTAAAAAAAAATTAAATCCTATCATTATTTCCACTTTTGATATCAGAAAAAGCAAAGTAAACTCAAAACACCCGAGAAATTCGGATGGAAAAGGAAAAAAATAACATTCCCCGAGCAATCTTGTTATACACTACCGACTTAACAATGATAAATCTAATTCAATTTTATTTGACAGTTGAAATCGTTCGGAAAAACGTTAGAGATTAATGGTTACACATTTTGCAGAAGCGGATGAATTTCCCGCCCACCAGCTCAAGGAAAACTTCGCGGGGAAAGTAATATGATTGTTATGTCATATCGGTGTAGGGGTGATTTTGGGGTATGAAAAATTACAAACTTCGGTCGCTCTGACGGTGAGATTATCCAGACAAAGAGAGATTTGTTGTAAATTGTAGAAATTTACACCTATTCGTTTAAAGTATAATTTGAAATATATCTGTGCGGTGGGAAGATTAATCTCGTTAACAGTGCGAAACGGCAGTTGATTAATTATCAAAAGATAATATTATCGAGTGTGAAGCTTTAACAGCCTTCTTTCTAATCGTTATTAATACTGAGTGCTTAATTAAATTACGGCGTTCACAGATGGCGTGAATTTGATTAGTTATACAGAACAACTATATAAATGTTTATTCACTTTGTTTATTTAATTTCTCCCAGTCAATTTATTTTAACCACTTTTTAAAAATTAACTAATTCATCCACATGCTTATTCTCATCAATAATAGGCAGACATTGTGAAAATCCAAATAACTCCATTTTGGCCCCTACAAACTGTTAGGTTAATTTGTTTCATGCTTTTGCTTTTCAAAACAACTATAGGTCTCATAGAGGTCGTTGTGTCTCCCTTACAATCGTAGAATCGTGTTAGAAAGAAAAACGCTGTATATTAAAAAAAAATAATCACAAAATAATTATAATGTACACCTTTATGAAACCAAAGTTTCAGACTGAAATTTTTTAATTTATTTTATTACCAATTTTTGAATTTTCTTTTAATTATTTTCACGTGAACGACAAATAAGAAAGCTAACGAAAACGTTTATAATTTTTCTAATAAAACATATGTGTGGTTTTATTTTTTTTATCAGTAGTAATTTTAGTTAAAAAAACGTAAAGTGAGCCATTTAAAAAAAAATTATATTGACATTCAAAATTTTTATATTTCAAAAATGGTTTGTTTATTTCGAATTATAAAATTTGGATTAAATCACTTTTCAAAAATAGTTTTTAGTATTTGGATGCGTTCGGAAATATTTAATTTATTTTGATTTCACTGCAAATCGAAAATATATAATCTATAAATAGGCCAAAAGCTTGAGGGCTAATAAAAAAATATTTTCTTGGAATTAGCTTTAAGATCCATCTATATATATTTTTTAAATTTACAGAACAGAATCTTTAAAATAAATTAAAATCTATCCCGATTGTAAAATAATAATTCTGAAAAAATGCACCTACAAAACACAGTACTGCAGTATACATGGGTTACGAAATAAAATCTTATTTAAAAAAAAAATTATAATAACCAAATCGTGTTTTAATTTAATCAAGTTTTACACAAACCACAAAACTAAATGTGAATAGATAAAAACTTGACAGTAATCACCGGGTAAATCACAGCGCGCATTCTCTTACACGGGCTATCAATCATCAGATGTGTAGGGATGCGAGGCTCATGTTTGTTATGTCCCGTTTATCTATCTGCTACAGGGTGGGTGCTGGGTAATGACATCACGTGCTTGTCACCGTGGGAACACCGTAGTACTCGTAGCGCCGTAGTAGCGCCGTAGCCCCGCTGTAGTTCTCGTCACGCGCGCCACTGGGTGGCTAAAAAACAACTTCCCTAAACGCTGGATGAGTTTGATTAAGCCTGAAGATTGAATTGAAATACGTTGACAGTATTTAAAATGCATAACATCCCTTGCAGAGGTTAGGGTGTTCTTTTATGTAAGGGAAACCCAAAATTGAAGAAAACACTTTACAAAATTTATAGTATTTTATTGTTAATGCGAAGATAAATGCTACATCACTATTTTAGAATAATCTTTAACACGAATCGGTTTACTTTATAAATATAAAAAATGTACTTTGGATAAATTGAAACTTTTCTTACTTTTACTATTGAGTAGAATTTAAAATAAAATTCTTAATTACTTGTATTTTTTCATCAGAAATTTATGTTTTATTCTTTACTTATTAAATTTTACAAACATTTTATACGCTGTCTGCCATATTATGAATTATCCTGTGTTATGGAGATCAGTTTTGTTGTAGATTTTTGTTGATTTGCAAGTTTTTTTTGTAATTGATTGTGAATCGATTGTCGTGGTTTTTTTTTTCAGAATAAGCCTATTAAGGGGTTTATGATTGTTATGAAAGGTATCAAAATTTTAGATAGAGGTGTAAGGTTTTAAGAGAGCAAATTGAATCATTTTTATTATATCGTCTGAGTGTTTAAAGTAGAGAATTTTATGTTTTTCAGCTTTTCCAGGATTGACTTTTACAAAGATAATATGTAATATTATTCAAATTTAAACTGTTTTAAATACACACAAGTATATCCACGAATAGGCGATGCCTATGTGGGATTTTTTTGGCTAATCTGTTAATTGTTTTATTCTTTAATTTTGAAATGTTTATACATAAAAACTTTAAGTATTATAAAATTATACCAATGTATGTATAAAAAAAATTATTAATAGAAATAAAAATAAAAATTGTCTGGACAAATGCGTATCCTTTTGTGATGGCTTGTTTTTTGGTTTTCCATAATAATTCCTTCAAGTATGGTGAACTGATTTCACTTATGTGCATTTTGGAGTTAAGTCGTGGGGATGCTTATTATAAGAGACAACTTTTTAAAAATAAAATTTTATGGAAAAAATTATCAGTGACAGTTTCCATTATTACCTCTTTTCTTTCGTATAAAATTATTCACAAAATAAATTTTTATTTTAAAATAAAAGCAAAGCGATTTTTATGTCTATTACTTATATTCGTAGCCATATATAAGGCACACTAAGAATATGTACATTTTTGGCTAGTGGCTACCGTTCATTTTTAAAGTTTTGGTGTTTTTAGCTTCAATAGATTATAGAGGAAGATATATTTACATGTTTTTTTAAATGATGATACGGAGATGTCATTGTAATCAAAGATTGCATTCTATGCGTCCAAAGTAGGCCCAAATAATTTTGCTGAACTTTAAAGGTATTACATATGATATTTTCCCCAATTTTGCAAAATTTTTGTGATTAATCATTAAGCCATGTTTTAATTTCTTCTTTTTGTTCTTATTAAGATAATACATCCATGTAACAACTACTAACATTCAAGTTAAACTGGTGAAATAATTTCTAACTGGCTGTATAAAATCAATATGATTTCCAAAGTTTTATACATACTTAAACTTAAAATGACGATTACAGCCTATTATAATATGTGATATCAGAGGATGATCTTGTTCAAAAAAATTTCGACAAGTTTATTATGTGAATTATTATTTATTTCAATTTGGGAGGCGGGTACGTGTACCGCCGCCTTGGGACACATTATTAGATAACCATATGGCACGGTGTGCTACGTTTGGTGACTTTGCATGGGTGCCCGGGTTCATGGGGTGAGAATTGTCAAGCTACAGGCGGAGGGTGCGTCTGCTCACCTACTGTGGGGCAGGCTGGATTTGGAGTCTGGTTGACGGAGACCTTTTGCCTCTCCTCTCTACTCATCGTCACGCACTGGATTCATAAGTCCGCCACTCCTGGCCATAACGATCCACAGTTTCTTAACCACCGTACGTGCCTTTTTCCTTCCTAGATTTTCCTCTCCCTAATTTCCTTAACTTTGAGGATAATGTGTGAAAGGCTTTTTTTTGACATAGACTCTGTGGGAAATTATTTCCCTATGGCCTTCTGTGTGGAGCTTATGTAAAAAAATCTAATCGATTCGAACTTGCATCTAGTAAATCAAAACACAGATGATATTTCATGTTAAAGGGCCGTTGAATAAAGATGTTAATCATTGAAAACAACTTGGAAGTTCCAAGTCCAATCGTCAAAGACGACATGGCAACAAAAATTGAAAAATCATATAAATTTAATAAAATCCTCGTAGGCTGCCCCCGTCCCTCTCCCCCGAGCGTTATACATATTAACTGTAGATTAAACATTATTTGTACCTGTCTGAAGATGACTTTAACAAGCTGAAACCGGTTATAGTCAAAATTAAGTTTTATATGTGTTTGATTATATTATAACCTTGGAAGTTAATTATATAATAATAAAACTTAAAAGATTAAGAACTTAGAGAAGATAGTCATTCAACTTTCAGTATTGATATTATTATGGAATAGTTTTTTTTGAGGATACAAACAAAATGACATTCATAGTTATGCGATAAAACGTTTTACGATTTTATATAAAGTACTAACTAAAAAAAACATCTCTTCTTATTAAGGTTACAAAAATTCGGCATAATACCCCCAAAATGACGACCAAATTAAATTGCTACTCAGATATAAAAACGAGGGTTGGTCCAATTTTGCATGACACCGCCGAAATGATGTAAGTTCCTTATTATTTGTCGGGAAAGAGGCCGTCTCGCTTTACAAATGAAATGAAAGATGGCGTCATCTCTATTTCGGCAAGTGCTTAAGTGGCATCTGCCGACGCTTTTAGCAACTACCTACAGCACCTACCCCGTGCGACAAACCTCATTGGTCGCTGACTGACAGACGGGAGCAAGGATGGTAGGTTCTACCATAGATAAGCAAGACACTAGAAGGTCCCTCGAAATACATTATTTTTTTGGGCAGGTTACCGAAATTTTGCGGTATTTCCAAAATATATAATAATAATTTCCGCTGTTAAATTTTAAAAGGTTGATAGAGAATCACCATTGTATTTTGTTCATCCTTGTTCTATCTAATATATCAAAGTTCTGTATAAGTTTCATTTACTGAAAATAGTTTGTCATCCTGGTTGTATTTATATTTATTTTTTTTCTACTTGGGAATAATAATTAATGTACCCATCTGACCACTCATGTAACATCAATTTTTCTTTCTCCTTGTAATAAATTTATGGTTTTTATGTGATGTGATTGATTACTTTATATTGTTTCATTCAAATGTGAAAATTGTTAACCTTGTTAAGAGTCTACACCTCTCTGATTTTTCTGCCCGCTCTACCTGACCTCGAATCTGCCTCTACTAGTTTTCTTTCTCTTCTAACCCCTTATCTTAACCCTGGACCACGGTCTACTCTACCTCTCTAGACCAGACCCGGCTACGTCAAAGAGAAGGAGTCCCATGAGCACATCAATACACACAAATACTATATTGTATAAAAAAGTCACATGTGTACGAATGTTCTCCTTTCACACGTGGTAAAAAGAGCTACATATTTCACCTCTGGATTGGGACATCCAGCCTAAATTCACAGTACTTGTGTGACTCACCCTGTCTGGTATGAATATTTAAAAATATCTCGATTCTTGCTTAATTTTTATAATGATGATGCGCCGAAGACTCCCTATTCAACCGTCGACTCGTAGGATAAATTCAGCTTCACATCTACCAGCTTTCCTTCGCCATACGAAGAAGAAAAAGACGATAAAAATAAGAAAAATCGCAATGAATTTAAATCCAGCATAATTTTGTAAAGTATGCAATACAGAACACCTATTTAAATCAATTTAATCTGTTCATAAAAATGCCCACCTAATATTCGGTAAATCAATGGCTGCAGGATTCTAAATTCGAACTGCGGAAATATTGCTATCGTAAAAAAATATTAATGGCGGTAAAAATATCGGGCCGAGTCTGGCCTGGTAGATACATATAATAAGGATGAAGCTGAGCAGTGATACTTCCAAGGAAGCACCCACTCAGGAAATACTAGAGAGAAATTTTATGTCTGTTACAAATGAAGAGAAATCGATCATCTATTTTCGCTTGCGCGCAAACTTGTAGAGATCGTAATTGAATCAAATAAATTTCACGGAAAGTGCCTACTTGAAGACGTAAATATTAAATGATTTTGATTACCGTTATAATAAATACTGAATATATTCATATGTAAAATCCCCTAAAAGAGTCGTTAATAAATAAATAACGCGTATTAATTGAGGATACTGTAAGCATGTTTTTAAGGAGCGAAAGCAGGAAGAGATAATGGGTCTTTGTAGTACCTAACTAAACACAAACGCTGGCAAGTAATTCCAGAGTCTAGCTGTTGAAATACCAAGTTAGTGGAATACTATCCCAGTGTCGTACTTAGCAAAGACCGTCTTTCAGAATCGAAACGTAGCCTTGCCTGAAATATGTAGCTCTGACCAGGTTTAGTGACAAGAACTGGATAGCCTTATATTTACCAATGTTTCTTCCCCCTTCTTCCTAAAGTTGTCCGCTTCCTTCAGGCTCGAAAAAGTACAGTTATTTAAAAAATAGGGATGTCAATACTTATTTAACATCCTTCACGGGCCATTAACCAGCCAGCGGCTGAGAATTCAAATTTCGTCGAAAGATATTCTTACGATCGTACAGGGCGGTTCCAATGAGAAAGATTAATTATTCTCCATACCAGCTTTTTTAAATAATAACTCAATATCGATCTTATTTCATTCAAAAGTTGCTTTAATTTATAACTACATTCAAAAATGCTGAATGCGGTAGGAATCTGGGGTTCAGTGTTACCTAGACAAACCTCACCCCATGAGCCCGGGCACCTCTGCTAAATCACCAAACGTAGCGAACCACTTGGGGTGACCTACCTAATCCTGCCTTCCAAATTACCTACCTTTTACTAATTCAATTTATTTGATTATATGTGAACAATATAAAACTTTTAATTTAAAACTAATTTCAGAAAATATCTTCAACCAATTTAGAACTGTCATTTTAAACTGGTTCCTGAAATAGATGATTTCCAACTGGTTCATGATTTTGATCGTAAGCAAGTTCTACGAACAAACGGGAGAGAAAATTAAATTATTAAAAATAGCCAGTCATAGCGCTCGATTAAGGTTGGGTTTTTTTCAACACGCCATCTGCTTTTTTAATTTAACTCCTTGTTCAGTGTCAAGATGTCGTCGAAGACATCTAGCGGAGTTTACGGGAAGCTGGGAGGCAAAATGGCGGACGGAATGACGTTTGGACGATCACGAACGGCGTTGGAATTAAATTTTTAACGAGAATTTTAAAATTCTGTAATTGAACGTCACCGGGCCAAATTAAATTATTTTGTCAAGTGGATTATGTTACTCGGTGGAAATTTTTGATATTTTAATATAATTTTAAATGTTTTCATTTCTAGCAACTTGCGTGGTAAAGTGCAAAGGTAAAATAGATAGCAAAGTGACCTACTATTTTTCTGAGGCTGTATCACATTTCAAGTAGGTAGTCACTAGTTACTTCATCCAGTTTTGCCTGTTCTTAAACTATATTTTTCATATTCAACTATTAAAATGAAGGAACGAAATAATATGGCATGATGTCTTATTTTCAAAAGTTGTTCGAGGAAATTCAAAACGATAGAACCGATGTGAACTTTAGTTGACAAAAAAATTTGGTAGTTTTTTTTATCTAAACACTATCTGACCCGGCCACGCGTTGCTATGGCTAACGAAACTCAGCGCCATCTAATGGATGGTTACCCAACCTTTATAACCACCGCCATCTCTTAATTTGCCTACAAATCAAATCCACACCGCCCGCTTGTTAGCCCGCTCGTCCACCACATACAGACATTCTCATTTAGATATTATATATTTGAACCAATTTACACAAAACCTTAACAAATTATATTTCTTAACCTTCCTTATGAATCACTATATATTGGTGAAAACCGCATGAAAATCAATTTAATAGTTTTTGAGTTTATCGAATAAATGAATAGACAGACAGAAGCGGCGGAGGACTTTAATTTATAATATGTATAGATTTGTGACTTTTTCGTATTTTGTATTAAACATCTTGTAATGAATCCTTATGTGAAAGCCCATCAGAGCGTTGATTATTAAAATAAATAAATAAAAATGAAATAACTAAATAGATAGATCTCATTTTGCAAACGAAGGAGAGGCAGACAAACGAAATATTTTATCTGTTGACCTTCTTTAGCATCTTAATGAAGGTTTTAATTAATCTTGGAATAAAAAATCAAACGGAAATAATAAAATTGCCATAACATTTTATTTTACCTCCGCCAAGAAAAATCTTTGGGCCAAGTCCATTTTATGCTCTACCAGTATATTTTATAGGTGCACAACATCATAACATAAATGTGTTTTTAAATAGTCTGCTAAAAAAAACAAGCCTTGGGATTAATTTGAATCCCTTTGAAATGATATCGCGGTCTCCGCTTGTTAATCACGTTTATTAAGTCTGGAGAAATTATTCACCTTAAATTATAGGGGCTGTTCACCCTTCACCCCTTAAGGCTGTCTCCAAGATGTCAGTGCCAAGTATCCTAAGGCAGTGATCCATTCTCAATATTAATTAATAATTATTATAAATAAAACGCTTATGCGAAATATTGATAATCAAATACGCGATATATGAATTAAGCCCTTTGACGAAAAGCTTTTGTCTTTTGTGTTGGTTTATTTTAAATGAACTTCATTCCTAATATTGCCGTCGTAGTTTCCTCTAGCGGAAAATACGAAAGACATTCGTGATAGATTTTCAGAAGCGAGAAACTTGGCGGAGCAGAGCGGAACAGAATGAGAACTAGTCTTTTTTTGTGTTAAATACATTTATATTGGATAACAGACTCCTCTGGCCTCAGGTCATCTATTGTGGTTCGCTACGTTTTATGACTTAGCTGAGTTTTTTTTAAATTAGCTCCGCACAGGTGGCCCTGAGGAAAAAAAACCCCCCAGGGTCTGTGTCTTTGGGGATGCTGTGTGGAGAGTCTTTTTAGGAAAATAAGGCAAGGAAATTCTGGGAAAGAATAAGGTATGAGGGGTGAGTAGAAATCTGGGGGTCAACATGTCCAAGAGTGACGAACATATGAATCGGTCCCTCCCACTGCGGTAAGTTGATGTTCCAAGGGAATCCCACTGGAGAGATTAAAATGTCTCCCTCAGCCAGTCTCTCACGATCCGGCCTACCACGCATCCGCCATCAAGATTTGTACAAACCTCACCCCATGGAGCCGGGTATACCTGCTAAGTGACCAAACCTAGCGAACCACTTGGGGTAACCAATGAAAGAGGTGTTGGTTATCCAATAAATGGCTCCCGTGGCAGCGGTATCCATTCCCGCCTCTCAAATTGAAAATGTCCTGTTGTGTCCAGTTATTGAAGTGAGGTTTGTGCAGGTCTTAAAGGTGGATGCATTTGCCCACGTACTGCGTGGTAGGTCGGATTAGAAGATGCAAGTTTAGGAAGACTTTGACCTCTCTGGCCATACTCTGTCGCCCATCTTCACCTTTCTCAACAGTGGGAGGAATCATGCGTCTGTCACTCCTGAACACAATGATTTCTAAATTTTTGGTTCTAAATACCCCCAATTCTATGTTTATTTACTTTCTAAAAAGGGATTTCTTAATAGGTATATATATCCAGACAAGAACTAGAGGAGAAATTGTACGAAACATTCGAATCGTACTGAAAAAGATTTCACAGACACCACTACCAAATAAATGCACAAAAAATGGGTGGAAGTCGAGCTCGTCTGGAAGTAGTATAAAATAAAACGTTTTAATATTTGTATGCAAAGTCACAAAGTAAAATTCAAGCCCAGCTTTTACGTTAAATCAAGGCATGACATCCCGGCGCTGGCGCTGGTACAAGGTGCTCGCGGAATCACAAAGGGCACGCCCGCCCACCGGGGCACACGCCCTAACGAAACAAACACAGAGCTCGCGGGATGTCACGTCGAACCAGACGAAATGCACGGCGTTCAGTAAACACTGACAATTAAGATGAATGGAACTAATTTTAACTGTAAAATCTGCATATTTTATTGTAAGTGAAATATAATACATTAATTATTGTTCCAAAGCCGAGCTGTTGAACTCAAGAACGAGTTGTAGAAACGACTCGTTGTAATGGGACAGATGTCAACCATGTACACATGTTATCGTATGTATATATTGTATGCATAAGTTCGTAGCTTTTTAACCCCTAAGGTTAATTTGTTCGGTTCTCGGAATAACTCATATAGGTCGCATAGAAAACTTTGGCTCTCTTACTCTAATGGTTAGAAATATGATGTAAGCGGTGTTAGAAAGAGAGAGTGTAAAGTAAAAGTTATCCACAAAATACTTAAAATGTACATCTTTATGATTTCAAAGTTTCACGCCGCAATCTAATAAAAAAAAAAAATGAAACTTTGGGATTTTTTTATTATTTATTTTTACATGAAAAGTGAGTTGACGATAACGTATTTTAAACATTTGCCTTATAAATTATGTTTGCGTTTTAAATTTTTTTTCATAATCAGTCTAATTTTAGGAAAAAAGTTTGATGAGCCATTTTTTTTTTTTTATGTTTTGCATTAAAAAATTTTATATTTAAAAAAATTTATGTTTTTTATGATTCATAAACGAAACCCGAAATATTTTAACCTCCCAAAAATTAGCCTGAGGCCTGAGTGCTTAATAAACCAGGAATAAAATAATATTCTCCACCGTCGTTTACATGTTTCGTTGTCACACCTGAAGAATTTCGATGGTGAAAACGAAGAAAGTGTAGTAATTATTTTTTCAAAGGACACTGTTGGATAGAGAGTGGAAAAGTTAATAATCAGAAGAATAGGTTAGGTATGGAACCATGCTCTTCAAAAGCCGCTTTTGTAATGCACTCTGATGATGTTGTCGATATGAACTACATACATAGATTTAAATGGCCTTCGATGCCTAACGATTCGTTAGTTGTATTAAAAACTTTCAATTATGAGTTCATTAAGATTTTTAAAAACAGCATTGCATCTTGACATAAGGGCACAAGCAATTGAGTAGTTACGGTCCCTGGTTACGAATAAAGAGGTCCCTGTTTCAAACCTCGACATGCGTAAAAAATATATTTGATTAATTTGTGAAATTTCTCAATTAAAAATAATGTCCATAATTGTTGTAGAATGTATCAATAAGTATCACTCAATAAGATTTTACTAATTATCTCAGCCAAATATTTAATCATATGAAATTAATAACTCAACCATTACCTCTGTCAGTGAAATTAATGACCTGAACATAATATTCAACTCTAAATTAAACTTTATGTCCCATATAATAAGCGAATGAAACTCGGCTTCATTCCTCGAAATATCAGAGGCTTTAGGAATACTTAAACCCTGAAATTTATGAATACGTCTTAGTTCGTTCAAATTCAAGTAAAAAAAAATCAACATAAATTCCTAAGACACATTAATCCTGAACTCGGTATCTCCATTGAAGGCATAAACAATAATTACACGATGAAAGAATTAAATGTATTATTATACATTAAAATATTTATGTTCAAATTGTAAATGGCAGTACAGACAGTCCTGATTAATTAATCTCAATAACTTTCATATACCTACCAGAGCTACTCTTTCCAAAATCACGTTTAAATATAACAATATTAGGACTGATCACTTAAAACACTCGCTTGTACTTATTATTTGTAATAGATTCGCAGATGGGTCGGATCTATTTAATCGCATAGCAGGTAAGAACAAAATGGCTATACTGTCGTATATTTTTAATCAATATAAATTTAACCTAAGTCTACTAACGTGTTTTGTATGTACCTACGTATCTCCTGCTTTTATTTTCTTATAGAGTATCTGTTAATTTTATACTTTCTGACGTCATTGTACGATCAAATGGCATACTTGATTGTTATTTTTTAAGATTATTTTTGTAGTATTTTCTTTTGCTCATATTTAACTGTGACTGGCAATTATTGTTATATATTTATACCGTTGATATTAGATAAATGCAAAGTAATGGCTGAAATTTGTAGGCTGACAACACCTATTTAACGGTCAAATATTCAGCGCAATAACCCTGAAAATAAAGAACACTGTAAATCACATTTAAAAAACATACATTTGTTCTTAAAGAACTAATTAATGACAGAAATTTTATTAAATGGTGTTTTACAAAGTGATTTGCTTTAATTTAATTAACATAAAATTGAATTTAACAGTAGGTAGAAAGGAAGAATGACTAATGGCGAGTTTAGTTACACTAGTTTTAGATCTGAATGAGTTAAATATATTTAGATTTAAAATTAGAGACATGATCTTAAGCCAGGCCAACGCCAATTACTTAAGCTAGTATTAAATAAATGTGAGCGATTTCTAAACCGTGTTTTATGTTTTATTACAATATGGTTATTCTTCATTATGTTAACACAACACTGTAAAGTGTAATAAACGTATACGCAATTCAAATTCAGTGGGTATCTCTATTGCAATAATTTTTTTTTCACTTTTATGCAGTTTTAATTTTATTATAAAAATGTAGGTTAAATAGTTTTGTATTACCACTATGAGTTGTATTTTTAGTGTAGACATTTGAACAACAGTGGCGCCCTTCTATGTATTCTACTCTTATTTGACAAACTGTATATTGTGATAAATAAATAAAAAGATTATTTCGTAAATTTATTTCAATATCACACACCGTGTAGTCACAATTAATATTATTTACTATGCCTCTCCATTTTCTTAGTCAAGTTTGGCATTTGCGTTTAAAAACATTCCTGCTTCCAAATTAAAAAACATGCTCCGTGGATCCCGTTATCTCTTTCACTTCCCGAAGAAGAGAAGGGGAAAAGGAAGGGGGGGATGATATTTCTGTCTGCTGTCAATTGTTTTCGCATTTGTTAAGCGGCGCTTTGATAATGGAGCGATATTTCATTTGTTTTTGATAAGGTTTTAATTAAATTGAAGGTGGGTGTATTTTTTTGTGTTGTGATAACTGATGAATGCTCGCTCTTATGATTCACTTAGGATTTTTGGAATTTCATTTTCTTTGGTGGTGCTTTTTTCGCGGTATTTTTTTGGAGAGGCTTACTGAACAAAGGCATAAAAATGAATTAAAAAGGGTTGAGTTGATGACTTGCCCACAACGTATTTTGCCGAATATTATTATTTATTATTTCATCACCCACTGGGAAAATTGGAAAATCTGGGCAATCTGGGTATTTCCAGCACAAACTTACTTCAATCTATTTGAATAGTTTAAAGCGTGCATTTTTTTCTTTTATTTTTTTAGGTTTTATTTATGTTTGAGTTAGGTAGATATTTAGATGGTCCAATTGATTAGTCAGACATCTCCAAATACCACGCTTTAAGAGAAAGAGTAAAGCAATATTTGAATGCTCACCATAAATCAAATATTTTTCACACGTGTCTGTGTTTTACATATTAAATATACTTTAAAATATCGCCGGGTGGCATAACGGTCTGGTACATTAGGATAAAAACTAAAATATTTATTAGTAAACCAGAAAATATAAACATTTTAATAATTCGCTACAAGTTTTTTTTTTCATTATAATTGATTTGGCGATGTTTATGAGTTATCTGAGTATTGTACCAGATAAAGGGTACACTTTTAAATAAAACTGCACACTCAACTCAAATATCAACAAACTGGACTAATCAACTGGACGATAGATTTCATGTCCCAATTCATACAGTAAGAGTTTTTTGGTTGTTTTTATTGTTATTTGGATAATTAGGGATTTCGACATCATAATTGAAAATATATTTTTGTTTATCCATTGAAAATTTTGTCTCTATAATTAAACTTAATAAACAGGACGACCTTTAATTCAGTGAATGCAATTTTTTCTTCACTGTGATTATTATTCCACGAAGGAAATCCGAATATAGAGTTGAGTGTTTTATATTGTACTTCCGCCAAACAGACAAAAGAACTTCAACAATATTGAGCAGGAGAAAATGTCTCTCGAGGCAAGAGTTATTTCTTGAAGAAATTCTGAACCTTTTGCCTTTATTCCACTGATTCGTCAGAATTGTTCTACAGCTCTTGAGACAATACGTTAAGAATAGGCGAATTCACAAGAAGAGCGTTTATACAAATCTTAATTTTGGATTTGAGGTTAAAATGCCCAACCAAACTGAAAAATTATTTTTGTATATATTATCTAGTAAGGATTCGAAATACTTTATTTATTTTTGCTTTAGATTATAGTATATAAGACTTCCCCACTGATCGCATTTTTGAAGAATTCAAAGTTCCAGCATTTAAAAAAATTAGTTGTGAAAAATTCAATCGTAGAAATTATAAATGAAAAAGATAAATACTCACTCATAACTGAAAATCGTACTAGACTTAAACATGTATTTGTGTGCCCCAAACTAAACACCTTTTTTGCCTAACACCATTATACACACCAAAGAAAATACTTCTTTAATAAGCTACCGTAGAAATCAGAAGCATTAATAACAAGGTATAATTGTTGAACTCTATACAAAAAGCATTTTAGAGAAATCATCAACCGAAAAACTGCTTCCCCCATTTCCACACGAATGTCACACTAAAAAGTAAACTTGTTTGTCTTTTTACTGAATACTTGCATGTTTGTTTCTTTTAGTTAAAGGGTCTTCATTGCGATGTGTTTGTATTAACTGCGCCTAAATTATGTGAAATACGTGACTAGTAATTGTGCATAATATATGAAATGTATTAACTGTATTAGCTGTGTTAACTGCATTGTATTAACTGTACACGTAACTGTATTTGTACATATATGAGATGTAAACTCTTCTTCCATCCACAAGCAAATGCTTTTAATGGAAGACCAGTAATATTATAATATGTAGCACTTTTAAGATAAATAAAAAAAAATATATATGAGCCATTAAATATTTTAATGTAGTTGAGGCGCGTTGGCGCGTATTTTGTTTTTTAATATGAATACCGCACAAGAGTCTCAGCTGCTCCCATCTGGGGCCAGTGATACTATGACAAACCCGATTGGGGTATGTTGTGAGGCTGAACGTAGTATGGATGGGGAAGGAGATGGGGAAGAGAAAGGTGGAGAAGTACCTGGCCATTCATATCTGTTCACCAAACACAGCTAAAGCCATTTCAAGCAAAGTATTAATTCCGAATGGTGGTCCTACACCAGGTCGATACTGAGATTCTCTTCCATTCTGGAATGTGCCGCTAATATACTCTATATAATTTAAAAAAAATTTATTGTGAAATAAATCAAATAAAATTTATTTGCCCACACCGGAATTCGATCCCGCGACTTTCGGATTGCGAGTCAAGAGCATTACCCCTCTACCACGCTGGCTGTCAAATATGTGAAAGAATAAAATTAGTCAGGGTGTAGTCATCTTTGGATATGCTGTTTGGAAGGTCTTTCATGAAAAAATGAGAGAAAGTTCAAGGAAGGAAAGGTATAAGGGGTGGCTAGGAATCTGGGAGTCAATGTGTCCAGGAATGACATATGTATCAATCCATCCCTCCCACTGCGGTGCAAGGTGATGATATGAGATAATCCGGGTTGAGAGATCAAAAGGTCTAGAGAGTTTGGCTGGAAAGAGTCTCCCTCATCCAGTCTCCCAATTCAGCCCGCCACGCAGTAAGTGGGCAAACGCATCCGCCACCATGACCTTGACAAACCTAACCCCATGAAGCCAGCATCCCCGCCAAACTTATCGAATCATTGGGGGGTGACCTATGGAAGGTGATGGTATGGTTTTGCAATAAATGGTTCCCGGGGCGGCGGTACCCATACCTGCCTCTCAAATTAAAAGCAAGCATAGTTTATTGGGAGCTAGATAAACTCGGCCTGCTATGGAACCGCGGTAGGTACATGAACCGGTCTGAAATGTTTATTTCATTGCCAAAATCCGGTATAAAACTCACTATGAAATTTTAAAACAACGTTTTGAAGAGTTGATGAAAATAGTTTCCATTTTACATATCATTAGATTTCAAAAGAACGTAATATTATGCATCTACTCACTGCAGGGTTCTGATAAGTTAATTCCGATAATATACAAATCCTGTAAATCATTTCGCAACCGAACAGTGGTTTGGCTCTGGGAGTAGGAAACATGTCTAGCCGTTTAATATTTCAGGCAGATCGCGTGTTGGATTTTGGGTGTTGGGTGTTTGGTGTTCACCCCTCCAACCCTTCTATATGTGGCTTACCACAGCTCAACTGAACAACCCAACTCTTTAAAACTTCTTTCATTGGAGACTGATACAAATTAATTTATGAATCGACATGAATGAAGTAAATGGAGTTTTTTCGCATTCTCCAACAGCGTGAAAGCTGCGTAAATTATGATTTTTTTTTACCCGACTTTAATTACATTTACAAACATACGTAATTAACATTGCTCCGATTAGGCTATATTAGTCTTTCATCTGACATTAATTACATTTCCAAACAATCCAAACTAACATTACTCCTAGTCTTTCACCTTACATTAATAATTATGTTTATTTTTTGAAATTTAATTAAATTTAAATTTGATATGTTATTATCGAGTTCTGCAAGTATTTAAGAATGTATTTTAGTTACAGCTGTTTCGACTTTTAAGTTCATTTTCAAACTGTGGTGAAGCCACGTAAGAACGACTTATTTATAACATTTTAAATGTCAATTTATGAAGGTGTACAAATTGATTTATTACCGGTAAATCCAATTTGCAGAGACACTATTTGGATTTACCGGTAATAAATCAATTCGGACACCTTCATAAATTGACATTTAAAATGTTATAAATAAGTCGTCCGTACGTGGTTTGAAAATGACCTTACAAGTCGAAACAGCTGTAACTAAAATACATTCTTAAATACTTGCAGAACTCGATAATAACATATCAAATTTAAATTTAATTAAATTTCTAAAAATTAAAATGGAGTTCTACGAATTAAACACAAAAACAATTCATTAATTATGTTTATTATTAAAAAAAAATAACTAACATTTCTAAACAATCGAAACTAACATTGACCCGACTAGGCAATTAAAGAATTTCACCTGATATAAATTATATTTATAAACGTACAAAACTAACATTGCTCCAATTAGGGAATTAAAGTATTTCACCTGACATGAATTATATTTGTAAACGTACGAAACATTGCCCCGATTAGGGAATTTTAGTCTGTCACCCGATTTTAATAACATTTAGAAACACAAAAAACTAACGACTCCGATTAGGCATTTTAAATCTTTAATCTTTAATTAATTACATTTCCAAGCATATTAAACTAACAGTCTTTCACCTTCAATTCTACAAACATACGAAGTTACCATCGCTCCGATTAGGCAATTTAAAAATAGCTACCTTTACGGTAACTTGTCTTTATGTTTACGGTCCATGTGTCATATTAAGAGCGAATAACCAGAGAACACCAGAAATATGTCATTTTTAAATCAGTGTTTAGACTTATTGACTCTTTTCCACAAAAAATTATAAATTACTTTCGAAAGGTTATTCTTTTTATCTAGTAAAGGTATGTTTTAAATTTTCAAAAAAATATATAATTTTTAGTAAAGTTATATCATAGGTCGTTGACGGATTTGTTAAATTTAAAAAAAAGTACATTTATTATACAACACCCATTTCGAATCATATTATAATCATGCAGTAAAATAAATCAATACATTATCTGGTAAACGTATGTAACATAATTTAAATTTTAGTTTAAATAAAATCATAGAAAAATATATAAGTACATGTGTTTCTTGAAGAAAAATGGTCCGTTTGTGTATTAATTTGCGCACTTACAGACTAATATATTTAAATTTTTTTTACATTCTTATTTTGCTGAGACATTATTGAAAAATGATAAATACTAATCATAAAAAAAAACAAGAATTACAAAATGTACATAATCTTAAAAGTTTTATCAACACGCCTTTCAGCATTTTTGGATGAAGGTATAAATTAAAGCAAATTTGGAATGAAATAAAATCGATATTGAGTTATAATTTTGAAATTGGAATTAATTGGAACCGCCCTGTACGATCCTCTTATATGTAAGAACCTCTTTCGACGAAATGTGGATTTTCGGCTGCTGGCTGGTTATACGCTCTTAATGAGTAATATGTTAACACTCGTTAATTATATCTTATTTATTATTTGCAAAATTATTTTGTGGCACTATTTTTATGTAAATTATTATAAAATACAGTTTTAACTATTTTTAAAAAACATAAACATTTTTCGGATATCGGCACTAAGTAAGACTCGTGGAGAATTGAAACTCATCTTTGAGTTTCCTGTGGGATGCGAAGTTCACCTCTACACCAATCATAAATCCATCACTATTTATCGAGCAGACTTTTATGAGCGACACTTGTGACGATTATCCGTCAATATTTGACTGCTAATAAATTTTGATTACATCTGAATTAATATTAAGCAGGTATTTTAAATTTACGCGCATCAGATTATATCTCCACTAATCACCCAGAACAAAACAAACAAACCTAACTACAGTCGGGAGTGTTTTTTTCAATAAAACCGGCACCCCTGTCTGAAAAAAGTGGCCCATAACCGCCACTGGGTGGCCAATTAAAACCGCGGACCCTCGCGGAATATAAACCGCAAACAAATATAAACGCAGCACAAACCATGAGGCGGGCCCACCACAATTTGGATTTCTGCTCCAGAATTTCCTGGCACGTCCGATACTCTGGTTAAATTAAAAAATATATCATTTCGGCTTGCCCGCGTTAAAAAAAGCAGTAAAATAATTAAAACAAATACGTTATGTTATTATACATTCTGTCCCGCGTTATCCTTATGAAAAACTGGTAAATTTATTCAAAGTTTTTACACAGCCACGTTGATACTTACGAGCTTTCGTTTTAGTAGCTACTCCCACTTTTCTCTGTGAGAGTTCCCATAGCTTTACAAAGTTAAGTGTGTAGGCTACCAAAAGAACAACTAATAACGTCTAAAAACGTTTTTTTTTGTTATTTGGACGTCAAATTGTTTCCAAGTGTGGTTCGTTAATGCTTTTGGTTTTTGTTTTTTTTAAAACCTCAAGCCTCGCCCGTATTTTGTCAGAGGGACAAAATATTTCCGCTTTGCAATAAAATCCAAATTATATTTCTGAACGTTTTTGAAATGTGATAAAATACGCCTTCAAATTTTATAAATCGAAATAATCATAAAGTAAGTATAAAAACATTGCACGCAACCTTAAAAAAGTTTTTAAAATGGCTCATCTTACAGTTTTTCTAACTAAAACGATAACGAAAATAAATAAAAACACCTACATATTTTATTAGACAAATGTATTATAAACGTTACTGTTACTTCACTTTTTTGTCGTTCCATGTAAAAATAGTTAATTAAAAATTGCTAGAGTTTCATAATTTTTTTCAAATTGCAATCCGAAACTTTTGTTTAGTAAACGGGTAGGTACATTTTACTTCTTTTGTGGTTAACTTTTTTGTGTTTAATTTAGATACAAGATGTTTTTTCTTTTTAAAACCGCTTAGATAATATTTAAAACCGTGATAGTAAGGAAAACACAACGATTTATATAAGACCTATGTGAGTTGTTTCGAAAACCGAACAAATTCGCGTGAATTCCGCAGAAGGGTCCTATTAACCCCTCTATATTGAGGCACGTTGAGAAGCTGAAGTTGAAGTGGGGTGGTGAAGCAGATGGAAAAGAGAAAGATGGGAAGTATCTGGCTATACATAACTGGTCACCAAACACGCTAAAGCCAATTTAAGCCAAAAAAAATCTGAATGATGGTCTTTCAACTATGCTATACTGTGTCTAGTTTACGTACCATTAAAGGCGCCAATATTTTTTTAAACCTATTTGATATTTTTCCATTGTTTTACTCTGTGATATAAATATATTTTTCTGCCATTAATTCAACCCAATACAATTCAACTCTAAAAATATCAGAAACCGAATTGCGAAACAATATTATTGATAACACAATAAAAATATTTCTTATAAAAACGTAATTCGATACAAATATTAGATTTGGTCCAATTTTCATTATTCGGCGGTAAAATTCACAAGAAGCAATAAAGAAGGCAATAAAGAGTAATGGTTTGTTTTCCGACTAGGCACAATAAAATAATAATAGTTTTTATTGTACTAATATTGTTTTACAATCCTAAAAATCATAAACTTTTATTTTCTGCTTGATTTGCCATTTTTCTACCGAAAATCTGAATTTTCTGTCAGACTTGAAATTAAAGATTTTACGACTTTATATTATATTTATTTAAAAAATGTTACTTTGAAATAAATACACTACAATTGTCCGTTATTGTAAATTGGTGCATTTGTTGACACTTCCGACAGTGAGATCCTTAAGAAAAGTAACTTTAGAAATAGCCTTTTGTTTTGCTTTCGCCCAGCGAAAGAGAGATAGCATATAGGATTTTCTTTTATTTCATTACTTCTAAATTTTTGTTCATTTCTTAAACAAGTGAACGTTTTTTAATAATCTTGCAATTTAAAAAATGGTGCAATCCTAAGGGATTTTTAATTTTTTGTTTATTTTTTTATGAAGGAACGGAATATCATGTTTAGTTCCGAAAAAAAAATATGGGCATTTTTACTTTGTGAAACTTTATTGTCCAATTGGGTTATAACAACGCGTCTTAGTTTCGATTTGTTAGTAAAAAAAAACTTTGTAAAATTAATAATAATAATAATTATTATTATTATTACTTTATTCCAGGATGTGGGGATGATAGTGCAATCCCACACGTCCCATGTAGTTATAAATTATAAATGTGTATTTATTTACGCAGTAAAGATATTTACTCAGTAAAAAATGACAACAGAAAACAGCATGTGTATGCGTATAGAGCGGGTATGATATTTATTCCTACGTATACGTCGATAAAGGAGTGCATCGGGAAACGAGTGTAAGGAGAAAATATGACGTAAATGTGAATGGTAGAAGAAGTCGAGGACACCCAAGAAAGACATGGCGCGACCAAGTGAATCAGATACTTGAGTCATATCAAGAGTCAGAATAAAAGAAGAGAATGTATGAGACGCTGTATGAATGTAAACGAGGCAAGAATTGTGTGCCAAGACCGAGTTGTTTGGCGGTCCGTCCTCTCTGCCTATCTCTGCGGGAAAACGGCGTGATGGTTAGTTAGTTAGTTAGTTAAGGAGTGCATCGGAGTTATTTATTTATATTTAAAGACGAAAATAAAAATAAAATGCCATCCTTTTCTTACATTAACTCCAAATTATGGCTATGAGAAAAAAAACATTAATACATATGTCATCTTTGGGGTTGCTATATGGAGGAAAAGGAAAGGAGAGGAAGTTCAGAAAATAAAGAAGGGTGAGGGGTGAGTAGGAATCTGGGGTTGGAATCAACGTGACCAGGAATGACGGACGTATGAATCCATCCCTCTCACTGCGGTGAAAGGCGATGGATCGAGTCCAGCTGGAGAGGTCTAGTATAGGTCTCCCTCAACCAGTCTCTCCCGATCCGACCCGCCACGCAGTAAGTGGGCAAACGCCTTCGCCGCCAAGATCTAGACAAACCTAACCTCATGAAAAATTATCCTTGCTAAATCACCAAACGTGGCGAACCACTCGGGGAACCTATGGCAAGGGTGTTGTTCATCCAATAAATGGTTCTCGGGGCGGCAGTATATATGTCGTATTCAAAATTTAATTAACAAAGGAAATAATAATATTAATAGGGAATCAATTTAAATCTTAATTTTATACCTTTTAAAAAATATATATTTCATTGAAAATTCCGGCGTATTTTGTAAGTAGGTAAAACAATTGCGACTTTCCAATAAAATCCAAATAAATGTAATATATGTGAACATATCCTACAACCTAAAACTAAACTCTTTTCGAAAGGTGGTGAAATAAGTCTTAGAATTTTATTATTTAATATAACCATATTTAAAATTTGTTTTTTTAAATATTAACATTTTAAATGCAAACTTTAACTAAGCTGAGCAAATTTAAAAAAAAAAGTTTTAAAAACGCCCCACCTTACGTTTTTTTGTAACTAAAATGACTTGTAATGAAAAAAAATAAAAACTCACACATACTTTATTAGACAAATAAATTATACGCGTTATAGTTACCGCACTTTTTTGTCGTTTCATGCAAAAATAATTAAAAGAAATTTGACTATGTTTCCTAATATTACCATGGTTTCGTAAAGGTGTACATTTTAGTATTTTACTGTAAAGCGTGTTGTTTTCTCTTTCCAACAACGATTTCAATGAGACCTATGTGAAATAAAAACCATTTCGCTCTGCTGAGCCCGTTCCAAGGTGGCAGAAATTTAAATTAATTTTAATATTTTAAAGGAAATAAGAACAAAATAATTAGAAATGACAAATAGAAAAGAAATTATAAGAAATTGAGAATAAAATAAGAATATTTGAGAAGAAAAATAGGAAAGAATACTCATGAAGTATGCCGTTTAATTGTATTGTATTAATTTTCAGGTGATTGTCTTAAATGATTAAAAAAAAAAAAAAATTAACACAGGTTATGGTAATTGTGGTCCATACGTTGTATTCGTTTTTGAGTCGTACTTTATGTCTCCATCTTGTTTCGTAGTTGTCCTGTTCACTGTGATCGTTTACTTTGCCTTACATATTGTAAAAAATTACTACAGACAAAAATCGCCTTGGTGATGAAAAAATTAAAAGCTCTTAAAGTAAACCCTGAATACACAAGAATACTGTAGTTAATTTGACCCATTAATTTAATATCCATTAAAAACAGAAAACGTTAAATCTGGCCGGATACATTCGGATACATTTTTAAAAGTCTCAATGAATTCTAAACGTTTTGAAAAATCGTCATTTCCATATTTTTTATCACACTAAAACACAAGTTAAATAGTTATGATAATCATCTGATTTCCGAGATTCCATCATAAAGATTCAGAAAAACACAATAGTTATAGTTGAATTATCACGATGACGTGCATACGTCCATCCGCGGAGAGATCTAAACTTGACTGATATAAAATTACTCGTTCGCGATTCGAGGTACTGAGTATTTGCGATGGTGCCATATGTCGCAAGCAACTAAAATATGTATTTTTTTTAAATTATAAAAAGATTGGACATTTAGGTACCCAATTAAATTAAAATGAAATCCAGATAGAAACCTAGGATTTTATAATAAAGTTAAGCTAAATACCTCAAATTGTTAACTGTGCGGCGGTACCCATACCCGCCTTCCAAATTGTGTAAACTTAAAAAAAAGAAAGTTGCAACCTTGTTACACCTCACGTTCACGCTCGCGGCACGTTCAAACACCGGCCCATTAGCGCCCCATCGCAATGTGTTCAATAAAAAATCCCGATTCCGGACAATTAAAACGGCAATTAAGAATTCTAACCCATGGCCCCTGCGCGGCACGGCGCGGCGCACGGCGCACGGCGCGAGCACAGTTGACCGATAATTTGCATTTCATCGGGCGGCGCCAATTTGATGGGGCAAAAAAAAAAGCCAATCCACTGACAAAACACATAGGAACAGGCGGGATATAAAAACCATCTGCGTTTGTAGGTGTGAGTCACAGATTGGTTTCAAGATTTTCACGGTCAAAAGTATCACTATTATAATATTTATTTTTATTTGATTTTACACTCAACACTGTCAATTTGGGAGAAGGTGTGGGTGTTGCCACTTGGATCACCAATATCTTTGCCATAGGTCACACCAAGTGCTTCGCTATGTTTGATGATACGGCAGGTGCAAGTGATGAGGTTTGTCCGGATCTTGACGGCGTATGAATCTGCCCACTTACAGCGTGGCAGACGGATCGGTAGAGACTGGTTGAGGGAGTCCTTTTGGCCTCTGCAGCAGGACTATCTCGGAACCACCGCGGTGGGGAGGGATAGATATATTCGCCGTCTCTTATAGACATGCCAGATTTCTACCCACACATCTTATCTTTTTCCTGCCCATTAACTTTTAACTTAAGTAGATTATAAGAGCATAACAGTATAGATTTTAATATAATATATTAGTATTTTTAATATACTTGCGATGAACATGGTAAAAAGGATAAACTAGATTTGAAACAGCATTATTAAAACATGTAAAAGAAACATAATTTTTGTTAATTTTTAATCGTGCTTATTTTGTATTTTTTTTAAGTACATTTTTTTTTTTAATTTTTAAAACTTTTATGAACAATAATCGTAAAAAAACTTCATCCGTTTTATACTTTGCGCTGATGATATTGAACTCTTCTAGAGAGTATGAGGTCATTAGAAGACCGTATAAAGCTCCAGGAAGATAACAGTAAAATATTTACTGGAGTTTTCTATTACGCGCTTTACGAGGTCAAACAAGGTTTTGGTGACTGATGTGTCTGCCCACCTGCTGCGAGGTGGGCCGGATCGAGATAGAGAGTGGTTGAGGAAGTCTTTTGACCTCTCTAGCCAGAAGAAGGGATGGATTTATACGTCCGTCTCTCCTGATTCTTACCCACATCTCATACCTATTTCCTTCCCACAAATTCCTCTTCTTCCTTTCCCTAAAAAAACATTCCACACAGCATCCTCCAAGATGACATAGGCCCCGTGGGAAATTATTTTCCTTAGGGCCTCCTGTGCAGAGCTAATGTAAAAAAATGTAAACATAAATTTAATAATAATATTACGATGATTAGTAGATACTGCTCCGTTTATGAGAAAAATCACTCAAAGTAATCAACAATCCATAAATTCAAAGAAAAAAACAAATCGGTATTAACATGAAACATATTGAATGGTGTAACATAGCACAAAAGCTCGCAAAACCTCGCAACAGAAAATATCCTTTGAACAATACGCCCCCAAATTATCGTTCCGTATTCGAATCCCACATTTTATCATTTACCCATTCAGCGATTCGAGCGATTCCGCGTTTGAACGTTTCGATTCGGCGTAAATATGGACGTATATTGGTTATGTAAAAGCGGGCCAACCCCCAATTACAAGCGCCCAGTTCCCAGTGCCAGTTGTGTTTGACAGATCCAAAAACCTGTGTTAATGACCGACACTTATATAAATTAATCGAGAGTTCGGGCAGAAATCGCTCGAAGTTACAGGGTGTTGCTTATTTAAAAAAAAATATATATATATATATTAATACTTTTTTAAATGTGAATAGGTACCGCACAAAACTGTTCCAAAATGTCTGGTGCTGGTGAGACTACGAGACGATGTGAGACTGAAGTTAGTAGAGAGGAGTAGATGACGGTTAAGTGGAAGGTGGGAAAGCAGCTGGCTATTCAGATCTAGTCACCAAATACGGCCATTTCAAGCAACGCTTCAATTCTAAACAAATCATTAAAGTGGTTTCAAACTAATTACCTACCTAATATTACTATTACTTTGAAATATAGTATTTTGTTTTAATATTACCCACACTCAGGCAGTGCCTTAGTGGGTTTTCATTTCTTGTTCATACTATTTGTTATTATATATTATGTTATTATATACTATTTGCTAGTATACATTATATGTACAAAGAAATAGGAATAAAAAAAAAAAAAAAAAAAAAAAAAAAAAAAAAAAAAAAAATATATATATATATATAACTTTCCTACAACGTATTTAGATATTTTTGAAACGTTGCTCGCCAAACTGAGCACTCACTAAACTTGGAGAAACTCATAGTCAGTGGCAAAGTGTTTTGCTGGAGAAGCAGATAAAGGTCATTAATGCTCTGGAGTGCCCAAGTATCACGGGCGTCTGGTATTTCAGTGTCCTTGGTTCTCCTTGCAGCGCAGCACCGTGAGGAGTGGAGGAGCCTTGTCCACCAATTTGGAGTTGGGATCACTATCCTCAGCAACAAGGTAGAATAATCTTTTATTTTATCAATATGTAAGTACATATTATTTATAGTAGACGTTATTCACGAAATATCAATTTCAGTTTTTTACAGATAATTTATTTACCGATGATGTTTCTTACATCAAAGTGCCTGTTGTTTTTTATTTCAATTTTTTATTATTGTATAAAAATTGTATACAATTGGAATTTATTAACCGCTAAGCAATTCCGAGTAGCTCGTCAGCAGGAGATAGTTCCGCAGATGAGTTACAAACACAAATTAAATAATAAATTATAATAAAACAAATAAAAAACTTTATTCCACTTAATTTTATTTGACCGTAACCGGTTTCAGCTCGTCAGAGCCAACCAGTCTGAAGATGGCTCTGACGAGCTGAAACCGGTTACGGTCAAATAAAATTAAGTGGAATAAAGTTTTTTATTTGTTTTATTTTAATTTATTATAATGGACTTCCACCACGAATTATCAGTTTCAAAAATAGAAATATTACAAATTAAATAATCATAAACGCATTAGCGTAGCAACAACATACACAAATACACATATACATGTAACACAACTACGAACATTGTAATGTGGAATAAGATAATATTTATATATTTTTTTTAATATCATGAAAATATTGAGTAACATAAAAACAGCAATACATTAGTAGTTAATCACATACTTGAAATTTAATGCATGGTAAGAAGCAGCAAAATATAATTTTAATACATAAGGTTAATCCCTAAGAGCCATGATTTTAATATCAGTTGAATTTTGTTATAGATCAATTTTCTTTAAATTCGTATGGCAATTTGTTAAATATTAATGGTATAATATATTCAAGGGTTCTTTGACCATATTTGATTTGAAACACAGGTGCTTTCATTCCTTTATTTTGTATGAGACGCTATGTTATTTTTCTTCTTGTTCTGGCGTCCTCTGCTATTCGAAGTAAAGCCCAAATGAAAACATGCGGAACTGCACTCGTACCAGTCTCTTGGATTTATCTTACTCTGCTACCATCAGTCTTCCTCATTTTGTAATATTATGCCTTCCTTTTTTTGGCTATTTGAAATAATGTAAAATAGAGCTCCAGGCCAAAAAGGCCCCTTTCCCTTTCATCGTGAGTCTATAATATGTGCTTGTTGGCTTCTCCTTCTATTGGTGTTTTTTTCTACTTATAGCCTTTTCAATGTTTGGCCATTTGGTGCAGAACTCCTGGAAACATTTGATATAGTTAAGTATTTATATAGTTATATATTTGTGATAAAAATCATATTAATGAATACAGCTATGCCTGTATTGATTATTTCTATCTAATAAAGTCAGGCTCAAGAGTAATTTACAATTAATAACATACGTACTATTATATAATCAAATATTATAAGAGATAACATAACCGCAGATCACATAACAATACACCCTGTAGCGGTCCATGATGCGGTAACCGAATATTAATATTTGTGTAACATAATTCTGGTCTGGTTTCGTTTTAAGACCAGCGGGAAAATTAATGAGGTTCTTTGTTCGGATAAATAATATTACAGTCGAATGGAAGAGGTGCGAACGAATTATGCGAGTGTGTGAACGAGGAAAAATATCATCTTGGTTCCACATCCACAAAAAACAATTTATTTTCTTTACACAATTAGTTCATACAATTTTTAATAAGTTGTCAAAATATCAACGAAACAGATTTAATAGCAGTTGAATTATGCATCGCGATTGATTTTTGGTTATTATGCGGTGTTGTGCTTTTTTCTTCTTTAGCCAACGTTTCGGATAGCGTTAGTTATTTGCTTACTGGTATAGTTGTAGTATGTACTTGTATGTATAGTTTTATCCAAACTTATATTTATAGTTGTAGCAGTTATGTTTACTCGTATTTATGGTTCTATCAATTAAGAGTTGAAGCAATTTTATGTACTTGTATTTATATTTTTATCCTTACTTGTTTTTATAGTTGTAGCAGTTGTATATACTTATACGTATTGTACGTATAGTTTTGTATTTGTTCTTATACGCTTGTACGTATAGTTTTCTCGTTTTATAGTTATAGCAATTGTTTTTACTTTTATTTATATTTTTATATTGACTTTTATTTATAGTTGTGTGTACTTATATTTATAGTTATCCCCTTACTTGTATTTATAGTTGTAGCAATTGTACGTACTTGTATTTATATTTTTATGCTTACTTGTATTTATAGTTGTATGTATGTACTTGTATTTATAGTTGTAGCAGTTGAATGTACTTGTAATTATAGTTCAAGCAGTTGTATGTGCTTGTATTTATAATATTAAGCTTAATTGTTATTTATATTTGTAGCAGTTGTATGCTTACTTGTAAAGTTGTACGAGTACTTTAAAACAAAACAGGAGAAAGATCTTATAATAATCGTGATGGTCTACAAAATAATAATATTACAAAAAAGTCTGCGTACAATAAGGCGGGTCATTTAAAAAAATGTTATTTTTAAATTCTAAGAGCGATAAAAGGGTGCCAAATTGGTTCAAAACGACGAGTTTGATATTTTCAAACTTTTTTCCTCCGGATTCACATCTTAGTTTTGAAAATTTTCATTTGGGGTTATTAGTGTATATAAAAGTTACTATGAATCCTTTAAAGAATATTTATTTTAATATTCTATAACAAATTTGGTAGGTATATATTTACTTAATCATTTACAAAAAGTCCCAAGATTGAGTCTCCCAAAATAATGCCGAAATTTGAGAGTAAGAAGGATTTTGCTGATATTTGAATACATTGCCTTGAGATAATTTAAATTATATTTCTTTATAAATCAATAAAAATAATCCCTTTATTTCGTTATTTATTGAAAAATGGTTCACTTTTAATGGTTTATCTACCTCCCAACTTAACCATCACGCCATTTCCCCTTTTTTTAAGATTTAACAAGGATGGGTTTTTCTCTATTATGTGAAATTTCAAAGTCAATCCGGAGGAAAACGATGATATCGAAATATTATGAAAAATGACGTGTTTTTTTAATATCTTCATTTTACACCCTTGTATAACTATTAGACAAATCAAAACTAGAAGAAAAAAATCACATACAGTCTAACTCACCCTTCCGTACAACAAGTACAAGTTGAAATTAAAAGTTCTGCACCCCCACTATTGTTACCAACAACAACCACAATTAATTCTGTCAAATATGTTTGCTTCCAACCGGAAATATGTACCTATCGACTAATCTAAATTAAACACAAACTGTACCCATCGTTAAAATAAAATATTGCCTGTTTCGAAATAGGATATCCCTGGTGAGACAGGGACAGTAATAAAATGTGTAAACCTTACTTAGATAGTGACTGAAAAATAAAGAAAAAAAAGATTTTTCCTCATGAAACGTGTTCACAGTCAAAACTTAGCATCAATCATTAATAGAAATCATCACGATCATAGAACCACACAGTTAATTGAATATAATTGTTGTTCGGGCACATACTCATAAACAGTACCTACACATTTCATAGTCCCTACTTCCATACTGTCCGACCTACCTACCAATATTACCCTACCCACTATCTGTCACCAGGAGAAGGATTGTTCCTACAGATTTAGTACAATTTCTACCTCGCTGAGAACCAAATTGTCATATGCAACTGGCAAGTGTTTTTTTTATGGTGAGTAATAATTCGCCGTGCGTTTTGTGCAACTACAAGAGGGAACAAGAGAGGATTCCACACGATACTAAGGTAGGACATTCAATATTCTGGTGGCATCCTTTCCCAGTTTCATTTCGTTCCCTATTTCCTTCAGCGCAAAATTCACGCGGCCCAAATAAAACCATAGGTTTCTAAGAGCTATCGAAACAATTGTAATAGTAAATGAATTTATCGAAAATATTAATTTTGTATTCAAAGTCATCGGTAATCACAACATTAACAATGGGAAAATTCAACCCATCTTACTAATATTATAAATGCGAATGTTTGTACGGACGTGACTTACTCTTTCACGCAATAAATATCGAATGGAATTTAAAAATTCTTTTACTAATCTGGCTGATATAATCATGATAATAAAGATTAAGAAAGAGACACTCACATGGTTTGGTTAGCGTTTGGAGCGAATGAAAGAGTATTTTTTTTTATTTGAACTTTATTTTAGTAATTTGTAGTAGATTATAATAAAATAAATAAATTTAGTTAATTTGTACCAGTAATTTGTACATTTAAGGTTACAAATTTCTAATTGATTAATTAGTATAAGGAGATTATATGAAAATATCAGTGATAGAAGAAGTCAGGGACCCCCGAGGAAGACATTGCACTATCAAGTGAATCAGATACTTGATTTGGGCCATGTCAAGTAACAGAATAACCGAACAGTACGTATGAGACGATGTATGCATGTGAATGAGGCAAGTTGTGTGTACCAAGACCGAGTTGTTTGGCGGTCCTTGTTAATTAATTAACGTTAATTAGTTAAAGAAACGACGTTAATTAGTTAAAGAAGTTACTAACTTGTATAGGGTCTTTCATTAAAAACGCTCGATTTTAAAATATAAATAAAACCAGTTAGTTAACGATTCAGCCCAGCTCATTTGCAGCGGCAATTACTTTTTTAAGCATCGACTACCAAACATTTAAAAACCTGGATTACGTATCGGAGATGTTTTGTCATGTACCGGAAAGCAAGTAGTTTGTTGTTTTCGATTATAAATCTTTACATATTCTTTCATCTTCACTCAAGATTATTTCCCAGGAAAGGAACACAGCATTAGTAAACACTTAGGTAGGCAGGTAATTCATCAAGATATCAGATGACAATTAGAGAGGGTCTGCGTCACAGAGCTGGGAACAAATTAGGTGATGTATGATTGATGCCAGGCCCGCTGGGTGCCGCGTGACGCTTTCAACTGTCGGATGTCGCCTGTCGTCTCTGCTTACCCCTCGGATTGCAATCCTAAGTGATTAAGACGACTGCGACTGTTGAATTATTAGTTAGTGCAGTTCCGCGAGACAGAGGAACGTCGCAGACATTGAAAAAAATAATGCACAAATTTCAGTAAAATGCTGCATTCGATGGCGCAAATGTTAAAATATACGTAGTCAGATTGTGTATTTTATGTATTTTCCCACAATTTTTATTTAATTTATAAAGATAAATACAGTTTATTGCAACAAATTATAAGACAGATAAATATATTTTCGTTATTTTTTTTTTGGGGTGTTGTGCCGTGTTGCGCTACCTCGTTCTTTAGCCAATGTTTTGGACAGCAATGCAGTGTCCATCATCCTGTCCGCCCTGTACCCAGCTGGCGGATCTGCCCTGATGATGGACACTGCAACGCTGTCCGAAAAATTGGCTAAAGAACGAGGTAGCGCAACACGGCACAACACCCCAAAAACAAATAACTATATTTGTCCATTAAAATCTAACAACGTACCAGATAAATATAGATATGCTAAAACTAAAACTAGCATCGTGACATAATTTTGAGGTACTATTTCGTCTTAATATTTAAATTCAATTAACACTACGGCCTCCGCGGTCGAGGGGTAAGGCTCTTCATTGCAATCCGAAGGTTGAGGGATCAGTACCGGCGCGCGTTAATAAATATTATTTGATTAATTTGTGTTATATGACAATTAATTCATTTTAAATAATGTGTAGTATATTTGTGACTATTCCAGAGTGGAAGATATTCTAAGTATAACTTCAGAAGACCACCATTCAGAATTGAAACGTTGCTTGAAGTGGCCTTAGCCGTATTTGGTGACCTGATATAAATAGCAGGTAATTCCCCACCTTCCTCTTTTTCATATCCTTCCCCTCCACACTACCTTTGGCCTCACAACATACCCCAATTGGTGATGCCATATTCTCAATGGCTCCTGACAGGAGCAGCTGGATCTCTTGTGAGGTAAAATACAAGTGTGAAGTGAAACCTTCGGAAAACTAAAGTAGACAAGAGTGGGGAGGGTACGAAGCACCGCACAAAGAGGAGACCGATTATTCTATCTCATTATTTTGCAGGCTAAATCCTATAAATGTATGTGTTTGTCTGTTTTTAGTGTCACTTTTTCGCATCATCGAGTTTCAAATCACAAAGTTGCTAATGAAGTTTTCAATTCATTTAACAGTTTTGGAAACCCTTAAGTGCATCATTTAGATACGCAGTTTACAGTTTAGTAATGCAGATTAGAAATACAGTTTCCTCATTTGGTTGGGTAAGAGTTTTGTTTGAGATACAATTTAGCCATATTGTTTAGAATTTAAGTTTTATGATACATAACGATTAGAAATAATTTAGAAATTAATATAGAAATACGGAATATTCTAGAAAAGCGAAGGAAAGTATTCTTAACAACAAAAATATAATATTGAATTACAACTCGTACCAACAGTCCAAATGAGAAATTTGCATTCAAAAACGCGAGTTCGTGTTCAGTTTCTGGCTGAAGTGAGCTTATGACATTTATTATTTTACTTGAAAAATTTCGACGTGCCAAGAATAACATATTCCCAACGACACCATTTTAGAAAGGTCGGCTCTAAGAACCGAAAAGAGTAAACATTGTTATTTTCACCACAGATTTTATTTACTTAACGAAATATTTATACAATTGTCTCCAGTTTGCAAACAGAGATGTTGTTATTGTATTTTTAATGAAAAAAAGATGAACTGCGTTTAGTAGATTTATGTCAAGTAAATGAAAAATATTGCTGCACTGAACCTTTATGGAATATCTTGTGGATAGATTCACTTTAGATTTTTGTGTTACGTGAATACTGCATAAGAGTCTCAACTGTACGGAGGCAGTAGGATTAGACTAAGGCTAGAGAGGAAAAGAAAATAGGTAAGAGAAGTTTAGAAAACCTTGCTATACGGATCTTTTTTTTTCATTAGAAAATAATTTTCTTTAGGGCCATGTCATCTTTGGTGTGTGTGGAAAGTCTTTTTGAGGAGAGGAAGGAGTGAACATAGGTCAGGACGAGATTCATGTTGTAGGAGGGAAGAAACTAAGGGGTCGGCAAATAGTTCCACAGCCGAGCTGTTGAACGAGTCGTCGAAGCGACCCGTTCTCGTGTGACAAATGTCAACCATATGTCGGGCGCACGTTTGGCGTGTTTCAAGACTATGCACCGGTGCCGAAGGGATCAACAATGATAGTTCCTCGAAGCATCCTCCATTCTAATAACGGTGGAACAAGGACAGCATACCTACTTGACGCCAGTGCGGTAAGGATTGAACTCTGCTTGATAAGATAGGGGAATCTATCAAACGGACCGCCCATTTCTGCACAGATTCAAGGGTTTTTTCAGGTATTTTGGGCTCTAGACACTGCTGGGTGCAAGATTCAACGGTTGGTCAGCAGTTGTATACTATTAAAGTATATATGTGCCCTGCACGTCCATATTCTGAGAGGCCTACACGACTCTGGCTTCGATGGAGTCTCCGTTCTGGAGCTGGTCACTAAGAGTCATACCGAGCATATCAATGGAAGGCATATTGGGAAGATTGCTTTCGTTGAAGGATACTAGATTTTCATTTCGACCCCATTTAATCTTAAGTTGTAATCAGACATGTTTGGGTCTTTGAAACATTAAATTCGAGTTCTGATATTATTAAGTAACATTTCGATCTTGATTAACGGTGTTCTTTCCGAATTATCACTCGGTATTTCAGTATTATATCCACCTTGGAGATTGTAAACTGGAGAGAGCTAGAACAAAACCGTGATGAGTGGAGTAGGACTCTCGAGGAGGCCAAGACCCACCAGGGGTTGTAGAGCCAAGAGTGTTGATGATGATGATTTTGGTATTATCTTTCGGTATTTATTATTCGGTTATCACCAATCCCCGGTTTCAGCCGAGTTTTCGATACTCGAAAGGTTTAATAATATTTTTTCCTCAAAGACTAATTAATAAATATTAAATTGCGTTCCGAGTGTGTGCCGAGACAGAGCTTTCTCGCATTCTCTCTTTTCTACCTACTATCCCTGCTGGAAAACGGGCTACCATATATTATTTTAATAATTTAACAAAGAAATAATCGCGAGTACAATGAATTTTCCCATCGTATCTGTTATCAACTGAATTTCAACGATGAGATTGTGAAATATTATTCGATCATAATATAAACGATTTATTACAGAGATATGAAAACGAATCGTTTTTATCTCTCTACAATTCAATATATTTTTATCAGTCACAATCTATACATAGAATGAAAGCCTCCCAGTTTAAAGGATTCATCGATTATCCTCGCCAAATGCAGATTTGGGTGTGCCACACCAACTCGCTCAATTGTGTCATCGAAAAGGACTATTTTAAAACCACAACTAAATCCTTCGGCGCCTAAACTTTAGAGGGTGATTTCATGAAAATCCTAGAGGAAATCAAAATACACTTCAAATTCGAAAGTATTTGAAACCCTTCATGTCTCGGGAATATTCTGTCAGGTAAGAAAATTTCCGCTTTGCAATAAAATTAAAATAAATATAATATTTCAGAATGTATACAAAAAGAAAACTGGTTTTCAAATTTTATTAGCAGAAATAAATGTAAATTTTTTTATACACACATAAAAAAGTTTTAAAAATGGCTTACCTCAAGTTTTTATATCTAAAATTACTGATAACGAAAAAAAAGAGAAAACATTCACATATTTTATTAGGCAAAATGTAACCGTTATTATCACAATACTTTTTCTCTTATATAAAAAAACTCAATTTTTTACATTTTTCTCTACTTGCTATCTCAAAATTTGGTTTCATAGAGGTGCAGATTTAATTTTTTCTTTTGTTAAATTCTAAATTTGAATATAAAGCGTGGAGTTTCCTTTTAATAACACCGTTTGGATCACATTTCTCACCATGACCTTGATGGCCACCGTTGTCGAGGGGTAAGGAACTTCACTCGCAATCCAAAGGTCGCGGGATCGAATCCCGGCGTGCGCAATAAATTTTATTTGATTAATTTGTATTGTTTCATAATTAATTAACTTAAAAAATAATTTATTATATAATATTTGCGGCAAGTTCCAGAGTGGAAGATACTCATGATCGCCCGGGTGTAAGAACACCATTCAGAATTGAATGTTGCTTAAAATCGCTTTAGCCGTGTTTGGTGACCAGATCTGATTAATCAGATAATTTCCCACCTTCCTCTGCCCCATACCCTTCCTCTCGCCACTACCTTCAACGTCATAACATAAGCAATTGGGGATGCCATAGTCTCACTGGCTCCAGACGGAAGCAGCTGGGACTCTTATGGGGTGTTCACACAAAACATGATAATAAGGGAGGTACAGCGATTTACATGAGACCTATGTGAGCTTGGTTAAATTTGGTCTTCAATGATTATACGGGTTAATACTGTGGTCAATGATTAAATATTACAAGATTTTAAATGCGCAATTCTACTGTAATATTTCTTTCGATTCACTGAAATCATGTAGATCACGCTAGCATCACACGACGATACACAAATAATAAACATTGGTCTGAAGATATTTGATGGCAATCTACATAGCTGAACAAATGCAGTCAATTTAATTGCAACCCCTGTCGATCCACCTCCTCCTGTGTGCCTGACGTCAATTCACGGAACGAGGGCATCATCGGAGAAAGGGTTGATTCGTTCGCCGGACGACAGGGGGTGCACGGTGGCCTTTTAAGGAATAAATTAAACCCCACTAAGGGATGGAAAGAACGAATAGGCGAAGAGAAATAATGTAGCTGCCTGCTGGGGTGTTTTTAAAGAGTTTTAATGCAACTCGAGAAAGTTAAATAGGTTACGTTAGGTTAGGGTAATGGGCTATTTTCAAATTATTTTTTTCATGGTTTGTAATTACTTTTCAAATAGGTTTTGAGTTGATTTGATTCTGAGTTGGCATGGAACCATACAAAATATACACATACAAGTCGATCGTCGAGTTGATTAGCGGTGATCTTTAAATACAAAAGTTTTGATACAACCAGGAAAGAAATATGCGAATGCTCAACATAAATCAAATATTAATTACAAATATCTATGTTTTACATATTAAAGGTGTTATAAAATGACAACGGATAGCTTTGTGGTCTAGTAGACAAGCATGAAATTTTTTAATTTCCTGCGAATACACCAAAAAAATCAATTTTTTGTTTATTTTATCATAAGTTTTTCTGCATTATAATTGATTACGCGGTGTTTATGAATATTGTACCAGATAGAGGGTACACTTTTACTTTTTTAAGTTAACTATAACTAAAATTTGTAAAATCATCATTCTCATCTCAAATTTCCATTGTTAAGACGTGCCTGACTAATTAATTGGGCGATCGATGTATGAACATGCACAATGAAACCAATTTAAAACTTACGCCATAACATAAATTGTGCGTACGACCAATTTTAAATAGAAAAAGCTATGGAAGGTGTTGTCTAAAGTATGGAAGGAGAACAATTCTCAAAAATCCTCGCGAAATCCCAAAAGGTGTAAAGCAAGGCTGAGTACTGTCACCGTGGTGGTTTTTCACTTTGCGTGGATAATTGTATGGAGGAATTGAGGAATTCATGGAAATGAGCAATCTGAAAGTAGGTTGCCTGTTGTATGCTGACCATGCAGTGCTGTTTTCTAGCAGTACCAGATGGAATGCGTGAATAATTTATTTATTTATTTACGACCTTAGCGCTTTTCAAAAAAACAATTCGGGATCGGACCGCAAACAATAACATTCCTCATATAGATGGCGATAAGGTTTAAATTCTCTTTTAACACCAGTCGCCTGTTTTAATTTATTCACTAAAAAAAACATCTCCAATTTAATTTTACACATTATAATAAAATAATACCATAACTGAAAATCGGTTCGTAAGTCGAAGATTTTGAACTTTAAAGCAGTTTTTATTTGCCTGAAACGTTATTTTATTTCTGAGCTTTTATAAAAACAAGTAAAAAAATCCTCAATTTTTTCAAAAGCAAATATGTGTTCTACTCGCGAATATGTCTAAGAGATATGTGTTCTACTCGCAAATATGTCTAAGAGATATGTGTTCCACTCGCAAATATGTCTAAGAGATATGTGTTCCACTCGCAAATATGTCTAAGAGATATGTGTGCCACTCGCAAATATGTCTAAGAGATGTGTGTTCTACTCGCGAATATGTCTAAGAGATATGTGTTCCACTCGCAAATATGTCTAAGAGATATGTGTTCTACTCGCAAATATGTCTAAGATATATTTGTTCTACTCGCGAATATGTCTAAGAGATATGTGTTCTACTCGCAAATATGTCTAAGAGATATGTGTTCCACTCGCAAATATGTCTAAGAGATATGTGTTCTACTCGCGAATATGTCTAAAAGATATGTGTTCCACTCGCAAATATGTCTAAGAGATATGTGTTCCACTCGCAAATATGTCTAAGAGATGTGTGTTCTACTCGCGAATATGTCTAAGAGATATGTGTTCCACTCGCAAATATGTCTAAGAGATATGTGTTCTACTCGCAAATATGTCTAAGATATATTTGTTCTACTCGCGAATATGTCTAAGAGATATGTGTTCCACTCGCAAATATGTCTAAGAGATATGTGTTCTACTCGCGAATATGTCTAAAAGATATGTGTTCCACTCGCAAATATGTCTAAGAGATGTGTGTTCTACTCGCAAATATGTCTAAGAGATATGTGTTCTACTTGCAAATATGTCTAAGATATATTTGTTCTACTCGCGAATATGTCTAAGAGATATGTGTTCCACTCGCAAATATGTCTAAGAGATATGTGTTCTACTCGCGAATATGTCTAAAAGATATGTGTTCCACTCGCAAATATGTGTTCTACTCGCAAATATGTCTAAGAGATATGTGTTCTACTCGCGAATATGTCTAAGAGATATAATTTTCAAACCAATTTCATATGATTTTGCATTGCTTAGTAACTAACTAACTAACCATCACGCCGTTTCCCCGCAGGGGTAGGCAGAGAGGACGGACCGCCACACAACTCGATCTTGGCACACACTCTTTGCCTCGTTCACATTCATACATCGTCTCATACATGCTCTTCTATTATTCCGACTCTTCACATGGCCCGACTCAAGTATCTGATTCACTTGGTCGTGCCATGTCTTCCTCGGGCGTCCCCGACTTCTTCTACCATTCACATTTGCATCATATATTCTCCTTACACTCCTTTCCTCGTTCATTCGCTCTACATGCACAAACCATCGGAGAGTCCCTTTCTTAATCTTACACATCACGCTTACGTCAGCCTTGCATTCTTTGCGGATATCCATATCTTTGCTTAGTAGTGCATCATGTAAATTAAATTTTTTAGTGTTTTAAAATTAATAAATTAAAAACATTTTTGCAATTAAACATCTCTTCACGTGTGGATAGAATATTGTCACAAAAATTTAAAAAATGATTTCTTTATTTTAATATAAACATTTCGTAAAATTTTATTCTTTAATTACTCAGTGATACCTTATCTATACAAATTAAATTTTAAAAAATAATGCTACCACTTATGTTTTTAATTTTTATAAAAAGTAATTATAAGTTTTATTTCCAGCTACAGGATATGGGATGTGTAATTCAATTTATCGATATTGGCACTACATATAGTAAACAAAAGAATTTCTTAAAAAACAGGTTATGATTTTTAATAATTGCTACCGAATGCCAATCTATATAAAAACATCAGATCCGCTTATCCACGATTTAAAGATAATGTGTTTCTACACCATTCATTCCATTGCTAGTTTTTCCTGTTTTAAAATAACTCCCGGGTAGAAACATACAAAACCATTCTCATAATTATTCTAACTGAGGAAAGCTGCAAAAAGGACAGTCCAAAAAGCGCCAAAGCTTTGTTTCAAAACCAAATCACAATTGCAATTATTGTCTTCACATACTCTTCTGAAAGTAGTGTTGGAGATAAGATGAAAAAGAGGGTCATGTGTGAACCAGGCACTATATAACATTGGAGGATGAAATACGATGAACAAAAACGATAAGCATTATTTAAACCTTAATATCTTCATTAAAAAAAAATTCTCGAACCTCGCACAAGAGGCCCCGAGGAAATTTATTTTCCTTAGGTCCTAGGTAAAGGAAGGAGATGAAGTTCTGGAAAGGCAAAAGGTACAAGGAGTGGTTAGAAACCTGAAGGTCAATGTGTCCAGGAGTGACTGACGTACGAATACATTCCTCCCACTACACTGCAAGAGGATGCAATAGGTCGAAAGAGTACGTATGTACTACTGGATAGGCCTCACCCCATGAACCCCTGTCAAGTCACTAAGAGAACCACTTGGAGATGAACAATGGCACACATGTTGGATTTCCAATTAATGGTTCCCGGGTTCTTCAATTTAGGTAAGCATCTAGCTAAGAAATTAATGTTACATGAGTGAAAGTGTTGGTGACGTCCTAAAAAATGTACATATTAAAATCACTATAAATCCTGTATTTCCACATTAAGCTCAACAATTGGCCTCAGCCTCCAATGTCAGAAATAACACAATTAAGAAACTTACTCAAAGACTAAATATGACGATGATGTATTCCTATTTATTATATTGAATTTATGCTTTATTTGTATGTTTTGTTAACTTTTTTATTTGCGTTATACTGTTGTTTTAAAAACTTGTATTGTATGTAAAAGCCCAATAGGGCGTCAATAAATAAATAAATGATACATAGTTTAAAATGAAGTTGCTCAAAATGTTTGTGCGCTTGGATCTTTTAAACGACATAAACGGATTTTCATGCGGTTTTCACCAATAGTTAGAGTGATTCAAGAGGAAGGTTTATATGTATAATAAATGCTTATTATAGTAGAGAAAAGCCGAGAAGTTCAAATATTAAATTCAGGCTGCGGGCAGCGGGCAGCTGGCAAGCGGGTGGTGTGGATTTTATAAAGGTTGGGTAACGGCGTTGTGTTTCGTTAGCCACAGCAACTTGTGGCCGGGTCTGCTAGTATATGATAATTAAAAGATTGATAATTTTGACCCCACTACAACTCAAGCATATGAATAAATTTATTTGACTATGGCCCAGTAGGTCAGTTGCTTCGTATCCTCGCTAAGCACGAGATTCCTCCACATATAACGTTCAATCCTTAATAAGCCGCAAAGTAATTCCTTTCTCAGATGCGACCGAGGCATTAGCTGTGACATAAATTTGACACTTACGTAAATAATTGCATAAGATGTTTACGTAAATTGACTATTTTTATCAGTATGAAATTCTAAGAATTGATAAAGGAAAATACTGAATCTAATACAGGATTTTAGAAGTTATAATTTGATAGTACGAGAGCCCACGACCAAATTTTTTGTCTCATAGCAATACGGCCAAAACCACATCAAATCGATAGATACGATTATCCTGAACTCGAAAACACCAATATCAGACATTTTCCGCGTAGCGTTTGATCTGACCGAATTTTCAAAATTGTCAAAGAATTTTACCAAACTGCATCATAGCAATATGTCTGATTTGCAGACTGTAGTTGAATGATAGTTCTGAGATACCGGAAACATATTTTTCAGACGTTAGTGGTGTAGCGCAAACCCGTAAAATCACTTAAAAAAATTAAAAATGAGACAAAAAAAATGTCTCATAGCAATACGTCTGAAAATCTTTTTTATTAGTAAATTTTGGTTATTTGATGCGAACAAAACAATTTTCAGACGGAAATGTGAACGCAATAAATTTTGAGACCGTTTTGAAAATGTTAACAAATTTTACCGATCGGTATCATAGCAATATGTCTGAAAATTGTTGGACATGATAAAATAAGTTGTCCACATGTGCAAAAAATTTATATCAGACAAATTAAGTGTAGCACCTTCTCTATCAGACAACTTTTCGATACTCAGATATAATAGTAAGAAAGGGGCAGGAGCGTAACAAGCGCCGAGGCTGTTGAAATTAAATACTGATTGATTTGATAGTTTTGGTTTTATTTAAAGCACACTTGAGTAACTTTTACAAAAGAAATAAGTAATGACATCTGTCATCTGTCAAAGTACATATATATAATAGACAAGGGAGATTCTTGAATATCTATGAAGGCTGTAAATTTAAAAAAACATTTAACAGAGGCGTCGGCCAGGCGACTCCGAAACGTTATTTTCGTTTTTGGGAGCATATGCTACACTTAAAGTGTCTGAAAACAGGTTTTTGGTAATCATGGCAGCAATACGAAAAGTTGAAAAAAAAATTATCCGTATTGCTATGATACAGGTCGGCTAAATTTGTTAACATTTTCAAAAATGCGCTCAGGCTATATGCTACGCGCAAAATGTCTGAAAACAAACTTTTTCGTAATACAATTATAAAATCTATGTACATTTTCACTATCAGACGTATTGCTATAATACCGACTGTCTTTTTTTTTTGACACAGCAGAAATGGCCTCCCACGCAGTTGCTACACTTTCGACCGTTACTACACACCTAGTCGGGTTCAGAATCATACAATCTAACGATTTTATAGGGTTTTTGCCGTATTGCTATGAGACATGGTTTTGGTCGTGGGCTCTCGTACTATGAGGACAATTTGTTTTCAGCTGTTAGTTTTCATAATTTCATGAACATTGCACTGACCACAGCAAAACAAATACTATTTACAATTAGTTTCCTCACATATAGCACAATGCTGACTGAAGTTGGAAAATTTATCGAAAATAAATTCATAAATAAAAGTCGACTAAAAATAAACTGCGGTTGTCGACATTTTGAAGCATTTCTATGATAGTTAGTATTTTGGTTATATGAAGAGAAAAGAAACACTTCTCCCAATTAAAATCATGGACAAATCGTAGCATCGATGCTTTCCACCTATAAACGAATTATGCACTAAGTCAACATTTCAACCAAGCCAAGCTTAACAATTTATTGATAACCGGATCTATGATATTAGTACAAGTATGTATCTTAATTTACGTTTCTATAAATCATGTTTAAGCTAATATTGTGTTGCGCGTTGCTGCAATAGAAACATATTCTCCAAAGTGCAATGATCATCGGAGCCAGTCTACAATCTTTTCAACATTTCAAGTGTTTTTCCGTTGTTCTCTTTTTTCAATCTTTTATTTCTCCCTCACTGCCAGCGTTCCAAATGTCGCGTCGTCCTAATGAAGCTTTTACTAGATAAGTTTGTCCGTAAAAAGTTTCAATGTGAGTGGAAAACGGCGGAAAAGCGATGAAGCTTTTGTGGAGCCTTTGAGAATGTGTTGAATGCTCGGTTTTGTGGTTCACAATGTTACGAGCGCGTTATGTCGCTGAATTCCATACAAAAATGTATGGAACTCGAAAGGTTACCTTTACAAGTTAGCTTTTCAGCAACTGAATGTATCGTGTTTCAAAGTTGTAATCATTTTTACGTGAATTTGAAGGGTAAATAACGAAAACTTTTGTTTTACGTATAATAAACTAAAGGTCAAATACTTTATTCGGGATCTACATTTTGCCAATTTCATTTAGTAAATAGTTAATAAATACTTTATCAAATAATTTATTCAAAAATCAATTAGGCAAATTTCACGAACTCACACCTGAAACTTTATGGTGTTCATGATTTATATTACATTATATTTAACTACAAAAATAAAGAAAGTATTATTCAATCAAATCAAAAATCGTTGACCAAAATTGACAAAACATTAACACGAAATTTGGAAACATTACCACCAATCTCTTTTTTCTTTCCCTTTTTATGTGAAAGAGTCCCAGCTGCTCCCGTCTGGAGCCAGTGAGATTATGGCATCCCCAATTGGGATATGTTGTGAGGCTGAATAAACATATTTTAAAAATGTAGTGGAGAGAGGAAGGAGATGGTGCAGAGGAAGGTGGGGAAGTACCTGGCTATTCAGATCTGGTCACCAAACACGGCTAAAGCCATATCAAACAACGTTTCAATTCTGAATGGTGGTTTTACACCAGGGCGATACTGAGAGTATCTTCCACTCTGCAAAGTGTCTTAAATGTACTAAATTATTATTATTATTTTTTACATGAATACCGCCCAAGAGTCCCAACTGTTCCCGTCTGAAGCCAGTGAGACTATGGTGTCCCCAATTGGGGTATGTTGTAAGGCTGAAGGTAGTGGGGAGGGGAAGGAGATAGGGAGAGAAAGGTGGGGAAGTAGCTGGCTATTCAGATCTGGTCACCAAACACGGCTAATGCCATTTCAAGCAATTTTTCAATTCTGAATGGTAGTCTTACACCAGGGCGATACTGACTACTGAGAGTATCTTCCACTCTGAAAAAAATGAATTAATCCACTTTAATGAATTAATTGAGAAATAAAACAAATTAATCAAATAAAATTTATTTTCTTAAGTGCCTTACTCTTCGACCACGGAAGCCGTCCTAGAAGCAGAATTTTGTTACTTCTTGATTAAATTTTGCAGACGAGCCGTTGACAATAAAAGGAAAATTGCTTTATATATCTGATTTTTAAAAAAACTCTTACTAAATCCCGTGCACCGCCGGGGATTTCAGCTGGTATTGTATAAATGATTAGTAAAAGTTCACGGCGTTACACGGGCCTAATTCTATTTTGCTCTGGACAAAACTATGGGCTTTAAAAATAAATTAATATTTTACTGAGTAATCGATTTAAGGAATATGCTGAAACTGTTTTCTGTTTCTCAAATGCGATGCTTTTGGAGAGAGTTATCTTTGTTTTTATACATTAACCACGAGACATATATATACTCGGAAATTGTATTACAATAATAATCACATGACCTATCTACCTGCTTCTCGCCTATCACTCCAAAATAATCCCCCTATTAAATAATCAGCACCGAAATTAACAAAAAGTGTTGTGTTCCGGTGTAAAAGTGTTTTATATATTTTTGTAAAAAATAAACCGGGAAATCAAATAAAATGATTACCATCCCTTCATTAATTAAACAGATTACACATACAAGATTCTCTCTTTTACAGTATTCGCGCACCAGACCAATTATTATTTTCTATTAGGTTTTCCCCGCTCGGGAGCCGAGCGCATTACCCCTGGGTCCCTTCAGTTGTGGGTACGGGGAATGGAAGCCAGTGATTGACAACTGAATGATTACGAGCTAAATTTATTTGTAAAATGTTTCTTTTCATGGTATTATTTTACATTTCAATTTTTAACCTCACTAGGACAAGACTGTGTTGAAGTTAATATTTTAATAAGACAAAATAAAATATTGATAAAACAATATTGCTACCTTAATATTTCTTACAAATAATGGGTATGTGGAGGTCGAAAAATAAAAGAAGATTATACCAGTACAATCGCCCCGGAAAAAAATTAACAACCATCTCCGAGGGGTCATTTTAAATTAAAACGCAAAATTTTGGTTAATCCCTACTCACGAGCGCTTCAAAACCCGTCCCAAAATAAACTCAATTGTCCAAAGACAATAAATGTGTAGATAGCAAAACTCTAACAAACAGAACATAGTAATTTTAATATTAGAGAATGAACGCAATCGAAAAAAGTTACGTTTAGTGCTCAAAAATTTCTTCTTCCAATTGCGAACGTCCGGGTTCCACTATGTCCTGCGGGCTACTGATGATTGTCAGAAAGTATCAGGGCTATCCCCTGACGACAAATAGTATACGTACCTATTATAGTTAGGGAGTTATTCGCCTTGGTACTACTGATCCGTGGTACTACTGTTCCCGGTCTCCCCTATCAATTTGCTGTTTCTTCAGATTGATTCACGAATAGTAATAATAATAATAATTGGACAATTTGTAGAGCGCCATTTTTGTGAAAAATCACCTCAAGGGCGCTTGATGTTTGAATAGTCTGCTATATGGAGAGCATTCTGTGTTCCCGATGGTTATCTCCATCACTGATAGTGTGGGAGGGGATAGGTTGGAAGGGCAGTCTGGTTTAACTCGGAAATCGACATATTTATTCATATTTACCATCAACTAACCAGATTTTAAACGCAAGATTTGTTGTTCTTAGTACATTACGTAACTATTTTTGTATTTTACTCCTGATATATAAAACTTTACAAAATGAACATTTTTAAAGACTTTAAATTTATTCAAAAAAAAATTTGAATTGAACGTTAAATTATCTGGGGGGAAAATTATGGACCGATTGCCTTCTGTAATGAACAGATGAAATATGTTCACGCTGAGTCTGTTCTACGTGTATTTCAATGGAGCTTGCTCGAATGAGCCAATAGCATTGATCGACTTGTTTTTGTGTAAGAGGGCTCACATTAAAAAAGAGCTACCGGCTTCTTTTTTTCGTCCTTCAAATCACCCGAGCCTCTTGAAAACTTGCATTTATATTATATCCCTTCATACAGCCCCTATCTCAACCCACTCCACAAAGCTGCTCAACCGCGTGGCATATACTTCCCATGTACAGTGCAAACAGGGGCGCTATTGTGAGGTGTAAAATAAAACAATAAAAGAAAAAAAAAGGTAAAACTTATAATGGATTTTTCATCTTAATATTGTAGTGTTAATAATATCTAATATTTACAGAATTTCTCAAAAACTGTTTTTCTAGAAAATCTGCTCAGTTCAGAAATACATAAAAAATGATTTAAAAGCTGTGATCAGTGAACTTGAAAATTTGCTCTTATCCTCCCCATACCTCCTTTCTAAGCACCCTCCGACATAAGGGGTTTTATTTCATTAATTATAACAGTTTAGACTTATGTGTCCATCAAATAACTGATAAAAACTTGTTAACTACACATAAGTACTTTAACTAAAGCGACAATCGTATTTTTTCAACCCCACGAAATTTAATATGTTTTATCGTTGGAAATGATTTGATCAAAACCCGCCAGATAGATCTGATAACACCCGCCATGAAGCGAGATATCAATAATAAAACTAAATACCAACATCTTTCCGTCATTAAAGCTATCGCCTGGGATGGAAATGCCCGTAATAAACCACGGGGAGAATAAATAAATAAATAAAAATAAAACTGAAAAAAAGTAAACGGCAATTCATCCGGTCGTAACTTGGCCTATCGGCGAGTAAGGGCGGGTTATCAAACCCGGACAGGGGATTCGGAAAATGCATGGATGACATTGATTTCACAGATATTTTTTTTTTTTTTAAATATTTCTGGATTATGTACTAAAAACACAACAATATTTGAATTCCAACTACATACTACCTCAAGCATTAGTGGCAAATTTTGTTCCCTCAGAGATGGAAAACTAAAGCCAGCAAAGAATTGAATCCGTGACGCTTGGGTTAAAATCCAATGCTTTGCACCACTCGACCGTTACCCAACTCAACAAGTTATACTTAATTTCCTAAGAATTGATTTTAAGAAACACCTATCTCTGATTCATTCATAATACTTGCACATTTCATAAATACACATTTTCTCACATCATTGACATGATTTGTATAACTTTAAGTGACCAGCTCAGGCACCAGGCTTCCTAGTCAAGTTAGCCTATCAGAAGCTGGGTGTATCGTATAAGATCCACAGATACTATAAGCAGTTGCTCCTGACCTTGTACTAATCGAAAGTGCGCTCCACTCTTTAATTTGGCAGACACCTCTGGTCTGGAGCCCCAAAATATTTTAATAAAGCCTTGAGTGTGTGCAGAAACGGGCTGTCCGATTGATAGATTCCCATATCTTAACAAACTACTTGAAATATTCAGAGTCAGGTGAAAATGTTATCCTTATTCTACCGGTATTCAACGGAAGATGCTTCGAGAAACTAGCGTCATTCACATTTTTACGCGGTTGACATTTTCCACGTGAATATGGGTCACTTCTACGACTCGTCCTTGAGTTCAACATTTGGGCTGTGGAACGATGTGCCGGCTTCTGTGTTACACACCCATAATGCACTTCTTTGGTGGTTTCTCAAGAGTTTTTACACTTATAAACCTAACAACCGTTTAGGTTCACAAAAAAAGTATTATATGAAAGTCTGTATAGAAAATTTTATTATTTGACGTGTGCGAGGATCTCTTTAATATTTACCCCCTACTATTAGTATATTATTAGTAGTATTTTTTTCAACAAACATTTACCAAAAAATAATGGCTGATCAGTTAGTCGCGACTTGTTCTCCTCAAAAATAACCTCCACACAATGATGAGTGACAGATGTAAAAGGACGGTTGTAAAGTCAATCTGGTTTCTTTTCAATAACGAATAAATCTTTCGCTTTACTAAAGGTTTCCGTGGAGGGGAGAACTCAAATGAGTCTATAAACCATTTAACCAATCGGACGGATCGCCCTCCTTTGCACATATTTGATTGGGGCTCCAGTCTTAAGGTGGCTCCCAAATTTAATTGTTGTGTTAAAATATTTTAGTTTTTTTGGTGTTTATTTTTGGGTTCGCAATTACGCGACCCCCAATCCTCTGAGCCCCGCGAACCTGAAGGACCATAAAACATTGGAATACGAACTGGATTCAGTGGAGGAAGCCAAGCCGAAACATGGAAAATGAAACAAAGAAATAGGGGCTGGAATAAAACATACCCCCGGGACGAGCGGGGCGGGCGGGGAGGGCGGGGAGGGTGGGGAGAGTGGACGGCGAGGTGATGCGACAAATAAAGCACATTTGAAAAGCAAATTCGCCGCGAAACCCTTTTCTTAATACATTCTGACGACTTATGACGAAACAATCTTTGAAAGAATTGAGGATAAGAAAAGAGGTCAATTAGAAGAGTCAATTATTTTTGATGAATGCTAAATAAATAAAATTAATAAATTGTTTAAAAGCAGTTAAAAATACAAAAGGGGGGTAAAATAGTACACGGTAAAATGCGATAGAGATGCATAGTAATTAGGTAATTAATTTAATTTTTTTAATGCAACACCAAACAAAATGAATTACTGGTCGGAAGACGAAGTGAAGGAGTGGGAAGAGAATGGATATGCACTACGTATCCGGTTATTCAAATATGACGGCTAAACATGGTTAATGAACGTAAAAATCACTTACGATCCGAAAGGGGATTTCTAGGGTCCCCCGCGTATTGCGTGTCCCTCAATTTTCCTTTTGCCCTTTCCAATAACACTTAGATATAATTTATTAGCTATCATTTTAACCGGACAATCAATATTTAAGCAACACAAAACACTAACAGCCTTACTAAAAAAAACTACAACACGACCGATAACCTGTGTTTTTGCAGCAACATCAATAAATTTTTTTTTCACTAAAACACAAAATACTACTAATAACGAATTTCACTCTAAAACAGGTTTTAAAATCTGGCAACATTGCAATTTTTAGTGATGTTCAAACTAAATTGTTTTTTATTTCAATGTTTTCATTCATAGCCGCTAATGGGACGCCGGCGCATTCACTGTTGACAATGAAAATATATTTTAAGCCGCGAAAGATTTTTTGGGTACGGCTATGTGTTTCGTAATATTACAAAAGTGATCGTAATTTTTATTAAAGTGACTAATTCACTATTACATTCATATAATTGATATATTTACCGTGTTTTTTGTGTTTTTTTGATAGTTTTAGTGAAGTTATAATAACAATAATTATACTTTCAAAGTTGAAATGTCAATAAGTTTGTTATACGATTTTGATAAAATAAATATCATGAAATGTAAATATGATAGAAATTCATATTTACTTTTAATGATAATTATTTTATGAGAATTTCATCAAAGTGGTGTTTTTTGTAAATATTAATATCAAATTCATGTGTTGGTAAACTTATCAAAGAAGACATCTTTAGTGGTGCAAGAAATGTGTTGAAATGTCAGAGATATTTTTAGGTTACTTTTTTGGCAATAAAAAAAACTTCGACATTTATTATTAATTTTTTATTGTATGCATGAGGAAAAAGAGAGGTGACAGTTTTATTTCAAATTCATTCTTTAAAAGGTTTGTTTTTCTTAAATTTTAATTTTTGATATATTTCTGTATACTTTCATCAAAAATGTTTTGGTAAGAAATTATTTAACATTTTTTCCGTGTTTAAATCTTAAAATATGGCAGTTTTTTAAAAATATATAAAAACAAGATAAAAGGTAATTTTATCTAGTTTTTATAAATGGTATTTTTTTACGACATCTTCAAAAATAAGAAATATATAGAACATTCAAAATACTTTGGAAAATTCCAAATTTTGTTCAAACATCATCACTAAAACAGAGATAAACCACCCTTCCAGGCTGTGCAAACGGTGTGTATTTTTTTCCAAAAACAATTTTTTATTAGTAATGTTTTCACATCCGCAGTCGTTTGTCAAATGAATAAAATTTTCACGGGGTTTTTTAGTAAGGCCGTAAATATTTAAATATTTAACGCATTACCTGGAAATATTAAAAATGAGACATCTTATTAAAAAACCAAAATAAAATTTAAATCTTTCTACCTCCCTAGAACACGAGACCAAATAATATAGTTCCTTTATTTATGTTTTTCCCACCATGTGTTTGTGCCGTGATAAATATTTTTACTACAACTAAATTGATATGTAAATATTATAATAATTAGTATTTTGTAATAATTAGTATTTTAATATTAAGCTTTACATTACTATGTAGAATTGAAAAGTATATACATATACCTTGTATTAATTAATTAGAAAAAATGCGAGATTTCTTGCAATCAAACTGATTGATCTGATCAGTTTCGTAACATAAAATATTGTAAAATTAAAACTGAATAAACGCATTTAAATATTGTAAAATCGAAAAATCGAGCGTTATCCAAACACGTAGATACAAGTAAAATACATCTTTTACGACCACACTCGCAGGTTAAAGCAATTTCATCGGAATTTGATAGATATTACGTAATATCTTAAAAAAATGGAACGAGATATATTTTTAAATGCTGATCGATTACCAAATAGTAATTTTGGAATTACCTGAATTAAAATGAATTTAATTTAATTAATAACTTAGTTTTTTACACACAAATTTTTCGTTCAGTAAGTGTATTACCCCCCTTTGCCCGTGTTGGGTATTATCGAGAAAATCCAAAAACTGTAATATATAAAAGATTATTAAATAATAAAATACAAAATTAAAAAAGTAACGCCAACGTTTTGTTACTCCTTTTTAGGTCTTTCCTAGTTTTGAATTATATCGTTATGAAAAAAAATCAACTTTTGAATTTTTTTTTTGATTATTAATTTAATATTAAACTTAAATAATTTAACATCTTAATCGAACAGAGAATGGAAATATTTATTAACTGGATAATTTTAGTTCGGCAGTGGTAAATTTTCTAAATGATAAACACCTAAAATAGGGTGCTTAAAAATGTTCAAAACCGGTAAGAGATTCCATTGGTTTTTTCTTTAAATTTTATTACTATTCAAATTACTAGTAAACAAAACTCGCCCTTTTCCCTTCTTCACAGTAGTTCGCGTAGAAGTATTGACGATGAGTTTGTTTAATTTAAACTTTCCAATCCCCGCAGTTTTCACTCCATGCAACTTTGAGGCAATTCATATTGTCTTAAGACTCTGTTTACAAACTTTTTTCCTTCCAGCGAGATTCGTTCAATTTTCAGTCCATTAACATTGATTAAACTTCACGTTCCATTGAGCCCCAGTCTCCCCCGAAATACTTCAAGAATCAAATAGTCACGTGCTGAATAAGGAGTACCTACCTTCAGATGGAATTAAAGTAACTCTTTCTTGATCCGAAAAACTCTAGTAAAACGTGCAAAGATAAAAAAAAAATCACAATCTTTTGAGTCGAGTAAGTAAACTATATCACGAACAAATAAACAGTCCTTTCTCATTTTAGTGTCTGTCAAACTTCAACCTTGTTCTTTAAATTAAACATACTTATCTAGTAAAATATGCAACGAAATCAAAACGTCATTAATATCTTTCCTGAGTAAATTTCATTGTGAGCTTTTACAATGTCCCCTTTTATGAAGGTTTGAATTTCTTGAAAGTAGGACTCGGTTTCTGTTCAATGACGGGACAAAAATCCACGAAGCGCGATTGTAAAAGCACTCGATTGGATTTATTTCTGTTTACTATAAAGGATTTTTTTATTGGCGAGTAGGTTGGCTACGTATGACTCACGTACAACTGAAGTCTTGATGTTGTTCCTGGAAAAATAATACGAAAACATGAACGCTATTCGTTAGAAAAGTATTCGTATATTGGTGACAAACACCTAAGAAATAGACTTTTTCTTTGGTTTAATTTGTATGAATTTAAGAATATATTTATAATGTGTTTTTATTACAAGAGGGGGTAAAATAAATAATTTTATAGAGAAGTATTGCATATTTGTAGGTTGGTGGAATGTATTTTGTAATGTAGATCATGGGAATCGGCCCGAGTTTGTCTTTGTAAAGTTTTTGAGTGCGTAAATAAATTGGTCAAATATTTAGGTAACTTTAAAAGTATTATCACCATTAAATGAAGTTGATATTAAAACACAAAACAGCAGTACATAGGTACATTCTTTTGGAAAGTTAAAACAGCATTTTATGGGAACGTATCTTTCTTTGTACAACAGCATTACAAAGATAATGAGTTCAAACAGCTTTACATAGGTACCTCTCAAAAGATCTGTGTAAAAATATTGTATACGTGTGTAGATTTCTACTCAACTGAAAAGTGAATAATACCAACCTAATTTGCAATTATTTTATTTTACTGGCTAGGTTTTGACTGGGTCTCGTTTTTTCGAGTATTTGATTAAATTATATTAGAATAGATTATCTAATATATTAGAAATATTTTTATAGAATGATAAATTGATATGACGTTTAGTCTCAATGCATATTTAAAAGATCCTTGGCCTCAAAAAAAATTAAAAACATATATCTTAAAAAAAATATTTTAACGTTGGGACGTCAAAAAGGTGAGTGTACCTAGAAATTTCAGATAAAAAACTTGTGCATATTTCATGACGACAATTCTCACAATTCGAAAGTTTTGCAGCTTCAGATAAAAAAATCAGACGATTCTCGTCAGTTGTAGAGTTGAAAAAATGCTAAAATATAAAATTTAGTTAAATATCACATTTTTTATGAATAACAATTTAAATTCAACGGGTTGTAATCACCACTAAATTAAAATTCATTTTATGAAAACTATTAATTTTCCGGCCTTAATTTCCTTTGTAATGTGATTCTTTTATCGCTGCTGCCGACACCCGACACCCGACACTGTGGCGGTGTTCGGAAAAGACATTTCAACTTTTAACTCTCCATCATCCAAAGTTCCTTCGCATTTCCAAAAACTTTATTAGTGTTTTTTTTTAATTTACACCAAATGAATATTGTAAGATTCATTTAAACTTCCAAAATTCATATTTCAGAATTAATTTAGGCGCTTTCGATGAGTCACAAATAAAATTTAATTAAAACAACGCAGAAAATATTTTTTCCATAAATAGACAGAACTACGCTCTGAGTGCTGTGACCTTTATAAGAATATTGGAATCAAAAAGATTGTTGATATTTTCATTGAACACGAATAGTTTTTTATTCTAAATTTACACAAAAAATTGTTTTCGAAATTAATTTTGATGGACATTACCGAGTGGGTAGGTTCATTAGTAATTGGTAAAATAATATTTATCAAGATTTATGGTTTTTGTGAATATCTTTTTAAAAATATTTTATCACCTACCGATTATCGAAAAATTTGATAAATTATTGAAGTGAAAACCTTTTTAACACCGTTGTGATTTGAAACTCGATGAAACGAAAAATAGTGACACTAAAAAGAGACATAGACTAAACAGGTTGTTAATTTTGGAAAACTAAGCAATTCATGCGTATTTAGATTGAAACTAAATGTCGCAAATGTCAAATCCGTTCTACAACTTTAAAAGTACATTAAACGACTTAGCTCTATTCCTAGTTCATGTCTTTAATAAATCTCTCAGTACAGGTGATTTCCCTGAACCACTAAAATTAGCTGTAGTTACACCAATACTAAAAAAGTCACAACTAGACTCCGATAACTTAGGTAATTATCGACCCGTTTCAAATCTACCTTTCGTGTCAAAAATCCTGGAGAAAATTGCTGCTGCTCAAATTACCAAATTGAATACAAATAAATTATTAACAAATCAACAATTCGCATTTAGAAGGTTTCATTCAACAGACACCAGACTTATCCGTATGCTATCAGAGATAACTCTAGCCATAGAGTCAGGTAAAATAGCACTTATCTCACTCACTTATCACGACTTCCTTATTACGAGATTGGAGGAAACATTGAGTTTGATTTCGGACACCAAAAATTGGTTGGCGTCATATCTATCCAATCGCTTTGAAGCCGCGAAGGTTGGAAATAAACTTTACATTTTATAAATACACTTTCTTCAGGAGTACCCCAGGGATTCGTTTTAGGTCCACTTCTTTTCATCCTTTTTACAAATGATGTCACCAAAATAATCGAGTCATTTGGTCCCTTATCTCACTGCTACGCTGACGATCAGCAAGTTTATTTTTGCTGCACTCCAAAATGAAGTCAACAGTCTCAAAATCCGTGTAGCTGAATGCATAGAAGCAATAACTCGTTGGATATCTTCAAACAAGCTAAAACTGAACCCATCTAAGACTGAGTTTCTCTGGGTAGCCACAAACCAACGCCAATATTTCATAGACAATTCACCTATTTCCATTTCCGGAAGCGATATTATTCCAAAGATAACAGTCAAACTTCTTGGCGTTAATCTGGATTCAAATTTTTCGCTTAAAAGCAAATAAATAGGACTGTAAGCAACGGTGTTTTTCACTTAAGACAACTCAAGTCAGTCCGAAGAAATCTTCCTACAGAAGCAAAAAACTACTAATCAACTCCTACGTAGTCTCACGGCTCGATTACTGTAACGGCATCTACGCTAGCCTTCTAAAATATCAAACTGACAAACTTCAATCCGTGTTTAATGCAGCGGCTCGACTCATAACCGGAGTCTCTAAATATTCACACATTTCAGAACACCTTCGTAATCTTCACTGGCGCAAGTGCCTTGAAAGAATCCAGTACAAATTGTACTGGATGGTGTTTAAATCAATAAATGAAATGGCCCCATCTTACATCTCTGAACTATGTGTTCCAAAAAATACTAAATAATCATGTAATACTTAAAGCATTTCTATTTAATACCTACTTTAAATACGACAGCTGACATATCAGTCGATAAAAAAGCAACCGTCGCAAGCCATAGACAATCACACAAATGTAGCAGTAGATTATGTATGGAATCGATTCCGTATCCACAAAAGATACAGAATCGCTCTTCTGGTTGACAATCTTTTAACAAGTGCTTGACATGAAAAGGGTTTTTATATATTTTTTGTAATGTGTATTATCGGGGCTTCTGAATCGTGTAATGTTGTAATTTTTTGCCTCACCTGTTTTTAAAAGTACGTAGTCTTTTATGTAAGAATTTACTTTCAAATATTTTACAATTTACATAATCTAACAAATTTAATGATCTCGATATGGCATGGAACTCAGTTGAGACTATAAAATTCTGAACTTCCGATGGGTTCGAGGAAATCCAAAATGTCACTCTCTGTAGTTAAGGAAAATGTTAAAACAAGTAAAGACAATCATGTAGGTGTGGTCAATATTAGAGAGTTATTACAATAATTCTAATATCTCTCTTTTTTATGTGAAACCGCATTAGCGTTCCAACGGCTCCAAACTATTTGGAGCCAGTGAGACTGCAACATCCCCAATTGGGGTAAGTTGTGAGGCTGAAGATATTGGGCATGGGAAGAAGATGGGAGAGGAAGGTAGGGAAGTACTGTTGTTTCGGAAAAAGTTATCACGTAAAGACAGTCATGGGCGTGTTATTAGAGTATTATTATTACAATAATTCTAATAACTCTCTTTTTATGTGAAACCCCATAAGAGTCCCAACCGCTCCAAACCATCTGGAGTCAGTGAGACTATGACATTCCCAATTGGGGTAAGTTGTGAGGCTCTAGGTATTGGGTAGGGAAAGAAGATGGGAAGAGGAAGGTGGGGAAGTACTTGGATATTCAGATCTTGTCACCAAACGCGGCTTAAGTAATTTCAAGAAACGTTTCAATTCTGAATGGTGATCTTACACCAGGGCGGTACTGAGAGTACCTTCAACTCTGGAATGTGCCACAAATAAACCATTATTTTTAAATGAGTAAATTGTGAAATTACACAAATTAAATGAATAAACTTCTTCAATCTTCGCAAAATTACTTTGTGGCATCATCAATTATAAAATGAATAACAGATCACTTTGTTTAAACCACTATATAATAAACAATGTCTACATGTTTCGATAACAATGTTATCTACATCAGGATACGTTAATTAATCAAAAAACATATCCTGATGAAAATAACATTGTTATCGAAACTTGTAGATATTGTTTATAATACAGTCGTTTAAACGAAGTGATCTGTTATTGATTATATACATGAATAAAATTTACGTCCATGCCAGGATTTAAACCCGCAACCTCCGGCTTTCTAGTAGAGATCATATTCTTACCTCTCGACCATGGAGACCGTGCAATAAACAAGTTGTAATCTAATGGATTTTTTCAAAGATAAAACATTTCCGAGTTACGAATAACCCGAAAATATTTGAAAAATCTCCTACTACTTCCACAGTAAGCGGAAAACCTTGCTTGTGTCGTGATGGAGGACTTATCCAGCCAAGGAATCAAACACGGGACTCCTGAGTAGGACCCAAACACGATGCAAACTCTGCTACTGACCGGTCAAAATTATGATTAGAATACCTATCAGGTTTATTTTACCGATTTGTCCTACCCGACAGGGTTCGAAAGTTTATCTTATTATTTGCCGTGTCATCAGAAGTAGTAGGACAAAACGGGATGGATTGGACATCACTGTCAAAATACACACCTTCTTTCGATATACTATTTCCATTATGTGACGATGATGGATCCTGATGTGATCTTTCTGAATTTAAATGTTTTGTAATCATACCGTACCAGGAGATTCAATAATGAATGACCTTGGCCATTCTTTTGTTGGACAGAGCCGTAAGTTTTAAATTTAGAATTTTTAATTTTTGGAAGTAAATTCATTTCAGTTTTTTTTGCAGTCCTCTCTGACCCATCGTCAATACTTACGTGAATTTTTAAAGTTGATTTTTATAATATACAAATAAACATAAATAATTTAACTAACGTTTTATATATATAGTTTATTCGAGACAATATTGAAATATTATTATAAAAGTGATTTCATTGTTTTATTTAGATTAATAGATAATACAGACTGATTTCTGATCTCAAGTGATTTTTACCAAAAATTATTAAATAATATCCAAATTGTCAAATATAAGTACGTAACTTAAAATAAAAAAGTATTTTATTTTATTTAAATTGTCGAGTAAATAATAATTTGGATCTCAAAATTTTCATGGATCTCTAATATACAGACATTTAAAGTAACGGGCCGCCCAGGCCCCCCGTCAAAGAATACTTAAAAAAAAAACGTCAGCAGTTAAAGGTTATACAACTCGTAAAAATTATTTTAGAAACTAAAGTTTATTTCACTTGTCACTACAATCAATTTGGGAGGCGGGTGTGGGTACCTCCGCCCCGGGAACCAACACTCCTGTCATTGGTCACCTCAAGTGGTTCGTTACGTTTGGTGACTTTGGTGCCTTGGTTCATAGGGTGAGGTTTGTCTAGGTGTTGGCGGTGAATGCGTTTACCAACCTACTGCGTGGCTGGCTGAATTGGAAGACTGGTTGAGGGAGACATAACCTAGATCTTTTCAGCCGGACTCTCTCGACCCATCGCATTGCACCGCAGTGGAAGGGATGGATTCACACGGCCGTAACTCCTACAGACACATTGAGCCCCAGATTCCTACCCATCTCTCATACCTTTTTTCTTCCCAGAAATTCCCCTCCTTCCTTTCTAAAAAGACCCTCAGCACAGCATCCTTAAAGATGAGATGGGCCTTGAAGATTTTATTTCCACATAAAAAGCTGTTTATTAATACATTAATGAATACGGCCAACCAAATAATACTTTGATAAAGCATAACATCGCATGGAGGACGAATGCCTCAGATAATAATGTAATTAAATCCTTGTAGTATATTGTATTAGACACGTTTGTTATTAACGGCCAACGAGCATATCAGTGGGAGTACAAAGGCAACAAGGATTTATCCCCTCTCCTAGCAACCCCTAAAACGACATGTTTAGATAAGCCTAAATTTACAGGGTAAGAAATAATTAGGTGGTTATGAATATTAATTTGCGGCTCAAAAATCTGTTGTGTTTCTATTAAAGTACTACTCGGGTGTATAAATTTACTCAGCGTATGTTTGAACAAAATAAAATAAATACTTGATTTTCAAATGTAAACGCTTTTGTGCTTGATAACACATTTAGAAATCAAACCGGAAATTACTGGATGTCTACGTAGGCGAAGAAAGTTATACACTTTTCAAACTCAGCTTTTTAAATACAAAATGTAATATGGCACTATTAAACACCAACACAATTAATTAATTATAAAAAGTAAGTCAATATTACATAATAACACATACTGGTTCGACAATCTTTTCTCAGACAGGTTAGTCAAGTCAAATATTCAGTTTTATGAGATGGGCACGACATTTTTACTAAAGGCGTTCAACACATAATATCAGGTAAACAAGTGTGGTTTGACATATTTAATGAAATATAAACCTAACTTTATCTATAGAAACGAAATTTATTTAATTTATTATTACCGATTAGTTTCGCTTAACAGAAGCATCATCAGCGTTCAAAATAATACTAATCAAAAATACATTGTGTGAGCTTTTACAATTTTCAGCAGCAAAACTGACCCATACAGATTTCGTAAATTTTAGTAGTATAATAAAATCATGACATTTCAATCGTAGTGCAATGAAATTATTATTGCTATGTCCTCGTACAAATAAAACAAGATAAAACTTAACAAAGAATAAAAGAACAGCATGAAATTAAAATCTTACATATCTGTCTCTTTTTTCACTACAACTATGAAATTAAAATCTTTTGCATACCTGTCTCTTTCTCTCTATTACTGTGTGACATTTTAATTTCATGCTTTCTCACTGATTATTTATTCTACGTTTTGCCTCTTTCTATATGTGTACATACTCATAAGCTCTTACAATGCATATTTTTTAGTTATATTTTTATTATACTTGTGTTAAACGAAACCGGTTGGTATAAAAAAGTTAAATAAAATTTCGTGGTTAAAAATTATAAATAAATTGTTTTGTATCATTTCAGTAAATGACAATGTATTAAACAATGGGTATTTGAAAACCGATCTTTTCGTTCCACCGAAATATTTATTTTTAAGCAACACTTTTGGTAGCATAAAAATTAAAGTTTTCATTAATTACACGAATGATGAATTTCTAAACCTCAATATTATATTTTTGAATAAACGAACGTGTTCTGGAGCTCACCACTTTATTCCTGTAGAGTAGAGAGAATGTCAGCGACTGACAAGTTAATTTTATTTCCCTATAGAAAAGGTCATGATTCTAAAATCCACTCTTTTCACATGAAACAATAAGTCTTTCAATGGAGGCTCTCTGCTAGTACCGAAAAAGCCTCAAAAGCTCGTAATTACGTTACACATTGGATTCCCGCATCGCAAAAACCCGAAACAGGGGGCTTTTTGCTTTGAAAATTCAATGTAGCCAACCACTTGTAATCAAACAATAATTTGATAAAGCACTCTTTGGTCAGGCCCTGGCAGGGTACATTACAATATAGCCTACGATAAATCACCCAACTCCTCCAAGTAGGTACTCGTATGTTATGTTGCAAAGCGGGTGCGAACTACTCGTATGGCGTGGTTGGCCAGCAAAAACCTGCCAAATTGCCAGCTTTTTATTGAAACGCAATGAAAGGGTTAACTCAAAATTGAAGGGTAAGAGATGTTTTAGAGTTAATTTTTAAGTAGGTTCCCGTGTATGAGAAAACTTTATTAATTAATTAAAATAACAAGTAAACTTGCACGGTTTTATGCGCTGTAACAAAATTTTGTTCAGAACTTTCAAAAAATTAAAAAAAATGCTCTTTTAGGCATATATAATTGTATTTATGGATAATTATCAAGATTTTTTTTGTAGTGTATAGTTAGATACCAACCTATTATCGAAAAAATTTATAAATTATTTGGGAATAAGAAATACATTTAAAAAAAGTAAACTTTCCTCATAAAAATATCGAAGACAATTTTTTTAACATTTTAAGTGGGATAACTGTGAAATATACTTATTTTAAACAATTCAGTTTGTCACAATAAATTAAAAGGACAATTTACCAGCAATTTTTAAATCACGATTATTTCAGTAAAGTTCTTGTGAAATAAAAACTATTTTGGTTAAAATATGGCTTTTAAGGTTTTTCAGAAATGTCAGTGTTGCGTGGGTAGACGGAGAGAAGGTTAACATTTTAGTATGAAATAACCCTCGTAACATTATGCCATAATTACAACTTATCAGTTTAAGGTTAAACGTCACGTACGTTATAATCTACGCATTCACAGATGGCGCCGATCTAATTATTTTAGGTTTTTAATACTTTTTGCACGTTACGCTTTAAAATATTAAGGTAAATTAATTGTTCGCGCCGGTACATATTTAATTAGAATATAAATAAGTAGTTTTGTCCATAAAAAAACCCAAATCTTTCAAAAAAGGCTGAAAAAATCAATTTTGTATCGGTGACTCAATCCAATATTGTATTTTTAAGCCTTTCTTGAAACATTTGGGATTGTTTATGGACAAAACTATTTATTTATATTCTTATTAAATATGTAAGGACGCGAACAATTAATTTACCTTAATATTTTAAAGCGTAACGTGCAAAAAGTATTAAAAACCTAAAATAATTAGATCGGCGCCATCTGTGAAAGCGTAGATTATAACGTACGTGACGTTTAACCTGAAACACAAACAACTAAAATTATTATACGAATATAATTCTTTATTACGCAGGTATTTATATATTCCAATCCGTCTGAAAAACAATGTCAAGCGTCAAAATACTTATTATGAAAAGTGGGAAAAAACTATTATTTAGCAACAAAATTAAAAAAAAATCATTTTAATAAGTTCATACACAGATTTACTATAAAAATAAAACACACGCTAGAAGTGTGTTCAATTGAAAGGTGAAGGAGAATTCTGTTATGATGAAAGATTTCCAATAATCACGTAGGTAGGTACTTTTTAAAATGGTAATAAATTATTTCAATCTAATGATTTTTTTAGAATAACACAGGAGGCCAGAGCGAAAATAATTTCCTTTGGTCATCTTTGGGGATGCTGTGTGTCTTTTATTATTGAAGTTCTGGGAAGGGGAACGGTATGAGGGGTGAGTAATCTGGGGGTCAGTGTATTCAGGAGTGATGTCCAGACGTATGAATCCATCCCTCCAACTGCGGTGCAAGCCAAGGGTCGACAGACTCAGGCTGCAGAGATCAAAAGGGCTCTCCCAACCAGTCTCTCGATCCGGCCCACTGGGCAGATGTCTCCTCCACCGATACCCGGACAAACCTCACACCAAGAAACCGGACATACCTGCTAAGTCACAAAACGTTACGAACCACTTGGGTTGACCAATGGCAGAGGAGTATCTTTTATGGGCAGCAGTAAACCACCCACCTCCCAAAAAATATGTTATTATAATTTCTTAACACCCACCGTGGAAAATAAAAATCATTTTAATTTTTCTTTCAAGATTAATACCAATTTAATAAATTGTATTTTGTCGACCGGTTTCATAAATACTAACTTTACATTATTACTCAACAATGGTCAATACATTAGGTATTGAAGTGGGGGTAGCGGTAACTGTGACTAAGGGATGGGGGTTAAGTAACGAGCGATGGTGCGAGAGAAAGAGAGACAGGTGGTGGAGAAGGAGAACATTTACAATACGGGACTGAATGAAAGAATTTAGTGACTCTTATTTTTGTTTTCATTGCTAAGTATAATATATTTAATCCTGGTAAAGGAACGATAGACCTGGTTAATAAATATTGTAAATGAAATGGTGTTTTACTAAGAGAAAATCTTTAAAATAATTAGATTCAATATATATATATTTTTTTTTTTTTTTTTTTTTTTATTTAATTTAGATATATAAGTGTAAAAAGGTGTTACATAAATTACATATCGGTACAGAAATTATTTAAAATTGCAATCTCATCAAAGAAGAAGCTAGTTCTTGTGCTTGATGAGCGAGTTACACTAATTATAACAGAAATAGAATAACATTATGCAAAAGGTAAGTATATAATACGAACAATTGAGCCTTCTGGATCATCAATATGTGTAGGTGTACATACATAGGATACGGTACGAAATTCGAAAAATCTAAATAAAATAGAGATGAATATAATTTATAATAAATGGAAAGAAAGAGAAAAACAGGTAATTATTTAGTTTTAATTATTCCTGATGAAGTGTAGCTTCAGTTTGAGTTTCAGTTTATTGATGTCTTTGGTTTTTTTTATTTCAATTGGAAGGTTGTTGAAATACTTCTTGCATGCATTCATATTTCTCCTAAAATTTTAGGAAGTCTAAATGATAATATTATTCACCATTTAGCAAAGAGTTACATGCCAGATAGTAACAGTGAATGCATTGAAAATATTCCAGAACCCGCCGTGTAAATTGATGGGTTTTATAATTCCGATACATTTTTATAAAAAGAGAATCGCACAACCAACGAGCTTAAAATCAACTCAGGGATGCTAGAAATTCATCGGATCTCCGTAATCACGAATATGCGGGTGGTTTTATTTAATTATTTAGAGATTGCACATTAAAAAATATATGCATATTGAAAAAATTGATTTTTCAGAATAAATAAACTTTTCATCTATGAATATAAAATTTACAATTAATCACCTTTGTCTGTAAAATTGACGATCATCGCATTTTTTCGATTAAAAATAAGAATGCTTGTACTAATTAAGTCAAATATAATCTAAGGAAATTGCTATTAGATATTGATGCCCTACCGATTCATAATTAGAATTCATATTCTAAGGAAATATATAACCATCGTTATTTTGTAATACCGCATATAATGAAACTCTTGACGTACTTGTTGATTATATTCATTTGTTAATAAAACATTTATTTGTACTTGTTTATAATATAACTCTAATGCTGCTTTTTACATATTTAAATTCGTATGTATACTATTCTATTAATTTAACCAATTGATTTTGTGTTTGATTTATCATCAACATTTTAAATATATATCTAACGTTTAAAAATGTACCATATTTGTAGATACATAAAATTTTGTTATTATGTACCTGCTGATAAACTACATAAGTACATAAGTAGTTTATCGGGTTTGAATGTTAATAAATAAATACATAATAATAAAAAAAAATCTCACTATATTATCAATATCGTCGGATAATACGCTGTTGTAACTGTTGCATAATCTGTTCAGGCAAGTATACTGCTGGCCGGATCGAGAAAGACTGGCTGAGGGAGGACTTTTGACCCTCCAAAATCTCTCAACCCATCGCCTTGCACCGCAGTAAGAGGTGTGGTTTCCTACGCCTGTTACTCTTGGACACACTGACTTCCAGATTTAAAAAATCAAAGAAATTTTACCTAAAAAAACCACGATTCGCTGACTCCACGAGTTAAATTCATCACTGAATATGAGTCTCTATGGGTGTCTGTATTGGCAGTAGGGTAGACGGGATAGAGGAGGGGAGCGGGGAGAGGGAAGAAGGGAGAAGAAGTAGGGAGAGAGCGCTACTCGTGATGGCACTTCAATCGTATACCATTTGCTAAAGGCTTGTGGTAAATGGCTTCGTTTACAGCGGAGAATCGGCGAGACTGAGTCTTACGTTTCCTTTAAATCAATACATTCTCCTACTACTAAAATACCTGAGTCATTATTATTACTGGACCGATGGTTTTTTCAATGGCTGTGAATTATAAACGACATCTGATAAAATAAAATTAAAAGAAACCCAGCTTTCGAAAGTGTTTACAAATGTGTCATCTTCTGAAGATGTTATAAAATGAATAAGTAAACATATTCGGTTATATATTTAGTACCTCCATAATTACATTAGTAAGTAGTCGACGTAGAAAATGATTTTAATCTTGTGAATACTTTGACATCTTTGTAACAGTGCATTAGAATAGCATAAAACGTTTTTTTTTATAAACTTTAAGAGATGGATCAACAATACAAACCGATAACGCTTAGATAGTTGTTTGAATTGCCTTTACATTTGATAAGTTGAAATGCTTATTTTATTTCACCAAAAATTTATAATGCACTTTATAAGACGACAGAAATTAAATTAAAAAATATGTCATCTTACAGCTTTTCAAAAATGTAATAAAAACTTGGATGGTAACTAATGATACAAATATTTACCAGCTGTAACATCTTACCTGCTGAAATTTACCAAATTCTTAATCTTTAATTAACTTGACTTTTTAATTATAATTCTGTAAGTAAGGATTTTTTATTTCAATTTTCAACAAATATAATGCATAGATGAGTAAAAGTTTTCTGCTTCAAAAAATACGATTATACCAGCGAACTGGCGATGCTTAAAGATTTATATATATTTTTTTGTTTAATTACTTTTAGTTTTAATTTATCCATATAATTGTATTGTTTCTATTTTTTAAATATTTATAAGAAAACATATTTCGTTATTTATATCTAAGAATGTAAAAAAAAATATTACAAAAAAACAGTCATCATGGTTTCAAAATTATTTTCGACATTTTTCATTTCTCAATTAAAGTTGATACAATGCTGAAGGAATAAGTTTTGGTGGCTTACGGGGTCATCTTTTGAATTTAAAAATGTGAAAAAAATAAGGTCGTCGATTGCATTTTTTGACACTTTGACAAAAATAATATATTTAACGTGACTTTGTTCAAACACAGTTTAAGTAGATCTGAATCGAGCTATCCACCTAATGAATTCTCGGCGGCAAACTTGCGTGTATCAATAAATTCTGTATTTTCGCTTAAAATAAAACAATGACTTTGTAAACACCACTATTATTTTTTATGCTTTATGCCGACCGGGTTTCGCTACAACCGTAGCTTCTTCACGACAGTATAATACTCTACTAACGTTAAAAAAATCTATATTTTCATAATTTATCAAAAAAAAAAAAATTTAAATTAAAACACAGCCATTCGTATACACCACATATTTATCCAAAAATATTAGTAGTTTCGAAACCAAAGGTTCCTTTGTCAGGAAAAACTGAAGAAAAAATTGTTTACCAATGTCATTTTAGATAGTACGTGATTCACAGGCACATATAAACATTTTTATGAGATAGTGGAACCTTAAAATTATTTATGCTTTTGAATGTAGCTATAACTTTGTGGTTATCCATTATAGATAAATGAAACAATGTTACTTTGTTTGAACCACTTGTATATTTGTTTAAAGCCGACCGGTTTCGGAACGACCGTTCCTTCCTCAGGGCAAACGTATACTGACTTGACAATTATAAAATAGTACGTGGGTACAATATATTATTACAGAGTGTTGTGGTAGGGGTGAAGGCGTGGCTAGGGATTAATTAGGAGTGGGTGGGGGAACATATCCATGATGGGGCTGTATGATAATATTTTTTGTTTGTTAATAATGGGTTCATTATTTTTAAGAGATTTTTTTATTTCTATGGCTTCTAAGTTATCTAACCGTTTTCCCTTAGTGTTAATGTGAAGAACATTTATCCCCGTATTTTTATCAAAACTATGGTTATTTTCAATGATATGGTTAGCGAACTCGGAAAAATTATTATTATTAAGACACCTTAAATATTCTTTGATTCTTATTTCAAAATTACTAGTTGTTTTTCCAATATAAAATGAGGAACAGTCATTACATTTGAGTTTATATATTCCGGAATTAGACAATTTATGTTCTTTATCTTTAGCGTTCCTCAAAAAATTACCGATATTATTTCTTGTATAAAAAGCTGGATTAATATTAGAAGAGAAATTTTTGCAACATTGAACTGAAAAATTATTAATATATAAAATTTTACGCCATTCTTTATCATTATTATTATTATTAGAATTGTATAGATATTTATTTATTGAAATTTTCTTAAGTTTTTTATTTAAAATGTTATCAATTAAACTTAAGAAAATTTCAATAAATAAATATCTATACAATTCTAATAATAATAATAATGATAAAGAATGGCGTAAAATTTTATATATTAATAATTTTTCAGTTCAATGTTGCAAAAATTTCTCTTCTAATATTAATCCAGCTTTTTATACAAGAAATAATATCGGTAATTTTTTGAGGAACGCTAAAGATAAAGAACATAAATTGTCTAATTCCGGAATATATAAACTCAAATGTAATGACTGTTCCTCATTTTATATTGGAAAAACAACTCGTAATTTTGAAATAAGAATCAAAGAACATTTAAGGTGTCTTAATAATAATAATTTTTCCAAGTTCGCTAACCATATCATTGAAAATAACCATAGTTTTGATAAAAATACGGGGATAAATGTTCTTCACATTAACACTAAGGGAAAACGGTTAGATAACTTAGAAGCCATAGAAATAAAAAAAATCTCTTAAAAATAATGAACCCATTATTAACAAAAAAAAAATATTATCATACAGCCCAATCATGGATATGTTCCCCCACCCACTCCTAATTAATCACTAGCCACGCCTTCACCCCTACCACAACACTCTGTAATAATATATTGTACCCACCTACTATTTTATAATTGTCAAATCAGTATACGTTTGCCCTGAGGAAGGAACGGTCGTTCCGAAACCGGTCGGCTTTAAACAAATATACAAGTGGTTCAAACAAAGTAACATTGTTTCATTTATTAAAATTATTTATTGAAAATATTTAAAATGTGGTACAAGTTAATTATGACATCGTGCTTGAAATAAAATTTAAAAAATCAAAAGAGACACAGAATTAGCCTAGCTACATATTTTATATAAAAATACACTTAATGCAGTAATTTTATTTAATGTAATTGAAAAAGTTAAGCGTTGAATTATATCCGCGATGTTTTTTAGTAATTTGAAAAGTTCTTCCCGAAGAAAACATAAACTCAATTTGAAGTTATTACTTAAACCTGAACCGATGGTTAAACTTTATTTTGATTAAGTTCACGCGCTTTGAATACTAATTTCGCATTCAACTTTACCGAAAAGAACTTCCCAGTTAGAGGTGGGTACTAATAACATAATCACTGTTATTTTTGTAAGTTTCATATTTCCTGTGAAACTTGGACAACTTTTAATAAAAGCCTTTAATTTGTGAAGCAACTCGTAAAAGCTGAATATAAAATAGAAGTAATCTACTAAACTATGAATTACACATCTGACGATACGAATCAATAAAGGGAAGGTAAATTTATCAACAGAATAAGATTTAATTGTAGGTCTCCATGGTCGAGGGGTAAGACCCTTGACTAACAATCCGAAGATCACAGGTTCGAATCCGGGGATTTGCGTTATTTCACAAATTTATTAATTAAAAACAATACGTAGTATATTTGCGGCACGTCCCAGAATGGAAAATACTCTCAATATTGCCCTGATGTAAAACCACCGTTCAGAATTGAAACTTTGCTTGAAATAGCTTTAGCCGTTATGGTGACTCTGAGCTCTGAATAGTCAGATCCTTCCCCGCCTTCCTCTTCCCCATCCCTTTTCCCTCCCCACTTACCTTCAGCCTCATAATATACCACAATTGGGATGCCATAGTCAGACTGATTGCAGGCAGTTGGGAGCAGTTGGAACTCTTATGCGTATTTACATAAAAAAACTACCCAATTGCAGAAATAAAATAGGTAAATTATAATGCATAAAACAATACATTTAAAGCAACAGCTTACAACACAAATATTTTATTAAATGAAAAAAAAAACCTTCTAAAATATCACTATTTAATCAAAATTTTCAACATGTTTCAACAACTTAGGTTTTTTCGCCCGGATAAGATTAACAAATAATAAAAAAATGAAAAATGATTTATCAGAACAGTGAAAACAAAGTTTAATTGCCATCATCCAAATTCAGCTATAGAACGAATTAATTTACCTAGAAATTTAGGAGGTAGAGGTATAGTCAAAATAATTTATTTGAAACACAATGAGGTAGAAATGCTAAGAACTTTTTCCATAGGAAAGCTAATGAACTAATGAGCACAATGCACAAAATAATTTACAAGGCAGATAGAAACATTGCACTTTTAAATTTATACGACGAGAATGCCAAAATTTTTATAAATACCAACCAGAAATTATAAGATTCCTTGTCAAATAAAATTATTCACGCAAAACACTTCAATTATCTCAACCAAACGTATGTTGACAAACTATCGTCAAACAAATGGTTGAGTAATGGAGAGTTGAGCGCAGAAATAGAAGGATTTATGATTGCCATTCAAGATAGAATCATTAATACTAAAAATTATAGGAAGCATATAATCAAAGAAACAAATCAAATTGATAATTTATGTAGAAAATGTTCGGCTTTCCCGAAACTATAGAACATATATTATATCAGGATATTCTGTATTAGCGCCATCAGAGTATACATTTAAAACTAATTCACCAAAGTTTGGTAATTAAACATAACTCGATTGACTGCCGTAATATATGTAGTTGCATATTATGAATCTATTATGATAACACTATACTAACAGACAGAAAAATTAGTCATAATCGACATATAGTTTTACATGACAAATTTAAAAAAAACTTATATCCAATGATATTAATGATATTAAATATTTTGCTATCCCAAAATTCCTGTAATTTGTAATTTGGCATTCCTCAGATTATAAAAATATTATCATTTGTTATTTTGGCTACTGGCATTATACTTAGCTCTCTCATTCAAAATGTAGGCTTATTAGATTTGTCAAAGAATTTGTTTATAAAAAACAAAATCAATCACTTAAAATATATGTGGGATCACGAAAGATTTTTTTAATATTTATATTGAGGGATCAGTAGGATTTATCGGTCCATTTATGAGTTCTACCGAGTGGTGAATTATTTTCCCATTTGGTCTCTGGTAGATTGACATGTTGTTCTTGTATAGTTTTGTATTTATTATATTTATGTAGTGCACTTACATAGCACGGATTGACTAGATAATCATTTGTGGAAAAGTGTGTGGAACGGTTTAGTTTTATCTGTGGGGAAGATTTAACAACGACATTAAATCGTAAAAAAAAAAGTTTGTAGAAAAAATTTAATCTGGGAATATGCAATTTCTCTTTTTATATTTAACAAACTGAAAATATATTTTACATATAATTTATTGATGATAATAATATAATACTGCCAAATTGACAAAACATTTTATTACCTGGAAGATGTTTTTGTACGACAAAAAAATATGAAACAAAACAAGTTTCCGGCAGGTGTTGTAATAAATAACAGAAAAATCCACAGAATTCAAGTTACATTAGCCTTTACCAAAGGGCGTAGGTGTAACATTCGCCTCTACATCAGAACTTTGGGACATTTATTTCTCTTAAATGTTCCATGGTATATGTTTTATACTGTATACCTGTGTAGGTACGGAGAGAAGAAAGTTTGTTCTGTTGGCGGGCAGCGAACCGTTAGTCCTCGGTGACATATTACCCACTGTTACAGTTCCCCCTACCTCCGCTCCTTCTGCCTCCCAAACTCCTACTACCTCAACTACCTTCTCACAACCTCCCCTAACCTTTACCTGCAAGTGGAGTGGGTTGGAAATCAAAATACGCACTGGGAATCAAAATAAAAGTAATTATTTATAGGTGAAAATGTTTACCTTTTAGGAGGTAAGTTTAATGAACAAAGTATAGATAAATGAAACACGTCCACTATAATGGGTAATTTAAATCACTGTTTTACTGTGTTTCCTGATATTTTTGATAAGAATTGCGCCATAATCCATAAACAGTTTTGAGCAAGAATAGATTATAAAATTAATTGTAATAGAGTACTTTCCCTATGTTTCTACATATTTCAAAAACCTCTTTCAAACGAAATAAAAACTTCAAATTTGAAATTTATGCTATGTAATGCGAACTATTTAACCCATTTCATCACAGAGACCAAATTTGTCCCAGCTTACATAGTTCTCATATAAATCATTGTTTACCCATACCACCCTTACTTCCATGGTGCGAAATATAATCTGAAAGGTGTTAGAAAGAGAAAACTTCACGTTTTATATTCAAATCTAAAATTTAACCATAGAAAGAATTGAATGTTCACCCTTAGTACCTATATAAAACCAAAGTTTCCAGTATAACAATTTGAGAAAAATGCATAAAATTTCGAGATTTTCATTTTTATAAAATGTAAATAATGCGAGGTGATAATAATAATGTTTATAATACATTTGTCTTATAAAATACGATATGTTTTTTTTTTTCTTTATTAACAATTTTAGATTGAATAAACAGACAGTGGCCCATTTTTAAAACTTTTTTATGTTCATATTAACAAATTTAACATTTCAAAAATAATATTATTATTTCTAACAATTATATTTTTAAATGTATTCCATCACCTTTCAAAAATAGTTTTTAGTTTTAGGATATGTTCAAAAATATTCCAATAATTTGAATTTGATTACAAAGCGGAAATATTTTGACATTCTCACAAAATTTGCCCGACTCCTTAGAGGTTAAAATTTTACCATTATAATGATTGAAAAACAAAGTTGATTCATTTTCTGTAATTGTTGTGCTACCCCATTTGCTTTTAAAAAAATATTATATGATGTATACTTCAAAGATGTTTCCCTGTTTGTACGATGTTCAACGGAAATTTTATATTATCGGCATCCAATTGAAAGTCATTATGAGGGGGGTTGGAGAAATATTGTTAATATAATATTAAATTCAAAAAAGTTTTTCATTCAAAAACAAGTAAAATCGTTTTGGATGTATTTTTAAAATCGATCACATATTAAACACGTTAAAACTTCAGAATAAATTAGCCTCTTCGGACGTCGCGTCGGCCCACAGGTAAAATCCCGGCAACCCACCGAGACCCCGATACTCTGGAGAGTCCACCCCTGTCCCAACATTCCACCACCCCCACCCCACCCAACTTGCACCCCCTACCTTCCTACTGGGAACAAAGTATTGAAATATTCGAACAATTCCTGGTTCTCAATCATCCCGTCACAATAAATAATATATTTGTCAATTCGTGATGATTGCTAGCAAATCATATAACTAATCGACAAAATAAATATAAAAAAACATTGTTAAAAAAATGATTTGTATTATTCTTATGTTGTGAAGGTCAATTATATTATTTTTTAGATTTCATTCCAAAAAGTACCTGAATTTTTGTAAATGACTGGTAACGCGTTCGCATTTACAAATTGAAAATTATGTTAGTTGTTTGTATTTTTAATAAGGTTTAGGTAAATTTTTACGCGAACTGAGCTACAGATTTTTAAAATTATTTTGTAATTTTTGAAATATGCGTAAACTGCTTTTAAGCTAGAAGGTAGCTTCTGAGGTAGAAATTATTTAAAAAAAAATTCTTTTGGAAAATCAACAGATTTTTTTATTTTGAATTTTTCGACCTCAAACCAACAATTTGGTGTCAATGGTTAGAATTGTGATCTGACATTTTTTCAAAATAAATTAAAGGTAAATAGTACATTCTTCTCACTAATATAATATATCTTCCAGTTCTGTTTGTAAAAATAAATTGTGTATATTGTTTGCGTTTGTTTTAAATATAACCTAGCAAAAAACGGCTCCATTTCTGTAAAAAATGCGCATATCTTTGCAAAATTATTTTGATTTTAATTACACCGTTTTTTGTAAACAAATATTGCAAAACCATTTTTTCAGTGCAGGCACAAAAAAATTTTAAAAGCTTAAATAAGATAAAAAAATGCTCTGAGATAAAAAAAAATCTTTAATTTCATCACAACAAAATGATAAAACCAGGTTACAAATCCTTCAAAACAACAATGTAGAGCATTCAGCTAAAACCTAATTATAATTTTATGTAATGTTGAGAATCTCAGTTAATACTTTCCGCAAAAGTAGCGGCGTAGCGTCGTAGAGCCGAAGTCGTAGAGGTTCGTAGCGCTCCGTAGCGCCGCCGTAGAGGGCCGCTGGGGAGTTCAGGCTTCAGGCCCCATAACTTTTATTTTAGTTTAATGATATTGAAGCATAAAAGAAAGCATCTGCGGTGACTATTTAGACAAGTTTATGTGTGAGACTGATACCATACTTAAACGTGGAAATGAGATATGGCTTTTGATATTTTCTAATAGGTCTTGATGCAATTTTGGAGCTCAATTGGATCATTTGTTCAGAAGATTACGTCAAATAATGCTTTTGCGTTATGATTATATGGTTTCATAACCCCTAAAAATGATCTATCTTAACAGTATATGTATAATGCTAACAGAAGTGTATTTTTATACAGTAAAAAATGTAATGTGTGTAGAATTTAAAATGACTGAAAATATGTTGTTGGAGAGATAAATTTGTATGGATTAATATTCTCTCAGATTGCCGCTCATAAGAGGGAACAGTATGATTTTATTTATTTAAACATAAACGATACATTTTATTACACGTGATAGGGTAAGCACATTAAATTTTACATAGTAAAGTACCTATTGCGTGTGTCCATTCAATATCTTAGTAGGTAATTTTGTATGGGATGAGAAAAGCTCTTAATATCAACTTAATCATTCAAGTTAACTAAATAATTAACTAAGCGTAACTAATCTTAACCGTAGTGATAAGTTTGTAGTTAGTAAATTAAGATAATACATTTAATCTAGCGATTGCTGTACGACTGTACAGTATTCACCGTTGGGCTACTGCGATAAACTTTAGAACTACCAAAAAAAAAAGATAAAGAATATTTAATTATTTATTAATGTTTCTTTACAAGTTTGGTATTATTGTTTACTTTTAAATTCCTCATCAGGACAAGCCTATGTCAAGATTATTAAGCCTATGTCAGTTCTAGAAATATTTTTAGTGTGATTTTTCTAGAATAATTATTGATGTCTCAGACTTTCGTCAAGCAAACAACATTTTCGAACGATTTGATCTAGCTTCGTATGTAAATCATGTGAACATTTACAAAACATCATCATCTTTCTTCCTTTGACTTAAGTTGGATCGGGGACTAGTCGCTTCGAGAAGACGTCTTCAGGCATCCCATCCTTGTGCTACTTTGACAGTCTCAGTTCATTGCAGATCTAATCACTCCCCATATTATTGCCAATCGAACTGATTTCTAAAAATTAAATTAAAGTGCTGTATTGAAAACGCGTTTATTAATCAAAAATCACCCTTCAATAGAAAACGAAGCTGTCTCTAATACACTTGAGACTTTTATTTTCAGTATATATTTATAACAAGTTGGCTGGTTCCCAGCAGCCCAGCAGCCGTGGTCGGTGGATGCGGTCTGCAGGACCTAAAGCTGTCAATGGGGTCTCCTGCGAGTCTGTGAGAACAAAGTGTTGGCAGGGTCCCCGGCTGGCTGCGGTCGTGCCAACATCGGCATCTCGGTGGCGGCTTATTATATTGAAGTGTTGAGTTTATTTTTCAGCGAAATATGACGAATTTTATAGAGTATGCGAGAAGGTTTCTAAGTATCTTACAAAGTTATTTTTTATTACTAGCTTCTTTTGTACTATTAGATTAAGACATTTTTTTCGCAACAATGGAAAATATATTTTGTTTGTTGGTGCTTCTTAGAGAAATAATAAAGCATAAGGATCTTTTTCAATGTCATCATTCACAAAAAAATTATGTTGCAAACTAGCGAATAAACAAATGATATTTACATTTATGCAACAATTTCGGTGGTTAAAAAATAATTGTTCAATTTTTTATGTCAACGTTTTATTTCTGATAATTTCAACTGATTCTTATTATTAATTTTATTTTAAATTTTATCCATTTGTAAATAAGTGTGTGAAAATCCTTGTCAGACATTTTAAGTATATTCTTATCGTTATAGTTGAGTGATGTAGTTCAACAAAATTGATGGAATACCCATGAAAATATAGTGACAATTATATGGGTTCCAATTAGGTCAAAAAGTAGATTAATGAAAATTGTTTAAAAAAAACTGCGTCATGCTTTCTTAGAACAAAAACGGTATTTACAGTAGTAAAATAATGTATTTTTAAGAAATTTGAACTTGTTATTTTCTTGCCTTGTAAAGCGCTCTGGAGGTGATCTTTCACAGAATTAGTTTAAAAAAAACTTTCAATAGTTCTGTCTTCTAAATTGCGGGTTTTTTGAGAAAATCGACATTTCTTTGCTATTTTGTGGAGCTACATAAATAGTGTGTCTAGCCTCGAATGTGTTAAAGGTATTTAGCGAATGTGAATAACATTAACATACTAGGTATTGATATAAAATGTATAAATGATATTGATATAAATGGGGTAGTCAAGGTGCACAATTTTTCCAATTTGAAACTTAATCGCTTAAATTTAGCCGCTAGAATGGAGGGTTGTTTAGCGTTGTTGATTTAGAATAAAGGAGTTAAGAAATTACTTCATCATAATAAAAATAAATTATTACACAGATCAAATTGGCAGTATCGTAATTTTGTGTTTCAACTACACTACGCATCAAACCAGTCATCTTGTACATTTGACATGCAAAAACGTTATTAAGAAATAATTTTTTTAAAAGACACTTATAAAAAGTTATAATTTGAAAACTTCTAAAATGATGAGATTTGATAAAGTTTTGCATACACGAGTATAATATTTTTAGATTTCAATGTGATCTTCAATTCGTCTTTTAAGTGGAAATATAAAACTAATCTGAACAAAAACTTCACGTGATGTTTTTCGCAATGAAATCAAAATCGTCCAGAAGCTGGGATGAGTAAAAAAGACTGGCAGCGTGTAATGAAAGATAAAACAAAAATATATTTCGAGCTCTTTTGTATATACCTAACATTTTGACGGGTAAATACAAAGAGCAGCGGACGTTTTAATTAATAAAAAAGTATCTGAAAATGTATACAGCAGCGCAGGGGAAACAAGGGCTAGTTCGTTGCCACACTGGTTGCTTAATTCAAAAGTGGAGCTTGTAATTTCGTTTCTGACAAAAAAATCATCACGATTAAATATAACACAACTGGATTACGCCGAAAATAAGATGCATCATGAAAAATAGCAATATTTATTAGAAAAACTGAAAAGTCAATAAAATTTTTCAAAGTATTTTTCAACAAACGGCGTTTTCTAACCTTCACACCATGGATGATTCTCAAAGAGAGGCAATAAAGAACAAATGTTAGTTTGCCATTTATCAATCGATTTTTTGATTTGTTAAGATAAGGAAATAATTAGATTAGGTAGATAAGGAATAACGACACTTGAAATGGCTTTAGTCTCGTGTTTGGTGGCCAAGATCTGAATAACCAGGTACATTCTCACCTTCCTCTTCCCCATCTCCTTTTCTTCCCCACTTACCTTCATCCTTACAACAGCAGGGCAGATTGGACTCTTGTGAGATATTTACTTAAAAAGGAAAATACGGTTGGCATCTGTTAGGCTGCATTGTAGACGTGCTGAGTCTGTTCCACTGGTATTCCACTGTTTTTTTTATTATTATTTTACAGCTGTAAGGGCTAGCAGCATTGATCCCTGTGCACCGGCGAACTTCGCGAAACTGGACGGACACAAGAACCCGTTCAAAGTTGATACTGGCTTCGCGAGAACGGGTCGTTAAGGCGACTCATTTTGTGGAAGTCGACTTGTATGTATGTGGAACGAGCTTACTCACATCACTCTCTGAATAAAGATGCCATACGTTCACTGGGTTGGGGAAAATATAATACATCTCTTCTATATATATATATATAAAAATCAAAATTTGTATGTTTCTGGGTTTGTATACATATGAGATTCCTATGAGTTGCTAAACCATTCATCCGATTGCGATAAAACTTTGGGAATTTGATGTGCGCATGCCCATAATGGTTTCAGTATAGATACAATAGTGAGTTCTGGCATCATAAAATTATGCATTGCTAACCATTCATCCGATCGCAATGAAATTTGGGGATTTGATGTGCGCATGCCCCCGACGGTTTAAATATAGTATAATAGTGAGATCTGGCATCATGAAATTATGCGTTGCTAACCGTTCATCTGATTGCGATGAAACTTTAGGGATTTGATGTGCGCATGCTCGTGATAACATCTAATCTAACACACTATATAAAGAGGAAAGATTTGTTTGTTTGTTTGCATTGAATAGGCTCCGAAACTACTGAACCGATTTGAAAAATTCTTTCACTGTTGGGAAGCTACACTATAATTTATAAAGTTAGCTAGAAAAAGGACGCGGGAAAGGAACGGGGACACACGGGAAGGTGATTCCGGGAGAAAATGTATTTATTTGAATATAGAATTGCAACGCATGCCGCGACCCAGCTAGTTTCTATATATAATAGTGAGCTCTGCTTTATGAAATTTGTACAAAATGTAGATACCGAGACTGAATGTATGGAATACGAGAGGGGGAGGGGACCTCGGGAGGGGGGTTCGTAGGACGGGGGAAACAGGAAATGGGAGTGGGGAGAGGGAAGGCGAAGAAGGCGGAGTGGGAACGCGTGATTGAAAGGGGACGCGGAAGAGGAAGGGGAGACAGAAGGGCAACGGGACGAATGGGAAAGGACATGCAGGGAGAAAAAAATCTTTATTAAGTGGTATAGCAACTCGCTAGAGTTATATAAAAAATGAATCTCGAATCTGTTGAAACTGTAGGCACTCCACAGTGTACAGCCATAAATTCCGATAATAATTCGGATGATAACTAGCAACACCAAAGGGCCCAACGCTGACTCAGCTATTATATTTCGTGTTCGATGAAATCATTCCAGTGAGTGACTTTGGCATTGTTGGTTCGTTAAATTATATTTTTAGTATTCACACATTGTTAAATTTACTAAACTAATCGGCGTGTATTTAAAACAATGTACAGTTGTAAAATATAACATCAATCTAGTACACATAACTCTTCTAATTTATATCCTAAATATTGAGTCAAAATAAGGGACTGATCCGCCATCAATGGTAAGTACGGCTGGACAGACACATAAATACTACATTCCTTATAATGGTGACCCCGACGTGATCTGAACACGCAACCTTCTATTGATTTTTGTTGGAATAGTTTAATGTTTCTTGCTTTTTACGCCGCATTTGAGATGACACAAATTGCATTTCTTCTCGAGTAGGTGTCTCAATACTGAAGATAGTGACCTCCACTCTAATTACAATGATGTACCAGACTCCTGCATTTCTCATGGCTCTGCGCTGCTTGGAGATATACCAAAAAATGCTGATTATTTTTACCACTGAGTGGACGTTTTCCTAAAACATCCCCTAATAAGAATACAAATAACAAAGGAATGAATTACTTCATAACCTGCAACTAGGCTTATCTTTATCGGAGGTGTTCATAAAACATCTCCCATCAAACACTAAAAGTTTCGAGTTGAAACGCGAAGCATTTACGAAATTGTTTTGATTGGGAATATTGTTTATTTTCAGTTATTAATATTTAAAATTAAAGACTTTGGACTTGAGAAAGCGTAGAGTATTTATTTCTTAGCTTCAATAAAATATATAGGTAATTTATTTTTCTATCTAATTCTAAAAACTTTTTTTCCAGAAAGAATTAAATTATTATTGAGGATATTTTATTGTTAACTTATTCTTTTATGATATATTTAGTTAACATCATGCTTTGAAAAAAAAAATAGTTCATTAATTTCATTATTTTTAATTGATAAACGAACGTTTAAACAAGATTTTTATGCATAGCACAAAGGGTAGATAACAAATATTATAATCAATAATTATCAGCCTGAAACACTCATCTACATTGAAAAAATCAACTCATCTACAATGGGTATTAGATAAGCCGCCATAGCTCAGTAGTCAGAGCTCCTGACCGGCAATCAAAGGGACACGGGTGTCTTCGCAACTGGTACAGTTTCGTTAGTTGTTGGTGTGGCAGGCAGGATGACGGCGATTTTGACTGCCGGCCTTACGTATATCCCAGTACTGGTTTGGATCCGAGCAGTTCTGACCTGTCCATCAGCTGCAGGTGTTGCTTCGAGGATACGGCCACGTGGCCAACTGTTTCGAGGCAGTGCTGGGTCCATGATGATCACTAGGTCATCCTTCTTAATTGGTGTAGTTGGATGGTGCCATTTTTGTCGGGCAGCCATGGTAGGTAGGTATTCGTGCAGCCATCGCCTCCAGAAGGTGTCTGCAAGTTGTTGTCCGATGCGCCACTGGCGGCGTAGGCATACTTCCTCTTCTTTTTTGTCGTAGAAGGATAATTGGGGGCGCTTCCCAGCCGATCCCAGCAAAAAGTGGTTGGGTGTTAGAGGTTCTTCATCACGCGGGTCGACTGAAATATGGGTGAGTGGTCGGTTATTTACCACAAACTCGGCTTCTGCAAGTGCTGTGCGTAGAGTTTCTTCTTTTGGTGCTCTTTCTTTGAGTGTTGCGCTTAGGGCTTTTTTTACTGATCGTACTAGTCTCTCCCAAGCTCCCCCCATGTGGGGACTCAGCGGTGGTATAAAGTGCCACTCGATGCCCTGGGTAGCTATTGCGTCAATCATTCTGGCGTCTTGACTTATTGACAGCAGGGCGTCCCTCATCTCGGTGTCAGCTCCGTGAAAATTTGTTCCGTTATCCGAGTACATGGCTGTGGGTTGTCCTCTGCGGGCGGTCATTCTTTGAAGGGCCATGATGGCCGAGTCGGCAGTCAGTGAAGCGGCTAGTTCTAGGTGATGCAGGATTGGTGAGATAACCTTCGGTTTTTAAGATCCGGAGGGATGCCACCAGGTTTTGCACCGTCCCGGAGAAATCTGCCAGGTCCTCGAGTGATACCTCGGTCGTGAGGTAAGGTAGCTTTTTAACCTTGTCTAGCATAAATTTTGCTATGGAGTTAGCGCTGCCGTATCGCTGCTCGAGGACGCTGATGATCTCTGGGACTTGCGCAGGATCCATTAGTAGGGGACCCACGGTATCTCGCGCCTTGCCTTTGAGGGCACGCTGCAGCCGGATGAGATTTTCGCTCGGAGTCAATTGGCAGGTGGCGGTGGATTGAGCGTACTGTGCCTTCCAGGTAGGCCACTCGAGGGGGTCTCCGGAGAAGGTAGGCAAATCTTTTGCTGTGGATTGCCTGGCGATTAGGGCTGCCATTCTTGAGTCATCTTCTAATGTGCGAGGGCTATCTTGCGTTCTGGAGGAGCGGAGCGCCTCTGCCATCACAGAGGCGATCTGGGCCAGTGGGTCGTTGCCGTGCTGCAACCATTCTCGGGTGTGCCGTGCTGTCTCGTTGGCTGTATGCGGTGGTGTAAACAATGGGGAATCCTGGCCGGAGGAGGCTGGCTGTTGCTGGTACCCCGTTGTATTGTAAAGTGGGCGCTCGGGTCCGAGATGGCTGTATTCGGCCGTAGGGATGTTCTTTGCAGGGCCCGTCAGTAGTGTGTAGCCTTGGGTGGCGGCATATCCAGTTGGATCGGTTACTGTAAATTCATTGGTAGGCTGACCGACTGGTGTGTGCATTTGAGTAGTTGCATATCTCGTTGCAAACTCTCCGGCTGGCCTTTTTACTTGAGTGGCATATCTCGTTGCGAACTCATTAGTAGAAGGGCCGGTCGGTGCGTGCACTTGAGTTGTTGCATATCTCGTTGCAAACTCTCCGGCTGGCTTGTTTACTTGAGTGGCATATCTCGTTGCGAACTCATTAGCAGAAGGGCCGGTTGGTGCGGGCACTTGAGTTGTTGCATATCTAGTTGCAAACTCTCCGGTTGACGGGCCGTCTGACGTGTGTACTTGAGTGGCATATCTCGTTGCGAACTCATTAGCAGAAGGGCCGGTTGGTGCGGGCACTTGAGTTGTTGCATATCTAGTTGCAAACTCTCCGGTTGACGGACCGTCTGACGTGTGTACTTGAGTGGCATATCTCGTTGCGAACTCGTTAGTAAACGGGCCGGTTGGTGCCTGGACTTGAGTTACTGCCTGACTGAGGTTGGCTCGCAGGGTCGGGCTGGTTGGTGCTGGCTCCTGGGCAGGTTGGCTGACTGCTTGGCGTGTCGCAGCGTTCAGGGCTGCGAGCAGATTGGCTGTCTGCTTGGCGTGACGTCTGTCCCGAATGCGCATCTCTCGGCGCAGTAATCGCAGGGAGTCTTCAGTTGATTCAGAAGTTGTTTCGCTGCTTTTACTGTTGGATTCGTGGAGGCTCTCGGAGACAGATTCTGGAGCAGGTCGGTCAAGCGTGATGAGATCAGAGTTCCTGGCTGGGCTCGCACTAGATAGATCGTGGACCTGGCGGGGTCCTCTAGATGGCGTCTCATCGGTGTCTACGGTGTGTGGGCCCGGGGTCCGTCGGGGCGCCACTGGCATATTTCGGCTTGTCCCCGGGGCGTCAGGTTTAGATTTAGACAGCGATGTATCAGAAGATGTCGGGGTCTTACGGCCACTGCGAAGAGACGGCATTTCCACTGGGTAAGACTGAAGGCGTGTTATGTGTAGATCCGGCACGAAGGACCAAATGTACTAGACGTTTGTACATAAATTGCAAAATAGGGAGCTGGACACAACTTGGCACGCCAATGTCTTTTACTTCTGGATTAATGACTCTAAGTTAAATTAGCAAAACTGAATCTATTACTGTTGTAAAACATTGAAAATTGATTCTAGTTATAATGGCCAAAACTGAATTTAGTTATTTAATTTAATATTGATTTGCACTTTGGAGACTTTTGGAGACTGTTGGGGTCAGGATAATGGGATACTGGGAGAAAGGTAGAACAGAATTTAATACTGATTAAAAACACTTTTTAAGTAGGTTAGAACTTGGAGACTTCAGTTTCTTGGAGACTTGTTACTTCTTGGCTGGTAGTTTTTGAACTGATTTCCTACCGGTTTGCCGTTTGTTTTATAGGGCAAATCCGGGTTGGACTTTTGGAACACAGAACCTCCCTGTTTCTGAAGGGTGCTTGCGTTTACGTATTTTTCCCAATCGCTATGATTTTCGAGCAGATGTGTTAAAAATCCGTGTGATAACCTTTGCCAAGACAGTCCTGTTCCAATAAACCGAAGTCTCACATAATTTTTATTGTTTCAACAAGAAAAGGTACAAGTTTACAAATGTGATACAAGATACAATATCTAGAAGTAAATATTTTCTTAAAGTGCAATAATCACTGGTAGACGACAGTTTTTTGAGGTTTTATTGTAGTATATACCTATTTTTAGGTGATGATATATATTTCTTGATTCAAATTATTCCCGATTTCCCGAAATTTAGCTCCGAGTTTTTCGGAATGTAAATTGGCTGTCGTAAATATTTACGATTCAAACATTTCCTTTGTTCAGCATTGACCAATGGCGCCGCGTCTGGTAGCAGGGTGGGGATAACGTAAATACTCAATCATTTCCTTGATTTTGATCATTGCTGTCTGGGGTCCCTGGTGGAAGTATTACGTGGTTATTCAGATGTGTTTTCGAGTCCAATGATGCTGCAGCATGTATTTATTATCAATTGCGTTTATGTTTTCAATTGATAAGTTAATTGTAGAATGTAATAGCATTGTAGACATCATTCCAAATGCACAGTGTTTCGTTGGCCAATGAGAGCACTCCCTTTGTTTCGTAGGTTATTGGAAGGGGTAACGTGCAGCGGCACGGTATTATGTGGAAGCGTAAATTCCATTCTTGAATTCTCAGGGTTGTCATACGCTTTCGTCGACACGTTCGATACAGTAACATTATTTAATTTATCTATAATGGATTACCACAAAGTTATAGCTACATTCAAAAGTACATATATATTCGTTCACATCTACTTCAACCACTCGGATCGAATGGTTACTATGTATAAATTTTCTTACAAAGAAAAAACGCATGGCTTAAAACAGCCGCTTTGGCCTGATTCTAAATAATCATCAATATTTATGTTATTATATACCACTGAGAGTATAATATGGTGTCCTACCTACCGCGTAGGTAACATCGACCTTACTTGTAATCTTGCTACTTGCGACCAGATGTGTGTTTTGTTCACCTCCAGATTCAAGTTCATTACGGAGAGGACTTCTTCTCAAAACACCGCCTACTAAGTGCCCAAATAATAGAGAAATTAATCACTTTGTAACCTGTATCTAGGCTTATCATCTTTTTGAAGTCGTCATCACGGGTTAAACTTAAACCTTTGTGTTTTTCCCTCCTAAACACAAAGGCCTCTTCAAAACCCAGATTTACTGCTTCTTTTCCACAAAAAGTTCTCCACACAGAATTCCCAAATATGACATAGGCCCTGAGGGAAATTATTTTCCTCAGGGCTTTCTGTACGGAGTTAATCTAATAAAACCACTGTAGCGGGATAATTTTAAAACAGCTTAGACAAATTTTGATTTATACGCCAATAGCACATAACCCAACTTGACCTTTGAGGATGGCCAGTCGTCAGAGAAATTAGTATTTTGTTTGGTGGAAGTTTGAATGTTTTAGTAAACTGTCAACGTCAAGAGTCGGAAGAGCCGAGCTTCGTGGGAAGGTCTTGGCTTGATGGGGTTGAATGTATGTTACTTCATAACTTGAGGGAACCTAAACTTTAGTAAATTAACTTTTGTAATGATGCGTGTAGAACCCATTGAGGTCTATATTTAGATGAGACATGAAGCGAATTTCCATTTTTATCCCTCCAATTGAACTCGTACGCTCCTGAGGGTAGAAACATGTAGAACGCTGGTTTCGTATTTCAGATTACCGGCGGCGCCCAGGCCTGAGCCCGCAGGCGGCAGTTTGTACTGAGTTGTGGACATCTGAATCTGGCTTCACTGTGTGCGGTTTCGTAAGTTTACATACAAACATTCTTGTCGGCGCCCCTGCGCCATTCGGCCGCCCATACGCCAATTTAGCCTACAAGAAAATGAGATAGCAATAAAATATTAATTTATTTCACGGGTATTCGGTTCAAATAAAATACAATAAATCCATGGTCCCACGCAAGTTTCCTTTAGTCTAGGGGTATAAAGCGCCCAACAAACCTTAGCGGCAGGACGTCAGCGGACCAAGGTTCGAATCCTACGAAATCCAAAAAAATAAATTGTTATAACCAATATCCAATCTTAAAAAACCACTCCAAAATGAACTGGCAAAGAAACACATAGGCACCGAAGAAGAAAACACAAATACAATGACAAAATGTGTAGGAAAAGGTGCACTGGAATTCGACGACAAAAAATCATCCCTCACATTGATGAAAAAAAGTGCTTCGTAGTCTCTCCAGCCTTGCCTACATTAGTTTTCTGAAGGTTTTACTTCTACCGCGTGTGAATTGCACACTCTGATTTTTTTTTGTTTTGAAAGAAAAAAAAATACATAAAAAGTCACCGGTGACCAACACTTCATTTACACGTATATACATACTCTATATAAAAGCAAAATATCATATATCATGTAACGTCAAAATAAGCAAAAGTACGTCCTGTGACACCTTGTATAAAAAACAGTAATGATTTTTTCAAGTGTAAGTTTGGAATTTAAAAAAATTATAAAATACTAACATGTTTGATTTGGCAAAATTTTATAAGACGTGCTGGCTTTAAAAACGAACAGTATTTAAGCAAGGATAGGGAAGGGAGTGCGGGTGAGGTACTCGTAGGCCGCATTGGAGGGCTAAGCCTTCGAAACTAATCATCGGTGAAAATAAACAATTTAGAAGCCTGAATCCATTATTGAACTCATTACAACGACGCCCGTTGATTTTAAAAATACATTTCGTAATATTTCTGCCGGTCCGAAATTTCTTTCTTTGTATCAAGAAATAAATTAATAAAGTCTGATCTTTAAATTAGGATTATAATTTACATTTTTATTACAAGTAAAAAGATTTGCATAAAATATTAATATATTCTTTATTCATTCAGCTTCCAACGCATAGTGGCTTACCTGTAGAACAAAAACAAATTTTATATGCAAGTGAACTCGTTGGACACGAGTTTCTATTTAATACAAGTTTTGTAATGTTTAGTTACCTATAATAAATACAGTTTGTTGGGGGTTTACGCAATACATAGCTACACTTGCCTACATACATCTACATATAGTATAGACCCTGTGCTTGTAGCTTGATCGTCACATGTTCCTTTCCTACCCATCCCTATATACCTGTCATTTAACGTTACCCACAATCATTCGTTAATCGAAATTCGCCGCATGAACATCTCTGATATTCCGCATACCGCATCCGCAAACTTAATCCCGCATACTGCTAGTAAAATACCGCGATTAATAGTCATACAAGTTCATGAATAAACCTAGCCGAGATAGAAGAGAAGTGACAGCTCAGTTAGTCATTTTTATCCTATTCCTTTTTGTGCATTCTTTTTACTTGTGCAGTGGTCTTTCATATATTTCAAAACATATACAAGGTCGTTCGATATCAACGGACACATAAATCACACATCAGTAGTTAATGTTAATATTGTTAGTATTTTGGAGGCGGGTATGGGTACCACCACCCCGGGAACCATTTATTGGATAACCAACACCTCTGCCATAGGTCACCCCAAGTTTGGTGACTTAGCAGGGTTGCCCGGGTTCACGGGGTTAGTTTTGTCCGGGTCTAATGGCGGATGCATCTGCCCACCATGGTAGGCCAGATCGGAAGAGCATTGAGGGAGTTCCTGTGACTTCTCCAGCTGTACTCTCTCGAAACATCGCCATCAGGAGGGATGGATTGGATTCGTACGTCCGTCTCTCCTGGACGCACTGACCCTCAGACGCAAAGACCCTCCACACGGCATCCCCAAAGATGACACATAGGCCCTGAGGGGAATTATTTTCCTCAGGGCCTCCTGTGTGGAGCTTATGTAAAAAAAAATCATTGCCATTGCCAATAATTTGAGTTGTGACGGTAGCGTACCGATTATATTATGACTAATACTAACAAACTATTACAATCCATTCCATTGTCTAATACAAACTCTTTTTTTTCATCTACTCTTCACATATTACCTATACCGACTCAAGTAATTGATTTTATTAATCGTGTCTTTATGACTACTATTTTATACCTGGGAAAATGTGTTCCATAGAATAGTGTATATGAATAAATATGTAGTTTCAATTCTCTCAACAGATGTCGTTAGTGCAGGTAGTTGTACCTTATGAGAGAGACAGCAACTGTCATCCATTCGAGTCAAATACTCGAACGATTTCGATGGTAGCCGATGATATTCGTTCGACAAGTCGGCATCTTCAGTGACCATTTCTCCTACCGCAGATCTTCCCAGCGCAACCCTTAAAATAGACGTTAAGTGCAGTTACAAATTCATTTCAACAATATGATAATAAACATGACTTCTATGTTGACAAACCGCAGTATCAATGAAACCCTCAGTCGTCCATTGTATTGTTCATCCGACTAAACATAATATATAATAACGTTTTAATACGAAATACGTCTTTTTTCAAGCTGAGCAGTCAGACTTTTGGTTCAATCTACTAAATGGTTCAAAAAAAGCCTTTTACGGGCAAGGCCAAGCTTCGATGCCTTTTAAAATACTTTGAACAGCTGATATTTAATTCTTAACGACAGTTTTTTTCTAAATTTAATCTAATAAATTCCAACTACGAACTCGATTTACTCGGAAACTAAAGTTCAAACCATAAAAAGTTATGCTTACTACAAAATGGACCTAAAGAAATTCTAAAAATATTGGAAATCATATTAATTATTTACAAAGCCTTCAGGTCTCTAAAAAAGATGTGAGGTAGCGCTTCTAATTTAATTTGGTTTCAAAGCAATCGCCTTGAAAGCCGCGCGCCTATATCCATACAGGCTTACATCCTTCCTACATACCTAAAACAGAACTAAAGGTCAGGAGTCTGAATCTAGAAATGCTTTTATCAAGAAAGAGCCTTGGAGCTTCGGAGGCGTTCACAAAACAGCTCACTCCAGAAAGAAAGAATAGTTTCAAGTGATTGTTGAACCGCGAAGTAATTAAGTACTAAATTGATTTGATCGGTATTATTGTTTTTTTAGGTATCAATTTATAATTTCAAAGACTTTGAACAAGAAGGTGTATAGCTTTACTTTCTAAGCTGTTAAAACTACCCTTTTTTAGGAAGAATGGATTATTTTTATTTTAGATTGTTTTTTATTTTATTTGTAAGAAACAAACAGCTTATATACATATAATAGACAAATATAAACATGTGAACTGCAGTGAAGCCAAAAGAGTTTCTTATGATAATATTGTTTGGAGATGGAGTTTTATTTTACCTTAAATTAAATTTTAGGCTTAGGAAGGGGAGACGAAGGGGAGAGGAGGGGGATGGGAGGGTTAATATAGGATAAGGATATGAGATGTTCTCGATACCTTCCACTCCCGTATCAATCCAATATCGCACGCGTTACTTCTATTCGATACGAATATTTAAATTAAAAATGTCTACTCTGTGAAATAATTCGTTGTATTGTGCACATATTCGAGGAATCGGGGAATTTTTTCTAAGGTTTGTTCTGCAAGTGTGTAAATGAAGTAATTTTGATTGTCGGGTTAATCTTGAAGGAATATGGATTTTTATTAAATTGGTAAGCTCTGGCGAGTCCAGGCCATTGTTTAGAATTTTAAATAATAAAATTTGATCAAAAATTAATCGTCGTGTATGTAGGGAGTTGAAGTGATGAAATTTAATAGAATCGGTGTAATTAATCGGATTATTTTGGTTCGTGGTTTAAATGTTGCTTCAAAGAAGTTTTGTTACGTTAATTTCGTTTTACATTTTTTTACCATACATCAGACATAGATCTAACACTTAAACCGAATGTAAAAGGTGAAATGTAAGAAACAAGGCTTGTAGCCGCCCTTGCATGAATCAACATAATCATCTTTAGTATTTAACAAGCCTAGAAAGTTATATTTGCAGACAGAAGCTTAACTTTAATGTACAATTGTACATATATATAGCATCTATATTTTTTTTATATGTTTTTCGTTTAAGTGTTTTTTTTTCCAGAAGTTTTTTTTTTAAAGAAAGAGAAACATTCCCAGGTTACCAATAACCCGACAATATTTTTAAAATCTCCTACTACCACAACAGTAAGCCAAAAATGTTTCTTGAGTCGTGATGGAGGACTTAACCAGCCGAGGATTGGAACACGGAACGCCTGGGTGGAACCCAAATGCGATGCCCACTCAACCACTGACCGGTCAGAAGTTGTTCCTACTTTTATTAGAAAATAAATAAGTCTTACAAAACGTGTTTCACATAAAATGACAAATTTTGCACTGTATTCCAAAAATATAACATTTTATTAAGTTTAAAAAATCACAAAAATAAAACGTTGAAAAAATACCTTAAAAAGTTAACATCACAAAAAATTCGGTTAAAAAAAAACATCTTTCAAAATATAAAAATGGCTGAAGCCTGAACTGGTAGTTAAAACTGAATTAAAAAACGTGCAAAGCCAGTTACACCAACAATTGGAAATCGAAAACTGCCAAGTTTTATTCGCTCTAGATAGTGAGGAAAAACTTCTGAAATCTATTTATACATTTTCAAATGTACACACGATCTGACAGGGTTTATAATAATATCTAAATTTATCGTCTGATTTAACTATTTAGGTTTCTATATTGGAATTATAGATTTAATCCTCGCTTAAACAATGTACTTTCGTCTGTAAACATTTTAACGTCATGTAGCAATATTCAAAATCCTTTAGTCAATACGGCATTAGATACCGAGAATCTACATTCCGGGTAGTGAGGAACCGTTTCGGATACAGGACTAGGCACAAACACTGGGATTAATGTACCAGCGGTGTTTGGTCTCCACAAACAGTATCCTGTTTAAACACTGGCGATATCTATCACATATTTACATTGAATCCCGCATAGTGGTCTGAAGTAGGCTGTCGGAACAGGACGAAGAAATCACCACAAAGGAGCTGTGCGGGTAATTACATGAAGCTTTTCACACGTCCCACTTAACCCTCCCTTAAACACATACCCCAAACAAGAGTGTTATGCGATATTTAGGTTGTTATTACATGATCTATAATTTTGGTAAGCCTGGAAAAAAAACTATTTGGTAATGGATTTGCATTTAAAAATATTATTCTCCTTTTTTGTTTTGCACTAGCTCCACCCAGGAGGTCCTCAGCAAAATAATTTCCATCACGGCCCATATCTTTATTAGGGATACTGTGTGAAGGATCATTTTGGAAAGGCAGGAGGGGAAGCTCTGGGAAAGGAAAAAGGTATGTCGGGTGGGTAGGAATCTGGGGGGCAGTGCGTTCAGGAGTGACAGATGTATAAATCTATCCTCCCCACTGCGGTGCAAGGCGTTGTTCCGAGAGACCTGTGGGAGAGGTTAAAAGGCCTTCCTCAACCAGTCTCTGCCAATTTGGCCTGCTGTTTGTGGCAGATAAATCCGCCGCCAAGACCCAGACAAACCCCACCCTATGAACCCGGGCGCTCCTGGTAAGATCCGGATCCACAGAATTTAAAAAAACCCTAGTCGCAAATAGCGACGACTGAACACGTACAAAGTGCATTTTACTATATAGAGCTATGTATTTTAACTTACGTCAGATTTTGAACTTTTTCTTTTGCCGCTGTGCCATTGACTTGTCGAAGATGGGCGATGTCTGGTTAAAACGGTTGGTATAAACAAAATCTTTTATCTGGATTTCTCCCAGCATATTTATGTATTTAGTTTGGTATGGAGCTCAATCACCTATATAATACCTACCCCAGTTTGCTTCTTATAATGAACTTGGCTGTTATCACGTCAATTAAATCCCTTTCAATCAAATCGTTGTCCAAGAAAAAAACCATTAAATGTGAATTATTAAATAATTATTAAAATAATGTCAGTTTTTTTGTGGCACGAGAATACTTCAAATTATTTAAAAAATAATGATACTGCATAGCTTCTCCTTTAAAGCACTTTAATTATACAACCATCGAAATCCGAGTCTAGCCTTTGGGCTGCTTTGTTTGTGTTCAGCCAGAAAAACAAAGCGGCGGACATGCCGGCTACTTCTCTCCTTGTAATTATGCCGTGGAGTTTTCCAACAGCTGTGACAGTGTGACTCGGTGCGACTTTTTGCCCGTCGTCGTAACAGTGATTCCAGTCTGCTCCGAGTTGTGACGTTTCTTAAATAAGATAATATTTTTCTCCGGCCAGCTGTTTTGTTTTTCATCCATTTATTACTTCTTTTACCGTGCAAATTCTGAGGACGGTCGCAATTAGAATGTAAGGCTAAGATGTTTAGTTTTTTTTTTCATTTATTTTGTCAGCATAATGAAAGCATTGAATTAAGAAATAAGGAAAATGGAATAAACAATGCGAAATAAGGTTGGTATTAATTAGTATTTTGAAATAAAACACAAATTTTGACATTTAAATCTACAATAAATAAGGACGAATTGTTTCAAAAAGTTTGAACAATTAATCGAATATTTTAAGTTAATTTTCACGTTCTGCAAAATTATTTCGGCCATAAATTTCTAAGTTAAATTTTCATCACTTATAAATATGTTTATTATTATTACAATTATTAAATAAAACGTAAGATCAACCCTTTCGATTTTCAACTCTCAAACTGTATTTTAATTATTATCAATTTGCCTAAAACCATGGTTTCCAATAAGTAATTGAGATATTTTCTTGATTGTATTAAGAGCAGTACGTCGCAAGTTTAACAAATATAAGTGAATACTTAGCCATTCCCAGTAATACTATTCTGCTCTACAAAGCTTCGCTAAATTTAGACTTTGCAGGAAGGCTTTATAGGACCGGTGACAGAAAGCAGCCTTGCTAATTTATTTGCAGTGTTTCGAACAGTGGTGGTCTTATCTATTCTGGAATATCTTTATATTTGCGACTTCACTCGCCTTAATAATCATTTAGAGCTTATTACAAAACTTGCCACGTTATGAAGCTTAACAACACTCTGTTAATGCCGATCGTCCAGTTGATTAGTCAGACATCTCCAAACCCGGTTTGCTAAATGATGTCGGAACTTACATATGTTTCAAATTATTTCATCATATATCATATTTCATTGAAAAAGTAGGCAAGTACCTAAGTTAAGAATAAAGGGAACGGCTGCCCGGCCCTTTTAATTTTTTTTTATCAAAAGGTATATCAAACGGTAATTAAACATCTAGTACGGATATGTGTTACTACATGTTTTAAATTATAAAATATGGTTTATTAAAGAAATCATTTTTTCATGACTTAGAGGTAACTTTGGCAATTATTTATTAGTTAATGATTACTATTTAAAATAAAAATATTATGAAATATAATTTATCAATCAGAATTATAAAAAACAGCGTTTTATGAGCGTAAATTCAATTAAATAGATTAAGTTAGAACACAAATTTGTCGTATAGTATTGCCTCTAAATCGAAAAAAATCGATTTCTTGAATGTTATATGCCTATATTATAATATAAATAAATTACCACATACCCATAGTAAATATTTGCTGAAGCTTTGATTATATATTATTGCCTGAAATATAATGATTATAATTTTTAGAAATTTAATTAAATTTAAATTTGATATGTTATTATCGAGTTCTGCAAGTATTTTAGAAAGTATTTTAGTTACAGCTGTTTCGACTTGTAAGGTCATTTTCAAACTGTGGTGAAGCCACGTACGGACGACTTATTTATAACATTTTAAATGTCAATTTATGAAGGTGTCAAAATTGATTTATTACCAACACAAAACACAAAAACAATTAATAATATAATAATAATGATTATATATCATTGATTGCTATATATTTTAGCCTGATCCAAATCTAAGATTTGTATGAAAAAGGATGTACAGCTGTTCCTCTTAAAGAACTGTAGTTATGTAATTTAAACACTAAACGCAACGAAATAAGACATATTATACCAATTTTAATAAATATTGCGTATGTGAGCCAAGGTTTTTTTTACTCTTCACTTCTGCATTTGTAGCAAATTATTATACCACCTTGCTAGTCAGAATATCAATAAATTATTGCACATAAATTAAAATAACAAAACACTTCATCATTTTTAAATGTGTTTAATTAAGGTTTACAATGATTACAATGGGCAATTTTCAATCAATATATTTTTATAATGTAGGTATATATTTTCTACAAAATCAACATGAAACTAAATAAATGCGCTTTTTCGACAGTAATATTTAGTTTTCTAAATATTTTAAAAATTATAACATTCTAGGAAAAGTAGGTACTTATGAACAATAATAATAATTTATAATATTTGGAGGGAACATAATAATTTAACTTATTTTTTGTTATAATAATTATTATAGTTTCATTTTTTAAATGATTTAAAATTATCCTTAGAATAATATATTTTTCAATTTACAATTATTAATAATGTGACATTTTCAGTACATCGTGGAATTAATGACTATGTTTTATTTATTTATATTAAAAAATGTTATTAGGACAAGATTTTTTTATCGCATAGCGCACCATGGTGATATTTAAATACTAAAACAATATTATTTATCAAATTGGAAAATTACAAAGAATATGTTATCATGTTTCAAGAAGTTTGACAATTTTTACAGTGGATCAGAATTTCAAATCTCGCTTACGACCATTGGTATTTTTTACAGTGGATCAGAATTTCAAATCTCGCTTACGACCAATGGTAATTCTTACAGTGGATCAGAAGTTTAAATCTTGATTACGACCATTGGTAATTTTTACAGTGGATCAGAAGTTCAAATCTCGCTTACGACCATTGGTATTTTTTACAGTGGATCAGAATTTCAAATCTCGCTTACGACCATTGGCAATTTTTCTTCTGAAACTTACGATGATGTAATTGAAAAAAAACTCTTTCAATTTTTAAAACTTGACTCTCCATTATTTTACAAATAAATACTTGAAAGTTTAGCATTTTGAAAAAAAAAATTACATTATAAAAGTCTCAAAATATATAAATTATATTAAAGATCTTTATTTAAAAATTAAAAATTTATTAACACAATCATAATTGATACAATTTCTTAAATACATATTTGGCACCATCATAGTTATAGAAATTAAACATTTATTTTATAGGCTTTTTAAGAAAAAAAATATACTGAAGAAAGCAATGAGAAATAATTCGTTACTTTATATGTGATTTTCGCTTATTCGTCATTATACTGAATGTTATCGAGTTGGCTACTTTTATATATCGGTAGTAAGTAAAATTATATAGAAGCACAGATAATAGGTAGGTTATTTTTCATACTTTAAGATTAGTAACAACTAAACATTTTTCGTTTACTATTTTATACAATAAATCTAAGAAAGAATTTATTTACAAATTTACAAAATATATCCACATTCATCGATCATTTCAAAACCTGCTTTACGTTCGATTTGAAACGAGTTGTACAAGAAAATTATTAAAAATATAAATGTTTAAAATATAATTATTATAATGTACACAAGTATATTTAAACTTTTACTTCATAAGAGTGGTAAATACCATAATCCCTCAAAATAAATAAAAAAGAAAAAAAATGCAAGGAAAAATAAACAGGAACAGTGTCTTGAAGTCATCCCTCTTTCGGTACATTTCACCAATTTTGTTTTTTTATACATTAAACATTTCATTATTTTTTGAATCAATGTTTTTTTTTAAATTAAATTAATAGGTCATGGTAGATATGTCGACATAATAATTCCAAACAAAAAATCTGTTCACATTTCACGATATCAGAAATTGCGGGTGGAAATTGTTGCGGCTTGCGAAAACAGAATTCTAATTCACAGTTTTTTTTTTTTTTTTTTTTAATGTTCTTTATTCAGTAAAGTTTATACAATATTACAGAAAATGGGTAATTTTTTGGCCATCACACTAGGCACATGCCCGTGTTGTAGTGGCCAATTTTATGTTAAGTATAAAATAAGTTGAATGAAAAACAGAATAATATAAAAATAAAATAAAATAATTTATACATCTAAAACAAGTATGAAGTATAAAGAAATTAAAAATAATACAAAATATCTACATACGTTTAAGATATATGAATATAAAAATAAGTATGGAAAAACAGAAAAATTAAAATAATATAAAAAGTATATGAAAGAAGATACGTATTATTGAATTAAAAATAATACAAGGAGCATGTATCAAAAAAAAAATACAAGTACATTTGTGTAATTAAAAAAACAATAAAAATATAATAAAAATACAAGTACATTAAGTACAAGTGTATTTGTAAAAAAATAGAAATATAATATAAAATCAAAGAAAGTACTATTTGGTAAGAAAGTATGGATAAGTTATATCTTGATGAGTGATTTGCATGTGCGTGTTATGGTAACATAGGTATATAGATATATATCAGCAATTTTTGTGTAAATCCTCGTTTGAGCTAAGGCTAAAAATATGTACTCAAATATGGAATTATTGTCACAATATTTTTCGTAATAAATACTTGAGTATAAGAAACATGTCAGTGGTGTTAAACATTTTTTAATGATGAATATGAAAGAGGAATATATTGTTCTGTAATATACAAGTTATTTTAATTATTTACTGGTGGTATAGGTTCATATATTCCTTAAAGAAATTTCGCCCCTTTTCAGATATCCATTTATGCACACCGGTTGCAAAGTGAGTAAGTGTTTTTGATGTTTTGATGTCGTTATTTAACGTGTTGAATATTTTGGGTGCGATGTATGAGAACTGCCTTTGTGAAAAAGTGGTTTTTGTTACAGGAATTATGCATTTTCCATGCTTTGAGTAGCGTGTATGTATGTCCGTTTGCGTAGAGTTTATCAATCCATTTTTCCAGATATGGATAAGAGCTATCTTGATATACAGTTGGCGAATGTCAAGGACTATGAGTTTCTTGAAAAGTGGCTCTGATGGATGAGAGGGGGAACATTTGAAGATGACCCTTAGCAAAAGTTTTTGAACGGTCACTAGAGGGTAGAGGATGGATTCTGCACAACCTCCCCATCCTATAATGCCATACGTTGCTATCGATTGAAATAGAGCAAAATATACAGTTCTAAGAGTGTTTATATCAAGGATTGATCGTAGAGAATAAAAAATATAGCATAACTTACGGAGTCTCTTAGTTATGGAGTTAATATGGGCCTCCCAGCGTAATTGGTTATCTATAATGACACCTAGGTATTTTATTTCATTTGATGGTTTAAGATTTGAGCATGAGCAGCTATTATTGGGTGATAGTGGAGATGTGTCTAGGTTTTGTGAGCACGTGTGAATGATTAATTTAGGAAGGTTTTCTGGGAGTGTGAATTTACGGATTGAAAAGTGTATGCATTGTGTTTTTTGTACATTTAGGGTGAGGAGGTTGGAGTCTAGCCATTTTTTAATTTTGTTAAGACCATAATTTGCCTTCTCTATTGATGTCTTCCATGTTTTGCTAGTGAATATGATAACCGTGTCATCGGCGAAAGATATTATATTGCCATCAATGTCCAGTTTCAATAGGGAGTTCATATATATGAGAAATAGGAGCGGACCTAGAACACTTCCTTGGGGCACACCGTAGGAAATAGATAGACATTTACTTCTATATGCTCGATTTGAGTGAAGGACAGTTGTTTGCGATCTTTGTGTAAGGTAGCTTTTAAACCATTTTAGGGCAGTACCTTCTATCCCAATCTGTTGCAGTTTTTTTAGGAGAATGTGATGTGAAATAGTATCAAAAGCTTTAGATAAGTCTAGAAAGACAGCAAGAGGTTTATTACCCTTATCAAGGTTATCGGATATCAGTTTCGTGAAGGTTGCAATTGCATCATCAGTACTACGGTTTTTGCGAAAGCCATACTGGTTATTTGAAAGGATTTTATTTTCCTCAAGGAACTTAATCAGTTTTAGTTTTACTACTTTTTCAATGATTTTGGAGATTGTACTCAGTAGAGATATTGGCCTGTAACTATTTAGGGAAGATCTGTCACCTGATTTGTAAATAGGGATGATTGAGGCATGTTTAAGAGAGTTTGGGAATATACCGGATTGGAGGCTAAGATTTATAATATGCTCTAGAGGCTTGGCTATAAGTATTTTTAAATGTTTTGTAAGTTTAGTAGAGATTTCATCTATTCCTGTTGAGTGAGTATTTTTTAAAGTTGATATGATTTCTATAATTTCTAATTCTGTAGTTGGGGTGAAAAGGAAGGGACTATACCTCAGGTGAGTCAGAGATATTTCATTTGCAAGTTCATGTTCCGAAACACTATTTCTTGTCAAAATATGATTGGAAAGGTTAGAACCAATTGTGGTGAAAAACTCATTGAAATGATCTGCGATTTTTTCAGATTCATTACCTGTGTTTGTTAGTAAATGACCATCAACGTTAATCTTGTTTATGGGTGTTGCCGTTACTTTAGTGTAAGATATGTCTTTAATGATATTCCATAATTTTTTTTTGTCATTCTCTGCGTTATTTATTTGTTTTTTATAGTAATCTTCTCTGGCCTTTAAAGTAATTTTTTTGCACACATTTCTGTATTTCTTGTAAAACAGGTGAGATTCATGGTCGTTGGGATTTTTTTTACAGAGTGCGTGGAGTTTATCGCGCTTACGAATAGAGTGTAGGATACCAACAGTTATCCAAGGCTTAAGTTTAGAATCATGGCGTTTAGTTTTGTGAGTTGTGTCTGATGTAGCGTTGGTTAGATGGATATGTAGTGTGTCAACAAGAGATTTGCAGGCCAGACTGGGATCAGTTTGTTTGTAAACATTTAACCAATTTTCTTGAGAGACCAAGTCAAAAAGTGTATTGTAAGATATTTTCTTTTGTGTGATTACGTGTTGCGGTGGTTTATGTATTTTATGAGACAGAGATGTTATGGTAGCGTAGTGGTCTGTGACAGTGCATTGGTATACAAGAGATATGGTTTTTAATTTACATTTTGAAAATACATGATCAATACAACTCACAGACGAGCCAGATATCCTGGTGGGTGCTGTAATGGCTGGGACGAAACCTTGTAGTGTTAGTAGGTTTACATATTCACTGACTTGAGGATGTGTGGAATTAATTATATTTATATTGAGATCACCGATAATAAGGATATTATCACAATTTTTCACACATGATAGAGATTGATTAAGTGAATTTAGAAATGGGGTTATGTTAGATGTGCTTGGTGATCGATATATAGAAAATATGGTTACATGGTTTTCTATTTCAATTTTGAGACAATTTGAGTCGTTGATTATGATTTCGTTCACTGAGTGAGATATATGATTTTTGATGAATACGATAACTCCCTCGTTCTGTGTTCGGTTATTCTGTGTGTTGTAGTGGGTGTAGTTTGTTATGTTTTTTGGAATGTAGTTTTCATTGATCCAGCATTCAGTTAAAATGATTATGTCAAAGTCTGAATTCAGATCTGTGAGAACTAACAATAGTTCGTTGAAATTACGGTTTATGCTTCTGACATTCATTGAGAACATTTTTAGGGCAGGTTGAGTTAATATTTTTTGGACTTCGAGAGGACTGTTTGTCTCTGTACATGGAATTATGGACAAATTGTCCAATTGATCAGTTATATCTACCATTTTTAATGTTTGTATAAAGCATAGTAAGTTGTAACGGTTTTGATGCAATAACAATAACACATTTTTTACATAATAAGAAAACTAGATTACTGGAAAGAGGTGATTGTATTAAGTTATTTGATCGATTGAAAACGATGATGGGGTATATGCTTTTGTTAAATGTCTTCGGGCTAGAAAAATTCAATAATGTGTTTTTTGTAACAGAGAGTATCAAGTAACATATAAATGAATATACAACAATATACAAGAGAATCAAGTAAAATAAAAGTATACCAAAGGACGAAAATTGATTATAAGTTATTCGGTGAGGGAGATAAAAGGTTTTTTGTTTTTTCATTGATAAGTATAACGGGCGTCCCAACTTCTTTGCGTACATATATTTGTCCCCCTCTGATCCAGGCAAACTTAAAAATATTGTCTCGTGCAGCCTTACGTGCAAGAAACCAATGATGTTTAGCTCGAAATGTCAAGTGTTCACTGATATAAATCTGGGAGCTCTTTCCTGCCATTCCTATGATATTTGTGTTTAGTTTATCCTCCCGATTTGCAGATCGCTTGTTAAATGTTTTTATGTCATTCAAGAAGATGTCACGGTCATCGTTTGTTTTGAATCTGAGGATTATCGGCCGTTGTAAATCTTTGTTGGTTTTTTGTCCAGTACGGTAGGCTGCTTCCACGTTTTTCAGTTTTGTTCCGGAATTTGTAATTTTTTGGATATTGAAAACAACATTTTTTAAGTCTTCTCCGCTTATTTCCGGGATTCCTCGTATTTCCGCGTTTTTCGACCTGTTTTCCCTGTCTACATTTTCAAATTTTCCTTCTATTTGCTCTAAGCGCGCTTCAAGATCACAGTTTTTTTTTTCAAGTTTTTTGTTTATATTCTCAAGTTCGTGGACTCGAAGTAGGATATCCTCATATTGTTTACTCATTGCTGAGATTGTGGCGAGAATTTGGGTGTTTTGGTCAAATATTGCGTTTTGTTTTAATAGTAGTTCGTTGTCCAAAGTTGAGGCACCGCTGGCAGTGACGTTGAAAGCCGGAGTGTCAGATAGGCATTTCTTGCATTTAATTTGGGCGCGTCGCTCCTTAGTGAGTCGACGGTATGAGCTCTCTGCCACTCCGCCGCAGTGCAAATGGAATATTCCCTTGCACACGGCGCAGGTAAATACGGACTCGTCAGAGAGAGTGGGTTCTGAACAGGCATTGCAATTATTCATGTTGTGAAATATTATTATGTTAGTTACGTAGTAGAGTTGTCCTTGCGCCTGTTGGTAGGCAAAATTCGTAACACGAGTGCTAAATTTTGGTTCTGATGTCTTTGTTAGGCGATCTGTTCCAGAATAATTGACGTACCTACAACGGTTCACCAATTTAACTGGTTTTATTGATCCACTTTGCGCCTGAAAATTCGTGTGTGGGCAATCGGACTAGCACGTCTCGATTTGTAATCAAAACACAATCGTGTCGAGTTTTATTTTACTATTATTTTGATTATTAGGGTAAATTGAACGCAGATAATTGTATATAATTATTCACTGGGATTGTATTTATTATGTACACTATTTTTTTTTCCCGCAGAGTTAATTTTTAATCAAGGAGATGATGAGAGAGGTTATTTGTATGTTTTGAAAATGTTTTTTAATGCACAAATGTTCACTAAAAGGGAGCTACTCGAGTTGAGATTAGTCCTGTTGGACGGGCAATTTACACTTTATCAGGGATTATGACTTGCACATGTCTCACTGCACTTTTTAAAGTTATTTTGTTTAATTTTTTACGTCCTTATAAAGGCTGAGGTGTTTTGTTATTGTCAATGTCACTTTTGTCAGAAATCGTTTCTAAACTTCCAAGTTTTACGCAAATAACACTCTCACAGAATAATTATCTCACAATTTGTTAAATGGTTATATTTTTTCGCTTGTTGGTTAGTTAATTCGATGTTTTTAAACTTAATAAACAAAAGATTTGACAGGAGGCGAACCGGTTGTTATTGTGGTATTTTATGATGTTAAAGTTTAAAACATTTACTCGACCAAAAGTCCACAGTTGGGAATTTTAAAGTTAGATTTTAGACGAAATTAAACATTTTACGTTTAATTTGATACGGCGTTGATTTTTCGTACATCACCACTAAAACCGTATATCTGCTTATATGTAGATACGAGTACATACGATTCTAACTCTGATTTAAAATTAACGCTTTGATCAAAATTTTATACTTCGCGACGAATTTATTAAGCGCATATACTTCCGTATAGGTTTTTAGTTGTTCTTCGAAGATGATCAGGTATTATTTTTAAGTTGTTCAACATGGGTGATTAGGCATTATTTTTTAGTTATCTTCCCAGACGATTTGATTTATTTTTTAGTTGTGATTATTAAATGTTCTTCGCAGATGATTAGGTATTATTCTTCACAAATGATTAGAATTATTTTTTGTTGTTCTTCGCAGATAATTAGGTGTTATTTTTTAGTTATTCTTCGCAGATGATTTGGTTTTATTTTTTTGTTCTTCGTAGATGACTATTTATTATTTTTTAAGTGATAAGAATCTGAACATCTCCCTGCTAACCGGAGCCAGTGAGACTATGCTTGGATAATTTGTCGAGTGCCGCTTTACAAATCTTTTTACTTTAAAAATCGCTTACACGGTACCCAATAAATCGTATAAACAACCACAAAATAAATTGAAGTATGCTGTGAGACCGACGGGTATGAAAGAGGAGAAGAAGATGGTAGGATGAAGGTTGGGAAATGCCTGGCTATTCAGGTCTGATCACCAGCACGGTTAAAGCCATTTCAAAGAACGTTTTAATTCCGAATGGTAGATTTTTACAAAAGGCAATACTGAGAGTATCTAGGTATCTACCGATTCTTAGCATGCCGCAAATACCTATACTGTATATTATTTCGCAATTCATTAATTGAAAATATAAAAAACATTTTATTATAAACTTTTTGTTTTTCTTTTTGTGCATTCAATAATATCTACCATTATTTAATTTATAAAAATGGATAGTTTATTTATAAACAAGTTCTGCTATTTTATTTATAACTTTGATAACGCCTTCGAAATGCAAAACAGCTGTGACGCGAAATAATAATTACACTGTAGATTTTGTTAACAAACTTTTTTGTTCTTATGAATTAAATTATATTATTGAAAAATAAATAACAGGAAAACGGTTTCCTACTTGATAACAATAAAAAAAGTTATATACTCTCGCACGCCGGGATTCAAAACCCACGACCTCTGATTTACAGTCAAGGGCCTTTCCCTTCAACCAAGGTGGCCGTCTTATTATCATGTGGATTATAATAAACTAAACAATTCGGCAGAATGAAGTTCGGTAAAAAAAATGCCGAGGCCTCTTTGAGTAGAGCTTAAATTTGATTAAATTCAGTGATTACTTATTCACAAAGCGACCAGTCGCACATTGTCCGCCATTCGCGGGACTCCAAAGTGACATATTGCTCAGAGAGTCATACAAGAACGTCCATCTGACCGGACAAATTGGTCTATCGCAGATTCCACGAACACGCATATTCCCCACAATTTCAGGCGTAATTGCTCGCATGAATGTCCTAATAGCCAAATTGCGATTCCGTCATTGAGAGCATAGGACATAGAAAACACAGAACAGACGGAAACGCTCACAGAACATTCGAAATAGCCCCGGAACATTGAAATAACCCGGTACATGGTACATGGAGAAATATCCCCAGAGAATGGGATTATTATTCCCGGCAAATTGTGTACAACTGGCGCTATGGGAGGCCAAGATTGTGGATTGAAATTGTTGCGAGAATTGAGGCGACCAACAGAATTATTTATATGTTAATGTTTGGTAGTCAGGCCTGGTCAGACCTAAAGCCTGCGTGAATAAATTCAAAGCACAGAATGGATCAAAGAGAAAAAGCTATGGAAGGTGGGGGTTGTTGTTGGAGCGGCAATTTCACAATGTGATTTCATAATGAAGAAATCATTTAACAATCAGCAATGTTAGAAAATGCGCGGCTTTAGTTTGATATTATCTACTTTAATAATTGAAATTTTTATGGACTGCTGTTCATTCTCATGACAGGCAGGCGTAGTCCAGCGGTAAGGCTCTTCGAAGGTCGCGGAATCGAATCCCGGCGTGGCAAATAAATTTTATTTGATTAATTTGTGTTATTTCATAATTTATTAACTAAAAATATAAATAGTATATTTGCGGCACGGGAAGATACTCTCAATATCGTCCTAATAATAATAATAACATAGAATTTATGTAGCGCAGTTTTGTGATATTTCACTTTAAGTGCGCTTAATTATAATAAACTTAAATATAGTGTTCTTACGAGTCCTAACAAAAATTGATTAAATATTGTAAAACAAAGAATTTACAGTATATATAGTACTACAATACATACATTACATACAATACAATATTACAGTATTACAAAGAAATGGTGAAAGACCACCATTATGTACTGAAACTTTGCTTGAAATGGTCTTAGCTGTGTTTGGTGACCAGATCTGAATAGCCAGGTACTTTCCCACCTTCCACTTTCCTATCTCCTTCCCCTCCTTACTACCAACAGTCTCACAACATACCCCAATTGGGGATGCCACAGGCTTTGGCTCCAAACGGGGGCCGTTGGGACTCTTCATGGGCGTGTAGTCTAACCCCTCAAGCTAATGTCTTTGGTTTTCGGAACTACTCACATAGGACTCACAGAAATCGTTGTATCTCCCTTACTAATGTTTTCATTAATATTATTTAAGCGGTGTTTAAAAATAAACCGCAAAATAATTAAAATGTATTCTTTTATGAAACCAAAGAAAAGACAAAAATGAGTTGACGGTAACGTTTATATATAGAGATTGGCTTAATAAAGTATGTGTGGGTTTTTATTTTTATTCGTTATCATTATTTTTTGTTAGAAAATGCGTAAGGTGAGCCATTTTTAAAACTTCTTAAGTTTGCATTAAATAAACTTATATTTCAAAAGTTATGTATTAATTTCAAAATACAAAATTTTAAAGCGTATTTTATCACCTTTCAAAAACGGTTTGCAGTTTTCGGAGGCATTCAAAAATATTCTATTTATTTGGATTTAATTGCAAAGCCGAAATACTTTGACCTCCTGACAAAATAGGATCGAGGCCTGAGGGATTAAAATATTTTTTAAGCTGGTTATCGGTTACCAAAATGAAAACTAAGGTAAAGAAGGGAGGCGTTATTTTGAATAAGTGTGTTTGAAGAGCCTGGCTAACAGAAATAATTTTTCTCCTTGGAAACGAAATCATGCGTTAAAGGGTAGCCTTATACTTTTCATTACGATTACTATAAGCAATCATATTTTAATCCATTAAATAAACTGTAAGAGCCAACATTAAAAAGCCAGAGTGCCGACGATTAAACATGAATTATATATTTATTTACTCGCCTTCCAGAAGATTATCCCAAATAAATTTGAAGCGCCCCTTTGCCCAAGGAGTTGGTTGCGTAGACCTTTGTACATAACTGACCAATTTGGGCACATGAAATGATAATCGCCCCCAAATATTATTGCCGTCGTTATCATTTTATGGTCAAAGTCCCATCACGAAATTAAGTTTAATATCAATGCTTACTGCCTACTTTTAGCCTTGTTAAGGAATTATTCTGTTTATTTAGTATTTACGAATAAACCTCACCGCCATAACTCGAGGAATGTATTTCAACGTTTTTAAGGTTCCGCTCGTTTTCATCCCGACAAAATATCCTACGGACAAAACATCCCCCGAAAAAATATCCACTAAAAGTTAACCTAATCTTACAAAAAAATGGGACATAATAATACAGACATCCTGTAAAGTAAATTATTGTTGTTCAAAAATAGTAAAATGGGACAAAAATTATAAGACATCAAGAATTTAGGATTTTTTTTATTTTTAATTTTGAGTAGAACGAGATTGAATCTTGCAATCATATATAAAGATAGCAGCCAATAATATGTGCTTCAAGATAATGAAGAATACAGTTAAAAGTGACCGAATTAGATATAGACACTTTATCTCAGTTAGTAGAGCTGTTACCATGAAACAGAAGATCCTGGGTTTGAGTCTCAGAGGTGCCAATATCTTTTTCTGATTTTTCTGTCTCCAGGAGTTTCGCTAATATAGTCTTCATTTAATTAAATAATTTATTGTCTTTACAAGATGTCTATATTATTTTTTTCCCATTTTACTATTAATTTATTGTCTTTATAGGATATCTATCTGTATTATTTTTGTTCAATTTTTTGTTAGGTTAGGTTAGGTTTTAGTAGATACTTTGTTGGGGGATGTTTTGCCTGAAGGATATTTTGTCGGAGAACGAGCATTACCATTAAAGCGCCCTTGAGGTGATTTTCTCACAAAAATGGCGCTATAAAAATCATTCAATAATAATCATTATTATTTTTTACCCAAGTCCTGGGATATATCTTTTAGAATCAGACCGGACCCTTATTACTCTATTTAAGGTAATTAATTTAATCCTCAGATCACACTATTGTTGTACTCCCCGAGAAACGGTTTAGAAGATTAAAGACTACAGAATTGAAAAAGATAATCATTATTATTTAACAATCCTAAGCCCGACTTTGTTTTACGAACAGAAATAAGTTTTCTTTGTTAGAGTGGATTAGATATCTCAGGTTATTGACAAATTGGGCTAGACTAGTTGCGACCATTACGACTTATTACTGTAGACTGAAATATCTTTTTTTGCTCTCATTTTCAGCTCGAGTGTGTCATTACTGCTAAGTCTAAGCGATTAGAAAAAAAACTCAATTTCATTTTCAATCTATAAATTACGCTCAGGCTTAACGTACTTTGAAGATATTTAATTGTCTTGGAAACAATGATCGTTGTTACATACCTAGTTAAACAGATATAATGTAGTATATGATATATCCATTGACACCTTTAAGTATATATTTCTATTGTTGTAATTAGTTTTAAGTAAATCCTGATAGAGTAAGCATTGCTTGTAAAGTAAACATGTTACATGGAGAAATATTTAAAAAAAACGATGAATTAAAATATAATTTTGAGTAATATTTTGAAACACAGTAACAAATAAACAGCACTATTATCCGCAATCAATTTGCGAATCTCCCTAAAGCTTTCAACCCCTCAACCCTCGGAAGGACATTTCTAGCCGCAAACATATTTCATTAGAGCCTCCGAAAGACAAATTCGACCGGGCCGTGTCCATACATTAAAAAAGTATTTTTATCTTTGTTTCTATAATGCGGAGATATGCAATTTGTTCGTTTTCGGAAAGAAAAATAATTGTTCCTCTGAGTTTGTCTCAAATATTTCTACTTGACTTCATGGATAAAAGCCAAAAAATGTCAAAATTCATGATTTCAATTTGGCGGGAATTATTCGTTGACAGATGAAAGTTAATTTTTTTATTGTGTAAACGGCATAAAAAGTAAAATGACTGTTTTTTACTAATTCCATACACTAAAGGAATGTGCTTTCCAAATAAAGAAATTCTTTAAAAATTATGGATGTTTCGTTTTTTTTTTTGATTACATTTTCATGTTTGAAATTAAAATTTTATAATTTAGAAATGTTAATGTTTATTTAAAATGCAAACAAATAAAAGATATATTTCTCTCGTTTATTAAATGGTATTTATTTTTACGACAACTTCAAAAATAATATTTAGGCCATTTAAAATATCTCGGAAGCATTGCGAAATTCCATGAAATTTTACCGTGTCGTTGGAATTTGTAGGTAAAAATAGTGTAAGGACTGAAGGGCTTAATTGTATAGGAAATTCCTTTCATCAGGAATTGGTTAGACTTAAGCCCGAGTTAAACCAGGTTCCAGTATTTAGTGTTCAACCATTCTAACCGTACGGCTTACCAACTAGACGATAATTTGTCAGCTTGGAATTTGATTACTCGGCGATCGCTTAAACCGAGATCAATTAACCTGTGTTTATGGTCATGGTATTTGTGACGCTTTCGATGCTTCACTGTTACTTGTGTGAATTGCCGACCAGTTGAATGACTCCATACTTCATTATGATGAATGCTTGCAGTAGGTAGATTTATTGGTATGTGATTTTTAGTAATAATAATACTGAACTTCTGAGGCGTGTTGAAACAAAGACGGCAATCTCAAATTATTTTCATTTTGAGTGATACACGAAATGTCATAATTACTATCTAAATATATATATTATAATATAAAAATCAAAATATGCTTTCTTGGGGAAATAATATGAGATGTATATGCGGTGCTAAACCATTCATCCGATTGCAAAGAAATTTTGGGGATTGGATGTGCGCATGCCCGCAATGGTTTCTATATGCAATAGCCAGCTCTGGCTTTATGAAATTTGCATAAAAAATTTGCAATAGGTGGCACACGACCTGTTTGAAAACTGAATATACTGGGACTGAATGTATGGAATGCGTTAGGGGGAAGGGTAACTCGGGAGAGAAATGGGAGGTGGAAAAGGGGTTAGGAAAAGGGAAAATAGGAAAGGACACGCAGGGAGAAATAATTTCTATATTAATTTATTATTTCTATATTAATTTCTATATAAGTGGCATAGCAACGCATGCCGGGAACTCGCTAGTGAAATATTTTGTTATTAATCGTTTTCATTAGCTACACTCTGTGTACGTTTTATTGTGATTAAATGATAAATTATTTCGCTTTCTTCAATGATTAGATGGAGATTGCCGCTTTTGTTCTGTCTCTCAGATTGGCCCATGGGGATATTGTCTTTTTTTCCGTACTCTGCAATACCCTAATGGAGATTTCCGTTTTTGTTATAGAACTATGTAAATACATTTATTTTAAATGTATGTGATACTGTCATTTATACTCAGAAGCTGTCGATAGTATTTTTGTTTCTCTGTCCATCGCCATATCTAAAGCCTCGATGACACACGGCGAGTTTACAAGCTACTTACTATCTACTAAATTTAAAAGCGGGTGAATCGGCGAGTGAGATTGTCATGATGACACACAAAACTGTCCACTCGCTCAGTAGCTCGCGACATTTTTGTAGGAAACTGGACTCGCACGTAGCTGCTAGCGCCAATAGCGGAAATAACGTGAACTAATCCTTCAGACACTTGACAGTCGAAATCAGCTGGTTTTTGGCAGCCATATTGGAAACACAAATAAACCAATCACGAGTCGGCTTGTAGCGTGTAAAGTTGAGGACCTTTCAACTTTTTTCCGTGGATTGTCAACAATCTGCTAGTTAGCAAGTAACATGATGACACTGAGCGAGTTTACTAACAGATAGTGAATTTCCCAGATAGTAGCTTGTAAACTCGCCGTGTGTCATCAAGGCTTTACTCATTTTAGACAATGGTGGAGATAGCCGTCTTTGTTTCAAAAAGCATTAACTTATTTGTGAAGCCGGAAATATGAAGAACTAAATAATGAACTAGCCACCCAAAAGAGGATTTGAGAACATTTTTGCATTTAAAGTGGCATTATCTACAAAATTTTCCAAAAGAATTCGCCGATTATTTTTTTGAACTGTAGTTACAAATTATTAAGTACAGTAAAATTATTGTAGCGGAAAAGTTGAACTTTTTTAATGACACATTTTTCACATGTTCAAATTTTTAATGCCGGTCGCAAAATTATAATCATAATTTTCTTTGGTAGTTTATTTTATGAATACAGATATATTGTTATGTAAAAAGCTCTCCACGGACAGATTTTTAGATCAAATAGTTTATGAGATGTACCTACCAGAAAAGAGGAATGATTTTGAAACATTTTTAAGAACTGTTATATTTTTGCAATTGCAAATATGGGTACCGCTGGCACCAGAACCATTTATAGGATTATCAACACCTCTGCCACATGTCACCCTAAGTGACTCGCTACGTTTGAAGTGTTAATAGGGGTGCCCTTGTACCGGGGTAAGGTTAACATAAACAAAATGGAAATACACCTCCCCGCCACGTAGTAAGTGCATTTGCCATAGACAAACATCAACCCTGCTAAGTCACCAAACGTAGCGAACCACTTCGAAATATGTTGAAGTGATACCGCGTTGCGCGGGTTCATCCTCTTTGTATCCGTGAAGTACCAGATAATGCAGCAACACGGTATTATTTCACACTTCTTCACAATGTATACATTTGTCTTGATGATCGATAATGTAACGTTGTCCAAAACGGTGACTAAATAACTAAAACACCTCACACAGCATTACAATAATAACCTCAAAATAATCTCGATTAAATACAATTCGATGAAGATAAAGAAACTATTGGTTTTTAAATATGCTGCTAATTTTTATTTAAAAAGTTAGACAATTCTGTTTGGTTGAATTATAACAAAATAAAATTATTTTATACATACAGATAAAAGTAAAATGACTGCGTTTCATTTACACGGTGTATTCACAAACATTCGTTCAATATCGACATAACTATAATAAATTAAATTTAAAAGTATAATATCGAACACAGCACTAAAGTTTTTAATTGCCTTATAAAATACTTGAGTTACCTTTATTATCATTCAATTTAAAATGCAAAACACAAGGTTCATTTGAATTCCACCGGAGATGGTCATCTGCTGCCAAGGAAGATGAGAAAGGGGAAGGTCAGTAGCAAGGGAAGGGACGCCCGACGAGAGGCGGAGTTGTTGTCAGTCAGATCCTTGGAGCGGGAACTGTGACCCCGGGCAGCCTCGGCTAGACCTGGGAAACAAATAATATTTAAATAATATAAATAAATAAAACATTATTACTTTGTTTAAACCGCCATATTTTTTTAAAAAGCCGACCACGTTCGGTACAACCGATCCTTCCTTAGGGCGAAATACATAATAACTTAACAAAGTAATGGGTGAACACAATATATATTAATGCGTTGAAGTGGGGGTTGAGACGTGAGTAGACTAACTAGGGATTAATGAAGAATGTCGATAGGAGAATGGTCGGTGAATATTCCAAATTGTTTCTTAACCAGGTGGCACTAAAATAAAATAAAAAACTGGTGGCTCAAAAAAAGTAATATTGATTAATTCATTATTTATTTAAAATTAAAAACCAAAAAGTGACAGCTTCATTCAAAAGTTCAAATATATTAATTAATCTACGCTTAAGAGGAAAGTCTGCGTGGTTTATTTCGTAAAATGTTTAATTATGGATACGAGGCCAAAATACCCAATCAAACTGAATAATCCATTTTTAATAAAAGTTTAATGCAAATATCTAGTACCGATAAAAGCTATTTAATTTATTTGTATTTAAAATTAATACATGTCGGTAAAGAATTCGATTTTTCATCATTTTAGAGGCAAATTTGGAGATTTTTTGTTAATTTATAGAAATTATTAAAAACAAATTAAATTCGGGTTATATGTAAGTATGCGTATCAAATTTGTGTTCCAATTGAAATCGGCCGTTTGTAATTTATATTTAAGCCCCTCAAAATGATTTTTTTAATCCTTTTTTATTTAATTATTTTATATTTTATCACTTTGACATAATAGGTAGGGCAATGCAATTTTATTTAAATATTTTTAATTTACTCACAAATAAATAAGATTTAACTAAAATATCAGTTTTTTTTAATATTTTGGCTGCAAAATCAAAATTAAGTTTTGTATGAAACAGTCAGTGCAGCCGTTCCGCCTTATACTTTTTCTTTCGTATGGTGGTTGGGGTTCAAATTTTCTTGAATAATCTAAGAAAAAAAAATATCATCTACATTTAAGTATTTTTAAGGTCATTTGACGTCTTTGAGGTGAAAAATGATATACTAGTTTAAAAAAATGTCCTAACAATTTTTTATTCAATCATTTTAATAACCTTAGTAAAATTCTATAAACTTATATAAACCCTAGATATTATATCTAATGCTAATAGCCAAATAACAAAAAATCATAACCAAAATCACATAATTTTAACAAAATCCTTCCTTGTTGACTACCCCTCTCCCTCTCCCCCAAATGTTATGTTATATTGTAAACTGTAGATTAAGAATTATGTATGTACCAGTCCAATGAAAATGGCTTTAACAAGCTGAAACCGGTCACGGTCAAAAATAAATAAAGTGGAAATAAGTTTTATGTGTGTTTCATTATATTGTTGGTAAAATGAACGACGATGGAAAATTGAAAGTTTTTTTCTAATCCGATATGTCTAATCTTTTATTTAAATTACGAGATGTAATGACAGATAGCGCAAAATCATCATCCTATCGGTAGATACTCTCATATTGCAAACGGCATCCTGTTATCACGACTTTGACAATTGTGAAATAAACAGAAGCAGAATACACTTTGAGAAACCATGGATTGTTACACTCCTCAAAAACCCGGAATAATTTTTTAAAATAATTTATAAATTTAGTTACCGCCGTAGGAAATCGAGTGAGAAGTTTTGCACCCGCCATTACCATATATGTACGACTTGCTCTTCGTAAATTAGCAGTCGAAATTTATTTTTATTGGCTACATACACGGAACCTTGTAGTAAAAGCAAAAAAAACTGGTGAATCCACATCACATTTCAAGTCTATTTTGAAATATATCTTTTCTGGATTTGAGCTTTAGTTTTCGAGGAAACCGAGTACTAAGTTGGAATTTTGTAGTTCAAATTTGAAAAGAAGGTCACTAGGGGATTAACGTCAGCCGTTAAATTTATTTTAAAATACCTCAGTTTGGATCCGGCTGAAAAATGGTAAAAGTAAAAAAAAATCCAAATGCTTAGATCGAAAAAAAAATTGGGTTGTCCACTTGATATAGATTCATAAGTTTATCGTTTGTACTAAGAGTTTCCAGAAAATATGCATAGTGAGGTACTAAAAATAAAATATGAGACAATATTTTGTCACGAGCTCCTTGTTGATAGTAATTATAATGATATGACGCTTTTGTAAATTTGAATAAAATCTTTTGCTTCATATTTAAAACTTTATTCAGGAATAATTCCCTTTCTCACATGTAGCAACTAATTATCGTTAAGGAAATGAGTGCAAAAGGGCGTTTATCAAGCAGCTCCAACTCGTAAATCTCTTTGTAATCCAAAGTAACAGCAGTTTATAAACTTACAGACACTACTCTTAAATAATTCACACTCCAAAGGCAAAAAAGCATTCACTAAATTACTAGACTACCTACTTTTAGGAAAGTTTCAGTACAAAATATATGAAGTCAGTAATTTACTCTACTCACCTAGAACTCTATTTATTCTCGCCAAAGATAATAAAAATAATAATAATATACTTGAATAGATTTATGTTGCTTTAATATATTATTAGATTTTTTCAATTTTTATAAGAAAAACTTTCTTTTTATACTTTTTTGAGGGTTATTCCCATCAGTGAAATAGATCATATTAGAATAAGTTAACAATAATAATCTAAACGAAAATATGAAAGGGAACAAGACACAGAAAACAGAAAAAAGACAATGGTCGCAAATGGGACTCGAACGAAATTGGTTAACGCGCTCGTCCAGGTTAGACGGAGAAGTCTGGGTTCGAGTCTCAGTTGCGACCATTGTCTTTTTTCTGTTTTTCTGTGTCTTGTTCTCTTTCATATTTTCGTTTAGATTATTGTTGTTAACTTATTCTCATATGATATATTATTAGAATTAAGAACTTTAGATTTGGAGTATCATGTTTCTGTTTGGACGTTGTTGAAAACGTCGTATAGATTTAGGATAAAAATGGTATTTTGTGTACTTTGACGACAACAAGTTTCTTTTGGGTGTTTGTAGGATTTCTTTGTTGTATCTTTGGTAATATAATAAAACAAAAATTAAACTTATTTCCACTTTAATATATTTGGCCGTAACCGGTTTCAGCTTGTTAAAATCATCTTTAAACTGGTACAAATTATTCTCACTCTACGGTAGTAAGTAGTATGTTTAGTACTCTAAGTAGTATGATTATTAACGACATAATTTTATTGTTGTCAGTTTTATTATTCTTCATTTAAACCATAATTATTATATTTATGATGATATGGAATGATATATAATAACGATTTTAATTAAGAATAGACACGAAAACAATATAATTATATAGTTAATCATCTTATTACTTGTAAGGTATTGTCCAAATAATATCAAAGTAAGCTACAAACCCAAGGCAACTAAACCCACTGAGAGTAACCAAAATAATTAGAAATTCGACGGTCGAAGACGACTTTGTAACAAATGTAAGAAAACCCAATATAACTGAATAAAATTCTTGTAGACCACCCCTCCCCCCCTTCCACCATATGTTATGTAAATAAACCGTGGAGTAAGAATTATTTTTACCAGTCCGAAGATGGCTTTAAACAGCTGAAATCGGTTGTGGTCAAATAAATTGAAGTGAAAATAAGTTTTAAAACTGTTTTTTTATATTATTTTAATGGAATTCTACCACGAATTGTCAGTTTCAAATATAGAAATATATTTTGGTAACCTAGATTTACCAAACTTGTATTTTTCGTTCGTTTTTCCAATTTGTTGGTTTGTCTTTCAATTATAATCAGAAATTTCTTAAACTTTTAAATTTTTTTCAGCTCTCACATCATATGGAATTTAATGCACTGCAATAGATTGCTACGATTTTCACAATTTTCTGGGCATACATGAACAACCTTGGATGTTTTTTAAAACTACGATTATATTTTCTTTATTTTAGGGAGAACTAAGTGAGGCGGTCTTTAAATATAATAGGATATTTGTTATATTTGAAGAATTACAATGGAAGATAAAGAGACGTCTCCCGATAGCTTGCAATAAGTGAAGGAAATTATAAATAAAAAAGGGTGGAACTAAACTTTAAATAAATTCTGCCATAACTCACCTCCCAAAATGTTGACATGATTATCAGTCGACCCATGAGGAAGGTTCGGGTAAATTTTTATTTCTGCAATCAAAAAATAGAAATTATGATTGCTCTTTTAATTGACAGTGACAAAATTGGGACAATGCTTTTAGGTTAAAAGCGATAAAATTGTGAAACTTTTAATGATTTCAAATTGACAAAAGCGAAAATTGAATCTAATGGTTGATTTCAAAATTTGGTGAAATAATGAATGGTTTGAAGTGTTTTGTATGAAAATAAAAGGTGATTAAATATATGAGTAGTGTTAAAACAAAGGCGTAACAGAAAAATGATGGGATGATCATTTTAGAACAGAACACAATATGATATATATAGGGAGTGTAAGTTGATCAAAATGATGAAAAATGTGGGTTTTTAAAAATGGTTTATGATTTGATTACAAATATAATATTGGGCTTATTTTATCTTACTCATAAGTCGATTGATAAAAATATCATTTTATTTACAAATATGTTGAGTTAAATATTTAAAAAAATCAGGGAATAGTACAATTCTACAATAAATGCACAATTTCAATATAATAAAAATGAAAAGTAAACTTTCTACAAACTGCAAGAATTTTTTTCTAAATCAAGCCCAATGAACTTATATATTAAAGAAAAAAAGCTAAAATAAAGTTTAATATAGCATTTTAATTTGTGGTGAGTCATGCAAGCTTAGATCATCTCATGAAATTGGCTTTTAAAACATTATAAAATTATTAAATTTATTCAATTAGCGATATAACAAAATGTCTACAAATAAAATCATTAAAACTGCACTGAAATACCTGCGTACCAAAATTCTAAGATGACTGCATTTTAGCAATGCGATCAGGAACAATAGAACACTAAAATACATCAATTATTCGACATGCCCCCTTACCAACAAACATATTTTAAATTTCACACGACTGATACAGCAATAAGTATGTGTAAAATATTTTAAAAATAGTTTATTAGTAAGAGCTTAAGGCTTTTTTTAGTTCTACTAAACATGCACAGTGTTGTGTAATAATATATTGAAGAGGAAAGACAATATAATATTGGTAGTTTGGTAGCAACTCACCATAAAGCCGGAGAGTTCCCTCAGATTTCCCCAGGGAGTTGGTGGACACGCAGTTGTATGTGCCGATGTCTGATCGCGAGAACTTTTTGATGACGAGCCACATGAACACCTTGTAGGACGATCTCTCCTCCTTGATTGAGTATTTTGGTCTGTGGAGTAGAAAACAACAACAAATAAGAAACAATTTGAAAAAACCTAGAATTGTAATAGCTGAAACCAGGGTATTTTTGGAATTCACCCGACCGAGTTGATTCCCCGATATTTGACCCCAAAATTAATTTTAAATTATGATTTTTTGTGCATTTCTTATCAATTTCAAAACCAAAAATCGACTTAAAAAATTCCTATAAGTTCGTACGGATATCAAAACAATTTATTTACATTGCCAATTTTTTGTGCTTGTATGCTAGTATGTACCTACAATAAATTAGTTTTTTTCCGTGAAGCATTTGAATTTAAATATGTTTAAAACTTTGTTATTTGGCAGTATATTCTCTCTGCACACCCTTTTGGGTGTAACTTAGTTATATTTTGTGTAAGTTGGTATATCGTGGTTTCCCTAAACAAACTGTTTATTGTATATAAGTATGTCGGGAGATTAACTGTCAAGGAACCATTTTTGGAAAGACAGTGTACTTCGTAAAAGTAAAAAGTTTTGTTAAGTCTTCCTCATTAGAAGATATTGTTTGGAGGACGAAAAGTTTTGTAAAATAATTTCCCCCCAGGGTCCTTATCTCATCTTTGGGATGCTTTGTGTAGGGTATTTTTAAGAAACAGAAGGAGTGGAAATTCAGAACGGATCAGTGTGTCTAGGAGTGATGGACGTATGAATCCATGCCTTTGCACAAAGCAAGGCGATAGGTTAAGATAGACCTGCTGGAGAGGCCAAAAGGACCCGATCTGGCCCGCAATACAGTCGGTGGGCAGATGCACCCGCTGCCAAGATCTAAACGATGATTTCATGAAAAGTCAGCCGTGTTTTACAGGATTTAGTCATGAAGGTCGTCGAAATTGGGCAGACGTACTATTTTTGCAAAAAATAGTTATTCATTACAGCACCCCATATTTTCAAACCTATAACCAATAAAAAAACATTTACACATACATACAATCTACTTATTACATAGAATAGATCCATCATTTCCTATCCTTTTATTTCAATCTTTACATTCACTTAATAATTAAGATACATTAGCGAAAACCTATTATTGGCTGAATAATGTACACATAATTTATAACTGTTGATTTTACAAAAAAAAAACACGCGTCATAAACATAAGTCACCAAATGTAGCCACAACCTTAATGCGTAAATGTTGGGTTGACTTAAAACGGAGATGTTGATTATCCAATAACTGATTCACGGGGCGGCGGTTCCCATACCCGCCTCTCAAATCTTATAATATTGTAAACGTAATCAAAACGGGTACACAGCTGCTCAGATGATGACACCTCATTAAATTGTCGATTGTGCGTGATTCAAAATCTTTTTCTTTTAATATATCAAAAGGTACAATACGAAATTTATGAATTTTAATGTTTGCGTTACATAACTCAGTAGTTAAATATAATGTAATTTGTAAAGGTAATGATAATTCTCTGCGGTTGCATTTGGCATTTGGTAACATTATTCCAGACTTAACTTCATTGCAAAGTTGTACTCGTTCCCAGTCGATGGAACAGGCAAGACCAAAGGTTCCAAGTTAGGAAACAAAGTCTTCGAAAAAGTTAGAGGATATTTATTATAATTTCATTTTCTACCACCAAAGTTCCTCCATTAACAGCCCGGGAATTCGGTCTTTTTCCGCATTTGCAAGAATTTAATTTCAGCTTTAGGTTAAGGAGCATCTTACAGAACAGGGTTCAATTCGATGAACTCATTCTGCCTTGGCAATGGATATCATTGCATATATTATTGTAACGATTAAGTAAATTTTTATTAAACCAAGCAAACAATTTGCGAGGTTAATATCGTAATACAGCACAAGTTTCTGCAAAGTGATCGATTCAATTCTGTCTTTCAGGGAATATGTTAAGTTACTTAACTATTTGACGTTTTATTATTGGCAGCCCTTCCAAGCTTTCCTTAAATTTTGACTTCGAAAGTTCTCCGACAGTCAGATTTCTACCCACCTCTCATACCCTTTTACCAGAACTTCCTAACCTTCCTTTTCCAAAAAGATCTCGAAACAGCATCCCCAAAGATGACATAGGGTCTGAGGGATTTTTTCCTTATGGTCTCCTGTGTGGAGCTACGGTAAAACAATAAAAGATTATCCGAAGCCGGCTTTTTTTGGTTTTTATTCAAATGTGCAACTTTATTCCGAGATTAATGAAATTTTGCACACTTGACTTTTAAAACAACGGGAAGTCCTGTCTAAGTTTGATTTAAAAAAACTCTTAGTAAAGCCCTTGCAATGCTGGTAAAACGAAAGGCGGCAATGATCCGAGTAGGAACTAGAAAGTAGCTACCTGCTACAAGTTGAGCTGTTAAACTCCAAAATATCATGCCAACTACCAAAAAGTCGAATAAAACGACACTTTTCTGTTAAAAATATTGGATAACACAAAGAAAGTTATTTAAAAAAATGTGTTCTGTAGTCTTGCTGGACAAATTTTCACTATAACTTTCGAATAACTTATTCATAGGTTTCGTTGAGTGTTCCACAACCCTTCTGTATGTTCAGTCCTTAATATGGAGCATAACCTCGGCGATTTGTGAGTCTGTACGGAGTCACGCAATAAGCACGCCGCAAAAAGGATAATCACTTGTTGAAAACCCTTAAAATGCTTGATGTCGAACGTCGAATAATCCGCAAGGGGTTGGAGGGGTTGAAGGGTGCGCGATGCGGTGGGAAAGCCATTTCCAAGAGTAATCCAACTCGTTTAATGGGAAAACGCGATTATGAATGCATATCCAAGTTTTACGCCCGTTCCAGATTTATTATTATTGGAGGTGGGGTCGAAGGGTTGATAATGAACGATTATTTATTTAACAGAATTTAAAGAATTACGTTTTTAATATAAGGTAAAAAAATCACATCGAAATTTTCAGAATGAGTTAGGTATTTTGGTTTGGTAAAAATGGTTTGGAAATAAACGAGTTCTACGAAAACTCTTTTAATCTATTGTTGAATTTTAGTCAAAATGCTTAATCTTATTATCTCCAACACCGTTTTAGAGGATATCATTGGAAGAGAATTATCGTGGGATTAAGCATGTTAAAAGTTGGAACATGAGTTTATTATTTGAAGTAGGTATGTGTGAGACGATATATATTTTTTCTATGTGAATACCTCACAAGATTATCTTCCACTTTGGAATTTCCCGCAAATATAGTATACATTATTTTTTTAAATGAATTAATTGTGAAATAGCACAAATTATTCAAATAAAATAGATTTGCGCACGCCGGGATTCGACCCCGCGATCTTCGGATTGTGAGTCAAGAGGTTTACCCCTGGACCACTGAGGCCGATAAGCAAGGCAATTATTTGTTTCGTCCCCTTGTAAAGACATATATGTGAAAATCGTTCCAAAGTGAACGATGCCAGTATAACCCTGGTGATTACTAAAAAAAATCCAAACGGCGATGTTAAAATGGATTTAGTTAAGATTGCGCTAAGTGGAGCAATGAAGCAATGTAATGAAATCTTTCCATACATTTTTCAATATTCTCCAGAAAGATATGATTTTAATACATAAAAACAATACCTTAGTAGTTAGTTGCAATCACGGCTTAACATAATTATAATAAAAACTATGATAACAGTCTAAGTATACCTGTTTATTAAATACCTGTGCAATGATTGCCCAGGGTTTTATATTGGAAAAATGAAAGAAATGTTAAGAGGAGGGTGGTTTAACATATGAAAAGCCAAAAAAATTGAAGTTTTCAGAATTTACAACACATTTAATAAATAAAGAGCACTCCTTTCAGATATTTTAGGTAAAGATGTACTTCGTAAAAATGGGATAGGTCATGTCTAAATAATCTCGAAGCCCTTTAGAACTAAATAAATCCCTTAACATAATTAAAATCTAAATTTATTAAATAAACAATAATCTGTTTCTAATATCCCTATTATAAACATGTTCCCCTTCTCTACATCACTATTACCTCCTTTTTCTTACCTACTCCCCGTCGCTCACACCAAAGTTGATGTTCTCCTACCTTTTCTATATTTCGCGTACACCAAAAATTTGTAATTATTGTATTATTGTTTTTATCAAACCCTGAGGAAGGTTCAGGCGAAACCAAAACTGATTGGTTTATATGTTAAGTTATACTTTCAATAAAATGGTATATTTACTTTAGATTTAATTTATTGTTTTAAAAAGAAAGACAAACATTCCTTGGTTACGAATAACCGGACAATATTTGAAAATCTCCTACTTCCAGCACAGTAAGCCGAAAATGTTGCTTGAGTCGTGATAGAGGACCAGCTGAGGAATCGTACACGAAACGCCTGGGTGGGACCCAAAAGCGATGCCCAATTGACTACTCACTGTCTATGTGTAAACGAATTTGTCTTATTCTTATTTTAAAATACCTAATATACGGTAATATTTTGTAATCTGCTGGTTGGAACCGCCTAATAGAACTTCCTTGTGAAATGGTAGTGGCGGAATATCCCTCGGCTGGAACGGTTTTTCATGGGTAATTTAAAACAATATAAAAGCCTGAAAATTAGCCTCAATTGCCCGCTCTGACTTTCACAAATTCTTTCACTTTTCGCTATGAATTCTCATTCCTTTGTTCCGCTAAGACAAACTTTTACAGCATCCCAAGAAAATTACACAATCAACTAAAGTTAATGAAGTCATGTTGTAAAGATTTAAAAGTTACGGATTACGACAATCAAATAAGACTAGAAAGTAGAATTAATCACAGTCCAGGCTTTTTACCCATTTTACGCCTTGTTTATGCGCGCGTTCATAATAATTGATTATTCTAGCATTTCACCTTTTTTGGCTACACGTATCATCTCAGCTTTCCTTATTAACTTGGAACATTTTGATAAGTAATGTGAATAATAATGTTTATAAACTAATCAGCCAAAGGTTACCCAATTAATTTATGTAAGTACCTACATAGTTTTAATGATAAAAATATTAAGTTTGGATTAGATATTTGTCAAGCAATGCATAACTTAGTACCCTCCTATGTTCGTTGTAAGTAAAAAGATCTTAATTAGTTACATTATACTTTCGCAAACTAGTAAAAAATTACGGGATATTAAATTGTCGGATTTCAAAAGATAAAAAAAAAAATCATTGTACAATATTAGCTTCAGGATCATTGCCTACATATAAAAAAAACGAGTGTGCTTTAGTCCAGACGACTGAAGTAAAACTTCACTAACTTATGCCGTTCATTAACAATATAACAATAACAGGAATAAAACTATCCCCATCCTCTCAACATCCTCATCAACTCAACTCAACTCTCAAGATTATATACATGTATATTATTTTTTCTTTATCTTTTGCTATAATAGCACAACTCCCCAATTCAAACACGAGAAATGTTTTCTCTTTTAAATTGGGTAGATTCATTAACAAGAAATAACTTTATCTGTAATTAGCTTTTTATGAACCAAATATTTTCTTTCTGTAAATCTGTTATATATATGTATATTTCAAATAAAAAAAATAAAAAAAAAACTCTCAATTCTCAAATCTCAACTCTCAACTCTCAACTCTCAACTCTCAACTCTCAACTCTCAACTCTCAACTCTCAACTCTCAACTCTCAACTCTCAACTCTCAACTCTCAACTCTCAACTCTCAACTCTCAACTCTCAACTCTCAACTCTCAACTCTCAACTCTCAACTCTCAACTCTCAACTCTCAACTCTCAACTCTCAACTCTCAACTCTCAACTCTCAACACTCAACTCTCAACTCTCAACTCTCAACTCTCAACTCTCAACTCTCAACTCTCAACTCTCAACTCTCAACTCTCAACTCTCAACTCTCAACTCTCAACTCTCAACTCTCAACTCTCAACTCTCAACTCTCAGCTCTCAGCTCTCAGCTCTCGGCTCTCAACTCTCAACTCTCAACTCTCAACTCTCAACTCTCAACTCAACTCAACTCAACTCAACTCAATTCAATTCAACTCAACTCAACTCATATCATTGATTAGCGTTTCACATTGATAAGCGTTTCATATTGATTAGCGTTTCACATTATTTCGTAACGTGTCACATTTTTTCGTAACGTTTCATAACGTATTCATCATTTTACCCCCAAGTGTCGAGCGTGCGTAAAGAAGTTTTACTTTAAAAAAACGAGTGTGCTTTAGACCACACGAATGAAGAAAAACTTCACTAACTTATAAAAGAACATATGACATTGGGATGACATTGACAATGAAATTCCAGACAATCTAGTTGGTTGCATTTCGCACAGTGGTACACTCTCATGCGTCTTTTTTTCGCTGGGCAAAAGTTGCACCTGCTCCGTTTCCTTTTTTAATGACGTTGATCACCGTTCGCACCGATCACCGTTCGCATCGATTACCGTTCACATGTCATTTTTCGTAACAATCACTACTTTTCGTAACGCATTCACCAGTTAACCCCCAAGTGTCGAGAGTGCGTAAAGAAGTTTTATTTCAAAAATAATTAGAGGCGTACAGAAATTTACCATTCGAATGAACACCGTTAGTAAACTTTAAAAAATATTATTCAGATATCTCTAAAAATGCAATAAAAAGAAATGCACATTACAAATTTAGAATTAATTATTAAATAAAATAATTTTGGCATCTACCCAGTTCAGCTTGTCTGATTTGATTTAAAACTTGTCCAATTTCAAAAATTAAAAATTAATTGAATTTAAATAATTTAACGCATCACGCAGAAATACGATGGTATGCTTCGGTATAATTAGGTACATTGACAAACGACATAAGTATCTTCTCTATATACATAACTTCCGAACGACTGCATCAAATAGGATAATTATTTTTATGTTGTGTTTGCTATTGTCAGGACAAGGTTTGTATAAAACTACTGGTGAGCTCTGGCATTATGAAATTTGTATAAAAATGAATCGCCGAAATGTATTTACGCGCATAACTTCCGAATGACTGCACCTACTCGTAGTTGGATAATTCTTTTTTTTTGTATTTGTTATTGGCTGGTGAGCTCTGGCATTATGAAATTTGTATAAAAAATTTCAAAAGGTGGTACGCGAGCTGTTTGAAAACTAAATGTACCGGGAATTAATTTATGGAACGTGGGAGGGGGGTAAGGGGAACTAGAGAGGAAGGGGGGAACCTGGGAAGGGGGAGGGAAACTCGAGAGGGGGATTTGCGGGACGGGGGAAGAGGGGGAGTGGAGTAAAGAGAGGGAAGGTGGAGGAGGCGGAGTGGAAACGCGAGAGGGGAAATGGACGCTGGAGAGGAATAGGGGGGGGGGGGGGGGGGGAAAGGACGAATGGGAAAGGACACGCAGGAAGAAACAATTTCTTTATTAAATGGCATAGCAACGCATGCCAGGTACCAGCTAGTTTTTGATAAAACCGGTTTTTTTCGTACGAAATTTTTCACAAAGTGACTTCCCATTTCATTGACGATCAAATCTAAAATCAGCATATTTGTGACATTTGAGCGGTACCTTTTAGATGGCGATACCCGGGTCATTTCAGCTACTGATCAAATCGTGCTTTGCCTGCAACCATAATGATCATATTCTATGTAGCGATTAACTGTGTAATCATTAAGGTATTGCTTTTGCTTATGTCATCAAACGTCAATGATGATAATTCCTGTAGGTATCCACAATTCGTGTAATATATGTATATGTATATATTATGCTAACAAATTTATATATTATTACGTCGATTTAATCGTCCATGTACACAACAATTACATTGTTATTACACGCATACCAAATGTATACCAATTTGGGAGGCGGGCATGGGTTCCGCCGCCTCGGGACCTGTTTATTGAACTAAGGAACTATTTATTGTAAAGGTAGGAGTGGAAGTTCTGGGAAAGAAAAAAAGGCGTGAGGGGTGGGTAGGAATCTTAGGGTAAATGTTTCCAGGAGTGACGTACGTTTGAATCCAATCCTCCCACTGCGGTGCAAGGTAATCGGTTGAGAGAGTCCGTCTGGAGAGGTCTAGGTTAGGTCACCCTCAGTCAGTATCTCCCGATCCGGCTCGCCACGCAGTAGATGGGCAAGCGCTTTCACCGACAAGACTAAGCCAATCTAGATAAACCTCACCCCGTGAACCCAGGAACCACTGCTAAATTAACAAATGTAGCGAAATACTTGGAGGGGACCTTTGGTAGGGATGTTGGTTATCTTATAAATGTTTTCCGGGCGGTGGTACTCATACTCGCATCCCAAACTAGAATTAGAATCACTTAACCCTACCGTGTCTTTCACGGGCGTGCCCACTTACACGTGATATCAATACAAAAATTCTGAATATCCAATAGATTTTCTCTGCGATGACTACCGAATAACATCATATCGACCATGATAAATATGTATGTAGCAATACATTCAATTTCATGATGCAATTTAATCTGGACGAAATATTTCACAATATTTATGAAACTAATGTTTCCTTTTATTTTCTTGGAACATGTGTAACTGTATAGTTCTACACTGTATATGCTTTTTCAATGCACTGCACAGTGAAACACTCTGCAAATTTAGTTAAACCGTTCAAAATTCCAAGTGCTTAATAAATATATACCAATAATATTTTGGTATGTAGTGACAAAAAGGTAAGCTCTTCACATAATCATAAAACCAGAGCAAAGCAAACAGATAAACTACATATACCTAGATGTAGGTATACTGCCTTATAATACTGCTTTAGGACATAGATGCTAAGCTTTCACGCAGTATCAAACAAATTAAAACGAAAATAACTACGTTGAGTCCACCAAATCCTGGCTTAAAGAGTTTTGGAAAAAATAACTGACTAGTACTTTAAAAATATTGTCATGAAAGTCACCGAAAATACCCTACCCAAATCATGAAGTTGATCTGCACAAGTCACTGCAAACCTTCTAACTAAAAACCCATTTACCCTCAGCACAGGATCTCCGAGAGGAAGACTAAGAAAATATTCCGTGTGCTCATCCATTATTTTCTCGCCTTACAACGTCACTCTCTGGGTGTCACGTGATCAAGTCAGTCTGTCAATCAACGGCAGTTTGCAAATTGGGGCGATTGTTCTAGGCTAACTGTTTTAAACTGCAAGGCCAGGCCAGATCTTAAAATAAATGCCTCCCTTAAACTGTTTAAAATTATGATAAACTCTCTAAAATTAAGATACCGGGATATAACCCAAAACGGCCTAAGACTGTGGAAATACAAAACAAATTAAATAAACTAAGCTGATTCTGGGGATAAGAGAAATAATAATAAACTTGATACTCTCTCCCGGAAAGCTCTGACGTTGAATAATAGCTTAAACTTATAAGTAAAGCCGGATAATCGAGATTGGCGCTTCCACGATCAGTGTTAACTTAAACGTATCAGCACTATTATAATATATAATATGTACCTACAGCGCTGCAAGAAGTATTAATCTTGGGATATAAACAGTATTGTTATTATATTAGAATAAGTTAACAATAATAATCTAAGCGAAAATATGAAAGAGAACAAGACACAGAAAAACAGTATAAAGACAATGGTCGCAACTGGGACCATTTTCTTTTTTGTGTCCCAGTTGTGACCATTGTCTTTTTCCTGTTTTTCTGTGTCTTGTTCTCTTTCATATTTTCGTTTAGATTATTATTGTTAACTTATTCCAATATGATATATTTCACTGATGGGAATAACCTTCAAAAAAGTATAAAAAGAAAGTTTTTTTTTTAACAATTGAATATTCATTTAGACTTTTATAAAAGTCGATGTTCCATATAAATAAAATTCGGATATATCTATCCGAGACGCTATCCAGGTTACAAACCTATTCTTAGAATGATTGTTTCCAATGAAAATGGTAGTTGCCCGTAATATAGAGAAAAATAATTAGTTGATAATATTGTAATTCTAAAATTTGAAAATATGAGATTGACAAATATGACGGTTTGACAGAAGGTGGCAATAGCGAAATTGGTTGACGCGCTCGTCCCGGTTAGACGGAGAGGTCTGGGTTCGTGTCCCAGTTGCGTCCATTGTCTTTTTTCTGTATTTCTATGTCTTGTTTTCTTTCATATTTTCGTTTAGATTATTATTGTTAACTTATTCTAATATGATATATTTCACTGATGGGAATAACCTTAAAAAAAGTATTAAAAGAAAGTTTTTCTTATAAGAATTGAGTATTGTTATTATTGGAAACGATATTGTAATTTCTCGGAAGTAATAGATGTTCAACTGCACGGAGTATATGCATGTCTCTAAAAAAAATCATCAATGCATAATACTATTCTTCTGCATGTGTTTAGATATTTCAAATAGCATTTTTACTTCATCAATATAATTAATGTTCCACAGAATAATTGTGAATTTATATTAATTTATTTATTGTTATCAAGTTTAATTTGTAGAAATCCATTTTAATTTTCATTTCTTTTATAAATTCAAAAATTTTATTATTAAATTAATAAAAACAGTTTTTTTATAAACAAGTTTTGCTGGTGATTATTATTACGCGTGACAGCTATTTCGCCTTTGATAATGCTCTCAGAAGGCGAAACAGCTGTCACGCGTAATAATAATTACCAGCAGAACTTGTTTATAAATAAACTGTTTTTATTAATTTAATAATAAAATTATTGAATGCATAAAAGAAATAAAAATTAAAAGCGAATTTATATATTTGTGAAAATCATTTCCCACGATGCTTAGACTTCAATAGCTCTTGTCCCCACTTAAAGCATCAACATTCGGTCGCGTACTTCAAAATATCATTGGAAAATCGAAGAAACTCGGCTGATGTACTCTTTCTGCAGAAAATATCCAGGTCTATCCAGAAAATGTCTTAGATTGCTCGGAACTCCTACAACGAATCCAACAAAGAGTTCCCATCAAACGAACCGCATCAGACAAAATTCTTAGCCTCCCTTAATGCAACACCAATTCCACGCAAAACTCCTTTCTTTATCGTTCATCACACATTTTCAATGCATACTATTCATATTTTGACATTATACATCATCCACACCACACTTCTTAAAGTCACACAGGCGATTTCTGGATTCTTCATAACTATTGATATTCAACGTATCTTACCATCATTCAATGAATTTCATTTCTGGGTTATGAATTGTATTATTAGAATACTTACGATTCAACTATACCGAACCCCCACCCACCTTTTTTTTTTTTTTTTTTTTTTTTTTATTTATTTTATACACTTTACAAATACAAGACAAAAAGTCCCGATAAACTACTTTTTAGCAGTTTGTCTAACGGGTTCTTTACGTTAAAGATCGTATTATAGTGATTTAATAGTTACATTTTTACAATTATATAAAATAAAATTTAATTTTTTACAGAAATATAGATAAAAATAAATTTTTGAAAACATAAATAACATTTTTAAAGTTTTTAGAATAATATGTCATTGTGAGCTAATACAAATTAATTCTTTCCGTAAGCCAAGTCTTCAGTAAATTCATCAATTGTTTGTTTTGGGCACAGTTTTTAATTTCAGCAGGTAACATATTTAAACAACTGGGAATCATGTAATTTAACGTTCTTTGTCCATATTTATTTGTATGCTTAGGTACAATTAGCCCTTCATTAAAGTTAAAACGAGTATTATGGTTGTGTTCCAGCCTGTTAATATATAAAGGATTATTTATGTGCTGAAATATAATTTTGTACCACAGAATTGCTCTGACTGAAAGAACTTTGAGACTCTGATAAAAGTATGGAATATTATGCCTTTCTTTGTATAAATTTTTTTCAGCTAAAAATTTAACCAATGAATTTTGCACTGATTGTACATGGTCTATATTTGTTTTACAGGAAAATCCCCAAGCTGTTATTCCATACCTTATAACAGATTCAGCTAGAGATAAATAAATTATTCGAAGTGTGCAGATAGGAACAAAAAATTTTAGTTTATACAATCTGCTTACAATTGATCTTAGTCGTGCACAAACTTTGTTTATTTGTATATCCCACTTGAAAAAGCAATCAATAATAACACCTAAATAAACATATTCTTTAACTAGTTCCATATTTTCACATGTACACGTTGCAGGAATACCATTGTGTAAGCAATCTGATGTATGTGTCTTTATTTCAGGTGTAATATATACCTTAACATTAGGGGATCTTATATGTAACAATTTAGTTTTTTTGGCATTTATGATTAAGCCAGAGTCATGAGACCACTTTAAGAGTTCAATGTAGTCTTTTTGTAAAAGATCTATACAAGTTTGCAAATCACTGCTAGAAATCACTAAAGCAGTATCATCCGCGTATACAAAGTACTTTACATGTCTAAAAATTAATTTAATAAAAGATACATATATAATATACAGAATTGGACCTAATATGGAACCTTGAGGAACGCCGGCAAAAAACTTCTTTTTTTTACTTAAAGAGTTTAAGAGTTTTAATTTCATGCATCGGTTGTTTAAGTAATTTTCAAAAAGTTTTAGTAGTTTTCCTCGTATTCCTATAATTTCTAGTATTTTAAGTAATTTACCATGATCAATAGTATCAAAAGCTTTCGAATAATCTATAAATAAGACTAATGTATGTTTTTTACAGTTTAATTCATTATTTATCATGTTGGCAAATTTTTGAAGCAGCAATTCTGTACTCTTTTTTTTTTGGAAACCGTATTGATTAGTATCTATTATAGAAAAATCTTCTAAATATTTTATTAATTTTATTTGAATATATTTTTCAAGAATTTTTTCTAGAGATGGCAAGATACTAATTGGTCTGTAGTTACCCAATACAGTGTGGTCACCTCCCTTATATACAGGTCTTATGATACTACATTTTAAGTCATCGGGGATTTTTGCTTGAAATAAGATTCTGTTTATAAAATGGGTTATAATTGGACCTGGGATTAAAATATGTTTTTTAATATCGCTCATTCTGATACTATCAATTCCTGGAGAAGAACTCTTCATTTGTTTAACAATGCTTTCTATATCCGCCGCTGTTGCCCTCGGTAGGTACATGCTTTGAGGCATCGCCTCTGGTTCAAATTTAGTTGTCTTATGGTTGCACTTATGTAACATATTGTAAACACTTTCAGAGAAATAATCAACAAAATCATTAATTAAACCTTCTTTTGTTCGACCTTTCATCAGATATTTAGAAGCATTTTCATCACAGTCATTTTTACATTTAGTTCCTAAAATTTTATTACACTCCTCCCATGTTTTTTTAGAGTCTTGAAAATAGTTTTTGAATTTATCATTATAGTAAGAAGTTTTTAATTTAACTAATAATTTATTTAGAACATTTCTAAAACATTTATATTCTTTCTCGTAATATTTGTTTGTTGGAGAATTTTTCCAGCGTTTATATAAATTATCTCTTTTTTTAATTTTACATAAATCATCGGAAGATATCCAATCGTTTTTAGCATAAGGACGGGTTTTGGATTTTTTACTTATCACAATTGTGCTATTTTTATACAAGTCATCAAAATAATTCTGAAATTTTGAGTAAATAATAGAACAGTCATTTTCTTCTAAAAGTGAATTCCAATCATAATTTTGGATATTATTGTCGATATGTCTCTGCGAAAGAATCGTTATATTTTCAGTTTTGTTCAAGTTTACTTGTTCTATAGAATCTAACTGAACATTAATAGCCGTGGTGTGGTGATCAGCAATATTATAATCACATACGCATGAGGAAATTGAACTCACACCTGTGAAAGCTCCAGCGGATTGTCTTCCGCTAATCCTTACAAAAAAATGATCGATACACGAGCTGTTTATTTTCTGTTGAACTATCACTTCTCTTGTTACATCATCTATACATTTTATTAAATAATTATTTGCAAGGATATTTTCATAAGTTATTATGACTGAATCATTTCTATTTAATAAGTTTAAATTGATGTCACCAAAATATATGACACTTTCATTTGGGTCAATATTATTTTTAAACACAGAAGATATTTCAGACAAAAATGCTTGTTTATTGAGATTCGGAGGTCGGTATATAGCTAAAAGATTTAAATTTTTGTTATTTTTAAATGTCAATTTTCCAAAAACGTTTTCAAAATATATTGTGTCTATAAATATTTGCGAGAAGGTGAGATTATTTCTTACATATAACAAGATACCTCCACCGGATTTGTAACTTCTGCAATAGTGATATGAATTAAATCCGGGAATTTCATATAAACCAACATGTTCTGAACGTATTGCTGTTTCACAAAGCATAAGTATGTCAATGTGATTTATACAGTTTTTAAAATAAGCATGAAAGAGATCCCAATACTTGCAAACTGACCTAATGTTTAGTTCTACACAAGTTAGATTATTTGTTTCACATTTTCTTGTAGTCTGCATTTGAATCCATTCATGCAAATTATTAACTTTACAATAATTTACATCTCTTTCATCATCAATATAACTAAAAGACATTTTTGATTTGAAAATATTCACCTGAAATCCTACCATCAGTATGTTTAGAGTGTAATAGGCGTGAAAAATAAAAATAAACAATTATTTTTATAAGAGAGTAACATGTAACACTGTTATCAATATAGAGTGAATTTGTTTTAGTTATACAGTTTGATATATACATTAAAAGCCTTACATTCATTTGCTGCCAACAACAGTATAGTGAGAGTATACATATCACATACACATGTAAATTAAATTGATTATCTTCATTAATGTTAATTATCAAAATACTAAAATATAACAAAAGATTCTTATTTAAAATATATTGTTGCATATATTTTGATATGATAAAATTAATATTCAATATTTTGTTCAGCAATTGCGAGCATTTTTTTATATACTTTACAGTTGTTTTTGTCATTTGCTCTATGATTAACTGGAAATGACATTTTATATTTTTCATTTTGAATGCAACAGTTTTTGCAATTTGGTTGTTTATCCTTGTTCCCGCAATCACTGTATGAGTGATCGAGACCGCAGTAACTGCAAACAGGCTTTTCGTCCTTCTCTCTCTGCAGACATCTTGTAGTACCATGTCCGAAGCGTAAACAGTGGTAACATTGCATGACCGGATTTGCGTCTTCAAAAAAGATTCTTTGGTATCCGATTTTAATTTTATCTTTGTTAATGATTATTCTCCGGGTTTCGCTATCTACTTCGACCACATAGTTAGATGTGTCATTAAATTTATTTTTAATTATTTTCTTGATGTTGAAGACAGGTTTCTGTTCTTTGTTTTGCGACATAATTTTAAATTCTTCATTTTGTTCAATGATGTCACAAGTGAAGTCTTCTTTATCGTAATCATTAAATATTCCCTTGAAAATTAAAGTAGGTTTTTTTTTTGATAATGTTTTAGTATCGATATCATTTATTACTTTTGAGATCTCCATTTGTAATTTATTCGCGCCCTCTTTTTTTAAACACTCAATGATGATTCTGTTTCGGGATATTTTTTTGATGCCTTCAACACATATTCCCAGTTTACTAATTTTAATATGTTTTTGTATTTTTTTTAGAATTGAGTCAGAAGTGTCACTGTTTGTTTTAGGACTAATCATTAGACAATATTTATTTTTTATATTTTTTTGTTTATTTTGAGGGTAAGCATATGTTTTATCTCTATTAGCGATTTCTGTTTTATTTTTTTCTTCTGACATTTCAATTGCCAGGTGACCTAATAACGATAGTATATTCGTTGCTTTATTCGTCACAATAATTTGTTGGTCTTTACTGAATTTTTTGTTGGGATCTTCTATCTTACACCCACGCTATTTCCACTTAAACAATTTATTATGTAACCTTTCTTAATTAACATTTACAAATCACTAAACTCACTTCCATATTATAAAATCCAAGTAATTGGTTAACTTAATGTAACATAAATATTATCATGGTTCATTTCAATATTATACTGTTGGGAATAAAAATTTATAAAATAAAGTAAAAATTTATAAAATAAAATAAAAATCCCTATAGGAGAACAATAATATAAATACATAGATAGTATCAAAAATATTATATTGATTGTATCAAAGGGGAGTAACTTACCTAAAGAGTATGATAGAACATTAATGAATTTATAAAAATAAGATTTTGTATTAAGAGATCTGCCTTTTCCCATAGATTATTTATTATTGAGTAAAAATACTTGTGGTTTTCTATAATCAAAAACAATCCATTTCAATTTGCGATTAACTTCCGGAAGAAGTCAACACTTTTCGATTACAGACGTATTTTTTTCTCTTACAGTCTTAAAAAAGCAAGCTTTGTCTTGGTCCAACACATCTATCCGATTGTCTGCCCGGAGCGTCTGTGAGGCTGAGTAATGCCGGGACCACCTCAATCCTGCCCGGGTAGTGCCGGGTGCGGGTGCTGCCTACGCCAGAGATAAACGACCAGTTTATTACTGGAGGCGAGCACCGATCAAACGGTACATCACGAATACATTCATTTCTAAAGCGAGCAGAATGCATACAAGAAAGTCTTCTTTTTTTCTGAACCTTCTTCTTTTCTGAATCTTCCGATGTCCTAGTTCTCAGGGAAGAAAAAAGATTAAGAATTGTAGTCGAAAAAAATATCGGAGTATGTGGGGAGACTAGGGAACATTTTTTTATCAAAGCGAAAGATGATTTTTTTCCATATTTTTGTCGTCGAATTCCATTGCACCTTTTCCTATACATTTGGTCATCTTATTAGTATTTGTGTTTTCTTCTTCAGAGTCTCTAGATGTCCCTTTCTTTTGTGTTTTCTTTTATCTGTTCATTTTGGAGTGGTTTGAAGATTGGATGTATATTTAATAAAAGTAAAAATATTTATTGTTTTTGGATTTCATAGTATTTGATTCTTGGTTCGATAAATATCTGCAGAGGTTTGTCAGTTATACCACTACACTGGAGGAGGCCTGCATGGGACCGTAGATTTAAAGTATTATTTTGGAACCGAGTACCCGTGAATTAAATAAATATTTTATTGCTATATCATTATCTCACAGGCTAAATCCTAAAGATGTATGTATTTGTCTCTGTTTAGTGTCGCTCGCTTTCGTTTGATCGAGTTTCAAATCACAACGGTGCTAAAGAATTTTTTACTTCAAAAAGTTGCAATCTAACTTTTCTTAGTCTTCCGATGCCCTATGATTCAAGGAAGAAAAAAGGTTAAGAATTGTAGTCGAAAAAAAAAAAGAAAATATCAAAGGCATACAAATTACACCATTAATTTCCATGCGAGCATATGCTTGTAATGGGCTGATTTTACCAATTTATTGGATAGTGTTCAAATTTAGAGACGCCTCGTGTATATCCAATCTTTTCCTTTACTGACAAGGTAAAGAAGACGTAAAGCTGGTGAATCCTTACATTATATTTCGCATCCACTGAAGTCAATGCACGACTCATGATTTTACGTATTTTTTCAAAAATTTGTTTTAACCTCCTTCATTTGTCACTAACTAGTTCATCATTAGTTGATATTTAACAATATTCATATGAATCTATTTAAGACTCACCAATCTATCAAGATAAGAACACCTTACAGAAGGTCTGGCACGGTCGATCAATAAAACCCCGATATTGACTAAATTCGTTACCTATGGTCAGTTGGCGTTATTTGTGAGCACGGTTAACATATTATGATTTCGACAGTCTGTTGACAAAAGCTGCCATTTTTAACGCGTCCTCCCGAGGTCAAATATAAGCCAATAAACACAACTTCTTCAATAATGTCATTCGTTATGCAAAATAACTGGCTCATTAATTAATGGAAGTGAACTGACGAAGCTCATAGAATTGAAAGAAATCGAAGTCACGGTTGATAATTTAATTTATTTATTTGCGACGCGATTAGTTTATTCCGTTCGTTCTTGGAGAAATGAAAGTGGTTCAAATATGACTAAAGACCTCATTAACTAATAAATTCCTGTGTAATATAAAAAACGTACATATGTATATGCGAAGTGCCAATGTACATCAAAGTTATGATTTCTGTTCACAATTGTCAATTTATTATGTAAATCCATAGAGAGTCACGCCAGTGTTGCCAGTGTATACAGATTTTTTTATTTATTCCCTGTAAATATTGGTTCAACGGTGTAAATTTTTGGTTTTGTCCTCCTGTTACACGAGTTTATACAACTGAGAAACCAGTTATAGAATTTCTTATTATAAATACGTTGTTTTTAAGAAAACAATATTTAACGAAATAACATTTATAAAATTATAATTATACACACACATTTAGATAATCATAAAACGGGCATGTGCCTATTATGATAGTCAAAAACGTTCAAAAAAAAACTGTGTACAAATCTTATTTTATGTATAAATAAAAAAAATGCTAACGGTGTTTGTTCCCAACGTAAATTTCTGATTGTTTTTTGAAACGCGATATTCCTTAGACAATCCTTTTTTTTAAAACTTTAAGCTCCACAAATCTTAAAATAAAATATAAAATCTCATGTGTTTGACGGGTTTACGCCAGTAATACGCTGATTTAAGAATAATCAAAAGTAAATTAACCAAAAAATTTAAGTTAATAGTTGGTAGAATAATAGCTCAAAAACTAGCTCAACTACAACTCGGATGCGTTTCCAAGAAGTAGTACATATATGTATATCCGTAAGGCTATATGTTTTGTAATACTACTTTAAAATAAGTTGTTCACTTTCAGCTCAGTGAAACGATTGGCCATCTCTGTTCCATCTCCCGGTTAGTAGAAGCTCGAGATTCGAGCCTGGGACTGGGTCTGTACTCTTACTTGCTTGGTACAGTTAATCTCTCCTGGGAAATTGCATCCAGCGAAGGCAGATGGATCGCAGTGCTGTTCGCGCTACTTTGTTGGAAAACCTACGACTTTCCGAGCGGGTCGACCGGTAAACAGAGAGCCTTCGGAGGGATTTAAATTAAAATCAAACGGATTTATATTGCGGACGAAATATCTATTACAAGTTTCTACGTCGATAAAACTGTTCGTATAGTTTTGTTTGCTATTAGGTCATTTATATTGGAGCGCTTTCCTGTAATCCTTTTTGAACTGGCGGAGAAATGACTAAAATCTTAATATATAAAATAAAGTTGGGTTAGTTACACCATTTATAACTCGAGAACTGAATTGAACTCGATTGAATTCTCATCTTTTTCAAAAGCTGCAGTGATAATATAATATTGAATAGTGAGTGAATTCGAAAAATTCTAAAAAACGTCAAATGTCAATTATTGCGTCGATTGTTTTGCTTTTGTTTTTAAATGCTGTTCCTCATTCTTATTTATTTATTTATTTATTGAAAAATAAGAAATACATAAAAACATAAGCTGCGTATTTCTTGTATCGAGATATGATTTCTTACACACTAAATGTCAACAGTCGAAAATGAGACAAACGGTGAACGTATGTCTGCACCCCTCCAAAAGAAAAATACAATAATCATAATAAATCTGCCACACACGTAAAGATATAAAGAAAATGAAACGCAATTTCCGTAAATAAATTTCTAACCAAATGTAGTAACATTTTCGGAATCTCAGTAGAAAAATCTATCCACACGATTTTTTCCAAGTCATTATGAGATCAATGCAAGTAGCCTATTGAAATGTAAACAATAAAAATCTGCAAGTAGGATAAAATCTCATTTTAAAAATTTTAGCCGATTGTCGGAACGATTCAGATAAAGCGATAAGGTAGGTAGCAGAATTATTTTATTAATTAATAATCCTGTATTAGAAATATGTTTTCCTTTGGTTTATATTTTTGAGAGATGTCGTTGTTTTTGAAGTTTACTAACGTTGCTCATTCTAAAGGTAAATTTCGAATCGTCTTTTGACAGGCAATGATTCTGGAGTTGGGGAAAGTAAAATAATTTTATTTTTTATAGCTGCTTTTAGCTTCACAAATCCTTCAATTATAATATCTTGTGATTTCTCACGGTGCTGCATTAGTAATATAATAATATGCAGTCATTGTGAAAATCGGAAGAGAAAAGTTTTTAATCTTTGACCTTCAAAGCTTGTGGATGTTGGCCTACATGAGATTTAGAAAAACTATCCCCAGCCCTATCCCTTTTCCACGGCCCAAAGAAGAATTTTAACACTTCTTGATGAAATTTTGCACACTAAACGTTCAAAATAAGAAAAAAATGCTATCTTAATCTTATTTCTAAAAACAGTATATATTTTCCAGGCAAAGTTGGAGACTAAGTATTAATATTTATTTTGCTGATTTATATAGCGCCGTTTTCGTGAAAAATCACCTCAAGGGCGCTTATAAATAAATATATATATATACATCCCGCATGCTCTCTCGCATCTCTGCCCGGGATGTATATATATATATATGTAGAACAATTTTCTCGGTTTACCCGCGTAACGTAGTTCTTAAAAGGACTTTTTAACTCCTGACGTTTCGGACAGATCACACTGTCTATCTTCAGAGGCCTTATGTCTTGAGTTTTTGTCTCAAACTGATAGCTTTCGCATATATGTTCGGTCCAGAAGCTAAGCTTAGCTTTATATTATAAATATTATTAACCTTTAAAATTGTGTATTTCTCGTCACATTTTTATTCCTTAGATCAATATGAAAAAAGTGTTTGCCGCATACGGAGACAGTTAGAAGAGAGTGAAGTTAAAATGGGAATTTATTCAAACCGCAACCCAATTTAATTCTGTCTAGCGTCTGCTTCTGCGTCTTGTGCTCTGCTTGGAAATGCCTTTTATTCTTCTTCTAGCGACTAATCTAGCGCGATTTTGTTCTGTGCAAGATGGAAAACACTTGTTTTATTTTCAAAGCCAAGCTAACGTAAATTTTTGCATTTTTTTTACATTAACTGTACACAGGAGGCCCAAAGGAAAACAATTTCCCTTAGGTCCTGTATCATCTTCGGGAATGCTGTGTGTAGGGTATTTTTGGGTAAATAAAGGAGAAGAAGTGCTGGGAAGGAAAAAGGTATTAGAAATGCATGAATTCATCCCTCCCGGTGCGGTGCAACGCGTTGGGTCTAAGAATCAGCTAAAGAGGTCAAAGGGTCCCCCTCGATCCGCTACACACGTGGTGGGCAGGTGCATCGACCGCCAAGATCTGAAAAAGCCAGCCTCCCAAATTATATCTAACTTTTTCAATTTTTATTTCAGATAGTAAACTTTTTATATCTTTTATATTTTTTAACTCTCGACAGACCAAGATGCCAAAAATAACGTCCGTGACCAAGTGGATCGATCGACAACCCCATTAAAATTTTTTTAGAAATCCCCTTTTCTTTTTTTTTCTTTTCTTTTTTTTTATTATTCCATTTATTGAGCAGGGAATATTACCTATATTTGACAAAATATTTTTTTCTGGGATCAATGATTTTTTCACATTTTTTTTAAACAGCTCATTATGCATTAATCCTTTGCGCAGGAATACCCAAAATACTAAAAAATATATTTCATGTATTTAAGTGGTTATAAGAAGGATAGTGATTTCGGGGTCCGCCTTCGGCCTCATTTGGTTGCGGGAAAGTTAATCGCCCAATGCAATTATTTCATGATACCTCATAAGAGCGCTCCTGTTTAAATAGTGTTCAACCAATATAATCAAACGTAAAGAAACCGGGGACAGTAGTGCCACGGGTCAGTAGTACCAAGGCGAATAACTCCCTAACTATAATAGGTACGTATACTATATGTCATCACGGGATAGCCTTGACACGTGCGGACAATCGTCAGTAGCCCGCGGGACATAGTGGAACCCGGACGTTTGCAATTGGAAGAAGAAATTTTTGAGCCCTAAAAGTTACTTTTTTCGATTGCGTTCATTCTCTAATATTACAATTGCTATGTTCTGTTTGTTAGTATTTTGCTATCTACACATTTCTTTGGACAATTGAGTTTATTTTAGGACGGGTTTTGAAGCGTTCTTGAGTAGGGATTAACCAAAAATTTGCGTTTTAATTTAAAATGACCTCTCGGGGATGGTTGTACCAATTTTTCCCGGGACGATTGTACCGGTACAATCGACCCCGTGCTACAACTAACCCCGAGGATTTTTTTAAAGATTCTGTGAGTACAACTCTACGTGTGTGAGTACAGTCATAAATGAATGTTCGTCCGTCATACTTTCAGTGTCCAAACCCCTTTCATTTTATGTATTTATGTTAATGTTGGTTTAATTACCATGTCAATGATCTCTACCTTTATAATATTATTAATAAATAATAACATATCAATAATAATAATTTTATTCTTACTTCTAACACGTACCTTTATACAGGGTGTTAAGGGACGTACTTGAGTTACTTTAACCAGTGATTCCTAACATTATTTGGAGTAAAAAATGTAAATGAAATTTTGGTCTCCGGTGACTTTTGGTTGTGACTTTTTTTCAAATTTAAAATCAAACAAAAAAAAATCTTCCGCATGTTATCACTGGTCACTCCACCGAGTAGCCGACCCACCCCTTACCCCGCCTACAACTATCCAACACCTACCACTTTTTATGTTTTTGTAGAAAAAAAATAAAAAAAAACATGAAAAATGTCACCGGAGACCAAAATTTTATTCACATTTTTTACTCCAAATAATGTCAGAAATCACTGGTTAAAGTAACTCAAGTACTTCCCTTAACACCCTGTATATTATTTAATGCATACTTATACTTTTTTTAGTTATTTTGTTATTTTGCCAGAATTTTTGTTATTTTATGTTTGTTACTGTTTTTTTTGTGATAAATTTTGTATTTCCATCACTAAATCGTATTTGAACATGTGTATTTTATGGTTACAATTTTATATTATAATTATTTTTATTTTAATAAGACCGTAATATGTAAAAGTTTGAGCCCGTGTAGTTATTTGTTCGATGTATATTGTCATAGTAAATGAATAAATATTTTTATTGGAAAATGTATATAATATATATAGATATTGTTTGGGAAAAATTTCACCGCGGGGACAATTGTACCACAATGTTTTCATACAAAATTTTAATTATTTTTTCTTCTCTTTTTCTTGAGTTTAAAACATGCTACGGTATTAATATATATTTGTATTGTATTTTTATTATATTACAATAGTTAAGATCCTTAGTAACACTTCAACTGACGAATTCTATAAGAGTTTTCTTGTGGTCAGATAAGTTGTGTATTACGTTCATTGTAATTGAAATTATTAATAGTAATTTTATAAACTAACAAAAAAACTGTTTTTCCTAACCGAAATTATTAAAATTGAACAACTTTATCGATGAATTCTGTGTTTTAATTTAAATTCCGCAACTGGTACAACTAACCACAGGGTAGGGGTCAGTTGTAGCATTTCCCCGATCTGTTCATGCGCTTATAGCTTAATTTCTATAAGATATGGAAAAATCATAGAATAAGAATTTGGTAGACAACTAAATTATCTGCTGTTGAGTATGAGCATTTTTTTCATAAACATTATACCTAAGATGTAGAAAATGGTAAAAGTCAAATTGGTACAACTGTCCCCGGTCTCCCCTAAGTTTGAACCTAAAAATGCATTAAAAAGACTATAGAAAAATATCTCATAAAGAGAGGGAATAAATATCGTATTCCGGTTGCCTATTTTGCATGGAAAGTCAGAACATATTAGAACGAGTCGGAAAACTATTGGTACAAATGTGGCCGATATCCGTTCACAACATTTTGAACGGTTGTACCGCTCTTGTATGCCGGTTTCTCGCTATTGTTCCGGCTCCCTGTTAAATACTCACATCGATCGAATCAAATGATATCCACAATTTACTCGTACTGCTCACGAAAAAGCCAGACAGATACGGTAGCTCTGCGAGGCGATGACGAGCCTAAATTAATAACGCAAAATAGGGTTGCATGAAGAAATTTTTCGATACGGTAAGAATTTGACTAGGAAAGGTGGATGAAAATAATTATTGATTATTTTTATGCAATATGAGAAGTTGAAACATAAGACGAAAATAAAGGTAGTACCAATATGAGCGTTGTACAGCAAAACGAATACAATGGTACCAGAAATGAAGAGAATAAATATATTATGGAGAAAAAAACTTTGTAATCCATTTTTTCTATTAGGTGCCTAGTTTATATTAAAATATCCCTGATAAAATATTCTACCGATAAGACATCCCCTAACAAAATATCTACTAAACTTTACATAACTTAACGCAACCTAAAAAAATTAGACAAAAATAATGCAGACATCACGTAAAGACAATAAATTATCGTTAAAAATATAATGGAACAAAAATACAGACATCCTGGAAAGTTATCTTAGGTTAGGTTGCAACGGTAGCGAACAGTTCCTACCTTGTTACAAAGAACTGTAGCCGCTCGTATCCCTGACATATTCTACAGGCGCGGGTTCCGGAACGGAAAGGGGAGGAGCTTGAGGCCTCGGAGCTAAGGAGTTGGATTCTAGTGGTGGAAGCAAGCAGCTGGACGGCGAGCCGAGGAAGTGTCGGACCAAACTCACGTGAGAGATTGAGAATTTATAGAGAGTAATCAGTGCGAGATAACATGTTTGATATATAAATAGTTTAGCTTAGAATCGTTATTATAAATTTGTAAGAATTATGTTTCTTTACAGGCGCCCATTATTCAGATTCTTTGCAATACTTATGTTACCTATGTCGGTCGCGTTTTGAGCCATTGAATATTTCAGTTAAATATCGCAGAGTTGGCGATATTTAACCACCCCTGTAGATTCATTACTTAATAGTCTCATTGCTTTGTACAGTGGATTTAGTCTCAATAAACTAGTTGCCTATTTGTTACCAATTGTTAATGCTGGGTTTTCTTTGCAAATTCCTACCCACTGACGCCATCATGGTGGCTCAACATTATTATTGTACACTATGCTGTAGCGGTTTGGATTATAAGAATTCCAAGAAGGAGGTAATATGGTGAGTTGAGTAGCAGGTAAATAGCTACGTTATATTTTGGCGCCCAACGTGGGGCCAAAATATAACGTAGCTATTTACCTGCGCCCAACGTGGGGCCAAAATATAACGTAGCTATTTACCTGCTACTCAACTCACCATATTACCTCCTTCTTGGAATTCTTATAATCCAAACCGCTACAGCATAGTGTACAATAATAATGTTGAGCCACCATGATGGCGTCAGTGGGTAGGAATTTGCAAAGAAAACCCAGCATTAACAATTGGTAACAAATAGGCAACTAGTTTATTGAGACTAAATCCACTGTACAAAGCAATGAGACTATTAAGTAATGAATCTACAGGGGTGGTTAAATATCGCCAACTCTGCGATATTTAACTGAAATATTCAATGGCTCAAAACGCGACCGACATAGGTAACATAAGTATTGCAAAGAATCTGAATAATGGGCGCCTGTAAAGAAACATAATTCTTACAAATTTATAATAACGATTCTAAGCTAAACTATTTATATATCAAACATGTTATCTCGCACTGATTACTCTCTATAAATTCTCAATCTCTCACGTGAGTTTGGTCCGACACTTCCTCGGCTCGCCGTCCAGCTGCTTGCTTCCACCACTAGAATCCAACTCCTTAGCTCCGAGGCCTCAAGCTCCTCCCCTTTCCGTTCCGGAACCCGCGCCTGTAGAATATGTCAGGGATACGAGCGGCTACAGTTCTTTGTAACAAGGTAGGAACTGTTCGCTACCGTTTTGGGAGATTTCCAAGAAGGATAAAAAAAAAAAAAAAAAAAAAAAAAAAAAAAAAAAAAAAAAAATATATATATATATATATATTATTTATTGGATATATGTAAAAAAAAAAAAAAAAAAAAAATTTGGTGAGTTGAGGTAAGAGGTAATATTTTACGTTATATTTTGGGCCCAACGTTTGTGAACCGGAAATTTCAATGGTGTATTACGCATGTCGGTTTTTGTCGGGTTTTATTTATGTGATGATATCTCGCACTGATTATTGTTCTGGCGTGGGTTTTGGTTTTTCGGCTCGTCGTACACCTGCAGACGCCGAAACCTTATTAATTTCGAGTTATAGATTTATAAGTTGTTTGCAATGGAATCCAACTCATCGGGGTTTTACGTTTTACTTTGATGTTGTTCAGTCACTGACGACATTTATTTTATTTGATTGTAATTTTAAGGTTTTCAATCTTGGAAGGTAGTTCCGCATGTTCATAGATTATGTGTATTGTTGTCGCATGGTTCTAATATTTTTTTAAATAATTCCTCATAGTTAGGTTATGGAGTACCTACAATATAGTCACCAGAAGCAAATCGGAAACTACCAACATGGCGAAATCTAGTGAATCTTCTTCGATGACAGTTCCCGCTCCTTCGCCGTTATCTGTGCCGGTACACAAGTGGAACATTTCTTTCGATGGGTCTGCGGGCGTGAGGAATTTTATCGAAAGGGTCGAAGAGCTAGCACTGGCTAGAAATGTGAGTACAGTTTCACTTTTTGCTTCCGCTGTTGAGTTGTTTTCAGGCGATGCGCTCCTATGGTATAGGGTGAATCGGTCCTCATTTACCTCGTGGTCTGATATTGTGGCAGGTTTAAAAGAGGAATACGAACTTATGGATCATGAGCGTCGGTTGCTTGCGCAGCTGAGAGCTATGGTACAATTACAAAAGGAGAATTTGAATACTTTCATCATACGTATTCTCAACCTTAATAATCAGTTGTCATCGAAATTACCGGATGATGAATTGTTAGAAATTTTAAGATGTAATATGTTGCCTAGGTATATTCAAAAATTGTCACTTTCGATAATTCCGGACATTGCTTCCTTAAAGAAGCTTGGGAAGATGTTAGAATTGGCGGATAGCCGTTCCAGTGACAGGACTCCTCCTGTTAATGCACACCAAAATAATATTAATTCTTCTAGAAATTACAACTCACGTGAGAGATTAATAATGTATCGAGAGTAATCAGTGCGAGATAACATGTTTGATATTTAAATAGAGTAGCTTAGAATCGCTTATTATAAATTTGTAAGAATTATGTTTCTTTACAGGCGCCCATTACTTAGATTCTTTGCAATACTTATGTTACCTATGTCCGTCGCGTTTAGAGCCATTGAAGATTTCAGTTAAATATCGCGGAGTTGGCGATATTTAACCACCCCTGTAGATTCATTACTTAATAGTCTCATTGCTTTGTACAGAGGATTTATCTCAATAAACTAATTGCCCATTTGTCACCAATTGTTAATGCTGGTTTTTATTGCAATTCCTACCCACTGACGCCATCATGGCGGCTCAGCATTGCATTGTTCATTATGCTGCAGCGGTTTGGATTATAAGAATTCCAAGAAGGATGTAATTTGGTGAGTTGAGCTAATAGGTAATAGCTACGTTATAAGGTTTTGGTAGATATTTCGTCGGGGATATTTTGTCGCGGGATGAATACGTGCATTATCGTTTATATGTGAGTAATTAGTTTTTGTCTTAAGGCCTATTTTGTTTTTCATAATGAATTTAATTTATGAATTTAATTTAATTTATTTTTCATAATGAATTTAATTTATCTGATTTAAAATAAAACACTAAATTTGTAAACACCACTTTTAAAAATGAAGGTGGTGTTTAATAAAAGTATTGTTTTATTTTAAATTATAATGTCACATCACAAAGTAACTGCTTCATATGAACAAACATTAATTTATCTACTTCATTTAATGGTTATTTTAAAATCGTATCAAAGTACTGAATAGCAATCGATTATAATTAACTTATAATGTAGACACTATAGTTATTGATCCACTCATTAGGAAGTTTTCCAAATAATAACAAATATTTCCAAGCATTTCATTAATCTACTTCATTTACAAATTCTGCATACGTTGGCTCTGCGAAATTTTATCCACACAGGCATTAAACGTAATAAAACCCACAAAGGTTTCTGGTCTAGAGATGGAGGTAATTATGACGATGTTTTCATTTTGCCTCCGTGACCAGAGACACAAAACACCACACACACACCCGCAGTACACAAAATACACGCAGCACAATACAAGACAAAATACACACACCAATATATATCACAGAGAGAAACACACACAACAACTACATGATACACAGAAAAACACACACAATAAGATAAGAGTATACACAACATGGAGAACACACATACACAGCACAAATATGGCCCCCACAAAGAAGCGGGAAAAATAAACTAATTGTCGCAGTGAGAAACAAAAATGTTTAAGTATGCTTTTGTACCCCAGACAATAAGGATTTTGGGAGACTTATTCTGTTAGGTCCACTTGATTAAGAGATTAGTAGGGACAAAGCCTCGCCCAGAATACTCATTTAAATGGACCAAACGCCCTTCAGGATAATGTCAATGTTTTTTTAAGCGAAATATTTCCTTTCACAGATGAACGCTAACTCCGGCCCAAGGGACAGAGGCCGTTTAAATTGTTTCCATAATAAGATTTCAGATGGCGTGTTTATTCCGTACCGAATATTCTGCGCAAACTGTCTTAGGATTTTTTTAAAGTGAAACAAATTGGCGCTTCTGAAGCTTAGATTATATTAAGGGAAGTAAAATGTTTACGAAAATATCGAATTAAAAAAGATTCGCTTTCGTCAAAAAGGTACGACGGTTTAAGATGTTTTATTTTTTATAAAGATGTTCAATTTGTCAAACAAATTTTAATCATGAATCTTTATACCTACAAAAATAAAATAATTTTTCGTGGTAAAATAGTTAATGTGAAGTTGAGAAAAAATATCCTTAAGCATTACAATTTTTTTACTAACATTATTGAAAGCTTTTTTAAAAATTAAGAACCAGCTTTGCCAAAAAAATATTTTTTTACAGAAATTCGTGGGTAAATAAAACAAAATTTAATGAAAGTAAGTCCTTTAAGTCCGATTTATAGCATCCATCCGCGCGTATGGATACCGCCGCCCCGGGAACCATTTATTGAATAATCAAGACCTCTGCCATAGGTTACCCCAAATGGTTAACTACGTTTCGTGACTTATCAAGGGTGCCCAGGTTTATGGGTTGAGATTTTTCCGGGTCCTGGCGGTGGATGCATCTGCCTTCCAGCTGCATTACAAACAGGATTGGGAGAGACTGGTTGAGACACGAACCCAGACCTCTCGTCTTCACAACACGAACAAATGCCTCTACCAATTCGTTATTAAATAAACCGTTATAATTTTGTTTTTCTTTGTCCTATTCTATTTAATATTTTTAAAATTTTTAGGGTTATCTTCTTCTTCAATTATATATTACGGTGATGGGAATAACCCTAATAAAAGAGAGTTGTACTAATAAAAATCGAATTTAATGGCTTTAAAAAAAATTCCAAATGAAATTTATACCTATATGTATAATTCACCCATTGTAGAAGAAATCTTAACTCCAACAAATCATATGAAACAATATTGAATTTCAAGACAAACAAATCAAGGTTTGAAATAATTGCAGCAAAGTCACAAACCAACCGCAGTTGAAGTAAATTAGCGAGTCAAATCTAGACGAGATAAATTTCCTCTAATCGTCCGATAGAGCCTGATATTACACGGCGATATCAATAATCAATATGGCTGCATTTGCCAACTATTGAAACCCGGTCGAGATCGATAACGACGCTCGGTTGAACGAGAAATCACTTAATTGAGTTCATTTGAGTCGATTTTCAAGTGGGACTTGATTTGGAGTTACTTTTGAATACATATCTGGATTCAAGTCTAGATGCTTCCATGGATATTATTATTTAGGCGGTCTCTGGGATATATTAAGCGGTCTCCTTATGCCTTCTATAAGTGGTCTCATTTTCATGCTAGTTGATCGTAATTGAACAAGCTAGCTCGTGAATTGTGACATAAATGGTGGATGGTGAGCTCAGTTTAGTGGGACTCGAGTGAATCAGTGGAGTGAGGGTTTCAAGTATGAAATTCATCGTTTATTATTTTGGAAGTGAAAACTTCTTTAGCACCGTTGTGATTTGAAACTAGATGAAACGCAATGAAAAATAGCTTCACTAAAAAGAGACAAATACATACATCTATGGGATTTAGCCTGCGAGAGAATGAGATAGAATAATCTTTCACCTCTTTGTGCGGTGCTTCTTATAATCGATCTCCTCTTAGTGCGGTACTTCGTAGCCTCCCCACTCTTGTCTAATTTAGTTCTGAAGGTTTCAGTTCTACCGCGTGTGAACTGAACACTTGTATTAATTTTTAAATAATATAAACTTTTACACTACACAAGAAAAAATTAATTCGAGAAGAGCTTAGTTTACCAAGATTTACAGGTTTTAGAACATAAGAGCACGAAAGAGTTTTACAAATAAAAAAATATTTTATTGTATGTTTTAGATGTTAAATTGGAAACTTCATTTAAGAAAATATAAGTGCATCATGGTTAACAGCTTGCTATATCATTTTTCATCTTAAAAAAAAAAAAAATCCATTCTCATTTTGCTAATGTTTGTACGTGTGGAGCGACGCGTCGATTACGGGTTCGACGCCAGTTGCATGCTATTGATAGTGCACATAACACACTACGCTAGTAGCATACGCATCTACTACTCGTTTGTCAGTTTAATTTATCATGATTTAAACTTTAATTTATTTTGGAGGTGGGAAAATATCCATGTTTCTATAACCACAGTTTACCGGATTCGAGGCCAGTTGCATGCTATTGACAGTGCACATAACACACTACGCTAGTTGCACACGCATCTACTACTCGTTTTACAGTTTAGTTTAGCATGATGTGAAGTTAAATTTATTTTGGAGGTGGAAAAATGTCCATATTTCTATAACCACAGTTTACCGGAATACGTTTTAAAGGATTTAGCGGAGAAGGCATGGATTGACTTTGGAAAAAATAGTCAATTTGACATCATTCTCATGTAGTTCATGGCGGCGATGACTTCCCGACAATTAATATTTTTTTCGTTGTATGGTTGAATCCAAAATTCTTCTATTATATCGTTTTTTATGCTTATAATAAAGATAAAGAAGAACAATATCAACATCGTCATTATCGGCAGAATCACTTGATATAATATTAACTCCATGGCTGCACGTGAAAAAATGATTAATTTGAGTATAATTCGGGTAGCGCCTTGTAAAGAGTAGCATACTAGTAGGTGACTCATGGTTGCGTGGTAGCTTATGTGTATTTATGTCTTCAAAGGCCGAAGAGAGAATCGAATCCTGTACACATTTTTCTCAAAATAATAAAAAGTATCGTTGACTTTTGACTACACTTGATAATTTCGTGTCATTTCGGGGCTTTCTTAGTATATTCTATTACAAAAATTATTGAAATGGTTGTGAATTGTTGACTGAAATGTTTGCTGTAAATAATGATCTGCATCACCTTACGATAACACTAAAACTAGGTATATTGATACATTCAGAACGCAGTCATCATAAGAAATCCACGATTTGTAGCTGGACAAGTGGAAATATTCATTGTAATGTTCACCAAAAGGTGACATCAGTGTATAACCTAACCTAATAGGAACATAGGCGACTTATGTATGTAGTCATTCGTCTACTAGATTCTACGAGCTATCAAAGCCATTGCATTCGCGTATCCCGGCAAGATCAGCTTCCATAAATATGTTTTGCTTCTATTTCAATAATTGATAATCACGTATTTAAATAACCCTTAGGGATTTAGTCATATTCTCAATTCAATAACACTGCCGGGCTTCAGGAGGGGGCAGTTCGTTCGTCTCCACTTTACCACACATGTCGCAGGAACTCTGAACGAAGATATTCAGAGGTCATTGCTAGCAGCAGCTTCCTACAATGTCGTCATCTCGAATCGATGGAGTGAACGTGGATCGCCATCTGCTGGCAACTGAATGGGAGTATGAGGACACTTCCCCCTGCGGAATGGCAAGTGAGAAGATTGAATAGAGAGGAGATACGATCAATTTATAGTGTTGGCCAAATAAGTGTTGATTGAAATGGTATTATTAAAATGTTGCACTGTTCCAATGATTTGATAGTCGCTTGTGTTTTGTAACTTATTTTAAAAATCAATACCCGGTAACTTGAGAACGCTTGTACAATGTGGAACCCACATTGCTCTACATATAAAGCGAATCTAGAAAGAGTTCAGTAAAAAGTGTATGAAATATTATGTCTCTTATCGCGTGCGAAATGATGAAAATTATGTCCCCATAAATCTTAAATCTCTTGATCAACGCCGAGATATCAGAGACCTATTCATTCTCTGTAAGACTATTCATAACTTTATTGATAGCACATACTAAGAGTAATACAAATTACATTGAAATGTATTTATAAGGAGAAATTGTAGCACATTTAATAGATTATGCCTAAGTATCTACGTTTTTAACACGAACTTTGCTAAATTCACAGCATTCATACAAAAATAACACTCGATCGAATGTCATATGTTTAACTAAAAACTTAATATTTCATTGATTTCACTTTTTTTTTAGTTCATCACATTTTTTCTTCTACTTTTAGCACTTGAAATTTGAATAAAATTACTTCCTGAAAATATTACTAATATCCATTAAAATTTAATGTAAACCTTCGAAAAATTTCATTAAACACTTTTTGTAGATTTATGTAAGAAGATGCACTTTATCAGAATTGTTTGTGTCAAGTATAGGTATTGTTGTGTTTTTTTTTGTTAGAACTTCAGGGTGCAAAGTTACATGTTGGGAGGCGGAAATAGGTACCGATGCCAAGAACCATTTATTGGATAACCAATACCTCTGCCATAGGCCACTCCAAGTGGTTCACTACGTTTGGTGACTTAGTAGGGTGCTCGGGTTACTAAAATGAGGTTTGTCTAGGTCTTGCCGGATCGTAAGAGGTCTTTTGACCTCTCCAGTCGAACTCTCGATCTATCGCCTTGCAGCACAGTTTAAAGATGGATTCATATGTCCATCACTCCTGACACATACTGTCTCCCAGATTCCTCATACCTTTTTCATCCCAGAATTTCCTCTCCTTCCTTTCTTTAAAAAGAAGCACTTCACACAGCAACCTCTAAGATGATGGAAATTAATTTCCCTCAGGGCCTCCTGTGTGGAGCTCATGTAAAAAACAAAACCCGCGCTGTCCAAGCCTGTTTCCTGCAGTGTCGGACAATCCCAAAAGAACGGTACTAGATGCTGACGCCGTTGAAGAAATAATCGTTTAATATATTGTTTATTTATTTATTTATTATTGTTATACGCCCATAGGGGCTTTTACATAGATTATAAATAAGTTTTACAAAAGTTATCGAGTTAGAATTTATACCAAAGTTATAAAAGTGAAAAATTAAAAAATAGTATATACAAGAAGTTTATGAAGAATATGGCGTAAAGAAATATTTTAAACAATATAATATTTGAGTTATCGAGTTAGAATTGATACCAAAAGTTATAAAAGTGAAAAATTAAAAAAAATATATAAGTAGTTTTTGAAGAACATGGCGTAAAGAAATATTTTAAACAATATAATATTTAGATATCGAGTTAGAATTTATACCAAAATGTTTAAAAGTGAAAAATTAAAAGAAATATATAAGTAGTTTTTTGAAGATCATGGCGTAAAGAAATATTTTAAACAATATAATATTTGACAATAACATAATATACAACATTAAAATAACACATCAAATTGTTAAATATATTAAACCCGTTACAATAATTTGTAGGATTCCACAAAGTGTTGGTTTAATTTGCATTTAAGATTATAAAGGGAATCAGAAAATATATCTATAATACCACCAAACTTGTTGCCCAAATTATGCATCCTATTGGTAAGCGAGTGTGATTGATAGTTGGTTGTGTATGTGTCACAAAAGAATGTTGTACTTTGTCTAGTATTCCTTGTCGGTACATAGAGTTTAATAGCAGCAACGATGGCAGGGCTGTCAATAAGGTTGTTCATGACTCTGTATAATAAAATTAGATCAGAAATGGTTCTTCTGTCAGACAGCGTAATTAAATTAAGTCGATACATCAAATTTACATAATTTATGTTTTCTATTGGAATTTTGAGTTTGAAATTTAAGTACCTAAGAAATTTGTGTTGAACCCGTTCTAATTTGTTAGAATGTACTTTATAGAAAGGAGACCAAATAGGTGAATTATATTCCACTTGGCTTCTAACTAGTGAAATGTAGAGTGTTTTCATGCAATACAAGGACTTAAAATCAGTTAGGGTTCTACAAAGGAAGCCAAGAATCTTTAAAGCCTTTTTAGTTATATCATCTATATGTGCTGTGAATGTTAAGTTTGATTCGAATATAACTCCCAAGTCACGAATTTGTGATACTGGTGTTAATTTAACATTATTTAAATTATATTCATGTAAGATATGAGAATGAGTTCTGGAAAATCGTATTACTTGACATTTATCAATGTTCAAAAATAACATATTTTGTTCGCACCATTTAAAAAATTCATCTAAATTAGCTTGTAAAATTAGGCAATCATATTTATTTCGTATTCTTTTAAACAATTTTAGATCATCTGCAAAAATTAGGACTTGTACATCTTTAAATATGTTTACAATGTCATTAATGAATATTAAGAATAATATTGGGCCGAGGTGGGACCCTTGCGGGACACCACTTGTGGCCTTGAATACATAGGATTCTATAAAATTAATCCTAACACTAAGCACTCTATTACTGAGGTAACTGATAATCCATGTCAATAAACTACCTTTGATGCCTAACAGTCGGAGTTTGGCTATAAGAATGTGATGTCGAACCTTATCAAATGCTTTACTGAAATCGGTGTATATAGAATCCACTTGTTGTTTCAAACTAAGGGATTCGGATATGTAATTATTATAGATAGTTAAATTACTTAAGGTAGATCGACCTCTGATAAAGCCATGTTGGTTAGGAACAATAATATTGTTGATAGGTTTTACAATGGTATCTAATACTAATGACTCGAAAAGTTTGGGTAAAGTAGACATAATACAAATAGGTCTATAGTTTGATATATGGCTTTTGTCGCCTTTTTTATGAATGGGTGTTAAATAACTCTTTTTCCACAGAGCCGGAAAACAGCCAGATGCTAAGGATTTTTTAAAAAGTTTATGTAAGGGATATATCAAACTATCAATGCAAGTTATTAAAAATATGGGAGGAATACCATCCGGCCCAGCAGATTTATTACTATCTAATGCTTTTATGCTTCTTTCTATGGATTCTAATTTTATAAAACATTGGCTTAGGTTTAATGACTCTTCCACTGAAGTACTGAAGGCTGCATTGACGGGAATATCTTTGTCGTAAACACTTTTAAAAGAGTCAGCAAAAAGATTAACCATACCCTCAATACTGTCGGCACATTTTTCTTTAAAGAACATGCTATTAGGATATCCACAGCTGTCTTTTCGTTGAGATTTAGTAAAATTCCAGAATTTTTTCACATTGTGATGATGTACCTCATTTTCTATTACGTTAATATAGTCACTATAGCATTTTGTTGATAATTCCTTACATTGTTTTCGTAGTTTAGTAAATGTTAAATAATCGTTAGGATTTCTGGTATGTTCATATTTTCTGTGGATACATTTTTTTTTATTAATTAAATTAGTTAGTTCCCTTGTAAACCATTTCGGATAATTAGATGATGTAAAGCCAACCTTGGGAACAAATTTTTCTATAGAGGTATTTAAAATCGAGTAAAAGTATTCTAACGAAGTGAATGAGATTGTGTGTGTGTAGAGTGGATTTGATATTTGCGAAGATTGATTAACGAAGGACCTTGAATTTTGTGTTACTGTTTACTGCTTGGAACGAGGAAAAACATATGCTGCATATAAAGGAAAGGACTCACCGAAACAGGATAAAGAACTTGTATGCTGGCAATTTTGTCTTCTTTCTCCCCGTCCAATTGGCACTGAAAACAGCAATAGGCGTGCGTTTCGTGTACACGGCGAACACGGCGGAATTAGGTTAACAGATAGCGGGAGCACGGGGGCTATAGGGTATGTTGCGGCGCGGGCTGTTGATTGCAGACTCACGTGGTGAAGGTAGTTATAGGTGCGGATTTTGGGAACAAGGTAGGACAGGATTTGCAACAATATTAATACCAATCCCAAGCAGTAACAGTATGTATGTGTGCTATGTAGGTGTGTGTATGTGTGGGTATATGTATTGGCGTAACCATGCCCCCCGCCTGGAAGGGGATGAAAGAATCCACTTCCATAAACCAAAAGAGTGCCAATACGTTTCAATGCGCAAACAAAATTATAATGACACGCGGTAGAATGTAATAAATTATGTAAAAGTTACGAAAATATTATGTAAGTTATATAAATGCTTTACCAAATGGTCAAAATGACTGATATAGCAAGGAAATAAAATGAATAAAAAACATTGAAACGAAAAATATGACTTGAAAGGATTCAATAAATAATACTGAACCTGCGGTAGATAAAACTAGTAGGGTTTGGTACCTATTTAACAATGAAACTAATCTAATTGATTTTTAAAAATTAAAGTATTATGAACTAACTTCTAAGATGTCGTTAAATCTATTGTGACGGTAAGGGACAGAGTTTAACGACTGCCCTGCGGTATGTTCCGGAGTTAGTTTTAACTTCCGCAACCCGGATCACCCCATCTGCCCCGGGGTAGACATTGACTATTACCCCAATAGGCCATTGAAGGGGCGCGATGTTGTCACTCTTAATCATTACTACCGTGCCTGTCTTTACCGAATTAGCATTTGTATTCCATTTCTGGCGAGCTTGCAAAGTATTTAAATACTCAATTCGCCATCGGTTCCAGAACGTCTGAACAAGACGATCCACGAGATGTTTGCGTTGTATCAAGTTGACTGGCTCGTCTGACAAATCAGCAGCGGGTAAAGATTTTAAGGGAGTGAGCGTTAAAAAATGCGCGGGGGTTAGCGGCAATGGAGCCGAAACATCGTTAACGCTAAGTACAGATAGCGGGCGTGAATTTAGAATTGCTTCAATCTGAGAAAGCACTGTTTGCATCTCTTCATAAGTCAGTAGAGAGGTGCCTACTATTTTATTTAAATAACCTTTCAGGCATTTAATGTTACTTTCCCAGATCCCACCAAAGTGAGGAGCTTGCGGTGGATTCATCTTCCATTCGATTCGATTCTCCAACAGATTGTCTGAGAATTCCTTTTTGTAATTGGGTGACTCTATAAGTGCAAATAAAGACCTTAAATGGGATTTGGCTCCCACAAAGTTCGTCCCATTGTCGGAGTACATTATACTCACAGGACCTCGACGAGAAAGGAAACGCTTGAAAGCGTTGAGGAAGACTTCGGTGGAAAGATCCGAAGCGAGTTCAATATGAACTGCTCGGGTCACCAAGCAAATAAATAAGCAAATGTATGCCTTTTGACTTCGCACCCCCCGACGTCTATAAGGGATTATTTGAAGCGGGCCAGCGTAGTCAACCCCCGTGTGAAGAAAAGCCTTAGCTTCGCGGACGCGGCATGCGGGTAAATCTCCCATTAATGGGAATTGTGGTTTAGGATTGACTTTGAAGCACGTATTGCACTGATGCACACGTTTCCGAACCAAATTGCGCGAAGAAAGTATCCAAAATCTTTGTCTTAGCAGCGACATCAGTAACGTAGGACCCGTATGTAGGTTCTTAATATGATAGTAGTCTATTATTAAATTGACTACATTATCACGAGCGGGTAATAGAATGGGATGACGACTGTCAAATTCTGTTTCAGCATTACTCAATCTGCCTCCTACCCTTAGAATTCCGTCATGAAGAAACGGATTCAATTTTGCAATCGCTCGCCGAACCTTCTTCCCATCTTTGACTGCCTTTATATCTTCGGAGAAATGTTCTTGCTGTATAGAATTTATAACAGCGATTTCTGCAACTAAGATATGGCTTAATTCGAATGCTCGTGGTAATTTCTTAATGAAACGAAAAACATAAATTACTATTCGAATTAATTTCGGCCATGAACTAACACGAGAAGCTAGTGCACACAATAACGGTGGAGCAATTGTTTTGGGGCGGTTATTGTCTTGAACGGACATCAAAATTTTTGTTTTTAATTCGGGTGGATCAGATATCGATTTCGTATCAAAACGTTGTAAAGGCCAATCACTTTTAGGTAATTGGGCAAATACGGGACCGTTAAACCATAACGGATGGTCTATTAGCTGAGCGGGAGTAAGACCCCGCGATAAGCAGTCGGCGGGATTGTCTTGACCTCTTATATAATGGAAGCATTCAGCCCCAAGATGGTTTTGTATTTGTGAGACACGGTTGGCAACGAAGGTCTGCCATTTTGCAGGCGGTGAATTTATCCAAGCTAGTGCAACCGTGCTGTCGCAAAAAGCTAAAGTCGTATGAGCTTTTGAATTTGATGTGTAGGTATTACTGACCGTATGCATTAATCGTGCAAGTACTAGCGCTCCACATAGTTCTAATCGCGCAAGTGAAATCGTCTTAGCCGGAGCGACCTTGGATTTAGCGCATAATAAATTAATTGTGGTTTTATCGGTATTCGGACAGTAAACATGTAAGTAAATAACACCTCCATATGCGCGTTCGCTTGCGTCTGAAAACCCGATAAGCGTTAATACACATTGGGGTTCGATCCCTAAAAAACGAGGAATTTTAATAGATTGCAGTAATGGCAATTCCTTTTTAAACTGTCGCCAAAGTGTGACAACTGTTTCAGGAGGAGTATCGTCCCAATTCAGGTTATACTCCCATAGAGATTTAATTATCAGCTTAGCCAATAATACAACTGGTGCGGCGAAACCCATCAAATCCCAAAGACGAGCAATCGTCGAGAGAATATTTCGTTTAGTACACGTTCTTTCGTCGGTGTGTACGACAAATACAAAATGATCAGAAGCGGGTATCCAATGAAGCCCTAGTATTTTTAGGTTTTCATCGGGATTAAATTCCACATGTTCCTTAACACGACGAGCTGTAGGAATCGTGGATAAAAACTTTGGAGAATTAGAAGAGAATTTTACAAGGTCGAATCCTCCGGCAGCGAATAACTGAATTAATTCCGTCGACAACTCGGTAGCTTCCTCGACTGATGAGCAACTGGTGACGAAATCATCCATGTAGAATGAGCCATTTTCCACCAAGTTTGCCGCGAGTGGGAAACGAGGTTTTTCATGCGTTGCGAGTTGACGCAGTGAACGCATAGCCAAAAATGGGCTACAAGACATGCCGAAAGTGACGCGATTAAATTCGAACAATTGTAAAGGGTCACTATTGTTAAATCTATACAGCATGCGCTGATAACGACGGCATTCTTCTTGCACTACGATTTGTAGGTACATTTGTTTTATGTCAGCGGTTATAGCTATTGCGAACAATCTGAAATTGAGGATAATGCGAAACAAATCACCTTGTAAATTCTTTCCGGTATGTAGGATGTCATTAAGCGAATAACCCGAATCGGATTTCATACTCGCATCTAGCACCATGCGAATTTTAGTAGTAAGTTTATCTTCACGAACTACAATATGATGCGGTATAACGTAATGAGGTAAGTCAGAATTGTCGACCGGCGAAATGTACCCTTTCTGTAGGTATTCGCGTAATATTTTGTCATATTCTAACTTTATTGCGGGTTGAGATATCAAGCGGCGTTCGAGAGATCGAAACCTGCGTTCGGCGGCGGGTAACGATTCACCGAGAACAGAGGGACTGTTTCGAAACGGCAACGCGACGATATAACGACCTGCCGTGTCACGAGAGGTAGTGAGTTTAAAAATGTCCTCACACTCTTGTTCATCAGGCGTTAAAAACTTCTCATCTGGAATGTCTTCCAATTCGAAGAAGCGCGACAGGCAAAAATCATTATTTTGCGTGAACGTGCAAAATGATTGCTTGGCGTTTATACTTGGGTTTTCAATCATCGTTGGGGCAGTACCCAAGATGAGATATCCCAAAGTGGTTTCAATAGCAAATGGCTGGCCGAGAGAACCTGATATTTTGTTTGCCTTTAGAATGCGAGCAAATATGTCACATCCTAAGATAATATCAATCTCACCGGGCGTACAGAATGTTGTGTCTGCTAAGGGCAAATTGTCAAGATACGACAAAGAGGAACGGTTAATGTTAACAGTAGGCAACTCACTGGTTATAGTTTCTACTACATATGGTTTAATCGTATACGACTGAGTGATGTCATAGCGGGAATGTAACTTTAAGCAAGTTACGCCATTTGTCACATTTCTTACGTCACCTATTCCCGTGACGTAAGTACTTGGAGATGACCGCACCGTAAGATTCAAGCGTGAACAGCATTTGCGCGTAATTATGTCCCTTTGGGAGCCGCTATCTATTAGAGCCCGTAACGTCTGTACCTGGCCCTTAGCGTCTCTGGTAGTGCAAACAGCCGTTCCTAAGAGTGCAGTAGTATTTGCACTAGGGCATGAATTTGTTACACATAGCGAAACCGGATTCAAAGAATTTAAGTTATCATTATCGGCATCTGCTTGTAACGCGGGAGATGGTATTGGGTCTGTTTGTGACTTTCGCCCATCAGTTTGTTTGAAATGCAATAAACTATGATGGTTGAGCGCGCATGTTTTGCATGTACTCTTTGATTTACAAGCTTTTGTGATGTGCCTAGTACTGAGGCAGTTCACACAAACTCGAATATTCGATGACTTAATAAAGTTAAATCGATCGCGTGGTTCTAGACTTGTGAATTTAGAACATTGGTATAAAGGGTGCGATCCCTTTTGACAACAAAAACAAATTTCGATGGAGTGATTATCGATTTTTTCGACATTAATAAATGCCTTTGCGGAATTAGTTTTTTGCGGTTTAGCGGTATAATTAATGTTTGAGCCAACGCGGCTCGAGGTCGGTTGCGTGAATTGCGCGCGGTTGAGAATTCGTTGCTGTTGTCTTACAAAGTCGATTAGTTCCGCGCTGGAAGGTAAATTTTCATTATTTTTAATAGAAGATTCGAAAGCCTTTACAGTCTCTATGTCAAGCCGTTTAAGACCCAGTTGTAGCAATATGAATTCTGCGAGGTCTTTTATTTTTAATTGCTTCAGCGCGGCGATGTTAGCGGAGTATGCATCTGCGAAATTCTCTAAAGAAGCGGGCGTGGCCGAGTTAACTGGAGGCAATTTCAGCAATCGGTCAAAGTATGATTCAGCAAGAACGCGTTGATCATTATACTTAGTACACAATGCGTCCCAAATAACTTGATAATTTGTACCAGTAGGCGTAATAGTTTTGCAAATATTTAATGCTTTTCCGGTTAATTTAGACATCAGATACTGCATCTTTTCAGCATTATCCAGAGAATCATTCAAATGTATAACCGAATTATATGTTTCATAGAAAAGAGGCCAATTATCTAATTTTCCGTCAAAGCACGCTATTTCCAAAGGCGGTAACTTAATTTGACGGCGAGGTTTCGCAACTGGATTGGACAGCATATTTGCTTCGGTATATTTAATAACCCCGAAGAGTTCTTCAAATGCATTTAATTGAGAGTATTCAGCAATTGCTTCCGGATTCAATTCCAGTTCGCAATCCACTTTTTCATCTAAAATTGTTATAAATTCAGAACGAATTTTTTCAACAGTAGTTGCGCCTGACAAAAAAGATTGGCGATTGCTAATGCTTTCCGAAGCTTTCCTTATCTTGTCATACACCGACTGTAAGCTTGCAAAGCTAGCTGATAGTTTAGCATTTAAACGTTTGAGACGTCTTTCGTCCCGAGACGACCCGGATGACGCGCTTGTAGCCATTTTATTTATTCCGGTTATATTTTACAAAATATGAGACGATAAACAACTAAAACTGGGGTTAAAATAATGTGTCTGTATTATTTATGCGGAATTAATTAATTAATATTTAATAAATATTTAATTACTTCACAGTGATAACCGCACGGGGTTAAATTGACTGGTGAGCTGTGAAAGGTTAACAGATGCGCCGTGCACTACGTCGGTAAATCATTAACAAATTATACATATTACGATCGTATTATTCTATTTGTAATGTAATCCAATAATATAAACAATACGAATATTAGGAAATAATCGTATTATTTATAAGGTAGGTAATGCGATTTGATTAGCAAGATATAATTACATGAGTTATCAGAAAAAAATATCAAAGCAGTGTCTTGTATCCATTTATTCTAATAGCGGGTAAATATGTTATTTCCAACCATAATACGATAGGTATAAAGAAACAAAATTACTCATGTAGGTATATCAAACTGCGGGAATGCGGGTAATTATTTATATGCGGTATTGTAAAAACGTATTCACACTCTGCTGGATTATTATCTACTAATATTATGGTTCAAAAATATCCGGCTCGTTTGGATCAAGATGAATGAGATTGTGTGTGTGTAGAGTGGATTTGATATTTGCGAAGATTGACTAACGAAGGACCTTGAATTTTGTGTTACTGTTTACTGCTTGGAACGAGGAAAAACATATGCTGCATATAAAGGAAAGGACTCACCGAAACAGGATAAAGAACTTGTATGCTGGCAATTTTGTCTTCTTTCTCCCCGTCCAATTGGCACTGAAAACAGCAATAGGCGTGCGTTTCGTGTACACGGCGAACACGGCGGAATTAGGTTAACAGATAGCGGGAGCACGGGGGCTATAGGGTATGTTGCGGCGCGGGCTGTTGATTGCAGACTCACGTGGTGAAGGTAGTTATAGGTGCGGATTTTGGGAACAAGGTAGGACAGGATTTGCAACAATATTAATACCAATCCGGGTTAATATGTTATTTCCAAGCGGGTAAATATGTTATTTCCAACCATAATACGATAGGTATAAAGAAACAAAATTACTCATGTAGGTATATCAAACTGCGGGAATGCGGGTAATTATTTATATGCGGTATTGTAAAAACGTATTCACACTCTGCTGGATTATTATCTACTAATATTATGGTTCAAAAATATCCGGCTCGTTTGGATCAAGATGAATGAGATTGTGTGTGTGTAGAGTGGATTTGATATTTGCGAAGATTGACTAACGAAGGACCTTGAATTTTGTGTTACTGTTTACTGCTTGGAACGAGGAAAAACATATGCTGCATATAAAGGAAAGGACTCACCGAAACAGGATAAAGAACTTGTATGCTGGCAATTTTGTCTTCTTTCTCCCCGTCCAATTGGCACTGAAAACAGCAATAGGCGTGCGTTTCGTGTACACGGCGAACACGGCGGAATTAGGTTAACAGATAGCGGGAGCACGGGGGCTATAGGGTATGTTGCGGCGCGGGCTGTTGATTGCAGACTCACGTGGTGAAGGTAGTTATAGGTGCGGATTTTGGGAACAAGGTAGGACAGGATTTGCAACAATATTAATACCAATCCCAAGCAGTAACAGTATGTATGTGTGCTATGTAGGTGTGTGTATGTGTGGGTATATGTATTGGCGTAACCATTGATCATTTATATTATTTTCCTCATCTAAAAAGGACCAATCTGTTTGGGTAAGGTATTCAGTAATATGATGGTATTCAGCTTTGGAAAAGTTATACGATGGGGCACTTGTTTTTTTTGAAGATGTTAAAGGCCTATTGGTTATGATAATGTCCAACGGTGGGTGGTGTTGATCTAATGGTAATAATAATTCATCAGATAGCTCAACCACTATTTTCGAATCACTTGAAAACACTAAATCCAACATTCGATTGTTAAAGTTGAAAATCTTGTTTGATTGAGTTAGTCCCAAGAATAAAGACATATATATATACATATGTACATTGACTTGAAAGCCAACGCTACCGGTGAAAGATTTCTCATGAAAAGTTTCCTTATATAAACCACGTCCTATTCGTGCAGTCGGCATGAGGATATAACAACTTTCCCTTTGAGATAAATAAGGTGTATAGTACAGCAACCTTTCTCAAGCAACCCTCGGTTATTAGTGTTAATAAGTCATAAGTGAATAAGGAAAGTTTTGCTCCGCAGATAATGAAGATTGAGGGTGAATAATGGAATACTATTTTCCCAAATTAATTTAAATAATCTACTCAATTCAATGGGCAATCCGATAACTGAACGTATCTATTTCCGGTCGATTGAATTGATTTGGATACTTCGAGGGAACAATAATTCATAATGTAAAGGGAGCGTCCCATTCGTCCTATTGGCCTTCACTTAAAGATATGCGATATGGGAATGTGAAGACCTAGATTTATAAGGGGTGGGTTTAAGCAATCAATATTTTCATTGTGAAAGTCAAATGCCAAGAAAATGTTGACTAATTGTTATATAGGTCGAAATTATGTGACTGGCGATAAACGATGTTCTCTTATAGTATCTGAACCGTCATTAAATAAAATTTATTTTTAAAAATCCTGATAGAATATTTTTTATTACCCATCAGTGTAATACACTCCAAACCCAAAATGGCTCAAAAATAAGTAGTCCTAATCGTTTTCCATATAAATAAAATCGGATATATTTACCCGATACACTATCTAAGTTGCAAACCAATTCTTTACGATTTTGTCATCATTTAAAAAGATGGCAACCAAAAATATGGACCAAAAATTAGTCGTAGCGCATTGCTAATTATGAATTTGAAGTGGATAGTGAACAAGAGCATATGATAGCAACAAACGTGTATTTTTTCTCTTTCCTTTTGAAATATTTTTATTTATTTCTTTTATCTCTTCTCCTGCCAAAAAATGTATTTGCATCTTGATTAACAAGTGTCAGATCAGAAATGACTTAAAAATTAAAGGTCCAAATAGCCGAGTTGGTTAAGGCATTGTACCGGTAAGATTAGAGATCCGGAGTTCAAGTTCCGGATGCGACTGTTAATTTTTCTCTTGTTCTATCTTTTTTTCAATTTTTCGTTTACTTTTATTAGTATTATCTTCTTCTTTAACGACTTTATCATTAAATTAAACGCTACTATTCCATATAATAATAGAAAAAAAAGTTTTAAATAACATGAAAATATTTGAATTCCACCTACCAACCAATAAAATTAATGGATAATATTTATTGTGAAATAATAGAGAACTTATTAATTTATTTTATTTTATGGAAATCAACAGTTTACAATAATGATTAATTTATACATGTATAACTTACCTCATATGATCATACAAGGTTTTACCACACATACGCCTCAGGGATCTCATTTCTACAGCATTCAGTCTACTTTCATCCTTCCTCTGCCAGTTCCATGCCTCACTGCCATACATCAGGGTAGGTACCATGTTTGATTCTCTGTGAAATTAATACATCGCTCTAACTCGTGTTGATTAATTTGTCGAATTGTAACGATGTAACTATAACGATACTTAAAATGTCTACTACGTCCTTTGCCCCCTTCGAGTATCTTTATCCCCCCTTGCGACCCATCTGAGAAAGCAATTATAAATTTCCTCATTATACTATTACATTGTGTGTCTAGAAATTAAATAGTAATCTTACAAAAATTTAAAAAAAATACATTAAAAGATATTACGTAGGTATAACAAGTGGAAGGTAGTACATAACATATTATCATTACATTTATGCAATTTTGTTCTCATTTAATATATTTTGATACACTTTTGATTGAATTTTTTTTTATCTTGTAAAAGATTGAACACGCAGAGCCTGGTTGGGAACCCCATGCTTTGGACAACTCGGCTACACATTAAACACCCACTTTACCATTTTACCACCTCTCAACTTCACCTTGGTTTACACGGCTAACTTTTTATAAAAAAAATCTCCTGAAGGGTTGTTACATGTGTTATTCAGACTAAAGCATTTGATTCACTTGTAAGTGCCATGTGTTCTGGGGTCTTTCCGGACTATTGCTTCCTTTCACCGTCCTTCTATTTCACCAAAGGGAATCGTATACAAATTCTACAGTATAAAACGTACAATTTTTTGCACTAGGAATTCACCTGTGTTATGAAGCACTGTAACATAACATGCTTGTTGTCGCTTTTCTCGGGTCTTAGATGCAATCCCACGACTGACGCGTTCCTCGACGTCATACTTAGGGCTGTTATCAAAACTTGGGTTAGCACCTCTTACAAGTGATTATAATTTTTATTCAATAAAACTCACAAAACCAATACTTTGACTTTCGGAGAGAAAAAAATTGTTAGTGGAGCTTCTATTCCCTAACCTGGTATTGCTTTAAAAGATTTCCACAACGCGCTCTGGTCTATCTTTCATGTTTTGGGGGCTTGTACTGAGGTAATCTTTAGTAAGGATGGTGTCAACTTACCCGTCGAGCAGCATTTCTCCCCGGTTCTTGACCCAGTAGTTGATGGTGTTGGGAAAGGCCTCCACGTAGCACTCCAGCTGGACATCCGTATCCAGAGGAGCTCCAAGCAGCTGGTTTGGCACCTTCACCGTCGGCGCAACTGCGGGACAAAATATCAATAAAAAATTAATCGGTGTATCTAGAGATACCTCCATGTCTTTAACATCTACGCAGTATACAACTGTGTCGTGCTGGTCTCAGACACGAACCACACTCTCTTGGATTGGCTCATTTGTTACATGTAAAATATTGTTAAACCGTTACCGGTTCCTATCATACCCACCAGAATGATGATGATCGTGATAGGCTTAAACCTGTAATGGTCGAATACAACAACAACAACAAAAAGTTTAAAAATTTTTTAACGTATTACCATTACACAAGGTTAAATATTCACACTATCTCGAAACACTGCTGTTGAAAATTATGACTGGTACCAATCTCATTTAATTTACCACCCGACAGAAATTAAGGCTAAATATGAACACAAGAGATTAAAGCAAACATAATCCCGGATTAGATGCTGTGGATTAACGTTGGAGAAAAAACAGTTAATCCCATTAAACAGGAGTTGTAAGAAATTGAAATAAAAGCCTTTGTTCTGGAAGTTAGTTACCGCTGGGAGATTAGCCGCAGAACTTTATGTGAATATTTCATAAGGGTCGGGTTTTACAATAGAGATTCAAATTGTCGAATCTTTGTGATGACTTTAATTCGTTAATTAAAATGATTACTTAATTGACCTACGGAAAGGTCAAAGCAGATTAAACGAAATGAGGGAATGAAATTAATGAAGGTGATCAATTTATATATATGTTAGCTGTACAGTATTTTTTGGTGATTTGGTTATGTAATGGAGTTGTAGAAGTTCATCTATTTTTTTTAAGTTAATACACAGTACAACATTAAAAAAGGTCTCAAGTACTTTCAAGCGTTTGGAGCCAGTAGGACTATGGTTTCTCCAACAATTGAGAATGTTGATTAGCCGAAGGTACTGGGGTGGGAAAGATAAGTACCAGGCTTAGATCGCGGAATAAAATAAGTTTTTTATATTTTGTTGGCTGTGGGACTTGGGTGATCTTGAGGGAAAATGACACGCCAAAAAATTATAGATAATTTATTTCAAAGAAGTTGCATACATCAAATAAAATGTATTTTCTAAAGTGATATTTAGCGCAAACGATTCTGACCTCATCCTTCGACAAGCTCTTTTGCAAATGAGGGTCGAAAATCATCAATTTTGGTATGAAGGACACCAGTGTTCCAAACACGTTTTTTATTTATTTTTACGTGAATACCTCACAAGAGTTCCGTGAGGTATTCAGATTTAAAAAATGCTCCCGTCTGGAGCCAGTAAGACTATGGCATCCCCAATGAGGGTACGTTATGAGGCTGAAGGTAAGTGAGAAGAGGAAGGATATGAGGAAGAGAAAAGTGGCGATATCTAATCACCAAATACGGCTTAAACCATTTCAAGCAACGTTTCAATTCTGAAAGGTGGTATTATTCCAGGGCGATGCTGAGTGTAGCTTCCACTCTGGAACGTGCCGCAAATATACCTACATAGTATTTGTAAATGATTAAATTGTGAAAATACAAATCGATCAAATTACATCGGCGCACTCCGGGATAGCTAGTTGAGAGTCCTCGACCACGGAGGTCGTCAGACGTTGACAGTTACATCCAGTAGTAACACCTTTAAAATAGAGGAGATGCTGTGAATAATACGCATATTTTCGGTTTATGAAAAGCATATATTTGAGTAATTTAGTTATTTTATTATTTAATCCATCTACTAACTCTTGACTTTGATTTGAAAAACCATTTTTAGAAACGCGCCACAAGTAAAATAAACCAGATAACTAAGTTTCTTGTAGGTACAACAATACAGTTGGTCTGCCAAACCTGTTTGTTCAGGGATGCTAAACAAATATCTTTCCGTTGTTAATGAACAATAGGATAGTCTCAACTCCCATCCCACTGTAATTACCCCGTCAATTGGTACGGATACGGCGAGTTCTCAACCCATCATTATTTATGTTGGACGTTATGAAAATAATCTGCAAGCCTAGATTAGAGGTTCATCGCTAGTGAATACTTGTTTTTACTATCTTCGTTGGACAGCCGTGTTTAGTCAGTGATCTAGTAACATCTCTGCCAGGTACGTATGGACTTAAGCTTTTGTGACTGGTTGTAGCACCATTCAGTTATGAACTATCGCCTTATTATATTATTTCAAAGTTTGTATTAACACGGAACAGTAAGTATGTTCAATAACAATAAACAACAAAAGATGATAAAGTTCCAGTTAAGTTAAGTTATTAAAATTGTGAAGTTTTGGGGGCTATCACTAAATAAATGTGTCCAAATCTTGCTACTTCAGTGGATGTTGTAGTTGACACATTCGCATCAGAGGTTGGGTTGTTAAATTGGTTCTTTGGAAAGGAACATGGAAAGTTTTTAGTACCTATATCATTCAAGGTTTGTCCAAGAATTAAAGACCGTTATAATTTAAAAAGTCAGGGAAAGTTTATATTTTCAAAAAAATAACATTACGTTTTAGGTATATATTTGTACTATTTTTCATTGGTGCACTTGGTGAGTCATGGCACTAGATCCTTGATTCCCTTATCGTAGAACTCCGCCGCCAAAAATGCTATCACTTCTCCCTAGTCGGCCTCTAAAAGTTTTTCGACCAAATGTTGCTTCAGGTAAAGAAAAAGATCAAGATGTAAATCACATCATCGATAGCCTTTTTTTTTTTTTTTTAAACTTTGTTTATTTTCATTTCTTTGTACATATAATGTATAAAAGCAAATATATATTATATATATAGTATTGTTTGGTTTTTCAAAAAACTCACTTTTTCCTTGATGCGAAAATCGACCTCACCGCCCCTCGCGTTTCACCAACCTCAAGGTTCTCTTTGGCTTGAAGTCTAGAATTGTCCCTTCGGCTGACACGCGAGAATGGACATTAGCGCTCGCTATTTTGGAACGCTTCAAAGTTCACAATCCTTCGAAGAGTCGATTATTTTCCAGCCACTAGCTTTTGTTTCTTTTTTGTTAGGGGAAACATTTTTCATCGTTATCAATATGTTTGCCAAAACTTTACGGGAGACTTCTAGCGGTGCGGAATACAAATATGGATTATTCACATTAGAAAAAATCAAATGTCTATCGAATACTGTTGTAGTTCTATTTTCATCCGTTCGAAATGGCAGCTTCGTCTGAATTTAAATAAATACGCTAGCTTCACGATTTTCACAAAAAAAATAGACTAGACAGGAAACTCACATAAAATTGAACTGATACATTTTAAGAGCGAAAAATAATATAAATTTGCGGCGAAAACTGGAACTACTCATAAAATCACTCAATTCGGCTAGGTTATATTTCCCGCCGACAGGTTCGCCCCTTTAAAAACGTCGGATCGAGAAGGGAAGTAAAAAAAAGTTAGTTTCCCATACAAAACTGATTTTGCTAGGAATTTATTCTAATTAATTAAACGGCTTCGAGAAAGTTCTTGAGAAAAATTGACATTTTATAGGGGCATTACGGAATTAAAGATTGCGTTAAAAGTACACCTTCCGGCGGAGATGTTTTTTAATAAACATAAACAATACAAGTTTTAGAAACTTTTAAAACCAAAACATGTTTAGCTCCCCCTTTAAAATGTTTCACAATATTGCATTCAAATTCGACATTTTTCTGACATTTGCGAAAAATTCACTTTCATCGATAAATGCAAATCGTTTGCAGCCTGTAAAATCGGCTGGTATATTAAAATTTTATAATTTTTCTCGAACTTTGCAACACTGAAGATGGAGTCGTGATGGCGTTAAAATCCACTACCACCTTAAAAAAAGCAGACCCCGCCCTAATAGGTTTTGTATGAAGAATTTTTTTTTTTAATGGCGGATTTCAAATTGCATAGCTCGACAGGGCCTAAATTTACGCGGGATTGGTGCAAATTTGTGCATCGGTCTTGCCTGTTTAAAAAATATAATTATGGAATATTATCTGTCTGTGTATGATACAGTATAGGTAAGTACCTAATACAAAAGCGCTAGATTTACCCGCGCTTCAACAGCAAATTGAAATGTCAAAAGAAAACGGATCTCTCAGCGGTTTGGGTTGTTGTTTTTCGGGAAACGGCATTGCGGCCGGAAAAACGATTCTGGCTTGGATGTTTTTGGAAAATACGGTACCCTGAAATATAAGGCAACTTTTAACAGTAATTTTACGTGTCCGTCTCATGAAAAAATGTTCATGAGGATATGATAAACATATAACATTTTCCAAAAAAATGAGGAAAACGCGTGCCATAGATTTCAGAAGTGGAGATTTTTACTGGCCAGTTTAAATATGTTCCTACAGGGTAGGTACTTATTTCAGTGGTATTGCAAATATGATGAAAAAGCAAATATTGCCGGAATTTTAGTAACAAATGCGGAGGTACCTACCCGAATACGTAGCTACACAATTAAATGCAATACTTAGGTTAGGTTGTTGTACAACGATACTGAATAATTCACCATTTTTTTAAGGTTCATTTTCAAGTTCTTCGTAAGTTCTATTCAAGTTCTGTTATTTTATCAGTACATGCCAGTTGCATCATAAAACTGAAATAATAACTGAACTTGAATAGAATTTGAACCGAACTTTTACAGAACGTTAAAATTGACTTGAAAAATTGAAGAATTTTTAATTTCGTTAAACAACCCAGCCTAAATATGTGTTTTTTTTTACGTATGTATGCAAGTACCAGCACTCAAAATTTAGGTAGGTACCCATCTGCATATAACAACTCGGTATCATCCAACTACATTGCATACGTATTAGTTTTCTAATTTTACAATGAAATTACTCGAAGTTGAACGGGATATTTTTTAAAAGTATTAAATTCATATAGCGCTTTATTTTAAGCAGTGAAACTACTGGTGAGTTCTGGCATTATAAAATTTGTATGAAAATGTACGTACGCTCATAACTTCCGAAGGACTGCAACAATTTGAAAAATTCTTTTTTTGTTGTGTTCGTTATTGTTAGTACAAGGTTTGTATAAAATTACTGGTGAGTTCTGGCATTACGAAATTTGTAAAAAAAAATTATAGGTGGCGCGCGAGCTGTTTGAAAAATAAATGTACCGGGAATTAGTGTATGTAATGCGGCAGGTGGGGGGGGGGTGGAAACAGGAAGGGGGGAGGGGAGCCTGGGAGGGGGGAAGGGAACTCGGGAGGGGGTTTACGATACGGAGAAGCCTAGGAGTGAAGTGGGGTGAGGGAAGGTGAGGGAGGCGGAGTGAAAAGGGAAAGAGGATGCTGGTGAGGAAGGGGGGGGGGGATTCCTGGTTCCTGGATACAATAGTGAGCTCTGGCAACACGAAATTACGCATTGCTCAACCGTTCATCCGATTGCGATGAAACTTTGGGGATTTGATGTGTGCATGCCTACAACGGTGTCTATATACTAACATATGGTAGGTTTTTGCTACTAGGCCCTGCGGGCGGCTTTATAAACATTTGTATGTATAACCGCTAAGCGTTGCTAAACCATTTATCGGATTGCGATGAAACTTTAGGTTTTGATGTGCGCATGCCTACCATGCCTTTATGGCAGTAGATACCTACCCGCTTACTATGAATTTTTTAAGTTAGTTTTAACCCGTTAATTGCATTTGCAATAGGCATAAGCTAGTATATATTGCTACGTAATTACGGTTTTGAACCGCTTGATTACAGACTTAGTGGTTAATTAATAAAGAATAAGACCACCATGTTATATTTAAATACTTACGAATCTTCACCGCTAGCTCATTCGGTAGATTATCGTGTTTGCAGTCCGCTCGGGTACTTGATTCAGGACAATCATCGCTTCATTGGTAAAATTAATACAGGTAAGGTGTAATAAATTAAAAGATTGATTGTCGCTTTAAATATTGAAGAATTTATTTATGCTTCGACGCTTCTAGGAAAAAGCTTTTGTTATCTCTTTGTGAATGGAAAGTTAATGATTTTAAACCAAAATAAAAGGAATGAATTGATAACATAATTAAATAAGGCTTACGTACGTTATCTCGCACGGGTTACATCTGCAGAGCTGGCTCCTCGTCAGAAATAAATCACTGAATTTATTTTAATCTCTAAACACAAAAAACTGTTGTGAGTTGTAATATTAAGGATCTCAGCAAACTATGAAGGTGGCGTGACCGACCCTTAGGGAGGCTAAAATAAGAAGGGCTTGGAAAGCGCCCGAAGCCTCTCGGCTCCGTTACTTACCCCCTCCCACCGAAATCTCGGCCAATCAAGGCAACGTCGGTGTGGCAAACATTACAAAAAATAATACTGAATTTAGTACCTAGCGCAAATCATCGTACAGGGGTTGGAAGTAAAGATTCAAGAAAGTACTTCATAACACATCCCCGAAAACACCAGCAAAAAACTGCCGTTGTAACGAAGGTTTTTTGACTTTAAACCCTTCAAAGAATTCCCACAATAAACTTTACAAAAAAAAACATCATTCACATAGAGATTCAGCATTAAAAAACCTAGGCAAAAAGTTGTACAGTTTACATACATATTAAGTTATAAAGTTTACAGTCTACATGAAAATATCAAAAAACAGCAAAATCAACACGTCCAAGTGGCCTAGCGGGAACATCGTTAAACGCAGCTTTCAGGCAGTAGATAATGTCCATTAGGGCATCCAGAGCAACAGTAACGATCTTCAGCAGCGGAGAACGACTCAAGGAGTGGCGTCAACATGAAAGCAAAACATAACATAATTAGAAAAGTACAAACATTTAGGCATCGAGGTACATAGAGTAAACAAAACTATCTGAATGGTAAATGTATTTGCAACAAGATATCAGAGCATAGGGGAACTCCACATTATATGTTTATCGTGATGTATGTATACGAAGAACATCAACCCCCGTTTAAAGGACAGGCAATGTATAAGTGTAGTCAGTATTCCACCTTTTAATGGTACAGATTACTGGTTTAAGACATATTAAAAACAAAACAGACAATAAAACAGACAACAAAAAAATAAAAGTATTTCAGTGATCCACATTGTTTCCTATAATTCAGGACAACAATCAGCGCTTCCTATAATTCAGGACAACGCTCATACCTTCCTATAATTCAGGACAGCACTCATACCTTCCTATAATTCAGGACAACACTCATACCTTCCTATAATTCAGGACAACACTCGTACCTTCCTATAATTCAGGAAAACACTGGAAATGAATGAGTCCTTCTTACTTAAGGCCACCCAAAAATTTCCAGCCACACATTAATAATACCACAAGTTTTATCACAGTTCACTGCAAAATAATTGTCGTCGATGTATTGCGTTTTAAGGCAATATTTATAATTATTATACTCAGAGCATTAGGGGTATCTTTTTAATGCTGACAACAATAATAGTAATTCAGATTTTATTTAATGTTGGCTAGAAAATAGTGTTAGAATATATTACATAAGAATAATGAACTACGTCATGGGCGCCAGCTTATTTTTGTACCGAGAATAAGACAAACTCGAATCAAAATAACGAGGGTATCAATGACCCGCGTTACTCCCACCAGAGAACTGCAATATTCAGATTAAGTAATTGTTACTATAAAATACAATAAAAATATTGTATGATATAGCCGTATTATAAAATGTGAAGTGTGGTCATCGCATTCGGTTAATTACTCCGATGCGATTGTAGGGTGAATTGTATGTACACACTGTCTCAAAAGCGTCCTTTCAAAACAGTGCTGTGTTATAAGGGTGTGTGGATGTGTGTAGTGTAAATTTCATATCTTATTTTCATAATGCGTTGATTTGTCATGTTCTTACAAAACCACTTGATAAATCAATCGAAACACGATTCACGTCGCAAAACAAAAAAATTTCAAAATTATTTGGAGAATTTTCCACTTGGTATGGGCTAACATTTCTAATTGGATTCCATCTCGATCTTCTTATCAACTTATCAAATTCCTGTAAATAAGTTCGCTCCTTATCACCACCGGCGGGTGATTCCGAATAATCACATTAAAGTTAATTAATGCCTATTGATGTCGTATGCAATCAGTCTTCCCCGTTAGTTGAATAAATCCAGACACTTGGCCTATGCTGAGCTTTATGTATTAATCTAATCATTATAAATCGAATTAAACATCCGAACAATAAATCGAACCCACCTCCTTTGCTACAATATGATTAATTAATAAATACCGATTATATCAGTCTATTTAAAAAAAATCAGCCATTGTACTTCCGTTTTCATTGATTTCGTTTTCCTATCAATTTGGGTTGCGGGTATGGGTACCGCCGCCCCGGGAACTATTTATTCTTTAATCAGCACTTCTGTTAATTCCTACGTCTGTCACTCCTGGACACTGACCACGATATTCCTATCCGCTCCTCATACCTCTTTCCTTCTTCTCCTTCCTTTCCTTAAAAGGACCCTCCACTCAGCATCCCTTAAGATGACATAGGCACTAAGGGAAATTATTTTCCTCAGGGCCTCCTGTGTGAAGCTAAATTTCATCGTAAATAAGTCTCTACTCTTCGTTGGAAAGATCGGTGTGTTTGGAGATATGTAAATTCGCAAGGGATCGAACCCGCGACTGAATCTTAAAGTAAATTGATTACATCGGTGTGCTTTGCATTATATATTAATTCAGATTCGAACTGGGAAATATTTATATCCTATAAAGAAGGCACTAAAAATGATATCATTGAACACTAAAAATGATATCTCACGGTTATATCACGAGGATTGAACTCGAATTTAGGACAGTTCTTTATTTCTGTCGTCATTTTAACTGGTAGGTATAACTCTCAATATGTAAATACCTATAACATTACCACACATAAGTAATGATGTATCGATGTACCTGACCGATTAGATATTATTTGATCGCGTAGCTTTTCTAAACATGGGATGCTCCCAGAATTACCTCAGTCCATGTCATACATTGCCAGAAGGTATGTATTTTCTACTTCAAATTAAGTATCAAACTTATCTTTTAATATTGTATGTAATACAATATTATTAACACTAGTCAATATATTCACTTTGAAAGGATATCGTACCAAGTACCTGCTTTCCCATATTTGAAATAAATGCTAATCCCAGAAAATAATAAAAAGTGCATTTCTCCAATCCTAGCAGACAATAGAACTTTCTATTTACAAATGGACCCAAAATATCCATTAGGTACCCATCTGCCGACGGGTCATAAACCGGTCTGTTGCTTTATCTAACTTTTATGAGGGTGTCTACATTTAATTTTTAAAGAATTTTGAATTCCATTATTTGCCTAGGTACCCGGTCATAAAATAACTCTAAGCTTTATGGAGCTCTCCGAAAGTCTAAAGAATATGTTATAAATATAAGACCTTTCTGGGGTGCCATAAAATTAACATTGGCAATGGGTTTTTCTGAAATGCCGAAAGCCGAATAATTACAAATAAACATAATATTGGTCTTATCTTCATCTGGAAATATTATCTCATTTAAAAAGTTCACATTTAGTTTGTCTTAAACCATATAAATAAATCCATAATATTCAGATTCTTTTCTCGTTTAGACTGAGTTCAAATCACGTCGATTCTAGCAGAAGTTCACATTATGTGGTCTCCGCATATGTCTAAAACCATTTCGAGGAAGGTTTCGATTCAGAATGCTGGTCTAACACCACTTTCATCGTGATGGGAGACACTGAACCTACAAAATACTTTAATAGTTTTATTTTTCAAAAGATTTAAATGCGCTGTGGTAACGTATTTAATCTACAACCGGCTTCCCGTATTTCTACCGATTTATCGAATTTTTTTTTTTTTCGCTCTTTAAAACATAGATTTTATTCTACATTTTTTTTCACGCCGAAACGGCAATTATACCAAATTCTTTCGATAGAAAAAAAAACGCAAGTAATGCTCGCGCATTTTCTAGTTATGGTGATTCTATAAATGCTATTAGACAATTCCCACGAGGTTTTCGCTCTAATTTAAACAATTCGTGTTTTATGAAGCATCATCACCATTTTCGCCCAAATATAATCGTTTTCAATATTGTCGCGCTGTCTCTAACATTCGAATTTAAAAACGGTATCTTCTTCTTTTTGAGTGGACACGCCGCGCCTTGAGTTTCAAATTTGGCGGTAAAACCAAAACGCGTGGGTGGACCAACGGTTTAAAATGGCGTTCTTTCGAAAGACGGCGTGTTTCCAAAACAGAGCCTGTCGATTTTGATTATTCAACGGTCAAAACACATGCTGGTTTAAGATAACGGCATTTGAAAAGACGCGCGAACTTTTTAAAATGCGAACACTTGAGATGCGTGATTTAAAATACCGGCGTTTGAAAAAAACACGTGGGTCAAAATGGATGCTAGTGGTTAAAAATATCTCTTTAAAAAACGGCGTGTTTCTAAAACAAAACACGTGGATTCACAGTTCAATTAACAATTCACAATCACTTATTTACCTATATATTTAAAGGGAAAAAATAGTTATTATTTACATATGTATACATACATCACGAAAAAAATATGGAGTTATGAAAAAAATCAAGGGAGCGATAATTATCCCGAATCAAGTTGGCCTCACGTTGGAAGGCGCAAGTGCTACGTAATTACGGTTTTGAACCGCTTGATTACAGACTTAGTGGTTAATTAATAAAGAATAAGACCACCATGTTATATTTAAATACTTACGAATCTTCACCGCTAGCTCATTCGGTAGATTATCGTGTTTGCAGTCCGCTCGGGTACTTGATTCAGGACAATCATCGCTTCATTGGTAAAATTAATACAGGTAAGGTGTAATAAATTAAAAGATTGATTGTCGCTTTAAATATTGAAGAATTTATTTATGCTTCGACGCTTCTAGGAAAAAGCTTTTGTTATCTCTTTGTGAATGGAAAGTTAATGATTTTAAACCAAAATAAAAGGAATGAATTGATAACATAATTAAATAAGGCTTACGTACGTTATCTCGCACGGGTTACATCTGCAGAGCTGGCTCCTCGTCAGAAATAAATCACTGAATTTATTTTAATCTCTAAACACAAAAAACTGTTGTGAGTTGTAATATTAAGGATCTCAGCAAACTATGAAGGTGGCGTGACCGACCCTTAGGGAGGCTAAAATAAGAAGGGCTTGGAAAGCGCCCGAAGCCTCTCGGCTCCGTTACTTACCCCCTCCCACCGAAATCTCGGCCAATCAAGGCAACGTCGGTGTGGCAAACATTACAAAAAATAATACTGAATTTAGTACCTAGCGCAAATCATCGTACAGGGGTTGGAAGTAAAGATTCAAGAAAGTACTTCATAACAATATTAATGCTCAGTTTTTCGAAAAACTCACTTTTCGCTTGACGGGAAAATCGACCTCACCGCCCCTCGCGTTTCACCAAACTCAAGGTTTAATTTGGCTTGGCGACGCAAAAATACCGCTGGCACGCCAAAACGACCTCTCCGATCCTCGAGTTTCGCACACCTCAAGGTTCAATTTTGTTCAAAGGAAATTATCCCGACGGCTGACACGCGAGAATGGACATTAGCGTTCGGTATTTTAAAACACTTCAAGGTTCACAATCCTTCGAAGAGTCGATTATTTTCCAGCCACTAGCAGTTGTTTTTTTTTTGATAGGGGAAACATTTTTCGTCGTTATCAATATGTTTGCCAAAACTTTACGGGAGACTTCTAGCGGTGCGGAATACAAGTATGGATTATTCACATTAGAAAAAATCAAATGTCTATCGAATACTGTTGTAGTTCTATTTTCATCCGTTCGAAATGGCAGCTTCGTCTGAATTTAAATAAATACGCTAGCTTCACGATTTTCACAAAAAAATAGACTAGACAGGAAACTCACATAAAATTGAACCGACACATTTTAAGAGCGAAAATTATATAATATTTGCGGCGAAAACTGGAACTACTCATTCAATCAACCAATTCGGCTCAGTTAAAGTTCCCGCCGACAGGTTCGCATTAAAAAAAAAAACCACAAATTAGGCCTTAGTTTCAATGCAATGGAAAATACTAGAGAGAATGTTGAGACAGGTCAGTTATCCGAGATGTCAAAACAAAACGGATCTCTCAGCGGTTTGGGTTGTTGTTTTTCGGGAAACGGCATTGCAGCCGAAAAAACGATCCCCGGTTAGATGTTTTTGAAAAATTCGGTACCCGGCAATATAAGGCAACTTTTAACACCAAAATTTTGCGTCGGTTCCATGTAAAAAATTTCAGGGTCGCCGAAAAACCTATAAAATTTTCCAAAAAAAACAAGAAAATTGGTGTCCATAGATTCACTTCAGTAGGGTGGATATTTACCGGCCAGTAGGTACAAATTGAAATGTTATTAATTCAGGGTAGGTACCTGCTTATCTCGGTAGTATTGCAAATATGATGAGAAAAGCAAACACATTGCCGGAATTTTGTAAGGAAATGCGCCGGTACCTGCCGGAATAGGTAGTTGGACAATTATTTAGGTTTTTGATGCAATTTATTTTACTAAGGTAATGTTGTTTCCACGATACTGAATAATTTAACAATTTTTTAAAGTTCATTTTCACGTTCTGTGTAAGTTCTGTTTTTTTATCAGTAAATGCCAGTTGCATCATAAAACTGAAATAATTACAGAACTTGAATAGAATTCGAACCGAACTTTTACAGAACGTTAAAATTGATATGAAAAATTAAAAAAATTTTAATTTCGTTAAACAACCCAGCCTAAATATGAGTTTTTTTTTACGTATGTATGCAAGTACCTATACTCAGAATATAAGTAGGTTCCTACCTGCACATAAACACTCGATATCATCCGACGATATTGCATACGTATTAGTTTTCTAATTTTACAATGAAATTACTCGAAGTTGAACGGAAATTTTTTTAAAAGTATTAAATATATATAGCGCTTTATTTTAAGCAGTAAAACTACTGGTGAGTTCTGGCATTATAAAATTTGTATGAAAATGTACGTACGCTCATAACTTCCGAAGGACTGCAACAAATTGAAAAATTCTTTTTTTGTTGTGTTCGTTATTGTTAGTACAAGGTTTGTATAAAATTACTGGTGAGTTCTGGCATTACGAAATTTGTAAAAAAAAAAATTATAGATGGCGCGCGAGCTGTTTGAAAAATAAATGTACCGGGAATTAGTGTATTAATAATGCGGCAAGTGGGGGGGGGGGTGGAAACAGGAAGGGGGGGAGGGGAACTCGGGAGGGGGTTTACGATACGGAGAAGCCTAGGAGTGAAGTGGGGGTGAGCTCTGGCAACACGAAATTACGCATTGCTCAACCGTTCATCCGATTGTGATGAAACTTTGGGGATTTGATGTGTGCATTTCTACAATGGTGTTTATATACTAACGTATAGCAGGTTTTTGCTGCTAGGTCCTGCGGACGGCTTTATACATGGTTGTATGTTTAACCGCTAAGCGTTTCTAAACCATTCATCCGATTGCGATGAAAATTTGAGGATTTGATGTGTGCATGCCCACGACGGTTTCTGTATACAAAAGTGTGCTCTGGCATCATGAAATTACGCATTGCTAAACCATTCATCCGATTGCGATGAAACTTTGGGAATTTTATGTGTGCATGTCTACAATGGTGTTTATATACTAACGTATGGCAGGTTTTTGCTGCTAGGTCCTGCGGGCGGCTTTATACATAGTTGTATGTTTAACCGCTAAGCGTTGCTAAACCATTCATCCGATTGCGATGAAAATTTGTAGATTTGATGTGTGCATGCTCACGACGGTTTCTGTATACAAAAGTGAGCTCTGGCATCATGAAATTACGCATTGCTAAACCGTTCATCCGATTGCGATGAAACTTTGGGGTTTTGATGTGTGCATGCCTACAATGGTGTCTATATACTAACGGATGGCAGATTTTTGCTGCTAGGCCCTGTGGGCGGCTTTATATATATTTGTATGTTTAACCGTAGGTACCTACCCGCTTACTATGAATTTTTTTTCTGTTAGTTAGTAAGTCAAGTTAGTTTTAACCCGTTAGTTGCATTTGCAACAGGCATAAGCTAGTATATATATTAATGTCTGGTTTTTTCAAAAACTCACTTTTTTCTTGACGGGAAAATCGACCGCACCTCCCCTTAAGTTTCACCAACCTCAAGGTTCACTTTCGGGTGAAGAACTTTAAGACGGCCCTTGCACGCCAAAACGACCTCCGGGCTGTTTGAGTTTCACCCACTCTAAGGTTCACTCTCCCTCAAATACCCGTGTCCGGTAAAATGTATGGGAAATTTGTATGAAAAATTCAGCCAAAAAATGAGTCGATCTTCTCAAGCCAGAATGGACCTCGGCGCTCGGTATTTCGGAACAATTTAAAGTTCACAATCCTTTGAATTCGTTTGGCACTAGCAGTTGTTTCTGAGAGACCGTTTACTGAGGAGGTGAAATTCAATCGCGGAAATAGAGTATTTTTGTAGACAAAATTAACGTCGCTAGCGATTTAATCTCTCATACGAATTAACGGCGAAAACTGGAACTTCTTATTAAATCAACCAATTCGGCTCAGTTATAGTTCCCGCCGACAGGTTCGCATTAAAAAAAAACAACCACAAATTAGGCCTCAGTTTCAATGCAATGGAAAATACTAGAGAGAATGTTGATACAGGTCAGTTATCAGTTATCCGAGATGTCAAAACAAAACGGATCTCTCAGCGGTTTGGGTTGTTGTTTTTCGGGAAACGGCATTGCGGCCGGAAAAACGATTCCAGCTTGGATGTTTTTAAAAAATACGGTACCCGGCAATATAAGGCAGTTTTTAACACCAAAATTTCGTGTCCGTTCCATGTAAAAAATTTCAGGGTCGCCGAAAAACCTATAAAATTTTCCAAAAAAACAAGAAAATTGGTGTCCATAGATTCACTTCAGTAGGGTGGATATTTACCGGCCAAATTGAAATGTTATTAATTCAGGGTAGGTACCTACTTATCTCGGTAGTATTGCAAATATGATGAGAAAAGCAAAAACATTGCCGGAATTTTGTAAGGAAATGCGCCGGTACCTGCCGGAATGGGTAGTTGGACCATTATTTAGGTTTTTGATGCAATTTAATTTACTAAGGTAATGTTGTTTCCACGATACTGAATAATTTAACAATTTTTTAAAGTTCATTTTCACGTTCTGTGTAAGTTGTGTTTTTTTTATCAGTAAATGCCAGTTGCATCATAAAACTGAAATAATTACAGAACTTGAATAGAATTCGAACCGAACTTTTACAGAACGTTAAAATTGACTTGAAAAATTGAAGAATTTTTAATTTCGTTAAACAACCCAGCCTAAATATGAGTTCTTTTTTACGTATGTATGCAAGTACCTATACTCACAATATAAGTAGGTTCCTACCTGCACATAAACACTCGATATCATCCGACGATATTGCATACGTATTAGTTTTCTAATTTTACAATGAAATTACTCGAAGTTGAACGGAATATTTTTTTTAAAGTATTAAATTCTTATAGCGCTTTACTTTAAGCAGTAAAACTACTGGTGAGTTCTGGCATTATAAAATTTGTATGAAAATGTGCGTACGCTCATAACTTCCGAAGGACTGCAACAAATTGAAAAATTCTTTTTTTGTTGTGTTCGTTATTGTTAGTACAAGGTTTGTATAAAATTACTGGTGAGTTCTGGCATTAAGAAATTTGTAAAAAAAAAATTTATAGGTGGCGCGCGAGCTGTTTGAAAAATAAATGTACAGGGAATTAGTGTATGTAATGCGGCAGGTGGGGGGGGGGTGGAAACAGGAAGGGGGGGAGGGGGACCTGTTTCAATGCAATGGAAAATACTAGAGAGAATGTTGAGACAGGTCAGTTATCAGTTATCCGAGATGTCAAAACAAAACGGATCTCTCAGCGGTTTGGGTTGTTGTTTTTTGGAAAATGGCATTGCAGCCGAAAAAACGATCCCTGGTTAGATGTTTTTGAAAAATTCGGTACCCGGCAATATAAGGCAACTTTTGATAACGATATAAAGTGTCCGTCCCATGTAAAAAAGTTCAGGGTCGCCGAAAAACCTATAAAATTTTCCAAAAAAAACAAGAAAATTGCTGTCCATAGATTCACTTCAGTAGGGTGGATATTTACCGGCCAGTACATTGAAATGTTATTAATTCAGGGTAGGTACCTACTTATCTCGGTAGTATTGCAAATATGATGAGAAAAGCAAAAACATTGCCGGAATTTTGTAAGGAAATGCGCCGGTACCTACCGGAATGGGTAGTTGGACAATTATTTAGGTTTTTGATGCAATTTAATTTACTAAGGTAATGTTGTTTCCACGATACTGAATAATTTAACAATTTTTTAAAGTTCATTTTCACGTTCTGTGTAAGTTCTGTTTTTTTATCAGTAAATGCCAGTTGCATCATAAAACTGAACTAATTACAGAACTTGAATAGAATTCGAACCGAACTTTTACAGAACGTTAAAATTGACTTGAAAAATTGAAGAATTTTTAATTTTGTTAAACAACCCAGCCTAAATATGTGTTTTTTTACTCACTCTTTTTGCACTCGGAATTTAGGTAGGTACCCATCTGCACATAACAACTCGATATCATCCAACTATATTGCATACGTATTAGTTATCTAATTTTACAATGAAATTACTCGAAGTTGAACGGAATATTTTTTTAAAAGTATTAAATTCATATAGCGCTTTATTTTAAGCAGTAAAACTACTGGTGAGTTCTGGCATTATAAAATTTGTATGAAAATGTACGTACGCTCATAACTTCCGAAGGACTGCAACAAATTGAAAAATTTTTTTTTTGTTTTGTTCGTTATTGTTAGTACAAGATTTATATAAAATTACTGGTGAGTTCTGGCATTACGAAATTTGTAAAAAAAAAAATTTATAGGTGGCGCGCGAGCTGTTTGAAAAATAAATGTACCGGGAATTAGTGTATATAAAGCGGCAGGTGGGGGGGGGGGGTGGAAACAGGAATGGGGGAGGGGGACCTGGGAGGGGGGAAAGGGACTCGGGAGGGGGTTTACGATACGGAGAAGCCTAGGAGTGAAGTGGGGTGAGGGAAGGTGAGGGAGGCGGAGTGGAAAGGGGAAGAGGACGCTGGTGAGGAAGGGACGGCTTTATACATGGTTTTATGTTTAACCACTAAGCGTTGCTAAACTATTCATCCGATTGCGATGAAAATTTGGGGATTTGATGTGTGCATGTCTACAATGGTGTTTATTTACTAACGTATGGCAGGTTTTTGCTGCTAGGTCCTGCGGGCGGCTTTATACATAGTTGTGTGTTTAACCACTAAGCGTTGCTAAACCATTCATCCGATTGCCATGAAAATTTGTAGATTTGATGTGTGCATGCCCACGACGGTTTCTGTATACAAAAGTGAGCTCTGGCATCATGAAATTACGCATTGCTAAACCGTTCATCCGATTGCGATGAAACTTTGGGGATTTGATGTGTGCATGCCTACAATGGTGTCTATATACTAACGGATGGCAGATTTTTGCTGCTAGGCCCTGTGGGCGGCTTTATATATATTTGTATGTTTAACCGTAGGTACCTACCCGCTTACTATGTATTTTTTTTCTGTTAGTAAGTCAAGTTAGTTTTAACCTGTTAGTTGCATTTGCAACAGGCATAAGCTAGTACTATATATTAATGCTCAGTTTTTCGAAAAACTCACTTTTGCCTTGATGCGAAAAACGACAGTACCGCCCCTCGCGTTTCACCAACCTCAAGGTTCACTTTGGCTTGGCGACGCAAAAATGCCGCTGGCACGCCAAAACAACCTCTCCGATCCTCGAGTTTCGCACACCTCAAGGTTAAATTTTGTTCAAAGGGAATTAGCCCGACGCCTGACACGCGAGAATGGACATTATCGATCGCTATTTTGGAACGCTTCAAAGTTCACAATCCTTCGAAGAGTCGATTATTTTCCAGCCACTAGCTTTTGTTTCGTTTTTGTTAGGGGAAACATTTTTCATCGTTATCAATATGTTTGCCAAAACTTTACGGGAGACTTCTAGCGGTGCGGAATACAAGTATGGATTATTCACATTAGAAAAAATCAAATGTCTATCGAATACTGTTGTAGTTCTATTTTCATCCGTTCGAAATGGCAGCTTCGTCTGAATTTAAATAAATACGCTAGCTTCACGATTTTCACAAAAAAATAGACTAGACAGGAAACTCACATAAAATTGAACTGACACATTTTAGGAGCGAAAATAATATAAATTTGCGGCGAAAACTGGAACTACTCATTAAATCAACCAATTCGGCTCAGTTATAGTTCCCGCCGACAGGTTCGCATTAAAAAAAAAACCACAAATTAGGCCTTAGTTTCAATGCAATGGAAAATACTAGAGAGAATGTTGATACAGGTCAGTTATCAGTTACCCGAGATGTCAAAACAAAACGGATCTCTCAGCGGTTTGGGTTGTTGTTTTTCGGGAAACGGCATTGCGGCCGGAAAAACGATTCCAGCTTGGATGTTTTTGAAAAATACGGTACCCGGCAATATAAGACAACTTTGATAACGATATGACGTGTCCGTCCCATGTAAAAAATTTCAGGGTCGCCGAAAAACCAATAAAATTTTACAAAAAAAACAAGAAAATTGCTGTCCATAGATTCACTTCAGTAGGGTGGATATTTACCGGCCAGTAGGTACAAATTGAAATGTTATTAATTCAGGGTAGGTACCTACTTATCTCGGTAGTATTGCAAATATGATTAGAAAAGCAAAAACATTGCCGGAATTTTGTAAGGAAATGCGCCGGCACCTGCCGGAATAGGTAGTTGGACAATTATTTAGGTTTTTGATGCAATTTAATTTACTAAGGTAATGTTGTTTCCACGATACTGAATAATTTTACAATTTTTTAAAGTTCATTTTCACGTTCTGTGTAAGTTCTGTTTTTTTTATCAGTAAATGCCAGTTGCATCATAAAACTGAAATAATTACAGAACTTGAATAGAATTCGAACCGAACTTTTACAGAACGTTAAAATTGACTTGAAAAATTGAAGAATTTTTAATTTTGTTAAACAACCCAGCCAAAATATGTGTTTTTTTACTCAAGCTTTTTGCACTCGGAATTTAGGTAGGTACCCATCTACACATAACAACTCAATATCATCCAACTATATTGCATACGTATTAGTTTTCTAATTTTACAATGAAATTACTCGAAGTTCAACGGAATATTTTTTTAAAAGTATTAAATTCATATAGCGCTTTATTTTAAGCAGTAAAACTACTGGTGAGTTCTGGCATTATAAAATTTGTATGAAAATGTACGTACGCTCATAACTTCCGAAGGACTGCAACAAATTGAAAAATTCTTTTTGTGTTGTGTTCGTTATTGTTAGTACAAGGTTTGTATAAAATTACTGGTGAGTTCTGGCATTACGAAATTTGTAAAAAAAAAAATTATAGGTGGCGCGCGAGCTGTTTGAAAAATAAATGTACCGGGAATTAGTGTATGTAATGCGGCAGGTGGGGGGGGTGGAAAAAGGAAGGGGGGGAGGGGGACCTGGGATATATATATAAAAATCAAAAAAATGTTTGCATGTATGTATGTCCGCTATGCGTTGCTAAACCATTCATCCGATTGCGATGAAACATTGGGAATTTGATGTACGCATGACTGCTATGGTTCCTGTATACAATAGTGAGCTCTGGCAACACGAAATTACGCATTGCTCAACCGTTCATCCGATTGTGATGAAACTTTGGGGATTTGATGTGTGCATTTCTACAATGGTGTTTATATACTAACGTATAGCAGGTTTTTGCTGCTAGGTCCTGCGGACGGCTTTATACATGGTTGTATGTTTAACCGCTAAGCGTTTCTAAACCATTCATCCGATTGCGATGAAAATTTGAGGATTTGATGTGTGCATGCCCACGATGGTTTCTGTATACAAAAGTGAGCTCTGGCATCATGAAATTACGCATTGCTAAACCATTCATCCGATTGCGATGAAACTTTGGGGATTTGATGTGTGCATGTCTACAATGGTGTTTATATACTAACGTTTGGCAGGTTTTTGCTGCTAGGTCCTGCGGGCGGCTTTATACACGGTTGTGTGTTTAACCACGAAGCGTTGCTAAACCATTCATCCGATTGCGATAAAAAATTTTAGATTTGATGTGTGCATGCCCACGACGGTTTCTGTATACAAAAATGAGCTCTGGCATCATGAAATTACGCATTGCTAAACCGTTCATGCGATTGCGATGAAACTTTGGGGATTTGATGTGTGCATGCCTGCAATGGTGTCTATATACTAACGTATGGCAGATTTTTGCTGCTAGGCCCTGTGGGCGGCTTTATATATATTTGTATGTTTAACCGTAGGTACCTACCCGCTTACTACAAAATATTTTTTTTTCTGTTAGTAAGTCAAGTTAGTTTTAACACGTTAGTTGCATTTGCAACAGGCATAAGCTAGTACTATATATTAATGCTCAGTTTTCAAAAAACTCACTTTTCTCCTTGACGGGAAAATCGACCGCACCGCCCCTTAAGTTTCACCAACCTCAAGGTTCAATTTCGGATAAAGCATTTTCAGTTTTTTTATGGATCCGAAAATGACCTCTCCGCTCCTCGAGTTTCAAAGACCGCAGAGACCATTATCGGATCCAGGGCCGTTCACCGAAATCGTGTCCCGATTAGGACCATTTTTCATACAAAAAACCGGTGTACGGTTTACAGCGCACCAAACGGCGAAAACTATAATTAAATCTCTCACCTATGAAGAAATTCGGCCTTAGTTCTATTTCCTGCCGCTAGGTTCACCCGTTAAAAACGTCGCATTTTTCACGGAATCTAATGAAGTTTTTTTTTCATACAAAACTGATTTTCCCAAGGATTTATTCTTATTAATTTAAAGGCTTCGGGAAAGTTCTTGAGAAAAAAATGACATTTTAAACGTGCTTTGCGGGATCGTAGATTACGTAAAAAAAACACTTTCTGCCGGAGATGTTTTTTAATAAATATAAACATTACAAGTTTTAAAAACTTTTAAAATCAAGACATGTGTAGCTCCCCCTTAAAAATGTTTCACAATATTGCATTCAAATTCGACATTTTTCTGACATTTGCGAAAAATTCACTTGCATCGATAAATGCTAATTGTTTCCAGCCCGTAAAGTCGCTTATAAAATTTGGCAGATATTTAAATTTTCCCCAACTGTGCAACACTGAAAATGGAATAATATTTCAATGCTCAACATACCACCTCAACCCCTCGGCATGGCCAGGACAGCTTATTTGTATGGAATTTTTTTTTAAAACTAGGCTTTTATTCGATTTTCACGCTTGGTTTGAGGTGGTTTTGACAATGTTTTCTGTTGGTCTTGCCAGCATTGAAAAAATAATTTTAGAATATTGAAATGAACTAGGTAGGGACCCAATAAACTATATCTACGAGTATTTATTTATATTATTATTATATGTGAATGGTCGAAATGCATGTCCGCACATAACTTCCGAACGATTGAACCGAATTGAATAATTCTTTTTACGTTGTGATCTTTATTGTTTGGACAAGGTTTTTATTAAACTACTGGTGAGCTCTTGCATTATAAAATTTGTATAAAACGAATCACCGAAATTTATGTACGCTCATAACTTCCGAAAGAATGCAAGCAATTGGAATTTTTTTTTTTTGTTGTGTTCGTTATTGTTAGGGTAAAGTTTGTATAAAACTACTGGTGAGCTCTGACATCATGAAATTTGTAATAAAATGAATCCCCGAAATGCATGTACGCTTATAACTTCCGAACGAATGCACCAAATTGGATAATTCTTTTTATGCAGTTATTGTTATTGATAGGACAAGGTTTCATATAAAACTAATGGCGAGTACCGGCATTATGAAATTTGTATGAAAATTAATCGCCGAAAAGTATCTACGCGCATAACTTTCTAACGACTGCACCAAACCGGATAATTCTTTTTATGTTGTGTTGGTTATTGACTGGTGAGCACTGGCTTTAAGAAATTTGTATAAAAAATTTCAATAGGTGGCACGCGAGATGTTTGAAGACTTAATTTACCGGGAATGAATGTATGAAACGCGGGAATTGTGGGAAGGGGAAACAGGGAGGGGGGAGGGGAACTCGGGAGGGGGTTTACGGGACGGGACGTATAAAACTACTGGTGAGTTCTGGCTTCACGAAATTTGTATAAAAAAATTTAATAGGTGGCGCACGAGCTGTTTGAAAAGTAAATGTACCGGGAATTAGTGTATGTAGTGTGGCAGTTTATTGCTGCTAGGCCCTGCGGGCGGCTTTATAAATATTTGTATGTTTAACCGCTAAGCGTTGCTAAACCATTCATCCGATTGCAATGAAACTTTTGGGATTTGATGTGCGCATACTCGCGATGGTTTTTATATGCAATAGTGAGCTCTGGTATCATGAAATTACGCATTGCTAAACCGTTCATCCGATTGCGATGAAACTTTGGGGATTTAATGTGTGCATGCCTACAATGGTGTCTATATAGGTACTAAAGTATGGTAGGTTTTTGCTACTAGGCCCTGCGGGCGGCTTTATATGTATTTGTATGTTTAACCGCTAAGCGTTGCTAAACCATTCATTCGATTGCAATGAAAATTTGAGGATTTGATGTGTACATGCCCACGACGGTTTCTGTATACAAAAGTGAGCTCTGGCATCATGAAACTACGCATTGATTAACCGTTCATCCGATTGCGATGAAACTTTGGAGATTTGATGTGTGCATGCCTACAACGGTGTCTATATACTAACGTATGGTAGGTTTTTGCTACTAGGCCCTGCGGGCGGCTTTATATACATTTGTATGTATAACCGCTAAGCGTTGCTAAACCATTCATCGGATTGCGATGAAACTTTTGGTTTTGATGTGCGCATGCCTACCATGCCTTTATGGCAGTAGATACCTACCCGCTTACTATGAAATATATATTTTTTTCTGTTAGTAAGTAAGTCAAGTTAGTTTTAACCCGTTAGTTGCATTTGCAATGGGCATAAGCTAGTATATACTATATATTAATGCTCAGTTTTTCGAAAAACTCACTTTTCGCTTGACGGGAAAATCGACCTCACCGCCCCTCGCGTTTCACCAACCTCAAGGTTCACTTTGGCTTGGCGACGCAAAAATGCCGCTGGCACGCCAAAACGACCTCTCCGATCCTAGAGTTTCACACACCTCAAGGTTCAATTTTGTTCGAAGGGAATTATCCCGACGCCTGACACGCGAGAATGGACATTAGCGCTCGCTATTTTGGAATGCTTCAAAGTTCACAATCCTTCGAAGAGTCGATTATTTTCCAGCCACTAGCAATTGTTTTTTTTTTGATAGGGGAAACATTTTTCATCGTTATCAATATGTTTGCCAAAACTTTACGGGAGACTTCTAGCGGTGCGGAATACAAGTATGGATTATTCACATTAGAAAAAATCAAATGTCTATCGAATACTGTTGTAGTTCTATTTTCATCCGTTCGAAATGGCACCTTCGTCTGAATTTAAATAAATACGCTAGCTTCACGATTTTCACAAAAAAATAGACTAGACAGGAAACTCACATAAAATTGAACTGACACATTTTAAGAGCGAAAATTATATAAATTTGCGTCGAAAACTGGAACTACTCATTAAATCAACCAATTCGGCTCAGTTATAGTTCCCGCCGACAGGTTCGCATTAAAAAAAACACACAAATTAGGCCTTAGTTTCAATGCAATGGAAAATACTGGAGAGAATGTTGAGACAGGTCAGTTATCAGCTATCCGAGATGTCAAAACAAAACGGATCTCTCAGCGGTTTGGGTTGTTGTTTTTCGGGAAACGGCATTGCAGCCGAAAAAACGATCCCCGGTTAGATGTTTTTGAATAATTCGGTACCCGAAAACATTCCGCCACTTTTGATAACGGTATGACGTGTCCGTCTCATGTAAAAAATTTCAGGGTCGCCGAAAAACCAATAAAATTTTCCAAAAAAAACAAGAAAATTGGTGTCCATAGATTCACTTCAGTAGGGTGGATATTTACCGGCCAGTAGGTACAAATTGAAATGTTATTAATTAAGGATAGGTACCTACTTATCTCGGTAGTATTGCAAATATGATAAGAAAAGCAAAAACATTGCCGCAATTTTGTAAGGAAATGCGCCGGTACCTGCCGGAATAGGTAGTTGGACAATTATTTAGGTTTTTGATGCAATTTAATTTACTAAGGTAATGTTGTTTCCACGATACTGAATAATTTAACAATTTTTTAAAGTTCATTTTCACGTTCTGTGTAAGTTCTGTTTTTTTATCAGTAAATGCCAGTTGCATCATAAAACTGAAATAATTACAGAACTTGAATAGAATTCGAACCGAACTTTTACAGAACGTTAAAATTGACTTGGAAAATTGAAGAATTTTTAATTTTGTTAAACAACCCAGCCTAAATATGTGTTTTTTTACTCACTCTTTTTGCACTCGGAATTTAGGTAGGTACCCATCTGCACATAACAACTCGATATCATCCAACTATATTGCATACGTATTAGTTTTCTAATTTTACAATGAAATTACTCGGAGTTGAACGGAATATTTTTTTAAAAGTATTAAATTCATATAGCGATATTTTAAGCAGTAAAACTACTGGTGAGTTCTGGCATTATAAAATTTGTATGAAAATGTACGTACGCTCATAACTTCCGAAGGACTGCAACGAATTGAAAAATTCTTTTTGTGTTGTGTTCGTTATTGTTAGTACAAGGTTTGTATAAAATTACTGGTGAGTTTTGGCATTACGAAATTTGTAAAATAAAAATTTATAGGTGGCGCGCGAGCTGTTTGAAAAATAAATGTACCGGGAATTAGTGTATGTAATGCGGCAGGTGGGGAGGGTGGAAACAGGAAGGGGGGGAGGGGGACCTGGGAGGGGGGAGGGGAACTCGGGAGGGGGTTTACGATACGGAGAAGCCTAGGAGTGAAGTGGGGTGAGGGAAGGTGAGGGAGGCGGACTGGAAAGGGGAAGAGGACGCTGGTGAGGAAGGGGGGGGGAAAGGGGGGTGGTGGGGTAGGGGGAAGGGGGGGGGGAAGGGGATCGGAACAAATGAGAAAGGACACGCAGGTAGAAACATTTTCTTTATTAAATGGTATCGCAACGCATGCCGGGTACCAGCTATCTTCCATATATATAAAAATCAAAAAAATGTTTGGCTGTATGTATGTCCGCTATGCGTTGCTAAACCATTCATCTGATTGCGATGAAACGTTGGGAAATTGAATTGCGCATGACTGCTATGGTTCCTGTATACAATAGTGAGCTCTGGCAACACGAAATTACGCATTGCTCAACCGTTCATCCGATTGTGATGAAACTTTGGGGATTTGATGTGTGCATGTCTACAATGGTGTTTATTTACTAACGTATGGCAGGTTTTTGCTGCTAGATCCTGCGGGCGGCTTTATACATAGTTGTGTGTTTAACCGCTAAGCGTTGCTAAACCATTCATCCGATTGCGATGAAAATTTGTAGATTTGATGTGTGCATGCCCACGACGGTTTTTGTATACAAAAGTGAGCTCTGGCATCATGAAATTATGCATTGCTAAACCGTTCATCCGATTGCGATGAAACTTTGGGGATTTGATGTGTGCATGCCTACAATGGTGTCTATATACTAACGGATGGCAGATTTTTGCTGCCAGGCCGTGTGGGCGGCTTTATATATATTTGTATGTTTAACCGTAGGTACCTACCCGCTTACTATGAATTTTTTTCTGTTAGTTAGTAAGTCAAGTGAATGCTATGAACCATTCATTCATTCCCTTTCCACTACCTTCAGCCTCACAACATACCACATCTGAGGATGCCATAGGTTCACTGGTTCCAGTGGTTGGTCTGTTGTGCAGTATTCACATTAAAATTTAATTAAAAATATAAAATTCAATTTGTTCCAGTACAATTTTTAAGTTTGTTAAAATTCAGCATCCTTTAGTTTTTGATAAAAGTGTAAATGCAGCATTATAAAATTTTAATTGCAAGAAAAATTTACAAAACAAAAAAATTCATTCACGGTATCCGCGTAAGTTCCGATCGTGCGTATAAAATAATACGGATAAATAATATAAAACAGTGAATAAAGCGTTACATTATCGAAATTAATTTAATTTCATTAAAAATCCATTGGAAATAAAAAAAATAAAAATACATTTTTATAGCGCCGTTTTTGTTTAAAATCTCACTAAGGGCAATAGGTACTTACCCGCTTACTATGAAGAAATATTTTTTCCGTAATTTTTTTACTCCAATAAATCAAAGTTTTTTTTTTCATAGAAATTCTTAATAATATATTTTTATAGCGCCGTTTTTGTTTAAAATCTCACTAAGGGCAATAGGTACTTACCCGCTAACTATGAAAAAATACTTTTTCTGTAATTCTTTTACTCCAATAAATCAAAGTTTTTTTTTTTTAAGAAATTCTTAATAATACATTTTTATAGCGCCGTTTTTGTTTAAAATCTCACTAAGGGCAATAGGTACTTACCCGCTTACTATGAAGAAATATTTTTTCCGTAATTTTTTTACTCCAATAAATCAAAGTTTTTTTTTTCATAGAAATTCTTAATAATATATTTTTATACCGCCGTTTTTGTTTAAAATCTCACTAAGGGCAATAGGTACTTACGCGCTAACTATGAAAAAATACTTTTTCTGTAATTCTTTTACTCCAATAAATCAAAGTTTTTTTTTCATAGAAATTCTTAATAATACATTTTTATAGCGCCGTTTTTGTTTAAAATCTCACTAAGGACAATAGGTACTTACCCGCTTACTATGAAGAAATATTTTTGCTGTAATTTTTTTACTCCAATAAATCAAAGTTTTTTTTTCATAGAAATTCTTAATAATATATTTTTATAGTGCCGTTTTTGTTTAAAATCTCACTAAGGGCAATAGGTACTTACTTGCTTACTATGAAGAATAAAAATTTCTGTAATTTTTTTGTTCCAATAATTCAAAGTTTTTTTTTCTTAGAAATTCTTCATAACATATTTTTATAGCGCCGTTTTAGTTTAAAATCTCACTAAGGGCAATAGGTACTTACCCGCTTACTATGAAGAAAAAAAAATCTGTAATTATTTTACTCCAGTCAATCAAAGTTTTTTTTTCTTAGAAATTCTTAATAATACATTTTTATAGCGCCGTTTTTGTTTAAAATCTCACTTAGGGCAATAGGTACCTACCCGCATACTATGAAAAAATATTTTTCTGTAATTTTTTTGTTCCGATAAATCAAAGTTTTAGTTTCTAAGAACTTCTGAATAAAACATTTTTATAGCGTCATTTTTGTGAATAATTACAACAACGTACCTTCCAAATACTTACACGCGCACTATGAAATAATTTTATTCTGTACGATAGTAAGTTAAGTTAGTTTTAAACCCGTTAGTTGCATTTGCAATGGGCATAAGCTAGTACTATATATTAATGCTCAGTTTTTCGAAAAACTCACTTTTGCCTTGATGCGAAAAACGACAGTACCGCCCCTCGCGTTTCACCAACCTCAAGGTTCACTTTGGCTTGGCGACGCAAAAATGCCGCTGGCACGCCAAAACAACCTCTCCGATCCTCGAGTTTCGCACACCTCAAGGTTCAATTTTGTTCAAAGGGAATTAGCCCGACGCCTGACACGCGAGAATGGACATTATCGATCGCTATTTTGGAACGCTTCAAAGTTAACAATCCTTCGAAGAGTCGATTATTTTCCAGCCACTAGCTTTTGTTTCGTTTCTGTTAGGGGAAACATTTTTCATCGTTATCAATATGTTTGCCAAAACTTTACGGGAGACTTCTAGCGGTGCGGAATACAAGTATGGATTATTCACATTAGAAAAAATCAAATGTCTATCGAATACTGTTGTAGTTCTATTTTCATCCGTTCGAAATGGCAGCTTCGTCTGAATTTAAATAAATACGCTAGCTTCACGATTTTCACAAAAAAAATAGACTAGACAGGAAACTCACATAAAATTGAACTGACACATTTTAAGAGCGAAAATTATATAAATTTGCGGTGAAAACTGGAACTACTCATTAAATCAACCAATTCGGCTCAGTTATAGTTCCCGCCGACAGGTTCGCATTAAAAAAAAAAACCAAAAATTAGGCCTTAGTTTCAATGCAATGGAAAATACTAGAGAGAATGTTGAGACAGGTCAGTTATCAGTTATCCGAGATGTCAAAACAAAACGGATCTCTCAGCGGTTTGGGTTGTTGTTTTTCGGGAAACGGCATTGCAGCCGAAAAAACGATCCTCGGTTAGATGTTTTTGAAAAATTCGGTATCCGAAAACATTCCGCAACTTTTGATAACGATATGACGTGTCCGTCCCATGTAAAAAATTTCAGGGTCGCCGAAAAACCAATAAAAATTTTCCAAAAAAAACAAGAAAATTGGTGTCCATAGATTCACTTCAGTAGGGTGGATATTTACCGGCCAGTAGGTACAAATCGAAATGTTATTAATTCAGGGTAGGTACCTGCTTATCTCGGTAGTATTGCAAATATGATGAGAAAAGCAAACACATTGCCGGAATTTTGTAAGGAAATGCGCCGGTACCTGCCGGAATAGGTAGTTGGACAATTATTTAGGTTTTTGATGCAATTTAATTTACTAAGGTAATGTTGTTTCCACGATACTGAATAATTTAACAATTTTTTAAAGTTCATTTTCACGTTCTGTGTAAGTTCTGTTTTTTTATCAGTAAATGCCAGTTGCATCATAAAACCGAAATAATTACAGAACTTGAATAGAATTCGAACCGAACTTTTACAGAACGTTAAAATTGACTTGAAAAATTGAAGAATTTTTAAATTCGTTAAACAACCCAGCCTAAATATGTGTTGTTTTTTACGTATGTATGCAAGTACCTATACTCAGAATATAAATAGGTTCCTACCTGCACATAAACACTCGGTATCATCCGACGATATTGCTTATATGTATTAGTTTTCTAATTTTACAATGAAATTACTCGAAGTTGAACGGGATATTTTTTAAATATTAAATTCATATAGCGATTTTTTTTAAGCAGTAAAACTACTGGTGAGTTCTGGAATTATAAAATTTGTATGAAAATGTACGTACGCTCATAACTTCTGAAGGACTGCAACAAATTGAAAAATTCTTTTTTTGTTGTGTTCGTTATTGTTAGTACAAGGTTTGTATAAAACTACTGGTGAGTTCTGGCTTGACGAAATTTGTAAAAAAAAATTGAATAGGTGGCGCGCGAGCTGTTTGAAAACTAAATGTACCGGGAATTAGTGTATGTGATGAGGCAGGGGGGGGGGGTGGAAACAGGAAGGGGGGGGAACCTGGGAGGGGGAGGGGAACTCGGGAGGGGGTTTACGAGACGGAGAAGCGTAGGAGTGAAATGGGGGGAGGGAAGGTGAGGGAAGCGGAGTGGAAAGAGGAAGAGGACGCTGGTGAAGAAAGGGGGGGGGGGATGGGGATTGGAACAAATGAGAAAAGACACGCAGGTAGAAACATTTTCTTTATTAAATGGTATAGCAACGCATGCCGGGTACCAGCTATCTTCTATATATATAAAAATCAAAAAAATATTTGCAAGTAAGTATGTATGTATGTTTGCTATGCGTTGATAAACCATTTATCCGATTGCGATGAAACTTTGGGGATTTGATGTGCGCATGCCCGCGATGGTTTCTGTATACAATGGTGAGCTCTGGCATCATGAAATTACGCATTGCTAAACCGTTCATCCGATTGCGATGAAAATTTGGGGATTTGATGTGTGCATGCCTAAAATGATGTCTATATACTAACGTATGATATGTTTTTGCTGCTAGGCCCTGCGGCCGGCTTTATATATATTTGTATGTTTAACCGCTAACCGTTGCTAAACTATTCATCCGATTGTGTTAAAACTTTGGGTTTTGATGGTGCATGCCTGCGATGGTGTCTATATACTGACGTAGGACAGGTTTTTGCTGCTAGGCCCTGCGGGCGGCTTTATATGTATTTGTATGTTTAACCGCTAAGCGTTGCTAAACCATTCATCCGATTGCGATGAAACTTTGGGTTTAGATGTGCGCATGCCTACCATGCCTGCAAGGCAGTTGGTACCTACCCGCTTACTATGAAATAATATTTTTTCTGTAGTTTTTTTAACAGCAATAAATCAAAGTTTTAGTTTCTTAGAAATTCTGATTTATACACTTTTATAGCGTCGTTTTTGTGAAAAATTACAATAAAATTAAGTACCTACCTACCCATTTACTATGAAATAATATTTTTCTGTAATTTTTTTAACTGCAATAAATCAAAGTTTTAGTTTCTTAGAAATTTTGATTTATACATTTTTATAGCGTCGTTTTTGAGAAAAAATACAAGAACGTTCCTTTTTAGCATCTACCCGCGCACTATGAAATAATTTTTTTCCGTAAGTTAGTAAGTCAAGTTAGTTTTAACCCGTTAGTTGCATTTGCAACAGGCATAAGCTAGTACTATATAGTATTGTTTGGTTTTTTGAAAAACTCACTTTTGCCTTGATGCGAAAAACGACCGCACCGCCCCTCGCGTTTCACCAACCTCAAGGTTCAAATCGGCTTGGCGACGCAAAAATGCCGCTGGCACGCCAAAAAGACCTCTAGCCTGTTTTAATTTCGCACACTTAAAGGTTCACTCTCCCTCAAAGGCCCGCGGCCCACCCTTTGTATGGGAAAAATTCAGCCAAAAAATGTGTCGATCATCTCAAGCCAGAATGGACCTCGGCGGTCGGTATTTCGGAACAATTTAAAGTTCACAATCCTTTGAATTTGTTTGACACTAGCTTTTATTTCTGAGAGACCGTTTACTGAGGAGGTGAAATTCAATCGCGGAAATAGAGTTTTTTTGTAGACAAAATTAACGTCGCTAGCGATTTATTTTCTCATACGAATTAACGGCGAAAACTGGAACTTCTCATTAAATCAACCAATTCGGCTCAGTTATAGTTCCCGCCGACAGGTTCGCATTAAAAAAAAGAACCACAAATTAGGCCTTAGTTTCAATTCAATGGTAAATATTAGAGAGAATGTTGAGACAGGTCAGTTATCAGTTATCCGAGATGTCAAAACAAAACGGATCTCTCAGCGGTTTGGGTTGTTGTTTTTTGGAAAATGGCATTGCAGCCGAAAAAACGATCCCCGGTTAGATGTTTTTGAAAAATTCGGTACCCGGCAATATAAGGCAACTTTTGATAACGATATAAAGTGTCCGTCCCATGTAAAAAAGTTCAGGGTCGCCGAAAAACCTATAAAATTTTCCAAAAAAAACAAGAAAATTGGTGTCCATAGATTCACTTCAGTAGGGTGGATATTTACCGGCCAGTACATTGAAATGTTATTAATTCAGGGTAGGTACCTACTTATCTCGGTAGTATTGCAAATATGATGAGAAAAGCAAAAACATTGCCGGAATTTTGTAAGGAAATGCGCCGGTACCTGCCGGAATGGGCAGTTGGACAATTATTTAGGTTTTTGATGCAATTTAATTTTCTAAGGTAATGTTGTTTCCACGATACTGAATAATTTAACAATTTTTTAAAGTTAATTTTCACTTTCTGTGTAAGTTCTGTTTTTTATCAGTAAATGCCAGTTGCATCATAAAACTGAAATAATTACAGAACTTGAATAGAATTCGAACCGAACTTTTACAGAACGTTAAAATTGACTTGAAAAATTGAAGAATTTTTAATTTCGTTAAACAACCCAGCCTAAATATGAGTTCTTTTTTACGTATGTATGCAAGTACCTATACTCAGAATATAAGTAGGTTCCTACCTGCACATAAACACTCGATATCATCCGACGATATTGCATATGTATTAGTTTTCTAATTTTACAATGAAATTACTCGAAGTTGAACGGGATATTTTTTAAGTATTAAATTAATATAGCGCTTATTTTTAAGCAGTAAAACTACTGGTGAGTTCTGGAATTATAAAATTGGTATGAAAATGTACGTACGCTCATAACTTCTGAAGGACTGCAACAAATTGAAAAATTCTTTTTTTGTTGTGTTCGTTATTGTTAGTTCAAGGTTTGTATAAAACTACTGGTGAGTTCTGGCTTGACGAAATTTGTAAAAAAAAATTGAATAGGTGGCGCGCGAGCTGTTTGAAAACTTAATGTACCGGGAATTAGTGAATGTAATGAGGCAGGGGGGGTGGAAACAGGAAGGGGGAACCTGGGAGGGGGGAGGGGAACTCGGGAGGGGGTTTACGAGACGGAGAAGCGTAGGAGTGAAGTGGGGGAAAGGGGAAGCGGACGCTGGTGAGGAAAAGGGGGGGGGGGGGGGAAGGGGATTGGAACAAATGAGAAAAGACACGCAGGTAGAAACATTTTCTTTATTAAATGGTATAGCAACGCATGCCGGATACCAGCTATCTTCTATATATATAAAAATCAAATAAATGTTTGCAAGTAAGTATGTATGTATGTCCGCTATGCGTTGGTAAACCATTTATCCGATTGCGATGAAACTTTGGGGATTTGATGTGCGCATGCCCGCGATGGTTTCTGCATACAATGGTGAGCTCTGGCATAATGAAATTACGCATTGCTGAACCGTTCATCCGATTGCGATGAAAATTTGGGGATTTGATGTGTGCATGCCTAAAATGATGTCTATATACTAACGTATGACATGTTTTTGCTGCTAGGCCCTGCGGCCGGCTTTATATGTATTTGTATGTTTAACCGCTAAGCGTTGCTAAACCTTTCATCCGATTGCGATGAAAATTTGAAGATTTGATGTGTGCATGCCCACGACAGTTTCTGTATACAAAAGTGAGCTCTGGCATCATGAAATTACGCATTGCTAAAGCATTCATACGATTGCGATGAAACTTTGGGGATTTGATGTGTGCATGTCTACAATGGTGTTTATATACTAACGTATGGCAGGTTTTTGCTGCTAGGTCCTGCGAGCGGCTTTATACATAATTGTGTGTTTAACCGCTAAGCGTTGCTAAACCATTCATCCGATTGCGATAAAAAATTGTAGATTTGATGTGTGCATGCCCACAACGGTTTCTGTATACAAAAGTGAGCTCTGGCATCATGAAATTACGCATTGCCTAACCGTTCATCCGATTGCGATGAAACTTTGGAGATTTGATGTGTGCATGCCAACAATGGTGTCTATATACTAACGTATGGCAGGTTTTTGCTTCTAGGCCCTGTGGCCGGCTTTATATATATTTGTATGTTTAACCGTAGGTACCTACCCGCTTACTATGATTTTTTTTCTGTTAGTTAGTAAGTCAAGTTAGTTTTAACCCGTTAGTTGCATTTGCAACAGGCATAAGCTAGTTATATATTAATGCTCAGTTTTGAAGACGAGCTCACTTTTTTTTTATGGGAAAATCGACCTCGCCGCCCCTTAAGTTTCACCAACCTCAAGGTTCACTTTGGCTTGCCAAAAAAATTCAGTGCTTTTGATGGATCCGAAAATGACCTCTCCGCTCCTCGAGTTTCAAACACCGCAGAGACCATTATCGGATCCAGGGGAGCGTGCCCAAAGTCTCCAGATTACGGACCATTTTTCATACAAAACACAGCTGCACGATTAGCAGCGCACCCAAACGGCGAAAACTACAATAAAATCTCACACCGACGGAGAAATTCGGCCTTAGTTCTATTTCCCGCCGTCATGTTCACCCGTTGAAACGGCGCGACGTACGCGTAGGCTCAAAAAGGGAAAGAAAAAAGTCTTTTTTGGGTACGAAAGCACACTTTTCAGTACTTGAGAAAACTACGGAAAAATTAAGCATTTTGTTTGCCTACATTTTTGCTAGCGATTTATTCACAGAAAACTGAAGCAAAACAGCGGCAAAAACTGGAACCTCAAATAAAAGTACTCAATTCGGCTCAGTTATATTTCCTGCCGACAGGTGTACTTAAAAAAAAAGATGTCATTTTGGCCATTAGTTTCAATGCAAAAGAAATTGCAACGAATGTTGAGTTAGGTCAGGATTCTTAAATGTCAAAACAAAACGGATCTCTCAGCGGTTTGGGTTGTTGTTTTTCGGGAAACGGCATTGCGGCCGGAAAAACGATTCCGGCTTGGATGTTTTTGAAAAATTCGGTACCCGAAAACATAACGCATCTTTTGATACCAATATAAGGTGACCGTCCCATGTAAAAAAGTTCAGGGTCGCCGAAAAACCTATAAAATTTTCCAAAAAAAACAAGAAAATACGTGTCCATAGATTCACTTCTGAAGGGAAGATTTTTACCGGCCAGTAGGTACAAATTGAAACGTTATTAATTCAGGGTAGGTACCTACTTATCTCGGTAGTATTGCAAATATGATAAAAAAGCAAAACCATTGCCGGAATTTTGTAAGGAAAAGCGCCGGTACCTACCGGAATGGGTAGTTGGACAATTATTTAGGTTTTAATGCAATTTAATTTACTAAGGTAATGTTGTTTCACCGATACTGAATAATTTAACAATTTTTTTAAGTTCATTTTCACGTTCTGTGTAAGTTCTATTTTTTTTATCAGTAAATGCCAGTTGCATCAATAAACAAAAATATCTATAGAACTTGAATAGAATTCGAACAAAACTTTTGCAGAACGGTAAAATTGACTTGAAAAATTGAAGAATTTCCAATTTTGTTAAACAACCCAGCCTAAATAAGTTTTTTTTACGTATGTGTAAGAACCTGCGCTCAGAATTTAGGTAGGTACCCATCTGCACATAACAACTCGCTATCATCCGACGATATTGCATACGTATTCGTTTTCTAATTTTACAATGAAATTACTCGAAGTTGAACGGGATATTTTTTTTAAAGTATTAAATTCATATAGCGCTTTTTTTAAGCAGTAAAACTACTGGTGAGTTCTGGAATTATAAAATTTGTATGAAAATGTACGTACGCTCATAACTTTTGAAGGACTGCAACAAATTGAAAAATTCTTTTTTTGTTGTGTTCGTTATTGTTAGTACAAGGTTTGTATAAAACTACTGGTGAATTCTGGCATTACGAAATTTGTAAAAAAAAATTTAATAGGTGGCGCGCGAGCTGTTTGAAAACTAAATGTACCGGGAATTAGTGTATGTAATGGGGGGGGGTGGAAAAGGGAAGGGGGGGAACCTGGG